>OY728166.1:757195627-760138355 GCA_963277665.1 Viscum album
GAGATAGAGTCACTAAGAAAAATCAATACCTGCTATATAATTGAATATTAACATAATTATATATTGAGTTAATTATTTTAAATAGTAATATATTTACCTTTAATTTTAACAAGCAAGAAACTCTTTTCTATGCAAGGACTCATCTTTCTCAATGATAACAGATGATGATTTCTATTTATCATTGTTTTTACGTTCCCTATAGATAAAAAATTTGAATATAATAATAGATATATATGTAAGATATTCATATTCATTTTAGTTACCTCATTTAGTAATCGAACAATTCACAATTGAACAAAACTGTGCGATATGCCATCTCCCTCTCTTCAAGGCTTAATGTCTTCAATGTATATGATCCAGGAATTCCTTCTGTATGTGGAAGTGATGAAAAACTGGGTTCAATTTTCTCATATTTTTCTTCTTCATTTCTCATTGGTATTTTCATTCTTGTAGTCTGATCAGGCAAATACATTGAGTAGAAATCCACACTTCTTGAGCCAGGTAATCATTCACGACAGAACCTTTGGGATGATTCCTATTTCAGACATAAGACTTTAATGTGTACATATTTATTTCAGTTGGATACATCCAACAAAAATAAACATGTCCTCCAAGAAGTATTTCAGTGGTAATATAGAAAGTTAGATGTATCATTCTTGTGTAAAATGATGGAGGAAATATTTTCTCCAACTCACACAAAATTAATGGGGAATATTTCACTATTTTTTCATGAAATACTTGGACAACTTCATAGAAAAATGATCTCTAAAAAAATGGCAGAACTGAATAAAATTTACCCATACATTATTGGACAAAAGATGGAAGATTGATATTTGAATCAACTCATGATGAAGAACGTGATAATCACGAGTCTTAAAATATTTAATCTTCAACTCTCTTCTGTTGACCCATTTGGATATGTTTCTTAAATAGCCATAAAGAACTCTAATAGTCAATAATACTTCTTGAATGTTTTTTTTAGGTGTCATCACATAAGAAGCACATGGAACTTGTAATTTATTTTCACTAATATGCACAGGATGCAATTCTGGACTGATGCCCCAATCCACCAAGTCACACCGAGACTGTAAAGCATATTTTTCCTTTCCTTTAACATTAAGAACTATTAAAAGCAACATTTCACATATATTATTTTCAATGTGCATTAGGTCTAATCAATGAATTAAAAAATTGGTTGACCAATAAGGAAAATCAAAAATGGTACTCCTCTTCCTCCAATTGTAATAGGTTTTAGTGGAAACATTATATCTCTTTCCATATTTCATTTGAATCTTCACGAATGAAAATCTAAAATATTTAAATTAATTGAGAACATCAGTTGCAAACATAAACTGAGGTGGATCATCTGTCTGTATTATATTATCATATCATCGATGATTATTTCTATATGGATGGTCCATTGGAAATAATCATCGATGTCCCATAAAACTGAAACTATAATGATGTTTCAGTCTTCTATATTGTGTATTCTTCATACAAATAGGACATGACATTTTTCCCTTCGTGTTCCATCCAGACATCATTTCATAAGCTAGAATATCATTGTTCATCAACATAATAAAAGCACGCATCTAAAATATGTCTTTCAAATATGCATCGTATGTGTGCAAATCCACATCCTACAGAATTTTAACTCTTTTATTAAAGGTTACATGTATACTTCAATATCAATGTCGGATCACAAGGGCCAAATATGAGTATACTAATTAAAGTGAATGGTTTTTTCATACACAACCATGGGGGATGATTATAAATATGTATAAAAACTGGCCATGTGTTGTGCGAAGTAAGCATATTCCCAAATGGATTAAAACCGTCACATGAATGACCCAACCTCACATTACGCACGTCAGTTGCAAAATCCAATTATCAAGCATCAAATCTCTCCCATGAAATCCATCTGCAAGGTGAATAAACTCATCATTGTTCTTTTTTCTCTCAGTATCATGCCATATAATATTTATTGATATTTTATCAGACATAAAATGATTCTAGAGTCTTGGGATTAGTGGAAATTGCCAAATTACATTCTGTGGCATGTGGGATGGTGGAATATCTGCATCATCTGGAGTAAATCCTTTATAAAGGTAAGAATGTAATCGATTGTTGTATTAGAAATCTCATAAATAGTTTTCTCATTAATCAATAGAATTGAAAATTCCATCCTTTTAATTTTATCACATTGTCGATATACTAGAGTCTCGACAGCATCATTCAATTTTTAACGCTAAAGACATCATCATTTTCACAAGATGCATCATGTGTGCTCATATCAATGTTTTATTGGGTTGGAATGATTTATTTTTCTTCATGATAAATAAATAGAAACCAGTCATATAACAAATTCTCCACTCTGATCATCTCATTTGGATCATCAGCAATTTGAGATTTCATTTTATCCCCATTGTGATACCATAAACAATAGTTGTCTTGAAAACCATATTTGGTTATGTGGTAGCTGACTTCTTCATGGCTCAACAAAGGTCTGCCAACACAAATGGAAAATTGGAAGTGTATGAGACCACTATTTGAATCATTGTGAATGAAAAATCTAAAAATATCTCAAAATTGTTTCGAAAATTGATTAAGATCTGATCGGTATCATACATCAAAATTCTTACCATTATGTAAAAAAATAATTGTTATAAGTCATTTCTCAAAAGAGATTCAATAATATTTAAGTTTCATCGAAAATATAGTTATGTAAACGAGAATTGTTCACTTTATATGAAACCATAACTAACACACTACTTTATATGAGAATCATAATATAAAAGACAAAAAAATTACTATATTTATATCAAAATATCTTTTAAAAACTATACATGAGTGTACAATATCACGTACACTTGTTGAGGATAATTATTTATGAGTTGGGTAAATTTTAGATCGAAGAAATTTTATATTTTAGTAGATAATTTGTGTGATCACGTATATTTCCCATGGGGAGGGAGTGTCCAGGGGGTGCGGGGTGTCTAGGGGGTGGCAGGGTTGTCCAGGGGGTCGGAGGTGTCCAGGGGGTGGGGCTATCTAGGGGGTTGGGGTGTCCGAGTGGGTAGGCTGTCCACGGGGGTGGTCGGGCTGTCCAGGGGGTAGGGGGTCCAGTGCGTGGGCGGGCTGTCCAAGGGGCTGAGCGGGGTGTCTAGTGGGTGGGAAGGGCTATCCAGGGTGACAAGGTGGGTCCAGGGGGGGTGGGCGGGCTCCCAATGGGGGTAGCAGTGCTTTCTAGGGGTTATAGGGTGCCTAGGAGGTGGGTCGGCTGTCCTGGGGGGGTGGACGGGCTGTCCATGGGGGTGGTGGGGTTGTCCAGTGGGGTCGAGGGTGGGGGATCTCTAAGGGTAGGGGCGTCCGGGGGGATGGGGTTGTTTGGGGGGTGGTCCGCGGGGGTCTGGGGGGGGGGGGGGGTTGTCCGCAAAGGTGGGGGTTTTCCTGGGGGTATGAGTTATCCAGAGGGGTGGGCAGGCTATCCACAAGGGTGGTAGGGCTATCCAGGGGGTTGGGAGTGTCCAGGGGGTGGTGGTTTTCTAGGGGGGTACGAGGTGTCCCGGGGGGTGGGCGGGCTGTACAGGGGGTGGAGGGGCTGTCTAGGCGGTACGGGGTGTCCATGGGGTGGGGTTGTCCAAGGGGGTGGGGGCTTCCACTTCGGTGGGGGCTGTCCACAGGAGGTGGGGGTGTCCAAGTGGTGGGAGGGGCTTTCTAGGTTGGGTATGGGGTGGGAGGGCAGGCTTTCCATGGGGGTGGCAGGGCTGTCCAGGGGGTACGGGGTGTCCAGGGGGATGGGTGGTGCTGTCCATGGGGGTGGCAGGGCTATTTAGGGTGGGTTGGGGCGTACATGGGGCCTTTCCTATGGAGGGGGGGGGGGGGGGGTTCAAGGGGTACGAGGTGTCCAGGACAGCCCACTCCCCACCCCTAGAAATCCCACACCCCCACCAGGACAGCCCCACCCCCCCCGGTGGAAAACCAACACCCCTCCCTCACCTGGATAACCCACCCCCACCCCCTGGGACAGCCCACCCCCTTTGACAGCCCACACCACCACCCCCGACCTCCTTAGATAACCAACACCCCTCCCCCACCTGGATAGCCCACCCCACCACCCTTGGACACCCCCCCCCCCCGACAGCCCACACCCACCTCCCCCACATGGATAGCCCACCCACCACTACCCATGGACTGCCCACCCCCTCCCTGGACAGCCCACACTCCCTCCCTTGTAGCCCCTACCCCCCTGATAGCCCTCCTGGACAGTACCCCCCCACTGGAACCCCCTTGGACTTCCCATGAACCTCCCCCACCAGGATAGCCCCCCACCCCCTCCTTGGATAGCCCACACCCCTCCCTGGACAACCCCCTCCCCTCCAGCCCCCCCCCCCCCCCCACCCCACAACTTGGAGAGCACCCCCCACATGGACAGCCCCCCTCCCACACACACACCTGGACATCCCCCCCACTAGGACAACCCCCCCCCCCCCCCCCCCCCCCCCACATCGGCATTCACCCCACCTGGATGGCCACCAACCCCCCTCCCCACCTGGACACCCCACACACATGCTTAGGGCCGCCTATATCCCCCTCCCCACACCCCTATAGCCCCCCTACTCCCCTGCAGCCCCCCTACCCATGGACAACCCACCTTACCCAGTTATCCCCCCACACCTAGACATCCCCCTACCCCTCCAGCTGCCCACAAAGGGTATTTTTATTTAAATTCATTTTATTCATTGAAAATCCAAACTATAATGAAATATCCATTTCAATACACAAAAAAAACTTAAATCCCAAATAAACAGAATACATAAAACCCCACTAAACAAAAAACAAACCCTTTACCCCAGACATTAATCAAACCCCACTAAACAGACCATTTATGATGTATGAAGTGTTGAATAAAAACATAAAACAATAAAAGGGTTCAGAACTCCTACAATAATAAATCTAATTTAGCCGAAATCAAACATCAAATATAAAATAAATAGAGTAAGAACACTAATACTAAGGCAAAAAATACTAATTTGAAGTGTAGGAAAACAATTGATTGATTGAAGAAGCATCTTTGGTTGGAAGGTGTTTAGTGGTAGAGAATATGTCCAGAGGAGGTCTAGAATAGGAAAGTAATCAGACCTATTGGGTGCTGGGTCAGTGGGTATTAGGGGTAAAACATTCCCAACAGTTTTTAAAAACCATTGGGAATGCTTCCCTTTACCAAAAGTTTATAAAAACTGTTGGTATACCTTAGAGAAAATTGTTTTTTCGCAACGGTTTTTGCAAACCATTGGTAAATCATACAAATATATACACATTTCAAACATTTTGATCAAACCATTGAAAAATGTTGCTTCTTTTATACTATAACAATGGTTTCCTAAAACAATTGTTATAGTACCTTTGGGAAAACTCCATGTTCTAGTTGTGCAGCCCTTAGATGTTCCCTTGTAGAGGTAGTATGACATCTTGATCGATTTCATCACATGAATTCAAATGTATGAGGAAGGATGTGATTCCATCGTTGTATTTGTGGGTCGATTGATAAAATTTTCTCACTTATTATCAATTAAGGAGTCGAGTGCAGTGGATGCCTTAGCACAAAAGTAGGTGGGTGAAATTGTGCAGCTGCATAGAGTTCCCATAACAATCATTTTGGATCTGGATGAATACTTTAGTTAATGGGTATGGAGGGGGGGGGGGGGTTAAAACATACTTTTGGAACCCAGATAATCCTTATCACTACGTTCCACCCTCATACGGATGGGAAAACTGAGAAGACTATCCAGATATTGGAAGATATTCTGCGAGCATGTGTTTTTGACTTTAGAATGTCATGTGTGCAACACATGGCTCTGGAAGACTTTTCCAACAAAAATTGATATCACTATACCATTTCCATGGATTTGTTTGAAAATTTTTAAGGAATACTATGTCGTTCAACCATGTGCTGGATAGAGGTTGGGGAGGTAGGTGTTCCTGGCCTGGAGGTAGTGCAGGGAATGATGGAGAATGTTCAGCTAGTGTGTGAGAGGATGAAGGCAGCTCAGGACCAGCAATAAGTCATATTTTGATCCTAATAGGATGTTGTAGGAGTTTGAGGTTATGGATCGCATTTTCTTAAAATTATACCATGGGCGTGGATAATGATGGTTCGGCAGGGGGAATAAGATTCCACCTATGTTCATCAAACCCTTCTACGTATGGGAATGATTCAGTGAGGTGGTATATCAACTATATCTACAACCACTGTAAGAGATGATGCATGATGTATTTCAGGTATCATCGCTCTTTTAGAATATACACAATGACTCCCATGTGCTTGACTGGGGAGAGTTGGATATCGTGGATGATTAGACGTTCGTTGAGTGACCGGTGAGAATAAGGGATCATAAGGAGAAGGTTCTTCATGGATGGAACTTTTCCTTGGTTCATGTGTTTTGGAGGTATGTTGGCCTCACATATAGTATTAGGTAACTAGAGGCACAAATTAATTCCCAGTACCCAGTGTTTTTTTGAGTTTTGATTTTGTGTTTGTATTTTTTATTTGTTGTGTTGTAATTATTGACCTTTTTTTTACAAATATGTGATGTTTCTCTTATTCTATAAATGTGTGTGAAATGTCATGTCTGTGATGAGGGGAGGAACTGATCCCTAATCAAGATGTATTAATTTAGAATTGATTAAACCCATGTGGATGAGTCAGTGATCCCCAAAGTGGATAAGATCAAGACATGGAAAAAATGACTACCTAATCTATAAGTTTAGCTAGTGTGACCATTATATGTTTGTGTGAATACATGGGGGTAAAGAGTGGTAGTGTTTTATATATTTTCAAGAGATAGAAGTGAGAGAGATATCCTTGGATGTCGAGGATTCATTATGGATTTCAAAAAACTTGAGGGTGGTTTGTCCTAGAGAGGTCTCTTATAAAGTGGTTGTTCGGACCCCTCTCTTTTATTTATGATTACACTAAAATTATCAAGGGAAAGAATAGATTGAGAGGTAAATCATGTAATGGACCAGACCTTACTACACCATTACCTTGTAAAATTCTAGTGGATGGGGTATCATGGGGACCATCAGTGACTCATTAATGAGTTTTCCAAATTTTGGGTCGAACAGACAGTGCCACAAATTGACATTGCTGGAACTGATGGGCTCAAATGGTACTGATGGGCATCAGTGGCACCGATAGGCGTCAGTGGCACCTTTTGGCCTTCAGTGGCACCGATTGGACTTGGTGGCACTAATGGACCATTATTTTCATCGATCTTTCTATGTTACAGAGCAAAGGTCCCAGGGTGATAGTGACTCACCCATTGGTGGGTCATTTCAAGTTTCACCACAATGTTCCTATTTCACTCTAGTAACATTTCTTTTGATGTAACAGTGTTTCAATACCACTTTCCAAGTGATTGTCTCCCCATAAAAGTTGTTTTATAACCCCAAGAGTCTGGAGACCCTTGGATGACCAAAATGTTTGGCCTTTTATCCTCAGTGTTGCACCCCTTTCTTTGTTTTCCATCCTCCTAGGTTTTCCAGTTTTTCCCCAATTTCATGTTTTCTTTTTTGGATTAAAGTAAATCTATCAACTCACAGTCTTTTGTTGGCCTATCTCTACTATTTACAATGTTAATGTTTAAATCTCAATTTATCAAAATTATAAATCCACCCAACCGCGTGGTCAATCCAAGAACCACTTTTAATTACATCAAAATCAACTCTTTGATTTTAGGATCTGGCCTCTTATTATGCCAATATCCTATATTCCTTCTTCCTTCTGTATTTTATTAGTGTGCCTGGAGACTTAATCAAGAGAGGAAACATGCGCCCATGAGGGAGCCCTTCCCTCTCATCCATGGAGTTTTCTTTTCCTGCAAGTTATGTCATCCCTAGTTCATGGCATAAAGGGATAAAAATCAATCCTCGATCATCCATGTAGGGGTTTTTTCCTTTGTCTCTCTTTTCTATGAATCTTGTAGGGTGAGTTTGATAATTTTTCCCCAAAATTAGATGAAATAAACATTAATGGAGATAATAAATAGACTTTTAAAGAATAAGGCGTGGGAATGATGATGCTGTTGTTGTGTTCTACATCATTTTTATTCTGTAAAATGTATGGACTTATATCCACTGAAAAGCATTGTGGTTGGTGGTCCATTATTGTGAACTAACGAAACTCTATTTTCTAAATAATACTATAATAGAATGTCTGTAACATAGAAATAGGTTAATCATGTAAACTCAGTAGATTAAATGGATGCTTGAAGATTAATAATCCTTGTGCTATCACCCCAAATTACCAAAATGGGAAAGGAGGAACTTCATATATGGTGTTGGATTAATGTGAAAACATCCCTTATATGTTATAGTGATATTCTTGATTGTTATATTTGACTCCTTGTTTGGTATGGTAGAGGGGAATAGAATATCTATCTCAAGGGTTATTGGTTTATTAATCGGATGTCGTGTGAAGAAGGCATTAATTGTTTTGGACCCCGTATGTTTAGGCTTGGTCTAGTTACTGTAATTTAAAGGATCTCATTGATCCCTTTTGATGTATTTACATTACAAGAGAACTGACTTTCTAATGATTAAAAGAGTTCTTGGATGTTTTGTTTGAGTCATTGTTTTTGGCTTCTGGTTATGACTAATTAGTTTCTCGATAGTGATGAGTTATTTAAATGGAAATCACTTGGACATTTTAAATAAGAATTGTTATAATAATGAAACGTTTTCAAGAAATGGGTTGGGAATTGGTTGTGGTTTTTATGCACTTGTGCATGTAGGGATAAAAACTAGAGTGATTGGGTCTGGGCTTGTTGTATGTTTCGGGACCCTAAGGATGGGATGAGTGATTGTTTACCAATATGTATAAAATTTATTTCTTGTGTTTCTTATATACACTCCAACCCTATTGAGATCTTCATACCGAAGACCTTCAATTCATGGGGGATGGATTTTTCCCATCATTTTTATGAGTGGATGGTTATTTGATACATTATGCTCCCTCTCCCAGGTCTCCCAAGACTATTTGGGAAGGATGTGATAACCCATGGTTTATTACGGACCAAGACCCTTCAGGAATTGTGTGTATTGGTGTTTATCCTAGGTATTTGAGGGCATTTTTATTTCTAATGTGTCATCAAGATGAGGCCTAGGTGTCTTTGGTCGTGGAAATGGTTGTTCTGGTCTAGGAGTCTTCATTCATGGTGGTGATTATTGTGTCCCATGTGTCTATGGGCATGGTTATGTGTGATAGTTGTGGCTCTAGTTTTTACGGGCGAGGTAGATGTGTGATTGGGAAAGCCCATATGGTTATTGTTGGGGTGACAGTGGGACAATGATGGATCTTTTGGGGGAGGTATGATGTGTCGTATGTTCTAAATAACCAGGGGAAAGTGGTGTGGGGTACCCAAATATTGATGTTATATTACTATTAAATTACATAAATTACACTATTTAGTGTGTGTGCCTTGGTGAGGCTAGGTGGATAGTTTCATTACTAAGTGTTTTGGTTATTTCTATTTCTCATGGGCCATTAGAATGTCTCCCCACTTGTGCACAAGAGTTGTTGGTTTTCCTTACTATGTATAAATGTATACTCACCCTATGTATATAAAATTGTTTTCAGGATTCCTAGAGAAAATTGAAGACAGTGTTGGACCTTACTAGCTTGGGCGTCAGGATAAACTTAATTTATGATTTTCATACTTTTTCTTGCATTCAATTTTAGTTTTCATGTTTTTTTTGCACTTCATTTTTTTTCAGGAATGTGAAAAAAGTAATTTTGGATTTACATTTACTTTTTTTATTTGGAGTCATTTGGGATTTACCATCTTATCTCCAGATCTTGTTTGATAAAAAGTGTAAATCCTTCCATTTCAGAAGAGATTATATACCCTTTGTGCTATTCACCACTCTTGGGACTACTAAAGGTGGTAATTGGGGGTTATTATCTCTCCTTGAACATGAATAAGGAGGGGTCTAGAAGTTTGTTGTCCCTTCCCTAATCTTGGTAAAGATGGGATGTGACATCTCATTAGACAAACGATTGTCTTGGAACAAGGCCTTAATTTTATGGTCATGTATGGTCTTGGCACAAGGCCTTAACATTATGTTTATGATGTCCAACATTATGTATTTCCTCATTATGTGATTAGTTATTGATATGTAATGTGATTATTCAGCTATTAGAATATCAAAGTAATAGTTTAAATGGAATTATTTTATTTCATCTTTCAATATTATGCTGAATATTATTTTTAAATTGCTTATATTTTTTATATAAATTTCCTTACAATTTTATTCTTAGTTATGATAGCTTCTGAAATATTATTTATCCATACTGAGCATCGGATATCACCCATTTCATATGAATTATTTTATTCCTTGGATTGGAAGAATAATATTATTATTGACATGTATGGATAATCTATGGGATTTTATTGTTTTCAAATGAGGAACAATGTTGTATTTCATTTGAAGGTGTAATAAAAAACATATGTTTGTATCTAGTTTTATTTAGGCTACTAAACTGATCGATTATTTTCTAATTTTATTTATTTTGATCATGACAATTTAATAAAATAATACACTGACTTTGGGAAACTCGGTTCAGGGAATTAAAATTTGTATCAGGTAATGTTTAGTACAGTCCTTAGGAACTATTTTTATAAATGACTTTATATAGGGGACACTACCCTAATACATACATTGATGATAATTTTATAATAACATCCTAAAATTTTGGTAATATAGTTATTGTGTTGGTATTACTAAAAATTCATCAATATCTAAATACTACAAGTGGATGTGATACTGGCACAGATGTACCAAGGAGTAACAAATTTGACATAGTGTTCCAGGCTAAACTCAACGTAACTGGGTAAACGATAATGGGACATACAATTCACATAGTGTCATACTCCCAGGTGATATGATTAGGATAATTAATATTTTCTCTAAAAAGAATTATGAATGATTTTTGAGTAAACATTTTTCATATGAAACCATTTTTTTTATTATGGGTTAGATATATATATATATTTCAATTTATGTTAATTTTTTTACTAGTTTTGAATTATTTATTATGATTTATAACCTAATTTTTATATATCATTGTATATAAATGGTGCCTAGTTGAAGGAATTTAAACCATATTAACACACGTAATCCATGTAGGAATTTCCTTCCAATTAAAGATAATGAGAGTGGTTATGGTGATACACCTAGAGCTGAAAAACATATGACCATATTGGGAATCTAACTCAGGTTATGGATAATATCCTTACCTATGTAGAGCATCCTGATCGACATTTTATAGGATAAATGTTATACCTCTTCATGACACAACAACCTAAAACATTAAATTGTATAAAAAATCTATTTGTAGAAGAGAAATGGTTAATTTTCATAGAGAAATTACTTCTTGATTTGGGGATTAAGGATAGGGAAAAAGTTTATTTGGTAGTGTATCATCTATCTGGAGATGTAGACCAATGGTGGTCATTAATTACCAACATCGGGGGGGAAGAAAAGGTAGAAAATATGGAATCAATGGTATTTAAATAACTCTTCCTAGAAAACTACTTTCCTACTAATCTACAAGTAGATGTGTAGAAGAAATTTCTATGTCTAAGGTATATGGAGGATGAGAATGTTGCAATGTTGGAAGATATATTTAAAAGGATAGAGAGGCATACTACAGATTACATAAGAAACCTAAGAATTAAGATTGATCGATTTTTTGATGGTTTAAAACCATTCCTCTAATGGAAAAATTCTGAAAATATTTCTCATCGTATAAAGATATAGTCTCATGTGATATAAATATGAAAAAATATATTCTCTAGATCTTATGACATTAAATTAATGAAAGTGAATAAGATGGCTATTGAAAACTCTTGAAAAAAAATAAAGAGGAAGAAGGTAAATGTTGACCTTCCATCATGCAGTAGTTTTGATAGGGAACACCCTGGTACATTCCTAAAGGGATTGGAGTTTATTACTAGTGTAGAGAAATAGGACACCATGCTTGTGATTATATGGGGGAGGAAGAAACTACCAATGTTAGATGATACAATTTTAATTAGAGTGGACACCATGAAAATGATTTTCATTGACATCAAGGATATTTTCCCAAGAAAAGGCTAAGGGACAATGGATAATCATTTGTCATCACAACTGCTGAAGTTGAAGTTCCTAATGACGTGGTGGAATGTACATTAATCATGTCATGAAATGTAGTGAATTCTTTATTTTATTCATGATCCTCTCGTTCCATTTTATCATTGAAGTTTTCTTAAAATAATATATATTTTTAATTCATATTAACAAGGTAGTCATTAGTCATAACCCCTAAGGTAAGTCTCAGTGAAAAAAATATGTGTTATGGAGTTCCAATTATGAAATATAAATGTTCTTTATCTGCTAAATGTATCATCATACCTATGGTCTACATTTATATATTCATCAGTATGGATTGGATATCAAAAGACGATGTAAAAAATTATTTAAAGATGAACAAAGTTACAATATTTTAGGATGATGTCAAATCCAATGCCTTTAGAGAAAAAACATCATTACTTGATTATTATCAAAACCAACAACTAGTAGCTTTACTAAATGATATTCTTGGGGAGGAATAATAAATAACATCTAGTATGAGTAAATAAATATTCCAAGTGAGGATGTACCTATTTTAAAAGAATATATTGATGTTATTTTAATGATTTACCTTGACTTCCCCTCAATTATGATGTTGTGTTTTCTATTTATTTAGTCTGAGATGCATGACCAATATCAAATACTCTTTATAGAATTTCCACTGTGGAACTAGTAGATATGATGAAACAATTAGAGGATTTTTCTGGTAAGGAATTTAAACACCCTAGTGTTTCCCAATGAGGATACTCAATTATTCTTTGTTAATGATAAAGATGGTTCGGGGAGGCTATGAATTGACTATAGATATATCAATGCTATTACAATAAAGAAAAATTATCCCCTACCTCACATTGATGACTTGTTTGATCAACTTCATAGAGATAAATATTCTTGGAATATTTACCTTCATTCTATATATCATATATTTTGTGTAAAGAAGAATGATATTAAAAAGTAGTTATTCAGAACCATCTATGCGCATTACGAGATTACAGTAATGTCATTCGGATTGACTATTTCACCCTCTGTTTTCCTGGATATAAGGAATAGAGTGTTCAAGGTATATCTTGATTATTTATTGTTGTATTTATTGATGATATATTGGTATAGAGAAAAATATATGAAGACCATGTGGACCACTTAAGGATTGTTCTGAAGAATAATAGATCAAATTATATATATCAGAAGATTATGAAGTGTGAATTCTGAATTCAAAAAAATCATTTTAATAGAAATATTTTCTGAAAGGGTGAAATATTTATTTATCCTATAAAGAAAACGGTAATCCATGAATGTCCAGCACCGATGATTATAACTGAGGTACACATATTTATTAGTTTAGCAGGTTTATGTCATTGTTTCATTCATAATTTATCCTTATTGGATAACTCGTTAACCAAGATCACACATAAAGGGACTATATTCGTTTAGAAAAAAGAGTGTGAATACTATTTTTAAGAATTGATTATATGATTATTGTATGACCCTATCATGAATTTACCATATAGAAAAGATGGGATTCTTATTTATTTTGTTTCCTTAAAAATGACTTGGTTGTGTCGTTATGCGAATGAAGAGTTATTTTTTATGCATTAAGGAAATTAAAAATCCATTAAAAAAACAAAACAACATTTGATTTTGAGTTAGCATTGGTAATATTTTCCCTAATGATATCTAGACACTATTACTACCTTTAAATATGTGATATATATACAGATCACAATAGTGTGAAATATATTTTCTCTCAGATAGAACCCAACATGAGACAAATGGGAAGGCTTGAGATATTCGAATATTATGTTTTCACAATACACTACCTCCCAGATATGTAAAATAAGGTGTTGGGTGCTTTTAAAATAAAAGACCTTGTAATTTCAAAAAAAAATTATTGTTAAAAAAATCATCTTTTTATTGATATAGTAAAGATAGATATGGGAATTATCATGGATGGTGAAACATAACAACTTTTTCAAATGGTTTCCAAATCACCTTTTATGTAACGGATAAAATTTTCTCAGTAGGAGGAGTGGGATTTTTGAAAGAAAATTAGAGGTGTGATTTATATGGGATTGACCAAATTCATTTATGAAGATGAAATTATGGAATTTTGGAAGAGGCATTGTGTTCCCACTATGCCTAAGCTAAAAAAGGAATTATTGGATGATGATCAGAGCTGTAATTTCCCTATGCACCATGGGGGAACTAAGATTTATAGTTACTTGAGGGAATATTTTTTGGTGGGACAACATAAAGAGGGATATTGATGATTATGTGTCTAGATGTTTTTTTGTTAATAGGTGAAGGATCTAATACATCATCCTAGAGAATTCATAGAACTTATTCATATAACTATGTGGAAATGGGATGGTATTATGATTTAATTTTTCATGGGGATACCAAATACTCCCATAATAAATTATGTGATATGGGTTATTGTCAACTTCCTTACAAAAAAGAACATTTTCTTGATATGAGATAAGACTTATCAATTGAAGGAATAAACAGACTATATAATAATGATGTTATGATACATCATGGTATACCTTTACCAATTTTTTTCTAATCGTGATCCTCATTTTATATAACATTTATGGAAAAGTCTTCAGATGTCCTTAGATATGAAGCATCTTTTAAGAACTTCCTACCACCCACAAACTAATATAAAATTAGGAAGGACTATCCAAACCATATAAGAGATGTTGATATCTTACTCACTTGATAGTAAATGTTTTTAGGGTCTATATTTACCTATATTAGAAATTTTGTATTACAATATCTTCTATTCATGTATACATATGGAACCATATGAAGAGTTATATGTAAAGAGTTTTCGTACACTTTCTTGTTGGGGTGATGTTGGTAAAATAAAATTTTTAAGCGTAGAACTTTTTTGAGGAAAGAATAGAAAAGGTAATGATTTTTTAGATCCAAATCAAAATAGTTCAATGTTCAGAAAAGAGATATGATGATAACCAATGAAAGTATTAGTAATTTCATGTTGGAGATAAGGTTTTATTGATTGTATCTCTATGTAAGGGTTTTATACGATTCTCTAGGAAGTATAAATTATGCCCCATGTACATATGAAATTTATAAATTCTTGAAAAAATGGAGCTATATCATAATATTATCAATGAAGCCATGTCTCTACAAATTTAATGATATGTGCCATGTATCGCTGTTAAGGAAAGTTGTGTCTTTCCCAAGGCATGTAATCTCCTATAAAGAAATATATCTGGATCCCAATCTATCTTACTGTCAAGTTCCTATAAAGATTCATGACACTAGAGGACATGTGATGATAAATCGGATGACTCTTCTAGTAAATGTTATTTTGAGAATCAGTAATATGAAACTGGAAATGTCAGAAACCAATGAACTTATGATGAACAACCATGAAAATATTTTTATGAATTGACATTCTAAGAATTTCAAGGATGAAATTATTTGTAGGAGGGAATAATTTAACACCCCAAACATCCATGTTATGCTTCTTTTTAAATTACTCAGTAGCTTGTGTTTCATGCAACATCTAGTTCGATCACACGAGGCCATATCAAACTAGATATTTAAATAAGTGTTTATGAATTGAATTAACAATAGTTTGAAATTTATAAATTTCATTTTTTAAAATCGAATTCATTTTTGAATTCAGAATATCTAAATTAGATTGTGGTTATTTTTTTATTTTAAAAAATGATTCAATTTCTGATGAGTATTGAAAAATGATACAATGTTGTAAACAACAGACATTTTCATTTAAATAATTATTTTACATTAAATTTATTTTAATGTAAAAATATATTAAAAATATATTTTTTATCCCAATGTCTATTATTTGAATCATTTTTATGATATAATTAGATTTAAAATTTTATTGAACAATTGAACATCATTTTCCACACCTCCTAACCAAATATATGGATTAAAATTAAATGTAATTTTACCATTTCTATGAATTGACTTTTGAAAAATAGAAAAACATTGCTTTAATGAGTATGAAAAATGTGGAACAAATATGCTCAAAATATTCTATTTGAATAGTAACTTTTAAATTTTACCTTCTGCAGTTAAAGGTAAATATGGTAATTGGAGGTAAATATAATATTATAATAATATAATGTTACATGAAAGTTTTTGAAAATTTAATTGGATAAGCTATTTTTCGACAAAAAAACCATAGGTCTAAAATATGATCCTTTTTATGCCACTTGTGTCAAATTATGCTTTTTTTTATTTTATTTAAGGAGGAGTTAAAAACATCATATTAAAATTATAATAACCATATCATTTTTAATATGAGGTTTTATGAGTGATATGGTCTATTATAAATATTATATATTAATATAATCTGTTTATCTAGATAAAATTAATTTATTTATAATTTTAGTAAATAAATTATTAATTTAAATTTGGACACAATAATGATCTTGTAATTGAATTATTAAAGGAAGTATCGTTTAAATGATATTTAAAAAATTAAAATAAACATAATTTACTTAATTAATGACATTAAATATGTTATGGATAACTTAGAAATTTTAGTGACATATTTTAGTTATTGGATTGATGTTATCATGTTTATTTATATTTTTAAAAATTAAGATATTTGATAGTATCAAAATTGACATAAATTATACTTTAAAATAAATAATATTTTATTAAATTTTATAAAATTCATAAAAATATAATTTTCTACCAATTAAACCCAATAATTTCATATGTTTCATAAATGATCCAACAAGGGTTTTTTGGCATTTTATAGTAACTATATTATCCATATATTATAAAAACACAATTAAACATGGTAAGAGTTAAGCTGTATAACTAAGGGTTAAATCCAAAATATAAGGTTATTTTTGTGACCTAAACATATCTTAAAATCAGTTTTCAGAGTCATTTGACTCATTATCATCTTGTCCTTCAAATAACTAACTTTGGAGCTATATTAAATTGAAAATAAATTTACAAAGATCTAATATTTTTTGAGTTTCTAAAAGTACCCCTTCTATCTCTTATAAAATAGCTACACTCCTTCCCTTTTATTCACACCTCTAATTCCCTTTGTATTGAAATAAATTTTCCCAATTATCCTCCCAAAATCCTTAAAATTATACAATATTCCATAATTCTGGCAGAAATCCTTCCTAAGGTGTCATGTTTTACAAATAAATATGAGACGTTCAAAGAAGATATAATTGTTTTACCATTTCCATTCAATTTATTTTATTCTTCTACATCCTCTTAAAATTTATATCCTTAACAATGTAATAAATCTAGTATAATATACAATTTAGGTATTATTATAATTTTGTATAAATCGTATTCCTCCATTTATCCATCCTGCGAATAACAAGATCACCATGTGTGACACATACAACTTACTGTCTCCATGTCGTGCTGTAATTTGTTATTCAACATTAAATTATTTGGATTGAAATAATTATGAGTATATAGGATATAAATAATAAATATAACATGATAATTATTTATAATTAATATACCATCTAATTCTGTACCATTTAACCATCAAGATAATGATACCTTCTCTAATGCATATGTACGACCTACCGCCTCTGTGATGCTGTTAGATTCATTCTCCACGTTAACCATTAAAGAATGATTATAATCATTATATTAGGAGTAAAAAATTATGAAATTAATAACATTATTTATATTAATAAAATAAATCATATTCATAAAAACATGACTTACACAACAGCACATGCATAGGAATATGAAGAAATTAACAACCAAAACAATGGTAATACCAAATTTTTTGACAAAATGATATAAGAGGATCATATATGATATCATAATTAGGAATATGGTCCAAGTAAAATTTAATAACATAATTTTACCATTATAAAAAATTTTAACTCACCCTCCACTTAAGGAACATATATTGTAATGGTTAATTTCAAAATCTCATTATTGTCTAAGATTGTTAATATATAATTATATACCGAGATATCTATATCATTCATGTGTATCATTCATAAAATTTATTTCAAAATATTATGGAAAATTTCTTAAAGTAAATTTCAATGATGTTTAAATTTTTATAAAATGTTATGAATTCAATATTTCTGTTGTTTTCACAATGAGGTACTTTCTGAATATTTATCAAAATTAAGAAATGAATGTTTTTTATCTTTTATGGTATGAGCGGGTATTTATCACTATTATGATGAATTAACATTTTGAATATTTATTTATAGTTATAATAGATTATTTTAAAAATAAATGTTTTATTTTATAAATTTGGGTCTTTTAAATGATTTCAAATTAAAAAATAGATAATTATCTCAAATAATTTTAATGACATTGTTAGATTATTTTCATATGTGTCAACATACATTGATAGATTTTATGCTTGTTTGATGTTGAATTACTATGATACAATCTTACATAATGTCTTGAATGTTTTATGATATGTTTTAATGTGGATGTGAAATTTTTATACCATTGAGGGTTTATGATTAATGTATTTACATTTCATATGCTATTTTCACTACAAAAAAATGATTTATACCGACCGAAATATATCGTTGATAATATAACATTTGGTAAAAATGACCAATTCCAATAGATATTATTTTTTATTGATTTTAATTTAAAGCATCAACACTTGTTTTTATCAACAAACATATCAGTTGATATTGACTTTTTAATACCAATATATTTATTACCAAGAATTAAATCTATTACTTTATCATATCAATACCAAATTTTTTTTACTAATAGTTGAATCTGTTATTAATAATAAATCTTAAATAAAAATCTGTTTCCCATTAATAATTACTATATTTTAGATAAATTTTTTTGTGATGAAATATGTTATTAGAGTTTAATATTTATTATTAAAAAAATATGAGAAGATATAAAAATGAAAATAAAATGAAAATAATTAAGATCCCTCCCCAAACCTCACTTCCCCAAAGTGGTTCGCCTCTTTCCACGTCTTCATCCCTACTGCCCCAAACCAGCGATTTTTTCCTGCACTCGTACACCTGATCTGTCTCCATCGCCCACACCTGCACCAACTCCCACACCCTCTATGATTCTTTGACATCACATACACTCTTCATATACAGACGGTTGATTTCTTTTTTCCTATTTCAAATATAATGTTGAGGTGTCGGGAGGTGCCTAGACATAAGCCTATTTCTTACCCAATCGGTCGATGATTTTTCCTTTTATCGGGTATTTGTTTCTTCTATTCATGTTTTATGAACCTGAAATATTGGGTATCTAGTGTCTGAATTGATTAGAAGTTAAGGATTCATAGAAATTATAATTAAATGAGTTCTTGATCTCACTCTCTTGATTTCAAAATGCTAAATCCATACTTCTCTACCTCCTCTCCAATTAATCGAGTCAGGCCCCCGTACTTGGTACACATGAATTTTGATTTAATACCTTTCCAATGTATTCAAATATTGTTGAAATATAGTACTAGACCAGAGAACATAAGAAGTGAAATCCTCGAATTCATCTCACACAATGATTTATCTAATTTTACATTAGGTTGTCCTTTATTTCTTTTCTGTTGATCCTCTATTTCATTTATACTATCAAAATAGTGCTAAAAATGTTGCTAAATGGATATATAATTTGATATTTATCCTACTATCATGCTTTATTACACCATTTTCATTACTATTTTCTTTTACACTATTTATAATGGTTAGTCTCATTAACATAGAATATTTTTAGTCAATCTAGTTATGTTTTCTGATGTTTCATCTATATAGAGTATTCATTTAATAACTTATGTTAATCTTCAATCATCTCTTGGAAAGAACCATTGAAAGGAATATTTTTCATTTCATTTTTTGTCTATTGAAAAAAAAATTAAACTATTATATCCATTCAATTTATTTTCCATTATAATTTTTAAATGTTCATGTTCATGATAGAAATGGTAAATAATTTCATACTTGTTAATGTGCAGAGTGACATGTTAATTTTTTTCTATAGATGGATCTTTTTTCCCAATTTATTTTCATATTACTGGCTAGATAAATTAATAACAAGAAAAGTCGGAGCAACTATAGTGGAATGTTTATATATATTTTTTATATAGATGAATCATATCACTAAATTGAAATTTACTTTTAGTATTTTGAATGTTTTTTTTGAAACACCTATAATCTATAAAAATAAGTTTTAAAAGAAAAGTAAAGTTTGTTCTATTAAAGTTGTATTGTCACACATAAATTCGTGAACAAGACCATTAATGTGACAAAAAAATTCAACAAGAAATATTGAAACACAAATCTAGAATGAATAACATAAATTTCTTGGAAGTCACATTAAAATGAAAACAAGAAATATACTAGTGATTCAATTTCCAACCAACCAAACTACCCCACCTAATAAGTTTTGGACATGAATTAATGTGTAGCATTAAAAAAATATTATTGGTTCCTCATCATTTGTTCTATCTAGAACCTCCACCCATGACTGATTTAGTGGCCTCTAACATATTCTCATGACAATATTTTCTTCCACAATTAGATTCAAATTCCTTGATAGGATAATCATTATGATAAAAATTAATACCAATAATCCAATCTTATCTCTTCCAAATAATTAACTTTTCCAGTGTTGAAGAATGCATCATGATGATAGTGATGATCAAGAGTCTGAATTACAACCAGAACTTCATTTTGGTTTCCATCAAGATAATTGTTGTTCAAAAATCTCTTAATATTATCATATTATGTTACATCCAAACAATGCACCACCACATCATTCTTTGGACCCTATTATTCCTTGAATGAGACAACGAATGATAAATTTCTCACCTTCAGAGCTAATTTTTCTTATAAAACCCATTTTTGGTTAAAATTTCCTCAATATACTCATAATAAAATATTCATGGGGGTAATTACTCAAGTTTCAAGACATGCAAACATTTTAATTTCATCAAAGTTCATATAACACCTCTATATGCAACTCTATTTTCACATATCATCATATATCCACACCTTCTCCAGCATTAATTGATAAAATTTCTCATCAGATTTTTCTTTCAAGGTCTGAGAACATTTTTATCACATTATCTTGTTCTAAATGGATTCTATAAAAAACATTCTTCAATAGAGTTGATTTGCATCGTTTGAATAATGCACTCGTCCATATTTAATTGGGTGTAAGGTTTTTTGGCCTCTCTAGAAGGCTATTATTACAAAAGAAGAAGTGATACATATGTTTTCATTGACTCATGGAAATGAAAAAACATAGAAATTCATCTCTTAATAATTAATTTTAAGGATAAGCCAATTCTCTTATTTCACGTTCATATGCATAAGGAATTTGTAATGGAAAAAAATCACCATTACGCTTAGAAAGAAATCTTTCTCACCATCCTAAGAAAATGTGAAAAGGAAAATATGCATTTTTTAGATTTTATTTTGTAGGATGTTAATGAATTTATGGAAGAACATATACCCATTATCATCCACTTTGGAGAATTCATTTTTGAGATCCTTTGATATGTCACTGATCTATTGAAAGGATCTTTTCATGATTATTTCTGAGAAGAAACCAAATTAGGTGAACTTGACAACGCATTAGTCTTCACTTACACCAAATGTGGATGCATATTAAAATCACTTAAATCTTGATGGTTTGTATTATTTTTATGTGATGATCCATATTCTAAGAATCAATTTTCACATTATATAAACAATCAACAAATCTTTTGAGTTATGCAATGTAGATTGAATCTGGGGATCCATCTCTTCGGAACACAATCTGTTGGAGATGTTCATGACACCACACTTCCACCTAAAATATAGATTTCTAGTTTCAACTCTCTTATATTCCTTTTGATAAAAATTTAACCTTCAAGTGTCTGATAATAATCCTCCTTAATAAGTTCCCATTTATATTTATAAATTTTTTAAAGGTCCTTTAAGACTATCATTGTAGCAATATACTGAATACTTAATGTTATCATTTCACTAAATGGTTTGTTAGATATTGAGTTATGTTTCATTCTCAATTAAAAGTAGCATTACTGGAATACAGAATTTGATACTAGATATCTGTCGATTTCTTTTACTTCTATTCACAAGAAACAATATTGCATCGAAACTTGTGAAACCACAAGATATCCTGTCAAGGACTCTAATTTGTTGCATAGATCATAGTTACTGCTTTTTTTAACTGGATGATGATATATGTCTTTATTATAGCTTATTTCATTACATAGGTCAAGTCTATTGATGTTTTTTTGGGGATTTCATTAAAAGTGCCATGCATCAGAAACTGACATTGACTTACATATCACTTGAAATGTTATTGATAATGAAATAGGGTTTGATCAGGGATCCCTTTTATTAAAAAGTAGAAAAAGAGTGAAAGGAAGAAAAGGGTTATATACATTGCAACCGTGCCAACTTTCAAAGAACAAACCACAAGACATAATAAATAGAAACATTGCATGTCATAATCATGATCATTACTAGTTTCATAATCATCATAATAGTTGGAATCATATCTCAAGGAGCTTAACATATTAGACTATTCTGTCCTCCCCTATCCCTCTGGTAGAGGAGTCGATCTGGTACTCATAGTGGGTTTTTACTTCGAGTAGTCATTCCTTGATCTGAACTTTTTCTTTGGCATAGATGAGAAACCCTCATCATCCTTCATCCTTCCATTAGAAGATGAATCCCTGTATTCATTACAATATCCATTAACATTTACATCCTTTATACCTTCATTTAGATCAGATAAATCTCTCCAATTACCAAAGACCCCAGAGTTATTCATTGCATCCTAGATATATTTCTAATAGTCAATACTTTGTTGCATTTGTGCATGGTCATACTGAAAAGCCTCTTGATTCTCTGCATTGACCTTCCCATACATGTCATGTGCAAACCCATTGTGAGGGGAAATATCCTCCACAACATGGAATTAAGCATCAACTGCCCTATGAGACCTGTATTAAAGCCCTCATTCTGATTACGAGACCTTCCTTCTGTGCAAGGTAGATCCAGACTTGTGGAATCAGAAGCATCCAGAAGAGGCTTCTCATGTATGTACATGCCAGACCTCCTAGGTGAAGCGTTAGTCCCACCCTATCTAGAAGGTCTACCCTTCCCGTTCTCCAGATTAACAGAGGCAGTTACACTGTTTTGAAAATGCAGACCAAAAACCTCTGCTATCCTTTGTCATGACTGATAAACAGAAACTAGTTCACTTACTTGCTCAGTCTCATAATTTCCTCGGAGGGTTGCAATGGAAATAGACCATGCACCTGCAGAATCTGCTTCTTTGAGATTTCATGATGTTTAATAGGAAAAATATGTCCAGAATCCCTAGCAGTCTAACATGTATGAACAAATTCAACCATTTTCTATCATACTATATCATCAACAACATGGCCCTTTCCTCGCTCCTTCCCAAACACAGGCCCCTGGGCAGCATGATCCTATCCCTAGCCACTATCAACCACACCTGATGTACCATTAACCTGAGCTGGAAAAACAACATAAGTTGCAGCTCCATGTCACTATGAACCAATCACATTACTCTGCTCGTGTACTGTTACAACCACAACCAAACATCTATTTCCATGAAAGTTTTTCTTCCTCAACTTCCTTATATGAAGCCTTTTAGCACGACCATTTACAGAACAAAATGAATAGAACATATTCTTAAAATAGTGTTCTTTAACATGACCATCAAGCTACATATCATGCAGTAAGCATGTAACCTTCTGTAGGTAATTTGAAATTTAAATGTGAAATTTAAACAAAATACTATGGGTGTTGTTGTGTTCACTGGTTATATAAGATTATTTTTATGTTTATAGGATGAATTACAATTTCCAAATATTTAGTGGTTTTACATTTTAATTTATTTTATAGTCATATTGTCTTTTGTTTTTCAATGCCTCAAGGAGAATGAGTTTAACAGAAATTATGGATGAGTTGGACTTCAACAATGATGTTATGTCTAGATTATTACATTCCCTAATATGTTCCATTTATATATATCTAGGTCACAAATACTTAAATGATTTCTCCTCATCGTCACATTGAATTCAATTCAATGTGACCAATAAAATGACAGAATAAGTGTGTAGATGTTCGAAAAAGAGATTGGTTTTATTCATTCCCTTTACAATGTGTTGGGTGATGATAATAATGATACCAGAATGATGATTACATTTGTTTAACTTGAAAATTCATATGTCTCTTGTGGTTGAGACGAAGATTTTTATTGAATATATTGACATGAAATTGAAATATTCCATTTAATCTTTAATAATATGTATCACGAAGATCCAGAAGTTGTAGGTTCATCAGTAGTTTCCCATGGAGTGTATGGAGTAGTGTAGGCTTGCATGTTTAAGGTATCATATTGAGTCTTAATTACTATTTTAGTGATCACACTAACCTATTTATTCCCCTTATTTCATTCTCATACTATTTCTTGAACTATTGCTTGAATTGTAAATGAACAGTTTTATTTAGTTGGCGATGGACTGTGCGGAGCTGTTGAGGCCTGCAAGTTTAAGGTAATATATTGAGGATTAATTGTTGTTTCAGTGAGCTCACTGACGACTTTATTCCCATCATCTCATTCTCATACTATGGCTTAAAATGGGAATAAATTGTTTTTGAGTACTTAGATCTTAGAGTTGTTATTTTTTATTCTAATTTGTATTGATTTGTGTTTAGTTGATGACTGTTGTATTGATGTAGCTACAATGCATCACTTCTAAATATGTTGTACCATGTGACTCCCCATCCTCTTGCATCAAATCATTTTTTTTCATATGGAATTAGATATCTATGCGATGTTGTTTTCTTGTAAGTACATTAATTCTAAATTAAAGAATGGGTCGGCTCTGAGTTAGTCCTTTCCTACAAGACTCTTATCTTAAAATATGGTGGTTTTTGGCCTTCTGTTCTTGATTTGTGGGTCTGTTTTTTGGGATTTTTGTGTTCTACATGTATCATATCATGATATAGTGATATGCATGGCATGGTTTGAATGTTGGTTCATGGTTTACATTCCAATTTTATGCCCTTTCATGTTGTGGTTTTGTTATAGGGTTTGCTGTCTGTTTCTATGGTTGATATGACCTACGACAATCTTTGGCCTGGACCATTCCTCTGATGATGTTGTTTTGTGTAACTTCTTCTTGATTTTCTATTGGTTTCCTACCATTTTGTCCAGATTTTATGTTGGAGGATGCATCCAAGGGTGATTTTCTAGTTTCATCTTCTCGGAGAAAGACTATTTATCCATGATGGGTGAGGGATCTTCTGGATAAGTCTCCTTCAGACATGTGGCCTTGTGCTACTGCAGGCCACCTCGATTTTGTTCTGATGCATCTTCAGGGTTTCTACAGCTTGTGATGTTGTCGGGCACTTGGATTTGGCCATTCCAGCTTGTGTGGTTTTGGGATTATTTTGATTAAGAGGTTGTTGATTTGGTCTGTTTGATGGGGAAGATGTTGTGGTGATAGATATGTTGTGATAGTATATTGATGGTTCCTTTGCATGGGGCCGGTTGTGTGTGGCTAGTTCATGTGATTTTGTAAACATAGAGGACATGCTTTTCATTTTGTATTGTTATTTTCATGCCATGATTTTAAATGATATATGAACATGTTTATACAAATATGCGTTCAGTTTTTTTGAGTTTCACATAAGTTAATTTTTTAATTATTATATAATAAATATATACATGACTATATATTGATTGTATTAAATTTCATTATTAATATGGTTAATCTTTTTTTAAGATTAAACCTTTGGAAAAATCTTATGTATGATAATTAAAACATGTGTATTATATGTAATAAATTAATAAATATAATATAAAATTTTAGCAATAAACACCAAAATACCTAAACATAAAATCTTTTTTTAAAATATAAATTATAAACATATATTAATTATTGGTATTTGTTATGAAAGTTAATAATATTACCAATAGATAAATTTGTCCTAAAATCTATTGCTATGAATTTTTACCAACATATATTTTATCTGTTGGTATTATTATAATTGCAACCAAATTATTTTATCTATCACAAAAACATTTAACGATAGAGTTTTTACCAACAGTTTAGTGACAAGACAATTTTATTGGTAAAACTTTTTACCAATAGATAATACACTTTTACTAACAAATAAACCCCTGTTGGAAAAAGAAAACTATATTGTAGTGTTTTAATATGAATGTTTATATTATGTTTCAACATTTTCATCTAAGGAATGCATTGGACTTAGTAACTGATAGGTGAGACCTTCTATAGCCCCTTGTTGCATAGGTAGGTCTCACGAGACAAAGAAGTGTCCTGGCATAAGGCCTAGATGGTATGTTATGTATGATCTTGGAACAAGGCCTTGAAATAAGGGATATGATGTCCATTTTTATGAATTTCCTCATTATGGGATTAGTTATTGATATTTCATGTGATTATTCGACTTGTATAATATCCATGTGAATGTTTAAAAAGAATTATTTGATTTTTTCGTTCAATATTATACAGAAGATTTTGATTAAATGTATTTTTTTTAGTTGTATACCATTACATAAATGTAAATTTTTATTTATGATAGCCTCCACTATATTGTTTATCCTTACTGTGAATTTAATCTCACCACTTTCATATGTTTTGTTTTTCCTTGGGATGAAAAGAAGTGTATTCTGACTGATTTAGAGGGATAATATAAGGGATATGAGTGTTTTCAAAGGATACACTATGTTTTATTTCATTTCATGTTTTAATTTAAAAAATATGTTCGTATCTAGATTTTCCAAGGCTAGTAATATGATTGATCCATCAGGATTTGATTTCTTGGGATCATGCCGATGTAATAAAATCGTGCACCGAATCTGGGAAACATGGTCTGTTGTGTTACAGATATAATTTCTAATGATTTTTTTGTAAATGAATATTAATCTATTTATGACATAATATTTCAAGTTATAATCATAACATCACCCAAAAAATGATTAGATAATAGGGCATATGTCTCACATAAGTAAAAGTGGTACGAGTATCTCTTAGCTCAAATTTTTTTTTCCTTTCAATGTGATCAGACCTACTATGTAAAAAATATATATTTTTATAAGTATATTAAATAACCATTATAATATATATTATACCATATACTATTTTCTTATAATATTTTAGCATACTTTTATTATCAATTCATTTGTTTAAGTCTCTATTTTGGGTGGTAACTACATCGTTTTTCATGTATAAAATGTTTTCATAGCTCTGATCCTTATAATTTGAGAAATGATTCATATTCTATATAATAAAAATAATTATATAAATAAAATATGTATTCATTAAATACATATCTACAATAGTCCATAATATATATAAATATAATGAATTACATCGTTCATTGAGATTGTATGTTGTAAGTACACAGGAACATTGTTTTCACGTTTCAATGGATAGAATAAACAAAAGGAAAATATCCTTTATCTATTAAATAATAAATATTATATAATATATATATAACATATAATAACTAAGTATATCATTATTACCATCTATGTAAAATATTAATGAAAAATGAATCACATCGCATTATTGACGTGGTTCCCCTACTAAATGCATGAGCGACATTAACGTTTCCAATGAAAATTTACCATAACTGGATATATATATGATATTATTAATATAGTGTTATAATAATATCAAAATTATTAGGAATATTCATTTTATAAATATTTATATCCATCCAATTATTGTGATGAGGAAAACTGAATTACACCGCTATAGAGAGATGGTAAGCCGTACTTATGCCTGAGAGATGTTTTCACAATTCTTAGAATGGATAAGAAAAAGGAATATGTTTTTACAATAATCATGACATAATCTTAATATATTTATGACTTTTATTAGTAAATATAAAATTTGTACAATACATGGAGAGGTAGTAGAAGAAAAAATAAACATAAAATTGTCAGTAGAGTTGATTACTTATTATTTAGTGAACTCTATTTATATCTCTCATTATGTGTCATAAGGTTAATATTTTGTAAGTTTAATTCCTCATGAACATGGATAATTTTGTTTACAACATTAATGGGAATGGTTAGGTTGAGATATTTTTATTAAAATGGTGTAAATAATTAAGGGATGATGTTACCTTTTATTGTAGAGGTGAGAGGATCTTTTGGTTTTTCAAATATTAAATTAATAAATATTATTTATATTGTAAAATCAACTATAAATTGTTATAATTTTAAGCAATGTTCATTTTATAAAATATAATTTTGACATGTTATGGAAATTTTTTCACCCATATCGTTTAGTTTTAATGCCCATTAAACCATTTGAAAATTACCACACTATTAAAATTTCTACCCTATAAGGTTTAATAATGTTACAATAAAATAGAAAAGGACTAATAAATAAACCATGTTATATTTAATTAAATATATCTAATTTATTTGTTTAAATCTCATATTATTATTAATTATAAATCATTTAATAAATAGTTATATTCTTAAACTAAAAATAATTTTAATTTTAGATCTATTAAATTAGTTTTAAATTAATAACATCCAAAAAAACAATGGAATTTTAATAAAATTAACAAAAAAACTCCATAATATTTCATTATAATCTACTAAATTAATGGGTCACATTATGTTTTCCAAATTATGACAATTTTAATGAATTTCATATCATATATATTATTTTTTTATTAATTAAACAATATAATCTCACTATTGTTATAGTGACCCCAACCATGATAACCAAGACCAGTGTATTATTTATGACATTAGTATAACATGCATCGAGTAACATCCCAACGAACATGAAATTTAGTAGTCTTGTTAAACTGGATACATACTTGATCCTTACATAATATTTGGATACAAAAATGCTATCATAATTTCTATAAAGAATAACATTTTTATCACATTATAATACTTGGATATATAATAATATACAATTTATGCGTTCATAGGGAAATGAATAAAAATACGGATGACCAAAAATCCTCATAAAGTGTTAATTACAATGGATGAAATCATGAATCGATAAGTATAATCAATATGGTAGGTTAAATAACTGAACCCAAATTCCATTAATCAATAAATTTTCAATCATAATTAGATAAAACATTAATAATATTACAAGGTAAATATTATAAAATAGGTTCCATTTAATAAATAAACTACAAATGATATGCATCTAAAGATAATATCATAGTGAAAATCTCATGGATAGTTATAATTAAACTCTTAATGATGAAATTTTATAATTATTGGACATCGTATATCAGCCACCAGATAACTCTGCTATCATGAACATCCAAAATATGGTTAATAATATAGGTAAAAACATGTTTAAGGTTATCTTAAATTTTTTTATCACATGATACCTACCAATTGATGGTGGCACTATATTATATCTGGACCCCCCGTCACTGCATGTCTAAATAATTTCCTATATATCGAACAAGTAATTTAATTCGTGAATCAATATTCCTGGACATAAAATATCCATATTGATTAAAGGATACAAATTCATAATATTTCTATATCTAATCAAATAAATTTAATAGTGAAACATCATATGTATATATGAGATATAGTTTATCAATAAGCTTATACATGATAAATAAAATGGATACAAATGGGAAATGTAATGTCCAATGATCAAAGGAATGTAAATATTTGAAGATAGAGACAATTAATATATAAACGATTCAATTATGTGAATGAAAATACTTTGTTTGGTCAAAAATTAAAAAATTAATGTAAAGGTGTTATAAGTATGGTATCAAGATAAAAAAGAAATTAGGTGTGTAATGCCTCAATGAAATGAAATTGAGATGAAATCCCTGAAATTAAATTTCCTTTTGGTTGAACGTGGTATAACCTATTTTATAGTGGTTTGAAATTATTCATTAACATATTTCAGAACCATATAAATATTTATAATATCTTATATGATCCTTTTATGACATCTTATCACCCATTTAATAATAAAAACTCATTATTTTAATTGACTCATGAATTAATCTCCTAGTCTTATTATTTTTGATTCATCATGAAATATTTGTTTATTTCACATATTATATAGCTATATAATATATATAATAATAATCAGGAAATTATTATATTTTTTTACATCAATTATACATTTAAATCAAATCATGAATGATGGTTATAAAAGATGAAGTATGTTACCATCATGGAGATAGCAGGTCGTACGTACACATGAGTAACAATTCTAATTTTTTATGATCTTTATGGAAAGGGGTTGGTTATATTTTAAATTGATATATTTTTCATAATATAATTAATAAAATATTATATACATATACATATCATCTGTTTGGTGTGGTGATGAAAAGACTGCCCGTACCCAAACAATGTTATCATCAATTTGTGAGTGGAAAAAAAATAAATAAAATGATATATTTTATCTTTTAATTAATATAAATATTATATTAATATAATAATTATGTCATTTATACCATATATATTTACTAAATTTATTCGTATCTCATTCGAGGTGAAGCGTTAGTGAAAGATAATCACATCGCTGCGCGAGCCAGTAGTCTTCCATACACATGAGAGATATCATCGTACCTCCTACAAAATAAAATATAAAAAATATATATTAAATAGTGAATCCATTTGAATAAATATTTTATAAATATAAAACATATATTTTATCTCTGTAATCATTCCCAACATTGAGTGGTGGAAATGGAAAAATGGAAGACGTCATTTTGCGAGGCGGTAGTCCATCATACACACGAAAAATGATTTCATTACCCATTTAAGGTAAGTGGATATTGTTTTAGATCGCGAAGATATTATAAAACCATCCCGGTAGGTGGGAGATACTAATTTTATTATATCATCATGTTTTAAAAAATTAATTAGGTAGACAATGTAAAATACACTGGTTGATGAACATTACATCTTCTTATAGGCATCCTCCTTTGGATTGCAATAAATCATTCATAGGATGGATTTATACCAAAAAATATTCTTATAGTAAGAGTTATGGGATATTAGTAATTGATTGTTATAGGTAATTGATTAAACAAATTGGCATTAATGTGTGATGTAAAGAGGATAGGGTGTATCAATTTATATGTAGGGGAGAGGACACATTTGGTATTTTTGAAAATATTTGAGTGCTCCCACATTTTATAATTGTAAAAAGGGTAAAATGGATCAATTTAGATCCTTAGAAGTGGAATGGTAAACATATTTCTTGAAAATAGATTTTGTAAAATATTATATGTATTTTTACCCTTATCATTTTAGTTTAATCACCTCCTAAACCCATTTTTACCATAATAATTGTAATTATGCTTTACTACACTCACTATTCAATTTGGTCAAAAATTAAGTTGATATATTTAAAAATTGTAAATAATTATGATTATAAATATTTAATCCATTAATCCAAATTAAATTCATATATGATGTAATATTTTTTAAAAATATGCCCATAAGTATGATGAAAAAGTGGGGTTTTAAAGTGAAAATTTTCAAAACATGATAATTTTTTTATATTAAAATTAAATATCAAAATGATTAAAATATACAAAATTGAATTAATTGACATAAGTTTATATAATTTTACAATAAATCTAATTCAAAATATAATTTACATTATAAATCATTCAAACAAAAATCCATATTTCAATTAAAATTTTTTATTTTTCACTATTCTACAGAAAAATAATATTTTCTAAATAATATCAATACATCAACCGAATATAATAATGCTATTTGTATTTAAAAATTGTATTTTATTTTCTAAAAAAAATTTCTAAAATTAATTATAATTAATTTGAAATTATGTGCACAATGTGTGACTTATCATTCAATTAGAAAGATAGAGTTTTAAAAATATATTGGTCTTTCCTTTAAGTGATACATATTTTATTACAAGTAAACTAATATTCATGTCTACAGTATATATTATCATAAGTAATTTCATCATATATGCACCGTTCATTCCAATGACTAAACGGTATATTATATAATAATGTTCATAATATATATTTTTCAATAAAACTCAATCATGCGTGTGACACAATCTATAGATGAAACTCTTTATTGTGTGTAACAATGGCTACACTATGTTTCTTTTAATTAAATATTCTGATAAGATGAAATATATTAAAAATAAAATATATCATAAATTAATTTTGTGATTTATTTTTTCTAATTTTTGTGTTGCTTTTTTCATAATCTATCATTATAATTTTCTTAATTTAGAATTTTATAGTTTTACATTCTCCCCACAAAATATAAGGTACATCCTCATAATTTATCCACGATATCATAAATCTCGTGTTTGACAAATTTAAAACCCCACCTAAAAAATTCTTGAATAAAAAAAAATCTTAATGAAACATAAACTTACCTGCAAATGTTATCTAAAATAAACAATAACTGGGTTTCCAAGTATCAAAAAAAAGTTTGAAATCAAGATATGAATGTATCAGGAAAGAAAAATTATTTTTATATAGTTATTGAAGGAAATAATTGGGAAAAAAATTCATGATCAATGGATAGTAAAAGACCGTAAAACAATAAATCAAATTGGTGTGAAAGATCATTGATATCGTCAGAAAATATTTTAATAAGATAAAATTTTCTTTAAATATAATTTTCATAAATTTGAGAAAACATTTTACAATATAATAATGTAAGGAAATATATATACTTGATACATTACTTTTTAAATAGAAAACTTTATCGCATTGGTTTTTTTTATATCCAATTCATCTATTTAATACATGAAATGAATTTATATAAATGAATATTATTTTTATAATGCCATAAAATAAACTTGGAACATATATTAAGATCTATATAAGAGTGAAATGTCTTTCCATTTATCTCATACTATTTTCCAAAACAAATATGGTCATCCTAATTTATCAAATATTCACTAATTTTTATGTTGTGAAGTTACTCAGTGATAATTAAAACCCAATCCAATGATAAACATAAACCATTTAATAAATTTTTACCCTTAAGACCCTTCCAAAATATCATGATATATAACATTAGAAAGTATGATACTTAATTTTAAAAATGATATTATAATGAATCTCCAAAACATCTTGATGCATCACTTAATATTCACATTCAAAAAATATGAATACCTTTATCATATATGCTCATGAATCATGGTAATAAACTAAATTACAATAAAATATGGATGAATAAATTTAATTACTCATTATTAATTTAGTAGAACATATAATATTTAATATATTAATTAAATCCATAAAATTTATAAACTATATCAAGAAAAACATACTTTTTCAAAAAATAATTAATCAATTCCAAGGATATCAGAAGCATCCGATTTAAACTATTAATATCATTTATTTCATTATTACAATATCAACTTCTAAATATCAGGAACATATTAAGGCTCCTCAATAAATTTTTAAAACTAACATCAACTTAACACTCTATCATTTTTTTAGGTCATCAAAATCGTTCAATATATACATTCATATCCTTAATGAAAATGTGTTGTAGTTCGATCTTAATTATATCATAATTCTTATAACCGTGAAATAATTGATAAAATAAAAAAAATGAATTAATTATGAAATCCAAATAAAATATAATTAATCATTCTTATTTATCTACATTATTAACATAAATTTTACCATGATACATTAGCTTTTTTAGGTATATTTCATTGAAATTTGGGGCATTAATTTTTATAGATCTCCATATCTTTATTGTTGTAGAATTTTATATTGAAAATTTCTTCATTACCTTAAAATCAAAAGAATGGTGGCCTTTATCTCCACACATATGGAAGACCCTCATTCCATTCTAATAAGTATAATATCATTTCATTCCACTATTATAACTTGTAGAAAACCCATCCATTCACTACATCCCTTTATCCGTCATTTTCTTATCCGTCCATTTCATCTGTTGCTTCCCTTCAAATCCACAATTCATATATAATTCTATATCTATATTTTGAAAACATGATATTATGTCCTTGTATGATGTTAATGTTTGGGAGACTATTTCACCTTGAAATACTAGTTTAATCAAATCAATGAAATGATCATTCATACTCTTTGGATTATTTTACTTGATGTGTGACCCATTCCATCTTCTAGGATCCATTTCTAAATTATAAAATTCCATTGAATATATCATATCATTATGAAACATAATGTATAATCTCAAAAATGGAGAAATACATAAAAAATTGATATATTTATTCATAAGAAATCCTATTAGTTTTAAACATGGTTTATTTTAGGACATATCTATTTTCAAATGAATCATAAATATTTTTAAGAAAAGTTGAATTATCCTAGGAATATACACTGATTGTGTTAAACTAAGTACACAGTAAGTCCGATTTTAATGCACCTAGTCTTGATCGTGTCAAGTCCAAAGCACCCATAATAGAGTTATTATGCCTAAGTACATCTATTCCAAAACCAATTCAACTTATAGTATCAATAAATGGATATAATTTTTAGGAAACCCCCCATAATATACACCTTAATAAAGCATTATTATTTTCTTATATACATATTTTAAATTTTTTTCATACGATTATGATCCATAATTTATGTTTTACTAAATCTAGTTTCCATGGTTTCTACTAAACTTTCTCTCATACCAACTGTTACGACCTAGACCATAGTAACCCGGGGTAGGTATTTACTTTGTTACATTTGAATATGTTATACGGAATCACATCCCAATGGACCAAATAGATTAGTATTCATAGTTATCTAGAAACATACCTGCGTAGTAAATTATATTTAAAAAATAAATTATGAAGTATCTTTACATAAAATAACATTATTCTCTATATCATATCCTATAATATAAAACATATTACACTTTAAGGATTCTGAAGGAAAGTGAAAAAACTAAGGGTGGGATAAAATTATTATTAATGGTTAAGTACAATGGAAAAATCATTAATTGATAACAACTATCAATATAGAAAGGTAAATAACTAATCATATAATCAATTTAATCAATAACTTGGCTACCATAATTAGATATGAAAAAAACAATATGGAAAGGTAAATATATGAAAATTCATTCCATTTAATCAAAAAATATATTAATGAAATGTGTCTAGAGATAATAGCATTGTAAAAATATCGTGTATAAAAATAAAAAAACTATTAATGAAGGTAGTGTTTAATTATTGGACATCATTCCTCTGGAACATGATACCTATAAAATCATGACCTTTCACAAGACGGTTTAAACAATAAGTTAAAACCCAAACTTTTTTGTATTGTGGGACCTACCAATGCATCAAGGGGATAGAAAATTCTGGGGCTTCTCATCACTATAATCCAAATAATTCATTATATTTTAAATAATCAATTTAATTCATAAATCATTATTCCTTAACATAAATTATACAAATTGAGTATAGGATATTGATTTATCCATATTTCCCCAGTAAACAAATAACATTCAATGTAAAACAATATACATAAAAATTATATACGGTTTGAGAAATATAAATATCCATGATAAAATAAATTTAAATTTATGGGAAAATTAATGTCTACTGACCATATAAATGTTAGTGTCCCAAGTAGAAGTTAATGACTAAAAAATATAATAAAAAATTGAATTCCATTAATTTCCATGATAAAAATGATCATAAACCATCCATATGAAGAATAATGATGGTATAAACATATACCAATGTGATTAACAATAATGTTTGGTGATCATTTATGAATATAAATACCAAAAAATATATTTAAAAACATTCTTGATGATATTTTAATTATCATTATCAGAAACATTTTGAAAATTATTTTCATTGAAATTCACTACTAATTTTATTTATAAAAATATCTCTATAATCATGAAAAGGAAACATCAATGAAATTATTTTTAGGAAAGTGGATATTTATATACATGTCAAATATGTTAAAAATAATATTCCTTGTTAACTATTAAATTGTTAGAAAGGTGACCTGTTTGGATAATGAAAATAGGTTCCGTTCAAATTTTTAATAAAATCCTAACAACAATTACTTTGAAAACGACAAAACATTCCATTTAAAACATTTTTTAAAGATAAAAAATTTGTAAAATTAGTTTATAAATCAATTTTAATAGGTTAAAGATATTTTGGGAAACCATTTTAGAAAACATTGTTTTAGAAGGAAACAAATTTCTAACCAAAGAGAGAAATTAAGATGGATATTTATATAAAATATAATCAATTAATTTAAGTACCAAAGAGTTAAATTTTCAATAATACATTAAAATATTATGAATAAATATAGGATATTATATTGACATTTTTTATGATTAAATGGACAATTAATTTCCTTCAGCAGCAATTCAAGAGTAAATAATCTCGATTATAATGTGATTATGAAATAAGTTTTTAAAATGATCATAAAAATGATGTAATAATTAATAAATGTATATATTATGTTTTTCAATAATAAATACACATATATCATTTTTAATGACAAAATATTTTAATTAATATAAATTATATACATAATCATACAATATCAATGACAACAAAGAAGTAATATAACCAAATGAAAAGAAATTGATTTATGTATTTCATTACCATATTGAAACTTTTAATTTAAATATAAAATAAAATAAAAAATATATTATTTATGATATTATATTTCAAATGGGTAGTATATTAATTATAGAAAATAAATTAGCATCACAATAATTCAATATGCCTCAATAAAATGAAATTGAAACCAAATCCACAAGCATACAATTATTTTTGGATGAAAATGATTTAAAATCATGAATATTGGTTTTAAACTGATTATTAGAATATTCTATAACCATATTAATATTTATAATATCATATATATTCTTTTTATAACATATTATCATCTATGCAATTGTAATCTTTCATTATTTTCATTGTTTCGGTTGTTAATTAACATAATTTCTTATGTGTGGTTCATCATGAAATGACTAGTTTATGCACCAATTATATAGTGATATCATATCCATAGTAATAATCATGAAATTATAATATTATTTTTAGACAAGAAAATTCTTTTATAATCATTCATGAATGATGGTTATGAAAAATGAATACTGTCACAATTTGGGAGATAGTAGGTCTCACATTGGCCTGAGAAATGATTCCATTTTTTCAATGATCATTAAGGAAAGGGGAAAAGTAATATTTTACCATTAAATAATTATTATTATAACATTAATACCATATTATATACTTATATATATTATCCATGTGAGGTGGTTATAAGAATTTAGTTATATTGCTTTATGAAGGCGGGAGTCCACATGAACATGAATGATGTAATCATCTTAATGTGAGGGAAAAGAAAAGAAGTAAAATGATATATATTATTTTTATATAATGATATATATCATTTATATCATAATTATTTCATTTATATCACAGATAATAATTATCTTTATTCTTATCACCTTCTATGTGAAGCATCTTTAAAAGAAGAATCACATCGCTTCACGAGGTGGTAGTCCGCCGTACACATGGGAAAAATTATCGTATATCTTATGGAATAGAAGGTAACAATATGTATATATATATATGATATAATAAATCCACAGGTATTTATATTATATATATATATATATTCAATCATTATAATCAATCTTCAGAGGTGTAAATGGAAAATGAATGAAAATAGTTCTTGAGGCGGTTGTCCGCCATATGCCATAATGATTATTTAGTAACCCACATTATAGAAGTGGATGTTTTTTTAATTCATGAACATATTATAAAAAAACAGTGTATGGAAAATAATTATTTTATTATATCATCATGTTTTTATAGAAATTGAAGCAGGTGGAGAAAGAATTAATTTCAAGATAATCATTGAAGAAAATTACTCTAACACCCCGAGATTTTATGAGATATATTATTTTTATTTTCATTGACGTCTTCTATTATACACTACACCAAGATTATATTGTACTACATGCAACACCGTATTATCTTACATTATACACAACACTATTCTTGGCTCGTGTTACACACAATTTCAAGTTAATTTTGTGGAAATTATTCTACGAAACATTAAATATAGATTTTGTTTAATGAATAAATGAAATAAGTTTATATTATGTTATACACAACTCCAAACTGAGCTTTCACTACACGAAGCCCTAAATTGGCTTCATTACACGCAATCAAGACCTTCTTCGATAGCGTGTGTAGTATGCAAGACCCGTTTTCACTAAATGAGATATTTTTATAATATTATTATGAACCAGCTGTTATGAATAGTAATACCCACATTTTTATGTTTTATAAATTTTATCATTCAAAATAGACTTCATTTTTAGATTCGGAATATCAAAATTAGCCTATTGTGAATTTAGGGTATTTTTCTGAAAACTTTTAATTTTTTATGAATAGTGATAACACTAAGTCACTATTTAAAAACCGACTTTTAATTTAAATAATTTTTTGTTTTATTTAAATTTATATTAGGTCAAAATTTATACATAATACCTATATAAGTTCAATGTAATTCATTTGAGTCATTTTATAATAATTTTAGATATATAAAAAGTTTATTGAACTTTTCACCGTCTTTAACGCACCTCCTAGGAGAATTTGAAAATATACATAAAAATAAATTTTACCACTTTTGTGAGTGGAATTTATAAAATCCATGAGACATGGTTATTATCAAGGGGGAATATTTGGTTTAATAATATATAAATATTTTTTGGTGAATAGCAATTTTTTACTCTTATTTACCACGGTTAAAAGTAAATATGGTAATTAAGGGTAAAAATTATATTATTATTACCCTAAAACATGTCTTAATACTATTGGATACATTTAATTCTACCAAAAATAATATTAGGAATAATATATTACCCTTTAGGTCCACTTGGATTAGAGTAGGACATTTATTATTATTTTATTTAAAGAAGACTTAAAATAGTTAAAATCAACGTTTAATGACTAAAAAATTTTTAATATAGAGTTATACAAAAGATAAATTCGAATATAAATATTCATTAGAAAGATAAAAATATTTCATATATAATTATTTTTATTTATAATTTTTAGGCATTAAATATGTTAATTAATGTATGACACAATGATGATGTAGTAATTACCTTAATAATGAAATATTAACATAATTGATGTAATAAATAACCAAATAAATGTAATTTGAGACTTTTTATAACTTAAACTAATTTTTTAGGTTAATATGAAATATTATTAATGAATAAATTAACTTTTTTCGAACTAATAATGCTGTTATGATTTTCAAAAAAATCAATTACCATATAGTTTCAAAACTAACATAACGTGGTTTTTAAAACAAATATTATATTATTAATTGTTATTCTATTTATAAAAATCTTAGTCTCGACCAAATGACTTATATAAGGTTATATATTTTAATAATTAACCACTTGGGGTTTTTTTTTCTTGTTATAGTACGTTTATTAACCATATAGTGTAACAAAACAATAAGACACGGTAAAAGTTAAATTATTTTACTTAGAGTTAAATCTAAATGATAAGGTTAAAATAGAAACCTAAACTTGTCTAAAACCTATTGGTTGAGAGGATTTTGACACATCCCCACATTATATTATAAAAAAGTCACTTTGGAGCCATTTTAAACCGAATATGACTTTATTATAAAATAATATTGTTTTTTTCTAAAGTGCCCCTCTCCTCCCTTATAAAAGGGCACCTACTCCCATTTCTTTTTACACAATTTGAAGCCTTAAGGATCGGTAAAACCCTGACCATTTCCCTTATCAACTTCCCTAGAAACATTATAGTGGTTTGGGTCTCCTCAAAAGACCAACTATAGTGCCTTAGGAAGAATCTTAAAAGAGGTTCGTCGAAGAAGAGGTAATCTCTTCTACCAATTCTTTCAAGATTCTTTTCTCCTCAACATCTTCTTCATTAGTTTTTTCATTATAAATTAATAAAATAAGTATCATTAATATATTTATATGTTATTATAAATATGAAACAACCCCATTTCACCTTCAATCAATCATATAGAAAATGAAATCACCGCGCGTGCGTACGTACGGATTACCGTTTCCACGCCGTGGTGTAATATTTTTTTTCACCACCAACTTACATTGATGGGTTTAATGGTGTAAAGAATAATTATATACGGTTATTATAAAATAATACTGATTATGAGATATTATATCATCTACTCCAATTCCATTGAACAATTGTGGGAACGATATCATCGCTCGAGCATACGTACGAATTACCATCTCCACAACGCGATGAGATTCATCCTCCATGTTAACCATTCTAGAATGATTATAAAGTATATACAATGAATAATAATGAAATATATGACATAATTAAGCTACTATATTTATTTTTATATATATATGTCATCTAATTACTTCCATTCAAGTCAATAAGGAAAGGAAAACAATGTCCAAGCATACATACGGCCTACCGTCTCCATGAACGGTGTATTTCATTTGATTTATCTATATTATATATATATACTAAATATATATGATATATAAATCATTATTTACATTCTGTAAGTAATTAAATCATGATATAAGTAATAATAATTTCAAGAACAACAAGCTCCAACACATACGTTAAATAAAACAAATTTACCCAAAACGCTGCTTTAACATGGAATTTACAAATGAACAAGTAATATAAAGTCATAAGTGAACCATATATGATATCATAACAATGAATAAGATTTTTTAATAAGCCAATTAAATTAAATAAATCATTATACAGGAGGTTCAGATACATACAAAGCATATCAGACCTGAGGTAAGGGATAACCTTTCCAATCCCATTTTTATCCGAGATTGTTTATTTGTAAATATTTACTCGGTTTATATTTATCTTCCATTTCCATTTTATCTAAAAATGTTTTAATGTGTGTTTAATGTCCTTTTTACCCCTATTTTATTTTTACATTGTGTTATGTAAGGAATATTTTTTTGTTTACCATACGAGGAACTTTTTTACTTTTCCAGCAAATGTACGAGAAAAATGTTTTTTAACTTATACGGCAGGAAAGTATTTTTTCAGTTTCATAACGCCTAATTGTCATGAAGATTAACTTACAAGATTTCATGACTATTTTAAAAAAATCATATTCTTTTAAAATTTCATGGAATTTTGTGAAAAAAATGATTTTGAAGATGAAAGGATATTTCGCTCAATAATTCATTTCAAGTGTTTTGTCAAAATATTTTTCCATCTAAGATGCCATTATTTAAAATGTGTATGTTTCAAGTATAATATCTCTATTATTTACATTGTTTCACTTTTATTATGATGAAATGATATCCATTTGTTTTATATGGATTATGTTATGATGGAATGATGTTTATGAAACCCATTTTATGCTTTGGGTTATGATAAATGATTTATGTTTATGTTGTGGTACACATAAGAATGATATCATTATGAGCTGAGTGGGACCTATATCTCCCTCCAATGAATTGGGTAAAGATTTATATATCATGAGATACACATGGCTGGAATGGTAATTTAATCTGGTTCAGTGATACACGACTGGAACGAGGAGTGAACTCGATTCAGAAAGGGACTTTTTCCACTAAGATAGTCTTGGAAGAAATTCCTTGGATACTATGGAAATCATATCATGTGGTTAATGGTTTTCCACAATTACATGTTTTATTCCCATTATATTTTGTCATGATTGATGTTCCATTATGATATATGCCTTATGTACATCCAAGATTTATGTCTTTCCTTATGATTTTTATATTTAGATTTAATGTTAATGTTTTTGCATTAAATTTTTTATGGATTGTTTTATGTTATCAATGTTTACCCTTACTAACAATTTGAGCTCACCCTTTTTGTGTTTTAATTTCCCTAGGATATAAATAATGGTTTTTGGTAGGAAAAAAAGGGTAAGATGTTTATGGGAGATGTTGAAGATCTTTCACCATGATCAAAAGATTACGTTCCATGTTTCCAAAGATAGTAAACTATTACGGTCCTTTGGTGTCTGTATTTGTTATGTATTAAGTATTTCGCAAAAGTAATGTAATTTCAATGTACGTCATGTATGTGTATCTAAAGTTGGTATCATAGGAAAGGTTTAGTTAACATTTGGAAACTAGGATGTGAATACTTTAATGAGATCCCTAGAGATATTTCAAAGGTATGTCTGAGGATGTCCCTAAGGATAAGTATAAGTATAGGTTATAGTCCTAGAATTATGGTAAAGATATTACAATTAAAACTAAGATGTTAGATATTGAAGGTACTCCCCATCGATTATGATTTTTTTCTCTCACAATATTCTTTTTGGGTTTTAAAAAATGGCTGGAAACAGGAAGATTCATGATAATGGAGGATATGATGGACAATGGAATGATATTAATCATGATAAACCAAATGAAATTAGATTTGGAAGTCCACATATTTTTGTTATTCCTAATTAGTAATCACAAAATATGATCAATAATCTCAACTTTGGTAAGTTTCCCGACTCATCCAATAAGATAAAAATGGTGTTTCATGATGATCATAGAGGAAAGAAAGTTCAATTTCCCTCATGTAAATCATGTGTGAAGATGCATCAGGGAGAATGTTTCAAAGGAACTGGAAGACTCTTTGGGTGTATAAAGAAGGACACAAAGCCAGTAATTGTAAAGGAAAAGGTTCAATTAACACCATGGACAAGGATAATGGTATTGCTAAGATATCAACAATGGTTAAATGTTTTTAATATGGAATGTACGGGCATTATGCAAACCAATTCCCTATAGGAAAATATCATGAAGAGAATCAGCAAGGTCATATGGGTAATATTTTTATGGATAATGATGAAGAGACTAAAAATGATATATGAGATGAATGAAATAATGAAGCTCAGCCTATGGTTTAAGAAGGTAGTGGAATGATTGTATATTTATCAAGAATAATGTATGGTACTATAGAATAACGAAAAATCAAAGGATTATTACACTGTTGTCTTTCCATGATTTTTTTAAAGTAAACGATGAGTGGTTCCGATAACCATGAAAGGTTATTCAAATATTTTTAAAAGTTAGATGATATGTGCATAATGAATGGACAAGGATATAATAAGATGTTTGATAGTATTAATGATCTCATGACTGATATAAGAACAACGTGATATCTTGGTTTGAGTATATAGAATTTTTGGTATTTTGGTATGTTGAAAGAGTTAAATTTTAACTATATTCATGTATTCACTAAAGTTCAATGGGTATTCATTTTTCAAGAGAATACATGATTAAGGCATTAAAATGTTTGGAAGGTGACCAACAAGACATATATTATGATATATAGGGATAAATAACGGTATGTACATGCTTGGTAGATGACCTATCTATCAATCTTTTTCCGTATACAGTGAGTTTGGGTAAGCCTAAAGCTTGGAATAGATTAAGTTAGACATCAGATAGTATTGTTTAAGGCTTTAACTTTTTGGTATTATTTTTGGAATATTATAATAGTATAGTTATAGATAATGGACAACTTGTAGGACGGACGACAACCTGTCACGTCGGACAAGGATGCGAGAATCAAACTCACAACCAAAGTGTGAAATGCCTTTATCGCCTTCCACTGGCCTACAAGAAGTCTCTGGTTAGTAGAAATTAGTTTTAATTGATTAATTGGTATGATATATGATGTATAAGTCCATTTTAGGAACCATAAACAATTAATCTCACTATAGATGGACTTTGGAATATTTAATAACTTCTGATAACTTTTTTTTGAGATAGATGGAATGACCTATCGTTCTATCACATGTTCTAATAACACTTCACTAATGACAAATTCTACTTCACTTCTTTAAGAGATGAAGTGTAAATTGTTCATGGAATGACCAATAGTGAGATTGTACAAAAATCAAGAAAGTATTTCTTCTAATTCCTATTTTTTCATATTTAGGGAAATGATCTTGAAAACCAAAAATGTTAACCTATTTCCCTCCTATCTGATGAATCATATGGTACCTTATATCATAAAAATTTTATTGCTTTATGATTAATGGCTTTTTCATATCCATGTTCTCTACCACTCTTCATCTAAACATGATGGTAATATTTCTCTTATGTATCCATATTTTCACATATGTAGTCCTATGTGGAAACCCAGTACTGAGTTACATTGGGTGAGCATTATGATTCTAACTTTCCTTTTTAAAATTAAGTTTTAGTATTCCTTTTTATGATGTGTGTCTCTATGAATTAAACTTTCATGTTAAAATGATTTATAACCCCGAATAATTTCAACGGCGAAATTGATTTTAAGGGTGGTAGTATGTAACACCCCCGAGATTTTATGAGATATATTATTTTTAATTTCATTGATTTCATCTATTATACACTACACCAATATTATATTGTATTATACGCAACACCGTATTAGCTTGCAGTATACGCAACACTATTCTTGGCTCGTATTAAACACAATTTCAAGTTCGTTTTGTGGAAATTATTTTACACAACATTAAATATTGATTTTTTTTAATATATAAATGAAATAAGTTTTGAATATGTTATACACAAAACCAAACCTATCTTTCACTACACGAAGCCCTGACCTGGCTTGAATTACATGAAATCAAGACCTTCTTCAATAGCATCTGTAGTACGCAAGACCGAGTTTCACTAAACGAGATATTACTATAATATTATTATGACCCATCCGTTGTGAATAGTAATACAAATTTTATGAAATTTTATAAACTTTTTCATTCCAAATTGACTTCATTATTGGGTTCAGAATATCAAATTTAGAGTAGGGTGAATTTATGGTATTTTCTGAAAACTTTAAATTTTTGATGAATAGAGAAAAAGCTCGGTTAATATTTAAAAACCGATTTTTTATTTAAAAAATATTTTATTTTATTTAAATTTATTTTAGGTTAAAATTGATAGATAATACCTATAAAAGTTCAATTTAATTCATTGGAGTCATTTTATAATAATTTTAGATATATAAAAATATTATTGAACTTTTCACCGTCTTTTAACCACCTCGTAAGAAAATTTGAAAATTTACAGAAAACATAATTTTACCACTTCTGTGAGTGGAATATAAAAAATCCAAGAGACAAGTAAAATATAAAGGAGTAAAATGTGGGTAAATAAGATTAAAATAATTTTTGGTGATTAGTAACATTTTACTTTCATTTACCATGGTTAAAAGTAAATAGGGTAATTAAGGGTAAAAATGATATTATTAGTACCCTAAAACATGTCATAATTCTATTGGATAAGTATAATTTGACCAAAAAAACCTTTGGAATAAAATATTTTCCTCTAGGTCCACTTGGATTAGATTAGTACATTTATTATTATTTTACTTAAAGAAGAGTTAAAATAGTTAAAATCAATGATCAATAACTAAAAATTTTTAATATAGGGTTATATATAAGAAAAATTCGACTTTAAATAGTCATTATAAAGATAAAAAATTTCTTACATAATGTTATTTTATTTATTATTTTTATACCTTAAATAATATAATTTATTTATGACACAATGATGATGCATTAATTACCTTATTAATGAAATATTAACATAATTGATGATATAAATACCCAAATAAATGTAATTTTAGAATTTTTATAAATTAAACAAATTTTTTAGGTTAATATAAATTTTAGTATTGATTCAATTAACTTTTTTATTACTAATCATGTTGTTATGAGTTTCACAAAAATCAATTACCAAATAGTGTCAAAATTGACATAAAATAGTTTTTTTAAAAATATTATATTATTAATTGTTATTCTATTCCAAAAAATATAATATTCGGCCAAATGACCTAGATAAGGATATATTTATTAATAATTAACCACATGGGGTCTTTTTTGCTTGTTATAGGAAGTATATTAACCATATAGTGTAAGAAAACAAGAAGACATAGTAAAAGATAAATTATTTTACTTAGAGTTAAATCTAAATGATAATGTTAAAATAGAAACCTAAACATCTCTAAAAACTATTTGTTGAGAGTATTTCAACCCATACCCACTTTAACTTCGAAATAAGTCACATTGGATCCATTATAAATCGAATATGACTATATTATAAAATTATCTTGTAATTTGTTTCCTAAAGTGCCCTTGTCCTCACTTATAAAAGGGAACCTCCCCCTCTTACCTTTACACAATTTTGAGCCTTTAAGAACAGGAAACCCCTAAACATTTCCCTTATAAACTTCCCTAGATACATTATAGAGGTTCTGGTCTCCTAAAAAGAACAACACTAGTGCCTTTGGAGGAAGCTTAAAAGAGGTGCGTCAAAGAAGATGTAATCTCTTCTACCAATTCTTTCAAGTTTCTTTCTTCTTCATCTTTTTCTTCTTTAGTTGTTTCATTATAAATTAATAACATCAGTATCAATAATATACTGATATTTTATTATAAATATGAAACAACCCCATTTCACCTTCTATCCATCCTATGGAAAACGAAATCACCGCGTGTGCGTACGAACAGAATATCGTCTCCACGACGTGGTGTAATCTATTTTTCCACCACCACCATACTTGGATGGTTATAATAGTGTAAATAATAACTATATATGGTTATTATAAAATCATACTGATTCTGAGATATTATAACATCCACTCCAATTCCCTTCAATAATTATGGGAACAATATCATCGCTCGTGCGTACGTACGGATTACCGTCTCCATGAAGCGATGAGATTCATTCTCCATGTTAACCATTTGAGAATGATTAAAAATTATATATAATGAATAATAATGAAATATATGGCATAATTAAGATGCAGGATTTATTTATATATATATATATATATATATTTATGTCATATACATACTTCCATTCAAGTCAATAAGGAATTAAAATAGCATTCATGTGTACGTACGACCTACCGTCTCCTCGAACGGTGTATTTCATTTCATTTATCTATATATTATATATATATATACTGAATATATATTATATATAAATCATTATTTATATTCTGGAAGTAATTAAATCATGATATAAGTAATAATAATATCAAGAACAACTTGTCCAAACACGTACGATAAATATAATGATTTTACCCAAAACGCTGCTTTAACATGGAATTTACAAAATAATGGGTAATATAAAGTCATAAGTGAACCATATATTATATCATAACAATGAATATGATGTTGTAATAAGTCTATTACATTATTTAAATAATTATACAAGAGGTTCAGATACATACGAAGCATATCATACCTGATGTAAGGGATAACCCTTACAATCTCATTTTTATCCGAGATTGTTTATTTGTAAGTATTTACTAGGGTTATGTTTATCATCCATGCCTATGTTTTCAAAAAATGTTTTCATGTATGTTTAATGTTCTCTTTACCAATCATTTACTTTTACATTGTGTTATGGACGGAATCTTTCGTTTGTTTACCATACGAGTAACTTTTTGACTTTTCCAGCAAAAGTACGAGAAGAATGTTTTTTAACTTATACGGCATGAAAGGATTTTTACGGATTTATAACACCTAATTTGCATGAATATTACTCTTAAATATTTCATAAATATATTCAACAAAATACTTTTCATTTAAAATTGAATGGCATTTTTTTAAAACAAAATGATTTTGAAAAAGAAAGGATATTTTCCTCAAGAACTAATTTCATGTGTTTTATCAAAACCAGTTTCCATCTAAGATGAAATTATTTCAAATGTGTATGTTTCAAGTATAATATCTCTATGATTTACATGGTTTCACATTTCTTATGATGAAATTATATCCATTTGTTTTATATGGATTATGTTATGATGGGATGATGTTTATGAAACCCATTTTATTCTTTGGGTTATGATGAATGATTTCTGTTTATGTTGTGGCACACATAAGAATGATTCCATTATGAGATGGGTGGGACCTATATCTCCATCCAATTATTTTGTAAAGATTTATATCTCATGAGATAGACATGTATGGAATGGTAAGTTAATCTGGTTCAGTGATACAGGACTGGAACCAGGAGTGAACTCGATTCAGAAACGGACTTTGTCCACTAAGATGGTCTTGGCTGCATTGCCATGGCTTCTATAGAAATAATATCATGAGCATAATGGATTTCCTCAATTACACGTTTTATTCGCAGGCTATATTATCATGATTGATGTTCCTTTATGATATATGTCCTACGTACTTCCATGATTAATGTCTTTGCTCAAGATTTTGATGTTGATATTTTATGTTCAAGTTTTTTCATTCAAATGTTTATGGATTGTTTTATGTTCTCTATGTTTACCCTTACTGAGCATTTGAGGTCACCCATTTTATGTTTTCATTTTCCCATGATATAAATAATGGTTTAATTAAGAAAACAAAATGGAAATATCTTTATGGGAGATGTTGAAGATCTTTCACCATGATTAGAAGATTATGTTCCAAGTTTCCAAAGACAGTAAACTATTACAGTCCTTTGGTGTCTGTTTTTTGTTATGTATTAAGTATTCCGCAAAATTAATGTAATGTATATGTATTTTAAGTACGGGTCTCTAAAATTACCTCTTCTTCATGGGTCCTCCATATGTTTTCACACAGTCCTTAATATGATGGATTTATAAAACATATATACATTATACGTTGATGGGATAGATTTTAGGAAGTTATTTGGGATTTTATTGTCCGAACCAAGGTGGTTTTAAGGGGTGAAGTATAGTGTTCTGGAGCGTCCTTTTATAAGAGGGAGAGAGGACACACTTTGTATTTTTGAAAATAATTTACTGCACCCACTTTTCTCATATATCACAAGGGATCAAAATGGAATAATAACTAAAATAAGCTTTTTATGTTTTTATTTATGTCCAAAAAATAGTTTTTATACAATTTTATAGGTTAGTTGCAGGCTTATCATTTTATTATAACCCTTGGTAAATCCTTTTTGACCTTAACTATGGTAATTAATTTTTACTGCATTCGTTATTCATTTTCCTCATAATATTTGATGAAATTATTAGAAATTATAAATTAATAAGATTATAAATAAGGAATAAAGTTTTCTAAATTCAGTTCAATGAAGTGTAAAATCTCAATTTAAAATTAATCACCATTGCGCAACAAGAAAGCAGGGGTTTAAAGTGAATTTTTCAAAATATTACGATGATTTTATATCCAAATTCAATTAATAGTTGTTAAAATGACCTGAATTGGATAAATTGATATAAATTTGATATAATTTTACAACATTACAAATTCATATTTTAGTTTAAAATTATAAATTATTTAACAGAAAATGTACTTTTCAAATAAAATCCAGTATTTATTACTATTAAATAAAAAATGAAACTTTTCAGAAAAAAAACTCAAAATAACAACATAAGATAACAATCATATTATGATTTAATAAAATTATTTTTATTTATCTCATGTAAAATTTCAAAATTGGTAATAATTACTTTTAAATTATAGCGCAAGGCATGAATAACTAGTCTTTTAGAAAAATACATGTTTTTAGAAAATATTTATTTTTATTTTAACAAATTCTTATTTTATTACAACTAAAATAATAAACATATTTAAGATGTATATTTTCATATTTAATTTAATAATAATCTTTCATTTCATTTAAATATCTAATAAGAATAATAAATAAAAATATTTATAGTAAATTATTATTTAGTAGAACTGGTTCTTTCATGTAATGATAGAAATCGAACAAATTCACTTTTTTGTGTAATGAAAAATAAAAAAAGTGTTGATTCTAATGAATGTTATTAAAGAGATTAAATATATTTAGAAAAAAATGTATTATATTGTATCAGGGTGATATATTTATGTCTATGCTTCGTGTTCTATTTCACATACTCTATTAAATACAATGTTCATATTTTAGAATTTTGGGGTGTTATAGTTTTGTAAGACTTTAAGGTAAATATTTATTCAAAAATAATTAAAAATAATTTACTATAAAGAAAATATTTCATTTATAATTCAAAATAATATTTAGTATAGAAAATATAATCCATTTATACCAATTTTAAAAATGCTATATATTTTAAAAATAAGAGTGTGAAAATATTTTTACATTTCATTTTATAGAATATTATAAAGATCATTATTTCATCTAAATTGAAAAAATTATAATATAAAATTATATAGTTTTTGATGAAAAAGACTCAAAAAATAAAATAAATTCATGTTTAGGTAAAAACTATTTTCAAAATACTATAAATATTAAAAATAATAGTTTGACATTTTTATCTTTTCTTTATATAAAATATTATAAAGTTAATAATTTAATTGAAATGAAAAAAAGTCATATAAAAATATATTGGATGGTTATCGATGAAATGGACTCACAAAATAAAATAAATCCATATTTTTGGGTCATTTTATTGTCCTTATAATATTGTTTTTGTCATTTAATTATTGGAATTACACTTTATCATGGTAAACAATACAGTGACCCATACATTACATACATTGTTATTACATTAAAATTGAAGCACACTTATTACAACATATAACAAAACCATGAAATGACCGTAAAGGTATAGTGTCTTCAGAAACTGGGAAACATAAACAACTGGTTCCTAAATCATCTACATTGTCTCCCTTATATTCTAACATATCTGGAGTCCCTTTTGACATATCTTCGTTAATACCATTCTTCCTGACCTGGGGAAAAGAAAACTTACAATTGGGTGAGCTCAAATGCCCAGTAAGGGTAAACAAAGGAAATATCAATCATATCATATTCATAAGAACATACCATTTTGGAAATCTTAACCAGCAAAAGAGATCATAATATTATAACATGGGAAAAATCATGGTAGTGAAATGTAATCCCAATAATCATAACATAAAACATAAAACATTGTGGCATACAAACATAATCATAGAGAATAATTTCTTATTAGTCAAGACTCATTTCCAAGACTATCTTAGCGGACAAAGTCCATTTCTGAACCTAGTTAACTCTTTATTTCAGTCCTGTATAACTGAACCGGATTAACCTGCCCTTACAGTCATGTCTATCTCATGAGATATAAATATTTACCCAATGCATTGGAGGGAGATATAGGTCCCTCCCATCCCATAATGATACCATTATTATGTGTTCCACAAGATCATAAATCATACATCATAGCATAACCCATGTAATGAAAATGGAATTCTTAAACATCATGCAATCATAACATAAACTATATAAGATAAAAGGATATCCTAAAAATAATTCCATCATAACATAATAAAATAAATTTAATAATAGGGATTGAAACAGAACATTATATTATCTTAGTTGGAAAATAATTTTGATAAAATGCTTGAACTCCATTCTTGAGGAAAATATCCTTTCTACTTCAAAAACATTTTTTCTTTCATAACATGTCATACAATATTAAACTAAAAGAAGTTAATTAAAAATAAACTTGAAACCTTGTAATGGAAGATTCATGGAAATAATTTTCTATGAAATCATAAAAATCCATTCATGTCGTATATGTAAATAAAACATTGTCCTCGTACTTTTGTCAAAAAAGTCAAAAAGTACCACGTATGGTAAAAAAAGAAAGATTCATTCCATAACACAAAGTAAAAGTAAAAGATGGGTAAAAATGACTTTAAACATACATGGAAGAATATTAAACATTTTATGAAAATAAATTAATGGACATGGATGATAAATACAACCTCAGTAAATACTTAGGTATAAGCAATCTCAAATAAAAATGAGATTGAAAAATTATCCCTTACATTAGGTCCGATATGCTTCGTATGTATCTGAACCTCCTGTATAATGATTTAAATAACAGAATTGACTTATTACAGAATAATAATCATTGTTATTATATCATATATGGTCATATTCTTATCTTATTATTTGTAATATTTCATTGCAACTTTTTATTCGGGTGTTCATTGATTTATGATCTTATGCGTGTTTTGTCAAATAAATTCGTATTATTCTTTTTAGGTTATAGATAAATCATATGAATAATGGTATTAGTGTAATATATATCATATTTATTCGTTAAATTCATTTATATAATAATTATTCAATGAATATCATGTAGAACGAGTGGCATCACATCGTGGAGACGGTAGGTCGTACGTACGCACAATCGATGATATGATTCCCACGTTTGTGGAATTATATTGACGTGCATAATAGAATATCTCAGAATTATTATCATGTTATAATAACCATATATATTTAATCTTTACACCATTATACCCATCCATGTAAGGTAGTATTGGAAAAACAGATTACACCACATCGTGGAGACGGTATTCTGTACGTACGCACGCGCGGTGATTTTGTTTTTTGTAGGATGGATAGAAAATGAAATAGTTTTGTGTCATATTTATAATAAAATATCAGTATATGAGTGATACAGATATTATTACTTTATTATGAATCCAAAAATAAGAATAATTATAAGAAGAAATGAATTTGAAAGAATTGGTAAAAGATATTACCTCTTCTTTGAAGCGCCCCTTCTAAACCTGCTATTAGGGCACTGAAGTTGGACTTTGAAAAATAACAGAACCTATAATATGTATACAGTGATGTTGATAATGGGAATGGGCTGGGTTTTTCTGAACTTTAATGTTCAAAATTGTTTAAAGAGGAGAGGGAGGAGGATCCCTTTAATAATGGAGGAGAGGGGCACCTTAAAAAAAACTAAAAATATTATTTTATAATAAAGTCATATTCGGATTATAATAGCTCCAAATTGATTTATTTCCAACCTAAAGTGGGTATGGGTCGCAATTCTCTCAACCAATATGTTTTATACATGTTTAGGTTACTATTTTAACCTTATCATTTAGATTTAACTCTATGGTAAATAATTTAACTTTTACCATGTCTTCTTGTTTTCTTACAGTATATGGTTACTAAAATGAATATAACAAGACAAACTAACCCCAAGTGGTTAATTATTATTATATATAACCTTATATAAGTAATTTTTCTGATCCTTATATTTATAGGAATGTAATAACAATTAATAATATAACATTTGTTTTAAAAACTATTTTCTATCAATTTTGACACTATTTGGTAATTGATTTTTTAAAAAATAATAACATCATGATTAGTTCTAAAATAATTAATTAAATCAATACTAACATGTCATATTAACCTATAAAATTGGTGTAATTAATTAAAAGTCTCAAATTACATTTATCTGGGTATTTATAAGATCAATTATGTTAACATTTCATTTCTAAGGTAATTATTACATCATCATTATGTCATAATTAAATTATATTATTTAATGTCAAAAAATTATAAATAAAATACCATTATTTTTTAAATAATTTTTGATTTCTAATAAATATTTATATTCTATTTTATCTTATCTATAACCCTATATTAAAAATGTAGTAGTTATTAAACTTTGATTTAAACTCTTTTAACTCATCTTAAAATAAAATAATAATATATGTCCTAATCTAATCCAAGTGGACCTAAAGGGTAATATTTTATTCCTAAGGTTGTTTTTAGTCAAATTAATGTTATCCAATAGAATTAAGAAATGTGTTTGGGTAATAATAATATCATTTTTACCCTTAATTACCCTATTTACTTTTAACCGTGGTAAATAAAAGTAAAAATTCACTATTCACTATAAATTATTTTTATCTTATTGAACCATATTTTAGTCCTTGATATTAAAAGTGTCTCCAAGATTTTCAAAATTCAACTCATAGATGTGGTAAAAGTATGTTTTATATACAATTGCAAATGCTCCGAGGAGGTGGGTAAAAGACGGTAAAATTTCAATAAAATTTTTATGTATCTATATTATTATAAATTTACTCCAATGAATTACATTGAACATATATAGGTATTATGTATATATTTTGATTTAAATAAATATAATAATATAAATAATTATTTAAATAAAATGTCAGGTTTAACCAATAATTAAGTGTTTTCACTATTCATCAAAAATTGAAGGTTTTCACAAAAATACCAATAATTCACCCTAGGATAATTTCAATATTGCGAATCCAGAAATTAAGCCCATTATGAAAGAAAAAATTTCAAATAGATGGTATTAATATTCATAACAGCTATTTTATATAATATTTTAATAACATATCGATGTTTAGTGAAACTCGGTATTGCGTACAACACAAGCTATCGAGGAAGGTTGCTCTTGCATGTAACGCTAGCCAAGACAATGTTCTGTGTAGTGAAAGATTCCTTTGGTGATTCTAATAACATAATACATAAAAACAAAATATTTCTCATAAAATCTCGAGTGTTACATTCTACCCCCATTAAAATGAATTTCGCCCTCGAAATTCTTCACTTTGTAACAGACTGATGAGGAAACCTCTCCCTCATCATATCCTCAAGTTCCCTTGTAGCTTCTTCTAATTGGTGGTTCATACATAAAACATTCACCAAGAAAGTGGTCTTGTTATGTAGGAATTTTTCACTATGATCCAGAATCTCTATTGGATGTTCTTCATAAGAAAGATCTTGCTCCAGCGGCATAACTTCTGAGCTGAGTACATGTGAAGGATTGGGTATTTACTTTCTCAGGAGAGATACATGGAACACATCATGAACTTGAGAGGGATTCGGTGGAAGCACCAATTGATAAGCTACCTTCCCAATATTATCCAGTATTTAAAATTGACCAATATACCTAGTTCATAGCTTGCCCTTCTTTCCAAATCTCATTACTCTCTTCAAGGGAGATATTCATAAGAACACGTTATGACCCACATCAAACTCAAGGACTTTCTTCGGTTATCGGCATAACTTTTTTTCGGCTTTGAGCTACTCTTATGTGTTGTTGAATAGATATGACATTTTCTACTATCTCATCAACAAGATCAGGTCCTAATAGCTTTCTTTCCCCAACTTCATCCCAACAAGTTGTAGTTATAAATTTCTTTCCATAGAGAGATTCATAAGGATCCATCTGAATACTGGAGTGAAAGCTATTATTATAAGAAAACTCCACCAAAGGTAGGTGTTGATCCCGACCACCATTAAAATACATAGAGCAATCTATAAACATGTATTCTAGAGTTTGAATTGTCCTCTCAGATTGACCGTCCGTCTGAGGATGATAAGAAGTCCTGAAACTCAACTCTGTATGTAGAGTATGCTGAAGATATCACCAAAACATTGAGGTAATCCTCAGATCCTGATCAGATATAATGGAAAGTGGTACTCCATGCAATATTATCACTTCCATTTCATATATCCTTTCAAGATGATAAAGTGAAAAGTATTCTCTAATAGCAATGAAGTGTTACGACTTCATAAGATGATCAACTATAACCCAGATAGAATTATTTCCTTTCGATGTTTTAGGAAGTCCAGTGGAAAAGTCCATAGTGATGTTTTCCCAGTTCTATTCTGGTATGGGTAAAGGTTGTAACATCCCCTTAGACTTCTGTCTCTCACCTTTAACTTGTTGAAAAACCAAGAATCGAGATACATATTCAACATCTCTTTTCATGCCATCCCACCAGAAGTACCCTTTCAGGTCCCTATACATCTTCGTACTTCCAGGGTTAACAGAGAATGAAGAACTATGAGCTTCATCCAATATTTCCTTATTTAATTCTAGAATGGGAGGAACACAAACCCGATTCCTGAACCTTATTATTTCATCACAATCAATGTAGAATTTAGGAACATTTCTCACCTTCTTTGGTAACTATAGAACTTATTTCTATGCCTCTTTAATCGTCACAAGTATATATGGTTGAAAATTCATTTGAGAATGATACGATTTTCCCCTTCCATTTTAATTCCAAGACCTGTCCTTTGTAAATCCATAAATATTATATCTTTTGTGATCCTCTTCATGAATAAGCTAGCATGGTCATGTCGACTTAATGCATCTTCCACCTTGTTTGCTTTCCATAGGTTGTAATGAATTGAGCAGTCATAATCCATAATCAGCTCCAACCATCTTCTTTGGCACATATTCATCTCCTTTTGAGTTAAATTATGCATTACACTTTTATGATCGGTATAAATATCACACCTTTCACCATAAATATAATGCCTCCAAATCATTAATGAAAATATTACCGCATCTAACTCTAAATCATGAGTTGTGTAATTTTGCTAATGTATTTTCAATTGTCGTGAGGAATAAGCTATCACCATATCATTTTCCATGAGAACACACCCCAATCCCTTATTTCATGCATCACTTTAGATCACAAACCATTATCCACTATAAGGTAATGAGAGCACAGGTGTACTATATAATATTCTTTTTAAATCCTTGATATTTTATTCACAATCCTCCATCCAAACAAATTTAACTCCTTTAAGAGTCAACTTGATCGGTGGGTTAGATAATCATGAAAAAGCTTTCACAAAAAGTCGATAATATCCATCCATACCAATAAAACTTCAGATCTCAGTTACTGTTGTTGGTCTAGAAAATCATTCGATAACCTCTGTTTTTTCTGGATCCATAGATATCCCCTCATTTGAGATTATTTGACCCAAAAATGAAAACTTTTGAAGCCAAAACTCACACATGGTAAATTTATCATAAAGACTCTCCTTTCTTAGGGTCATTAATACAATTCTCAAGTGATCTTCATGATCTTCCTTTCTCTTTGAATAGACACAAATATTATATATGAGGACTACCACAAAATTATCAAGATATTCCCTAAAGATTCTATTCCTTAGATCCAGGAAGATTGAAGAGGAATTAGTAAGACCAAATGGAATCTCTATAAATTAAAAGTGTCCATACCATGTATGTAAAGTCTTCTTTGGTTTATCCTCCATTTTGACCCTTAATTGATGATTCACTGAATTAAGATCAATCTTGGAAAAGTATTGATCTCCATGTAGTTTCTCAAATAATTCATCAATGCATGGGAGAGGATATTTGTTCTTGATAGTGATCTTGTTAAGTTCTCTATAATCAATGCAGAGTCTCATTGATCCATATTTCTTCTTACCAAGAAGAACAAGTGCTCCCCAAGGTGATGCACTAGGGTGTATTAATCCCTTATCAAGAATTTATTCGAGTCAATTCTTCAATTCCTACAAATCAATTGGTTCCATTCAATAAGGTGTCTTTGAAATGGGCATAGCACCCGGTATGAGTTCTATTGAAAACTCAACATCACGATTAGGTGGAAGACCTGGAAATTCCTCTGGAAAGATATCATCAAACTCCCATACAGTGGGTTTATTCTTAATCATGAGTTTCCCTACAACCATTTGAGATAAATAACCTTCATTTATTGGAAGAAAGACCCATAAGATAGATGAAATTTCTACTGGAAGGTTATATGTATCCTCACATCGATATATGATAATTGATTGATCAGGAATATTAAATGTGACTTCCCTTCTTTGGAAATCGATATGAGCTCCATATAAAGAAATCCAATCAATGGCAAGGATCAAATCAAATTCCTCTATCGGATGGATCACAAGATTTTTAAGAAGCACTTTCCCAAAAACATCAATCGGAGAAGAATTATAAACTTTTGACGTGAATGTTGTGCCATTAGGGGTCTTCCCAACTAACTCGTCATCTAATTTTTGAGGTAATACGGTGATACTGTTAGAAAATTCATCAGAAATAAAAGAGTGGGTGGATCCAGAATCAAATAAAACATTTGCTACATTAGAGTGTATGGAAAGTGTACCTATCCCCACTTCGTTATCGTACTCCACATCTCTGGTAGAAATTTCATGCGACATTCCATTATATTTGGCCTTAGGATATTGTTGAAGTTGATCATCATCAACAACCCTTGGATTAGGGAATTGATTAGCATAATGCCCCATTTCCTTGAACTTGAAATATTGAAGTGTAGGAGGTGTATTATGTGTAGCCTTTTCTTTTTTTGCATCACTAGAGATATTTTTTCCATCATTGCGACATTCAAAAGCTCGATGACCTTATTTTCCAAATTTGAAACATTTACTTGCCCCTTTAAGAAAATTCCCTCCATATTTCTTTCCACACTTTGAGAATAAGGGAAAATCATATTCTTTTCAATGTGGTCTTTAGATTTCCCTTTGAATTCAATTTACTCTTTTTATCAAGCCCATATGACTGATGGGTTAACCCAATCACCATCCCAACCTTGATAGCACATCGAATAATTTTCTCATAGCTATTGAATTCCCTTATGGCTAAGGCCCTTCAAGGGATTGGTTTTAAGACACTAAAAAATTGATCGATCTTACTCTCAGGTTAGATAATAATTCTGGATGCATACCTTGCAAGTCCTGTAAAATTCACTTCGTTGGTACCAACAGATTCATCATCCTTTTTATTTAGTTATAGAAACTCCTTCTCCATCATTGTTTGAATAATATGAGGGAATTACTTATTGAAAAACAAGTTCTTGAACTCGTCCCATTCCATGGATTCAATTTCATCTCAAGGCCCCGTATTTTTGATAAGATTCCACCATTGATAAGATTCACCTTCCAAACGATATACTTCTAAGATGACTTTATCATGTTCAAAACATTGTAGAACTTAAAATATCTTTTCAGAGGTACTAATCCATTGTTCATCCACAAATGGATCAGTAGACCCACTAAATTAGGGTGGACGCTCCCTCATGAAGGGTTCAACAGAATGTTTCTCCTTCCTTTGCTCGTTTGGAAGTCCTCCATGATTCATTGCTTGATAATGTTGTGTGATCAGGGATACAATATTTTTCAGTCCATATCCCATAATTTTTGGTTTCTCAGAGGGACAATCATTGCATTTCCCATCACATTCTGCATTAACACGATTTCTTTGGGTTCCATCCCTTAACTAAAAACAAGAAGAATTGTGTGAGAAACACTAATTATAACATCAAAACAACATAATCTGTAATAAAATTTCACACTTTAGGTCTTATCATTGGTTACTCATGGCCATTACTAAAAACAATATGATTTTGTTCTATGCTTAGACAAATCCTTAGGGTTCTTACTAAGTCTTTCACATCCTAGTTTCCAAAAGTTGACTATACCTTTCCTCTGATACCAACAATACTCACCCATACATTACATACATTGTTATTAATTCAAAATTGAAGCACACTTATTACAACATATAACAGAACCATGAAAGGACCTTATAGGTATAGTGTCATTAGAAACTGGGAAACATAAACAACTAGTTCATAAATCATCAACATTGTCTCCCATTTATTTTATCATATCTAATGTCCCTTTTTTGCATATCTTACATAATACCATTCTTCCTGACCTGGTGAAAATAAAACATTCAAAAGGGTGAGCTCAAATGCTCTGTAAGGGTAAACAAAGGAAATATCAATCATATCATATTCATAAGAACATAACATTTTGAAAATCATAACCTGCAAAAGAGATCATAATATCATAACATGGGATAAATCATGGTAGTGAAATTTAATCCCAATAATAATAACATATAACATGAATCTTTGTGGCATACACACATAATCCTTGAGAATCATTTCTTAGTACTCAAGACTCATTTCCAAGACTATCCAAGCGGACAAAGTCCATTTCTGAACCGCGTACACTCCTCGTTTGAGTCTTATATCACTAAACTAGATTAACCACCGTTCTAGCCTTGTTTATCTCCTGAGATATAAATCTTTACCCAATGCATTAGAGGAAGATATAGGTCCCACCCATCTCATAATGATACCATTCTTATGTGTGCCACAAGATCATAAAACATACATCATAGCATAACCCAGGTAATAAAAATGGGATTCTTAAACATCATGCCATCGTAAACTAATCCATATAAGATAAAAGTACATCATAAAAATAATTCCATCATAACATAATAAGATAAATGTAAAAATATGGATAGAAACAGAACCTTATATTATCTTAGATGGAAAATAATTTTGATAAAACGCTTCAACTCCATTCTTGGGGAAAATATCCTTTTACATCAAAAACATTTTTTCTTTCATAATATGTCATACAATTTTAAACTAAAATATATTAATTAAAAATAAGTTTGAAAACTTATATTGTAAGATTCATGGAAATAATGTTCTATTAAATCATAAAAATCCATTCATGCCGTATAAGTTAAAAAAACATTCTCTAAGTACTTTTGTCGGAAAAGTGAAAAAGTACCACGTATGGTAAACAAAATCAAGATTCCTTCCATAAATCAATGTAAATGTCAAAGAGGGGTAAACATGACTATAAGAATACATGGAAGAATATTAAACACTTTATGAAAAACATTTTTATGGACATTGATGAAAAATATAACCCCATTAAATACTTAGGTATAAGCAATCTCGAATAAAAATGAGATTGAAAAATTACCCCTTACCTTAGGTATGATATGCTTCGCACGTATCCGAACCTCCTATATAATGATTTAAATAATGTTATTGAATTATTACCGAATCATATTCATTTTTATTTTATCATATATGGTCATATTATTATCTTCTTATTAGTAATATTTCATTGATACTTGTTATTCGGGTGTTCATTGCTTTATGTTCTTATGCATGTTTCGTCGAATAAATTATTATTATTCTTTTTAGGTTATAGATACATAATTTAAATAATGTTATTAGTATAATATATATCATATTAATTCATTAAATTCATTTATATAATCATTATTCGATGAAGATTATGTAGAACAAGTCGTATCACATCGTGGAGATGGTAGGTTGTACATACGCATGAGCGATGATATCATTCCCATTTTTGTGGAATTATTTTGAATTCAATAATAGAATATCTCAGAATTAGTATCATGTCATAATAAAAATAAATATTTATTTCTTAAACCATTATACCGATCCCTGTAAGGTGGTGTTGAAAAAACTGATTACACCATAGCGTAGAGACAGTATTTTGTACGTACGCACGCACAATGATTTTTTTTCGTTGGATGGATAGAAGATGAAATAGGGTTGTTTCATATTTATAATAAAATATTAGTATATGATTGATACTGATGTTATAATTTTATTATGAAACAAAAAAAGAAGAATAAGTAGAAGACGAATTTATTTTGAAAGAATTGGTAAAAGATATTACCTCTTCTTTGACGCGCCTCTTCAAAACCTCTTATTAGGGAACTAAAGATGGTCTTTGAAGAAGACCAGAACCTCTATTATGTTTATAGTGATGTTGAGAAGGGAAATGGGCAGGGGTTGGGCATGCTTGAATGCTTCAAATTGTGTAAAGAGTAGATGGAGTAGGAGCCCTTTTATAAGGGAGGAGAGGGGCACCTTAGAAAAAACATAAAATATTATGTTATAATAATGTCATATTCGGTTCATAATAGCTCCATATTTATTTATTTCAAAGATAAAGTGGGGATGGGTCGAACTAATCTCTAAAAATAGGTTTTATACAAGTTTAGGTTTCTTTTTGACCTTATCATTTAGATTTAACTCAAAGTTAAATAATTTAACTTTTATTGTGTCTTCTTGTTTTCTTACACTATATTGTAAATAAACTTACTATAACAAGCCAAAAGAACCCCCCAGTGGTTAATTATTAATAAATATAACCTTATCTAAGTCATTTGGATGAACCTTGTATTTTTAGCTATAGAATAACAATTAATAATATAATATTTGTTTTAAAAACTATTTTATGTCATTTTTGACACTATTTGGTAATTGATTTTTGTGAAAATAATAACGGATTGATTAGTTAGAAAAGGTTATTTAAATCAATACTAAAATGTCATATTAATATATAAAATAATTGTAATTAATAAAAAGTCTAAAATTAAATTTATTTTGGAACTTATAATATCAATTATGTCAATATTTCATTAATAAAGTAATTACTACATCATCATTGTGTCATAAATAAATTAAATTATTTAATGTCTAAAAATTATAAATAAAATACCATTATGTAGGAAATATTTTTATATTTTTAATGAATATTTATAGTTTAATTTATCTTTTGTATAACCCAATATTAAAAATGTTTTAGTTATTAAACATTGATTTTAACTCTTTTAACTCTTATTAAAATAAAACAATAATAAGTGTCCTAATAAAATCCAAGTGGAACTAAAGAGTAAGATTTTATTCCTAAGGTTGTTTTTGGAATAATTACTCTTATCTAATAGAATTAGGACATGTATTTGGGTAATAATAATATCCTTTTACCCTTAATTACCCTATTTACTTTTAAACGTGGTAAATAAAAGTAAAAAGTTACTATTCACCAAAAATAATTTTTATATTATTGAACCACATTTTATTCCTTGATATTAAGAGTGTCTCTCGGACATTCGAAATTCAACTCACAGAAGCGGTAAAATTAAGTATTATATATAATTTAAAATGCTCCTAGGAGGTGGGTAAAAGACTGTAAAAAGTTCAATAAAAATATTTTGTATCTATATTATTATAAAATTACTCCAATGGATTACATTTAACTTATATAGGTATTAGTTATCTATTTTTACCTAAAATAAATTTAAATAAAAAGTCGGTTTTAACCAATAACTCAGTGTTTTCACTATTTATCAAAAATTGAATGTTTTCAGAAAAATACAAAAAATTCACCCTAGGCTAATTTCGATATTGCGAATCCAAAAATGAAGTCCACTTTGAAAGATAAAATTTCAAAAAGTGGGTATTACTATTCATACGGTTTGTTTATATAATATTTTAAAAAAAATCAGTTTTTAGTGAATCTCGGTATTGCGTACAACAGAAGCTATCGAGGAAGGTTTCTCTTCCATGTAACGTAAGCCAAGACAGTGTTGTGTGTAGTGAAAGATTCCTTTGGTGATTCATATAACATAATACATGAAAACAAAATATTTCTCCTAAAATCTCGGGTGTTGCAAAAAAATTTACAAAATTTAATATTCATATTCAACAACTATAAAAGGATTCTACGTAATAAATTTGAAACTAATCAGTCCAAATAATTGATCTATTCTTTATTATTTAATTTTAAAAAGTGGTAGAAATTTATTTAATTTTACAATTAAAAACCCAATGAATTTTTTTTTGAGAAAAGAGTTGGTTATGTATAAATTTAGTTTAACATTTAATTCATGCATAAAAGTAATTATGGAATCCTGACTTTTTATTACATAACATTTCAATACATTTTACAAACAGAGGATAATTAAAGTCTAGTGTCTTGGAAATCAGGAACATAAAACATGAAAAACAACATAAAACGTTCTCTTAATTCACTTGTATGGATTCATGATAAGTTCATACTAAGTAAAATTACTGCATCTCATATCCTGGAGACATACATCAATGAAAAGGGTGAGTAGAAGGCCCAGAAAGAGTAAACAAACGAATCAGTTTACATGTGACATCAATAAGAACTTGAATAAAAAATTAAGGGCATGAGAAATTGATGTATAGTAATATCATAAGGAAATTACCTTGAAACAAAACAAGAATATGCGGCTACAACATTTCATTGAGACATTCATGAACATATCACCATGTTTTATCCCTGAGGTGTCATAAAAACTACCAAGGTTATTCACCAAGGTATCGTGAAACTTGTCATCTCTAGAGATTAATTATTTACCAAATGAATTGGAGCAGTGTCGGGGAACACCCTTAATATGTCTTTACTTTCATGTGAGCCACATAGATCATAATCAATCATTTCATAAATAACCCACAGAGAATAAAAAAATTGGGTTTCATTTCAAAATCGCGATGTTTTAAAAGTTCTTAAAAATAAGATCATTATATTATTAATAACCCTTGGAAAGGGAGTGAGGGTTATTTGTATTTAAATTGAAAAATAAAATTTATAATCTTTATATTTTTATGAACACGCATAGAAATGAAATAGGTCCGGGTATTCACATAAATAAACAAGGGAATTTCTTGAGAGAAAGAGATACAAATTTTGAGACGAAATTTCTGCAGCATAACGTCTCTATAACATGGATTAAGAAAACATTGAAAAGAGAGGGTACAAGGGTGAACCTCTCATAAATAATTCATAATACATTATGGGTACTGAATAAGATCATGTTATTGATATTTTAATGACACATAACATGATATATAAACATGAAAGAAAAGAGAATATGTGATTTCTTTTACGAGAAATTTGGAAGCCTAACAGCGTCACTTAAAAATTCTGAAAACAAATTGATGAGAGTGGAAATGGTCCCTCAACAATTATAAATGAAATGGACAGTAATGAAAACATATAGGAACATACCCTCAACACAAAGAGATGGAAACTTGAAGACACCACATAATGGAATTAATGACTTAGAAGAGGAGTGTGAAAGAATCCCTTACCTTGAAGAGTAACTTCTAAATCATGAAGTTTGGGACCTTGGGAGACTTTAGGGCACCTTGGGAGGACTCCTTGGGAGGTAAGGATACCATAACATCGTTTAGGATCATTTTATATTGAAATTAATGAGGGAAATGGCTAGTATTTATAGGGAATGTGAGTGAATAAATTATTAATTGAGAAGGTACACCTCATCGATGGTATTTGCAAAACTAGGGGCCTTCCCAATGTATATTCCCAATGTATTGGCCACTTGGGACACCTCATACCATATCTCACTATTCAAAAGTCTACCAGAAACCGTAAATCATTATTACATCATTAATGATGTCATTAAACACCCAAAAATCAAAACTGCATTTTTACTATTCATAGAAAATTCAACTGTTTCAGAATACCCCAAAAATGAAACCTAACCTAATATTAATGCTATGAATTAAGAAATTAATTCCATTTTATTAAAATAATTTTCTAAATATTTTTTATTTAATTTTTAATTAAAATCATTATTTATTCCCAAAATACAACTTTAAAACTATAACGCAGTTTGTAACACCTTAAATACTAATCAAGGTCCCATTCAAATATTGTATACCCATAAGAAAATTAGGTAACAATATATGATTAAATTAAATTAAAATAATTTTCTAATTTAAATTATTAAATTAATTACAAAATTGTAAATAAAATATTTATGGCTTATAAAAATACCAAAACTTAAACTACGATCATGTTTTCAATTTTTAGATCTCTAAAATGTATTGATACATTCATGGGTGAAGTTTCTTTTCTTTTGTTCAAATTACTATTCATTACTATTCATATGGGTATGTTACTATTCTGACTTTACTATTCACTAAAAACCAATTTGATCTTATCAGATTCTAAATTTCTCACTTATCACAACTGTAGATGACCATTTTTTGAAAATCATTTCACGTTATTATCTATTTAATGAATAATTTTTTTTAAAAAGCCCTTTTTCCCTAAATTCATCAATAATACACATCCTATATTTTTTGTATACGTGAAATTCACATACGTTTCCATAAGAAGAAATAAAAATTTTATTTATATAAAAGGAATAAACAAAGAAACTAAGGTCTCATTACATAGCCCCTTATTACACCAGTATAGAACCTAAGAGTTAGGTGTTTTATGGTGACAGAATCTTGGGGTGGCTCAGACAATATTGCCCAAGTGGTGATTTCTATCAGCTTGAACATCCCCCTTAGTCAATTCTGTTAAAGCTTCATACGTTGATGTTTGGCTTTAGCTTGGTCTAGAGCAAAGCCCAGTGATGCTACCTCCTTCCCATGCTTTGATAGATGGTCTTTATATAGCTCGAATCTACTGGATGAAGACATTCAATCTTATTTCTACATTAATTAACCAGGATAACCGTATTTATGAAAACAAAATGTTATTATTATAGTTTCCAACGGTCATATTGACCAATGGACATATAACAGTTAAAACCCAATGGTTTCATTCTAATTATACCCACTTCATTAATTAAAGGATATAGTTTTGTGAGTATAAAATAAAATAACACTCAAAATTAAGAAACAAATATAATTAAAAAATTTGGGTCATTACGTTATTCCCGCCTCATGAAATTTCATCCTCGAAAATTTTATCTCATACCCTTTTATGGGAAAGTTGTGGGTAATTATATCTCATAGAATCTTCTAGTTCCAACGTGGTTTCATAAAATTTGTGGTTCCTCCACAACACCTTAACAAGGTGGGTAGTCTTATTGTGTAGAACCTTGTCTCTATGATCAAAGATCTCCACCAGTTTCTCCTCATAAGAGAGTTCATGTTCTAGATGTATCACCTCTAGATTTAGTGGATGTTAAGTGCCAGGTATGTACTTCCTCAAGAGGGATACATGGAAGAAATCATGAACATGGGCTAGATTTAGAGGAAGTGCAAGCTGATAGGCCACTGCTCCCATACGATCAAGGATTTCATAGGGGCTAATGTACCTAGGGTCGAGCTTCCCTTTCTTCCCAATAATTATGACTCAATTCCAAGGTGAAATCCTAAGAAAGACTTTGGCACCTACATCACACTCCAAGTCTCTTCTACGGTTGTCAGCATAGCTCTTTTTCCGACTTTGAGCATCCTTAATATGTTGTTGGAAGGCATGGATCATTTCTATAATATCTTGCACAAGATCAGTACCATGAATATTTCTCTCACCAGATTCATCCCAAAAAGTAGAAGTTCTAAAATTATTCCCATATAGAGCTTGAAAGGGTGTAATTTGAATGCTTGTGTGAAAGATGTTGTTATAAGAGAACTACTCTAAAGAGAAATGTTGATTCCATACACCTATAAACTCCATTGAGCAAGTTCTCATTATTTCCTTGAGTGTTTTAATAGTCCTTTCATATTGGCCATCAGTTTGAGGGTGATAGACCATACTAAAATTCAATTCAATGCTCAGATCATGTTGAAGACTTCTCCAGAATTTTTATGTGAACCTTGGATCATGATCATATATGATAGAATGTTGAACTCCATGTAGCCTTACCACTTCATTCACATAAATCATGGATAGTTTATCAAGAGAGAAATCTTCCCCAATCTCGATAAAATGGGTAGTCTGGGTGAGACAGTCCACAACAACCCATATCTCATTATATCCTTTTGATCTTATCGGGAGACTAGTGACGATGTCCATAGTGATATTGTCCCACTTCCACGCTGGTATGTTTAGCGATTTCTTTACACCTTTAGGAAGTTGTCACTCTTCCTTCACTTGTTAACATACCAGGAACCGTGAAGTGTAGTTATAAATCTCCCTTTTCATATTATCCCACCGATAATGATCATGAAGGTCCTTATAAATTTTCATGCTACCATGATGTATAGAGAAAGTAGAGCTATGAGCTTCATCCATCAACTCCTTCTTTATTTCTGGAATAGATGAAACACATAGTCTTCTATGAAATTTCAGTACACCTTCTTGATCAGTATTGAACTCAGGAAAATTCCCATCCTTCTTAGCCTCACACTACTTCTGTAACAAAGGATCTTCTTTCTAAGTTTTCTTGATCTTCTCTAGAAATGGCGGTTGTGAAATCATTTGGGTTAGGGTTGATTATTTCCCTTACATTATAATTTTCATTTCCAGCTTTACTAGGTCATTGACCAAATGATATTTTTAAATCCACATCATGGACAGAACAACTGGGTCATTACTTTTTAATGCATCAGCGACTTTGTTTTCTCTTCTTGGATGATATTGAATTGAACACTCATAGTATTTAAGGAGTTCCAACCATATCTGTTGTCTCATGTTCAATTACTTTTGTGTGAAAATATACTTCAATATTTGATGGTCTGTGTATATATCACATTTCTCCCCATAAATATAGTGCCTCCATATCATCAGAGAAAAAACGACCGCTGCCAACTCCAGATCATGCGTATGATAGTTCTGCTCTTGAGTCTTTAACTATCGAGATGCATAAGAAATGACCTTGTCATTTTGCATGAGGATTAACTCAATAACTTTTATAGATTCATCACTCAAAATAACGAATCCTTCTCCACATGTGGGTAGTGTTAACATAGGTGCAGTAACCAATCTCATTTTCAGCTCCTGGAAACTTTCCTCGCACCTCTTTTTCCAGATGAACATGACCCATTTTCAATTAATCTTGGTTAATGGATTAGAAAGTCATGAAAATTTTTTCACAAACCTTCTATAATATCTTGCTAATCCAATTAAACTATGAATCTCTGTTATTTTTTTTGGCTGAGGCCACTCCTCGATAAATATTGTCTTTTCAAGGTCAACTGTGATTCCATCATTGGTAGCAATGTGCCGCAAGAAAGCAACTTGTTGTAACCAGGATTCACATATACTGAACTTTACAAAAAGTCTTTCCTTCCATAGAGTTTTCAAAATAATCCTTACATGATCCACATTCTCCTTATGACTTCTAGAATATATCATAATATCATCAATAAAAACAACCACAATGTTATCAAGGTAGTATTTAAAGACTCTCTTCATCAAATACATAAAAATATCTGGTGCATTATTCATTCCTAAAGGCATAATGACATACTCATAATTCCCATATGTTGATTGGATGGTAGTTTTTGGATTATCTTCTTTCCTCACCCTCAATTGATGATGACCAGATCGAAGATCAGTCTTAGAGAAGAATTGAGCCCCACAATGTTGTCCAAATAAGTCATCAATTCATGGAATATGGAATTTGTTCTTTACTGGGATTTCATTCAGTTCTCCATAATCAATGTATATTCACATCGATCCATCCTTCTTCTTCACAAAGATATAAGTTACTCCCCAATGAGACACACTCGGTCGAATAAACCCCTTACCCAAAAAATCATAGAGTTGTTTCTTTAATTCCCCCATCTATTCATTTTCTATCCTATATGGGGTCTTTGATATTGGATGAGATATAGGTATGAGTTCAATGGAGAACTCTACCTCTATTTCTGGGGGAGGTCCAGGTAACTCCTTAGGAAATACGTTAATTTATTCCTATAAGATGGGTACATTTTCTATCCTCAAGCTCTCATTTCCTTATTCTTCTTCACTAATCAACTCCATAAAGAAGGATATAGGTGGTTCTTCTAGACGAATATCCGGTTGAGATATATCTCCTTAGAAGATAACTGTAGGTTTTACATTCAAGACTATTGAGATTTCCTTACTTCTACATTTGATCATAGAATTATACTTTGAGAGTCAGTCCATACCTAGTATAATGTTGAATTCCAGCATGGGAATGACTACTAGATTTGTGATAAGTTTGTGCTCACCAAACTAAATACTAGAGTTTCTAAACACCAATGATGCTTGGATAATCCCACCCTGAGTCTTGACTGATAACTCAGCTTTTATCATGTTGGGGGTTGATTCGAAATTGATCGCAAACATGGAGGAAATAAAGGAATGTGTAGAACCAGAATGAGACCAAGTACTTGATAGATTTGAGAGAACTACAAGATTACCTGCTACCACATCATTTGGAGCGTCAACGTCAACTATCATGATATAAAAAGCAATACCTTGCTTACTTGGCCTTTTCTGAGGATGATGGTAGTTCCCCTCCACTGCCATTGGATTTGGACAATGATTGGAAAATTTCCCAAGTTGTCCACACTTAAAGCACTGGACATCATGTAGGGCATGCACCATCTTCGCCTTGCCATTAGTTTTTGGATGTTTAGGTTTCACCTCACTATGAAAATTCCTTGCAATATGGACATCTCTTTCACACTTGTAGCATTTCCCGCTCCCGAGCATGTAGTTCCCCAAATACTTCTTCCCGCATTTATTACATGTGGGACGTTTCACTTTCTTGCCTCCTCTTCCCTAATCAATGCTCCTCCCTATGCCTGGATCCATCGATCTCTTTTTCACTTGATTTATGAAACCATTGCATCTCACCAAACTCCAGTTCAACCTTCATCACACGTCACATGATCTCCTCATAGCTTCCATAGTCTAAGTTGGATAGATTCATCCACAGATGAGGCCTCAGTGCACCAAATAATCTATAAACCATACCATTTGGATCCATGACAAAGCTAGAGGTATATCGTGAAAGTCGGGTAATGTTAATCACATAGATTTTGACAGATTAATTCTCTTTCTGCTTCAGCTCGATAAACTCCTTCTCATATTAATGTTCTCATGGATCGAGGGAAATACTTACTAAAAAATCCCTCTGAACTCTTCCCACTCCATAGATTTGACATGCACTCTTTGCCTCATGTTTCTAATCAGTCCCCTCCACTGATCAGCTTTTCCTTCTAAGCGGTAGATAGCCAGGGTGAACTTCTCTTGCTCTGAATAGCGGAGAACAGAAAAGATCTTCTCGATGGAGCTGATCCACTGCCCAACAATCAATGGTTCAGTCAATCCACTGATGTTCGGTGACTGTTGATTCATAAAGGACTCAATAGAATGTTTTTCCCTTCGCGGTGATATCGGTCTCTCAGCTTGATTCATGTTATTTCCCATAACTAGAGTCTGTTGGTTCATCATACACATGAATGTTTCTATTCCGGCTTCAATCAAAGGGCCATCATCTCATGGTCCATTGTGGTCACTATTTTCATGGTTCCTCTTATTTCCCACCATTTTCTAAAAGAATAAATCCTTACTGAGAAACAACTTTCATTTATGAATCTTTTAACTATAAAGGATTTTATTTCTTAAAAATTCATTCTTAAAAAATTACATTTCTCTATAATTCCTTCATAATAATTTATAAAAATATTGTGATTAACTAAACATATCCTCTGGGATTTTCGTAACCAAGAGTGTAGCAAGGCCCATTTTCATGTACCAGTTCTCGTTTGAGTCTAGCTCAATGCGATGTTTTCGGGTTTTACCCCTATGTACAACTGTGTCCGAGCCGCCTCTACCTACTCGTATCTAGACAGGGATGTATTGGATTGATAAAACACATACTCAATATTCACCAAAATACCTGAAAGTTTTCCTATATTTAATCATTTCTATAAAATTATTCCTAAAATTTTCAGTGCATAATTTCCATAAATAATTAAATTATCCTTTGATACCAACTATGGAAGCCCACCTTTTTATTACACTAATTTTCATTACATTTTAAAAACAGAAGATCTTAAATGTCTAGTGTCTTAGAAATCAGGAATATAAAACAAGAAAAACATCACAAAAAATTCTTCAAATACACTTTTAAGGCTTCATCAAAAGTTCATACTATGTACAATGACTGCATCTCATATCCTGGAGACATACATCAAATAAAAGGGCGAGCAAAAGTTCCTGTAGGGGTAAACAGGGGAATCAGTTTACTTGTGACATCAAAAAGAACATGAATAAAAATATAAAGAAATGAGAAATGGAAGTATAGGAATATCATAATGAAAATAACATGAAACATAACTTGAATATGTGGCTACAACATTTCATTTATACATTCATCAACATATCAACAAGTTTTATCCTCGAGGTGTCATAAAAATTACCAAGGTTATTCACCAAGGTATCGTGAAACCTGTCATCTCTAGAGATTAATTCCATACCCAATGAATTGGTGCACTATCATAGTTCACCATTAATATGTATTTAATTTCATGTGATCCACATTTATCATAATCAATCATTTCATAAATAACCCATAGAGAATAAAATAAATGGGTTTCATTTTAAAATCGTGACGTTTTAGAAGTTCTTAAAAATAAGATCATTATAACATTTATAACCCATGGAAAGGGCGTTAGGGATATATGTATGTAAATTATAGAATCAAATATATCATCTTTATATTTTTATTAACACCCATATAAATTAAATAGGTGTGGGTTTTCACATAATGAAACAAAGGAGTTTCTTGATAGAAAGAGATAGAAATTTTGAGACGAAATTTCTACAGCATAACGGCTATAAAACATGGTTTTAGAAAACATTTAAAAGAGAAGGGAAAAGTGTCACCCACTCATAAATAATTCATAATACAGTATGGGTACTGAATTAGATCATGGTATGGATATTTTAATGTCACACCACATGAAAAGGAACAATGAAAGAAAAGAGAAGATGTTATTTATTTTACGAGAAATTCGGCAAACAAACGACGCCACATAAAAATTCAAAAAACAAATTGATGAGAGCGGAAAGGTTGTCTCAAAAATTAGGCATGAACTGGAAAGTAAGGAAAACATATAATAAATTACCCTCAACACAAATCTATGGTACCTAGAAGACACAATATAAAGGAATTCATGACTTAAAGGATGAGGGTGAAAGGATCCCTTACCTTAGAGAGTAACTTCGAAAGATTGAATGTTAGGACCTTGGGAGGCTTGAGGGAACCTTGGGAGGACTAATTGGGCAGTAAGGAGACCGGAACATAATTTAGGATGATTTGGGAATTAAATTAATTAGGTAAATGGCATGGTATTTATAGGGAATTTGAGTGAATAAATTATTAATTTCCAAGGGACACCTCATCGGTTGTATTTGAAAAACCAGGGGCTTGCCCGTGGTATTTTCCCATGTTATTGGACACTTGGGACACCTCATATCATATATCACTATTAATAGGTTGACCATAATGATTACATCATTATTAAATCATAAATTATGTCATTAAACACCGGAACTCCAAACTGCATTTTTTCTATTCACTGAAAATTCAATTGTTTCAGAAAAAACCCAAAAACTCACCCTAAGAATAATCAATTTTCTGAATTCAAAAATGAAGTCCATTTTATGAAAATAATTTTCTAATTATTTTTAATATAATTTTTTAAAAAATTCATTATTTATTCAAAAAATACAACTTTAAAACTATAAGTCATTTTGTAACACCTTAAAAAAGTAATTAAGGTCCCATAAAAATATCGTATTCACCTATGAATATAAAGTAACAATTTATGATTATATTTAATGAAAATAAATTTCCATTTTAAATTATTAAATTAATTATTAAATTGTAAATAAAATATTTATGGCTTACAAAAATACCAAAACTTAAACTATGATCATTTTTTCACTTTTAAGATGTCTAAAATGTATTTATACATTCATGGGTGAAGTTTCTATTTTTTTGGTAAAATTACAATTTATTACTATTCCTATGGGTATGTTACTATTCATACTTTACTATTCAATAAAAACCAAGTTGATCTTATTGGAATCTAAATTTCTCACTGATCACAACTATAGAAGATCATTTTTTGAAAATCATTTCACAATATTAAATATTTATTGAATATAAAATATTTTAAAAATCCAATGTTTTCCTAAATTCATCAATAATACACATCCTATATTTATCTGTATATTTGAAATTCACAAAATTTTCCATAAGAAGAAATAAAAAAAATTTATATAAAAGGATTACACAAAACAGCTAAGGTCTCGTTATATAGCTTCTTATTACACCAGCATAGGACCTAAGTGTTAGGTGTGTTATGGTGAAAGAATATTGGGGTGGCTCGGACATCATTTCATGAGTGGCGATTTCTATAATCTTGAACTTCTCCCTTAGGCGATTCCATTCAAGCATCATACATTGAAGTTTGGATTGTTCTCGGTCTACAACAATGTCTAGTGATGCTACTTCCTTCACAGGCTCTGACAGATGGGCTTCATATGGGTTGAGTCTACTGGATGATGCCATTAAATCTTCTTTATTTATTAATAAACCAAGATAATAATATTTATAAAAACACAACATTAAGATTATAGTTTCCAACGGTCATATTGACCAACAGTCATATAACAGTTGAATCCCAATAGTCTCATTCTAATTATACACACTTCATTAATTAAATGATGTAGTTTTGTTGCGTATAAAATAAAATAACACACAAAATTACGAAACAAATATAATTAAAAAGTTCGGGTCATTAATGTAATTTTGAAAAACCCAAATGTATTATTATTAATATAATATAACTTCTTTTTCTATTTAAATATTTTTTAAAAATTGTTCTTTTAGAATGTTTGAAATAAAAATTCAGCTTTCAATAAAAATGGTATTTTTCAATAATTTTTTGGAAAACCAAACCATTCAAAGGAGATCCCAAAAATTCACACTATGTGTTTTTTATGATCATTTAAAAATTTAATAATATTTTATCGAATGATGTTTCTAAAAGTGGAAATAATTAATTATATTATTTTCTAAAAAAATTGAGGAAAACGTATAAAATGACTTTAATAAATTTTGAGTGTTTATTTACTAAGAATTAATAAAAATGTTATTATTTATTGTGACCTTTATATATATATTTAATAATATATTTAATCATATTCACACCTATTAATTTAAGGGATAGTTTATAACTGTCTTATTAAAAAAATTATTTTAATTGTGTTTCACAATTTGGTTAAGATCATTGTTACATGTTATAAAAATAATCGAATATATAATTATTATAAAATATATGAATTTAGTGGGACATAAAATATCAATGAAATTAAATTTATTTAAAATGAAATATTATATAAATTAATGGTATTTTTCAAATATAATTTTCATTATATTGAAACTATGTGTTAGATTATGAATATACACAATGTGAAAACCATTGATCATTTTATTCCTTGAATCCTTTTGTTATCTCAGTCTCATTCCAAGATTAGTTCCAAAGGCACATTTTTATTTATGTCTCTAGTTATTTGACACAGTGATCAATAATATCGGCATTGAGTAGGACATAACTCACTGCTTTTTGAATTGTATATCTGTCAATGAAAATGAATATATTTTTCCAACCTCTGAATGAAAATTTGGAAGCATTGATGACTCATTATTATCCAATAATTTACTTGGGTTATCGTTATCATGTGCCAATTGATTGAATATTGCCTTTATTGAATCCATATACCTCGATCATATAGTTAAAAACACTTTAGAAATGTATTTTTAAATAATTTAACCCTTTGAATGAGATTTATTTTTCACATAATGCATCTATTGACCTAGATACATAATGGTTAAATTTAATATATTAATAAATAAATTATTTAAATATTCAAAAATAATTTTTTATTTTAATATTAAAAAATACCTCTACATTTTATACATCAATCAATATTATACAGACCATCTAATTTTATATTCTTAAAAAAATACTCCATTATATGAATCATCCTAATGAAACATATAGAGGAAATAACGTAAATAAATGATATTGAATCCATAAAATTGTGTCCCAATGTTTATCCAATTTATTAGGGTTTAATTAATTATCATAATATTGTTTAATAAATTTTTAAATATGGATTATAATGGAATTTATTTTTTCATGAAAATAATTATGCACAACCAAATGTATAAACTTATCCTTAAAAATAAATAAATTATTACGTGAATATACATCATGAAATTTTACATTTTAATATATTCAAATGGAAAACAACATTCTAATGGTTTCATTGTATAAAAGATAATTTCAATTATAATTTGTTCATATATAACATTTTATATTGATTAATTATAAGACCATATGTTTATTTAAATTATTCTTTGATTGTAATTAATCATTAAAAATTTTAAACATAACATTATCACACACATTCTTATCAATGTTCATAATGGCATTAATATGACAAAACAAATTAAAATATAAATATCGAAGTCTAAATAGTATTATTATTTTATTAAACTATTGCAATCCTATTGTGATTGAAAATGTTTTAACTATTTTTACACCTTAATTCAGTAAGAGATATTCTCCAAACGCTATAACAATAGTTGATAAATATTTCAAGAATACTTATCCGGATATTAATTTGTGGAACCTCAAATAAATTTTCTCCATTAAAATTTAATTTAGAAACAAAAATCTATGATATTTTTATGGAAGATATTATGATATGTGAAACAAAACATTATACTATAATGTGGCCATTGAAACTCAAAATCAATTTTATAAAATGACAATTAAAAACATCGGTTTATCTTCCAACTAAATAAATTTTTGAGTCTGGGAATTTCAATAGTAGTCCACATAAGGGAAGAATAAATTTTTTAATTATTTCATGGTAGATGCATAATATATTTCTACACCATAATTATATAAATATTTAAATTATTTAATTATATAATAAAGGTAGAAATAAATTTCCTTAAATGAAATTTTACATAGTGGAATATTCATCGATACGATGAATGATGTGTGTTGCATACACATGTAGGGATGTAGATTAGAAGGCATCAGAACCAATAGGAAATTTTTTTATCTTCTACATAATTTCCATCAAAGCGTGAATCCATGAAATTACCAAAACAAATGATCTTTTCTAGGATAATAAGATAAATCTGGATTTAATGACTCAAATTTCATACATGAATTTTAATCTCTTCAATGTCACATTAAATAATCATTATTGTTATAGAAATCAGGTCAATTCATATGATTCGTGGTTTTAGATGACATAAACAATATTTCCAATTGTGGTTCAATTGAATGTAACCAAATTGATTTACAAAAATTTTATTTTAATTCTTATTTTTCGGGGTATATGAGTTCAAACTAAAATCATTATTTTTTTATTTCCATCTAGATTTTCAATATATTTTTTAATTTTATCTATTTGAATATTCTTTCCAATAAAGCATACAGCAATTGGTATGTGAATGTATCTTTGTATAATCACTTCCAATATTTTTAATAATCTTATCTATCTTAAATAATAATATTGGGATCATAGATTCATAAGATAATTCACCCAAAAATTTAAATATCATGTAAATTTCATTATTTTTAATTCCAGGAAACCATTGATATGTAAAAACTTCTTCCTAAAACTAAATTTAGAATATATGAATCATCCTTTATAATATTCATAATATCTATATATAATAAGTATTAATTTCTTTTACTTTGTGTATTTTTCCATTGTATTTTTTTCTTTATCATCACCCATTAATATGTTATCATTGTTTTTAGGATGCCCGATAGGTCAAAAAAGATCATTGATATCTACCACATCAAAAATTGAATCAACTGATGTGTTACATTGTTTATGGAATTTAAATAATATTAGAAATAATCAGTTATCATATTTTGTATTTCATTATGCACTATCAAATAATTCACCTGGCCATTTTGACTTCACAAGTAACATCTTAAATTGTCAATAAAATTCAATTATCTATTCCAAATTTATTTATCTTAATAAAGAGGTAATTTTTATATATAAAGAGTCCCAAAAATAATATCCCTTAAAATAACATATAAATATGAAATTATGACATGGAATTATTATTCTTCTATCCATATATCGATTTTCAAATGCATCATTCAAAAACAATATCAATCCAGTAACATGGTGATATGTGTTTTGAGGAAAGGTAATCCAACTAATTTCCATATGTACATGAAATATTACACTATAAAATATAAAAACAAATTATGTTATTATATATAAAAGTAATCTACAATTATATTAATAAAGTATGAATCAATCCTAAATAACATTGAAAACCAAAATAATTCACAAATAGACTAAATTAAAATCATTGAAGGAGAATTAAAATAGTTAAATTACTAAACCTAACTATATTTTATAATTCTAACAAACAAAATATAAATATTTGATGACCTATGATTAAAAAGAAATAAATTATAGAATTATATCCCCAAATCATTATGAGGGTTTGTTGGTTTAGATGAAGATGAGGAATTATAGGTGGGGGTTCAGAATTAAGGATGAGATGGAGGCCAGTTCGGTATTGATCGATGTCATGTGATGTTTAGGGGGGAGTTGAGATGGTGGACAATGTTTAGAATAACTGAGGGGAATGCTGAGAGGGGTTTTCTGTTGATAAATAAAATAGGGTTTTGAGGAATGTATTAAATTAGTGGAATGGAATAATTTTATGGTCATGGGGAGGTTGAGGCAAAGAGGTGATAGCTAGGGGAAGTGAGGGAGTTTTAGAGGGGTTATCAAGGGAGGGGGAATATATTTCTATATTTAAAAGATGCTTATAAAACCATCAATAAAAACCCACCAAAATTTACTACATATTTGTATTTTCTTTCTTATTTTACAAAAGTTCTCTTAGTTTATGTTTAGAATTTCACAGTAAAAATAATTCTCTCTATTTCATTAAGTTGTGGCTCCTCAATTCGAATTTAAGGAATATTCTTGTTTTTTCACTTATAGTCAAACATCAATGATGAAATTAGGATTTGAATTCCCATATAAAATTAATGCATCTTTTTTATACTTCACTAGATAAACTATGAAGTATTCAGGTACGTAATCAACTTCATATATAAATTTAGTGCAAAAAATTTCTCTCATAGCTTATATAGTCATAATAGTTAATTTTTAGAAATTTGGAAAAATCATCTATAAAAATTATTTAAAATCATTAACTTGTTTTACTGTACTAATTATCAATAATAAAAATATTATCTGGATAAAATTTTTAATACAGTATGTCTACCACCATAACAGCCCTCTAAAAAATCTTTAATCTCCCATCCTTACCGAATAATTGGAATCAATATTTAACCCTATTATGATTTTTTTTTTGTTTAGATATATTGTATTTTCACTCATTCCAACTACTGATATCAATATTAGATCCTATTATGGATAGACTTGATCTACTATTTAACATCATAATGTCCACCACCATGTATAAATAAATTATTCCACTTGTTTATAGAGTGTGTGTTTATATTTTATTATGATAACACTTTCCTAGACTATACAGTTTATGTGAAATATATTTTAAATGGAAGGAATAAATATTAATGATGCAAGGAATATTCAAAAGCCACCTCAGTTTATTGATAATGATTATAGTTTTTGGAAATATAAAATGAAGGTATACCTCAATTGTTTTCATAGAACCCTATTTAATTATTGTAAACCCCAATAAAATATATCATATAAGACCTATATAATCATACCAGAAATAATTGTTCTAAATATTTCATTAATTAAAAAGCAGTAAATAGTTTATATATTTCCATTAATAGAAGCGTGTTTAGTCATGTCTCCATAGGTAAGACAACTAATGTGATTTTAAAGATTTTGACGTTGCATACCAAGGCTTATACAAATTTAGTTGAAAAAAGATTAAAATTATTTTACCTAAGTACCCAGACATAATGATGAGTGAAGGAAAAAATAAGAACTTGATATTCCAATAAATCAAAAGATTTGTGAATGGGATAACTTCTCTAGGAGAAAAATTAGAAAATACAGTTCTATTTTAATGATAATTGAGATCATTAAAAAGGAAATAAAAGAGGAAAAAAATCTCACCATCAAAGAATGTTGGATTTTTAAAATGTAATCTCTTTGTGAATTGAATGGATATCTATATCAGTTTTATCTGGAACTAAAGAAACTAACTATTGAGGTGACATCAAAAATAAAAGGTGAAACATTAAAATTTGTTGAAGTAATTTCTACAGACTCATCTATTACTAAACATTGAGAAACTAATAAATATGATATGGAAGAATTTTATACAGAAGTCCACAAAAGAATGAAAAATAATTTATTTGAGAACTTATGTAGAAGAAAATATCTAAAGGGATTCTTTTTTTAAAAAGAAAAATGATACTTTATATATATTTAATACGTTTTGCAATTTAATTAATAATTAAAACATTAGCATGATAGGTTTAGTTACTAGTGACAATGAATGTTAATTTAGTAATTATAAATTTTAGAAATATACTTAGAAGAATGGTTATTTTCATAATTTTATTCTCTTCAAATACAACAAAAAAATGGTTTAAAAAACATTTATTAAAATGGCCAAAATGATATTAATTGAATATAATTTTCAGATATATTTTTGTGCTGAATAATTTTTGTTACTTGTTATATTTATATTAGAATTATTATTATACAAGTTTTTTGAAATGTTTATATGCTTCTGTTAATTATAAAAATCCTAATGATGGAAATTTTATATTCCTTGGTTGTAAATTTTGTATTCTGAATTTGACTGAAAATTTTGATAACTTAAATCTAAATGTTATGATGTTATATTTATTAGTTATTATAATAATAATGCATCTTATAGATTTTATAAAAAAATATATATGGTTATTGATAATGTTTTTCATGTTATTCATGATAAATATAATACCAAAATGAATTTTATTTCTGATGAAAAAGTTGTTGTGCATATGTATTTAAATGTTGGTGAATAAAAACCTCAAGATAATAATAAATCAATTTAATGGGTTATACTATATATTATACCGATCCTAAGTCATTTACGATTCATATAGCTCGTCTTTTTGACAATTTTATTGGATGTATTAATTCAAATATTAAAACTAGAATTGTATTTCATGTTTTTTATAAAAATTCTTATTTTATTAATATTTTTTCAAATAATATTAATGATTAATTAAATTATTATAATATTATTGTTTTTATTAATTATGATCACAAACAATTATATCACAATAATGTTTTGTATTTATTTGAACCCCCATTATATAAGAATTTTATTGGAATGTAATGGATTTTAAAAAATTGCAAGGATGAATCCATAGATTTTTCTAATATTAATGTTGAGATTCTATTTCATGTCAATCATCAAGAAGATGGTATTGATCGGGATGATTATTTATCAATTCTTTTTATAAATTAATCTATTAGAATGTAATAATACAATTATTCTATTCAAGGGTTTATGCAATTTCAAATGGATGTGAAAACAGAATCTCTATATGGTTCAATTTCTGATGAAGCTTTTGCTTTTCAACCACCTCCTGACGAAAATAAGAAATCACTTAATAATTTTTTATGTTATCAAAAAAAATTTTGTTCATAATTAAGAACATAATTATTTGAATGATATAATTATGATGTTTTTATTAAAAATCAATTTTCCAATTTTGTATTTAATCCAACATTATTTATTGAAATGATTTAAAATGATATTATAATTGTTTTAATTTTTGTGGATGATATTATTTTTGGAACTTTAAATGATTTTAATTGTAAAAAGTTTTCGTAATTTATGGAATGTGAGTTTTCTATGAGTCTTGTGGTAAAATTAAAATTATTTCTATAAATTCAAATTTTTTCAATGAAATGGATGAATATTTTTAAATCAATCTAAATTAACTGAAGATATGGTGAACTGTTTGTTCTTGATTATTGTAATTATATTAAAAACCATATGGCTATAAGATTTAATTTAGATTCTAATGATTTTAGAATATATATTGATTATAAATTCTTTATAGGAGGGTTTTTAATTTTTTTTTGTATTTAACATCATCATGAATTGATGTAATTTTTAGTTTTTCTTCTTGATCTAGATTCTAATCAGACTCTAAGAAATCTCACAAAAATTATGTAAAATGTTTTATTTTACATGTTGATGGATCTATTATTGGTGGATTATTTTATTCCTAATTTTTTTACATTTTATTAATTACTCTGACTCTGATTTTAAAGGATTTAAACATGAATGATAAATTCCCTAATGTATATGTCACTTTCATTATAAGAATGTAGTTTCTTTGAATTTAATAAAATAGATCACTTATTATTTTTGAACTACTAAAGGTAAGTATATATCTACTTCATCATTTTTATCTCAATATTTATGGGTTAACCAATATTTCATATCTATGGCCTTAATTTTTTAACATATACCTATTAATTGTGACTATTAATCTACTATTTCTATTTTATATAACCCTTTAAATAACTATACAACTATGATTTTAGATATATACTATGATTTTCTTTGAGATTATGTTTATAAAGGTGATATAATTATGGAATTTATTCCAACTGAAAATCCACTAGTCCTGATTTTACAAACCTATTTAACTTTTGAAATTTTAATTAAATATAATTTGATAATGAAAAGTTATAAATTTAGTTTCAAAAACTTATTTCAACTTCTTTTACATACCTTAATATAAACATATTAAGGGATAGTTTTTAAATATTAAACTAACTTTTTTCACTTCTAAATCCATTTATTATCTTTTTTTACTTATTAATATTATATTTAAAAAATCAAAATTGATGCATTCAATAAATAATTGTTTTGGTATTAAAAATTTGGAAAATACGAGAGGTTTTTTGTGTTAAATATTCAATGTTTAAAATTCATCTTTTGAATATTATAATTCCTCAAAATATTGCATATTACCCATAATATCTTAAAAATCTATTTTACAATACCATGTTTTTTTATTACGTCCAGAGACGTAGTTCTCAGAATCTTATAATTCTCATTTCATATGAACGATATATGTTTTCTATATTTCATTCAACTATATGTAATCGAAAAATTCAATTTTATTTATTTACATTAAAATTTCATCAGATCTCAGTAATATTTATTGTTAATTATTTTAATCAATTATTAGGCAAAATTAGTTATTATTTTTCAATGATGTTTCTTTACATAGAAGTTAGGATGATGAGTTATTTGATTCATTGGAATTATCTTGAATTTAACTATATTAAATTCAATTATAACATACTATGAATATGATTTTTAGATGTTATAAAATATAGCTGAATATAATGAGGTCAAGTGACTTCATATGTCATTTTTAAAGGGACCACATGTGTTGTTAAATTGAATTTATCTCTTATTTTATGTTACTGTAGTTTTTTATGTAACCGTTGGTTATTTTATGTGACAACATTTTTTTGTGTGTAACTGAATGTGTATTTATTTAGGCAAATACATGATATGATAAATCTTACACAAAAATAACTTTCAATTGAATCAAGGACATATATATAAACCTAATATGAGAATTAAAGATGGAACATGAGGAAATAATTAGTGGACCTACCATATATTTAGCTTTCAAATCACCGTAATCTTGATAGTAACTTATGTTTCTACAGATTATAATATTCACACAATCAATATTACAATTCCATGTCGTAGAAACATACTACATGATTTTATGTCATGATAAATTTTGCTGACTACATTGCATATATCATAGTTACACCACACCCATTCTCAGTTCAATACTTTATTTATTAAACTAATATATGTTATTTTTTATCCTGACTTTTTTCATTTATTTGAGTGTCTAGTTTACCACATTCTTCTATTTATATTTAAATGTAATTTATTTATTTCTGAAATAAATATTTTCTAAATAGAATAACTGATAATATTATATATTAAATTTGAAATTTATTTATACGGTGCATAACTTCTTCATTATTTATGTATATACGTACCACATATATTTTTATTATATAAAATATTATATTTAAAGTTGATTTCTTTAAACTATTTGTGGGTTTTCATGTTATATTATTGGATTTTGATTAATTATTACATGTATCAAATTATAAATTATTATAAAAATTTAATCTAATCAAAAAATTTGTATTATATTTTTTCTAACATTTATTTTATTATTTATATTAAACACTATTTGAATTATTTAATGATAAATTCAAATTAGTTTGAATGAGGCATTCGGTTTAAAATTAAATTGATTGTTTTATTATTCAATAGTAATTTTATCTATCATGGAATAATTATAAATATATAATTAAAATAAATTCACATAGTTTGAGATAATTATGTTAGTTTTTTCAATATTATTTAAAGTATTTGAGACACAATCAATGTAAATGGTACAAAGAAAATAAACTTTTGAAAACAGAAAGTGCATTACTCTGAATATCAAATTGTTGTGAAAACTATGTATTATGTGATAAATGATTCATTATAATGATATATTTTCTAGTCTTCAAAGAGAAATTATATAAATTATTTTAATAACTTGAATAGAATTCTTAATAAATTTTTCAACAACTAGTACATGTTCCTCTCTAATTCATCTTCTATTTTATAGATCCTTCTTATTTCTATGACACAACATCTAATATCGCACATGTGTTCTCTATTCCAATTTATGCCTTTAAATTAAAAGAAATTAATAATATTTATTCTTGTTTTGACACATAAATTATAAGGTAAGTCCCATGAGATTTTTACTCTCAAAATCTAAAGTCATTATTGAAATGGGTTGTGAATCATTATAGGAATGTCAGTTGTCTTGATTATTCCTCCACTAAAAAAGTATGTTGTAACTGGGGTAGCAATCCCATTCAAAAATATGTTAATTACACAATGTTTCTATGAAATATTATAGAGTTAAAACATTTAGAGGTAATCATGATAAAAATTCAATGTGTTCATTAATTTATTTTCCACTACAAATTAACGTTGTTAATTAACTATTATTATAATTTTAACTGGTTAAATTGTTTATCTGGTTTATTAAACTCCCATTTATACCATCTTCCATCACATATTTTGACATAAAAATTCAGACATTTCTGTTTCTTTATTTAATGAAAGAAAATTAATGTTTCACAAATGGAAATAATTTCATTATTCATTGAAAAAATGTGTAACGCCCCAACCCCAGTCACCTAGAGTCAGTTCTTTATTACATAACATCGGCATTATACAAGGAATAATTTCTCAAAAGACTAATTAGTTTAGTAACCTTGGATACACTCTATACATATATAAGTTTTATATTACATCATGAAATAAAAAAACAAAAGTGTGTCCCATTTGAACACTCTAATATCCCTTATCCTATTTCTACGAGTTAATCATAATATAATTCTTCGCATCCTAGGAAAAATAAAACATCAGAAAGTGATGTGCTCAGATGCTCAGTGATGATAACAGTATAGGGGAAACTATCATAAAAAATCATAGATATTTAAGGCATTATATAAGATTAAAAGACAGTACTTTTTAACATAAACATTAGTGTAATATTGAAATGATAAATCAAATAATCTCATTTTTTATATGGATATTATACTAGTCAAATAATCACATGTAATATCAATAGACATTTTCATAATGATGGAATGAATAATTCTGTATATCATAACCACATTTTCAAGGCCTCATGCCATGAATAAAAGTAATATTTTTTCAAAGCCTTGTCCAAAGACACTAGTTTGTCTCATGAGACCTGTCGAAGCATCGAGGAGCTATAGCGGGCTCCAACCCTCACTTATTGAGTCTAATGCATTTCATATATTTAAAGGTTGAAACATAACATAAAGATTTGAATTTAAACTAGCATACGGAATGTTAATACTTTAAACATAAACCAAGAGTGCTATAAAAATAGCACACCCATAGTCAAACATATCACAAAACCTTCAATAGAATAAATCAACTTTAAACAAATTCAAAATCCAATAAAGGATGTTGATATAGATGAAATCAAAAATATTTGAGAGAAATATATCTTTCTATTTTGAAATCATTTAAAACTCACTAAATTATAAAACAAAACATTTATTATCAAAATATTCTTATAATATTGTAAGGGAAGCTTCACAGATGAAATAACTGTGGAAAATAGTCGCACCTTCCGTATATGTTAAAAAACGTTCTTTCCTTAATTTTTCGAAACGGTCATAATGTACTTTGTTTGTAAATAGACTGAAATATTACTTCCAAAACATTTTATAAGAAGTAAAATGAGGGTATAAAAGACATTAACCCATATTGTTGTAAATAGTAAAAATGAGTTGAAATAAATTTTTATGATACATAGATGTGGATGATAAATCGGTCCAAGTAGATAATTATATATTAGCAACCTCAGATAATATTGAAATTGTACATTCACCCTTACCTTGTACTTTTACATGGTATAGGGTATGTTAACCTAACATATAATAGTTAAAAAATTGTTATTAAATTATAAAATAACCACATAAATAAATAGGATATCATATATATTCTTCTAATATTGATTTATTAATAATATTTCATTAGTATCACTGTTTTGAGTGTTAACTGATTCGTTTTCCTTTACATGTTTTGTTACATAAGTCCTTATTATTATGGATAGGATTTATTTTATTCATATACATAATGATATTAAGTTATTAAACATTGTTTTTAATAATAACATGGAAATTATTCTTGAATGATTAGGATGTGGAAGGAATCACATCACATTCGTGGAGATAGTAATTCGTATGTAAAAATGAGAGACAAAGTCCTTATATTGATTGTGAAATAATATTTAATTGGATGGTATATCATATATAAAGAATAATTAACATGTTATATTTATTATTTACATTAATAAAATTTATCATTATAACCATCCAAATAATGAAGTGTTGAATAACAAACTATACCACGACGTGGAGATGGTAAGCTGTACGTTTTCAAATATGGTGACTTTGTCATTTGTAGGATGGATAGAATAATGAGTATTGATGTACAAAATTTATAATAACATAATAGTAAGGATAAGTTACTATAGTTATTATTCTATTATGAAAACAAAAAATAAAGAAGATGTGGAAGAAGATAAGAACTTTGAAAGAGGGGATGAAATTATTACCTCTTCTTAGGGTGCTTCATTTTGATTTGATCAAAACGGTTCCTTAAGTTTGATTATGATCAATGTAAGAAATATTTGTTGAAGTGATGGAAGTTGGGATGATAGTTGGGTAGGGTTTGTCAGAGCCAAATGGATTTGGATATGTGACATTGAGAGAAGAGTATGTACCCTTTTATATGAGAGGTGACCGTCACTTTACGAAAAGAATGAAATATTATTATATTATAAAATAATTTTTGGTTTTTAATGGCTCCAAAATGATTTATTTAGAGGCTACGGTAGTGATGGGTAGAAATCCTCTAATCAAATTGGTTTTATATTGGTCTAGGTCAACATATTAACCTTATCTTTTAGATTTAGCTCTTAGTTTAATAGTTTAACTTCTACCATGGATTCTTGTATTATTATAATAAATTTTTAATAAAAATAAAATAAAAAGACAATATAACCCCTATTAGTTAATTATTGACATATATAACCTTATATATGTCCTTTGGTTGATAATTATATTTTTATGAATATTATATCATTTAATAACATAGTAATTGTTTTAAAAACTCATTTGAGTCAATTTTGACACTATTTGGTATTTTGTTTTTGTGAAAGTCATAAAATTTTTATCACTTTGAAAAAATTTATTTCATCAACCCTAACATATCATATTAACCTATTATATTAGTGGAATAGAGAAAAAGTCTCAATTCACATTTATTTGATTATTTATAATATCTATTTTTTTAATCATTCATTTGTATGATAATTATTACATCATCATTGTGTCAGAAATAAATTTAATTATTTAATTTCTAAAATTTATAATTATAATAAAATTATATAAGAAATATTTTTATATTTTTAATTAATATTAATATTATAATTTATCTTATGTATAACTTTATATATGAATGTTTGTGTTATTAAAATTTGAATTTAACACTATTAACTCTTTTTTATAAAAATATTAATAAATGTATGCATGTAATCCATGTGAATCAAAGAGGATAATATTTTATTCCTAAGGTTTATTTTGGTCCAAATATACTTATCCAATATAATTAGGTCATTTTTAGGATAATTATAATATAATTTTTACCTATAATTACATTATTTAATTTTATCCGGGGTAAATAAAATTCAAAAATTACTATTCATCCAAAACTATTTTCATCTTATTGACCAACATTTTACTTAATTATGTCAGCCATGTCTCTTGTATTTTTGAAATTATATTCATAAAATATGTAAAATTACATTTTATGAAAATTTGAAAATGTGCCAAGAAGGTGGATAAAAGACGTTAAAATTTTCAATAAAATTATATAAATCTAATTTTATTATAAAATTTCTCCAATTAATTACATTTAACTTGTATAGGTGTTATGTATGTATTTTGAGCTATAATAAATTTAATTAATAATATTTTTTAAATAAAATGTATATTATAAACAATAACGCTGTGTTTTTCACAATTCATCAAAAATTGAATGTTTTCAGAAAAATACCAAAAATTTACCGTAAGGTAATTTTGATATTCGAATTCGAAAAATGAAGTTCATTTTGAACAAAAATTAATAAAATATCAAAAACTGGGTATTACTACTCATAACGGCTAGTTTTATTGGTCGTGGTATGCTAGAACTCGAAGTTGCATACAACGCAAGCTATTGTATTATTCAAAGTGAAACATACCGTGGAAGCTTGGGGTGTTACATTCTACCATCCTTCAAATTATTTTTTCCTCGAAATCTCTAGAATACAACTGCATAAAAAATTTGGGTTGTCCATCATCGTATGTTCCTCAGGTTCTCATGTTGCATCTTCCATCATATTGTTTCAGTATAGAACTTTTACCTGATGAGTCATCCATTTTCCCAACACTTGTTCTATGGTATCAAGAATCTTGAAAGAATGTTCACAATAAGACAGATCGGTTTCAAGTTCTATTTCTTCATAGGTGAGTTTATGCATTGGGTCACTCATTTATCATCTAAACATTGATAAGTGGAACACATCAAAAACATGGAAGAGTCATGGAGGAATTTCTAAATAGTAAGCTACAACTACAATTCGTTCTAGAATTTTGAAACGTCCCATGTACTTGATACATAATTTATCATTCTTACCTAATTGTTCAATACCCTTCCATTAATATACCTTCAAGAAAAAATGATGTCCTACTTTAAATTCTAATTCTTTCCTTCGGTTATCGGCATAGCTAATTTTCTTACCTTAAGATGCTTTGATGTGGGTTCAAATAACCTTCACCTTATCCTTTGTTTCCTCAACAAGTTATTGTCCTATGAGTTTTCTTCCACAAACATCATCCCAAAAAGTTGGTGGGAAACATCTCTTTCAATATAATGCTTCATATTGTGCCATCTGAATACTTGAATAGAAGATATTGTTATACTAAAATTCTACCATAAGTAAATATTGGTCCCCCGTTCCTTGATAGTCGTCTGAGCATGTTCTCAACATGTCTTCTATGGATTGAAAAGTCCATTCTGATTGTCCATCATTTCAGGGTGGTAAGGAGATCTCAAAAAAAGTTCCATATCCAGGTACTTCTGAAGTCTTTTCTAGAACGTTGATGTAAAATGGGGATCGTGATCAAGAAATATATATAGGGGTACAACATGAAGTCTTAAAACACCAATAATATATAGTTTTTCTAAATGTTCAAGGTGTAAATATTTTCAAATGACAAGAAAATGCTCTGAATTGGAAAGACGATCAATGATGACCCATATTGAATCATTCCTTCAAGGAGTCTTTGGTATCCACAAGACAATGTCCATCGTAATGTCATCCCATTTCCACTCAGGTATGGGAAGAGGATTCATGACTTCTCCAGGATGTTGTCTTCCAACCTTAACCTCTTGAAAACCCATATATCCTGAAACATAATTATCATTCTCCAACTTCATGTTTTCTCAAAAAAATGTTACTCCAAATCTCTATACATCATAGTGCTACCATGGTGTATTGAAAATTTTTATCTATGATAATCATCCAACAGTTACCTTTTTTGGTCAGGTATATCATTAACACAAAGCCTCCTCCCAAATTTCTATATTCAATCATCATATACAAATTCAATCAAAATCCCATCATTCATAGCGTTAATTTTCATTTTAAACTTCTAATCATCAGTCTGAGAAGTTTTTATCCTTTCTAATCATGATGGTTTTGCAACCATTTGAAAACTTATTGATGTTTCACCTTCCTCGATTTTCCCATATCCAGCATTAGTATATCCATTAAAATAGGATCCAATTCTACTCTTATCTTTTTCAAAACTCCATGATTCTTTCTGATCAAAGTAGATTCCACCTTATTTTCCTTCCTCAGGTGGTATTGTATAGTGAATCATAATCCTTGAGTAGTTCAATCCATCATCATTTCACCATGTATCATACTTTCTGTGAGAAAATATACTTTAAACTATTGTGATCAGTATATATCTCACCATTTTATCCATAGATATAGTGTCTCCATATCCTCAAATAAAAGATTATAACTACTATCTTCAATATCAGTAGTGGGATAGTTTTTTTCACGACTTTTAGCTATTGTGATTCATAGGCAATAACTCAATCATTCTACCAATGTACACTACCATGTCCGTTCATTGAAAAAACACTATTAATAACAAACCCATCGTTTTCCGTTGGTAGAGTCATGATAAGAGCATTGACTACTATTTTATTCAGTTATTTAAAACATTCTTCACACATTTTTTTCCAAACAAATTTAACCCATTTACATATTATCTTGGTTAATTGGTTATCCAATTCGGAAATATCATTGATGAAATACCGATAATAACATGATAAACCAATAAAATTGTGTACATCAGTTATACTCTTCGGTGCTGACCATACTTATATTGATCTTGTCTTAGAAGGATCAGCTGAGATTACATAATTAGAGACAATATGGTTATTAAATGAAATCTCTTGAATCCATAATTCACTCTTGATAAACATTCCATATAATTCATTTATTCTAAGAGTCATTAGAATAGTGTGCAAGTGATGTTTATGAACTTCATAGATTTTAGAGTAAACTAAGATATCATCAATAAATACCACTAGACAATCGTCAATATATTCCTTAGAAACTCTATTCATTAGACCAATAAAGAACGAGGGGGAATTAGTTAGTTCAAAAGGCATTAATGTGAACTCATGATGCCCATAACTAGTATGATATGATTTCTTCTAAATGTTTACCTTCTTCACACAAAAGTAATGATATCTAGATCGAAGGCCAATAGTTGAAAAATATTGAGCTCCATGATGTTGTTTGAATAAATCATCACTGCATGGTAGGGGATACATGTTCATTATTGTTATAGCATTGATCTACCTATAGACAATGCACAACATCATAGATACATATTTCTTCTTAACAAAAAGAATAGGGGCTCCCCGTGGAGAAACTCTAGGGAAAATAAATCTTTTGTTACACAATTCCTATAGTTGGTTCATTATTTCCACTAATTCCAATTGGACATTCTATAAGGGTTCTTTGATATGGGCCTTGAATGATGAATTAAATCAATGGAAAACTCAATTTCTCTTTCTAGTGGATGTCCAATAAAGTCCTTTGGAATCCCATAAACAAATTATTGCACAATAGGTACATCCTCTAATTGAATATTACATTCCTCACACATAGTATTTTCATTATATTTTTGACCAGTAATTGAATTTATTAGATATACAGGGGGTGGATCTATATTAGAATCAGATGGTGACATTTCTACTCTAAAGATAACGTAATATTTATCATCATCAAAAAATTTAACCTCCTTATTCATACAATAATTTTTCTCATCATGGTCTGAAATCCAATCAACACTGAGGATTATACCAAATTCCATCAGCGGTATGATGATGCGTTTAGTAGATAAATCCTGTTTATATGCTCTAATGGGAACTGATTCACAAAAAGTAGTTACAATGATACTTTCCTTAGGAGTTTTAACTGAAAATTTTCTTTTTAAATCAAATTGGAAGTATCTTATTTTCATAGAAAACTGGGGAGATATGAAAAAATGCAATGATCTAGAATCAAATACAGAATTGGCTAAATTTTAGGAAACCATTAAATTACATACCTCCAAGTCATTCGAAGCTTCAAGCTCAGCAATAGTGATCACATAAACTTGACATTTCTCCCATGGCCTTTTCTGATGTAAGATTCATTGGCACTGAGGACATTAATTTGAATAATTCCCCATTTCATTACAATTTTAGCATTCAACATTGACAGCCTCTTCCTTTCCCATACAATCACATGTATTGTGGCCTTTTTCACAACACTGGTAACATACTCTCTTCCCCTTCAGGAATGTACTGGGGTGTTTCTTCCCCCATTTCCTGCCGGATGGAAACTCAACTTTTCCCTTCTTCCCATAATTTTCATTTCTAGAGTGTTCAATAGATCTCTACTTCACATGATTTCCATTAAAGTCGTAAGACATAAAGAATTCATTTTCTATCTTGATAGAACATGAGACACTATCTTCGTACGATGAGAAGGATTGTGTGAGTAATGATTGATGGAGAAATCGTTTTAACACATCAAAGAAACCATCAATATTACTAATTTTTTTACATATATACTCTACTGAATGCCTTGATAACCTTTCAATGATAGCCTCATACATTTTGGAATTCTTGTCATACATTTTCCTCGGACACAGAAATTGTCTTTCCATATCTGCTTGATAGTCAGGATGAAAGTAGTTTTCTAAGAAATGCTCTTTAAACTCCCAATATTATATATTTGGTACTTCTTCATCCACCTTTTTGTTTTGAATTAACTACCACCATTGATCTACATCTCTTGTTTGGTGATAAACTGGTATAAAAACTTTTTCCCTTTTTCTACGCCCCAAATCATAATATATTTTCTCTAAGGAAATTATCCATTTCTCTGCTAAAAATTGATTTTTAGTCCCATTAAATGTTGGTGGTTGCAGCCTCATGATGTGTCGAGTCATAGATCAGGGTGATCCATATGGGTAAGGTTATTTTTCATAACAGAAGTGAGTTGTCCCAGTATAGTTATCATTTATTCAGCACCGGTTTCATCACCAACTCCACTATAATTATCATGAGTTGGAGGTCAATACCTACATGGATTACATGCTTCATTATAGTTTCCATTACATACACTACGCGCCCTTTAAAAACAAGTGAATGCACGTGATTAGTTTATGAATCACAATACATAATTCCAAACTAGTAAAATACCTAACATAAATTAAACAGTTTAGGCATATAACCCATAATCATAAAAAAAATGTTTTTAAGGCATTATTTTATCGTAAATCCTTCATAATGGGTTGTAAAGAAAATGTGAATTATCCAATTCATATCCACTGGGAGTGTCATAAACCAAGGTGTAGCAATGCATGTTGTCGTGTACACGGACACCCTGGGTCAAGACCGAAACTCCTTGTTAGCATTTTTACTCCAAGTTACATATGCGCCAAATCTTCCTCTACCTACTCATATCTATGGAGGGATGTGTTTCTTGGAAAATTCAAAAAATCTCTACATTACCAAAATTATCAGAAGTTCTTCTATACTAATCCTCAAATTATATCTTTGGGTAATGATCTCTATTCATAGTTTATCTAAATCTAGTCTCCTAGGTTTGTACAAAACATCATATGATACCAACTATAATGCCCTAACCCCATTTACCCAGATTCGATGCATTATTACATTAAATTGGCATGATACAAGGAATCATGTTTCGAAAGACTGATCAGTTTAGTTGCCTTGTAAGTACTATATACATACAAATGTTTCAAATTACAATATGAAATAAAAAATCAACATTGTTTACCCTTTGAACACTCATATATCTTTGAGTCTGTTCCTTTTGTTTAATATTAATATACTTCTTCGCATCCTGGGAAAAAGAGAACTTAAGAAAGGGGTGAGCTCAGATTCTTATTAAGGATAAAAATATTGCAGAAACTATCACATATATGCATAAACATTTAAGGTAGTGTATAAGACTAAAACACAAGCTTTTTAAATTTATACATCAGCATAATATGGAAATGATAAATAAAATAATTCCATTTACGTATTCACATGGATATTCAACAAGTCAAATAATCACATATAATATAAATAACCAATTTCATAATGATGGAATTCATATTGATGGACATCATAACCACGTATTAAAGGAATCATGCCAAGACTACAAATAAGATTCTTTCAAGTCCTTGTTCGAAGATAGTAGTTTTTCTCATGAGACCTACTAATTAATTAAGGAGATATAGCTGGCTCCACCCATCAATTACTAAGTCCAATGCATTCCTCGTATAAAAACGCTAAAACATAACATAAACATTCATATGAAAACTAGGATTTTAAATGTTAATACCTTAAACATAAACCATGAATGGTATAGAAATAGAACATCCATAGTCATACATATCACAAAACCTTCAATACAATAAATAAACTTCAATTAAACGTAAAAATAAAATAAAGGATATTGACATTGATGATATCAAAACTATTTGATAGAAATATCTCTTTCTATTTTGAAATCATTTAAAATTCACGTAATTATAAATGAAAACATTTATTTTAAAAATATTGTTATAATATTGTAAGGGAATCTTAGAAGGTATTATAACTATAGAAAATAGTTGTAGCCCCCGTATAAGTTAAAAAACATTCTTCCATTAATTTGTCGAAATGGTCATAAAGTACCTTGTTTGGAAACCGATTGAAAGATTGCTTTCAAACAATTTTATAAAAAGTAAAATGAGGGTATAAATGGCTTTAAACCGTAGTCTAGTAAATAGTAAAGATGTTTTGAAACACATATTTAAGAAACATAGATGTGGATGATAAAGAGGTCCTAGTAGATACTTATATATAAACAATCTTGGATAACAAAGTGATTGTAAAATTAACCTTTACCTTGTGATTTTCCTTGGTTGAGGGTATATTATCCTCATGTATAATAGTTAAATCATTTTTATTAAACTACACAATAACCACATACATAAATATGATATCATATATGATCTTATAATATTTCTTTGTTAATAAAATTTCATTAATATCACTATTTTGGGTGTCAACTGATTCATTTTCCTTTATATATTTTGGTACATAAGTCATGATTATGAGGGATATGATGTATTTCATTCATATCCATTATGATATTATGGTCTTAAAAATATTATTTAATCATAACATGAAAAATATTCTTGAATGATTACGATGGGGAATGTATCTCATTGCTTTCCTGGAGACGGTAATCCGTACGTAAGTATGAGCGACCAAGCCATTCTATTGATGGTGAAATAGTATGTAATTGGATGGTATATCAGAATTATAGAATCTTTATCATGTTATATTTATTTTTTACATAAATTATACTCCTTATTATACCCATCAAAATAATGAAGTGTTGAATAACAAACAACACCATGATGTGGAGACCGTAATCCATACGTACACACGTATGATGAAATTATTATTCATAGGATGAATAGAATAATGAATGAGGTTGTACCATATTTATAATAACATCTAAAGAATTATAAGGTACATGAGTTATTATTTTGGTAAGGAAACAACAAATAAAGAAGAAGTGGAGGAAGAAAAGAACATTGAAAGAGGTGATGAAGTTATTACCTTTTCTTCGGGTGCATCCTTTTGATTTGATCAAAAGGGATCCTTAGGTTGGATTCCATTCAAAGTACAGACTCAAGGTTAATGTGAGTATATTTTATTAGTGGTTGGATGAGGGAAATGGATTTGGTGGTGTGATTTTGAGAGAAGGGGAAGTACCCTTTTATAAGTTAGGTGAGGGTCACATAAGGAAAATCTTGTAATATTATTTTATTATATAATCATCTTTTGTTTCTAATGGCTCCAAAAGGATTTATTGTGAGGATATGTTAGGAATGGGTTGGAAAACTCTAAACCAATAGGTTTTAGACATGTTTAGTTCACCATATTAACCTTATCTTTTATATTTAATTCTTAGTTAAATAGTTTAATTAATACCATATATTCTTGTATTATTTTAATAAATGGTTAATAGACATACTATAAAAATCCAATAGAACCCCAAGTGGTTAATTATGTACATATATAACCATATAAATATACTTTGTTTGATCCTTATATTTTTATGAATATTATATCATTTCATAACATAGTATTTGTTTTAAAACACATTAATGTCAATTTTGACACTATTTGGTATTTTGTTTCTATGAAAGTCATAACAACTTTTTAAATTCAAAAATTTATTATTTAATCAACCATAACATGTCTTATTAACCTATAAAATTATTTTAATTCCTCAAATGTCTCAATTTTTTTTATTTGGATATTAATTATATCGATTATTTTAATATTTCATTAATAATATAATTACTGCATCATCATTGTGTCATAAATAAATTTAATTATTCAATTTCAAAATATTATTTATAAAATTCTATTATGTATGAAATTTATTTATCTTTTTAATAAATATTTATAGTATAATTTATCTTATGTATAACCCTATATTAAAAAAAATTGTTATTAAAATTTTATTTTAACATTTTTAACTCTTCTTTAAATAAAATAATAATTAATGTCATTATCTATTCCAAGTGGAACAACTACATCATACTTTATTACTATGGTTTATTTAGGTCTAAATACACTTATCCAATATAATTAGTACATGCTTTAGGTTAATTATTATATCATTTTTACCATTAATTAACCTATTTACTTGTAACTGTGGTAAATAAAATTAAAAAGTTACTATTCATAAAAAAATATTTTCATCTTATTAAACAAAATTTTACATACTGATTCAACCATGTCTATCAGATTTTTAAAATCAAATTAATATAATAGGTAAAATTATGTTTTATGAAAATTTGAAAATGGGGCAAAAAGGTGGGTAGAAGACGTAAAAATGTTCGACACAATTTTAAACATTTAATTTTTTTATAAAAAGACTCCAATGAAATACATTGAACATATATAGTTATTATGTATATAATTTGAAATAAAATAAATTTAAATAAATTAAATAATTATTTATAAAAAATGTTGGTTTTAATCAATAACGTAATGTTTATCACTATTCATAAAAAATTTACTGTTTTCAGAAAAATGCCAAAATTTCACCCTAATCTAATTTTGATATTCTGAATCAATAAATTAATTCCACAATGAAAAATAAAATATATAAAATTTTAAAATGTGGGTATCACTATTAAAAATGGTTAGTTTTATTGGTCGTGGTGTGCTAGAACTCAAAGTTGCGTACAATGTAAGTTATTGTATTATTCAAAGGGAAACATACTGTAGAAGCTTGGGGTGTTACAAAATGTTTTTTGGAAAATTGAAAATTTTTAACCTAAGATAACATTAAAATAATTATTTAAGAAATTATATTCATTATCTCGAGATATTTCTTATCAATGGTAGAAATTTATTATAATGTTATATCCCAAAATGAAAAGAAGAGACTTTTTTTATGAAAACACATATTTTAAGCCTAAAATGGCATTAATAAAAAATTAGAACTTTTTTATTAGAAAATTTTTCACTATACAAATAGTTTATAAATTTTTTCTATAATCTGGCTATCAATATTCATACCTACCATGTTAATATCAATGTTTAAAAGTATTACTAAATCACAGTTTATTTAGATTCATGGTTGCTTCTAAAGAAAGCTATCGAGTACCTCAAGATCATTTTAATGGAGGTAACATAAAATGTTACGGTATTACATTATACACACCCTTAAAATATTTTTTTACCAAAATTCAACCACTATGATATAAAAATTAGGATATAATTACTTCATCACATCATTGATTTCCCATGTAGCTTCCTCAAATACAATATTCCTCCAATGAAATTTAACCACGTAAGTAGTATTATATCATACAACATTATCTCTATGTTCCATGATTTCTACCAGTTGATCCTCGTAAAAAAGTTCATTCCCAATTGGTAAACTCTCTAAGTTTTTTATATAATATGGATCATGTATGTACAACCTCAAAAGGGAATCATGGAACACATCACGAACATGAGAAATGGTTAGTTGAATCACTGAGTGATATTATATAATCATTACTCAATAGAAAATCTCTATGGGACTAACATACCTATGGTTCATCTCTAACCTCATTATAAATCTCATAATATTTTTTGATGGATAAATTTATATGATTACATTCCCAAAAATATCAAATTCTATACCTCATATATGATTTTCATCATAACTCATCCATCAAATCTGATCTTCCATGATGTGTTATTTAAAATAAATAATGTTATTTTTAATTTCATCATCAAAATATATTTCCTCCTCTAACTTCATTCTAGAGTTTTATAGTTATTCAATTACGTCCTTAGAGGGATTCATCCAAATCTATTTTAGTGATATTGTAAATTAAATTGTTATATAATAATTTTACAATAAGAAGGAGTTTATCACAAGCACAATTGAAATCTAGATAATAGGTTCTCGAAATATCCTTAACTATCTAATTGGTTTGCTTAGACTAAAAATCTTCATAACGATGATAAAAAATAATGGATCCAAACACTGAATCATGATCATGTTGAGGTCAATGTGAGAAAATTTATGTGAACCTGATATCTTCATTAGATAAAATAAGACGTGTTTCTCCTCATAACCTTAACACTTATATATATATATATTATCTAATTAATAGATAATTATAAATTGATAAAAATGAATATGGATGTTATTTTAAGGTGATCAACTACAACACAAATAAATTTTTTTGCCTTTAAACAAATTTGGAGTCCAATGATGGAATCCATGGTGATTTTTTCCCAAATCCATTCTGGTATGGGTATTAGTTGCAACATTCACTTAGACATATATCACTCATCCTTATCTTGATATCATACAAACCCCAAGATACATACTATGAAATATCTATCTTCATGTTTTCCAACCAAAAATATCATTTCATATCTCTATATATATTTACAAACTCCTCAAAATAAGAGAATAATGAGTATTAAGATTCATCCAGTATCTATTTCTTTATGTATAGTATTAATGGGATACATAGTTTATTCCTTAACACTACCATTCCACCATGATCATGATATATCTCTAGAAAATTGATCAAATTCTTTTGTAACAATATATAATCTTTTAGGTCTTATTTAATCATTATATGGATAGATGAATGAACAATCACTAGAGAAATATAATATTAATCCCATTCATCATTAATTCATGGACCATCCATTGGAAATAAATGAATATATTTTCCCTTATTATCCTCATCATATATATGTAATAATGACTCTATTAACATATAACATCAATAAATTTGTATTAATTCCCATGGTGGTAATGTTTTGAACAGTCGTAATCATTAATCAACATCAACCATATTTTCTGGGGCATTTCCCACTCTTTTTGGGAAAATATATTCTAAAAACTTTTATTATTAGTATATAAGTAACAAATTTTTAAATAAAGATAATTTATTTATATATTTAATGAAAAAATACTATAGTGGAATCCAAATATGAAGTTAGGTATCTTTTATTATGAACCCATAGTTTGTATAAGGCATAGTCTATCACCGTATCATTCTATATAATAACACATCCTATCCTTTATTTTGTAACATCAGTGTATATCAAAATATTGTTCTTTACTACAAGGTAATGTGATTACATGTTAAATAACTATAATTATTTTTAGTTCCTTCAAATTTTCTTCACATTCCTCATTCCAAATGAAATCTAGTCCCTTATGAGATAACTTGGTTAGTGGATTATAAATTCATGATAAATTCTTCACAAATCATAGATAATATCAATCCATTATATGAAAAATGTGGATATCAATCATTTTTTTCAAGACAAGGATAAAATACATTATACTAGAATGTATCAACTAATAAATAATATTTGGATATTATATGGACAAAAATGAATATTTTTTTAGCCTAAATTAACACATGGTAAATTTTTTATATTTTTTATCCTTTTATTGGGTTATTTTGTACCATCATCAAGTAATATTCATGCTCTTCCCAGATCACAGAATATATAAGAATATATTTTATAAATCTTTCAAAAAAAATATAATTTTAATCTCTCAAGTCTATTTTAATTAAATCTATGAACATTGTGGGGGACTTAGTATATCCAAGTGAAATCACTATAAATTCAAAATGTCCATGCCTAAAATGTAATGTGGTATTGTGTATGTAATCTCCTTTTATCCTTTAATATATGTATTCAAGTTGAAGTCAAATTTTGGAAAAATATTTATCTCCTCATAATTGATCAAAAAAATCATCAATTTGGGGTTAAGGATACTTATTCCTGATGGGGATCAATTTAAGATACCAATAATTAATGTCTAGTAACATTAATTCATGAAAATTCATATAAAAAATAATATGTTCACCTCATGGTAATGAACTATCCAAATGAATCTATAACAAAGATTCTCATAGAGATTCTTCTTTAATTACTACAACTTAAATGGTGCTCCTCAATATATAGTTTTTGAAATTGGTGAAGCACATTGTATGAATTATATTGATAATGTTGCTTTAAAATTTAAAGGGAGAATTGGAATGTATTGTAGAAATAAGTCAACAAACTCTTATTCAATTCTAATATATTTTTATTTATTTTATCTCTTACTATATATGATATATATAACCTTTGAATAGTAATTATGAAACATAATATGGATGTAATTTCCATTGGATGTTCATATTTATCATACAACCAATAGACATTGTTATTTGGGTTTTGAATATAAAATGTGGTTTCCCTTCATCATAAATTGATATGTAATTTATGTGAATACATCCAATTGATTACCAATATCAAATAAAATTTAACTAAATAAAGAATAATAATATTTTATATAAACCAATTACCAAAAAAAATTAATCATATTTGAATCATAAGCATGGTATGTGATCATCATACCATTATGACTAGTAATTTTATATATAATCCTACAGTTGTTAATGTGATCCACATATAAAATTAATCATATGTAAATGAGTAGGTAAAAAGAATCAAATAATACATTAAAAGTTCCAGAGTGGATGGTTTGTTTACCTTTCTCTACTTTGTTATCATACCCCACATTAGAATTAGTGAAAAAAAAGATATTTTATAATATATTATTTCTTAAGATGTTAATTCCATCAATAATCAACATTAAACATCATATTCAAGTATTGGTTGGAATAACGACAAATCCCCTTTAATTAGAAACACTAGAGTGTATGTGGTGCTTTTTTTGGTGATATTTCTCCATTCAAATCAGTATATAAAATAATCCATTTACATAAAATTTTATTTAATGATGTGATTCCTTTCCACCAGGTAAATTATTTACAAGTATCTGTATATAAATTTCCTCGATGTTTTTTCTACACTTCTGGAATAAATAAAGAGTCATATTATTCCCTCCCTAGGTTTTTATAATAAATTCATTTTAAGTCTATTTTCTATTTCTTATTAACTCCATGATATTGATGGGTGTCACTAATAACCATTTAATCATTAATATAACATTGTAATTTTTTTATATCTACTATATTATCTAACAGAAATCCCTTTTTAGAAACATGGTTTTATTCCAATGAATAATTGGTATATAATAATTTGTGGATCATGGATAATACCAATATTATAGCATGTATGTCTTGTTAATGTTTTCCTCTTTGGTACTAACAGATTCATCGTCCTTATCATCTATCTTAATTAATTCATTATCCTTATTCATATAACTAATACATTGAGATTATTTTTTTAATAATATCCAACTAAACCCATCCAAAAATATAGATCCATTTTCATCACATTCCATTTTATTCTATATATGATTCCACCTTAGATCAGAATTTCCTTCCAAATGATAAATATCATAAATATTATTTTCAAGCACTAAGGAATATATAACTAACAATATATTTTTAGTGGTATTATTTAATTACTTAGTACTTATTTGATCATAAAACTCATTAAAAGAAAGTTATTCATTCCTCATGAACGAATCAATAACATAATGTTCCCAAATTTTTTCACTTATGTTCTCAATAAGATTCATGTCTTTAGAAAAATCTATCAGATGAGAAAAAATATATATCATTCCATATCCTGAAATTTTAATTTGTTCAAAATGATGAATATTCATTCCATCAAATTTAGTTTTAAAAATATTCCTCTTATTTTCCTATATTTATTGAAATAAAAAAACATAGTGTGAGAATAATAATTATAGTGGAAACTCATATAATCCTGATTCATATATAATGGATGTATAAATATTTACTCTTTATTATCAATATATGAAGCCATGGGAAATCCTAGGTCATCCATGGTCACTATGTATTTAAATCATTCATAATGAGTCGTTAAGAAAATTTAAATTAACCCAAGAATATTATCCAAGGTTGTCTATAAATTTGCGCAGTATTTGGCTCACTCATAATGTAGAAGTGTTGATTGAGTTAATACATAATATTTTTCATTCATAGGTTTTACCCCTTGGTTCATTAGTGCCATAACTGCATACACATTCTAGTATTTATATATGGATGTAATTTCTAGGAGTTCCATGCTAATTTCATTGCCATGTCATAGGATGTATCTGATATATAGAAATATCCTAAGAGTTCTCTATAATATTTCTCATATTATTTTTCAAAATTAGAAATTCATTCCTTGATACAAACTAAAATTAACAAAAAATTACATACATAAATATTACATTTTATTAGATAAATATTCATTACACATCATCTGAATCAATTTCATAACTATAATGGTTTACTATATTTGTAAAAGTAGATAAAAAAACTACTTATTCATTAATGATATATGTCATCTACCATTATAGTCTTGTAAAATAACACCACTATTAGACATATCTAACATAAAACCATTCTTCATATCTTGTGGAAAGGAAATCATAATAAATAATGATCATAGATATATAATAAGTTTCAATAAATAATATATTAATCAATGATCATATATAACCATATTATAAGCATAAGGGTATGGGAACATGATATTTTTATTTTAAATTCATACAAAAAATTCATTGAATATAATTATGTCATATGGAAAAATCATGCTTGGTCATAAAACATGAATAAAAAAGGAATAAAATAATAATAACAACGATAACATAACATTTGAATAATATTCCATCAGAAATGTATTTTGTAAATTATGTAATAATCATAATCAAAGATGATATCTATCAAGTATACACATGAAGTCATTAATAACATGGTAGGATTTGTCTAACGAAGTATTTACCGACATTTGTCTTGAGATAACCACCACCAACCCCTATTAAGGGATTAGAATAACCTATTGTGTACACTATTTTGGGACTAGGTAATCCTTTTGTGTGGCCTATTTTGGGATTTTTATAACCCCATGTGTACCATTTGAGCTCAGAAAAACGTATTATTTACTGAATTTATGGGAGTTTAATAATGGACCCACCGATCACATAATAAAAATTCATTAATATATATTCCACATTATTATGAAAACATTTATCATTACATAAAAACATAATCTTTGAAATGGAAAAAAATTCTTCATTATTTCATTATCTTAATCATAATGCGTAAAAAGAAATAATAATGATCTTAAAAATTGATCATATAACTATTAAGGAATAAGAAACGTAAAAGTATTTTTTTTTAATTATGGAAATACTATTAAAATTTCATTGCATATTTTAAAGAAGAAAATACTATTTTCTTTTAGACAATCAAATATTAAAAATCTATCAATTTTGATAATATTATATAACAAATTCACTCCAAATATACTTGGATTCATATAAAGTGAGATTAAATAAATGTTTAGTTATGATGGTAAAAAAATTAATTAATGTGATTTAAATTAAAGAAAAAAAATCCATTTCCATTTTCTGTAAAAAGTAAAAAATAAGTCATTTAGAAAATAAAAAGAAGATTCAATTGAATTATTATTATAGAAATTAAAACAAGGTAAAAATGAAATTAAAATAAATTATTTAATGGTAATAAATTCTTGAGATTCTTTTAAATAATATATCGATATCGAAAGAATGTATTCCCAGTACAATATTTTAATAAAGTTGATTTTCCTTAAAAAACTCTTTTAGCCAGTAGTGTGTATAAAGATAGGAAAATGAATGGAAAAAATGTAATAGAAAAAATAATATTATAGAAAAATATATAATAATTTGAATTTATTAATCATATAATTTCTTCATTATACGTTTATGAATAAAGAATCCAGGTAAAAAATTAGATTGTAATGTAAAACCCTTACATAAAATCACTCTTACTTCATAAGGAATATAAACTCATCTTAAATAAATTTACATTTTTTATAAATATTTTCTCCATCCATATTAATACCTATAATATTACTTATCTTCCACCCATGTAACACCCCAACTTCCACGATTTGTATCCCTCTGAATAACGCAATAGCTTGCATTGTACTTAACTTCAAGATTCTAACACACTCAGATCAATCAATCAAGTCATTATGAATTGTAATACCATCTTTTTGAAAATTTAAAAATTTTATATTTCAAAATGGATTTCATTTTTGTATTGGTAATATCGAAATTAGCTTAGGGTGAATTTTCGGTATTTTTCTGAAAACATTCAATTTTTTATGAATAGTGAAAAACTGTTCGTTATGAGTAAAAGCTGACTTTTCATTTAAATAATTTATGAGTTTTTTAATTTTTTTTGTCAAAATAGATACATAATGCATATATATGTTCAATTTATATCATTGGAGACATTTTATAACAATTTTAGAAATATAAAATTTTATCGAACTATTTACCATCTTTTACGCACATCCTAGGAGCATTTGCAAATTTGTATAAAACATAATTGTACCACTTCTGTGATTTGAATTTAAAAAAAATCAAAGAGACATGGTTAATATCACCATGTAAAATTTGTTTCAATAAGATGAAAATAATTTTTCGTGAACAGTAACTTTTTACTTTCATTTACCACGGTTAAAAGAAAATAGGGTAATTAAAGGTAACAATGATACCCTAATTACCCTAACATATATCATAATTCTATTAGATAAGTGTAATTAAACCAAAACAACATTATGAATAAAATATGATCCTTTAGGTCCACATGGATTGTTTTAGGAGATTTATTGTTATTTTATTCACAGAAGAGTTCAAAGAGGTAAAATCATATATTAATAACGAAACCATTTTTGATATAGGGTTACACATAAGAAAAATTTTATAATAAATATTCCTTAGAAAGATAAAATCATTTCCTACATAATGGCATTTTATTTATAATTTTTAGACATTAAATAATTAAATTTATTTACGACACAATGATGATGCTGTAATTACCTTATTAATGAATGAATAATATTATTGATATTATAAATATACAAATAATTCTAATATGATACTTTTAAGGAATTAAATAAATTTTAAAGGTTTTTATGAAATTTTAGGGTAGATTAAATGAACTTTTTTCTAATTAATAAGGTTTTTATGAATTAAAAAAAAACAAAATACCAAATAGTGTCAAAATTGACTTTAAAGGGTTTTTAAAACAAATATTATATTATTAATTGGTATTCTATTCCTAAAAATATAAGGTTATGATAAAGGGATTAAATAATATTATATATGTCATTAATTAACCTATTTGGATTATCTTTGTAGTTTATAGTAATTTTATAAGCTATATAATATAAAAATACAAAGAGACATTGTAAATGTAAACCTATTTAACTAAGAGTTAAATCTAAGAGATAATGTTAATATGGGGACCCAAACATGTCTGAAACCTATTGGTTGAGATGTTTTCAACCCATCCAAACCATATACTTTAAATAATCCATTTTTGTCAATTAGAAACTTTAAATTATTTTATTATAAAATAGTATTTCATGTTTTTCCTAAAGTGACCCCCACCTCTCTTATAAAAGGGCACCTACCCTTCTCTCAAATTCACACCTTCAAAGCCATTTTGTTTGGCCAAAAACTATCCAAATATCATATCAATTACCCTAAATTCATCCTTGAGGACTTATGTTAGTCATAAATCCATCCTAAGTACCCTTTTTGATCAAATCAAAAGGAAGAACATGAAGAAGAGTTAAATATTTCATCACCTCTTTCATGTTCTTTTATTCTTCCACATCCACATTCATTATTGTTTTCATTATAAAATAATAAATACAGTATAATAAATATATTTTGTTTTTATTATAAAAATTGTACAACCATATTCATTATTCTATCCATTCTATAAATGAAAAATTCACCATATGTGCGTACGTACGGATTACCATCTCCACGTCGTGGTGTAGTTTGTTATTCAAACACTTCATCATTTTGATCGGTATAATAATAAGTATAAATGATATAAATAATAAATATTACATGATTATGATTCTTTGTATATGATATACTGACCAATTATATATTATTTTAATATTAATAGAATGTTATTGTTGCTCGTGTGTACGTACGGATTACCGTATCCACGAACGCGATGAGACTCATTCCCCATCTTAATCATTAAAGAGTAATTTCTATTTTATGATTAAAAATAATTTTTATGAAGACAATATCATTATGTATATGAATCAAATACATCATATCCATTACAAACATGGCTCACATAACCAAGCAAAGAAAGGAAAACTAATCAGTTAACACCTGAAACGATGATACTTATCAAATATCACTAACAAAGCAATATTAGGAGATCATATAAGAATTAATATTAATGTATATGGTTCTTGTATAATTTATTAACAATTATTTCACCATTTTACAGGAGGTTATCCTACCCTCAACTATGTAAATGTTCAAGGTAAGGGTTAATTTTACAATCTCTTTTTTATCTGAGTTTGTTTTTACGTAAGTATCTACTGGGACATATTTATTATTCATGTCCATGTTTCATGAAAGCGTTTTCAAAGGGATTAGTTTAAGGTAATTTTTTACTAAATCATCAACTTAAATGTTTTAAATATTTATTCTTCTAAACCTTTATCATTAATTTCCATGTTTTCAATATGGTATTAAGGATTTATTTATATGGACATGAAATCCTTAAAATGTTAATTCCTTTCAAATGTTTCAATTTGGTATGGTAGAATTCCATTAAAAACTATATTTTAAATGACTTTATTTATAAAATGTGTGACTTTTTAAATGATTTCAAGAAAAAAGTTTATTTCTCTCATTGATTTTTATAAATCATTTTCATCTATGCCAACATCTTTGGATGGATTTTAATATTGTTTGAAGACGATTTATTATGATACAAATATTCCATATTTTATTGAAGGTTTTGAGATATTTTTTACTATTGATGTGTTATTTTTATAACCTTCATGGTTTATGGATAATAGATTGACATTTTTATGGTAGTTTTAATATAAATGTTTATGTTATTTTTCAACATTTTCATATGAGGAATGCATTGGACTTAGTATGTGATGGGTGGAACCCACTTTCGCTCTTCAATTCATTTTTAGGTATCAAGAGAAAAAATTGTGTCTCGACACATGGCCTTTAAAAAATCTTATTTGTTGTATTGACACAAGGCCTTGACTATGTGGTCATAAAGTCTGGCATTATGCATTCTATAATTATGAAAGTTCCTACTGATATTGAATGTGATTATTCGACTAGTAGAATTTCCATGTGAATAGGTAAATATAATTATTTATTTTTATTATTTCTATATTATGTTTAAGTTCATGTTTAAAAGGATTTTATTTTAGTCTTACATTGCCTTAATTGATTATGCTTATTTATGAGTGTTTTCGCTATATTGTTATCCTTACTGAGAATCTGAGCTCACCCATTTCTATGTTTTTTTCAGAATGCGAAGAAGTATATAATGAATGACCTACAGGGATATGAGTGTGGCCTATGGAGACTATGTTGTTGTAGTCCTTAATTCTTTAATGTAATGTAAAACTTGTGAATATATCTATTACTTCTAAGGCAACTAAACTAATCGGTATTTAGTGACTTGATCTTTTGTGAACATGCTAATGTTATGTAATAATGCACCGAATCTGGGTAATTGGGGTTGGGATGTTACAGTTGGTATCAGGGAAATTTTAGTACAAATCTTGGAAGATAGATTTAGAAAAACTCTAATTATAGATCATTACCCTATGATAGACATTGAGTGTTAGTATTGATGAATTTCATAGAATTTTGGTACAATATAGATTTTGTGATTTTCCAAGAAATACATCCCTATCTGGATACAAGTAGGTAGAGGCAGCTCTGGAACAGATGTACCTGGGGTTAAAACCCAAAAACACCACTTTGATCATGACTCAAACGGGAATTGGTGCACGATAATGAGCCTTGCGGCAATCTTGGTTACAACACTCCTAGGGTATATGCTTAGGATAATTCTCATTTTATTTACAAACCATTATGAAGGGTTTATGAGTATATACGTCCCTAATGAAATCATTTATATGATAATGGATTATATCTATAAACTAATAAATATATGTTAAGTGTTTTACAAGTTTGGAATTATGTATTGTGATTCATAAACAAATCTAGTGTATGTTGTTGTTTAGAAAAGGATCATAGTGGAAGGAATGAAAACAATATCAATGATTTTAATACATGTAGGTATTACCCTCATAATAAAGATAATTATAGTAGAGCTAGTGAAGCAACTGCTGCTGATCATCTTATCACCATATTGGGAAAACTCACTCAGGTTATGGATAATAATCATACCTGTATAGAGCACCCAGATCCACAACACGGGGATCAATGTTAGACTACTCCATGAGGAAACAACCACCATCATTCAATGGGAGTATAAATCGATTATTTGCTGAGAAATAGAAAAATTCCTTAGTAAAAATATTTCATGCTTTGGGGAGTAGAGAAATAGAAAAAGATGTCATGGTAGTTTATCGCCCCATGGGAGATGCAGATCAATGGTGGTCATTGATTCAAAACACAAAGGAATATGATGAAGTATAAAATACGGAATGGAGGGATTTTAAAGAGGTTTTAATAGAAAAATACTTTCCTCATTACCATAAATCGAATATGGGAAGACACTTTCGGAGTCTTAGGAAAAAAGAAGATGAAAATGTCGTAAAATATGAAGCTAACTTTACAAGGATAGAAAGGCATGAAACAGATTATATACATAAACCAAGGATTAAGATTGATCGATTTATTGATGGGTTAAAACCATTTCTTTATCAAGCATTACTCCCACAATCCTTCTCATCATACGAAGATATTGTCTCATGTGCTCTCAAGATAGAAAAATAATTCCTAATGTCATACGAAATTAAAGAAATGTAAGAGAATAAGAGATCTATCGAACACTCTTGAAATGGAAATAAGGGGACGAAGGGAAAAGTTGAATATCCATCATGCGATAAAAGTGGGAAGAAACACCTTTGTACTTTCTTGAAGTGAACGGGAGTATGTTACAAGTGTAGTGAAAAAGGCCACCTAGCTCATGATTGTAAAGGGAAGAAAGTGGCTGTCAATGTGGAATGCTACAATTATAGAGAAAAGGGGCATTATTCAAATTAATGTCACGTGTGCCAATGGATATTACCTCAGAAAAGGTCAAGGGATAAAGGCCAAGCTTATGAAATCACTACTGCTGAGGTTGAAGCTCCTAAAGTCGTAGTGGTATGTAATTTAATGGTTTCTTCAAGTTTACCCAATGATTTATTTTATTTTAGATCATCTCATTGTTTCATATATTCCTAGATTGCTATTAAAATTAGATATTTTAACATATGAATTAATAAGGGAGTTTTCAGTAAAAACACCTGAGGGAAGTATCATCACAAGAATGTTTTGTGAATCAGTTCCCATCGGGCATATAAATGTTCTTTATCTACTAATATCATTGTCATGACCATGATTGAATTTGATATAATCCTCTCTATGGATTTGATTTCAGAACATGATGAACAAATTTATTGTAAGAAGAAGGAGGTTACAATATTCGATGATGATAATGAGTACCATATCTTTAGAGCAGAAATGTCACCACATGATTCATATCAAGATCCACCCCCAGTTGCTCTACTGAACTCAATTATTGGGGAGGATGAGAATGAAATAATTATAGGAGAGGAAAATAATGTTAAAATAGAGGACACACCTATTGTGCATGAATATGTTGATGGGTTTCTAGAAGATTTACCTGGACATCCTCCATAATGAGAAATTGAGTTTTCCATTGATTTAATTCCTAGTTCAAGGCCAATATCGAAGACCCCTTTTAGAATGGTCATTGTGGAACTAGAGGAACTAATGAAACAACTAGAGAAATTGATTAATAAGGTATTTATTCTCCCCAGTGTTTCTCCATGGGGAGTCCATGTCCTTTTTCTAAAAGAAGGACAGATCTATTAGTTTATGCTTTGAATACAGGGAGATCAATGCTATAATAATAAAAAACAGGTATCCCCTACCTCAAATTAATTATTTATTTGACCAACTTCATGGAGCTAAATATTTTTCAAATATTGAACATTGATGTGGATATCATAAGTTGTGTTTGAAGAAGGATGACATTCCGAAAACATAATTTTGAACTAGGTACATGCATTACAAGTTTACAGAATTGCCTTTTGGATGACTAATGCACCCTCTATTTTCATGGATCAAATGAACAGAGCTTTAAAGGAATATATTGATGATTTTGTAGTGGTAATTATTGATGATATCCTGGTATACTCCAAAATCTATTATGATCATGAAAATCACATGCACACTATTATGAAAACTCTTAAAAGAAATGAATTATATGGGAAGTTTAGAAAGTTTGAATTATGGCTTCAAGAGATTTCTATTGTTGGCTATATTTTCTCTAAAGGTGGTATATCTTTTGATCCTTGAAATACAAAGGCAATCCATAATTGTCCAGAACTGATGAGTATAACTGAGTTACGTAGTTCTATTGGTTTAGTAGGTTATTATCAGCATTTTGTCTTGAATTTTTCCCGATTGGATAACCCATTAATCAAGATCACACGTAATGGGGTTAAATTTGTTTTGAAAAAATAGTTTCAATAATGTTTTCATGAATTGAAGAGAATATTAGTCAATGCTCCTATCTTGAATCTACCATCCGGGAACGATGGGTATTTTATTTATAGTGATGCTTCAAAGAATGGAATTGGTTGTATACTTTTGTATAATGATAGAGTTATTTCCTATGAATCACGACGGCTAAAAAATCATGAGAATAAATATCCTACTATCAATCTTGAGTTAGAATTTGTAATCTTTTCTCTGAATTTAAGGAGACACTGTCTCTATGGTGAAAAATGGGATATTTAATGATCACAAGAGTTTGATGTATATTTCCTCACGAAATGTAATCAACATGAGGGAAAGGGTAATGGATTGAACTACTCAAGGATTATGATCACACAATACACTACCACATAGGGATGGAAAATAAGATGGAAGATGCTTTGAGTAGAAAAGATCATGGAGTTTTGAACAAGATGTGAGTTTAAAGGTATCCTATTTTCATGGATCTAGTAAAAATGGATATGGTAATAATCATGGAGGTGAAACATCAATACTTTTTCAAATGGTTTCCAAACCATATTTACTAGAAAGGGTAAAAATTTCCTAGGATGATGATGAAGAGTTTCAAAAGAATATTAAATCTATGAATGGTGAGAGATTGAGTGACTTCATATATAAATATTGAATTTTGAAATTTGTGATGAGACATTATGTTCCTGATATACCTAATATAAAAAATGAATTATTGGATGATGCTCATAGCTCCAATTTCTCTATACACCCTGGTAGCTCTAAGATGTATATATATTTAAAGGAACATCTTTGATGGGACAACATAAAGGTGGAGATTGATGATTTTGAGTCCAGATGTATGTATTTTTAGTAAGTAAAAGATTAAAAGAAACATCCTGGAGGAGTCATGCAACCTCTTCCCATACCTGATTGAAATTGTATAATATTATGATAGAATTTTTCGTGGGGCTACCCATGACTTCTAGTAGGAATGACGAAATAATGGTCATTTTTTATCTTCTTACCAAGTCAGCACATTCTCTTTCTATAAGAGAAGATTTACCACTTGAAAATCTAGAAAGATTATATATAAATGAAGTTTTAAGACTTCCTGGAGTACCCTTATCGATTGTTTTTTATCAGGAATCCCCATTTTACATCAAGATTCTGGAAATGTCTTCAGAAATCCCTGGATAATGAACTTCATTTGAGCACACCCTACCACCCTAAAATTCATGGATAATTAGAATGGACTACTCCAACCATAGATGAATTTTTGAGATATTTCTCAGTTTACTTTCAAGGTATGTGAGATCAATATTTACCTATGGTATAATTTTCCTATAACAACAGCTTTCATTCAAGTATTCAGATGGAACCATATGATGCATTATATGGAAAGATATGTCACACACCAGATGTTGGGATGATGATGGTGAAAGAAAACTCACATTCCTAGAACATGTTATGGAAACAATAGAAAAGGCGAAGGTTATCCAAACCCACATCAAAACTACCCAAAGTAGGAAAAAGAGTTATTCCGATAACCAAAGGATGGAATTTGAAATTCAAGTAGGAGACCATGTCTTCTTGACGGTATCTCCATGGAAGGGTGTTATACGTTTCGGTAAGAAGGGAAAATTGAGTCCCAGGTACATCAGACCTTTCGATATTCTAGAACAAATTGCAGTTTTAGCTTATCTTTTTGTAATGCCTCCAAGTATCTCAAAAATTCGTGATGTGTTCCACGTAACATTATTGAGAAAATACATTCCCGAACCAATGCATGTACTAACCGACGAGGAAATTGAATGGGAACCTGATCAATATTTTTTTGAAGAGCCAATAAAATTAATGATACAAGAGAAAAATTGATGAGAAATCAGACAACTCGTCTGGTAAAAGTTCTATGGAGAAACCATAAGATGGAAGAGGCAATGTGGGAACCACAGGAACTTATGATGAAGAACCACCCAAATATTTTTGAGCCGTAGTATTATAGAAATTTCAAGGATGAAATTATTTGAAGGAGGGAATAATATAACACCCCATGATTCCACGGTATGTTTCCCTTTGAATAATGCAATAACATTCATTGTACACAACATCGAGTTTCTAACACACCGTGACAAATCAAACTAGCCATTATTAATAGTAATACCCACTTTTTGAAAATTATATAAATTTTATCATTCAAAATGGAATTAATTTTTTTATTCGGAATATCGAAGTTATCTTATGATGAATTTTTGGTATTTTTTTGAAAACATTCAATTTTTGATGAATAGTGAAAAAACACTGTTGTATTGGTTAAAACCGACTTTTTTTAAATAATTAGTTATTTTATTTTATTATATATTATTTCAAAATAGATACATAAGACACATATATGTTTGACGTAAATGATTGGGGTTATTTTATAATAAGTTTAGATATATAAAATGTTATCAAACTATTTACCGTCTTTTACCCACCTATGAGGAGAATTTGCAAATTTTTATAAAACATTATTTTACCACGTCTGTGAGTCTAATTTCAAAAATATGAGAGTAAAAGTTAATATAATTATGTAAAATATGGTTCAATAAGATGAAGATTATTTTTGGTGAAAATTATCTTTTTACTTTTATTTACCACGATTAAAAGTAAATAGGGTAATTAAGGGTAAAAATGATGTCATAATTACCCTAACATATGTCATAATTCAATTGGATAAGTGTAATTAGACCCAAAAAAACATTATAAATAAAATATTATAATTTATCTCCACATGGATTAGATTAGGACATTTATTATTATTTTATTTAAAGAGGATTTAAAAGAGTTAATGTCAAAGTTTAATAACTAAACCATTTTTAATATTTGGTTATACATTATAAAAATTCAACTAAAAATATTAATAAGATAACTAAAAATATTTACTAAATAATGGTATTTTATTTACAATTTTTATACATTAAATAATAAAATTTATTAATGACACAATGATGATGTAGTAATTACGTTATTAATGAAAGAATAAAATATTTGATATTATAAATATCCAAATAAAAATTATTTGAGACTTTTAATGAATTTAATTAACTATATACCTTAATATGACACGATAGGGTTGATTAAATGAATTTTCTTCGAAGTAATACTGTTATTATAAATTTTAAAAAAACAAAATACCAAATAATATCAAAGTTGACATGAAAGTGTTTTTTTAAAAATATTATATTATTAATTGGTATTCAATTCATAAAAATATATGGTTCATAAAAAGGGATCAAATAATTTTATATCAGTCTTTAATGAAACTATTGGGGTTTTCTTTGTAGTTTATCATATGCTTATTAATTGTCTAATAAAAAAATACAAAGAGACATTGTAAATGTCAAACTATTTGAGTAAGAGTTAAATATAAAAGATAAGTTAAATATGGTGATACAAACCTATATAAAACCTATTTGTTTCGAGGTTTTAGACCCATCCCCACATTATACTTTAAATAATCCATTTTGGGGCCATTAAGAACCGAAATTGTTTTTATTATAAAATAACAGTTCAAGTTTTTCTTAAAGTGGACCTCACCTCTCTAATAAAAGGGCATCTCCCCATCTGTCAAATTCACACATTCAAAGCCATTTGGATAAGCTTAACCCTGCCCAAATATCCTATCAACTGCACTCCCTACATCCTAGAGGATTTATATTAGTCATAATGCCAACCTAAGGATCCATTTTGATCAAATCATAAGGAAGAACCCGATGAAGAGGTAAATATGTCATCGCCTCTTTCAGGTTATTTTTCTTCATCCACTTCCTCTTTCTTTTTTGTTTCCATTTTAAAATAATAAATCCAGTATCTTATATATATTGTGATGTTGTTATAAAATTTTTACAACAATATTCGTTATTCTATCCGTCCTATAAATGACAATGTTACCATACGTGCGTGCGTACGGATAAACGTCTCCATGCCGTGGTGTAGTTTGTTATTCAAACACTTCATCATTTGGATGGGTATAATAATGTGTATAAATGATTTAATTAATACATATAACAAGATTATGATTATGTATATATGATATACCATCCCATTATATATGATTTCAATATCAAAAAGAATTATATTGTCGCTCGTGCGTACGTACGAATTACCATCTCCACAAACGTGATGAGATTCATTTCTCATCATAATAATTCAATAATAATTTTCATTTAATGATTAAAAATAATGTTTGTGAACATAATATTATTCTTTATATTAATCAAATACATCCTATCCATAAAAAACATGGCTTACGTAACCAAGATTATAAAGGAAAACAAATCAGTAAACACCTGAAATAATGAAACTACTGAAATATCCTTAACAATGCAATGTTAGAAGATCATATATGATATCATATTAATGTATATGGTTCTTGTATATTTTAATAACAATTATTTCACCATTATATAGTTTTTTAACCTACCCTTGACCAAGGTATAATACAAGGTAAGGGTTAATTTCACAATCACATTACTATCTAAGGTTATTTTTACGTAAATATCTACTGGGACATATTTATTATCAATGCCCATGTTTCATGAAAGATTTTTCAAAGGGATTATTTTAAGGGAAATTTTTACTAATACATCATTTTAAATGTTTTAATGATTTATACTTCTAAACCTTTCTCATTAATGTCTATGTTTTCAAAAAAATTTAAGGAGTTATTTATATGGACATTAATGTTTTAAAATGTTAATTACTTTCAAAAGATTCAAAGTGGTATGATATTTCTTGATTTAAAACCATATTTTAAACGGCATCATTTATAAATTTTGTGAAATTTAAAATGATTTCATGAAAAAAGTTTTATTTCTCTCAAAGATTTTTTCAAATCATTTTCATCTATGTCAACATCTTTTGATGGATCTTAATCCTTTTTGAAGTTGATTTATTATGATAAAAATCATACATGTTGTATTGAAGATTTTTTGATACGTTTAACTTTGGATGTGTTATTTTTATACCATTCATGTTTTATGGATAAAGTATTGACATTTCCTATGCTAGTTTAAATATAAATGTTTATGTTATGTTTCAAAATTTTCATATGAGGAATGCATTGGACTAAGTAAGTGACTGGTGGAGATCACTATAGCTCCTCGATGCATCAGTAGGTCTCATGAGACAAACTACTGTCATGGCACATGGCCTTGAAAAAATTTTATTTGTAGTCTTGGAACAATGCCTTGACTATGTGGTTATGATGTCTGGCATTATGTATGCCATCATTATGAAAGTGGCTACTGACATTGCATGTGATTATTCGACTAGTATAATATCCATGTAAATAAGTAAATGGAATTTTTCGATTTTATCATTGCCATATTATGCTGAAGTTCAAGTTTAAAATGATTTTGTATTAGTCTTACATTTCATTAAATGTTTATGATTACTTCTGAAAGTTTCCACTATATTGTTATCCTTACTATGAATCTGAGCTCACCCCTTTCTATGTTCTATTTTTTCCAGGATGTAAAGAAGTATATTATGACTAACCTATAGGGATAGTATAATGTATATGTGTGTGGCCTATGGAGACTATTTTTATGTATTTGTTTCTTTATATAATGTAATGTAAAACTTATGAATCTATCTAGTACTTCCAAGGCTGCTAAACTAAGCAGTCTATCGAGATAAGATATTTTGTGATCATGCCAATTTTATGTAATAATACACTTACTATGGGGAACTGGGGTTGGGGAGTTACAACCCATAACATTTCAACATCTATTTATTAACATTTTTTTATTAAAATACAATTTCATGTGATAATTGTTACATTTTTCATGAATGATTTTATTCATATTTTATGGTCATTGTAATTTGATCATCATTACATATTCTATGAAAGTATAATAATGGTATAAATATAGAATGTAATCATTATATAAATAATTATAAGAACAACTAAAATGTAGATATATAAATATGAATTACATCATTCAGGGATACGGTAATTCTAATGTATCCATGAAATTTGTTTTTGTTATATAATAAAAAGAAGAAAAGAAAAAAATTAAAAAAATTTCATTAAAATTTAATTATTATATCATAAATATGCTACATATGTATTGTATTTTTATTATAACCTACCATGAAATAAGGTGATGGAAAATGAATCATATCACTATGTGGAGATGGCAGTCCATATATACTCACATGTAGTACTTTCATTTTCTATTTGATGAAGAAGAGATGGGAAAAGGATGTGTCATTATGATAATATCTGTATAATTATTATACATTAGTAATCATGTTCTTATGAAACCAATAGTTTTATTTTATATTATAGAAGAAATAAAATTTAAATACCTCGGTTAATATTTATAACTCTTTTTTGAGATACCTCATTTGGTATACATTTTAATCATTGAATGTTTTGTCATATAATAAGATAATGTGATAAATGATGAACTTATGGTATATAGTTTGAATTTTGATTAGTTATTATCTATCATTTACCAATCTAATTTTTTGATTGGTGGAGGGTAATTGGTGCCCTTGTACAAATGAGGGGAGGGACAAACATGGAATTACATAAAATATATCAATAATATAAGGTAAATTGTCTTTTTAAGTGGTTAGCAATAGATAATATTTTGAATTTATGATAACATATTTTTGAGACATATTTGTCCAATAATAATTAGACAACTTTATCAATCATCAACACCCTCATATAATTGTTTAAAAACACCTCCCCCAAAGAAACTTTTTTAACATTAATCGTGACAATAAAATATTACTATTTTTATTATCCTTTATGAAAAAATAATTACGTATAAAATATGATCTTAAATTATTTATGATGATCTAAATTATTTAATACGATTTTATTTATTAAAATTATGTAAGTGGTAGAACTAAATTTTATATAACTAAAAAATGAAAAAAATACCCCTTTTTGTATTTTTAGAATAAAAGTATGTTTATGTATATTCCATACCTTAAAAAATAACATAAAAATTATAAAAATATTATATTCAATTTTTTATCTAAAAATTTCATTAATATAATTATTAAATATATATTATTTTAATTTATTGATAAAAAAATCTCATTGTGTGCATAATTATTATTTTTATAAAAATGTGTTTCAAGACCAAAAATTAACAAATACCAAATTCAAGTATAATGAGAACTTATATATAATTAAATGAATTATATATTATTAATTGAGTCATATTTTATTTTAAAATAAAATTAAAAATATTATGGGACTTTTAAAATTATTTATTTAATGAAAAGAAATTATAGTTTTACTGAAAAATATTATTTTTTACTATTCACTAAAAATAATTATTTTTAAGAAAATCCAAAAATGTATCCATATTCTAATATTAAAATGATTTTTCAAAAAATAATATTATTTCCATCAAATAAATTTTATAAAAATTATATAAATTAATTAAAATGTATGTGCACAAAAATGCAATCAAAACCAATTTTTATGAGAATGTATTTTTTAAGCAGAAAGTGAATTTACTAAAAATGTATACTTATTTGTAATGAATTAATAAATAAATTTTAATTATTTAAAAAAAATTAATCATTTTTTTCATAATGGAATAATTATTGTTTATTCCTTTCAATTTAAAATATTTGATAAAAGGTATTGTAATATCATGGTTTATTTAGATACTGGGTTGCATATATGTCCAAAAATAAAATTTAAAAAGTATATTTAAAAATAAATACATAAAAAACATGTGGTTATACATCATGTCATCTATAATAAATCTCAATGGAATGGTTTTTACAATAATTTTTAGAGAAAAAAATTTCCATAAGTTTCGTCTGTCTATTTTATGATCCTACAAAGTGTGGATGTGGTTGTTTATCATTTAGTGTTTGACCCATAATTAAAATAATTGAATGATTTATTCCTCATTTCATAGATATGGTGATATGTTCATGACCCATCACATGTTATTGATTATAGTGTTTTTGTCAATTGATGATGTTTAAAACTTCTCAATGTACCTAGTGATGGTAAAGGGCCGATAATAGTGGACTCTTCATGGATGAGATATTATAATATTGTGAGTCATTCAATATAATTTGAGCCTTTAGGAGATATTCTTAGAGATTGAGAAAGATATTTAGTCTCAGTACCCTCACCTTTTTGACTAAGTGATTATTTCTTTGGTGAAAATTTTTAATGTTGATGAGGATATAGTAACAATATTTTTTTACAGAACGTTCCTATACAATATTTTAGATAATATTTTTTAGGTGGTTCATTGAGTTATTTCTTTAATTTTGGTGTCATGAGGATTCATATACATACATACATATATATATCTTTGTGTGATTTTTTGTATTTTATTTTATTTTATATTGATGTATGAATATTTAATGTTGTAATAATTTGACTTAGGGAATATCCTTTAGTGTTATGTTGTCAAGGATTCAGCCACAACGTGGTCTTTATGACAAGAGTGGCCATCACCTGTGAGATTTTTGTGTGGGACTGTTTATAGGATTATTAATCACATATTTATGGGTGTAAGTTATGACATGGTGGTGTTTATATCATACCCATGGGGTTGTACTTCTTATAGTGGGAATATTATTGGTCTTGTAATATGGGTTTTCAGCACAGTGTGAAAACACCTCCCACAATGCGACTCTTAGGTTGGGATATTTATCTTATAGGGTTTTCAAAAAAGAAGTATTAGTTAAATAATTATATATTTTAAAACCACAAACCCCTAGTATTTAATTATCCATATAGCCTCACAATATGGTTTGACATAAACCCTATTTCAGGAGGAATGTAATAGAATTTCTGGGAGGATTCAAATAGGACGTACATGGTGTATCAACCACAGACCCATTAATAAATACTATTTACATTAACGACTAATAAAAAATGTGGTATGGATCATTATTTTCTATATCCCTCAATGTTCTTAGTTATTTATAATCTTCTAAGTTTTGAGATTTATTTTTTATTACTAAATAATTTCCCTATTATTCATCTTTTCATTTTTCTCATTATTCTCAGATCAACACTATTTATATTTTTATTCATCCATTTCCATCTCACACACAACATACAGTGATTGGATGATAATTTACAATAACAATCTATAATTTACCCTATATTGTATTCCACTTTCATCATGCTTTCATCATTTACTATCATAATGGTGGGGAGTTATACATGACCTATATAAATTTGATGAGTGAATTAAAACTGACCTAGTGATCAATATATAGAGGTATAGAAGAAAAAATACTATGTTTATATAATTTATAATGTGATGTGGTTGATGATGACAGGGATTTAAAATCAATGCTCATTGAGGAAACATCATACATGGGTTATGGGTTTGTTTTTATACACCTTCCAAAATAATTTTCCTATTAAAAATGGTTGTCAAATTTTCATTAGAGGAATGTTGGAGAAAGTAAAATTTTTAGTGGACTTAATCTCTAGTGGATGGTGGGATAATGTTTATGGGTTAATTATATGTATTTTAATATGAACATGAATCCACAGAGTGATGTAGGGTGTTACAATTTAATGTGGTTGACTATCCATAAGGATTATGAAAAGACCTATGGACATCAAGAAATTAATGTTATACAATAACTAGAGTTTATTTTGTGGTAGATTGGAACCATGAAATAATAGTTTGTATTAGTGATATTTCTATGTCAAATATTATATGGTCACCCAATGAGTATTTACCAATACATATAGTCACATCATAGTGAATTATTTCCTTACATTAAGGATTTGTGAAGGTAAAGATGAGTTAGTGTGGTAGAGGATTCCACAGTGTAATGGCCCAAAAAATAGAGACAATAAGAATATTAAGGAAATTGTTGTGTAGTGACACCCCCTCTTAAGGCAATTCCATCCCAACATAAATAATACAGTGATGTCATAATGTTATATTTCAAGACATTAATTGAATTGTTGTCATTCCATGGCATGATGGTATTTCATATTCAAGGAACATGTCGTCATAATTATCATTGCTTTATGAGGATATGTGTGAAGTTATACAAGTAGTAAATAACCTTATTGGCCTAGGTATAATGATAGAGATAGAACATAGTGATCAAATCATTCATGGGGTATGTAATCACATGGTAGGGGCTTTTCATCAAGGTGTTGGTCCTTTAAATACTATATAGGGTTCATTATCCATCCATATACTTGGATTGAGATTCGTGTATATATATATATATTGGTTCTCGAATGTCTAAGGTCACAGATGGAGTACAGGTACACTATTTGTGTTTTTACTCCCTTGACTAATTCATTTTTATGGCATGGCATGGGTCCCCCACTATAGTTATATAGAGGCTATGTGGGTTTATAGGTTGTGTGATTTGAATTCTTGGAGAGCTTTTGGTTTTATCCTTAAATGAGGCTATAAAGAGTGGTACTGTCTTTTCTGTGTCATGTTCTCTATTTTAAAGAATATCTGTGTTTTTTTCTCATGGGATATTTTTCTTTTCTTTCCTTTTTGGTTTTGAGTTGGTAGTTCATCTATTGATTTCTTTGTGGATTTCGTGGTATCCTAATAGGTATGTAAAAACTCACCCATTTAAGGAAATATTTTACCCAATGTGTCATATAATGTAAAAATGATTTACATTTAGGTGGTAACCTCGGCGGTAATGGTGATAGTGGAGGCTAGACATATTGGAATGTTTATAATGGGTAGAGCTTTTGTTTGGATATAGTTTATTACAAGACTCTCCTTTCAACATTTGTTTTAGTTGGTTTTCCTTTTGGGTTATTGGGAGTGTTTCATTCCATTTTCTCAATATGATTTATGCACTAATTATTATTTATTGATACTTAATAGTTGTTGAATACATTATATATTATAGATATATTCCTATATTTATTCTAATATATCATATCCTTTATCAAGGTATGGGTTTTATAAAAGTTTATTAGGTAAAAGCCTACCATAATCTATGATATGCCTACTCGATGCTGGTCAGAAAACACTAGTTTATTAGAGATAGGGTTTTGGTGGCATAATTATCTTATTTCCACTAAGAAGGGGTCTCAGTGGGTATGAGCCATGTCATAAGTATCAAATATTTCTCTTTTTATTAGACCATTAATAAAATAGAAAATTTTATTTAGATATAGTTATAATTATATCCCAAAAAGAAGTCATTTTAATATAAATAATTAAAATTAACAATTTTGATCATTTTTTATTTTAAATAGAAACATTTATATTTCACAATATTTTATAATTTATAAACCCTTAATAAATACATTTTCTAATTTCCATTTAAAAAAATTATATCAAAATTATATATCATTCCATATATGTTAAAATTTTAATTTTATGTCAATAATTAATATTATTTTATATTTATTGAATAATGGATTCCTAAAAATTTACATAATTAAATATCTTTTTAAATATAATTAATTAATTTATAAATTTCACTATAAACACAAACAAATATCCATTAATATAATTTTCCAAGAATTGTAAATAATTTTGAAATAGTTTTAATTAGTACATAATTGAGATGTAAGAAAATATATTTTTTATTCTATATTACCACATCATAATAATAAATTGATAATCTATTGTGATATAAACAATATAGAGCTATAAATTGTTATTTTTTATTGAATATATAATTCCTTGAAATCATAACCACTGGAATACCACTATGAAGGAATAATTTAGCACTCTTAGTTGTCACAAGCTTGGACATATATCCTTTATAGCTTTAACGCCATCAATTACTAGGATTAGAGACTAAAAATGCCTATTTATTATCATTACACATTTAAGGAAAAAAGTGAGAAACAAATTCTATATAAACAATTGCACAACAACACTATCATATAAAGATAACCAGAGCAAACTACCAGACATTCCCTAACCCAAAAAATGTGCCATGGCGACAAGCCTTCAACAACGCAGGACTCATCAGCAAAAAGTTACATGCAGAAGTGCATGGGAATGGTATCGATGGAAAATACATACCCTAACAATTACAAGGACTTCAGTACTTATGATATATGATATATAATACATTGATATTTATTATATATTTTAGAAACACGTAATGATATTATCATCCCTTACAACATCTTGATATCATTTTCATTGAGAAGCCAAAACTGATGGATTGGTTCAATGTCACTCGAAAATAAATTATATTTCATACGATGGGACCCCAATATATATTATATTATTATATAAAATATTTTCATCAATGAAATACATTTTTATTATCAATAATATTATATCTATTTTCCTAAATTAATGAAATATATTGCATCCAATGAAAACCAATTCAACATGCATTGTGATTCCTTATTTTTTATTTTTAATATGATTTATAGAATCACAAAACATAGTATTACTATGATACACCTAAAGGTTATTTTATGATATATTAACATACAATCAAGGTATTGAAATGGATTATGATCCCATGTCCAATGATCTACCATTCTTGGTAAATGAAATCGTGTTACTATTAAATTAAGAACATGACTTAAATTAAAATAAAGGGAGACTTCCATTTTCTTAATACATGAATTCAGATTATTACAAAGGGTAAATTGTTAGACTCCCTCTAATAGGGTGTTTCCATACGCTACACTGAGTTACCCATATCATTGGAAAGATTCCCCTCTACATTGAATCTTATGAAGGAAAATGGGAAATGATATATGGTTAATTAGTAGAGGATTTTTAAACCACAATTGATCACCATATCATGGTGATTACCTTTTTATTAAACCATATATGATACAATAGAGTGATATTGAATAAACTTATATGAAACATAACATATGAGATTCTACTAAAGTTTAACATTCATTCTTCTTATTAATTTACTCAATAATAATCCATGAATTTTATCTTAAGAAATAGATTATTTATTGATATGTAGTGGAAGTGATTTTAATTTTACACAACTGTAAATTCTCTTTCATTAAATTAATTAGTCATTACAATCCATTCAATACAATATTCCTAGACAATTCTGTATGATATATCCATATCATGATTTATTATTGGTTAGTGGTAGTGGCATGTTATATTATAATATTTCATAAAATATTCCTATATAATATCATATGATATAGTCTAGCTACATCACATAGACAATGTATTTAAGTCATATATCAGTTATGATGTAATTTAGAGTGGGTGGATGATCGGTCCTTTTATAGATTAAAATGAGGATCATTTCATTTTATATTTATGTAAGGTCATGGTAAAATGTAGAATCACATAGGATTTTGGTGATTTCTTAGAGGAAATATTGGTCAAAGTTGTATCATTTACTCGCACACATAAAAAAGGGAATATATAATATCAATATATCAACTTTATTATTGAAAATATATTCCATGTCAATTCACCCCATTATATCATTTTTGTACTTGATTTAATCAGTTAACATTGTAATTAATTTTTTAAAATATATAAAATATGACCCCTTAACTAATTTCAATATGATGATTCCAAATTTTGACTCTATTTAGTCAAATTTATCTATTTAAAATGTGAAAATAAACATTTAAGTTAAATTAAAATATTTATTAAAATTATTTATTTATAGATTTTTTTTAAAAAAATTAAAGTTTATCTATTAACATTATGATTTAATATTAATATTTATCCCCTACATGTTTGGTAACATTATATATATATATATATATATATTAAAATATATTAAAATAAAACAGAAACCATGATATATTTTTTTTAAATAAATAATGTAAAAGGTATATTTTTTTAAATTATAACTTTAAGCATTATGATATCGTATTCTAATTTATAATCAATTTAAATTCATATCATGAATTTTATAGCATTGTTTTGTATTTATAAAAAAATTATTTAAAAACATTTTTAATATGTGATCGATTTAATTTTAAAAATGATAATATATATTATATAGAGAAAAATGGTATAAAAACTATTTTTTATATAAGATACTATATTTATTCATGTAATCATTCATTAAATAATAATTGAATGATAATTAAGTATTTGAAAATATCAAACATACTTTTCAAATATGTAGTATATCTTTTTAATTTATGTATAATCTTATTAAAATATAAGTAATAAAATTAATTTATACTGACTATATTATGATGGTACCATTTAATAGTTCCTTAGAGAACCATGTAAAATAAAATTAAAGATTTTATATATATTTGTACATATAATCCCCTTAAACTAAAATCTTTATTTTCAAATAACCCTTATATTTTTTTGACTTATATCATTTTTCAATTTATATTGGTTTGACGTCCAACCCATGACTTAGTAGTATTCATTTAATTTTAAAGTATTATTTTTATAGATAAAATTATCTTTTTCATTGATTATATGTATATTTCCTAGTAAATTATTTTCATCATTCAGATAATAATTATCAAATTCCTGATGATTATGGAAGAATAAGATGCAGAATTTATATATATTAATTGATTATTTTGGCCCAAATTAAATATTTTGAGTATATAAAATTTATATTTTCATTACATTAAACAAATAATGTAATAATGTTTATCTTAACGTATTCATTTATTTATATATATCCTAAATATTTCATAAATTTTAATCATTTAAGTAAAACTTAAATAAAATTATTTCTAACAAAAATTAATTATAAATGAATATATACACTAAAAGTATGGGTTATTACAGCCAAGTGTGGAATAATAAATTAATTACACAATCTAAAAAGAAATACATTAATAAATGGCCCCTCCCACTACTATTGAGTTCATATCATTCCTAAACTATCATCATTTAGGACCATATGAAACAAGATCATGTATGTTTGAACACATATATATATATACTCAATTGGTGTCGTCCCAAAACTCTAATGTGTACATGCAAATAATCAAAGATAACATTTCTATGAATGATTTATACATTATTAATTAATGAAAGAATATAAACAACAATTGAAACATAAATATCCATCGACCCTCCACTACATGTCATTCACTATATCTAACTTCATCATTATTTAGAATCTTGTAAATTAAAATTTCCACAATTTCATCATTCCTCCACGTTATCTTTTCTATTACACACCCAAATCACCCAAATATATGCACCTATAATTAAAAAATAATTATTATATAAGCAACTAACAGTTTTTTAAGATACAATAAAAAAATTTGTTATGACAACAATATAGATATAACAAAAAAATTTCATAGTAGTATGCCTATAATAATAATAATAACTATAAAGATTATGGGAATACCAATTAATTTATGAGATTAAATAATCCCTCTATTCCACATAGTCATCAAGGAAGAATTAATAAATTTATAGTATATGATCCCTTAGGAATACCAAATACATTTCCAAAATAAATTTATCATGTTGAATCAAAATATCCAAAATCGCATCAATACAAAAATATACTATAAAAACCATAAACTTATAACACCATTAAACATAAAATGATACCATAAATCGCTATATTTCCTCAACAATAATATCACATATTTATATTTAAACCTCCATATAAACACTTTATAGCCTTTATACACTTTTAATTTTAAAAACGTTCACACTAGGTTCTAGCCTGAGAGATACAAGGCCTCATATTTGCCTCCCCATATGCATGAGGTTGTAGACTAGCAACAAGTGTATGATTGTCATCAATTGGGGGACTATACCATTAGAATCATATCCATACACAGTAAATACAAAAATTTATGAAAAACTAATATTAATAAATTAAAAGGTTAAAAAGTCATAATTTTATATCATATGAACACATGTGATATAAAGAAATAAATAAATCGGGCTCTCAATGTTGTAAGGGTAACCGGACTATAAGAGTGTATGAAATAAACAAAGTAACATCGTGTAATTCTCTATAGTACATACGAGTACCATTCCAACTCCATTATCCTTATTTGAACCATCTTCCATGATCCAAATTCCATTTACTATATTTCTATACATGATGTCTTCAAAAAAATCAAGAAACCCATTCTGGTTGTGTTTAATAAAACCCCAAATTATTCTACTAATTTGTCCTTAAAAATTAGTCAGAAGTATATATGGTGCATGAAATGATATAATAAATGTTCAATTAGTCACAATCGATCATATATTGAGCACTGATGTGCTAACCATGTAACCTTGAGTCCATGTTTTACCCACTTCAATTCAATGTCCGAAGGATATTTATAAGATATAAAAAATAATTATGATCGTGACACAATTTTGGTAATCACGTGTCTCAATAAAATCAATGCATTGTGTTGGATCAAACCTATCCGTTGTTGTATACAGTCTCCATCATGGGTTAGGACTCTAGACATTTGTGAACAATTTATACCTCAGGTCAGTCATCTAGTTGTCATGCCCGTAATGTTTCTACCATAGGACATGCCTCCAGTCCATCAAGACCCTAACATATACTCAGGTCCATTTTCATGATCCTCACAGTTTATCAACACTCTCCCTCAAAAGGATAAACATATCATGATTCTACAACTATTCTAAATAACAAGGAAAACCCCTTTGATGTCATGATAACCCAATTTACAATATAGACTAGACAAAGAAAAAGATAATATATCATCATGAGAATATAATATCGATATATAATAAATGTGATCAACATCGAACATTTTTATGATAGATATATGTATACTCAAGGAAATAAGAATCATAAATAATTATTCAAGGCAATACACACACTCACATGTCCCCTCTATCTAGCATGTTCAAAAAACTATATCAAAACAAGTTAAATACCAAGGAAATAATTATGTAAAAGGGCCCCAAATGTTAAGGGGCTTCCATCCTAGTATATCTGATGTCAAGTCTAATAGTTATCCATGAAAATGTCACATAAAAGAAATTTATGTAAATGTGGGTTAAAACCACATACTATTGATTCCTTAGACTAATTCCAACTACATTAATATCAAAAGAAAATTGATACATTAAATGTAATTATGGAATATCTATCCTATATAATTTAAAATCTATAAATATAATCTATAAAGTATTCTCAACATTTCTTCCTCACATAGTAATTATAAATCCACACATAATTATAATATATCTATCTAGAAAAATATGAGATAATTATGTTGTAATTTGTTTATTATTTTTTAATTATTTAATTATACCATTTATGAATTATTTATCATTATTTAAAATATTATAAAGAAGAAAATTTAAAAATTCACATAAAAGGATACCTGTAAATGTATCACATTAAATCAACAACACTTAAGATATGAGGACAGAGAGAGGTTTCTTCCATGATTAGAACAATAAGATAAATATAGTTTAATTGAAGAAGACTTCATAGATACTATATTTTGGAATTCCGGACTACCAAGGCACAACATGAGTTCAAAATTGAATTCATCATAATGTGTGGTGATTTTATAAGATGTAATTGCATGTTCTTGTTCACAGTATTGAAAATGCTAAATTAAATTCACTATTTAATTTCCTCTTAAAGGGATTCAAGAATGTGTAGTATGTAAAATCTTTTGTTATAGGAGTAACAAAATTGAATGAGTAAAAATAATCAATTCCCCTAATATTAGATTCTGAAATCAGAAAAACAATTTCCAGGTTTGACCTGGGAAAAAGAAAACATAAAACTTGGTTTTAAATTTTTTTTACCAAATAGAGAAGTGTGTAAGGGTAACATTTATTAAAATTATATAGAAAATTATTATCATCTAGAGGTAATGGTTTACAATTATGGATTCTTTAAAAAAGGATTTGTTACTAATTGGTTACTTTGTATTACCATTACACATTACTTGGTAATTAATAATTAGATTTATACAAGAAAACCTGCCCTTATATAGCAGCTTGGTTACCCATACATAACCATTAGAAAAACAATTTTACCTTCATGTTGTTCTATAATAATCCACATTACCTTTAAACATAATTAATATTACCATAAAATGACCATAGTGTTCCCTAACTTTCTCTTACCTAGAATCTAAATATTTTTACTAAACTTATATAGTAGCCCTAAAACCTTAGAAAACCTTTGAATATTAAGGGTTTCCTTTACGAAACTCCCAAAAAGAGTCCTATACAAAATTATATGTCACATTCCATTATTTATTCCCACATCTATAGTGATCCATTATCTTTACATATATTTTTACAATATTATTGATAAAAACATCAATTAATTACAACCTAAACATCTCCATGCCTGGTGTAATTGGAAGAATAGGTTCATAGTACAAAAAATTACGATGAAAATAAATTTTTTTATTTTATTCTATATTATGATCTCATAAATAAATTAAATATTTTAAACATCATGGAATAACATATGGAATACTGAGTGAAGGCCTCATCCAAAATACCATACATAATGGGTAAAAACCCCGTCTAGTTTGTCTAATGAGACCTACTGATGCATCGAGGGGATATAGAGGGACTCAAACATCACTTTCTAAGTACAATTAATTACTCATATAAATTTTGTTAAAAATGAACCAAATATATATATGAAATGAAAATAACATTACCCAATATGTAAACATAATCACTAACCACTCTGAGTAGTATGGGGAATGGTATCACGATAACACATCAACAATGAAACTGATCATGAACCATTTAATAAATTATGGTAGACGATAAAGTAAGATATAAGTGTCAATAAATATTAAAATTCATTATATCTATTGAAATAAATTAAAATACTCTAATAAAATCATTGAGAAATTCTTGAGAGAAATACCACTTTTATTATGAAAAGAAGTGTTATTTTGGAAAAATCAGTTCTACTTTTCATAAATGTTTGTATAAAACCTAAAATGAAATAATATAAATTTTCATGAAAAAATTATTAATTTTAGAGAAATAATGGAGTATTATAATTGATTATGGGTGGTACTTAAAAATGTGTAAGAAACTAAGAAGTTCCCTTTAATCGAGTTTTCTTATCAGGAAGAATTGAGAAGGGAACCCTATAAAACATGTATTTCCCTATAAGAAAAAGCTGAAATGATCTGAATATGTGATTTTGGAACATATAAAAATAATATATAAGAATGAAAAAAATAATCATTACATTGGGGTAAAGTTTGAGAAAGAGTAACCTGAATGAAAAATGGATGTTCGGTAAGAATCCCCTACCTTCTATGCAAATGTGTTTTGCAATTGAACATAATTTGATGGATAATAAAATTAAATAAATAAATTAACTAATTCATAACCTTATATACAATTATTTAAGTTCATTTATGGCCTTATTTATGGGTTATAAAGTTTAATTTCATCATTTGGTAGAATTCATTTACTTAGTTTTCTTGACAAGTTTTCATGTTTTTAAGTAATGAAGTTCATGTAAAATGGGTATAATTCTATAGAATTTTTATTATATATTGTTGATGAAAATAAGTAATATTAATTAGTTTTATATATAATTTTATCTCTATATATAAGGTTTAATTATTATATAACATGTTAATGATATTTGTTTAGATTAATTAATAATTTTTAGATCACAAGCAACTTGTTTTTTTTATCATTTCGTATTATTTAAATATGATACTTAAAAAAATGTTTTTAAAATAAATTTGAAAATATTTCTCAATAAATAATGTTTTTTTATGAAAAACCTTGAAGACATTGAAATAAATGAAAACTTTTCTTCCTTAAAGGCGATGAAACAACACCTCACAGACTACATTTCCATGTTTAGAATAAATGAGGGAGCTTAAGGGTTTGATGATGGATTATTCCATTAGAATAATAAAATTATAGTATATGAAAAATATTGAATTTTTCATGCTATTTAGATGAGTGGATGTGGAGAGACAATGATAAAATAAAATAAGTTAAAAGGAAATTAAAATAAAAAGTAAGAAGTTTTTACCTCTTCATTTTTTTTCCTCCTTGAGAATCTCCATAAGGAAAAGGTTTTTGTCTTATAATGAGACCAATATATCATGGAAATAGGGGAGGGGACTGGGAAGTGGACTGGTTATAAATTTTTAAATGCTCAAAATTTTACAAGGCTCGGATATTGGAAGGTGTGAGGAGAAGGAGTGGTATTTATACTGGAGGAGAGTGTTGTTCTTTGAATATTTTATTCATATGGTTATTATTTCAGCTCAAGACTACGAATAGTTAGATAATTATCATGAAATATATTAAAATAATGATGGAATATTTGATATTACTTTCATACATCATCCATACATAAAATATGACTCAATAATTAATATATTTTTCATTTATCAAAAATTAGCATATTTTAATATTCACTAAAAATTCAAGTATTTTAGAAAAATCCAAAAAATTCAACATAACCATTTATTTACATGTAGGATTCATAAATGGAGTTCAGTTTATGAAAATAATTTTCTATATATTAAAATTTTAAATTTTAAATAAAAAATTCATTTATTCAAATAATTCATTTTTTAAAATTATAACTAATTTTCTAACTCACTGAAAAATTAACCATGTCTCATTAAATTATCCTACAATCATAAGGGGAAAAATATTGATTTATTAAAACATTTTATAAAAATTAAATTTATTTTCAATCATTTTATTAATTATTACTTTGTTATAAAATATTTATGACTCACAAACATACCAAAAATTAATTATTATTTTTTAAATATTCATTTACATATACTATTATTTAAATATATCATACATTAATTTATGAGATGCCTAAATTTTATTTATACATTCATGGGAGAGGTTACTATTCATTTGTATGGATTACTATTCATAAGGTTCATATAACTATTCCTAAGGTTAAGTTACTATTTCATCAATATATGTTCATTACCTTCTAGAAATACCTCATATGTCTTTCATTCTTCATTTATAATGTTTTTATTATGTTCCTTAATTTATTTTCTGTGATTAATTCAATATGAAAAAAACATAAGATGGGAAATATCATTTATATAATTCTAGGTTGTCACTTCCACCGTTAGTTTATAATGAGTCACTGTATGTGATTCACTGTTAGTTTAAAATGATCCTTTGTTGGAGATCCCTCATTAGTTCTAGATCTGAAACCATTGGTGATCCATCATTTGTTAAAAATTAAAAAACTATTTTCAATCAACTATTAGTTATAAATGATCTACCATTGGTAACCCACCATTATTTCAAAATGATCCACCATTAGTGATACACCACTATCCTATAAAAAACTCTTTCTCCTTTAAAACTATTTAAATCTCCTCCCTTCCTCCACCAAACACCCTTAGACATTCCCTTGACACCTTAAACTCTATATTTCCTTCAATGTAATATAACATAAGTTCTTGACCATTATAGTTTTTGTAGTGTAAAGGTTGTGAAAGTAATATCATTCTTATAATAGAGGATGATTTGGAAAGAAAAAGGATGAAAGGGGTCATATATTATGTAAAATATGTAACAAAATATTTCATCTATAGAAATAAGTTTCATGGTATCATTTGAGACATATATTTGATGAAGCCTAAGATATATAAATGGGTAGTGACTTCATTGTAATTTTTAAGGAGTTTTGGAAAAATCAATTTTGAAATAAGAAAAATAATTGATCATTGTATCATAGTTCCTTAAAATATGTGTTCTAATTTTAAGAATCACTAATTCCAGGCGTTTTCCATTGGATTTAATCATGGAACAAAAAATTCCAAAAGTTCTTTATCCAATGGGGACCTGCATTCCAAAGACAGGTGTTTATTAACATTGAACTTTACGATACTAAAGAGCATGCATTGGTCGAGAGTATAGGTGGTTGGACTCATTACACCCTTTTGGGGGGAACTATTGTCTACTTTGGGACTCTTTATAAATTTAAGATATTTTCATGAATCCTTATTAATTCACCAAGTATATCTTATGTATCCCCTGGAATTTACAATCACTTATTAACTTGTATAAAATTTATAATCGTCAGTATGCATTCAAGGTTCTTCATTTAATGGAAACATTCATGTATTTGAGGTTCTCTACTAATGTGATCCTCTAATATACCGATTAGAGATTATTTTAATCATCGTTGTGATGATACTAGTTTTTAATCCACTCAGTGGGGCACTCTGGAATTTGTTGTCATCTATAGAGATGAAGGTTTGTTTTTTTCTTGGGATCGTGCCCATCAAATAAGCTACCTACATATCCTTGGGAAATGAATCAAAACCCTCGTAGTTCGGTGTCACATAATAGGACACATCATACATTTTAAGGTCTTGTGATAAGGACCTTTAAGCGAAATATGATTTGTCAAAACATAATGTGGGACTTATACTAAATTATCCCAAAGAACATGGAAAGGATATGGGATTCCAATTAGGATCAAACCCTATTTGGAATATTTCCCAAGATGAAAAGGGTTGAATTTATGTGTTGTGTTTGACCCTCATGGAGGATTCCTACATATCCCATATTAATGAAAATCAAAGCCCACGTAGTTGGATAAATCTCATAGGATAGTATGGTACTATGAGAAAGATGAGTTTAGGATTACCTCTTGAAAATGTTTCATTGATGATTTGAATATTGAATTTGGGGATTATATTCTAAGGAGGATTCCTAGTGAGCTCAGGCCTTGATACGACTTCCACCATATCCTGGTTTGAACAGAATTCATAGTTCTCGTAGTTCCATTGAATGGGTGTTTGTGAACATGTTTTAATAATCACATATCTCTAAGCCCATGTGAGTAATGCTCCATGTGAGAAACAAGAGGATGTGAAAGATTCAACAATGTCACTTTACACTTTTCCTTCTCCGCTGATGGAAGAGGGTGCATCGACCGTGGAAGAGGGCGAGGTGATGAGCCATCCCTCTGTTCTATTTACATTGGATAAGGGTCCAATTTAAGAAGGAAGGGATGAAGGTAAGGGGATTACACCATGAAGGATTCCCTGATGAAATGATCATGTTAGTAAAGGGATAATTATCTTATGCTTGTGTGGAAAAGTAAGTGTGAACTGTACCTTTCTTACCAGAGACCTGAGGTTCTGAGTCACCTCTTTGAGAAAGGAGAGGCCAAGACCCAACCCTCCTCCAAATCAGGATATTACCAAAAATGTTTCTGGGAGACATGACTATGTGACTATGGATATACAAACCCATAGACATTTCATGAATTCTAACCACATTTTGAAACAAATTTGGGAAACCTCTGACTGTGGAAATACAAACCCAAATAGGAATCATGCTAATGCGCATTTCCCAAATGTTCAATAATCCAGGAGGTTTTAGAAGAGGTATCAACAGAATCCCTTTCAGAAAATAGAGCCAATGAAGATTATGACTTTCCATGAATGGGTGAGGAAGTATTGATGTCTTGTAGACTAAATAGAGTGAAGATAATAAGTTAATCAAAGAGGGGCGCTCAAGTAGAGAAGGGCGCACACGTATGGTCGTGAAAGTACACTTGGGCAACCAGATGTTCACTTAAGCGAGGAAAAACCTATATAGTAATACATGGGTGAGACCTCTCTCAAGACTTAAAAATTATTCATAGGTGGTCTATGAAGTAGGAAAATCAAGTTCCTATGAGAGGAACGGAATGCGCAGAACTATTTCTGACCAAGGGATATTAGGCGATTTAGTCGGGAGAGTGTTATGGATTCCAAACACTAAAAGGACTTAAAGTAAAATGAACCTACCTTAAATACTCTAATCAAGGTGTTGAATAACTACCATGAATGTTTTAGAAGATTTGGGTGAAGTACTAGGGTGACCAAAGAAGTAATTGGGCTTCAAGGAAATTCGTTTGTACAAATGAGGGCCCCAAGGGTCTATTTGTAGGAAAATAAATGACCTTGGGAGAAATGAGTTGGGCACGAAAGTGACTTGCATGCCAAATTGGGGCGCACAAGTGGGCAGCATGACAAAATTGTGGCATGAAAGTACCTTGCATGCCGAAGGTGTTTTGGCTAGACTGGGGCGCTGCTTTGAGGACTTAGTCCAAATAATCTCTTCAATCAGCTTCAGCAAGGTGGCACACAAGTGTTTCTGCGCAGGTACCTTGGGCGCCTCTATAGTTACAAACCCAAATAATTGATTTTTACCGTGGAGGATGCACCCCCACACCCCTCAATTGGGTTAGTGCTGGGATACGGTCCCAGCCCTTGGGGTGCCTTTGCTACCGTCATTAAACCCCATGAAAAAGTCTCAGTCGCACTGTGAACATGTTGACCCTGGTTGATGAAATTTTTAGGAGAAGTTCATGGAACACATTTCATGGTGTCTACAATCATTAAAATAAATATTTTTATAATATTGGGAGAAAACTAATTTCTTTTGAAAAACATGAAATTCTACAGAGAGTTTCATATAAAATTACAATGGTAGTAGAATGATGTGTTAATGTAGAAAATGTAAAAAATGGATGTTTTTCAAACATTAATGAAAATTACCCAAATTGAAATTTCTATAAATTTATTTAAAAAATATAATTAATTAAAATTATTATAAAATAACCATAATCAATTAATGAGGCATATATAAGGACATTTACAAAGCATCTAATGAACATAGACATGGAATAAATAGGTTTCAGAATGAATAAAAAACAATGTCTGATATCATTATAATTGGTAAGTAACATCCCAAAAGAGTAATTAAATAGAAATAAGGGATTAGACCCTTATGGTATATTTTAAATGATTTATCTTTCAATTTAAATATCTATATCAAAAACCCCAAGATGGGTTTTCATCAAATTAGAAAATCTTTCTGAAAATTATATTTGCCGAAGAAACCCTTATTATATTAGTAACATAAGAATCAATGGATCTTGAGAGGAACATAATGAAATGTGCAGTACACACTCAAGATACAGAAGATATTTTAAACCTGAAATCTGTAGGGCTATGAATAAACCATATAAAACAAATAATGTTATGAAATATCAAATATGTAACATGAAATTAAATTTGAGACAAAGAACCACTTAAAACCATATAAACATTCAACTAAAACCCCCTAGAGGGATATGATTTAAAATGAAAATAAAATAAAATAAATAATGATAAGATCATTATTATTAATATAAATGTTTTGGTAGATACACCATTCCAAGGGTAACATGGTTTATAATAAGGAATATGACTCAAGGGGTGAAATTTTGAGATAAGAAACCCTTACGTTAATTCTTGACTTCTATTAATGCATTTAGATATCTTGTATAAAATAATTAAATACCTTAACAACCCATTTAAAAATATAATTCAAATCTACAACATTTTAGAATCTTTATTTTTAATTTTTATCAACATGTGTATTAGTTAGTTAATATCAAATTTAAATATAAGGCGTGAGTAATCTCTATCATATTGAACTTATTTTATAATAGAGGTGTTGTTCTTCATTATTATCCAAAAGTTCATCATTTTTAGATCATACACCATATCAGAATTTATGTTTTATAATTATTTATAATGTGATAATCTCACCCTATAGGAGATTTTTTTTATAATTATAAATGATGAAATCAGATATAAGTATGGTTCAGTAATTTTTAACGAACAAGTATTCGTATATTAATTAATGAGTTTAAAATTAATATTACCATTACATAAAATAAAATGAAATAAAATTTTAATTTGATTTTTTATATAATACATTTTCGGTAGTTATGTTCTCAAAGTCATATATGATGATATTTAAAAGAATTTCTCATGTAGGTGGTTATACCTTCTCAAACATGAACATACCATAATTAATGGATAATTATGATTATAAGAGTGGTTTTATTAAGAAAAATGTCATTATTAAAAAATTAAAAATAAATTCTTTACAAAACATAATTTTTAATGATAATTTATTTGGTTTTAATAATTCATAAGGAAACTGAATGCTAAATGTGATATGTAACTTCATAGAGGTGGTGGTCTGCACAATGAATGGTTTGTTTTTTTATATCTCAATGAAAAAGAGGGAAATAAGGTGGATTATGATTGAATATTCATAATAAAAATTATATCATAGATTTTTTATTTATGCTTCAATTTTACCCATATAATCAGGTAAGAGAGCATTTTTGTGAAAAAATGGATGTCATCTTCTTGTAGAGGCAGTTGTCCGCACAATATACGAATGGAAGATTTGTTCCATTATAATTGAAATGGGGAAATGAGTGTAATAGTTATTACCATGATATGTAAAAATTAGGTATAACAACCAAAAATGTTTCATTATATCATAATTATAAAATTATATGTCAGATGTATGAATGATAATAAAATAAGTTAGGAAAATTAATTACTCATAATGATGAATTGATTTTTATCCTAGAGGAATCCTTGGAAATGAAGGGAATATGCTATATTCATGTGTCCAAAACGAAAAATAATGGAAATTTTATAATGGGTAATGAATTGTTTAATACATTCGAGTAGAAAACTAATTTTTAGAGTGGTTTCAAAGGGGTTGTGAGAGGCCCCTTTTAGAAGTGGTGAGAACGAAATTTTTGAAAATTTTTCAACTGAATATAATGACAACACATGTTTTACATATCAAAAAGACACAAAAAATGGAAAATAATTAATTTTGGGTGTGATAAGTTCTATAATTCCTCAACCGTTAATTTTCAAACATGTTTGAAACATATATTTATGTATTTTACTCATCGAATATTTACTTTTTTCATTTTTTGTTTTACCATGGTAACTCATTTTTCCCTTAGAAGCTTCTTTTTAATGCCTAAAAATAAAAGGATTATTATTATTTTATTTATACCTGATTATTACAAATATTAAAAATAATTTATTAGATAGAATTTCTATTTCTTAGAAAATTAAATTTCAATATTACTGCATGTAACGTGTAAAAACACATTTTTAGAGATAATGAATTTTTAAGATGAAAATTTATGTATTGTGTAAAAGTATCAATGTATTTTTTACCCGTTATATAAATTTACTATTTATAAAAGAAAAAAATATTGATAAAAAAATGAAAAACATAATTTTATCAAAATAATATTTAACTATAAGAATAGACTTAAATGATTTTAATATTGGAAAACACTACTTAAGTCCGTGAAATATTGAATAAAATATTTATAAATTAATAATTGTATTTAAAAAATCATATTTTAATTCATTAAATAAATAGTTTAACAATAAAAATGTTGTATGCACTTTATTTTTATACTAATTCAATTATAAAGAAAGAGTTTTGGTAAAAATATATTTTCACATTTCACTTAAGAATCAGCTATTTCAGAAAAATAAAAAAATTAAAATTATTCTAATATTGACATGGTGAGTCTAGAGATGAAAATTATTATATAAAATTTAAATTCTAAAATTTTATAATTTCAATTTTAAATAAAAAAATAAAAATCTTTTTATAACTGTTTTCATAGGAATAAAAACGTTTTAAATTAATAACCATTTTAATTTTAATTTCCTATAAAATTACTAATAAAATTAGTGTTAATATAATATTCGTTTCAAAAATATATTTTATACATAATATATAGATTTTATTAAAATATATCACATAAAATACAATTTTATAATGGTTACAATTTAAAGTATAAGTCGGTCTTATTAGCTACATAGCTAAACGAACTGAATTTTCATCAATGCAATATTAATAATAATAAATTTTTTATTCTTATATATATTTCATAATTTTGTTACCATTATTTTTTCAAAAATTTATATGAATATATTTTAATAGTTACATAACATTCTACAGTTTATTTTTGTTTGATGTTACGCATATCACATTCAGTCCCAAATATTTGGTCTTAAAGGAATATATAATTTAAAATCGTTAGGTTTTATAACCAAAACCTATAATAAATTCAGAGGAAGAATGGAAAGGGAAATTCTTCGAGATTGGTCAAGATAAATGGATCAATAAGTTTCAGGAAGAGAGGAGAGGTGGTGTACCTTTATAACTAAGTTGAGTAGAAATCTTATAAATATATAAACTATTAATATATAATATGTGTCTAACTCTTTCAAAATGGATCCAAATATATATATATTGATTTTATAATAAGGAATATAATGATGAAAAAATTCCAAAAATAAAATTTTGACCTGTTTAATTAGTGTTTTGAACCTTACCTCTTTATTTAACCCCCTCATCACTGATTTGAACATTAACTGTGGTAAAACAAATTTGAATCCCTATGGGTAATAAAAGTAATTTTAAAAATGAAAAGTGGAATCTATGATTTCAAACAATGATATGATCAAAAATTTATCATGAACATGAGTTTATATAGGATATTTATTATTTTACCAGGGTTTAAATATAATTTTTAAACAATAATTACCATTTAATATAATTTTATAACTATTCAAAAAATTTGAAATTTATCAAATCTAGAAAAAACAATTAAATTGAATATAAAATATTTTCTATTCAATTATAAATTGAAATTATACATATAATTTTTATAACCACAATTCATCAAAAATATATTTATTTTATTGTTTTTAAAAGAATTTTCTTGTTTTTTCTACTACGTGCACAAGCAGTACTTCGACGTTGTGTAGGCATTCAAAAAAATTATATGATATCTAAAAATTTAAAATAAACTAATATCAGGAATATTTTTTATTAAGAATAAATTTTATCATATATACTCATTAATATATCATTTTATTATATATTCATATCTTCACAACATAATAAGTAATAGATAGTGAAATTTTGTAATCAACCATTACATAAAATAAAATAACGGGTGTAATAAAAGGAAAGTGTCACAAACATGAAATATATTTGAATAATGGATGATTTTGGATGAAATACACACATCTAGTAAAAACTATTCAAGTGTATGATTTATTTGTAGGTCTTATATAATATTTTATGCCCAATTTACCCATTTCACCATTTAACATGGTGATATAATTTTACAATGGTAATTATTCATTACGAAAAAAATAAGAGGAACCATATAAACTAATATATACCTCCTAATTATAGATATAATTCCATTTTTCATGATTCAATTTGTATAATTATCAATACATAATTTTAATAAAAGGGAAAAAAATTCTATGAAAAATAATTTTTAGATAAATATGTTTCTACATATAAGAATGAACATATACCGAAATAAAATATAATACTAATTCATATGGAATTAAAAAAATATTTTTAATAAAATTAATATTGTGTAAAATTAAAATGAAACCCTAAAAAATTTAAATTTTAAATTACTATATTTTTTGAAAAGAAATAAGAGATTTGTAAAACCAACATTTTACTATTCACTCATAAATCAGTATTTTCTGAAAAATCAAAAAACATCACTCTATGGTAAATTTGAAAAAATTATTACAATACTTTTTGAAATAATTTTACTTGGTTTCAAGGAAATTAATTATGATATCTATTAAAAAAATTATATATTAACCATTTTAAATAAAATACATTTTTGAAGAAAAAATAAATTTATTCTAATTTCATGCCTAATAACCAGAGTTAAATGATTTTAATTATTTTCAAAGGATATATAATCTATTCATACCATTAGTTTCATTTAACAATAGTGATTAATTTAATATTTTAAGACAAAAAGACATTGTTTACATAAAATTAGTTTTCTGAAAAATATAGCTTTTTCCCTTTAACAGGTTTCATCTTAATTTCAAAAAAATTGAAAATCAATGTATGAATGATTATTCATTTTATTTAGGAAATTTTTTTTACATATCTATCATATTATGTTTATTCATATATATATCTTCCAAAAAAACAAGTGGGTTATAGTAGTCATATTTAAATAATAGAATTTCTATAGTATATCATTGTTCATTTAAACATAGTGTTTCATATACTACAGGTTATAGAATTTAGTATTATTTAAGTTAAATAAAATACCAAAAAATTTAGAGATACATTATACCGCCCCTTAAAATTAATTATTTATTCTAGATTTAATCTCATGTCCAATGAATAAAGGGTTTAAAAAATTCAAAATCAATTCCTAAGAGTGGAATAAAATATAAATACATGAGAAAATTAACTTTTAATCCACATATATAACATTTTATTTTGAAATAACAGTAATTTATATGATAATTCTAGAAAATATATCATTTCCTCAATAGTTTTTAAACAATTAATTTCCCATTATTAGACTCTTAAATTTGATGGAGTTTCTAAAATAATACTTTAACATTTGTGAAATTAAACTCAATTGATCTATCTTCCTCTTTCTTATTTTGAGTAATTATTTTACCCTCAAAATAGAGAATATGATAAAATATACTTACATTATTTAATTTCATTACCTGACCGCAATTTCATCCTTTAGTTTTCATTCCAGAAGTTTCCACTTATATATCATCTCATACTCTAGATGTAACGACCTAGAAATTTATTAATGAAAATGTATCTTGGTCTATTTAAATTTATTCATATGGTTATGTAAAAATTATGAACTTATTTTGGTTCTATGTTTTGGATTTTCAAATACCATTAAGAACTGTGACCATTTCTAATATAGATGTTGAACCATGATCACATGATTAGTATAAATATAGTGCATCAACAAATCCAATTTACTCTGACAATGGAAGTGATGGCCTCATCCAATAGACTTTCCCCATACAAAGCCCATTTTTCGGATCTTCTAAAGGAGGTGGAATCATTGGGATTCACTCTTGACCAAGCCCATGCCGAGCATGAACACGTTAAGATTGAGCGGACCCGACTACGGGATAAGTGGAAGTTAATAGAGATTACTGTCTGAGCGATGTTATCTGAACCACCCCAGGAGTCTGTCACCATCGCACACCTTACCCTTGAGTCTTATGTGGGTGTTATAATGGGTTATGTAACAAGAAACTATCACTATTATTGTGTATATTATTCTTTTATATAGAATATACATTCTTTTTGTTATTGTTTCTTTGTAAATAGTTTATAAAGCACAAATAATATTTTTAGTTAATATTCAACTAAGAAATATATTTTGATGAATTAATGGACTTTTTAATTAAAATTTATTTTAATAAAATTTTATTATTAATATTAAATTACTTTTCATTAAATATAAATTATCATATAATGTTATGAATGCAATAGTAATTTTTTTATGGTTTGAAAGCTGTTTTTGTCAAAACCCATGACTTTTCAATAATTGTCGTTTATTATTTTTAAAAAAATTCACATATTTAAAAAATTATTTAGATAAAATTCAGATTATTTTAAGAATCAGGAAGTCTAAATTATCCCACTGTTAATTTTTCATAATTTTTTGGGACAGTCGAATTTTGGGGTAAAAATTAAATACTGTTTAAATATATAATGCATTTTATGACATCATAATGACCCATTAGTGATGTAATAAAATAATATAAAAGTTATGTTCATACAATATATGTTTTATCATTAATAAAATGCGATTTTGGGTTTGTTTGATTTATTTTACTATGCTTTTGTAGACCCTTCAATATTTATAAAACATTTTGTCTTTTTAAATTGTTTTCCTTGATAGTGTGACTCACCTCGACATAAGAAACCCTATTATATTAAAATATTAGGCCATTGGAATTATATAATATTGTTTTCCAATCCACTTTTGGAAAAACCATGGGAAAAAACAATGATATGGTTTGTGGTTTTTATTAGTTTATTGTGAGGTAACCGAAACCTAAATAAAAAAGAATTCCCTCTCCTTTCCTATATATACCCACCCAAGCTCACACTTCCTCTTCACTAAATGCCTTTTAAGTTTTACCAAACTTGATCTACTCTCTTTATAATCCTCCCAAGGTTCCCCATGCTCCTAATAATCCTCTCTCAAGCCTCTCCCATGATTTTTGTATCGTACTTCCAAGTAAGGGATTACTTCATTTCTCATTTTTGTCCAATTTTATTTATCCTGTTATGCCATTTTGTTTTCAATTAAAAATGTTGGGGAATGATTTAGAACCTCCCCCATACATTCCTCTTTATGTTTGGATGATGGTAGACCCCTTTGTCTCTCATTAATGCCTCTCATTTACACCTGTTACCATGCTGAAATTTCGTGAGAGATTTCTCTCTCCTCTTTTACATCCAAATAATTTTTCGGTATTATTCATATAAATTACATTACATTTGTGGGGACATGTATCTATATGACCCCATTTCTGTACAATTAATGTTCCAATTATTAGACACATGTTTCTCTCTCATCAATCATTTTCATGAATCCTTATGTCACTTAGTTATGCAGCAGAAATTGTATTGTGTTCTTCCAAGCCAAGATCATTATGTAGTGAATACCATACCCATGTCTCTATCAATGGTATTCACCTTTATTCACATATACAAATTTAATGAAACATTCATTTATTTATTCTACATTACTTAAACTTGGAATAACTTAGGATGTTGATTGATTCCCTGTTATATGATCCTTGTGGAACACTTATGCATGAAATGAAATGTTTAAGAAGGGTGCACCCTAATAGTGATCCAATGCATTGGGTAAAGTATAGTATGATGACATGTCATGTGAAATGAGTGTTGACTAATTCTAATTCATGTTCAATGAGGGTTTACTTGTTCTTTATGCGCAATGATTGTTTACTCATGATCCATGTACAATGAGCATTGGATCATTCTAATTCCATGTTAAGTGTTGTTTCCACATTTCCATGTTATGATTAGCATTATTTATCATGCCTTTTTGTTCATGTTTCTCTTGTGCTCCATTTATATGACTATTGTCTAACATGTATTGTATTCCTCATGTTATTCCATGTTTATTCCCTTAATTGGATTTATATCTCACCCTTTTTTATGCTTTTCCTCAGGATATCCCATGCAATGATAAGTACAGGGGAATGTAGTGGCCATGTAAAGGATGTTTTAAATAAAGATGTTGTGTGTTTTACATTATAAGTTGTTATGTAATGTTCATAATCTTTAAAGACACTAGACCCTTCGATCTTCTATGTTTTATCAAGTGAATTTTATTTAATAAATCAGGTTTAATTATGTAATAAAAAAGAAGATTTGTTCTAATTGTTATCATAGGGTAGGTTTAGTTATTTTTGGGGTTAGGATTAGAAAGCCCAAGTAAAGCCTTAGATACAAGACTATGTATAATAAACACATACTTAATTTTTGGTGAGTATTGAGTAAGTTTTTTATCATGAAAATACATCCATGTCTGGATATGGGCAGGTAGAGGAGGATCTAGAACAGATGTACCTAGGAGTGGAAACCCCGACAAGGAGTTTCAGGCGTGACTTAGGGTATCCTGGTACATTATAATGGGCCTTGCTTCACTATTGGTTAACACACTTCTCGGGGATATGTTTTGGTAAATTCACAAGCTTACCATCAACCATTATTATGAGAATAAAAAAATTCCACTAGGAATACCTGTTAGAAAATATATCATGGATAACATATATTGAATCTTATAGACTCTTATGTTAAGGAAATAAATGATATTTATAAGTCATACATTCTTGTCTTTGGATTCCCCTTTATGTGTTTAATATATTTAAAAACAATATCTTCCCCAAGACTTTTTTATGAACTATATGAGTAGAACCAGAATCAAAATGTTGAATTTAAGGTTATCGTACATAGTTCTACGCATAATTTTGTATCTCGAAAGTTTAGTAGAACAATCCCAACACCCCCAAAAATCATGGAAGAAAAGATTCCAGTGATTACGAAAAATGGGGCAATCATTTCATCCCATGAATATAACTACTCCCCGGTTATAATTGGAGGATTTAAATTCCAATTGAAACACATCATACTCCATATGGTGGAATTTGATGCAATTATTGGCATGGATTGGATTTCCCTATATAGATCCAACAAAAATTTCTAAAAGAGGGAAATCACTCTCCATGTGGAGAATCAACCCCTGTTTCTGTACAAGTTCAAGGAGGAAGATGAATCTTATATAGCTCCATCATATCAAGCATGGATATTAATGCCCTATTAGCACACGTATATAGCTCAGATGATTGAGTTAAACAAGGAAACCATCCTTTAAGTCATTCCTATTGTGAGTGAATTAACTGAAGTGTTTCCTAAGGAATTTCTTGGTCTTCCTCCTAGAAGAGATATCAAATTTTCAATTGACCTTATGCCTGGGTGGTTTCCATTATCAAAGACCCTGTATAGAATGGCTATTTTGGATCTTGAGGAGCTGAAGAAACAACTACATGAGAATCTAGATAAAGGGTTTATATGACCATGTGCTTCACCATGGGGTGCACTAGCCCTCTTCGTCATGAATAATGATGGTTCAATTCGCCTTTGAATCGATTATCGCGAGCTTAAGAAAATCACAATAAAGAAAAAGTTTCCTCTATAATTAATTGATATGTTATTAAATAATCTACATGGAGCACAATACTTTTACATGGTAGATTTTCGGTCAAGATATTATCAACTAAGGGTAAATATGGAACATATTTCCAAGACTACTTTTTGTACAAGTACGAGCATAATGAATTCATAGTAATGCCTTTCGGACCCACTAATGCTCTAGAAATCCTAATGTACTTGATGAATAGTGTCTTTAGAGATTACCTCAACAAATATTTGGTAGTCTTTATGGATGATATTCTAATATACTCTAAAACCATGTAGGGTCATGAGTAGAATCTATGAATTGTACTAGAGACCTTGCAAAAGGATAATATCTAGGAAAAGTACAACAAGTGTGAGTTCTGGTTGAAGGAGATCTCATTCATGGGCCATATCATCATAAGAAATGGTATATTTGTGGATCCGTCGAAGATAGTTGTAATAGAGGGATGTATGAGGCAATCATTGGTAATGGGTATCCATAGATTTTTGGGGTTAGCTGGATAATATCGACAATTTGTGAGAAATTTTTCACGATTGTACAAACCTCTTACCAAGATAACGCAGAAGTTAGTAATGTTTTTTGGACTTATTAATGTGAAGAAAGCATCAAGGAGTTGAAAATTAGGCTTATCACTACACATGTTCTCACATTACCCATAAGTGGAGAACTTTTGGTGGTATTCAATTATGCTTCGATGAATGTCATGGGTTGTGTGTTGATGTGAAATTACAAAGTCTTTTCCTATGCTTCAAGGCAATTGAATGTTCCTAATAAGAATTATCCAACACATGATATAGAGTTGGTTGCGGTGATGTTTACATTAAAAAATTTCTGGGATTATCTCTTTGGGGAGAAGTGTAAAATATATATGGACTGCAAAAGTATCAAGTATATATTCACATAGTAAGAGTTGATCATGAGACCATGAATATGGTTAGAGGTGATCAAAGACTATGAATGATCAATACATTACCACCCAGGGAAAGAAAACAAGTTTTCGGATGCTCTATGTAGAATGGACCTAGGGATTCTATTATTCATGAGGATTGAGAAGGAGTAAATCTTTTTATATTTGATAAAGATGGACATGGGAATCATAAATAAGGGAACACTATCAATACATTCACAAATGATTGCTCAACCATCACTTTTGGAATGTGTAAAGGATTCTCAAAAAGATGATGTGGAAATTCAGAAGAAAGTGGAAGCTATCAGAAAAGGGAAATCCTTAGAGTTCAATGGTAATGAAGAAGGAATTGTGAGATTTGGGAAAAGACTATGTGTTTCATCAAGTCCAGATCTGAGGAAAGAAACTTTTGGTTGATGCATATAGTTAAAATTTCTCTATTCGCCTAGGAAACACAAAGATGTATCGAGATCTCTGAGATCATTGTTGGTGGGATAATATGAAGAATAAGATCGCTAAGTATACATCAAAGTTCCTAGTGTGTTAGTAAGTGATGTCAAACAGGCAGAAGTCTAAGGGGATTTTGAAACCATTTCCCATACCCTCATGGAAATGGGAGAACATTACCATGTACATTATCACTGGACTTCCAAAGACATCCAAAAGCTACGATGAAATATGGGTTGTTGTGGATCATCTTACAAAGTCTACACACTTTATTGGAATTGGTTTGGATTTCTCTTTAGATAAATTGGAACATATATATATATCAGGGAAGTTGTAAGGCTGCATGGAGTACCAAAATATATTGTATGCAATCAAGATCCAAGATTCACCTCTATATTTTGGAAGAGTATTCAACATGCTCTGGATATTGAGTTGATCTTCGGTGCAGCTTTTCATACTCAAAATGATGGCCCATCTGAGCGGACTATCCAAACACTTGAGGAAATGTTGAGAGCGTGCTCAATGGACTTCAAAGAAGGATGGGATGAACATATCCCTCTTGTCGAGTTCTCATACACTATCATTTTCCACTCGAGCATCTGAATGACGCCTTATGAAGCCCTGTATGGGGAGAGGTTAAGAACACCGTCATGTTGGGATGATGTCAGTGATCATAAGCAACTAGGACCAGAAATGGTCGAATAAATGGTGGAGAAGGTGAAAACCATTCAGCAGCATATCAATACATCCTAGAGTTGACAGAAGAGTTATGTAGATAACCATTGATAAGAAATTGAGTTTAAATTTGGAGACATGGTATTTCTATGCATATCTACATGGAATAAGGTTATGATGTTTGGAAAGAAGCGGAAGTTAAGTCCTAGGTACATCGGCCCCTTCAAGATTCTTGATCGTGGCAGGGTTGTGGCCTATCAACTAACACTTCCACCTACCCTATCTAAAATACATTATGTCTTTCATGTATCCCTTTTAAGGAAGTATACACTATACCCTTCACAAGTACTCTCATATGAGGTAGTACAACTGGAGTATGATCTACCTTATGAAGAGAAACCAGTGAAGAACTTAGATAGTAGATAAAAAGATCAATGAAACAAGATAATTCCCCTCATCAAGGTGTTGTGGAAAACCCCCCAGTTTGAAGAAGCAACATGGGAATCAGAGGAAGAGATAAAGCAGAGTTACCCGCTTTTTATTAACTGTGGGAAAAGGAAATTTTGAGGGAAAAAATTCTTAAGGCGGGAATATTGTACCGACCCAAGAATTAATTAATGAAAATTTCTCTTGGTCTATTTATATTTATTCTTATGGTTATGTAAAACATATGTACTTATTTGGTTCAATGTTTTGGATTTTAAAATACTGTTAAGAATTGCGACCATTACTAATATAGCCTTTGAATAGTGATCACATGATTAGTATAAATATAGGGCTTTAACCAATCTAATTTACTCAGACAAAGGAAATGATGACCTCATCTAGTAGACTTGCCCTATATGAAGCCCATATGTCGATGCTCGAAAAGTAGGTGTAGTCATTGGGATTCTCTTTTGACCAATCTCTAGCCGATCTTGAACACATTAAGCTTGAGTGGAACTGACTATGGGAGAATTGGAAGTTAATAGATATTACCACTCGAGTGATGTTATCTGAGCCACCCCAAGAGTCTATCACCATCGCAAACCTTACTCTTCAGTCTTATGTCAGTTTTATAAGGGGTTATGTAACAAGTCCCTAGCACTATTACTATGTACATTATTATTCTATATAGAATATACATTTTTTTATTGTTACTTTGTAAAACAATTTAAAGCACAAATTGTATTTTTAGTTAATATCCAACTAAAAAATCTTTTTTGATGAATTAATGGGTTTTTGAATTAAATAATATTTTAATAAAATATCATTATTATTAAATTATTTTTTATTAATTATAATTTATGGTTTTATTTTGTGAATTAACTTGTAATTTTATTATAGTTTGAAAGCTGCTTTTGTCAAAACCCACAAATTTTTGATAAATAACCGTTTTTATTTTAAAAGAAAAAATTCACATATTTATAAAAAAATTTAGATAAAATAAATATTATTTTTAAAATGAGGATGTCGAAATTATCCAATGGTTAATTTTTCATAATTTTTTCCGACAGTCGAATTTTTGAGTAAAAATTATATCATGTTTAATTATATATTGTATTTTATGACATCATAATGACCCAATAGTGATTTAATAAAATACTATAAACATTTTGTTCAGCCAATATATGTTTTCACATTAATATAATGTTATTTTGGGTATGTTTAATTTATTTTACAATGCTTTAGTGGACCCTTCAAGACTTATAAAACATTTTGTCTTTTTAAATTGTTTTTCTTAAGAGTGTAACTCACCTCCACATAAAAAACCATATTATTTTAAGAAGTTCGTCAATTGGACTTAATTTTTTTCCCCTCTCCCTTTTCATACAATATGGGAAAAAACTAGGGTCTGGTATATGGTTTTGGATAGTTTAATGTGAGGTGTCCCAATCATAAATAATAAAGAATTCCCTCCCTTTTCCAATAAAAACCCACCCAAGATCCCAATTTCTCTTCACTAAAAGCCATTGGAGTACTACAAACCCATGAACTCATCTCTCTAGAGTCCTCCCAAGTTTCTCCATGCTCCAAAGAAGCATCTCTCAAGCCTCTCTCAAGATTTTGGGATCACACTTCTAAGTAAGGGATTTCTTCATTTCTCATTTTTGTCCAATTTTTCTTTAAGTTGTTATGACCTTTTTTTTAAATAGAATTGTTGGGGTATGATTTCTCACCTCCCCAATACATCACTCTTTATGTTTGGATGATGGGAGACCCATTTATATATCATTAATGCCTCTCATGTACACCTGTTACCATATCGAAATGCCGTGAGGGGTTTCTCTCTCCTGTTTTACATCAAAGTAATTATTTTGTATTACGAATCTAGATTACATTATGTTTGTTGGGACATGTATCTATATAACCCCTTTAATTTAAATTTCATGTAAATATGATGATACACCATTTTCACTCTCATCAACAATTTTCATGAATCCTTATGTCATGTCGTTATACTAATGAAATTGCATCGCATTTTTCCTAGCCAAGGTCATTGTGTAGTGAATACCATACCCATGTCTCAATCAATGGAACTCACCTTTATGAAAATATTCATAATTAAATGTAATTTCATTTATTTATTCATCATTACTTAATCGTGGAATAACTTATAATGTTTATTGATTCTATGCTATATGATTCATGTGGCACACTTATGCATGAAATGAAATGTTTAAGATGGGTGGCCTTGATAGCCCTCTAATGCATTAGATAATGTATAGTATCATGATACGTCATGTGAAATGAGTGTTGACTAAAGATAATTCATGTTCAACAAGGGTTTTCTCTTTCTTTATTTTCAATGATGGTTTACTCATGCTCCATGTGCAATGAGCCTTGGCTAATGCTAATTTCATGTTAAGTGTTGTTACCACATTTCCATGTTATGATTATCATACTTTATTAAGAATTTATGTTCATATATCTATTGGGCTCCATTGATATTCCTATTTTATAACATGTGTTTTATCCTCATGTAATTCCATGTTTATTCCCTTACTGTGCATTATAGCTCGCCCTTTTTTATGCATTTCCTCAGGTTATCCCATGCAATGCAAATCACAAGGGAATGTAGTGTTCATGTAAAGAAATTTTTCAATAAAGTTGTTGTGTGTTTTACATTCTAAGTTGTTATTTAATATTCCAAATCCCCAAAGACACTAGAACTTTCGATATTCTATGTTGTATCAAGTGAATTTTATGTAATAAATATGGTTTAAGTGTGTAATAAAAATCATGGTTGTTATATTAGAGGTGAATACCAATGATGGATTATTCAAGATATAAAACTATGAATTTATAATGGATCTTGAGAACCTCAGAAGGATGAAAAGTTATTTTTATTATTTCTATCCATTAATCAAAATTAATAATGGTTAACAGAACTTAATATAATAATTATTATGAACAAAAACTATTCATATCTCCAATGTCTCAAAAAATAACACCCAAAGATCAAATTAATTACTTATAAAAAAATAATCAAACTATTATAAGGCTAATTGGATAAATAATGATTTGGATAATTTGATATCATATTCATCTTGGATTTACTTAAAATGTATTTCAAAATAACACCAACCACTCCTATGTTGCATAAAAAAATGTGTGTTCCCTACTCATATAATCTCCAAAATCTAAATATATTTTCCATAAATAAAATACTTCTTTATTAATAAATAAGATATTAATAATATATATATAAGATAATTTAACCTTTACTCCAAAAATTACATCCCATCTTAGGAAAACATATTTCTATTTTCTATAATAATATAAATTTCTATAAATGTACTAACCCTATATTTCTATGGACTATAATTACCTAAAAATTAAATAATAAATTAACACTATTTTTTAGTACTATTTAACTTATATATAAAAAATTCATTCTTCCTTAAGCAAAATTTTTACTAAAACATAAACTAACCCAAGTGATTATCCCAAAAAATGTCCACAAATATATACAAAGTCATCTTATACTCTCATTATATAAAACCTACAAAGATTTATTTATTCCTCCAATTTTATAATCTGCCATAGAAACATTAACCCCTGATGGTGTCTAAAAATATTAAAATATCTTCTTTTGAATCATCCTAACCATTAAAGTTACCAAAACATTCCATTTATAACTAAATATAATGCCTTGTCTCATATAAAACCACTAATTACATGATTTATAAAAAGGGTTACACTTTCTTACATATCAAGGTTCTTTTAAGGTCAGATTCTTAGGTGTTTAGTAATAAATATTATATGTCAAACACTTACAATACCAAATGAACCATTCACTGAAAGTCCATTTTTTCCAAAAAAAATATTATTTTTGATTTCAAACTATTATTTTATTCAGAATACTTATTCATCATTTATGGTGAGTCTCTATAGTGGAAACATTTACCTTTAAATAGTTATTATAAATAATTAAATCCAATTAAAAATATTTTAACACATGGGATCTGATAAAAATATTTAAAAGTGATATAAAACATAAGTAAAATTGTCAGTCTAGTGAAAAAATTTAAAACCCAATATAATGTGTACCGGTTTCAAAATAAAACATTGATCTTATAAATAAATATAGCCACATGATAAAATCAAAATTTAATACTAAAAATCAATAATTTTACAAATATAAAAGCAACAATATAATACAAGTTCATCAGGGTGGGAAATAATAATGGAGACCAAGTGAACCACCTATTACAATACTCACACATTCATGGAAGTGATCCCATACTAGAAATTATGATGATATTCTCATTCTAAATATTTATAGATGAAAGAAAATCTTCCACCTTATTGACTTTATTCCATGTATGACTAATTTTAACATGACTCCTCAAGAGATCATTAATGTTCTGGATGAAATTTCCGATACTGCAATGTATGATCGCTTCCTATAAAGGTTATTGTAGATGATTAAAGGGTATATCACCAACACCTCTAAAATAAGATTTCTTATTTTACATATCTCCAAGATGCTGAGAATTTCTCTGACCTCCACCTTCAAATTATCTCGATGACCATAGTTTGATGAAAATTCAAGCACTATAGATCCCCTGTAATCCTGGACCACACTACATCCCCATGAAATCTCAATTTTACATCATCCATTGATATTAAATTTGAATCCAACATTTGATAGATTCCATTTCACCCATATTCCCTGAGAGGTAACCCGATGAGTCATAAATGTGAGATTTTTAGCTTGAAATAAACATCATTAGAGAGAGATACGTCTCCCAGATCCTCAAAAGATACCCAAGATCCATATCCAGAGCACCCAATCTCATATGCAGTGCAAGCTATGAGCTCTAGATTCCCTCATATTTGAATTTTTTTTAATACATCCAAATCATCCATTATCCCCACCTAATGTAAAATATCTTATTCTTTCTATTCACTTTTTATAGTTCTGGTATCAATAAACCAGTTTTGGAGGAAACCATCCATTGAATCATGTCGACCTCTATAACTAAAGAACACCCCAGAATCTTCTAGGTATAGAGTACCCACTACCCCAGATGGAAAAAAGTGACCTGTGGATTCCTTTATTAACCTTAAAGAGTAGGGGAATTTGGAATTAAGAGAAATTCCACTTTATTTCACCTTAGTATCAGAAGAAATGACATTGTGTCTAATACGCCAAAAAAAAAGATAAATTTTGATGGAATATCCTGACCCCACTGAATACCCTTATTCATCACTAAACCCTAGACTATGATGAAGAGAATGGGTGGATTTTTAATTGAATGTAATTGAAGGGGAGCATGTGAACCAGTCAATCATCCTCGTCATTAGGCATGATACTATAATACAAAACATAGTGTTTTTTTGTAAAAAAATTTTGAAATAGAATTAGATATTTACAATCCTCCTTATAGGAATATTTGGTATGGGAAATCCTAGGAAAACCAATATTATAGCAGACCAGATCTAGTTCCAATAACTGATATCCCTACACCCAACAACCCAATGCGGATGATGAAGAAGCTACCTAGAATTCAATTAAATATTTTTCCACATTCGGATAACCCAACCATTTTTAACATTATGAAACAACTTATAATTTCAAAAAATGTACTTCCCTAACATAGATAGACCTTACAGAAAATACCAAGATGATTTTCTTACATGAAGTGCATGGAACCCCACACATTTTTCACATTTATTCCCCTCCCTCTTCCTCCTTTTCTAGCCACTCCCACAATGCCCAATGGAATTTCACATCCTCATTAAAATCCTACAAAAAGTTCACAACAAGACAATCCATTATACTAATAAATATCATGGGATAATGGAGAGAGGATAAAATATGGATTGTAAGTGAAGAAATGACAATGTTAAATAAGGAAATCCCCCCCTCAAACGAGAGAAACTGATTCCTAAAATTGTTGATATAGTTGGAAATTCTATCTGAAACCCATAGAAATGGTTAATACAAACTTGAACCAAAGAAATAGAGGCCCCCAAATACTCTAGATGAATAGCTTCCTTGAAATATCTAGATATTAATCAATCCTTATACTTATCCTTTACGAAGAACACCTAGATATGAAATCATTAATATTGATTTTGTTGCTATGTTGACCAATCCATTTGATGTACTCTTCCAGGATCATGTTGAGTTTTTGAATAGACCTTCTAATTCAATTAATAAAGAAAATAATATCATTAGTAAAGATTAAATGAGATGTACCAATAATATTGGGATGACAACGATATGGAAGAATTGAACCATTAGTAATGCTCTTTGTGATATATCTAGAGAGAGTATCTGGTACAATGATGAAAATTTTGTGACATAATGGAACTCCTACCTTAGGCCTTTATCTGATTTAAATAAACCACATTATCTCACAATCACAGTGATTAAAAACCATGTTGAACTATAAAATAAAAAAATAAGGTCAATAACCCATCTAAAAAACAAAATTCTTGACATAACATTGAGGAAGAAGATACATTCCATTCTATCATATGATTTATCTATATCTACTTTAATTATAATATTAGAACCCATTTTTTTAAAGTTTAGGTCCCCAATCATCTCTTTTGCTAGTCCAATAGTGCCCTAAATAGATATCCCATGAATAAAAAAATGTTGTTACTCTAATACCAATCCATTAAAATGAGGGTCTAACCTACTATTAATAATATTTTCCAAGTCCTTGTTTGAGAAATTAATTTTGTTAATGGACGTGAAATGACTGATGAAGGAAGGACCCGTGATATTTTGAATGAGAATCACAATTGTAGTACATTCAACCCTAGAAAGACCCCCCTAAAGAAATCCTGAATAATCCCAATCAGTTCTATTTTAATTATTTCCCACGATTCCGCCTAGGAGGATCTGTGGAATCCATCAAGTCCTAGAGAACTCTGAGGATTGAAAGATTTAACTACCATCCAAATTTACTCCTTATTAGGAATACTGATGATATCACTATTCACCGACTCACACACTAACCATGGAATTTTATCAAAGAGTAGATAATTACCAATCAGATAACCATCTATCATGAGGGGATTAACATCACCATGTAAACATTTTATGTGAGAACAAACCATATATACAACATCATTCATATCATTAATGTAGGTTACATCTTCCATATGAATATTAGGGATGGTTGATCTCTTCTTTTTATTTATACAAGCATGGAAACACCCCATATTTTGATAAAACTCATTGAGCCAAAAATCTATAAATAATTCACGAGACACCCTCTATTCCTCCAGAACAAGATCCGAGAACCTAGCCTTCATGATAATGAGGTCACCAAAAATATCCTCATTTAATTATTCTTTCAAAACTGTCTTATCCTGTTCAATCACTTTTTTCATATCCTCTAGGCCCATGGTTGGTGATTGGAATCTCATAATCCAGATAAGAAGATATTCTTTATGATGAATTAATTTTTTATAATGGCCCACCCATGATGTTTCTTGAGTGGGTTTACTCCAGGACATACTATGTCATCAAAGGTGGCATCTGATGTCTACCTTTTAGAGAAGATAAATATCATTTTCTTTGACAAATTGAAATCAAGGAGAATGAAGATGGGATAATGGTTAGATAGGGATCTTACCAAATAGCTAGTCCTTACACTTGAAAATGTTCAATTTCCTGATTATTATCTAAAAACCTATCAATCCTACATAAATTTCACTGACTTACCTTTTGGTTATTTCACCATAAAAATCGATCCCTAGAATACCACTTTATTTTTTTATAAATATGTTGGTCAGATTTAGTGATTTTATCCACCTGATACGGGGCATCCCAAAAAATAAAAAATGGTCATTAACTGGATCACCATTAATGTAACTTGACATTCCAATTCGATGATAAAATTCATGAATCTTAAAAAAACACTACTTGGGATTCAAGATAGCTATAAATGAGGCTTTAGAATGACACATTTCCTATGAAATAAAATTTGTTTCACCCTAGAACCAATACCACCGGTGCTCCAAAAAAATCAGAATCATTTTAATTGGAGGTGTTTTGATTTGGCTCTAGGCACAACTAGACTCAATGAAACCATTATAGAAAAAAGTAGAGATTTCTGTTTGGACCGGGATCTTATGCATACCCCACCGATTGGAGAATCATTTAAATTGAACTCCATGGTCCGACGTCTAGAAGAATGATGCATCTTTGGTGGAAATATTACAACTTCACTCCCATCACACAAGGAGAAGAAACATAGGAATGGTGGGACACATTCATATCCAAATGAGTATAATCTAAGAAACCTTCATAGGGTGATGAAGATAGATCTAAACCATCATAAACAAGTGAAAATACATTGTAACTCTTTGAGGTTGATACCAAGATACTACAAGATGAGCCAGGATCCTTGTGCTATAGAGACTGAGGTGGAGGTGCAGAATGAATTATTTTTTTCCCATTAAGCACCAACATTACAGAACTAGGAATGTTAACATGTAACTTAACAAACTGAGATCCTTAACTCCATAGAAAAAAGGAAATGATGGCCATACAAGGATCAGTCATAGGTGAAGGAGAATTATGTATGAGAGAAGAATCCCCTGACATCGAAAGCAAAGAGCTACCACTAACTATTTCATTTGTCCTAGAAAGCCGAATAACTGAACTAGATGGTGTATAATACTACAAACACAAACCACCAATATCTGTGGAAATATTACTATTTCAAGATGAGATAAACGTAATTTTATTTTTAACATCATCACCGAAAGAACATTGAGTATATAAGAGGAGTAGAACTAGGGGTCCGAAAGATTATGAAATTATTGAGCCCATTCCAGACTATATTCAACATGAAGAACCATCTTCACTAGTTTAGCGTAGGATAGGTCCATGGAAACATATATACAAGCCATAGAGGTCTCTTGGAGATACACAATAGGTTCATCCATGCATTGAAAGTCGCCTAGGGGATTCCAAATTATTTCTCAAAAATCCACATTCTAAAAGGGAACCAACAACCCAAGAAAGTTATTCCAATCTACTTCCATAAAATATTATCTTCACGATGAGTTTCCATAGTCCAGTGGGGGAGTTGTAAATTATAATGATTCCCTATGTGAGAACTCTTGGCACAATTATTGACGATATCCTATTGTGAGGATAGGAAAAGGAAGAAATATTTATTATTGAGACCTGAGATGTTGGTTAGGTGTTCCAAAACCCATGATCGAACAATGTTTATCGAAACCCAAATGAGGATATCCACTCTGAATCATGCCACTAAGGTCTATCCGAGAAGAGTAGAAACCTCCTCAAATTCCCCCAGTAGAAAAGTAAGAAAAGGTGTACTATCCTCTGAGCTCACACAGTAGGATCTCTATAAGACTGCTGGGAAGAAGGTAGCTGATCATCCCGAGGTAGCAGATGTTTGAGAAGAACAACTTTCATATATGGCATGGGAAAAACGTTTCTTGTAGTATTTTAGATCTAAGATCTAGGGATATAGACAAAATTGTCTTTGGATCATCGTAATCCAGATACTGCGGCCTAGCTGATAGAATTGGGAGCTCCGACATGCATGATTCCACCACAATTTATCAAAAAGTTAGAAAAAGTGGAGGTGTTTTAAGCATGTTCTTCATAAACGAATTAATTTTTTTTCAAAATCAAACTTAGCTTTAATAAATAATTTTTAAGTCATTTGGGAGCATAATAAAACCATGAAATCATCAAGAAATAATTTCATTAAAAAACAAATATCTTACAATTCAAGGTTAAAAGAAATTACTTTCTTTATGGAATAAAAATATTTATATAAATAAATTTATAAAGAATGAAAGAGGTATCTTAAAGTATCATATTCATAACTCATGTTTAACACATATATGAAATGAATGAGGAATATTTAATTCCATAGGAGAAACCTACCATGTAATCTCCCTCGTTTTTTCCCTTTGAAGATAATTCCTTACCCCATTATTTAGAGAGATATATCGAGATCATCTCTCATCATGAGCTTTATTGGGATCAAAATTTATCATATGTAATGATGAAGTAACATATAATGAAATAAAACATTTCTAAGATAGAAAATTTTCATCATAAAATCAATGAAAAACACATTTTAAATCATTAGAAAATCTCATTACATTTTCACATTAAAATTTATAGAAATACCCAGATCATTTGAAATCTCATTAGGTAAAATATTACCATATAAATTTAATAATATAAGATTCTAAAAAAATTAATATATTTATAGGATTAATAATAATGAACCATAACTATGGAAATAGTATAAGGCTGTTATGCCCAATTCATTAAAATACCTTTCCTGTGCACTTTAGTAAAAAAAATGTCAAAACGTCCTATATGATAAATTTTAAAAATATTCATTTTTTAACATTGTAAAACAATATAAAAATTAATTGAAAATAAACTTTAAAACTATTTTTTGTATAAATAATAAATTTATTGGAATATCCCAAATAATATGGATATTGATGAGAATGATGTGAAATGAAAACATTAAAAAAATGTTTTGAAGAAAATTACCATACAGTTTTTATAAAATTAATGAAAAATAATATTGAAGAAAATTACATGAAATATATTTTTAAACAATTTAAATTTTATTAAATGAATTTAAATTGATATGTATATGGAATTTCCTATACCACATAAAAGAAAAAATTATGTGAAACTTTCAGAAGTCTCAATGAATCGAAATGTGTATAAAAATCATTTACCTCGAGTCATGAAACATTTCATACATTCAATAACTCTTCTTTATCGAAAAAAATTATTTTGAGTACACCTTAAAACTATTTTTAATTGGTTATTTACATTTTTAATTATTTTTTTATAAATTATTCTTACATCATATTTAATTAAATTCAGTATATTTTAATAATCAATCTCTTTTATTTATTTTTTCTAATATTCTGTTTGATCTTTGGTTATTATTTTTATAATTTTTCAAATATGTATTATTTTATTTTCATAATATTATGTTATATCTTTGGTTATTATTTTTATATTAATTATTTTATTTTATTTTATTATTTTTAATAAAAACAAGGAATTCTTTGTAATCCCATTACGTGGATCATATAACCACATTTAGGGGGACCTAGAGGTCAACCCCCCATGGGAGGTCCAGGCTTTGAATCATTCAGAAAACCTAGTTCACTTATAATGGTTTTGATCCACATGTGGGCCTATGTATAAGGCCCAGAGTACACACTTGTTTGGTGCATCATTTTGGCATTGATCTCCTATATAGTGTGTGCATGGTTTTTATAATATGAACCTAGGATCTGCACACCATTATTATTATACCATGCATTCTCTTTTCTTTCATTTTGACATGGGATTGGATTTTTATGTATATTGTTCATCTGTCCTTAAATTCTATAACAGAAGTGGTGAATCATAAGCCTTCCATTATCCATATTCTCCTGTTCTTTTTTTCAAACTCCAATGTATTTTTTGAACCCTGTGGGTGTATCCATTTTCAAATAATAGTCATCTCCTTCAGCTATCCCTTGAGATTTAGTACTTTTGTAAGAGACATAATGTTCCTTACTTTCACAACTGAGTTGCTTACTACCTTCAGTTTACCCTTGTTTTTCTTCTATTTTCTCTTAGATATTCAGTCATTCTAACAGTGGATGTAGATACCCGAAGCTTGACGTACATGAAAATTACATTACTTTTGTGGAATACTTAATACATAACAAAAACAGACACACAAGGACTGTAATAGTTTAGTGTCGTTGGAAACTTGGAACTTAATCTTCTAATTCTGGTGGAAGATCTTCAGCATCTCCCATAAAGATCTTCCACTTTTTGATTCCTTGCCTAAAATCCTTATTTTGATCCTGGGGGAAAATAAAACATAAAAAAAGGGTGAGCTCAAATGCTCAGTAAGGGTAAGCATGGATAAAATAAAATATACCATATACATTTTAACTTAAAAACCTGATCAAAATGTTTACACATAAAAATCTTGAGCAACGACATAAAACATGGAAGTACATAAGGCATAGATCATAATGGAACATAAACCATGATAAAATAGCATGGGAATAAAACATGTAATTTTGGAATCCATTAAGAACATGTAATGATTTCCATAGTAGCCAAGGCATTGCTGCCAAGACCATCTTAATGGACAAAGACCCTTTCTAAATCAAGGTCACTCCTCGTTCCATTCCTGTATTACTGAACCAGTTTAACTTGCTGTTCCAGCCATGTCTATCTCATGAGATATAAATCTTTACCCAATGCATTGGAGGGAGATATAGGTCCCACCCATCTCATAATGAAATCATTCTTACTTGTGCCAGAAAATAAACATACATCATTCATAATAACCCAATGAATAAAATGGGTGTCAAAAACATCATCCCATCATCACATAATCCATATAAAATAAATGTATATCATTTCATAATAAGAAAACTGAAACCATGTAAATCATAGAGACATTATACTTGGAACATTCACATAAGAAATAATTTCATCTTAGATGGTAAAATGGTTTTGATAAAACACTTGAAATGAATTCTTGAGGAAAATATCATTTCTTCTACAAATCAATTTCTTTCCACAAAACGTTATGAAATTTTAAAATTAAGAGATTTTGTTGAAAATAGTCCTCAAATATTTTGGACTAATCTTCATGAAAATAAGGCTTTATAAAACCATAAAAATCCATTCATGCCGTATAAGTTAAAAAAACATTCTTCTCGTACTTTTGTTGGAAAAGTCAAAAAGTACCTCGTACGAAAAATGACAAAAGATTCCATAGATATATTTTACTAAAAACTCACTAAAGGGTAAAATTTGATTTAAAAAATTGTATAAGGATATAAATATTACATATTGAGGAAACATGGTTGTGGATGATAAATATTCCCCAGAAAATTCTAAAGTATAAACAATCTCAGATAAAAATTGAGATTGCGAGATTGTCCATTAACTTAGGTCTGATTTGATTCATAAGTGTCCTAACCTCCTGTATAATGATTTAAATAATGTCATTGACTTATTACAGAATCATACTCATTGTTATGATATCATATATGGTTCACTTATGACTTTATATTACCCGTTCTTTTGTAAATTCCATGTTAAAGAGCGTTTTGGGTAAAATATTTTCATTTGTCGTCCGTGTTTTGACCTGTAATTATTCATATGATTACATAGATCATGATTACATAATTCTATAATATAAAAAATGATTTATATATAATATATATTCAGAATATACATATATATAATAGATCGATAAATGGAAATAAATACACTGTTCATGGAGACGGTAGGTCGTACGTATGCATGAACGTTGTTTTCGTTTCCTCATTGAATTGAATGGAATTAATTGAATGACATACATATATATATATATATACACATAAATCCAGTATCATTATTATGTCTTATATTTCATGATTACTTATTATATATACTTTATAATCATTCATGAACGGTTAACATGGAGAGTGAATCTCATCGTGTCATGGAGACGGTAGTCCATACATATGCATGAGCGATGATATCATTCCCAAGATCGTGGAATTGTATTAAAGTTTATGTATAATATTAGAGAATAAATATCACTTTATATTAACATATATATTCGTTACTTTCACCCTTATACCCATCCAAGTAAGGTGGTGGTGGAAAATAGATTACACCACGGCATGAAGACGGTATTCCGTACGTACGCACGCGCGGTGATATCGTTTTCTGTTGGTTGGATAGATGGTGAAATATGGTTGTTTCATACTTATAATGACATATCATTATATGATTGATACTAATTTTATTACCTCATAACGAAACAACTAGAAAATAATAAGTGGAAGAAGAAATAGTGTTGAAAGAATCGATAATGGGCATTACCTCTTCTTTGAAGCGCCTCTTTGAGACCTCCTCTTAGGGTACTAAAATTGGTCTTTGAAGAATACCAAGACATCTAGGATGTTTCTAGTGAAGTTGATAAGGGAAATGTTCAGGGTTTGGCCGATCTTAAAGGCTCAAATTGGGGTGAGGAAGAGAGGGAGGATGTGCCCTTTTATAAGGGAGGAGAGGGGCACCTTTGGAATTCTTAAAAATATTAATTTATAATAAATATATCCCCACTTAAAAACCTCCAAAAATGACTCATATTAGAATATAAGATGATATAGGGTTGTAATCTCATCAACCAATAAAATTTAGACATGTTAGGAAATTATTTTATACATTATCAGCTTGATTTATCCTTACTTAATCAATTTAATTTTATTTTTTGTAATAACATTCTAAATTTTAAATTATAACAAAAAATTACTTATTTGTTGTGAATTTTCCATAATTGGATACTTTATAACATTTTATACCATATAAATATAAATTTTTAATTTTTAAATATTTTTGTGATTTTTAAACAATTTTATAATATGTTATTTTTATAAAATAACAATAGTGTCAATTTTGACACTATTCATTTATATGAATTTAAATAAACAATATACAGAATATATGTTGGAACTAAAAGCTTTAATAGATTCATAAAATGCCATATGTATCTAGAAAATTAGTGGAGCACATTAAATAGTTTATATTATATTTATTTTATTATTGTTAAAACCATTTATTTGGTTTATCTGTTAATAAAATAATTACTACAACATTTTTGTATAATTATTTAAAATACTTATTTGTTGCATAAGAATTAAATATAAAATCCTAAGATGAATATAAATCTATTAACTTTCACAATAATACTTTTACTCGAATTTATCATCTTAAAATAACAATATTTAAGTTGTTATATTTATTAAATTATGAAGGTGACAACTTTGGCATCATTTAAAATAAAATAATATAAGTGTCATAATAACATTTATAAGACTCCAAACGGTTATATATTAGGTCATTAGATTATTATGGTATATATATACACTAAAAATAAGTTTGTTTCAGGTTTGGGGGCCTTTTAATGGGTATTATTATTTCAATAAGAACTATATTACTGATTTTTCACTTAATAAATAATTTCTGTATCATTAATGTATCACCATTAATGATAATTATATAATCCCTAAAAAATCTAAATAAATTATCATGATGTAGATAATTTTATTATCTTTCTAGAGGCTATTCATGTTTGATGTTTTATGATGTTTATCACAAAATTAAAATTATTATACTCATAAGATTTAAGAGAGTGACATGTTGTCACTTTCTTTGGTTTTAATAATAATTACATTATTTGCATGGTAAAAAGTCCATAAAATGAATCTAATCTAGCCCTTATGTGATATGGGTATACTTTTAGCCATCCATTATATTTTTGGCTTGTGTTAGGGTAATTTTAGAATATTATATTTACCCTTAATTACCCGATTTACCTTTAACTATGGTAAATAAAATTTACCGTAGTTACTATTCATAATTCCCAAAAATAAGAAGTATCTTATTAACATAATTTGGACACACTGATTCCAAATATGGAATCCATTTTTCCAAATTCAACACCCAAAATATTACGAAATTAAATTAAAATTAATCACGTTGTCGAAAGAAAACAGGTTTTTCTTTAAAACATTGTAAAAGATAGAATTGATTTAACCTACGAATTTAATGTAAAATCAATGATAATGACAGAAATTATATTAAATAGTAAAAATATATTCTATATATACTATAAAACCATTCAACATTATAATTTAACCATATAAAGTATTGCGATGAAAAAAGTTGTTTTTAATTAAAATATAGCGTGTTTTAACTATTCATCAAAATATGAAAGTTACTAGAATAATATGAAAAATTTATCCAAAGTAAATTTTTATATCTTGATTTCAAAGTAGAATTTTATTTTGTCAAATTGAACTTATAAACATGTCAGAAAACGAGATTTAAAGTGGGTGCGCAATCAAAAGGAGGCAAAACTGCATTTTCTGAAAAATACTTATTTTACCCAAAAAAATTATTTTGTTCTTATACCATGTTCTAGAAAATGTTTAACATGAATAATAATGTTATAAAATTCAAAATTTAGTTAATACTATTCATAAAGGCAAGTTCATAATAATATTATAATAATATATCGTTGTTTAGTAAAACCCGGTATTACGTACGACACACGCTATCAAGGAAGGTCGTGATTGCGTGTAATGCAAGCCAAGTCAGGGTTGCGTGTTGTGCAAGAATCCTTCGTTGTTTTGTATAACATAATCCAACCATATTTCATTTATACATTGAATATATATATATATATATATACTCAATGTTGCGTAGAATAACTATTATCAAAATTGTGTGTAACACGATCCAAGAATAGTGTTGTGTATACTGCAAGCTAATACGATGTTGCGTATAGCGCAAGGTAATATTTGTGAAGCATACAACACAAGAAATTAATGAAATTAAAAGAATTTTATTCATAAAATCTCGGGGTGTTACATTCTACCCCCCTTAAAATAAATTTCGCCCTCGAAATTTGTCGGGGTTATAAATGGTTTACTACTAGAAAGTTTGTTTAATAGAAACCCACATCGTAAAAAGGAATACCAAAACTAGGCTTTAAAAACTAATGTATGAAACATAACAGTTACCCAAATTTACTCATCAATGGGTTTCCATGTAGGAGAACATCGGTGAAAATATGGATATGGAAGAGAAATCTAACCACCATGTTCTGATAGAGAGTGGTAGAGAACATGGCTATGAAAAAGCCAAAAATCACAAAGCTATAGATTTGTGATGATCTAAGGTACCATCTGATTCATTGGATATAAGGGAACTTGGACAACATTTTTTTTTCAAGATCATTTCCCTAAAGTTGATGAATTAAAAGAAATACTTACATGATTTTGGTACAATCTCACTGTTGTTCGGGAATTAAACAATTTCCACTTCATCCCTTAAAGAAATGAAGTTGATTTTGTTATTCGTGATGTGTTAGCAGATCATGTGATAGAATGATGGGTCATTCCATCACTTTCAAACAAAAGGTTAGAAAAAGATATAAGTCCATCTTATGGTTAGATTAATCGTATATGGTTCCAAAAATGGACTTATACTTCATATATCATACCGCTTAATAAAATAAAACTAGTTTCTACTAACCAGTGACTTCCTGTAGGCCAGTGGTAGGCGATAAAGGTCAATCGCACTTTTGTTGCGGGTTCGATTCCCACAGCCTTGTCCGACGCGATGGGCTGTCGCCCGTCCTGCAGGTTGTCCTTTTTCTAAAACTACATTACTATAACATCAGATCTATAATATCGAAAAAAGTTCTATCCTTAAACAATACTAACTTATGTCCAACATAATCCATTCCTATCTTTAGGCTCACTACAATACTTTGGTCCAATATCATAGTATAAAGAAAACGATTACTTAAAATATCATCAACCAAGCATGTGAATACCGCCATTTATCCCCCATATATCTTGTTGGTCACATTCCAATCATTTTAATACCTTAATCATGTATTCTCTTGAAAAATAAACTCCCATTAAACCTTACTGAAAACATGAATTCTGTCAAAAGTTATCTCTTTCCACATACCAAAATCCAAAAATTCTATATACTCAAACCATAATATAACCTTCTCCTTATATCAGTCATGAGCTCATAAATACTATAAATATTTAAATTTATCCTTATCCCTTCATTATGCCCATATCATCTACATTCAAAAATATTTGAATAACCTTTCATGGATACTGGTACCATTAATCATACACTTTCAAAACTCAAGGAAAGACAACAGTGTCAAAATCCTTAGATGTCTCTTTATTTCATATTACCATGAGATTAATTAAACAACATTACACTTGATAAACATGTAATCATTAAACTACCTTCTTAAACCATTGATCGAGCTTCAACAATTCTTTCATCTTACATATCATTTTTAGTCTCTTCATCATCATCAACATAAATACTACACATATGACTGTACTAATTCTCTTCATGAGACTTTCCCTTAGGGCATTGGTTTGCCTAATGCCTGTACATTCCAAATTTAAAACATTTAACCATTGTTGATGTCGTAGAAATACCATTATCCTCATCCATCATGTTAACTGAACCTTTTCCTTTGCACTTACTAGCTTTGTGTCCTATTCCACACCCAAATAATCTTCCAGTTCCCTTGAAACATTTTCCTTGATGCCTCTTCCAAAATGATTTACATAGGGGAAATTGAAGTTTCTTTCCTTTCTGATCATCATGAAACTCCTTCTTTCTCTTATTATATGAGTCAGGAAACATACCAAAGTTGGGATTATTGATAATATTATGAGAATGGTGATTAGGAATAATAACGATATTTGGACTTCCAAATCCCGTTTTATTTGGTTTCTCATGAAGAATATCATTCCATTGTCCGTCATATCCTCCATTATCATGAATCTTCCTGTTTCCAGCCATTTTCTAAACCCCAAAAAGAATAGTCTGAGAGGAAAAAATCATGCAAGGAAAATAACACAGTAAAGGGGAAACACCCTGAATATCTAAAATCTTAGGTTAAATTCTAATATCGTTACCGTAGTTCTAGGACTATATCCTATACGTATACTTATCCTTAGGGACATCCCTAGACATACATTAGAAATATCTCTAGTGATCTCACTAACGTTTTCGCATCCTAGTTTCCCAAGGTTGAGTAAACCTTTCCTCTGATACCAACTATAGTGACCTGAAGCGTGACGTACATGGACATTACATTACTTTTTCGGAATACTTAATACATAACAAAAACAGACACACATGGGTTGTAATAGTGTATTGTCTTTGGAAACATGGAATGTAATCTTCTAATCGTGGTGAAAGATCTTCAACATCTCCCATAAAGATCTTCCACTTTTTGTTTCCTTACCTAAAACCATTATTTTGATCCTGGGGGAAAATAAAACATAAAAAAAGGGTGAGCTCAAATTCTCAGTAAGGGTAAGCATGGATATAATAAAACATACCATATACATTTGAACTTAAAAACATGATCAAAATGTTTACACATCAAAATCTTGAGCAATGACATAAAACATGGATGTACATAAGGCATAGATCATAATGGAACATAAACCATGATAAAATACCATGGGAATAAAACATGTAATTGTGGAATCCATTAAGCACATGTAATGATTTCCATATTAGCCAAGGCATTGCTGCCAAGACCCTCTTAATGGAAAAAGTCCCTTTCATAATAGAGTTCACTCCTCGTTCCAGTCCTGTATTACTGAACAGGTTTAACTTTCCATTCTAGCCATGTTTATCTCATGAGATATAAATCTTTTCCCAATGCATTGGAGAGAGATATAGGTCCCACCCATCTCATAATGAAATCATTCTTACTTGTGCCACAAAATAAACATACATAATTCATAATAACCCAATGAATAAAATTGGTTTCAAAAACATCATCCCATCATCACATTATTCATATAAAATAAATGGATATCATTTCATAATAAGAAAAGTGAAACCATGTAAATCATAGAGACATTATAATTGAAACATGCACATATGAAATAATTTCATCTTAGATGGTAAAAATGTTTTGATAAAACACTTGAAATGAATTCTTGAAGAAAATATCCTTTCTTCTTCAAAATCAATTTCATTTCACAAAAAGTTATGAAATTTTAAAAGAAAGATATTTTGTTGAAAATAGTCATGAAATATTTTGGAGTAAGCTTCATGAAAATAAGGCTTTATAAAACCATAAAAATCCTTTCATTCCTTATAAGTTAAAAAAACATTCTTCTCATACTTTTGTTAGAAAAGTCAAAAAGTACCTCGTATGAAAAATGACAAAATATTCCTTTGATATCGTTTACTAAAAACTCACCGAAGGGTAAAATTGGATTTAAATAATTGTAGAAGGATATAAATATTACATATTGAGGAGACATGTATGTGGATGATAAATATTCCCAAGTAAATTCTGAAGTATAAACAATATCGGATAAAAATTTAGATTGCGAGATTGTCCCTTACCTTAGGTCCGATTTGCTTCGTAAGTGTCCAAACCTCCGGTATAATAATTTAATTAATTTCATATACTTACTACATAATCATACTCATTCTTATGATATCATATATGCTTAACTTATGACTTTATATTACCCGTTCTTTTGTAAATTCCATGTTAAAGAGCGTTTTGGGTTAAATCTTTTTCATTTGTCATCCGTGTATTGACTTGTAATTATTCATATGATTTCCTAGATCATGATTACATAAATACAGAATATAAAACATGATTTATATATAATATATATTCAGAATATACATATATATAATAGATCGATAAATGGAAATAAATACACCATTCATGGAGACGGTAGGTCGTACGTACGCATGGACGTTGTTTTCGTTTCCTCATTGAATTGAATAGAATTAATTGGATGACATACATATAAATATATTTATATACAGAAATCCAGTATCATTATTATGTCATATATTTCAGGATTACTTATTATATATACTTTATAATCATTCATGAATGGTTAACATGGAGAGTGAATCTCATCGCGTCGTGGAGACGGTAGTCCGTACATACACACGAGCGATGATATCATTCCCAAGATTGTGAAATTGTATTAAAGCATATGTATAATATTACAGAATCAATATCACTTTATAATAACATATATATTCATTACATTGACCCTTATACCCATCCAAGTAAGGTGGTGGTGGAAAATAGATTACACCATGGCGTGGAGACGGTATTTCATATGTATGCACGCGCGGTGATTTCATTTTCCATTGTATGGATAGATGATGAAATATGGTTGTTTAATAATTATAATAACATATCAGTATATGATTTATACTGATGTTATTACCTCATAATGAGACAACTAAAAAATAAGAAGTGGAAGAAGAAATAGATTTGAAAGAATCAGTAATGGATATTACCTCTTCTTTGAAGCGCCTCTTGGAGACCTCCTCTTAGGGTACTAAAATTTCCATTTTAAGAATACCAAGACCTCTAGGATGTTTCTAGGGAAGTTTAGAAGGGAAATGGGTAGGTTTTGGCCGAGCTTAAAGGCGCAAATTGGTGTGAGGAAGAGAGGGAGGAGGTGCCCTTTTATAAGGGAGGAGAGGGGCACCTCTAGAATTCTTAAAAACTATTAATTTATAATAAATCTATCCCCACATAAAAACCACCAAAAATGACTCATATTCGAATATAAGATGAGATAGGGTTGTAATCTCATCAACCAATAAAATTTAGACACTTTAGGAAATTATTTTAAACATTATCAACTTGATTTATCCTTACTTAATCAATTTTATTTTATTTTTGGTAATAACCTTCTAAATTTTAAATTATAAAAAAAAATCACTTATTTGTTGTGAATTGTCCATAATTGGATATGTCATAAAATTTTAGACCATATAAATATAAATTTATAATTTTTAAATATTTTTTTTGATTTTTAAACAATTTTATAATATGTTATTTTTATAAAATAACAATAGTGTCAATTTTGACACTATTCATTTATATGAATTTAAATAAAATATATAAAAAAGATATGTTCGAACTAAAAGATTTAATAGATTCATAAAATTCCATATATATCTAGAAAATTAGTGGAGAACATTAAATAGTTTATATAATATTTATTTTATTATATTTAAAACAATTTATTTGGTTTATCTCTTAATAAAATAATTACTACAAAATTTTGGTATAATTATTTAATAAACTTATTTGTTTCATAAAAATTAAAACTAAAATCCTATGATGAATATAAATCTATTACCTTTCACAATAATACTTTTACTCGAATTTATCATCTTAAAATCACAATATTTAAATTGTTATATTTATTAAATTATGAAGGTGACAACTTTGGCATCATTTAAAATAAAATAATATAAGTGTCATAATCACTTTTATAAGACTCCAAACAGTTATATATTACCCACCATTTGTTTTTTATTTTTGTTCTTTGTATTGGATGAACCATTATCATGCTCTAGTAGGTGATCCTTAATATTTTATTTTTTATTCTATATTTATTTTTTATCTATTTCATTTCTTATTAGAAATTTATTTCAACTAATTTTCTTTCTTTTTAGATGAATCTTATTTTGATTATTTGTTTCTCCTTTACTTTTCAAGACATTAGCAGTAGCTGCATCATATTCTTTCTTGATTAATTCTATTTAATTTTATTATTTAACGATTATTTAGATTTATTTATCTATTATATATTTTTATTGTGGGGTAATTTATTTTCAATGATCCACCAATGGAATCCAACGGTAGGTCGCATACCACAACTGTCTTCATAATATAGTGAGTCAGAAGTCACCATTAGACATCCACTAACAAGTATTTATTTATTCTCCTCATGAATACATTTAGTATTAAGATGCATGAAATTAATTTTAATTTTGATTAATTCTTTTAATTTTTTATTCAAATTATAATTGTAGGTAATAGTATGTTTTCCACTTTTGAACATATCCAATAGAGAGTTTGGAGAAGATTGTTTGAGATAGATTTCATTTTACAATTTCCCTTTCACGAGTGCTTTGAATATTGAAAGCGTAAATATATTCTTCATATTTTTTTTTGTAATTTTCTAGACTCTTTTGTTTGGTAACCATTATATCTGATTGTGTTAATAAAATCGAGAGATTTCGAATCTATGATGAAATAGATACTGATTACCATATTGATCGGGGGCTTGTGGTGATAACAAGATAGAATCTAGTCCATGAAATCGATGGCTGCCAAAGGTAGGAAGATAGAGAATCCAATCATTGTATCGAGTTCTTGTGAGGATTAAGAGTCAGACTGATCATCATATCAATGTATTAACCGAGAAAGGGAAAGAAATACTTTCTTGTAATTATAAAATAATAAACTTTTATCCTAGGTTACGGGATACCTTACTCTTTGGGTTATAATAACAGTATTCATCAATGTTACTTGTTTTATTACAATTCTTATATTTCTACTAAATTTAATAGAAGGTGATTCTTTTATATCAATATTTATATTTGTAACTTGTTTATCATAATAGATTTAATTATGATACAGTTTTTTTACTATGTATTACATTGTGAATATGATTAAACATTTATTACATTATGATAGCTTATTGATTTCAATTCTACACATTGTTAAGGTAGAATAAATTTCTCATTACGACCAATGGAATTACATATCATAATTTAATTGATTATGATATATTTATCTTTCCCAAGGGCCATGTCTGATTACCATTTAAATACATATAGTTTTGTGAATATGATTTGTTTAAAATTATTAAACTAATATTATTTTAAGGTTAAAAATGAAAGTTCATAAACTTTCAATTCACCCCATTTTATTTATCCATCTACATATACATTATCATAAAACATGAGCCACCATTGAAACATGATAGTAGGTCATTAACCACCATTGGATTTATATAATGGTGATTCATGAGTCCTTGTTGGACATCCAATAATAGGTATTTTTTTATTATCTTAATGAATCCATTTAGTGTTAATATGCATGAAATTTTTATTTTTTGATTCCATATTGTTATTTTATCATAAAATTTTAATAGTTGGTAATGATTTCTTTTTCACCATTGAGCATTTCTTATGGAAGGTAATGACCCACCTATCTTTGTTTCAATGGTGGTTTCTGACACACCATTAGTTAAAAATTGTTTCTAGAAATTGTATTTCTTATTTTTATGTAAAATTGTAAGAATAATTTTATTTCTAAATTTTTTAATTATTTTATGTTTTAATATGATTACAAGAGTGTTTAAAAATAAATGTAGGACTTATAAGTTACATTGTTTTATGCATATTGTTTAACATTGAATTCATTGTTTTTCCAAAATTCTTTTGAATGTATAATATGCAGAATTATATTAATATTTAAAATATTTTAAAATTTCTTTTTTGTTTAAGAATTATTATACTTGATATATTAAATTTTATTTTTAATATTTCCTGAATAAATGTAAGCCCGGTTGTTTTTTTCAGCACAACTTAAAAAAATAAGGTAATAGTCATATTTTATTTTTGTTATATAGAAACAAGTATTGTGAAAATATTTGATATATATACACTTCTAAAAGATCATTCATTAATTAATTGGGATATGTCGTCAAGGATGAAACATAATCCAATTCATATGATTGATTTTATGATTATATTATTATATAATTCATGCTGCTCTAAATTAATCAAGAAACTTCCTCGACTTCAATTGTTATGTTGTGATCGCTATAAATATTCATCACATTCATCTTCCACCTCTGAATTGATCAAGGAACAAAAGATTCACTAAATTTATACATCATCTTCTCAATGTATATTTTTAATCATTTTTTATATTTCTCTAATCATATATTTTTTACTATTGAGTTTTGGTTTAATCTTTTCCCATCCAAAATATTTCATTAGGTTATTCTTCTCATTTAAAAAGAATATTGGGTTATTCCTACCAAAACAATTTAAGGTAGGTTATGAAAACTTATAATCCATGAGTTATAACACCAGGTTTGAAAAAGGTACATGTTAATTTGTTTGTAATTGGTTTATCACTCCCATTCAAAATTGAGGATCTAGTGAATACCGGTCTCCATGGGGAGTTGAGGAGATTGATGAGAGAACTAGTATACTGGTGATCTAAACCTCTATAAAAACTTCTTGTGTTATCTATTTTATTTCCTATGAATATTTTTACACTATTATAACTCTGATATATTAGTATTTTTTATAATAAATAAAAAATTACTATTCACCCCCTATAGTCACTACTGCCAAACAACGGGACCCAACAATGCATTTTAGGTTTGTACTTTACGGATACTGGAACTTCTCAGACAAGAGGGTGAATAATGGGAATTAATTTTGGTAGGTATTGGTTGAGTTAAATTTCTCATGATGTGTAAGGAATAGTGGATAAGTGGATCCCTTTTATAAGTGAGGTGGATGCAGATATTTTAAATATATGAAATACTTCAATATAATTTGTGTAAAACTCATGACAAATTGATCCCTAGATCAATAAAATCAAATATAATTATTATTAAGTAATAATAAATCCACCTCATTAGATTTAGATTATTTTAAGTTGAATTTTAAACAATTCTCATAGTTTAACCCCCTGTTAACCATGTTAAAATTAACTATGGAAATAAATTATTCATTTTCTAAAGGTTAGAAAAGTAATTTTAAAAATTAGCAATGGAAAATAATACAAATAAGGTTTATAGGATTAATAATTTCTAATATACTTGAGTGTATATTTTATTTTTATTATTTTCTATTGATTTAGAAAGAAATATTAAAATAGTAAAAACAATTTAAGGTCATTTTCAATAATATTCACAAAATTAGAGTCCAAAAATTTTAGTAAAATAATGTATTACGAATCTAAAATATTTCACCCTAAATTATACATTATAATTTTATAATAAAATTTTGTAACACCATTATCCATCCAAAATATATTAATTTTAATTTTTTTTTAATATAATTTACTTGCTTTTGATACTACTTTCACATGCATTGTGTCAATGTTACGTAAGAGTTCATGGTAATTTTACCATCTATAAAAAATAAATGTAAATTAATATCATAAATATAATATATTATTCATTAAATGTATCATCAATATTAATTAATATATCATTTTTATCTATATCCACATTATGAATGCATAGAAAGTTATAGAGGGTGACATTTTGTAATTATCATTTACTTGCATTAATATAACAGTTGTAATCAATTTCATGTTGTGCTAATACTGGCTTATTTCAATGAGAGAATGTTTCATGTAGAAATATACACATCCCATGAAATAATTTCATGTTTTTTTTGTTTTTTTAGACTTTATACATTAGTTTTACCCTCATTCAATCCATTTTTCCATTTATTATGGTGATAAACTTTTACAATGGTTAATATTCATAATGAAAAATAATAAAGAAAGAGTTCATCCAATTTCAACATCTCTATTAAAAATATGAAATAAGTTTTTTAAGATTTAATTTGTACCAGAGGTATAAATAAAATTTAATATAAGTGCAAAAAACACAAGGAAAATCAGTTTTATTGAAAAATGCCTTCTAAAACATAAAAATGAACTTATAAAAAATAAAATTTTGATTCATATAGAATAAATTAGGTGATTTTTACTCAAATAGTTATTATATTTCTTTAAAAAAATATCTAAAATAGAATATAAATGTTAATTTTCTTGATTTAAAGACGAGAAATGTTAGTTTTGTAAAAATCATTGTTTTTACTATTCACAATAAAATCAATATTTTTTGAAAATATCTAAAAAATCATTAAATGATAATTTCTAAATTATAATTTCAAAAATACCATTTTTTAAAATTAAATTTCTAAATGTGGAGGAAATTAATTATAATATATACACATAGAATATAATAAAACCTATTTAAAGAAAAAATATATTTTGGGTGAATAAAAATACTTTATTCTGATTCCTTTCCTAATAATAAAAATTAATTTAATGTTATTTATTTTGATAGGATATATAACCTAAAAATATCAATAATATAATTTAAAAAATATTTTATAATTTAATTTATTAAGTAAAAAATACATTACACATATAAAAATAGTTTTATGAAAAATATATCTTTTACCATCAATATATTTTATATTAATTTCTTACCAATGGATAATAAATGTATGATTGATTATTAAATTTATTATGTAAGAAAATTCCACATATATTCTATAGTATAGTTATTCATTCTTATACCAACCAAACCAATCTTTAGGTTATAATGCTCAAATTTAAATAATAATATTTCTACATTATATAGTCAATCATTTAAGTCCGGTGTTGCATATACCACATGTTATTGAATTTAGAGTTATTTAAATGAAATATATTCTAAAATCCCGGGTTTTTATATCCTTTCATCATCCATAATTTTATATAATATAAATTTAAATGTAATAATTAAATAATCATATAAAAATAAAAACTGTTATGTTAAAAAGAATAAATCAATAATAAGATATATTTCAAAAATTATAAGGTTATAGGTTTCAATGTAGGCCAGATATTTTATACTTAATATTAGGATTTCAAAACATGCCATAAAAATATTCTCAAATGATTGGTAATTTTTCATTAAGAGAAAGTGAATCTCTATACTTTATCCTTTGGTAATGTCAAAGCATGTGTATAGTTGGGCCACATTGACATGAACCTTGAGTAGATTGAGTTAACACTCATACAACCTTTCAATGGTTACTTCCAATAGGTATATCTATGAAAAAACCTTTATAATGTTTTATTATACAGACTGATAATTTATTTAATAGAAAATCAAATAATATCTAATTTACCAAAACATAAGGATGTTATCATATACATAGACATTACCTAGGGTTTTAACTAATGTTCTATCAAACTAATATCATCTTAATAACTATATGAAGCTCAAAAATATACTAAACTAACACATATAAATAAATAAACCATGTTCTGATACCAATTTCTGATCCCCAACTAGATATATCAATATTTTATATTTTTTCCATAAGATAACATTATAATTATAATATCATCCTGTTATCCCAAGAAACAATGGTTTATTATCTTTTAGCACTAGCTAAATAGAAAACATATTTTAAAATACTTGTCAACATTTCTCCATAATTAATCCACACAAGACTGCAATATATACTTATAATGGGTTATAATCATCTTTATAACCTAGTGATTGGAAACATAAGATTGTGGTGAGATCAAATTCTCTATAATGAAATCCTATGGAACATATAATCAAGGTTTAGACTATAAAAACCTGGTAAAACATGATCATGGAAAACAAATATTGTTATAACAATATGAAATTATATGATTTTAATATAATCCACAATAGAAGGACGTGTAACCTTAATATTAGATCATTAACCATGACATAATAATATGGGATAACAAACATGATCTATGGATCTTTATCACTAACATATAACACATATCATATCACTCAAACATTTAATAATAAATAATTATGGCACACACATAATCATTGGCAACCTCCCATTGTGGTAAAACCCAATCATTCCCACCCTTTATGTTGAGAATAAATCCAATAATTTCCACTCTAAATATATTGACCAAATCCATGTATGAACCTTTATATTGGGATCAAATCGATGGTTTTTCGGTATTTATGTTAAGAAAATGTCTAATCATGTCAACACATTATAATCTCGTGAGATATAAAATATTAACCAATGAATTTAAGGGTAATTTATGAAACATTAATCCAATGGATAGGTATATCATAGACATAAATAGGAAACATTAATGGAAATAACGAAATAAGTATTCATAAGAAAATTAAAATTAATATGGAAATAATTTTTTACAAGATAATTTCAAATTGTTCCTTTGAGAAGATGACATGGATTTTTTTTGAAATATTATTTGGAAAGCTATCTCAATAATGGATCATTGAAAAACACAAAAATATTTCTAAAGAAAATTCGGATTAGAAGATAAAATATATTATTATGAAAGGAAATACCTTTTATTATTCTAAAATTAATTTATTAATTCCCACATCATAAAAAATGTGAAAATATTTAAATTATGAAAATATAAAGATAAATTTTATGATCACAAAAAATAATGAATATTTAGATTTGAAAATAATAAAGGATAATGTTTGTGCGATGTGTAAATCTAGACAAGGAAGAGAAAAATCATTTTTAGAGAGGATGAGAATTATTATTAACATCATAAGATTTAAAAGATTGAAATCCAATAAATAATATTTTCTAATGTGATAATGTATTCTTATAAAAGGATGAAAAAATATAATATCATCATACAATAAAAAAATATTATTGTAAAATATTATTTAAATATAATTAATTGTTACACAATAAAATAAGATGAGTAATGTAAAACCCATAATAATTTCTAAAAAAATGAATCAAAATATTTGGAATGTGGGATTCAATAAAATTATTTGTAAATCTATTGAAAAATAAAATTAAAGATATGAATAAGAGGAAAAGGGGGAATAATTATAGAATAAAAACTAATAATATGTACATAAGATGAAAAAAAACCTCAGTGAATGAAAATTGATATGGAAACCCTTCCCTGGACTCTCAAATTTCATGATGGATCATTTATCTCGTGCATAAAAAATATAACCATATTAATCACTTTTTTCATTACATTATTCATGCATGATACCAATTGTGTTATTTAATTATAATCATTTATTATATTCTAATTATTTTTCTGATGTTTATTTTGATTATCAGATATTAATATTGTTGACTGTTTTGAACAAGTTTTGTAAAGTTACATCATACACCATTTTTTTGATACTTATATAAAAATTAAAATATTTTAAAATTATTTTGATAATTTTATTCAACAGTTTTTTAATCCCCGTGTTTTTTTGGATGGGAATTATGAACATTTTTTGTGATAATGAATTCCATGATGAGCTTATTTCAGTAATTTACCGATATAAAATGATTAAATTATAATGATCTTTGATTTTTTTGTTATAATTATAGAACAATATTCATGGGAAATATTACACATTAATATAATATATATTCAACCAATATATATTATATACATCCATGCATGTAGGTAATGTAAAATGGGGCAGGTCTCTCAAAGGAGTCAGTAGTATGCATGTGCACAAGCATAACATTTCTATTTTTCATAGAAAAGAAATAAATTAGAAATTATTTCATATTTTTATAATATTAATAATGTTATAAATATAATATTTATTCATTAAATACCCCCTTTTGAGCTAGTTTTGTATGGTAGTGATGTAAAACATAATATGTCTCTTGGAGGAAGCGGTAGTCCATACTTATGCACCAATAACATTTTCAGAGTTTCTATTTTTAAAAAAAACATATAATGATTATTTAATCAATATAAAAAAATTAAATATTTGAATAATAATGGATTAATTATATTATATTTTAAAAATTATTATTTTTTGTGAATGTTATAAAATAAAATATTTTGGAAGTAATTAATACCCACATTGAGAACCTAGGGTTTTTTATAAAGGAATTATTGAGAATGAAAAAATTTGGATAATTTCATACAACCAAAGACTTATGGTAGTGGTAGAGGATAATTAGGATAAGTAAAATAGTTATTCTTTTTAAGGTAATTATAATTTTAGAGTGGTGTTGAAGGAGTTTTTTAGGGACCCATTTATAAGTGAAATAAAAAAAATTTGATAAATATAAAATGTTAATAAAAAATGAATACATGTATCACATGGAAAGTGGAATAATATGTGGACAATATTGGAGAGGGGATATTGTTTTGTCAATACATACCTAAAACATTAATTTTAATACATTTCGTTACATATTTAATTCTTTTGACCTTAGATTTTACACATTTACCATTGTATGTTTTTACCATCGTAATTAATTTTTTTAACAAGGTATCTATTTTTTATAGATAAAGATTATTTGACACTTATTTAATTATTTATTAATTATGATTTTAAATATGGAAAAATTTTTCTAAAAAACTATAAGGATGTGAAAAAATAATTTTATTATTTTCTTACATTTCTTGTAATTGCTTTTTCTTAAACTGTATTTTTAAGCCTAAAAATATTTTTTAGGAAAACATTATCAATGTTGTTGATATACAAGAAATTTATTGGTTTATTATGACACAAAAATAAATATATGTCTTTTAAATAAATCAAAAATTGAATTCCTCATTGAGAAAATTCAAGTAAAAGATAAATATGGAAAATAGTTTTTTTTATGATAATAGATTAGTCATATTTTTAAAATAAAAAACATAATTTTATAAATTCAAAATTTTGTTTTTTTAATTAATTATTTAACTCTTTAAATACATTTTTATTCATAATAAATGTTTTCTAAATTTATTATTCTGCTATTAAAAAACTATAGTTTTCACTATTCACCTAAAAATCAATCATTCCTGAAAAATAATAAAAATAATCATAAGATAACATTTTTATATTGAATATAATGAAGAATTTTATTTTTTCAAATTTTAATTCTAAAATTTATGATTTAACTTTTTTATGTTTTTATAAAATATAATGAATAAATTTTTTTATAAGAAAATGATTTTGTCAATTATTATATATTATTATTCTTATTTCTGATATATTAATAATTATATAGGTGTTAATATATTAATCATATCAAATATATATTATTAAAAAATATTTTTATGCATAAAATTAAGCACATTAAATTTTTATTTTTTAATAAAAAAAATTTAAACATAAAATGATCTTTTTAGATATTTATCTACACTATTTATATAATATCTATGTCGTAGTAGTAAAATGATAAACATATATATATTCTATAATGCGGTTAAAATAATACTTTAATATTTATATCGACTGATTAAAATGATTTATGGTTCGTTTTAGTGTAGTGTTGCCTATGAAAATATATATTCAATAGAGTATTCATTTAAAGAGGAAAATTTACAAAAATAATAAGCTATTACATTAACCAATAGTTTCAACTTGTGGATTTTATAATGCTTTTTTTATCCATTGAATCTCATTACATGCCTCCTTACTATTCATGTGTGTCCCGCATAGCTACAAATGATATAATAATTTTTTCTACAATGAGAGAGTCTTTCTCCACATTAGGATATCAATCATAATGTCACTATGCTTCTTGTTCAGATTTTTATACTTCTCCTCATAGAATGGATGTAAGAACTATATTATTCTACCTCCTCTTCTACATTATTAATCTAATACATATATCATTCAATGAAGTAGAGTGTTAACAACTTTTATTTCACTCTTTAAAATATTTGATTAATTATTAATACCATATTCTTCTTATTTTTCCTATTTTATACTCACTGTATATCATGAATTTTATTTCCATAAATGACATATATATGTTTTATAAATGTTTATCCAAATTTGTAATTAAAGTAAATGGTTCCAAAACTCTTCTAAAAATTCTTAAAAGTATTTAATATCAAATATTTTTACTTGAATTTACATGCTAATTTTTTCAAGGATGTCATCTTATAAGTATTCCAAAAATTAATTAGATTATTCTCATCAAGAAAAAAAACACAAAATGGTGAATTCCTTTTGAATTTATCCTCCATGTGTTCATGATAGAATTCATGTATTATAATATAAGACTCAAAATTGAATTGTGGAATTATGAAACATCAGATTTAATCACAACCTATTGTTGTGATATTTTTTTTGTAGAGATTATATCATAAAGAAATGCCTAGTTTTATATTTCTTAAAAAAATCCATTCTAATATTTCAAAAACATCCTTTTATTCCCAAAATATGAAAATTTATTTAGCCTTATGGAGATAACAAACTTATGAAGTTTAACCTAATAATGTTCATATTAAAATATCATTATAGCACAACCCTATTATTTTTTAGGGAACCTTATAAATTACATAAAACGTGAATAGTATTCATGCCTTATAAAGTCATTAAAACATATGAATATGCACTATATAAATTCAACAAGATCTGTGAAAAGTGATAAAAACATTATGGTATTATATTTAAAATATATGAAGTTCATATTAATATTTTAAAGCTTATTCTATTGAATTTTCAAAAAGGGGAGAATCATAAAATTTTTCACAAGAACCTTATGAACAGTTATTGTTACATTGATATATCTTGTGAAGATGAAACATTAAAACCTTAAGCTTGTTAACCTTACAAAGTGTGTAAGGTATGAGACATTATCAAATAATTTTCATATATATTTAAATTCATGATTAAATCCATATCAACTCAAATCACCTGGGGGAATTTTGTGTCACCTATAATAACATTTAAATACATCAACATCCTTCCCCTTAAACAAAACAGAAAATTTTACTTAATTAAGAACATTAATTATGTATTTTAACCAAATTAAAATATAATAAACACATTCCATTCAAACTTTTATAATTCCCCTTCTCTAGATAAATACCTTAATCTAGCGTATTTCTCTATAATAACATATCAATGTAGAATAATCATGAGTCTCAACAATCTCCCCAAGAAACAATATTCTCTAAGATATAAATCACATACAAAATCAATTATTGGGGACAACATATTGGAGTTGGTTCCCTAGAAATATGTAACTTTTTAGTTTTTATTACAATAATATAAATATCATATCAAATTAGGATTGTTAATCTTCATGAAATTAATGTGATTATACACTTGAAATATTTTACACACGAAATGTTCACATGAGTTCCCACTATAATGAGAACCTTGGGTTTTTATGAAAATATTCAATAATCTATATGTTATATGGTTTAGATATATATATCTGATGGGACCTGAATGATGTTTGAATATAAATTTATAGGGGATTGTTCCCATTGACACAAATTTTTTGGGAGTTTGGGCTTAGTGATATAAAATACGGGAGGTCATAATGTTATGCCTACAAATTAGAATTACACATGTTTTATATGGAACTCTATATTTATATTTGTGAACTTTTGTATTGGTCCTATGTGCTGAGGTCATTATTAATGGGTATCATGATTCATGGTAGTTTAGGTATTTATAAAAAACACGATGATATATAATCATGAAGATGGATTATATGATTGGTGAATTATAATTTATTTGGAATTAATCAAATATCTAATAGTTTTTTTTCATTCTTTATTAATGGAATAAGATATTTATTGTCTCTTAATGAAAAAGTAATATTCAAATAAAATCCATGGCCATAATAGTTTATAAACTAATTGTTTTTTAAAAATTAAATGAAATGTAAATTGAGAATATAGGTTAATGAAACAAGTATGCATTCATATGGATGATATATTAGTTGACAATTGGATCACTATACACAGTAGAGTTCATTTGAGTTTTTTAATATTTCTATAAAAAGTTCCTTCCTTGTCAGTCCTTACATGTTTCAAGATGATAATACTTAAAATTAGGTAAGTTTCACCCACTGATATTGAGAAAGGTGACTAGAGGGTAACACACTATGTATATCTAGAAAATCATTAAATTCTATTTAATTTAGGTTTAAAGACAAAATTTACCACAACTAGCAGAATCATAATTTTTCATCTCAAAGTTCATATTTGCAATTCAACCAAAAGATATTAGAATATAGAATATTTTAGTTTAATTTTATCACTTATTTAGTTATTCATAAGTAATGTATATAATTTTTATTTATAATAAATATCATTGAATAGAGTAAATTGAATATTTATTCATGATATGTGAAAATTATAATAAATATGTATTCAAGTGTATAGTGAATATAATATTTATTTTATTATTTCAAATTATTTTATTATTATTCAAGGTTTGATAAATTAGTGGAAGGAATGGTTAATGTTTTAGTATTCAATGGAAATAATATATGATTTTTTAATATTATTTAATGAAATATTAATCAATTTACTTAATAAATGTTTTTAGATTATGTGCATGATGTGATATATAATAATAATATTATTATTATTATATTTCATGTGGGGTATCACTTAGATTTAATAAAATCATAATGGAGTTTTTATAGTTATCAGTATATAAAACCTAAGTTTTTAATCTACAATATATCATTTTTCTAAGATATATATTGACAATGTCTGAAAGAAAAAATATCTTAACCCCTAGAGAAAATTTCTCTCATTCCCCCTCTCAATAAATTAGATATAAAATAATAGATCCTCACAATGATCTATGGAAAATTATTCTTAATAAAATGATCCTATTAACTCTATCATCCAAGAGATAAAGAACAAAATTTTAAGATTCATAGTGCATGTGTGGATATGTATAGTGGAACCCTTATTTGGATCCCCCATCATAACAATGACATGATAACAAGAACAATTGAATTTTGATCAAGAAGAACACCATGGATAAAGTAATTAAAATTTTAATTTAAATATAAATTAAATGTACATGATATTATCTATGAAATCTAATGATGGGAACATCTATTTATTTGGATTTATCCATTGATATTAATGAAGAAAAGTTGGGTTCACAACAAATGCTTCTATGACGATTCAAAATATTCCACAATTTTTTTATACTGTTATCACTATAAAAAATCGGTTAAAAAATAATATTTGAGGTATTTTTTACATATGGTCTTAATTTATATATTAATATGAATAATTTAATATATTTGTGTTTAATTTTTCATTTTATGTGTCATGTTATATATCAATCAAACCCGTTAGATACGACCTTCCATATTACCATCAAGAACTAGTTTTTCAAATATAACACACACACACACACACACACACACATATATATATATATATATATATATATATTGAGAATTATGGCATTAAGATATCGAATGTATTAAAATTATAAAACATTTCATTTAATTGTATTTCATTAACTCAACTAATAGCCAATGTTGATTGATATATATTTACTTATGAAATTTTAAACCCTCATTGTTGTGTTTTTTATAATGTACCATCCCCTGTACGAAAAATAAAACTAAGCATAAAACACCCTAAATTGATGATAATAGGTAACACTTTTATATGGCTTATAATTTAGGAAAGAATATATAAGGAGAGATTTTTTACTCAATAGATAAAATTCAAAATGATAAATATATTTGGATAAATAATTATTTATCTTAGCACAAGAAAGTTTCATATAAGTTGATGATTTTAGATATATTTTTATATTCAAAAAATTATTTTTTTAAATTATATAAAAAATAAATAAATTTTCTTTATCTTTCAAAACCAATTAAAATGTTTAAATGATTGAAAATTTTCAAATGACATAATAAATCTTTAATTTTCTATTAATTTTTTAAAATATGTTTCGGAAAACAAATATTTTTAAAATTTTAGATAAAAAATTAAAAAATATTTACTTTTAAAAAGAAAAAAATAAATTTAAATACCTAATAATTTATTTAAAGAATAAAAATTTAATTTAATGTTAATATAAATAAGTTTTTAAAAATAAATTGATTAAAAAATAAATTTATATTTTGAGTGATTAAATATCCCCATTAAAATTCATATTAAAAAAATCATGTAAAATTTTATTATAAAATTCATTTCAAAAATTACTCTATAAAATTAAATTAAAAAAATAAAACACTTAAATGAAAAAAGAAATCTAGAAAAAATTAGTAAAAATTATCCATAATTAAATTTTTGGATTTTAGTTAAAAATTTACCTACTAAAAATTAAATAAAAAATGTCCTTGAAATAATTTGTATTTTAAAAAAAATTAAATAATAAAAACTAAAATAAATAATTTATAGTTTTAAATTTAAATTTAAACATTTTTAGAAAATTATAAATACAAATAAGTCTTCATAAAAATTTCTAGTGTAGTTTTTATAAAAAAAATCCCCATTATTTTTCAATGGATTTTATCAATATAGTTTTTCATTATATTTTTTAAACTGTAGAATTCAAGAGAAATTTTCAATTGAAATTTTATAGATAAATTGTCCACTGTAATATTATAGAAATATTTTATTTTAAAATATACACTATTTTTTTTCAATTGTAACTTTTATGTAAAATTCTATCATTGTATTATTCATTGTAATGTTTTTCAGAAATTGTAAACTCATATTTTGAAATAATTTTTAATAGATTATTCTACTAAACTTTTATTGTGATATTTTCAGAGAAATTTTATAGTGTAAATTTACACTATAATATTTCTATAATAATTTCCATTGATACTTTATAGTGTATTTTATGTTGAATTTTTTAATTAATTTTACTTTGGTAATTTTCACAATATTTTTCTAGTGACATTTTTCACTAGTATTTTACAATGAATTTGAATAGTATAATTATCCACTGAAATTTTATATTTAGATATTATATTATATGATTATAGTAAGATTTTCAATCACTGTTTTTTCTATTATTTTTTTACGTTGAATTTGTTTGCTAAAATTTTAGTATGTGATATTCTTCTAAGATTTTAAAGCATTATTTTCCATTACTATTTTGGGGTTTTATTTTATTATTTTACTTGGACGTTTTCAATGAAATTTCGGATGTAAACCTTTAGTGATATTTTTCAAATGTACTCTAAAATGGATTTATTTAGTAGGAATTTAATATTTAGATTCTTTTGGAATTTTCCATTGAAATTCTAGGGTGTATTTTTTAGTGAATTTTTTTTTCTTTAAATGAATATTTTTTATTTAAAAAAAATTACATTCATTGAAGTTAAATTAAAAATTTACCTTTTTAATAGAATTATTTCATACATAATGAATAAAAAATTATTATATATTAAATTAAGATAAAATATATTTTTATATAAAATATATGAACAATATATTATGTTTTATAAAATAATTAATAATTTTCTTAAAATATAAATAAAAATTATTTTTAAATGTGGTAAAAACCTATATATTTGTTTTAACCATAAAAATAATATTAATATGGGTACCCTATAAAAAACATAAAAGTTATAAAATATTCTATTTTTTCAGATGTTTATCTATATTTTTAAGCAGTGAGTCAGATGCCATCAATTTTTTCAAATTTAAATAAAAATTATTAATTTTTAGATTCATGAATAATTAATTATAAATTGTAAACATTGAATATATATTTCATAGGGACAATAAATTTATTTTTAATTCAATTAATTTTTTTTAATTATTTTTTTCCCTACTTTAGTGAAATGAGTTTTAATTTCTTTTGAAATATATGTACAAATTATTTTACTAAGTCTTACAAAATAAATAATTATTTGTAAAGATAAAAGATAATTTTAATAAGAATTCTAATTTTATTATTTCTTTTAATTATTTTAAATAAAAAGTAATGTTTTATTTTTATTTATATTTTTTAAATTAGATATCTTTAAATATCAATAGATTATTATTTTATGGAATTCACTAAAAATAAAATGTAAATATAAAAATAAATATAGTATTATTAATATGGATAAATAGTTTATTAATATAATGGGAAAATAACAGTATGCAGGAGTATGTCCTAATATTTCTTATATGTTCTTAATTTATTAAATATGTGTTTTTTCATGTTCATACTGATTTTCTTACCTCTTAGTGTGTACCCTAATGATTTATGAAACTATTTATATAGTCAAACTAAATTCTATGACAATGTTTAATAATTATTTCCAGTACTTACTTTTAACATGGATATGCCATCACATTTCCAATGAGATATCTCTATCAATCACACCTCATTTGACTTTTTCCAAATTTTTAGGGGGTGTTAAAGATAAAATTTGTGCACTCACAAATTCACTAAATTCTTACTTGTCCATTTAATCAAATCATCTATGTTAAATTTTGAAATATTCATGGAAAATTATTTTATTTATTCATACTTTAGATTATCTATAATTGATGATACACTTTACTTGTTCGATGAAATTTAGAACCCATATAGTATTTCATGGACCACCATAATTTAAGGCATAATTCGAACTTCTTATATAAAGAAACATGAAGAATGTTTGGTTAGATGCATTCTATGGGTTTTTTCTACACACTGTCACCATTGGAGAACTTGTTTCCTCTTATGATTCCCTGTAAAAATCAAATATTGATAATAGAATACATTTATTTTTTATAAAAAATAAATTTTTCTCTGGTGGTTAGATTTATTTTGGTATGGTAGTTTTTATCTCTAAAAATAATTTCTTTATAGATGCTTTGATAGTGTTTCAATATGTGTCATGTCATCTTGTAATTTCTATTCAATTAAGGCACTATCTTTCAAGACATATTCATTGGACTACTGAAATCCATTACCATTTCACATCACTATTTTTAGCCTTCGTAGTGTATTTCCATTTAACCAAGATAATTGAGGGACATGAAAGGGTAAGAGGGGGGGGGGGATTTTTTTCTCAAGTCCATGGTGTATGAATACCCTTAATCTTCTATTATAGAGGAGAACAACTCATTCCTTATAAGCTAAAAGGTAGAGGATAATGACTTTTCCTTTATTTCATTATATTTCTTCACATAAGTTATTTTAATTTAATGTGTTTTTAATGCCAAAATAATGTTTTGAATTGAATAATTTATAATTGTTGATATTTTTTGTTAAATTATTAAAAATGTAAATTTAATGTTAAAAAATTTATTTCATTTGATATTTTAGATATTTTGTTAATTATTATTTAAATCAATAAATTCATTATACTTATCATTTTTTATATTTTTTGCATATACTACCATTATTTTAATCATTCATTGTTTTTTATTCTAAAATAATAATTTTTAATAATAATTTTCTTTATTTATTCATTAATTTTAATTATAACTGTATTCCAAATTAATAATTATTGTACTTATAATTTATTATGAATATTTTAGAAATTCATTAACTATTTGAAATGTGTTTATAGAAAAATAAATTACTTATGTTTTTAATATTTTAACATTATTCTAATTTTCAATTAATGTATTCTTTCTTTTATTTTAATTTAAAAATAAATAATTTAACATTGTTTCTTTTCAATTATATTTTTCCTTTTTTTATATCTTTCGAATATTTTAAATTATTTTAGTATTTTAATTTTTTTTCATCAGAAGGAGCTACCACTGCGATAGGATACCATTAGGGCCAGGTCCCTTTACCATCAACCTCTAATACCACCAGCTTCCATCCACTATGAGTACCTTAATCCCATATACCATTCCCCCTATATATACTACTCAAATCCACAATCTACCAACAGAATTCAATCTACTCCTTTCTTCCTACCATATTGAGATATATTATTGCCTCCACATCCTACCACCAATAAGGCTTCCCTCCTATTACCTCTCATGAAACCATCATACCACTACACTTCTATCATCCCACTACCCTATATTTTTTTCCTTGTCCTGTCATCAGTATCCCACTACCATTCCTCTTATATAAGATATATCATGAAACCACGATGGAAGCCTCCATGCGATGCCACACTAAACCACCAAGCTCAAAGTGGAGAATCCATCTAAAGATAATGATACTGAGTTGAAATACGCACCAAATACTCTCATTAGCCACCATTATATAAGCTAAAAGTCACTAAATATTGAGATCAGATACCGATGTGACACTTGGACCCCATTTAACCCAGACCAGGGCGCCACCACTACCGTAGAGGATAGAGATCTAACCACCTTTTGAGCCACCACCACACTATTACAAACACCCTCATAGTTGATATCGATTGAAGAATCAATCCCAGATCCCCCTTTATGAATGCTGAAGATGAATGTTATATATTTCTACCCCAAACTTGTTCTGATACAGATTTGATGAAAATTCAATATGTTGTCTCAAGAAAAAAACTCTACACTGTCACCACCATGCATGTATATGGAAGAGGAAACTACATTGTTATAAGATTAAGACAACTTCCCTTTACCCACTATTTAAGAAGCTTTGTCATTTTATAGTATGATTCCATTAAGATAATCCCCAAGAAGAATAAGGCATATAATTTATATATATGTTCTAATAATAATATTAATAATTATAAGTATATATATTTATTTATTTCATCAAATACAATAGTAATATAACATGAGAAAAAAGTATATTTAAATTGATTAATTATTTTTTTCCAATACTCGTTCATGATGAATCATGAATAGGGCAAACAAGTGATTGTATGATTTTATGGTTTTTATCCAAGTTGAAGGAAACTGGTCTTCGAATTATATGTGGTCAAAGTGTATAAATTTTATAAATAATTCAATGATGGAACTTTTAGATTGAACTTGACTATTATAGAATGTTCTTGTATAATTAAAATTCATTAATTTGGAACCCGTGGTAATGAACAAGAAACTGTTGGAGTTTTAGTGACTTGCCTGCATGAGAGGATCTGAATTTATTTAAGGATCTTCTTGAGACACCAATGTGGAACATGTATAGTGTGTATATTCAAGGTGGATGTTATGGAAATTTCTTCTTGTTGTGACCCCTAGCATGCATTTTTTTTCATGTGTAATTTTCTATTAAATAGAGGGGGCTAATAGGGACTTATGGATCCATCATTAACACTTGAGAACATCAAATAGTGGTAGAAAAAAAATTTGTGAGCTGATCTAGACACATTACTAGATCTTGTGGAAGGATGAATTATCACCAGAGATATATTCAATTCCCTCTCTTCTTGTATTTATTATTTCTATTTTCAGTATTATGAATTGATAAATTTATTAGAGGAATCATAATGGGATGTACTGAACTGTGTTTCTCCATTATAAATTCATTGATATATCTTTTTTGTGCATTAATAGTTTAGTGTTCATTTTGTTCAATTATTAGAATCAATTTACACCACCGAAGAACATATAGGTGACGGTAGTGAATCATTTCATTATTGATTTTTGACTGAAGTAGTGAAAATTGGGAAAGGAAAATTTAACTATTTTTCATAATGAATGGATTAATGAAAAAGATAAGATTTAGATATCCAGGCTCAATCAGGTTCACCGAGGTGTGTAAGATCACTAATGTCGTAACTCAATGAACATTCACTTTTTATCGAAGTACTAAATGATTATATTAATTTCAGTAGTGTAAGATAATTTCATTTTTTTAGTTTAAATCATTCTTAGATACCTAATTCCATCCATAGTTTGTCTCTACAAACTGTTTTTTATCGTCACCACAACCCTTTCATATTACATTGTCAAACACTTCATTTTATGACGTTCTTGTTTTTTCTTTCTTTTTTTTTAATTTTTTCGATCACTCACATTTACAATAACACATCCCTATGTAATAAACACACATACTCACTACTATGATATTTATAGGCAGTCGTAGGGTTTCGTAAAGATTAAATTTGTACTCATCTTCAATAAAATATCATGTTATAAATATCCATGTCAATACAAATCATTCCATGTATAGAGTTCCAATAATCATTTTTTGAGATACATTTTTTATCTGATTATGGGAATGAAACAATTTTTTTTCCTAATTTCTTGGTAATGGAATAAAAATTTATATATCATTTAAATTAAATAAGGGAAAAATATAGTTGATTTAGTGGATCAATTAATTTTAATTTTTTAATTAAAACAAATTATACGATGTTGGGATTATTTTCATAATGTATGTTTAGATATTTCACTAGTGATTTTTTTGGGGTAGAAAACCTAGAATTCAATTTGACGAGTGACTGGAGACAGAAAGGAATATGAGCAATTTTTTAAGGATAATAGGTTTCGGGTTAGACCTTATCAAGTACTTGGTGATGGTATAATGGTTAAGGTACCCTTATATGGGTCATTAGGTGGCATGTTCTATGACGTCCCATCCTGGGATCCATTGAATGGTGCCCCAATCCGGTTGGCCACATGCCCTCAAGCGCGCCTCCCCATTTTCCAGAGGGTGCTGAATAGAAGTGAGGGTCTAGTAAGTTTTTCATGGGGAAATTATACCATCTATTATCAGAATAAAACACCAGTGAAAGAAAATCAAAATTAACCAAGTACCAAAGTGTATATAAACAACCAAAATAGATTCATGACATATGCTAGTAAAAACAAAAAAAACCCAAAATTCAACTAAAAGGTAAATAATGTTATGACAATGAAAGTACCACGAGTATACAATTCAACTGAATGTAAAGACACAACGACTCAAAAAATGGGTCCCAAACCAGGTATGGTTCCCTCTCCCATGTTCCAAACCCAAACAACAATCGATCTCTGGGCCTTGCCCTTATCCTGTCCTCTAATAACAAAGTCAGCTTGGGTTCCAATCAGTCAGCTTGAATAGGGTGTGAGTTCTTCTTAGTAGGACACTACCAACGATGTATAAAATGATTCCAGTTAAAATATAATGAATGAAATTTAATAAAAAAATAAATATAATTCATAATTTAAATAGTTATCACATATTCATTTAATCTTTAATCATCACTTTTGGCCAAGTTCAATTGACGTTTCCCATTTGAATTATCATTCATTATCATTTATCATACAGTGTAGTTCATCATTCCAAGAACCACAAATCCCATTTGAATCATTATTCATTATTACCATTAATTATTTGGTGTAGGATGTCATGCCTAGCACCAAAAATCCCATGAGTGTGGGTCTTCATGCCTACCACTCCAATTCTCATTCGGTGTATGTCGTCATTCCTAGCACCCCAAATCTCAAGATTGGATAACTATTGTGGAGGAACGCCATCTCCAAGTCCCAACTTCTAATTAGTCTAGGATGCCATAACTATCACCACAAAAATCTCATACATTTAATCATTCTTAAATTCATAAAAATTTTCCATGTTTTTTATTAACTAATATGATGATTAGTTAAAAATATTAAAGGACATTAGTTAATTCCAAAATTAACAAAGCATATAACCAATTAATTAATTCATCAATTAATTAATCAATCAACACAATTCTCTTTCAATAATAAATTCTTTAAAATTAATTATCCAAGAGAAAATCCAACAAGTCATTATTAATACTCATAGTTAATCATATTTGATTACGTCAAGGAACATAATTAATTGTACCAATTAATTAGCTTTGGTAAACTTCTGGGCACATAATTAATTCTATCAATTAATTATCTAACATAGACAAGAATAATCACAATATCAAATATCAATTACTATATATCAATTACAATATCAAATCTACAAAAGATAAATTTGTGTAACACCCAATTGTTTGTTCTGTGATTCAATTATCAATTAAATCACCAAGGAAATTTTCATGTCAAATCCATATTCATAATTACTAAAATTTAGTAATTCAATTACGAAGGAAAAACAATAAAACTCATAAAATCATAAACATATCATAAATCATTACTATGGGAGTTCAATTATACAATGTACCTCAGTTTATTGATGGATGTTATCCTAATGGAAATCCATAATATTTGAGCGGCACAACTTCTTCGATCAAGATCTAGTTTTATGTCCTTAAACAAAAATTAATATCAAATGCATAAAGACCTTGAAAAACTAGATCTAGATTTGAAATCCTAGATCTAGATCTCAATCCATAGGTTTATATCAAAGAAAACAGTGGGGATATTCCTTGAACAGACTTAAGAAAGATGGAGGAAAGAACAGAAGACGCATCGAGATAAAATCCACTTACCGGGAGAGGATAGGATCTTCAATTTGGGATTTTTAATCTTGAAGAAGGGGTTAGAATTTCCTTGGAATACATCTGGAAGGAATTGAGAACAATTAGAATTTTTCAACCCTGAGCCAAGGTCGAAATATTGGAGTCTTAGGTGGGTTGGATGGTTTTAAAAAGGATTTTTAAAATTAAAATTCTATGTGAATGGTTTCCTGTGTAGAGGCGCATGGTTAGGGAAAACCATGCACCAACCACGTGGACCCCATTGCGTAGTTTTCCATGATTAGAATGGCTTGGTCGCACAGTTTATGAAACCGTGCGCAAACCGTGTAGACTCCTCTGTCCAGTTTTGCATGCTTGGCACATTTTGGTTGCAGGGTTTTTCGAACCGTGAGAAAACCATGAACAACATACTATCCATTAGTTTTCCTTAAAATTTAACCCAAACACACCCCAAGCCATTACTCTTAGTGTAAGGTACTTAAAAAGAAAAAAACGGACCTGAAAACACACCCGAGATGACTCCAAAAAAGGCCAGGATCTTATAATCTCCCCACCTTATAACAGCTCATCCTCCAGCTGAACTTCCAAACATCTCTAATATTACTAGCCAAAAAGATTAGGTTATTGATCCCTCATGTCTAATTCCCATTCCCTTGTTTCCTCTTGAACATTTCCATGTTTCCATAACACATGAACTAACAACATGGTCTATCCCTGAAATAATTTTTCATTGCGACCCAGCACACATATCAGATGTTCCTCAAAGGACACATCTATCTTGAGATCAACCTATTCCACAAATATCACATGGTAAGATTTGGGGTGATACCATCGTATTTTGGCAGATAAAAAACATCATGCATAGCACTGTATTTCTGTGAAAGTGATAATCAGGATGCCACCTGCCCGATTCTCTCCATCACATCAAATGGTCCCACAAACCTGGGTGCTAACTTTCCCTACCTATGTATCCTGTGGTGACCCAATCTAGGTGACTCTAGTTGTAATACACAATCACACTCTATAAACTCTAGGGGTTGTATCATCATATGACTTATGTCTACACTGAGCCATATCCATATATTCCGGAATCAGCTGTACATGCTCTGATGTCACTTGAATGATGCTCAGACACAACATCTCTGACTCACCTGCCTCTAACCAACATAGTAGTGATTTAAAAGGTATACCATAAAGATCCTCATACGGTTCAATATGTATAGTTTCCTGATAACTATTGTTATTGGATAACTCCACTAAATCCATGTCCTTTTCCTAAAAACCACCAAAGTTATGCACACATGCTTGCAGTATATCCTCTATCACCTGTATGGTATGCTCCGATTTGCCATCCATCTGTGGGTGGAAGGGTGTACTTAATAATTCCTATGTAACAAGTGCCTTATGTAATCCTTTCCATAAGTGTGAAGAAAAGTGGAAATCACGATATGATATTATAGTCTATGGAACCCCATGCAAATAAACTATCTCTCTAACGTATAGTTATCCCAACTCCTCTACTGTACATGTTTCTTTGATAGTAAAGAAGTGTGATTATTTCAACATTCAGTCCATAATGACCCAAATAGAATCATTCTTCCAAAGATTATTTGGAAGTCCTACAATGAAGTCCATTTTCATGTCATCCCCATTCCATTCTAGAATAGGTAACAGCTGCCATAGGCCTCTAGTTCGTTGATGCTCTTCTTTCATCTACATACAGGTGAAGCATCTTGTTACGAACCGTGCTATCTATTTTTCATGTGTATCTACTAAAAGTGTCGTCGAAGGTCATGATACATTTTTTTTCAATCCAGGAAGTACCACCCACATTAATGCATGAAATTATAGCATGATTTCCTCAAACATACACATAGGAACAACAACCCTATTTTTCAAATAGATGATCTCATCCTCATCTATTTTCCAATCTGAAGGTGTATCCCCACCTTCAAGGATTTATTCTAAGGCAAAACATTATGGATCCTCATACTGCCTATCTCTGACCTGTCTCTAGAGTATAGAATCCATTGCTACCAAAACAAAAGTCATCCTCTCCTAACTATCCTAAACTACCACATTCATTTTTCTAGCAATTTCATTATCTTCTAATCCATACATGACTTATGTACCAACTGAGTCTAAGTTTTTCTGCTTAAAGCATCAGCCACACTATTCCCATTTCTAGGTGTATATGCTAGATCAAAATCAAAGGACTGCATATAATCTACCCATCTCATTTGTCTAAGATTCAAGTCACACTGCGAAAATATATACTTCATAATTTTTTTATCCATAAAAACTATAAACTTTTAACCTAACAGATAGTTTTGCCAACACATAAGAGTATAAACCATTGCTTCCAACTCGAGGTCATGCATAAGGTAATTTCATTCATGTGGCCTCTACTCTCGCGACCCATAAGCAATGATTATACCCCCCTCCATAAACAAAACTCTTATTCCTACCCCAGAACCATCACAATACATTGTGTATTCCTCACCCGACTCAGGTATTATCAAAATTGATGCAAAAGACAAGCACTTTTTCAAATATTGGATAACATTCTCGCCTGCTTCTACCCAAACAAACATTACTCATTTCATTGTCAAACCAGTATGTGGTGCAGCCAACCAGGAATAGTTCTGAATGAATCTTCTATAATAACCAGCTAAACCAAGAAATCTTTGAATATCTAAAACATTCTTGGGCTACTCACAAAAAATCATTGTCTACACATTTACTAGGTCCACTACAACACCTTCTTCCAAGATGATGTTCCCCAAAAAGTGTACCCTAATAATCCAAAACTAACATTTAGATAGCATGGTATAAATCCAATAATCTCTCAGTGTAATCTAGAAAATTTCAAGATATTGGGAATGATCATCATGTGGCTTAGAGTACACTAAGATTTCATCCACAAACACCACCTCAAACTGATCTAAGTATGGATGAATGGTACTATTCATCAAGTCCATAAACACTGAAGGAGCATTAGTCAACCCAAACGACATTTCAAAAAACTCATAAAGGCCATATATTCTATTGAAAGTTGTTCTTGGAATATCAAAAGTTTTAACTCTCACCTGATGATACCCTGATCTCAGATCGATCTTTGAGAAAACACTAGACCCCTTCATCGGGTCAAATAAATCATTGATATGCAGAAGAGGATATCTGTTCTTCACAATAATTTTATTCAACATCTGGTAATAGACACACTAGCGTAGAATCTCTTCGGACTTATTTTCAAATAATGAAGGTGATACCTAAGGTGATTCACACAGACAGATAAACCTTTTATCCTCAAACTCTTCCAACTATGTTTTAAGCTCTTGAATCTCAGTCGGTTCCACTCTATAAGGTGGAATACATACCAGATCATCCCTCATCATGAGTTTAATATAGAAACACAAATATATCTTATGTGGAAACCCTAAAAAGTATTCTAGAAAGACATCCTGAAACCGTTCTACTACTGGTGGAAGGATGGCTTCCCTACCGCTCCCATCATGAAACAAAAGGCTAGAAACCTGGGCTGTGATCTCTCCCAATTGCTGTGTAATTGGCCCAGCTATTCCTACATGGATCTCCCATTCTACAAAAAGGATATATTGGTCACCCTCAGGAGATAAAATGGCATCCCTCCTGTGGTAAAAATCTATGTGGGCTCGGTATGCGACTAGCCATTACATGCCCATAATCATGTCAAAGCTCGTGATATCAAAGACATAGATATCCCAAAGGGAATGCTACTCTCTAATCTCTAGAGACCATCCGTTACATAAACAGGTAACCATAGTCTATGTTCCAAACATTATGTCAATATTCATCATCCCGCCTACGAACTCTACCTCCAGTCTCAATCCATTAACAAGATTTGCAGATATAAAAGGAATGAGAGGCACAAATATCAAACAAGGCAGTAGCCAAAGTAGATGAAACTAGAATAATACCTCTCATTGTCAATGGAATAGACCCACTCTTCACAAGTTTAGGATTCACTACATGTAACGGTCTTTAAACTCTTCTCTATGGTTTCATCTAAATCCTATGAGTATCACCTGTCTGCTGGTACATGCACTCATACCCTGAAGAACCAGGCCCACTTCCTCTACTGCCTCTTCCAGTAGAACTCCAGCTGCTATACTTATATAGTGTAGAAGGACCCCTTCTAAACCTCTGACTATGGGATGTTTCTCCATCAGCACCAGCCTTCCATTGCTTCCTACACATCTTCTTTAGGTGTCCCATATTGCCACAAAACTCGCACTCCAATGGTGGTTGAGTAAAATGTGTACAATATTGTGCCTGCATACAGCACTGGTGGTAAATCACATGTGAAATATCTGGTGAAATAGTTCCTCTTGACTATCCACATATCTTTCCACTATCCTGTAAATTATTCTAATGAATATGCTTCCTGCTTTCGGAAGTCACACTCCCTGATTTTCCATCTACTTTTCCAGTACTGGAAGCCTCCTTCAGGTTTCTTGTTGACATGAGAGCCTGATGAAACACTTATACAAATTTATTGAGCCTAAATATATTCACTTAAGACTTAATTTCACACTTAAGTCCATCCTAGACGCATTTTTATGAGGATAACTCATCTTCCTCCAAATCTGGATCAAAACGTTATAAATCTGTTAATGGTTAGGCGTACTCCATTATAGGATTGCTTCCTTGTGTCAGATGCATAAACTCTAAATCCTTCTCTTGCCTTAGCATGTATGGAATTAATTGTTCCAAGAACATCTTCGAAAACTCCTTCAATAACAAATCATTTGTCTATCCAGATCGTACCAGAATATCCCACCATCGTTTCACTAAACCTTGTAGCATATATGCATCTAACTTGACCCTCCTCTCAACTGGAGTCTCCAAATGGTCAAGTATCATCATTAGAAATTCGATCTAGAATTTATCTCCCTCAGGTCCACCCTCTCTAGTAAAAGTAGGAGGGTGATACAGTTGAACCTATCTTGTTAACTCAAACATGCTTTTATGAACCCGCCCTAGGTCTCTCTCCAATAATTGCATGAAACGAGTATTGTTCTCTTGGAGAATCTATCCTTATTCCACGTCTGGTACCAATGGTGCTTCAAGATCCCTGTATAAATGTTCATTTCTAGACATACCTCTTGGTCTCTCCCTCAATAAGCATTGTGGAGGAATATTTCTTCAAATTCAAAGACACACCTTAGGTCTCATAACACAACCTTATAACATTTACAGAAGAGGATAAACCAACACAACAAGTTTCAACAAAACCTTTCCCCCCTTTTCTCACCACACGGTCAACACTGAGGAATTTTCATTAATGTTAACCGTCCTACTCCTATGTCTTTGTTAACAAGGGAATATTTATTCTCATTAATTAATTCATCCATTAACTAATCACATTATTTCAAATTAATTAATTTATTATTACCATTTAATCAATCACGGTTATAATTAGACACCCTTTTATTCTCACTTTTCATCATTTTTTCTATATCACTTCCTGAAAAAAAGATCATTTTTAACAACCTACCCATAACCTATTATCTCATGAGTGCCTAACATGATGCATGTCACAACAAAACTGAGTGGCTAGAATGATGCAAGGAGACTCAACTATCATGCCTCTTTAAGACACAAATGAAAATTCAACAATTTGAAAAACAAATATCACATCACACGACAATTGTATCACCCAAGGTGAAATAATATACAACTATAACAATAAACAGCAATAAAAACAATCCCTCCCTGCGCACATAGATTTTCCCTCATACATGGGTTTGAAACTCCCATGCACGAGCTCATTACTAAGCCTCAACTATTCCTAGTCCCATGTCTAACTTTTCCCGAAAAAGTTAGAGAACAGAAGAATAAAGGAAATAAAACCCCCTCTGATACCACTTTGTGACGTCCCAGCTAGGGAGCCACTGAACGGTGCCCGGAGCTAGTTGATCCCATTCCCTCAAGCATGCCTCCACATATGTCAAAGGGTTATGACTAGAAGTGAGGGCCAAGTAAGTCATTCCTGGGGAGACAATACACTCTGTTATCATAATAAAACACCAACGGAAGAAAATATAAATTAAACAATTATGGAAGCGTATATAAATAACCAGAAAAGATCTATAACATATAGTAGTGAAAACCAGAAAATACAACATTAAATAGTAATGTGAAGAATGATATGACAATGAAAGATCCAAGTGTCTACCATGAAAATAATATTAAAGACAGAACAACTCCAAAAATAGGTCACAAAAAACATTCAGTTCCCTCTCCTACGCTCCAAACCCAAACAACAATCTATCACGGGGCCTTGACCTTGTCCTGTCCTACAATAACAATGTTTTCTCAGGTTTCGATTAGGCGTCTTGAATAGGATGTGAGTTCAACTCAGTAAGACACCACCAATGGTGGCTAAAAAAATTCCAATCAAAAGATAGTGCATGCAATTTAATAAATCAATAAACAAAATGCACAATTTAAATAGTAATCACATTTTAATTTAATCTTTAATCATCCCTTTTGGCCAAGTTCAATTCATTTTACCCATTCTAATCATCATTCATTATCATTTATCATTTGGTGTAGGTTGTCATTATTGCACCAAAAATCTCATTTGAATCATCATTTATTATTATCATGAATCATTTGGTGTAAGACGTCACGCCTAGCACCACAAATCTCATCAGTGTAGGTTGTCATGCCTAACACTCCAATTCTCATTTTGTGTCAGTTGTCATGCCAAGGACCCAAAATCTCAAGCTTAGGTAACTATTGTGGAGGTATTCCACGTCTAAGCCCCAACTTATAATCGGTCTTGGATTCGATGCCTAGAACCCAAAAATCATACCCATTTAATCATTCTTTATGTATTAGGAATTTACCACATTATTCATTTACTAATCCAATGATTAGTTAAACAGTTCAATGTCCATTAGTTAATTCAACAATTAACTAAGAATATAACCCATTAATTAATTAATCAACACAAATCTCTTTACATAATTAATTATTCCCAATTAATTATCCTAAAATATCCAATATTTCATAATTGATTCCCTCAATTCATTATCTTTAATCACATCATGAAACATAATTAATTCTCATAATTAATTATATTTGGTCAAATTATTGTCACATAATTAATTATCACAATTAATTATATTACATAGACAAACATAATTACAACATCAAATCTCAATTATTAAATCTCAATTAAAATATCAAGTCTCTAAAAGATTAATTTTGGAAACCCCCCATAGTTTCTTCTGTGATTAAATTTTCAATTATATCACCAAGGCAATTCACAAGTCAAATCTATATTAATAATTACCCTAATTTAGGAATTCAATTGTAAAAGGAAAAATTTTAAAACTCATAAACTTGTACACATATAATAAATCATGACTATGGGAGTTCTATTAGAACACTTAACTTAGTTTACAGATAGGATTTATCCCAATGGAAACCCCAAAATCTGTGTGGAACAACGTCATTGATCAAGCTCCGAATATAAGTCCCTAAAACCATAATTAAGATCAAAGGCATCAAGACCTTGAATAACTAGATATAAATTTTCAATAAAATATCTAGATACCAATCCATATGTTTAGATCTAATAAAATGTTGGATATATTCCTTGAAATTATTTAAGAAAGATGGAGGAAATAATGGGAGAAGCATCGGGTGAAATTAACATACCAGGAGGAGACTGGATCTTCAATTCAGGATTTCAATCTCAAAGAACGGTATTCAGATCCCCTTGGAATCCCTTTGGAAGGATTTGGGAACACATAAAATTTTTCATGGTCGAGCCCAAGTTAAAATATGGGAGTCCCATGGGGTTCAGGCGGTTTTATATTTCTAAATTAAAATCTTGCCTGCATAGTTTCATGGGAAGAGGTGCATTGTTAGGGAAAATCATGAACCAATCATGAAGACTCCACTGCCTAGTTTGGCACAGTTGGCCTGGTTTGGTCACATGGTTTGTCAAACTGTGTGCAAACCATGTAGACTCCTTTATCCAGTTTCTCATGCTTTTCACAGTTTGTCAAACTGTGTGAAAACCGTACACAACCCATTGTCCTTCATTTTTCCTTAAAATTTCAAAGAAATGCACCCCAAGCCACTTCTCTATGTTAAAGGTACATAAAAACATCAAAACTTACTTGAAAAAACACCTGAGATTGCTCCAAAAAAAGTCAGGATCTTACACGAACTTTACAACAAGTACCCAATGGTGGTATTCCATATATTTTATGTCTAAAAAGTAATTATTTAATCAGAACTCTCCCATTATCTTATATGTATACAGTTATTGATGGGAGTCATTTTTTTTCACCCAAAACCCTCCCCTCTAGATTATTTACCCTACCTTGATCTCCACTTCTCTTTCCATGATTATAGGTTGTTTCGAATGTTTTTTTCATAGTAAATCGATTTATATCAGTCTCTTATTTCCCTATTATAACTTTAAATTTTATTTCCCTTATTCTAGTTAGACATGTTATGAATTTTATGGTTTGATTCCTTGAGATCATGGTAGTTCTTGCTCATATAATTGTGTAAATCATGATATACAAATAAAAAGGATTGTGAAACACATATTTTTATAATATCATGTTTTTCATTGTGAGGTATGTCGTTAGAATGATTTAACAATGGGTTTTTTATAAATTTAATTTAATGTGTCATTGATTCAAATTTTCAATGGTGGAATTTTTGTATCACAGTTTTGAGGATGTTTCATAATTACAATACACACCTAGTAATGTAATTTTATCATTATAGGGATCCATGTTATTTTTCAAACTGTTATTAATTAATGATAATTTGGTTTTGGATGATTAAATATCAAGTCCCCAAATACTCATGCAATAATGTTGAGAGGAGATGTGAATTAGTGTTCAACAAATTTATAGAATTATTTACACTTAGAAAATTTCTCAATTTTTTCATTGAAACTACTATCTCATTTAATATGTGTAGATATATTTATTCAAACCAAAAAAACCGTCACATAGTATGAACTGATATAATGTATATAGAGTGTATAACATGGCATTTTTAAAACATTTAGTCCCAATAACCGTACCTACTCATTATTAAATACAAATACAATTAACAAAAAAAATTTACTAGTATTTTATTTTAATACAAAGAGGTAGTAATAACCTTGAACATTAAGAGAGGAATAACCCATCACCAAAATGTTTCAGGAGAAGGAATCCCCCTCTACCCAAAAATATATCCAGACATTTTTGGTCAGCTAACTTATTGGGATTGGATTATACTGTTATTATTAAGTCTTCAATGATCCTCCTCAATAAATTATATAATAAGATATTTATTTTTCTTTGATATGTCTCTACATCAACTATATGATATTTATCTTCAAATAAATCTTCAACAGATAGTTAATAATCAACTCCAACTACATGCACATCAACCTTTTACTCTCCAAATATTTAAGATGATGTAATTTTATTTTTATCTCTACTTTAATCAAGAATAAAAACATTCAAAACATATATTAGATGAATATAGTAATCATTTATTATATTCTTTTGAAGCACATGTTCCATAGATTCCTTTTATCTATGTACTTCAATAAACTAAACATCCATACGTTATCCCTGAACATTGGCCTTTTTCAACATATTCTAGCTTTATAAAATTTGTATTCTTCCCAATTGCATCGAAATTTCATGTTTCAAATAATCATCCCTTAGACCCTACTATTTTTTGAAACATATTTTTCAGTTACCCCTCTCTCATATGTTTTAAAAATATCATTATAGTGATCTAAATGAACTTACTCTTTATATAACCAACCTTTCTCTAATAAGTATAGTCATTGGGATCCATATATGCAACCATTTTCATATTTTAGTTATCCTACTCAATTTCTATTGAATATAATTACAAATAACTTTTTAGGGTCTCCCTCAAATCTTAGTATCAATAATCATTTGGGATACCTAAAATCTCAGTTATAATCACAATCTTAACTTTATAGATTTTTTATCTTTGATTTCTAACTCGACTTCATCAAAATTACATTGACCCCACATAATTTATATGTGGATTGTTTTAAAATCTAATTCATCAATATATTTCATAGAATTTATACTCTTTATTATTATATCTATTCCACTATCTCATAATTATGTATTCTGCATCCTTTAAATCTATGAACATACAATGACTTTCCCAATGTGCTTCTGATGTTCTTTTTTATTTCTTCAGCACATGTTTGAACTATAGATTATAGAACCACATCGAATTATCTTATTACTAGATTATCATTTGATAATCCATAAAAATTTATGTTTTTATCTTTTTCTCACCATAACATATGATTATATTTAATTCCAATCTCCACTTCATATATATACCTGAACTACCTCATCTTCTAGGCTTTTAATTATAACACCCCGTGATTTTAGTAGGGATTTAACATTAATTAAATATAATATTGAATAGATTATTAGACATTAAAGACTAAACTAAAAATAACCATGATAAATTTTATTTATATAAAATATTATAATATACTATCAATATTAATACATTATAACAATCCAATGATAACCATTATTAAAAAATTAATTGACAGATAAATTTTAATGTAAATAAAAATACCATGAACATGACATATTTATCATCGTGCTATCACATGAATATCATCACATCGATTAAATCTATATAAATATGGTAAAATAATTAAAATATAATAAATATTTTTAGAGAGAAGCATATGAATACAATAATTGATTAAAATAATGTATGCATATCTATATATAGGTATAAAATATGACCATAATATATATGGTTAATGGATATACGATCATTATAAATAAATCCATTGGATATATATGGTTATTGGGTATTCATGTTTTTAATTGGTATATTGAATTTATTTTCTCTTTAAAAATCAATAGAAAATAATATAATTCAAAATAAATAAATAATGAAATAAAACAATGATGTTATCTATTTATAAAATTAAAATATTCATTTTAATAAAAATTATTAAAAAAATTAAATGGTAATTAGATAAATTAAAAATTTTATGGGATGAAGTTAATGTTATTTAATATAAAAATGATATTGTTCAAAAATCACTTTTTAAAGGGTTGTGTATTTTTAGTTAAATAAATTAAGTAGATAAGTTATAATTAACTAATATAGTGTATTATTTCAATTTATAAGTATATATAATTAAATTCTTTTTTTTATAAATTAATGTGAAATAATAGTAAGGACACGTGATTTTAAACAAAGCCATGTTTCATGAAATATTAATTCTTATATATGTTAGTATTTATTTAAATTTTAAATTTACCACACTAATAAATATAATTTGAATGAGTTTAGTTTAAATTTTTATTTTTTAATTTAAAATTTTTATGATGGGTTATCTTATTTTTTTAGGAACAAAATAATTATGATCATATGGTAAAAAGTTGTAAAATATCATGGATTGTTATTTTTTAAATTATTATGATATTTGAAGATTATTGAATAAATGTTTTAAGCGTGTAATTCATAGTTAAATGTATCAAAAAACCCCCTCAATAACTCACCTAACTCCCAATAAATTCAATCTTTAACCTTTACATAACTTAAGTGTCCAATGAAATTTCCTTCATTTTCACCTATCAAAGGATTTCTCCTCTACCACCTCCAAAAAACTATATTCCATAAAATTAATCTTTTTTCCATACACATTGTTTGGTCCTATACTCCTCACTATATTTTGGAAGCACATGCTTCAAAAAAAGAGTCCTAGGTTCTTCATTCTAAAGTATTACATCAGAAGAAGGATAAATATCATCAAAATTGGTAATGATTTATTCTTTTATACTTTTAACATTCATTATTAAATCCAATTATACCAAATACCGTTATCAATTGAAATAATATTATATTAATATCATTATTATAATAATAAAATGATAATAAATTTATATAACACTCCAGTCATTCCCATTCATTAATATAACATAATCTCGTTTGGGCTGGTTTAATAACTTACATGAATGATGTTATACTATCTTAACTCACTCAATAATTACTATATATAAATACAATAATACTAAGTATATATGATATTAAGAGGTGAAAATTATTTTTTGGTTCTATAATGGTAATATTAATATTTATCTCAGTATAAACTTACCATCCTTTGTTCATTAAAATTATTAAAATTTGCATATTATGGATTTTATCTTAGAGAACATTTCCTAAAACACCCATGGAATTAACATGGATATTCATAATAATTATGGAAATTAGATAACACTAATTTAAATAATATTATAATGATGAACTTGGTATCATATAATGATTATTGAATTCTCTATTGATGTACTTATATGAAATAATAAAAATTAAAAATATCTGATTATTAAAATAAATAATAACTCAAAAATATATGTGATTTGAATTATTTTAATTAAATTTTATAAATTTTAATTGATATGAATAAGGTTATTAAATAATTTATTAGTATTTTATGTTTATTATGCATTATATAAAATCACTTTTATAGATTTGGATGTTTGGGAAACAAATTTCATTTAAAATTTCCTTCTTGGAGACATATTTATATTCAATATCTATTTTATTCTGTACAATGTGTATACTAACCCATGGATATATTCCATAATAATTTCTAGAAAATTAATTTTACTTTATGTACCATCTCAATTCTTATCTTTCAAGTTATTTTTATTTAGTAGATACCAAAGTTGTAATAGTTTCTTTTAAATCACACTTTCAAATCAAGAATGTTTTTTTAAACACATATTTAGTGAAAATGTTCAATATTTATCTATTAAATAACATTAATTTTATTATTACATGTTAAATTCATGGGATTATAAATCTTATTATCATTTAAAATTCATTGGCTTCAAATTTCAACAAAAATGATATTTGTAAGATAAGTAGTCTTAATATATTCTCTTTAGTCAGGAATCATTTTCATATACATCTATATTTTCAATATTCTTTTATGGATGTCATTATCTACGATTTAATTATTCCTGAAGGTAATTTTTCATGAAATTTTACTTCCTTTAAAATGGTTTTAAAGGAGTTTTTATACATTATTTCTCATAGGATTCATTATCTATTTGGTTAATTTTATTTATTAAAGAATGAAAGGAATATTATTTTAATTGGTTTATACAAGAACAACTTTTCCCACTTTTATAACCAATTTCCTTAATGAATTTTTTATTTAATGTTTCTATTTTTTGTAATATAATTTTAATTCTTATTTTACTGGGAATATTTTATTTAAATTTTTTTATTAAAATAAAAACTGTTTCTTATAATTTTAAAAAGTTATTTTATAATGATATTAAAAAGATAATTTATTATATATCAATATCCATTATTTTATTCTTATGATTCAATAGGTATATTGTCTAATGATACTATAAAAATTATTTATCTTTATGTATTTTTCTAACATCATAATTTTTTTTTTCATGAAACTCATTTCTTTCCCATGGTTTAATTAAGCTAAAATGGGATTGTGAATAATTTCTTTTTCTTATAGAAATAATATATATGTAATATAATTATGTAAAGGATATATCCATTATTAATCTCTAATTCATTGGGTAATATTTTATATATCATGATCATAAGAGGGGTTAGGGGTAGAATCACAATTCCAAAAGATTACATGACTTGTAACCCAAGCCCAGAAGGGTACACAATTAGTATATCAATACATAAAACAGTATAGAGGTTGTATCCGAATCCCAAAAGGGTATACTATTAGCATCCTAAGAAAAAAAATTCTATGAGTGGTATCATAATCCAAAAAGGGTATATTGGTAGTAACTCAATCCAAAAGGGTACACTAGTAGTAGCCCAATATGATAAGGGCACACGGGTTGTAGCCTATGCTTAATAGGGTACATGTGTAGTAGCCCAAGTCCAATACGGTACACACCTTTATATCTTAAGCCCACTATATAATATAATTGTGGTTATCTAAGTATAATATGTGATTAATTTAATTTTTGAACCTTATAACATGTTATTAGTTCTATTTCAAGCCACATTCATTTATTATATTCCCATGAATCATGATTATTGACTGATGTTTTCTCCCTCTTATTATGCATGTTTTATATTATACTAAAAACCTAATTTCTTTAATTGTGATTTATAATATATATATTATTGTGTGTGATTTTCATATATTAGATCTATAAACCATTAATCTGTTCATATAACCATATGTTTTACTTATACTCACTTAGGATTTTCATTGTTATGTTATACATTTACCCTTATTGGGAATCTGAACTCACCCCTTTATTTTGTTTCCATTCCCCGTGAAATGAAGAAGAACATTATATATGAAAATATTGAAGACTTAATCTGAAATCACCCCTTTATGTGTGGAGATTCATCCAAGAAATATTCAAGACTTAATGTGAAATATGAATATCACACATGAGGTTTTTAATGATATTAATCATTTTTTCTCTATGATGTTTTTTGAATTTGTGAGATATTATGAGTAAATTATGAAAAGAAAGTGAAAAATATATTTTTTATGATAATGTTATATAACTTTTTATAGAAGATTATGTGTATTGTTCTTATTTATCATTAGATCATGGTGTATTAGTCTAGTCCTCCTTAGTTTGTATTAGAGTGGGTTTTAGTACTTTTTTTAGATTTGGTAAATAATTATAGGATAACACTACTTATAATAACATATGATGAACCCAAAGTTATTATGGTTGAACAAAAAATGCTATAGTTTTAATAATTTCATAAACAATTGGATTTATTTCCTTTATCATATAATTTCATAGTCTAATATCAATTACTTATTACTCACAAAAATTACTTGGGTTTTATTCAATGGTTGGAACATACAAGAATCAAGTAAATTATGAATGTGATGGGAAATTTAATGAGTGTCCCAATGATAAGCCAAATAGGATAAGAGGTGGAGAAAAAATATCATGTAAATACTCTATCCTGTTATTAGAAATAAAGTAAATCACATTTATACCCTAAACATTATAAATAAGGACAGACAAGGTCTTGAATCCATTTTGTGGAAATATCTACCCTCCTTTAGGAGGTCTTCCTTTTTTTTAGACCATTCCCCCCAAAAATTTATTAAAATAAAAAAGTTACAATAGAAATACGAGGTGTAATGTACTTACACCAGTAGGGAATTAATGTAGGGTATAAGAGAATACAAAAACAACACCCAACCAGTACATGAAACCAAACAGCATGCAATCACCCTTCCTTCACATGAATATTTCAAGCATCAACCATTGTAAACTTGATGAATCTTCAATAGATGAGTGATTCATCAAGAGTTTCTTCAAAACAATAAACCCATTAAAGCAGAAATTCCATGTATGATTAAGCATCAGAACCAATCGTAGCGCAAGAACATTAGATCAAAATTAGGCCCAAACTGAGATAAGAGTAGCAGGTAAGAACGACGCCATCCAAACAAGAAGCTGGAAAGAGAAATACCTCAAAGATCCATCCAGAAATCCACAGTCCAAAATGGATTCAGTCTCAAAGGGAAGTAAAAATAAACAGTAGACCAGCGTGATAAAAGAATCCAATTGATCCCTTGGCAAACTAAGTAGTGCAGGTTGCATCAAGATCCAAGATATCCATAGCATTCTTGACAAGAAACCAATGCTTGTTGAAGCTTTTGATGTCAAATCCTTTTGAAATTCCAAATGAGAACCCAATCATGATCTGCCTCATCTAAAAGAAATAAAAGCCCATTCATTCCAGCAATGCAAAACTAGAAGGTTTTCCAAACCGTCCATCAATCATATCGGAATACAGCTCAAAATAAAAGACAAACATAAAATGAGAAATCCAGAATTTAGGTTACAGCAAGATGCATCATATCAGAATCCAGACAAAGAGCAGCACACAATCAAAATCATAGAAAAAATCCATCAAGATGTTGGAGCATTCATAGACTGATTGTAAATCAAGGGGTAAACTCAGATAAAGAGAGATTAATGATATCTTTTAAACCCCTTCTTTATTTTTCCCGTGAAGATGTTTTGCTTAATGGCAAGGTAAGTGTCCTTTCAAATTTCCCCTTTTCTAAAAGTTTGATAGAGGATAGTGTTATGAATCTTCTCCGAAGATTCATGTTCCTGACAGCCAGATACATCCTGTTTTAAAATCTCTTCATTCCGTTGTTGGGCCCTCACCTGTTGGGATATGTCAATATCTTTATGTGGCATGTCAACAAGGAGTTCTACTTGATTAGTTTCTACATTTTCCTGAAGATGAGAACGCGTAATAATGGTTCTCTCTATCTGCGAGTAGTCTCTACGTTTTCTAGTTTTCCTGGGGTTTGGAGTGATGAAACCATCATCATCCACTAGAGGCTTTTTACCTTTCTGTGCCATTGATCTCAAATAATCTTCCTCTATTTGTCTATGTTTATCCTCCACTTCAATTTAAGTGTCACTGGAAATTGAATTCTCCTGATCATTTCCTTTGATCTCCGTGGGATCCATTCTTCTTGGGCATGTTCTTTCCATTTGGTAAATCCATGAGTGGAATTATTAGTGACAGTAAGAACCTCATTGAAAAAGTCTAATAATTGATATCCAGGCTCTTGAATATTCAATCTCCCTTTAACCACATCATTCCTTTCTTTGATAAAACAATCCGAGAGTCCAGTCACAACCTTGGGTTTTTCATTACCTTTTCTTATCCACTTTGAATTCAAATTTTTAGAGAAATTATTAGACTTTACACAACTTGTAGAATTGTGCCCAAGTCTGAAACACAAATGACAATAATCTGGGACTCTTTCATAAACCACCTCTTGTAAAAACCGAATGTCTCCACTTTGTATCCATATAGCCGATGGAAGTTTCTAGGAGACATCTATTTCAATACATAATCTAGCTACAGAGGGCCTTGAGAGTGACTTTGTGGCATAATCAAGACTCAGTGGGGAACCAATAAGAGAAGCAATGGAAAACAATGATTTTTGCTTAAATAAGTGTAGTGGTAATTCAGGAAATCCTACCCATAATGGCACAATCGGAGACTCAGAATGAGGATCAATGTCTGGAGTCCATTTAAGAATTCTCATTTGACATCCCCCAAAGGACCATAGCCGTTTTACCCAGAGTCGGTAATAGTTCTCAACTGAGTGAAATCGAAGCATGATATGCATGAGGTTGAGGAGACCTAATTGAAAACCCGTAAAGCCGATGGCTTCTAAAGTAGAGCAATGAAATTTCAAGGACAGCCTTCTATTCTAAAATTTCCTAACCAGAACAAACCGGAGATCCGAGGATTGCAAACATACCTCATCGGTTGAGAAGGATATTGCGAGTTGACCGCGGTGTCGAAAGGTCTTAGGGTTGATCTGAAAGTTCTGGACCACATCAACATGAGCATTGGTGTCTTCGAACGATTTCTCAACAAGCACTTCAGCGAAGGTACGAGGATCTGCATTAGGGTTAGCATTGTGCGGCGGGTTCGTTCCTGGTTCGCGACGTGTCTCTATCTCTCATTTCACTATTGACTACCCAAGTCCTTTAGGAGGTCTTCCAATTGTCTTTTTTTACTAATGTATCAACACACTAGAAATGATATTTTTTATTTTCCAGCACATGATGTTTGAAAAGGTTGTTTTAGTTGTTTAACATTTTGAAGGTGAATATAATAAATGGTGTAAATTGATAAACAACGTGATCTCAAATGAATAAATAAACTGAATTAACTGGGTGTTGATTGAGGAATTTTTTTTTTGAAAATATTTTTCAAAAACTTTTCAAACTAAAATAGAGAGATAATTCCTTGGTCTGAAAAAAAATAAGTTGAGTAAATTGGTGTCTATGAATAAAAAATCACTAGACATAAAATTCATGACTTCAGTTTTATCATTATCTATATATGAAAAATTGGATGTTTCTTTTACGGCCTAAAACAAAGTTTTTAACGGGAATTTTCTATAAGGGAATTTGATTCCTTGGAAGAACTTACTCATTGTGTACTTAAGGTAGAAATGGAAATGGAAGGATCCCATTTTGGTAAAATATTTAGTGATATAAAAAAGGAAAATATAGTTTCATGGAATCTCAAATGATAAGTCAGATGAATGAAATAAAATTCACACAGTAACATACCAAAAATGTGGGTTGAAAAACCTAGATAATTGCGAATAAGGAATAATAAAATTATTTTGGTGTGGAAGACAACTTCATCAGGCACATGAATATTAATAACATATTAAGGGGGCATCTAATGAAATGGTTAGAGGGAATTAGTGAACCCAATCCACACACAGTCAAATGATACAATTGAAATCATTATGGGAAGTAAACCAAAAAGTTCACTAATCCAAAAGTTAATGATGAATATCTACAATACCAACCATCTTATCCAAGGGATGAAGGGAAGGACTAAGTTATTATAACAACTAAATTGATCCATGAAAGAAATGTGGTGCAAGGTATAGTAATCACCCACTCAATAAATGAAAATTTCTTATTCAATTATAGTTTTACACACTAATTTATATTTATAAAATTTATAAGAGAATATATGATTAGATATCTAATTATTGAAAAAAAAACTAATTGTGGTGCAATAGTTGTATCCCAAGTCTATAACTCTCCTAGAGTAGTTTTTTGTGGGAGTATGATTCCTTAAAATAATATTATTCTACATTCAGTTGAATTTTATATGATTTTAGGTATGGATTGGCTATCTCTACAAAGATTTCATATAAATTTCCATGAGAGGGAAGTCACATTTCATATCCAAGATAAAATCATGATAATTTTTCATTAAATTATTTACTTTAAACCGCATTATAAATTAATTCTATTATATAAATCTTAATAACCACTCATATAGAATCTCAGGCTTATCATACCTAGATATTACATGATTTTTATTAATATTAAAAACATTAAACCAAAAAAGGTTTTAGGAACATAATAGTTTAGTGTATTTGGAAACATGAAGACAAAAATAATTTCTCCATAGGTAAACTACATCATCTCCCACTAGGATATAAATTAATAGGAACCATCTTAGATATATCATAAGTAATAAATTGTTCACAAGCTAGGGAAATAGATACTTAAGAAATGACGATATTAGATACCCAGTAAGGTAAGAAAATGGAGATAAATAAGAATAACATGAGAATAAGGGAATGAGAACATGGGAATAACATTTGAAAACCATACCCTGTATGTCAAAGATCATAATATTGAGTTATGGTATAAATATTGGTAGTTCATTAGACATAAATCATTTGGTAATCAAATAACACGTTCCATGAGTGAATAACATTGGCCAAATACATAGACTTTTGGAATACACATATGCATAGAAAATTATTTCTATATTATTAAAGGATCATTTCCAGGTCTATCACAGTAGAATGGGTTCACTCCTCAAATCATCATAACAGTCAAGGTTCACTCCCAAGACCATTATTGTAGACAAAGTCCCTTACTGAAATGGTTTCACTCCCCATTGGATTATTATCTATATCATGAGATATAAGTATTTACCAAATTCTATGGAGCTTGATATAGTTAACACCCATCATATAATGAAAATCTTATATATGTGTTTCACAATATCAAAAAAAATCATCATATCTTAATCCGGAAATGAAATGGTTTTCATACAAATTTCATTATATAATATCTTATAAAAAAGCTAAAGCATTCATAATCATTTCATCATTTCAACATAGCATAACCCATAGAAAAAGAAACAGGTTTCACAATAATTTTATCATTGTATACATAATGAACCAACCCAAGCCAACTAGATAAGCCGCCCAAACTTGTCTGTCATAAGATATAGGTAATACATGACAATGAAAACGAATATTTAATATAAGGAAAAAAGGAATACAACTATATTACAATGTGTGAATAGAAAATATTCCACAAAAACCTGCAATCCAGACCATACATGATAAACTAGAAATTAATTCATAACCCCACATGACAAATAGTCACCTATAGACAAACCTGAACCGAAATAAAAAACAACAAGAGAAGAAATCATGCTATAATTTTATCATTGCATTACCTTAATGATGAAATAAAACATCTATAAACAAAAAATGGAACAAATTGGGTGTGATATAAATCCTATTATTATAAGACCACCATTTCTATATAGTGAATAATATCAAGAATTCAGCAAATCAATATTTTAAAACAAAAAAGTTTTACGATGAATTCGTATAAATTGAAACCATTTATAAATAATTTTCCATATTTCTTCCATTGGTTTTCATAAATACATTCACATTCTCAAACAATAAATATTAATATCAGTAGTGATAAATACAATAAATCATATCCATGCATAAAGATGTAAATAGGAAAACACATATCTAGAAAAAAAACCCTATCATACGAAGCTATATGACACAACATCATATTAAAATTTGTGAGCATCAATCCATGATGTAAAAATAATCATGAGATAACTAATATTAAATGAAAAATGACAAAGAACCTCATAATAGTCTCTAGACTATGGGGAAATTCATACTTGATACTCAAAATCCTATACTTGAATACATTGGATTAAAAAGTTATAGAGTCCTACCAGTCGATATTACCAAATTTACCTCCTAGTGGTGAAACTCACACTATTACTACTCGTGCCTCTATCCTGATGCACCATCATTTCTAAATGTGAAATTGTCCAATACATTTTCAAAACTATGATCATAGTTTCATAAAACAATTTTAAATCCAATACAATTTTCATTGGAGTTTAAAAGCCCATTTTAAAATTAATAAAATCAAATTTCAAAACAAAATAACTATTTGAAATCATTTTCCTTTACAAGAAATCATTTTAAACCATTTATCACTTAAAATAAACAAAAAAAACTAAATGAATTTATCAAGAATACGTGTAATTAATCAATTTAACCCATTATATAGAAATAATTAACATAACACTGTAGAATACCTAGCTTCTATTGAAAATGGTTACTGGAAACCAAGAGAACATCCTCCCATTGACAAGGGACACCAAGAAGCATAAATGGATTGATATAAAACACTATTTGATTACAAATATACAGCCAAACCACAACCATAGGAAATAAATAAGAACCAGATGGAACACTTACCCAATGAAATTCAACCCCACCGTAATAATGATCAATTGTAGAACAAAATGATCCTGATTGGATGGAGGTCTCCCAAATTATTTAGGGTAAGCTCTAAATTGAGAGGGATGTGGGTTTCAATGAATGGAATGATAAACCACATATAAAGAACCATAAAAACCCAATTCATTACTATTATATTATGTGTAACCCCTTTACACATTGTGTATTCCATGAAACTAGATACACTTAAAACCCCCAATACCATTTAATTAAAAAAATTATTTTCCCATTACATGGTGGGTACCTATTATATAGAGTGTAAACCATTCACATTAGTTATCTAGTTCATTGATTCTACCAAACATCCATTACACAATGTGTACATCACTGACATAGTGTATATGTCCCCAACGATCTATAGAAAATACATGTTTTATGATGATAATTTCAACAATTACCTAACATAAAAATTACAGATATCCTCCCAATTTCCATTCTTGCATACTGATACCAATAAAAATGTTAATAAACCAAGGTCAATATCATACCAAACAGAAATGTGATAGGGTGTACAATCACCCCACCATAAAGTATTTCTACCCCAATAAATACCTCAAGATCTTGGATCCACAAATATTTAAGGAAACTGATACATCATCAATTACTCCCACTCCATCATATCATGTCTATCTTGTTTTCTTTTCTATAGTATTTGGACAAAGGGGATTGTCATTCCTTGCAGTACCTTATCCTGGTCATCATAATCTAAATTGACCGCTCAACCAAAGTTGTATCAGGATCAATATGAACATCCTCCCATATAATAACATTGGAAGGATATGGTATAGACCACCTCAATTGTGAAACATGAAAAACATAATGAATTCATATCAAACTGTGTGGTAAAAGAAACCAGTATGACACACTCTCTAGTCATCCAACGATCAAAAAGGGGACCATAAACCTCTGTGTCAAATTACCATTCTTACCCCATCAACAATGTCCTAGAAGATGTGAAACTCTGAGAAATACCTGATCACCAACCTCAAACTCTTGTGGCTGACACTGATGTGTAACATAATATTTATAATGACTTTTTGTTGTGATCAAATGCCTCTAGACCAACTACACCATATTTTCTCTCTCCAGAACAACACTCAGACCAGCCAAGGGCCACTCTCCCAACGCTACCCTGCATAAGGGATATCTACATGTCGGACCATACAAACCCTCAAAGGGAGTTATATTTAACTATTCCTGGTATCTATTAATATATGAAAACATAACTAAAGGAAAAATTATTTTCCCAATATCCTCTGAAATCCATAACAGAGGCCTAGATCATATCCTCAAGAACCAATATTTTATTCTATGTCTATCCATCCTATTGTTGATGATAAGTTGTTATTAATTTAACATGGGAACCCATAAAATTATAAAAATCTATCTAGAATCTGAATGAGAACCTTAGATAACTATAAAAAACAACAAAAAAGGAAGTCGACGAAGTCACACAATATCTTGGACAAACAATTCCGCATGATGTTCAACTTTCTTCCCCTCCCAGATATGTAATAAATGCACTGATTTCTGGAGTCGAGCAATGATCAACAAAATTATAACCATCCCACTCAGATTTCATGGACACCTAATGATGGAATATTAGTAACTATCATCCCACTTCCTTACCAGAATGTGTAAAGGTTACAAAAACATTGTAGCTCTCTCATGCTCTGACATAATTCTCTAAAAACTATGGCACCTTGAAACAAAATAATCTATTGACTATCACATCCTTTTCCACCAATACTGATGTCTAAAGTCAGGATACATCATGGTAGAAAAAGGGTAAATCAACCAAAAATAACACTTTCCACTATCCAATAATTCATATATCAAATAAAATAGGAAAAACAACCTTCAAAGAAATCATAAATCTTAACGGGGAGACTCAGACCACTCACCTGAGTTCTCCCTACCATAATGTCTTTCATTAAATCATTGGAACTCAGTGTCTACAACTTTCTCAACCCAAACTCTCTCATCAAAAGGTAAGCCATATTTCCCAAATTAAAAGAGAAACTATCTACCATCCTATTTCACTCCCAGGATAATGTAATAAAACAAAATCATTAGTGACCATTGATCAATAGATTCCTTCATATCTTCTGTCAGTAATTTTCTGCACAATACATTGAAAACCACATTTCAATTCCCAGGGGTATAAGAAATATATTTTTTTTGATTATTCTCTACTAAGAATATCTATCACAAATTTATATTTCTCTGAGTAAAAATATATTTTAGGATCATTAGATCTAATTACATCGTAAACTACTCTTTAAATAGATATTGATGCCTCATTTTGAGTGTCTGTAAAATATATACGTAGTCAAAATTTTGGTTAGGTTAATTATTATATAGATGCAATAACTAGAGATATCCATAAGCCTCAACCCATTTCCCCTATGTCAAGATACATCCCAAACAAGTACCAAAATCATCACATAACACTTCATAACCAGACCCCACTTCTAGAAGAATCAAAATTGTTGTTGAATTCAACCTCATCTTCAACTCTTCAAAGTACCTATGGAAATTTTCATTGAATACAAACTTTACACCCTTATAGGTTGAAGTTGTCATCGATTATGTGATCACAGATATATAATGAAAAAACCATATATGGTAACCGACCAAACCCAAGAAGTGTGAGATCTAAAAAACATTTTTCAGATGCTCCCAATATACTTCTACTTGTTCAATTTTAGGATATACTAATATGCCTCTATCAAATATCACATTCACAAGAAACATTACCTATTGGATCGAAAAATCACACCTATAATTCTTAACATATTGATGATGTTATTTCATGTTTCAAATAATGACATCCAAATGGTCTATATGGACCTCCTCGCACTTGGAGTACACCAAAATATCATCCACAAACATGAAAGAAATAGTCCAACAATTGATGAAAGATCAAGTTCATCCATTCCATAAACACTATAAGATAAATAGTGAGATCAAAAAACATAACTAGAAACTCAAGATTCTCACATTAACTCATAAAATATTTCCTTGATATATCATCATCTCGAGCTCTCAACTGGTGATACCTTGACTATAGGACATTCTTATAAAACCAATGATCCCCTATAATCTAATAAATGATATCATCAATCCTTGGTAAAGGATATTTTTTTTAAAGATTAATCACATCAACTTATGATAATCAATACGAAGTCTAGGTCCCTTCTATTCGTTTTTAGTAAAGAGCATACGTGAAGCCCACAGTTACATTCTAGGATGAATAAATAACATAACCATTAGGTCATTAGGATAGAAAGTAATTTTCTCCAAATAAGTAGGTTACATATGGTAAGACGACATAGAAACATGCATTGTATTAGGGAGTGGGTCTATAAACCTAACCTCCCATGGTGGTGGTAAACTAGAAAAATACTCTTTAAAGACCTTACGGTATGCACAGACATCTCTAGTAAGTTGACTAACCCATAAATGGTATACTGTATCATGAAAAAAATCTAATATCTGGAATAAGAGTACTCTAGAATAAGAAACAACATGCCTCAACCTGCCTGATCTAGTGTCATACTCACCGTGTAAAAAATGAGTGACCCATCAGAAGATAAGATCTAAACCCTCTAGTGATAAATGTTTATTTAGGCATTCACACTAATCATCCAATACATTCTGATGATTGATTAAAATATTTCAAGATCAATAACTAAGAAGTCCAACTCCACCTCAATTTTGGATATCATAACCCAAAAGGCAGGACATATAAAATCGTTTTCAAACCACTTCCCCAAAGGAATGTAAAGATATAATAAGAAAAATATATGTTCCGATCACAAGAAAAATATATAAACTAACTTTGAAGATATAAAATAATGTGAAAAATCCATATTAAACAGATAGAGCAGCATAGAATATGAAATAAACATCGTACCTATAAAAATATATGACCCTACATAAGATTCATACATGGCATACTCATATGCATAAAGTCATCCAATATTTTCTACATGAACATCTCCCACGGCCTAAGGATTATACCCACCATCTTTAGAAGCATTTGTATGAACCCAGGAACCCTTGGTGATAGTTTATCCTACCATACAACCTTGAGATATATTTTCCAAAAAGTTTTGTAGATGACCTGATTATCCAAAAATATTAGAAGTTCTAGAAGCCTCTATACAGTTAGGATTTGTCTGACCTCACCTTCCACACCGGTACAAAACAAATTGCTACTTCCCTATTTTCACTTGTGCGATTTTTCCTATGGAAAAATGAATACTCTTATGCTTCATTTTCTAGCTAGAAGATATGACCTGACTAATTAATGATACAACTGAAACACCACCCAATCATGTATTTAAATCTATATCTACTTAAACCAATTATTCCTTTTCAACTAAATACACAATGGTTATAAGGAAAACATTGATCAACATCAACCGAATATTGGGCCTTAGTCCTAGCTCAAACCACTAAGACCTCTAGTTATCATTGGTGAAAGGATCCGATATCAGATACAATAACTGATAAAAATGGGTAGAATACTGAATAATGGTTTGCTCCCCCTACTTGAAGGTAAAAACACTCCGATATTTTCCAGAAAAAAATTATCTTGATTGATCTATTGGTTAAATATATCCATGAAGTAAATCAAAGAAAAAACCTCCTGAAACATATCATAAAAAATAGAGCCGCACAATCTTCATCTAGATCCCTCAATCATATACATGTAAAACCCCAATGTAGAGTCATTAAGAGTCTTCAAGAAGTTGAATTTATTTTCTATCATCTCAATTCCCTCTTCTGATTCTAGGGTTCCATTGTCACAACAAAATATGGGTGGATGCTTCTAAGTAAATTCTATATTGTGATCCACTATGTGTCCAGGGTTCTTAAATCCCACTTAATATTGAGTCTGAACAATGTGAATAATATATCCTACCAATGTATGGTCTACAGGAAGATTTTATTGAGGTACCTATCTCTTATTGTAATGTCCTAGACCCTCCTAGTCCATTACATTTGCCAATTTATAGTATTGGGGATTCCCAAGACCCCATCATTAAGTTTGGATCCAATGGGTGTCATATCGTTAGAAGGATGTCAATGTGGTCTCACCCATCAGTGACATAGATCGATGTGTCACTGATCAGTGCCACAGGGGATTCTCAGGTTTCCTTCCTCATTTTTTCCAATAACGCCACTTTTATATATTTTAACATTTTAAAGTTATTCAAGGCCATTTTTTCCCTCATAAACAATGTTTTAAATCCCCTAGGAATAGGGAGACCCTCAACGGACCCGTTTTCGTCTCATTAAATGAAATCCTTTAACAAACAACTGTTATGGCCTCCTCCCCAAGGAGAATTATTGAATAAAAATTAATTCCAATGTGTGTAACCGTCCAACCACATGGTGAAACCATGATCTGCCTTTAAATCCATTAAAAATTCATGTCCTGTAACTCTAGGATCTCAACTTTTTATCACACAGTAATTCATTATTTCTTCTTCTTGGTTGGTTTTTTACCTTTCCTTGGTGTGTTCGGAGTCCCCCTTCCCAAGGGTAGTGGTTTGATTGTGCTAGAGCTTTCCCACTCATTCTTGGAGTCCTTGGAGATCCTCCCCTATATGTCAGACATCCCTAGTTGTTGGAATGAGGATAAAAACATCAATAATTGAACATCAAAGTATGGTTTTCCTTCGCCTCTCTTTACTGTGTATCATGTAGGATGGGTACAATAATGTTCCACCATGGATGGATGAATCCAAACCTTAACGAAGATAATAAATGGTTATTAAAGAATGAAGGTGTATGTTCGATGATTTTTTTTACTCTTTTATCCTTGATTATGTGTTATGAATTATATAGGCTTATGTCCACTAAAAATCATGGTCGTTGGTGGTCCTTCCGGGCACACTAAAAAGTGCCTACATTTTCGGGATATTCCTATGATTGATTGGATGTAACATGGAAATTGGTTAATCACATAAACTCGGTTGATTAAATGGATTCCCAATGAACAAAAATCATTGTGTGGTCACCCCGGTTAACCAAAATGAAAGACAGAACATGATGAATGGTGAGTTTAAAATATAAAAATTTCCTTGCTCTATTCTAGTGATGTGGGTGGTTCTTCTGCATGATGTGTGTGCGGTGATGTAGATAGGGATTGAATCCTCTATTGTTGTGCAGTTGTTGGTTCATGGATCTGTGGATTTGTGGGGCCATATGTTGGGGCTTGTTTTGGTTCCAATACATCGAGGGATCTCAATGATCACTTTTTTTGTGGCTTTACCAGAGAACTGGTTGTGAATGATTAATTTGGTTCTTGGATGTGTTTTTCCTTCATTGTCTTGTGACTATGCCTATTAGTTTCCCAGTAGTGAAGAATTATTTAAATTGAATTACTTTAATATGATAACAAGAATAGGTTCAATGGGGAATTATTTTCTAGGAATGAGTTGTGCTATGATTATGGCTATTGTGCTTTTGTATGAATTAATTATAAAGAGGGTGTATGTGTATGGGATAGTTTTGGATCCCCTAGGTTGGTATGAGTGATTTCTTACCAATATGTATAATTTAGTTTTTCTGTTTTTTATTCAAACCCCACCCAAGTTGAGAACTTTGTGCCAAACACCCCCATTTCATGGGGGAGGGTGTTTTCCCCAACATCATATTAGGTGGCTGGTTATTAGCTCCTTTATGCTCCCTCTCCTGAGTTGGGTAAGACTCTTTGGGCAGGATGTGATGGCCCTAGGTCCATTATAGCCAAATATTATTTAGACAGGGTTCTTTGTGGCGGTTGGTCTAGGAGTGTGCGGGCAGGTTGTTTACCAAGTGTCTTCGAGATGAGGCCTAAGTTTCTTTGAGCATGGCAGTAGTTGTTCATAACCTGGTATCTTCGGGCATGGTGGTAGTTGTTCTGGACCAGGTGTCTGTGGGTGTGGTTATGTGTGGTTTTTTTGGCCCAGGTGTTAGAGGGTGGGATGTGTGGTTGTGGTATCCTAGGGGTGTGTGAGCGGGGGATGACAATATGACTGCAGTGAAAATGGCAGGGAAGGTCTGACTCATAGGATGACTTCAATAACCAGTGGAAAAGTAGGGTGGGGTACCAAAATATCGTTGTGATATTACTATTAATTTACTTGACATGTGTTATTTAGAGAGTGTGCCTCGGTGAGGTATGAGTGAATAGTTTCCTTACTAGGTGCCTTGGTTATATCTTTTTTTCACAAGGCATTAGAATGCCTCTACACTTGATCATGATAACATTTGGTTTTCCCTACTGAGTATACCGGTATACTCACCCTACATATATAAAACTTCATTTAGGATTATAGGAGGACTTCGAGGACAATGCCGAACCCTATTAGCTCGGGCACTAGGATAGTTGACATTACTATTTTTCTTTTTTTTGGTATTACCCCATTAGAGTTTTCTTGTACATTGTAGAAATTTAGTATTATAATATGCATATAGGAATGGATTGTTTTGGATTTAATTTAACTTCTATATTATGTGTTTTTTTGGGATTAGTTATCTTATATCATGATCATACTAAATAAAAAGGATAATTCCTTCCATTTTTATGTGTTATTATATACACTTGGTGTTAGTTGCCACGTAGGGACCTATTGAAGGTGGGTATCATGGATCATTATCCCTCCTTCAATATGAGGAAGGAAGGTTTTGGAAATCTGTTGTCCGTTCCCTCATCTTAGTGAAGCCAGGTCTTCACAGAATGGTATCAAAGGTAGGTTGAGAGATAGGATGAAGATCAGGGTTACACACCATGAGAATTTCTTGGGATGGTTGGGAAAAAGTGTTATGAAGTCATGATGAATGAAATATGCCATGGATGTCTAGCTAGGACATGGGATTTTACCCCCTAGTGATCTGATGCAAGGAATCAGGACATACCGAAAGACTAAGTGAGGCTACACGGATTTCATAATGGAGACCCTAGGAAAGGTACATGCATCATAATGGCATGTCTTCTTGTTCGTTCTAGGTGTTATAGGAAATTATATAAATAAAATTGTTAAGAAAAAAATAAAATAAATATTCCACACTACTCCAGATTATGCATTACTTGTTTACCTTGCCGATATGGCACTGGGACGACGACCACAAGTACTGCTGGTGATCGAGGCCCAAGAGGCTGGTCTGGAAAATCAGCAGAGAACTGATCGAGAGGAAGAGGATGGCCAGTGGTAGAGGATGCATTATTCCTTCCATCGGAAGACCCTCAGGAAGTACGAGGGAAATGTATCAAACATAGAGACCAAAAGTTAGCTCAAGGAGTTGGTGATTTATTTTACCTTGATTCCAGCTCCGGCTGAGTACTAGGTCCTATTGGAAGTCAATCAGATGCAGGGGTCGGCACATTAGTGGTGTACTCTCCATTTATTGGAGAAGAGGGAGGTCAAAGTTTCATGGACTGACTTCGAGAGAGAATTCAAGGCAGAAATCATCTCTTCCATGATGAAGGTAGAAAAGAGGTAAGATCTACTCTACCTTCTACTAGAGAGTGTGTTAGTGAGGGATCTCATAATAATGTTCAAGGATCTACTTTTTTTCTTCAGAATTTTTTCTGGATGAGGAGTCTTGGGCTATACAATTAGAGGAGGCACTCTGACATTCTCTCTAGTATGTTGTTACTACCTTCACTCTACTGAAATACTTAGAGGTCCAAAATAATGATGAAGTGGTGGAGATAATGCACATGCTGGGAGGTGTGCCGCGAGAGGGAATCTACTTGGGATTGTTAAAGAGGAAAGCTATCTGCAGCAGGCCTCCAACATTAGGACCTTCCATGTTTTGACCAGTTGGGAGTAGGCCCCGGCTATTCTAGATTCAATCTCCTAGTCCTAGCCCTTTATTTTCAGGCCCAACATCGAGATGATTCGTCTGTGGAAGTTGTGGGAATCATCAGAATCAGTGCCCAGACCGAGTGTAGTACAGTAGGGGTGGGAAGGCTCAGTTCCCACCTCAGTAGTAATAGTTTCCCGCTAGGACCGTTCAACAACAGTAACGGGGATAGAGAGATCCCACTCCTCTGAGAGTAGATGTTGTAGGAGGAAGCCAACCTCAGGGCGCTCTTCAAGGACCTCAACCAGGGCATGGTCAGGGAGTTGGATGATAGTCTAGGGGATGGGGAGCTAGATGTGGGTAGTTTCACGCCATGGAGGTAGTAGTTTTAGCAGGGGTGGAGGTCATCCGAAGTACGACTAGCTTGTTTAGAGAACTTTCCCATGCCTGGTTTTTTTCAAGAGATTCTCACTCATTTATTGCACCTAGTACAACCCATTCTCTGTGACTAGACATAGAGATACCTCCCGTACCCCTAGTTTTTAGTATGCTAGTCGGAGGTGAGGCCATTTTGTCTCGTGTTTGTCGAGGATGTAGACTGATGTTGGGACCACATCAGTCCAGTGGGAAACTTCTTTTTTTTTCAGATGCAGCCATATGATGTCAATCTATGAATCGATTGGTTGTTCTCTATGTGTACCATTCTCAACTGCTTCTGGAGAAGGGTTGGGTTTTCAGAAAAGGGAAACCAATGTGTGACATTCATCGGTGAGTGGTATTTCCAGGAGGGCACCCGGTGAGAGGATCCCTTTCTTTCCATGTTACTAGACCTATCAGTGGAGTCAGTAGACTCATAGACGGTGGAATATTGATAAATTATCAGTGAGTTCATGGAAGTCTTCCCTGAAGTGGTGGTGACTCTCCCCCGTTGACATGATGTTGAGGTTAGGATAGACTTGCAACCTGGTGCCCATCCGATTTCGATGGCTCCCTATCGGATGAAACCTTCTTAGTTGGGTGAGATGCAGATTCGGATTGATGATTTTATGAAGAAGTGTTTTGTTCAACCAAGTGTGTTACTATGAGGTGTTGTAGTATTATTTTCAAATAAGGAAGACTATGGTCTTAGGCTGTGTGTAGACTATCGGAGGCTGAACCAGGTAACGGTCAAAAACTGTTACCCCCTCCCGATGATCGATGACCTCTTTGACCATTTGAAGGGGGTGGAATGCTTACCCAAAATAGACCTATGGTGAGGATATCACCAGTTGAGGGTGAACAAGGGTGACATCTCGCAGACTGCCTTCAGGTGTAGATATAGGCACTATGAATTCATTGTCATGTTGTTCAGAATTACAAACACACTAGCTGTGTTCATGGGAATCATGAACTCCATCTTCCAAAAATACCTGCAATGGTTTTTAGTCGTGTTTATTGATGAAATCCTGATCTACTCAAGATTATAGGAGGATCATGCTAAGCTTCAGAGGACACTTTTAGAGGTTCTCTGACAACACTAGATCTATGGGAAATTTTCCATGTGAATGTTCTGGATGTGAGAAGTACACTTCATTGGACACATGGTGTCTGATCACATAATATCTATGGACCCATCAAATGTATAGAATATTTTTCCTTGGGTAGAACCCAAAAATGTGGTAAAAGTTCATAGTTTCACGGGCCTAGCAAGTTACTACTGTAGATTCATGCCCAATTTCTCTCAAGTTGCAGCACCTTTGATAAACATGACCAAGAAAGTCATGGATTTCATGTGGAGTAGAATGTGTGAGGTAGCCTTCAGATATTTGAAGGGGAAGTTGGTTAGTTCCCCAGTGATGAGGTTTCTAGAAGAATGAGTGATGGCTGAGGTGTTTTGTGATGCTTAATTCCATGGCCTGAGGTGTGTGTCGATGCCACATCAGGGGGTGATCTCTTATGGGTCATAGAAGTTATGTCTTAATGAGCATAACTATGCCACCCATGATCTAGATCTTGTAGTGGTTGTGTTTGTGAGAAATTTTTTGTGACATTACCTTATTGAGGAGCACTTTTTGGTCTTCACAGATCACAAGATATTGAGGTATATCTTCTCCTTACGAGACTTGAACTTATGGAAGTGGAGGTGGATGGAGTTTCATCAGGACTATGGCTTTGAAATTTCCTACACCTCTTGAAAGGGGAATGTGGTGGTTGATGCCTTGAGTAGGAAGTCATAGAAGGATGTGGTTTGAGAGTTGGAAGATTCTTGGAAGGTGATGAAGGAGTTGGTTGCTCTACACCTGGATGCAAAGGTGATGGATGGTAGAGGCTGTCTATTTCCGATGGCAGTTCATTCTTCTCTGTTAGTCAGGGCAATGCTCCAGGTGGATGGTCATAAGATAGGCAGAATCAGATGTTGTTTCATGGAAATTTGTTCATGCTAGTGTAAATGCGTAAGAGAGTTCTTGGAGAGTTCCACAACTCACCCCTGGCGGTACACCTAGTAGTTTCCAAGATGTTCCAGGGTTTGAGTGGTTAGTTTTGCTGGCCCAGGGTAAAGTGGATGCTGGAAGAGTTTGTGTAAAAGTGCCTCATGTGTCTGTAGGTGAAGTATCAATACCACATCCTAGGACATCTGTTAAAACTGTTATATGTCCCCGAGTAGAAGTGGGATGATATCTCGATGGATTTTATAATGGGACTACCTAGGGTTCAAGGAGGTTGTGATGATATCTGGGTAGTGGTTGACCGATTGATAAAATCAGCTCACTTACAATAAATCAAGGAGTCGAGTGCTATGGATTCCAAAGAAAAGTGGTATATGGATGAGGTTGTGTAGTTGAATGGGGTTTTGAGGTCCATAGTCTCCGATCGGGATACCCGGTTAACCTCATGGTTCTGGAGAGGATTGCAACGTTATTTTAGAAGATAGTTATGCCTCAACACTTTATTCCATCCCCAGACTATTGGACATACAGAGCGGACTATCAAGAGGTTGGATGATATGCTACAAGCATCAGTTTTGGATTTTTGATGATCATGGGTGTGACACTTGACTCTGGTTGATATTTCCTACAACAATATCTATCACTATTCCATTGGCATGGATCTGTTTGAATCCTTGTACGGGAGTCCATGTCTCTCACCTGTGTGCTAGATAGAGGTCGGGGAAGCAAGTGTTCTTGGCCCAGAGGTAGTGCAGATCATGATAGAGAAGGTTAAACTTATACGGGATAGGATGAAGGCAGACCAGGATAGGCAGAAGTCATAAGTCAACCATAGGAGGATACCCCTGGAGTTCAAGGTTTGGGACCACATGTTCTTGAAGGTTTCCCCTCTGTGTGGGAAATAGATTTTTCACAGGTTATTAAGCTTTCTCCCAGGTTCTTTGGGACCTTCGAGGTGTTTCGGAGGGTCAATGAAGTGGATTATTAGCTATTTCCACCCCCACCTCTATTGAGAGTGCACGAAATCATCCATCTGTCTCTGCTCTGTCTGAATCTACACGATGATTCACACATCCTCGACTGGGGGAAGATGGATATCGAGGATGATATAAAATTTTTAGTGAGACCAATGAGGATCGATGGTCGTGAGGATAATGTGCTTCATGGATGAACCATTACCTTGGTTCGTGTGTTCTGGAGGCATGGTGGGCTAGAAGAGAGTACCTAGGAACGGGAGGCACAAATGCGTGCTCAGTACCCATGGTTGTTTTGAGTTTTGTTATGTTATATTTTATAACTGTTTGAGATGTAGTGTTAACCATGTTAATAATGAAATGGTATATTTTCCCTATTCTTGGGATGTGTGTGGAGAGTCTTGACTATGGTGAGGGGAGGACCTGATCTCTAATCTAGACTCATTAAGGTGGATGTGATTAAACCTGTGTGGGTGAGTCAGTGCGGCCCAAAATGGATAATATCTCAACATGAGGGAAAGGTACTCCCTAGTCCATATGTTTGGATAGTGAATGCTTTTTATGTTTGTGTGGTTACTTGAAGTAGAGGTGTTCCTAGATGTCGAGGATGTTTAGTCCTGATAGGTTTCATTCAAGGTGGTTGTTCGGACCCCTCTATTTTCTTCGGGTTTATCCTTAAATTATAGAGGATGATAATACTTTGAGAGGTATCTGATGTATTGGTCTGACCCTTCTAGTCTATTACTTTACTAATTTCAAGAGTTTGGGACACCGTGGACCCCATCAATATGTCCATATCCAAAGGGCGGCATATCAGTGGTAGGATGTCACTATAGTGTCTCCCATCGGTGACACTGATCAGCGTGTCACTGATCACTGAGTAACCGATAGGTTCCACATGGAATTTTTGGTTTTCCTTCTCCAATCTTTCTCATAACACCACATTTAAGTCTTCTAACCTTTTTAAAGTGGTTCAAGGGCACTTTTAGCTTCATAAAAACTGATTTAAATCCCCTAGGAAATGGGTGACCCTCAATAGATCTATTTTTGTCTCTTTAAATAAAATCCTTTAACACAAATATTTTATGGCCACTTATCTGATGAGAATTATTAAATTAAAAATAATTCCATCACATGTAACTGTCCAAATGCATGGTGAAGTCATGATATGCCTTTAAAGCCTTTCAAAATTCGTGTCCCATAACTCTAGGATCTCACCTTTTTATCTCATGGGAATTCATTCTTTCTTATTCTTGGTTGGTTTCTTTACCTTTCCTTGGTGCGTTCAGAGTCCCCCTTCCCAAGGATAGTGGTCTGATTGTGATGTAGCCTTCCATATTCATTCTTGGAGTCCCTGGAGTACCTCCACTATAAGTCACACATCCCTAGAAGTTGGCACGAGGAGAAAAACTTCGATCGTTGATCATCCAGGTAGGGTTTTCCTTCATCTCTCTTTACTGTGTATCATGTGGGGAGGGTATAATAAAATTCCTTCGGGGATGGATGAAAACAAACCATAACAAAGATAATAAATGTTATTTAAATAATTAAGGGGTGTGTACGATGATGTTGTTGTACTCTTTTATCCTGGCCTATGTGTCGTGAATTATATAGCCTTTTGTAAAGTAAAAATCAAGGTCATTGGTGGTCCTTCCTTGCACATTAAAAGAACCTACATTTTTTGGATTATCCTGTGATTGAATGTATATAACATGGAAATTCATTAATCATATAAACTCGGTTGATTAAAGGGATGACCAATGAACAATAATCATTGTGTGATCACCCCATTCAGCTAAACAGAAAGACGAGACATAATCAATGGTGTGATTAAATATTAGAACTTCCTTGCTCTATTTTGATGATTTAGATGGTTGTTCTATTTGATTCCTTGTGGGGTTATGTGGATGGGGATGGGATACCATATTGTTGAGTTTTTGGTTGTTGACTCAAGGCCATGTGGGGTCGTATGATGGGCTTGGTTTGGTTCCAATACTTTGAGGGATCTCACTGATCTGTTTGGATGTTGTAATATTATAAGAGATCTGGGTGTGAATGCTTAAATTGCTGCTCGACTATTTTTCCTTCCTTGTCTTGTGGCTATGACTCTTAGTTTCATAGTAGTGAAAAATTATTTAAATGGAATCACTTTCTTTTGATAACAATAATAGGGTCAATGGGGAATTGTTTTTCAAGAATGAGTTTTTTATGGTTATGGCTATTGTGCTTTTGTAAGAATGAATAGTATCGTCAGTGTATTTTTATGGGATGGTTTTGGAACCCCTATGTTAGAATGAGTGCTTGTTTACCCATATTTATAATTTAGTTTTTATGTTTTTTATTCTCACCCCACCCAAGTTGAGGACTTCGTTCCAAACACCCCCATTTCATGGGGGAGGGTGTTTTTCTCAACATCCTATTGGGTGGCTGGTTATTAGCTCCTTTTTTCTCCCTCTCCAAAGTATCCCAAGACTTATCGAGAAGGTTTTGATGGCCTAAGTTCCATTATAGCCCAAGATTCTTCAGGTAGGGTATGTTGTGGTGGTGGGTCGAGGTGTGTGCATGCATTTTGTTTTCTAAGTGTCTTTCAGATGAGGCCCAGGTGTCTTCGGGTGTGGCAGTATTTCTTCAGACCTAGGTGTATGTGGGATTGTTGGTAGTTATTCTAGCCTAGGTGTCTATTGGTGTTCTTATGTGTGGTTGTTGGGGACCAGTTTTTTTCAGGTGGGGTGTGTGGTTGTGGTAGCCCAGGCGTGTGCGAGCAGGGGATGGTAGTGGGACTGTGGCCAAAATGGCGGGGAAGGTCTGAGGCGTAGGATGTCTTCAATAACCAGTGGGAATGTGGTGTCGGGTACCCAAATATCGATGTGATGTCAATATTAATTTACTCGAATTGTGTAATTTGGGAGTGTGCCTTGGTGAGGTTTGGGTGGATAGTTTCTTTACTAGGTGCCTTGGTTATCTCTTTTTTTTTCATGGGCATCTGAATGCCTCCCCACTGGTGCATGAGAGTTTTTGGTTTTCAATAATGAGAATACCTGTAAACTCACCCTACATATTTAAAACTTCTTTCAGGTTTCCAAGAGGACATTAAGGACCATTCATGACCCTATTAGCATAGACACTTGGACTATTTACATTACTGTTTTTCTTATGTTTTGGTATTTCCCCTTTGGATTTTTCTTGTACTTTGAAGCACATTATTATTGGAACTTGCATATGGGAATGGATTGTTTTGAATTTAAATTGATTGAAAACATTGGTGTTATTTGTGATTTTCTTTCTTATCTCTCAATCCAACTAAATAAAAAGGGTAATGCCTTCCATTTTTACGTGTGATTTTGTACCCTTGGTGCTATTCGCCACTTCGGGGCCTATTGAAGGTGGGTCTCAGGGGACATTATCTCTCCTTCAACTTGAGGATGGAAAGTTTTTGAAATATGATGTCCCTTCCCTCATCTTGTTGAAGTCGGGTCCTGACACTTATCTTCCACTCTCAAATTTGTACATGCTCTTCTCAAAGGCATTCTATAACAAAAAGAAATAAATGGTTAGAAAATTACGAAATCATAGGACCAAATTCCAGTATTAACAAGAATGTTTGAAAACATTATTAATTTAAAACAACCACGGAAAACCATAAAAAAATGGATTGTGTTAAATATATAAACATCCCATATAGCTCATTCAAATGAACTCAAAATCTAAGTATTAAACCTTGTAAAAGTCCCTGGCCACACATGATAACCCAGTTTTAGACAAAAACATGAGTTGATCATGACCCTTATCCCTTCCTATTATTCAAATTATAATATTCCTAACAAAGTTATACCCAATACACAGAACCAAACATTTATAGTTTTAACACACTTCCTGATGAGAATCAATCTGATACAATATTACAACGAATGAACTCGGGATAACAAGACCAGCCACCTAAACTAGACCATCACATGATACGGGGAAAAAAGATAAAGAAAACCAGTTTTGAATATATGAAAAATAAGATATAAAACCAATGTATGAAGAAAAAATATAAAATATAAAAAAACATACAATCCAAGATACACATGCTAAATGTGAAAGTAATTCATAACTCCACATGAACAAATATCACCTCCAGACCAAACCAAACAAATATAAATAGTAACAAGAGAAGATATCATGATTCATGATACTATTACCATTAACTAAATCCTATAATTAAACATCTAAAAACACCCTATTACATAATAGAGTGTGAGAAAAATTCTTTCATAATACCACTAAATGATTTATAAAAGGTCTAATATCAAGAATTTTACAATTCAAGACTTAAAAAATCAGTTTTACAAAGCATTCTAATAACTCCAAACCACTTATTAATTATTTTCCCTTTTCCTTTAATTGGATTTCATAAATCCTTTCATATTATAACACTATAAATATGGAATGTATAAGTGATAAAAATCGGAAATCATATCAATGTATTAAGTGGTAAACAATTAAACACATATCCCTGAAACAAACTATCATATGAATCTATGTAATACAACCACATATAAAAATTTTCAATCAAAAATTCATGATGTTAAAACAATAAATCAATAAATAATCATAAATGAAAAATGAAGCACCACCTCATATTGGTCTCTAGTCTATGGAAAAATGTATAAAAGACACTCAAAATTCAAAACAGACACATGTTTGAAGAATACATATTGATTTATACCAGTCAATATCATAAATGTCACCTCCTAATAGTGAAACACAATCTAAGGATACTCATGTATATATCCAAATGGACCCAAGGTTCCAAATGTTTAATTATAAAATATATTTTCAAAAACCTGATCACAATTTCATATAACATTTCCAATGCCAATACAATCTGTTTTCAAGTTTGAAAACCCATTTCCAAATCATGAAAATCGATTTTCAAAGAAAACCCCCATTTTGAAAGCATTTTACTTTCCAATAATTCATTTAAAAAAATTATCAATTCAAATTAACGAACAACCCAAAATAATTTATCTAGAAGAACACACAATTTATAAAATTAACCCATTTTATTGACCACCTACCTCAACATGGTAAAAACCTAACTACATTAAAAAATGGTGACTAGAGACCAAGAGAATAAACTCTCAAAGACATGGACTTCCAAAAAGATAAAAAGGATCGATAATAAACACTATGTAATCACACATTCATAGTGAAACCACAACTGCAACCAAACCTAATGAAGAACCATAATGAATGCTTACTCAGAAAAATGAACAACTACCATAACAATGATTATTCACTGAATGAAATGATCTAGAATGTTTTTGGGTCTCATGAATCACCTAGGGTAAGATATGAGTTGTGTTGTATGTGGTCTATAATGAATTAAATGATAAACCACCCATGAAGCACCCTAAAACAAAAATTTTCATTTATTATATAATGTGTATTCCCTTTACACATTATGTATTCCATGAAACCTAGACACGCTAAAAACCACATCTCCTTTTAAATACAAACTATATTTTTTTCCATTACATGGCATGTACTAATTACACAGTGTGTAAACCTTTCATTTCATGTATCTAGTTCATGGATTCTTCCCAACAATTATTACACGACATGAACTTCACTTAAACGACTTGTATATTCCCAACGAGTAGCAGAAACTGTAGGTTTTTTGTTGAAAATTATGAAAAATATCTAACATCTCCATTATAGGTATCCTTTCAATTTCCATTCTGTAAAACTAAACTGAAGTGAAATGTAAAACCAAAATAAGGCCTGAAAACATACTTGAAAGATAGGTAATGAGGTGTTATAGTATAACCCATGGATGAGAAATGAGATTCACAAACATTATTTTATCAATAAAATAAACCAATTATAGAATGAATAAAAATGATATCCTTAGTTAAGAGCCTTGGTAAGGCATATGTAACATCAATGGATGTCATCATGGATTTAAAATTATTTTCAATGATAATTTGAAACATTTCTTCAGGAAAATATCCTTTCCAATTTGATTGTTTTTAAATATTAAATATTTGGATTTTTTTTATTTTAAAATAACCTTGAAACGTTATAATGTATTCTTAAAAGAAAATAATGCTCATGGTGATGTGATGTTTTTTTCAAGCCATACATGTTAAGATAAATATTCCTGCCACATTTTCAGTAAAATCCAAAATGGAATTGTTTGGGAAATGACATAAAGATTCCCTTAAAAATTATTTATTATATAGTAAAACATGGTTAAAAATTAATTTTATAAAATAATATGATAATAATAAAACATTTATGTAAATTTTTTTATAAAATAGGGTTTTGGAAGAAAACCGATTTCAGATTGAAGAGATAAATAAAGGCATATTTTCTTTAAACAATCTCAATTATTTTAAGTAATAAAGATTATTAAATGGTAAAATTACCTGAAAATATCATTAGTAAATAGAGGATAACACTGTTAATGTGTTTATTGAGATATTTATTAGAATATTTTATCAGTATAAACATAATCATAATAAATCTTGATAAATGATGAGATTGTAATATAAAGTCTTTACCAGTTTGGTATCCTTAATTCATAAGGACCATAAAGTAATAACATAAAATGAAACTAAAAATTATCATGATGTTGAATAAATTCATGACATTACATGTCATAGGGGCTGTATATACACCTCATGAAATATCATAGGCTTATAATATAATGTGTGTCTCAACGAAGGCAATTTGTGACAAAAATCTCTTACCTTATGTTTTAACTTCCATTGTACTCATTTAAACATTCTACATAATATATATATATATATATATATATTATAAATCTATTATAGAACCAAATTAACATATACCATACCATATATTATTTTATGATAACCTTTTATTTCCATTTTATTAATAATTTGATGTTAAATTCACATTTTGGGTAATAACTGATTTGTTTTTCGAGTATGTTTTATCATGTTTTTATGGTCATATTTATTCAATAATGGGTTTATCATCTCTAAAATTTTTACCATGATATAAATATCATAAATATGAATTACATATTTATTTATATTAATTCAAAAAAATAGTTATAGAAAATGAAATACAGTGTTCGTAGAGACGGTATGCCACACGTATTCATGAACGCTATTTTTATTATTATATATTTTTCAAATAGTGAAAATATAATTTAATATATTTTTATTTCATAATAATTTTTATTTCAGATATATCACATATTTTTTAAACCCATCCTTAATATATTCCATTTAAAGAATGAAGGAATCACATTGCTTTCAGAGGCTGTAGATCGTAGCACAAATGAGTGACATTATCATATTCTAAAAAATAGAAATAATGACTGTATGGGTGATATAATAAATAAATAAGCATTATAATATCATAAAATATCATATATAAAGCATAAATACATTATTTGTTCCAACCATGAGTGGTGGCAATGGAAGAACTGTTAACAACGGTATGCGAGGAGGTAGTCTATCAAACAAATAAACGATGATTACATAAACCATTTGATTGAAGTAGAGATAGTTTTAGGTCATGAAAATAACATAAAAACATATAATTATATGAAATATACTAATGTTATTATATCATCATGACATAATAATAATTTAAAATGGTGGAGGAATAAATAAAAAAATTCTCATTGATGAATGTTACCACTTCATCAGGTATTGTCCATAGGTTTGAACCAAAAGCCTTCCTTGGTTAAATTTTTATCCAAAACAAGAATTATAAGATGAGTTAAGGGAAGTTGGTATATTATTTGGTAAGGTTTTGGTTCTTTAAAATGTCTTGAGAGTTGTGAATATATAAGGATAGTGGATTCCCTTTTATAATTGGGGAGGAGTGAAATTCTTCAAAATACCTGAATGTATTCAATAATGGGATGTCACTTCTTGTCCATGTGCCTTAAAAATTAACCAATAATAGAGTGGAGTGATGATGTGGTCAATAAACACCTAAAAAACACAAAATAAACATATTTATTTGTCATTTAATTTATTAGTCATTAAGTTTACTCAATTTTACACTTTTAGTTTTTTTACCATAGTAGCTTGTATATTTTTATTTACCTAGGTAGTCTATCCTTAAAGGATAAATTTTAAATGATAATTATAAGATAATATATAAAAAATTATTATAAATATGAAATATAATTTGTTATATTAAAATAATCCTATATTTGTCAAAATTAATTTTGACACAATCACATGTAATGCGTAAAACCCCAGTTTAACCTTAATCCTAGAAATTAATTTTATTTATTTTCATCAATAATTATGGAAAGAATTAATTTTAACTTATTAGATAATATAAATTATTCTTATTGAAAATATGGAATTAATTTTTTCCATTTTACATTCACATATGTGGAGAAAATTAATTTATAATTAATCCCATAGACTCGACAAGAAAGAGTGGTTTTAAATAAAAAATGATTAAATATTTACATGATTTTATATATAAAAATTCAATATGGAATTGATTAAAATGACTTAAATTGGATTAATGGATTTAATATTAAACTATTATTTATTTAAAATAATTTTAATATATAATTTATCCTTAAAATTATATTAAATAAAAAAGTTGGTTTTTAATTAAAATTCATAATTTTCACTATTCATCCACAAAAGAAACTCTCCATAAAAAACCAAAACATTCACCATAATATAATATTAAAATTATTATTTCAAAAAACAAATTTTATTTTATCAAATTAATTTTCAAAATTTTTAAAAAAATAATTTTATTAATGTATATAAAAATCAACAAAAAACATTTTTAAGAAAATAATATTTCTAAATCATATAAATACATTAGGAAAATTTAAGAACATTTTTTATCAATAGGTTTTTATTATATAAAATAATTAATCATAATATTTAAAATATATTAATTACTCTTCATATTATTAAGTTTAACATCTAGGTTTTAATAGTAATGTTTGAGTAACTATTTTAATAATATGTCATAGTTTTGTTAAAACTCAGTGTTGTGTGTAATGAAAGTTATCCCAGTGTTGCATGTAGTGCAAGATTAAAAAGGTTTTTAGTGTAACAATATATAAAATCTGTGTTGTTTGTAATTAGATATAACAAATAAATTTAATTTATTCAAAAAAATCACAATAACCTGGGGTGTTACAAATCATGAGGGTAATTTAGCTTAAATGGTTTGTGAGAAACTCAATATTAGTGATATTTATACAATTTCTTAATTTTTTGATTCTTATATAATTCAGTGAGATATATATATATAATTAGATATTATATCTTTATTCATGAATATATTCTTAATATCTTCAACTTTCTTCATTTATGAGATATTTTTAAAATTCCATGGATGAAATTTTTTCAAGGGTTTGATTGTAACCCCATGAGATTTTTGTACAAATATCTCTTTAAATTCATATTATCTCTAATATATTGTTTTACACAAAACACAAAACATAAATGAATGATAAAATATATTAATGAGATAAAATATTATTATTTAATATGAAAATTAATACATTTTGAGAACAAAATAATAATTTACATTATGAAATGTATAAAATGAAAATCTCAACATATAAATAAAAAAGACTATGAACATGAATTAATTATTGTCATTATTTTTCATGAAGTTAATCACCACATTTAAATAATGTAAGGAATATAAAACATTATAAATATAATAGATATGTTGAGAGAGAATTAAATTAATATGATGAATTTTTTTATAAACATATGTATGTTAATATATAGGAATGAATGATAAAAATTATATATATGGCTATTGGATATATAGTGGTTAGAAATATGGTCATTGAAAATATCATCAATGGATATATGTTCATTGGATATGTAGGTTAGTAATTGATATATTGATGTAGTGTAGTCATTAGAAAAAATTATTTAATAATATAAATAATAATTAATAATTAATAATTCAAAAAAATAATATTTCATTAATTTTTTATAAATACATTTCTATAAATTAAATATTATTATTTGTATTAGTATTATTATTAAATAATTAATTGATATATTTATAAAATATAAGGAAATATATTAAAAATAATTTTTGGTAAAATTTAAATGGTTGTAAGGTAAATAAATAATTTTATGAGTTGTGTTTAAAATTATATAATATAAAAAAATACATTTTTCAAAGAAACATTTTTAAATGGTTTTGTATTTATACTATAATAAATTGAATTGTGAAATTTTAAATGAGTAATCTAATATAAGGTTTCAATAAAAAAACAAATAAATTTAAAATATGGAAAAATAAAATTATATTAAATTATCATTGATGGGATTTTATTAATGAATATTATATTTATTAATTTTGGATTTTCATTTTTCATAGTGGTATGTATACCAAAATTTATCATCAAAATTTCGTTACATAACTCATTTAACTTCAATATGATTCTATATTTACCCTATACCAAATAGAAGTTTCAAATTAAATGCTTCTCGTTTTCATCTATAAAAGTAATGTTCTTTTTCCCACTACAAACTACTATTATACATTAAATTTATCTCCATTTAATACCCATTATTCCATGATTAGAGTACAGTATCATGTTTAGAATTATTTTATTTTAATAAGAAGCTTTAATTTCTTTATTTGAAGTAAGTCATCATGAGATGGAGCGGTTTCATCAAATTAGGTAACCCGTTCTTCTTTTTTCCATTTAAATTACTTTCTATTCCCCACTCTACATTAACTAAATCATACACTAAAATGATATTATATTAACATCATCATAATTGTGATAAAATGATATTAATATTTTATAAATCTACACTCTAGCTCATTCATTAGTATAACATGTTTTCACTTGGTTCAGTTTAAGCATATAAATAAATGACAGTATACTATATTCATATACACCTACATAGATAAGTATAATAATGGTAAAAATATTAATATATAATATTAATAAGGCTATAATTTTTAGTTTTTTCAGAATGACAATATTATTATTTTTTCTATTATCAATATACCATCTTTTCTAGTAAAAAATTATTGAAACTAGTGCATTGTATATTTAATCTTGGGAAACTATACCTGAAACACCCAATGAATAAACATTAGGATAACTTTAGGATAAAAAACTTATAGGGGTTAAGTATGGGGGGGTTAATTTTTACAACTTTCAAACTATTATCCCTTTCATCCCCTCTTCTACATTTTCAGTGGATGATTATATTGTCTTTTTAATTTTTTTTAGAGAAAACACATATAAAATAATAAATAATAATGAAAACCATGGTTTGATAAAGCGGTTCACCTCCAATGTGGAAGACTACATATCTAGTGTACAATTATTATTATCCCATGTGAATAACATCATTTTTATTATCAATGAAACCATGGGTATGTAGATGACCATGTACCCATTTTCTGAGCACCGACTATGTATAACAAAATATTTATATTCAAAACAAAATATATAGGATCAGAAACATCCTATTATGAACTAATAAAAAATGTAGAAAATTTATTTTTCTATAAAATCCAATTAGTACGATCCACTTCCTTGAAACACATCAATCAAAAGGGTGACATTGACTATAGTAATCATTCAGCTATCTCAAAAATGCAGAAATAAAGAAATTACTCTTCTTTTCCTTGAGTTAAAAAAATATAAATATAACTATGGACTGAAATCTCAAACATCATCGATAAAAAATCTCAACATTTTATATTGTATCAGTCTCCTCTATCATTTTTAATGCAACTGATATTTGAGATATAAAATCACACTACACATTCAATATTATTTTTTAGAAGAGTGACCTTGCACAATCTCTATTAAAACATCTCAAATTGGTAAAACCTAGATGAAAAAATATTAATCATATCATTTTATATGGTTTTGAAATGTTAATTAATTTTTTTTATTTAGGAAATATGATATTGTGTGAGTTCTCTTTATTCGCATAATAGTTGATCCATGGTCTCTATCCTTCTATGAACTAATCAAAATCATGTATCAACTTCATGAAAGCAATGATTTGTGGGATCTCATTCTTATTCATGAAAATCAAGTTGGATTTGTGAAAACATTGATATATCACTGTATTTTTGTAACAATGTCAATACAATGATATAGTGTTTCCCCATTCACCTAACCATTTATTATTATTTTAACAATAAAAGGGACTCAGTTCTTATACATGAATGATGTATGAAAAAAAATCTTTCATGGAGATGAGTGGATCATGGATTCTATTGCTTCATGGGAATTGATATTTAAAGAACACTTCACAGAATGAGTTTCTCATGGGACAATTACAAAGATTTTATTTTTGAATGATATCTCAATAATTTCAGAAGAGGATCTTGTTTAGGGTACCTTAGTATTTATAGATGAGTAAAAATTGCCACAACCCATTCAAGTAATTTTCTATTATTTATAATTCGTGTGATTCATAGGTGATTTAATATTACCAAATATTTAAGTACATTAAACATCACATTGTTTCCATCAGGTAAGGACCCAACATAAAATTTTACATAATCTTGAGTTTAGAGTCAAGAATTTATTTTCATAAACATTATGATCTTCAGTTTATATTATTAGAGAATTAGGCTATCACCCTAACATAAATAAATATTAAAACACTAGGTGGACACTTCTTCATAGTATCCATTTTTCCAATATAAAAATATTTTATGATATAAATAGTCTTCTTTTCATGACATATCACCACAATTTTTATCTTAACCTAATATTTGTCCCTACTCATCCTTAAAACCCTATAAAAAACATTTTAAAACCATGTGTGAGAACAAAGGGCCCATTAACTGAATAAACAAGATATGGAAGAAGAATGTGTGAGTCAAAGGTATAACATGATATCATAAGGGTGATAAATTATGATTAATAACCCATTATCATAAAATAAATATCATGATAACATAAGAACATGAAAACATATGAAATGTGGAAACAAATAAGACATAATTTTAAGTCAAGGATACTACCAAGTCAATATGTCATGGTGTAGAGAGTCCTATTGTGGATTATGTTAACTCCCAAATCACATATATAATGTCTACCGAGATAATAAAATGACCAAATGAATTTGAGTTCAATCTAGGTGCACCCCTAAAAAAACGTACATGATCACATGCTCAAAAAAGTAAATAAATCACAATACATAAACATAAGAAATACCCATAAGATGAAATGAGTTTCAAAATCTTGTCTCATAACATAATAATAGTAGGTTTTATAATAATGGTATTTGAGAAACTAACATAAGGTATTTATTACCCCATCAAAGGAAAAGAGTTTTTTTAAGAAAACATGGAATCATATAAACGAATCAAAACATCAAATATCAGTTATGGTAGTGATAAAAATCCATTGATATCATATATGTTAAAATATAACATTCTTTTTATAGTATGTAAATAAATTCAAAACATTCCGTATAAAATAAGTTAAAGTATTCCATTTGAAACAATATTTAATATCGACATAATATTTAATTTATAATTATTTTATATCTATATAAATACATCTATAGAATTTTTTTTATGAATATAGGCATGGATGAGATATATTTAATGAATAAATCTATAAAAAAATTAAAACAAGTCTTTTAGAGTAATGTTTCCGTCTTATAAATCCTTAAAATGATTCATTTAAAAAAATGATAAATAAAGTAAAATATAATAAAATTTTTCATTTAGCATCAATTTAATCAAAAATTATTATTTTCCTGAAAAATTTATAAGAACATTTACATGGAAGAAAATGATTTTTATGGATACATTAAAAGAGTATTTTATTATGAAAGACACTTAAATTGAGTCGAACTCATCATGTATCTTCTTTATCATCCTAAATAATTATATAATGTTATCTATTTACATTGGTGATAAAAAATTCCATGTTTATTATAATTTTTTTTTATTTTTTCATTTTATATTCAATTACTAAATCATTTTGTTTCATATCAAACGTTTTAATGATTTTAACATCATATATCTAAAATCACATTGGAAAGTTAACTAAGGTTTTATAGAAAATTATTTAATCATCTCAAAAATAGTAATAATAACATAATTATAATTTTATATGTAAATTATAATTTTAAAACAAACCATGAATGATCATTATGAAAAATCAACTACATTACAATCATGGAGATAGTAGTTCATGCGTACGCATGAGTAACGTTTCCATTTTTCAATATTCATTAAAAAAATAAGGTAAATAATATATTATAAATAAAAAATGATAATTATATAATTAATATCAAATTATTTACTGAAATACACAAATATATACCTTCCTTGTGTTGCGGGGATGAAAAATGAATCACACCAATTCATGGAAGTGTTAGTCTACATCGATGCCCGAACGACATTATCATTTTTCAATGACATTAAGGGTAGGAAAATATATGATATCTAAATTTTAAAAAATAATAATAAATATTTTATTAATATCATATATTTAATTTAAATACTTCATTAAAACAACTGCGAGAGGCGGTGATCGAAGAAGAATTACATTGGTTCGTGAGGTCGTAGTCCACCGTACACACAAATGACAATTTTGTTTCTAATTTGATGGAAGAGGGTATGAATTTAGGTAATTCAATTAAAAAATAACATACTAGTATATTTAATATACTTATTTTATTTTATCATAATGTTTGTAAAATATTTTAATGAGGTATGAGAACAAATAAAACTAAAAAATTCGGTTTAATGTATTCCTCTCATATAGAAACTTTTCATTGCATTGCACCGTAATCCCTATAAGAATGGTGTTATTACCAAAATATATCATATAGAATGTGTATAGAGATATTATTATGGGATATGGGTAGGTATTTTTTTAACTAAAATTCTTTTTTAGTGTGAATAAAATTGGAAAAGAGTTTCTCATTTATAAGAGAAGGGAGGGGAACTTTTTGAATTTATTAAATTATTTAATTAATATAAAATTTATTCCAATACAAAAAGAAAAAAATTTTATAATTTAATGATATTATGGGTATGTGTATAAATTCAATATTAATATAAATTTTTTTCATGTTTAGTTTATTTTTTTACTCTTATCTCTATGTTTTAACATGTGTTAACCCTTTTTAAAAATTAATGTAATGATGAATACTCATTAGGGGTCAATATAGTTACTATTAAAGAAAAACTGGTAAATAAATTGACCAAAGTTGATATTTATAAAGGAATACAAATCACATGGCTAATAATATTTTTTAGATATTTTTAATAATTTTATAACATATTATTTTTTATAAAATATTATTAAAGTTGTTTTTCGAACTATTCATTTAATATGAATTTGAAAACAACATGATAAAAATGAAATTTAAATATAAAATATTCACACATCTATAACATGTTATTTTAGTCAAAGAATTTTTTTAACATTGAAAATTCATTCATATTATATAAATGTTAATATTTTTAAGATCATTTATTTTATTTTTCTATTAATTGGATAAGTATTTTGCCGACATTGCTTAAACATTTAAGGTAATTATTTCATTAATAAAAATATAAATAATTTACCATTATTAAATAAAAATATTTTAAATAAAAATTTATAAATAAACAATATTGTTTTACTCCATATCAAAAAATATTTTAGATTTTAATACCATGAAAGTGAAAGTTGTTACATTATGTTTTACTTGAAAATTATAAGGGTAAAAGTCAAATAAAAATGTCACAATGATTCTACATTCTAATGAATAAGATGAAAATATATGAACTAAAATCATATAATTTTGTAATTTAATTTTTTAGATCAATGCGTAGTCCTCATCATATTATTTTTTATTTTACTCTCTTTATTTTCCCTTTTTATGGTTATAATTATTTAGTATAGTTAGTTTTCATAATTACTAAAAATAAAAGGAAACTATTTAAAACAGATTCCCCTCATTATTAAAAATAAACAATTAAACATTCATGATTAAATTAATATATCGATAATTTTTTTATAAAAATTTATCACGAAAAACGCAGTGAAAAGTAGATTTTCAGAAAAATGCATTTTTATGTATAAAAATATTTTTATACCAAATTCTAGAATAACATACATAAAAAATACCAAAGTTGAATTAATTATGATACAAATATACTAATAATTTTTTAAAAATAATCCATAATATAATTTTAAAATTTAAATACTTGAAATGAAAAAAAAAGTTTTCAATAAAAATCTGCATTTTTCTCTATTTATCAAAAAAATAAATCTTTTTCATAATTACCAAAATATCCCCATAATATAATTTAGATATTATCATATAAAAATTTATATCATTTTAATCAAATAAAATTAGGAAAATTGGGGAAAATCATTATATTATACACTGAGAAAAATAATAAAAAAAATATCCTTGAGGAAAGATTATTTTCAAAGAATAAAATGGATTTAACAATAATTAGGTGATTATTTACTAATAATTTATCAGTATATTTACATTGAGTCATAAATATATATATTACATAAATTGGTCAATAATATTCATACCCACAAATTTTATAGCAAGGTTATAATGATAATATTTAAATACTATCATTTCATGGTTCGTTTGGGCTCTGTGTTGCATTCATTATATGCCATCAAACATACTTTCTCATGTCTCTATGTGTTAAATTCTACCCTATTTGATAAATTGAGACCTATAAATTTTAAATTGAAATATGGTAATAATTTTTTAAAAAATAGAAAAATACCTTTTTTTAAAATCCCTTATCATAAAAATGTTAACTGAAATGTCCTCATAAAAATATGGAATGGGTTGTTCAAATGGAATCTAGAATAAAACATTACCAGGTTTAAAAATTGGAGAAAATTAGTGGGAAGATAAAATATAGAAATTGTAGAAAAAATTTATATCCAAATTTTGATAGAGATCAATTAAGAACATTGATCACAAGAACATTATTGATCACTAAAATCTTATCAAACACAAAATGATAAACCAATACTATGGGAAAAAGAACATTGATTTATTAGAAAAAAAAGGTAATAGAATAATTTTCTATTTCAAGATACTTTTCCTAGATTCAATTTATACATTTATCATCTAGAGTAATAACACACTGATATATACTTACTTTACATGTATAATTTCACCCATTAACCAAGTTCTATTATAATCTCATATATTACTCAAAATGAATAGTATTCACGAAGTTTTTTCATTCCAAACCACTAAAATAATCATCTAATAGACCAAAAGATCCAAAATAAGATAATATGTTATTCATCCTATATATATACATTAACCAAAACTAAATCATTTATAACAATGTAATATAATTCTCCAAAATAATAAACCTTTATATGAATAAAACAAATCAATTGATAAAGCCTCAATAATAACACCCATAGTTAAACGTATATAATTGGATAAATAAATAACCTTAAAATTATGTAAAATATATCTATCCATGTTTTAAACATAATAATTAGAAGAATTTGATCACAAATTATTCTACGATTTATTTAATATTTATCTCTAATTGAGCTTAATCACTCTTAAAGTATCATACCTAACTGTAAATGAAATATTTATATAATCCCCAAGATATGGTAATTATTTCCATAAATACCCTGAATCATAAATCTTCAAAAATATGATTTAATATTTATTCTTCATGTTAAATACCTTCTTATCCAAAAATATTTCAATTTGCCTTATCATATAAGGTTCTCGTAATAGTGAAATTATTCCCAAATAACATAATAACATAACAAAAAAATCAATTTTCAATTACATTATTATTTATATTATAAAACATAAATTACAAATATCAATTTATTATTTATCTACCAATATTTTTTAATTAAAATAATATCATAGTAACCAGGATATGACATAGGCCATTATTAGGTGATAAACCATTTTCTCCCTTCGATTGTGCATTCAAATCCTAAGCCTTTTCCAAATGTGATAGGTTGTCCTTTTTACTAATATAATTCTTATAATATTCCAAAAAGAAAAATGATTATCCTAAAAAAGAACCTTAATCATAAATGATTTTATTAACCCTAAAATCTATAAATACCATTATACTTATGAAAATAGAATTATTCATGTTGAACCTAAGGGTTACATATAACTCAACCAAATAAAACATATCCCAAAATTTCATTAATCACATTAGAATTCAATCACTTAAAATCTAAAAACGCAATCCAATAAATTTAACTCGTTATCAACCTTAAACTCATAAACTCATTATGAAATCTATAACTCCTATGTTAGCCTAATATAAAAACATCCTTATCACTAAAGTTATCTAAACATTTCCTTTAATACCAATTGGAAGGACCATGCCTTAAATATTACATAATCTTCAGTTTTAATTCATGAATTAATTTTATTAAATTTAAGGATATTTATAATTTAGTGTTATAGAGAATTAGGAAATCAACCTTATATAAATAATATTTACATAATAATGTGGACACTTCCACGTAGTATCTATTTTTTTCAAAAAATTATGCTTTTATGATATTTTTTTTATTTCTTAACATACCTACAAAACTTTTATCTTGAACTAATCCTTAGCACAAATAATCCTTATAAAATATGAAAAATATTTTATATTTTGGGATTATTAAAAAAATCATTGTAAGGTAATAAATATTACAAGGACTTATATTGTGTGATTCAGAGGTATAAAATGATATCATAAAATAGAATTATTTTAAGTAATCACATACGAGAATAACATAGAGAACAATGATTCATAAGTACATGTAAACCTTTAAAATTTTGTAGAATTACAAAAATTGAAATAAAAATAATTCAAGGATAAATACAAAGAGAACATAGGATGGTGGACATAGTCCTATCATGGAATAGGTGTACTCCCTAGTCCTATACATAATGTCTCATGATACAAAAACATTACCAAGTGTACAGGAGCATTATCTACGAAGAACCATATTGGTATGTAAATTTCTATGTGTGTAACAAAAGTAAATCAATCATAAGTAATAAACATAATATATACCGATGGAAATAAATGGGTTTCATAATATTTCGTCATATCATAATAAATAGAGGTTTCATAACGAATGATTTTTAAAAATGAACATTAGAAATATATTACCCAATCAATGGAAAACATGGAATATTATAAAGAAGTTAAAAAATAAAATATTATTTATGGTGGTTAGAAAATTATTTAACACCATATATGTTAAAATAGAACATTTTTTATCTTCTGTAAAAATAATTAAAATAGTTCAATATAAAATATGTCAAAACATTCTTTTTAAAAACCATTAAAAGAGTTATATAAAATTTAATTATAATTATTTTATTTCCATATAAATAAATCCATTATATATTATTTATAAGGAAGGACATGGTGGAGAAGGATTTATAAAAAACATTAATACAGATAAAATGGGGTTTTTAAAGTAAAGTGTCCCATACATAAAATATAAAAATATTTCTTTTAAAAAATGAAATGAAATTAAAATATGGAACAAAATAACCGTTATAACCAAATAATTTATTAATAATAATTTTATATTTTCATTTAGAAGAACATGGACATAGAAGAAAATCAGTAGGAAGGGAAACTCTAAAAAAGGATTTATTTTAAAAAGAATGTCCCATACCTTCTGGCTGACTCGTCACATACATTATTTAACATCCTTAATAATAAAATAATGTTAATTAATTACATGATTTGGAACATTTTTCATGTTTATTACCATTTTATATGATTTATTTTCATGTTATATTCAGTTACATAATCATTTGTCTTCATGTCATACGTTTTGATGATATTTGGCTTATATGTCCAATATAACTTTGGTAAGATGAATAAGGTCATAGGGATCATTATTTTTTCATATAAATAATAATTATTATTATTAAATTATATTTTTTATATATTAATTATAAAATTTAATCAAACCATGAATGATGGTTACGGAAAATGAGCTATATTACAATCATGTAGATGGTAGGGCATACATACACATGAGTAACATTTCCATTTTTCAGCATTAATTATGGAAAGAATGATATTATTATATTATGTTTCCACAAATATAATTATATCATAATTATAATATAATTTCTCCAAAAACACTTATATATCCATCCATGTGTTGTGATGAGAAAAATTGAATCATATCACTTCGTGAAGGTGGTATTCCACACGTATGCATGAACAATTATAACATTTTTCAATGAATGTAAGGGATGAAAAACATGTTATATATTAATTTTAAAGGATTATAAATAAGTAATTAATATAAAATATTTAATTTAAATTCGTCATTATAAACACCCTTGAGAGGTGGTGATGGAAAACGTATTACATTGGCTCACAAGGCATTAGTCTGTCGTACACACAAATGATGATTTTGTTTCTCATTTGATGGAAAAGGAGATTAATGTATGTAATTAAATTAACATAATATAAATAAAATATATTGATTGGGATGATGTTATTACATCTGGTTGTTTGGATAATATTTTATTGGGGATGAATAAGAAATAAAAATACATTCAGTTAAAAGTTATACATATTCAATGGAAAATATTCGTTGTTTTTCTAATTAATCCATATATGATTGGTATTATTAAAAATAGAATCCCTCTAAAACATGGGTAGTGATTTTAGAAAGGTATTTTGGATGGTATTTTCTAGGCATAAAGGATTTTAAAGTGTGTATTGATAAATTTAATAGGTTTCGTTTTATAAGATATGGGAGGGAACACTTGTAATTTCTTAAAGTATTAAATTTACATAAATTAGTATTCATGGGGAAAATCCCAAAATGAAATAAATTTAATATATTTTGGGTAATGGTCAAAATAATATTATACAGTATAAGTAGGATGTGATTATATTAAGGTTATTCCCTTATATATTTGTTTTAACCTCTGTTAATCATTTTTTAAAATTACCGTAATAGTTAAATTTTTACTATTTAGGGGTCAATATAGTTACAATAAAAATTAAATTGCTCCATAAATGGACCATAGTTGATATTATTAAATAAATAAAACCCATTTTCAAATTATTTTCTTTATTAATTTTCAATCATTTAATAAAATATTTTTAAATATAAAATATCCTTAATGTCATTTTTTGAACTATTATTTAAAATTCTCTTTGAAAACAACATGAAAATAACGGAATTAGAATATAATAAATTAAAACCTCTATAATAAGTGGTTTATATCAATACAATTTTTTCATAAAATAATTTATTTATATTATATATCTTTTAATAAATCAAGAATCATATATTTTATTTTCTATTAATTGAATAAATAATGTGTTGGCATATTGAAAGTATTTAAGGTAATTATTTCATAATTACAAAGTAGAAATAAATTAACATGCAAAAAAATTAATTTATATTTCAAATAAACATTTACAATATAAAATTAGTTTTTTTTATCCCTATCACAAAATATTATAGATTTTAAAAGAAAGTGGCATTTTTGACTTTATCTTTTACTTGAATATTATAAAGGTCCAATTCAAGTAAATATGGAAATTATTTTACATGTTATTGAAACATAGGTGAAACTTTCCAAACGTCACTCATTAAGTAGGTTGAATACCAGTTTTTTTCCAGTTTTTAGTAATCAACTTATTAGTTATCACCAGTATTACATGATTTATCCACATTGTGGTGATAATTAATTACTATAGTTGTTACTCATAAAGAATAAATATAAAAATGAAATATACAACATAATTTTTCATCTATAATTCCAAATATGAATTCAATTTTTAAAATTTAGTTGAAATAAATGGAATAATTTAATTTAGAAAAAATACTACAAAATGAAATAAAAATAAATTTTTAGAAAAACACCTTTTAAGAAAAAATATACATATAAAATTCAGGTATAAAATTAGTTATAATTAAAATAATTGGATTATTATAAATAAGAAGGACTAATTTATTATTAAAACTAAACTAAAATATAAATTTATTTTCTAAATAATTGAAATGAAAATACGGTTTTTAATAAAAATCATAAATTTTCACTATTCATCAAGAAATAAAGTTTTTCAGAAAAATACCAAAATGTAACCCTAAGTTAATTTTTATATGATGATTTAAAAAATGATATCAATTTTATAAAATAAATCATCCAGAAGTGAATAAAATTTAATATATTTTCTAATCATAAAAAGGAAAAAACATTTTCGATGAAATCATATTTTTGAAGAATAAAATGACATTACTAAAAATTGAGTGATTATTTAATAAAAATTACCAATAAATTTATATTGAGTATGAAAATTATATATATATATATATATATCATAATGGAGTTAATAATATTCATATCTACTAATTTAATGTCTATGTTATAATGATCATATTTTAAAAATTACATTTCATGGTTCATTAAGGCTCGATGTTTTGTGGAGTATACACAATCGAACGTAATTTCTTTATCTTGTGGTTTAGACATCAAATTACACCAATAATAATTTCAAATTTGAATTAATAATATTATTACTTCAATATTCTGTCTTCACGTGCATATGATGATAATTACATGCAATATCATACTTTTGATATTTGAACTCAAGCATTCCCAAAAACAATCGAATATTGCATTGTATCATCATTTTTATCTGAAAAATAACTTATTATTCAAATAAATGAATGCATGAAATATTGATATTTTAGGAATTTATTTGGGTGATCAATAATGTTTTCTTACTTCATTTTCGATAATTGGATACTAATGTTGGTCGCCACGAGCTTGATAGGTTCTTGTTGGCGCCTAAAGAAATTATGAGCAAAAACTCTCGATAATCCAGGGATTTTGATGGTTCAGAATATGGATTATAGTGAGACCTATACTAATAAAACGACCAAAATTATTTTGGAATTTTTTATTATGATTCACCAGTATCGTGTATGCATATCATCATACTCTGATTTTCATCATGGTTGAGAACTTCTATATAATACACCATATTCCTTTTGCATCTCGCACTGATACATTGGTGGGAACCCGAATACACATTCACCCACCCACCCACCCACGAAAATAAATTCAATGGTATAATCGCTCATAAACCCTCTATACACTCCATGTTCATACATGTACGCAACCTTATGGGTTCCATGTACCCACCAAAACCTAACTCTTAGGTTATGTAGCCTAGCCAGATCTCACATGTGGTTGAGCCTACTCCAACATGTGTGAAATTGATAAGACCTATTTTTTGGATATGGTAAGAATTTTTTTTATATTAAATACCATTTAATATATAATTATAATTATTTCCATGAATAAAACTCCTAAGTCAACTTTAATGTCTCTATTAAGTATTCTTTAGGCAATATGAAATATTTTAATCATAGCCTTAATTTTTCTTTAAATTATGCTTTAAAAAACCACAGAGTCTTCTTCAACTCCCCTAATGAATAAAATTATATAATCATGGTATTTAATCAAATCCTCATGAAAATTTATATTTTCAAGTTCTTATTCAATTTTAGTACACATTATTTTAATTCTATAAATCCCTAAAGACATGCCATTAAATTTAAGTCCAATCCAATAAACATCATACTAAAATTTGAGTCATCTAATATATAATATGAGACCTATGAAAATACAGAGGATGGGTATTACTCAAACCATAAACTACTTCAAATATTCTTGATGCAATGTAGCCAATATCATCAAAACGTTAATCTTCACACATCACCAAGCTTGGGAACCAAAAAAAATATCCATGATGGTATTTTTCTTCAATAAATATTTATATTAAGTACTTCATCACTTAATTACTCATTTTCATCATCACCTACTTACTCATTGAAAATAAATACAACACAAACAGATTGTTGGTTCATTAATCACACCCTTTTTATTTGATTTGGATACCAATATAGAAAATGGGATGTCAATATGTTCTCTTTATTTATTCTATAATTTTAATTTCTTCTTCCCCATTATTGATATCAAATAGATGGTACCTAATAGAGGATGTTATCATTTATTTCTTAAAAAATGTGAATTCAATTATTCCAGTATAATTCTATATAGGATAACCCAATGTGTAAAATAATAGGGTTTAATTTAGACATTAATTTCATCCATTCTACATTCAGAATATGAAACCAAATGATGTAGAACATCTTGTTTATTTCCTTAGATATTTTTCCACTATCTCTCAGGATAAAACAAATTACTAATATTAATTGAAATAATTAAATTGAAAATTTTATGATTCCAATTATTAATAAAATTATCAAGATATATTTAATATGAAATTATTACACTCATCTCAAAAAAATTAAAAACATTCACTCATAATAGGAAATTAATTTTCATGAAATCGGTCTTGGAACTTCTTAAATGATATTTTTTTCATGTCATTGATTCATTTATTATCTCCAACTTATGATCAGAATAAAATTAATTTTTTTTCTGAATAAGGATATGAGAGTGTTCTAACATACCACATTAATGTGTTCTTGAAAATTTACCTTCTATAGGTAATAGATTTGAATTATGTATAATGCAATGGGAACTTGATTGGATACTCCCCCTCAAGGTATAATCACCCATATTACTTCATAAATATGGATCTTATCATTAGTTATTATTATAAATTATAATTTATATTAAATTCAATTATTTTGATCACATCCATGATGGTGTATTTTAAATTACTAATAATATATAATTGTATTATAATCTTTATCAAGGTATATCTCAGATACTTGACAATAAGAAATATTCTAGATTTCAGATATATCAATCTCTGATTTTGAATTACATTAATCATGGAATGAATATTCTAACTTCTAGATATAGAAATTTAATTTATTCAACTCACTTCTTCCCCTTATTTGGTGAATAATCTTCAATTACCTTTGTGTAATGAACAAACACAGAGTATTTAGGAATAAGTTGGATGTCCATTTCCTTTTATTGATATCTACAAGGTTGATAATTGTTTCCAAACCATGAAACATTATTTTTTTCTACTCTTTGTGTGGATAAAATTTTTATAATGACATTTCTAAAATTCGTGGTAGTTTTAAGATGCATGGTATATCTACTTCCTTTAACAATTTGTTTGGACATTTCATAAATCTAAAAAAAATGACACATTCACCACTAGTTTTTTTCTTAATATTTTCCACATCTCTTCTCCAGCTCGAGATATGACCAACCAATCATTTGAAATGTGTCCAAACTTATTTAACCTTCCACACAATAGTTTTGATATTTTATTGTCATCAATTCTTAAAAACCACTAATGAAATTTTATTTCTTCATATGGAATATTTTGCTTTCCTTTGTTATCTTTATTCATTTTTGAGTATTTAAATTTTATTTTCCTTTCCAAAATAACTCGAAAAATTTAATGTATATCATTTGGAATTTTTTCGACATTCTGTTATGATTCGCATGGATTATTATGTGTCCTTTACCACTTAAGACCATTTATTTGATTCTTTGAATGGTCTTTCACTTTGTTTCATAATACATTCACATTAATAATGATATCCATGGCCTATTTATAGTGACCCATGGTGTGATATCTTCTTATACAAAATAAGAAACTTATTATATTTATTATATCACACTTTTTGGCCTTTAAGGGTATTTTGATTATTAGTAATATTCTAATTATCACCCATGTTTTACATGAATATCATATTTATGAGCTTTATGGGAATGTTCTTTGTAAATAATTTATCCCGATTATTGACCAATTTAGGATTATCTTTAGTCTTCAAATTCTGTGGACTTTTATTTTAAATTGTTTTAGTGGAAATCTATAATTATTTATACTTCTATACTTATTCAATTTTTCAACTTACATTGAAAATACCGTAGAGTTTCATTCAACATTCAAATGTATTTTTAATAGAATGATTATTCCCTTTATATTGTGGTTTTTACATCCTTACTATTTTGACCCCCCTGATGTAGGATTCGTTTTATTTTATGATACTATGATTTTAAACAAATTATTATTTGTAATGTGTCCTAATATTTCATAATAAAAAAATAACTGACAAATAATGATCTCTTCATTTAGATGAGGGTCTATCTAGATTGGAATTGTAGGTGATTTTATTTATATTTATTCTTATGATGGGTTTCTTTAGTGGAATAGATTCTTTGAAACATATATTTCTTCACCAAAAATGTATTGGTCATCTCTAAATTTCTATTCTTTATCCACATTGGTATTTGTTTTGATTTTCAACCTGCATTGTGTATAAAATTAGAATTTAAAAAATACCATTATTTGAAGTGGACAATACCTTCTACTTAGATACTTATTAATAATGAAAATTAAATGATTTAAATATTTTCTTTCCACCAGATTGTGTACTTTTATGATAAGAATCCTCCTTATGTGTTTGTATGGATTAAAATATTAAATTAATATCTATTATTTCATCTTTATATGAATAATTTCTGTAGAATATTTCAACATTTTCTTGTTTTACACCATTTTAAAGTCACCTAATTTTTTGGATGAATTTATAATTCTCTAATGAATTTATATTAAAATTATTTCATTATCTTTATATCATCATAATAATGCATTTTAATCTTATCTTATATCAATGTATAAAGCTCTAGGATCTAGTTTTATTTTATTTAAATTTGATAACTATTGATATAAATCATTACATTATGTTTTTATTTGGATTCATGGATAATTTTTCAAATTACTTAGTGGTATTTTTTCCATGAATTGTATTTAGCAACTTATATTCCAAATAGAAGAATCATTTTACAATTTCAAAAATATATTCTTCATAGGATTGTATTTATTATAGTACTTAATATTTTATTGAATTATTACTTAATAATATTTCTCCATGTTTTCTAGATTCTTCTCATGCTCAATGATCGCTTCCTTCATTCCATTGAATGGGTCAGTAATAAAGGTTACTATTCATAGAGAAAATTCCAAAATATATCATTTAATAATGAAACTAATTCAATATTGATATCATTTGTTCCAATTAAATGAGATGGTATGATGGTGTCTTGACGAACATTATTTTTCTTATGAATCCCAAGGTGGGTGAGTTCATGGAATCATATTGTCTTGTAATCCTTAGAAATAGAAAAATGGTTCCATGAATATGGATCCCCATTAAGAACACCCATAGTGCATGTGAAGTAGACCATAGGGGATCCATAAACAAAAATGGATATTCATGTAGAGATTAAAATGATGTAGATATATATGATGAAATCATTAGAAAATCCACACCATCTAAGGACATAAAATATTAAACTTCATTTAATGGTATCAAAGGCCTTGGATATGAAAATATTAAAGGCAAAAATCCCTTTCTTTGAAATTATTTACATTAAGATGATACTTTCAGAATAAGTAAATATCAATTTTGTATGCTTGTATTCAGAACTAACCCAAAATGATGTGGGGAGATGTGATCTCTAATGGTTTGTCCCTATATGGTCATTAATATATTTTTAATAACTTTTGGAACATGGTTCCTAAGAGAAACCAGCCTGAAATATTTTATTTTGATTTTATTTTCCTACATAGGAATAAGGGAAACGAAATTGGAGTTACATACAAAAATAATAGAGACATGATTAAATAATTATATTACTACAACATTAATTTCATCTTGATGGAGGTCCCAATAAAACAAGAAAAATTGATTGGTAAACCCATATAGGTCAACATCACTCTTCATAGTAAGAGAAAAATGGGATTCCATAATCTCCTCCTTCAAAGGGGGCATAGCGAGGAAACGATTTTGATTATCTTAAATTCTAGGGAAAATTATATCAATCGTATTATTATTTTTTGAAAATCCAATCATTAGAGTAAAGGTCTTTGAAATAAGTCACCACTGCACTTGATATTACACTTTCAGATGTTTGAAGACACCCATTGAAATTGATGGTCTTAATCCCTACCCTTTAATTCTTCTCTTTGTGCATTATATAAAAAAATCTCAAGTTTATATCACCCACTTTCATCCTCTTAAAATTTAATTGATCGTAGTCTATAATTTCTTTGACATTCAAGAGGCCATTAAGCCTTGAAATAGTTTGTATTTCTTTCCTAGAAAGACTATTTTTTTCTAGTTTTCCTTTTGGAAGCCTGATAAATGATATTCAACACTATTAATCTCAATATCATTATTGGAGAATGAGTACATGCTCTATTCCCTTAGAAGTATTACATCATTCCTTAACTTCTCAGCAAATATTTAATGTGTACTGAAAATAAAATCCATATTTTCGGTCTACATATTGATTTCTCTACTTACAAAAGTGGTGATCCATCCATTGATAAAGACAAATGCTAATGGAATTGACCTTACAGTGTGAATTTATATTTCTATAATGATTGGATTATTATTTGAGTGATTCTTAGGTAGGGTGAGACCCAATATTTCAGTAAAAACAATCATGTTAATCTTGTAAATAATGAATCTATCTAGTTTACTATAATTTCTTCCATTTAGAGTATATTTACTCCCGGTAAAGTTAGCATATATGATTGAAAATTCATCAAGATTACAGTGATCAATGTTGGATGAAAATATAACAGAGGCAACTAGGTTGAAATTTGGTCTAGTTTCTTCTTCAGGATTTTAATATGGTATTGAAATCACCCAAAATCACCCATTTATGGATTATAGTACCAGAGATATCCTCAAGATCTTTCCGCAGTTCGCTTTGTCTAATGTATAATTTTTTGGCATAGAAAAAATATTCCAAAAGACTACAACTCTAGAAGTCAAGAGACATAGAGATGCATTGTGATTTAGAACGAATTGATGATATGTAAAGGATGTTAGGCTTTAATACCCCAAGATGCTCAATGTTAATGTCATGGAGGTTTTGGGAGACAAACATATATTCATGATAGGACCATTTAAAGGTTCTCCAGTTTTTAAAGAGCATAATAGTCTATGAAATACAAAGAAAAAATAGGTTATGGACCATGATAAAATTTATAAGGGCTTTGTTTGATGGGATATTCCCATGACATTGAAAATTATAGTTCATAATTTTCATTGGGGGGGTGCTCTTTGTCCATGTCCCTCCACCATTTGCCTCATCGTTGTGGCATTTCTCTTTTTTCCCATTATATTTTTCTTATCTAATTTTGTAGTCTTTTAGTTCTATATTAATTTATCCTTATTGACCTACATAGATTGTTCAGGATAGATTTGGCCTTCCTCCTAACATGTATAATTTTCCACTTATTCAATGATTTTCTTTTCATCAGTCTCATCAGACCAAAATTTTCTATTTAGAGGTGTGAACTTATTATTAACTTGAAGGTTCTTGGACATTCCCTCTAAGTGATTGGAATTCTAAAAATCCTTGGCATGAGAAACACGCAAGAAGGGTTCCTCAATTATAGAGTTAATAATGGTGGGAGTTCTATCCATTTCATCCTTTTTGGATTTTCCACTAGGGGAGATGAAGTAAGAAGTTGATTTTAATACCATGTTTCATGGTTGGAATCAGTCTTTTAATCACCCTATACCATCTTAGGTGTGTCATGAAGAAAATCCCACCCCTACCCAGAATGTCTTAGACAAACCACAGTAGTAGGTTAGTCAATACCCTCAGACTCTATCACAACAAGTGTACCAGGAGGATTAGTCAATGAGAATGGATTTTTATTATAATGTTTACAGGTTGATTCTTCATTTTAGGTGATTCTTAATGGATCCACAGTCACATTGGCATTCCGATTAGGGGTTTCCCTCACCACTATGTTTCTCCCTACGAATTATTTAGTCATTGGATGGAGGCTCATGCTCATTTTGAACCTCGATTATTTTCCCATTTAGTTACTTACATAATGATAAGTGGTCTCATCAAGGACACAACCCAATTATTTTCATTAGAGGTTTCAGGTTTTGTAAGAATATAAGTATTGTATGTGTTTTGCTCCTCCCCCTTCCTCAGTCGACAACTAGAAACATCATGTATATTAACACTGAAAAAGTTTCAATCCTTGTCTCTATTACAATCAACACGAAGATGACCAGAATACATGCAACTTGAATTGAACATAGGCCTCGATTTATTTTTTTTCAATCATCATGCCATCTTCTGTTATTGTCAATGAAAATTATTCAACCAAAGTGGTGGATATATCAATTCCACTAATACTCTATTATAATTCCTAAACTATGGTTTATCTATTTTATAATCCAAATGGATAGGATTACCCACAGAAGAGGAAGTGTCCCATATAATCCTTAGGTGATACTATAGCCAGTTCAACCTATATATTCATATCCAAATTTGTGCACATATATTCTGTACATTATTGGGATCAAAATTCCAATCCCATTCCTATATACATAAGAATCCATGTTTCAAATAAATTTTCCCCATGCTCCATGCACACCACTAAAATTCATCAGAATGAAAGACTACATGATAATAGACTATCCTCATCTATTTCTTCCTCCATTCATCAAAGCACCATAGCTCTGCAATTGTTTTGTAGAGGTCAATAAATTTCTAAAATTTCTCACATTTTAGGTTCAAGACCCATGAAATGATTTAATATTTGTATAAGTAGAAAATTTATTCAACTTATTATTGATTTTCCAAGACAAGGGACTTTTTTTTAGACTTCATATTAATGGATAAGATGTTGGATATCTTGTTCCATTTGGCTGTGAGGGTTTCTTCGGCACATATTGTGGATTTATTATAGGATTCATCCACCACTCTATAGGTCATGGTACTGCTTATAAAGATAATATATTGGATGTTATTTATGCAATTAATCATGTTATCCAATACAATTGGACACCATTATGGATTGAATCAGAATCAAAACTTTCTCTAAATTCACTCAAATCACAGAGAAGAGATGTACCATGAATAATCCTTCCTTACTAGATTTCATATACCAATCAATCTAGAAAATTCTAAATATCTGTATCGCATGTATATAGGTTATATAATCAAGTTGTTGATGTTATCCCAAAGAAGGAAAGTATGGAATTGAGTACCATGTGATCATTCATGATACATAATTATTTTTCATTAATGGTGGGTGATGACATGTGGGGTATGATAGACTCCCTCTTCTGAAAATCCACTAATAATTCCTAACTTTGTACTTTTACTTTTTATTTAATAATTATAGGGTAATATTTTCCAAACTCTATATCTTCTTGGTAATTCAAAATTTAATTCATCTGAAATGGGATCACTTCCACTAATTCTTGGATATTTTTAGGTTAATTTTTTGAATATTTTTTCCTTTCTACTCTTCTGGTGGGGATAAATAAAAACATGAGATAGAACAATTTTCCTTGTATTTGGTAGTATAATAAACTAATAGTTCTCTAATTCTCATGCATGATAGGTATTCTTCAAGAATAATTCATTATGAAACCGATTCTTCATCATCTTTACGCAATAGGGATCTCTTTTTCATCTTCCTCAATTCATTATTTATTTTGTTATTTAAACTCTACATTTACATAAAATGTTGAACTATAGTAGATGATAATCCTCCAATTTTTCACTTAATTATGAATTAAGAATAGAAACCATAACTTCATAAAGATTCCAATCTGAGAATCCAATCAATTTTGTATCTCCCTTTGATACAAAATATTATTATCAAATTGGAATGCCCACATGGAGATTTGGTAAATTAGTTTGGGCTTAATTTTTTTCAACATTAAATCTTTTATCCCTTTTAGTACCTATGTCACTTATTTAGTGAATGATTTTATTCCTTTTTCACTTCTGTTTATAAATATTAATTATAAAATAGTAAATCCTAAGGAACAAAATGAACTATAAATGATGTTCTCCTCTTATGTGGATGTCTACATCCCCAGTGTATGATGATTATTATCCCACACACATAGATTCCTTTTTATTATAAAAGAAGGCACAAGAAAGGGGGTGACCTTGGATCTATTTTCCTAGTATCAACTAGGTATAATGAAAATTTTATCATTGATGCACATGATACAGGATTTTGGTCTACCCCATCTAAATTGATTAACAATATTGCATAATTCTTGTTCTCTGGATCCAATTAAAATAATAAACTTCTTCAAAATACAGTAATCAAAAGGGATAACTAGACTATGGACATCAAAGGTATGTATTATAAATGTTCAAATAAAATTTTGACTCTTCTTTTAAATTAGTTACAATAATATGAATATTATTATATACTAAAATATCAGACAACATCAATAAAATATATCACCAATTTTTATTATATTGTTTCTCCTTTATTCTAACAAGTCTAATTGATATTTGTGAGAATGAATTACACTACAGTTTTCATATTATTTTATACCAGACTAAATGTGTATAACATCAACTTAATATTCTCATGTTGTTAGTCCATATCCCAAATAATATATTGCCTTTATTTTTGAGTTATTATTTCAATATTCTTCAATGTTTTAATTTTGGATAGCTAATACATTAGTATATTCTATATAGGATAGAAACATTAATAAATTTACAAAAATAGGGGGATAGATTACATTTTATGAAATAAAATGAACAATTTATATAACCTCTTCTAAGATATATTTATGAAAGAAAATTTTCTGATTAAATAATATAATGGAAAAACTATTATACTAATACATTAAAGAATAAGAGTTATGGAAATGTTTTTAATAAAAATATTTCCCTAAATGTGAAAAGGAAAAAATATAAACATGTAAATACAAGTAATTTAAATTTTATAAAGAATATAAAAAAGGACTCACAAAAAAATTATAACAAAAGAATTATACTCTTTAGCCTTACGAGTTAAATAAGTCAGTAACCATGAATTTAGTTATCATAGTTTTTACCAAACTATAAAGGCATGTATTCCTTAAATATGGAAGACCTCAATAAAAATATCATATGAACCTCTATTTCTCTATCCCTAGGCAGCTTTAATCAAAAATATTGAAACCTCTATCTTACTAATCTTTAAAAGCCCATGATCAAGATTGGTCGGATCAACATTTAAAAACATTATTTTTTAAGGAATTTACAAAATATCCCCAAGGTTGATTCTTTTAAAAAAATACATACAAAATAAATTTATTTAATAACTATCAATATAAAAAAATATACTATAAAAAGTTTCACTACAACACTTATATCATCAGTGATAAAAAATATTTCTCCTCCTTGAATGGTGATTCTCTTTATAAGAAAATATCCTATGATAATATCCACATTTATCAGTGGTGGTTGTAACATATTTGAAAAGACACATTAAATATATTAAATGATTCATCACAACAATTTTGTCCAATGATCATCACAAATTACACCACTACAGTGTATTTAGATTCCATCCAACAGAAGAAAAAAATTCATCTAACAAAATGATGTTTCTTAATATGATTAAATCATTAAAATGGAATTAATATAACTTTTTCTAATTGAAATTATTATATTATTAATTAAAAACTAATATAAATATTTTTCCAATGAAATAATTAATCACTATTCTGATTGGAAAAATACATGTTCATCTGATTACTAAAAAGAATTCAATATAATGAACCACATTTTTCTATGTGGTAAAATAGTATTTATACAAAAACATACATTAAAAATGGTAAGTATAAATGTTTGAATAATATAAATGTATAATGAAATATATTTGGATTTTAAAAATCTTCTCAAAAAGTGTTAGAATTTATTTTTTCAACTCAACAATATCCCCAGTTTTTAAAAAACACAAAAAATATATTTTAACGTATGAACCTGATGTTAAGATTTATAAACATACTCACAATATATCATATAATATTTCATTTTACGTATATCCTCTATATTTATTTCTCCCACATTGATTAGAGCTTAGAATCTTCCATCTAAGTCATTCATAAAAAATATTTAGATCGCTAAATTTTATAGACCTTTCTCCCCCATTGTGATTTTCAAAAAATAAGGATTTATTAGTGGTACATATTACACCTAAAATATTAGAAAAATAAATTCTATATGAAATAGTATATATATAAAGTCAATAAAAAAATTTAGGAAATATATTCAACAATAATTATTAGAAGAACATTCAACCGATAAAATAGTTTAAATCCTTAAAAATGTTAGGAATATCATCTATCAGAAATATATTTCAGTAAATACAGAAAATTTCAAGAGATCATATAATATTTTCAATCATTCATCAAAATATATTTTATGATCATCCAAAATGTATCAGATCATGTTGATACTTCTCTGACTTGGTTAAGTCTAACATCAATATAAAACATTATTCTTAAAAAACATGAAAATCAGTTTTTCAATTATTTATATTGGAGACTGCTTCTTCCAATTATTTAAAATTAAAACATTTACTTTTTTTTCTTGTAAAATATCAATATTTTTCATTATATTTAGAAAATATTCCTCTAGAACTCTGATTTTTCTTCTCTCTCCATGATTCTATTCCTAAACAACAACTATTTTCTTAAGCTATGAAACATTATCTTGAAAATATAAAAACATCATTACTTTTTTTAAAATTAGTCATATCGACTAATAATAAATATATTTAGATTATTTAAAACCTTTATAGTGTTGAAGGCATCATTACTAACACTCCTTGGAAATTTTTTCACTCCTTTTTTCCTTTGTTCGAATAATTTAAACAATTTCATCATAAAATTTCAAATAACATTTAGCTTGTCTGATGTAGTGGATAATTTCATTCATCATTCCCAAATCATGTTGATATATTCCTTTAAAATATAAGAATTGTTCTTCATTCCAAATTTCAATGTCATCATGTTTTTTCAAATAAATTTCATTTAACACAAAATATATCTTCCCTTACATGTACATACAACATTCTTGAATGTTTGGGAATTTTTTCATAATTACATAAGAGAAATTAATTAATTAATTTAGGTAATTTACATTTATCTCTATTTAGTTAATTTTATTAATTTGGGGTAATTTTTTGAATATAAATAAACTCTTCAAACTGATTGCACTAGTGGCCTAGAAGGTCTGGAATCCAATTTTCTATAAGTTCAATCATCAAAAATATCCACAGAATTATCATCACCATCATTGGATTAATATTTTTCTATTCTATAATTTTTTTAATTTTTTTTCATATAAAGAAACTACCTTATCATTGATACCTAATGACAAAATCTTTATAGATTTATCAGATAACAAAGTTGAGTAAGTGTTTAATATTTCATCAAATTAAAATTTCTCTTTTTAAATCATTAACTATTTTATAAATATTTAATAAAAATATCCTTCCCATAAAAAGAATCAATTCATTTTAATTAGTAGATTGACCTGTACATTTTTTTCGTTTTCTACTAGTTCTTCTAGTTGAGTGTGAACATCCTTAACAAAAAAATCCCTTCCCTTTTATTCTATGTAATATCATTGGTTCAAGAGATATTGGAATAAATATTAAATTGATATTATTAGAGAATGGTTATTCCAAAAAATCATGTGAAGGACAAACAATTTTGGTCACATTTTCAACACATGAATATATTTGATCATAACATTTAAAGAAATATTTTTTAAAAAAATTATTTATATTTTTTTTTCATTCTTTATATTTATTTTTTCTTATTTTCAATGATTCCAATAGGTTTTTTTATTTAATATACAATTCCCCATCCTTATATATCCCAAAGTATGGATCACCATGTTTATTATCTTTATTTTTTATGAAGGAAAAAAATGCTTTATCAGACATTTTCTTTGGATATTTACTTAAAATAGTGGATATTTTTCAAATTATTTTCTTTTATTAAATTTATCGTTGAGTTTTTGGACATCAACCTCTATAATATATTTTTTCTATTTTTCAACATCTTTCCTCTTATCAAATTCTTCATCCTCTTTAATAGATTCATCCATTTTTCAAGAAAAGTATTTTGAGAGGGATCTTAAATCAACTTTATCTTATTTATCAACACTTCCCCGATATTAGAAAATATTTCCTATAATACATTTTATTTATTTTCAATTCTTTTTTTAAATTCATGAAATCCACCAACAAGATTTCATAAAGCTCAGATAAATAAGGATCTTTAGTTTTATCATCCAGAATTTTACTACTTCTATAACATTGAGTATATTTATCACCAAATTGAATTGTATCATACCACACATGAAATCAAAAAGATATATACATGTTGAACATTAAGGTTTTCCTTATTTCCTTTTCTTGGTAAAATGAAAATTTGCATCTACATTGAAACTAATCCATCTTTCAGAGAAAGATGGAACACATTTTTGGCCTTTTCATAAGTGGTAAATAGAAAGTTTCAGTATTTAATTTCTAAAAAGTACCTATAATTTCTAGATATTTATATTTAAGATTATTCCCCTATCATTTCTACAGTATTTTAACAAAGTTATAATTTTTTTGAATAAATAAATTATAAGAATATCCGCACATGAAAAATTATTATATGCTTTAAACTATCTACCACACTATAATGTACTAAAGAGGAAAATTCTTTTATGATTTCTGGATAATGAAACTCAATCTATTATTTAAAAAAAGTCTAACTAGAAATACTATCAAATAATTTATAAAGTATTTTTATTTATCATACCATGATTTTTCTATAAATATTTACATGACTTCATATCTTCTTGAGAAAAATCATGATGAAGCCATCTTTTTCTGATCAAACATACTAAAGATTCAAAGGATTCAGAAAATATTGGACTAAAAATAATTACGGAGTCAATAAATCTTCTATAGTTTTTATATTTAAGAATGAGAGGTGGCTCACAAGTCATTATAAATGGGTAATAATGATATGATTCATACTCCTCAATCCTAATTTCTAAAATTGCACTATTTTTTGAGAACAATGGTGGATAAACATCCTCAAAAGCTTTAAATTTTCTAAACTATTGAAATTTTATTAAAACATATATATGTTTTATTAGATATAGATTAATTATGATGAAATATAATAATTTTTATAAGTTTATAATGAGTATATATATAATTAATAAATTTTAATAAAAGATAGAAATTGTGAAAATATTTTGAATCTACATTTTTGAATAAAACATTATAAATATTCTTTTGAAAGTTATTTCAAGAATATAAAATTATTATCTTATAGGAAAAATGAATTTACAAACATAGATAAAATAATAATTTCTGAAAAATTTCTAATAAATGGTTTGCGTGAAATTTTTATTACAAATATTTAATCAGAAAAAGAATTTAAGGGAAAAATATTTATGAAAACTTTTTTAGTGAAAAAAAAATGTACTCCCCCTTTTTAGTATTTTTATATCCATATATTTTAGGAAAATAGTTTTTATACATTATTAGATATAATAGTTCTATCTTATTTTTGAGAAATTTAAAAACTAATGAAAAATGTTATTTCACCCATTATGCTCATTTCGAACTCAAATTTTATAATATTCAAAAAATAATTAGTATGATATTTTTTAGTTTATCCAAATATATTTTCCTCAAAATTAATATCAAAAATTAACTTGACATTAATTATTTTTTTTTATAAAAATTTATTTATCTTCATCTCCCTCAGAAAAATTATTATGTAATAAAAAATAGTTAATCTATAATACCAATACCATGGGGCTTGATGAAGTTGATAAAGCGAATTACTAATCCTAAAAACATAATAGATATATTTTTTTCTAATGTACATGTGGTTGTTATACATAAACATCCTTCTATACATATACATTATAGAATACACACTTTACATCTATTTAAAAAAGAATGAAATTTAAAAATGTTTCATATGATATAATTAAAATAATATCTTCAAGTGTTACTACTAGAGAAATGTTTATTCATAGTATACGCAACATTTATTATTATAATATTTTGCAACAAGTCATTATTTATTTTGATTTATTAACCCATTTCAATACCATTTATTTTAGAAAACCCATTTTATACCAATTATAGGTGAATCCTTATGTCATTTAACAAACATATGAATCTTATTCCTCTTAAATTAATTGAGTTCATCCATTGTTTACTTAATTATATATTCATAAAAAAGCCCAATCAAGTATATTAGGTTCATATTATTATAAAAATGAACAATATTCAATTTCATTTCCTAAGATACTTGTAGTTTTAACTAATTTTCCTAAGTCACCAAATATATTATCACTAAGATGATTCCTAAGGATTATATGAATTCTAGGATTTATAAAAATATGTTCTTCAATTACATTTAAATTTATTTTAGGAGAAAAAATTCATAAAAATTTTCTTTAGTTATTCTCTCATGAGAAGAATATTATAACAAGGGATGAAAATCAACTTTATTAAAAACTTCTAAAGATATGGTTACAAGCTGTCTGAAAATAAAAGGGTCAGTTTCATCATATTTGGCATGCAATTTTTCTAAAATAGAACTTGTATTTTTGTTAAAAACATGATAATCCTTAATTTTTATAGAATTTAAAATAAAAATACTTCATCATATTTTTTATATAATTTATGAATATTATATTTAGTATTAAAAATTTACACTTTACATCCAAAAACATTATGGAAATAATGGTTAGGTTTTTTTCCAATAAAAAACTCATAGAGAGTTTTAATAAGAAAATATATAACTAAAACTCAAGTTTTAGTATTGTATAAAATACAAAATACTTTATCCAAATAATTGTTTAGCAATTGAGTATTCACTCAAAATTGTTCTTGTAATTTTTGGGAGAACTATAATTCTTCTTTCAACTACACCATTTCTCTAAGGTATTCTATGGGTTAAAAAGTTATATATTATACATTTTTTTACTAAAAATGTTTCAATTTTAGAATTTAGAAATTCTCAACCATTATCAATATAAATATTTACCAAGGATATACTATTCATATATTTAACATGGGCTATTTTTAAAAAAACTGGAAAAGACTTTCAACTTTTATCTAGAAAAATAGAACCATTTATATATAGTGAATTATTCATCAAAAACATATAAATAGTGTTTTCCAAAATGACATATAGATTTTTTTGGAATAAATAAATCCATTTTCACTAAATATAAAGTATCATAAGTTGAAGCTTCACAAATGCATTTAAAACACGACTTACGTTTCTTTTCAAATTTATAATGATTACAAACTTTAGAATAGATAATCCAAATATCTATATGATATCTAATAATTATTTTCTCTGAATGTTTTTCTGATTTTCTAACATTATAGTATCGTAATATTAAATTAAAAAACTATTTATCTTCCATTACACCATGGAAATATAGATCATGGATTATTAGGTTTTTGAATTTTAGTGTGTATACATTATCATGCCTATTAGTAGAAAGTATAAATTTTACTTATGAATTTGGAATAGTATATTTATCATTTTTGAAGTTCAAAAGGTATTATTTTTCACATAAAGGAGATATTATTATATGTTTGTGCTTAAATTATACAACAAATAAAATTTTTGAATTAAATGTTTTCCAAGAAGAATAATATTTAATATTACACATATATCTCCTTGAGTATTATCACCAAAGGTATATTTACCACAAATTCATGTTTATAATCTTTTGAAAGATGTTTTTTTCATTAATATGATGAGAAAATACACTATCCAGGTACGAGATATCATTTCTTCTTTCATATAACTAATTTTCCTAAAAGAAATATAATCAGGTTTTGATTACCCAAACTTTCTCAGGACTAGAATTTTTAGAAAATAAATCTTCATAAGTCCACATGTATCCCACACATTTATATTGAACATCATAAAATTATTTAAAATATTAGGTTTTATGAAGTCCAATTTATTATAATATATTTAATGAACCATTATGTCTCTAATTTCTACCACTGTGAAAATATTTACAAAAAAGGTACATTATTGGGAACATAATAGTTATTTTGAAAATAATTATTTAAGAAGTTAAAACCAATCCCATAGATACATATATGTGGTATTATTTATATATACATATTATCTATAATTTTCATCTTTATGCAAAAATTTGGTAGTAATTTTTTGAGACAAAAAATTTTGAAATATTGTTTTACAAATAATATTTTACTATTATTATTTCAAGTAGAACAATATTTATTATCAAATTATTTTGTAATATCTAAATTATTAATGTAATTATTTTAAGTACTAGAATTTTTCTTGTAAATTTATACCATATAATTTTAATATTTTTATAAATTTTAGTTTTTTTATTTTCTAAAATATTAGAAATCCTTGAAAAGTTTTCAATACTTGTAAAATAATCATATTCATTAGATGAAGTATCTTTTTTATTTAGAATAAGAAAAAATAAATTCATCCTCATAATTAGGATATATTTTTAAGGTAAATATTTGATACTTTTTCCATGTTTTATTTATTAGACTTAAAAATATATACACATAAATCCATAATCATCACTTTAGTCATAATAATTTTTAGAAGAAATATCTCCTCCAATTTCACTCCAAGTGTTATATTCTTTCTTGATTTTCATTCCTTGGTACTTATATATCTACTTAAAATTTATATCATTCTTGTTTTTATTATTTAATATAAGATAATCTAGAATAATGTGACATAAATTTTCTCATTAATAAAATATCATTTCATAAGAATATATTTTTCTCATTTCTATCGTTATAATCTTTCAAGTACTTGCAAAAAAATTCATATTTCCCAACTTCCATATTCATTATTTAAGAAATATTGGCTAATTCATTCTAACTTTATTTAGAAGAAAAAAATTCATTATCAAATTTGACATTTTTCTTCTATGAATATTTGATATCCTTCTCAAAATAATTGAATTTATTTGTACTGTTACAAGTATAATTAAATGAAAATCCACCATTTTTCTTTACTTTTTCTATATCCATTTGCAATATATTGTCATACTGCATGTGTGTGGACCAATATTTAAACATTACATATTATGGTGAATTTAAAACAATAATTATCCTTCTTATATTCCCAAATATATTTTTGGTTTATAGTTTATAGATTTAGGTAAAAACACATACATAACAAAACCCATATATCAAATCGTGGAAACTTCTAATCAATATCCATTTTTCAATAATTTATTAATTTTATAATGAAACATTTTTTTGCCTGAAAAATATTCATGAATTTCAACCTGAATTATTCTTTACCATTACCCATATTAAAACTAATTAATATTCTTTTAAAACATTGGATGAAGACAAATATCTCAGTAAGGTACATAAAAAGAATAAAAGAAACCATTAGCCCCTAAATATTTATAAAATGTACCCTTTTTAAAATAAAATTTGACTAGAAAAAATATTAACCAATATATAACATTCCCTACCCAATTATTTTCATAAAAATCATAAGAGTAATTAAATTAAAAAAATAAAACTCATAAGGTTTATTTGAAATCAAGAATAAATCATAAAAAAATTCACAATGTTGTAAATTTCACCATTAAAATGGATCATATAATTTTATTTAGACATAAGATAATTATCTTACATTGATAAATAATAATATTCTCATAAATCCCGATGTAAATAAAAGTTAAAACATGTTGTTTACTTAGGAAATCATTTCTATATCAATCATACACTCACTCTTACAAAGGGAGTAACCATACAATCAACTTACAATCTCAATGCCTTTGAAGGATATCATAGACCCAAACGTCTATGATTTATCATGGAACTACCCTTAATTAGTTAATGAGGTAACCATTAATCCATGTTTTATAAAGAAACCACCCATAATAATAATAATTACCATGGACCGTAACATAATAACAACACATAAAACCTAAAAATTGCTGGAATTACACTCATAAAAATATTATTTTCATTCATAAGAAAACATTAAATGATATTGAAATATCTAACCCATTTTATAACACATTTCTGAAAATATCCAGAATATTTGTAAATAGGGTATTCTTTGAATAAAATGTGAAATATTATAATTAATGAAAAATTCCAAATAATGGATACATTTTTGGGAAAAGTCATGTTATCCAAATATATTAAAATAAAAAATTATTTTTATATTTTTTTAATGAACATCAAAACAAATAATAATAGGATTCCTTTTGAAATACATCGAAAAAATGTCAATTGAGACATAAAATTTCAATTATAAATCATTTATGTATATATAAAAATACGTAAAAAACTTTTAAAAAATATATACATGTAATAAATAGAGTTTTGAGGAAATTATTAAAGTGAATTTTCAAAATAATTTCTCCTAACTTGTGTTCGACTCATCACACACATTCTTTATCTTAATATCCTTTCAAAAATATCCTTTTTGTAACACATTAAGATCTATAAGATTGCTATTCTTCCCAAACTAAGGCCTATAGAATGAGGGGATATATTTTAGAAAGGTAATTGGTTTAGCATGGATGTAAATACCCAAAATTCACATATATTTATATTATATATTTTTATATGAATATTCAATATATTTCACAAATACACACCCATATAATATATAGGTTTAGTATATTTAGAGACTAGACACAAAATATTCTTAGTTATATAAGGATCTTAAAAATAACTAATAAACATCTTCTCACATTTTACTCTTCTTAAACATGCCCTACTTATAACCTTTATTTATAATATGTGGAAATGAACCATAGGAAATGGTGATCTCAGATGATTAATAAGGGTATAAAATAGAGATATAAACATATCATGAGCATAAGGGTATGAGAACATGAGGATAACATTTTAAAACCATGCCCTACATATCATAGTTTATAAACATGATTCACGGTGTAAAACCTGGTAGTTTATTAGGCATAAATCATAATGGAATCAAATAACATGATTCATGAGAATATAACATTTTCATAAGACATATATCTGTAGTATATACACAATCATATAAAATATTATGTCAAAAATACACACCAAGACATTTATAATATGTTAGGATTGGGATAACCACCCGTATACATACTTTGATCGTAGTATAACCTCATTTGTACCCTCTTTTGGGATTGGGATAACCTCTCATGTACCCTCTTTTATGCTTAGGATAAACTCTTATGTACCCTCATTCGAGCTTGGGATAACCTCCCCTTTACCATTTTCTGCATTTGGGATAACCTACCTAGTACCCTTTGATCTCATATAACATTAATCATTACCCAATACATTGGAGGGATATATAGTTCACCCCATTCTCATAATCAATACATTCATGTACAAAAAAATAATAAATAATTTATCATAACATAACCCATATAAAATAAATGGGTTTCATAACCATCTCTTCATTATAATCATAAATCCTCTAGAGAATGAATAATAATGGAATAATTTTTCATCTCCCAAAAAAAATTTAATTAACATTAAATGATATCATATTAGATGAAAAATTATTCTTAATGATCATTTGGAATGTTTCTTGAGGAAAATAACATTTAAATTTTGAGAATCAACTTTCAAAAAAATAAATGTTCACAAAAAATTTTGAAAATACTTTTATTTGAAAATAATTTTCTCTAAATATTAAAATTGAAACTTATAATTAAACATGATTTTATTATTATATATCCTCATTAAATCCATTATTTAAATCATATGAAATGGTTGAAAATTATATGATCATAATAATTATCTTTGATTACTATACTTAATAGAGGGGGTGAATTTTAGTTTGAAAACATAGTTCAAATGAATATAAATAAACAAAGCCTCAAACCTCAAAATGTATCATTATAAAACTCAGACTTAGTTAATTTAATAGATTGGAGATTTAAATCATAGTTGATCTAATTTATATTATACTATGTTTATCATATTTATAATGATATCAACAAAACAATCAAAATAGAATGTTATGTAAATATATTAACATTATATTACATACATAACGAAAAAAATACTTGTAAAAACAACGAATATCTAGTAATATTAAGAATGAATTAAAATATATATTAAAAATATTTACAAATTTTAACTATAATAGTAAGGTAGCCAATATCTTTGACTAAAGGTATCAACAATTTTATAAATACTGTCATGTTTTTCATTTCTTACCAGGAAAAAGCTCGATATGATGATAGGAATTGTTTGGTCTTACTATAACCAAAATAAATCAATACAGTGATCATAGTCTATCTTCCTATCAGTGGATTCCATTGATCAAATGGATGGGATTCACCATTTTCTTCTCCCTAGAATCCTTTGATCAAAATAAATATGAGATACAATTATAAATTCAAATGTTCTCACAGAAACAACACTAACATGTATTCCATAAATCTATAATTTCTCTAAGGAATTACAAAGGCTAATAATGATAAGTTCATACTCTGAAATCTACCGACAACAAGAGTTATAAATCAGATCAACTCACTCAAAAATCATTAAATTCCTCAATATTTATAGGTTACCTCAAAATGGTCATATTTATGATTTTGTTTCAATGTAATCAGATAGCTATCTCTTGAGAGATCACAATTCTTTCAGATAACTAAATATATTACTTCAATTTACTAACACCATTATATTGATTTAAATATAATTCTTATGTGTAATATTTTATTTATTCTGATTATAAACATAGGTTAGTTTTTTGTAATTCCTTATCAATTATAAATATGTTAATTCTTGTAAGAGTCATTGAGATGTATCCATACTAGAATCAATCTGATAATCATGATATTTTGCTGTAATATAAACACGGAATAATTATAACTCCTAGTTTGATTAAAAAATGTTTGATATAGCAGAATCATTTCCAATATGATAATAAAAATGAAGACTTGTATGATTATATTCATAATTCATTAGAACATTTTCTATGCATGGTAGAAGATAATGGTTTTTAATAAAAACATTCAAAAATCATGGGACATAAAAATTTAGTAAACATGTTTTATGAAAGTGTTTGTGATTTATAATACTAAAGTAAGGGAAAAGTAATATGTAACATTTCTGACTCAACAATATCCCCCTATTTTTAATGCACAAACCACAAGACATAATGAATAAATAACTTATGAAACATTCATCCCTTTTTTTATGAAATACTAAATTTCTCATCAAAAATTAAGTTCCCATAATTTTTTATCTCCTTTGAATAAACTTTTCAGTATGATGGAGATTATAAGAACAATTATTCATGTTGGCACTAAAATATGCATGTAGAGGTAATGGAATCAAAGGGGAATCCAAGTTCCAAATTGGATGCCTCCTGAAGCCCATTCTCGAAGTCCCTGAGCACAGTGGCCGTTGTGAAGCTGAATCCCCCTCGCCAATCGCAGTGGAGTAAAACCTGAGGGCGACTTTGTGGTTACAACACAAATGACTGGATTATTTGCACGACAAAGTGAACCGAATCGACCTCTGTAATCCATTCAAACATGAAAGAATCCTCCATGAGCATCGCAGAGGAAACCAAGGAGGGCTCTATGCCAAGGAGGTGATGACGGTAGACTCAGATGTTATGAAAAACATGACGTAATTTCTGTCCAATTGCAGAGTTCTACATGGTTTCACACCGATATTTTCAAGCTTTACGTCACCCCTCACCTTTAAATACCAGACTCCCCTCGATCTGAAAGGATGAATACCCTGACCTTTCACCTTCTTGGCTCTCTAATTGCGAATAACGTTCTTCTCTGTGAAACCTCAATAAAAATGAGCTCATCAAGGTACTTGAGCTGTGTGAAGTACTTTTATCTTAGCTTAAATACAACCCCTCTTCTAGTAGGGATTCCCTTTGTAGAGCTCATAGGATATTCCAAAGTTGGGATATCCATATGTGGAATCGGGTCATTGTAAAGAACTAATGCTTCGTGAATTTCCCTCTATACATATTTGAACAACATGCTAAGGAAAGGTCACTGTCTTTCGTGAAGCAAACTACTTCATAGTGCTATGATCTTCAAGATACCCTCACTCTGTGAAGTCCTACTCCGTGAAAGACTTTCTACATTCCAAATAACCCTTAATATAAATCTATACCATACTCATAGGCTAGGCCACCCTACTTCACGAACCATACCCCTTTGTAGAGTACCTCTACTACGTAGATCACCAAAGATTCAAAAGGTCCTTTCCTATGAACCCGTTTTCTTCAAAAAAAACCTTCTCCCACATGTACCTCTAGGTTTATACGAAATGATTTCAACGTACCTTGGCCGGTGATTTACCTTGTGTTTCTTAGACGTAGGATTCATCGCATAGGCATGATAATTAATGGTTATTGATTCTATGCATAACCACACTATCATGGGAACCTTAGTGGATCACTCCATAAAACCGCCTCTCCATGGAATTGATGAATCCTTCCCTCCCCCAATGGTGGGTGGGTATCAGCTATGTATGTCTTATGGGTGTGGAGTGAACCCTCCTCGTTCGAGCTATAGGATTTAAAATATACAAGAACCATCATCCTCAATACATGACGTTAAATTCTGGCCTCTACCCTAGCATTATACATGGTGTTCCCACCCTCATACGTTCTTAATTCCCGCTGGTTCCATGGGAGTGAGTTCTTCCTCACATAGAATGAGATAATTATTGTTGGAGTGGTGGTTATCTCCAGGGAAGGTAAACCATCATGGTGTAAGCCCTTAGACTATATTGGAGGAGGTAGCATATATAATCCTCCTCTGTTATTTTGTTCTAATTAATAGAGGATATATGGGAACTGGGACCTTCATTACCCCATCCCTCTCCCTCTGGGCTTTTTCTCTAGCGGGCCTCCATCCAGGAGTAAGTCCCAATCTTCATCTCCATGGGCTGCTAACCACAAATAAGTCCTGGTGACCTCATTGGGACTCTAACCATGAATAAGCACTATATTTCTCTTTGGTCCACTAACCATTCATAAGCCCTGGTTTTCTCTTTGGGTGATAAGTACTTGTAAAATCCACTCAGCATTCTATGCACTCACCTTTTGTGATGTGATAGACAAGTCATTGCTCCAACGTTTTTCACACTGAGCATGACTCACAAGGTCTTAGTGTAAGCATTGACCATGACATCCTTCCTAGCCCCCCTTATATATAAGCACAAAACCATCCCAAACTAAGTGTACTTTCATCCTTGTCACTTATTAATTGTACGTAGGAATCCTCCCGGAGGTTCAATCTCAAAACCTACTTGTCCTGACCCCATTATGTTGGTTAAGATTTCGTCTCAGATGATGTTAAAATATATGTTTCCAGACTACATGGGATTTTATCTTTTTCCCCGGGATAGGGTACATAGGAAGCCTCTCTAAGGTTCAACCCCAACCATCAGTAATCTATTGTATCCCCCAAGTAGTGGTATGAAGATGGAAACAAAACCAAAGGTAAGCTATTGGAACCCCAACCAACAGTAATCCATAAGAACCCCAACAAGAGGTAAGACATTGGAACCCCAACCAATGTTATTTTTTTGGAACCCCAACTAGAATTTAGTCGTTGTATCACCATCTAGTGGTAATTCCATGTATCCCCATCCAGTGGTAAGCCGTTGTAGTACCCAACTAGCGGTAATCGGTTTGAACCCCAACTAGTGGTAAGATGTTGGAACCCAAACCAGTGATAAGCTGTTGGAAACCCAACCAGAGGTAAGCCATTTGAACCACCACAAGCATAAGCTATTGAAACCCCAACCAATGGTAAGCCGTTAGAACCCCAACTAGTAGTAATCCATTTGATCCTCAACCAGCAGTAAGCCATAGTAGTCTGCAATCGATGGCAATACGTTATAGTCCCCATTATTGGGACCCGCATCTCTGGTATGCCCCTAAGTGTTAGACTATCCTAGGCTGCTAACCACATGTAATACCCATTATACCATTAGGTCACTGTCTTCTACGTACTCCCTAATTCCATGCCCCATCCCAAACTACGTGGACTTTGGCTCCCTGCCACTGGGATATGCAGGAGGTCTCTTTGTGGCTCAAGCCAAACATCATTGTCATCCTAATGTCAGTTCCATATAATTATTCATCCAATATAAACCAATCCTATCCATCTTGATTTGTACCTGGCCCCCTACATCATGGTGAAATCATATCACCCACTTTCTCACTACTCCAATAAGAAATTGGGTAAATAACCACATGTTAGATTCATCATTAGCGTTCCCTCATGGGGTTTCACTCATCTGATCGACTCTTATAAGTGTTTAGATCATTATGATTTGTCTATTCTAGATTATAAACTCAAAGCATACCTAATGTTCAACATAGGAATATGAGGAAAACCTCATAGACAAGCCTATGTAATATAACTCCATGCACTTGATGTGGGATGCCTCGAGTTTCTGCACCCTCGTGAAGCCCTATCATGAGGGGAAGAAACCCAGATGCATCAGTTTTCTAGATTCTTGGCATGACAGTGATGTAAAACATTACAACTACCCTGATCGTAGGTTGCAACCATGACTTGTCCCCATGGAAGGTCTAGACGGAAGCATCGTAATTAACCGGCATCCATGAAGGCATGTCACACGGAAGTGTTTCCCGAACAACTTATTAAAATTCAAGGGAGACATAGACCAGGTGAATAGTTACAAAGGGGAATCCAAAGAATGAGGAACCAACATCCCATCATCTTCTTTAGAACAATGATAAAACAACCCTGAATAAGCGATGGATGTCGCCCGCCTTTGTAAAAAGGGAATGTGGGGGAAAAGATCTTCAAATTCCTTCATAGAAAAATGCATGGCTTGGTGAAAGCGTCGGAAAAATAAACGGTCAACCCGAAATGAATTTATTCTTCTCAATGTCGATATTAGTATCATTAGAGACATCAGTGGATTAGAATGTCACTGGATTCAGTAATCCAGTGCCAGGTCCTGCTAATAAAATAGTGGGCCTAGCATAAAACTCGCCCGAGATTGTGGAAGATAAATGTTGAACATACAAGTATGAGTTGTTGTCAGTGCGTTTCTTTTTTTCCAACCATGGAATATGGAATGGAACTAGGGTGTTTGATGTTTTCTTTTATCTTTAAGCACTAAATGTTGAATTTCCCGACTTTTTAGGACCCATGCTGTAATTATAGGAAATCGATCACCACTCACCCACAAATGCATGGTCTGGGGAAACTTCAACATGGTGATCTCATGTTTCCTCATCACATTCATGATAGCCTCTACATCCATGGTTGTTGGGAACTAATTCCCCATGTCACCTTCAGAAACTATTCAGATATAAGGACTCATCCTTAAACATTACATAATATTGAATTAAATGAATAATTCACATTGAGGATCTTTTCAATTTTAGAGTTTTAGAGAATTAGGACAGAACTATTACATCTCAAAATATTACAAGGTAGACATATCTAGAGAGTTTCCATTTTTTTCATAAAATAAAAACTCTTGAAAAAAAAGTGTCATGTCTAGTTCCATGTTTTAGATAGCATGGCTTTTCCTTGATCCCATCCTTGACCTTATTCATCTTTAAGTCCTGTGAAAACATTTCAAAACATGGTATGAGCATAAAAATATCAGTAAGGGTTATAAAAAAAAGAATGAGAACATTTTTTCATAAATACATACAAAACACGAACTCTTTTACTTACCTCAAGAAATCATATGATTTATGAAAGACACATAGAAATCAATAATCATACAGGTAACTTGTGGCATCCATATCATACTAACATTGTAGTTATCACAGCAATATAGGGAGTTACTTTAAAATACCCATCACAGTATATTCCATTAATCTCTTAGGAGAAATATTCACATTTACCTCCATCATGATAACCAATGCATTGGAGAGCTATCTTGGGCTCACCCCATAGGCTTATCACGGAACCACCCGTATACGTAAATAATGCCCAAGAACAATATCATGATCATAACAAATAACATAAGCATAAAGGAAAGATAAAATTTCCTCATTGAAATAATAAAATATCATTTCCTGATATTAAAATAATAAATCCATTGTCAAAATCATTTTTAATACCAAAATAAATAAAAAGAGTCTATGGTATTTATTTTTCCTTTTAAAAACATTACGGGTTGTTAAGGAAGCCAAAGAACAAAATAATACTCGCAGTGGCGGAAAGGTCGTTGTCACCGCTTACTTTAAAAAAACATTCCTTTTTGTTGTTTACTAAAAAACTTCATATAATGATATTACCTTTTAATAAAATGAAAAGTCAAAGGGTTTTATACACCGTATAAAATGAAGTCCTGTATAAAACTAAAAATTCCTCAATGAAAGGAGATTGAGATGATGTCCATTATGTCGTGTTCGACTTGACTCGATCATTCTTTAATCTCATGAATAATAAACTAAAGTTAATTTATAATTTCTTAAGAACATTTTTAATGTTTATTATTCCTTTTATATAACTTATTACCATGTTATAAACATTATGCAATCATTTATGTTAATAACGTTCATTTTGTCGATATTTGGTACTTGAGTAAAAATGAAAACCTTATATTTACAAGTTGTCCATGTGGTAAATGGTTCATTATATCCAAAATGATATTCATGATTTGGATATCATATATATCATATATATATATAGTATATACATCTTTTTATAATAGTACATAACATTTAGATGTAAGAAATGAAATGCACCATTCATGGAGACGGTAAGCCGTACGTACGCATGAATGCTACTTTCATTTATATTTCTTATTTTAATGGAAATAAAACATAATGATATATAGGTATATTATAATTCCAGTATAATATCATATATAATATCATTAACTCCATCATTTATACATCCCACATAAGGCATTAACGATTCAAATCACTTTGAGGGGGTGGTAGTCCGCACTTCCTCAAATGATATTCTCGTATTTGCCCCCTATGGAAAACATAAAGTTGTGCTATAAATGGGAAGTAACGAATCATATGTAAATCATAAAAATTATATATATCATATATAAATACAATTCAATCATAGTGTCCACTATGAGTGGTGTTCAGATGTAATTGAACAATCATCGTTTTGTGAGGCCTTAGTTTGCCATCCACAGAAACAATATGTTCTTCAACCATTAGATGAAGGTGTGTGTAATTGTAGTTCTAATTATTCTCACAAAAACATACTAGTATATTGAGGATACTTATTTTGTTACAAAATAAATTAATAAAAAGAGTTTAGGGGTTGGAGAAGTAAAATAGAAGAAAACAATTTAAGAGAAACGGTTACCTTTAATTTTTGTAACTCCCTTTAGTTTGAACCAAAGGACTTCTTGAAGTGCCTTATGCCTAAGGTAATTCTTCTAAGAGAAGGAGAGGGATGTTTAAAGCTTAATTGGGTAGAGTTTGGATGATCTAAATGGATTGAGAGGTGTGTGGAATTGGTCAGAATTGGTCTTCTTTTATAAGGGAGAGGAGGGGCTCTTTATGAATGTGTGATAAAATTATTTTATTATATAATGATATTTGGTTTCTAAAGGTCAAAAAATCATTATAGTCTAAGATAAGAAGACTGATGGTCAAAAGAAAATCATCCAATGCAAATTTGACATGTTTTGGATAATAATTTTATCATTATAATCTTATTTATTTAAATCATTTATTAATGAGGTAAATACAACATCATTATTATATCATAAATAATTTAACTTATTCGTCGTCTAAAAATTATAAACAAAATACTATCATGTAGGAAGTCTTTTTAGTTTTCCAATAAATATTTATAGTCTAAAATATGACATATATAACACCATATAAAAATTAATTTACTAAAAGAGTTTTGTTATTGTCAATTTTGTCTTTACATTAAATTAATTAATCTAACGTGTCATTATCTTTCACAAGTGGATCCATGGGGTCTCAAAATCGACCCAAGGATTAACATGGTCGGCCACTACTCAGACAATAAGGTTAGAACAAGTGTTAAGGTAATTTTGAATTATTATAATATTCCATTAACCATGAATTACCCTATTTAACATTAACCGCCGTAAATAAAAGTCAAAAGTTCCTATTCACCAAAAATCATTTTCATCTTAATGAACCGCATTTTACTTTTTTATAACAACCATGTATGTTGGATTTTTGAAATTCAATTCACATAAGTGGTAAATTTTTATTTAAATGAAAAATTCAGTTTTTTTAACTACCACTAAGTGGTGTAACTATTCATCAAAAATTGAAGTTTTTCAGAAAAATACCAAAAATTCAGCCTAAGCTATATTCGATATTCCGAAATCAAAAATTATGTATATTTTTTAAAATTCAAAACATATATGTGGATTTAATTAATTTTAAAATTTAGTTCTGTAATCAAAACAAATAGCGTGTTTTTAAGAAATAATATCTATCAAAAGATTAATACTTCTTTATGTCCAATTTCAAAGTGAAATTAATTCCAATGACCAAAATTGGATTAAATGGTAAAATATATTTCAATTTCACTTTAAAAAAATCTAAAAATATAATCTAACCATATAAAAAAATTATAATAAAACACACTTCTGAATTAAAATACAGTATTTTTAACAATTCATTAAAAAAGGAACTTTATCAGAAAAATACCACAAAAATTACCCAAATTAAATTTTGATGTCCCCATTCTAAAGAAGGATTATATTTGGTCAATTATAATGTATTAATGTGACCAAAACTATATTTGAAGCGGGATCTCCATTAAAAGGCAGAAAATCTGCCTTTTAATGTAAATAATGCTTAAAATTAGATTCATTCATATTTTAAGTCGTTAACTTTTTATTGGATAAATGTAAATAAATTTAACAATCATGTATAATCATATTGTAGTTAGATTCATTCATTCCCACCAATACAACGGATAGGAGTTAACTACAAATTAAAATAATAATATTATATTATTAGTGTGCAACATAAGATTCCGAAGAAACCCGCTGTTGCGTATCGGGTACGCTGTCGAACATAGCAACTCCATTAATGTAAAATTAATATTTAATTCACAAATATTAACAAATATGAAATATTTCATATTATTAATTTTCCTGGGATGTTACATCCTTCCCCCTTTTGGGAATTGTGTCCCCGTAATTTTTATTCACATTTCATAATAAGTGGGGGTATTTGTCCCTTATAGAATTTTTAGATTCCCACGATTCCTCTTCAACCATATGGTTTTTACACAAATCATTTACCTGATGAATCACCTTATTCCACAATACTTTCTCTATATGGTCAAGAATCTGAACTGGTTGTTCTTCAAAGGAGAGAATCTCTTCCAACTGAACTACCTCTGGGCTCAAAACATGTGATGGATCTGGTATATACTTTCTCAACATGAAAACATGAAAAACATTGTGTACCTGGGATAAAATTGGAGGTAAAGCCACTCTATATGCAAGTGATCCAACTTTCTCTAGAATTTCATATGGTCCAATGAACCTCAGATTGAACTTTCCCATCTTACCAAAACACATCACACTTTTCCATGGAGAAACATTGAGAAAGACATGATCACCTACATCAAAGGAAAGATCCTTCCCCTGGTTATCTGCATAACTTTTATATCTAATCTGAGCTATTCTCATGTGCTTTTGAATAAACTAGACATTTTCTGCCATCTCTTCTACCAATTCTGGTCCCATCACCTTCCTCTCACATACTTCATCCCAGAATGCTGGAGTTCGACAATGATTTCCATATAATTCCTCATATGGAGCCATCTGTATACTAGAATGAAAGCTGTTATTATAAGAAAATTCAACCAATGAAATATGTTGGTAAAAACTTCCCAGGTAATCCATCAAGAAATCACGTAACATATCCTCCAAGGTCTGAATTGTTCATTCTGACTGCCCATTTGATTGAGTATGAAAAGTTGTACTAAAATTTAATTCAGTACCCAATGACTTCTGAAAACCTTTCCAAAAGTTAGAAGTGAACCTGGGATCACAATGAGATACAGTGGAGAGGGGAACTCCATGAAACCAGACTATCTCATTAACATACAACTGATCATGTTGATCTAGAGACAAAGAATCTCTAATAGGAAGTAAATGAGCAGATTTAGTCAATCGGTCAACAAAAACCCAGATTTCATTATTATCTCGAGATGTCTTTGGTAATCCCACAAAAACGTCCATTGATTTATTTTCCCATTTCCACTCTGTCTCTAGTAAAGGTTGAAGCATTCCTTTCGGTAACTGTCTCTCTTCTTTGACCTTCTGAAAAGTTAAACACTTAATAGTAAAATTAGTAATATCTCTTTTCATTCCATCCCACCAGTAATACTCCTGAAGATCTATGTACATCTTAGTACTGCCAGGATGAACTGAAAATGAAGAACTATGAGCTTCTCATAAAAACTCATTCTTCAACAGTGAATCACAAGGCACACATAATCTCTTTCCAAATCTCAAAACACAGTCCTTATCAATGTTAAAATTTGGAAACATACCCTTCTGAACCAACACAACCTTTTTCTATAACTCACTGTCTTCCTTCTGTGCTGGCTTAATTCTGTCTGATAGAGATGATTTCACTGACACTTGAAACAAAATAGTACAATTTCCTGCTACAACCACTTCAATGAAAAATTTCACCAAATCAAAAACCAAAGGATCTCCTTCCAAACATAACAAGGTTAATGAAGTATTACTTTTTTGACTCAAAGCATAAACCACTTTATTTGCTTTCCTCAGATGATAAATGATTGTGAAATCATAATACATGATTAATTCCAACCATCTCCTCTATATGATATTCAATTATTTTTTATTGTATATATACTTCAAACCTTTGTGATCAGTATATATTTCATACTTCACTCCATAAAAATGATTCCTCCAAATTTTTAAAGAAAAAACAATAGCAGCTAATTCCAAATCATTTCTAGGGTAATTTAACTCATATGGTTTCAACTGACGTGAAGCATAAGTCATTACCTGATCATTTTTGATTAGGACACAACCCATACCTTTCAGCGAACAATCATTGTAGAAAACAAACTCACCATTTCTGGAAGTAAGTGACAAAACTGGAGCATTCACCAATATTCTTTCCAATTCCTGAAAACAATCATCAAATTCATTTTTCCAGATGAACTTAACACCTTTTCGATTTAACTTAGTCATTGAACTAGATAACCGTGAATCATTTTCAACATACCTCTGGTAATAACCTCCCAAACCAAGAAAACTACGAATCGCGGTTATATTTGTTGATCTTGGCCATTCTTCAACAACTTTCATTTTAGCAGGATCAACAGTTAGGCCATTTTTTGAAACAATGTGTCCAAGGAAAGAAATTTTTTATAACCAAAACTCACACTTTCTGAATTTCCCAAATAGTTTGTTTTCATTTAAGGTTTGCAAGACAACCCTTAAATGACTTTCATGTTCTTCTTTACTTTTGGGATAAAACAAAATATCATCAATGAACACAACCAAAAACATATCCAAGAACTCACAAGAAATTCAATTCTTAAGATCCATGAATACATCAGGTTCATTGGTTAACCCAAAAGGCATAACTATAAATTCATAATGGCCATATCTCGTACGAAACACGATCTTTGGAATGACTACTTCCATTACATTCAATTGATGGTACCCTGACCTCAAGTCAATATTCGAAAAATACTGAGCTCCTTGGATTTGATACAACATCATTTGATGTCCCAACATCTGCTGAAGTAGTTGCAAAGGATTTCACCACCCCTTTCGGATTTTAGTCTGGCTTCTTTCCTTCGATTGAGTTCTTTTTTCGAAACTCGTTTTTATAATGATCCATTTCATTGCACATAAAACATTTTACTGACTGTGAATCATATTTTGTCTTACCATTACCATGATCTTTTTCAGTGCAATTATGAGACTTAAGTCCCTTTTTACCAAATCGGTAGCATTTACCAGGATTAAAAAGACATTCCCCACCATGATTTTTACAACAATTTTCACAAACTATAAACTTATGTTTCTTACCATCAGTCTTTTTTAAAGAGTTCTTCCCTTTCTTCTGCCACCTCTTCCTCTTATTCTGTTGTTTTTTAAAGAATGCCTAACCATTAGAAAACTCCATTTCCACCTTCTCCACACAACGAACAAGTTTTTAATAACTTTTGAACTCACGAGAATCTAAAGCCCTTTGATACATTGGCATTATTCCTGAGTAAAATGGTTGATTTTACTATCAATATCTCGTATGAAATTTGGAGCATACCATGCCAGTAGAGTAAATTTTTCATCATAAGTTTCCACTACGTCATCCTCCTGAATAAATTCCATGAATTTTGTTTCCATACTAAGTTGAACCACCTTAGGAAATTTTTTCTCAACAAACATACCTTTGAATTCATCCAAATCGAGAGCATCAATATCCTCACTATCCTATATATTTTTCACCATCGACCACTACTGATCACCTTCACCTTCAAAACGGTAAACATCAAGACTAAACTTTTAATGTTCTGAACAACCCATGACATCAAAAATATTCTCCAATTCTTTAATCCACCATTCAGCTAGCACAGGGTCAGATGATCCTCTGAATGATGGGGGATGTTGTCTCATGAAATCCCCACTACTGACATGTTCCTATATGGTTGATCTGGCTGATCTCAAACATGGATACCACCACCATTTATAGCCTGAGTCATTTGTGCCATCGCTGCAACAAGCTGTTCAGTTTCAATTCCAACCATCCTATGTTGTAGATTTGGAAGGTTTTCTTCCTCCTGATGTCTTCTCAACATAGCTACATTGTTTCCTCTGTGAAAAACCATTCTGAACATAGAAATATATTAGGAGAAGCAACATGGTAATCAGTAAATGCTATATGATATCAATATTAACATAAATTACTTTATGGATATTAATTTAACAATACCCTAACTCATAATGTTATCTAAACTGACCTCTAATACAAACTATAAGGTCCCGGCCATAACATTACATAATATTGAATTAAATGAATAATTCACATTGAGGATCTTTTTAGGTTTAGAGTTTTAGAAAATTAGGACATAACTATTACATCTCAAAATATTACAAGGTAGACATATCTACACAATTTCCATTTTTTTCATAAAATAAAAACTCTTGAAAAAAAGGGTCATGTCTAGTTCCATGTTTTAGATAGCATGACTTTTCCTTGATCCCATCCTTGACATTATTCATCCTCTAGTCATGTGAAAACATTTCAAAACTTCGGATGAGCAAAAAAAAACTCAGTAAGGGTTATAAAACAAAGATTGAAATTTTTTTATCATAAATACATAGAAAACATGAACTCTTTTACTTAAATCATGAAATCATAAGATTTATTAAAGACATATAGAAATAATTAATCATAAAGGTAACTTGTGCAATCAATATCAAACTTACATTGTATCTATCACAACTATATAGGGATTTACTTTGGAATACCCATACCAGTATATTCCCAAAATATCTTAGGAGAAACATTCACGTTTACCTCTGTAATGTTAACCAATTCATTAGAGTGTTTTCTCAGGCTCAGCCGACCTAGGTTTATCACAGAACCACCCGTATACGTAAATAATTCCCAAGAACCTTAATATGATCATAACACATAACATAATCATAAATGAGAGATAAAATTTCCACATTGCAATAATAAAATACCATTTCAAGATATTGAAATAATAAATCAATTGTCAAAATCATTTTCAACAGAAAAATACATAAAAATAGTATATGGTATTTATTTTTTCCTTTTAAAAACATTCTAACTTGTTAAGGAATCAAAAGATCATATAATACATGCAACGACGGAAAGGTCATTGTCACCTCTTACGTTAAAAAACATAACTTTTTTCCCATTTAGTAAAACAATTCATTTAAAAAGATTCCATTTGAATAAAATGAAAATTCAATGGGTTTTATACACCGTATATAATAAAGTCGTGTATAAAACTAAAAATGCCTCAATGAAAGGAGATTGAGACGAACTCCCTTACCTCATGTCTGACTTGACATGATCATTATTTAATCTCCTGAATAATAAATGAAAGTTAATTTCTAATTGCATAAGAACCTTTTTCATTTTTATTATTCCTTTTATATCACTTATTACCATGTTATAAACATTATGCAATCATTTAATATAATAACGTTCATTTTGTCGATATTTGGTACTTGAGTAAAAATGAACACATTATATTTACAAGTTGTCCATGTGGTAAAAGTTTCATTATATCTAGATTGATATTAATGATTTTGATATCATATATATCATATATATCCAGTATATACATGTTTTTGTAATAGTACATATCATTTAGAGGTAAGAAATGAAATGCACCATTCATAGAGACGGTAAGATGTACGTACACATGAATGCTACTTTCATTTATATTTCTTATTTTAATGGAAATAAAACATAATTATAAAAAGTTATATTATAATTATAGTATAATATCATATATATTATCCTTAAATCCATCCTTTATAAATCCCACATAAGGCATTAATGAATCAAATCACATTGAGGGGTGGTAGTCCGCACTTCCTCAAATTATATTATCATATTTACCCACTATGGAAACAATAATGGCGTGCTATAAATGGGAAGTACAGAAGCATAAGGAAATCATAAACATAATATATTTCATATATAAATTGTGTTCCATCATAATGGCCACCATGAGAGGAGCTAACATGTAATTGAACAATCATAGTTTCGTGAGGCCTTAGTTTTCCATCCACAGAAACATTATGTTCTTCATCCATTGGAAGGAGGTATGTGTATGTGTAGTTATAATTCATCTCATAAACATATCCTTGTATATTTAGGATACTGGTGTTGTTACAAAATAAAGGAATAAAAAGAGTTTAGGGGTTGGAGAAGTAAAATAAAAGAAAACAATTTAAGAGAAACTGTTACCTTTAATTTGGGTAACTCTCGTTGGTATGAACCAAAGGACTTCTTGAAGTGCCTTCTTCCTAATGTAAGGCTTATAAGAGGAGGAGATGGATGTTGAGAGCCTAATTGGGCAGTGTTTGGACGTGCCAAATTGCATGAGAGGTGTGTGGAATTGTGTATAAGTGGTCTCCTTTTATAAGGGAGAGGAGGGGCTCTTTGGGAAAGTGTGAAAATATTATTTTATTATATAATGATTTTTGGTTTCTATAAGTCCAAAAATCATTATAGTAGAATCTAATATGACTCATAGTCGAAATAAAATCATCCAATTTGAATTGGACATGTTTTTAATAATATTTTAATCATTATAATCTTATTTATTTAAATCATTTATTAATGAGGTAAATTCTGCATCATTATTGTGTCATAAATAATTTAATTTTTTAGGTGTCTAATAATTATAAAAAAATAATATCATGTAGTAAATATTTCTATATTTCCAATGAATATTTATATTCGAAAAAATGACTTATATAACACCATATGAAAATTACTTTACTAAATAATTTTTATTATTGTCAATTTCGTCTTTACATTAAATTAATTAATCCAAACTGTCATTATCTATCATAAGTGGCTCCATGGGGTCCAAATATCTACCCAAGGATTCCCATGGTCGGCCACTACTCAAACAATAAGTTTATGACAAGTGTTAAGGTAGTTCTTAATTATTATAATATTCTTTGATCCTTATATTACTCTATTTGCCTTTAACCACCATAAATAAAAGTCAAAAGTAACTATTCACCAAAAATTATTTTCATCTTAATGAACCAAATTTTACTTCTTTATAACAACTATGTATTTAATATTTTCAAATTCAATTCAGAGAAGTGGTAAAATTTAATTTAAATGAAAAATTCATTTTTTTAACTACCACTAAGTGGTGTCACTATTCATCAAAACTTGAAGTTTTTCAGAAAAATTCCAAACAATCAGACTATGATATATTTGATATTCCAAATTAAAAAATGATATCTATTTTTCCAAATTAAAAACATAGAAGTGGAATTAATTAATTTTAAAATTAATTCTTGTTATCAAAACAAATAGCGTGTTTTTAAAAAACAATAACTATCAAAATATTAATACTTGTTTATGTCCAATTTCAAAGTAAAATTAATTCCAATGACCAAAATTGTATTAAATGGTAAAAATATATTTCAATTTCAGTTTAAAATCAACTAAAAAGATGATCTAACAATATAAATAAATTATATTAAAAGTCACTTTTGAATTAATAGACTAATCTAGTGTATTCCATTGTATAGAAATGTCGCCCAATAGAAGGAATGTGAACCCTAGCAATACCTATGATCCAAAGAGTTAGAATGATCATATCTTTCACGGTATTAATCCTACATTTAGAAGGGAATTAGTCTCCCATATATTCTCAAAATATGAATATATAGTATCATGTGTTAATAAGATAAGTAATGAATTCTCTGAGTCTTATGGCGTTGAAGGGAAGAAAGAGAAGAAAAGGATGGAAGAGAGAAAGGTGGATAATGGGAAGAGGGAAGAGAAAAATTTTCCCATATATGATAACTGTTGGAAGAAACACCCTAGAACATTCTTGCGGGGAATTGGAGTTTTTTATAAGTGTGGATAAAAAAGAAACCAAGTACACGACTGCAAGGGTAAGAAAAAGGTTTCAAATATACTATGCTTCATCTGCAAAGAGTTGGGACACTGCGTGAACCAATGTTCAAATCATCAGAGTATTCCCCAAATGATGTTATTGGGTAATAATCAAGTTATGATATTACCACATATGAGGAGGAATTATTATATTTCTTGTGTTGTTATCAGTGAATTATTTCATTTCAGTGTTGTATCAACGATGTGTTGGTTATAATAATTAAGAAGTATATAAGGATTGTAATGTAGAAATATTTCCTTAAAGACTTGAGATTGTGTAGAACCAAGAAAAGTGACTCAATACTAGGTTAAATATTTGGAAAATATATGGTTGAGAGAAATATAAACAATAATATGGTTCTGATACTTAGGTAGTGTTTTTGGAATAATACATGTTTTATTTGGATAAATTATATTGGATACTTATGACTACCTTGAAACTGATTAATGATTTGTATGTTCCGTCATTGTTGGAGTTTACATCATTTTTTAGATGGGAGAAGTATATCAAGTATTATATAAGAAATAAGGGAGCATGAATTTAATCAATAAGGTTTTATGGTAATTCACGGTGCTACCATGTTTTAAAATAATACATGATGAAGGTGTTCACATGTTATTAAATGGAAAAAGGATATTCATTGTGTTTAACATCATTATAAATTTTGGACTGTGAGTTTATATAGAAGTATTTTTTATAAGTCTAATGTTTGTAATTGATTATGTTTTAATGGTTATTTTTGGATTTTTAAAAAATGAAAACACCGAGGTCGGGCGACAATCGGTCGCGTCCAGCAAGGCTGTGAGAATTGAACCCCCAACCGATGGGAGACAAGGGTGTATCACCTTTCACTGACCCACGTGATGTCATGGATTGAGTAATGTCGTTTTTAAGGGGTCTGGTAGATGAATTATAAATTCATTTTTTTAACCCTAAACTAATAGGATAAATAGAATATTTTATTTAAGTTCTATTATCTTTTATAGTGATAGATGAGTTTGTGGTAGAAATTAGTTAAAAGATGGAACTCTACCTGTCAAGTATATATTTTATTATTCACTTATTCTATGAAGATATAAATTCTTAAACATTAGGTAAGGAATCTTCAAACTAAAAATGTGTTATCTTAAATCCTTATGGTTTGTTGAACCGATGATATTTTAAATCATCATTGATTTATGGCTTTGAGGCCCTCAATTCTACAATTGTTTGTGACTGATGACCTCAATCACTCCATATAAATATTTACGTTCTTCCTCTAATTATGTGTCTCAAATTTCCACCAATGTTCTCCTAATCAAGATCATAATTTTGTGGGGAATTTTTCATTCCCCTTATCCTATTATTAAGACTAAATTTTATTAACCCAATATCCGATTTGAGTTTTCCCACAAAGGAGTTTTCTATTTTTAACCATTTATTTTCTTAGAACAAATTCAAATTGCGAGGACACAAGTTTTTGATGGAGGGAAGAATGTAACACCCTAATATTTCATATTACATTATTTCTTCAATGTAATTCAATAACTCGCACTACACGCAACACCGAGTTCAAGCGCATCACGTCTAAACAAACTAGCCGTTCAAAAGAGGTTATGAATAGTAATAACTGAATTTTTAACATTATATAATCCTTTAAAATTTAGAATTCATATTATGAGTTTCTTAGACATCATGTAAGAACTAATTCACTTTTTTCAGATAAAATAAGTATTTTTAAAAAAATGCACTTTTACCGCATTTTAATGGTGAACCTTTATTAAATCCAATATTTGAAACTTTTATGTCTTCAATTAGAAAAAATTAACTTCTTCATTATAATCGGGAGAAAAGAATTTTGTTTCAATAAATTTTTGTTATTTTTTCGATAACTTTCATATATGGGTGAAAAGTGGAAAATAATATATTTTAACTGAAAACAACTTTTTTAATCAAAATATTTTATATTGTTAAATTATAAATTTTAATTTGTTTGAAGAAAAAATAGATTATATTTTTACCATTTAATCCAATGCTAGTCATTGTATGTAATTTCACTTTGAGATTGGACATAAAGGAGGGTCAATATTTTGTTAGTTATTGTTTATTAAAATATGCCTCTTGGTTTTGATAACATGGATTATTTTTAAATTAATAAATTAAACTTCAATGTTTTTAATTTGGTAAAATAGACTTTATCTTTGAATTCGGAATATAAAAATTATCTAGGATGAATTATTGAAATTTTTCTAAAAACTTTCTATTTGTGATGAATAGTGAAAAACATAGAGTTATAGTTTAAAACAAAAATTTTATTTAAATAATTATGTATTTTATTTAAATTTATTCTAGGTAAAAATAGATACAAACTACCTATATAAGTTCAATGTAATTAATTGGAGTCAGTTTATAATAACTTTAGATATATAAAAATTTTATTGATCTTTTCACCGTCTTTTACCAATCTTCTAGGAGAATTTACAAATTCACAGAAAACCTAATTTTACCGCTAAAATGTGTGAAATTTATAAAATCAGAGAGACATGGTTAAAATCATGGAGTAAAATGTGGATCAATAAGATAAAAATAATTTTTGGTGAATAGTAACTTTTTACTTTTAGTTACTATGTTTAAAAGTAAATAGGGTAATTAAGAGTAAAAATTATATTATTATCACCCTAACACATGTCCTAATTCAATTGTATAAGGATAATTTAACCAAAAACAACCTTATGAATAAAATATTAACCTATTTGGTCTACTTGGATTAGATTAGGACATTTATTATTATTTAATTCAAAGAAGAGTTAAAAGAGTTAAAATCAAATTTAAATAAATAAAACATTTCTAATATAGGGTTACACACAAAATAAATTCAATTATAAATATTTATTAGAAATATAGAAAGATTTCCTATATAATTGTATTTTATTTATACTTTTTATACATTAAATAATGTAATTTATTTATGTCACAATGGTGATGCAGTAATTACCTGATTAATGCAATATTTAAATAATTGATATTATAAATATCCAAATAAATGTAATTTGAGTCTTTTTATGAATTCCAACAATTTTATTGGTTAATATGACATATTAGGTTTGGTTAAATGAATTTTTTTCTAAATAATAATGCTGTTATGAATTTAGCAAAAACAAAATATCAAATAGTGTCAAAATTGTCATAAAAGAGTTTTAAAACAAGTATTATATAATTAATTGATATTCTATTCCTAAAAATCTAACGATTGGACAAAAGACATATATAATTATATTTGTATCATTAAGGAACCACTTGGGGTTCTATTGTAAGTATATAGTATGTTTATTAACCATATAATATAAAAATACAATGAGACATGGTAAGTGTCAAACTATTTAACTAAGAGTTAAATCTAAAAGAGAAAGTTAATATGGTGACCCAAAACCAGACTAAACCCTATTGGATGAGTGGTTTTAGACCCATACGAACCATAAACTTTAAATAATTTATTTTTGAGCCATTATAAACCGAAAAATATTTTATTATAAAACAATATTTCTATGTTTTCCTAAGGTGACCCTCACCCATCTTATAAAAGGGCATTCCCCCTTATCTATAATTCACACATTAAAAGCCTTTTGGTTCATCAAACCCCTGACCAAATATCCTCTCAACATCCCTCACTTAATCCCAGAGGCCTTCCTTTAGTCATAAATCCTACTTAAGGAGCCCTTTTGATCAAATAAAAATGTAGAACCCGAAAAAGAGGTAATAATATCACCACCCTCTTTCAAGTTCTTTTCTTCTTCAACTTCTTCATTCATTGTTATTTACATTATCAAATAGAAACTCCAGTATATTATATATAATTTTGTGTTATTATAAATTTGGTACATCCATATTCATTATTATATCTATCCTTTGAATGATATGTCACCATACGTGCGTACGTACAGATTACCGTGTCCACGTCGTGGTGTAATTGTTATTCAGTACATTATTATTTGGATTGGTATATTAATGATGTGTAATTCATTTAAATAATAAATATAACATGATAATAATTCTTTATATGTGATATACCATGAAATTATATATTATTTTAATATTAATGAATTATATTGTCTCTCATACGTACATACGGATTACCGGCTCCACATACGCGATGAGATTCATTCCCCATCGTATCCATTCAAAACTAATATTCATTATATGATTAAAAATAATGTTTGAAGACTTGATTTCATTCTGGATAAGAATAATATACATTCCATACATAAACAATACGACTCACATGACAAATAATATAATGGAAAATTAATCCATTAACACCTGAATTGATGATAATACTAAGATATTATTAACCAAACAATTTTAAAAGATCATATTTGATATCATATTAATGTATAAGATTATTGTATAATTTAATAACAATTATTTCACCATTATACAGGAGGTTAACCAACCATCGAACAAGTAAAAGTATGAGGTATGGTTTTATTTCACAATATCATTATTATCCGAGGTTATTTTACATTAGTATCTACTGAGACCTTTTTATCATCCACATCCATGTTTCTTAAAAATGTATTTCAAAACATTCCTAATATTTTATAGACTATGTGTTAAAGTCATTTATACCCTTTTTTGAATTTTTATAATATTTTTATAAAGGAATCTTTATATTTTTTTCAAAACAAGGTCCTTTCTAACCTTTTCGATAGAATTAAGGTAAGAATGACTTTTTTAACTTATACGGTGGGTGCAGCTATTTTCCGTAATTATAAAATTGTTGATGCTTCCCATAAAATCTTATAATAATATTTTAAATGTAAATGATTTCTTTTATAATTATGTTACTTTTAAATGATTTCAAAAAAAGAGAAATTTCTCTCAAATATTTTTGATTTCATATATGTCAACATCCTCTGATGGATTTTAAGCTTATTTGAAGTTGATTTATTATGATACAAAACATCCATATTGTATTGAAGGTTTTGTGATATGTTTGACTGTGGATGTATAATTTTTATACCGTTCAAGGTTTATTGAGAATTTATTGACATTTCGTATGCTAGTTTTAAAACGAAGGTTTATGTTATGTTTAAGCCTGTTCATATGAGGAATGCATTGGACATAGTAAGTGATGGGTGGAGCACGCTATAGCTCATAGATGCATCGGTAGGTCTAATGAGACAAACTAGTTTTTTGGCACAAGGACTTGACAAAATCGTATTTGTAGTCTTGGCACAAGGCCTTGACTATGTGGTTATGATAGTGTGGAATTATGCATTCCAACATTATAAAAGTAGTTATTGATATTGCATGTGATTATTCGACTAGTAGAATATCCATGTCAACAAGTAAATGGAATTATTTAATTTTATATTTTCCACATTATTCTGATGTTCATGTTTAAAAGGATTTTGTTTTAGTTATAAATTTCCTTAAATGTTTATGCTTATTTATGAATGTTTCTGGTATATTATTATCCTAACTGAGCATCTGAGCTCACCCCTTTTAATGTTTTATTTTTCCCAGGATGTGTAGAAGTATTATGTAACTGACCTGTAGGGATATTTTGAGGCTATATGAGTATGGACTATGGAGACTATTTTGTTTTATTTTTTCACTTTAGGATGTAATTTATGACTTAAGAATGTATCTAGTGTTTCCAAAGCTACTAAACTAATAGGTCTTTAAAGACATGATATTTTGTGATCATTCCAATGTTATGTAATAATGCACCAACTTTGGGTAACTGGGGACAGGGCGTTATAGTTGGTATTGGAATAATTTCAGTACAATCCATGGAAGCAAGATTTAGATAAACTCTGATTAGATCATGTAGACATAAGATGGACTATGAGGATTAATATAGAGTAATTTCCTAGAATTTTGGTATTGCATGTATTTTGTGAGTCTTCCAAGAAATACATCACTGTCTGCATACGAACAGGTAAAAGCGGCTCTGGCATAGATGTACCTAGGGGTAAAACCCGAAAACACTACTTTGATCTAGACTCAAATGGTAACCGGTGCACGAAAATGGGATTTACTAAACTCTTGGTTATGACACTCCTGGGGGATATGCTTTGGATAATTTTGATTTTATTTACAAACCAGTATGAAAGGTTTTCTGAGTATATACTTCCGCACAGAAAACATTTTTAAGATTATGGAATATATCCATAAAATTTCCAATTTATGTTATGTTTTTAAAAAGTTTGGATTTATTTATTGTGATTCATAGAATAATCTAGTGTATGTCATTATATAGAAATGGCTCCCAGTAGAGGGAATGTGAACTCCAGCAATACGTATGATCCAAAGAGTAAGAAGGATCGTATCATTCATGGTATTAATCCTACATTTATAACGGAAATAGTCTCCCATATATTCTCAACATATAATGAAATAGTATCATGTGTTCATAAGATAAGTAAAAAATTCTCTGGGTCCTATGGCTTTGAAGGGGAGAAAGAGAAGAAAATGATCGAAGAGAGAAAGATGGATAAAAGGAAGAGGGGAAAGAAGAATTTTCCCATATGTGATAATTGTGGGAAGAAACACCCTGGAACTTTCCTGAAGGGAATGGGAGTTTGTTATAAGTGTGGATAAAAAGGAAACCAATTACGTGACTGCAAGGGTAAGAAAAATGTTTTAATTGTACAATGCTTCATCTGCAAGGAGTTGGGACACTACGTGAACCAATGTCCAAATCATCAGAGTATGCCCTAAATGATGTTTTTAGACAATAATAATGTTATTATACTACCACATATGAGGAGGAATGATTAGAGTTCATATGTTGTTATTATATAATTATGTCATTTGAGTGTGGTATCAATGTTGTACTGGTTATAATAATGATGAAGTATATAAGATTGTACTACAGTACTATTTCATTATGGACATGATATTGTGTGGAACCAAGAAAAGTGACTCAATAGTAGGTTAAATTTTTAGAAAATATATGGTTGAAATAACGATAAACAATAAATTGGTTCAGAAACTGAGGTAGTGTTTTTGGAACAATACATGTTTTATTTGGATAAATTATATTGTATATTCCTGACTACCTTTAAACTAATTAATGATTTGTATATTCCGTCATTGTTGAAGTTTACATAATTTTTGGATGGAAGAAGTATATCCATTATTCTATAAGGAATAAGGGAGCATTAATGTAATCAATAAGTTTTTATGTTAATCCAGTGTGTTACCATGTTTTAAAATAATACATGATGAAGGTGTTCACATGTTATTAAATGGAAGATGGATCTTCATTGTGTTTAACTTCATTATAAATTTTGGTCTCTGAGTTTGGATAGAAGTATTTTGTATATGTCTAAAGGTTGGAATGTATTAAGTTTGAAAGGTTATTTTTGGATTTTTAAAAAATTACAACATGGAGGTTGGGTGGAAACATGTCATGTCCGACAAGGCCACGAGACTTGAACCCACAACCGAACGGAGAAAAGGGTGTATCACCTCTCACTGACCCACATGATGTCTAAGATTGAATAATATAGTTTTTTTAAAGGGTCTGTTAGATGAATTATAAATTCAATTTTTTGGAACCCTAAACTAAATGGATAAATAGACTATTTTATAAGTTATATTATCTTTTAGAGTGAAAGATGAGTTTGTCGTAGAAATTAGTTAAAAGATGGAACTCTAGTTATCCAGGATATAATTTTTTCTTCTCTAATTCTATTAAGAAATAAATTCTTCAACATTAGTTAAGGTATCTTAAAAATAAAAATGCGTTACCCTAATACCATATGTTGTGTTGAACCGGTGATATTTGAAATCATCATAGATTGATAGCTTTGAGGCCCTCAATTCTACAATTGTTTGTGACTGATGCCCTTAATTAATCCCCATAAATATTTACATTTTTCCTCCAATTATGTGTCTCTAATTTTCACCATCATTCTCTGAATCGAGATCATAATGTGGTGGTGACTTTTTCATTCCCTTTTTCCTATTATTAAGACAAAATTTTATGAACCCTATTTCTGATTTGAGTTTTCCCATGAAGGTATTTTCTATTTTCAACCATTTATTTTCTAAGAACATTATCAAATTGTCAGGATGAAATTTTTTGAAGGACGGAGGAATGTAACACCCCAATATTTCATATTACGTTATTTCTTCAATGTAATTCAATAACTCGCACTACACGCAACACCGAGTTCAAGCGCACCACGACTAAACAAACTAGTCGTTCGAAAGTGGTTATGAATAGTATTAACTGAATTTTGAACTTCATATAATCCTTATAATTTTTGAATCCATATTATGAGTTTCTTAGACATTATGTAAGAACTAATTCACTTTTTTCTGATAAAAGAATTATTTCTCAAACAATGCACTTTTACCTCATTTTAATGGAGAACCCTTTTTAAATCCAATATTTGAAACTTTTATATGTTAAATATGACAAAATAAAATTTTTCTTTATCATCAGGGCATATGAATTTATATTCAATAAATGTTTGGTGTTTTTCTGATAACATTCATATATGGGTGAATAGTGAAAATACTATATTTTAACTGAAAACAACTTTTAAATAAAAATAATTTATAGTGTTAAATTATACAACATAATGTTTTGGAAGAAAAAAATATATTATCTATTAACCATTTAATCAAATGCTGGTCATTGTAAGTAATTTCACTTTGAGATTTGACATAAACAATCGTCAATCTTTTGATAGTTATATGTTTCTTAAAATACGCCTTTTGGTTTTGACAATGTAAATTAATTTTAAATTAATAAATGAGACATATATTTTTTTAATAATTTAAAATAGAATTCATTTTTTAATTTGGAATATCAAAATTAGATTAGGGTGAATTTTTGGTATTTTCCTAAAAATGTTTATTTTTTGATGAATAATGAAAAACACTAAGTTATAGTTTAAAACTGATTTTTTATTAAAATTATTATTTATTTTATTTAAATTTATTTTCAGTAAAAATAGATACTTACTAGCTATATATGTTCAATTTAATTCATTGGATTCATTTTATAATAATTTTAGGTATATAAAAATTTTATTGAATTTTTCACCGTATTTTACCCATATCCAAGGAGAATTTAAAAATTCACATAAAACATAGTTTGACATCTTCTGTGAGTGTAATTTCTAAAATCTGATAAACACGGTTAATTTCATGGATTAAAATGTGGATCAATAAGATAAAAATAATTTTTGGTGAATAGTAACATTTTAATTTTATTTATCACAGTTAAAAGTAAATAGGGTAATTAAGGGTAAAAATGATTTTATTATTACCATAACACATATCATAATTATATTGGATAAGTATAATTTGACCAAAAACAACCTTATTAATAAAATATAAACCTTTTTGGTCCACTTGGATTAGATAATGACATTTATTATTTTTTAATTCAATGAAGAGTTAAAAGAGTTAAAATCAAATTGTAATAACTTTGAAAATTTTAATATAGGGTTATACATAAGATAAATTAGATTGTAAAAATTAATTAGAAATCTAAAAAAATTTCCTACATAATTTTATTTTATTTATAATTATTAGACATTATATAATGTAATTTATTTATGACACAATGGTGATGCAGTAGTTACCTGATTAATGAAATATTAAAATAATTGATATTATAAATATGAAAGGAAATTTAATTTGAGACTTTTTATGAATACCACGAATTTTCTAGGATAATATGTCATATTATGGTCGGTTAAACGAATTTTATTCTAAGTAATAATGCTGTTGTGAATTTAGAAAAAACAAAAAATCAAACAGTGTCAAAATTGACATAAAATAGTGTTTAAAAACATATTATATTATTAATTGATATTATATTCCTAAAAATATAAGGACCAGACAAAGGACTTATATAATAATATTTGTATCATTAATGAACAACTTGGGGTTCTCTTGGAGTATATAGTATGTTTATTAACCATATAATATAAAAATACAAAGATATATGGTAAATGTCAAACTGTTTAACTAAGAGTTAAATCTAAATGATAAAGTTAATATGGTGACCCAAACGTGCCTAAAACCTATTGGTTGGGTGTTTTTAGACCCATCCTTACCTTATACATTAAATAATCAATTTTGGAGGCACTGGAAACTGAAAAAAAAAATTATTATAAAATAATATTTCTAGCTTTTCATAAGGTTCCCATCACCCCTCTTATAAAAGGGCACTCCCCTTCTCTCTAATTCACACCTTCAATGCCTTTTGGTTCAGCCAAACCCTGCCCAAATATCTTCGTAACATCCCTCACTTAATACTAGAGGAATTACTTTAGTCAGAAAGAAAACTTATGTATCCCTTTCGATCAAATCAAAAGGAAGAACCTGAAGAAGAGGTAATAATTTCACCTCCCTCTTTCAAGTTATATTCTTCTTCAACTTCTTCTTTCATTGTTATTTCCATTATAAAATAATAAATCCAGTATCTTCTATATACTGTGATATTATTTTAAATATGGTGCTTCCATATTCATTATTCTATCCATCCTTTGAATGACATGTCACCATACATGCGTACATACGGATTACCGTCTTCACGTCGTGGTGTAATTCTTATTAAATACATTATTATTTGATTTTGTATAATAATGATGTGTAATTAATTTAAATAACAAATATAACATGATAATGATTCTGTATATATGATATACTATCCAATTATATATTATTTTATTATTAAATAATGATATTGTCGCTCGTGCGTACGTACAGATTACCATCACCATGAACGCGATGTGATTTATTCCCCATCGTATCCATTCAAAACATATTTTCATTAGATGATTAAAAATAATGTTTAAAGACATGATATCATTCTGGATATGAATAATATACATACCATCCATATCAAATATGACTCACATAACAAATAATATAAAGTAAAACGAATCCGTTAACACCCGAAACGACGATAAAACTAAGATATTATTAATAAAACAATGTTAAAAGATCATATATGATATCATATTAATGTATATGATTCTTGCATAATTTAATAAAAACTATTTCAACATTTCATAGGAGGTTAACCTACCCTCTACGAAAGAAATTTACAAGGTAAGGGTTAATTTGACATTCTCTTTATTATCTGAGGTTGTTTTTACGTAAGTATCTACTGGGACCTTTTTATCATCCACATCCATGTTTCTAAAAAATTTATTTCAAAACATTATTACTTTTATATAGACTATGGTTTAAAGTAATTTATACACTTTTTTTGACTTTTTATAAGATGTTTATAATGGAATCATTCTTTCATTTTCCAAACAATTTCATTTTTAACCATTTCGACAGAATTAAGGTAAGAATGTTTTTTTAACTTATACGGCGGGTGCAGCTATTTTCTACCGTTATAAAATCGTCGAATCTTACCTTACAATATTATAAGAATATTTTCAAATTAAATGTTTTATTTTATAATTATGAGACTTTTAAATGATTTAAAAAAAGGGATATTTCTCTCAAATAGTTTTGATTTCATTAATGTCAACATCCTTTGATGGATTTTATGCTTATTTGAAGTTGATTTATTATGATACAAAACTTCCATATTGTATTGAAGGTTTTGTGATATGTTTGAATGTGGATGTGTTATTTTTATACCATTAATGGTTTATGGAGAAGGTACTGACATTTCGTATGCTAGTTTAAATACAAATTTTTATGTTAGTTTAAACATGTTCATATAAGGAATTCATTGGACTTATTAAGTGATGGGTGGAGCCTGCTTTAGCTCCCTGGTGTAACGGTAGGTCTCATAAGACAAACTAGTGTCTTGGCATTAGGCCTTGAAAAAATCTTATTTGTAGTCTCGGTACAAGGCCTTGACTATGTGGTTATGATAGTTTGGCATTATGCATTTCATCATTGTGAAAGTGGTTATTGATATTGCATGTGATTATTAGACTAGTAGAATATCAATGTGAATAAGTAAATAGTGTTATTTTATTTTATTTTTTTCCATATTATGTTGATGTTCATGTTTAAAAGGCTTTTGTTTTAGTTATACATTGCCTTAAATGTTTATTCTTATTTATGAAAGTTTCTGCTATATTGTTATCCTTATTGAGCATCTTAGCTCACCCCTTTCTATGTTTTATTTTTCCCAGGATGAGAAGAAGTATTTTATGTCAACCTGAAGGGATCGTCTGAGGGTATATGTGTGTGGAATATAGAGACTATGTTGTTGTAGTTTTTCACATTATGATTTAATGTAATACTTATGAATGTATATAGTGTTTCCAAGGATACTAAACTAATTGGTCTTTTGATACTTGATCTTTTGTGATTATGCCATTGTAATATAATAATGCACCGACTCTGGGTAACAAGGGTCAAGGTGTTAAAAAAAATAGTTTATATATACATTGGGTGAGTATAATAGAAAACTCGGTAGGATCGTCCCTAAAGCCTCTCGTGTAAAATATAAGAAAGAATGCTAAAGGAGAGTGAAAAAAAGTGGAACTAACTCATCACCTAAATAGGTATACTATGTTCTCAGCCTCACCATGGCTACTCTCACTATGTATCACATTCCTGAGTATATAATATAATAAAGAATATCAAGGGTACCCAGCTACTGCTTCCTCACTGGTTTGTTTCTTTAACCCAATGAAACAATACCTAAGAATCTCTCCCCAAAAGGATTTCATGCCAACACCTAGGAGAAGCACCACAACATACACCTCATTAAATAAAACCACTACACCCACATAAACAAAGTAATTAGGTAGTTTCTAGGAGCCACCACATCTCGCATAATGTGTATCAAACGTCGAGCATTATACCTCAAGCAATTACCCCACATACACAGATTAAGGATCCTCAAGCCATCACAACCATTACACATTACTCTTATAGTATTCCATAGGAATGTATATACAGAATATATGTGTGTGAATAACCCCAAGCCATTACATCCCTCTACACACATATATGAGGAAAACTAACCATTGTGCCTACCAGCCGAAGTAACTACCATGATAAGAGAGTGGGGACAAAGGTGGTAGTCAGCCATCCATCCTCCCACTAGAATGTTAGGGAAAACAACCCCCCCCCCCCCATAGGCAATGAATCCCCAGGTTGTCAGTTCCCCTAACTGACGAGGTAGAGTAGTGTATAGAAACCCAAAAAGTTCAAAATATACAATATCTCACAACCACAAATTAGGAATAATCTAGTCTTAGACTAAATGGTAGCCAATGTCTCTCGGACATTAGGCCTCCACTTCTAAGACTAGGTATCCAATAATAACACAACACTTTATAGAACATTATTACATTACATCATTATATTTTTCATCGCTTGAACTTTCTATTAATTAATTCATTAAACATTAATTATCATTAATGAATTTCAGATTAAATTTCATTAGCATCGCACCCAAAATTCATTGTTCCAATAAATTTTTACCTCAACATTGCATCCCGATAAGCTCTAACCCCATGCGATATCATCATTTATTAAATAATTCATTATCAACATTATTACTTTCCAATATTCCTAGGAATTATAGAAAAACATTCTGAGATACTAAACAGAAGGGGCTAAACATGATGAGTATATGAACTACCCGTTGAGTCTTTTCCACCTATAGAAAGAGCATAAACCCATCCTCCCTCGAGAATATATACACAGAAAGCATGTGGCATACACCGCACATCTTCACCCCTTTTGTAAGGAGGGTAAGAAAACCAGTATCCTTGAAAAGTGGGGGATGTAAGAAAGATAATAAACCAACAAGAAAGAACAATCATCCAAACATTCACATCCATCCCATTGCATCATCTCTGGTGTCCTGGACGACACCCGCATGCATAAACATATGCATCTCTGCACTCTAGGAGTCAATTGCTACCACAAACAATAGTCTTTCCTTCCCCCACATATCACAACTGCCTTCCAGGATCACATCACAACACAAGCTGCGGGAATACAAACATTATATCAATTTGGATCTGGGCACTTTAACAAGAAAGAGGGTAACTCATAACCCTAAAAAGAATTATATTTTATCACAATAACTAGTTCTTTAATCCATCATTAATTATCTAATTTATTATTCATAGTTTCCATCAATGGGACACCTAATCAGTAAGCTATAAAAAATTGATTAAATATGATAACTGCATCGATTTGATTAACATCAAACTACAAGAACAACTTGATTCATTAACATGACTCTTTGTCATTAGCAAAAAATTATCATTTAAATCCAGCATTACAATTGTTACCAGTTTCCACCAATAATGAAATCTTGACAATGAAATCATATATTTCACACTATCTATCAAAAAAAGTGGCAATAAAATATGGTCGATAACAATTTATTTGTCCAGTTCAAATATTTAATATCTTAATTCCATTGTGATCTTGTTGGAAAAAACATGCTAACTCTACAGTTTCAAGTAAAATAATGTAGAAGCAATGAATCCCCAGCCTAAAAAGGTACATAACAATCTTTATATAAGAACGATCCACACAACAGATCGCGATCACCTCCTCCCATTACAATTGCATCCACTTGAGGATGTCATGACACAACCGCACCAACCGAAACCCAAGATACTCCAATAGAATCATGGAGATCACATTCCATAATACGGAAAGGAGAAAAAAGAGAATATGAGCCCAAAAGATTGACGATAAATCATACCTTATATCAAAGATTGATGGATACTGCTTGGTTTCACCAAAAGACGAGGTGCACTTGCAGCAATAAGAACATAAAGGGAAACAAATACACTTGGGGAATGTTTGACCACACAACTCATATGGGGTGGAAAAATGGATTGATCATCTCACACATGAGATCAATGAGGAAGAACAAGCGAGGAATATATCTCGTCCATTAGAAGAAATAACAGAGTAGTAGTTTATGACACGCTGGATTTTCCATTAAAATTGGATCGCACTAAAACATGTGGTTTTACCATGTAAAATCTTCCCGGTCCATAGGAAAATAAATATTGGACATATGGGATTTTAATAGGCCATAAATTTCTTTAAAAAGTCCTTGAATGCGTTTTATGTCAACAAAAATGTTAAATCATCAAAACTGGAAAAATCTAGAAATTTGGAAATGGAAATATGAAATTGTTCTAAAAACACTGTATACTCACTAGTCTAGAAACACTGTAGACTCACCATTCAGAAAACAATGTAGACAAACTAGTCTAGAAACACTGTAGACTCACTGATTCTGTGACACTGTGACACTGTAGATGTAACACCCTATGATTTTATGAAAAATATTCTTTTTAATTTCATGTCTTGTGTTGTACGCTACACCAAAAGGAGCTTTCACAACACGCATCCTTGAATTTCCTTGCATTACACGCAATCACAACCCTCCTTGATAGCGTGTGTAGTACGCAATACTGGGTTTCACTGAACAACGATATGCTATTAAAATATAAATAATACTAGCCGTTATGAATAGTAATAACAACTTTTTGAAATTTTGTAAATTTTATTTTTCAAAATGGACTTAATTTTTGGATTCGGAGTATCAAATTTTGCCTAAGGTGAAATTTTGGTACTTTTCGGATAACTTTTATATTCTGATGAATAGTGAAAATTACTAAATTTTAATTAAAAACAACTTTTTTAATCGAAATAATTAATAGTGATAAATTATTAATTTGAGTGGTTTTAAAGTATATTTAGAATATATTTTTACAATTTAATACAATGTTGGTCATTGGATGTAATTTCACATTTAAACCAGTTATAAACAAGTGTCAATCTTTTGATAGTTATTATCTCTTAAAAACACGCCATTTGTTTTGACGACTGGAATTAATTTTTAAATTAGTTAATGTAACTGATATGTTTTGAATTTGGTAAAAAAGAAATCATTTTTGAGTTCATAATATCATATATATCATAGGCGTAATTTTTGGTATTTTTCTGAAAACATTAAATTTTTGAAGAATAGTAAAACCACTAAGTTCTAGTTAAAAAAACATAATTTTTCATAAAACTTAATTTTACCGCTTCTGTGAGTGGAATTTCGAAAATCCGAGAGACACGGTTAATATCAAGGACTAAAATTTGGTTCAATGAGATGAAAATAATTTTTTGGTGAATAGTAACTTTTTACTATTTTTACCACGGTTAAAAGTAAATAGGGTAATTAAGGGTAAAAATGATATTATTATTACCCTAACACATGTCTTAATTCTATTGGACAAGTTTAATTCGAACAAAAACAACCTTAAGAATACACTATGACCATTTAGGCCCACTTGGATTAGATTAAGACATTTATTATTAATTTATTTAAGGAAGGGTTAAAATAGTTAAAATCAATGTTTAATAAGTAAATAATTTCAAATATATGGTTATACATAAGATACATTCGACTATAAATATTCATTAGAAAGATAAAAAGATTTCCTACATGATTGTAGTTTATTTTTGATTTTTAGACATTAAATAATTTAATTTATTTATGACACAAAGATGATTCCGTAATTATATTATTAATGAAATATTGACATAATTGATGTTATAAACACCAAAATAAATGTAATTTGAGACTTTTTATGAATTACACTAATTTTATAGGTTAATATGACATGTTAGTATTGATTTAATTAACTTTTTTCTAACTAATCATTCTGTTATGATTTTCACAAAAATCAATTACTAAATAGTGTCAAAATTGACATAAAATAGTTTTTAAAAACAAATATTATATTAGTAATTGTTATTTTATTCCTAAAAATCTAAGGTTCGTCCAAATGACTTAGATAAGGTTATATATATTAATAATAAACAACTTGGGGTTCGTTTGGCTGATTATAGTAAGTTTATTAACCTTATAGTATAAGAACACAAGAAGACACGGTAAAAGTAAAATTATTTAACTTAATGTTAAATCTAAATGATAAGGATAAAATAGGTACCTAAACATGTCTAAATTCTATTGGATGAGATTATTTCGACCAATAACCACCTTAGCTTCGAAATATATCAATTTTGAGCTATTTAAAAACTCACTTGACTTTATAATAAAATAATATTTTTAGTTTCCCCAAAAGAGCCCCTCTCCCCCCTTATAAAAGGGCACATCCTCCCTCTCTTCCTCACACAACATTGAGCCTTCAAGCTCGGACAAACCCTGCCAATTCCTCCTCTACACCTCCCTAGAGACATCCTAGAGTTCCTGGTCTTCTTCAAAGACCAATTTTAGTGCCCTAAGAGAAGGTCTCAAAGAAGCACTTCAAAGAAGAGGTAATGTCTGTTACCGTTTCTTTCATCTTTATTTTTTCTTCCTCTTATTCTTCTTTAGTTGTTTCATTATGAAGTAATAACATCAATATCACTCATTTACTGATATGTTATTATAAGTATGAAACAACCATATTTCACCATCTATCCATCCTACGGAAAAAGAAATCACCGCGCGTGCGTACGTACAGAATACCATCTCCACGCCGTGGTGTAATCTATTTTCCACCACCACCTTACATGGATGGGTATAATGGTGTAAAAAATAAAAATAAATAGTTATTAGAACATCATGTTTACTCTGATATATTGTATCATCCACTCCAATTAAATTCAATAATTATGGAAATGATATCATCGCTCGTGCGTACGTACGGACTATCGTCTCCACGACGCGATGAGATTCATTCTCCATGTTAACCATTTAATAATGATTATAAAGTATATATAAGAAATAATATTGAAATATATCAAATTATAAAGCTATTGGATTTATGTAAATATTTATGTCATCTACTTAATTCCATTCAACTCAATAAGGAAACAAAAACAGCGTTCATGCGTACGTACGGCCTACCGTCTCCATGAACGGTGTATTTCGTTCCATTTATCGATCCATTATATATATGTATATTCTGAATATATATTATATATACATCATGTTTTATATTCTGTAATTAATTAATCATGATCTATGTAATCATATGAATAATTACAAGATAAAACACGAACGACAAATGAGAGGATTTTACCCAAAACGCTACTTTAACATGAATTTACAAAAGAACGGGTAACATAAATTCATAAGTGAACCATATATGATATAATAACAATTAATATAATTCTATAATAAGTCAATGGCATTATTTAAATCATTATACAGGAGTTTCAGACACTTACGAAGCAAATCGGACCTAAGGTAAGGGAAATATCACAATCTCATTTTTATCCAAGATTGTTTATACTTTGGTATTTACTTGGTTGTATTTTATCATCCACATCTATTTTTCCTGAATATGTAATATTTATATCTTTCTACAATATTTTATATCCAATTCTACCCTTCGGTGAGTTTTTAGTAAAAGATATGCAAGGAATCTTTTGTCTTTTTTCGTACGAGGTACTTTTTGACTTTTCCGACAAAAGTACGAGAAGAATGTTTTTTTAACTTATACGACATGAATGGATTTTTAAAACATTATTTCCAGGAAGATTCCTTTACAAGTTTTCATGTTTATTTTTAATCAACTTCTTTTAGTTTAGAATTGTATGACATGTTAATAAATGAAATGTGTTTTTGAAGTAGAAAGGATATTTTCCTCAAGAATGGAGTTCAAGTATCAAAATTATTTTTCATCTAAGATAATATAGGGTTCTGTTTCTATACCTATTATTACATTGATTTGATTATGTTGTGATGGAATTATTTTTATGAATTCCTTTATCATATATGAATTTTTTTATGATGTCACGATGTTTAAGATTCCCATTTTTATTACATGGATTATGCTATGATGTATGGTTTATGATTTTGTGGCACACATAAGAATGGTATCATTATGAGATGGGTGGGACCTATATCTCCCTCCAATGCATTGGGTAAAGATTTTATATCTCATGAGATAGACATGGCTTGAACGGTAGGTTATACCGCTTCAGTAAAATAGGACTGAAACGAGGAGTGAACTCGGTTCAGAAATGGACTTTTTCCACTAAGATAGTCTTGGCAATGGATCTTGACTAATAAGAAATGATTCTCTATGATTATTTGTGTATGCCAAAATGTTTCATGTTTTATTTTATGATTATTGGGATTTCATTTCACTACTATGATTTATCCCATGTTATGAAATTATGCTCTCTTTTGCAGGTAAAGATTTCCAAAAGTTATGTTCTTATGAATATGATGTGATTGATATTTATTTTGTTTACCCTTACTGAGCATTTGAGCTCACCATTTTGTATGTTTTCTTTCCCCAGGTCAGGAATAAGGTTATTAAGTAAGATATGCCAAAAGGGACTATAGATATGATGAAATAAATGGAAGACAGTACAGACGCTTTATGAACCAGTTGTTTATGTTTCCCAGTTTCTAAAGACACTATACCTATACGGTCCTTTCGTGGTTTTGATATATGTTGTAATAAGTATGCTTCAATTTTGAAGTATTAACAATGTATGTAAATTATGGGTCGTTATAGTTTGTATCAGAGGAAAGGATTAGTCAACCTTTGGAAACTAGGATGCGAGAACTTTAGTGAGATCCCTAGAGATATTTCTATGTTGTTTCTAGGGATGTTCCTAAGGATAAGTATACGTATAGGATATGGTCCTAGAACTATGGTAACGATCTTAGAATTTAACCTAATATGTTAGATATTAAGGGTACTCCCCCTTTACTATGTTGTTTTCCCTAGCATTATTTTTTCCTCTCACACTATTATTTTTGGGTTTTAGGCGATGGCTGGAACCCGAAAGAACCGTGTTGATCACTGTAATGGACAATGCAATGATTTTCCTCCTGAACAAACAAGTGTTATGGGAGATGGATTGAAAAATATTATTTCTATACTTACACAAGCTATGAATCATTCTGGACTTCCAAATGAGCAGATAAGGGAACAATATTCTATTGAGTCCTTCATGAGGCAACGTCCACCTTCTTTCAGTGGGTCTTCTGATCCACTTGTTGTTGAATAATGGTCAGTACCATTGAAAAGATATTTTCAGTTCTTTAATGTTCTGAACATGATAAAATCATCTTAGCAGTATATCGTTTGGAAGTTGAAGTTGATCAATGGTGGAATCTTATCAAGAATACGAGGCCAAGAGATGAAATTGAGTCCATGGAATGGGACGAGTTCAAGAACTTGTTTTTCAGTAAGTACTTCCCTCGTATTCTTCAAACAAAGATAGAAAAAGAATTTCTTGAGCTGAAGTAGAAGGGTGATGAATCTGTTGGTATATATGAAGCGAATTTTACAAGACTTGCAAGGTATGCATCTGGCATTATCATCCAACCTGAATGTAAAGTTGATCGATTTTTCAGTGTCTTAAAACAAAGTCTTCGAAGGGCATTAGCTATAAGAGACTTTTGTAGCTATGATGAAATTGTGCGTTGTGCTATCAAGGTAGAAATGTAAGTTGGTGTTACTTATCCATCTCATAGTTTCGACAAGAAACGAAAGATGGAGTTCAAGGAGAAATCTCAGAATAATAATGAAAAGAAGATGAATGTTTCCTTATGCTCAAAGTGTGGAAAGAAGCATGGTGGAGATTGTCTTAAAGGGACTAGAAAATGTTTTAAGTGTGGAAAAGAAGGTCATCGAGCAATTGAGTGTCGATGTAATGGAAAAAGGGTTTCTAATGATGTGAATAAAGAAAAGACTGCAGAGAACGCACCACCAACACCTCAATGCTTCAAGTGCAAGGAAATGGGGCATTTGATAATAAATTCCCTAATCCAAGGGTTTGTGATGATCGAAATGAGCAACCACTTAAGGCAAAGGACAAAGGAGAGTCACATACGATCACTATTGGCGATGTTGAATATGACAACATTGTGGTGGAATGATTAAGTGTTTATGTAATGGGATTCCAAAATAATGTTGTATATAGTATCGTGGAATATTGGAATATTTATGTATTGGTATATTGTGGTTTTCAATGGTACTGGTAACCGTGGAATGTGATTGAGATATTTTTGGGGAAAAAGATGATATGCGCATAATGAAAGGAAAACGAGAAAATGAAATGTTTGACCATATTCATGAGCTCATGACTGATATACGGATAAAGTTATATCATGGTTTGAGTATATAGAATTTTTTGATTTTGATATGTGGAAAGTGTTAACTTTTAACTGCATTCATGTTTTCACTAAGGTTCAATGGGTATTCAAGAGAATACCTAATTAAGGCCTTTGAATGTTTGGAATGTGACCAACAGGACATATCTTATGATATATGGGGATCAACGATGATATTAAATCTCTGGTAATCGTTTTCACTATATTATGAAAATGGACTGCAGTATTATGGATAAGCCTAATGATTGGAATGGATTATGTTGGACATAAGTTAGAATTGTTTAAGGATAGAAGTTTTTATCGATAATATTGATGGGATGTTATAGTAATATAGTTTTAGAAAAAGAACAACCTACAGGACGGGCGACAACCCATCGCGTCGGACAAGTTTGTGGGAATCGAACCCACAACCAAAGTGTGACTGACCTTTAGCGCCTACCACTAGCCTAGAGGAAGTCCCTGTTTAGTAGAAAACTAGTTTTATTATATTAAGCAGTATGATATATGAAGTATAAGTGTATTTTAGGAGCCATATATGATTAATCTCAATATAGATGGACTAATGTAAGTTTTGATATCTTTTCTAACCTTTTTGTTTCAGACATATGGAATGACCCATCATTCTATCACATGATCTGCTAACACATCACGAATGACAAATTCAACTTAATTTCATTAAGAGATGAAGTCGAAATTGTCCAACGGTGAGACTATACAAAAATCACAAAATTATTCCTTCTAATTTCAATTTCATCAACTTTAAGGAAACGATCTTGAAAACCAAAAATGGTGTCCTAGTGCTCTTATATCTGCTGAATCAGATGGTACCTTAAATCGTCACAAATTTATGGCTTTGTGATTGCTGGCTTTTCCATATCCATGTTCTCTACCACTCTCCATCAGAACATGATGGTTAGATTTCACTTCCATATCCATATTTTCACCTATGTGGAAACCCAGTGATTAGTTTATTTCGGTAACTGTTACGTTTCATACATTTGTTTTTAAAGATTGGTTTTGGTATTTCTTTTTACGATGTGGGTTTCTATTAAGGAAACTTTCGAGTAGTAAACCATTTATAACCCCGATGAATTTCGAGGGGGAAATTCATTTTAAGGCGGGTAGAATGTAACATCCCAAGATTTTATGAAAAATATTCTTTTTAATTTCATGTCTTGTGTTGTACAATACACCAAAAGGAGTTTTCACAACACGCATCCTAGAATTTCCTTGCATTACATGCAATCGCAACCCTCCTCGATAACGTGTGTAGTACGCAATACTGAGTTTCACTGAACAACGATATGCTATTAAAATATTAATAAAACTAGCCGTTGTGAATAGTAATAACCTCTTTTTGAAATTTTGTAAATTTTATTTTTCAAAATGAACTTCATTTTTGGATTCGAAGTATCGAATTTAGCCTAAGGTGAAATTTTGGTACTTTTCGGATAACTTTCATATTTTGATGAATAGTGAAAATTACTAAATTTTAATTAAAAACATCTTTTTAAATCAAAATAATTAATAGTGATAAATTATTAATTTGAGTGGTTTTAAAGTATATTTAGAATATATTTTTACAATTTAATACAATGTTGGTCATTGGATGTAATTTCACATTTAAACCAGTTATAAACAAGTGTCAATCTTTTGATATTTATTATCTCTTAAAACACCCCATTTGTTTTGACGACGGGAATTAATTTTTAAATTAGTTAATGTAACTGATATGTTTTGAATTTGGTAAAATAGACATCATTTTTGAGTTCATAATATCAAATATAGCTTCGGCCTAATTTTTGGTAATTTTCTGAAAACTTTCTATTTTTGATGAATAGTGAAACCACTAAGTGGTAGTTAAAAAAAACTGAATTTTTCATAAAACATAATTTTACCATTTCTGTGAGTGGAATTTCGAAAATCCGGGAGACACGGTTAATATCAAGGACTAAAATGTGGTTCAATAAGATGAAAATAATTTTTTGGTGAATAGTAACTTTTTACTTTTTTTACCACGGTTAAAAGTAAATAGGATAATTAAGGGTAAAAATGATATTATTATTACCCTAACACATGTCCTAATTCTATTAGACAAGTGTAATTCGAACATAAACAACCATAGGAATAAAATAAGACCATTTAGGCCCACTTGGATTAGATTAGGACATTTATTATTAATTTATTTATGGAAGGGTTAAAATAGTTAAAATCAAAGTTTAATAAGTAAATAATTTTTAATATAATGTTATACATAAGATAAATTCGACTATAAATATTCATTATAAAGATAAAATGATTTCCTACATAATTTTATTTTATTTGTAATTTTTAGACATTAAATAATTTAATTTATTTATGACACAAAGATGATGCAGTAATTATCTTATTAATGAAATATTGACATAATTGATGTTATAAACACCAAAATAAATGTAATTTGAGACTTTTTATGAATTCCACTAATTTTATAGGTTAATATGACATGTTAGTATTGATTTAATTAACATTGTTCGAACTAATCATTCTGTTATGATTTTCACAAAAATCAATTACTAAATAGTGTCAAAAATGACATAAAATAGTTTTTTAAAAAATATTATATAAGTAATTGTTATTTTATTCCTAAAAATATAAGTTTCGGCCAAATGACTTATATAAGGTCATATATATTAATAATAAACAACTTGGGGTTCGTTTGGCTGATTATAGTAAGTTTATTAACCTTATAGTATAAGAACACAAGAAGACACGGTAAAAGTAAAATTATTTAACTTAATGTTAAATCTAAATGATAAGGTTAAAATAGGAACCTAAACTTGTCTAAATTCTATTGGATTAGAGGATTTCGACCCATCCCCACCTTATCTTATAAATATATCAATTTGGAACTATTTAAAACCGAACTTGACTTTATAATAAAATAATATGTTTAGTTTTCCCAAAGGAGCCCCTCTCCTCCCTTATAAAATGGAACCTCCTCCCTCTCTTCCTCACACAACTTTGAGCCTTCAAGCTTGGACAACCACTGAAAATTCCCCCTCTCCACTTCCCTAGCGACATACTAGAGGTCCTGGTCTTCTTCAAAGACCAATTTATTTCCCTAAAATAAGGTCTCAAAGAAGCACTTCAAAGAAGAGGTAATGTCTGTTACCGATTCTTTCATCTTTATTTCTTCTTCCACTTATACTTATTTAGTTGTTTCATTATGAAGTAATAACATCAGTATCACTCATATACTGATATGTTATTATAAGTATGAAACAACCCTATTTCACCATCTATCCATCCTATGGAAAATGAAATCACCGCGCGTGCGTACGTACGGAATACCGTCTCCACGCCGTGGTGTAATCTATTTTCCACCACCACCTTACATGGATGGGTATAATGGTGTAAAGAATCACTATACATAGTTATTATAACATCATGTTTATTCTTATATATTTTATCATCCACTCCAATTCAATTGAATAATTATGGAAACGATATCATCGCTCGTGCGTACTTACGGACTACCGTCTCCACGACGCGATGAGATTCATTCTCCATGTTAACCATTTAAGAATGATTATAAAGTATATATAAGAAATAATAAAGAAATATATGAAATTATAAAGATACTGGATTTATGTATATATTTATGTCATCTACTTAATTCCATTCAACTCAATAAGGAAACGAAAACAGCGTTTATGCTTACGTACGGCCTACCGTCTCCATGAACGGTGTATTTCTTTCCATTTATCGATCCATTATATATATGTATATTCTGAATATATATTATATATAAATCATGTTTTATAATATGGAATTAATTAATCATGATCTATGTAATCATATGAATAATTACAAGTTAAAACACGAACGACAAATGAGACGATTTTACCCAAAATGCTAATTTAACAAGAATTTACAAAAGAACGGGTAATATAAAGTCATAAGTGAACCATATATTATATAATAACAGTGAATATGATTCTGTAATAAGTCAATGACATTATTTAAATCATTATACAGGAGGTTCAGACACTTACGAAGCAAATCGGACCTCAGGTAAGGGAAATATCACAATCTCATTTTTATCCGAGATTGTTTATACTTTGGTATTTATTGGGTGTATTTTATCATCCACATCCACGTTTCTTAAATATGTAATATTTATATCTTTCTAAAATAGTTTATATCCAATTCTACCCTTCGGTGTGTTTTTAGTAAAAGATATGCAAGGAATCTTTTGTCTTTTTTCGTATGAGTACTTTATGACTTTTCCAACAAAAGTACGAGAAAATGTTCTTTTAACTTATACGGCATGAATGGATTTTTAAAACATTATTTCCAAGAATATTCTTTTAAAAGTTTTCAAGTTTAGTTTTAATTAACTTCTTTTAGTTTAGAATTGTATGACATGTTATGAAATGAAATGTGTTTTTGAAGTAGAAAGGATATTTTCCTCAAGAATGGAGTTCAAGTATCAAAATAATTTTCCATCTAAGATAATATAGGGTTCTGTTTCTATCCCTATTATTACATTGATTTTATTAAGTTGTGATGGAATTATTTTTATGAATTCCTTTATCATATATGAATTGTTTTATGATGTCACGTTGTTTTAGATTCCCATTTTTATTACATGGGTTATGCTATGATGTATGGTTTATGATTTTGTGGAACACATAATAATGGAATCATTATGAGATGGGTGGGACCTACATCTCCCTCCAATGAATTGGGTAAAGATTTTATATCTCATGAGATAGTCATGGATGGAACGGTAGGTTATACCGGTTCAGAAAAACAGGACTGAAATGATGAGTGAACTCAGTTTAGAAATGGACTTTGTCCACTAAGATAGTCTTGGAAATGGGTCTTGACTAATAAGAAATGATTCTCTATGACTATGTGTGTATGCCACAAAGTTTCATGTTTTATGTTATGATTATTGGGATTTCATTTCACTACTATGATTTATCCCATGTTATGAACTTATTCTCTCTTTTGCAGGTTAAGATTTACAAAAGTTATGTTCTTATGAATATGATGTGATTGATATTTATTTTGTTTACCCTTACTGAGAATTTGAGCTCACCCTTTTGTATGTTTTCTTTCCCCAGTTCAGGAAGAAGGTTATTAAGTAATATATGCCAAAAGGGACTATAGATATGATGAAATAAATGGGAGACAGTGTAGACGCTTTATGAACCAGTTGTTTATGTTTCCCAGTTTCTAAAGGCACTATACCTATATGGTCTTCTATTGGTATTGTTATATGTTTTAATAAGTACGCTTCAAGTTTGAAGTATTAACAGTGTATGTAAATTATGGGTCCTTATAGTAGACTCGTCATTTATTGTGACACTGTGACATTGTAGACTCACTGTTTTTTTGTGAAATCATGACACAGTAGATTAACCCTTTCTTTGATAGCGTGACACTGTAGATCTTCCATGACAGTGTAGATATTTCATTTTTGTGACACCGTGACACTGTATACTCACTGTTTCTATGACACTGTGACACTGTAGATATTTTCTGACGCTATATATCATCTGTTTCTGTGACACCATGACACTATAGACTTGCCTTTTATGTGAAACCTTGACAATACAGACTTGCTATTTCCCTGACACCGTGACAATGTAGATCTTTTATGAAGCGGTAGATCTTCCATTTTTGTGGCATCGTGACCCTATAGACTCACCGTTTCTATGACAGTGTGATACTGTAGATCTTCCATGACACTCTATATCTTCCATTTCTGTGACACCATGACACTGTAGACTCACTATTTATGTGAAACCCTAACACTGTGGATCTAACGTGACATTGTAGATCTTCTGTTTCTATGAAACAATGACACTATTAATAAAACAGGAAACACTGTTCACATAACTAGAAATATTGTTGAATATTGGGGATGAGTCTCTATGACCTCCCTGAATACCTCAACTACCATATTTCAGCTAAATAATGCATCATAGAGGTTGGGGACATTACAACAGATACCTCTCAAAAAATTCTTGTCCTCGAGAATCCAAAACCAACCCAGAAGGAAACAGAAAAGGGGTTTGAACAACCACTCATCAAGATACCTCTCCAAAGAGAGGAAGAAAAAAGAAGCAACAAAAGAAATCCATGTTAAAAAATGAAAGGTATATAACCAGAAAGAGAACATTGTTACTTGAAAAGAGTTAAAAATCAAACAACTCTAGGTACTAAGAACAAATTAACGAATCACGTTCCCATGTACTCTCCTCTACACCACCGTGTTGACACAAAACACAAACCAAAGGGATATAATGCCCGTGGAACACCTTCTCTTTATGGTCTTGGATCTCCATGCGTCTCTCTTAAAAGGTCTCATCATCAACAACATCGATATTTCCCTAATCAATTATATGAGATTATTCATGAAGATAATTATGTATATGTGACTTGTGAAAAAAATCATGTATCTGGCTCATCTGCGGGGGAAGTTCTACTTCATATGCCATGGCTCCAACACGAGCCAACACCTATAAAGGCCCAAAAAATCGGGGAGAAATCTTACTCCAATGGCCAATCTTTCACTTCCTACAATGGGGAGTGACCTCCAGAAATAGTTGATCCCCAACATCTAACTCCAAAGGTATCCACCTTTGATCAGTATATGATTTCTGACGATCCTGGTCTATATTCATCCTCTCACGAATCACCTGAACCAACTCAATAATACTATGAACTAGTTCTGTTCTGAGAATCACTAACTCTCAGACTCCATTCTTATAAAACGTAGAATAGAAATTTCAGTCATAAAAGGCTTAAAATTGGGCCATACCGATGGAGGAGTGAAAAATATTATTGTAATCGAACTCCACCAAGTGTATGTTCCTCATCCATGAACCTCCAAAATCTAGGACACAGGAGCGTAACAAATATTCATGAGTATGGATAGTCCACTCTATTTGACAGTCCATCTGTCGAAGAGAAGCAGTGCTAAGGCATGGTTGAGAACTGAAGGCATGGTGGAGACGTTTCCACATCCTTGAGGTAAAACAAGTATCTAGATTAGAAATGATCATCCTTGGGACTCCATGAAGTCTGGCCACCTCCTCCAAATACTACCTCGACAAATCTTCCACTAAGCTTCAAACCCTGATCTCTATGAAGTGGGGTGATTTTGTTAAATGATCCACTACCACCCAAATAGTGTCATTTCCTCCCTCAGATCGAGGTAAACTAGTAACAAAGTTTATTGAGATTTCCTCCCACTTCCACTGATGAATAGCTAATGGTAGGAGCAAACCACTGGGGACACGGTGCTCAGCATTGACCATCTATAAGACCAAATATCAAGACAAAAACCCCACAACTGCACGATTTAACCCATGAAACCAAAACTGACTCCTCAAGGATCAATACATCTTTTTCATGCAAGGATGCACTGCTAAATGTGAACTATGGAACTATATGTGAACCATCTCGCAAATCGCCAAAGGAACATATAGCCTTCTATGATACAACAGTCACTATTGTTCATCCACAGACCAACCATCAGGGGACTCACCACAAACAAATTGGTCTCTCCAAACCTCCACCTCAAGATCACTTAACTAGGACTCTTCCATCTGTTGTACCAGAGACGACTGCATCGTCATTTAAAAAATACAACATTTTCCCCCAACTTCTCCCATATCAAGATGTAATGCTAAATGTTCTTCCATTATTCCCTAGGAATCACCAGATTCACTCACTACATCACTACCTGACTTCCAGCTCTGTGCATTAGCTACAACATTCCCCTTCCAAGGTGTATATGATATTTCAATTTCGTATTCCTATAAGGACTCCATCCACCATTTTGTCGCAATTTTATGTCACGCTGGGAAAAAATATACATCTGGATCTTATAATAGGTGAAAACCACAAAACGCTCACCAATGAGGTAATGTCTCCACAACATCAGGGAAAAAACCACTACCGCCACCTCAAGATCGTGTGTGGAATATTTACATTCATGGGGATGAAACTACTGAGACCCATAATAAATGAATGATCTCTACTGCATCAAAACATAGCCTAACCCCAAATGTGAAGCATCACAAAAAACATCAAACTAAACTAACTCTACTTGACGATAAGAAACTAGAGAACCTAAAAACGTCTCCTTCAGATACTCAATAGGTTCCTGACACTGATCAGTCCACATGAACGCCCGATCCTTTATGGTCAATGATTTTATAGGAGTTTCAACCTGAGATAAATCGGCTATGAACCTCCTGTAGTAGCTTGCGAAACCCCGTAAACATCATACATATGCCACTATCTTGGGGGATTCCCAAGACACAAATGCATATATCTTTGATGGATGCAAAGATACTACCAATTGGGTTCACAACATGCCCCTTGAAATGGACTTCTCAATCCCAAAACTCACACTTCAACAACTTCCCAAAAAGCTGTTGTTGACGAAGAACTCCCAAAACGGAGTGTAGATTCTCTGCATGCTTCTCCTCAGACATGGAGTACACAAGGATTACATCGATGAAAACCACTGTGAATATATCTAAGAACTCATGGAACACTACATTAGTCAATCCCATGAACACAACTAGATCATTTGTCACACAAATCTACATTAAACCAAACTCGTAATTTTTATTATGACAACGAAAAGTAGTCTTTGGGATATCCTTATCCTTCACATGCATCTGATGATATCCTAATCGCAATTCAATCATTGATAAACAACCGGAACCCTTCAGTTGATTGAATAAATATTAAATATGTGGAAGAGGGTAGTGATTCTTCACATTCACTTTGTTTATGCGATGATAATCGATGCACAACCGCTAACTACAACCAGCCTTCTTCAGGAAAAAAACCAGTGCACCCCATAGTGACAGACTCAACTGATCAAAAATGAATTATAACATACCATAAATCTATTAATGTAGTTCTCATAACTCAAGAGGGGCTATCATATACTGAGACATTTTGATGGGAGACACTCCTGGTTGTTACTCAATCCCAAACACGATCTCTCATCGAGGGGGTAATGCTACAACCTCTTCATGAAAGACATCAGGGTACTCTTCTACGACCCTATAAAATTCCAAATGTTGAACCACTGAAGAACAAATCATTATCTAAGCCATCATGGATGATAAGGATGGAACATACCTCTGACCCAACCAAGGGTCTCGATCACCAACAAACAACACTGACTATCCATCTGCATTGAAGAACACAACCTGCCTCCTAAAGCAATCCATGATAGCCATCACCAAATACAACAATCCATGCCAAGGATGATATCATATGGTTTTATCTGTAAACACATGAAATCTACCTAAGAGTGGTTCTACCCCAGTACTAGATCACAGTCTCTACATATTTAAAACAAGTTAGCTCAACCTCCAACTGGCATAGTCATCACCAAGGGAAATGGAAGCATATTTACCTAGTGTCCCAAATCATGGACAAGGGTAGGTGATACGAAGGATTGTTTCGATCCTGAATCAAATAAAAATTATACCAAGGTAGAAAATAAGCAATGGGTACCTCAAACAATGTCTGGCTCACCTGGAGCTGGAAACGCTAGATAACGAATCATATAATATCCTCCTCCCCAAACTCTCTACCCCAATTATGACCACCATCGTGACTGAAAACTAATCTCTTAGGACGGGGAGCATCATGGGGTTGTCCTTTTATTTCTCCATCTACACTCTATTGATCCAAAGCTGGTGAAACCTACTGCTGCTTCCTCGGCTAGATCTGCCTCAGTGGTGGAACTTAGAGCGGAACACCAGGTGCATGATGACTGCTCTGAAAGGTCGGTAAATCTCACTACTGATGACATTTTCCCCCACAAGAAAAATAAGCACCTGATCCCTTGGCATAGTCTTGAGAGTTGTTGTCCCCTAGAGAATCGAGATGGTGAGGGCAAGGTCCTACCCCTGGCTGAATGAAAACACTTCTTCCCTAAAAACCGGGAACCCCAGACCACAACTCTACTTCATGAGGAATCATGATGACTCCCCTCTAATGATGATCTAGTTCTAGACAATGTCCTCTTTACAACCTCTACCCTCTCCAAAACCTCATGATATTTCATCATCATAAACGGGGTGACCTAAAGTTGTATCTCAGGACACAAAGCCTCCTCAAAATGCCTCACCCTAGCATCATCATTTAGAAACAGGTCAAAATCATATCGTAAAAGGTTACTAAAAAGGATTCCAAACTCTGGTACACTAGAGATCCCCTGTCGAAGGGTAATGAGGTACTAGCGATTGGACGCCTTCGTGGTTGAAGAAAGAAACACGACTCTAAAAATGTCTCAGAACTCCCCCCATGAGATTGTCGACTCCTCGTAATCCCCAAGGAACAAGAACCACCACATCCTCGCTGCTCCATGTAGCATCGTGACATCCAAGGACACATAGTTTTCCTTTCGATCAAGGATCAAACTAAAGCCTATCTCGACCACCTCCGACTAGTCATTCGTGACTACATCTGAAATGGATCCCTCGTACTTCTGCAGACTCTGGTGCTGAATCTATCGAAGTTTCCTCTTCCATGTGTCATCTTCGTCAACATATAGCCTATGGTGATATGTTGTCATGACCTACTAGACATATTATATGAAATCCTGATGCGGATGTCGACATGAAACCATACCTACAAAATAACAAACAGTTAGAGTATCTAAACCTATAATATTTAAGACTCAACATTGATTAATTAATTGTATTCTTTTATTTCTTTTAGGTTAACCTATCAAAAGGACTTCCCATTCAAACAAATTAACAAATAAGAATGAATCAAGATCCTTTCCTAGGTCTCTACCCAGCAACTTGAATCACATAGTTTAGTAGATATGGTAAACTTAATGGTCTGTGCATCAGATCACCGGGGGACCATAATGCCAATGTCTCGGCCGGTCTCCAATGTTTACATCACTTGAAAAGAATGACTGGCACTATTTCCCTACCAACCCATGCAACCTCACCTCTGCCTAGCACCGAACTCCATCATATCCCTCTACCAGACTTTTGATACCACTTTGGCATGACCCTATCCCTACATAGTGTACCCTTCATGAGTCGGAAATGTGAGAAGGGAGATAATGACCCCCCCCCCCCCCCGAGTCGCACCTCCAGTAGGCTCCGGGTTGGCGACTAAAACCGAGCATATAGTAAGAACACAAATGGGTGGAATTACCTTATAAGAGAACACATGAGAAAGAGAGAGATAAGACAAACACCGACCGAATCAAACATAGACCAAAATATAAAAAAAATAGCATGTAAACATATGTAATGTCATGAAAAACAACTCCAATTGAAAAGGGGAAAAACTACAACTACCCAAAAGAAAGTGAAAACAACAGCAACCACAAGCCCAATCAACTCCTACAACCCCATGATAGTAAAAACCATCTTGATCTCCAACCTACTCAAAGTGACATGAAAAAAAGTTTATATATACATAGGGTGAGTATAATAGTATATAATCATTAGGATCCTCCCTGAAGCCTCTCATGCAAAAGAATAGAAAGAATTATAGAGCACACTGAACAACAAGTGGATCTAACTCATCACCTAAACAGGTATACTAAGTTCCCATCCTCACCATGTATACTCTCACCCAGTCTCGCATACAAGATTATATAATATAACAAAGAATATCAAGGGTAACCCGCTACTTCTTTCCTTCTTGTTTGCTACTTTGCCCCAACATCGCACGTCCAAAGCATCTCTATCCAAAAATGCTTGCCCGCAAACACCTGGGTGATGTAACAAAATATGAAACTCGTGAAATAAAACCACCATGTCCACATAAACACAGAGACCCGATAGTTTCCAGGATCCCCCACATCTCACATAATGTGTATCATACGTTGAGTATTATACCTCAATCTATTACAGACCATACACTGAGTAAGGATCCTCAGGCCATCAAATCCTATATGTGTTACACCTATAGTAGTCCATAGTAAAATATATCCATAATATATGTGTGTGAATAACAACAAGAAATTATATACATCTACACACATATATGGGGAAAACTGACCACTATGCAAGCAAGCACAAGTAACTACCAATAGAAGAGAGCGGGGCCAAAGGGGGTAGTCATGCATCCATCATCCCTCTAATATGTTGTGGAAAACACCCCCAAGGGGTCAAAATCCTTAATATGTGAGTTTCCCTAACTGAAAAGGTGGATTAGGGTATATAAAAAAAACATATAGAATATACAATAGCTCACAACCACCCTATGGGCATAACCTAGTCTTACCGTGAACTGTTGCTAATGTCTCTCAGAATCCTGGCTTCCACATCAATGATTATGTATCCTATAAGCAAAAAACCATTTAAAGATATTTATTACATTAGTTCATTCCCTTTTTAATCAGTTGAAATTTATGTAAATTAATTTTGTAAACATTAATTAACCATTAATTATTTCAACATTATATTTCATTAACATCACAACCAAAGTTTATTGTTCCTTTAAATTGCAACATCTGTGATGTGTCCCAGCAAGCTCCAACCCCATGGGTTATCATCATTTATTCAATCATTTATTAAAGACATTATTACTTTCCCATATTCCCAGGAATTCTAGAAAAACATTCTACGATACTAAACACAAGGGGGATCAACACTGTGTGTAGATGAACTACCTATCGAGTCTTTGTTTCCTATAGCAAGAGCGTAGACCCATCCACCCTCAAGAAGATAAACACGAAAAGAACATGGCATACACTACACGTATTTTCTCCTTTTGGAAGGAGGGTAAGAAAACCAACATCCTTGAGTAGTGGGGAATGTAAGGAAGATAAGCAACCAACAAGAAACACCAGGCATCCAAACATTCACATCCAACCCATTCTATCATCTTCGGTGTCCTCCCCGACACCAACAGGCATAAACTGATGCTTCTCTCCACTCAAAACATCAACATCTTCCACAACCAATTGGCCTTACTACCCCCGCATATCACAATTGCCTTATAAGATCACATCACAACACAAGTAACAGGAAACAAAATCATATCAATTGGGCTCTTGGTCCTTTAAACAAGCAAGAGGGTAACACAAAACCCAACAAGGAATCATCATTTATCACAAAAAAACGTTTTTTAATCCATATTGAATTAACTGAAATACTATTCCAAGGTTCCAAAATCAGGAAACCTAAACAATACGAAAACAATAATTGATTAAACATGCTTCCTACATCAATTTGATTGAAATAAAATTACAATAACAACTAGAGTAATTTTCATACCTTTTTATCTTTAGCCAAACAATTATAAATTTAATCCATCTTTACTTCTATTACCAATTTCCATCAAGAATGAAAATATAACAATGAAAGCATTGATATCACAATATCTAGCAAAAAAGAGGCAATAACATACAATCGATATCAATATATGTATTTGGTTCAAATATTGAATATGTCAATTCCATTGTGATCTAGTGGGAGATAACATGCTAACTCTATAGTTCCATATAAAATAATAGAGAATCAATGAATACCCTATGTCAAAAATTTCTTGTTGTTCTTTATACAAGAACAATCTACACAATGGATCACGATCGCCTCCTCCTGTGACAACTACATCCACCCGAGGATGTTACAGAATGACTGGACCAACCAAAACACAATATACTCTATTAAAATCATAGTGATCACATGCCATAATATGAAAAGGAGAAACAAGAGAAGATAAACCCAAAAGAACAATGATAAATCATATCTTATATCGAATATTGATGGATACTGCTTGGTTGCACCAAAATAGGGGGTGCACTTGCAAAAAGAAGAATATTGAGGGAAACCAATCCACTGGGGGAATGATTGACCACACAAATTCTAAAAAGATTGAAAGAAAGGTTTGAGCATCTCACACCTGAGAACAAGGAGGAAGACCAAGGGAGGAAGATATCATTCCCTTTAGAAGATTTAAAAGAGCATCAATTTATGAAACGCTGGATTTTAAAATAAATAAGATCGCACTAGACCATGTGTTTTGACTAAGTAAAATCATATTGAGCCTTAGGAAAATTAATATAGTAATTTTGGGATTTTAATCGGCCTTAAATCCCTTATAACGAGGCCTTGAATGTGTATTAGGTCATAGAAAATGTAAAATCGGCAAAACTAGAAAAATCGGGAAATTTGGAAAAGGAAATATGAAACCCTTCTAGAAACATTGTAGACTCATAAGTCTGGAAACACTATAGAGTAACCATTTGGGAAACACTATAGTTCACCAATCTGGAAACACTGAAACCTCACAGTTTCTGTGATACCGTGACACTATAGACTCACCGTTTCTATGACAGCGTGACATTATAGACTCACAGTTTCTCTAACACCATCACGTAGTAGACTCACCATTTCTATGACATCATGACACTATATATATTCCATGACACTATATATATTAATTTTATTTAACACCATGACACTGTAGACTCATCGTTTATGTGACACTGTGACATTGTAGACTCACCGTTTCTCTAACAACGTGACACTATAGATCTTTCTTGACACTGTTGATCTTCCATTTCTGTGACACCATGACACTACAGACTCACCATTTCTATGACACCATGACACTGTAGATATTCTGTGACACTGTAGATCTTCCATTTTTGTGACACCATGACATTGTTCATAAAACATGAAAAAAATTTCACAGAAATAGAAATTTGGTAAAGTGTTGGGGATGAGTCTCCATGACTTCCCAGAACACCTAACCACAAGATTTCTATTAAGGTAATGGACCAGAGAAGTATGGTCCATTAAAATAATGTACCTCGGCTGATGTGATATCTTCCCTTTTTGGAACTCATCATTCAGATATGCCTCCATGAGGCATTTCGATCCACCCATTTGGGTCGTTTTCCATTGCAAAAACCCCGACTACATATCCTATTTTCCATGGGAACAATGTATAATCCCTGCACACACTCAATACTCATCAAACCGAGAGTGTCTCTCTTATGATGGGCTACTAACCAAGCTTAATCCCAAATCATTCCTCTAGGTCTTTGTCCCTTGTGTACACCCCGATCCCATGCCCCCATTCATGAACTATGTGGACATTGATATTTTTCCTCATTATTCAAGGTATGTAGGAAGCCACCATGATGTTCAATCCCATAATCCTTGTCCCATACTAGTATCTACCTTGAGCCTTTGTGTTTCATGAAGCTCACGCCTCAACCCGAAGGACCTACTTCCTTCGGGTCCCCAATCCCTGTCTCTATTCTCAACAAGCCACTACCTATGTGACTCATCACCCCACTTCATAACATTGTGGACATTGATTCCCAACAAGCTATGATATGTAGGAAACTTCATGTAAGTTAAATCCCAACACTATCACCTCCACACCATCTCTGTCTCCATATCCTCAACATTTCATTCATTTCATCATTATTTTACCTGGGCCGCTGCATTTTAGTGGAATAATGTCACCCCATCCACATCATTGTTTCTCCAAGTATCACCTAAGAAGCTAACCATGAATATGTACTAAGAGGTTTCCTTTCCATTTCTTTTGTCCACACCAAGATTCCATGTATCACCATTCTCAAATTGTGTGGGTTTTGATCCATCCATATGGCAAAACTCTCTAGATACCCCCTCCTAAGGGCATACCCATATGATCTAATACATTCAATGTTATGATCAGTCAGATCAGTCTCTGCGTGGTGTTAAACTCATGGCATACCCTTGTTATTAATATGGGAATCCATGGAAAGCCTTGGATACATGCCTATAGAATACGATTCCCCACATACTATTTGGGATGCCTTGGGATTTCAAGCCCTCAATAAGCCATATCATAAGGGGAATAAATCTATGTGTACTAGTGTTTCAGTGTTTAGACACTCCAGTATTTCCCAATGTGACTACTCTCCTGACCGATGGTTACATCCCTGACATGACCCATTAGAATGTCATGACCAAAGAAATGTAATTAACTGGTGTCCATAAAGATATGGCATTGGGGAAGGGTTTCATGAAAAACATCTTAAAGGGAGACCCAGACTAGGAGACGACATCCGAGGATAGATCCACAGAAGGAGAGACCAACATCTCATAAACCCACTTGGATCAAGGAGAAATCTTCCTCAAAGAAGTGATGTATATCACTCGCCTTTGGAAATCAGGAATGTGGGGCATCATCTACACCTCCTCTATAGACAGATACACACCACAGAGAATGTGTCAGAAACTACATTTGAATGAAACTACTGATTTATTTTATTTGGATGACAAATTTCTTTTTTGGAGAATACAATAAGGTTGCTCTAGATTCTTCCAAATTAACCATTATTCGTTATGATAGTGTATCGAGGTAGGAAATAAAACATTCAAAAATAATATAATTTTTTAATTATGGTGTTCCTTTATCTAAAAAATAGACTACAATTAATTTTTTTTATGATTTAAGGGGAATTATATCATTTTACTTAATTATTCATATATTTTTGGGAAGAGTCAAAAACTTTTATTCAAGATATATTATTTCTAAAATCATTACCCAATTGTAAAAATGGGAATCAATGAGTCAACAGGAATGGGAGGATCTATCTAGTAAATTTTTTGATGTCCATCATTTTTTTATCCTTTAATTTAGATAAATGTCCACATGATCAAATTAAAAAAACGTGAAATTTATATAAGGATATTTTTATGGACTTTGTGTATTAATGAGATAAATATCATCATATTGTAATGGAGAATCTGTATTATACCAATTGATATGGGTGGAATTGGGATTATGAATTTGATAAAAAATTTTACTTTATAGAACATTTTATTGTGTAGATTATTCACAATTATAGTGGATCACCGTCATTTCATATAATAAAATTTCACAAAAAGATATAGGTTCGTAATAAATTTAATATAAATATTTTTATTAAACCAAGATTGAGGTTTCAAAATTTGAAAATATATTTAATGATATTTGTTATCCTAAGAGGTAGTAAATTCTAGTTGGTTGGAAAACATTTTTTTTGTAGAAACAACTTCAAGGATTTTTTAACATGGTTTATAACATAAATAGTTTTATTTTTATGGATTTAATGGATAATAATGATCATTTCTCACACATTGTTCTAGATTCGTTGATTATGTATGTATGAAATTATAATCATATTGATATAGATATAGCTTATATATAGTTTTCTAGATTCCCATTACTTATATAAGTACCAATCAAGTAATTAATAAAGAAAGGTTGACTTTTAGGTTTTAGAGAAACAATGATTTAGGAAATGGAGCATTCCATTTATTAATTGTCTGGGTTCTATGTTTCTGATTCCAAAAAAAATCTACATATTTTGATAGAATTTATTTTTGTTACTATAATTTGGATCAATATTGAATGGTTATTTAATTATGACCTTATGTGTAGTGTTTATCTATTTTAACATATGAACGTTATTTTATCTTTTTCCATTACTGAACTGATCCAAAATATATTTATAATTTTAATGGTCCCATGTTTTCATGTATTCTAAAAAGAATGAAATTATTTGATGTTTGAGAATAATATTCACCCAAGTAGAGCTATCGTGTTTTACCATTAAAATTGATGTTCAAATGGTTGATAATGTTGAACATGGATGTATAAATAATAATTTTTATGAGATAGTATTAACTTATTTTCATGGAGTGAATGGTAGGATACAAATCTAAATACATTGAAAATTGTGGAATTGATAATTCGTATTCCTACATGGATTAATGTAAGTGATGAGGGTGAAATTATTCGTATGCTAGGTGGTTCTTGTTGTGGGTATATGTTTCCAACATATATGGATTTCATTAATGGGTAAATTCAAAGTAGATCTCTAGAATGATATACAAGTTATGTTAAAAGAGAATAGTTTAGATAATTTTTAAATTGAATTTGATTCTTTGCTGGTGGTTAAAATCATTAGAAACATATCTGGACATATTTCAAACACTCTACTACCATAATGTATATTTTTTGTAAATTTTATATACTCTATCCATGTTCATGTATCAACATGTTCTTTAAGAGTGAAATCAAGTGGAAGATAGACTCAATAAGAAGGAAATATTTTCTAAAGAATCGGTTTGGTCTTCTAAATCACTTGATTCATAGGTTTCCTTGTTTTATTTTTAGGTCACATGTGTTTTTAACAATCAAATATTCCCTTTATCTTTCTAACTATTAATTTATTCTTATTTTATAAAAAATATGGGGCTATGTTTTTGACTTACTTCTCGTAATGGTTATGAATATTATAATTTTCTTATTATAATAAATTTTACAAATATTTTCAAATTTAAAATATTAATTTAATTTGGTAAATGTTTTTTTATTATATTCATAAAGAAATTATTTTTAACGTTATTTAATGTTTATTATATTTTATTTCTTGACTAATTTTATTTTCCTAATTTTTTAATGGTAGTAAGATGTGTTTTCAGTTTCTTTTTTATATTTTTTTAATAATCCTTTTTAATCAATAAAATGATATTTAAAAAAAACTAATAGTGTTTACTATTATATTTTATTACATTCATTAATTTAGTTAATTTTTAAAAATTCTTATAATCTATACTTATTTATTATTATATTTTATTTATATTAATAATTTCAACTACTATTTAAAAATATAGTACTTTATTTAAATTATAATATTTGTAATATTAATTTAATTTTTTTTATTAATTATTGTTTTTAAATTTTTAAATATAATTTTTCATTTTAGGCTAAAATTAAGAAATTAAGACAATAAACCCCAAAAAAAACAATTCCAATAAAAATAAATTTTTTAAAAAAAATTAATAAATTATCTAATAATAATAATTATATAAAATAACAATGAACTTATAAAAATAATGATTTTCAAGAATATATCATGTTTGAGAAGAAAACTAAATTTCAATCTCAAATTTTACATCTGGATAACATGATCATTTTGTGAGTTAATTAAAGAGAATCAAAATATTATGATTAGAGGAGAGGGTCGGGCACTTGAAAAATTATAATTTATTTTTTTAATGGAAATTAGTAATTGAATGATTTACAGCATTCATAGAACATCATTTATTGGGTATTTATCATCAAAATTAATTTTTATAGTCATTTGTGATAGAATTCAATATTTGTGATGCTTATTTCTGATAAATAACAAATCCATCCTAAATAATGGATGTTATTATTATCATATTTTCCATTTAAAAAAGATTTGATTGATTGATTATGTCAAAATTAACCCAAACCTATTTTTAAATGATACTAAAAATCATCGTGACAGATCATTAAATTTATCTCAATCGCAATCCTATAGTGAAAGAACAATGCAATTTCATTTTAAATAATTATGGTGTAACATAGAAAACAAAAACACTCATATCGCGTCCTATTAATAATTATTTGAACTCCCCCATGCATGCCTCAAATGGGTCGGCGCTATCGACTATGGTAGAGGTATCCACAAAATCATAGGAGGTGTTAATTCTAAATGAATCCTGCCACCTACTATCACTCATCATTATTCACATGGATAATAATTGAATTAAAAACAACAACATAGTATTAAACATGAATATATAGTATCAAATCCATATATGATATGAAATTATACAACTAAATCATTGGGTATATCCATACATCCTAAATAGATGTATTCTTAAACATGGACACTGTAATAGTGGTTGATGTATAGGAAATACCACTCCATCAGTTGTTGTATTATCTCATTATCACCATGTTCGGTTATCTCTTACTGTCGGAATATTTTTTTTCTTCATATAATCAAGTTGAATAATATAAAAATATGCATGCATTGTGATCATTAATACTTGGTATGGTAATCTAACATAGTGAGACGACCGCATTAACATCTAGTCCAATATTCATCAATACTAAGTATATAAAAATAAATGTAACCTAACATCATCCACAAATAGATAAATATTTATGATCAAACCATACTAAGAAACACATCTCTCACATTTATTATGCTCACCAAATAGAATTTTTTACTTGTATTATATATAATAATAGCAATTTGATCTCAAATCCCTTCACAATTCCCACATAATAATTCATTGTAGATTCATAGATCATGAGATCCTAGAGGAAATACATGTCTTTACCTATCTCTTTAGTGATGAATGAAATGTACATCTCCAAATGTGATAGTATTATACATGTCATGATTTTAGAGGAAATACACATCTTTGAATCTATAGTAATATATTAATGTGAATGTGTAAAAAAATTCCTTGGCTTTTTTTGTGTTATAGGTCCACCTATTCATAGTGTTGCTGGTAGAATAAGATAATCCATTAGTTCCATCAACATTTTCTTCAAACCCAGTGTATTAATGTATATTCCATTGAGTTCAAATTACAAAATAAGATAATATATAGAGATCTCTATTGATAAATCGTTAAAACAATTTTTATTATAAATAATAATTATAATTAAAATAATAATAATAATAATAATTTACACATAAATTTAATTTACCTAAGCATAATTCATTTATCAAAGAGTTTTAAATTTCCCAGACATGGTTTCACTATGTCATTGATATCAAGAAGAGTGCAATAAGATTTTGTTTTCCAAATATAGAGTTGTCACATGCCTTCACATTCAAAATAGAGTATTATCTAATATATGAACTCTAAATGGTACCCATACATGCCTATAAATTAAAAACTCCCCCAGTATCATGCAACATCACCTCACGGGACACTATTAGTCATCTAATCATTGATCGAACCTCCCTAGTCTATGAACATGGATTTTTCTATGATACTCTTGTGAAATGTATTATGCACACATTGGGGAACTATTTGATCATATTTATTAGATTGATAATCATGGTTTATGCATTGATTCATGTGGTGATATTTTCTTACAGACTATCCTTCAATTGGGTTGTGGTTAAAGGGAATCCATGACTCTTCACCAATTCTATGCCCTATGGTTGATTTTTCCCACTCAAGAATTATTCATCCTTTATATTCGATAACTCCTATATCTTTAGATACCCTTATCTAGTTTTCATAATTTCCATCGCTGCACCATCAATCATGTAAATACTATTCAGTAAATTTTACCATTAACTTCATCTCATCCAGGGGATCATTGAAATGAATGTTTAAATCCATAAATAAAATGTTCTAATAATAAAAAATATATAGAGTTGTAAATGAGTGTAAAATTACCTTCAACAACTCTTAATCCATAATTTGTATCAAATTGATTCTAAATCCATTATATGATTACCTTCAATATAATTCTAGGGTATGTGTCAGCCTTTGTAATTCATTTGAGTGAATGTTTTTTCAATTGGATTTTAAAATGGGCCGAAAAATCTATCTATGTTATCTCAAAAAACATATATTGGATTTTAGTGAATTAAATGGAATTGGATTCCTTACATCACCTAAATTAATGACCTGATTTTTTTTGTTAAAAATCATTCCATAAGTTCTATAATTTTAACATAAGTGTTTTAGACCTAAAAACACATACCATAAATGTAATTCAATTCATGCCATCAATTTTCAAGATTCCTTGGACGTTATTACTATAATTTTTAATTATAATACTATACTATAATTTTTCTTCCAAATTCAATGATGAAGTAGTAAAATAAGGAGAGATAATTTCTTTCGAATAAATATTAATTTGTAATAAAATAATCATTCATTTAACTTATGAATCATTCAATTTCTAATGAAGATCCTCTATTTTGGACAATTTTCTCCATCTGGATGCCTTATACCAGATAGAATCATTTTATATCTCTATATTCTCCCAAATTTATTTAATTAAAAGGTGGATATAGGTAAAAAATTACGTTATGAATAATATTTATCCTCTAAAAATTCTCTCCACTACTGGAATAATTACATAGCATCACTCAAAAACTACCAAAATATTATCTAAATGGAAAAATCCCCTCTCAAACTAAATGGATAAGTCCATTCAATTTGATACTCTATTAAAGGTGTATTTACTATATCTCCTTTAGAATTGAATATAATAATAATTTATTTTAAAAAATCACATGTTGATTTATTAATTTATTAAATAGCATCATGTAATTATAATTTTTTCTATCAAACATAATGAAACTGAAACAAGAATCAAATTCAGAGTACTATCAAAGTCATTCCTAGGTGAGAATCCATACTATTACATCCTCCCCTCTGTATAATATCATATTCTTGAAAAGAAAACAAACCATAGATATCCCAATAAGAACATTCAATCAGAATATTTATAAATCAAATGCTGGGAACCTCTATTCAGTGGTTATATATTAAATTGAAAACAATAAAAGTAATGTAAACAACTAGAACTATTATAAAAAAATAAAAAATCTCAATATAAGATATAAAATTTATGTCTCCCCTCTACGTGTTAACAAAATAATAGGGTTCATTCAAGATACATTCAATTATATAAATAAAGTTGAGATGGTAATCATATTTATTAAACCAATTTTAATAATACTACATTTACATTATAAATCCCATCCATGTTGGTACTCTCATAAGACCAATAAAATAAGCCAAATTTTTAAATTCTCAATCATCTAGATTTAAGATATTAAAGATATCATCATTTGACACAATGAGGATTACTAAAAACCTTACTTTATTTCTCATCAACATTTACTATACATACCAGTAAAGTGCATCATTCTCAAAAAAATTAAGGAAGTGCTTATTGTTTCTACAAAAAAATTTACTGATCATGTCTAATCTTCTAATCAACTACTTCTTATGAATCTAAAAAACAACTCAATGATCCTTAAAACTATTCAAAGAATAAATAAATTTAGTTATATAATCTAAACAACACAAAATATCATTGTTTAACCCATCGATCACATGTAATACCGTATCATTTATTTTCCAGACAAACCACCAATACAAATTTCTTATGATTTCAACAGTAGGTATGCCCTATCTCAACTCCTCTTCAAATAATTACTTTTAACACTCAGATATGTTCAAATACACACTCTAATGGTTGATCTATGAGGTATATAAGTATATTTTATACCATTAAAATGAAACCAATGATTAATAGTGCTATAAAACTATAAAATAAATTAATTTTAGAAGGATCTGCTGACCAAACAAACCATAGACAATTAACTTTACTATTTCCTAATTTCCACATATTCATAATTAAAATAACAATGTATAGCATTGATTATAATTACATCAAGTGAAAAAACTTCACATCATTCACTCATATTCATAATTCATGGCTCAAAAATTACAAGGCATCCCATCAAACATGAATTATCATCTTTTTAAATATCATTACCATCTCTGATAACCAATCTAAGTTATAATTCAAATGTATCACCTAGTGAAAAGAAATTATTTTGATACTCATAATCATTCTTCCTCTATAAAAAATGATTTCAAAAATCAATAAATATATATATGAGAAAAAACCCAAAACATCATCCATTTTCATCACAATAACACTCGATAACAATGACTTTCCCTTTACATTGGTCAATCATTATTTCCATAATAACTATATAATGGTTTAGAAAATTGTTCATCACTCTACTATGGTAGATATATTCAAGGTGGTTTTGTATCCACACATCTCTTTCCAAAACTATTTCCCTCAATGGGTGACAATTTATCTAGACCCATGTAACCAAGTCTAAATTGGATGACCCAATTAATGTAGAAATGACCAAAAATGACATGTTTTAGGCTTTATCATAACAATAGATTGTAAAATAGTGACATTATAATTCCCTTAAAATAATATTCATATATATTTTCATAATCCTCACACTAATTATTATATTGAATTATTTTTATATTTGTATACACCAAATCAACAAAAATAGTTATCATAAATGAGAAACATCACATTACACTACCATATGGATTATTATCATCTAGAAAATATGAATAAATGAATTATTTAAATCCATTTAATGAATTTTACATGTCTGGGGCCAAGACAAATTAAATTATGGAAATAATAACTTGCAAGCATATTCATAAGTATTATTAATCTCCTTGTATCTACATAAATTCTACAGTGTTTCTCATAATTAAGATTATATAAATAAAAAAAATCATCATTTGAACTGTAATCAATGTTACCTCATTAAATATCCATATTATTCATGAAGAAATTCATAGATTCTTAGATATATTTAAATAAAGGATCTAAATTATAAATTAACTCAACACAAAGAAGAGTGTAATTTAGGGCTCATTTCAAAATTTCCCTATCATCCGAAAAGTTATAGATAACATCACATATTATGGCTATAATCTATGTCAAATTAAGAGATTAAAAATTAGTTATCTGGAGGTAAGTCATAGTATCTTAATAGTTTACTCAATTTCAACTTCTCACCATATCCACCAATGTAATGTTTTATTCACTATTCTCAATGAAAACTTCCAACTATTGTTAAAAAAAATATAATGATCCCGATATCATATAAAATGATTATTATATAAAATTTTAGTTTCATGTGAAAATAATTGTGATTTTTATCTGTAAAAAATATCATTTTTGGATTATATATTCATAAGTGATGGTATATCTTTGAAACCTTCAAATTCATATGTGATTGAAGAATGAATCCAAAAAACTATTATAATATATATATATATATATTATTCCTATATTAGTTGGAATATATGATGTTTCTTTGAGAAATAGATCATTATTTTAAAAACCTGTAAACATGTTAACTATAAATAGTGTATATTTTATGACGTTTAAATAATGTGAAAACAATTTTATGTTACATAAGAAAAGCTTTATCATTGCACATGTAGTTACACTAACCTGTACTGGTGAAGGATTATATATATATAGTAATTTATCAAAAAAATGATTAGGGTGTATCCTTAGGAAAAATAAGAAGTTGGTATCATACGAATCAAATTAATTAATGTTCCAACATAAAAATCACAGAAATGTGGTCTGGAGATAAAAATGGTAATAATATCAATAAATACTTATGGAAGTTATGTCTATAAAGAGAAATTATATATATATTTTGATAATTAAAAATAAAAATATATATTCACAAAAAAATCGTTAAACATTTTCCAATGAAGACGGTTGGAGTTGATCAAGGATTGTAATTTCTCAATATATTACCACCATGGGAAGTAAGACATGGTGGATAATGTGATGATAAAAAAAGATTATTTAATCTTATGAATGATAATGGTTAAAAGAGAACTAATATTAATGGATATGAAAATAATGGACCTAGTAATCATAAGGTAAGTGGTGGAATCCTACCTCGCCTAAACATATTCTCAATAACCCATCCCTGGGAATATTAATGAGGCACATAAGGATAATATGGAGCTACAGATGAAGGTGGAAAATATTTTGGATTTTAACCTTCATAAATACAAATTTGTGAGATTTTGAATGTGAATATGTTTCCTTGAAATACTAAAACTATAGAATTAGTTGTTGGATGATTCTCATGGATTTTCACCGACTATTCACCTAAAAAGTAGAAAAATGTATAGATATTGATACACTCTTGCATATAGGTTATTTGTACAAAAACTTTCACCTTGCAAATGGGTAATTCATGAAATCTTCTATAATTATTTGATTAAATAAATTTTTACATGTAACATTTTGTATACAATTATGAATTGATTGATGTTGGCATAAGTTTAGATTTCTATAGGAAAAAAGGTTGTATACTGACACATTTTTTATTGTGCATGATTCCACTAAAACCTAAGAACAATGTACCCCAAACCACCTACCATGTATGGTGTATTTTAAAAATATTTATTTATTAACATGGCTTATTTAAAATTAAATAAACCAAGAGGCTTCACCCAAGAAACATCTGTTGTACAATTCCAAGGGATATATCTACTCACATGGTTGTTTCACAGTTCACGTAATTGAATAGAGAAATAGTCCACCTAATGTGATGATAAATGTAGATCAAAAAACATAGATAGTGAAAAAATTGTTTAAAGATGCATACTGATTGTGTTCCTTGATAGAATTCAGAACAAATAACCTCAAGGTTAGCTTAAATTATACCTTATTGTTTTCATTAATTATGCATCTTTTATATCTTAGTTACACAGTACCTATATTCCTCCCCAACCACCCTTAAACAGTAAATTAAGAAACCTAACCACTCCTTGACACTGAGTAATGACTATTGAAGGGTAATTTGGACTTATTAAAGGTGGAGAATCATATTGGGAAACGAAATTATATACTTAAAGGGATCTGGAAGTCCATATAAAGAAGAAAAACCTTGTATTTTATAATGTTTTTTCTTTATATTCTAGTTTTTATAGATAACTAATGTATGATAATTTTTTATATTCACCATATGTAACAAATCCCCCCCAAGTATCAAGGTTTTTGGTGATGATGGTGATTTTTCTATGGAATTATGATTTACTTGATGTGTTTGTGGTAATTCATGCATGTGGGTTATAATTTATTCATTTCAATATCTATCCCTTCATCATATACTTTTTATCATAGGGAGATTAATGTATTTGAGGATATCCAATGGAATTAATATCAATTAGTACATGACTATTAGATGAATTCACCATCCCCTTATGGTTGGTTTGTATGATGTCCTTAAAATTTACCTATCAGGACAATAAAATGATTTTAGATGACTTAGTCATAATTTACATGAGTAGTGAGGTTTTTATTCCTTTAAATCATAGCGTTAAACTCATTCGAAATACATGACACACATGACCGAAATAATTTCCATGAACACCATCAAATAGTATAAATCTGATGTTCTTTTATAATAAAAAACTAATCTTCCATTTCTCCAATTTAATATATTTTTGACATAATCATATTAGAGTCATCGTAATAGTTTAATTTTGATTCACTAAATGATTTTTGACAATGAAATAAAATATTCAAATAATTTTAAAATGGTTTATGTTGACAAATACATAGGGCTCCCCAAGGGATCAACACTAAACATCCATTATACCAATTATGAAGTTGAGATTGAATTTTATTTAGGCCACCCAAAAGTATATATTTAGGAGAAATACAACAAAATTATTCCTCTATTATTGAGAAACCTTCTAATTAATTATTTTTAATCATATCATGGTCAATTAATTTGAAAATAAAAACAAAATAAAATCCGAAATATTATACTTTATTATTCTTTTCTATTTTTTATATTCCTCTTTTATTATAAGTATGTAATTTTTTTTGTGTATAATTATTATTTATTGATTAATATTTGAATTGATTCTAAGAGTGATAAATTATTATAGAGACTCCACTTTGATTAATGATTTAATGAATATTGCAATGGAATAGATGAGCACATCTGGGAGAGAATATACCAAATGATCCTATAGAAAATGCGGAAGGGGAAGATAATACTATTTTCCATGGGGTTATACATTAATGTACACACATGAAGGGGGATACAAATAAATACCACTATTTATGATGGGATATTTACTATAAAAAATAATGTTCTTAATTTTTGTCAGGATTTGTTCAATAAGAGACAGAATAATACATTTCAAAATCTCAGGAATTTCAGATATCACCTCAATGAAATATAATGGAGTACATATTTTTATTCATCAATATAGTACATCTGAGCATTGTCTGACCACATATTCAAGGTATATTTTTTAAAAACTAAATCCATTTATTATGTATCTTTTTCGACATCTAGTTAATTGTAGTTTTTACTAAGTGAATACCTCAATTATCACCTTAACAATTTCATGGATTCATATAGAAATTACTATTATATTCAGGTGTAACAAGATGTTATAAAATTTCAACTATTTATTTTATCACTGGTGGATAAGGAAACATATTTTATTAAAGGGTTTTTATAGTTCCTTATTTTTATATGAAGGGATCTTTCACAATCCTTCATAGAGAAAAATATTCCCTATCCAATATAATGACGATAAGAAACTATATTCATAATATTCAGTAGTTTGAGTCCGTATCCCATTACGATTAATGGGAGAGCTTCAGTTATTTTGAGGAGGTTCTCACACCATAGTTTACCACAATGGATTCTGGTCAAAAATTTATATTGTGGACTTAACACGTGCATAAATACTATGGTAGTTGTAAAAGAAAGAGGTATGACTATAATGAATATACTAAAAGGGTTATTTGATTTTATATATTTCATGATATATAATAATTTTAAATGAAACTATAATTAAAGAACAAACAATAATAGAATTCATAATATTAAGAAAACCACCATTATACCAATCTAAATGAACTCAGTGTCAGTGAAAATCGATGTACCCATTCTTAGTAGTACCAAACTAGTTAATTCCATTCAAAAACCTCTAGTACTACTATCATCACTTCTTTTGTACATTTTTTTTGTAGTAGTTATGTTGGTTGTGTTGTTAGATTGCATGTTCTATTTTTGATAATGTGTTTTGGTGGTTGTACATGTAGTAAATTGGAATGGTTGACTATTTGTTCATCCAATAGAGTGGTTGGTCATGCCATTGGTTATCATGGTCAACTATTATTTGTGTGGTAGATAAGTTGGTTGTGTATTATATTAGAAGGGAATTTTTTTTTCTAATAGAATATTAAATCAACTACTTGGAAAGATCGACTATGTGAATCAGCTACATAGATATATCAGCTATGTGATTCGGCTACGGGGAAGGATCAGCTTTGTGAATCACCTATATGGCTTTATCTGCTATGTGGATGGATCAGCTATGTGAATTATTTATGTGTATTGAACATCTATATTGTTATATAGGGTGTGTGTATTAGTTACAGGGATCAATTGGCTATGTTATAGATCATCTAAGTGAATCTACTATGTGAATTGGTTACATAAAGCTTTTGTTTATGTGGGTATTTCGGCTATGCGAAATTGGTGATGTGGATTTCTCTGTCAGTTTTGTTAAAATTACCAGACATGAATTTTAGCGGCATGAATCATGGGAATTAAAAGGATTTTTTACATAGGATAACAATATCCTTCAATTCTATTGATAATAGATACTATAAATTAGAACCTGTTCGTGGAGTTTAATGAGAAATCCAATAATTAATTAATTATTTTACCATTTGGAATTCTAATCATTAAATATATGTTGATACTATAAACAAATAAATTTCCCTTATTTCCTTCCTAAATGATTTCTATTGATATTGGAGGTCCTTAAGCCCTTCCCTTGGATTCATCTAACCCCACTATCATTGGTTCCAGTTTCTTCGAATACTGACACTATCTTGTGTAAAACCCTTATTTTGGTGCATCAAATCACATCAAACATCATTAAGTTAGGGTATCCTTCATTTATCACCTACTATATCATGTGGAACGGGATATATATTTGTATCAATAGTACATAAGGTATTTTTCTTGTCATATTTATAACTAGAGTTATAATTAACCAACATGAAAAAGCCATGATTATTTATTAATTACAAAGGTTATAATATAACTAACATGAATAAGCCTTAAATGCCACTTTATCTCATTAGTTATATAATAACCAACATGGTAAATAAGATTTTTCATGTTCATTAATATATAATCGATGTGATAAAGATTCTTTTTCTCATTGCTTATCTAATAACTGATGTGGTAAAGTAGAGAAAACTAGTTTTTCTTGAAGGATATCATATAATCACTGTGAAACCCACTATTTATAATGTCGGTTATTATATAACCCTTAGTATATTCCATTATAAATTTTATGAATCATCTATTTTAATCATTTTGGGGTTATTCTTTCTCACGAAAATTGACTCATTCCACCCACATTGAATCCCTAACACCCTTCACATCAATCATGTGGACCCCAATATTGAATTTTCGTCATCATAAATCTACAGATTTTGTTTTCTCGTTATAATGCATTCGATATGATCATCTATTAGGTAATCCTTACACTTCAAACCCCTTTTTTGTCCATACAATGGTGAAAATTCTCTAACTCCCTACTTTTTTTGATTCTGAGGACTCAAATTTGGCTTTACTGTCTTCATTAATCATCAGGTTTTTTTCGGCCTCATCATTGCATGCTCGAGTATAAATCTTCTCCCTTCAAATACTGCATTACCATTTTCATTTACCATAGGAATGTGTTGATTTAATTTTAAAGGTACCTCTAATGCATTATATCTATTTTTCTATTTTTGTCAAAAATTTAGACATTATATACATATATTTATTTTTTTCTAATATATAGAAATGTGTTTTCACAGAATTTTTTCATTGATGTTTATAATACATAACATCATAAATTTCTTTACTGAATCTCTAACTCATTCTTATTGGGGGGATTTTTGTAAATCATTCAGTGTTTATGCATACAATTCCATGTATAGAGATAAATTTCAAATAGTTTTTTCATTTATTATTGAATTATTAATTCTAAAATGTAGTATATGAATACGTTGAAATTTTCTTACAACTAAATATACAATATTATATAAGTATTGTATATGAAAATCAACACTTTTCTGGTCATGTGAGAAGATTATAATCTTGAAAAATAATATACAGAATATTTAGTTTTTATATTATGAGTTATTATAAATATAATGTTGAAATCATGGTTCAATATACAATAGGCCCTATAAATTTACTCTTTTACATATCATTAATATATTTTGATAGAATGGTAACTAATGGTTAATGAAATCTTTAACTGAATCAAATTTCAAATTTTAACATTGTGTATCATAATTAGAAATTTCCTAGTTAAATGTGTAGATACTTATATGGAATACATGGGTTATTGAGTCCAATTAAACAATTATTCATGAATTACTATGCCTTTTATGAATGATATCAGATTTTGATTGACATAATAGATGAGATATGGGTTAAAGTATAAACCAATATATTCTTATCTAAGTAATTTTGTAAAGTATGTACTCATTTTGGAATACTTTTTATGTTTAAATGGTATCATAGACCATGAAATTTTAAAAAAAATCACAATACTCCATATAATATTGAAAATTTAATTAAAACTCATCAATAAATTTACATAAGCTATTTGAATAATCTGGACTAATATTTTAATGAAGAACTCCATCAAATGATTCTAAAAAATGCACCATCACCATGTATTTTAACTAAATTCCACTATAGAAATACCAAAGAACTAGAAATTAGAGGGTTTAAAGATTACGATACTCTATGATTCAATGTCATCATTTAAATAAAATTCATTACCTCTCACCATTTAATATTGAAAAAATGTGCACCTCAATGCGAATTCAAAAAATAAAAAAATAACACAGTGAACCAAATCACAACAGAAAATAAACCCTTTTGAGAAATACTTGATGAAGCCACAATTTTTTCACTGGAAAAATGAAATTCAACACATGTAATGAAAAACATCTTAGAGAATTCAGTCATTTCTCCAAGATATCTTAGTGGATTCTAGTTAGTAAAATTCAATTTTGTGATTCATCTAATTTCATTCAGAACAAAATGTAAAATTTCATATTGGTCATGCAATATGTTATTATTTAAATTACATCCATGAATTTCCTCTTATTATTGACCCAAAATATTTAAAGTCAAACTCCATTATTTTATAGAACTTAAAAATTATTCTATTCAAATAAGCATATTTTTTTAAAATCTCATGATTTTATTACTTCCAAATAATGACATCTTCCATATAAATTTACTTTATTTTATATTTTATTTCTTATAATCATTATAACTAACAATAAATTTTAACTCTAGTGTTATTAAATTTATAAAAATTATATTCACTATTATTGAAAATCATAGAAATAGTTTACTGATTTTTTGTTCCAAAAGTGTGTACTCTTGATTATCATTGAAATAATCTACCATTTCCCACTCATACTGACTTTTTTATCCACTTTATTGTTTTAAAAATATATTAATTTTTTATTTTTTTATAGATAATAAAGATATGATTTTGGATTATAGAACTCAGAATAAGAGATGAATATATTTATGGTGTTGATTCTTTTTTGGACTATTCTAAACAAAATGTTCAAATGAATAACATTTTTCCTATCTATTTATTAAATGTTTAAATATGATGATGTTAAAAATAATTGAGATCAAATATAATTTAATTTTTAGTGTTTTAATATGAGTTATATATCATGGATTTAGCATTGTAAAACTAGGGATAATTTTGTATTTATTTATGATGATTCATTGAAAGATGATAACTCTGATCAAATTAAATAAACGATTTGTGACATTGAAGTAGTGGAAATTTAAAATGAAATGATGTCTGAGATTCTATAATATGATGATGAAAACCCAATGTATCTATGATTTCAAAAAGTACGTTTTTATTAAAAATGTTATGAATGATTAAAATGAATGAAAAACTTTCATATAGTGACAAAAGTTTTATAGTAACTAAATTTTTTGAAATATATTCCTCTTAAAGACAATAATCTTCCAGATTTTAATTATTATGTGAAGAAAATACTATGCCCAATAAGATTGTGGTTACAAAATAAATACATTATTGTCCTAATGACTCTGTGTATATAGGAAGGAATACAATTTTTTTCCAGGTGTTCTAAATATGAGACATCATGGTACAAGTTGAATGAAAAATCACCAAATTATTAAGAAGTTACAGAAACCCCTACCATGGAACATTTTTATCTTCCAATAATAACTTATTTGAAACATTTATTTTAAAATAACATGACGAAAAAAGGTCACGATGGAAAGCATTTGAATGGACATGTAATGGAAAATTATAGAATACATCTGATTGTCCACAGTGGGAGAAAATTGATTATTAGTTTCGTAAATTCAAAAATGATGTTGTGAATCTCATACTGGGACTGTGCGTGGATGGAATGAATCCATATCAAAGACTTCGTAGAATATATAGTTAAAGGACTATTTTAATGGTAATTTAAAACTTATATCCTGATTTTTTTTATGAAACACAAATATTTTATGTTTTGTTTAATGATACCTGGACTAATATAGCCTAGAAATGATATTGATTGATTTCACAATTAATTGATTATATGAACATTTTATTTAAGGATGATATTAGGGTGAATGATTCTTATAAAATGGATTATTATTCATCTCCATTAAATGATTATGATCAATATAAATGACATCACAACATGTGGAAAATTCTCTATAAACAATGTTAAGGTTCTTAAATGTTGTCCAACTTGTGAAAAACAAACATCATATTATCAACTACATCATGGTATTAAAATATTAGAGATGGGTCATCAAAAGTATTTTTTTCTATAAATCACTATTATAGAAGATTTTAAAAGGAACTCAAAATCTCACAATTATATTTTATTACTCCAAAAACATTATCCACTGATCGGTATTTTGAGATGGTGAAATACTTTGATGGTACATTTTGAAATACACACAAATCAATTAAAGATAGAAATATTTGGAAGAAACTATCATTATTCAGCTACAATATTAGAGATGTCATGAGGTCAAACATAACATTTATTTTATGCATGTGGAGAAGAATATATTTGACAGCTTGACTGAAACATTACTAGATTTTTATGAAAACACCAAATATGGGTTGACTGCCAGATTGGACTTAATCTCAATAGGAATAAGTTTGGATTTATCTCGCACTCATTAAGTAAGATGAAAATTACTGAACCAGAACTTTCACACATTATTCAAGAGAGATAAAATTGTCTTTTTTCATTGTCATCGTGATATCTATGTTCTACAGGGATAATATTTACATATAAAATTTTTATGCATTTAATTGATTTCATGGTTATATCTAGGAAATATCATGATTTTCATTTCATGATGCAATAAATCCAACCAATTTCATAGTGTGTAATATTTCCCATTTGTGTTAGTATTAATATAATAATGGTTTTTTATTTTTAAAATTATAATTTTAAAAAGGTTATTATTCTTAGTTCTTCAAATAATTTAGATAATGAATCATTTCATACACCTTTTCAATTAGAAATGTATTTTCCTCCATATTTTTTGGTATCATGGTGAATTTAAAGGTTTATTTGGTGTGCGAAATAATGATTTAGGAACTTGTATATCTATATTGTATATACCCTTTTCAAATGTATAAAATGTTGTTGAAGGTGTCTGTTAAGAAACCATATCAATCTGAAGCCTCCATTGTTGAGAATTGTATTTATAATGGTGGTTGAAGAATATTTTATAATCTAACTATCTATAGTATAGTAGATTTTCTTTCTTACATTTATACATGAATGATTTAATTTTGTGGGAAAGGGGATATGTGGCCTAAAAGTAAAATCATTGACAAATAAACATATAAAGAAGGTGAATATGGACATCATGAAAAACTTATATGACACTCATCCATATATAACATTTCATATTAATGTGTTGAAACAATATTATCCGGAGATGAACTATTTGTTGATTTTGAATGAGAAAAATGAAAAAAATAATTCATTTTATGAAACGAGGATTGTTAGATTAGATGAATCCAAATAATTAATCAAATTAATGGGTGGTCTGAGTTTAAATTTGGTAATATAGTGTGGGTATGAAATAAATGGATATATATATATATAGAAAATAATAGATTATGATAGAAAAACATCAGTCTAGATTATTAACGTATTATTTTTCATAGAATCAATGCATTTTTTGATGTCTAAAGACAATAACCCAATATCTGCATCAAGTGGATATTATGTTGACATTGGATAAACTTTGGAGGTTGATTACATTAATGTTTGATTTAATGTATATAACTATAAATGGTTTATTGGTAACAATAGGGATTGACATTATGAATATGGAATGATACAATTTAATCTGAATAGATCATAAGAAACAATTGATTCTTTCATAAATGTGACGCATGTAAAACAAATTTTCTATGTTCTTGATGAATATGATATAGAGTGGTCTACAGATTTACCAGGAAAACCAATTATGTTGATGATCATAAACATTATGATGATGCTGATTTATGTGATATCCCCACTTGTATGGAAAAAATAATAGATTGTATTTATAAGGATGTCATAGACATGGATTCTTCTATACAGAATGATCATGATAATGGAATTTGGGAAAACAAACCTTTAGTACATTCCTAATATTAAATATAAAATAAGATTATATTTCATTTACTTTTTTAAATTTCATAACATGTTATATTTTTTAATTTTATTTTCATTACTAAAAACACATATTATAACTAATAAGATAATATTTTATTTATATTAGTTTTTTTTTGTATATTTTACTATTTTTAACCATCCATAACATAAATTTTAATTTACCATGTTGAAAAATAATTATTTTAAATCTAATATGTTCAATAAAAATGTGTATATCTTTATTGGAAATAAAATATTATTTTTTTTGTAAAAATTAATTTGTTAGGTTGATGAACTTTTCTATTCACACAAAATTTTTGGATTTTTTCTAATTCATTTATATGACATTACATATCATCTTATTGTAGTCCTCAAATTATCCATCTATAAAAAAATAAATAAAAATTTCCTAGGTTTTGTTTATTTAACTTTTTTACATTTTTTAATTTTTCATTACTTATTTACATTAATATTTAATAGCTGAGTTTTTATATTTTAATACTAATTGTTTATTTCTTTTATTTATGGGATAATTATTGATCAATAAACTGATCCTCCACATACTTCTAGAGATGATCGTACTCCTACCTCAAGGTAAGAATGTCACATACTCATATTGATTAGCCTCGTAATTCTTTACAAAAAATTCTACTTCCACAATGCCAAAGAAGTGTTAAAGGTTTGGAAAAACGAAAATCACATATTTATTAAAAATATCAGTTTCTTTTTGGAAGGACGAGAGGATACTGGTAGACATTAATGATAATAATATTCCATGAGGTCAAAATTCAAAATAATTAAAGAATTTTATAGAAGTTTTGTTTAAATGAAAGGTTATTATTTTGATTGACGATTGGAGACGTGTTGAAAAATTGATAGTATATCACTTGTGGGAGACCATTTTGTTAATATAATTCATTATTATTTTACAAACATTGATATGTTTATAGTAATATATGTGTTAACCCCTCTTGCAATATGACATATGATATACATGATAATAGAGGATTTGGGATGAAATGTTTATCATTCGATTCTAGGAGATGGTGGGATTATAAATCAACACTCACATATGAATTTTATTTTGGGTATAGGATACATCATAATCCATTTGATATATATCCATTTGTAGATAAATATAAATAGAATAAATTTGTTGAATGTAGAAGATGATAATTTTTTATAAGTGAAATGTTACTGTTTAGAAGTCATTTTTATATTGATGATATAATTAATGATTTGTTTGTAAATTTTTTATAATGAATAAGGAGAACTCATCAGATGATCCAATCCTAAAATATATACACTTATATTTTAAATTTGGGAGGGTGTACATTATTCGATTAAAAAATGATGGATGAAAATTTTGAAAAACTATGATCTGATTCTTCAGGCTCTGCAAAGTTTGACCCCCTAACCCCTCTAGACATGAAAAATGGAAGTGGAATTGGATAAGAAAGAAAGGATGATATCATAAAGAATATTTTATGTTTGTAGTTGAGATGACTGCATGATATTTACTTCATTAACATATTTATGTTAATTATATTATTTATATATTGTAATTCATTATAAATACATCCAAATATTTCATATAGAATTGTCTATATAAGAAAAGTACAAAGGGTGTATTTTTAGATAATGGTAGGATTGATATTTTTTCTACAACATTGGGAAATCCCAAACACCCAGGTCATGTACGAGGATACTCAGAAGTTGAATCAGTGGAACAAGTGTTTTCATGTTATGAATATTCTTTAATGGAGGAAATTTATAATAAATAGATTAATTGGAAGTTGAAGTTCAGGATATTCATGTGATGATGGTGGAAAGGAACATAGATTCAGTATAGTCGATGTTTGTAGACATGAAAATATAGTTTCAAACTGCTAATCACACACCTTTACCTCTAATAGCCACTCCCACTTCGCATACTTATCCTACTCCCCCACCTCCTCCTATAGATCCCAGTCATTCTTATCATACTATTTAACCCACTCCACTCTAGGTTCCCATTTATTGTGAGTTATAAATTAATTATCCAAAAACATTGTTTCATATGAAATGATATTTTATGTCAGTGATACCATTCATCATCAATACATAGTGATATAGAATAATTCATTTATTGTTTATGATATTTTAGGAAAATAAGAAAAATACCATTTCATACAGATAAGGTGAGTACTTTTGGGATAATTATAGGCTATTTTTTACTTTTTACATCTAGACTTGTTATACATATTCCCATAATCGTATGTTTATATTTTACCATTTATTTTATTTTTATATTATTTTTTTTATCATTTTATGTTTAATATATTATTTTAAATTATTTCAAGAATACATTAAAGGTAAAAAATACATTACAGGAAAAAAATACATTGTGTAACTTCATATATGGTTTCTACCAGTCTTGAAATATTTTTAATATATTCAAGTTTATTATTGGATGTATGAGATTACATTTGAAGCTGGTGTTTGTGGGACTGAAATGAATGTGGGGAATTTGAAAATAAAGATCATGGATCTTGTAGCTGTATATGAGTTCGATAAAATATGATAAAAAAATCACATGTAAATCAATTAACAAAAATTTTCCATTCGTTTAATTTAATGAAAAATTAAACATATATATTTCTGTAATTTTTATCCTTTTATAATTTGTAAGGATCAAAACAAGACATATGTATATGTATTTATAGACCAATATTTTATTTAAACTATTTCGAGGATAATGACCAATGCCAAAAGAACATTTTGTGTTGGTGAATGATTTTCAGAAGATTCCAATTATTCAGGTTTATATGTTTCCATATCATCAAGAGTATTAAAAATATATCATAAAATGAATTTTATATCTCTTAACTTAATTACCAAAAAAATTAAATTTTCTTTTATATTAGTGACCATTGGATGTTGGGTGTTTTTTATAAAGGATATTGAACTTTACTAGTTATTCCCTATCTATGGTGAAGTGTGATAAAAATGTAGGAATTTATAGGACACATAATTTTGAATATTTTAATAATTATTTGTTTTATAATTAAATTTAAATTTAAATATTAATATTATTTTTAAATAGGTAATTGAATTTATTTTGAGAGAGAACATGAAATAAGAGTTCAAAGATCAATATATATAAAATCAATGGTGAATTTTCATTTACAATTACAAAATTTTTGATATATTACTAATAAAATTTATTTTTAATTTAAAAAGTATTATAGAAATAAATTTCATAAACAGGAAGACATAATGGATCATGTGTACTTTTTATTATGATTTATGTATGAAATAATTATAACTGTGAAAATAATGATGTTCCATCAGGTTAGATTTATTTATCATTTTTTCCTTAATATATCATTCGTTTCATGAAAAATAAATGTTCAATGATTTAAATTTAAGTTTTATCTTTTTATGGGCCTTTTATTTATAGTGTACAAGATTTGAAACACATAAAAATAAAATGTTTGAATTATTTCATAGGTTTCATTAAAAAAATGTGTGTTATATACTATAAACCTAAAATTTCATATTGTAAGATTATTTTGATGGTTGTTATGCTACATTAGATGATGATATTTTTTCATTTTCTACTCTTATATTCAATTGAGAGGAGGAATCAAAAGTAATTTATTAAAAAAACATAATTTTCATTTTGTTTATTTGTTAATAAATGTGAAAAACTAATACTAATTTATTTTTGACATCAATAATTTGGTAACTGAAATTAAAACCCATTACTAATTAGTTGTTTACATAAATTACCAAAAAAATGTAAAAAACCAATATTGAATGGGTTTTGACATTTTTTATTTGAAAACCGAAATGAAAAAATAACTAATATAAATTTATTTATAATTTTGGTTTTTTAACAGACATTTAAATCACATTTAAAACATCGCATTCAATGAAATCACCTAATAACAAACATGAAAAAGAGAAAACACGTCGTTAATATGAATTTTATATTCTTGTGTATCTTTGGAATGTAACATATCCACCCTAATAAATATAAATGACTAGTTTAATATAAATTAAAGGGTAATGATATTAGAATTATACTTTTTTATAGATTTTATATTATTATTATGTTGTGAATGTATATTCTAAATTCCCTAATAAAAATAATAGAAATTAGTGGCTGGTTTCACAAAGTGTATATTGTTATGTGGAAACCCTGTTGTGTGTTATGTCATATCACCCTCAAATAGAAATCATCTAATTTTATATATTTGGATAATGAAATAATTTTCCAATGATTGTGGATTCTATGATAATTCCCCGAAAATAAACAATATGAACTGATAAAAGTCCATTTCTAAATTTGTAGAATTCTCAGGAATGTGTTGTGGTGTGTGACCATGTTTTATGGAAATGATGTGAAGTTGTTGTGCGGTTGGGTAATGTGAGGACAATGGTTGATATGAAGTCTTTATTTGGGGGGTATGTGGTGTTGGTTTTATTGGATGTGTATGTGGGGAGAAAGGTATTTTTTTTTTGATTTGCTTGAGGGTGGCGAAGATATGTTTTGTTTGGCTGTGATATGGGGGGCAATGTTATGGGTTTGTTCATCTATGTTTTGGGGTGGAGGTAATTCAATCAATCAGTGGTGATGGAAGGTTCTTTGGGATATGGATATGAAATGGTAGTGTTGTGGGGATGAAGGGAATGATGAGTGTGATGTGATATTTTTTCGTTGATGTGTCATAATGCATTGTGATATTTTCCTAGTTAGTAATGGATATGGAAAATAATTTTTGTGATTGAATGACAATGTTTTGGTTAATGAAATAGAAAAGGCTTTTAAATATAATAAAGGGGGATGCCTAATGGTACTTGGTTTGACTTGAAATGAATAGATAGAACTATATTGGGGTTTTGTGTTTGTTACATGGTGTTCTAAATTTATAAGTGGAAGAGGAAGTGGGGATTTGGGAGTGGGTTACCACATTTTTGTTAACCCATATGTTGGGCTTAGTTGTGGCTATATTTATATATGGGTGTATTCTATGTGATTTATATACGCACCCATCATGTGTTGAGAACTATGTGCTAACACCAATATTTTCACACATGGGTGTTCTTTCCAATATCTCGTTGATGATGGTGGATGGGTGGTTAACATCCCTTTCCTACTCTATCTATCAGAAATGTATATATGCTCATGCAATGTTATATGGAGGTTTTTTAGTGTGCAAGGTTATGGCCCGACTATTTTATGGCAGGAAGTGATATAACCATGTTATGGGATGGTGGCCTAGTGTCTTTAGGTGAGATGTTATGTGATAATGCTATTGGTGTGTTAAAGTGGGGGACATTCATAGAAGGAATATGGAACAATGTTTACATACTTAATTTTCCTGATACCATAACACTGTAGTTACGGTAGTGGTTGTGATGTGGTTTCTCAGGTGCCTTTGGGTGAGATGAGAAGTGACTGTGATGTGGGGTGGTTCCTAGGTGTACCGACCCAATATTTTATCAAGGGAATTCCCTTATTATAATTATTCCTTATAGTATAATCACATTAGGAATTATATTGACATATTATGATACTAAATACTATTTTATCATTAAACATAATTTTTTAACTTATATGTTATGATTTTAGAAAATCTAATATACTTGGTTGTTATCAGTAAAATATTTAGAGTCTGATATGAAAAACATAATTTTTTTGTGAATAGTATCCTACCCTTATGAATAGTAACGTACCCTTATGAATACATATATGACTTTTATGAATATTATATCATCCAAAATAAGAGTAACCTTACCCATGAATAATTAAATAATATTTTGGCATCTTATAAGTGACAATTTGACCATAGTAAAATTATTGGTATTTTTTAAGTCATAAATAACTAATTATAATAAATTAATTAATTTTAAAGAAAAAATTAATTTTTAAAATTTTTTCATAAATTAAAAAATCTATTTATCTTAGTTTTAATATAATTTTATAATACATTACGTAACTTTTTAAAGCATTGTATAATCAATTTTAATTTTAAAAACATTATTTTTCAAGTAAATTATTATTTTAATTAAAATTTTAATTATTAATATTTATGAAATTGTTTTTGAAAAATGGACTTCATTTTTTTATTCAACATGTTGAAAAATAGTAGGGGGTAATTTTTTGGACATTTCCGAAATACTTGATTTTTTATTAATAGTGAAACTCCTTAATTTATAAAATAAGCTAAATAAGCTAATTATAGATTCATGCATGATATTCTGTTGATGTAAGCCCAATTGGTTTAGCTTCACAGGATAAGATTACTATTCTTGGTCTTGTAAGACTGGCTATTCCTTGCCTTGTGGATAAATAATAAATTAATGAATATTATATTGAGAAAATCCATCTCCCCTTCACTATAAATACCACCCTTCACACCCTCATTTAATCATACCCTTAAATCTTAAATTCTTCTCTAATGTATTCCCATGCATCTTCCCTATCCCCACCCCCATGTCCAAGAGCTTATATTCTCATCAAAAGAACAAGCCTATGTCCCTTAAAGAGGATCTCAAGAGGAGGATTCAAGATGTAATTTCACTTCCTCTTTTCTTTTAATTTTCTTTCAATTTAATGTTCTTTTCTTATTATCTCCCCACCTATATTCATCCACATGGTATGGTAACTCGATTATCATACAAATACAGGAATTTCATTATACTAATAGGATATTATACCATCTAACCCCCTTCTCCTCTTCCTTTAATTTTTTAAAAGAAAACGTTGTTTGTGAGGTGTTAATCTATCACCTTGAAGAAAGACATGTTGTCTTTTTCCATTTAAACCTTTATATCTGGTCATTAAATTATTTTTATGGTTAAACCAGAGTATGATAAATGTATTATATCCTATTTAAATTTATGTAACTAACTTATATACATATTACTAAATGATTAAAAAAATGCTTGTTGGGGTCGAAAAAACACCCAAATTAACGCAAACATTCATAATTTAATTTTTATCTAATGATTCATCCACATGGTATATAATATAATTCATTATAATATCATTTTAACTTCTATAATATCGTTAATAAGGTTAATTATAAGTTTTGTATGTTTATCCATGTTCTACATGAACTTTCATTTATGATTACAAGTAAACCATTATGAAAACCAAAAAAACGAACATTCCCAAAAAAATATTTTTTATGTCTACAACTCATACAAAAGACCATAAAATAACTCAATGAAACCATAATTAACCATATTCATGTAAAAAAGGTTCATTAATTTTTAATAAATTAATCTAATGTGGTTATATAGGGCATTAAATTAATAAAATCGGCAGATACAAGGTAAGGGGAAAATCTCGAACCAAACTTTCATTCTTCATGTTCTACCTCTTTCACTTTATTATTTGTATGGTCACTCAATAAAAATCATTTTTACATCATTATATTACCTATTATAGGATATAAATTTTTTTTATTTAGTTATATTTCAAATAAAGTTTTTCCAAAAGAAATCTTTTTTCAAAAACACGCCTTTCACATCTCACTCAAGGTTGATGGTTATCATATCAAGTATGTTATTCCCAGTTTATTTTGGGAACCCAGAGATTATGAATGAGTTATTATGAGATGAAACCAATTAATTTTCATGGGTTATATATTTTCCTTTTTTATATGTGTTCATTTTTCATGCATGATAGTGATAATGTTTTGATGCGATGGGTGTGCCCGGAATTATATAGCACAATATGAATGTTTCAATGTGACGGGTGCACCCAGAATTATACAATGCTCCAATGAATTTATTAAAGTGATGAATCTCATGAGTTTCTTTTTGAAATGATGTGTGAAAAATATTCTATAATTTTTCACATGTATGTGTTGTAGTAAACCACAAAGTCATGAGTTTTCATTTTTTATGCATTTCCACATTTCATGTATTTTATTAATGATTCCTATTATGTTCATGATCTTTTGCCTATGTTTTGATTATTATCATCCCATGATATATTGTTCTTATCTATCCTATTAGTGTGCGTTTATCTCACCCCTATTTATGTATATCCTCCTGTGACTACTTGTACTAAGGAGAGACCAAGTTCCAATAAGAAGCTTGAGAAGAATGGATTAAATAAATGTTTCTGCTTGATGTTTTAATTGTTGTGTATGGTCCTAGTTTTTCCAGGACACTAAAACTTTGTATCCTCTATGTGTAATAATAATATTTTTTTATATTTAAAAAGATGTAATAGGAATTTAAGAAAAGTTTGGGTTGTTTTAGTTGGTATCAGAGGCAAGGTTTTGTTAATATGGGAATTAGGATTAGTGAACCCTAGAGAAAACCTCTAGCATGAGACTAAGTAAAAATATGCACACAATAATAAATTCTTAGGAATCCCATGACTCATTATTTTAGTGTAATATTTAAAAATTAATTAGTTATTTATTCATGGATTTTTGTCTTATGTTTTGTTCTAACCATTTCTATTTTAGAAAATGATGGAAACCAAGAGAAACCCGGCCAACAACTCCTGTGAGGGCCAATGCAATGATTTCCTGAACGACATGCCCAATGATTTGGGAGGTGGAGTTACTAACTTCATTGATATGATTACCCTACTATCTCATGTTATGAACAATATCCATAATAATGGAGAACGCCATTATTAAACAAAGAGGGAGCAACTAGCTATCGAATGATTTATGCGACAATGACCACCAACATTTAGTTGATCTTCCAATACACTTGTTGAAGAACCGTGGGTCAACTCCACGGAGAAGAACATTTTTTTGATACACATCTCTAAGATGGAGAAGGTGACACCAGCTGTTTATCGCATAGATAGAGAGGCTGATCAATAGTGGGACTTGGTTAAGAACACCTAGAAAATAGAGGAAATTGAAGAGATGTAGTGTGAAGAATTTAAGATCATGTTTATTAAATAGTATTTCCCATGAAATCTTCATACGAAAATGTAGAGATAATTCATAGAGATGAAGAAAATATAAGGAGAATCTATCATAACATATGAAGAAAATTTCCCAAGTATTTCAAGGTATGATTCGGGTTTTGTTATAAATAATGATAGAAAAATTTATATATTCTATAGTGGATTAAAACCACACCTTCAGAAGGATCTTGAAATTCTAGACTTTTAGATTTATAAATAAGTATTTCGATGTGCTCTTGAAGTTATGATGGAGTTCGGAGAATGGTCTAAATGCATTGGTGATATGAAACTAAAGATGGAGTTTCATGATGGAGGATGTAATGACACAGTTGGGAAGAAAACTCAACGAACCAAATGCAAAAAATGTGGGATATTTCAACATGGGAACTGCCTAAAAATAATGGGGAAGTTCTTCATGTGTGGGAAAGAAGGAAATCATGCTCAAGAGTGTCGAAATGACATGAAAAGGAAGCAGGATTTGGAGGAAGAAAGGAGAGAACCACCCATGTTTCAATGATACAACTATAGGGAGGAAGGGAACTATGCAAGACAACGTACTAAACCTCGAGTTCTCGAGGGTAATCAGTTGTAGCAGCCACCATATCCAAAGGAAAAAAGGGATGTCTTAATCCATCTCTAATATGGAAGTGGAGAAAGATAATGAAGTCATAAAAGGCATGCTTCATATTCACTATTGAAATTAAAAAAAATATTTAATTATGGTTCAACGCCTTCCTTTATATCATTCATTTTTTCTAGAACTATATAATCAAAGCCCTGAAACCTTTAAGTTGAGATATCTAAAAAAACAACATGTGTTGCAATTATTGAAACCCAAGTGTTTGACTCTTCTCTTATTGGCATTTGTGGGATGATTCTTCTAGTTAATCCCTTAATACTTCTTATGGTGGAATTTGACGCTACAATGTGGATGGATTGGCTCTTGTTATATAGACAACATATCAACTGTCAGGAAAAGAAAATATATTTTAATATTCTAAACCATCCTATGATCCTATATAAATGCAAAGAAGGTCACAAATATCCTCTGAAAACCCCTTCAATGGTGTGGTTGTTGATTCCCTATAAAGAAGCATTCCTTTCCCAAAAGGATGAGTTAAAGGATAGTACCAACCTTGCGGGAATTCCTATCATGAGTGAATATGGTGGTGAATTTCTTGAAGAGTTACCCAGAATTCCCCCAGATTGTGAGGTAGATTTATCAATAGATCTCATACCTGGAGCTACTCTTATCTCAAATTTTTTTTAAAGGATATATCCTATCGAACTGAAGATGATAAAGATGTAGCTGCAAGATCATCTAGACAAAGGGTTCATATGCCCTAGTTCATCACCTTGGGGTGAAATTGTGCTCTTTGTGAAGAAGAAGGATCGAACAATGTGGTTTGTATCAATTATCAGGAACTCAACAAGATCACCATAAAGAACAAGTATCCTCTTCCAAATATTGATGGCTCATTCAATCAGTTAAGATGATCTTAATACTTCTCAAAACTAGATTTTCATTCTGGATATCATCAACTGATGGTGATGAAGGAATATATAATGCCCCGACCATAGTTACCTAGATTCGGTGCATTATTACACAATTTTGGCGAGATCACAATAGATCAATTCTCGAAAGACCGATTAGTTTAGTAGATTTAGAAGTTCTAGATATATACATAAGTTTTAAGTTACATCATGAAATGGAAAAAACCAACAATATTATGTCCCCTCTGAACACACACATTTTCCATGTCCTATTCCAGTAGGTTAATCATAATATACATCTTTGCATCCTGGGAAAAATAAAACATAGAAATGGGTGAGATGAGATGCTCAGTAAGGACAAAAATATATAAAAAAACAATCATATATAAGAATAAAAATTTAAGGAAATGTATAAGACTTAAACACAATACATTTAATAATAAACTTCACTATAATATGGAAATATAAATGAAATAATTCCATTTACTAGTTCACATGGTTATTCTACTAGTCAAATAATCACATGTAACATCAATAGCTAATTTCATAATGATGGAATGCATAATGTCAGACATCATAACCACATAGTCAAGGACTCATTACAAGACTACAAATAAGATTTTTTCAAGGTGTTGTTTCAAGACACTCGTTTGACTTCATAGACCTACTGATGCATCGAGGAGCTATAGCGGGCTCTGCCCGTTACTTACTAAGTACAATGCATTTTTCATTTAAATATATTTATACATAATATAAAAATTCATATTAAAAATATCATAAAAAATGTTAATACTTAAACCATAAACCATGAATGGTATAAAAATATCACATCCACATTTATACATATCAAAAAACCATCAATATAAAAAATCAACTTCAAACAAATGTAAAATCCACAAAAGGATGTTGACATAGATGAAATCTAAACTATTTGAGTGAAATATATCATTCTATTTTGAAATCATTTAAAAGTTATATATTTATAAAATAAAACAGTAATTTTCAATATAATCTTATAATCATGTAAGGGGAGCTTCTAAGGTGTTATAACAGCGGAAAATAGCAGCACCCACCCTATAAGTTAAAAAAACATTCTTTCCTTAATTTGTCGAAAAGGTTATAAAGTACCTTGTTTGGAAAGTGATGGAATGATTCCTTTCAAACCATTTTATAAAAAGTCAAATGAGGGTATAAATTTCTTTAACCTATTGTATATTAATTAGTAAAAATGTTTTGAAATACATTTTCAAGAATCACGGATATGGATGATAAAGATGTCCCAGTAGATAATTATATATAAACAACCTCGATTAATAAATATAATTAAAATTAATCCTTATGTATTACTTTTCCTTGGTTAAGGGTATGCTAAACTCATGTATAATAGTTAAATAATATTTATTAAATTATTCAAGAACTACATACATATATATATTATCTTATATGATCTTCTGATATTTCATTATTGATAATATTTCAGTAGTATCATTGTTTCAGGTGTTAACTGATTTTTTTAATTTATATGTTTTGTTACATAAGTTGTGTTTGTTATGGATTTACTATATTTGATTCATATCTAGAATGATATTATGTTCTTAATCAGTACTTTTAATCATAAAATTAAAATTATTATTGAATGATTACGATGGGGAATGAATCTCATCGCATTCGTGGATATGGTAATCCGTACGTACGCACGAGCGACAATATCATTCAATTGGTATTGAAATTGTATGTAATTGGATGGTATATCATATATAAATAATCATTAACATGTTATATTTATTATTTAAATTAATTATTCTCATTATTATACCCATTCAAATAATGAAGTGTTGAATAACAAACTACACCACGATGTGGAGACGGTAAGTCGTACGTACTCACGTATAGTGACTTTTTCATTCATAGGATTGATAAGATAATGAATATGGTTGTACCATATATATAATAACATTAAAATATTTATAATGTAATGGATTTGTTATTTTGGTATGGAAACGACAAAGAAAGATAAAGTGGAAGAATAAAAGAACATAAAAGAGGTGATTCAATTATTACCTCTTCTTCAGGCGCTTCCTTTTTATTTGATCAAAAGGGATCCTTAGGTTGGATTTCTGAACAATTTACAGACTATAGGTTAATTTGAGGGTATTTTGATGGTATTTGAGTAGGTTTTGGCCGAAACAAATGGATTTGGAAGTTTGAAATTAATGGAAGGGGAAGTACCCTTTTATAAGAGTGGTGATGGTCACATTAAGAAAATCTTGAAACATTATTTTATTATAAAATAAGTTTCCATTTATAATTGCATCAAAAGGATTTATTTCTAGGATAAGCTATTTATGGGTTGAAACCCTCTCAAGCAATACATTTTATACAGGTTTGGGTCACCATATTAACCTTATCTTATAGATTTAACTCTTAGTTAAATAGTATAATTTTTACCATGTATTTCTGTATTATTATAACAAATGGTTAATAAACTGATTATGAAAATCCAAAAGAACCCAAAGTGGTTCATTATTGAATTATATAACCTTATATAAGTCTGTTGGACAAACCTTATATTTTTAGAAATATTTCACCATTTAATAATATAGTATTTTTTTAAAAACTCAATTCTGTCAATTTTGACACTATTTGGTATTTCATTTTTGTGAAAGTCATAACATCTTTATCACTTGGGAAACAATTTATTTAATCAACACAAACATGTCATATTGACCTATAAAAATAATTTAATGCATAAAAAGTTTATATTTACATTTATTTGGATATTTATAATATCAATTATTTTAATCTATCATAAATATGACAATTACTACATCATAAATGTGTCATCAATAAATTTAATTATTTAATTCCTAAAATTTATAAATAAAATAAAATTATTTATGAAATATTTTTATATTTCTAATTTTTATTTATAGTATAATTTATATTATTTATAAACCTATATTATAAAAATTATTTATTAAAATTATAATTTATCACTTTTAACCCTTCTTTAAATAAAATAATAATAAATGTCCTAATCAAATCCAAGTGGATCAAAGAGGATCATATATTATTCCTAAGGTATATTTTGGTAGAAATAAACTTATAAAATATAATTAGGACATGTGTTAGGGTAATTATAATATCATTTTTACATTTAATTACCATATTTACTTTTAACCGTAGTAAATAAAATTCAAAAGTTACTATTCAACAAAAATTATTTTCATCTTATTGAACAAAATTATACTACATGATGTCAATATTTTCCTTAAAATTCATGAAATTATGTTCATAGAAATGTTAAAATTATGTTTTATGCAAATGTTCAAATGTGCCTAGGAGGTGGGTAAAATATGTTAAAATGTTCAATAAAAATTTAAACTTATAATTTTATTATAAAATGACCCCAATGAATTACAATGAACTTATATATGTATTATGTATCTATTTTGACCCAAAATAAATTTAAATAAAATAAATAATTATTTAAATAAGATTTAGGGTTTAAACAATAACGTAGTGTTTTTCACTATTCATAAAAAATTGACCTTTTCATAAAAATACAAAAAATTCATCCTAAGATAATTTTGATATTCCGAATCAAAAAATGATGTCCATTTTGAAAAATAAAATTTAAATAATTTCAGAAGGTGGTTATTATTATTCTTAACCACTAGTTTGATTGGTTGTGGTGTTCTTGAAATCAATGTAGCATACAACGCAAGCTATTGTATTATTCAAAGGGAATCGTATCGTGGAACCTTGGGGTGTTATGTTCTCTTCTCCTTCAAATAATTTCGTCTTCCAAATTTCTAATATATTACAACACAAAAATATTTAGGGTTTTCTTCGTTATAAGTTCCTCGTGTTCCCAATTTCTTTGTCCCAACTTTTGGTTTCTCCATAGAACTTTCACCAGAAGAGTCATCTGGTTTCTCAACATTTTTTCTCTGCTATAAAGAATTCATATGAGTTCATCGCAATAAGATAGATCAGGTTTCGGTTATATTTCTTCATAGGTGAGTACATGAAATGGGTCATGCATTTATTTTCTCAACAGTGATATGTGGAACACATCATGAACTTTGGAGTGACTTGGTGGCATTTCCAAATAGTAAGACACAACTCCGATGCATTCGAGAAGTTAAAAAGGTCCGATGGACCTAGGACTCCATTTACCCTTCTTATCGAATTATATATGTTTCATAGTTCCTTGAAACATGTGTCATGTTTTTAAGAGTCACTGTTTCCAGGTGGTTTCCATTGGATTTATTCATGGAACCAGAAACATCCAACAGTTCCTTATCCCAAGAGGACATGCATTCCAAAGGAAGGAATTCGTTATGTTTTGAACTTTATAATACTTAATAACGTGTATTGGTCAAGAAGATGGGGGTTCAGACTCATCACAAACATTTTGGGGCGAGTTATTGTCGACTTCGAGACTCTCTTTGTAAAATTAAAATATTTTCCTGAATCATTATTAATTCACCAAGTATATCATAAGTATCCCTTTGAAATTTTCAATAACTTATTAATATGTGTAAAATTTTAGAATCATTTGTATGTATTCAAGGTTCTTCATCAATGGAAACATCTATATGTATTCGAGGTTTTCAATCAATTTTATCCTCTGATATACCAATTATAGATTCTTTTAATCATTGTTATGATGATATAAATTTTTAAGCCACTCAGTGGGGCACATTGGAATTTATTTTCATCCATTCAGATGAAGGATTATTTTAATCCTGCGATCGTGCTCAAAAAATGAGGTACCTATGTATCCTTGTGAAAGGAATCAGAACCCTCATAGTTTGGTGCTGCTTAATTGGAAACATCATACCTTTAAAGTTCATGTGATAAGGGCCTCTAAGAGGAAGGTGCTTAGTTGAAACTTAGTGTGGGACTTATACAGAAGTACCCCAAAGAACTTGGAAATGATATGGATTTTCATGTAGAATCAAACCCTATTGAGAATATGTTCCAAGTAGAACATGGTTTATTTTAAATTTTGGGTTTTCACCTCAAGGAGGCTTCCTATGTATCCCATATTAAAGGGAATCAAAGCCCACATAGTTCGATAAATATCATATGAGAATATAGTCTTATGAGAGAGATGAGATTTGGCGTATTTCTTAAAAAGGAGGCCTTGATGTTATGAGTATTGAATTTGGGGCTTATTTTCTAAGGATGATGCCTAAATTGAGGGAATTAGGGTAGGATTCTTGAGGAGGATATCCAGTGAGATCATGATCGGAAAGAGTTTCCTACATATCTCGATTTTAATAGGAATCAGAGTTCTCATAATTCCCTTCAATGAGTGTTTGTTCACATTTTGTAACTACAACGTATCTCTAAGCACTTGTGACTCATGCTCGGTGTGAGAAATAATAGGATGTGAATGATTCAACAATGACACTTCACACATTTCCTCCTCTACTGATGGAAGAGGGTGCGTCGACCGTGGAAGGGTCCAATGTAAGGAAGAGGGGGTAAAGGTGAGTGCCTTATACCCGGATGGCTACCATGAAATTGGTTCTAGTAGGAGAGGGAGACTTATCCTATAATTGTGCGGAATAGCAAGTGCGAAGTGTACCTTCCCTACTAGAGACCTGAGGTTCTAAGTCACCACATTTAGAAGGACGAGGCATGTAACCAACCCTCCTCCAAACTGAGAACTTCCCAACCCTATTTCTGGGAGAATTTTCCATGTGACTATAGATATAAAATCCCACAAATATCCCATGAATCTTAACCCCAATGTGAAATGAATTTGGGAATCCTCTGACTATGGAAATACAAACCCATATAGCAGACACGTATATGTGACATTCCAAATGGTTTAATAAGTCAAGAAGTTTTAGTGGAGGCTTCCATTTTGTCCCTTTCCGATAAGGGAACCAAAGAAGGAGATACCCTGCCATGGATGGATTTTAAGAAGGGTACTTAAGTTGGTCGCGTAGTTACCTTGCGCAGGGATGCCACGTTGGTACCCCGTGGTGCCCTATCGCGCAGGTACGGTGCGAAGTTGTACCGCGCAGGTGTGGCGTGCAGATATACCGCATAGTTATGGATGACAACTAAAGAATGTGAAGAACTTCAAAACATGCCTATCCCCTTAAATTATCCCTTATTTTGTAGGTTAGATAACTACCTATGAAAATTTGAGAGACCTAGGCAAATCGGCAAGGCAATAAGATCTTCAGAGAGTCTTTCACTTTTTTTAGTCCTCAAATAGGTATCCCCATGGCTCTATTTATTGGCACAGATGGGCCTGGTCGAAGAGATGTTTTCCTTCATAGGTACTTTTCACTACTCTGCCATGCAGTTTTTCTGCTTAGGGACATAAAACATCTCCTATCGTGGAGGTCAGCCACATAGCTTGGCCGCGTATCTCGGCCACGTAGATCTTGTCGTATAGATTGGTCGCGTAGATCAGTGATGCTACATCATCGCAAAGCGCTTTGGGATTATTATGGATTTTCCTTTGTACTCTTTGAATCATTCTATGGGATTGGAAATATCCAAAGGTTTTCTATTTTTTTGGTTAATTTCTCAACTAGTGTCAATAAAAAACCCCCCTAAGGAATGGATCTGAAATATCCAATGATGGTCAAGTCCTGAGGTGAATGTTTGGGAAAAAAGATAAGGATAGATTTCTGGATTTCTATCTTTTTTTGGGCATGTACTTCACATAGGTATTCCAAGCAGGAATGACACTCATTCAAGATGTGTATGTGTTCTATTTTTTATAAATAGTTCTCAACCATTCTCTATTTTTCTCTTCACCTATGATTTCTCTAATATTTAGAGCTCTTGTTTCATAGCTCGTTCTCCCAGCTTCATCGCGTTGTGCTCTTGCATAATTCTCTTGAAATTATTTGAAGGTAAAATTATTTACCCAATGGAGCTACACAAAAAGGAATTCAATGATGTAGTTTTTATAGGATCTTTGTCGAAGGGCCTACACAGCTGACCTCGTCGAAGGACCTTCTCGAAGGACCTTGTCGAAGGTCCTATGAAAACATTGTCCGTTTCCAAACAAATTACTTTATTCTCTAGAATATGACTTGGATGTTGGGTAATTCTTTATGCAGGAAATAATGACTCATTTGATGACCCGTACTGAAGAAGCTAAGGCTTGCCAAAATGAAATGATGAAGTTCGTCTGGCCAGAATATTATGACATTGTTGAGAGTACTCTTCTTGGGCTATAGAAGGGTCTAATTCTGTACCAGCATGACTATCCACAATGTCCTTACTTGTCCATGTATGGGAATTGGATTTTTCAAGAGGCCCATGTACCATCTATTAGGAAGTACATTCCAAATAATTGATTTTTTTTGTATTCCATATGTATTATCATGAATATTAGTGCAAGGGGGTTCTGATACCAGAAGGCATGGTCCCTATTAGTTGCAACCTTCATCACAATGGTTGCACTCCCGATATGAAAGATCATGTTGTAGATCCAAGACCACATTGTTATGATTCCAAATTTAGGGATTCTTAAATAGATAAATCTAATGGTTGGAATTTAGATTGGGACCTTCATTCAGGAGGGTGTGTAAAACCTGAGTTGATGTGGGCATTCTGGTTATGTCGGACTTATGCGGAATATAGGAAAAAGTTATTAGAAGTTCATATTTATGTAGCTATCTGGATGGGAAAGACCTATGTTTAAAAAAATAAATTCATTCCTGAATTACTAATTTGATGGAGTCCACATATGAATTCCTTTCATTTGATGCATGGTAATGTTGGTATTAGTGTCTGTGACGTTTACCAAATTTATGGAATTACCATTCTTGGGGAAATGTATGATGAATTCATCCCGCCTGCTACAACAAGGGAATATGTTACTAGAACACCACCGCTATCCCATGAATTACTTAATATATTGAAGAATTCACCCATGGATAAGAAAGATATCCATGATAGAGTGTGAACGGAAGCTTTCTTAGAAGAAACAATAGAGAAGTTCCAATATGTTGACATCCTACTCTCTGTCCTTCTATAGATAACTACGGCAGTTCAGGAAAATATTAGCCTACACAGGAAAGAGGAGATTTCAAGAACTGGGGATATAATGTCAATCCTAATATAGATGTAAAAGTACACTTAGCTTCCTTCCTTACTATGTGGATAAGTGTTTATTTTCTTCCAGTATGTGAATCCGGATGTGGTGTAAGATCTGGGACTTTTTCACTGCAGCTAAATTGGTAGAGGGGAATTATATTGGGCTAGAAACCCCTATATTAACATGAATTTCACATCTCTTTCTACATTTATACAATGGTAAGGCTCCAATTAGGATTTCAGAGTCATTCCAAGTGTTGTGGGGATGGATGGAAGCACAGTTTTTTTCATACTCTTTGATGAATTCAATAAGAGTTCCCAATGGTTGATTCACTCCATTTTTACAGAATGATTCTGGTATTCAGCCCCTAGTCTTAAGACCTGATGTGGTGCTGAAGGCATTGAATGTCTTAGGGGAATTTAGCTTCATTCCTTTTGGTGATCAACCAACTGGAACATTTATTTATAATGGTAAAGAAAAGAATTATGTGATGAGATCCTATATGATGGAATTCAGAGATATCGTATTATCCTCTAGGATTGATGGTGAAATTGTCTGCGTGGCTTATATCCCCTATAGGTTTGCTCGTCAATTCAGATGTCTTCAACAATCAAGCACTTTTCCACCCACATATGTTAGACATGTGAAGCACCCAACGGTAACGTGTCAATTATGGATTCTAACAGCTTTATAGGTATCCAAATTTTCAATTACATTACCTCCTCCAGATGCTTTGATCGTATTGGAAGATGGGTATGCTAAAGCGTTGGTTTCTTCATATACCCAAGGGGCTCTTACAAAAGGAATATATCGAGTGGTAGCTACAATGACTGTTGCACGTGGAAATCATGGCAATAAATCCAAGGCCAGAAAAGATACAGAAGTGTTAGAGATTTCAAAGACCTCAAAATTCCTTCATAGGATGTACACCAGGAAGACAATGTCTAGAGAAGCAATACCTGCAACGCCAAGGATATCCAGTCACCACCATCAAACAATGGTCCATAATCCATCTATTGATTTTTTTGAAGAAAATAGGTCTGATGAAATTTCCCAATCAAAAGGTGAATCTTCCCTTCCACATTCAACTATACCAAGATTGAATTATGTGCGGCCTTCATCCATTGAACATTGGGAAATTATAACTTGTGATCTTATGGATGCATGGGCTTTTCTCCAGCATGGCATTTGAATACCACATATTGGTGATATTGAGGCACCTTCTGATTGCAATCCAGACAATAACTTGGATGAAGTACATAAGTATATTGAGGAGATTGAGGTTTTTATTTATGAAATCTATGAACAAATCCCAGCCTCTAAATGAGTATCTCATATGCTGAACTTAGGATTCCGTGAAGGGGTAATTATCGACTCTAAGGAGTGGGATATTTATGTAAATACTGAGAATTTATTACCCATTTTCTTTTTTTCTCAATTCTGATTTATCATGTATCAACATTAATCATGCTGAAATTATATTTTTGCAGCTTGAATATAGAATAGGAAGATTTGGACCAGTTCTCGAATCACCCAAGTACGGTCCTGCAGGATCTCCTATCAATGAAACAAATGATCCTCCTAGGTCGCCAGAACCTTATCCATGAGAAGGAATCATGACTACTGTAATGTCGACAGATAATCTTCAACCATTACCTCAGGTTTTCCCAACTAAGATGAGTGTTTGAATATCTCACCATGCATTTGAACCAAAATGCAAGAGAGCAATGATATTGATTTGAAGCGTTCGTCTAAGGACTAAAACATTATATGATCCTTAGGGAATACTACTTGATAAATATATTCTGTTTTTCATTTTTTATATCTTGTAGGATCTATGTCTCTCTCCTCTCAGACATTATTAAGAGTCGATGCTTGAAGACCAGAAATAGAATCCCCGGGGGAATCCCAGGTCCATCCTGATGAATCTGCAATTTTAGTAGACAAATCATCAAAATATTCAGATATACCTTCTCTTGGATTTGTTGAGAGGGAGGAATTACATACTAATATTAAATACATTCCCCAGTTACTTTTGTCAAAGGATCTTGAAAATAATCAATACAAATATACCTATCACTTCATAAGAAAGGAATGATGATCCAGTGCAATCTAAAACCAATGCTGACGGTATCCCAAACCCTGAAAGATCTAATGATGGTATACAAAGTGAAGAGTCAACTAAAAAAATGCCAGTGGAGAAAAATTGGGCATCAAATAACATTTGATGGATACCATAAATGGTGTGGATATTGTAACATTTCAGGCTTTATACACTGAAATGATGGAAACCCTTAATCCAAATATTGATGTTCTAGGTTCCATCAAGGAGTTTGGAGATTATAATGAGTAATTGCAATGAAATAAGTCCTTATTCATTCATTCACATACATAATTTGTTCATTAACATGATTCTTATCTCAAAATTTACCTTATGTAGTTGTATCTGCAGAAAATATCACAAAGACAATTCAAGAACAGGGTGTTTGACTTTATCCTTCTGCAGGGGATGGAGAAATACCTACAGAGGAACCTGCTCAAAATACTAGAGATGAGAATATAGGAGATGAATCCAATCAAGTAGCTGACTTGTTATTGGGTAAATATAATCAGTTGTTTGAATCATATTTTTTTCCTCTATTTAAAACTAATAATGACGTTGATTTATCATTTAGGGTTATTAGCTCCTAGATCAGAAGGTGAAGATTCTACTGTCCAAAGAGAAGTAAAACAAGGAATCTCATTAAGCAACCTGTTTCTGTAGTACATTTTACCTCATGGTAGTGACCTAGATTCAGACATAGAGATGCAATATGCTCTTGGTATGGCATGTAAGAAGACATGTCAGCATATCTGATGCATTATTGTTGTAAAGCCTTTAGATGAATTGTCGTCCAATTTTTCAAAACTCCAAGAATTATTCTGTGTATTGGGATTTGGAAGATTTAATTAACGTCCAGTCTATGATGTCATTAAAGATATTATTCTCTGATGGGATTAAGAGCATAAGATGTGACTTGATTTTAAATAGGCTAAACAATGCATTAATATTGAGAACATTCGAGCTGTAGTAATTGAGATGGAAGAAACTCATAACTAGAAATCACTCGAGATTAGCCAACAAATCAGAGAATCCATGAAGTGGTACTTATCTATTCAACAGAAATTGGAATTGGTTTATAACAAGCCTGGGAAATTGAATGGTACATTAGCAGAAACCCAATTAGAGAAGATAACTTCCATTTCAACTATGAAGGAATCAATTCATCAGGTAGAGGAGGCTGGAGTTTCTCAACTATCTCAACATCAACAGGCACATAATATATCATATGAAGCATTCCAACAGATGAAAAGTCATGTTGAGAGTTTATTCTAAATCATGATAGAGAGGCTCTATTTTTTCGATGGAACTCTATTTTCATATGAATTAATGAAATAATTTTTTCAATTATATAAACCTTCATTCCTATCTTTTCATGAATGAAATATGAAAATTAAATTATGATAATGATTTTTTATATATTAATCAATAGTTATTATAATAATAAAAAATAATGTTCTCAAAATTTTCTTATTAAGCCGAGGGACCTAGTGAGCATAATTTGACTATTTCTAGGGTTATATGGATAACCCTACAAATTTCGTATCTTTTGACCTCCCTTTTTTTATTTCTCAATATTACCTAAATCACACCAAAATGTATATTTAGTGATCTGGGACATGACTTTTGTTTAGAGTTCCATTTTCAGGTTCTTAATCTAATGAGTATCGAGTCTTTTCTAACTGGCTTTTTAGAGACTTGATTGTTGGATTGTAAAAGGCTAATATTTAGGGTCGAATAGATTTGACCAAAATTTTTGAATTAGATTCAAAAAAGAATCTGTGGCTATGAATTGCTCTAATATTCTTTAAACATTTCCAAGGGGAATCTTGAGTCATGATTTTTATGGTCACCAAATCTAAAACCTGAATCAACATTAGGTATGTATTTTCCAGGAATGATGTTACCATTATTTATCAAACTCGTTATGGGGGCTGTATTATGCGGGTCCAACTGGGGTATATGCTGCATAGCCAAATTGTGGTATCTTTTGACCAACATGACTGTTATAAAGGTAACTTATGGAAGGGCGCCTAAGGGAACATGCAACAAAGTCATGCAAAAGATCTCTTTAGGAATTTAACATTTTTGCCGATAGATTAAGGAAAATAATGTTGGGGTGACATAATATCATAGTAGGTGGGTTTTCCATGGATATAAATTTTAATAATGAAAAAAAGGATATTTTAAACCAACATAATTCATGAATAGGAAAACCATTTTTCTACAAATTTGGTGTATGAGTAATGGTTAAAAATTTATCAAAAAATGAAATTTCTAATATCATACTTTGCAGTTTTAAGTCATGAAGTGTGGAAATTGGTACTGTGCAGTTTTAAGTCATGTAGTGAGGAAATCGTGTGGTATTAATTTTAGGTCTTTAGCTCTGACGAAAATTATGAAACTCTCCCAATTTCTTGATAATTTGTTTGGAAATATACTATCATAATCAGGTATGAAAGGGAAAATTTGTAAATTTTGATTTGATAATATCTGAAACCGAGAAATGGTATGGGAAAAGGGAAATAAGTATAAAAAGAAATCTCTTCTAAGATCAAAGTTACCATTACTTGAAAACCCAAATATAGGGGCTGTATTATGCATGGACAATTGGGGCACATGGTACATAGAAAAATAGTGGCATCTTTTGACTGAAAAGCCTGTTATGTATGAAAATTATGCAAGGCCTCCTAAGAGATTGTGTAGCATAGTCTGGTAAATGAGCTCTCAAAAGTTTGATGTTATATTGCTTAAAGTCGAAAAAGTTTCTGGAGATTCAGATATTCCATAGCATAGATATTGGATTATGTAGAAAGGTACCTGAATATGGAAAGGGTATTTCCAACCAAGAGTGTCCAAATAATTGGGATAATAAGACTTTTATGACGATATGACCCAAACATAAAATATATGTTGTCTATAGTGTCAGGTCATTCTACTAGGACCAGAAATGGAAAAAATATATGATATGTGGCCAAGAGATTTCATGGTTATTCCATGGTGAATCAAACACATGGTGAAGGAAATATGTAAACCATGGTATTGATGATTTTCATATTATGATAAAGATAATGGGAGAAGTATACTTGAATGACTGTTTTAAAATACATATTCTTATATATTTCCATCAATGATTGAATGGGTTCAAGATACTATAACCATGAATGAAATTACCATTGTTTGACAAACCTCTTATGGGGTCTATATTATGAAGGGCCAACTAGGGAACATGCTGCATAGCCAAATAATGGGATCTTTTGGTTGATAAGCTTGTTATGTAGGCAATTTATTCAAGGCCGCCTAAGGGCACATGCTGCATAGTCAAGCAAAAGAGCTCCTTAAATATTAGAAATTTTTTCACCAGAAACCGTAAGGAATATTATGAGAATTTGGGAATATTCAAGATTAATAGTGTGAAATATGGAAGGTGGTATTTGTTTATCAAAAATTAGAGAAGTTTTAATCAATATTGTTTTTGAGTTTCATGTCCTTTACATAGATCTGACTCATATTTAAAATGGATAATTTCATTGTTTCCTTTTAATGAAAATGGTGATGTGTAGTATTAAGTCGTGTAGTGAGGACATTATAATATACAGTTTTAATTCATGAAGTAAAGAAATTTTTAACCCCGTCTGAAATTAAAACACCGTATATAAAGAAGCCATTTACTCAATTCTTAAGCCCACGTGATCTATGCTTGGTGTGAGGAACAAGGAGCGGTAAATAATAATAAATGAAATTGTATAAGGACCAAATCATATATCTTAAGGAAACACTCTATATTAATATGATTCATATACATGAGGTGAAAAGAAAATTAGAATTTTTTTTGTGGATGGGCCCAGAATAGGAGATTCATGCGTCTCTACGTATGTCATTTAAAATTATAATAAACCCATACATAGTTCTTGAAACATGATCACTATGTAGATCTAACTCTAACATAGGAATGAGAGGAAGTCATTATAAAGACCCAAAAATTCCATGGAATTTGTTTTTCTTAAATTGATGGGCTTTTTACGAGTCCCTGAAAATTTACGGTGCTTCATTCTGAGGCCTGGTGTGCCCAGAATCAATTTGTGATGTTTTGTTCGGGTACGTTCAGTAAAGGTATGAGCGGGATTTATAACTTTTGAACAAGTACTTAGAATTGAAATCTGAGGGCACTGTTGAACTCGCACTACCGGTATTCACTTATGAATACTTTCACCTCGACGGCAGTTGGTCGGGAAAGGAAGTTAGTTTTTGGTGTTTTAAAATACATTTAATAAAAATAAGGTGATAACATTTTTTTGGTGGTTAAAACCTCCAAGAGGAGGTTATAGGTGGGGTCCACCACACCATAACCTCCAATGAGAGGTTATGGTGGTGGGGCCAATTCTCACATCACCTCCCATGGGAGGATATCCTTGGTGGGGCACACACGATCTTTAAACCCCCTTTAACCACCCATTTTTGTGGGAGAAAACTATTCACCTTCCCCACCATTTAACTGAGCCAACCCATCTCACTTATTTTATTCAGTTTCACAATTTAATTAAACTCTTTTTGAATCAATTTGAATTATTTCTAACCATTAAAATAATAGTTAGTCTATTATTTTTGGTTGTAAATTCATATGGTGGATCTTGTGAGAGGGATTGGAAGAACTTGGAGAACATCATCCTTCCAACGAAGAACCCAACTCACCACCGAAGAACGGTGAACTCCATCATCGATCTTCAACCAAGCCAAAAGAGAAGTATTCGACCATGTAGAACACCATCTTCGACTTTGTCACCTCCAAATACACATCCACCAATGATGAATATCCTCTTCCTTTTCCATCATTGACGATTCAACGCCACCTTTCCGCGACATCATCAACGATCAAGAAATTCGAGGTAGGGGATTTTATGTTTGAAATTGATTCCGTCCATCAACGCACAAATCTTGGACTGTGTTTTGCCAATTATTATCACCATAATGTGGAAGGCTCGGGCCGCACGAACACGGCCTGACCCTCCCCCTTCATTTATTCTCATTTTTTGATGTTTGCGGAGCGTAGCAGTGGCGGTCGGCCTCTTGACGACCATGAAGGAAACCGGCGGTGCAAGCTCAGTGCTGCCCAGATGAGCAGGGGGTCGTGGCTAGGAGGGGCCAAGGCGGAGGAGACAGGGCTACGTCGTGCTATGGGGAAGAGCAGGGGGTGGCGGTGAGGGTGGGCTGTAGCGGTGGTGATGTGGCGCTGTCGCGCTGCGTGGAGGTATAGGGGGTCGCACCATAGGTGGCGCGGCGCCGTCGCGCCACACGATGTTGTTGAAATACGGCCAGGGCGGGCCATGGCAGAGGGGAGTGACACTGGTGGTACGAAATCGGATGGTCGGTCGGCCAACCGAACAAGGAGGGACCCCCGGCTCCAGCGGTTTCTGAACTGGAACTCAGCGCTAGTTCTGTTCGACAAGTAGGGGGTGCGTCACCACCCCCCCCCCCCCCTCCACACAGACACACACATGTGGCCTTCACGAGCCACAGGCCCCTCGACCAGTCGGGCCGAGCTGCCAGCCCATCGGGCCACCAGCTGGCCGGGCCGTCAGGCCGCCAGCCTACCGGGCCATGCGGGCCTTTAGCCAGTTGGGTCACGCAGGCCGTCGGGTCGGGCCGCTCCCTCGGGTCGGGATTCCCCTTCGGACCGGGGTTCCCCCTCGGGTCGGGCCGCCCACTCAGGCTAGGCTGGGCCCTCAGGCCATGTCGGACCCACGGACCGAGTCGGACCCCGGACCGGACACAGGTCTGGTCGGGTTGGCCCGACTGGCTCGGACCAGACCCAAACCCTCTATGGCTTGTTTTCACCTTTTCACCCATATCATAGGCTACGGGTGTCTGATCAACGAACCGACTATGATGACAGAAAGCATAGGACGAGATAGTTCTTTTGGCATACCCCACATGAGGTTTGGACACAGTTGAGTGTTTGTTCGGGTTGGTTTGAACCAAAAATCCAACCCGGCCCTTGGAACGGAAATGCCAATAACTAACAAACCGGGCATCCAATTGACACACCGTCTGTTGCGTTGAGATCCCTATGATGATGCAGACCTTGAAGATACTTTTTCATGGGATTTTGTGATAGTTGGAGTGTCGAACCACAGATCATGGAGTATATCCTCCTCGAGAAGAACGAGTGGAAGACAGAGACTTAGTAGCTGGATAAGACCTGAAGACTACTGACCTTTCAACTCCGAGTGTTTCGACTTGACCAGTGGGAAGCGCCTATGTGTGATGCGATAGACCCACAGTGGGGAGCGCCTCGGTGCGACACAACAGACCCACGGTACTCGACTGGAGGAGTACCTCAGCAAGATACGAGGGGATCACCTCTATGTGATGTGGCAGACCCATGGTGGGGAGCACCTATATGTGACACAGAAGACCCACGGTACTCGATAGGAGGAGTACCATAGTAGTCCAGGAAGGTGGGAAGTGCCTATGTGTGATGCGTTAAGCCCACTATACACTATAAAGGAGGAGTACACCATCAACCAAGATTCTGACAGTTTGACTATGGATGTTACATGCTACTACCCAAAGAATGAAATCCTAGTTTGAGCTGAGTTAGTGACTTTTGTCTTTACCTCATGATTGAGATGGGTTACTAGATAACTTAGGTATATTTATGGTTATATACCTAAGTAAGGTGTATCCATTGATTCTTTACTTTTTGGTTATCCTGGTTGAATATTGTGAGACCATAAGGGTCTCGGGGTCCCTACTGGGTATCGTTTTACTCACCCCTGCATGAGATATGCCCGCACCATGTATTGTTGGTTGCAGACGATGGACAGCACTAACTGAGGCAGAGAGTAGTAGGACTGGATGGTACCCAGAGGTGGACCAGTTGGAGTGATAGTGTACAGAGCGTTTGGATGGAAATGGAGTGCTGAGGAGTCCCTCTATACCTACACTTCAGGTAGGAACCCCAGAGGATGACCCAGTAGTTTCTTTACATTCTTTCCATTGTACTTTCTTCATTTGTACATGTAATTTACTATTGGGCTTCTATATCCGGCCACATTTAATTTCCATAACTTCTTCACTATACAGTATTGCGTAGTGTTTTGCAACCAGTTGTGTACTCTGATTTTATGTGTTTACTTTTTATAAAGTAAATGCCTTCCCAGCTTAGGGATTTACGCCATTGGTGCTAGTCGCTATCCCCTTTCATATGGAAGGCGGGATTTAGGTAGTCATGTCATGGTTCCCAAGAGCTGGTCGTGACAAATTGGTATTAAAGGAGTTGGTTCTACCGCAGAAATTAGGAATATAATATTTCTTTTCTATGAAGAAATAGTGTTAAGGGTACTAAGTGTGGTTTTCTGTTCAGGGAGTCCAGTGTTGGTGCGGGCGGCTAACGTATCCATACACCAGGACCCTAAGCACTGATTTCCATCTTAGTGCACGAAAACACTGATTGCATGTATGTTTTCAAAAGTTTTCTTAAGTCAGATGAACCAGGTCAGCTCAACAAATATAATCTTTTGACTGTGTCACATCTGTTTCTTTCAGGATGCCTCCCCACACATCCCCGAGAGTCGTACGCTCTGACAACCTACCAAGAGACGAGGCCTCGGAGCATGTCACTTTATTAGCAGAGGAACTAGCGGTACCACTTCTTGTTGGTCCAACGATTCCACTATCCCCAGCAAAAAACGATGCACGCTGCTTGAGCACATTGCATGAGTTCCAGCACCGGAGACCACCCAGGTTCAAGGGAGAGACGGGCCCACAGGTGGATGAGTATTGGTTACAGGCTGTGGTGAGATTATTCAGGATGGTAGGGACGCTAGCAGACCTCATAGTGATCCTTGATTTTAGTCTCCTTCAAGGAGTAGTAGGTATATGGTGGAGCTTGATGCTTCAGGTGCCCGAAGAGGCGGTACTACTCTGGACAGACTTCTAGAGCCTATTTCAGGTAGAGTATGTTCCAGCGACTCTACGAGTGGTGTTGATACAGGAGATACTTCATCTATAGTAGGGCAGTAGGATAGTAGCACAGTACTCAGTGATATTCACCGACCACTCGCGCTACTCCACAGATATGGTGCGAGACCCATTATTCAGGGCCCAGACATTAGAGTAAGGGATCAGGAGTGAGATCCTGAAATCGATGATCTCCCTCACTATCCCAACACAGGCAGGGGTGTTAGAGAGAGACCTCCTAGTGGAGAGTTTCCTTGCTGAGTCATCACTGGTAGCAAGACCCACCACTAGTCAACCTGCAACGAAGTCTTCTGCACCTGGTAGTAGACAGATGATGCAAATGCCCAGGAGGACCAGACCCATGGGTGGATGACCACATGACCCAGGATCAGTTGTTCGGGGCACCATGGGCAGTGACTTATATTCCAGGAGAAGACAGTGCTACTCACGTGGTGGGTAGGGTCTCATGGATCATGAATGTGCGACTCGCCATTCAGATGATCAAAAAATAGTTGAGGTACCTCCCAGCCAGAGTTAGAGGTTTGATCGAGGTAGTCTGCAGGGATTAGGCGGACATAGAAGAGGTGCTGGTCGAGCAGCTAGCGGTGGACGACGTTTCAAGGTGCTACCGCCACCACCACCAGGAGGAACACCCTGGACACAGGGAGCTGGTGGACAGGGGAGGGCTCAGCTTCAGGATGCTGAGGCCTATGACCATGGAACTCCAGAGATGATTCGAGGTACGATCTATGTCTACTCCACCTTAGATACAGTTCTTATGGACAAAGGTTCCATTCACTCTTTCATTGCCACTGCCTTCGTTCAGAGCACTGAGATTCTGGTGGAGTTGTTGTCTAGATCCTTATGGCTAGAGACTCCTACAAGAGTAGAATTGACAATTATGCACTGGGGCCGACAGTGTGAGATTACTCTAGGAGGCGAGAGCTTCAGTTGGGATCTCATCGTAGTGGCGTCGAGTCCTTATGATGTCATCTTGGGTATGGACTGGTTATCTATAGTATATGCTTGGATCAACTATATTAGGCACAAAGTGTGGTGTATCTTCATGGATGGGAATAGGGTCACATTTACCGGTGAGAAGGGAACCTTTTCAGAACAAGATGGACTTACTCAGAGGAGGGTGCATCCGATCACTCACAAGTTGTCTTGCCTTACCCTTGAAGCAGTTGATGTGGAGAGTCCGACTTATTCAATAGTGGTGGACCAGTATATGGATGTTTTCTTTGAAGATGTTCTCGGACTACCTCATCGCAGATAGGTGGACTTCTACAATGACATGTACCTCGATATGACACTGATATCTACTCCAACATATCGGATGGCACCATCTGAGCTTCGTGAGCTATGGGTATAGCTAGAGGACTTCCAGGGGAATGGATTCATCCAACCCAGTGTTTCTCCCTGGGCAGCCCTGATTCTATTCACCAAGAAGGCGGATGGGAACTTGAGGATTTGTTTCAACTATCGTCGCATGAACTAGGTGACTGTGAAGAAAAAGTACCCACTCCCAAGGATTTAAGACCACTATGATCAGCTCAAGGGAGCACTATGGTTCTCGAAGATAGACCTCAGATCACGCTATCACCAGCTTAGAGTTCGAGATGAGGATGTGCAGAAGGCGAACTTCAGATGTTGGTACGACCACTATGAGTTCTTTTTTATGCCCTTCGGCATAACAAATATTCCATCACTGATCATGTGTCTCATGAATAGGATCTTACAACCTTACCTCGATCTATTTGTCGTGGTATACATCGATGACATTTTGATCTACTCAACTGCTGATGAGGAGCATTCCTACCATTTCTAGGTAGTACTGGATAAACTCTGAGAGCACAATCATTATGGTATGCTCTCAAAGTTCTAGTTTTTGATTCGAGAGGTTCACTTCTTGGGACATGTCATCCGGGAGGCTGGAGTTGCAGTAGATCCAGCAAAGATTGAGACAGTACTCTCTTGTGAGCCACAAATAAGTGTGGTAGAGGTACGGAGATTCCCAGGCTTTTTTGCATACTACCAGAGATTCGTTCTAGACTTCTACAGAGTTGTAGCACCACTATCAGCCTTGAAGAAGAAGGGAAGACCCTTCGTGTGATCAGATAGATGCCAACAGAGCTTTTAGGAGCTAAGGAAGAGTCTGAATAGTGACCCCATCATGAGGCTTCTAGTGGAAGGAATAGGGTATATAGTCTACTACGACACATCAGGGACCAGACTCGGGTGTGTCCTGGTGTAGTATAAAGCTATGATCGCGTATGGTTCTCGGTAGCTGAGATAGTATGAGCAGAACTATGCTACCCATGACCTAGTGTTAGGAGTAGTAGTCTTTTCCTTGAAGATGTGAAGGCACTATCTGATGGGTGAGAATTTAACAGTCTACACTGATCACAAGAGTCTCATGTATATCTTCTCCAAGAAGGACCTGAACCTGAGACAACAGCGATGGCATGAGTTCCTACTGGACAATGACTTCGAGATAGTCTATACTTCGGGGAAGGGGAACATTGTTGTGGATGATCTCAATAGGAAGACTGATATACAGCTGCTAGGAGAGGTTACAGAGCATCTAGCTACCTTATAGATATCCTTTGTGGATAGGTATGGAGCGGAATATATACAATCTCTTACAGTCACTCCTACACTTCTTTAGCGAGTCATGGAGGTGCAGCATGGGGACGCTGACTGCGTGGAACAACGTGCTCAGATATCCATATGGCAGGCACCTGATGGATTTTCTAAAGGTGGAGAGCATGTCTTCCTTTTTAGAGGATGTACCATGGTACCAGTAGCACTTCAGGAGGAAGTGTTGTGGGAGTTCTACATTTCCCCTCGAGCGGTACATCCAGCGTTGGCGAGGATGTATCAGGACCTTCGACGATACCACTGGTGTCCAGGTATGAAGAAGGCGGTATCAAATTTTGTCTCTTGGTGCCTCACTTGTCAGCAAGTGAAGTCATATCACCATGTACTAGCATGCTTGGTTCAACCTTTAGAGGTCCCAGAGTCGAAGTGTGATGGGATATCCATGGACTTCGTGATGGGTCTTCCACGTACATCCAGGAGCCATGATTCTATTTGGGTGATCTTTGACCGGCTCACCATGTTGGCCCACTTTTTACCGATCATAGAGCACGGCTCAATAGAGTGCTTGGGATGCCTCTATGTATAGGAGATTGTGCGTTTTCATGGAGTACCTTTTTCTATTGTCTCTGACCGTGGCACATGGTTTACATACTAGCTATGGAAGGGGTTGTAGGATGCTTTCAGAACGTATCTACGTCTATGAACCACCTTTCATCTTCAGACAGATTGCCAGACTGATTGGACCATCCAGACCCTCAAGGAAATTCTTCTTGCATGTGTCCTCGACTTTGGTCACAGCTAGAAGGATCACTTACCTTTGGTGGAGTTTGACTACAAAAATAGCTATCACTCCACCATCAGTATGGATCCTTTTGAGGCCTTGTATGGTTGACCATGCAGATCACCATGGTTTTGGACAGACCTTGGGGAGTCAGCACTAGTGGGACCAGAGATGGTACGGGCTACCACAGAGATGGTGCAGATCATCCAAGAGCAGATGAAGACTGCACAAAGTAGGAAAAATTCATATGCTGATAGGATATAGAGACCTCTAGAGTTTTAGGATGACAACCAGATATTTCTACGGGTCTCACCTCGACAATGTATATGGAGATTTTTCCAAGGCGGCAAGTTATCTCTATGATTCATCAGACCTTTCCAGGTCCTCATCATAATAGGAAAGGTGGCATATCACTTAGCTCTTCCACCTCAGTTGTACTGGGTGCACGACGTCTTCCACATATCTCAACTGAGGAGATATGTTCATAACACATCCCACATAATAGACCATGGGGAGCTGGACATTAATGACGGGGCGACCTTCATAGAGCTTCTAATGATATTGTAGATCATCAGGATCAGGTCCTTCATGGAAATTCTATAACTCTGGTGTGCATTCACTGGTAGTACGTGAACCTCCAGGAGAGCACATGGGAGCGGGAGGCTTAGATGCATGCTCAGTACCACCATTTATTCCCATAGTTTGAGTAGTAGCTTACAGGGACTTGAAGCCCTGCGGTGGGGAGAATGTAAAGACATGGAAATTCCATGGAATTTTTTATACTTAAATTCATGGGATTTTTACAAGTCTGTGAAAATTTACAGTACTTGATTCTGAGGCCCGGTTTTACTAGAATCAAATTCTATAGTTTTTTTCGAGTATGTTCCGTAAACGTACAAGCATGGTTTTATAAATTATTAACTGGTACTCGGAATTGAAATCTGAGGGCACCGTTGAACTCGCAACACCAATATTCTCTTAATAAGACTTTAACCTCGAAGGCAGATTGTCGGGAATAGAAGATAGTTTTGGGGGTTTTAAAATAAATTAAATAAAAATAAGGTGATAGCTAATTTTTTTGTGGTGGTTAAAATCTCCAATAGGTGGTTCGAGGTGGAGGCCACTACACCATAAACTCCTAGGAGAGGTTATGGTGGTAGGGGCCCACACGTACATAACCTCCATTGGGAGGATATCCTTGTTGGGGCCCACGAGGGAATTAAACCCCCTTTAACCCCCCATTTATGTGGGAGAGAACTCTTTACTTTCCCCACCATTTAATTGAGCCATCCCATCTCATTTATTTAGTTATGTTTCACAATTTAATTAAACTTTTTTTGAATCCATTTGAATTCTTGCAAACCATTAAAATAATAGATAGTCTATTATTTTTGGTTGGTAATGAATTTGGTGGAGCTTGTGAGAAGGATTGGAAGAACATGGAGAACTTCATCCTTCTAACGAAGAACACAACCCACCACCGAAGAATGAATAATTCCTTCATCGATCTTCAATCGTGCCAAAAGAGAAGGATTCGACCATGAAGAACATCATATTCAACATTGTCACATCTGAATGCTCATCTTCCAAAGACAGATATCCTCTTCCTTTTCCAACATTGAAGAATCGGCGCTGCCTTTTCACGTCTTCATCAACAATCAAGAAATTCGAGGTAGGGGATTTTATGTTTTAAATTGTTTCTGTCCTTCCATGAAAAAATCATGGATTGTGTTTTTTCATTTTTTATCATCATCACGTGGAAGGATCGGGCCGCACGAACACGGCCTAACCCTCCCCCTTTGTTTCTCCTCATTTGTTGACGACCGCAGAGCGGAGAAGCGGTGGTTGGTGTTGGGCCAGCCACGATGGAAACCAGCGGAGCAACGCTGTCGTGGCACCGAAAGGGTGTGGCACTTCCGTGCCACACGGAGGAGCAGGTGGTCACGGACAGGTGGGGCTGTGGAGGAGGGGATGCGGCACCATCACGCCGTGTGGAGGAGCAGGGGACCTCACCCAGGCCAGGACGTGTTGGAGGGGGTGCGATTCCATCACACCGTGCGGTGGTGCAGAACCACGGCCCGAGCGGGCTATGGCAGAGGGGCGTGATGCCGGCACGCCGCACTGGTGGTGTGGATCCAGTTGGCCGCTCAGCCTGGCAGACAAGACAAGTCCCCCCGGTTCTCATGGATTCTGAACCGGCGCAAAGCACTGGTTCAGTTCGACAAGACGGGGGGCACGACACCCCCCACCCCCCACACACACTCACAGCCAGCATGAGCCACGGGCCGCTCGGCCAGTGGGGCTGGGCCACACGGGCTGCCGAGCCGGGCCTCCCCCTCGGGCCGGGCCGGACCCTCAGGTCGGGTCGGACCCGCAGACCGGGTCGAACCCTGGACTAGACTCGGGTTGGGTCGGGTCAGTCCGACGGGGTCGGGTCGATCTGACTGGGTCGTGGTAGACCCAGACCTGGTATGGCTTGTTTTCACCTTTTCACCCATAGCATGGGCTACAGGTGTCCGATCGATAAACCCACTATGGAGACGGAAATCATAGAGCGAGACGGTTCTTTTGGCATACCCACATGAGGTCTGGACACAATTGCGGTATGATCGGGTTGGTTTGAACCTAAAATCCAACCAGGCCCCTAGAACAGAAATGCCAATAACTGACAGGTCGGGTGTCTGATTGACGCGTTGTCTATTGTGTTGAGATCCCTGTGACGAGGTAGACCTTTGAGATACTTCTTTGTGTGAGATTTCATGACCGTTGGTGTGTAGACCCATAGATAATGGAGTGGATCCTCCCTGAGATGAGCGAGCATAGGACATAGACTTAGTAGCTGGCTGAGTACTGACGACTGTTGACCTTTCGACTCAGGGTGTTTTGACTAGCCCAGTGTGAAGCACCTCTGTGTGACACGGCAGACCCACAGTGGTGAGATCCTCAGTGTTACGATGAATACTAACGGTACTCGATAGGAGGAGTACCTCATCAGGCTACGAGGGAGAGTGCCTCTGTGTGACGCGGCAGACCCACAGTGGGGAGCGTCTCTTTGTGATGTAGCAGACCCAAGGTACTTGACAAGAGGAGTACCATAGTAGTCAAGGTAGGTGGTAAGTACCTCTATGTGATGCAGTAGGCCCAGTGTACTCTATAAAGTAGGAGTACACCATCAGCCGAGATTCCAACAGTTTGACTATGGACGTTACTTTCTACTGCCCCAAGAATGAAATCCTGGTTTGAGTCGAGTCAGTGACTTTTGTCTTTACCTCATGATTGAGATGGGTTAATAGATAACTTAGGTATATGTATGGGAATATGCCTATGTAAGGGTTATTCATTGATTATTTAAATTGTGGTTATCCTTGTTGGATATTGTGAGACCTTGAGGGTCTCAGGGTCCCTACTGAGTATTGTTATTCTCACCCCTACACGGGATATTCCCGCACCTCATAGTGTTGGTTGCAGATGACAGAAAGCGCAGACTAAGGTAGAGAGTAACAGGACTTGACGGTACCTGGAGGTGGACCACTCGAAGTGATGATGCAAGGAGTGGGTGGATGGATGTGGAGTGCTGAGGAGGTCATTTGTACCTACCCTATAGGTAGGAACCACAAAGGATGACCCAATATCTTCTTTATTTGTTTTCAGTAGTACTTGTTTCTGTTGTGCATGTACTTTAATGTTGGGCTTGTATTTCTGGCCCCTTTTACTTTCCATCACTTCTTCTCTATATTGCATTTCTTGGTGTTTTGCTTCCAGTTGTGTACTCTGATTATTTTTGTTTACTTTTTATAAAGTAAAATCCTTCTTAGCTTTTGGATTTATGCCTTTGGTGCTAGTTACCATCCCCTGGCCTATGGAAGGTAGGATTGGGGTAGTTACAACAGGGGTCTCGAGGTTGGGTCATGACACTCATGTACTAATAAAAATTAGTGATGATGTTAATGATGTTTATTTATGGAATCTTATGACGTAAAATAAAGATAATAGTAGTTGTACATATGATTCCTTGTAGTTTAACATCATCCGATAAGGATGAAGATTATATGCACTTTAACCTCATGAATTATGGATGCTTATGGTTGTTATGTAGTTTAATGTCTTACAACTAGAACATGGGGGTTGTGCAGTTTTAAGTCTTGTAGAGGGGAATATTGTACTGTGTATTTTAAAGTCTTGCAGTAAGGACGAGCGCACTATTCAGTTTAATGTCTTGCAATAAGGGAGATTGTACTGTGCAGTTTAAAGAATTGTAGTAAAGAGGATTGTATTGTGCAGTTTAAATTCTTGCAGTAAGGACGATTGTACTATGCAGTTTAAAGTCTTGTTGTAAGGATGATTGTACTGAGAAGTTTAAAGTATTGTAGTAAGGACGATTGTACTGTGCGGTTTAAAGTCTAGCAGTAAGGACGATTTTACTAGGCAGCTTAATGTCTTGTAGTAAGGACAACTGTACCGTGCAGTTTAAAGTATTAGAGTAAGGAAGATTGAACTATGGAGTTTAATTTCTTACAGTACAGTTGATTGTATTGTTCAGTTTAAAGTCTTGAAGTAAGGACGATTGTAATGTGCAGTTTAAAGTATTGTAGTAAGGACGATTATACTGTGAAGTTTAAAGTCTTGTAGTAAGGATGATTGTACTGTGAAGTTTAATGTTTTGTAGTAAGAAAGATATTTTATAATTACATAGAGAATGTATTCAAGAATATCTCATTGGTCGGAGTTGTAATAAGCTCTCCTTCCATTGAGATTAAATCACAGGCTCCATTTGAATAGACATTATGTATGGAATAAGTTCCTTCCCATTTTGGTTCATGTTTTGGAGGTTTCATTCCTCGTATCATTGGAGTCCTAAGTACCAATTCCAATTCTCCTTGGAGAAATTAATGAAGGTGAACTTTCTTAATAAAATATTCCTCTATTCTATTCTTATAGACTTCAAGTTGATGCAAAGTATGCAATATTTTCACATGTAATTGTTCCAAATCATTAAACCATTTCTAAGATATTTCATCTTCAGAAAACTAATCACAGATTGAAAATCTATTTGAAGTCAATTGTAATTCATTTGGAAAAAAAAATCTTCAGTTCCACATACCAATTCATAAGGAGTTTATTGGGTAGTAGTACGACTAGTTGTCTGATAAGCCCATAAATAATTCAAAAGTTAATCAGGCCATGATTTCTTATCTTTATCCACTATCTTCTGTAGTATATTTGATATGGTTTTGTTGAAATCCTATATCTTTCCTTTGGGTTCCACATGAAAGTGAGATGAATGATTGGATTTGATATTATATTCTTGATGTAACTTTTTTACTTCAGCTGAACAAAAATTGGTGCCATTTTCCATCAAAATAGTATGAGGGATGCCAAATCTACTGAAAATATTAGTTTTGACAAAACTAATGATGATTTTGGTATCTATTTCCTTGAGAGGTATTGCCTCATCCCACTTAGAGAAGAAATCAGTAGTAGTGAGATTATTCTTGAATTTCTAAGCTGTGGCTGGAGGATAAGGCCCTGCTACGTCCAATCCCCATTTGAAAAATGGCTAGAAGTATTTAGCTGTATGTTGCAACTCTGGGGGGTTTTGATTGATGATGGAATGCACTTAACAGGTATGACATTTTCTAGTGAAGTATATAAAATCCTGTGTCATTGATGGCAAAAAGTATTCAAGGCTTCTTTTCTCATTATGGAGTTTGTGCCCAAATTGGTGTGCACCACAAGTTCCTAAATGAACTTCTTTCATGATAGTTGCAGTCACTTCTACATCAATACATCTAAAGATAATTCCAAAAAATCCACACTTGTAAAGGATCTTTTGGTGGTATGGACTATCATAAAGAGAAAAATTAGCCACTCCTCATCGGATCTTCTTATATGCCCTATTTGGTGGAAGAACCCCATTTTGAAGATATTCCATGATGGTTGTCATCCATCCTGTGGTATGACCATATGGTTCAGAAATAGGGAAAATTTCATTAATTTACTCCATTATGTTTTGATCAAAAGGCAAGACAACATGGAGATGTGTTATACTGATAACTATCTCATCCTGATTGGGATCTTCCAAGGCTGTAGCTGCATTACCCAACACATCTGGTTGGGCATTTTGTGATCGCGAGACATAGGAAAATATCGGATCTGAGGGAAATTATTCCATTAACACTCTTATGTAATCACACAAAGGGATTAACGCATTTTATCTAATATAATATTCTCCAATGATTTGTTTTATTAACAATTCTGAATCAGCTTTTACCATTAAATGATCTATTTTCACCTAAATGGCCAATTCCAAACCTGCAACGAGAGCTTGATATATAGATTTATTGTTGGTACCACCTTCCGATAATAGGAAAGAATAAGGCAATACTGCCTTTTCTGTGGAAATAAGAACTATTCCTAATCTAACCTTGTTGAGTTTAGGATTTTCCAGTCTCATCCCTGTTGGACTTCTAGAAGCACCATCAAAATACATTTCCCATGATTGGGAATTATCTTGAATTGAGAAGACCTCTTCATCTGGAAGTTCAGTATTAAATGATGTGTCTTCCACAGATGGGTGATCAGTAAGGAAATCACCGAGAGATTGGCCTTTTATTTCCTTTTTAGGCACAAAATCTATATCAAAATATTGAAAAATAACAGCCCTCCATGCTAGACGTCCTGTAAGTATAGGATTACTAAGGATAAATTTGAGCGTGTTATTACGAGATAACAATTGGACCTCATGATGTTGTAGGTTGTCTCAATTTCTGAACAAAAAATATTAATGTCAGGCAGCACTTCTCAAAACATGAATATCGAGTTTCCTCATCATGGATAGTGTGACTGAGATAATAAAAGCTGTTTTAATTTCTAGAATCATTCTTTTGGGTGAGTAAGGCTTCTAGTGATCGCTCTAAAGCTGTCATGAAGAGAATGAGTGGTCTTCCATCAATAGGTGGAATCAATACTAGTGGACTCAATAGATATTTATTGATTATATCAAATGATTCTTGGTAATCCTAAATCCATTGATAAGTGATTCATTTAATCATTAATTTGGTGAAAGGTAAACATTTGCCTACCAAATTGGCGATAAAGCGCTGAATATAGGCCAAGTGTCCTTGAAGACCTCTCATTTCTTTCGCATTTTGAGGAGGTGTAATAGAAAGGATTGATTTTGTTTTCTCAAGATCTACTTCGATACCACAATGACATACAATGATGAAAATTAATTTTCTAGAGGTTACATTGAATTCACATTTTAAGGGGTTCATCTTCAAATTATATTGCTAAAATTTGCACAACATGTTTTCCAAATAAGCCATGTGATTGGAATGTTGTTTGGATTTGACTACCAAATCATCCACATAACATTCAAAAAATTTCCTTAATAAGGGTTTGATGATGTGGTGCATGGCCCGTTTGTATGTATCGCCTACATTCTTTAAGCTAAAGTGAATTACCCGATAGCAAAACACACCTTAAGGAGTTATAAAGGCCGTAGATTCTTCATCCTCTAAGGCCATTAGAATTTTATTATACCCAGAATATACATCCATGAAGGAAATAGCTTCATAGATAGTCATTACAACAATTAGAAGATTAGTAATCGGGACAGTAAAATCACCTTTAAGAGAATGACTGTAAAGATCTCTAAAATCAATATAGACTCTAATTTTCTTGTTCTTTATTTTCACTAGGACAATCTTGGCCAGCCATTTGGGATACTGAACTTCCCTGAAAAAGTTATCATTTATAAGCTCATCAACTTTAGCTTCAATTTTAGAGGCATTAGTTGGGTGTGTTCTCCTTGCTGCTTGCTTGAACCCATGATGTTCTTCTAGAAAACCAAAATGATGGGTGGCTACATCAGGATTAAGACTTGGAATTTTCGTATAAGTACAATAAAATATATCTTGATTTTTATTTAGAAAGGATATATAAACCTCTTTTTTATTCAGAGTTCATTGATGAACTAATTAAGGTGGGGTGTGAATCTTCTCCTATACCCATATTTATCTCTCTGACTTCATCCACAGTGGTAGAAAAACCTTCTTCAAATGATTGAGGATAATCCCCGAGATTTTCTTCTTCTTCATCATTATGTTCCACCTCTTCTATTTTCATTTTCTTGGTATATGACATTGAAAAACTCCCAGAGTTAGGGGAGGCGTCAATATTTAAACATCCCGAAGTAGAAGGCCCCCTATCTGACCCTACATATGATGAATGGTCTTCTTGTGGAAAAAAGGGATTTATGGATTGAGAATCAACATTTTTTTCTTCCTCTAATATTGCTATAATTTCTTCTATTCTGATTTACGAAGTAGAACCTCGTTGTAGTTCATTAGATGAAATAAAAACATCTTCATTCATGCTTCCATCATTGCTTAGTGCATCAATAATTTCTCTCATGTTATCAGGCTCAATTGCCGCAATTGACATTATGGGAATTATTGGATGAGTGCATGGATTTAGCTTTACCATTTCAACTTGATTGATGGGTAACACATAATCTATAATCAAATTCAAGAATGGATTTGATGGAATATTTTCTAGTCCATTTGAAGCATTAACTCTGGTTATATCCATGGTCATGGACTTCGTTCCTTTTGTGTGATATAATATTACCTCAATGTATTGATATTCACATGTTTGGAATGGAGCCTTGTCACCATAAAATTTTTTGATTTGACCATTGAAATAGTATTTCAGACATTGGTGGTATGACGAATGTATGGCTACATGTTGATGCATGAGAGGCCATACTAGAATAATATTGAAGGTTGTGTCCTGATGAACAACCATGAAACCTGAATTTGAAAAAAGATCTCCAAACTAAGTTTTGAGTGTAATTTTTTCCCCAGGTTCTTTTTCATTCTTTTCATATCCTTGAAATATTAAATTCGAAGGAGATAAGTCAGATTCAGTTAGGACTAATCCACTAAGTGTATGAATGGGAATGAGGTTGACCCTAGAGCCATTATCAATGATGGCTCATGAGATATTCATTTCATTGACCTTGACAGATAGATACAAGGGTTTGATGTGTCAATGTTCCACATGGTCATCATCTTCATCTGTAAAAGATTTCACTTCATTACATTCTGCAGAATCATTCTCTATACGGTAAACCTCAGCAGCAGCAACTTCGGTTTCAAATTATTGAGCACATAACAAGGCCTCAAGGAGTGCTTCTGGAAGATCTTTTGACTAATTTATAGCATCAAAAAATGATAACGTGGCCAGTGCATGGGCCAATTGTTTCAGGAAATAATACTTTTTTCCAAAGGTCTACATTTCCCAGAATGGAGATGTGATTTTGTTGGTGCTTTGGAAGTTGACGCTTCTATTGTAGATGTATACTGTGTTGAAAAAGAAGTGGGAAATGCCACTGACTTTGGTAAATTAGATTGAGTAAGTTTATTCATCTTCTAAGAAGAAGATGGCGTAGCTTCTAATTGGTCTTCCATAATAATTGATCCACAACTAGACTTGTTTTTCATGGAAGAAACTCATTGTTCTTGTTGATCTTGCAAAAGGGATCTTCCATGAGTTTCTTCCATATATATGGTTTGAGAAGGGGTAGAGTTGAAATGATGATTTCTGGAATTCCCACATCTTCCCCTATATCCTTGACCATGGAATCTTCTTCTAGTTGTCTTATTAGGCATAAGGAATTTTGGATCAATAAAATCAGAATCTCCATCGGTATCAGGATCTGTTAACTGTATATCCTTAATAGAACTAAAATTCAATTCTTTGACAAATGAGGATTTTTCCTAACATGTTACTTATAGTTGTACCATTTGGTGGGGTGGTGCCCTTGATTTTGAAACATATTGTATAAAATCTACTAGGGTTAAGTACAAATTCGGCCTTGACGCGAGCTCATCGTTTTCTAACTGCTCTATATACTTATGACCACTTTGTTTCATTGAGGAATTACCTTTTGATGAAGATGGTTTTTCTGTCGCAAGAGTGGTAGAAGACACGATTGGTTTTTTCAACTCTGTTCGTAAAATATCATGATCCTGGTTGACCATTTTCATGATCATCCAATCATTATATTTTTTTCACATTTTTATTTTTAACCTCTTTACATTCCCCCTCTTTATCTGGATTGGTGGTAGTAAAACATGCTACTTAAGCTGATGAACTTTTCAATTTCTCTTTTCTAGAGTCTACCATATTTTTCCGAAGGTCTTTGAAAACAAATCACTCATGAATGGGGTGTCCCAATATCTGATGAATGGGAAAATAATTCGAACGATCATTATCTCCATATTTATTTGGCCTCTTCGGCCTTGGAAACTGAACCAAATTTTTTTCTATGGATGAGATGAAGTATCAAAAAACATGCTCCTTCCTGAAAGAATATATTTTGTTCATTAATTGCTAAAACTATTTCTGCCTTCGATCTCTTTGATCATCTTGATGAGGTGGTCATTGCTGCTAATTCTCATGAAGAAGAGCCTTTCGGTATGATGAGTGTTTTGAAGTAGCAGCAGGTACATGTGCTTGTTTGAGTGTGATGGTATTAGCTTCTACCTTTCCTATTATCCTTCCTAGAACTGATGTAATTACATATGTTTTAGCCATAGATTCTATTACAGAGTCTTATATCTGCTGAGCGATTGAAGTAAGGTCTAGAAACCCTCCTGTTAATTTCACAGGGATCAATGGTGTGGGTAATTCATCATGCAGATTTTCCATACAGATTGGAAGAAAACTTTCTTGAGGGATTGCTAGACATAATGAATATATTTATACCTTCTAGCGAGAAATAAAATTCGAAACACTTTCATTTTACCTTAGTTTAAAATTGGTAACATAAAAAACTGTCATCTTTGGTAATGTTGAGCTAAATTGAAGAAAGAATTTATAACAAATATCTTCCCACCGATTAGTTGATAGAGATTGAAAACTTGTATACCGGAAAAAAGCTCATCCTTGTAATTACTTCAAAAAAACCTATGATTAACTGCTTCTTTTTTTGAGAAGTTCCTATCATAGGATCACAACGAGAAAAAAATGTGTTAACTATTGTTCCGGGTCTCCTTAACCATTAAAAATTGGGAATGTGGTATTTAAAAAATATTGTGGGGGGGGGGGGGATTGCGTCCACTCATTCAAGGTAAGCTCTCTTTTCTGGTTGAACTGGTGCACGTCGTTCCCCTATAGCTTTCAACCGTGTTGTTAATTCCTTAATTGTGTTCATAATCATTTAGGCAATATCCAAATGAGCTGGATTCTGTGCAGGTATAGCAACTTGAGTTTGAGCTGGTGTAACGACAAGTAAGACCACTGATGGTGGTGCTGATATCTGCTTTGTATAACCCACCAGGAAAATTCTATCATGAATTATATGATACTTTCTTGATTTTATAGCCAAATATGGATATTCATTATTCGCTTCTATATTTACTAAAAATCCCTTTTGCTGAGGATCTCCTACAGGATTTGCAAGTTGATGACTTTCTTGCGGAGTATGTATAGCAGAAATGCAATTTCGAAGAAACTATGTACTATGTCTTTTCAACTCTTTCATTTCCTATTCTTATAATGCAAATCTCTATTCAAGTGAAACAGATTGACCTTATCCATTGGAAAAGTGGGGTCTAATCTGACTTTCTCCTTTCCCTTTATTAGATGCTTTTTGGAGAGGGGCATTAGGATATTTGAAGGTATATCTAGATTCTGGGTAAGCCTCTAATTTCATGTACGCACACCTTCTTCATTTTCCTAGGTGTGTCCCATATTATGGACAAGAAAATCAACTTTTGATTCTCCTGAAGTTGACTTATTTTCTAGAGGATATTTTGTAATGATATTGATAACATTCACTGACGCATACTGAATTGATGGCATTCTGTCTATGTTTCTGCAGATTGTCTCCCATTTTGTCTTCCATGAGACTCTGTTCTCCAATGTAAAGAATTCTCTAGAAAATTTTGAGGGATAGTAACATGAAGGGAATTATTGTATAGTTCATCTATATGCTTTCCTTGTGGCTTCTTCCCTAATCGAGATAAAACTGACTTCTGTTAAGGAGAGGATTGTACATGCGAAAAAGCCCCCAGTATTGCAGGCTGGGGTTGATTCTTTTCTTCTTCTTCTATTCCCTGAACATTGTTTAATGAATTTCAAGGTTTCATTAAATGATCCCCCAACCTAGAAAGCTGGGGTGATTCCTGAACTGCTACACCTGAAATTCATGTAACTAATCGTCTGATTTTGCGGACATTTTCATCCTAGGATGCCTAACATCCTCTAAATGGGACACCTGCTGAAGATTCTCAGAGTCTTGATGTAGAAGTAGTTTATAAAACTATTTTTTGGGCCTAATTCTTATGAAAACTGGTTGAGGCCTGTTCTTGAGTATACATTTGATTACATACAAAACCTATTGACGAAGGCCACCCATGGGCAATAACATTGCATGAGACCACTTTTGGCTGATTTTGCTGATTTTGGAGTGTAGTGAAATGCAATGCTCCATATGCACCCCATCATCTCATGTAAACCTTAGTTGGGGCATCAAGAAATTAATTTTCATAGCCTCTTCATAGCATTGAGACATGTGCAATGAAGGGCTCTCTATTGTTTTACAACCCTTGGATGTTGGGAAACTGAAAGAGATGCCATGTCAATTTGGGGATGTAACGCTTATATTAACTTTATATGATTTATATATTCAACATATAGTAATAATTTACTTTTCAAATAACAAATATTTTTCCATAAGTTGAGAGGAATATCATGAATGAAATATTCTATCATCAATTCTGGAATATCAAACTAAGAATTTGATGATGGCCATAACATGACTGGTATTTCTCCTTTAGCTAATTGTTTCCTCATGTTTAACACGTCCTAATAAAATTTCACAAGAGGATTCTCCACTTGTTCTTACCAAAGTGGATTCCCTTCATTATAGGATAAATGACCCAAGAGAGGTTCAGATAATGAATGTTCCCTTATGATGTCTTCTAAATAGGAAAGTTGTTTCAACCTTCAATGGAAAGGCATCAGACATGACTAGACATTTGATTGAAAGTGCCTTGAGATTGGAGGGCTTTATTATTACTACATTTTTAATTATAGAATTGTTTTGAAAATGGGAAATACTACTATAGAGAGGACTTTTGCAGAGAATGCCATCATGGGGTGGATCACCGCGATGGATTACAAAAATATATAAATCTTCTTTGTCTTTGGTCTACTGGACTCATGGAGGGTTTTCGTGGATCTCATCCAAATATAGACACTCTGGATTCACTGAATTTTCATGAAGCAAGCCTTCATGATGAAGTTTCTGGTGAGAAACATTAGATTTACAACTACCACTCCCAAAATTTGGTAATGAGAAGGTAGGATCTTGAGCAAAAATAGATAAATGTCTGATGGCTTCAAGAACTCCGACATTTAGAGGAGCTAAATCACAACTAGACTATTGATTTTCCAAAGTTATTTGGTGAGATTTCTTTTTGGATGTTCCATTATACTTAGTTGGGGCCACCTGAAAGAATAAGTGGTTATAATGGGTAGTTGTATGTGCCTACCTTGAAGTAGTTACTGGAACAAACCGATTAACTCCAATCGGAAAGGGTGTAGGTTCCCATTTCGGTTGTCTGTATGATATGGGGGAATATTACCCATGACCCTCCTGGACTAGAACAGAGTTGTGAATCTACTCTGGGATGGAATTCTGATGTGTCATCCCATGTGGGGAAACATATTTATATGTCTGTTCCCATGATACTATTAAAGTAGTTGTTAAAATATCCTGACATTCTTCCAGAATAGGGACAGAGATATGTGTCTTCCCTTTCACCATTGATAAGATGTGTTTGGTGACTCAACGGCCAGAATGGGAATATACGTCCATTCTGTATCTATAGTAGGTGTATGTGACTTCTCATATCCTCCTTTTCCTGTCAATGGATATTGATAGTACTCACGCAAGGGGTAAGGGAGTTGGGAATGCCCCAAATTTGTCATTGGAGCATTCTGACTGATTTCTACTAGTGCTACCAAACGAGTCTATTTGAAGGCTTGATGAACATTGGTAGGTGTATGTTCCTGCTGGTTATTTTTTGTCATGTATGGTTTACGGGCATCCATCAATACTGGAAGACGAGACTGTAGACAGAAATGGTGATTGTAAACAGGTGTATGTTCTTGTTTAATATTTTCAACCACATTAGATTGGCAGGCCTCTTTAAATGCAGTCAGACGAGGTTGATGACTGGGTGATGAATTTTCAGCAGGTGTATGTGCCTGTTCCTGATACTCCACAAGGTTTATCATTTTGGAGTGGTGGGTTTCTGTCAGACGAGACTGCTGAGCAACAAAATTAGGACGAAAGGGTGTATGTGCCTGCTCGTTGTTTTCCATCAGGTTTGATCGATGGAATTCTCTAGAAGAGGTAGTGGGGATAACTTGCTCCATATTGACAGAACATTGTCCCTGATGGTTCATCTTGCATGCCCGAGTTTGAGAGTCCATGGAAGAATATCCAAGGGAAACACCCCCATCTTGTCAGGGATACACATCCGCATGTTTCTGGTGGCGATTCCTGATGGGAGTCCTCAGGAAGTACTCCTACATTCTTTAATTGAGGCCTTTAGTGACCACTTGATCCACCTCCCTGTAGTATGGGATAGATTTATTGTTGCGTTCTGGGGATAAAGACCTGAAATGGTTGGAGATGGTGGTTAGAACCGTTTTCTTCTTGATCATTGGTCTGTGTTGACTAGATGATCGAGGATTATTGTTGACCAGGAGGGCCTATTGAGCATCCTCCAATGTAGGGATTGTACCTTTCTGGTGATATTCCTTCACTATCACATTAGAGACCTAGTTTTGAATACGTTGGGTTGGTTATAACGTCCTTCCCGTGGATAGATATCCAGCTTGAGCATCAGTCGTTAAGTTCACATATGTTGTCTTGGAGAAAGCCATTTTTTAGATTGAAGGGAATTCTATGGAAAACTGAGACCAACAAGAAGTTCTATTAAAGTGACCTCATTTCAGATGGATACAGGTGTGATTAATTCCATTTTCTATCCTTACTTTATCAATTGATAGGGGCCTAACACTGGGGAACATTATTAATATGGTTAAGGATTCACATCGGGTACACCATTTTTGTTGTTGCTTGAAATATGTCTCCAAATTTTACGAATCACTGTTTCTAGGCGGTTTCCATAGGAGTTATTCATGGAACCAGAAGCATCAAGAATTTATTTATACAAAGTGGCCCTACATTCCAAAGGCATGCGTTCATTAATTTTTTAACTTTAGGATACTTAAGAACGTGCATTGGTCGAGAGGATGGGAGGTCAGACTCATCATAACCCTTGGGGGAGAGTTATTGTCTATTCTAGGACTCTCTTTGTAAAATTAAAATATTTTCAAGAATCCTTATTAAATCCCTAAGTATATCATAAGTATCCTTTAGAATTTTCAATCACTTATTAACATGTGTAAAATTTTAGAATCATCAGAAAGGATTCATGGTTCTTTATCATCGGAAACATCTAAATGTATTTGAGGGTTTTCATCAATGGTATCATCTAATAAACCGATTATAGATTATTTTAATAATTGTTAAGATGATACTAGTTTTTAAGCCACTCATTGGGGCACTATGGAATTTATTGTCATCTAGGGAGACGAAGTTTTGTTCAAATATTGGGATCATGCTCATAAAATGAACTACCAATGTATCCTTGGGAAAGGAATCAAGACCATCCTAGTTCGGTGCCACCTAATAGGACACATCATAACATTTAATATCATGTGATAAGGACCTCTAAGCAGAATGAGATTATTTGAAACTTAGTGTGGGACTTATACTAAAGTATCCCAGGGAACTTGGAAAGCATATGGATTTCTAGGTAGAATCCGACAGTATTGGGAATATGGCCCAAGGAAAATAGGGTTTATTTGGAATGTTGTGTTTGAACCTCAAGGAGGCTTCCTACGTAACCCATATTAATGGAAATCAAAGCCCATGTAGTTCAATAAATCAAATATTTGTGTATAGTCCTCTGAGAGAGATGAGTTTGGGATTATTTCCTGAAAAGAAGGCCTTGATGATTTGAGGATTGAATTTGGGGCTTTATTCCAAAGGAGGATGCCCAAATTTGGGGAATTAAGGTTGGATTCCTAAGGAGGATATCTAGTGAGATCGGGCTCTGAAAGAGCTTCCTATTTATCTTGATTTGAAAAAGAATCCATGTTCTCATAGTTCCTTTCAATGAGGTTTTGTGCACATGGTGTAACCATATAATATCTCTATGCCCAAATGAGACATGGTTAGTGTGAGAAATAAGAGGATATGAAAGATTCAACAATCAAACTTCAAAATTTTTCTCCTCTACTAACAGAAGAGGTCTTTTCAATAATTGAAGGTTCCAATGTCTGGAAGAAGGGATGAAGGTGAGGGGCTTATACCCTGATGGCTGCCCTAAAATTGGTTCTGGTAGGGGAGGGAGACTTCTCCTATACTTTCACGGAATAACAAGTGCAAAGTGTGCCATCCTTACTAGAGACCTGAGTTTTTGGGTCGCCTCTTTGAGAAGGATGAGGATGGTTACCAACCCTACTCCAAACTATGAAATTCCAAACAATGTTTCTGGGAGAAAGGTCCATGTCAATATAGATATACAAACCCACAATCAACCCATGAATCTTAACCCCATTGTGAATGGAATGTGGGAAACCTTTGGCTGTGCAAATACAAACCCAAATAAGAGACATGCTGATGTGCCATTCTCAGTGGATTGATAAGTCGGGAGGTTTTGGTGGAAGCATTAATTTAGCCCCTTTAAGATAAAGGAACTAAATAAGGAGATAACCTACCATGGATGGATTTTAAGAATGGTACTTAAGTTGGTCGTGTAGGTACCTCACGCAGGTATGCTACGTAGGTACCTTGCTTTGCCCTATCGCCCAGATATGGTGTGCAGTTGTACCGCGCAGGTGTGGCATGATGATATAACGCATTGGTATGAATGATGACTGAAGAATGTGAAGAACATCAAAACATGCCTATCCCCTTTAATTATCCCTTCTTTTTTAGTTTATAGAACTACCTAATAAAATTTGTGAGATCTTGGTGAAAGTGTTATTCAATAAGAGCTTTAGAGAGTCTTTCAATTTTTTCTGTTCTCAAATGGGGATCCCAAGGGCTCTATTTATAGGCATATATGGGCCTAATTGAAGAGATGCTTTCCCATGTAGGTACTTCTCAGAGCTATGATAGGCTGGTGTTCCACGTATGGACATAAAACATCTCTGGTCATGGAGGTCAGTTGCGTAGGTCGGCCGCATAGCTCGACCGTGTAGATCAGGTAGCATAGCTTGGCTGTGTAGCTCGTTGAAGCTACATCATCGTGAACAGCTTTGGGAGAATTATCGATTTCCTTTGTACCACTTAAATCTTTATATGGGATTTGAAATATCCAATTTTTTTCTATCGTTTTGGTTATATTCTCAAGTAGTTTCAACAGTATAACACCCTTCCATGGAGATACCTTCAAGAAAACATGATCTCCTACTTGAAATTCTAAATCCTTCCTTCGTTTATTAGTAGAGCACTTTTTCCTACTTTTAGCTATTTTGATGTGGGTTTGGATAATATTACCATTTTTCCATGATTCCTTATCATGTTTTGGGCCAATAAGTTTTCTTTCACCATCATCATCCCAAAAAATTGGTGTGTGACATCTCTTTCTATATAACTCTTCATATGGTGCCATCTGAATAATTGAATAGAAGTTGTGGTTATAAAAAAATTTCTAGCAGAGGAAATTATTGATCCCATACACCCTAATATTCAACGGAGAAAGATCTCAACATGTCATATAATGTTTGAATATACCATTCTGATTGTCGATCCGTTTGAGGGTGGTAGATAGTTCTCAAATGAAGTTCAGTATCTAGGGTTTCTGAAGGCTTTACCAGAAGCTTGATGTGAAATGGGGATCATGGTCAGAAAAAATCGATAGGGGTACACCCTGATGTCTTAAAAATTCATTAATATATAGACTTTCTAAATGTTTAAGTGGTAAATAATATCTTATATCAAGAAAATGTGATGACTTGGTATGACGATCAACAATGAACCATATTACCTCATTCCTTATAGAAGTCTTTGGTAGTCTAATGAAAAATTCCATCGTAATATCATCCCGTTTCTAATATGTTATAAGAAGTGTTTTAATGAATCCTCCTAGATGTTGTCTTCCAGCAATTACCTACTGAAAAACCATACATCTTGACACATAATCAGCAATCTCCCTCATCATGTTATCCCACAAAAAATGTTCCTTCAAATATCTATACATCTTAGTGCTACCATGGTGTATATAGAAATTGGATCTTTGAAAATCACCCAACAATTCTATTTATTGATCAGGTATATCAGCAACCCAAATCCTCCTCCAAAATTTCAAAATTCAATATTCATATATGAAGTCAATCAATCTCCCATAAATCAATGTTTACATTTTCATTTGAAACTTTTCATCATCAGTATGAGAACTTTTTATCCTTTATAGTAAATATAGTTTTGAAAACATTTGAAAACGTAATGATTTTTATCCTTCCATTATTATTACCATATCCATATTTACTATATTCATGAACATAGGATCCCTTTCAACTGTCATCTTTTTCAAAACTATGTGATCCTTTCTGCTCAATTCACCTACCACCTTATTTTCCTTCCTAGAGTGGTAGTCTATAGTGAAATCATAATCATTGAGAAGTTCAGGCCACTATTTTTGCCTCATGTTGAGTTCATTATGTGAAAAAATATACTTCAAACTCTTGTGATCAGTATATATCTCAGATTTTTCACCATAGATATAGTGTCTCCATATCTTCAAATCAAATATCATAGCAGCTAACTAAATATCATGAGTGGGATAGTTTTATTCATGAATTTTTAGTTATCTTTGTACATATTCAATAACTCTATCATTCTACATAAGTACACAAAATAGTCCTTTCTTTGATCTATTACTATAAATAACAAACCCATCATTCACCGATGGTAGAGTCAATATAAGATCATTGACTAATATGTTATTCAATTATTCAATACATTATTCACACTCCTTTGTCAAAATAAATTTTATCCCTTTATGTGGGATCTTGGTTAATGGGTATTCCAACTGGGAAAAATAATTGAAAAAGCACCGATAATAACATGCTAAATGAATAAAACAGTGTACCTCAGTTATACTCATCGGTGCTGGCCATTATAGTGTTTCTTTTGTTATAGAATGATTAATAGATATTCCATCCTTAGAGAACATATGTCCACGATAATAAAACTCTTGAAGCTAGAATTCACACTTTCTAATCATCCCATATAATTCATTTTTTCTAAGAGTCTTTAGAATAGTGCGTAAGAGATTTTCATGATCTTCATAGATTTTGGAGTAAACATATATATCATCAATAAATAAAACTACAAATTCATCAAGCTATTATTTGGAAACTCTATTCATTAGATCCATGAAGACGGAGGGTTCATTATCCAGTCTAAAAGGCATTACTGTAAACTCATAATGTCTATACCAGGTATGAAATGTTGTCTTCATAATGTATTCCTTCTTCACACACAACAGATGATATCCATATCGAAGTTCAATCCATGAAAAATGTTGAGCTCCATGATGTTGATCAAAAAAATAATCAATTCATGGTAGAGGGTACTTGTTCTTTATTTTTATAGAATTGTTCTTTCTGTAGTCAACAAAAAACCTCATAGATTCATATTTCTTCTTAACAAAAAAACAGGGGCTCCCCATGGATAAGCACTAGGGCTAATAAATCCTTTATTACTCAATTAATCTAATTGTATCATTTGTTCCACTAATTCCATAATGGCCATTCTATAAGGGGACTTCGATATGGGCCTTGAACCAGGAATTAAATCAATAGAAAACTCAATTTATTTTCCTAGAGGATGTCTAGGTAAATCCTTTTGAAACACATAAACATATTCATGCACAATAGGTATATCTTATTTTTTAACATTCCTTTCCTCACACATAGTTATTTCATTCTCTTCCTCCCGAATAATTTAATTTTTTTGAGATACTAGGTGTGGATCTAGATAAGAATCAGCTGGTGATGTTTCTGCTCAAAAGATATGGTACTTCTTATCTCATCGAAATTTGTAACCTCTTTCTTTTTACAATAAATTTGGAATCATGGTCTGAAATCCAATCAATTTAGAGGATCATATCAAATTCCATCATGGGTATAAGGATGAGATCAATAGATAAATCACGTTTAAATGTCCTAATGTGAACCGATTCACAAAACATTGTTGCAATGATATTTACTTTAGGAGTTTTGACTGAAAACACCCTTGTTAAATAAAATTGGAAATATCTAATTTTCATAGATATCGGGGAATATATGAAACAATGTGAGGATAAAAAATCAAATAGATCATTGGATAAATTTGAGGAAACCATTAAATTACCTATCACCATGCCATTTAGAGCTTCAACATCAGTTGTAGTGATGGAATAAGCTTGGGATTGCTCCCTAGTCCATTTCTAAGGCATGTTTCCTTGGTGCGTAGGACCTTCATTTGCACAATTCCATATTTCTATACAATTGTCGCATTTAACATTGATAGCCTCTTTATTTTATTTGCAATGATGAGCTTAGTGTCCTTTTCCCCCATTCTTGTAATGGACTCCCATTCCCTTAGAGAAGGTACCGAGGTGATTCTTCCCACATTTACAATAGGAAGGAAATTCAACTTTTCCCGTATTCCCCTTATTTTAATTTCTACAGTGTTCAACATATCTCTTCTTCTCTTTCTTTTCTTTAATGTCGTTTGACTTAGATAATTTTTTTCTGCCTTCATAGCACATGAGACAATGTCTTCATATGATGAGAAGGATTGTGAGACTAATGCTCGACAGAGAAATGGGTTTATCCCATCAATTAAACAATCAATATTACTCCTTGGGTTAAATATATAATCAGCTTCATGCCTTGATTACCTTGTAATGCTTTCCTCATACTTTGTGATATTCTCATATTCCTTTTGCCTCAGACTCAAAAATTGTCTTCTCATATCAGATCGATGGTCATGAGGAATGTATTTTTCAATGAAATGATATTTAAACTACCTCCATTCCATATTTTATACTTCTTCAACCTCCTTTTTGTTCTGAATTAATGACCACCATTGATCTTCATCTCCCTGTGAGGAGATAAACTGCCATGAAAACTTTTTCCCTTTCGCTACTCCTCAAAGCATGAAGTATTTTCTATAAGGAAATTATCCATTGATCAGCTACTAAGGGATTTTTAGTCCCAATTAATGTTGGTGGTTGTTTCCTTATGAAGCTATCCAACATTGATCCTCTTCATTGAGGATCAGGGTGCTCCATACTGGTAAGGTTGTTTTTCATAACCAGAGTGAGTTTTCCCAGTATGGTTATAATTTGTTTATCACCGGTTGCATCCCTAGGTCCACTATAATTATCTTGAGTAGGAGGTAAACCCCTTGATGGATTACGTGTATTGATACAATTTCCATTCATTCCACTAGGCTCCATTTCTAAAAATGGAATACACTATATTAGTTTATGAATCGCAATATATAATTCCAAACTAGTAAAATACATAATATAAATTGAATAGTTTATGCATATAGTCCATAATAATAATAGAATTCTTTAAGGAGTTATTTAATCATAAATCCTTCATAATGGTTTGTAAAGAAAATATTAATTATCATATGCATATCCCTTAGGTGTGTCATAAACTAGAGTGCAGCAAAGCCTATTATCATGTACCAGGATACCCTTGGTATAGCCCGAAACTCCTTGTCGGAGTTTTCAACCCTAGGTACATCTGTCTCAGAGCCCCGTATACCTGCTCATATCCAAAAATTGATGTAATTAATGGAAAATTCTTATAATATCTACATTAATAATATTCTAATATGTTCTTCTTTATTGATCCTCAATGTCTATCTAAGGGTAATGTTCTCTAATAATAGTTTTTCTAAATCTAGTATCCGAGGATTGTATTAAACTTCCTCTAATACCAACTGATACGCCCCAGACCTAGTTACCCATAGTCGGTGCACTATTACATACCATTAACATGATCATAAGAGATCATGTCTCAAGGGAAAGATTAATTTAGTAGCCTTGGAAGTAATAGATACATACATATGTTTTACATTACATCATGAAATGAAAAAAATGACAACATTGTGTCCCCTTTGAACAAACTCATATCTCTTTGCCTATTCCTATAGTTTAATCATAATATACATCTTCACATCCTGGGAAAAATAAAACATAGAAAGGGGTGAGCTATGAGGCTCAATAAGGATAAAAATATAGTGGAAAATATCATAAATAAGTATAAAATTTTTAGTAAATATATAAGAGTAAAACCAAAACCATTAAAACATAAACATAATCATAATATTGAAACGATACATCAAATAATGTAATTTACATATTCACATGGATATTCTACTAGTTGAATAATCACATGTAATATCAATAACTAATTTGATATTGATGGAATGCATAATATAAGACATCGTAACCACATAATCAGGGCCCCATGCCAGGACTACAAATAAGATTTTGTCATGGCCTCATGCCCAGACACTAGTTTGTCTCATGAGACCTATCGATGCATCGAAAATCAATAGTAGGCTCCATCTGTCACATACCAAGTTGAATGCATTCCTCATATAACCATTTTTAAACATAACCTAAACATTCATATTAAAACTAGCATGCGAAATGTTAATATTTTAAGCATAAACCGTGAATGGTATAACAATAGCACATCCATAGTCAAACGTATCACAACACCTTCAATAAAATAAATCAACTTCAATCAAACATAAAATCCAACAAATGATATTGACATAGATGAAATCAAAACTATTTGAGACAAATATCACTTTCTATTTTGAAATCATTTAAAAGTAACGTAATTATGAAAAAAACATTTATTTTCAAAATGTTCTTCTAATATTGTATGGGAAGCATAAAAGGTGTTATCATAGTGGAAAATATCAGCACCTTCCATGTAATTTAAAAAACATTCTTTTTTAATTTGTCCAAAAGGTTATAAAGTACATTGTTTGGAAAGAGATGTAAAGAGTCATTTCAAACCATTTTATAAAATGTTAAACGAGGGTATAAATGAATTTAACTAATATTTTAGTAAATAGTAATTTTTTTTAAATACCTTTTTATGAAACACGGTTGTGGATGATAATGTTGTCCCAGTAGATACATATATATAAACATCATTGGATAATAAATAGATTATAAAATTAACACTCACCTTATACTTTTCGTTGGTCAAGGGTAATTTAACCTACTATATAATAGTTAAATCATTGCTATTACATTATAAAATAACCACATACAAAAATATGAAATCATATATGATCTTCTAATACTACTAAATTAATAATATTTCAGTAGTATCATTGTTTTGGGTGTTAACGGATTCATTTTTCATTATATGTTTTGTTCTGTAAGTCATGTTTGTTATGGATAGGATGTATTTGATTCATATCCATAATTATATAATTTTTTAAACTTTATTTTTAATCAAAAAATGATAAATATTCTTGAATGATTATGATGGGGAATGAATCTCATTGAGTTCGTGGAGACGGTAATATGTACGCACGCACGAGAAAAAATATCATTTTATTAACGGTGGAATAATTTGTAATTGGATTTTATATAATATATAACAAATAATTAACGTGATATATTTATTATTTACACCAATTATACTCATTATTATTCCCATCCAAATAATTAAGTGTTGAATAACAAACTACACCATGACGTGGTGATGGTACGCCGTAGATACGCATGTATGGTGACTTTGTTATTCATATGATGGGAAGAATAATGAATTTGGTTGTACCATATTTTTAATAACATCATTGTATGTATATGGTATTAGAGTTATTATTTTTTATGGAAATAGTAAAGAAAGAGTAAGTGGAAGATGAAATGTACTTTAAAAGAGGTGATGAAATTATTACCTCTTCTTCGTGTGCTTTTGATTTGATCAAAAGGGATACATAGGTTTTCTATCTGATCAATGTATAGACTCTTTGCTAAAGTAATGGTAGTTGTAAAAATATGTGAGTAGGTTTTGGCTGAGCCAAATGGATTTGGATCTGTGAAATTATGGGAAGGGGAAGGACCCTTTTATAAGAGAGGTGAGGGTCACTTTAGAAAATGCTAGAAATATTATTTTATTATAAACAAATTTTAGTTATATAATGGTTCCAAAAAGATTAAATTCAAGGATAAGGTTGGGATGGGTCTGAAAACTCTCAACTAATAGGTTTTAGATAGGTTTAGGTCACCATATTAACCTTATCTCTTAGAATTAACTCTTTGTTAAATAGTTTTAATTTTACTATTTGATTCTTATATTATTATAATAAATGGTTAATAAACGTAATATAAAAAGACAAGAGAACCCCAAGTGGTTCATTAATGGCATCTCTAACCATATATAAGTAATTTTTCTGAACCGTATATCTTTAGGAATATTATATCATTTAATAATATAGTAATTGTTTTAAAATCTCATTTATTTCAATTCTGAAACTATTTGGTATTTTGTTTTTGAAGTCATTACAACTTTATAACATTAAAAAAATTAATTAATAAACCCTAACATGTCATATTAACCTATTAAATTATTTTAATTCATGAATGGTCTCAATTTTAATTTATTTGGATATTTATAATATCAATTATTTTAATATTTCATTAATAAGATAATTACTGCATCATCATTGTGTCATAAATAAATTGAATTATTTAATGTCGAAAAATTATAAATAAAATAAAAAAATGTCAGAAAGACTTTTATCTTTCTTATTAATAATTATTGTCTAATTTATCTTCTGTATACCTTTATATTAAAAACATTTTAGTTATTAAAATATGAATGTAACACTTTTAACTCTTCATTAAATAAAATAATAATAACTGTCCTTATCTAATCCAAGTGGATAAAATAGGATCATATTTTATTAATAAGGTTTATTTTGGTAGAAATAAACTTATCCAATAGAATTAGAACATTTGATAGGGTAATTATAATATCATTTGTACCTTTAATTACCCTATTTACTTTTAACCATAGTTAATAAAATTCAAACGTTACTATTCAGCAAAAATTATTTTCATCTTATTGAACCACATATTACATATTAATGTCAACCGTGTCTCTATAATTTTTGAAATTCAATTCACAGAGTTTGTAAAATTATGTTTTATGCAAATTTGAAAATGTGCCTAGAAGTTGGGTAAAAGGGGTTAAAATTTTCAATAAAATTTTATACATATAATTTTATTGTAAAGTGGATCCAATTAATTAAATTTAAATTATATAGGTATTACGTATATCTTTTGGATTAAAATTAATTTAAATAAAAAAATATTTATTTAAATAAAAAATTGGTTTTAAACATTAACGTCATGTTTTTCACAATTCATCAAATTTTGAAAGATTTCAAAAAAATACCAAAAATTCACCCTTAGCTAATTATAATATTCAGAATAAAAAAATGAAGTCTATTTTGGAAATAAATATAATTTCAAAAATTGGGTATTACTACTCATAATGGATAGTTTGATTGGTCATGGTGTGCTAGAACTCAAAGTTGCGTACAACACAAGTTATTGTATTATTGAAAGAGAAGTGTATCATGGATGCATAGGGTGTTACAGGAGATATTAAGAATACTACCTTCCGTACAAGTTATGGTCAGAATGAGTTTATGGTGATGCCATTCAGACTTACTAATTCCCCTACAATCATCATAGATTTGATGAATAATGTCTTTAGACATTACCTCAATAAATTTGTGGTAGTGTTTATTAATTATATTCCCATATACTCCAAGAGAATGGAGGAACACAAATATCATCTAATACTTGAGTTTGTTACATTGAGAAAGGAGAAGTTGTACGACATGTTCAGAAAGTGTGACATTTGGATGAAGAAAGTCACATTTTTTGGATATGTGACCATAAGAGAAGGAATTTCTGTGGACCCTTAAAATCAAGGGTCATTTAGGAATGGCCCAGTCCCTATAGTGTCACACATATCCATAGTTTTCTTGGATTAGTTGGGTACTACCGAAATTTTGTGATAAATTTCTCATGATTGTATAGCCCTATAACCAAGTTAACAATGAATGGTGTTAATTATGTCTATATGGAATAATGTGAGGGAAGATTTAGAGAACTAAGGATAATCCTGATCACTGCACATGTACTCACACTACAAAAAAGTGGAGAAAGTTTTGTGATATATAGTGATTCTTAAAATAAAGGACTAGGTTGTGTACTCATGTTATATGATAATGTGATAGCCCATGTCTCACGACAGTTAAAGATCCATGTGAAAAAATACCCGACGCATTATCTAGAGATGGAAACCTTGATTTTTTCCTTAAAAATATTGTGGAACTACCTTTATAGATAGAAGTGTTACATATACACTGACCACGAGAGCCTAAAGTAAAAAATTTACACAAAAGGAACTCAACATGCATCAAAGGAGATGGTTAGATCTAATCCAGGATTACGATTGTTCTATTCACTATCATCCTGGAATGGCGAATACGGTATCTAATGCTCTAAGCCGAAAAGAACCTACTAATCTATCCATGTTATAGATTGAGAAAGAAAATATCTTCTTGGATATGAAAAGGATGGATTTAGAAATCAAATGGGATGGGGATACATCCTACCTTTCCAAAATGATTACACAACCATCCATACAAGAGAAGTTTAAGGAAGCACAAAGGAATGATGTGGAGATACAAAAGACGGTGAATGATGTGAAGGAAGGGAAGCTGCATGAGTTCCATATTGATAATGATGGTGTGATTCGGTTTGGAATGTGACTTTGTGTGCCTTCATCACTGGGGATAAAGAAGGCACTATTGGACAATACATGTAGCTCAACATTCTCTAGCCATCATGTGAGTACCAAGATGTACCATGATCTCCGAGAACAGTTCTACTGGGATAACATAAAGAAGAATATTTCATAATATATATCACAGTTCTTGGAATGTTAGAAAGTTAAAGATAGATGATAAAAGACCAAAGGGATGATGCATCCATTGCTTATACCCATGTGGAAATTGGGAGAATGTCACTGTGGACATTGTCATGGGTCTCCCAAATACATCGAAGATAAATAATGCTATATGGTTTGTGGATCATCGAATCACCAAGATTACTCATTTTTTCTCTATTAGGGAAGACCTCTTTCTCGAAAAACATTCTAATATATATATGAAGGAAGTGTTAAGGCATCATGGAATTTCACTCTTGATTGTCACTGACCGTGATCCAAGGATCACATCTAAATTCTAGAGGAGTCTTCATCATGCTTTGAGTCCTAAATACAATTTCTGCACGGCCTATTACCCCCAAACAAATGGCCAATCCAAAAGGACTATTCAAACACTTGAATATATTATAAGATCCTTCTCTATAACATTCAAAGGTGGATGGGATCAACATCTCCCATTGATTGAGTTCTCATAAAAAAATAACTTTCACTCAAGTATTCTGAAGGATCCATATGAAGTTCTGTATAGAAAGTGATGTTAAACTCTAACATGTTGGGATGAAGTTGGTGAAAGAAAGCTACTTGGACACAATGAAGTTAAATAGATGATTGATAATGTTCAATTCATCTATAAACACATCAATGTTGCTCAAAGATGGAAAAAAGAACTATGCTGACAACTGTCAAAGGGACTTGGAGTTCGACGTTGAAGATAATGTCTTCCTTTGAATATCACCAAGGAAGAGAGTCAAGAGGTTTTTAAATAAAGGGAATCTAATCCCCAGGTATATTGGACCCTTTGATACCCTTGACCATATTGGCTCTATGGCCTATCGTCTTGCAATTCCACCAAATTTGGATCATGTTCATGATGTGTTTCACGTAACACTCTTGAGGAAGTAAATACATGATCTCACTAATGTAATTAACTTAGTGGTGGTACAGCTGGAAGATGATCTCTTCTATGAGGTGTATCTAGTAGAGATTATGGACTGGAGAGATAAGGTTCTACGCAACAAGACAACCCACCTTGTCAAATTTTTGTTGAGGAACCATAAGTTTTAAGAAGCTACTTGGGAACCATAAAAGATGTTGGAGGAGTAGTACCCTCACCTAGTTGTGTAAAGTGAAATTTCGATGGTAATATTTCATAATGAGGGAAGAATGTACTGAACCAATGTTTTATCAATGAAATTCTATTCATATAATTATACGTTTTAGTATAATCACATTAGGAATCACAATGTCTTATTATTATACTAAATACTATGTGATCATTAAACATAATATAGCAACTTCTATGTTTTGAATTTCAAAAATCTGACATACACAGTTCTAATCAATAACATGTTTGGAGTCCGATAAGAAAAACATAATTTTGGGTGAATAGTACCCTACCCTTATGAATAGTAACAAACCCTTATGAATAGTAATATGACCATTTTGAATACTAAATCGTCCAGAATAACAGTAACATTATACATGAATAATGAGATAAAATTTAGGCATCTTATAAATGACAATTTGACCATAGTAAATGTATTTTTATTTTTGTAAGTAACAAATAACATTTTATAATTAATTAATTAATTTATTTAAATAAAAAATTTATTTTCCTAAAATGTGTTTATATATTAAGAAATCCATATTTTCTAGTTTTAAGTTAATCATATAAGAACTTATGTAATTTTATAAAGCAATATAAAATCATTTTTAATTATCAACACTATATTTTTCAAGCAAATTATGATTTTAAGTAAAAATTAAATTATTAATATCTATAAAATTATTTTTGAAAAATATAATTCATTTCTGGATTCTAATCATAAAAAAATTGTTACGGTGAATTTTTAGGATTTTTCTGAAATACATGAATTTTTAATGAGCAGTGAAATACCATAGTTTACAAAATAAGCTAAATAATCTAATTATAGAGTCATGCATGATATTCTACATATTTGAGCCAAAATATTTTGGTTTAACATGATAAAATTACTATTCATGGTGATGGAAGACTCGATATTCCTTATCATGGGGACAAATAATAAATTAATGAATATTAATTTGAGAAAACCCCTCCCCCCTCCACTATAAATATCACTCTTCACACCCTCATTTCCTCACACTTCTCAAGCTTCAAAACATGTCTAAATTGTGGCCAATAATATTATCTATCCCTTCCACCACATCCAAGAGCTTCTTGTCCCATCAAAAGACCAAACCTAGGTCCCTTAAGGAGATCCCAAGATTATTATTCAAGAGGCAATTTCTCTCCCTCTTTTCCTTTAATTTTCATTCAATTTCAAGTTATTTACTTATTCTATCCCCACCTATAATCATCCAAATGGTATGGGAACTCAAGTATAATACATATAATACAACTTTATGATAATAATTGGATATTATACCATCTAAGCCCCTTCACCTCTTCCATTTTTTATAGAGGAAAATGTTGTTTGTGAGGTGTTAATATATCACCTTCAGGAACAACAAGTTTTCTTTTTTCAATTTCTACCTTCAGATCTGGAAATGAAACAATTGTTATGGTTGAATAGGAATATTATATATGTATTATTTCATATTTAACTTTATGGAACTATCTTATGTACATATTACTAAATGATTAAATAAAACAACATTGTTGTGGTCGAAAAACCGCCTAAATTAACACAAACAATCCTAATTTATTTCTTATATAATGATTCAACCACATTGTGTATAATATAATTCATTATAATATAACATTAAATTCTTTAATATCATTAATAACACGAAATATTAGTTATTTATGGTTATCCATGTTAAACACAAACTTTCATTTATGAATACAAGTGAACCACTCAAGAAAACCATAAAAACAAACATTCTGAGACAATGGTTTTTAAACTCTATAACTCATCCAAGGGCCCATAAAATAACTTAATGAATCCATAATGAAACATATTCTTGTAAAAAATGGTTCTAGAATTGTTAATTAATTAATCAAATATGGTTATACAGGGGATTGAAGTGAAGAAAGTGTTTAGATACAGTGTAAGGGGAAAATCTTGAACCCATCTTACTTTCTTTAGGTTCCGCCTCTTTCACTCCATTTTTTGTATGTTCACTCCATAAAAATAATTTGTACATAATTATCCTACCTTTTATGTTATATAAATATTTTCTAATGAATTATATGTCAAAGAAATGTTTTCGAAGAAAATATTAATTAAAAAATACACCATTCTCTTCTCACTCAAGGTTGATGGTAATCGTATCATGTATGTTATTCCAAAATTATTTTGGGAACCAAATGTTTATGAATGTGTTATTATGAAATGAGACCCATTACTTTGAATTTGTTAGTTATTTTCATTTTTTATATATTTTCATTGTGGCATGCATGATAATGATAATGTTATGATGTGAATGGTGTGCCCAGAATTATATAGAGCAATATGAATATTTCAATGTAGCGGGTGCACCTTGAATTATAAAACAATCCAAAACATTGGTTAATGAGATTAATATCATGATTTTAAGTGAAATGATGTGTTAAAATGATGTTTTATTTGTTCACAGGTTTGTGTGTTATTTAACCACGTTGATATGATGCTTTATTTTTTATGCATTAACACATTTCAAGTCTTTTATTAATGATTCCTCTCATGTTCAGGATATTTTTTCTATGTAATCATTATGCTCACACCATGCTATATTGTTCTTATCAATCCTCATATTTGGGCTTTATCTCACCACTTTTGTTGTATATCATCAGGTGACTACATGTACTTAGGGGAGGTCAGGTGCCAATAAGAATCTAGAGAAGAAGTAATTAAATAAATGTTTGTGCTTTATGTTGTATTCATAATGTATGGTTCTAGTTTTTCCAATACACTAAACTTTTGGATCCTCTTTGTGTGATAATATTATATTGTTTATCTTAAAAATAATGTAATAGTTATGTATGAAAATGATGGGTCGCTATAATAGGTGTCTTCTGGCGTGATGTTATGTGACTGTGCTTTGGGGATGTGATATATGTTATTTGGAATAGATGACACTTCTAGGATGTACAATGTTATGTTTTGAGGGTGTAAAGTTAGTGGAAAGTGGTGTGGGGTAACCTTTATCGATATTCTTATTATTATGTTATTATAATTAGCTTTAATTATTTTTTGAGCATGCCCTTGTGAGGTTGGGATTGGTTAGTTGACCTTTTTGGGCATTACTGGTCCTATTATTTACATAGGGGTGAATTGGTGTGCTTCATTCCTGGTTTCATGATAGAATTTGTTTTACTATTGAGTATACATGTATTCTAAACATATTTATATAAATAATTTTTTTTGTGGGAGTATCACCTGGATCATTCAAGACATTACTAGCTCAGACCATAGAATTTTTTTGCTACATTATCTTTTATTTTTTGAATTTTCTTTGGTGATTTTTCTATATATCAGTTTAATTTATTCATGAATTGTTGGATGGTTTTGGTTTACCTTTAAATTTTTAATGGATTCATTATATATCTCCATCTTATATTACTATAGAGATTTAATCCTACCATTTCATGAGATTTGTATAACCTATATACTGGTATCCAAAATGGCTCATACCGGTGGTGGTACTTGAGGATCATTATCTCTCGCAATTTATTGTGGTACTTTTTGTCGGATTAGTTCATTATTTTGATGATCAAATGATTATTTTTGAGAGATATGATGGACTTTTGAGTTATAAATAGTGATGAATTCATGGTTTGGAATGGAAAAAGTAACAGTAGACTTTCGGTGTATGTCATAGTTCAAGGAGACTATCTATGAATGGGATTTTATATCCCTCCATGATCTAGTGCATAGGCTTTGGGATTATTGAATTACTAACTAAAGAGGACTAACATTTAGGGTGGAGACATAAGATATGTACATGAATCATGATTTTCTTTTATTCCTATATGATTTGGGTTGTTTTGGTAATTTTAAAAAGAATCAATATAATTAAAATGAATTCAAATAATCATTCTATATCACCTTGGATTATGAAGGCATTTTTTTCTTTTCATCTATCGCCCATGTCCATCATCTGCATGTGGTTCATGTGGTAGAAGATCATTATGCTAATCCAATCAAGCATCAGAGGGGTGATCCAGCTAAGGAGGATGATTAGTGGAAGAAGATGTTGTGTGAATTTAAGTAGTAGTCGTAGGGGAATTACACGAGCATTGTTTTAGATATGGAGATAGAGGGATATCAAGAGGAGCATGAGATCACATTTAGTTTTATACTGACCATAGCAGGGTGATGGGTCCCTTTGGAAGTCTGTCATATCTGGGGTGTTGTGCGTTAATGGGGGTGATTTATCATCGTGAGTTTGGAGGAAGATGTTTTTGGGTTGGATTTTAGAATTATTATTGAAAACATTTTCTTTGACTAACAATGTAGGAAATGAAAATGTTGGAGATTATTTCTCTTTAGTGGGGAAGTATTTTGGTGAATGATCTAGGTATGAAGATTAAATACATGTGGTGTTATTTCTTGGAAAATTTTATTATGAGGAGTTTCATGCGAGATTTCTTCAAAAGGAAATCAACTATTATTTATAGTATACTATTCATCCTTTTATGTTGAAAAAGTATCCATATATTTTGAAGAAGGTGGATTAAGTCAATGCACTTGAGAGAGGGTATTCCTTTAGAGGGTAGCTGAAAAGTTTCATCGAGAAGCATAGATTTCCATGGCAGGCCTCAGGTGCCAATGCCTTTCTGGTTTTTACTAATGGGGATTTTACCTCAGTAGCTTCCTTTCTGAACTTTTTGGGCATGTGGCTTCTAGGATTTTAATATGGAATTTTGGACGGTGTGTTTTTTCTATGGGGTTTACCACCATCACCAGAACCAGTTCCCTTGGTTATTTGAGATTGTTTTGGAGGAGGCAGATAGGTTTAACACTACAATTAATAGAATCTTCCAATAAAACCATTTCTAAAGTATGATTTTGCACTACTGAGGGGAGATGGAGCTGGTAGAGGCTAACCTATTGATATTAATCATGGATAGGATCCTTGATCTGAGCATGGTCATGGAGGCAGTCATCTGTAGAGAGGTAGATGAGCTGGGCATGGTCAGTTACATTCAGTTGATGTAGCATATCCATAGGGTAAATAGATATATTTAGGGGCACTCAAATTTCCTTCAAACATTGTTTGTTCCTTGTTTGATTTACGATCATCACACTCCATTCCATACCCTCTCTAGTATTTTATCTATGACTAAACATTGGAAAGATTTATGTTCCCCTGGTGTTGACTACAAAACACGTAGGCCATACCCGCTTTTTGTGTGTGTTTCTAATGTGTGTACAGATGATGGGACAACTTCATACCTAGGGGGTCTATTATTAATTCATACGTAATCATACAATGTCACCCTGATAATCGAACAGTTCTATTCTATGTCTGCCATTTTCATCGGCTTCCGAGGTAGAGTCATGTATTATGATATTGATCGCCAACATATAGTTTTAATTTGAGATAAAGGCTTTTAGGAGGGTAGTAGACATATGGAGACCCTTATTCCCTTTATGGATGAGTTTTATATGGAAAAAACATATTCTTGGAAGATGGAAAAACCTAGTGTCATTGGATAATTTATGGATGTTTACCACGAGTATTTTGGGATGCTACCCCCTCAACCTATTCTTGACTTCATGATAGACTTACATACCGATTATTGTATGATTTTGATGGATCCTTGTTGAGTTAAACCTTCTACGTTGTGGGGTATTAGGATTTACAAATATGTTGTAATACATAATGATTTTATATGACCTAATATTCCATTGTTTGGTGATGCAATTTTGTTCACCAAGATGTTTTATGGTAGTAATGTGTTGTATATATACTTCTAGAGGTTGAATTAGATGATGATAATGAATAAATATCCACTACCAAGGATCTATGATCTTTTTTAATAGTTGAGGGGAGCTAGATTGTTTTCTTGGTTTTATCTATAGTTTGTGAATCATCAGTTGAGTGTAAATGGTGGGAATATCTTGACTATTTCATTCAGATGAAATTATAGGTAATTTGAGTTTGTGTTCTTGTCATTCAGTGTCATAAATGCACATATTATGTTCATGGGGCTCATGAACTCCATGTTCAGTGAATTATTTGACTATTTCATATTCCTGTTCATCTATGACATATTGATATTCTAAAAGATATAATAGAAGAATTTTGATCATCTCAAAGTTTTCATGTAGGATTTTTGATTCTCTCAGCTAAATGGAATGTTGTCCAAGTGTATGTATAAGGCCACAACCTTAAGCATTACTTAATCTTGAGTTATTTTAAGAATACTCGTTGATGATCTTTTCAGGTTTAGAGTTTTAGAGAATTAGATTATAAATCATGCATTACATTCCACATTTAAACAATGTGGTTATATAAAATATAGTACTCATTTATCCCATTAACAGAAACATATTTAAAATAAAACATGGATTCTTTTTTGACACTTCCTTGACACTATCATCAAATCATGTACCTTTACCTTGAACTATGAAAAACATTTCAAAAACATGGGATGATCATAAAAATCTCTGTAAGGGATATAAAAGTACGAAATGAAAACATTAGTCCATGTATGAAATCATACTTTACTCATAAAACGTAAGCAGTTTAACATACCTCATCAAATCATGAATAAATCATAAAAATCATAATACATAAAGGTAACTTGAGGCATTCATAACATTCTTAAGTAGGGAGTAACCCTCATGGTTACGTTTGGAATACCCATCACAGTATATTCCATGAATCTCTTCGGAGAAACCTTAACGTTTAACCCCTTCGCATTACCCAATGCAATGGAGAGCTATATCGGGCTCACCCGCCCTTAGTTTATCACGGAACCACCCGTCTTCATAAACAATGCCCAAGAACCATAACATAATCGTAGCACATAACTTAAGCATAAAGTGAAGATAAAATTCCCACATTGAAATAACAATATAACATTTTAAGATATTTAAATAATGAATCCATTCTAAAAACCATTTTCAAAACCATTTAAAACATTTAATAACGATATTTTTGAATCAAAGTGTCCCATACCACTTTGAAGATTTTAACATTTTAAACCATTAATATCTATATAAATAAATCTATAAAACCATTTTGAAAACATGGATATTAATGAGAAATGTATATAAGAATAAATCATTAAAACATTTAAAACGATATTTTAGTAAAAGGGTTTTTAACAAAATTAGAGACACTTGAATACAATAATTGAGGAATAAAATTTAATCAGAACATTATAATATCATGAGAATAAATGGATTCAAGATATAATATTCCAAAGGATAGTTTATAAACCATATAAATGTGAATTGGTTCATAAGAACAATGAAGTCTCAATAGAAATGTAAAATGAGATGAAATCCATTATAAAGAAGGTATCCCTAAATTAAGGATAAGTCAATCTCATATTTATGTGTGACAAATATAAATACACCCAATATAAGTGGATGTTAAGTGTAAAAAAATCAGAGGTCATTCACACATATTCAAAATATGACATATTCAATAACTACATGTTGTACCCAAAGAAATCGAAAATGGGTTAAGAAGTTCCCTTGGTAAAATTCGACAGCCTAATGACGTCACTTTAAAATTCATAAAATTAGTTGATGAGAGAGAAAATGTTATCTCATTACTTGGACATAAAATTTACATCAATAAGTTTATAGAAGAAGATATCCCAACATAAAAATATGTAAATTAAAAGACATAACAAAATAATTCTTTTAAAAAGATGAGCATGAAAGGTTCCCTTACCGATTTGGGAAACTTTCGAAACGTACACCACATGAAATAAGGGTCATACAATGAAGATTTAAATACCCATAAATGAGATTATATTATACAAATAGTAAAATCATGGTCAGTACATACACCACACAAAAATAAATAGTTGAAAATGTGGCATGAATCTCACGGGAATAACAAGTGAGATGAAAATCCCCTTATTAAAATTCGGCAGCCTAACGACGTCACTTAAAACATCAAAAAAATGGATTGATGAAATAATATAGGGTCTTTCATCATACGAACATAAAATGTACATTAAAATGAATATAAAATAACTTCCCCAAACAAAAGAAATATGTGCTTAAAAGAAGTGGAATAAAGGAGAGTACTTAAAAAAAAGAGAGAGGTTGGATCCCTTACCTCAAGTCCGACTTGTCTTGTTCATTTCATTATATTCCTGAATAATAAAATTTTGTCAATTTATAATTTATTAATTAACTCCTTTAATTTTTATTATTAAATTCATATCACATATTATAATGTTATTATAATTAGTTAATTATGTGAGTTCATAACAGATATTTTTGTTGATGTTTGGTACATGAGTCAAAAATGAACTTGTTTGAAAAGAATTGTCCATGTAGTTATAAGTAAATAATCTCCAGAATTGTATTAATGATTTAAATATAATATATATCCAGTACATATTCATTTTATACTATTACATAGCATTTGGAGAAAACAATAAATGAAATTCACCGTACATGGAGACGGTAGGTCGTACGTACGCATGAACGCTACTTTCATTTCTTGTTAATATTAATGGAATTTAAAATAATTGAGATACATACATATATATATATATATTAATTACAGTATAATATATATGTAATATTGGTCACATAATTTCATTAATTTCATTCTTTATACATTCCATGTATTGCATGAACGAGTCACATCACTTGAGGGGGCGGTAGTCCACACTTCCTCATATGAAATTATCGCATTTTCACAACATGAAAAATATAAAGGTATGTTTTAAATATAAAATACAGAAGTATATAGAAAACATAAATATCATAAATATAATATATAAAATACAGTTACATCATAATTCCCACCTTTAAAGGTGTTAAAAGAATATTGAACAATCATCATTTCGTGAGGCAGTAATTCGCCATCCACAGAAACAGTATGTTCTTTAACCATTATACGGATGTGTGTATAAGTGTAGCTCGAATCATTATTCTAAAAACATCCTAGTATATTTAATATACTGGTTTGGTTACAAACAAAAGGAATAAAAAGAGTTTAGGGGGTTGGAGAAACAAAATAAAACAAAAGAACATTAGAGAAGTATTTACCTTTAAATCAGGTAACTCTTCTTGGTTTTAACCAAAAATGTATCTTGAAGATCATTCTGCCTATGGTAAGGCATCTAGGATGAATAGAGGGATGAGGGGAGATAAAATGAGCAGATATTGGCCCAACCAATGGCTTGGGATGTGTGTGTAAATAGGTAGAGGTGGGGCCTTTTATAAGAGGAGAGGAGGGGCACTCGTGGAATGTTATAAAATGATACTTTATATTAAAATTATTTTCGGATTTTAAAGGTCCCACATTGATATATTTTAAGGATAAGGTGAAAAGGGTTTGAAATATACTCATCCAATAGGTCTCTTACAAGTGTAAGTCTTAGATTTTACATTATCTTTTCATTTTATTTAAATCGTTCATTAATGAGGTAATCGCTGCATCATCATGATGTCATAAATAATATAATTTTTTAATGTCTAAAAATTATAAAAAAATACCATGATGTATGAAATCTTTTTAGCTTTGAAATGATTATTTATATTCCAAGATATTATTTATTTAGACAAAATTAAAAATGTTTTACTCGGGTGATACATTCTTTAGTGATATTCTCCTTCCATTAAAAATAAAATGATAAAGTGCCACTTTCACCCAAAAGCGATTCCATGGGGTCCCAAAGTTTGGCACAAGGAATACCATGGTCAGAAATGACACAACCCGTTGCATTAAGAAACATGTTCGGTACATTTGTTATTATTATGATATTATTTTATTATCCTTAACTACCAGATTACTAAATAATCAACATAATTAAAGATAATTACTATCGTTACTATTCATAATGTCCATAAAAAAAGAGTCTTAATTACATAATTTGGAACTTCTGATTCCAAATATGGAATCCATTTTACCAAATTCTAAACATATAAATTTCAAAAAATCATTTAAAAAATAATTCCTTTTGTCAAAACAAATAGCGGGGTTTTTTGAAACAATATCTATGAAAAGTTTGGCACTTGTTTATGACCAATTCCAAAGTGAAATTAATTATAATGACCACCATTAGATTAAATTGTAAAAATATATTCTAATTAAACTTTAGAACCAATTAAAAAGATAATCTAACCTTGTAAATAAATTAGATTAAAAATCATTTTTGATATAAAATGCAGTATTTTCTACTATTCATTAAAAAATGAACATTGTTATAAAAATACTAAAAAATTATCCAAAGTAAATTTAAATGACCCAATAATGAAGAATAAGTTTATATTGACATATAGATCTTATAAAATTATCGAACGTTAGATTAAAAAATGGTTCTCCATTAAAAGGCGGTAAAACAATCTTATAAAAATATTTGAGTATTTATTCTTAAAATTGGATTCATTTGAATTTTGAGCCTCTAACATTAGTTGGATAAATGTAAAAATATTTAACAAACATATGTAATCATTTTTTAGTTATTTATGTTCATTCTTACCAATACAACAGATAATCGGTAAGTATTATAATATTATTATATTATTAGTGTGCAACGTAAGATTTCAAAGAAACTCGTTGTTGCGTATTGGGTATGACATCAAGCATGGCATTACCTTTAAAGTAATATAAACATTTTACTCAAAAATATTGATTAACATTACAATGTAATATTATTTATTTACCTGGGACATTACAGTTTGTTTTGGATCTGAGAGGTAGATTTCTTTAGTCATGTGGTGTCTTCATAGTGTGTGGTATTAGAATTGTCGAAGTTCATGGTAGTTGTTTCATGGGTAGTACCCAAGAACATGTAATAGGTTCTCATTTTTATTGATCTTGTAGGCAATTGTTGAAGGATTTTAAATGAATTATCTTTATTTTAATCCCCATTGAAAAAATTTAACTATAAGGAATGAAATTGTATTTGGAATATCCAGTTTCACCCAGCATTCGATTACCTAAATGGGAATTTGGTAGGTGCTCTGCTGCTACAGTTTACCAAGGAGGGTGTGTTGTTTGAGGTGTTTTATAATTATTTCCATCTTGTATTGTGATAAATGTTGATTTGGGGGAGAGAAGTGATTTATTATTGATCTGGGTAATTATATCCCCCAGCGCATAACTATTCCACCAATGATCTGGATCTAGTAGCACTTGTGTTTTTTATAATGTTTATGGGGAATTACCTCATTGGGTAGCACTGTGTGGTCTTCACGGTTCATAATAGGTTGAGGTATATCCTTTCTCAACATGATATGAATCTTTATAAATAGAGGTGGATTAATTTTATTCTTGATTATGATTTTGAAATATCATACACCTTATTAAAAGGGAATGTTGAGGCTAAAATTTTTACCAAGAAGTCCCCAATGTATGTTGTTTTGTAGTGCAAAGATGTTTTTTGAGAAATGGTGGAATTGGAATACATGAACATTGATTAAAGGATGGTTCAGAGTGGGGGATTATTTTTCTACATGATGGTGAAATATTCATTAATGATGTAGGCAGATGGATCTATGTGGCAAGTCTTAGAGGGGGATGTTTTTTATAATCAGGTTGGCAATGGTTATGCTTTGGAGGGATGTTTGGAATTGGGTGTCATTTTAGGATAGGTCTTTTTATGGTAGTTATGTATGAGGGATTCCTTATTTGTCTTATAACTCACCTTTAGTGGTAACCCTAGGAGTTTCAAGGAAATAATATGGTTAGAGGATGATTTTTTTGTGGTAGTGGATGAAATAAGTAGTGGAAACATTTTTAGTGAGGTGATTATTTTTAAAATAGGTAAGTTATAAGAATTATGTTCCTAATGGTTTTTTTTGTAGAATTATGATATTACTGAGTAAAAATCGGATAAATGCTCTATATATTTCATCAATGGGTTTCCCCGATCTCATGAATATTGTAATACTATATGTGTAATCATGGATTATTTGAAAACATCATCCCAGTTCCCAGAAATCTAGGAGTCTGACACAATGTTTGTTCTAGAAAGGAAGTATGTGGATGATTTAATTTGGTTCCATGAAGTTATAAGGTACATTTTATGGGATCATGATTCATGTTTTACCTATACAGTCTGCGGAGTATTAATGCATGATTTTACAACTCAGTTGTGCATCATCAATGGTTTCCACCATTAGATGAATGGGAGGAAGGAGCAGACTATTTAAACATTGGAGAATATGTTACAGGAATGAATCCTATACATTGGTGGATCATTATCATTACACTATTCAATGGATAAGTTTTCTTATAATAACAGATTTCACTCTAACTATGTGATGGATCTGTTTTGAGTATTTGTAAGGGGTTTGTATCATTCTCTATTATATTGGATATAGGATGAGGATGTAGTAGTTCTTGGCCCTGACATGGTGTAGAGCACAACTAAAAAGATTTAATTTGTTCCTGAGAAGATGAAATTATTGATGGATCAAAATACGTTGTATGTAGATAGTTGGAGGAGGCTCTAGGAGATGGAGGTTGAAGGCTGTGTATTTTTAAATGTTTCCCCTCAACGTTAGAAGTTGAGGATTGGAAGGGGATTGAGAGTTCTCTTGAGATTTTTGAGCCCTTTGAGGTGTTTCAATGAGTTATTGAGGTGGATTATATGTTTTCATTTCCACCATAGATAGTTAGAATCCATGATTTGGTTCATGTGTCTCATTTTCTTTTTAGAATCATCATGATCAATGCCATGTCATTTACTTGGGAGAGATATATATCATGGATGATGTGTAATTTTTGGTTTTTCCAGTAGATATCCAAGATCATCAAGAGAAGGTGGATCCTGGAAGAACAATTCCCTTGGATTGTGTGTTGTGTAGGTTTGGTGACCTTGAAAGTAGTACTTGGCAGTTATAGATACATATGTGTGTCCTGTACCTAGAGATGTTTTTTTAATTTTCACTATCTTCCACTGTGATTTGATATTTTGATCTTGATGTTTTTTAAGAGGTTTTGTTTCATTGATTTTATGCTTTCATTGATATGCTATGTATGGTTATTTCCTAATATGTGAAAATGGTAGGAATAGATTCAAAATTAGGATTCATTATACTAGGGTTTGATAAAATCCATATAATTGAGTCTATTCTACCTAGAGAAGATTTTATATTGGAATCAATGATTGAATTAATTTATTTTTTTATTTTTTATAGTGTAGTTTCTTGGTTTGGGTGGTGTGGATGTTGATGTGGATGTATAGACTATAGTTTTTGGTGTGTTGTCTTGTGGCTGGTACAAAATATTGTGTTATTTTGCTCGATGATGGGTGAAGTTGTGGTTGTGTGGGTTGAAGTGTTTTTCTATTCCATTTTATGATGTTTGAATATGGGGAGTCTAGTTTGAGGTACTGTTCATGTTGTAACAAGATAATTTTGATGTATCTAGTGGGGTGTCAATTTAGACACCTTTCCTTTCCTTCTGCTTTGTTTCAATTCTTTGGGATGAGAATCATTTGATGGGTATCTGATGTAACAAATTATTCCTTCTCAAACCTTTACTTTTATAGATTTTTTAGATAGGTGGTGTTTTAGATGATTTCCCTCTAGTTTTTTAATATTATGTTATTGGGTTCATCTTTTTGTTCATGTGGTAGTTAGGTTGGTTGTATTGTCAGTTGGGATAGTCGGCTATTTTTTTATGTGGTGGGGTGGTTGGTTATGTGGTTAGTTGGCTGGGAAATCTATTTATTCAATAAGTCGGGTGGATATTCATGTTTTTGTTTGGCATGGTCAGCTATTTTCTCATGTAGTAGTATGGTTGGTTGTGAAATTGATTGGAATAGTCATTTTTTCTCATAGCTAGTTAAAGTAGATATGTGGATGAATCGCCAACGTGCATCAGCTATGTGGATAGATCATATACATGAATTCACTACGTGGTTTCACCAAGAAACATGAATTGACTATTTATTTGGACCATATATGTGGCTGGATAAGCCATGTGAATCAGTTATGTGTCTATATCTTCTATGTGAGTAATCAACCACATTGAATTGGATACATGAATCTATTATATGGAGTTTTTGGCTACATGTGGTTTTCTTCTATGTTGAAGCAGTGTTGTATAGTTGTCCATTGGGTACAAAACATTGTACATGTGGGTCATTTATAGGCATGAGTCAAGGTCATCCAAAGGTTGTTTCTCCATGGATAATAATATCCATGAATTTATGGGATGCCTAAGTCTATAAAATAGTCATTTCATGTGTAGTTTAATGAGATCCTCCATAATTGGTTAATTAATTTTTTTGTGATTTAAAATTTAAATCATTATATATTATTTGACTATAAGAAAATGTAAATTTCCCTTCATTCCTTCCTTCTTCCATTCTCTAAATATTATAGGTCTCTATTCACTTCTTGTGGATTCACCAAACACTATTGTAGTTGGTTCATTTTTATTATCGTGGGAATTCAATAATTTATGCAACCCTTTTTTGTTGTATTGAATCACATAAATCATATTTTAGGTTGGGTATCCTTCATTTTTCACATTGCATATCATGATGAAGGGGATATTATTTTTTTACCCTTGGAATGTTTCATAACAAGACTAATAAAGATAAATAACCAGTTTAATTAACTTTAATGTGTAATTGTATTTGAATCATATGTTTTTAAGACATCGAAATTATTATGATGTTGTAATTATACAGGATAAATGCCCCAAAAGAAATCATGGTCATTCATGTATTTTCATTCATTAGGGTTGTCATGATATGGAATGCCTATTTTTGTTGTTGTAATATTTCACTAAATAAGAAAATATGTTTTTACTTTAACAGGTATAAGCAAGATAATTTCCCAAGTATTATGTATTTTGTGATAATTCCACTAAAATATGGTAGTTTAATTTAAATAAATACCCTTACTAAAACTATAGATATGTTTTAATGTGTTGTGATTTTTTTTCATTTTGGTGGTTCGTGATGTTTAGTTATGTTATGGTTAAGGAGTTTGGAGTTAATGGGTGATATGCGACCGTTCTTGTTGGAGGCAAGGTGATTTTTTTGAAGTTAATGTTTCGTGGAAAGATGATTAATAGTTTGGTTATGCTTATGGGGGTGTGTGGAGATGGTTTTTTTGTGTTATGGGGTGGTGATGTGATGGGTTTGATTTGTTGTTCTTTGGGGTAGTGATGTGGTGTTTTTCATGGCCATTCTTTGTGGTGGTAGTGACGGATGGTGGTATGTGTTGTGGTTATGTAATGGTGGTGTTGTGGGGCTGGTTCGCTTGATGATATTGAGGTATTGTTTTTTTTTTCTTCAACGGTGCACTTTAATGCATTCCCTAATAGAAATGGAATTAGTTTATAATTTTCTGAATGTTGGGGTTTTTTTGTAAGAATAATTGAAATGTTCTTTAAATAAAATAAATTGGGATGGATAATGGGACATGGTTTGGACTGTAATGAAATGTGGGAAGTGGATTGAGGATTGTGTTTCATACATGTTTTTATACATTTAGAAGTGGAATCATAAGTAGAAATGCTCTCATTTGGTTAGTACATTGTTTTTTACCCTTAGTTTTGAAATGTGTGTTACTATATGTATATACTTATATATTTGATCTTATTTCCATAGAACCCAACCATCATTGATAACTATGTTCCAACACCCATATATTCACATAGGGTGTGTCTTTTCCAACATCATAGTGATGAGGATGGATGGATGGATTGCCACACATTCATACTCTCTCTTATAAATGATTAGTTATGCATAAAAACTGATGGTAAAAGATTTCTTAGTGCACTAGGAGATGCACAAGGGGTCTCTGAGTGGGATGTAATTTCATAATGATGTGGGATGGTGAACTTTCTACCTATGAGTGAGTTTTGATGTGACTATTCTATGTTATGGCTTGTAGTGGGGGTCATGCATAGTTGGAGGAGGGAATAAGTTATATTTCCTTTAGGTTTATGATACCATAATACTTTGGTTAAAGAAGTGGTTGTGATGTGATAGCCTAGGTCTCTTAGGTGTGATGAGATGTGAATATGTTGTGGGTGATGGACCAGGTGTCTGTGGGAATGATATGATGCAACCCTTTTGTGGGGTGAATCTATGTGTTATTTGACTGATATGGGAGAACCATGAAATATGAAATATGGGTGTGAGAGTTGCTCATAAGTACGGAAGCATTATGGGGTACCCTTTATCGATATACTTCTTATTATGTTATAATACTTATAATTTTTTTATTTGTTGAGTTCACCCTGGTGAGATTGGTATTTTTTAGTTAACCTATTTAGGTGTTGTTTATAATACAATTTTCTCACCGGTGCATTATTATTATTCTTTCACATGTGATTGATATACTTTCTATTTACTTCTATGTGTACATGTGTGCTCGCACAACGTATATAAAACTATTTTTAGGTTTCCAAGAGGATTATGTGGACTATTCTAGACATTAAATGTTTTGACCATATTATATTGGTTATGTTGTTGCATAATATTTTACATGGGTATTTACATTGGACAATTTTATCTATATTAGTTTTATTTATTCATGTATCATGGGGTGTATTTGGTTTGCTTTTATATTTTTTACGATGTTTCTTGTCGTATATTCATCCAATATCTTTAACATATATTACTATAGTGGGAAATGCATCCCATTTAATAGATTTATATAACCTCAGTACTAGTATCCAACCTGAGGCCAGCTGGTACTGTGAATCGGTGGTAATTATCTCTCTCCCATAATTGTGTTACCTTTTGTGGGAGGGGGTTGTGACAACAAAAATAACAAAATGTGGATAAAATATCATATCAAGGGTCAGTATAGAACTATGATGATATTATGTACATGTTTATCCCCACTATTGGAACTCAATATCAAGATCATGAGGAATATTTTGGGATCCTTGAGAAAAAAATTGTTTAACATATAAACTTTCTCCCTATGAGACAACTAAGCACACATCTTGGTAACAGAAAAAATAACTCTTAAGAAGAAGGAGTTTAGATTGTGAGGCCTGGTTCAATGTGTTGATTTCATTAATATGAAGAATAAAAATTGGATTATATATTCACTTTTATTTTGGAAACAATACCAATGTTCTAAAATATTGGTAGGATTGGATGGTTTGATCTATTAATAAATGGATTTGGGGACACATAGTTGACCAGAACTCATAAAGGTATATGATGTCATCTTTGAGTTCTATCTTCTATTCTTCAATGTTTAATTTCTCCTGAGATTTTTTATTTTAATTTTTTTAAAAATATGCTCATTAGTGGACATTTTAAGAGTAACTTCAAATTTTCACTAGCATTAGTTGTAATGTTATTAATTATAAATGTAGATTATTAAATTCTAAGTTTAAATAGGGTTCCATCTAAGAATTTTAAATGGGAGTGAAACCAAAATATCTTCTGGTCCCCACTATTAATGTTGTGTGGGACCAATTTTATATGTTCTCTATGACATGGAATCAAATTGTTCTAATATATTGTGTATATACCAATTTTTATTATAAATATTTTTACCATATGATAGTAATAAAAAATGATTTAAATATTTTCCAGTGGATGTATATATTTATTTTCACAACGAAGTAAAACATAATTGTTATTTAATGGATTATTTTATTTTTTTATTTAGTTTTTGAGTTTTTGAGGTGTCTAGAATTAGTTGACTTGTTTGGGTAATTAGGCCAATTTATCTTCTATTCTTTCAGTATTTCACAGTTGATGGGGGTAACATGTACTAATTAGAACATATAGTGGTTTTTTATAATTTTTACATAGTGTCTAGTGGTGAGAATATTATGAATAATAGATTTTTGTTTTATCAAAAAAATGGTAATAATATTGGTTCAAATAATGGTTTTATAATCATGTGGAATTCATTGTTTTTGTTGATGTTATTTAGATTTTGTTGGAGTCATTGTATAAAAATGAATGATGTTGTAAGTAGATAAGATCTAGAGTGATAAATTCATTGGTAATGAATTTTGATTCTATATAATGGAGATGTTATATATCTCATTGAAAAGTCATTGAGAGTTCCATTGAATGGAATCAAACTGGGGAATATATTGAATATGTATCAAAATGGTTTTGATAGATGGTCACTCTGACTCATTCATATTATTTTAGCTTGGAACTTACCCTTTTATATCTAGTAGGTGAAGACAACAATATAGTTAATAGAAACTCATATAGGAATATATATGAATCCAAAAATGATGAATTTTTTTTCATGACACGCATATTATTTGGAAAGAGATTATAAGGAGACATATCTAAACCTGATCATTTGAATGATTTTAACATGATTTGACATCAAATAAAATATTTTAATATCAATTTAAAAAATATTTATTGCCACATCAGTAATAATAATCCCATACAAAAATATGGGAGGTGATGGTATCCTATGTGAGAAATTATTATAAAAAATCAGAATTGATTCTTGAGGATGTCCAAGAACTTATACTGAATGTAAAGCTCATACATAGGTATTTCTATGAAATATATAAAATTTCACTCAAGAGATATGGAAAAGGATAGTCACTTCATCATATATGTCAAATTAAATATAATGAAAATTCAAATGGAATATGTTTGGGTAAATTGGATGGCCCCAACTTAACAACATGGAACTATAGAAAGGAGTTCATCTCAAGAAATATTGTAAGACAACAAGGGTTTGGTTAAGATATTGATCACCTCAATTTACATGTTTTAATAATTTTTTAATGCTATTAAAACCATTTACTACTGAGTGTAGATATTTTGGTGGAATCATGGATCATTGATTCTATAAAAATTTTAGTCAATGTGGAAAAGTGTGTTTCATTAAATTTCTAAAAGGTGAACTATTACAACGATGAATCCTTGTAAATAATTGAAATTGGAGATTTTAAGAACAATATTAATAGAATAAACATTAATGTAAATTTAATTCATAAAATACCATTTTTATTGATGAATTAAATTTCAAAATTATAGTTCTATTCCATAGGGGTTGGGACAATCTTTTCCAATAGTGTATAAAATATCATTTAGGAATCAATGTTAATTGAAAGTGTGATAAATGAGAGAATCTAATATGTTTCTAGATGATTATATTGAGAAAAAATTACTAGAACTATAACATTAAAGTTCTCAATGTTATAGAATTTATTACTTAGAAATCATATTGAGAATAACATAAAATTTATATTAGATAAGGGAATGATGATGGTGGATTATATGGACTTAGGATTTTATGATATTTTTCTTTGCAAGAATGAAACTAAAAGTCTCATTCAATCTAATTATAATCTTACCAAGGAGATTTAAGTTATATTTTGTTTACATGGAAATATGGGGACCTGACCCTATTTAATATTATAGGGGGAATAATACTTTCTGAAATTCATTGATTATTCCATGATTAAATTATGGATTTTCTTTATCAAATAAAAATATAAGGTAATTAAATTGTTTATTTATTGGAATGAAATATTAGAGAATAAAACCAAAAGTATTATGAAAAGATTAACGTTTGACAATGGTGGTGAGTATATAAAATGGAACATCTAAAATTTATACAAGCATTGAGGGATAATATTGAGAAAATTGTTTATTGGATGCAATAATAAAACGTTGTTACTCATAGAACAAACAATATATTAATATAGGTTTATCAAATAATGGGGTTTATTTTTTAAATGTATGAGAAAAATTTGTGAAGGATTTTCATTGTGTAACATGGTTAGTTTATAATGTCTCATCAGTACTAATGGGGATGGAAATTTTAGAAGAGCTATAGTCCATTAATATAGTGAAAATCAATCATTTAAATGATTTCAAATGTCTTGAATGTGTCCATGTGGATTCTAAGGATCCGGATAAACTCAAGAGAAAATATTAATCATGTTTATTTATTAGATAAGAAGATAAAAAATCTATATTTGTTTTAATTTGGGATTATATTAATATATAAATAATTAGAATCCAAAATGTTCTCTTCAATGAGTGGGTCTTGTACATGGACCAAAACATGGTAGAGAAAGAAGTTAAAGTAAAATATTCAACTAGATAAATTTTAGTTGTACTGAATTTTAAATCAAAATAGATCTATGTTTTTAATGAATTTAAATAACACTAAAACACCTATATATATGAAAATGGAAGAGATACCATTGAGATGAAGGGATACTCAATATTTAGTGGGAGTATTGAATATCAGGGCTCTAGAAGTTATTGAATTAGAATAAATCTTAGAAAATAGAGTATAGTTAGATTTTACATTGTGTAGATCTACCAGATCTAGGAATTTGGTCTAAATGTGTAGAACTAACTTACACTTCATACATGTAATTTATGTAGTTGAACCTAAAATATTTGAAGAAGTAATAAGAATATGTGGTTTTGATAAGTGAGATTTATCCATGAAGGATGATTTATATTTTCTACAAGTTAATAAAACATGAGAACTATCATATTTACCACTTGGAATAAAGGAACATGAGAAAAAATGGTTCTTCTGTCTAAAATAAGAAGGTGGTTGGAAGAAAAGTTCAGATGTTATATTATATATGAAGGGGTTTTGATAGAAAAAGGGAAATAATTAAATGAAATTTTTTAATTGGTATTTAATCAAACTACTATCTGGATAGTTCTCATGGTTTCATCTAATAATTTCACTTAGATAAAATGGATGTAATGTTGCAATTTCAATGTGGATATTTTGAGGAATAAATTTTAATAAAGGAACTATTGGGTTTCTTGGATTTATGGAATGAGAAATTGTTGAGTAGACTGATGAGAAAAAATTATGTATTGAAGTTCAATCCATGTAAAATTAACCACAAGTTGGATAAATTAATGGAAGGGAATTTTATCATTTAAAGAAACATAGACCCATAGTTCTAGTGGAAGGAATTTTAGGATTTTATTTTAATATTGTCAATCTTATAAATGGATAATATGATTTTGATATTTCTATAGAATAATAAGATTCAGTAATAAAGAATGATTTTATAGGAAAATGTTTTATTAAAGATCTCTGGGTAGCCAAGAAAATCATAGTGTTCAGGATTGTGTAAGACATGAAAGATTTAAGTTTGTTGTTTCATCATAGCCACTACATCTGGATGATTATCGAGGTATTTGGTATGTACATATATAATCCATTCTGGAATCCACTTGTTGGAATCATCAGTAATTCAAAATATAATGAATTTAAAATGGAATATGAGGTGAATTCCATTAGAAAATTCCATTTTAATTTGTGGTAATAAGTCTGGTGTAGAAAATAATGTGGGCTCGCCCATACATTTTTTATGAAATAGAAGTTGTTATGTATTTCATGTATAATCATTGGAATGAGTAGTGTGAATCCATGTGATGGATCATCCAGTATCTAAAATAACTTGAAGAAACTTCCTTATGATTCAGGTTGGATTATCCATTTATGAGGTATATTGATATAATATTTTCTAGTTTTTTAAACATAGAACAATTCAACTCACATTCTATTCACATTTTTTTTAATGATAGTGAAATGGATATTTCCACTGCAACTAGTGGTAGCTTTATTCATAATGAAAATAGAATATAGTTACATGAACTAACCGAACAGGTTATGTGCCATGACTAAACCAATCAAACCTTTAATGGACCAGGTGATGGATTCTGGCACCGAGTAGGCATATAGAAAATTCTTAGGACTTTGAATATCATACCTTTATAAACGCAGCAACATACAACTCCATGAAAGAGCATAGAGATAGTAAAATAAAAAAAATGCATGTATAAATCTATCCCATAACAAGGGTAAAAAATTACTGAAATCATATTATGTAAAAATACAAAACCATAGAAAAACTATAAAAGTATCCAAACTACTCAGAAGGAGGGGATAACACATAAATTTAACTGTTAGAAATATTCTCAGCCATGATTCAGCAAACACCTTAACTAGTCTATCTTAATAAGCTTTGTCTGCTTCAGGCCCACCAGGGAATCCATCGAAAGGCATGTAGTCTTTAAAATTCAAACATGTAAAGGAATAGTCCATGAAGCGGTAATTATAACATTTCCTAGTAGGGGCCACAAATACCTAATAGAAAAACATAGTAACTAAATGGAAATATTCTTCTTGGCCCTACCAAAGGGAACCTGTATGAGAGGAAAAATCCATCTTGTAAATCCTTATCTATAATTGATCATTTGGATATATCCACATGATTTATCAACCAAGAAATGTTAAGAAACATTAAGAGTACCCATAAATATGTCCAGATATTCTCATCTCATTCTCCATGTTTTCTGAGCTCCCTACCTCATAGTAAGAAAAAAAATTATCCTCAGGGTTCAAAGGTAAATATCATCTAGAAGAATACACTCTACAAGACTTTATATACTATATGGCTCATCAATGAGGTACCTATCAATAGCTATCATCATACCATCCCAAATGGTACATCGGATATAACACTCTCAATCATGAACAACTCTCGTGTTCAAAATCTAACACCCTACACTAGAGGTCTTGTCACTGCTATCTTTCACCCTGGGCAAGCTCACAGAAACAAAAATGGAGAGTCTATACCCTCTCCAATTTGCATAGTTGATGGATAACTTCTATGAACCACGAACTACATGAATCCTATCTAAATATTTTGTAATTTGTGACCCTCACCATACCACTTACCCACAACTGAGGGAGTACTATCTCCTAACCATCCTGTGAAACCATTATCCGAGCCATATAGAGAGGTCCACACCTCACTGCGCCACGAAATCATTATACCCTAAAATGGGATCATACACAACAAGTGTAGGGGACACCTACTAATAACTATAATCTACATTATAGGGAGAACTAAATCTCATGTAGGACCTCCTCCCCAACACAAGTCGAAAATATGGGATTTTAACTTCATATATTGAGTACACGCACCCTAGTAGAGAATGGGAGTACCACTCAGCCCCAAGAATCATATATAGTGGATCCACAACCTAATATGACATGTGAGTACTACCGCATAGATATTGGACCAATAAATTTTTCCAAAAGTGTATTACCACCCCACAGGATCACTACAGGGGACCAAGACCTTGACTCGACGGTGGAGTATTGACCCCAGGCTAGAGGACCTACACCCTAGTATGATAAGGAATACTGTCTATTATAGAATAACATGTATGGAGGACCTAAACCCTAATATAATAGGGGTGTACCACTACATGAATAGTGTAACTGCACCCTAATATAATAGGGTAGTAGTACTCTATTTGTACAACTAGTATAGAGGGACCACATCCTGGTATGAAAGGGGAACTATGTCCATCTTTACGAAATACAGCGAGGGACCCACACCTTACTCCAACCTTAGAGTACTAATATTAGGATGAATACTTCATTGGTAGATTAATTACACCCTATAAAAAAGGGGAGTCACATCACTACTGATCTAAGGAAAACCCACCCCCATGTCGGACATGGGAGTATTAATCCCCAAATCTCTCTTGTAAACCCAACTGAAATCTATTATAGGTCAAGTGTCACTCAAGGGTGACTCATGTTCTACTTTTCCAACACTAAAACACGTCCCTAGGCATGGAACCCGTGACCAAATAATACAGGGGGCACCTCTCAACGAGCATAAAGAATCAAGGTGACCCCATCCTAAGACGTTAGGTAAGGGTGCCGAACCTACCACCTCACCAATGATCCATCCTAATCACTATCCACATTTCAAAACTACATGGAAATTTCACGCTATAAAAACAATGTTATATCCCTAAAACAAACATGAATATTTCCTTAACATTCTATGAATAAACCCTCTATATAAATGGAGCTCACATGCTAATATTTGATCCCAAACAAGGAGAAATTGAAGGCATAAGGCACCATGAAAAGTATACTACATATATAGGGTTCGACGTAGTGTGTGACCACACCTAAACACTTGGTCATGTCCTTTCCTACATGGCTCATCCTACCTTGTGATCTTACATGATGTGTAGATGGTGTACCCAACATATCTCATCCCACCCAGGCCCCCATCTGTGTCTTTCGCAACATGGCTTGGCCTGTTGTGTCTCTACACATGGTGTGTACCCTTGGAACATGGAATGTATAAAATACCCAGCCACATGGTTGTGTCTCTTGTCCCTTAAAATTTCCAATACCCTATGTCCATGTACTCTATTCATGTACTTTCACATGGATTTTTCTTTTGACATGACTTCCCTATCCATGTCCCATGTCCAGATGACCTTGTCACACTACACTATATGTAACTGTAGTTTTCCGCTTTTAGGATCCAAATGTCATCTTCCCGAAATTGGAATAACACAATATGTATGATCCTTCACTTTATATCATTTGATTGGGAATTCTGAACTATAAATTCCCAATGTTCATCCTGAATCGCCCCAGTTACCCTCAAAACCTATAGATCGGCCATCAAGGGATCTATTGCTATCATATACGGGCTTTAAAACCGTAAAATAATGCATAATAAAGGAGATCATGACATAAAACTCAAATCATTCTACATCATGGAAGAATTATGATGCTTAATGTGCATATAGATGATATGAAGCGACAACAAAGTGATTAGGGAGTGATCATCATCAATATTAAATATTAGTGGAACCTATTCTCTTTTATTTCACAAATATTCATTTGTCACTCTATATGTGGATGGAAATATTTTACTCTCTACAATTAAATAACCAAAATGTGTGATATATATTTAATTTTATTAAATCCATGCACTCTATTTAACACCCTGCCAACATGTCTCTGTTTCTAAGACCTAGTACTAGAAATGTTTATTTCATGCCTAGGGTAAACACCGTGTTCTTAACCCAATCGCGGACTCAGATTTCCAATCCAATCCTCTGAATTTGAGTTATTAAATTTCTGAAAAAGACACTACAAGAGAGAGATGTAACATGTTTAATATTTTTCATATCCCTGTGGTGAGGCTTTTTGGGCCCCAGAATCCCGCACCGAGTCAGTTCCTAGCTTTATAAATATTCCTAGTAATTTTCTGAAGTATTACAGGTTGTAACCCAAGTCATTACATATGTGGTAGTAATATATGTATATAATAATCTAATTTTGTTGGGTAATCTACTAGATGATCTTGGAAGTATCTATCATGGTGAATAACTATTCTAGGATTTTTAGAGTTCAACAAAATTGTTATATAATCCAGAGTTTAAGGGAAGGATGAAACACATTAATCTGAAATATCACATCAACTTCAAATTACTGGAGGATAGAGAGATAGAACTAATACATGTAGTTATAACGGAATATTTAGTGAAAATGTTCACCATGGTGTTAGTACATGGAATTATGTGGTAACAAAATGCCCCATTGTGTCTGGGATGAACCAAAGGATATGAATCCATTATTGTAGAAATATGTTTGATTTTTTATAAGTGTTGTATATTTTCAGTGGGGTTTGATGAAAAAATATTATAGTGGGATATTTTTGTGATTTTCAAAAATAATTAAAGGTAATAATTTTATCAACTAGAATATGAAAATAAAGAAATTTACTTCAGTCTGGTTCAGAAAATTTTTGTGGGGTTTTCCAATAGTGGATGGATAAAAAAAATGTCATCATTTGATGGATGGGTCTGTGTATAAGTAATGGACATAATTGTATAAATGTATGTTAATAAGTATTTGATTCCAGTAGATTATTTTTTATAATGAATTTGTGGTATCAAATTTTTTTATGGTAATGGTTCAAATAATAAAGCTATTTTTGAATCATTCCAGGGTAACGGGGAATATTCACCAGTTTCAATGGTTACGTGTCTAATGCTACTGGATATTAGAAGTCAACAGGTTCCAATGGATTGATATCTATGAATTTTTTATGGTGATGCAATCAAAAGAATGGTTGGGCCCCACAATAAAGGTGGATTGGGTCAATATGTACATGTGATTTATGACATGGAATCCAATTAGTTTGATATTTGTTATATCTACTGATTTTGATTATAAATATTTCTACCATATAATAGTAATATCAGATTCTAAAAATGTTCTACATTGTAAGAGAGTCTTAACAATCCAAACAATATAAAACTAATTTATTCATCCAATAAAGTTTTTATTTCAATTATGTTAATGCTTGTTTTGATTTATTATATTGTGTGGAAATAGTCTACTTAGTTCGTTGATTATAGATATTTTTCATCATATATTTCAATAAATCAGTGTCTAAGGATTAACATCGAATCAATTTTATGTACGGATCAAATATTTTTATTGGGAATAATATCTAGTGGTGTTTATCTGTTGACTAAGATAGTTTTTTACCCTAAAAAATCCATTGTGGTAGACTTAAGTGGTTGAAAATAACACATGTAATGATTCATGAATAAGAAAAATTTAGTTGAATATGATATGCACGATGGTCTTTCACAACCCAAGGAAGAATATGTTGAGCCTAAGGTAGTGTCATAAATAATTGGTATATTTTAGGGAAAATAACCTAATGTAATTATTAAAGATGATTACCTTTTTTTTCAACAACATTATGATGCTATGAAAATGAAATACAATTTTTCTAGTAATGAACTTTTTTTATCAATTAATGATATATAAAAGGAGATCAAATTACATTTCATGTATGATTAATAACATTTTATAAGAAATTAAATCTTATTTATAAAAATTTATACGTTTTATACTAATAATGAAGAATATTATCTTGTACATGCTTACTCTTGGGCATACAGAAATTATTTGGAAGAATTTAGGAGGATGGAAAAAAAATTATACGAAATTTTATATCTATTTCAATGTTTGAGACCTATTAGGAGACGTTTTTACAATCTAATTTTGTGACATCCTAAAAAGTATTGAAGATATTATTCACTATCTATAGAAACCTTATAGGCATGTTTTTAGAATAAAATATTCCACATTTTTATTAGAAATTCTATGGTACCTAACTTTTGATTCTAATGATACCCACCCCACCATTGTGTGTGAATTTAATTTCAATTTTATTCACCATAATCTAATAATTATAATAAATTTATTATATTAATGTACATTGAACAAGATAATGTTAAGCCTCTCACATTGAGGTTGCACCTAGTAAAATTCTTGTCTTCTTTTCATTAACTTATCTGTTTCATAATAGTGAGGGAGGGACACCAAATAAGAGTAGACTAAGACCTTAATCGGTCACTGAGTTTTATTTTGAAATGAAATTATAAAACAAGTATAACTCATTCAAACCCTTATTGGTATATTTTTGATTGAAGAACTTACAATGGTATCATATAAAATAAATGTTCCATATACGATACTAGTATTTTAATTGATCCATAGAGAATTTGAATTCTATAAATTGATGGGGTGTATGAATTTTTTTTGGAAAACATTTTATTGATTGAAAAATGGGATACTTTTTTATTTTCTAACAGTGTCTGAAGGATAATGATTCTTTGAAACATGAACTTACAACTCTTGATAGTGATTATCCCATGAGATTTATTAAAATGAGAAATTTTCATGTATATGGGAAATCTATGAATACAATTATAACTTTTTTATCAGATAATTTTCACAATAAAGTATTAGGGCTCAATACTATAAAGTAAATGTGGGATAAGTTGGAAAACATGATTTAAGGGAATTTCAAAATAATATAATCTAAATTTAATATCTATATATAATAATGTTTGAATACATTATATTGGATTAATATAAGGTAGTTTATGACTAATTTACCATATTCAATGAGATATTCCACTGCATTAAAAATTTGGGGAAAATTTTGAGTATTATTCAATTTTTAAGAAAAATACAAGGAATTTTCATGAAATGTTTATTATAAATATTTAATCTATATAATTAAAGGATGATCTGTCTGAAACAGGGCTAAAAAACACTCTTATCAATTAAAATATAATTAAAACACTACTTTTATGGAAAATGCCCAAAGTGAATATGATATTCAATTCCATGAATAAATTTAAGATCACAAGGTTTGATATAAAGCCCTATATTGTTTTAGATGATTATTAATAAATTTATGATAATAATAAAATAATCATGTATTTTATCATTAAAATAAATGAAAAACTGGAAAACTCAGGTTAAAGTGAAAACATTCACTCAATTGGTTCTTGTATGGGGGAATTGACCACTTTTAGTATATTTTATTAACAAGAGGAGTGTGCATTATCAAAATTAAGAGGATAAATAAAATTCACAATAAATTGAATAATTGGTTATACATGATACAACTAATTTGGTGACTATTAAATAAATATTCAATGAATTGATAAGAGAAGTATGTTGATTAATGAAAAAGATGAATGCTCATTTTTAATTAGTGAGTCTGAAGAATAATATGACTGAAAAAATACTAAATTCATGAAATGTGTCAAAAGAAAAATTAAAAGATCATGAAATCAATATGGGGATGAAACCAACACTTAATACATAAAAAAACATGATATTTTTTTTTTATTTAAGAGGGACACCAAAATTAAAAAGGAAATTAAATCCCTGAAAAAAAATATTTAGTGAAGTTGAAGACATACAATTATAAATTCCACAATAATGAAAATGATCTTGTTTAGGAAATCATGTTTCACAAAGTAATTATTTTGGAAAAATGGTGATGGTAGGTGATTTTGAGATGAATATTAAGGCAAATTAATAGAAGCTACATTTAGTAGATTCATGTTTTCATAAGGGTGAGAAGATGATTTTAAAAATGAATGATTATTATGAAAAATATATGGAGGTAAAGGTTGATTTATCTCCATATTTTGTGAAATATAGTAAAAACCCTTAATTTAAAAAAGCAGCTGCATCCCACAAAGAAAAAACGTTTCTACTAATAATAATGTTTCTAAATTAAAATTATAAAAAACATATATTGACCAAAAAATCCAAAAATGAAACTTCTATATTGAAGAAGGATGAAAGATAACTAAAGAGAAATGCGTCCACAAAAAACAAATGGAGTACAGAAATATATCAAGACTGTAAGATATATATTCATGATAGAATCTGTAGTTTCAAGGATGAACTAGTTTTAAATGATACTATTTTAGTTTTTTGATATAAGATCATAAGTTATGTGATTTGAGGTATAATATGTCTCCCTTATAGATAATAGAATTCTAGAATTAAGGGGTATCTATCTTGAGAGAATGGGGAACAAACCTATAAAAAAGATATTGAATGTATACATCCCAAACATTTTTGGTTTACATGAAGAGAAATGTGGAATATTTCACCAATAAAGTCATCAATTATAATAGTGAATGACCATGTTTCCAGATCAAAAAAAAATGAGATGATGATATAAATAAGACTTAGAAGAGAAACAATACAAAGAAGTAACTCATTATTGATGTATCTCTTTAATCTAATAGGATGAGAAATCCATTTATTATTGAAAGTGTATTATCATAAAATATGAATATGGATACAAATATATTGGAAAATATTGATGAATATTATGGTGTCATTTTGACCATTGTTAATGAAATATCTATGAAAAATTAATGAATTGTAGAAGCTAAGATAGAGTTACAAAATTTGAATTAAAAAGAATTCTTATTTTTAGATATACTCAAACATAACCCCGTAAGTGAGGGTAAATTTTGTTTTGAGGTTAATAATGTTATTTTCAAAAGAAATATATACTTTATTAAATGAATCAGTGATTGAAGAAACATCACAAATAGAGAAAGAACATGTGGTAATCTATTTTAGATAAGAGATCTATTAATATCCTCTAATATAAGTTTGAAAAAAGGAAAATAATATTTTTTTTACAAAACATGTACTTCTAGTATGTCAGATTTTAAGAAATATATCAAAAAAATGTATATGAGATTTACCCACAGTTGAAAAGTGAGATATATTTCATTTCCATAGATTTTTTAAATGGGGACATGGTCGAAGGGAAGCTTTAATGAGTTGGGAAAAAATATACTAGACCACATGAGTTAATCCACTCACATGTTTTTACATCATTAAGACACTAATAAACTAAACGTTACTTTTATTTAATTACATTCATTTATGACTATAAATTAATTAAAAGAGTAATGTTCATGAAACCCATATCATAAGCATTTCAGATATAGAATATTTTTAGAAGAGAAGATAAATTACAAAATGGTGTTGATGTAATGAATTTGGTGAAAAATAATGGTGTGCGATTCATTATAAATTCTATTGAGTCCTACCTAACAGGGAATTTGGTATACCACAAATACAGTGATTCTTATATTCCTCAACAAAATATATATTTTTATATAATTAGTAGAATAATTATATAAATGGGTAGAAAAATTATTGTAGGGTTTATAAGGTAAAACATATTCTATAGAGACGTTATGATAATAGTTTTTCATATTGAATAAAAACATTGTTAACTATAAAATCAATATTAATGTCATATGGGAAGTGGTTTAGGAATAAATAAACTATGATATATTTTATAGTTTTTCACAATAATTATTTCATAAAAATTAATAACTATAATCATGAAAATTTGATGATAAGGATGGGTAAGGTATATTAATTATATATATATTCATTTAAAATGGATATAGATGATTGATCCAAAGGATTCTTAATGTGGTTGAATGTTATGAAGTGAATTTTTTTAACAATAAACCCCATATAAATTCATTCTACAAAAAATATTTTAATGATTTTCTAAAATAAAAAGACAATAATTATAGATGAAATAGTGAGGAATAATTGTACGTTTTCAAACACATAGAATTTATTGAGTATAATAAAACTAGTGACAAGGAATATAATTCTAAAAAATAAAATCAAAAGTACTAAAGTTTTATGAAACATGTAGAAGAAAAATGTATCATTTGTGATCAATAAAATCTAGTAAAAACCTGGAGGAGATTGATTCTTGAATATCAAAGAGTCCTAAACTCATAAATTGAGCAACATATATTTTCTAAGGCTATCAATATTGAATAATGGGTCAGGTTTTCAAATGAGAAACTAGTTCAAATAGAAATTAAATCCTCTTGGGATATTTTTCCTATACCAAATGAAAAAAATCATTGCAACCAAGTGGGGGTTCACAAATAAACTAAAGGATAAGGGATATGTCATGAGAAACAATGCTAGGATAACATTAAAATGATACCATCATGTTTAAGGGGTTGATTTTGAAGATATATTTTTTAAGTAAAAAAACTAGAATCTATAACAATGTTCCTAGAAATTCCAATACATTGGTGGTAAACAATTTTTAAAATGGATATAAAATATGTATTCTTGGATTGAGAGTTGTATGAAATGAATTATATTGATGATATTACTATATTTTTGCTAAAAATTATTAAATATATTGTGAATAAATAAAAAATAATTTATATGTTTTGATGAATTATCCAGGGGTCCAGTATTCACGGTTGGACAACTGCTTGAGAATGCAAAGAAAAGAAGTCAAATAAACATTATATTAATGAGGTGATGATAGGTAATACCATAGTAATATTATAATATTATTATGAAATTTTTATATTTTATCAAGAGAGTTATTATAAAATGTTTTTTAGATTGATTAATACTTGATTCAACATGTCAATTCTAGTAGAATTGAGATACCTCATGGGATTAAATGTGTTGAAAAAAAATTATTTTTATTTACCAAGAAAAATATATAATGTTATTGCTCAAGAAATTAATAATAGAAAACTTTAAACTATTTTTTAAACCTATAGAAGTTGGATTAGAACTATTTATAGATATTTTGGGTGAATGTGTAAATAATGAGTACATACAACTAAAAGGAAGCCTATGTTTCTTACAACATCACCTAACATTATTCATTCTGTGATCTTGTGTTTCATATATCAAAATGATCTTAAGGATTCATAATTAATGTATTATAAGGTAATCCTTAAATAAATTAAATGGAATTTTAGATTTAGTCATAATTATATAAAATTATTACCATTTAATCTCTCTGGTTATACTGATGCAGACTAGTTAAGTGATTTTGATTACAGGAATTCCATTTTAAGAGGATTACATCTATTGGAAAGCATATTTTTTAATTGGAATTATAAGATTAAAAATTTTGTCACATTTAATACCAAAGAGGCCAAATATATTTCTAATACAAAGGATTATGCACAAATTTCCTGGATGAATGAGCATCTGAGGACTTGATTGGGTAGATTAAAAAACCTCTCATTATTTTATGTGATAATTAATGTTTTATAGATCTCGCTAAATATTTGGTCCAACACTAAATATGTAAGAAAAATATTATTAAAATTCACCTCACAAAATATATGGTGGAAAGTGGTTATATAAAACTATAATTCATTCATTCCAGAGATAAATTTCCAAATATATTCATTAAGTAAATTCCTTAATATTGGTTTGAGACTTTGAGGATATGAAAGAGTGTTCAGCTCCTCCCTCTCTCTTGTCAAAACTTGGAATCCCCCCCTCACAATATAATTTGTATATGATATAAATGAGGTAGATAGGTACAAAAATATACCTTTTTATTTTGACTCCAGAGTTGTTTTTATTTCAAAAAGGGGGATGAAAAAATAGGCGAGTTCCTATGTTGATAGGGATATCATACAGATCACCTAGCCAAAATTTTCTTATCATCAATGGCTGAGATTCTATAAAATATAATTATTTATAAAACGGTGTGGTGTTGAGGTAATTCCTTTTAATAATTATATGATTTTATTTTTCATCATGTTATATATTAGTTGATGAGGTTCAAAACCAATACAAAGGGATTGGATGAAGAAACCCATGGAATTGTTGAAAAAGATTTTACTTGTTCTCAACTATAAATAACTACAATTAAATGATTCCTGAGGATGTTTATGGTTATTTTTGATGTGTTTGGAAATGTATTGATATTATTATAAGTGAATCTTGTAGGATCGAAATATGATATGAGATGCTCAATATACAAGAGGGGGGGGGGTGAATTGTATACTTTAAAAATTCCTTTGGAACCTTTAAAGTTAGTTATGAACAACTAAAGTTTCCTTAAGAAAAGGAAAGGACTAAGTTTAAACAAAGTTAAACTAAGTAGATTCACAACACCTCTAACACCGAACTGAACTTAACAAAAGATACAATATAAGATTCTACCTTAAAGCGTATAGAATCTAAACCAATCAGAGTAAGGAAGTATAAGAAAGTTATACTTTCCTTAAGTTACAAATTGCAGCGGAATAACAACAAGTAGTAAAACTACTAGTAACAAGATAATAGTCTTTTAACCCAAAGAGAAGGGTATCCAACAACCTTGGATAAAGGTCCCTTGATTTATACTTTCAAGCAAGTCTGTCTTACCCACACCAGGGTAAGCCCTCAATACGAAGATCGGTGTCTCTGTCTTGCTATCCCCGCAATCCCTCAACTTTAAGGTAGTTGGCAACCTCTGTCTTTCTCAGCAAGAAAGCCCTCGATCTTTAAGGTAGTCGGCACCTCTGTCTTTCTCAGCAAGAAAGCCCTCGATCTTTAAGGTAGTCGGCACCTCTGTCTTCCTATCCCCGGAAGCCCTCGAATGTAATCACCAACATTCGGAGTCGCACGAAGCTTTGAGAGTTAATAAGAGACTCTCTCTCTAGAAATCACTTCAACAGCATGTAAGTACTTTTTCAGCAATCCACACCGAGCTCTTTCAAATGAGCTCCTATTTATAGGTAAGGTCGGCTCCTTCTCCAACGGTCATATTTCCCTTAAAGTTCGGAGGGACCTGTACACGTGTCACTTAGACAACGGTTAGTTTATAACAAAATGGACGACATCGTTTTATAACAAAACAAGTGTAACAGAAAGTACGACATCGTTTTAAACTCTAACATAAAAGTTCGGAATAGAAATTTCGGAGTGAAAGTTCGGAGTGAATAAATTCAGAGTGTATAAAACAATGATAATCAGATTCTGTTTAATAGGTGAATTCGGAATGAGAATTTGGAATAGGAATTCGGAATAGGAATTCGTCATCAGAAATCGTAATGAGAATTCGTCATTAGAATTCGTAATGAGAATTCATCATCAGAATTAGTAATGAGAATTCATCATCAGAATTCGTAATGAGATTTCATCATCAGAATTCGTAATGAGAAATCGTCATCAGAATTCGTAATGAGAATTCTTTATCAGAATTCGTAATGAGAATTCGGAATGAGATTTCTTCATTAGAATTCGTAATGAGAATTCTTCATTGGAATTCGTAATGAGAATTCTTCATTGGAATTCGTAATGAGAATTCTTCTTCAGAATTCGTAATGAGAATTCGGAATGGGATTTCTTCATTAGAATTCGTAATGAGAATTCTTCTTCAGAATTCGTATCCTGAATCTGGAATAGAACTAGGTCAGAATTCATATCCGGAATTCGGAATGAAACTTCCTTATAGTTCTTGTCCAGAACCGAATCCTAAAAACAGAATACTTTTATATCAAAGTTTTTATGATTCCGAGAAAGTGAATCCGAATTTCATACTTAAGGAAAATATTAATGAAAATATGATAAGGATAAATTTTTCTTATAAAAGCGTTTTTCCTTAAGAAAGCATTTTTCCTTATAAAAGCAATTTTCCTTAAGAAAGCATTTTTCCTTACAAAAGCGATTTTCCTTAAAGATAAGGTGTTTGTGATTTTCAAAACAAGAAGGAATGGAAAAGTCATAAGGAAAACCTTATTGACTCAACAATCTCCCCCTTTTTGGAAAGCACAAACATCCTTACGAAAAATCTATTCTAAGAAGAAAGAAACATATTAAAGCTTATCTCCCTTGGTTTAAGAATATAGATGAATACGACTAACTCCCCCTTAGGCTTTGAGTCTCTAAGGATCGTATTCATATTTCCGGAGTGATGTTTCTTTAAGAAAAACTCCCCCTTAAACAAACTCTTATTAGAGTTCTATCTCCTTGGGTATTTTTCTTTCTCCCCCTTTGATAAGCACTTATTAGATTTCCTCTTTTTCTTAAGGATCTTTTCCTTCTCCCCCTTTGTGATTTTCAAAAAGAATTGGAGGGAATGGAAAAAAAATAACAAAGTACCTGAAAAGATTAGTAACGACAGCAATAGAAACAACAAGCACAATTTTCATTATATTTGAAATGTCAGCAACAAAAACAGATTACAACAAAAAGATCGGATTGGTCATTTCGGATCTTTCTCCTTCGACATGAGCCCCTTGAGAATTGTCTTGATCTTCTTGAGATCCTTATGATCTTCCTCTGCTTGCTTTTCTAAGGCAACTATTCTTGCTGACTGAGCTTGAATGATTTCTTCCTGAGCCTTCAACTTTTCTTCCTGAGCTTCCATTTTCTCTTCCTGAGACTTTATCCTTTCTAGAAAATTGATCCGATGATCCCTTTCAAATTTCCAACTTTGATTAACAGAGTTGAGCTTTCCATTCAGATCTCTTACTTCCTGACTCCGAATGTTCTTTTCCTCTGTCAATTTCTCATCGAATGATGCAGACATCTCATGAAACTTCTTGTCCTCGGTTTGAAATGCATCCTTAACATTCTCCTGAAACTCATCCAGCAACCTCATCTCTTCCACATTCTTCTTCGACCAGCTAGTCATCCTTTTGCACGATCTTTTATGGGATTCGTAACCAATAAAGAAATTTTTGAACTGGGCTTCTATCTCAACACATTTATCCATAACCATGGATACGGAGTCGGTTTTCTGATTCATTGTATGTTGGAGCATCTGGCACCGAGAGTCAATACTGGAGAAGGTCAGAATTGTTCCCACCAACTTCTTCAAGGATTTTACAACAAAATCGTGCCCCAACAATGATGACTCCGAATCAGAAATCTTGCTAGGAGAATTTTCTTCCTCAATAAGCTCCAACTTCCTTTTAGAAGAGCTACCAGCTTCCTTCCTCAAACTTTTTCCTGAACTCGGGGTATCAGCAAGAATTTGCTTTCCCTTTTGTTTTTCCGGAATTGAAACCTGTTCCGGAGATCTGTTCTCACTATCGGAGACTTGAACAATTTTATCTTCCTCATCAGCAACTTCTTGAACAATGGCTTCCACATTTCCCATCTGAGCAGCATCAAGTAAAATATGTTCTTGACAAGTAACTTCTTCTTCTCCCTTTTCTTCTTCCATTACAGGAGTAGCAAGCTTGGAAGATTGAGCTTCAGATGTTCGGAGCGAGAGGTGATCCGAAGGAGTTCCCTTATATTCATCTACTTGTTTGAGCACATCTCCTGTCTCACCACTTCCTTCAGCCGCTTCTTCAACCTCTTCCACTTGCTCTACTTCCTCAGTAGGAACAGCCTCTTCCGGAGTTACAAGATTTCTTCCTGGAGTCTCAGGTAGAGATTCCAGAGAAAAAGATCTCGGAACGGGAATGGTTGCTGAAACCATTTCATTAAACTTCAACAAAGCTTGCACAGCCTCAGCTTCTGACAACTTCTTCTTCAGCTTCTTTTCCTTAGCTTGCTTCTCAAGCTCATCAGCAGCCTTTTCTTTCAGAGCCTTAGCCTCTGCAGGAACCAATCCGAACTGCGGATCTCCTTCCTTCCTCTTTTCTTTGTCAGCTCTCCACTTCGCTGCAACCTCATCAGTATATGTCTTCTTCTTCTTAGGCTTAGGAGGTGCGGAATGGACTTCCTTAGAATTGGGTTCCTCAGCTTCACCTACCACTTCTTTCTGTTTCCTCTTCCTTACCGGCTTTGATGATTCCGGATCAGCCACTTTCGGAGTCACTTCTGCTTGAGGCGGTAGATCAATGAATTTCCCTGACTCCTTGTTAAAAGCTATATTCATCCTTTTAAGAGTTGCATCAGTGAGAAACATGATCTTGCAAACTTTCGGCTTAGAACTACAAGCAACCTTGAAAGATTCTAGGCACCGAACTATCAGCTTCGATAATATTGCCGGGTACATCACTATCTGAGCTCTCAGATTCCCCTTCTTCAAATTATCAATGTTGAGAAGAATATGCTTCATCAGGTTGAACTTTCTTAGATTTATCAGAAAATCCAAGATGTATATCTCACTCTTCTTCAAGCTGTCCTTGTCTCCTTTTCTCGGTACGATAAGCCCTTGCACCCATAACTCCAGAATCCGGAAGTTTGTAGATAGGGTTGCAATTTTCGGAGCCTTATCATCATCCAGTCCGAGAATTTCTAAGGCTTTCTCCTTGTTGAAACTACCCAAGGAGTCTGGCAGAACGTGCGAGATAAACTCAGCTTCCCCTTCATAACTCAGCCCTACCAAGCTTGCAGCCTTGGTGTAAGATAGTTTATATGTCTTTCCATACGATTTGAAAGAAAATTTTTCTCTCTTGTCTTCCACGAAGAAAGCAACTGTCTCATAAAACTCGACAAGCAAGTCTGAGTAGACTTCATCTTGGTTGCCGGTTTTTGATATCGCAACATCCTCCCAGCCATTTAACTTGATATTCTTCGAAATGATAGAATCATAGTTGCTGAAGAAATTCGGATGAACTAACCGCTCTCTGTAGACTAACCACTGAGAAATGGGCTTAGTTGAAGACATCTCTTGAGAAGCTAACTCTGCAGACATTCGGATCTGAAATCTCTGAGAAGTTCGGAACTGAGAAGACTGAAGTTCGGAACTGGAAAACTGTAGTTCGGAACGGCCTTAAATCGGAGAGTCAGAGCTTCAGCACGCAAAAGCTTGAAATCGATGTGGGACGAGAAAATAGGATCCCCTTTATATAGGCATTGGGATGACGGTTCAACTTCCTCGGTTGATCTGACGGTTTAGAATGATCTGAGATCAGATCTAACGGTTGAAAGCTTGAATCCGATCTTTTTGAGGTTTTATTAAAATAAAGAATTAAGAAATCCAAAAACCAAAAACAAACTATAAGAAATTGCCAGCAAGTAAAATATGATTACGAAAACTTCAGCAAGGAAATCATACCTTTCGGATTAGCTTAGGAAAGTTATTCGTAATGGGTAATATAAAGATGACTACAAAAAGCTCAATACGAAAAACTAAATACGAAGACCTTAAAACGAAAACGTCAATATGAAAGACTCAATACGAAAGTTCCGTTATGAAAATACCAGTACGAAAGTTTTTCCATTCGGGAAATTTTTCAATACGAATACTTCCATTCCAGAAGTATTCTGTGCGAAAATATCCTTTCTGGAAAATTGTTGTTCCGGAAAGTCCATTCCGGAAATTTTCATTCCGAAAAGTTTGAAAACAAAATTTGAAAAAAACTTTGTAAAAAAAACAAACAAATGTACTCCTATGAAAAGGAGTTTATTACTGTAAGGAGATTTTTCAACTGAAAGTTAATTGAGGAAGATTACCTTACGGTTATCATTCCTAACTTCTGTTTAATATATTCAAATCTATCAGAAGGTAAATATTTTGTGAAAATATCAGCAAGTTGATCTTGCGTTCCGATAAACTGAAGAATAATATCTCCTTTAAGTGTGTGATCCCTAAGAAAGTGATGCCTAATATCTATGTGTTTTGCACGGGAGTGATGTGCAGGGTTTTTACTTAGGGCAATGGCACTTGTGTTATCACACAAAATTTGAGTTTTAGTAAAACTCAAGCCATAGTCTGTGAGTGTGTGTTGCATCCACAACACTTGTTCACAACAACTTCCAGCTGCTACATATTCAGCTTCAGCAGTGGAGAGTGCAACAGAATGTTGCTTCTTGCATGACCAAGAAACTAATGAATCTCCTAAGAAATGACAAGTTCCGGATGTACTTTTCCTATCCATTCTACATCCACCAAAGTCAGCATCAGAAAAGCTTTTTAGAACAAAATCATTTCGAGAAGTATAAAATAATCCTAGATCCATGGTTCCCTTAAGGTAGCGAAAAATTCTTTTTACTGCCTTTAAGTGAGATTCCTTAGGATTGGATTGATATCTTGCACATAAGTATACAGAAAACATTAAGTCTGGTCGACTAGCTGTTAAGTAAAGTAAACTTCCAATCATACCTCTAAAAGATGTTTGATCTACTGGTTTCCCAGCTTCATCAAGATCTAAAGAGTTTGAGGTACCAATGGGAGTACTTATACTCTTAGTGTTGTCATAACCATACTTTTTAAGAAGATCTTTAATATACTTATGTTGGGATATGTAGGTTCCTTCTGGTTTTTGAGAAATTTGAAAACCAAGGAAAAATGTTAACTCACCCATCATACTCATTTCAAACTCAGATTTCATTAGACTAGCAAAAGAGTCAGTCAAAGATTCTTGAGTCGAACCAAATATAATGTCATCAACATAAATTTGAACAATCAAAACATTTTTCTTATCTTTCTTTATAAAAAGGGTTGGATCTGCATTTCCCTTAACATAGTTATTTTGAAGCAAAAATCCAGTGAGTCTATCATACCATGCTCGTGGGGCTTGTTTAAGGCCATACAAAGCTTTGGTAAGTCTAAAAACATGATCAGGATGTTTTGTATCTTCAAAGCCAGGAGGTTGTTCAACAAAAACTTCCTCTTGAACATAACCGTTAAGAAAAGCACATTTCACATCCATTTGAAATAGTTTGAAATTAAAGAATGCTGCAAAGGCAAGTAGAATACGGATAGATTCAAGTCTAGCTACTGGAGCATAGGATTCTTCATAGTCTATTCCTTCTTGCTGATTATAGCCTTTAGCAACAAGTCTAGCTTTATTTCTAACAATGACTCCATTCTCATCACATTTATTCCTGAAAACCCATTTTACTCCAATAACAGAAGTTTCCTTAGGTCTCTCAACCAAGGTCCAGACTTTATTCCTTTCGAATTCATTTAGTTCATCTTGCATTGCTTTGATCCAATCATCATCACTTAAAGCTTCATCAGTGCTTTTAGGCTCTAATTGGGAAAGAAATGCTAGATGTTCTACTTCATTTCTTAAGGAACTTCTAGTCCTTACAGGTTGATTTACATCACCAATGATACTATCACTGGGATGATTCTTAAGAAACACCTGATTTGGGTTTTGTAAAACCTGTTCATCAATATAAGGTAGAAATTCTTCTGGGGTAAATGTTTCAGAATTATCTTCTAGAACAATTTCCTTATCAGAAGGTTCTTCTATCAACAGTTGATAATCAGTTTTTGAAAACACATCCGAAGATGTAGGTTGGGAGGTTTTAAAAACAAAAAGATCTGATTCATCAAATTTTACATGTACTGTTTCCTCAACAGTACAAGTATTTTTATTAAAAACTCTATATGCCTTAGAGGTTGTGGAATATCCTAAGAAAATTCCTTCATCAGATTTTGGTGCGAATTTTTGTAAGTTATCTTTAGTATTCAAAATGAATACTTTGCAACCAAAAACCTTGAAGTAGGAAAGTCTTGGTTTTCTACCATTCCATAACTCATAAGGAGTTTTATTAAGAAAAGGTCTAATCAAAACTCGATTTATAGTATAACAAGCAGTACTTACAGCTTCAGCCCAGAAATGTCTAGCAATAGAATATTCACTCAACATGGTTCTAGTTATCTCTTGAAGAATTCTATTTCTTCTTTCAACTACACCATTCTGTTGAGGAGTTCTAGGTGCTGAAAAATTGTGAGTAATACCTTTTTTACTACAAAAAGTTTCAAAATCAGAATTTTGAAATTCTCCTCCATGATCACTATGAATAGTTTTCAATGGAAGGTTTTTCTCATTTTTAACTTGGACTCTAAAACTTTTGAAATAAGAAAAAGCTTCAGATTTCCTTGCTAGAAAATAGACCCATGTAAATCTAGTGTAATCATCAACAAGAACAAACACATAGTATTTGCCTCCAATACTTCCAGTTTGTGTTGGACCAAAAAGATCCATATGCACCAACTGTAATGCATCGGTTGTTGAGACTTCACCGATTGACTTAAAACTAGATTTATGTTGCTTGCCATATTGACAAGGATCACAAACTTTAGAAGAATCAAATCTATGCTCCGGTAGATCCTTAACAAGTTTCTTCTTAGAGAGTTTACATAGGTTCCTAAAATTACAGTGTCCTAATCTTCTATGCCATAACCAAGAATGATCTTCCATTGCACTTAGGCAAGGTAAATCTTGGCTTCTTAGGTCTTCTAAGTTTAAGGTGTAAACATTCTCTTGCCTATTGGCTGAGAGAATAAATTCTTCCTTGCAATTGTGAACTAAGCATTTATCATTCCTAAAATTCACAAGGTAACCTTCATCACATAACTGAGTTATGCTAATGAGGTTGTGCTTAAGACCTTTAACAAAAAGAACATTTGAAATCAAAGTTTTACCTAAAAGAACAATATTACCAATACCAACAATCTCTCCCTTAGCATTGTCTCCGAAAGTTACCTTTCCTCCTTTCGTTTTGATAACCTTTTCAAAAAAGCTTTTGTTACCAGTCATATGCCGGGAACATCCACTATCCATGTACCAAATATTGTTGCTGGAACTTTCTTTATTTTCCTGAAATTAAGAACAAAGTTAGATTTTCGGAATCCAAACTTGTTTGGATCCGAGATTTTCAGACAATAAAATTTTTGGAACCCACATTTTCTTAGAAAAATAAGCTTTATGAAAACCTAAGGATTGGGTTTTGTTTAAGGAACAATTTCTTGCCCAATGACCACCACATTGACACTTAGTACAAAATGGGGCACTTTGAGGAACAAAATAATTGTTGCTGAAAACAGGTTTTGCTTGGGTATAACCAAATCCGGATTTATTTCTTAAAGGTCGTATTTGAGAATACATTTTATCAAAATTTTCTTTACCATGGGTAAAGTTTGATAAACACTTCTTTAAGGAAAAAATTTCGGACTTGAGTTTTACAACCAAGTTTTTATCCTCAAAATCATTAGTTTTTGAACTAGAGTTAAGCTTGAAAACTTTTTTATTAGAAATTATTTTTCTAATTCTTTAGAAAGTTTGTTCTTCTCAGAACTTACTTCCTCAAGATTTTTTGAAATATTTTCAAAATCAGCGTTTTTCTTATCAAGATCTTTAGAAAGATCTGATATCTCTTTAGTAAGAATAGAATTCCTAGAATTTGCCTTATCAAGTTTCTTGTTGAGTTTGGAATTCTCAATCTCAAGAAGTTCAGCAAACCTAGAGACTTCTTCATAAGTAGGTAATGTATTTTCCTCATCAGAAGATGATTCTTCATCAGAAGAGTTATAATACTTACTATCATTAGAATTTAAAGAAACATTGGTCAATGATTCATCATTTCGTACCTTAGCCATAAGACAATGGTTTTCAATGGGTAATCTGGCTATAAGACCAAGATTCTTCTGTCCTGAAGATTCATATTCAGAAGATTCATCTGAAGAGTCACCACCACTGGCACTCCAGGTGTCATTAGCTTTCAGAACTTTCTTAGCTTTGGCTTTGTAATACTTCTTCCTGTTCTTTTCTAAATGTCTTTCCTTCCTTTCTTTCTTTCTGAGCATAGGGCAATCTGGTCTAATATGTCCAGCTCTTTTACATTCATAACAAGTTACTTCTCCATCTTTCTTATCTTTCCTATCCTTTTTCTTATACTTGGATTGAAAGTTTCTTTGCCCAGCTATCTTGTTCATCCTTCGAGCAAGATTGGCTAATTCATTTTCTGAAACTTCACTCTCACTAGATTCGGATTGGAAAATGACTTTCTTAGATTTGGATCTGGTTACTCTCTCAGGAGTCTTAGCTTTCATCTGATTCGAAGTTGTAGTAAAAGCAACTGTTCCATTTCCATTCTTCTTCTTAATGTTGTCAGCATCTCTCTTCATTCTAGTCTCATGTTGTAGAAGAGTTCCAAATAATTCATCAAGAGTAATTTGAGTAACCTTCCTGTTCTCATCTATAGCTGTTCTCTTGGATTCCCACTCATTGGGCATAATATCAATTATCTTGTCCACAAGAGCTTCATCATCTAAACCTTTCTCTCCCATAGATTGTAGACTGTTGACAATTGTCATAAATCTTTGTTGAACTTTACAGATAGGTTCTCCATAAGGAAAATTGAAGCCATGATATTCAGCTCTAAGCATAGCTCTTCTAGTCTCAATCACCTTAGAAGTCCCAAAGTGTGTAACCTCTAGCTTCTTCCATATACAGTTAGCTGCTTCACAAGAAGAAATTTGGCTATATATATTTCTAGTCATTGAACATAATAAAGTATTGCGTACCTTATAGTTGAGTTGATATTCTTGCTTTTCCTGGTTAGTAAAGGTTCTGACTTCCTTGTCAGGAATTTTATAGTCACCAGTAAGCATGACAAAGTTGTCTACTCCAGTATTGATAACAAAAGTCTTCATACGATCTCTCCAGTATTCATAGTCATTACCATCGAAGATTGGTGGCCTTGTAGGATTCAGATTGTCAATAGATCCAACATTCATTACTGCCATACTAAAAATAACTTTGCACACAAACTAGTTAGTAGCAAAAGTTCGTAATCAAAATGTTCGGAATGAGAAAAGTTCGGAATGGAAAAATGAGCAAGAAAAACTTGTATGTGAGTACAAGTATTTCAGTAACCTTGGCTCTGATACCAAATGTAAGAATGGTATAGAGTAAGAGGTTTCCAACCTTTGATACCAATTGTAGGATCGAAATATGATATGAGATGCTCAATATACAAGAGGGGGGGGGGTGAATTGTATACTTTAAAAATTCCTTTGGAACCTTTAAAGTTAGTTATGAACAACTAAAGTTTCCTTAAGAAAAGGAAAGGACTAAGTTTAACAAAGTTAAACTAAGTAGATTCACAACACCTCTAACACCGAACTGAACTTAACAAAAGTTACAATATAAGATTCTACCTTAAAGCGTATAGAATCTAAACCAATCAGAGTAAGGAAGTATAAGAAAGTTATACTTTCCTTAAGATACAAATTACAGCGGAATAACAACAAGTAGTAAAACTACTAGTAACAAGATAATAGTCTTTTAACCCAAAGAGAAGGGTATCCAACAACCTTGGATAAAGGTCCCTTGATTTATACTTTCAAGCAAGTCTGTCTTACCCACACCAGGGTAAGCCCTCGATACGAAGATCGGTGTCTCTGTCTTGCTATCCCCGCAAGCCCTCAACTTTAAGGTAGTTGGGAACCTCTGTCTTTCTCAGCAAGAAAGCCCTCGATCTTTAAGGTAGTCGGCACCTCTGTCTTTCTCAGCAAGAAAGCCCTCGATCTTTAAGGTAGTCGGCACCTCTGTCTTCCTATCCTCGGAAGCCCTCGAATGTAATCACCAACATTCGGAGTCGCACGAAGCTTTGAGAGTTAATAAGAGACTCTCTCTCTAGAAATCACTTCAACAGCATGTATGTACTTTTTCAGCAATCCACACCGAGCTCTTTCAAATGAGCTCCTATTTATAGGTAAGGTCGGCTCCTTCTCCAACGGTCATATTTCCCTTAAAGTTCGGAGGGACCTGTACACGTGTCACTTAGACAACGGTTAGTTTATAACAAAATGGACGACATCGTTTTATAACAAAACAAGTGTAACAGAAAGTACGACATCGTTTTAAACACTAACATAAAAGTTCGGAATAGAAATTTCGGAGTGAATGTTCGGAGTGAATAAATTCAGAGTGTATAAAACAATGATAATCAGATTCTCTTTAATAGGTGAATTCGGAATGATAATTCGGAATAGGAATTCGGAATAGGAATTCGTCATCAGAAATCGTAATGAGAATTCGTCATTAGAATTCGTAATGAGAATTCATCATCAGAATTAGTAATGAGAATTCATCATCAGAATTCGTAATGAGATTTCATCATCAGAATTCGTAATGAGAAATCGTCATCAGAATTCGTAATGAGAATTCTTTATCAGAATTCGTAATGAGAATTCGGAATGAGATTTCTTCATTAGAATTCGTAATGAGAATTCTTCATTGGAATTCGTAATGAGAATTCTTCATTGGAATTCGTAATGAGAATTCTTCTTCAGAATTCGTAATGAGAATTCGGAATGGGATTTCTTCATTAGAATTCGTAATGAGAATTCTTCTTCAGAATTCGTATCCTGAATCTGGAATAGAACTAGTTCAGAATTCATATCCGGAATTCGGAATGAAACTTCCTTATAGTTCTTGTCCAGAACCGAATCCTAAAAACAGAATACTTTTATATCAAAGTTTTTATGATTCCGAGAAAGTGAATCCGAATTTCATACTTAAGAAAAATATTAATGAAAATATGATAAGGATAAATTTTTCTTATAAAACCGTTTTTCCTTAAGAAAGCATTTTTCCTTATAAAAGCAATTTTCCTTAAGAAAGCATTTTTCCTTACAAAAGCGATTTTCCTTAAAGATAAGGTGTTTGTGATTTTCAAAACAAGAAGGAATGGAAAAGTCATAAGGAAAACCTTATTGACTCAACAAATCTATGTTTATTTTATGCATTCTAGATATTCTATGATGAACCAGCCATTATTTGTGATCTTGTTTATTATAATTGTTCATACGTGAGATTATTTCCAGTGTTATTCTAAAAAATCTAAAAGGTAAGTAATTTGTATGATGGTTTAGAATGTATATCATATTTTACAAATTATAAATAAAAATGAAAAATAATTAATAGTTTGTAACATATTTTATTTATGTGTATGTTATTTTTGAGAAGAAGGTGATATATAATATATTCTCTAGATAAAGATGTTTACCTACGTTATTTCCAATGAAATATAGAAAACTAAAAAATTAATATGATATTTATGATATTTTTTGAATAGATGATATATTTCCTAGTATTTGGCGCTATAATTTTTCAAAGGCCGAACATGAATGATAGATTTTCTAACAACATGATCTTTTTTTAATAGTAATATATTGATTCTAAGTTGAATTTGTGAATTCAAAAATTTAGAAAACATTAAAAAATATATTTGTAAGATTATAAAAAACGTATATAATAAATTATATTTGGTAAAAATATAAATCTAGAAAATTACTAGTTCTCACACTACTTATACAAGTGATATTCAATATCATAAATAATTTTATTGACATAGAGAAGTAGTGATATTTTGGAAGTATGAATGATCTGAATATTTCCATATGAAATATTCTAAATAATTTTAATGAGAAGGTACTATATAATAATATTCAATGATTTAAATTTCATAATTACTTGAACAAATTTCTTATTCAAGAAGAGTATTAAGCCTCAAACCAAAGGATATGTCGTGAACAAAAGATGAAGATTATGACATGAAGGAAGGTTCCACAATGTGAAACACTATAAATTTCATCAAGAAAGAACTCAAAAACACCTTTGGATTTCATGAATTTGTTGATTAAGAATTTGAATCCCAATATTCATTTTTTACATTACTAGAGTCTCAATAAGAATATCATTAAGAAATATTTTATAGATATTTTAAATTAAAATATTTTTAATTAATATTAATGATCAAAGCCGCTCTATTAAATGAAGCTATTGATTAGAAAATGTTGAGCTATAAAAAATTAAGTTATATATTCGTATTCAAATTATGGAAATACTATCCATAATTTTTTTCTATTGAATAATAAATTTTATATATAAAAAGGAAAAGAAAATATATAATTGGGAATATGGGTATTCAAGACTCTAATTCATTAAAGAAATAATGTTTTAATGAAATTAAATGGTAATGATATTGAATTTTACAATATTATGTATTCTTAACTATTTCGATGAAAGAGGATCTTCTTGTTGATTATTTGATAACTTAATAATGATAAAGAAGGAGATAAGTGTTTGCATACTTGCTATCTTTCACTGGAAGATTTTTTAAATAATTGTGTATGAATTATCAATTTCAAATTTTCTCAAGTATCTTTTTGGAAATAATAGATATACTAAAATAGAAACAACCCATCTTGTTTTATGAAATCTAGTAAAGTAATAAAAATATTCTTCTATATCATGTGAAAAGGATAATCCCTAGAGGCTTGTCTTTATTGTATAAAAAATTCAAAATTTTACACAGGAAGTGGATGATACTGACCTTAGGATGATGATGATTCCCACCCAACAATTGTGTATGAATTGAACTAAAATTATAATCACCAAAATATAATTATGATAATAAAATACGATTCTATAAAGAATAGGAACATTAAAATGGGTAGGCTGTAACGTTGAGGTTCAACCACAAAAAAGTCATGTGTTATTTTTATTTAATTATATATTTCATATGGGTGAGGGGAGAAACCAAATTAGATTGGATTATAAACTTAATCAATCGTAATAGTCTATATAGAAAAGAAATTGTCAAATAGGCACTACCAATTCACCCCCCACTTAGCAGTGCACCATTGATTATGGTTCATTAATGGGAATGCAATTTATACAAGAAAACATTATGGATGTGTTCAACCTTTAGGTTCCCCCATATATTTTTTTGAATTATTTCAAAGAAATGAATGTCAGAAAATAATTGAAAAATTATAGAAGAGTTTTGAAATATCTATATTAAAATTCCATCTTTCAATTCATTTATTATGATTCTCTCCTATAAAATGATCAAGAAAATAATTAAATCAAGTAATATAAGGATGGGGGACTTGGGAACCATTTCCCTCAATAAGGAATGTATTGATTTTTTTCAACAATTGATCACATAAATGATTCAAAATACTAGGAGTTTCAATATCTCATTAACCACCATATTGTATGTGTTTATTAAGGCCTTATAAGACTTTTGATATAGTTTTAATCATACATAATTTTTTAAAACTCATGATGTTAGCATTTTAATAATTAAATGTTACCAACATGGGACTTCTATTATCTAACTGATCAAAATGGAAACCCAGGATACTTTCAGAAGACGAATTGGTAAAGGATCAAAAAATTATTCTCCCATCCAAAATCATTATTCATGATGTAGAAGAAGTTGATGAGGCTTTACTAATTTTAGGGACTCATTTTCATTATATGGGTAATTTGATACGTGATTCCCACTAGGGTGGCCTTATATTTCATGTAGTCCACAACATTTTAACATACAATGTTCTTAATGCTAACAAACAAGCCTCTATCATGTAATATTCATATTTCCATATTATCTCAGCCCTATGAAATTATATTTGGAGAACATAAATTAAAATGGGTTGTCCCCAATAATTGTAAGAGAAAAATGAGGCATAATTGAAAATGGTTAAGAATAAGAATTGTTGTATCTCATATTTCAATAAAGCCTTCATTATTTACAGTGAAGTTAATTTTTTTACAACTTAGAAAGGTATAATGTTATTCCCTTAGTGCCTTAAGTGTTATGAATACCTTATATAGAATTTAATCACACTCAATAATCACTAAAATATGGTTATTTTCGGGAGAAAACATCATTTCTATATATTCTAAAATATTCCATTAATGTTGGACAAGAAGCTATGTTATTACAAGTATTTAGAATAAGGTGAAATTTTATTAATGAGTTGTTCCTAATATTTAATGGATTGAAAGAATAATTTTCACCCCCAATGTTATTTTAGGAGTCAATTGATCTAGGGAAAATAGGTGAAAATGACCATTAATTTTATGATTAAAATGATGGTGATTGATTCGTTGGATGTCAAAATAATATATCCAATCTTGGATAACCATTGGGTAAGATATTATGTCAACATATATTGAAAAATATAATAGGATTCTATATTTTCAAGCTAGTGGGTTGGTCATTCATAAAACTGGTATTCAGAATGGAATTTGCATAGTATGAATGCCATAAATAGAGGTTTTATTGAATATTTTTAATGAATTATATGTGCCTCATGTACTCGTATAATTCAAGAAATTTCAATGATTTATATTTCATGATTTAGGGTTTTATAATGGGGCACAAATATAGGGATAAATATACATCCCAATCGTCTATCGTTTTTGTATAGGTGCTTGGTTTGACCAACTATGTGAGGGGGTTGTGTGGACTATATGAAATCTATTGTAAATTTAGAGTAATGTCCCAAACTTTTCACATTATATATAAAATTGTGCACACTAACCATCTGGTAGGTTGTTCCTTCGACAAGAAGCTACATGGTTGCTGAATTGTTTGAAAAATCATGCATCCAAACAACGTGACTCATTATATGAGGAAAAATAAACATTTACCTTAAAACATTTAATGGGATTCACATACTTTTTCATTCCCATTTCTCCCCAGTAGATCTAAGTGTATTTCATTCTTTCCGCTAGTCCTCCTCATCACATTCTATATAGGTTTTCTTTTATCCAATAATGTAATCGATTTATGCCTAAGGTAATAAAAATCATTAGGTAAGGAAACTCCATTAGTTTATTTTTCTTGATTCCTACAATGTGGGTTAAAAAAGGAAAGCCTAAAGGCATGGATTTTGATTCCTTTTGATATTCTAAGAATTATATTGATGAGCTTGTTAATCAAAATTTAATTATACCTTTTAATCATAGTCCTCTTCTGTTGACTTCAATAGACATTATGATATTGTTTATAATGAACATTTTTTCAATGAGGATAAGAAAAAACTGGGAAAACCTCCTCCTCTTATATTTTAGATAACAGGTGTTAATCAACCATCTCAAAATGAGGAGTATAGTTTGCATTCTTGAGATATCGAATCATTACCAATTGATTATGATAAGTCTTGTGAGATTGGGGATGCTCATATAAATTGTAGTTCTAGTAAATGTAAAAAATTAATGACCGATTCTAATGGCTACCTCACTCTGAGCCCTAGGAAAACACATAAACATAGAGATAAATCAGTCCATGAATTGATAATAATGTTTTATAGGAATTAGAATGTATATATTATGCTATATCCTATTGATATTTATCCTACTAGTTCACCCTGAAGAAAATATTTTTAAAATGGGTCATTAATGAAGAAGAAGATGACCCTTAATTGAGTGATTTATATAAATTTTAAGAAACATTATGGAGAACTAGAAACATGGATGGAGGAGAAATATTTATTTTTTAAAAAAAATTACAAAAATGGGGAAATTTATACAGATATAACCCGAAAAATTAGAAAGATAGCTACCTGTAATGGATGGTGAATTAAAATTAAATCATTATTTTAATTATAGGTACATTCCATAGAAATGATTATTATGGTTTTACCTAGTATTTTATTGATTCTTTGAGGCCCTAATTCTTATTAGTTTCTAATTTTAATCTTAATTGAGATGTTTTTGGGCTTTTTGGAATTGTGTTGTTTTCATTTCTGTGATGAAGAAATGTTTGGAATAATATAAGAATTGAATATTCTGGATCAGATTCATCATTTTTTATAACTATATTTTTTGTGAATGATCTATTATTTTTTCCTCTCAAACATGGATTGTTTGGGGCATTAAGGGTTTTTCTAGAATTGTATTTTTACTATTTATTTGATGCTTTAAAACCCCTCTTGTGGTGGCACTATCTTTTAATAGTGATTATTTCAATGTTAGTAAGGTTATTTGTTCTCCTTTTATTCATTTAAAGTTTTTAATACTGTTTTTTTTTCTTTATTTTCATTTTTGTTGTATGTATTAATATTAATTTGTTTTATATGTATTCGATGGGTTTTGAATCATTTTTAGGATGTTTTAATTTCTCTATATATTTTGGAATGCTGATTGGGGGGGGGGGGGTGACAGCTTTTTTAATAGATGATTATCAACTAGTTGTGTTCTATGAATACTCTTGGAATGAAATTTTTTTGTTTCCCTATTTTGGTTGTGACCCGATTCATAGAAGCTCATGTGTTTATTGATCATGTCGATAACATATTTGATAAGATTTTGGTTACATTATTGGTCTACAGATTATGGATATCAAAATTTTAAAGTAGCGATTTTTTGGATAATTTGTATCAATATCATTTTCCTAACAGTGTAATCTCATTGAGAATTGTTTGTGTTTTCAATTCTGGGTTATTTGAGTTTGATCTATAAAAATGTATATAAATTACATGAAAATTGATCACATTGAGGATTGTTGGGATTGAATTGGATTAGATTGTATGTATTTGGAATTTAGAAAGACAAACTATATTTGGATCTTAAAATGTTGAAGGATGGATTATTTTGGAGGTGAAATGATTCTTTTGTGCTTGTTTGTAACCATTTGTAATCAATTTCAAATTCATGTTTGTGTAAGCTAATTATGCCTCATGTTTACCTTGTACCTCTTGTTTTTATAATAATTTTTTTAAAGGTATGGGTTGGATGAAAAACTAATGTGTCATTTATACTTCTTATAATTCCATCAATTTTTTAATTAAGGCTTAATCTAATTTAATATAGTCCTCCCTTATAGTATTAGAGGTTGAAAACATGAAGTTAGACTACTCCATGGGGTGATTTTAGCTTAACACCCATGTCAACCATACCATTTATAAAACCAGATCACCCCATAATGTGTGTTTTGATTGACTCTTCATAAAGCCTCAATTACTCCCCCCCTATATAATGAACCCACCCCTTAGTGTGTCTGAATCTTTTAGTTCTTTCATGTCCATCCTTAAGGTGGAACAAAAACACCTCTCTATGGAATTTTTGGTTTTGGAATTAATAAGAAAACCAAACTCCCCTTTGCATCTAGCCATCCATTATGGTGTGTTTTTTATGTAATTGAAATAATGTAACTCTTTTATGGATTATTAGAATCTATTGAACGACCTCTATGTTTTTATCCCCTTAGGGTGTCCTCAAAAAAATACTAGATACCATGTTCATTTCATTTTATGTACTTCCTAGGTTATGGTTTAATTTTAATAATGTTTTTAATATGATTAATTTACTTGAATATATGATTTATACCATGAATATAATGGATTCCCTTTCTGTATATAAATTATGGAAATTTATTTGGTATATTGTTATACACTTAATGAAATATGATAACATTTAGATGGGATTACGGAATTTAATAGTTTTACAAATAGTGAAAGTATTTGGGTATGTTTAAAATAAATGTACATCATCCATAATGTGTTCTTTCCGTGGTTACTTTCTCTTTTATTTCCTAATGAACATATAAGTATAATTCATAACATTATACTAATATAGGTATTGGTAAAAAGGTGAACCTTGTCATGTATATGGCATGGTTTCTAGTTTTGAATTCCTTGTGTGAGCATTGTAGATGTCATGTGATTCATTGATGTGAATTACCCACGGCAATATTTCCATGGATTTGGTAAATGTATTATATTCATGAATACCTTATCCTATAGCTGATGAATCACCTGGGAACTATAGAAACACTATAATACATTTGATCATCTCATAGATTCCTCTTTAGGTCATCAAACATGGGAAACCATGGATTGTCTTCTTGGATTCCAATGGATCATATTATAATATTATCGTGGAGTTGATCCCTAGTCTTGTTCAGAACACTTTTATAAAGTTATATTCTTAGGGTTCATCCTTTATATTCTAATACAAAGTTCCACACCATGCCTTGATCACCAAGGCTAGGCTCACTAGTTCCATACATTGAATAACATATATTATTTCATGGATTCATTGGGTTCTGATACATATGAAATCACATAAAAAATTTATAGATTCAACTACGATTCTTGATTTCAGATTCTATGTATTATATTCATGTGTCTTATTATGACTCAATTATTTATATGTTCGGAGAAAAAGGGAATAGGATAAAGAATATGGTATTTTCTAGTTCACCACCACATTATTACTTAATTTTTATATATATCATGACTAGTTATATTTTATAATCATTCAATGTAAATGAATTGTGACCCATAGGTGGTGGACTACTTAGTTTTGATCACAACATTTTTTTGAAACTACTTATACCTGAGTAGATCTTGTAATTATAGCTTAGGACTTGGCTGTTAGTTGTTTGGGGCTAGGACTTGTCATGGGAATTAGGGAAACAAGATATACTCATACTACTAAATTTTTTGGGTCCATTTGTCTATTAATATATCTTCATATAGCCCTATAATTTTTTTCTATTATATGTAATTTTCTCTTATAGATCTGCATCATATGAGGTTGTCTAAATATTTATTATTTAATTCCTTCGGTTATCAGTAGATTATTATCCGTTAAAAATTTATTCATTTTACCTACTCCTCTATTATATGTAGTACTAATCCAAAGGTTATGTTCTCCCCACCATACTATAATTATACTTCTACCACTAGTTACGAGTCTCTGATATATGGGGAGGTGTTATTTAGGCCATGTTTTCCTCAATTTTGGTAACATATGAGTAAACCAGGCCTGTGGAATCACTATGTGGTGTCAAAGGGTTCTTTACTTTTTAATTATATTTTGTTTAGATAGATAGTAGAATAATAATCTTCCAGTTATTGGTAAATAGCTCATGTCTGGTAATGAAAAAAACATTCACCAGGGAAATACCATGTAGCCTATGTGGAAACTATTGTTCATGTTGTTTGATACTATAGTTTATTTTTATTCTACCTTCAGTGAATGTTCTTATTTACACTATTTACAAATATATGGTATTTTCTCTCATGGGATAGTAATGAACTAGGAAATGTGTTCATGCATCATTTCATGAAAATGGGGCTCACATGCCATTAGCATTATTATCTTTTTACCATGATTTGGTGATTTTATGAATTGTATAATTGTATCCTTTTTCAATGATATATATTTTCTTATTATAGTTTGGGTTTAAAGATTCATAAATAATGTTCCAAAACTAACATAAATGGTGTTTTCCCATATAGATTAATGATATAATTCTATCAAACCATCCAGAATTTAATTATTGTAATATAATAACATTGAAATAATTATTAAATTAAATAAAATAAGAAATCAATATTTCAATGTAATTTTATTTGTATTTTTACTTTATCTAGATGATTAAGGGAATATATCATTTAATTGGTGTGATAATTGAAATTTATAAAGGATTTTATCATTAAACCATGGGAATGTAAATCCATATAACAAAGTCATTATGATTGACTTTACCATTGTAAGTCATTTATAGCATTATATGTCCATGAAATAATCCCAATAAGGGTGTGTGTTAAAAATATTTTAATTTTTTTCTTTTAATAGATTACACTTAATTTTTATGAAATATATAATTTATCGATTTTTTCCTCCATAAATTGGGAATGCATACCCATATACCTAAATCCATGTTGGCATTCCCTTGACCTTATAGGTCAACAACATCATTTCATGCCATGGTAAATAACCCCTTGGAAGTAAATTAATGTTAAATGGGTTGGTTACTTAATGTTTCTATAGACACTCATTTGGTGATTCATATAAGTTTATGATGGAATATGAATTAATTTAGCAAATTAATATTATAAAATATATCTTCTGTGTTTTTGGGCCTTATTGATATAAGGAGTCTGTTTATTAAAAGCTCAGTTACAACATAAATTGTTGATCCCTCTAGAGATTATGATTGACATTTAATTTAATTAAGGCCAATTAGTAGAACATATGGATAAGTAATGGATGAATAGAAGTTGTAAGATAATATTCCTAAAGTTATTTTTTAGTTCCTATAAATAAAGTACCATATAGATTTTATAAAAAGTATTCCTCCATGACTATTACTTAACATTTAATTTCTCCTAGACTTTATAATATTTATATAATTTTAGAATTGATTTAATGGATTAAATAAACCATTTATTTATTTTTATATTAAACACCATAGTGCAATAATTAGTTTTACAGTTCTTTAGAAATGACTTGAATGGGAATGTATACATTTACTAGGGGTCACAGTTTCCTTCTTATATTACATTATACCTACAGGTTAGGTGGGAAATCCTAGAGACCTTCTAGTTGTGACTCCATTTTTATTATTTATTCCTACCCTAATGTGAAGGTTTATCATGGTTTTGGTAGTTTCTATGGAGATACGAATCATTAGTGGATGGTTACTCAAAGTTTTAGTCCTGATATGTGTCTTCCATATTCCATTTTGGATCAGGTAGGACTCTTAGTTTGTTGAATGATACCTCAAGTAGGTTGATGGTTTTTTGGTTGGTTGATCCTTGCTATAGAAATGGGAATTATATATTATTAATTTTGTTTGATATTAACATACATAGGGTATTAACAACAATTTAGTTTGTCTTTTGAATGGAATTTGGGAGATGTATAACTCAATAATTCATCATTTGTGTTAATAGTCATATAGGATAACTTAAAACTATGTTAATATTTTTTATATTATTTAATACTTAGAATGTATGTTGTCATTGGGAATGTGAATCAATTGAAATTGTTGAACCTATATAATTGATGCAATAATGAGGTGGTACATGTTTTCATTGTAGGTCCCAATTTAATTAATTTTTTTTTGGGATGAGTTATATATGGTTTTTCATGGAGAAATATTTCATCCTTGGAAGGATATAATGATTCCATGGGATTTGTTGGTTTTAATAATATAAAAGGCACGTCCAATGGTTAGTGAAATGGATGTGTGCACCTGGAATGGATGAAACAATGTTTTTGGAATTTAATAAGCTATTTTTTTGGCCATGTTTCATAACAGTTTGCATCCACTGATATTTAAAGGAATTTGGGAGGCACACAAGCCTTAGAGATATTTAGATTCATTTGGCTCTTGAATTGGCAGTACTGGAGTGTAAACCAGTGGTGATTGACTTGTCAGATTTCACATGTGGGCTGACAACTCATTTTGGTTTACTGAGAGGATTACAAATGTGGTGAACTTAGGCTCACATGTAAGAATCAAGATCTTCAGGGAGTGGGAATGAGAATATATAGGTATTTGTTTTGAATGAGTATTTATTACATGTGTAACATCAATGAAAGCATTAGTGTTTGACATGTTTTACAGGAATGTGTGGCTTATATTTAGTATCATGCATGTAGTTTTAGTGATAATTTCTTGTTTTATTCATCTGGGAAGCGATAATGGATGATCCAGATGGTGTGGTATATACTATTATTATTCTCAAGATGTGAAAATTAATTTCTTAGGATTCCTCAATGTAGAACATAGTGACATTTCCGTGGTCTGAGTGTAGAAGATGGTTTCATTTTGGAGGTATGCATAGGAGAAGGTAGATAGGCCCTATTTAAACATTATGCTCTGGAATGAATAGAGTGTTGGATGACGAAGTCATGTGTTGTTAGTTAAATAATATTATGGATTATATGGAGGTGGAGAGTGAGATAATGATCTTAGGACATCTCCCTCGTGTGAGGGAGATTAGGTATATGTGTTACAAATAATAAGATGATTATTTTGGAATCATTATTCCCACAGAAATGTGGAGCCAAAAACATTTGGATTACTCATTTAATTCTAGGTTTATAATCAACCATTATTTTAGTGGATGTCACACATCAGTTTTTAGATCGATATAACATAAGTTGACCAGAATGGTTATAGCTTTCATGTATTATATATGCTCATGAAATGGAAAAATTATAGTTTTTTTTGTTAATGGTGATCAATAGTGAGTCAGTTATGTTAAACAGGCACCGTACTAAAAATAAATATCCCCATACTGAATGGTAAATTGAACATTTTTTAAGTTGCTGAAGCGAAACATATTATATTATTTAGTAACTAAAGGGTAACATAAATTATTCCTATGTTGCTAAATTGTAACATAAATATTTCTTAAGTTACTATAGGGTAAATTATTTTGAGATTCTAATCATGGAATTTCTCCATTTTTTGGTTATGATCCTTGACGAGAATGAACAAATGATCATAGGATTCTTCTGATGGTATATGTATTGTGATCAGTTTGTGATGACACATTGGTGAGTGTGGTAGAGAATTTTCAATCAGAGAAAAATACAAGTGTTTGAACTATTAATTTTATATTTAATTAGATATAGTTAGTTGTAATCACTATCGTGGTTGTACCTAGAAACAAAGTGGACTTTTGGGTTTTAGAAATGATTTTCAATGACTAACTATAATGTTTAGTTTGTGCAAGGACAATAAAGGAACATTTATTTTTATTTATAATATAAAACATAGATTTGGAACTAGTTTTAATAATTTCTCATGTGTTTTGAGGTAAATTACATAGGGAACCATGCTATGCAGGAATGTTTACTACTAAGAGAATTCTTTGATAGGAAATTATAACAATAGAAACAACTATGGTTTGGAATTTCCCTTGTAAGATAATAAATAAGGTGGGAAAATAAAATATCAGTCAATAAAACAATATTATGAATTAATTTTCTAGGTTTATACGATATTTATATAGTTTCATCTCAATTATCATGAGGAACAAGGGAATCAAATTCAGTTCTAGTAGTCTAATGTCTAGTTCTTTATTCAACATTTTGGGAGCCCATCGGGCGATTGAAAATTGGAAGATTCCATTTAAACATTATTTTATAACTAACATAGTTTGTGTGATTTTTTGGATGTCCATTAGGTATTTTATTTGATGAAAATTCCTATGGTTTTGAATATGTAAAATGTTATGGCCCTGTGGGTTGTAAACTCGGAAATAATTTAATATTGTCTACATGGTAGATGGGTTGTTTTTAAAACAGATATTTGTAATTTAATTATAAGAGTTTTAATTATGTAAAGTAATGTTTTTTATTTTTTAGAAAAATGAGGTTTTTTAGGTTCTCAAATAATTCGTGGAGGGTTTTGGGTACAACATTCCATGTTCTGGTGTTGTAGGACAGGTCACACGGTAAGGGATTACTCTGCTCCCTATATGTGTGGAATTGTTTTTAGTACTGCATAGTTTGATCAACCAACGTAGGGGTTTGGGAAGATAGTGAAAACTCTCTATTAATTTTCATAAGCATGTCGAATGGTATTCACATGGTTTGGAAAACTATGTACAATAATTGTTTCATAGGATATAACTCATACATTGATTCCCCATAGTTGGTGCACAATTTTAAAAAAAGTGTGTGGACAAAACATGTTCCTTTTTAATAAAGAAAATTTATCTTTTCCCCATGAGGCCTTTAAATGTATTCAATTATTTTTTCCTTCTCGTTTGTCTCCAAAATATCCCCCACACATGCCTATCCTCCCCCTTCTCCTCATTCTCACATTCCATGAATCATATTCATTATCCTTGGTCCAAATCAAATGTTTCCTATTGAAATAAAAATATTGTGGTAAGGCTTCAACTCAATTAGTTTTATTTTCTTATTTTTTGTACTATCTAGTTGTATAATACATGTTTTGGATAAAAATCACTATTTCCAGGGTGTTTTTCATTTTTTCTAATTTCATATTGTTTCACACCAAACAGGTGGTCAATACTTGATGAGTAAAGCTTCTTTAGAAGGATGTTAGTGGTATATATTAATATCCCTAAAATTTTAATTTTTTATTAATTGTTTTGATATGCTACACATCAGTAATTTCAATTTTTTCCCCTAAAATATTGAATGAAATTAATTTTTCACATAAGTATTTCCCTAGATATACTCAAATCCTCCCTTACACTGCTAGAGGTTTATAACCTCCACTCTGACCCACCTTAGGTTGAGTTAAAAATAAATCCCACAACAACCTTACTTTTTATGAAACAAAAAAACAATATAAGGTGTGTTTTTCCTGAAATGTATTAAAGAACCAATTTATTCATGGTTTATGTTATGAAACCTCCAATTAAGGTATGTTTTTCATTCACTTATTTTAAGGTCATACATAATGTGTAACAAGAACACCCTGATATGGTGTGTTTGGTTTATAAATTAAGAAAAATTACAAATTATATTTAGATACAACTACCCATTAGAGTGTGATTGGAACATCACTTAAATAATGGGACTCTTATATGGAATATTAGAATGTATTAAGTTACATGAATTTTTTTATACTCTTAGAGTTTCAGGACTAAATTCTGGAACCCAAGTTCATTTCTTGATATATACTTCCCATGGGATGGTATCATTTAAATAAAATCCTCTATATAATTACTTTAGTTAGACCTATGATTTATACCATCAATGCCTTTAATTTCCTTTTATGAATTCCTTGGAAAATATGAATTATTTATATTATAACTGTGGAGAATATAATTTAATTAAATAGTGTTTGAATGTTTCAATATCTTTAAATAGATATTATAAATTGATAATGGATATTATAATGAAATTGTTTTATAATTAATGGAAGAATTTGGATATTTTTTAAATAAATTTCCCTTTTATATAACATGTTCTTACCTTGGTTTATTGTTATTTTATTTCCTCATAACCTTAAACTTGTAGGTCTTATCATTATACCAAGACTCGTTATCATTAATGGGTGAGTAATTCCAATTGTATGACTTTTATTCTAGTTTATAATTTCAATTAGTAACCAAATGGATGTCACATGATTCATTGATGAGAATACAGAGGTTTAATCCCTCCTTGGATTTGTTAATGTCTTATATTCATGAATTCATCAACTTCTCACCACTGATTCAGTAGTAAACTCTAGAAACTCTATAATTCCTAGTATCAGATAATGGATATATCTTGATGTCCTAAAAAAATAATGCCTTAGATTATCTCAGTCGATTATTATTCAACCTCTCCTAACATTACAATGGACTTGTTTCTTGGGATCAATTATAACTCTTTTTTAAAGTAAAATATTCGGGTTTCATCCCTCAAATTATACTTTAGAGGTAAAAACCGTGTATTGGTCCCCTTGGGATTGACTCCCAGTTCCATACATAGAATACCTTCACGTATTTCTTGGATTCACCTACTTATGATATGTTGGAATGTCTGGAACTAATTCATGGATTCACCATTTATGCTTGTTCTTGGATTTATGGTCTTATAATTATCAAGCGTATTATAACTCTATTATTCATAATGTTAGAGACAGTTATCCTGGGATAAAGGAGGTGGTATTCCCTAGTTCACATTCACTTTAATGCAAACTTATTTATATACTACTCACTATTATGTTTTAAAATCATAGATTGGAAATTTATTTCATGTTATTTGTGGTAGAAAATTTTGTTTTACTAACACCATATATACATCATTTCTTTATGCCTATAAATATTTAATGGTTGTATTTTTGGGCTTGGTAATTACTTACCTTGGGATAGGAATTGGCATTGATATTTTGACCGATCATATGCTATAAATTCCGAGAGGAGTTGGGTCTTTATGTTTATTTATTTTTCTTCTTCTAGATATTCACTTGTGTTGTATACTATATGTACTTATGTTTGATATTTCCACACCATATGAGGTTGTGTGGATAATTATGACATATATTTTCAGTTAAATGTTAGTTGGAATCCATCTATAGTTTATATATTTTATTTATTCCACTATTATATTTTGTATTTATTATTTGTTTATAGTCTCTCCAATAAACCATATTTTGGCCAATGCTAATAATCGACATCCTCAAATGTATGGGAAGGTCCTATAGATGTCATTTATCCCTTGGGGTCAATTACATATCACTGAACATTTCCTGACACGTCACAATATTGGTGAGTCCATTGAAATTTATACCAAAAGTTGTAGGAATGATGGTAATATGAAATTAAATGAATTGGATAATTCTAATCAGTAAATTCATGGGGTATAAGTTATGTGTTGACAATCAAAAGTTAAATTAGGTTGCCTAAAAATATATTTCCCCACATTCCATCATAGATCATATGTTGTATTTTTAATTTGGTAAATTTTTTATTAATTCTTAGATGGTTATTCAGTATATAACCAAATAACCACTTCTCCAAAATACCAATTGAGTAATTCATTTTCATTCACTTGTTGTACAATTTTGATCTACCAAATAACTTGTGGCATGTGAAATTCTCCAAACACATTATAATTTTTCACGAATTATATCATTCATGACATGAATAATTTCATATTAGGAGTATTCAAGGTTAATTTTTATATATATCAGAATCCATTCTGTAATTTCATAAAGAACATGGTACTTTTCGTTGGAAATATGTTACCAGCCCAACATAGTAAATAGTTCGAGAAAGTGAAATTTTATGGAACAAAATCAAATAGATTTCATATTTCTGTTCTATGGGAAAGGAATTAAATTGGATATAGTAAAAATTGATTTGATAAAAAACATATCGATGCTGAATTTAGGATAATAAATTCAAGTTTTCCTTGGGAATATGGGCTACTAATGATGGTTTATGAGATATTTCTAGAAAATTACTCAAAAATTTAAAAATATTTTAACATAATATTCCATCATCTATTTTAATGAGTAAACAATAGAATAATTATAGCTAATGATAATAATGTTTTTAGAGGCCTATAAAATTATTAACTCAAATTGGAATGATATATTAGAAACCATGTGTGTTACAAGTGAGTATTCCCCTGTAGTACTGTTTGTTCAATGATTTGACCTTATATTTTTTCTAATATATTATTTTAATTATTCATTAAACACACACCTAATAAATTACACCTCTATGGAGAAATATATTTTAGCAGTGGTATTTTCATTTGACAGATTTTCATCATATCTTCAACTTTCAAATGTGATTGTATATCCAAATAGTGTTTCCATTACATTCTTATTGAATAAGAAAATGTTAAATCATTGTTAATTTGATGGGTACTTATACAATAGGAAAAACATTTTGAAATCCATAAAATCAAAGGGAGATGAAACCTTATTATATATCACTTATCTCTCTTGGGGTTTCCATTCAATTAAGAGGGAATGATAGAGAGACGTGCTAGGACACAATGATGAACACTTATTTTTAGTGATGGGGACACTGCATCTATGTTTGTAAATAACTCCAATTACATTGCCTTCAGAATTCTCAACCCAGATCTCTCTTCGTGAAAAAGGAATGGCTTATTTGTGGAAGTGAAGCATTTTTTTTGGAATTCCCATTTTTGTTCATATAATGTAGTGATGGGATTATCTAATTGTGTGTGTTGGAAGTATAGGTAAATGGAATTTTTTATTTTTTTCATTGTTCCCAATGTATATGACATAATGGTTCAAACCAAAACATTGAAATTTTTTGATAATATATATTTTTTATTCAAGTATGTTCAATGACTCTTGTAACTTCATCTTAATATGCATCTATTGTCTGTATATGGGGAAAATTGGGTATTGAGAATAAACTCCACAACACCAAATTCTAAAAGTCATGATTTTTATTCTATGAGGTACCTTTTTTATAGGTTTATTACCACCTGGTTATAGAGACACCAAAATTCATGTGTCTATTGAATTTATATCTATGTGGGTGAAATCCATACCTATATCATAAACATAGTCAATGTCAACATTTTATTCTTTAATAAGAATATTTTAATCCATTTTAGAGTTCATAGGGTATTCAGAAATTATAAAGATGCCCATTTCAATTACTCTATGATAAAGTTGATTTTACAGAAATTTTGAACAAATTACAACATAGGAAAACTATAAAACCACCAAACAAGTTGTCAATTGGAAGTTTCAAATTGTGAACTATAAAAAGTCCTTAAAAATATAATGAGATATTCATGAACTGATTGGTTGAAAAAGATTTATGATGCAAAATAGGAATATAGGAAAACATCTAAAACTCCTCTGATCTTGCATCATTTTTTATGGTTTTTGGTAAATCATTCCATTTTATAGATTAAAATAAACATAACGTATATTGGGAAATTAAGGCAGTCAATTTTGATCTCAAACCCACTATGAAGAAATTGACATTGCTGCTAACCAATTTGGATGAAATCAAAAGAGAGTTGTATTCTAATTCCGTAATTTATAATGAATAGACAAAGATGATATATGATCACATGATTCCATTAAACCCAAAGAAAAGGTAGTATTTTTTAAATCATATTTAAGAATTTTCCCATGTATGTTGGTGTATTGGTGGTTTGGTCCCTTTACATTGATTACGACCTTTTATCATGGTGTAGTGGAAATAAAAATAGATGATGGGAAAGCATTCAAAGTTAATGGTAAATTTTTTATTCCATATTTTCAAATAGGGAACATGTTGTGGAATAATTCCACTGTGCACATAATTTAGAAATATTACTAGTTACATCTAGATTTAGATATTAAATATAGTACACATTGAGGGGTAACCTGGTATTTTATAAAAACTAATAAATATTTGAGTTTTTTGTGTTTAGTAATTTATGGGGCCATGTTAGTATTTTTTATTTATTTTTTGTTTTTCTTTTAGATTTAATATAATGTAAATTAATAATAATTAAATTTTACTTTTCAAATATTATGATTTTATTTAAAGATGTTATAATGTAATTAAAAACCATAGGGAAACCAAATTTTCATTCATGGGAGAACACTTTATTTCAAAACTAGATTGAGGGAGAAATTTGATTCCCATATCAAACTATATGGTTTACTTATGGTGGTGTATTGTTTAAATAATTATGTTCGTTATTCCTTCATGGGAAATTTGGATTCCAAATCCAAACACACGATTGGTTCAAGGTTTAACATAGCAAGTTCTTTAATCATATGCAACCAGTTATATAAAACTTGGTTTGAGAAAAGTTTATAAAACCATTCCATGTAATCATGTGGGGTGTAAAATACATTACCTGCTAATGATTCCCTTAAGATACTTATGGAATCTCTCAATACCCCACCCACTCTACAACAACCTTGCCTCCCTTCCATAAGACTTTCATGCCTCCACAACTATACTACCCTATCAAAACATGCCCAAACCTATGAGGAACCCAATAGGACAACCTGGAATATAATAGAAGTGCTATCAAGATATCTATGCATTGGTTTATTTACAAGTTCTTCATACTCAAATTCAATTTGATGTCACACATGTAGGGGACCTTACTCCCCTAACACTCTATATCCATTTACTACACCCATCACACTTCATATTACTTATTGGGTTATGGTTATTCATTTCAAGATGATTTTTGGGATTCATCTATTGTTGGTTATCCATCTGTAGATAATGATTTCATATAAGCTGAAATAATGGGATCTTACATGAAACGAAGTGTTGATAGTGATAATATGTATCCCTCAAGAATAGTTTGTGACCCTAGTAGTAAAACAATATATGATGATGTTTCCCTATAATATTTTAGTGGCTTATTTGGGTTATCCCCTCTTAAATGCTAGGAATGTTATGATTTTTTTCTTATTCTTGTTTCCCAAAAATTATATTATGAACCCTTTCATTTATTTGATTTCAATTAAAATTACTATGTAATAACTGATAAATGTTTGTGTTGTATAATTTTCATGTCTATTTATGGTGTTATTCTATGGTCCTAATATTTTACCATTATATTTCAATCACATATTTAAATGACTTTATTAAGATGATCTTCTTAATAAAATGGATAGATCTAATGAAATTTTTATGAGTATACTCATTCTCTCGATGAGATCTCATAGAATTTCCACTTTATGATTCTTTATAAATATAGGGGTGTATTATTTCTATACATTAAACACTTCTATTATATATTTAATTAATCACTCTACTCATATGAGAATAGTTTTTCACCCTTTTCCGTCATAACATAATCATGTGGGACTATACTCCATCTATAATGTGGGGGTAGAAATCTCACCAATGAAAAACTAATATTATAATTACCTTGATATTACCAAGGATGGAAGTTATTCATTGGTGGAAATTTAAGGGCCAGTATAAATATAAAATATTTATATTAGTTAAATTATAATGTATTTGTTTGAATAATTTTTATTATTTTTTGGCTTTTTGATTGATAGACATGTATTGTGAATTAGATTTTGAAAATTAAAGTCTACATATTGAAATTTTTATCCAAAAACATTATATTTCAAGAATAATTTTTTATACACTAATTAAGATTAATGAATATCTTTAAATTTCATTTTCCATGTCTATTGTGGGAAGTGTGGCTCTGAGATTGTTGATACCACTCATGGGGTTGTAATGTAGTCAGAAGTTCATAATCTATTGATTTAGATTAATATTATTTTGGGACGATCATCTGAAAATTATTTGTATAAAATTTAATTTCTAATATCTCATAAAAATGATAAATTGAGATATTGAAAATAAAACCTAAAAATTATTGTATCCCTCTTTTATGCATCAAGGTAGTGATTCAATGATATTCTGTAACCAATAAATTTGGTAACCCATGATTTGGTGTTGATGAAATACGTATTCAACCTACACGAGTGTGTGATGAGATATAAATGGACAGATTGATTTTATATTAAATGAATAATGAAAATATCATATTTAAAAACATAATTATTTAAGTAATGTTACTTAGATAATTAAATATCAGTCTATTTTCTTTTTTTCTTCGGTGATTGGTAAGTATTAGAGGATAAATATAATATTTTAATCTATAATTCATTAAAACTTGTATTCATATGATTAATACAATTTTTAAACTTCTATACGATTCTTCAGTGTCTTATTGGAATGATTTTTAGGTTATTTTTTTAGAATAAATGATTCACTAACTCTGGTAGAGTTTAATGAATTATTGTGCATAGTCCATTACTAAAATGAATTTCAGCATGAAAATGGGAAATAAATTTAGGTATCATAAATTTATAGTTTAAATATTTTTAACTAAAAATGGTAATAAAATAAAGAATTTGTTGAATATAGAATCAATAGAGAGTTTCATAAGTAAAAAAATAGTTATCTAGTCACTTTGTATTTTGTGTACGGTTTTTACTCAAAACCACAAACAACACACCCCAACTTAGGAACCATTTCAGGAGGGTATTAAATAGAAAAATACATTTAAACAATTTTCAAATGATTTTCCAAAACATTTATATTCACTTAGGAAATGTAAAATACAAAAAATCAAGGGAAATATCAATTATCATGGATTTCTCATGGTTCACCAAACTATGTGGGGAAACTATGTGACTCAAGTGATAAAGAAGGTGGATCCAACTGCACTATTGTTTCATCGATGGTACAACCATGAATACCACCCATGTTCCTTGAGAGAAGGAGGACATAATTAGTTATATGATTGATAAAAAATTTACCTAATTATTCACCTTAACTATGAATATGGGCTACATTAGCCATAAACTTCTTATGTACCTCCCTAAGAACTCTTTTAGTAGATATTGTGATGTATAAATAATCATAGGACATGGGTGGGAAATTGAGGATACATATGACCTTTTTGAGGTGGAGAATAATCCACAGATAAAGGTTATTATCCTTAGAGGGATACAGAAGTCTACATGAGTAAGAAAACCATTATATTCTCTAGTCCTTTTTCATTATCCTCATACTATCATAAATAATCATTGTAATTCATGTATTTTCTCATATACACCATGTATAAAAAATCCCTCATTTTTTAAGGTTTTGGATGATGTTGGTGGTATGTATGTTGAATTATGTAATCAGTGATGTGTTTTGTTTAATTAATACATTTGTATTATAATATATTTTGTTAAATTATTCTTACAATCACTAAATATATCACATCAGAAAAAGAATGATGTATTTTGGAATATCAAATAGTAGTAAAATGAATTAATCCATTAACACTAGATGAATTCATCTTTAATTTAGGGTGGGTTTTTATAATTTTTTTTTAAAATTGTTGGGCTATGAAAATTATTTCTGATAACTTAGATTTAGTATATAGGACCCAGTAGGTTATGACATATTTCAAACCCAATGATAATTTTTTTTTTAAGAAACAACAAATATAGTGATCATAATTTCCATAAAATTATTTAAATCCTATAAACCAAATTTGGTTTTATTATATTGACCAAAACAAAATTTTCATAATTTATTATTTCTGATGAAATAAAAATACTAGGGGATTTAGAATAAGGTCACAGTAAAGGATTAAATGGAATTTTCTCAATCAATAAAATAATCAAATTACTGATTGAGTGTTCACATTTCAAAATACCTATGTTTCACTGAATGATCTAACCTAATATTCTATAATAATCATTGTGGATTTTGTTTTTTATTTAATTTTGGTCTCATTAAAGAAACTGGTTGGGTATAAAAATTATGGGGAAATCAAAGAGAACATACGGTGAAACAACATGAAGAGAGATATTGTAGAGTATAAATAATGATTCTTAGTACTCCATCATTTTTATGATGGACATAAAATGTATTAGGGGATGATGTAATCATTTCCCATACCTATATAAAATGGGATAACTTTACTATGAATTTTTCCATTACTCTTCCCAATACATAAAAAGTTAATAAAACCATTTGAGTTGTGTTGGATATAAATACTAATTTTTTGCACTTTAATTCTATTTGAAGTAATTTCTCACTCAATGAACTATCTAACATATGAAAAAAATGATTTTAAATTCATCAAGTACCTCCATACATTTTATTTAATCCAGATCTAATATACATATCAATGTTCTAGATAATTATCCAATAAGCATTGAAAGTGGAAGTTAACTTCATCAATGTTTATCATCATCAAATTTATCGAAAAAATTTATATAAAATTCATGTATTTCATGATATAGTAAATTCCTTATAAAATTATTTCCAAGGATTTTGGGATAAGAAGTTTCTATTTTTCATATTCTCATATAAAATTTTATTACTCAACAATTAGAATATCATCATATGAGGATATATATGATAAAATATTCAAAATATTATGTTGGGATGAGGTCATAAAGTAATTTATTTTGTAAATAAGTATTTACCAATAAATTCAATATATGATTCAATTTATTACGAAACATATGAAATCAGTACAAAGGTGATCAAAGTGTTATGATGTTAATTTTAAAAAATATTTGGAGTTTGAGGTTGGAGAAAAGGTATTCAATTAAATATCACCATGAAAGAGGTTACAAAATTTGAAAATAACATAATGTTATTCCTGAGACATATCTATCCCATCATGATTTTTTATCATGTTGAGAATACTCATTATCACATGGTGCTTTAACTAAACCTATCACAAGTGCATGATGGGTTCTATGTATCACTATTGAGGGAGTACATGATCGATCACATGTACTAAAATAAATTTTTTTACAAATAGAATTTGATCTCTTTTATGAGGGGAAACCAATGGTGATCTTGACTTATAGAGGTAAATTACTATAAAATAAGACCCATCACCAAGTAAAATATAGCTAGATAAACTATATGTTTTATGAAGAAATATTGGAAGTCGAATATATATTGATACAAAATAATCCTCATCTATATTCACCTAAGTAATGAAATTTTGTGCGTGAATTTTTTAAGGGGATAGAATATAACAACCCTTATTTTTATACCATGAATTTGTTGAAAAACGTTTTTCCAATGAAATATCAAACCAAAAAGAAAAATTATTTATTTCTTTTAGTTATGATATTAAAATAGGAAATTAAATAAAAATTAATATTAAAATAAATCTAAATGAAATATAATTAGATAAATTATAATTTGAATAAAACTGTAAATAAATAAAATCACTATAAACTTGAGGAAATCATCTTTGCAGACTCCAATGAAATCATGTCACCAATTATAATTGTAAAATGAATTAAAAAAAATTAGAAATATGGTTGAAATTTTGAGATATAAATTAATTATTATGATGGATTTTTTAGTTTGTAAATTTTCACATATAAATGAAAAAGGGTAATGTGAAAATTATATGTTTATTTTTTGTACATATAACAATTGGGAATACATATAACCAAGGGTTTTTTTGAAAATTTTAGAATGGAAATATAAATATTTTGTAGAAGTAAATAATTTATTATAAATCATATATTTATCATAAATAATAATAAATTAAAATATATTAAATAATTATTGAATGATAAAAAAATCAAATATAATAAGTCATTGCATAAGAATTTTTATAAATAAATTCTTTTCTAAATAATTTTGTTTTTCAATTTTAAATTTAAATTCCACAGATTTATAGTTTTAAACTACAATAAGATTTTAAGTATTTGAAATAAGGATTTCAAATTAAGGTAATATGTTCAATATCATATATATGTAAAATAACATACCGAATTGAATAGTGGATAATGTCTAATTTTTTTTAAAATGATAAATTGTCATATATGGTAACATGATTTATAAAACATATAAAAATAAAATTCTGATTAATTATTGATGAAAATGTGTACACTCTTGGTTTTCCTTAATTATGTCCTATTTTCCATGTTAAATAACATTCTGTAACCATTAAGGAATGAGAAATTACAAACATGCCACTCAAATTCATCTACAAAATAACCCCTTCTCTACCCATTACCAACTACATATCTAATTCATTTTAATCATGAATATATTTAATATATATCTTATTTAAATTCCAATTTCATTTATAGTGAATATTTCTGCATCAAATAGGTATACTTATTTTTTTAATATCAGTCACTATTAGAAGGAATGATTCCATCAAAGTGAGTTACAAGTTACTCACCATATTTTTCATTTTTAATAAATAATTCACAATTCATAAATACTATAATAACTATAATAATGTATTATTAATATAATTATGCTACTAAAAATATAAGATAATCAAATTATTTTATATTATTACTTATCCATTTTTATTTTATATTCCTTTTTGGGTTAGTTCAAACTCTTACATGAATGATGTGATACTATCTTCATCATTTTCACTAAGGATGTGCCTAAAAACACAAATTTTAGTAATATATAATATTAATAATTAAATAATTTTATGATTATTATTTTGGAATGGTGACACTAGAATTAATTATCATTAAAATGAAACTCCTTATTGTGGGTAATTTTACCTAAATCATGCACATTATAAATTTCATCCTTATGAATCATAGGGCAACCTTCCATAAGTGAACATGAAATTTTTTTTATCATTTCATCTTATTATTCCATTTTAATTAATAATGTAAATATTTTTAGACAATGAATGATAGTCAATATCAATTTACAAAAACTAATGTCATACAATCAAAAAAACAATCATCCAATGATCCAAATAAATTATGAATAACTAATATAAATAATAAATCAATAATATTGAGAATTATAAAATGTAAATAAATATAAATAAATTTCTAAACATGATTATAAAGAATACTATATTGATTTTAAAGGTATGTAGAATGAATTCATGAAGTTTAGAAGTAATTATAATGTGTTCTAGACCTGTACTCTAATATATGGTGCTAAAAAAATACTATTTTAACACTAGATTTCATATCAATTGAAGTGAACCAGACATAAACATCCCTTATTACATGATCAAGAATAAATATTAAGTCACTTAAATAACCTATATATTTTATATTTTTAGTTTTATAGAATTATAAAAAAATTGGTAACTAACAAAAATAAAATAACACTCAGCCAATGGATATTTTTATGATTACACCAAGAACATATTATCTCATATTACGTCTTCAATTTTTATAAATAATAAATCTACAAAAGATTCCATTATAGAGAAATTAAATGTATTAATATTATTTATAAGATGAGAATAATGATATGATAACATAATCAAAGTGCTTAAACATAACATATGATATTATTACCTAATAAAACATGATTCATAAATCATGATTAATGGAACAAATATTTGTCATAACCTATGAAAAAATCCATAAGAGTAAAATAATAATGATTCCTGTGAAATAAAACTTTTTTAATGAATGTATTTAAAATTTATAGTGTGCATGAAAATTCCATGAAGGTATCTTTGGATATTTTTCTTACAATCACTATTACAAAACCCCTTACAAAAATAATTAAGATGGAAAATCATTCCAAGTTAATTCCAGCATATCTCCTCTCACAAAAATGTCATTTCCAAAATAATTAAATGTCTATATCAGATTCACCCATCATCATATATGATGTAAAATTATAATTTTTTTTAAAACACTTAGAATCATGATCTTTTTAGTATGAAACTGTTAAAACACTCGTAATTTCATCATAACATAATTAACCAATTTGAAAGGAAAAAGTTTCAAGAAAACATCCTTAAAACATCATCAAAAGAAAACCATTTAAATATTTTAAATGGTAAATTGGATAATATCTACTTTAATGAATAAAAACATTAAAATATGTTGTCATAGTTAAAAACTAACATAAAGCATTAGAAATATTCTTTGAAAAAAAAGAAGATATATACTTATTGTAGGAATTAAAAATTAAAAATAATAACACACTATAAAATGGGTTTTCTTTGAAAACACATTGAAACATAAAAAATAGGCTTATTAATGATGAAATAAAATATTTCCAAGGAAAATATGTCATGTAGTAAATAATAAAAAACATTCATTTCATACATTTATTGATAAATTCACAAGTAACCTATACAGAAAATGTTAATAATATTCCTTTTAAATAATTTTCAAAGAAACTCAAAGACCATGAAAAATATATTTAAAAAATAATTGAATTATATAACATAAAATAATTTGAACAAATTAAAGAACATGTACATAGTGGAGACACAATTTAGGTAAAATACTTTAATACTTAAAAAGAATTGATTAAAATAAAACCACATACACCTTTTAAAATCAAATACAACTTTAAAAGAAATAAAATGAGAAGGAACATAAAATAACATAATTATAAAGTGATTAATGATACAATATTTCAAATAAAAATTATATACATCAAAAAAATTATAATAGATACATAACATGAAATATGTCTTAAGGGAAGACGATAGAAACAAAGAACGCATTCATCTTTTATAAAACTTGAATAAAAATAAATTCAAATATATAACATTATATTATTATGAAATTATCTTGAATTAAATTTCTTAATATATACATATATATTCATGGGTTATTAATTACCCCATTTTAAATAACACATAGTGTGTAATATGAAATATATCAAATGGAATAAGAAATTAGACTAATAAACCATTATGAATATTGTATCATTAGAATTAAAAATAATCAATAAGGTGATTATATAAAAAAATAAACCCACATAAAAAATTTTAAATAAAAAATAAATTAAAAATTGTCCATGAGACAAATAATATTCCAAAAACAAAATCCTTGGCGAAGTTATATAACCCAATAAATTGAAGTTGAGTTAAGGATCATATTTCATTTTACTTATTTCCATACTAAAACTATCCATATTACTATTTTAATATATATTAGAACCATATTTATATTTTTCTTACTATAAAACATTCATTAATAATTTATTCTATTGAATTTACTAATAATTATTTGTTGAGAATTAATATTCATGTGCCGATTGTCTTCTTTCCCATATACGTTTTTATTTTTTGGTTTCACTCATTATACCTGGGACATGGTTTCATTATTTATATAACTATCATGATTATTTCATATATTTATTTTTTATTAATTTTCTTCAATGTATATTTCCTGCAACGTATGGTTACGAGTCACATGGGAATCTTTAAAAAGTCAAATTTTGAGAAGTCTTGATTTCATATAATGAATTGATTTTATTAAACAAATTAGCTATATATTACCAATAATTAATTATTAGAAATATCAAAATTCATTATTATTACATAATATTAACATTACATGGCATTCCTTAATCATTTATGACTCAATAATTATAAAAATGATACTGTAGGTGGTAAACCCGACCAAAAGAAGAACATGTGTATAATAGGTGAATGTGTAATAAAATGTTACTGTATATTTATAATATAACTTTTATAGATTATTAATATATTTATAATTATTTTATTTATTTATTAAGCCTATTTTTATAGACATCGATGAATTTTGGTGAAAAAAATGAAATATATCATCGATGGAGGTGGCATTCAACTCATACACAGAAGTTGGGTTTTCGATTTGGAGTGAATGCAAAGGAAATAAGGTGAATAATAATTTATCTTTATCAAATCATAAATTAGTAATAGATATCATATTTATTCAATAAATCAGTATTTACATCCATCTATATGATTCAGTGATGAAAAATGAATTATGTCATTCATGGTGGCGGTTGTCCCCATGTACACATGAGTGATGTTTTAGTTTTTCATTGGATAGAAGGGATGTAGATAATGGCTGTTACATAAATATAATAATTTTTTTATATTAAGGATTATTATATCATTATTTTTATATATTAAAATAATAATTTTATATGATTCAATAATAAATAAACTTGCATGAACTTGCCTAAGATAATTATATCTTCCTCTGGTATCCTCCTTTTGATTAAACACAAGGACATTACTAGATAGGTCTATTGTTACAGATGGAGATTGGAAAATGGTATATAGTGTTTTAAAAGTTATTTAGAAATACCATTTATAGGTAACCAGAATCTTACATGTCTTTATAAAGTATATATTGAGTCAATTCGATAGCCCCAAATCAATGGGATTTTCAAAAATATTCAAACTTTTTAGGGACAATACTGTACCTATATGAAGTTAAGTGGCACCAAAATTTATTATAAATTAAACAATTAAACATTTTCCAACACAATTTTCATATTATATTATTTTTTAAAAAATTTAAATCAATTCATAAAATATTTTTTATCTTCAAATATCCCTAAAACCATTTTCTGTATTAATGGCATAATTTGACTTTAAAAATATAATGATAACCAAGAATCATGAATATAAAACCATAAATCTTATATTATACTTTTTAATTATGTATAAAATTCATTTAATGTCATAATTCCACAAAACATATTACTTTTTTTTATTTTTAATATCATTTAATGGATTTTCTACTACTTTCACAAGCATTATGTCGACATTGGGTATGCATTTAAATAAATACACAATTATTAATAAATTAAAAAACTTATTAACATAAATATATTTTATTAATCATAAATATTATTATCTATATCCATTAATATTTTAATGTTATCGTAATCATTATTATGAAAGCATATTTAAACTATTAAGTAACAAAGAGTAAATGTTTTGTAAATATGAATAACTTTAAATAAATATAAATGTATTTTTAAATAAAAGTGGAACTAAAATAGTCTAATTTAAAATATAGGATAATTTGGTTCCTAAATACACTAATAGAATATAATTTATATTAAAATTTTTGATATTGGAGGCCTTATACCATGGTTTAGCCATTAACCATATTTAACATTAACCATGATGACTAAATTTTTACCTTGATAACATAATTTTTTGGATAAAATTAAATTGGTAAATACTTAAAAAATAAATTTACTTATTATTAAAAATATAAAAATTATTTTACTTGATTAAATTTCTATAACTGTAACAACTAAATTTTAATATAAGTATGAAAAATGAAATGAAGAAATTGTTTTAGAACATTAATTTTAGGCATACCAAATATAAACAAAAATCATTGGAATAATTGATCCATGTGAAATTTATTGATTTATGAATACTGAAAGTATACTTATTTATGAATAGAGGGGTTCTTTATCTGAAATTAGAGGATTGATCATTCAATCTATTTCTTCCATATATAGATGAAATTGATGGGCATTTTGAGATGTTGGCATCATGTCGTGGTGCACGTAGTCAAGATAAAAGTGATTTGGAATCATGTGGAAGTGATTGTGCTTATAATAACTTATTGTATATAGATACTCCGTTGTATAAAAAATATGGGAAGTTTATATTCACAAATGTTGAAAAACCATGCTCTCTTGTTGAAGCTATGTGGAGGATATCCACGTCTTTGGTACTATCAGGTTGTTGGCTAACTGTGTTTCTATGTCAACATGAATTGTGGTCTACAAGGTGATTTCCAAATATTTATGGTCCCTAGAAGAGATAAAAAATATGTATATGACTAGATCAAAGGCTTTCATGGATGGTGTTCATGTTTTGAATGGAACATCAGTGGCATTGCATGATGTTAAGACTAGTAGCGGAGGAGTTGTGGCTTGGATTGAGATGTGTGGTGTAGACTAGTGTAGGATCTGAGACCCTAGTGGTCAATAATTCACTAATATGGTGAATGGAGCCCCACCACAATGGATGGGATTCTAAATGAACCCCAGGGTGTCCCCAAACGCCTTCGTCTAGCTCTAAGACGACTTCTTGGAAGCCTTATTGGGATCCTTCATTTCCGGACCAGTGATTGGATGATCCAAAATGGGGTTTTTCATGCTGCCAACTTGTTAGAGTCCTTATTTGACAATCGGGGATGACCGTTGGTATTTCATTCATTGTGATGACACGAGTTATGATGTTGGTTTTCATTTAAGTCATGGGATGTTGGTCAAACAACTACTAGTGACCTAGTTTTTAGGGAGGGTAACCTTGGGACGTAGGATAGATGACATGTCCAGGATGTTCAAATGTAGGAAAATCCCATAGTGGTCGATTTGGACGTTGCTCAGGTCTCTATCGGTTAGGTTCCTTCTTGTCAATATCATATGGTTTTTGGAGCGTGATTTTAGTGTGATTTTCTAGATTAGGTAGGCCATGGAACAAGATAATTTGAACTCTGATAAATTGGGGGCGATCATGAATGTGGGATGACCATCCATTATGATGTTGAATTTTTGGCCTTTATGATGTTGGATTTTTGGCATTTCAAAAATTTGGGTCTACCGACCTTGTTCTATGAAAGTTTTCCTTTACTTTTTTAATAACTTTTATTGGGTAATGAATTTGGATTATCATATACATGATCAGAAATGTCCTAGTAAAGTTTAATTATTTATAATTTAGGTAAATAAAAAAATTATTTGGACACTTTCAACCACTCAATTAAATGCAATGAACAAAAAGTAGTTTTTTATCAGAATAAAATATAACTTAGGTTTCAAAAAGTCTATTATGTGTTTCAGAATTAAAAATAATGTTTTCAATGAATTATTATATTAATTAAATACATCAATGGTTATAAAAAAAATATATAATTTTTTAATTCAAAATGATTTCATCAAAGTCATTGTATTTGTAAAAACTGAATTTTTCATTATTTACCTAAATATCAACAATTGTTGAAAAATCCCATAAAAATATGTTATGATAATTTTGATATGATGAATCTAAAAATGAGCCCTGTTTTTCAAGATTAAAATCATAAAATATATAATTTCCACTTTTAATTAAATCATATAATACATGGAAACACAATTTATTTAGAACAAAAACTATTTATTTTTCAAATGAAAAATCATATTATTTACACATACAATGAGATAAATGTTTTTCAAATTATCATAATAACATATCTATATTTTTATTAATTTAATATAAACATAAATTTTAAAAAATATTTGATAAGAATTTCTAAAAATATATATATTTCACCTCTAAATAAAACCCATTCTCAATCACAAATTTAAAATAAAAAATTTTAAAAATATAATGAGTTTCTAATTAATTATATATTTTTTGATATGTTTTCAATAACATTAGAAAAATTATTCTCACGATCTTATAATAAATTTCACAACACTACATCACTACTCTCGTGCTTAAAAGTCCATTTTCTTGTAAAAATAATCTTTGTGGAATTTCCAATAACACAAAATAAGCATATACTATTCTTAATAAAAACCCATTGAAAATAACTTTTTATGCCATAAAAGATGAATTTCAAAATATAGTACATCTTTAATATCGAATAAATCAATTTTAAATACTTACACCATGTAATTTATTAGAATATTTTGCAATTCAAGTGTTATCACCTGTAACATCCCAGTTCCAGAAGCCACCTAGAGGTGCCACATACCCGGTTGGTCACATGGCCTTAAGCACATTTCCCTGAATGCCAGAGGTTGCCGACTAGCAGTAAGGGACTTGGGTATAATAGTGGGGAAACTATGACCTCATTGGTATAGTAACATAATGGAAGATAAACAAATATACAGTAGCGGAAGTAGTAAATATCCAACAATAGTAATCTGCGGAAGACTGATAAAGGAACAACTGGAGAATACATATATATAAATGATGCATGATACATATAATTCTTGGAAAGTAGAAAAACAATCCAGAATTCTGAAAACAGTACTAAGATAAAGTAAAAAATAAAGTATAAAAACTCCTTAGCATCACAAGCAATAGCGTGGTCCCATGCTCTCCAGCACCGCAACAAATCACGTACCTGAAGTAGAAGGGATCTTTACCTTGTCTATACCTACAACAATATAATCAATTTTGGCCCAAAAGAATGTCCCAAATAGGGTGGGTGACGAATCCCAGTAGACTACCACCACAAGATCTGTGCTTAACAGTTTGTGAATATTCGACAGGTAAAGTACAAAAAGTAGTAAACAGGAATGTACTCAGAAGTAAACAATCCACAGTCCAAATATCAATCAACAGAAAATTAAAGCACATAAAAACAAACAGGTAACCCCCAGGGAAGTACACATATCCTTTCCCCTCCAGTTCTACCTAACAGATACTAGTAACCCTCTAGGAAGCAAACACAATCTCACCCCTCTGTTTCAGCTAAAGTATAGACTCTCTAAGGAAGCACTCACCGTCAATTCCCCCTATAGTCTCGTATTAGTACTAAAGTCACTCGAGGGAAGCACTTATGTCACATTCCCTCTATGGCCCATGTCGAGGAACTACAGACTCTCTGAGGAAGCACTCAACGACAATTCCCTCTGTGGTCTCGCATCGTAAATTATAAGAAACTCTGGAGAATCCCTTACGTACATTCTCCCAATGGTCTATTACACTACTTTCTCAAGGTCATGTGTAAATCAGAAAGTATATCATCATGTAACGTCCAAAGTATACCGCAAGAAATACTTGGCTAGCATTCTATAGTATAATAGCATATTAGAGCATAAGTCTCCCCATCCAACAATACTAGGTTTGGGAAAGTAAACAGCAGCCTACAGGAAAACTAGACCCAAAGGTCAATATAAGAAAATCATGCATGGGAAATACATCCAAAACAAAGAAAATTTCCCTATTCACAATCAATAATCTATACTCAGGCATACAATCAAATCAGGCAAACAATATGGCTAAAACATTAAATGTTCATTACCTCGTTCATGGGTATTGAGAAAATGTTCACACAAAACTCAAAGACATTACACATAAATCCACAAAACACCTACCTTGGGGTTAGGAGATCAATATAGTTGAACCTCGAAGCATGAATCTACTTAGAATTCCATAGATCTAAGAAAATGTCTATAATGTTCAACCCATGATAACTTGAAAAATAAGAGGAATAATTAAACACAGTTCCAGTAGAAGAAAGAACTCACCGATGAAATTCCAACTCAATAACATGTGTTCAAATAGGAGGATGGATGTAGGATAGGGGGCTCATCGATGATCTGCAGCTTCTCGGAGCTATCATAAGAACGAGACCCAAAAGAAGATTTTTCTGGCGATTTGATGCGACCACGGTGCGTTTAATGAAAAAAAATAAAGTACACGATGTGTACTTAGGAAGTACAATGTGTGTAATCTCCTTTTCTGTACTCTACTTTAAGAAGCATTCATGTCACTCCAACATGGCTATGTGTGTGGTTACAACACGGCCAGCACACGGCCTCCTACGACAAGGCAGTACATGGCGTGTACTCATAAAGTACACGACATGTACTTAGAAAATATCCTGAAACTCTTATTTTCTCAAAAACTCTAGAAAATGGAAAAACATACCTGAAAAGAAGATATGAGTTCTTACTAACATCCCCCCTTAAAGAAATTCATCCCTGAATTTCCCTAGCACATCATAAAAGAAGAAACCTCGAACAGCTATGACCATTGTGTTCATACATCAGCATCCCTCTCCCAAGTCTCATCCTGCACCATCCCGTGCTTCCACAACATTCATTCCAAGGGAACATACAGGCCACAAAGAAACTTTGTATTGTGGTCCAAAATCCGGATAGGTTGCTTCTCAAATGATGAATCCACTTTGTGCTCAACCACCCCAGGTTGGAAAACAATAGACGGGATTGAAAGGTAACGTCAAATCAGAGAAACATTGAAGATGTCGTGCGTAGACCGGTACCTCTATGGCAACTACAACCGATAGGCAACCAACCCAACTCTCTCCAACACCTCAAATGGACTAATGTACCTCAGTGAAAGCTTACCCTATCTCCAAATCCTCTTGTGTCCCAACCTCGGTGTAACACGCGAAATACATGATCCCCGACCTTGAACTCCATAGGTCGTCTACGCTGAACAGCATAACACTTCTGACAAGACTTTGTTGTAGACATCCTTTTCCGAAACAACTCTATATTCTTTGTGGTCTCCCGAACAAGATGAGGTCCTAGCAAAGCTGCCTCTCCTGCCTCCATCCAACATAAAGGTGATCGGAATGTCCTACCGTACAAAGCCTCATAAGGTGCCATCTGAATAGTTGCTGGAAAACTATTGTTTAAGGCAAACTCCACAAGAGGTATATGATTCTCCCAAAAACTCCAAAATCTAGAATACATGCTCCGAGCATGTCCTCAAGCACCTGAATTGTATGCTCAGATTGGCCATCTCTATGGTGATGGTAAGCCGTACTCAGATGTACCTATGTACCCAAAGCCTTCTAAATCCCCTTTGAGAACAGGGAAGTAAAGCGTGCATCCCTCTCTGAAACGATGGATTGTAGAACTCCATGAAGACGTACAATCTCTCGGACGTACAACCATCCTACATCATCAACACTGAAGGTCTCCTCGATTGGAATGAAGTGATCAACCATCGGGATTATGTCAATGAAAACCCAAACTACATCATTCCCTTGAGGAGACCTTGGAAATCTAGTCATGAAGTCCATCACGACATCATTCCACTTCCACTTGGGAATGGGTAACTACTGCAGAATCCCTACCGGTCGTTATGCTCCACCTTCACCTGCTAACAAATGGAACACCTCATGAGAAACCCAGAAAAACCCCTCTTTATACCTGCCCACCAATACTGACAGTGTAAGTCACGATACATCTTGGTGAAACCAAGATGAACTTCCCAAACTAAAGAATGAAATTCCCGCATTAGCTCCTCATATATGTCAGCGGGCACCCATACACGCCCCTAGAAATGCAAGATCTCGTCCTCGCCCATGGTCCATCCAGGAATAGGTTCCTCTCCTGACACACTATCCCTTAGTACTATGACTTCCAAATCTAATAGCTTCCTCATTCGAACTTGATCAAGAAGAGTTGAGCTAACAACTACAGAAGATAGAAAATTCTGCCCCTGTATGTCGTGCACCTCCAAATTTATCTGAAGGAATAGAGCCATAAGATTCCACTCACTGCTAGCCTCCCAAACTACATGTATCTGAGTCCTCCTACTCAACGCATCATCCACTGCATTTCTCTTCCTAGGCATATAGGAAATCTCAAAGTCAATGGATTGTTGGTACTCAACCCATCTTCACTGTCTCAAATTCAGATCGTGATGAGTGAAGCTGTACATGAGACTCTTAAGGTCAGTGAAAACCACAAAATTCTCTCCTAGAATATAATATCTTCAAGAGAATAAGGATTGGACTGAACCTTCCATATCTAGGTCATGATTTGGGTAATTCCTCTCATGTGGCCTTAACTGCCAAGACCCATACGCAACGACTCCATCTCCATGCATAAGCACAGCTCCAAACCTGATACGTGAAGCATCACAGTAAACAGTATAGCTCATTCCTGACATTGGAAAGACTAGTGTTGGTGCTGAAGTCAACCTCACTTTCAGCACCCGAAAGGCTAACTCAGAAGAATCTGACCCCATGAACTTCGCACCCTTCTTAGTTTGACCTATAGGCAGTGCTGTTAAGCATGAAAAGTCTTTAATGAAACATCTGTAGTATCCTGCCAGCCTATGAAAACAACACACCTCTAAGAAATTCATCAGCTTCTCCTAAGAAACTACATCTATCACTTTCTCTGGGACTACTGATACTCCTACCAATGAGATTACATGACCCCAGAAGTGAATCTGATCCATCAAAAAGTTGTATTTTGAGAGCTTAGCATAAAACCGATGCTCTCTCAGTGTACTCAAAATGATCTCAAGATGGGTATCATGGTCGTTTCGAGTGTGATATTACACTAACATATTGTCCAAAAAGACCACCAAGAAAGATTCCATGTATGGATGGAACACTCGGTTCAACAGTGCCATGAAAACTATAGGCACGTTCCTAAGACCGAACGGCATAACCGAGTACACATATAGACAATACCTACATCAGAAGGCTGCGAGCGGTATATCAGACGGTATAATACACAACTGATGATAACTAAACCTCGTCTCAAGGAGAAAAATATGATGAAATAATTCGAGTTTTATAAAACATGACTACATGGCATGTACAATTCCTACATGGTGTGTTCCCTGAAGTCATTCACAAGGGCATGTACTTATGCCTGAACAGGTCGTTTAAAACCCCAAACACATAGTGTGTTCTCCAAATACACATTGTGTAATTGAATCCTTTCCCCATTCCCAGGTCCTTCTACACAGTTAAGCCACACAGCCATCCTAACTTGAGACTACATGGCGTGTTCAAGATAGACATGGAATGTACTGGGAAAGCTTCACCTGGCCCATGTTGTTTGTGACACGGCCTGACACATGGCTCACACTACATGGCGTGTTCATGGTAGACACAACGTGTATGTGAAAGGATACCACTAACCCATGTTGTTAGTGAGATGGCTGAGTACCTTAGTCAGACTACATGGCGTGTTCAAACCTGACATAGTGTGTATAAAAAGAGACTCCACTGACCCGTGTTGTTAGATACAGAGACAGGTTCCTAGGATTACACTACACCTCATTCTCGTACACGGAATGTTCCTACTAGCCTTTCTCCATCCCATGTCTCTACCCACATGGCTGGTGACATGGTTAGAGACTACACGGTGTTTACATAAAGTACACGGCATGTACTTGTGAAAAATAGTTTCTCCCCAAACAGAATAGCGCATGGCGTGTAGTCAAAACTACACGGCTTGTATTCTGGGTTTTTTTTGGATAGTATGCCTCATAAAATACTCCATAGCAACTAAAACACTGAATTAAACACTGATAGTCCCAAATTGCGATCCGTGAGGGCCTATACTCCCCGAGAATCAATGTTTGGCATCTTATACGTGTTACAACAAGGTAAACAAGTCAATGATCCACCAAATTTTGGTCCATGAGGGCCCATAACACCTCAAGAACCAAATTCTGGCATTCATCCAAACAATAACTTACACACAATACCATGTCAAACAACATGTATTTCTATCAAGGAATCTATCAAAACATCATGCATATTCTACACAACATCTATCACAACAACATGTTGTCGCAATGCATCCTAGATGGTATATCAAGAATGCATTACTAGTTATTTCTAAAAAGTGCCTATATGATTCAATATATGGAATACTCTCATCTCATTGGGTTTTGATAAATATAAAACCCCAACAACATCAACAGTAATAACAAAAAACATGTGAGTCACCCCTCGGTGAAAATTAGATCAAATGTAAACTTTCAAAACGAGAAGAAATTTCAATAAACGAGGTAGATTGGATTTTCCCTATACACAGGTTAGCTACTCCTGGGAAGAGCTTATTACCAAGTACTTATTCCTTCCTATCCTTGGATAAAGGCTCCAAATAGTAAATCAATAGAAAATAATTCCTCTAATACCACTTTGTAACGTCCCAGTTTCGGAAGCCAACTAGAGGTGCCCTGTTCTCGGTTTGTCACAGGGCCATAAGCGCATTTCCCCAAATAACAAAGGTTTCCAACTAGTAGAGAGGGTCTTGGGTGTGATAGTGGGGAAACTACACCCTCATTGGCAGAGTAACACAACAGAAGATAAACAAATATACAATAGAAGAAGCAGTAAATATCCAACAATATTAATCAGCGGAAGACTGATAAAGGAAAAGCTGAAGCATACATATATATAAATTATTCATGATACATATATGTCTAGGAAATAAGACAAACATGTCACAATGCTGAAAATGGAACTAAGCCAAAGTACAAAAGAAATCAGATAAACTCATCAGCATCGTAATCTATATCTTGGTCCCATGCTCTCCAGCTCTGTAGAAAATCAAGTACTTTAAGTAGAAGGGTGGTTGACCTTGTCAATACCTACAACAATATAATCTGTTTGGGCCCAAAAACAAGACCCAAACCGGGTGTGATATGATTCCCAGTTGGAAACCACCACAAGATCTGTGCCTAACGGTACGTGAATATATGGCAAGTAATGTACAGAAAGCAGTAAACAGGAAGGTACTTAGTAGTAAACAATCCATAATACAAATATCAAGAAACAACTAATTGAAGCATATAAACACAAACAGGTAACCCTATCAGAAGTACGCACAACCTATCCCCTCTTGTCCTACCTAAAATATACTAGAAACCCTCTGGGAAGCACACATAGTTTCACCCCTCTTGTTCAGCTAATGTATAGACACTCTGAGGAAGCACTCGCCGTCAATTCCCCCTATATTCTTGTATCGGTTCTAAAGGCACTCTGGGGAAGCACTTACATCACATTCACCATGTGGCCCACGTCTAGGAACTACAGACTCTATGAGGAAGCACTCAACTTCAATTCACCCTATGGTCTCATATCGTAAATTATAAGACACTCTGGAAAAGCCGTTACGTCCATTCTTCCCATAGTCTATTACAATAGGTTCTCACAGACCTGTGTAAATAAAAATGTATAGCATCACGTAATAGCCAAATAATACCTCAAAAACCACTTGGCTAGCATTCTACAGTATAACAGCAGATCAGATCATAAATCACACCATACTACAATACTAGGCATGGGAATGTAAACATCAGCCTACAGGCAAGCTAGACCCAAAGGTCAATACAGGAAAATCATGTGTGGGAAATACATCCAAAAAATAGTTAATTACCCTATTCACAATCAGTAACCTCTACTTAGGCATACATGCAATGTAGGAAAACAATAGGGCTAAAACGGTAAAAGAACAATATCTTGTTCATGGGTATTGGGAAAAATTGGACATAAAACTCAATGAATTTCTTCAAAAAGGAACAAACCACCTAGCTTGGGTTTTGGAGATCAATATACTTTATCCTTGAATCATGAATCTTCTTAGAACGCAATATATCTAAGAAACGTCTAAAATTCTCAACCCACGATAACTCAAAAAAGAAGAGGAATCATGAAATGAGGTTCCAGCAGAAGAGATAAGTCACTGATGAAATTAAAATGCAATCAATAGTGTTCAAATTAGAGGATAGATGGAGGCTCAGGTTCTTGTCAAAGATCCATGGCTGGTTGGAACTGTCAGACGAACAGGACCTAAAAGAAGTTCATTCTGGCGATTAGACGCAACCCCGATGCATTTAATGAAAAAAAGTACAGGACATGTACTTTTTAAGTACATGGTGCGTACTCACCTTTTCTATAATCTTCTTTAAGTGGTCTCCAAGTCACTCCCACATGGTCGTGTCTCTAGGTACTACATAGCCCACACACGACCTCCTGCGGCAAGGCAGTACATGACGTGTACTCATAAATTACATGACATGTACTTAGAAAATTTAATGAAACTCCCATTTTCTCAAAAACTCTAGAAAAAGGAAAAACATACTTGAAAAGAAGGTCTGGGTTCTTACATCACCATTATATTGAGACATTTACATCACCAATGGAGGAAAACTAGTCTCCTTTTTTGAACAGATATTGGAAATGAGGATATCTGGTCCTCAAAATAAATTATCCATAAGAAAAATCATCAATTACAAATTAAACTCTATAATACAAAAATAACAACCTAATCGTCTTATAATGGAATAAGAGGAAAAGATATAAAGATATATTTTAAAAAAACATAGGACATTGGATCAAAAGAAAGACATACCTTAAAGGGATCCACTAAGAACAAAGGAAAATCACAAAGGATCTAATGATAGAAATCTCAAGATAATTTGGAGGGATTGGGTTGGTCCAAAGAGAGATTAAAACCAGATTATACTTTTAAATAAATAAGTGAATTAGGGTAAATTTCAATTTTAAGAGATTTAAATATAGCTATATAGTTTGGCCACACTATTTAACCAAAAATCTGATAATAAATTGGTGGAAAATGAACTTTGAAAATCAGGGAATGTGGTTACTAGGTGAGAGGAACATAGTTTGAATAGACATATCAGATATATGATACATCCCATGTACCTAATCATATAGATATTAATGGTTTTTATTATGATTTTCATGGCATTAAAAATTATGATCAAATTATATAAAACCCCATTGGGACACACAATTCTTTAATGTATGGTTAGTATTAGCTCAGCACTAAAACTTTGTGTCTATCCTTTTTTAAAAAAAACTCATATTTTTTACCCCTCAATTATCATTAACCTATATAACCTCACAATTTATAAACTATACTGATATTAAAGTATACATGTGACTTGAAGGGTTTCACAATTCATTCCACCATAAAATCATTATGTCCTTAAAATGTGTCAAAAAAATTCTCACAAAAGAGAATTTCATTTTTATCTCATAAATTATTCGCACAGCCATATATTTTTTATCCTTTATATACCTAAAAAATACATAGTTAAATGGAATTTTTTTACCATAGTGTACCTTATCATGTGAATCTATTACCAGAACTAGTTGTTTGACAATAGTGATATCAAGATCAAGATTAATATCCTTCCATTCAATCCCCTGGAAATTTTCTGGTTTATTTCTCCTAATATATTAAATATAAACCATTTCATTAATCAATATATAGTGATATTAAAATTCCAATTTATAATACACCTTTCTAATACAATCTGTAAGAAACCATGTTTTCCAGATAGTCTTTTTGAGCAAGAATTTTAATTTTTGTTGTTGGATGCTTGTGAGGGTTAAAATAGTCTTTTTACCATACCAGATGACCTCAGATAATATTTCCGACCACTCCATTGGACCGGAAATAGGGTTTTTACCCTAGAACAGGAGTTTGGTGGAAATCTGAGTTGTTCATGTTTTTGTGGAATATTTAATATTTAATATTATTAAATTAAATATTAAATTATTCACACATGTTCGTTTGAAAATAAATTTTAAACTAAGGGTCAGATTGAGATTTCTTTTTCTCCATTGAGTCTGGAATGGGGAGTTTATCCTAGGGAAGCATAAACTCATGTCGGGCATCGGGGCCGGCCTAGGTGCCTTTTTCTTCCATTTCCTTTCTTCTTCCCTTTTCTTTTTTTTTCTCTCTTATTTCTTCCTCTTCCTTTAACACATATCCTACTCCACTCCACCTTGGTCGTGACCTATGGTATAATTTTTAGATTGAGAAAATAGGAGATAAGGAAGGCGAGATGGGTACCGATTCTAAGCTCTGGACACGCTGAGTCTGCGTGCGGCAACCGGGAGCCATGAAATCAAACGAAGCTTTAGCAATTTCTGCTCAAAGGTAGGTCCATTTATGTTTTCACATATATTCCCTTAAAATATTTTGTTTTATGTTTTTAAAGTGTTATATTTCGTGCTTGTAAGCCCATGTGGTTCGATCTGTTGTTTCGGGGGTGAAAACGGGCGTTTCGGGCGTTTTTAGGGATTTCCCATCGGAAAACCCGGAATACACGGCGTGTATTTTAGGGGCACATGCCATGTGTTCTTCCCATTCGGGGAAGACAACATTTTCTCTAGTACATGCTGTGTACTTTGAGTACACACCGTGTAGGGTGTATCTGTGTGGCTCGCTGTGTGAACTAGAACATGGAATAATGGTTTTTAAGGAGTACACACCGTGTACTTCAAGTACATGTCGTGTAGTGGTACATGGGCATGTGTTCGGGGGAAAACGGACAAGGTGTAACTTTTTGTGAATAGTAAACTCCGTGTACGGTAATGTAGACACCATGTACTATTACGCAGGCGGGCCATTGTGCTCTGGCCATGTACTCTGGCCATGTACTACTTCAATTTAGTAATTTTGAGTTATCTTAGGCCCTGGAAGTTAGAATTAGTCATGTGAGTAGTTGATTATGAGCGTCTTTTCACGTAGATCACAATGGTGAAAATATTTTGACATTTATAGTTCATATAAAAGAGTTTTTTGTTGTTCCTATGTAAATGGATGGGTTCTTCCTCCACTTATCGAGTTCAGTTGTCACCTGAGAGGGAGACATGGTGTGGATGATAGGTTGGGTGTTTGGAACAAATTAGTTGTGACCTTTAATAGGAGCTGATATTTGACTATCTCTGATAACCTATACTTGAGAGGATTTTTCCCCAGTGAGATGTCCCCTTCTGTCCTGTGAGGCTTTGAGACCAGATACTTCTAAGTATCCCCTTATGGATGTCTTTTCTTGTGTACTGACCTTGGGAGTCCATTGTAGGATCTCTATCTTGTTCTTCCATTGATAGAAACCATGTTATGGAATTCCTATGTTGTCCTCCATTGAGGATACCATTTAGTATTCCTCCCATTATCTTCGCTAAGGATTCCGTGTTGGACGGCTTCACTGGTGTTTACATGGAAGATCTTGAGTATGATGCCTCCTCTGTGTTTGACTTGAGGGACCCAGTGGGTGCGCATTGTTTGAATGACCCTGAGTTGTTATGTTGGGTTTGGGTATAGATGTAGATCAGGTGTCACCTAGAACCCATGCCAAACCGTGTGATCCCTTTCGGATTTTGATGTATTGTTGGGAAGGTCGTTCGGGCCACCTACACTATTTGTTTATATATGAGTTGGTTTGCTGATACTGTAATGTTTACCAGAGGTTCTTCTTGTTTGGTGGCTGCTGATCCCGATGCAATGCTTCTTTATTTTATGTTTGGATGCCTACTTTTCCTTTTGTTCCAAATTAGGTAGTTTGTTGCCTTATGTTGAATGTCATTGAGTTTTGTAAAAAAAGTGCCAAATTTCCATGTTTCAGGTATTCCGGGTTAGGGATTTTGGACCTATTATATAATCTCCTTAGATTGATTATTATCTTAATGTTAATTGATAATAATTTATGATTTCTTGAATATTTTAGGGTCACCCCATTGGTGTTATCCCTGTTTGGATCTTTATCGTCGTTTAGCACAGTGTGCCTGCAAGGCAAACCCTATTGCAATTTCTAGTTTGCTTGTTATAACTGATTGCATGTGTTATCTGATGTTTTTAAGCTTTTGATGCATTATAGATTTTAACCAAGTAGTTTCTAAACATACTTAGGGATTCTGACAGTCGATTACGCACGGCTGGACTGCTCAGGGCTGTGAAAACCTGGTGCGGGAGACCAATGAGGGAATATATGACTAAGTGCTTCCCTAGGGGGTCTGTTGAATTCGTTTCGTATGTAGGACCTATGAGAATTAGAATTTGTGCTTCCTAAGAGTTTCCTTAGTCTACAAATGTATTGAGACCACAGGGGGAAGTAAACATAAGAGCTTCCTCAGATAGTTTATATCTATCATTGCAAGACCATAGAGGAATTGACGTGAGTGCTTCACAGAGTGTCTGTGCCTTTTTATGTTTACTTGACTATATGGGTATGCTAGTTTGAGGCACCCGGAGAGTCTATGATTTAGCTAAACTAGAGGGGTGAGACTGTGTGTTCTTCCCAGAGGGTTGCTTGTGTTGATAGGTATGACCAGAGGGGATAGGCTGTGAGTACTTCCCAGAGGGTTACCTATTGTGTTATCTTATTACTTGTGTTTGTTTAGTTGAACCAGAGGGGGTAAGCTGTGTGTGCTTCCCATATGGTCACTTATTTTTGATTATCATGTTCAGAGACATATTTCGGACTTTGGCCAAAGCCGATACATGTAGATGGGAATTCAGACCCAGATATCGACCTAATGATACACATCTTGAGTGGAACGACGTCTAACTCAACTCCCTTTCACAGGATGTCTAGGAGATTGGGAATATGGTCCCAAGGATCGATTTCTAATGTTGGTCTTGTTATTTGAATCACTTAATCTTGGATATTCATATTTATTTATATGTGTATAGGTATGCGACTATACCAGTCTTTGTATATAGATATTGACATCCATGGTGGCACTTTCCTAGTTGACTAGGTTTACATACCCAAGGTTCGACGGTGGTTCCACATTTGGTTTTCTTCCTTTGTTGTGTTCCAACTAGGCTGAGCATGTTGTTCTTACATACACATAGTAGCACAGTAATAGGATGCTTTTCTAGGTCTCACCCCTGCACATGCACCTTAGTGTACGTGTAGACCTTATGTTTTCTTTTAATGTTGATCACGAGTTTCATGGTGGATATGGTTAAGGCCCAGTGTTTCATGATCAAGCGGAGATTCTTGAGTTGTTTTACCGATCGGGCTGTTGTAGTTTGATATTGTCTGGAGATCAGGTAATTGGATTGGCTCAGAGTTAGTAGCAGATCCCTATACTTTTACTTTCAGTTTCTTTTGTACTTGTATCTATATGGTCAGCCCAGTGGGTGACCAATGTTTTACTGTATTGCATAGCTGATCGGGATTTTAAATCATTTTACTATAACTTTTTGTTCTATTTCAGTTGTTTATTGCCTCCGCACTTTGCTTACATTACGCTGTTTATGATACTTAGTTATTTTTTCGATTTATATACTATAATATGATGGCATAGTCTCCCCACTATCACACCCTAGGTCCTCGCTGACAGTGGGCAGTCTGTGGCATACGGGGAGGCGTGCATGAGGCCTTGTGGCGAACCGACTCAAAGCACCATTTTAGTGGCTCCGGGTTGGGACATTACATAGTTGTATCATAGGTGTTTTATTTCCAAGTTATTACTATTTGCGATATGTTAGAAAGAAGTATTATGAATTTGTCAGAATATGTGATGGATATCGGGGTGGTGTGTCGCGAACACTTATTCCGGTAAGAAATATTAGTTTCTAGGGTTTGGGATTGCTGTTATGATTTTGTGATGTTACAGTTGTATTTGATTTTTGACTTGACCGATGCACATGTTTTGTGGTGTTTTTATTTACTATGGATCTCTGGCTCTTGGCCATTGGTAAGATACCATGGGTGGATATTGACTCTTGGACAACAAAGGCAAGAGGCGTCTCATGCATCATACTGGGCATGTAGGATTCAGAGCATATAAGCCTACTAGTGTGTGTTTTTACTGACGACTGAGGGCTTTTGGTCTGGTCACACATAATTTTAACTCTGATGGTAGGTTATGTGGATTTACATTGAGGAGTTGGTGTGAGGATGATGACTCCTTCCTCGTGCACAAGTGGTGCAGTGACCACAGTTTGTTGATGTGGCATGTGATACCTTTCAGTTTAACCGCATTATTGGGTGTTGTTTCTCACGTCTATGGTTTTCTAGTCATATCGATGTGTATGATGTCGATAGATACCAAGGAATTTCATGTGAATTGAACCTCCTTGTGGTATTTTTGTATGCAGATACCCAATGGGTGTTAGCTCAGCTTGTCTCTTCTATTTTAGTTATGACCACTAAGGAGTACTTCCTTCTGAGGATGCTCGGAGAGGATTAGGGCCCGTGTAGGCTATGTTTCAGTTTTGAAATTCTTTGGTTGTTGTGATTTTCACCATCTTCTGAGTGGTTTTGGATCTTTTGGGCTTGGATGTTATATCTTGTGTCCTAGTTGCGAGTCTTTTTCTATAGGGCTAGGTGGAAGACCTTGATACCCTTGGTATTGACTCGAACCCTTGTAGGTCGATGTATTTTTTGTTTTATAGAAAGGTGTTTGTGAAAGGTTGGAGAGCGTTTCCCAATGCATTTTTGGCGGTGTTTGTTACTCGTGACTCGTTCTTATGAGCATGACTGTTTGGGTGCTTAGCCTATTCAATCAGTGTATCTGATGTTGCTTTTGTGGGTGGCATCATTTGAATCAAAATCAATTAGTGTTCGGCTGCGAGCTGAGGACCTATGTTTCAGGACATTCTATTGACTTGAATCCCAGAATTTGTTTTGAAATGTCCTTATGTTAAAGAGGTGACTTTGTGAAATTTTGGGTTACCGTGAAATGGTTGACCCATGATTGAATTCTGGTCAGGATTTGGTAGGATGTTAGTGTGTCTCAGAGGGAGATAGACACCCCTTTGGTGAAATCTTAGTGAATTCCTATAAGAGATGATCATGTGATATCTTGATTCATATTGAGCATGTTGAGAGAGCTTCGACCCTACATCAAGCTTCTTTGTTTTCCCTTATTTTTATTGTTCTTCCCTATTGAGGATAAAAACTGTTTTGGTTGTGCTCTCGAAGCGGTATAAAGAAATCCATAAGGTGGGGTGTGCACCATTGGCCCTTTTAAGGGAAGTTTTCCTAGTTTAGGTAAAACTTAGGTGTTTTACAGTGGGCTTTTGAGCTCGATGTTTTCTTTTAAGACAACAACATGGGTGTTCCTATGATGGGCAGTACCAGTTTGGCTGTAGTTGAATATCTTCTATATAGAAGGTGGTGGTTAATGCAATAAGGAAGGTCGTTGGACAGTCTAGATAGCTTGGTTGTGCGGATTCTTGGGTTATGAGCATGGTTGTTGGTTCTTCCACCGGGCTTCTTGGGGACGAGATGGTTTATGGTGGGGAGTTTTTAAGAACCTGTGTTTTTCCAGACAGTCGTTTTGAGTAGGAATTTCAATTTTTGCTGCTGGATACTCATGAGGGGTAAAATGTTCTTTTTCTACTACCATCTACCTCTGATAATTTTTTTGACCACTCTGTTGGTCCCAAAATAGGGTGTTTACACTAGGACATGAGTTTGGTGGAAATCTGAGATGTTCGAGTTTAAGAGGAATATTTAATATTTAATATTATTAAATTAAATATTAAATTATTCATGGAGTTTCGTTTGGAAATAAAATTTAAACGGAGGGTCAGATTGAGATTTTTTTTGTGCCTTTGAGTCTGGAATGGGGTTTTTAGCCTATGGAAGCATAAACTCATGTCGGGCACCGTGGCCGGCCTAGGCCCCTTTTTCTTCCTTTTCCATTCTTCTTCCCTTTTCATTTGTTCTCTATTCTTTCCTCCTCCTCCTTGCACACATCCATTATGCCACTCCTCCTTGGTTGTGACATATGGTAGAATTTAGAGATCAAGAAAACAGGAGAGAAGGAAGGCGAGATGGGTACCGATTCGAAGCTCTCGACGCGCTGAGTCGGCGTGCGGTAACCGGGAGGCGTGAAATCAACCGAAGCTTCGGCAATTACGCTTAGAGGTAGGGACGTTTTTTTTCACCATTTATGCCCTTAAAACATGTTGTTTTTTGTTTTTAAATCCTTATATTTCTTGCTTGTAAGCCCGTGGGGCTCGATCTGTTGTTTCGGGGGTGAAAACAGGTGTTTCGGGCGTTTTCGGGGATATCCCATCGGAAAACCAAGAATACACGGTGTGTATTCCGGGGGTACATGCCATGTGTTTTTCCTGTTTATGGAAGACGACGTTTTCTTAAGTACACGCCATGTACTCTGAGTACGCGCCATATATTGTGTAGAGGGGTGGCTGACCGTGTGAAATAGAACAAGAAATAATGATTTTTAAGGAGTATATGACGTGTACTTTAATTACATGTCATGTAGTCGTACATGGGCTTGTGTTCGGGTGAAAATAGACACGTGTTAACTTTTTGTGAACAATACATGCCGTGTACTATTACACAGGTTGGCCATTGTGCTCTGGCCATGTACTACTTCAATTTAGTAATTTTGAGATATCTTGGGCTTTGGAAGTCAGAATTGGGTGTGTGAGTTGTCGATTATGAGAAATTTTCCACATAGATCGCAATGGTGGAATCCTTTTTACATTTCGAGATCATATAAAGGGGGGTTTGGGGTTTCAATCTAAATGGAGGGGTCCTTCCTCCACTTGTAAAGTTCAGTTTTCACCTGAGAGGGAGACTTGGTGTGAATAATAGGGTGGGTTTTTAGACCAACATAGTTGAGACCATTAATAGGAGATCAGTTATGAGCTATCATGTGTAAACTATGATTTAGAGGATGTTTCCCTTGTTAGATGTTCCCTTCAGGCCTATGAGGCTTTGAGACCAGGTACTTCTAAGGATCCCCTTAGGGATGCCTTTGCTTGTGTGCTGACCTAGGGAGTCCCTTGTTGGATCTCTCTCTTGTTCTTCCTTTGACAGGAACCATGCTATGGAATTCGTATGTTGTCCTTCATTTGAGGATGTCATGTAGGATTCCTCCCTTTCTCTTCACTAAGGATTTAGTGTTGCATGCCTTCACTTGTGTTTACCTGGAAGATCCGGAGTATGATTCCTCCTCTGTGTTTGACTAGAGGGACCCAGTGGGTGCCCATTGTTTGACCGACCATGAGTTGTTATGTCGGGTTTGGGTTGAGATGGTGATCTGGTGTCACCTAGAACCTGTTCCAAACTAGTTATCCCTTTCAGCTTTTGATGTATTGTTGGGTTAGGTGTTTGGGCCACCAACAAATTTTGTTTATATCTGACTTGGTTTGCTGATGTTGTAGTGTTTACCGAGGTGCTTCATATTTGGTGTCCACTAATAATAACACAATGTGTCTTTCTTGTTGTTTGGATGCATACTTTTCCTTGTGTTCTTGAGTAGGTGGTTTGATTCCTTACATTGATTGTCTTTGAGTTTTGTGCAAAAGTGCCGGATTCCCATGTTTCGGGTATTCCAGGTTAAGGATTTTGGTCCTATTGTATAATTTCCTTAGATTTCTTCTTATCATATGGTTAATTAATAATAATATATGATTTTTTTTCATTTTTTAGGGTCACCCCCTGGGTGTTATACCTTTTTTTCCTTTATTGTCGTTTGGCACAGTTTGCCTGCAAGGAAAGCCCTATTCCAATTGCTAGTTTTCTTGTTATAACGGATTACATGTGTTGCCTGATGTTTTAATGCTTTTGATGCATTGTGGGTTTTAGACAAATAGTTGCTAAACATACTTAGGGTTGCTGACATTCAATTATGCACGACTGGACTGCTCAGGGCTGTGAGAACCTGGTGCGGGAGACCAAAGAGGGATTAGATGATTAAGTGCTTCACTATGGGGTCTGTTGAATTAGTTTTGTATGCTGCACCTACGAGAATTTGACATTGTGCTTCATAAGAGTGTCCTTAGTTTACAAACATATCCAGACCACATGGGAAATTATATGTAAGAGCTTCCTCAAAGAGTCTGTAGCTATCTTTGCAAGTCCACAGGGGAATCGACATGAGTGCTTCCAAGAGTGTCTGTGCCTTTGTATGTTTACTTAAATATAGGGTTGTGCTAGTTTGATATACCTAGAGAGTTTATGATTTATCTAAACCAGAGGGGTGAGACTATGACTTCTTCCCAGCGGGTTGCTTTTGTTTCTAGGTAGGACCAGAGGGGATAGGCTGTGAGTACTTCCCAAAGGGTTACCTATTGTGTTATCTACTTTCTTGTGTTTGTTTTGTTGAACCAGAGGGGATAGGATGTGAGTACATTCCATAGGGTTATGTGTTTTTGTTTTTGTTGTTCAGAGACATATTTTCGGCATTGGTCGAAGAAGGTACATGTCGATGGGATTTTGGACCTCGAGATTGACTTAATGATACACTGCTTGAGTGGCACGACATCCAACTCAATGCCATTGCACAGGATGTCTATGAGATAGGGATTATGGTCCCAAGAATCGATTACTAATGCTATTCTTGTTATTTGAATAACTTAATCATTGATATTCATATTTATGTATATGTGTATATGTATGGGACTATACATGTGTACGTATATAGATATATACATACATGGTGTCACTTGTCTAGTTGACAGGGTTTACATACCCTTGGTTCGACGGTGGTTGCACGTTTGGTTTACTTCCTTTGTTGTGTTCCAGCTAGGCTGGGCATGTTGCTATTGCATACACATAGCATCACAGCAGTAGGTTGCTTGTTAGGGTGTCCAACTGAGATTATTTCTCAACCCTACACGTGCACCTTAGTGTACCTGTAGGCCTTATGTCTACTTTTCAAGTTGAGAACGAGTTGCTTGGTGGATAGGGCTGAGGCCTAGTGTTGCATGATCAAGCAAAGCAGGTCGAGTTGTTCTACTGATCGGGCTGCTACAGTTCGATATTGTCTGGAGATCGGGTACATGGATTGACTCAGAGTTAGTAGTAAATCCCTATACGTTTACTTTCAGTTTCTTTTGTACTTGCTTCTATATGGTTGGCCAAGTCGGTGACCAGGGTGGTATTGTATTTCATAGCTGTTCGGGCTTTTATATCATTTTACTATTACTTCTTATTCTATTTCAGTTGTTTATTTCATCTGCACCCTATTTACTTTCCCCTATGTATGACACGTAGTTATTTCTTCTATTTTATTAATATAATATGATGGCATTGTCTCCCCACTATCACACCCTAGGACCTCACTGCTAGTCGGAACCCTTTGGTGTACGGGGAGGCCACTTGAGGCCTTGCGGTGAACCGACTCGGAGCACCGGTTTATTGGCTCTGGGTTGGGATATTACACAATCAATTATCTTGGAGGGGACAACAATCCATAATGTCAAATTACCCTGCTTACCCAATCAATGATGTCCGAAGTGAGATGAAACCTGGATAAATGATTGACCACCAACATTAACCTCTAATAAGTGATTAAAATGGTTCATATAGGATTTAGTATGGCTCTTAGTAGTGTTTGAACTTTTTGGATCAACTGTACCTTTTTTGTTGACATTTAAACAAGTGGTAGGCCAACTAATGAACAATAACCCAATTTAACCCAATAAAAAAATAACAACATGTCCATGTATACAATTATTTAAAAAGACATATTTTAATCTAAACCAAATTAATATTTTTATAGTCAAATTGATCTAAATGAATAATTTTTCACATGAACCACCAAAATGAAATACCTAGGAAGGAAACATAATCTCTAGAATCGGAATGGCCATCACAGTCTATCCTTCCTTCTATGTGTGATACACCGTGCTTAATTAATACCGGGTACCCATAACCCCATTTAATACTTTCCAAAACCTTGTTTAAATAATGGGTCCATATCAGAAACAATTTAATAAGAAACGTTATCCAGTTTTATGATCTCTTGGACATGTAGGCAACTAAGCTCTTCCACATTAACCATATCCTAAATAGTAGATAAATGATTCAATTTCATAAGTCTATCAATGGAACCACAAATTAGTTACATCATGCTATAATTCCATGGGAGCATTATGGTAATGTTCTTAGATACCATAAAACACTTTCACATTGGAATGGTTAAATGTTTCAACAAACTAGCAGGTCACTAGTGCTATGCATTAATCATCTAGAATGCAAGTCATCTTAACACAATGTCGGTAATCAACCACCTCATCCCAAGAATCCAATACTAAAATATTAGATGATGATATATCTTGTTAGTAATAGAGTATATGAACCTAAATGTTTGGTATCCACAACCCATAAAATAATTCATCATAAATATCAAAATGACCACCGTGTCTCAAAAACATAAATCACCAAATGAGTTCAAGACTAATCACTCATGGTCTCCCCACCATTAAGGATTTTACTAAATGATAGTTCTTTGGGTCATTAATCAGTTCACTCTGAATATTATCATTAAATGAGGATATATTCTTCGTAAAGTCTAATAACACATACCGACCAACATATTCCACTTCCAAAAACAATTTAGTAAACAAACTCATAAAATTAAACATCTTAACTTATTCATTGAAGGCATGAGTTGGTGACTTTATAATCAATGTGGTGGTAACCACAATACCTTTTATCCATGAATATACAAGATGAAAATGAAAATTCTAAATACACTAATCCATGTGTCTTTATCACAAGTTTAGATATCTCAGAGTTAAAAAATAATATACACTCTTATGATCTAAATATATTGTAAACTTCTTCTCAAAGAAAAATTTGTGATAGTTTTTTATATAATCCATCATAGATGCAAACTCATGTTCATGGATGCCTCCACTTCGTTCTAATTGTACCCCATTAAGATGGGGGAATTTTTAGGGTCTAAAAAAATTCAAAAAAGGAACGAAAATACTATCACTAAATTGATAATGGAAAGGGATCCATGTGAGGATGAAAATTATAGGAAAATATTAATGTAATCAAATTTGGAAGAGGACCTTAAATAGTCCACAAAAATGGTTACCAAGAAAGGTCCACAGAATTCACAAACCACAAACTGAGTAGTACACAGGTGGCCTTCAAAACACATTCCAGCAAATCATTGTCCAGAGAAAAAGTCTTTTAATGGAATTAAAGAGGAAAGGAGACAGTCATCCATGAACCACGTCGTTGGTGGAATAGAGGGGGATAATTTTCGCCCACAATCCTCATCATTTGATAAAACAAGATTGAGTGGTAAACCCAAACATACCATCATTACAAATTGAGAAGACCATGGATGAGTCAAGGGTAACAGTGCCCTCAAAATGCATCTTTCACAGAGTTGAGGTGGTGATTTCTTCTACCCGAACTGCAACACTGTGAGCCTTGGTTGACAATGTTTTCTGCGGGTCAGATGATCCCTCTATGGGATTCCAAAAAAGGTATCATGTGCTAGTAGATATGGTCTCATCAAAACTCTGTAAAAGGACCCCAGTTGGAGAATAATAGTGAATCATATTTAGTGGAGATTTGGGAGTCCACAAACGAAAGACTTCAAAGGTTAAAAGACTGCAAAGTACGATACCGTGAATAGTTTCCAACAGGTATAAACATGTTGTTAATAATAAAAGGAATAAATAATAAAAATATTAGAAACCATGAATAGGAAAGGTGAACCATGAACTATAATCCCTTTGTAGATGAACATACCGTGAACTTCGATATTATTTCCCCTTCTTTACTCAGGTGTACCGTGTAGCACAACTCCATATGGATGAAACCATTCCCACTATTGAATCTTAGTGCATGAAGGGACTCCAACAACACATACAATTATGGTATGATAATAGAGCCTAAGGCATCGTACCATGATAGTATGTGGAACACACCTAGATCTGCATACCACCACGGTATGCGGACCACACCCAGATCTGCATACCACCTTGGTATGTGTAATACCCTTCCACCCACAAAGAAAAAAAGCTATGCTGATGATACAAGACCCTGCGTGAACAAATATTACACATATTAGCATTCCTTTGGGATTTCCACCGTATATAAGCAATCATACTCTTCTATTTCCATCCCATCTTCTTAATCCCCCTGTGAGCCGTCCCATCGACATCAGCCTGAAGCCTCTTCCAGAGCCATTGGACCTTTTTGGATGAACCATATGGCACATTTCTTCACTCATCTGAGTCTACATACCCAGGGTAAGCCATGTTATGAAGGTAATCCCTGCATCGGTATGGACCCCAAGATTATTCTTAAGTCTACATTCCCATGGTAACTCTGAGTCCAACCAAGGGATATTAACGTGAACCTCCCCGCTATAGGGATCAAGGGTAATCACTTTGTTTTCCATTCAATGAGGGGTGGTGATAAGTTAAAGGAATTACAATTGCTTTTCTTTTTGAAGAGAAGAAATATCCCCCTTTCCCAAAACCAATGCTTGGGCATCCTTCCTCGAGTAAGCCCATAACCTTTCGTGATGGACCTAATGAACATTACTTTCATTTCACATTGAACGATTCATTACTCTACACCCTCATCCACCATCATCTAAGAATCTTTTGTCCTGGGATCCTACTTTTCCCTCAGCAGGGAAGAGAAAGTGTTTCGTTGTTGAATCATTTACATCCACTTATTTCTCACACCGATCATCACTCACATGGGTTTAGAGATCTATGATAATATGACATTGGAACAATGCATATATGAACTACAAGAACTCTAATTCCGAAAACAATCGGGATACATAGAAATCCTTTACCTATTCCTGAGATCCATATAATATCCTCCATGAAATGGGAGACCACCCCCACCCCCACTCAAATTGGAAACTCCCACATGTAAACCTGAATCAAGTCACAACTCTAACCTAAATGTGATGGATTTGATTCTTAATAAACTGGGGTACATAGGAATCCTCGATGAGATATGAACCTAATACCCAATGCACTATAGAATTATTCAGTCTATATTTTCAGGGGGGTCACATTCATCTATGAGTCCATATCATTTCTTGCTATCCAAAGATGCTTCGGCTAAGCCCCTAACTAGATCTTGACTAGGAACAATTTTCTTAGATGTCTTTGTCGCATGATGTTAAACTAAATAGATGAGTCCCCATCACACGACCTTAAAAGGAGATGTGTCAAGATAAGTGGCCCTGAAATATGTGTTTTATGATTCATCTGAATATGATACCTAGTAAACCCATATCATGGTATTTATCTCGATATCAAAGCATCTTTCATCCCTCCAGAATGATGATAAAATCTAGAGTGCTTCATCATGGGTCTTAAATTTTTGTTGTCTCAGTAATTCCTAATCCCTGAGTATCCATGATTGGTCTTGGAATCTAGGGGTAATCTTTGGACACACTCTTCAGGAAATAAAAAAGGATTCAAGAACATATGAACATAACTTATATCTAAAAGAGAGTCTTGGAGGAGGCAATATTTACCCCCAAATTGGTGTGATGAGAACTACCTCTCATCATCTTGACCAATGGAGTCCAAAAGTTTCATTATCCACATCATCATCCATTGAGTGTCTGACTTTCGAAATTAGGTCATGAATCATGGATATCAGGGCCATTGGGTGTTTCTAGATCTACAAATAAATCCATTGGAGACCATTTGAGGATATCGTAACCAACATAGGCCAATTGCATAGACATATAACCCCTTTACAATCACCCATTGGGATCTTGAAAATGTGCCACCTCCATATTAACACAACAAGGATACAAAACCCAATCATGGTGGGAAAAACTCACCCTATCAATATGTGGTGTGATGCGAATCGGGATTAAACAAAAATGGTGAACTCGACATGAAACCTTCACCAAGGTTTCAGATTACTCCAAGTCAAATCCCTTTCACAATAAAATGAAAGAGGGTCGAGATAGATCATCAATTTCAAATATGGTCATCATATGCTACATTGATAGGATTTTCTTGTATATATTATATATATATATATATAACATGAATTTAGTATAGTTATTTTGATCCAAATGGCATCTCAACAAATTTCTCAGTCATGCACGTGAGGGACCACATGGGAAGTTAGATCTCGAAAAAATAACGGGACCCCTTGCATACCCAGTGTCTTTAATTCTAGGTTTCAAATATGCTGATCAAAGAGAATCATAAAAATGGTACTCTGCCTTCATTGAAGGACACAAGGAAGTTCCTCCAATCGATAAAAGATCACCAGCATCCACATAAGCTACGTTCAAATATCCAAAACCAAATGACCCTACTGGTCATCTCCAATAACTTTGATAGTCTGTCCCTTAAGCATGATAACAAGTACCTCCCTTACCTTAGGGAGGTAGATGATGTCTACGTTGATTCCTTCATCTTAGATGAAAAAGGAACCCCTCTCAAGGGCTCCTTTAATAGGACATCACCATCATTAGCATACAACCTGATATCCTCACTCTCAATAGGATATCATGCTGAGGGCACCTACTTAAGTCCAATGGAAATGGGACCCCCGGGCTGCCTTCCCAGGGCATAAAATACATAATCAAGAATATGTTATCACCATATTTCCTAAGGAAGAGGTTCTCCAAAAAAACATAACAACATGTAATTGGTAGATAGACAATCATGCCCCTCCTGATGAATCCCACCATGAAAATACTTTGGAAATCTATGAGATGATGAAAATCCCTACTTGATCCTATGAACCCTACTGTGGACATTGGGTGGAAAAATATGAGAAAGCAAGCATTATTTGTATTGTTCATTAGTAACACCTTGTAGAAAAATTGGGAAATTATAGGCAGATGGAAATCTCTGTCAATGCACAAGAAGCCCACCATCAAAATAGGACATCACCCACCAATAAGTAGGAAAAAATCCAAACTGATGCAAAAAAATACCACTATCTAAGTAGGGATGAAAATTATCAGCAATCATACAACACTACAAGAGAATATGAATCCCACATGAAAAATATTGTGGAAATTAAATAGGATTAGAGTCGAATTCCTATGGAAGAAAACCAAGATTGTTAGAAAAATACAGGGAAAAATGAGAAGACACAAATCCATTCTCACAAATAAAAAGACCACCATCCAAATATAGTGGAAACTAGAGAAAACATCTGGTAGTAGAATCATTACTCTGTGTCAATAGAAGAGAACTTTTCGTCCCAATTGGAAACTCATGGAGGACCAGAGCAGGAACAGACTCCTACTATGACTTTGGAGATTCCATTCATACTAATTAATTAAAAAGACATATCTTAGAACATCTTAGACATGATGGTTGATCAGATGTTGATTCTAGAATATATCCTCCATTCATGGGAACAAATCATTTTTATATGGAAAAAGAGAGGAGTTGGTCCCAAGACTCAATCTCCGGGGCAGCGTGACTTATTAACCAAATTAGATAACACTCCATTCATAACCCACATCCATGATCTTTTTCGGTAGGGTCGACAACCATATTATGTCATACAAGGACAACCATATTGGGAACAAATACTCGTTCCAACTAGGGGACACCTGTCCAACATGGTGGCCAAAATAGGGTATGAATATATCCCTACCCAAATTGAAAATGGTCACTCTCATATCCCAACGACATCATGGGAACTAATTATATAGGGACTCGTACATGAAGGCTTAGATAAAGATCAAGCATCCCTATTTTCCCATAATAGAGTGCACAAAAATGAAAAGAACTAAAGGGAACTATAAAATGAAGAACATACTTATGATTTCTCTCTTATAGAAGATGGTTTTCTTGGTAGCATCAAATATTAATCAATTGTGGCTCTATATCTTGTTAATCCATTAACGAATTATGGAATTGATAGTAGTATTTGCGAAGGTCCCCCCATAATGTCCCAACTAGCATCTCTAAAGGCCCTCCCCAGATCACTCATGGGGGCTTATTGTGTTGGCCAGAAATGATCAATCATTAGAGCCTATCTCATGATGTGTGTTAGGGTAGCCCACCCCTTGACATGAAGATCGTACAGAAGGAAGTCCCTAACCCTGATTTAGTCCACACTAATGGTCCTCCCTCGGCTATACAGTATAGAAATGATTCTCCTTGTAATCTGATTTCAAGTAGTGATTATAGTCTTCTCCATGATGGCAGTAGCTACAACGTTCCTCCCTATAGTGATATTAAGCAATGAGAAGGACCTCCCCTAATTTAAGTACATCCTGGATTCCCTTCCCATAGTTTCCACTATAGATAATATTACTTCCGCTATAGCTATAATGGTATTCATTTCCATAATATTAGTTATTGGGAGGACCCTCCCCTCAATGATTCCAAGTAACAAGTTGTTCCTCTCCTTGATGTGGTCCACCTCAAAGGTCCTCCGCATGGTATACGTGGAATAATTCCTCTCTACAACTAGAAAATAATATATTATGGTTGTCCTTTCCATCATGACACCAACTATTAAGGTACTCCCCACAATCCAAATTCATGCTAACGAGAAGTTCCTCCCCTTGTTGGGTCGAATACAAGAAAACCATCATATGATGTGGTGATCTATTAGATAAGTGAAACATATTGGTTACTATCTACATGACAATAGATATAATTTCCCACCCCTAGGATGTTCTGGGGTCACGCTCATCATCCAAGCCCCCCTCGCCCTGATCAAATTTCAACGAGACTCCCGCCAGCCCCGCTGCTTGGAACAAAATCATTAAGGAGAAATCATACCATATGGATCGAGTAGAAGAGTCCCTTGTGGAACAACAACAAGATTTGTTTCTTGTGAATAGGAAACTAGATAGGGATGAAATATGATTGATGTATTATCCCATGACCACTTCTATGTTCTATATACAAGAATAGTTGTCAGAAGAATGTATTCACAACATTCTCCTTAATATCGGGACAACTATACACCTTAAAAAAGAATGGTTTTTCCATACAATGGGTACGTATAACACGATAACATGTTAGGAGATCTTCACCATCAAATAAACCTTGAATCCCTTTCATATTAATGGTGGAGACAATCTGAAATGAGAATGAAAGGCCTTAGGATGTTCTGTCTCCATGCGCTTCACAAGATACATTGTCTTATCAGTAATTCCATGTCTGGTGTTCATATTTGAGGATGGCGAGAAGATGGATCTCAAAACATAAATCCCCTTATCATCTAGTATAACTCTCTGGGAATAACATAAAGTAATTTCATTACCCAATTACAACATTCAAATGATGTCCCTTCTTAGAAAACATGGAATTCTCATCACGAGTCGGCCTTGAGTAAGTATCAAAAGCATCAGTCCCAGTGATAGTAAGCCACCAAGGAGATTATGAAAAGGGAAATGAAAGAAAATTTAGTAGACTTCCCATTTAATATAATCTTATCAATGATCCTTGATCATGTCCTCTGAAGAAAGTAATTAACATACATACTCGAAACCATATTCGGCTCACATCTGGATGGGAATTTTTGAGATGAAGAAGGGGGAAATAGCAGCAGCATCTTACAGAACACGGGATCAACCGATACTCATAGTTTTAGGGGAATGTTTAACTAAAAATACCCATATAATACCATCAACTGTATTTTGAGAAATATCAAAATAATAATGGGTGCAACCCCACCTCATAGTGATTGGGGAATTTTTATCTTAAATTAATGCTCCACTTATTTCTATATTCTCATGTTTTGGGGGAAAATGGATAAAGAGGAAAAAAACCATCCAATTCTATGAATCAAATACCCTGGAACATAGGCATACCACGTGGTCATATCAGGTCTCCCTTGGAGTCACTCTTCGCTAAGAAACACGAAGAGTATCACAGAATAGCCAGAAACAATCCAAAACAATCATTCAGAACCTAGTACGCCACCCCAGATGTTGTATGCATTAGTGAACGTCATGTACATAATCCCCACATAAATCGCTGAAAATAATAAAAATAATGAGGAAACTGGAGAAGTTGTTTCCCTCTGAGATACGGTCCACACAAATCCTAGAGGAGTGCATATAAGAAACTAAAGAGTTTTCTTAAACATTTTCCCCCCTCGGTCAATATTCGATTACCTCCCACGTGAATCCTCAACAAGTAAGAGAATAAGACAAAACTCTATGACCCACCACCTCCTCCCAATGAATATGACCCCCATATTCTTGATGAGATATTTTCTTGAGGGGATGATGAAATGAAAGAGCTTAGCTAAATCAATTCTCACTGTTAAGAGGAAGTAATCCTACTTGGTATGTTGCTAAGGTAGAGCATAAACACACACTTACATAAAGCATAACTCTACCTCATGGGATAATCACAATGAATGAAGAATAGTTGGAAGGCTCATTAAAGGTTTCTCCAGGACCATCAGTCTACCTGATCAAAATCCCAAAAAGATATCAAGATTTCCCTCCATTAGGGAATCAACTAGATTAGATTTTGGAAAATACATAATGGATTCAACCTACTAGGTATCCTCATTATGGTCCGGTAGCACTGGTACATGTAATCATGCCCCCTACAGTGCCCTCTCTTGATCTGGTTCAACAAGACCTCCATCAAGGGCTCCTGAATACCATTATGTAATTAACTACTCAAATGGAAGCAATGGAATGATGAAACGCTCATGTACAACAAGAACGGAGGCCTTACTCCAATTGGGAGAGAAATGTTCCACCACCACCGTATTTAAATAATACCATATTCATAGTGTTATATGGCATAGAGAACCCAGAGCATCATCGAATCCACTACACTTCTTATTGTGATCCCATTATAGGATCTTTAGACCAATAAGAGGTTGTAAAACTCAGATGCTTTGTGCAAAGTCTATAAGTTCAGACTCTGTTTTTTATTGTTTTTCTCAAGTTAACTCAATAAAGGGATTCGAGGATCTCTTGTTCTAGTTAATATTAAATTTAACTCAATTTTTCCCAAATAAATAATCAGTGATCCATTAACTATAAATATAGAGAGAAAGAGAGAGTCTCTAACTTCATCACAAGATAAAATGTTCCGAATTACTGCTTGAACCAGCCACTCCCCCAAGATGAGATGCTGTCTAAGTGCATCGATAATATCCTAGATGAGTTACGAACACCACTCATTCCTATAAAGTACACAAGTGGGTTTCATGACTTCTCCTCTATCACTCAAAGGATAAAGGATTCCTTGATACAGACTAATCTCATGTCTTGGGTAGCCGCATAAGCACCATAAAAAAGTGTAGGAGAGCTAAAGTAGCTTTTTTCATTCTTAAGCCACCCGTTGAACCGGCCCCAACTCTAAGGTCCCCACCAAACCATGAAAGGCCCTCTAAACATCAGCAACCACACCTGCCCCATCAGAATGGATAGAGAGGTTGCAATATAAATTAATTAAATGAATGTATAAATATAAGTATATTGCTTCTCGGATGGCCAAGTATGTGGTTATTTCATAGCCTTAATGAATTGAAACGTTCTTCGACTTCCTGATCCAAGGAAGGCTGATGATATAGGTCTTGATGATCAGATAGATTATTGTCTCTCTCTTTGGACATTGGGACATAATATCCAGGAGTGTATTGTCTTTAAAGAAATCCTTTAAAAGATGGTAGATTTCAAAATGGTCAAGCTGAGACCACCACCATTGAATGTGGCATATGTTTCCACCACTAATACAGATGAAGAAGGGAAATTGAAGGATGTTATTAACAAAAAGAAGAAAATGTTTTATTATTGGATGACTCAAAATACAGTCAAATCATCTCATGGAATACTCCAAGCACAGCTAAAGAAACCAACCATGGCTCCAAGAACTCTTAATGAAACATATGCATCACCCTCAGCTGCACAATCCTCTAGAGGATAGCTACACAAAATGTAGTCCAATACGAAGGGAAAAAACAAGTACAAGAATATGAACTTACGCCAAAGTCAAGTTTGGATTTGAAACTCTCACATTTCATAGTAGACAATGTGAAACAATGGGAGCAACCCCACCAAATGGAACAATGGGAATTTCCCCACCAAATGGAACAATGGGAACTTCCCCACCAAACAACACTTTGGGAACCACCCCACAAAATAGTACAAATGGAAGTAGATGATGAGGAAAAGTAATCATCAGAAGAGTAGACGATTTTTTTGCTCCCTCGATATCATCCATTGGATGGATCCCATCAATGATGATGAGTTTGGTCAACAACCATATTCCATTCTCCCCAACCAGGGAGCTTGAGGAAGAATACAAAGAAGTTATGGATACCAAGGGAGACGTAGCCATGGTAGAAATCATGTGTACGACCACAACCCCAGTCAAACTATCAGTGTTTCAATAATATGTAGAAGAACCCTCTACCAAATCCCATATGTATAGGAAAATTTCAATGCTTCCACAGGAAACCACCTCAGTCCAATTCATTTAAATTATCCATCATAGGAAAAATGAATGTGAAATTTCCCTTGACATGTGAGCTGATCTGATTCTTGTGATCCACCACGGGCATATGCTCGTCCAAATCCCGTACCAACAAACTACCCTCCTTCATCAAATTAACAAGCCCCTAATGTGCCTATTAAACAGAATCCCCAACCTTGTATGCACTTGTAATTAGATTAGAAATATGAAATTATGAAATAGTAATCTTCAATTCCAGCTAAGCTCTTAATCTTGGATGCACTGAATCTATCAGCATATCTCATGGAATCTCTCATAGAGGCTTTGTTGAGTTCCCACAAGTTTGAAACTGAAGTAGCCACCTCAAAAGTGTAGCAAAAAAATCTATCCTACAGAATTTCATGTAGTTATCTCCTTCACAGATCAAGATGAAGACACCATCATGCAAGGGCACATCAAACCATTATAATTTTCTGGTATAATAAATGGTGTCGATATCCGAAAAGTCTTTATCGATAAAGGATCTATGGTTAATCTCCTCCCACTGTGTACTCTCTGTTGACTGGGCTGCAATGAGTATAATATGATGCCAAGCACCACAAATCTGTTGGGCTATGACAAAAGAGAGCAGAATCCATTGGGCGAAATCAAGCTCAAAACTCAGTTCGGTGACCGCAAAACTCGCCTAGAATTTCTGATGGTCTAAAATAATATTTCCTACAATTCCATGCTAGGGAGGCCCTGGATGCCTAAGAACACGTCAATCCTTTCCTCGTACAACTAGTTCTTGAAGTATACCATAACAGATAGAGTGGGACACTACATGCTGATAAGGCCCCGATCAAGTCCTGTGAGTCACAATATTTTGATATAGTGTTACATGAACCAAAGGGGAAAAACACATATCTGATGGAATTTATTGGGTCACGCCCTAAAAGGATTTTTAATGTTTCCTAATGATCCCATCATGAAACTCAGAGAAAATACGTACAACCAATCTAACATATTGAAAGAGAAATTCTAAATTCAGATGTGTATTTAGTATTCCTCAAGATTTCTGTTATGAATGTTGACCTTGATAATGATGAAAGTCTCATTGAATCCCAATTAAATGGGGAATGTTCACATGAAAATACCCCAAAACTATCATCAAAACCATAGTAACTTCTCTCCACACTAAACAAGGTGGGAGTAAGTGCCATTTCACTCAAAGAAGATGAGAAAACTCTTTTCCCCTTATGAAGCCTCTTCCAATGATGACGACTTAACTGCCCAAACACCAAAATTGAAATTCCTCTATCACAATGAAGAAATGGTTTGAAGGATTGTTTCCGCATAATATGATTAAGTGGAAGATTATGTAGAAGTAGGGATGGAGGAAGAAGTCCTAAGGGGTGCCCCTCCAATATTTGAGGATGGTGTTTCCACCAACATTTATGAAGTCAATGAAATGAAATTGGGTGGGAAAGAAGTCCCATGACCCAATCTAGTAAGTGTTTCCATGCCTCTAGAATAACAAGATATATACACCTCTTTCCTAAAGATGAATCAATATATTTTCACCAATAATTATACAGAAATTCCAGGTCTTGATCTAGGGGTTTCCACTAACCACATAAACCTACTAGAAGATCACATCAGTTATAAGAAAGCCTCTTGAAGGATGAACATGACACATAATGGAAAAATAGAGGTTGAATTTTTCAATCACATCAGATATAACATCATTTGTGATGTCCAATACCCCATTAGTCTAGAAAATGTTGGCCTCATCAAGAAGAAAAATAGGCTTGTCATGGTGTGCTTCGATTTTTTGGACCCCAACCGGCAATGCATGAAAGATGAATTACCAATCCTGATCATAGAATGTTTGATCAATGTAACTGATGGATATGAGTCTATCTCCTTCTGTGATAGAAATTCAGGATATAACGAGATCTGAATTTCCCAAGTAGATGAAGAACCCACCACCTTCAGGGCTCCTCAGGGGATTTTTTTCTACTAGTTGATGCCTTTTAGTTAGAAAAATACTAGCACCACATATCATCACATCGTGCACCAAATTTTCAATCCCTTCTTGGGAATGTTCATCAAATGCGATGTCGATGATTTAGTTTTTAAATCAAGACAACGCTCAGACAATCTGGTGGATCTTGAAACCATATTCCTTAAACTATGACAACATTTTCTAGAAATGAACCCCCTAAAATGTGATTTTCATGTCACCTCAGGGAAATTACTAATCTTCATCATTCACCACTGAGGCATGAAAGTAAACCCTGAGAAGAAAAACAAAATCCTTGTCATGTAACCACCTCAAAACCTCACTAAGATTAGAGTACTATAGGATATCTAGCTCAAATTCTGAACATTGTAGCCATCCTTGCTGGAAAATGTTTTTCATCCACCATGTTGATAAATAATGGGGTGGAATATCAATGGAATAAAGGATATCAGAATGCATCTAACAATATCACGATGTTTCTCTTATGTCCACCAGTGAAAATGACACATGTTGAAGGAAGATCGCTTATTCTATAGGTAACAGACATGGAGCTATCCCAAGGAACATTTATCATGTTGAAAAATTATGCCGCCAACAAGAATAGTCCCAATTTTCTTAGTCATATAGTGTTTGATGTTGAGACTCATTATTAAAATATCAAGAAGAGCTGTCATGCATTAATATTTGCGGTCTAGAAACTGATACATTACTTGCAACACCACGAATTCCATTTGGTACCATGTAGAATCTTTATCATATATATTATCATCCATTAAATGTTAACCGAATGAATTTCATGGTTGGTGGTCATCCTGTAATAGTTCTATATATGGTTCATACCACAGAAATCTATCAAAGTCATTCGTTTAACATATTTCCTAGAAGGGAATACATCAATAAGAGTGGCCCCATTAGATTTTTATCTACCTAATGTGGAAGTGTTCTATATTCAAGAGAACTACCAAATATTGGAAATGAACTTCGGTGGTGCCTTCAGAATCCCAATAAGAAGAACAATTGAAGACCCAAAATTCATAAAACAGTTTTTCGGTGTCATACTCATTTCCCTAGAAAAAGTTGTTCATTCCAATTCCTTCCTATTGTCGGAATGATGCAAAAACAATGGAGTGGAGTACCATGCCCTCTTTGCAGGACTAGAACTATGTCTCCAATTTCAAGCTGAACACATGAAGACAAAAGGCGATTTATAACTAATCATAAAGTCATTCAATGATGAATTAGCTATCAAGAAATGGGAGATAATCCTTTTGATTAATCTTTTATGAGAAATGATGGTAGAATTCCCAACAAAGATGACAATGACCAATGTTCCCTAATTAAAAAATGTGCAAGATGCTGCATTGGAAAATGTAGCCATAGCTTTGGCCGACCCAAATCAGAAAGAGACAGTCATCAGTATTTCCCACCGATATATGGTCTTACCATTCGTTCATGCCAAAATAAAAGAAATTAAATCGATCAGTCCCATCTATGAGTTGTATGGACTTACCACCGGTGGGATTTCTCCCATTGTAGACTATATTCATAAGGGATATAGCCCATTATATGGGGCTGGAAGGGAAAAAATCCAAAGAAGAGCAGTCAGGTTCATGTTATATGAAAGCATAAACCAGTAAAATATTAGTTACTAGTGGAGCCTTGAGGGAGTATTTATTAGGTGCATTGATGGAGAAAATACTACTGCTGTCAGGAAATAAGTTCATACCAGAACATGTGGGGAACACCAGTCGACATCCAAACACCCTCACAAAATTTAGAGGCTTGGATACTATTTTCCCACCATGATACAACATTTTTTAGATTTTACCAAAAAGTGTCAGTCTTTCCAAGTAGATGCCAATTTCATCCATCAGCCCCCAAGGTTTCTTCACCTAGCTCTCTACTACTAGAAATTTTTTATATGGGGAATGGATGTTTTGGGAGAATATCATCCCCCCATGGCCAGACAATTTAAGATTATTTCTATATTAACCAACCACTTTTCCAAATTGGAAGATGTTGTACCCCATAAATAAGATGACGAAATAATAATTTTTAGCTTTGTAAAATCCAATATCATCACTAGGTTTGGTGTCCCTCACCGAATACAAATGGATAATAGAACTAATGTTTTCTCCATTGAATTGGACAACTCTACCAAGAATAGGATATCAAATCTAACCATTCCTTTCTCTACTATGAAGTAGATAGTGGACAGATATAGTATTTCAACAAGACCATATCTAATATGTTCCAAAAGATGGAGGATAAGGATAAGAAATCATGGTCAGACAAGAACCTCCATTCTCTTGGGTATTCCCAAATCAAAACATTAACCACCACTCATGCAACCCTATACTCGTTAGTATACAAGATGGAGGTGTTTCTTCCAATTGAGATTCAACTTCCATCACTTCACATCACTATCTGTGATCAACTATCTGTTGATGAGAAATCCCATAAACCATTTGATGAGCGAGTGTGGCTATATGAGAAAATATTTCACACCTTGCACCATCTTCAATTCTACCAAAATTGGATTGTATGATCCTTCAATAAGAAGGTTCCCATCTAATATTTTCTCGAATGAGAAGTGGGGATGGTCCTCAGAGCCCCGATGGTACATGGGGTGGATTCTCCAATGTTGGATCCAAAATAAGAAGTACCATATGTTGTACACAGTGTTTACTCTAATAAAGAGTATTCCAAGATTTGAATGGATGAATAGCTCCCATTTATGTGAGGTTCCTAAAGAATTACTTTGTGAAATCACAATCATAGAAATATTAGATTTATGATTTTAAGATGAATAATGCCACTGACACCCCCTCCACATGACGTTAAACTATACAAAAAGTTCCTGGATCACGGGATAATAAAATTTACAATTAATTCATCTTAGCTACGTGACATTAGAATACATAACAATAAATTATTCATTACCGCATGATGTTAAAATACATGGCCCAAACAGTGTTCTAACTCAAGGGAATGTTGATTTCGGCATTGGTCACCTACCATGCCACACTATAGATCTATGTACTGCTTGATTCCTATTTTTAAATGGGATTCATAGAGACACCTTGACCCTATTTCTTGGTCTAGTTACCACCAAACACGGAATTACTCTATTATATCCACTCTATCCCATATACTACAAGGAAACTTCCCATTTTCCCCTATTTATCACACTTAGTATAACTCACGTGAGCTTAGGAATGGTTGTTAGTATTTCCCCCATATATAAAAATCATATAGGTGTATACTAATCCCATTATCTTGAAATAATTTTATAAAATTCCCCTCTCTTTGTTCATGGGTCATACTCGCATAGGGGATTCTTAGAACTATATGTGACTTGATTCACCCCCTCACAGGATACAAAGTAGTGCATGGATTCTACATCATGGTTCAACCGCCAGTCCCAATCAATAATTCCCCTCATCCTGCTTACAAGTCAAACTTGTGTGGGATTAACTCTCATCTTTACCAAACGACGTCAAACTACATGTCCCCAATAATGTTCTCACCCAGGGAGACATTGTTGCATGCATTATTCACCTTCTACGCAGATATAGAACAATGTTTGGCTTGATTCCCATCCTATAAGATACATAGTGAAACCTAGATTATCCATCCCGGTCCAACCATCATCAAACAAATAAAAAAATAAAATTCTACCTCATTGTGCATGGTTTCGACCAACATAGGGAACTCTAAGAATTACGTGGGTCCTGATTTCTTCTCTCACATGATATGTAGTGACGATCGAATTATTCATCCTGGTCCAGACACCAATTAAAAAAATTCCCAATTTCCTGTGTATAAATCATTCATTTGCAGTGAATTTATATCAAGAACTATGTGGAAATTGATTCCCAATTAACTGGGATATATAGGAAACCTCTATGAGGCTCAATCCCAACACTTCACTCACCACATCCTTTTTAATTCGGTTCACATTCATCCTTTTTGTATGAAGTTAAACTACATAGGATACCATAACGATGTGTCTTGATTCCCACCCACCAATGGGACATGTAGTGACACATGGTCCTTCATAGGTCATGTATTCATAAAAAAATGACTCCCTCTATATATAAGCTAGACATACATAAGGACATTAATGCTCCTTCACTTCATGATGTCAAACTCCATGGACAAAGAAGTCCCACCACATGAAATTAAACATTAAGGTATCTCATGAATTGTGTATTATTTGTTTCTTAGTATAAAAATTTATGTAGAGAAACAGTATATAGAAATCCTGGGTCTAGCCACACAGAATAAAAAAATCGTAAAATCCCTCCCTCTAGAATTCAAATAGATGTAATGGATTTTGGATATAAATTCATTCATTATAAAAGTTTTAAGACACCTTATTCCCCTTACATATAAATCATATCTATGTAAATGATCTCTTACCTCAAAACTAATCATGGCATGGTCATTCCTCATATACCCATACATCATCTTTTTATCCATCAAACTCTATCCCCTGGATAATCTCAAGTCTTCGTAGTTGTCCATGGATATTGGAAATGAGAATCTAGTGTCCTACAGACAACTTTGTATGACTATGCACGTCATGATCTGGCGGCTCTGCATATGTTGGCCAAAAAATGGCATGTCAAACAAAGGAAATTTCATCCCCAAGAGAGTATTTTCCTCTCTTAAATTCATAACGGCTTCTAAGCCCCATGTCATTCATCCTAACTCAAGTCACCCCAAAATCATGGTTTATGCTTTCTTCCCCCGCTCAGGTCTATGGCATACTAGGAATATCTCGACTAGATTATCTCATATTCATTCATGATCCCTTTGCTTCTTCGTCCCTACAACATGATGATTAAATTGTGATGTCAATGTCATTTCCACACAATGATAAACAATACGGAAGACATCCTCACAACATGACATTAAATTTCATGTCCCAATGTTCTAACTGCCTGACATAAAAAACTATAAGGTACCCATGTATGGCTAAAAGGCACCATTTCCTTGCACATATACCATATCATGGGTTGGGAACTTAATCACAGAATGCTTGGACCTTCAGAGTTGGGCCCCGATATGACAATAGAGTAAAAATATCCCACCTAAAAACATGGTAAATATGTATACAGAGACTTCCAATTCAAAGAATAATCCTAGATTTCTATGAATAATCACTCCCTGAGTATTTCTGATGTGTCTAAACCATCCCTCTCCATTTGACAGATTTCGTGCTTTATGTGATCGTGGATCATCAAAACCCATCATGGCCTTTCGGAATGGAAGTTCAGTGTCCTGTAGACACTTTTCTTTGACTATGCACAGTATTCCCCAACAGATCTACTTATGTTTCCCACAAAAATGGCCCTTTAAAAAATGGAAAATTCATCCCAAGGAGAGGATTTTCCATTTTTTGTATTCCTAATGGCATCTAAGCACCATGTCATTCCTATTGATCCATTAACTCTTAAAGCCATGGATTACACATTCTTTCTTACTCACATCTCAGACATTTTATAAAACCCCATATCGATTACCCTATGGTTTCTTTGGGCTTCTACATAGATGTCCTGATCGAATTATGTTTAAACCACACGATATTCAGTACCCGGTATTCACCATTAGGCTAGGTCACATCCATGGGTATTTTACCTCATGACCCTGTGAAAGAAATAAATACCCATATGAAGGGTCAACATACACCCCTGCCTCATTGGTGAATTTGTATCCAAAACCTAAATGCTCAATCCATATTTTTGAATTTGATCCTCATAGGAATGAGACTTAAAATAACTACCTGCAGATTTATTCCAGTCATCACACGATAAATAGTGATATCAGAATATCATAATTGGATCCATATATGAAACACAAATGAACCATCCCTACCCACATATGGGTTAGACCAGGGTAATGAAATAACTCGCATGGGTGGGATTGATATTCCCTAAGAAATTCTTTGAATTCCTAATAATGTTAAACCTAAAAGTTCCCTTTTCATTCTTAGGAATGCACCTTTTTTATGATCCGTACTTGGTTTCTATAAAGTTATGAATCTCTATAATCCTACATGGCCATTGAAAATAGAATTCAAGTGTACTATGGACACCACTGTTGGAATATGATCATTTTCCTCATAGGATCTTCATATGTTTCCAAAAAGCAGTGGCCTACCATCCAAAGGAAAATTTGTCCTCAGGAGCGGCTCTTCCTACCTCTGTATTCCCTTACGACATTTATGTCCCATCTGATCCCTTGGATTTTGAAACCCCTTGGATTATAGTTTAAATATTTCCCCTCTAAATTACAAAAGTTTGTGGACTTCCTTGACAAACCATTATTGAGGAAATTAATATTTTATCCTTCTATATCCCAAGTAAGATGATTTCACAAAATGGTTCACAAATTTCATGGATTAATGATGTTAAACTGAACCATTCTTCAACCCTCCATTACAAAAGAAAAATTCATGTGGGAGATGTTATTCATCCAAAGTTGATAAAAATTCCCTTATTAATTTTAGACAACATTTCGTCAAAGGGCCACCCATTGTGGTACTCAACATCAAAATAAATCCATGGTTCTTTAAAAACTATTTTCCCATCAGAAATAGAATGCCAGTGTCTAATGGAAACCTTTTTTTACTATGCACATTATGACCCAACAGCTTTAAATATGTTTCCCATGAAAATGGAATGACAACCAATGGAAAATGCATCCTCAGTAGAGGATTTTCCAATCTCTGTATGCCTCATGGAATTCATTCCCATATCATATCCCTTATCCAGAAATCAAAATTCCTTGTCAAGAAAAAAACACTCATCCATGTGTGAAGGTTGTCAGTACATTCTCTATTAATGAATCCAAAATCAGGGTCTCTACCCTGCAATTCATGGTCAAAGATGTTCGACTTAAAACCTCAGTAATGATAGTCTTGTAGTAAAGAATGTAAACTATGAATGAAAATAATGTAATACATGTCATGGTGAAAACCCAAAAAGTTATCCTTGAATAATAATTGATTGTATGCTCGCTAAACATATGTTTCATATGGTTTAGGAAAACAATTGTTGAGAAACCAAACAATCAAGAGATATAGAACTTGTTAGGTCGATAACCTACAATGGGTGTCATAACAAAAAGTCAAGTTTTACCCAATATGACTGCACCACAAGCTTAGGAAAAATTTATGGAGATGAAGAAAAAGGCGTGATGTTTTTAGGGTTCTCCATGTTACCCTAGAAAGTGTCAAACTACAATCATTGATCCCCTTAATTTAGGAAACAATTAGAACATAACTTTATTATTCCTTTATCATGGATTTTATTTCAATTTTATTTGCAACTGATATTATTGTTTAAAATTAATTTGATCATAAATGACTATTATTGAAGTAAAAGGATAAAGGAGGAGTATTAGAGGAAAAAATATTTTCATTTTATTGAATAATGATATGGAGGGAACCAACAATTCAGAGCCACTCCATATGGTAATTACATGACTATTATAAAAGGTGTTACAAAAATTCCTTGAGTTGTATTAGTTTCTTATTTGACTGTTAAATGGTTTGATGCAGCCTTTGAAATTTAGTAGACTTGAGCTTCGCACCCTCCTATAATGCCTCTGCCTCTAGTGATGCCTCATGTCCAACCCTTTCCGCTTCATCCACTTACCATTTCCCCTTGTAATCTTTAACCACCACATGGGAAAATTCCCATTTATGGTGCTCTAATTCCCTACTAATCTACTCAACTTCCTTGTCAAGATGTTCCTCTAAGGACCTCTACCTTGTGACCTATCTCTACAACCCCATGACTACCCCATCTTGATCAGATTCTTTATTCATAAGTATTTTTATAGCAGCGGAAAGATAAGTCTCAATCTCTATAGTTAAAAGATGGGAATCAAGCATTCTAGCCACCTCCCTGATGGAAACCACCTATTTAAATATGTCATAGATGTCATGATAATCAAACCCCCAAAACAAAAAATTAGTTTTCTAACTTCAGCAGCTTCATTGGCATGTTAGCATGTAGGGTTCAAGAAATTAACCTCCAAATGACTTTCCAAGACCTCTATAGGACGGGTCGAAGGCTGACTAAGTTCTCTCGATCATCTACATAATCACTTCCTAATGATGAAATATATTTATCAACGAATTTCACTAGGGGTGTCTAATTTAATAGTTGCAGCATAACTGGATCCCTCATTAGCATCGTCCCTGACAGTTGTGACAGAGGGAAAGATTGAAACACCCGCCACGAGCACTGGTGCTTGAAGTTATGATCCTGAAATTGGAAAGGAAACCAATAAACATCTTTAAGCCTAAAAATATTGGAATAATGGATAGAGATATGAGGACTTTTACTGTAACCTCCACCTATTGAAGCATTGATTCCTTCAACCTCTATGGAGACCTCATCACCCGGTAAAGTTGTTACTTTATACTAGATATGAAGGATACACTGATAATCAGTTAGAAGAATTCGTGGCCTGGGTATATGCCCAACCAAAAAAGAAACCTCTATGGTGGCCTCCAGGATATCACTTACTAGGATCAGGCTTACATTGATAATCATCCCGGAAAAAGGTGTGATGGCCAGCCACAAAATACTGGGTGCTGAGATCATGGTATCTCTTATGATGAAATGAAATGTAACAATAGCCCAATATAATTTCTTAGGAGTTTTTATAACAAACTTACTTTTTTTAAAACCTATAAGGGAGTAATATCAACTTTATTGGTGGAAGTATGTTCTTCAAAATGCATTCCCTCTATAAGGGTGATGTCCAGCTGGTTTGGAGTAGTTGAATCCACAAAACCGGGAATCCCGTCAATGTACAGGGGTGATCGAGACTCCTCACATAGCTCTGTTATGGTTTTTAGGGTCATCCAATATTATTCCATGGTGGTGAGATCTGCTTGTTCGGTTGGGACTTCAACATCTAAATTCTCCTCCACCATTGGGACAGCAAACATCTAATCAGGGGAAACTGCTTTTTCATGTTGTCCTTCTTCAGCAACAGAAGGGATATGATCCATATATGAATAGGAAACTGCCGCTTGGTCATTTATTTTTCATGAATAAAAATAGTCACATGTCAATTGTTTATAAAGATACATTTCATGGTATTATTACTAGATAAACATTTGTTTGTGTTACAAGTAATCCCCCTCATGATACGCTTCAATGGTTGAGATGTCTGTGGAAATTTCCTAGTATGCCATGGGTATGGATCTCTAGAAAACATATCAAGTGAAACCAAAGGATTAAATTCCCATAAAGGGTCAGAAATGATTACCTCCATATCCTTGGAAGCACCAACAGAACCTTCCTAACCAACCCCACACCCGAAGGTATATAATCCCTACCTATGGTTCCTCTAGGGGTGTATATTGGTCAAGGATCCATTTTTCGAGACTCCTTATGCTCCTATGAATGTAAATAAAGTAATGTTAAGAATATATATAGTAATAAATGTCATGGATTGTGAATTAAATTATCTCTCCCCCAATATCCATCTATAGCAAGAGTACCACCATCCAAGCCACCTCTTCAGACCAAAAAGGTATGTTCTTGGGAGCATTGAGGCATTTGACTATTTCACTCATATAAATGGACACCTCATCTGAATGTTCTTCAGTAGAAACAAAATAAGGGGGTGATGGCTCCCCCAAAACCTATATGGTCATAGCATCCACCTAGAAGCATCATCAAAATTTCTTCATTCAAGGAGTTCATCCTCAATTTATCCCAAACCATCCATGATTCTAGAAAACCATCTATAATAGGGATTTCTAGCACTGGAGGATCGGCCTAGAGAAGTGAAGAAGATTTCATTAATCATAGTTTCTTACTGGGTGCCTCCTTAGTCCTAAGACCATCTAGAGATGAATGCTTACAGAATCCTGAATGTGAGAAACGAGCTTCCCTTACCTCTCCATAGAAGGAAACCCAATAGTATCATCACCCTCTCTGTCAGACTCTGAACACAACATCGAAAGTACCCAAGGAGTGTATTTATGGCAACTGTACTAGTCAAAGATTAGGGTTTCAAGTTCCTGACATTAACTCACCACCCTCTTGGGTTCCTCATTATAACAAATGTTAGCATGTTTTTAAACATGGTAAAGATCAATAAGGGGGACCGCCCTTTCTTGGAGAAACTTTCACAAGGCACGAGGGGACTAATCACCAATATAATGATGACCATTGAAGATATATCATTCATTTCAGGCCATTGGAATATTATCATCACATAGCATTTGTTGTCGGTATCTAGTGGTAGACTTTATAACTATTGAGGTCACACCAGAAGGTCTCAAGACCTTCCATGGTAGGGGACTGATAAGTATTCAAAGAACTTTACCTAGTCAGGAAAATGCAACAAATTCCATTTTATTCTCCTTCCTCTTAGACTTAGACGTCATGGGATTTATAACAATGGGAACTAAATTTGAAAAATGAACAGTTGGATATGAAATATAGACATCATCATAACCTTTTGTAAGGAAGGGCACAAAACCCTCAGAATTTGGGAGCTTAACCTTTCACCGAGTGTCCTCCCGGGTGAACATTATCCATATTTTACAGGCTATCATTAGATTTTTCTCCATGAAGGCATTGTTAAGAGTCGGGGACACAACATTTGAATTATTTTAAGTTAAAGGCTGAATCTTCAAGGTATGTATCCCTCATAGATAAGATCCCTATCAATTCTGGGGATTTATATACTATCCTTCAACTAAAAGAGGTACTATAAGTTAACAATGATTTTGGATTCTAAATTCCTGATAGTTATAGTGGTGGAATCATAAGTAAGATATGTGAAGTGATCATGTTAGTTGATTCGACCCATCATTTCTCGATCATTCTTTTAAGTCTAGTTTTCCTGTTTATCTTGTGTTGTCCCACTTGCTAGAATAACCCCACTGGTGCTATGAATATATGATCGAAGAAAATAGTAAGGAATCACCATGTAATTGATAAACGTATAACTGAACATTTGGGCTCCTATACAACCACAAAGGATTTTGAAGGGCCTAATCATCCACTAAGGTAAATTTATATTGTTCATCCATCCAAGTAGGTGTTTAATTTTGGACAATAAATGAATGGAAAGTTTAATGCATTTTCGGGTGGCCAGTTGGGCCTCCAAATAAATTTCTACGACTCTTACACCGCCAAAATTATGTGCTGGTAAGAGTCACCCTTTAAAAAATTTATAAAGTGGCTACTAACCAAAATAAATGGTCCACATTAGGTATGAGTGTCCATCCCCATTCATAGAAATATCCCTCCTCCAAGATGGTCTAGTAGGTTTATGCATTGCTCAAGTTTCCTTAGATAGATTGGACCTAGGTCTATGAACATCATGCTCTATGGCACTCTGTGTTGAAAATGCACTAATCCACATCGAGAAGGAGAATTCTTGTTTCAGGAATAGCTCATCGTCCTAAAAAAGTGTTTTCTGCTTGAGCAACAAAAAATTTTACCCAAAGGAGGAGTCCTCTCCTCTTCATCCTAGGGGGATGCAAGTGGTAGAAACTCTTCACACATGTCCCTAATGATGGGGACCCTAGAAATCAACTGAACCTCTGAGAGGATGATGTCAACCTCCCCTTGGGTCAAATGGAATGTATTGGTGTCTGGACTCTACCTTCTCAAAACAACTGAGATCAGGGAATTATTTTGATGAGTATAAGTCATGGATACCAAGAAAACCCCATATAGACCCACAATCATTAATTTGACCTGGAATTCTTAGCAGCTTTGATGATCCCAGAAGGGACACCCTAATCTAAACCAAATGAACACCTGTAGTGTGGGTCCCTTTAAGAGGACCATAAATGTTGTTCAATTTTTTTCGTCCCTCTGAGCAATGCTATGATGGAAATGGGATATCTGGTTTGGATTTCGTCATTCCCCTCCAATGTTCGAGGATCATAGTTCAATAAAGACCTTATAGAGGTACATTTCCCTATGAATCATCCTTTTTGACAAGATGAGATCCTTCGAGATAGTGTCGCTAAATATCTGGGCGGTGAGTAGGTTGACCACATGAGGCTCCAAGATAATTGTGTCATAATGTATGCCAAATCTATAAATGGTAAGCCTTTCTGAGATCAAATATTCATTTTGACCCCCAGTAAGTACTTTTACTAAAGACTGATGCAGCGGGGAGATAGGGATTTTGTCATCAACAACACTTTATATTGCTTTCTATCTTCCATAATTAGTTCAAAAGGGGAGTGGCGGCAATGTTAGCAACAACAACATCAGAAGAGAATCCTTGAGGAAGATCCATCTCCTTCCTAAAACAAAATGACTGTTAAAATGTTTCAGTCCAATTAAAATGATTCGGAAAAAAATTCCAAAATGCCAAAGGACCAAATGTGTCTGCCCAGCATAAGACTCCCTGTACTAAAGCCTAAGAATGGTTTGTGGATTTTATCCCCCACAAACAAGTAGTGCATGGAATTCCCAACAAGATGATGTCCCGTGAAGTGTTGGCCAGTGGGTTGATCAGATCATGAAATGGAAAGGCCTCTACCGAGCCTCACAATGTAGATATTGATTGTTCATAATTTGGAGATCTCAAACCTAGTTTTGAAATATAAATATTATTTCACCATCTTTGAAGTTAATTCTTCAAGATATGGAGGACACATAACATCTTACAACATGTAATTTTAGACTAATGTTTGAGAAATCCAAAGTTCGATTTGTAAATCCAAAGGGAAGTCATCGACTGAGGTGACTGTGAAGAGTATGTGATTCTCATAACGCAAGGCACAGTTTGTGGATGCGGAATTTCACAAAGGAGATGGTACGTGGAAGCAAGGAAAGATGAGGGTGATTTGCATAGTACATTTCATTGGGAAACTAGGTAAAAGACAAATGTCATGGGCCCCCTATATATAGTTGTGGTCCCCAAATGAGTCCACCTATGTACCAAAAATCTATTCAGTTTGGGGATGTTTTCTACATCATAATAGCCTCCTCTTCATTCAGACTAGAACCTATTCTGACGGGGGCATTTGTAAGGTCCTGAAAAATATGAAAAGGGAAAGAAAATACTCCCATAATATTGATAAAGGAAATGGATGATTATGGGGATGAAAATTGAAGGAAAATATTAAAGGAATCAAATTTGGAAAAGGGCTTAAACTTGTCTGCATACTAGTTACCGGGAACGGTCCCTGGAAGGCACAAACCGTGAACTGAGAAGTATTTGAGGGGCCAGCGAAACGATGGACTGTGATGCGTTGGTTTGAGAACAAGGAAGATCATGGGATGAATCAGGAAAGGTGTTGGTCCACCATGAACCAAAACTTTGGAAGAATATAGGGGGAGAAATTTCAACTGTGAACCACGTCGTTAGCAAAAACACGATGAAGAGGTACACCCCCACCTACCATCCTTTTGGACTGAGAAGTTCATGGATGAGGTAAGGATGAATATAGCCCCATGAAACACATTGTTCGCAGAATTGAGGCGGTGATTTTGGTCGCCATGAACCACAACAATGTAGCTTCAGTTGACCGTGTCATCTGCAGTTCATATGATCCCCCCATGGGGTTCCAAAAAAGGTGTCATGTTCAAGTTGATGCGGCCTCCTCAACACTTTATAAAGGACCCCAAGGTGAGATGATGATAGCTTCTAGTTTATGAAAGAGATGGGAGTCTATGGATGGATGAATTAAAATGAAAAAATGTGGTGTAGTGTGAAACCATGAACCATTCCCAATAGGTATAAATATGTCTCAAACAATAAAAAGAAGAATGCATAATAATACAGGATAATTGTGAACCTAAAAGGAGAACTGAGAAACATAATCCCTTTATGGATGAACTTTTCATGAACTATGAGACTAATGTCCCTTATTTAATCTGGTATACCATGTAGCACAAATCTACGTGGACGAAACACTTCCTGGTGTATCATTCCACTACAAAGATGGACTCTGGAACCACATGACACCAAGGTCTGTGAACAGAGCCTGAGTCCACGTACCACCATAGTATGTGGACAACACCCAGATATGTGTACCACTATAGTACATGGACCACACCTATATCTGCATACCACTCTAGTACATGGATGACTCTTCCACCACATTGAAAAATGAAATTCGAAGGTTACCCCACCTCAACTGAACAAATATGATGGACTCCACCTTTTTTATCATGTTTTAATGATCAAAAATCATGCAAATCATGATAATTATTCTAATATTCTTCTTATGTGAAATATCAAATGTTATGGTTAATCTTGTTCTATTTTTTTATTATACCAAAAATTATGTTTAATCCATTCTATGAACATTACTACATAAGACTCTATACAGATATTTGGCTAAGTATGAGAAACCGTACTTCTGAAAACGGTATTGGATTTTGGAAATTTCTAAGACACTGTGACCCAGAAATTGTGACCCAGACACCACTGTACTCCTAATACCGTGACTCAATCATTGTTCAATGTTTTAAAAAATGACTAGACACCTCTACTAAAGACATAGTGATTCGAACACCGTATCTATACTAACGTTTCCTGATCTCAATGTAGTTGTGTCACCATAAATATCCCACCAATCAAAGGCAAAAGAGAAGCCACCATTTCCCAGTGCCACCATTTCTGAGTGATATCTTTTCGAGACAAACGGTGACACCTCTCTTAATATTTTTTTGTCATTTTCAATTTAATTTATAACGGGCTGATATCTTTATTGTTTCATTGAATACATGTCCCAAGAATTATGTGGTACTAGGTGTAAAATACATGAATCCTATCAGCTTCAACATACAAATCCCTAATTAAAAGGAAGATAAGCATGGATAAAGAGTATGCAGTAGCAAATAGTGAAAATGAAAACTCATGCATGCAATAATATTACACTGAATAATATATAAATCACTATCGATCCTTAAACACTAAACTACCATAGATCAGAGCCTCAAAAAGCTTCATAGTACCAACTAAAAGAAGAACATGAGATACATAACTCACGTTATCGAAGTGGAATCCAAAGAACTAGATTTTTGATACAATATCTTTGAAAAGGGGAATTGATATTTGCATCTGATTCTTCCCACAAGTCCAGAGCTGCATATATAAATAATCAGATCATTTCTAATCCTTTCTCATCATCTTTGCTATGTTTTTTTACTGTTTTTACCTTTCGAGATGTCTGTGTGATTCTGTATTAAAACACACATTGTATCTTGTATTGACCTGAAGGATGCAAGATATCCTTCTTATCACATATTCTTATGTCTATTTACTCCCACATATAAGTGTGGAAGAGGTCCTTTTGGGACCTGGTTGCTTATTACCACAAAGAACAGTGGAAGAGATAATCTGACCTAGACAGTCCTATGTACTGTTGATTACCCTAATCCATGGTGTGGATAAACCTTATTAATATAAACTTCTTAGTGGAAGGGGATCACCATGTGGAGCGGATTACGTCTTTTCTTGATACTTGACCACTTTTTTTCCACTGAGTCATTTAATTTATATTTTATCTACTTTACTGTATATTTTATAAAAACTATATTTTTCATTGAGGGTTAGTCTTGGTTAGATGTTATAACTATTATTCTTTATCATAATACCTTCAAAAGATGTATCAATAAATCATAGTGATATTACTGAGATTAATCAATCTTATGAGAATTTATTTAAACAATCAATGTATTATAACCGAATTACTTATATTAAATGCCATGTATTAATTTTATTGGGGAAATTTTTTTAGTGAATTTTTAATAGAAATTTTATAGATACTCAATTCACCCCCCCCCCCTACTTGAATACTCTACTCCGATAAACATTCGGTATTAGAGGAACTTATTATTTTTAAGGATCTATTTTAAAATATTTTAAACTATGATTTTAGTTTTACTTTAAATATCTTTAAATATTTGTTAGTTCTAAATTTATATATCTTTAAAAGAGTATCTCTATTATGAATAATATACAAGAATGTTTTGAAACAAATAGACCTCCATTTATTAATGGAACTAATTATGAAAAATGAAAAATTAAGATTATAATTAATTTAGAAAGTATGGGTTTTGAAATTTGTTTTAAATTGTAGATTAGTATAAAATTACTAATACTGATAGAACTACTTTTGATGACCCACCTAATACTACTTATAAAAATAATTCCAAATCTATGAATGCTTTATACTTCTCTATAAGAGATGATTATTTTAACAGAATTTCTTAATGTAAAAAATCCCACTAAATAATGTATACTTTTTCTATTTCACATGAAGGAACTTATAGTGTTAATGAAAAGAGACTTAACACTTATAATATTAAATATGAAAATATCAAAATGAATCCTGGTGAGCTTGTTTTTGAAATGTATCATTTTTTGAACAAAATTGTCAACACAATGATCTCTTTGGGAATAAAAGTTACAGACAAAGAACAAATCATGAGGATTCTAGGATTCTTACCAGATATATGGAGAGGAACTTCTATCTATATTAGAGATTAATGTGACATCAGAAAATTACATGTCAATGAACTAATTGGTAAACTAATGATGTTTGAAGAAGAGCTGAAAGATAAAAATGATATATGAGGATGAACCCAAAAGAAAATTTGTGGCATTTAAGACCACTACTTCTAAACAACATGAAAAGTAGAAACTAAAATCCTATGTAGAAAGTTCTAGTAGTGAATAATCGTCACACAACAGTGATGAGGAGATGGATCAATTAGCCCTAATGTTTATGAAATTTTACAAAAGGATGAAATTCATAGGAAATACTCACTATAAAAGAAGATATTATCACAAAAGAAGCTAGAATAAGGATTGGAAAATAGATGATAGGTTTATTGAGATATTATGTTATGAAGGTAAGTTAAAGGGACGTGTAAATGATGATTTTACAAAGCTCAAGTACAAAAGTAAATATTTGTAAAAAGATATAATGTATAAAAAGGAAATGAAAGCAAATTGGAGTTCTTCTGAGGACATATCAAGTGACTTAGAGTTTTCACATGATGAATAGGATAATAAATCCAACATGTGTATCATGACAAACACATCTGAGATGACCCTATAATATCATACAAGAAATTCATATTTTTCTAGAGAAGAAAGTGATTCTAAATATATGTGAGGAGAATAAATGTTTGAGTATTTAAAAATGCTTTAGCAGACATGTAATGTACTAAATGATAAATAAATGTCTTTAAATAAATATATTTTTCTTACCTCAACTATAAAATCGGATCTTGTTGTAGAAAAATAGAAAATGTTGAATTACTCAATGAAAAAAAATTAATTAATGATATCTAATGAGAAATGGGATATAGACCATGAATGGTTTACTAATGGTTAAGATACCTTGGTAAAAATTATAGTTATGAAAATTTCCCCTAAATACACTACTCGTGTTGGCTGTCAACCTGGTGAAATAAATTTTTGAAAAACAAATTTTTTCAAGATCTAGAGCATACAACTTTACTCATAGTTCAAAACACCATTCTACTAGTTCAAACTATGATACATCCTCTATTGTTTCTAGCTTTTCTGAATAAAAAATAGATATTATTTCTCAAATAAATTACAAAATTATTATAAGAAACCTATGAGGTAGATTTTGGATCGTAATAATGTGTTACAAATATTATAGAACCTAAAAAAATAAGAGTACCAATGTCTATTTTTATTTGAAAATTTTGTAGGAATTTTTTTTGAAGAGCTCCTGTAAAAGATTATGGTACATGGACAATGAGTGTTCAAGACCCATAATAGGAGACAATTACTATTTCCATAACCTAATAAATATTAATTGATGAAATGTCACTTTTTGTAATAGTTATAAAAGATAAAATCATTAGCCCATTCCAAATCAGTAACTCTAAATCAGCTTTAATTTCTAAAGAACATTTTTTGATGTACTGAAATATAATCTTTTCAGAATTTCACAAATATGTCATGATGTATTTCATGTTAAATTTGAAAATTATTCTTGCAACATTTTGTATTCTAAAATCAATTTCTATTTTATACATTAAGAAATGAAAATGTATATTCTTTTAACTTATATTCTTTAGTTTCTCAAAATTCATCATGTTTATGTGTATTTATCATGGAGCCTTCGATTTGGAATAGAAGTCTAGGACATTGTAATATTCACTCCCTTAGAAATCTAATAAGAAATAATTTCGTCAAATGACTACCAAACAAGATTTTCCAAATGATAAAGTGTATAATCCCTATCAAAAGGAAAAAAACACAAAATTTCCCTCATACCAATGAAATAAGTTTCATCTTCTAAACCTCTTGAGTTGTTTCACATGGATTTATTTTGATCAACTATAGTTTCTATTTTAAATGGAAATATCAATGTTTATGTTCTTGTAGATGACAATTATAGGTATACTTGGACCTTCTTATTATCTCACAAAAGTGAACCCTACTCTCATTTCACCAAGTATTCTAAAATTATAGAAAATACTAGTGGAATTAAAATTAAATTTCTAAGAAGTCACCATGGTATTCAGTTTAATGTCAAGAGTTCAAATCCTTTTTATCACAAAATGGATACAGTCATAATATCTCTGCCCCTAGAACACCTCAAAAAAATAGGGTTGTAGAAAGAAGAAATAGGACCTTCTAAGTAATTTCTAGAACAATTCATAATGAATATTACTTAACTATTTATTTTTTTAGCTGAAGATATAAATACAACATTATATATTATTAACAGATTTTTCATTAGAAATATTCTTAAAAGAAATCTATACGAATTGTGTATCATTAGGAAACCAAAATTAAACTACTTCAATGATTTTGGTTGTAAAATTTTAATTCTTAATACCATGTGAAATTTTAAAAAATGTATATCCATGAGTGATGAAAGTATCTTTATAGAATATACAATCTCTATTAAGGTATAGAGTTTTTAAAAAAAGAACTAAATGTGTGGAAGAATTTATCCATGTGAATTTTGATGAGACAGATCCACATGAACCTAAGACATTTCTATAGAATATTGAGAATGATATTTAAAATATAGACATTAATGCTAAATCCTCTAACTATCCTATAAAGGAATCTGTGAAAACATCCATTTCTGGAAATGCTCCAGATTAAATCCATAATTAACCAGAACTAGGTGATGAACATGAAATAACTAGACCTAACTTTCCTAGTCCAACTAGAACCCTTAAAAACTATCCCTTAGATACTATAGTTGGATATCTAGATAAAAGAACACAAACTATAGATTCTTTGATAAATTCAATTGAACATCACACATTCTGGTCACAACTATAAGCTAAAAACTCACGGATTCTATCAATGATGAATTTTTGGTGATGGATATGTAAGAAGAACTTAATCAGTTTGAAAGGAACAATATTTAGAAAATTGTTGATAGACCTCAAGACCTTTTTACTACTGCCACTAAGTGGGTGTTTAGAAATAAAGTAGATGAAGCTGGTAACATAGTTATAAAAAAGGATATATTGTATTCAAAAGGTTATAGTCAAAAAGAAGGAATAGACTATGTGGAGAACTTTTCACCAATAGCTAAACATGAAGTCATTAGAAGAATTCTTGCATATGGAAAACATTTGATTTTTAAACTATATCAAAATGATGTAAATATTGTATTCATAAATAGGTATATGTATTAGGATTTTTTTGTTGAACAACCTCCTCATTTCACAAATCCTCACATTTCAAATCATGTTTTTAAAATATCAACATATTTTAGTTGTTTAAAACAATCCCCAAGAACTTGGTATGGCAGATTAAGTACTTTCCTTATTTTCAGTGGTTTTAAAAAAGGTATAGTTGATTCTACTCTTATTTATAAAACGAATTTTCAATGATGTATTATTAGTTCAAATAAATGTTGATGATATTATTTTTCGAACATAAAAAAAATCCTTTATCTATTATGTTTTCAAAAATAATGATAATTGAATTCGAAATGATTTTAATGGGTCAACTAAAAAAATTTCCTGGATTTAAAATATTCTAAAATAAATATTGTATTATTTTAAATCAATGAAAACATACTATACATCTTCAAAAAAATTTGGGCTTGGACTGCACTAAAAGTAGTGATACTACAATTACTACTACTTGTATGTTGGATCTTGATGAAGATGAAAAATAAGATGATCAACCCACTTATAGAGGAATGATTGGATGCTAACTCTACCTAACTTCTAGTCGACCTGATATTTTTTTTAGCGTATGTATGTGTGCTTTATTTAAAAAAAACCACTTTACAGTATCATTTAAATGCTATGAAAAGTATTTTCAAATACCCCAAACAAACACCCAATCTAGGATTTTTCTATCCTAGAAGATCATAATTTGAGTTAGGTAGCTATTCTATTGCTAATTTTGGTGGTTTTAAGTTAGATAGAATAAGAACCTCTAGAACCTTTCACATTTAAGGCATGTGTGTAGTGTCGTGGTGTAGTAATAAAAAAACATTGTTGCATTATCTACTACTGATGATTAAAATATAGCTACTGGCAGTTGTTGTACAGAAATTCTATGGATAAAACACACACCACTAGACTATGGATATAAATTGAAACATGTACCTATAAATTGTTATAATACAAGTGATATTAATATTTCAAATAATAATGCTTCACACTCATAGAAAAATCATATTTATTTAATATATCAATTTTAAATAGATCATTATAAAAAAGGTGATATGACTTTGGAATTCATTGGAACTGAACATCATATTGCGGATATATTCAATAAAACATTAAATTATGAAATGATAAATTACATCATACATTAATTTGGAATGATAAATCTTAAGTATAAAGTTTATCATCTCAAATATACTGTTTCACACTTACAATTTCAGAACTTATGGTTTTCTGATTTGTAGTTTCAGAAGTTACTATCTTAGAATTACAATCTCACAGTCACATTTTCACAAGATATTGTTTTCAAGTTACTGTATCATATTTACAGTCTCATAGTTCCCATATCTCTGTTACAATCATTCACATACAATCTCAAAGGATATGGTCGCACTTTTTGGAGTCAAACAGTAAGGATGACACAGTGAAAACCTATTCTGGTCTCACCGCAAAGACTCAGTTTTTTTGTTTTCATTATTTTTAGTTCCTATATCACTTTGATGATTATTTTATTATTCTTTTAATGTGATTTTCAGGATGTTTTGACATCCAAAATGATTAAAACCCAATATCATTCAATCTTTTCATCACTCTAGCTCTCTTCTCTCGAAACTGAAACATCTATCATTCAAACATAAAGTCCTCTATCAGCTCTTCAACTCTCTTGAACCCAAGTTGAATTCCAAGAATGAATCACCCATCATCATCAACTCCTGAGAAGTGTATATTTCATAAGAACATGAAAAGGGCACCGAAAGTAGTAGTTGAAGGACCTTTGAATCCGAATATTATTTATAGAATAGTAGTTCCTGAAATTATTTTCATTACGAAGTGGTTGCTGAAAAATAAGTCACTAGTTTTGAAGGTACTGGAAGAGCAGGGATGTCTGAACTAGTTTACAAAAGAATCAAGATTGATTTATCCAAAATGTGTTTCTCAATTTTTCCAGTATGTCCAATTTTCATTTCATACTAATGATTGATTTATTTTAAGAATTTAGATTAATGGTAAAAGGTGGCATTTTTCCTCGGGGTTATGGGTTGGTTTCCTAGGGATACCACGTGATGGAATATGGGAGGATCATTAGCGAGAACCTCCTCCTCCAAGTTATATTTTCATCTTAGATGAATCATTGGGAAGTCTAACTAGAAATAAGAATAAAATAAGGGTAATTTCAGGAGATCTGAGTGGTGAATAATGTTTTATATTTATCTTTATCCAGAATATTTTTATTCCACGGAATGATGTTCTTTTACTCTTATGTATAATGATGTATTTTGGATACATATTATGTAAAAGGGGAACATGATTAACCTATGTAAGTATTTTATACTTTACATGTGTTAATTCATTAATACAACTTCAAAGTATACCTCCTTATTATATTAAATATTAATCTCCACAATGTTGTATTCTATAGGAGCAGTTATCATAATGAATAAGTCATTGAATGATATGTGTTATATATCTATGTGTATATATTCAGAATTATGAGGATAATCTATAATCCAAGGAAAAATATTAGGAAGGGGAAAATGAAAGGATGTATGAAAATTATAATCCCATTAAAAATCCCTCAAGTCCAAAGGACTAGCATGACCTAGGACTAGTTTCTAATGAGTTGGTGGAATACTCAAGTCAAGAAGAAATGGATGCAGAAGCTGCAACTGTGGACATAAAAATCATAGAAGAAGAAGATAGTGGCTTACTTGAACAACAAGTTGATGAACAAAAAGTTGGAGAAGAAATAGTTGATGAAGGGTTTGTCTGTAAAGAAGGAAGTATTGCTGGTCTGAAAGAGAAAGACATTATTGAAGAACATCTTAAAGAACCTGTTGCTGAGAAATGTCCTACAATTTTGGAATGTTCTGAAGAAAAAGTTGATCCATAATTAATCATGTCAGCTGATTAAAGAATGGTCCAAGCCTTTCAGCATTCTAGAACAAATATGGGTGATCCAATCATTGATGCAAGTTTGAAAATAGAACAAGATACTGTGCCTCTCACTGTTAGAGAAAATTCACAAATTGAGGGGGTGAAATACCCCATTCTATAAAATAATCAAGTATGAAGTTCTGTTGAGACAATCCCTATGGACCATGTGTTTAAAATACCTAGCTATTTTTATGTCTCAGACTCTCAAGTAGCCTCAATGAGAAGAATATATCTTATAATATCTTTTCAATTGAAATCATTTTCTCTACTGAGAGTAATACCATCTATGGAGATCGAATCTATTGTGGTATCTAAACCAGAGATTTCATAAGAAGCTCCTGGATGTGAAATCCATGAGAACATAAAATTTTTGGTGAAAATATGTTTTCTTTATTTGAGAATCTTCTAAAATCTAACATTCTTCTTGTAACTCATCTAAGTGAAAATGATGCAAGTATGCTTTTGGAAACACTTATTTGGAAAACTCAACCTTGGATGTTCCTGGAAATTTATTAAGTAAGAATTGAAAATTGGCACCTATGTGAGGATGTAAAATCTTTAATGTATTTGGTGGAGTAACTGAAGAAAGTGTATGAAATTGATGAACCTCATGTTGCTCGATTCAGCACAGAAGATGCTAACTAGACAGCCAAAAAGGTTGCAACACATATCTAACCAAATATTGTCTCTGTTGTTGGGAAAATAATATCCATCAATGTAATTTTGGAAGAATAAATTTGAAAATCGGCATCATCAATTGATGACTTTCCTAGTATCTTCAAGGATGTTGTTGAAACTGTTTTCACAAGTCTTCTAGCACCATTTGTAGCCATCAATGATCCTTCCTCCCCATCTAGGACTAATCAATCATGTATATTTCCAGAAAGTTAAGGTCTGATAAAGGTTATCCGATAATATCATAAATCTTTGAAAATTCATTTTGTTTAGGAAATCCTCCCTAAAATGTTCCAAACTAGTGATCATGTCCATAACATGGTTCGATTATACTCTAAGGGAGATTCTACTACCTATGATGAGATTAAAAATAAGGTGGATTAACACTTCAAGTAGATATATACAATGTATCAAGAGATAATTCATTTCAAGTATTTTATAAAGAATTTAAAAATTCTTCCTGTGACTCAAGTGTTTAAGGACCAAGTGCAAAAAATAATAGTGTTCACACCTACCTTGGTGAAGTAATTTGATAATAAATATGATTTCGAGAAGGCAATGAAATATGTGTGGATTTCATCACTATTTTAATCATTTTTATGAAGCCCTATCTCTATGTGAAAATCATTGTTGTAGTGGCTCCAGCAGCTTCTACCTTAAGGCATGGTTCCACCTCTTCCTCTTTGTCTACCTTTTCCCATCCTACCATGTCTGTATCATAGACTCTGAGATATATCATATCTGTTATTCTTGTGAAATCCATGACTTAGTCTTCAACCAAACCAAATATTTCACATTCTTCTTTCGAAGGTGTGCCTCTTCCTTCTCCCACCATTCGATCACTCACAACTACCCCCTCTTATTCCCCTCATGTGGCTGCTTTTGCAGATTCTTCAAAGGTAAAAGATAAGTCTACTTCCTCTGAATAAAAGACATATTTCATAGGAATGTTCTTCATTTTCTGTTTTTGACCTATGTCTGTACTGAATTCTATCTTATTTTTCAATGAAATGATCCTTATTTTTTTGAGTATAGGGTTTATTAACATCTTATTTTTTTCTTATTTATTTCTTTTTGATTGTCCCAAAAGGGGGAGAAATAGGAAAGAAATGATTTATTCACTATTCTAATAGTTCATACATTCCATGATTTGTGATCATCAAAAAGGGGGAGATTGTTGGACTCCTCCTATTTGATCATGTTTTAATGCTTACAAATCATGAAAATCCGGATAATTATGCTAATAATATTCTTATGAAGAATATCAAAAGATATTCTTAATATTGTTCTATTTTGCTTTATTATACCAAAAATTATGTTTAATCCATTCTTTGAATATTACTGCTTAATAATGTTTATACATTTTTGTCTAAGTCTGGGAAACACTAAGTCAGACACCGGTTCTAGATTTTCGCAATCTCATAGACAATATGACCCATACACTGTGACCCAAAAACTGTGACCTAGACACTGTCACCCTGACACCGTACTCACGATACCATGACTCAAGCACCATTAAAAGTTTTAACAATGGACTTGTCACCGCTACCAGAGACATCGTGATTCTAACACCGAGTATGTGCTACTGGTTTATAATCCCAATGCAGTTGTGGCACTGTAATTGTCTCACCAATCAAAGGAAAAGGAGAAGACACCATTTCATAGTGACACTATTTCCATGTGATATCATTTCAATACATACTGTGACATCGTTCTTTAATCATTTTTTATGTTTTTAATTTAATTTATAATGGTCATATTCAAGTTTTTGAATGGAACTGACATCATTAATGTTTCTTTGTAGACATGTCATTGACAGTATGAGGTACGAGGTACAGAATACTTGATTCATGTCGACTTCAACATATTCACCCCTAATTAAAAGTATGATAAGCATGGCTCAAAAGTATGTAGTAGCGAACAATGAAAAAGAAAACAAATTCATGCAACAACATACCACTAAAGAACACATGAAGAACTCTCGATCCCTGAAGGATTAACTACCATATATTATATACTCAAACATCTTCATATTACCTTGTAAAATTAGAATAAGATCTACATAGATCACATCATAAAACTAGAAATCAGAGCCCCAAACTTGTGATACTCTATTTTTCACAAGAGGACTCAAGATTTGCATTTTCTTCATCCCACAGGTCAAGAGATATATAAAGTTACACTCAGAGCATTTATAATACTTTATCATAATCATTTATCTATTGGGTATTGTTTTTAGCTTTTGAGCAGTGTGTGTGTGTGTATTAAAATAGACATTATCTCCTGTATTAAACTGAATGATACAAGATACCCTTCCTCTAATATTTTCTTACATCTATTTACTCCAACAGATAAGTGTGGAAGAGGTCTGTGTGTGACCTGGTAGCATATTATGTTAAAGAACAGTGGAATAAATCGTGTGACCTGGACAGTCCTATGTAATATTGTTTACCCTGATCCATAGGTCTGCATCAATATTATTAATATAAACTTCTTAGTGTTGGGTGATCACTAAGTGGAGTTGATTATATCATAGCTTGAGACTAAAACACTTATTTTATTAGCTATGTAATTTAAATTATATTTTCACTACTTTACTTTATATTTCATAAAAACAAGATTTTACTTTGATAGTTAGTCTTGGATAGAAGTTATAACTTTTTTATAGATTAGAATAGCTTCCAGAGTTGTATCAATAACTCATAGTGATATTATTTAGAACTAATCAATCTTCTGAGAAGTTATTTGAACAATCAAACTATGTTAAACCTTTTACCTTGATTAACTGGCCTATATTAATTTTTTTGGGGAATAATTTATGTGAATTTTTAACAGAAATTTTTATAGATACTCAATTCACACCCCCCTCTCGAGTACTCTAATCTGAACAACATTCGGTATCATATGAACTTATTCTCATTATGTCCTTGTTTTAAAATATTTTCAACAGTGATTTTAGTTTTACTTTAAAGATCTATAAATTTCTGTTAGTTATCAATTTCTAACTCATTAAAAGTATCTCTCTATTATGGATAATATAATAGAAGTTTCTTCAAAAAACAGACCTCTATTCATTAATGGATATAATTATACCAAATGGAAAATTAACATGAAAATGCATTTAGAAAGTATGGGTTTTGAAAATTGGTCTTCAATTTTTGATGAGTTTAAAATTACTGCAACTGATAGAACTATTTGGGATAAACCATCTACAACTTATTATTACTATAATTTCAAATCTATGAATGCCTTATACAGCTCTTTGGGAGATGAGGAATTTAACAAAATTTCTCTATGTAAAACAGCCCATGTAATTGGGATACTTTATCAATTTCACATGAAGGAACTTCACTGTTTAGGAAATGAGAGTTTACACTTATAATATTAAATATGATTACTTTAAAATGAATCATTTTTATACTACATTTGATATGTATCTCAGGTTCAACAAAATATTCAACACAATGATCTCTCTAGGATGAGAAGACACAGTCAAAGAACAAATCATAAGGATTCTCATGTTCTTACATGATAGATGGAGAGGAACATCTGTCTCTATTATAGATTCTTGTGACACCTTAAAATTAACTATCAAATAACACATTGGGAAACTAATTGTGTACGGATAATAGATGGAAGTCAGCAAGGAAGAGTGGGATGAAAACAAAATAAAATATCTGGATTTTAATACCACTACCTCTAAACACAGTGAAAAAGAGAAACTAAAAGCCTATTTATAAGGTTCTAGTAGTTAAAAATCATCACTCTATGGTGATGAAGAGATATCTCAATTAGATATAGGGTTTAAGAAATTTAAAAAATAATAAATTATTCAGAAAGACTAAATTAAAAATAATATATGATCCCAATGGAAGCTAGAAGAAGGAATGGAAAATACATGAAAAGTCTGATGATATAGTATGTTACGAATATAAGAAAAAGGGAAATCTAAAGGCATAATTTCCCATGATCATGTACAAACTGGAATCTAAGGACAATGATAAAATGTATAAAAATGAAATAAAAGAAACTTGTAGTGCTTCTAAGGAAAAATCACGTGATTTGAAGTCATCACATGATGAACATGCTAACAAACCCAACAAGTGATTCATTACAAACACATCTGAGGTAACCCTGGAATAAACTAAATAAAATTAATATTATTATGGTGATGAAAGGGATTCTAAAACAATTTCTAAAGAAAAATGTTTGATTATTTAAATATTCTTGAAGAGACCTGTAATGAATTAAAAGATATATAAAAGTCATTAAAGAAAATGTGTTCTCTTACCTCAATTGTTAAATCTGAACATGTTGTACAAAAAGAGAAAAATGTTCAGTTACTCAATGAAAAAATGAATTAAATATATCCAATGAGCAATTGAAAAAAGGACCTTGAAAGGGCTACTAATGGTAAAGATACCTTGGAAAAAATTCTAGGTAAAATAATTTCCTTAAAATTCACTACTAGTACTAGATATAAACCTGGTGAAATAAATTTTGGAAAATCAAATTTTATTTCTAAATTTAGAACATAAATCTTTACCCCTAGTTCACAAAATCATTCTGATAGATCAATCTATGATACAACCTCTACTGTTTCAGGATATTCTGGACAAAATAGAGTATATTTCACAAATTCTAAACATATTTATTATTATAAACCTATGATGAAGATGCTGGTTCCTAAAGCACTAGTTATTAATAATGCTGGACCCAAAAAAATCTTTGTACCAAATTTTGTTTTTATTTGACTACTTTATAGGAAAAATGATTGAAGAGATCATTGAAAACATTATAGTTCTTGTACAGTGAGTGTTCCAGACACATGACATGAGACTATACATGTTGGAAGAACCAAATAAATATTGATGTAGTATATGTCACTTCTGGTGGTAATTTTAAAGGAAAAATCATTTTCCTAGGCCAAATCAGTAACTCTAACACAGTTATAATTTCTAAAGTACTTTTTTTCTTGGAATTAAATACAATCTTCCCATTATTTCAAAAATATGTGATGATGGATTTCATGTAATATTTGAAAATGATGCTTTGAATTTCTTTAACTATAAAAATAAATTAGTATTTTCGACATTAGTAAATGAAAATTTATATTCTTTTAACATTGATTCATTAGTTTCTCAAAATTCTTCATGTTTAATTGTATTTCATAAGGATTCTTAACTTTGGAATAGGAGACTAGAACACTTCAATATTCACCACCTTAGAAATAGAACTATAAAAAGTTTATTCAATGATTAACTCAATCTAGAGATTCCAAAAGATAAAGTGTGTAATCCTTGTCAATAGGGAAAACAACACAAACTTTCATTCAAACCAAAGAAATAAGTTTTTACTTCTCTGACTCTCAAGTTGGTTCACATGGATTTTTTTATACCATATAGAGATTCTTGTTTAAATGGGAAGCAATATGTTTATGTTCTTATAGATTACTTTTCTAGGTATACTTCGACTTTCTTCTTTTCTCACAAATGTGAAATCTGTTCTCATTTCACCAAGTATGCTAAAACTATAAAATTATTAGTGGGGTTAAAATTAAATCTATATGAAGTGAACATGGCCGTGAGATTGAAAATAAAGAGTTTGAATCCTTTTTCTCACAAGATGGTTATAGTCATAACATTGTTACCCCCAATACACCTCAAGAGAATGGAGTTGTAGAAAGAGGAAATAAGACCATGCATGAAATTGTAAAAACCATGCTTCGTGAATATGAATTAGCTATTTATTTTTGGTTGAATTTATAAATACAGAATGATATATTATTAATAGAGTGTTTATTAGACCTATTCCTCAAAGAACTACATATGAATTGTGGAACAATAGAAAACCCAAAGTAAACTAGTTCAAAGTCATTGGTTGAAAAGTTTATATCCTTACTACCAAACACAATCTTGGAAAATTTTCATCCAAGAGTGATGAAGGAATCATTCGGGGATATTAAATATCTAGTAAATCCTATAGTGTTTTTAAAAAAAGAACTAAATGTGTTGAGGAATCTCTCCATGTCATGTTTTATGAGAAAAATCCACATGAACCTAAGACCTCTCTAGATAATCGTGGGGATGATATGTCAAATCTAGGAATTAATTCTAAATACTCTATCCATCCTGTAAAGGAATCTGTGAAAACTTATTGTTATGAAAATTTTCTAGATTCGATCCATAATGAACCAAAACCATGTGATGAACATGAAATAACTATCCCTACATTTCTTAGACCAACAAGAACCCTAATTATCCAACCCTTAGATATTTTAGTTGGAGATATAGATAAGGGAATAGAAACTTGGTATTCCTTGAGAAATTAGGTTGACTATCAAGCATTATTTTCACAACATAAACCTAAAAACACCAATGATACTATGAATGAAAAATTTTGGGTGATATCTATGTAAGAAGAACATAATCAGTTTGAAAGGAAAAATGTTTCAAAACTTTGGGATAGACCCAAAAACATTTTTACCATAGGCACTAAGTGTGTGTTTATAAATAATGTTGATGAAGCTGGTAACATAGTTACAAACAAGGCTATATTGGTTGCACAAGGCTATAGTCATGAAGAAGGAATTGACTATGATGAGACATTTTCACCAGTAGCTAGACTTGAATCCATTAGAATATTTCATTCATACATAGCACATCTGAATTTCAATCCATATCAGATGGATTCCAAGAGTGAATTCCTAAATGGGTATATAGCTTAGGATGATTTTGTGGAAAACCCCAATGGTTTCACAAATTGTCACATTCCAAATCATGTTTTTAAAAAATCAAAAGCTTTTTATGGATCAAAACAAGATCTAAGAGCTTCATATGATAGATTATTTACTTTTATTACATCCATAGATTTTACAAAAGATATAACTAATCCTACTCTTTTTATACATCGAATTTGAAATTATATCTTATTAGTTCAAATATATATGGATGATATTATTTTTTGATTTTCAAAAAATTATTTATGTGTAGTGTTTTCTAAAATAATTAAAAATGAATTTGTAATGAGTTAAATGGGGGAAATAAAATTCATTCCTGGATTTATAATCATTTAAAATAATGATTGTATTATTTTAAATCAACGAAAATATACTAAATATCTACTAAAACGTTTTTTCTTGGACAAAACTAGTAGTAGTGATACTCCAATAAGTACGACATTTAAGTAGGATCTTGATTAAGATGTAAAATAAGTTGATTAAAACAATTATAGAGGAACGATGGGAATCTTAATATACTTATCTTCAAGCCGACCTGATATTATGTTTAGTTTATGTATGTGTGATCGCTTTCAAGAAAATCCTAAAGAGTCTCATTTAAATTCTATTAAATGGATTTTCAAATACCTCACACATACACCCATTCTAGGACTGTTCTATCCTATAAGACAATAATTTGAGTTAGATAGATATTATAAGGCTTATTTTGGTGGTTGTATGTTAGATAGAAAAATCACCACAGGAACATGTCACCTTTTAGGAAAGTTTCAAGTTTCATGGTGTAGTAAGAAATAAAACATTGTTGCATTATCTACTACTAAAACTGAATATATAGGTGATGGTAGTTGTTGTGCAAAAAACATTTCAATTAAACACACACTACTATAATATGGATATCAATTCTTATGTGTAACTAAAAATTGTGACTATACAAGTGCTATTTATATTTCAATGAATCCTATTTCACACTCTAGGACAAATCATATTGATGTAAGATATCCCTTTTTGAGAGATCATTATCAAAAAGGTGATTTCACTTTGGAAACCATTGGAACTGAAAATCATCTTTATGATATATTCACTCAATCATTAAATTATGAAAGGGTAAATTACATCATACATGAATTAGAAATGATTAATGTTAAGTAGAATGATTACGGTCTCAAACATACTATTTCACACTTACTATTTCAAATATTTGAGTTTTATGATTTGTGGTTTCCCATGTTATTGTATTATAATTACTATCTCACATTCACGGTATCAAAAGATAATATTTTGAAGTTACTATATCATTTATAGTGTATCATAGTTACTATCTCTCGGTTACATCATTGCACGTAATATCTCCAAGGATATTGTCACATCGTTTTTAGTCACACTGCATGGATGAAACTGTGACAAGCTATTCCGGTCTCACTATAAAGACATAGTTTTTCTATTTTAATTAATTTCTATTTTCCATATCACTATTTTCACTATTTTATTATTATTTGGCCATAATTTTGGTTGATGAAATTTGGACTTCATATATGATAAAAACCCAATAGATTTCACTCTTTTCTTCACACGAGCTATTTTCTCTTGAAACTGAATCTTATCCCATTCAATATATAAGTAATCTTTCATCCATTCATCTATCTTGAACTAATGATGAATGCCTAGAATAAAGTTCCCATCATTATCAATGTCTGAGAAGCACATATCTCATAATTAATTAAGAAGGTCACTGAATGTAATTCCTGATGGATCGTTGAATCGGAATCTTGATGATAGAATAGTAATACCCAAAAATAAAGTCTTTCCGAAGTGGTTTATGACATGTAAGTCACTATTTTTGATGGTACTAGAAGAGAAGGGGTGTTTGAACTAGTTCAAAAAGATAAACAAGACCAATTTATCCAAGACTTCATTCCAATTTTTATCAGCATTTCCAATTTCCATTCGATACTGAGGATTGATTTGTTGTAAGAAGCTGGATTAATGGTCAAAGGTGTAATTCATCCTTGTTTTTGTGGGCTGGAAGCCTATGGATACCTTATGATGAAATATGTGAGGATCATCATAGTTAACCTCCTCCTCCCAGTGATATTTTATCTTGGAATAATCCACGGTAATTCTAATCGGAATTAAGAAGAAAAGAAGGTCAATTATTGGTCAGTTGAATGGTGAAACAATGATTCTATTTATGTTTATCCAGAATCTTATTAGTCCAAGGAAAGTGGATTTTTCTACTATTAAGTATGAAAATGTATTTTTGATACATGTTATAAAAAATGGAGACTAGATTAATCTATGTAAGTTTGTTATGCATCACCTATGTGAATTGATTAAGAAAAAATTGAAGTCTACCTCCTTGTTCTATTCAAGATTAATATCTGCAATGTTGTCTTATAAAGGATTATTTTTCCCAAATTAAGATATCATTGAAGGTTATAAGTTTTGAATCTCTAAGGATACAATCAAAAGGATGAAGATAAGAGGGAATCCATGGAAAAAGTATTGGGTGGAGGAAAATTAATGGTTGTATGAAAAGTTGAATCAGATTTAATATACCTCAAGGGATAAGGACATGTGTGACCTATATCAAGATTCTGATGATTTTTTGGAAAACTCAATTCAAGAAGAAGAGGATGTAGATGCTATATCTGTGGAAAAAACTGTCTTAGAAGAAGAATAAAATTTCTTACCTAAACAAAATGTTTAGGAACAAAAAGTTGTTGAAGAAATAGTTTATGAATGTTTTGTTGATAAATAAGGACATTATGATATTCTTGAAGAGAAATATGTTCCTAAGAAACATCTAAAAGAACCTTTTGTTGAGAAATATCCTACAATTGTTGAATGGTTTGAAGAAAAAGTTGAGCAGAAATTAATCCTTTCAACTGAATAACAAATGGACCAATTCTGTCAGCAAGCTAGAATAGATATTGGTGACCCTAACATTGAATCAAGTTTGAAAATAGAGAAAGAGACTAGGTCTATCAAACATAGAGATGATTCACAAATTTAGGGGGAGAAAAACCCCATTCTAGAAAACATAAAAGTACAAAGCTTTGTTGAGACAAGACCTAAAGACAATGTGTATAAAATCCCTAATCGTTTTTATGCCTTAGAATCTCATGTGGCCTCAATGAGATAAATCAATCGTACAATAGTTTTGCAATTGAAATATTTTTCTCTACCTGGAGTAATACCTTCTAAGCAGCCTGAACCTATTGTGGTTTCTGAACCATATATTACACAATAATATCCATGTTATATAATCAATGAAGACCTAAAAGTGTTTGGTGAAAATATGTTGGTTGGAATTGAGAAGCTTCTAAATGATCAAAGTCTTCATGTAACTCATCTAAGTGAACAATCTCCTAGTATTCATTTATAAAAAAATTTAGAAATCTCAACCATAGATGTTGCATAAAATTCAAGAAGTATTATTTGAAATTGGAAGATATGGGAGGAAGTAAAATCTTTAAATTCTTTGGTGGAGGAACTTAAGAATGTGTTTAAAACTACTGAACCCCCTACAGCACGATTCATCAAAGAAGATGCGAAAAAGATAACCAAAAAGGATGAAACACTGATCCAACCAAATCTGGCCTCTGTAGTTTAGAAAATAATAGAAAACAATGACATGTTGGCATAATAAATTAGAAAATTGGAATCATCAATTGATGTGTTGCCTGGTATCTTCATAGAATATATTGAAGATATAGACTTGATTCTTTCGGCACCATCTTCATCCATCAATACTCCCTCCTCCTCGGCCAAGCCTGCTCAATCATCTCAATTTTCAAAAAGTGTAGGTCTGATAAAGGTTATTTATGAAAAGAATATATCATTGAAAAGTACATCTGTTTAGGAAATCCTCTCTAAATTTTTTCAAAATAGTGAACATGTCCATGAAATGGTTTTAATGTACTCTAAGGAATATTCTACAACCTTTTATGATATTACAATGAAGGTTTATTTCTACTTAAAAATGATTTATACAAAGAATCAATTGACATGTCATTTCATATATCTTTTAGAGAATTTGAAAATTCCTCCAGTGAATCAAGAGTTTTAGGACCAAGTAATGAAAATAAATAAGTTCAAACCTACCTTGTAGAAATTTATTTAGAATATAGATGATTTTTAGAAGGTAATGAAATATGGTCATGAGGTTATCACTGGTTTAATAAATTTTCTAAAGCCCTATATCCACAGGCAAAGCACTACTATAGTGGCTTTTATAGCTTCTCACATGGGGCCCAGTTCCACCTATTCCCCTTTGTCTGGATTCTTCCCTACAACCATGTCTGTCTCTCAGGATCTAAGCCAGATAAGACCTATTATTCTTGAGCAACTATTTCCCCAGTCTTCATCTAAACCCAGTCTTTCACCTTCTATTTTTAAGGAGTTCTTCTTCCTTCTCTCACCATTGGATCACTCTCAGCAACCACCTCCTATTCTACTAATGTGGACCCTCATGCTAATTCTTCCATGGGGAAAGAGAAGTCTAAAGCCCCTAAAGAGAAGCGAAGGATGACTATTGGATATGAATTTTCTTCATTTTTTCTTTTTGTCTTATGTTTGTACTGGATTCTATCTTCTTTTTCAATTGAATGTTCCTTATTGTTGTTTGAGTTTATCCTTAAATTTATTTACTAGTTATTTTTTTCTTCTTATTTTCATTTTTACAATCCCAAAAGGGGAGAAATAATAAATAAAGTCTTTCAAAACATTTTGATATTTCATTCATGTCATGATTTGTGATCATCAAAAAGGGGATATTTTTGGACTCCTATTTGATCATGTTTAAAGGATCAAAAATCATAAAAATCTTGATAATTATGTTAATCATATTCTTATGAAGAATATCACAACATATAATTAATCTTGTTCCATTCCGTTTTATTATACCAAAAAATAAGTTTAATAGATTCTGTGAATATTACTACTTCAGACTGTTTACAGATATTTTGATAAGTCTGAGAAACTATAAGTCTGACACCAGTTAGAGATTTTGGAAAAGTCCTAAACACTGTAACGTATACAATGTGACCCAGAAACCTTGACCCTTACAACATGACCTAGAAACCATGACCCAGACACTGTGAACCTGACACCATACTCTTGATTCCATGACTCAAGCACCATTCAATGTTTAAATAATGGACTAGACAGAACAACTTCAGACACCATGATTCTAACACCACATTTGTGATATTAGTTCCTAATCTCAATTTAGTTGTGCCATAGTAACTATATCACCAATAAAAGGAAAAGGATAAGGCCCCATTTCCCAGTGACACCATTTCCAAGTGAAACTGTTTCAAGACAAAATGTGACACCGTTATTTAATCTTTTTTGTCATTTTCAATTTAATTTATAATGGTTATATTCATGTCATTGAATTGAACTCACATAATTAATGGTTTTTTGTATACATTCCACTGACAGTATGAGGTACAAGGTGTAAAATACAAGAATCCTTTTAGAATCAACATATGCACCATTAATTAAAAGGATGATAAGAGTGGATCAAAAGTATGAATTAGAGAATAGTGAAAAAGTGAACATGTGTATGAAAGAACATACAATTGAAGAACACATGAAGAACACTAAATCCCAGAAGGCTAAACCACCATAGATAAGAGCCTCAAACATCTTCATAGTAATAATTAATAAAAGAACCAGATATATAGAGCACACATTATCGAACTGGAATCCAAATCCCCAGACCTATGATTCTCTTTTTTTACAACAGGAATAGATATCTACATCAACTTCATCCCACAACTCCAGAGATGCATAAAGCAACCGTCAAAGAATTTATAATCATTTCACACCATATTTTCTCTATTGTTCATTGTTTTTAGCTTTCGAGCTCTATGTGTGTCTATATTAAAACACACACTCTATCCTATATTAAACTAAAGGATACAATATATTATTCCTCTCACATATTCTAACATCTATTTAATCCCACAAATAAGTGTCTAAGATGCTCTTATGTGACCTGGTAGCTTAGTCCAATAAATAACAGTGGAAGAGTTCGTGTGACCTAGACAGTCTTATGCCCTATTTTTTACCCCGATATAGGGTGTGGATCATGTTTATTAATATAAATTTTTTTGTTTCAAGTGATAACCAAGTGTCATGGATTAACTCTTGGCTTGAGACTGATCAACTAGTTTTATCCACTGTGACATTTATTTTAGATTTTCTCTTATTTAATATATATATCATAAAAACTAGATTTAACCATGATAGTTAGTCTTGGATAGAAGTTATAAGTATCAGTCTGTATTATAATAACTTCCAAAGTTGTATCAATAACTCACAAGGATATTATTAAGAATTAATAAATCTTCTAAGAAGTTATTTTAACAATCAAACTATTATAACCACATTACCTTGATTAATTAGCATGTATTCATTTTATTAGGGAAAATTTTTATGTTATTTTTTAACGGAATTTTTTATAGATACTCAATTAACCCCCCCCCCCCCAGCTTGAGTACTCTACTCGAACCACAACAAGATCCAAGTACCACTACAGTACGCAGACCACACCCAAATATAAACACCACCCTGGTATGCAGAAGAACCTTCTACCCTCATATAAAAATGAAATATGATGGGTACCCCACCTAACATGAGAAAAAGGTATGTAGAGTAGGGTACCTCCAGGCTTTCCACCTTCTGGTACCAATGATACCCTTCTATTTCCATCGCATCATCTGAATCCTCTCCATGAACCAGTCCATCATCATTAGGCCAAACCCTCTTCCAAATCCACCAGACCCAAATGAACGGACTATTGGGTGCATTAGGGAGACCTTATGAGTATACATACATAGGGTAAGTAGAGTCATGAAGGTAATCCCTACATTGTTATGGACCCCAAGAATGTTCTTAATCCTACATTCCGAAGGTATCTCAGAGTGCAACCTTGGGATACTAACGTGAAATTCCTCGTTATATTGATCAAGGGTAATCACATTATTAACCATTAAATGATGGGGAAATGATAAGTTAAAGTAATTATGCTCACTTTTCATTATTATAATAAGGAACATTCTTCCGATTTCCCAAAACCAATTCTGTAGAGTCCCTCTTAGAGTAATCCCCTAGCAGTTCTTGACAAACCTAATGACCTTCAATTTTCTTTCACATTGAAGGGTTCATTTCTATGCACCCTCTACCACTGCCATTCTATAATCTTCTACTGTGTGATCCTTCTTTTCCCTAAATAGATACGGGAATGCAAGCCTTTGTTGAATCTTTCACATCATCTTATTTCTAATAAAAATCATGAATCACATGGGCTTAGAGGTCTCTGTTAATACAAAATTGGAAGAACCCAACAATGAAATACCATAAATCCGATTCCCAACACAGTCGAGATACATTGAAAGCCTTTATCTAGGCTTAAGCTCCATATCATCTCCTCTATGAAATTAGAGATCACACCCTCACCCCCATTAAAATGGGAAGTTCCCACGCATAAGCCCCAATCAAGTCAAAACACAAACATAACAATGAGGGTCTTGATTTTTAATCAATTTAGACAAGTAGGAAGCCTTTTTGAGGTCGAAAACCGATTCATAAATCACTCTAGAATTTTCTAGTCCATATTACAAGTGGGTCATATTTATCCAGGATACCATTTCATTCCTTGAGATCCCAGGTTTCATAAGCATAGGTCGCGCATTGGATCTTGACTAGGAATTATTCAGATAAACTTCCTTGCCACATGAAATTAAACTGCATGGATGGGTCCCCATCAAATGACCTTAAAAGGTGACATGTCCAGTTAAGGGACACCAAACTATGTGGATTCTAATTCCCCTGTCATGGATAAATAGGAAACCCGTCTCATGGGATTGATCCTGATATAGAAGAATCTTATATCCCCCGTTGATGATGATAAAATCTAGAGTGCCTCATAATGGGGATTAATCTAGTATTGTATCAGTAATTAATAATCCATGTGTATCCATGAGTGATCTTTCCACCTATAGGTAATCTATGTACACACCCATCAGGAATTAACCAAGGATTCACAAACATGTGAACACTACTTAAATCCATAAGAGAGTCTTAGAGTTTGAAAACATTCTCCCAAAAAAGGTGTGATGAGCCCAATATCCCATCCTCTCGACCAATGGATCCAAGAAGTGGTGTTTGCGAAATCATCATCCAACAAGTGCCTGCCTTTGAAAATTAGGTCCATGAATCATAGATACTAGGGTCATTGGGTGTTTCTGGATCCACGAATAAACCCATTAGAGTGCATTTGATTAAATCTTAACAAAAATAATCGGATTTCTTAGATATATAACCTCTTTTTCAATCACCTATTGATATCATGAAAATGTGGCACCTCGTTAATTACATAAAACTATTACACAGCCTAATCCCGATGGGAATATCTCGCCCTATCAATATGCGGTGTGACATGAATCATGAAAAAACAATATAATTTGTAATGGGATATTATATACACAATTTAAAATAAATTAGGTGTATAAAAGAACGTGTTTCAAAATGAATATTGTTCCCGAGAAAAAATACCTACCTCGAGACCAGACTTTTTTTTATGTGTTTTATCCCATGCATAATAAAATTATATCAATTATCTGTTTTCTTAATATAATTTTTAATGTTTAATACATTATAATTAACCTATTAACTTCATTTATTTTAGTGATATATTTAGTTTCTTATTCAATTATGTCCATGCCAGGTGTTTTCTGAATGCATAGTTCATAAGCTCAAAACTGTGTTAGTGTATTGAAATTTTTCAAAGGGTTCATTATTCTACCATATAAAAAATATTAATAACGTAAAAATTATAATTTCTAGACATAATTTTTTTCTATTAAAACCAACCTGTAATTATGGTTAAAAAAATTAATTTTTTTACAATCATAAAGATGGTCGGTCACACGTTCGCATGAGTAATGATTTCCATTTTTCAATGATCATTATTTACTGGATATAAGTGATATTTTATATTTAAATAATTATAATAATAACATAAGTGCCATATTATTTCTATAAATAAACTTAAAAATGCTATCTATGTCATGTATAAATAAAAAATGAATCACATCGCTTCGTGATACGGTAATCCATCATACACACAATTGATATTATCATTTTTCAATGGATGGTAGTCTAATAATTTATATGAAATGTTATATTTACATAATTATTAATGTTTCATGAATATAATATATAATCACCAAATTCATCACCATGATCAATTTTTATAGGTGATTGTGGAAAATGAATTACATTGGTTCTCGAGGTGGTAGTCCTCAGTACACGCGAATGATGGTTTCATTCTCCATCAGTTGAAGTGGAGATGGATAAATATTTCTAAATAACCATAATAACATATCAGTATATAGTATATAATTTTTTTATTATATTTTAGTTGTTGATACATAATTTAATGTGGAAAAATAATATGTAAAAAAAGAAAACTGTTGGTGAAGACAGTTACCTTCTCGTAGAAGAACCTCTTTTGGATATCTTATTAAGGACCCTAGGGTTGGTATTTTCAAAAGTAAATAAGCACTATAATATGTATATGATGTTGGGTATATATTTTGGTATGTTTTTTACAATAAAAATGGATTTATATATGTTAATAATTGAGGGGATTGGGTTCCCTTTTATAATATAGGTTAAGTGGTATTTTTTATAAATAGAAAAAATTATTCAATGATGGGAAGTATCTCTCAACAAATGTTCGGAAAATCTGATAAATAATGGGATATATTTTTTATATGGTTTATATACACTTACACCACTAAAAAATAAACATTTTAAAACATTTTACACCATTTACCTCTACAGTTTAACCCTCGGTAAACGGCTTTAGCATTAACCATGGTAATAGATTTTTACTATTTTTAAAATTTGTTAAGATAAAAAATTATTTTTAACATATTATATATAATTAAAAATGATGATTCATAATATGTAATTCATTTTATAAAATTAATATTTTTATGTTTTGAAATTTAATTTAAAATTAAACCTACAAAATGTGTTGAAAATCTATTTTTGAATAAATTCATTTGTTTAACAATTGATGTTCGTGTATTAAATCTATGTCCAAAATCATATTTTTGTGATTTTAAATTAATATAAATAGATTTATAATATTTTAATTTCATATTAATATTTCTTTACTAGGTGTTATTTTAATTGAGTAAAATGAATAAACTTTAAGAACAGTTTGTGAAATACCTAAATTTTATGAAAAATAATAAACTTATACATAAATTATTAAAATCGGTGAATAAATATAAATTTACCAGATTATTAAAAATAAAATATTTTATACGAAAATTTAATATCAAATATATAATTAATTGGAACGTTTAAATTACATAATTTAATGAAACAAAATTCAGTATTTGAAAAGTCAGTAATTTTCACTAGTCAATAAAAATTCAAACATTTCAAAAAATTTATAAAATATCATCCTATGTTAAATATGATATTTTTATTTAAAGAAATTATTTTCATTTTAAAAAATAAAAACTCTAGTAGTTTTATACGATAAATTATGATTTGAATGGACCTTTCATTAATGAGTCGAAGGATGATGGTTTGGTCCTTTATGAGGCTGCTCAAATGGACAACCAGTTGAATTCGAGTACTCTGGTTCTGGTGATGCTGGTTAGTAGTGAGGAGGTTGAATCTATATAGCCCTACTCTGAGGTGGTATGGTTGGTTAATGGCGAGGTTTGTTAAGGGAGGTAGTAGGCTATTGCTGATGCGGTTAATTCAATCAGAATTGGGAATCCCGACGATTCAAATTATTTAAACTGGACTCCTATTAACTTGAGTAACAAATTTGAAGGTCTGGGCAAGGCTTGATTGAGTTAGGATCAATCTATCGTAGTTCATTATGATTAGGTCTCCATGAAGGATTCTAATGAAATTGATCCTGATCACTCGGCTGATACATCATTAAGTCAGAAGAGTAATAAGAGTCTTAAAAGGAGGAAGGGGAGGAAGGATGACTCCTCCTTGACACCTCCTATGGAGACATAGTCTGCAAAAAAGGAAAATGTCAAGAATATGGATATTGAAGCATTTAGGAATCATAGACCAGGGGTCTAGGGAATTTAACCATTTGATTTACTTTTATTCTCTGAATAAGAAGCAATTGAACATGTCCAGCTTCTCAATGCAATTGAAGCGGAGGTTGATAAAATTATGGGGAGGTCACTAAGGGTGACTCCTAATGAGGATAAATACTCATTGATTGAAAAAACTATGTAATTCTGATGCGGTCTTTCAATAAAATCAATATTAACATCAATAAGTACATTCAGTCCTGGGATCAGCTAGCTTCAGAATTTGCAATGAGAATGATGGAGGTTCTGGGTACCCTGGTTTCTTATATATCCTTGAAATTGTTTAGGGAAACCAATTATAGTAATATCAAGTTAATTTTTAATGAATCTGTTTATGTTGAGGTTTTGGTGGGTTGTTATGAGAGTTTTTCTAGTTAGAGCTATCTACTCTTGGACTTTTTCTGTTTGTTTATGTGGTGGTTTTTGGAGATGCTTCAGAATGGCATTAGAGAATGAAGTCTTCATTAGTGCATTTCATTCAGGTTGGGAGATTGAGAAGGTATGTCTATTCCATTTTTTCCATTCATGTTCTCTTATGCATGAGAGAACAAGCCAAATTACATGATTTAAAAAAGGCTAATCATCATGGTGCAATTGCTGGGGAGGAAAAGTTCTGGTTATCATGTTTTTTCTATTATGGATGTTTTTTGGTTATAATGTTGGACCAAGTGGTATCTCACTTTCCATCAAAAGTGTTTTGATTATAAAGAAATTAATTATCAGTCATATGTTCCCTTATCATCGTGTCATGTATGTGGATTTTACATGGTAAATTAAAATTCCTGATCCACTACCTAACCCCAGATTCCAACACTATCATTACAAAAAAAATTGAGTTCTGTAGATAAATACATCCACCAATGAAGGGTTTAACAGGGGATTCACTAAAAAACATATCTCATATCATACTCACCTATATTTGGAAATTATCTTATTGGGGGAACTATCTAATAAACACAAAACAAAATATCTATTTAGATTAATATAAAGTCTCCAAATCAAAATGTAATTTCAAGAATCTATTTGAAATCCCTTAAGAAAAAATAATATAATGCAACAATGGATTCAACAAAAGATAGAAAAAAAAGAATTTGAAAAGAATTGGATTATCTAAGTAAACATAAAATACTGTTTATTTAAATAAACTCATGAAATAAGCTCAAGAATGATAAAAATCTCTGAGCAGTTATGGTATCTCAATTTTAGACATTAAGGTGAGTATTCCATGAAACCTTCCACACTTACTTCCAAAATTTTGAATTCCCTAAATAATGTCTATCGCAGATCCGAAACCCAACCCAGGTAGTGTTATACCATATTTTATATGATATAAGATATAATACCATTTTTTAAAGTTCCAAATAGGGTCAACATGACTTGTCACCCTCAATGACCTGACATATGTTTAAGGTGAAAACATTAACAAAAAACCTGTATCATGGGAAACTAAAAAGTTATAAATAAACAAGGTATAATTATTAATTAATGTACACATCCAAATTACATGAAAGTACAAGCCTAAAATTATATACAAAAAAATCATAAAAAACAATATTTAAACTCATTATCCTTGTAACCTACCATCACCACCAACCCATATCACTAAAAGGGTGACAACGAGTAAGAGAAGATGAACAAATTGTTGAATCCCCTAATTTTATATTTTTCAACTAAATAAATATCTACATGAACCTAAATTCATATGTAGGGTTTGAGGATGAATCCTAGTACGATACCACCATTAATCTATAAAAATTATATACCCATGGCATTGTAGGTTCGAAATTTAAAGGAAAACATGTTTATAATGAAATTTAAAATATAATAAATTAAAACAACATTTTGTTTCACTTTAAGCTTATCATATTCACAAAAACAAATAATATGAGAATCATATAAACGATATTAAAAAGTAATAAATAGAATTATTCATTGAAATACCATATGATAAACATGTGAGGAATCAAACATGATGCAATATCATCATGTACAAAACCAAGCACAAGTGGGAACTTGCCTATGTGAATAAATACCTAGTAATGTGATGGAATATTGATATAGTAATATAGTGACTCCTAATGATATAATGTTCTTCCACATTCTATCGATATCAAAATAATATTCCCTTATAGGTCCATACTCACGGAGGTTTTCGAATGTCCATAACCCAATTCACCCAATGTTACCAATGTGTTATGTACGCTTAAAACATTTAAAACCCAAGATCATAGTATTATAATAATATTTACCAACCAAGAAACATTTATCTCATGATCTAAAATCTATTTCTAAGTCGAAATCATATTTTCAAAATTTCATCGAACACATAATGTTTATTAACTATTTTTATAATAAAACCCCATTTTTCTTGCCACCCATGATTCATTTTAGAAAATAATTCATATTTAAAATCCAATATCAATTTACAAAATAATATAATGTAATTTAGATTAAAATATATTAATTCATAGGTTAACACAACTGTATAGAGACATCTAACTCACAAAAATAAGGAAAACCATTGTCCTTCATGAATTGATTTTGAAATTGAGGAGATATGGAACTCCTAAATCCCTCTAGATTGAGACATCATAGCCCAATTTGGTTCCAATGGTATATGGGGAAATTGATCAAGGGGAGATCTTGAAATATAAGGAGATATCAGGTTAAAACCAAAACATACAATAAATATATCCACAAAAATGGAGGGAACTTGATATAACTTTACAGAGAATTGGGGAGATGTTACATTATCCGTAAGAGTGATTAGAATAGGATTATATATAAAAACAACCAAGGCTGTCATTGTAAATTCCGATTTTAGGAGGCTTTTATTCCGGAACATATTATGGTCGCAAGGTTTAGAAAACTGTGTGTATATCTTGTGTTATCTTATTTACATTTAAATTCATTGTGCATGATTATTTGGTGAGATATACATAGTTTTACAAAACATTCTCAAGATATGTGACATCCCCAAAACTGACTCCCTGACACCCATGTGGTTTGTATAAAGACTTGCATGGCTTGAAAAACTATGAATGTTTTTATTGGGACTCACAATTCCATACCACATAGTTACTACTTGTATAATTCTAACTCTATGCCAAAACAATTCACCATGCATGATTTTTTAAAAACTGAAAAATTCCTACCCCAGACTTCCGAAAATCACTAAAACCTCACAAGAGATAAACCATGATCAAATTAAAGAATACATGTGACCTAGAGTCCATTATAATTCTACACACAAAAAAATAGTTTTACCCCCATTAGGTGTTCAATATTTTAGACTCATAAAAATATAATTCTAATAATTCTTTATCAACAATACCTACTCCCACGTGTCATGGAAATATCATTTTCACCTCGATGGTTTATGGACCAAATGAATTATTTTACCAAATAGTATCTTATTATGGTTATCGATAATATGAACTAGTTTTTTTCCCACAATGGTGTTGGGATCAATATCAATATATTCTATTTCAGTAACATGTGAAGGGTTTTATTGATACCTCATCATCTAGAAGACATGATTCCCATCGTGAATCAACATTAATAAAGAGGTAAAGTCCAACTGATAATCCACTATTATAATATATTTAATGATCATAAAAGGAACAAAAAAACTCAGAACCAACATACCTGACAAACAAAATTGATGATGTCCTCATGGAGGAGATAATTTGATAAATACATGATCAATAAACCACAATCTCCAATAGGTGATGATGATACTTCGTATCAGATTTATAAAAACATTATGAAGTCTCTAACCTCTTCTAAATCAACATTATATTTTCATTCATCTCTTGAAAAAGTCTTGACCCAACTAAAAACCATTATCTCAATTTTTTCCATTATAAATGAGATCACCATGGCCACCCATACATTGCATAAAAAGGAAACATTTTAATCAAAGAATAATACATAAATTTATAGTCAACCAAATTGAAATGGTTTTCCCCAGAAGAAAAAAATAAAGTACACATGCTCGAAGAATGTATTCTAAAATATAAATAACTATCTTGGTCCTACCATCCATTTGATGGTGGTAGGTAATGATTAAATGTAACTAGGTACTCATCACCTCCAGTAAACCTTCACAAAACCAAGATGGAAACCTTGTGTCCCTATAGGGAAAAATTAAATAAGGAACCCAATAATGCTTCATTATCTCTCATAAATACAGGTACCAAAGATCATCCACCTTCATTATCTCCTTAATAAGAAGAAAATGAACCAATATAATAATTCAATCAATTATAAACCAAATATCATCATTCCTAGTAAAATTTTATGGTAAAATGGTTATGAATCCCATAGATATATCATCCCAATTCCACACTGTAGTGGGTAAGGGTTGAAAAAAACCAGTTGATCTATGGCACCAAGACTTAATCTATAATAAAGTAAGGCATAAAGTAATGGAGTCTCTATTAGACCACCTAATCCTTCACTATTAATACAAATATATTTTATCATTATACATATTGGTAGTGTTACAGTATAAAGATAAATAAGGCTAGAGTTCACTATCAATAAAATCCTACCTCAGACCTATAATAATAACCAATAATTGTTTGAAACTCTAACCGACAATGGGATACCATGAATTTTTACCCGAGGTCACCCCACCATTATGGATTTTACTAAAACATGTTAAATCTATGTATATTACCTGTTCTGGCAAAATCTGATCATCAAATGATGTATCACCTTTTATAAAAGTTAAGAACACCTTCCTATTATATTTTTAAACATTGAATCTAATATTAGTAAAAAAAACTAATTAGATACCACTCATACACTTATTCCTTCATGAATATAGTTGGTAACTTCCTGTTTAGCACATCGACGACCATATTACCTTTTCCTGAGGTATATGCTAGATCAAAATAAAAATTCTACAAATACTCAATCCAATGTCTATATTGCAATTTTAGATTCCTCTCATTAAAAATATAATTTGGAATATTATAATATTAATATACCCTATAATTATATCCAATGAAATAATAGCACTAGGTTTTGAGATGATGAATCATGGAAACTATCTCAAGGTCATGAGAGGGATAGTTCTTTATGTTAGGTCAAATTATCAAGAGTCATAGTCCACCACTTATTTCCCATGAATAAAAACTATGACAACCTAAAATTGTAAAATAAAAAGATTATTTTATATCATTTTTTACATGAAACATCATACTTTTATATCCTATGGTATATATTTCTTCAAATTTAATCTCTTTGATAGCTTTCAAAACACACAACCTCAAGTCTAAAATGAACTGAAATATACTATATAATTATAACCTAGACATTATTTTCATATGAATATTAAAAATTTAATTATGAAAATTTTCATCATATAATGACTATAACTAAAATAAGAATCATTTAAAATAAAAATAATAGTTTTCTCAAAACCTTTATTGTTTCCTAAAAAACAATTTAGTCACACTTTGCAAACAGAAAGTAAAATTTATGTTAACAATATATAGGGTATTTATGTGATAAAATTAATTTAATTTTAGAAATTAATATATAAAAAATTATCTTATGGTGAATTTTTGAGATTTTTCTAAAAAATGTCATTATTTGATGAATAGTGAAAAAATACTAAATTTTAAATAAAAATTGTCATTTTTTTAATTATTTATAATTATAAATCATATTTTCAATTTTTTTTCATGTAAAATTATTAATTTTATATATCAAATAAGACAATGTTTTTGGTATTAATCATTGTAATAATGAATTTTGATATAAAATCACATTAAACCATTGAACATTTTCAATTTGAAAATACCTTTTCTGTCATGTCTGTGGAATTAATTTTGAAAAAACAATTTCCACTTATGTGAATAGAATTTGAAAAAAATTATTCCATATTTTTAGTAATAATAATTTTTATTAACTAATAATTTCAACTTAATTTTTTAACCTAATAAATAGTAAAAATTATTTACCATCGTTAAGGTAAAAATGGGTTTACTATAAAGCGTTAACCTGAAATGGTAAAGGTAAAAATAACCTAATTATTGTATAAAATATATATTATAGTAAATTATCGTCATTTTAATGTATAATTATCTATAATAATTTATATTTTTACCCTTGTTCAATGTGAGAAACTTGGGTACACATTTTTCTTTATAAAAATTACAAGTGTATCACTCACGTTACTTTCAAAAGGTAACCTCCAATCATTTATTTTTCAAACCATAAAATCTTTTTTCATCCTATAACTAGAAAAATAAGTTAAAAAAATTTCTAACCTCATCACAGAATACTTTTATTGGCCATGAATTAATTCTATTAAAAATTTATGTAATTATTAAATAAGTGGTCTGAGAAGAGGTGAAATTCTTTACTATGTGTTCAGGATTTATCTACTCCTCAACCTACTTATAATATTTTAAATTTATTGTTATATAATAAAATAATTTTCTAAAATATACTTATGTTTTATTATGTTATGTACATTAACTTTATCATTATCCTCATTCCTCAAATGGGAAATAATAATGTCGCTCATGTGTACGACGGACCACCACCTCATGAGCCGATTTCAAACGTTTTCCATCAACCCCTCTCTCAGTTAGAGATGGTGATGGATTTAAAGTAAATATATGATATTTATAATATAAATATACATATGGAGTCATTATATAATATATAATATTTTCCATTCCATTCAGTAGTGGATACGATAATGTCGCTTGTGTGTTTGGTAGATTACCACCTCGCGAAGCAATGTGACTCGTTTTTCACTAATGCTTTACATGAATGGTAATAAGGTTAAATTTAATGAATATATGTTATATAAATGGAATAATTATGATATTAATTACAAATATATCACTTTTAAAGGATAATATATGATTTTGTTTCTTTCCCTTTCACTCACTGAATGATGATAACTTAATTCGGGTACATGTGGATTACCACCTTCACAATGTGATGTCACTATATTTTCATCACCACATCAAATGGATGTTATATAAATATATTTAAATAAATAAAACTTTTTATTATATTTTTATCATTATTTAATGGAAAAATAAAACTTAAATTCATTTCGTAATGATTGTTGAAAATTTGAAATGTTGCTCCTGCGTACATACGGTAAACCTTATCCAAGATCGTAACATTATTAATTTCTCAAATCCAGCTTAAATGATTTGTATTTAAATTGTAAAACTCTTGTTTATTTAATTATTATTATTCTGGATATGATGGAACTATATAAAATGCACAGGAACCTAAACATTAATGATAAATAATGAATGATGAAACAACAAAATTAACACCTGAACCAATGAAAATAATGAATGATTATTAATGGACGGGTGATAAGAAGTTATAAAATGATGATACATGATATTCTAAATATATATATGGTTATTTAATAAATTAATAACTTTTTTAAAACCACTAAATGTGAGGTTAAATAAAATTCAACCAAAATTATTGATATTGTAAGGGACTTCCACTCGATTTCCATTCATTGAGGAATATTTTCTTGTTTTGGATCTAATTTATTATTAATGTTGTACATACATCCCTTTAAAATTTAATATAAAGATTAATTAATATTTCGTGTTATTATAAGAATCAATTTTTATTATTCCATCTACGGTTATTTGACTTAAAAGTTACAAATAGGTAAAGAATTTCATAACTCAATTTATTTTCATTGGGTTATATTAATTATTTGTCATATTTTACATAATAATATTATGTATATGATGAATTTTTATAATCTTATGTTTAATTTAAATTTTTTTTATCTCTAATTAATTTTTTATAACATAATAATTTCCTTTATTAATTCTAAATTTAATGTTAGAATCATTGTAAGGGTTAATTTTACAATCTCATTCTAATTAAGATTGTTAATTCTTCTATTTTAGTCGAAGGAAATTTGATTTCATTATCAAAATAACATATTTATTTCTATTTTCCAATACTTATTCATGGTATATTATTGTAATATTACCTTTTTCCAGTCATTTACACTTTAAAAAAGTGTGAAAATGTTTTTATGAAAATTCTACATCATTTCTCTTTATGGTCTGGAATCATTTTTCCTCCGAATTTTCTTTTTCTAAAATGTATTAAAAATTGTGTTTAACCTTTTCTAAATGATTTATTAAATAATTTTTTACACATTTTTAATTTTTTAAAATAAATTTGACTTAAATTTTTAAAGGATATCCTTTATAAGTTTCAATGGATATTCTTAGAGATATATATTTACAAAATGTTTTATGAATTTGTAGTTTTAAAATTATTTTCTAAGTAAAATGGTTATTTTTCTTAGGAATGATTTTTATTCCATTTCATTGGTATTTATATTCAACAAATACATATACTCTTTAATTTACATATGATTATTTGGGGATATATTGAATTGATAAAATTTTTATTTTTTATTTTGGTTGTTTATGATCATTTTGACCAAAGAAAGTACTTATATTCTCTTAATTTAATCATTTTTTTATAGTCATTAACTTTCCTTACAAATATTCACTCTCTTGTGATAATTTTACAATTTATTCCTATTAAATAGATATATTATTTTTTTCATTTATATGATTATTTGAAAAATAATATATAATTTTTTACATGAAGATATTCTATTAAGTATTAATATTCTTTGTACCGTGGATAAAATAATTTAATAACTGTGTACCATTTTTAAATATAGTGTTAACTCTAAAAGTTATTTTATTAGTACAAAAGTATTAATAAAATTGTTTTATTTACTCAATAAAAACTTTTTTTGGATGGGAATATTAATTCATTAATAAAAGAATCAGTCGATATATGTTGAATTCTTTGGACCTAAAATGACAGATGCCCCCCCTGAATTTTATACCCCCTAATTGTAACACCCCAGTAATTTTTTTATAATTTAAAATAAATTAACTTATAAAAAATAATAATTTAAATTTATGTTTTATAAATAACAATACTTATATTTCAAATTCATATATTTCAAACTAATTTTAAAAACAAATACTGTTTTACAATATTATATTGTATAAAATAATATTCTAATATGAATATAGGGATTATAAAATTCATTTTTTTCAATATATTATAATATATATTGACTATTATAATTTTATTTATAAACACTAAATTATTTTATGAATATATTCACTATGATTATGACACCCCATGATTTTATGGTATGTTTCTTAAAAAAATAATTTCAATTCATTTGATAACTTATATGTACACAACACTAAGTCTATACGCAACAACACCTTATTATAACCTAGCCGTTAAACATAATTCTGTAAGTTTTTTTATTTTAATTTAAAAAATTGGATATACATAGTTGCTTCAATAACATATTTATGGTCTTATCGAATCAACTTAATAGTTGGTGAATAGTAACTTAATCTTATGAATAGTTTCATACCCTTATGAATAGTATCATGGAACATATGAATAGTAATGTTCCCTTATGAAGACTAACCTCACACATGTATGAATAAATAATATTTAGGCACCCTATAAATGAGAGTGAATACTTTTAACATTAATATTTATGTGTTAGTATTTTTTGGAGCAGTAAATATTTAATTACAATTTTATAATTAATAAATTAATTTTGAAAAAAAAAATCTTTAATATAATTTATTCCCACATTAATATTATGTTATCCTATGACATTGGGATAATTTAATGAGGCCTTAGTTAATTTTTTAGGGTATTGTAAAAGAGTTATAATTTTAAAAATTGTATTTTTTATTAAATGATTATTTTAATTATAAATTACATTTCTCATGTATAAAAATTTATTTTCATATAATAGAGTCTATATTTTAATTATACACATCTATAAATGGTTAGGGTGAAATTTGTGTATTTTTATGAAATACATGAATTTTGTGAATAGTGAAAATACGTTAATTTACAATAAATGCTAAATACATGATTTATTGAGCCATAGGTAAGGTAAGGCTAATATAAAAAAACTTGATTGGAAATGACATGAACATATTACTATTTGGAGTAACTAGAATCAATACTGTTACAGTCTTGAGAGAAAATAATTAATTAATTAAAGAAATAATGGGAAAAGCCTCTTGTCCTCCTCTATAAACCCCCCCTTCCTCTCACTCCACTAAAGAATTTATCCATTTATAATTTATTCCAAATAATAATCCCAATACACTTTCCCATTTCCATGTTCTTCTCATATCATCAAAAGAGAAAATCTGAAGGCCTTAAGGTGGTTCTCAAGGATAAGTACTCCAGAGGTAAACCACTCTTCATTTTTCTATCAATTTCTTTTACAAGTTCCATTATTTTGTTTCTCTCTCCTAAAATAACCTCATAAAAATTAAATTATAATTCCATTACCTTACATGGAATTTAATTTTAATATTTTAATGTAATATTTCATCATCATCTCCTTTTCCACCACCTCTTGTATTAAAAATTGAACCACCGTATGAGATGTGTTAATTTATCACATTTCATAAAGATGAGGTTTCAATTTCTATTACCATATTCAATTATAGTTATTAAACTATTTTTATGGTTGTAAAAGATTTTAATATATGTAACATATCCTATTTAATGTTCTGAAATTAGTTTGTACACATCATGTTAAATTATAAAACCAAATGAATTCATGGTGATCGAAAAACCACTAAATTAATTGAAGCATTTTCATTGAAATTTTATCAAATGATTCATCCCCACCAAATTTACCCAAATGACATTTATGTTAATTAACCTTTTTTATTAACAATAATAAAATATAATCTAAATTCTCCATATTCAATTCTTATTTTATAATAACTACCATACAAATGAACTTATTAAGAAAACCAATGAAATGAGATCTCAAAAACGATGATATTTAATCAATTAACCCATAAAAACAACCATAAATAAAGATAATGAAATTATAATAAATAAAATAAACTTATAATAGGTTCTAAATTATTTTTTAAATAATTATAATTTTATATTCTAGGACTCTCTGTTTGGGAGAGAAACATATTCAGACATAAGGTAACTGTTGTCTTCCCGAACATCTATTTTTTTGGGTCACCCTTTGTATCAATTAATCCATATTACATTATTATTTACACTTAATTACACATCATAAATTCTTTTTGAATTTTATATATATGTGTACAAACCAGAATACATCTTTATTTAATGGGGATTTATTTGTTTTAAAAGGATGTTTTAAAAAACATTCCTGAAAACAAGCTCATTTTAAGGGAATTTCTTAAATTCTTCCCTATTCTAAAGGGCACTCTATAATCTGTTTCTAGAAAAATTTATTTTCATAAAATCTCTCATTTTAGTATGATAAAACTAAATTAATTCAATTATTGTTTTATTTAACAATTTTTCCAAAAGAACTATTCTTGTCAAAGAAGAGGAGTATTTTTTCTCAAGATAACTCAATGATTATATAAGAGTATTGTCACCTATTTCAACACTCTTGTTGATTCTTATGGTAAAATGGGATTAATGTATTATTATATCATACACCATATTTTATTGAATGGTTTATGATTATATTGGATGTGGATATACTATCCTGATACCATTCACTATATTACTCCAAATGGTTAGTGTTTATGTTTGGGGAATATTATTTACATTGAATATGATAGTTTCAATATGAAGACATATGTTATTTCTATTTTTTCCCATTCATATGAAGAATTAATCGCAATTATTAAGATATGGTTAAGGACCTATATAGCCTCTCTATATATCGATAGGTCTCACGGGACAAAATAGATTTATCCGTGGCCAAAGGCCCTACCCATTTTTAGTTATGCTTTTGGATAGGGCCTTAATCATTTTCATATTTCTTGGCAGAGGCCATGCCAATATTTTTTTCAATTCTTGGAAGTATTCATTTCCTCATTATGAGACTAGAAATTAATTGTCTGAGAGATTATTCCACTAGTATAATATCCATAGTTATGTGTTATGGAATTATATAATCAGTTTTATTTCTTCCATATTATGCTCATGTATATTATTAATGTCATGAATTTTAGTTATTAATAATTCCAAAAGATTATGTTTATATTTTCAACCACTCTATTATTGACTCTTACTGAACATCTAAGCTCACCCCTTTCACATGATTTATTTTTTCAAGGATGTGAAGAAGTATATTACGAATGACTTTTAAGGATAATCTAGGAGATTTTGTGTGATTAAATAGAAGTTGATATGTTTTGTTTACTTTCAAGTTGTAATGTTGAACTAATGTATGTATAATTTTTTCCAAAACTACTAAACTATTAAGTCCTTCGAGATATGAATTCATTCTTATATTCTAATGCAATGAAATAAGACCTCGGTTCCAGGAAAATTGGCTCAGGTCCTTAAATTTGGTTTGAGAGGAAATTTAGTAGAAAACATGGAAAATAGATTTACAAAACGTAGATTAGGGTGGAAACCCCTAAGATTGTCATTGAGGATAAACATAAAAGAACATCAAGTAATTTTTTATGTAATATACTCTATTGATATTTCTATAAAATGCATCCTTGTTTGGATACTACAAGTGGATGTGGTTATGGAGTATATGTACTTAGGGGTAACAACTCTGATAAAGAGTTTTGAGCATGACCTGGGGTATCCCAGTATAGGACACCAGACCTTACTACACACCTAGTTTGAAAATCCTAAGGGATATTCAGAGGATAATTCACATTTTCATTAAAATCTACTATGATGGATTTAAAAGAAAATATGTATTTAAATAAACCATGTTTATGATTATGAGACTAGCTACACCAAAAATTATAAATTTATATTAAGTATTTCACTAGTATAGGTATTTTACATTATGTTTCATAATGTAATTATCTAACATAGAGTATGAAATTGTTTAGAAATAGAACCTACTAAATGGAATGGGAACCAAATCAATGAAAAAATTCAAAAAGAGATAATGATCTTCTCTTAGATTGGTTTAAGCCATTCTTTTGAAGGGAAACAATCTCTCAAATATTCTCATAAAATGAAGATATAATATCATGTCATAAGATTAAGAAGAAAGAGTTTCCTATGTATTATGTCTACAAAATAAAGTAGGAGAAGAAGAGGATAGTAGGGAAAAATATGGATAAAGTGAATAAGGGAATGAAGTATTTTCCCAATTTTGATAATTGTGAAATGAAACACCTAGGTATATCATTAAGAGGAAAAGGATTTTGCTTAAAGTGTGGAGAAAAGGGACCCCATGCTCTTAATTTAAAGTGATTGAATTAATTTTCTTATTTTAAATGCTTCAATTGTAAGGATATGGGAACTACGGATATTAATTTCTCAAGCATCATGTAAATATAGGTCAATAAATGTAAAGTGATCAAGGTCAAGCTTATAATGTTACTACAGTTGAAGTAGAATAAATATTGTATTTGTGTTTTTTGATTCAAGAACTATGTTATGATCTTCTTGTTACAAGAATAATGAAATATATTGGGATTTTATTATAGTACTAGTTCATTAAGGATTTGAGGTCATATGATTGATAATATAAAAGAAAAAGGATTTAGTAGAAAGTTAAGAGTCTTTGGAAAACATAGGATTGAGATAAAGGCAACCCTTAATATATTTATGATGTTGAGATAATTATGATGAAATTATTGATTTTAATTAGTACTAACTACCTTAGAACTAATTATTGAATTCTGGACAAGTGTTCTATAATATCATCGATAGAGTTTACAACACTTTTGGATTTAAGGAATATATCCAATAACATGTATCTTACTTAAGGATTATCAAAATAATGAAAATTTTCAATACAGTTTTATATAAATTTTAGTTATTACCATATTTAAAGAGGATACATGATTAAATTATTCAAATTTGTTGAATTTGAAAATTTAGAGCTACTTCATGTTGATTATGGGATAATGGCATGTTCATCATGTAAATTTGGAGACCTTATTTCTAATGTTTTAAATAATTATATTTTGTAAATTTTAATTATTTAGGAATGGTTTAAGTTGATCATTATATGATATTTTAGGGGTTAATGTATAACTTCACCACATGGAACAACCTGTGATAAGTGATGAATTATAGATATTTCAAGGTGTAACCAAAGGATATGTTTGTGTTTAGGAAATATAAATATATATTTTTACTCTTATAGAGTGGAATAATTCCTCAACTCTAGGAAAATGTTCATAAAAAGGTGTCATATTTTTAAAATTTTAATGATACCAATGAACATTTTCATAACTGTAGATTATGCTTTTGTGGTAATAAATTTTCAAGTGAACAAGTTATCTATAACTTTCCATTAGAACATGATGGTTAGATTATTATTCCTTCTCCATATTTTGACTTCTCACTACTGGTGTCCTATTCGATTGTGTAGATATGTGGTAACCTATTCATTTCACTTTCCCCCTTATCAAGGGAAATATTTTTTACCCTATTTTTGATGTGGGTTTCCCACAAGAGAAGTTTCATGTGTCAAAATTTAACTTTTGAAGTGGAATTTCGAATTACGAGGGCACAACTCGGTTGAGGGGGGGATAATGTAAGACCCCAATAATTTGTTATATAATTTAAATTATATTGTGTTATGTAAAAAATAATTTAAAATTAAATGGGTTAATTGATGATACTTATATTTTAAATTTATAGCTTTCCAATTAATTTTTAGAAAATACTGTTTTACAGTATTATTTTGTGTAAGTGAATATTCTAATATGAATATGTGTATTACAAAGTTAATTTATATCAATTTATTATAATATATATTTACTTTTTTAATTTTTATAAACGCAAAATTATTTTATAAATATAATCAAAATTGTTATGACAGCCAAATATTTTATGGTATGTTTCATAAATAAAATCAATTCATTAAACAGCTTATATGAATACAAAAATAAGTCTCTACAAAACAACACATTGTTATTACCTATCCATTGACCTGAATGTTTCAACTACTCTGTTTTGAATTTTCAAAAACTGAAATACATGATTTCATTCAGTAAGATATTTAGAGTTTGATAGAATCAACTTATTTCTTTGGAGAATAGTAACATACACTTATTAATAGTGACATACCTGTATGAATAGTAACATGACCCATATGAATAGAAATTTACCCTTATTAATAGTAACATCACTAATGTAAGAATAAACAACATTTAGGTTCCTTATAAATGATAGTGCATATTTTAAACATCCATAATTTAGTGTAGGAATTTTTGTAGGAAATAAGTTTTAAATTAATACTTTGTAATTAATAATCTAATTTAAAATATAATTAATTTTTATAAAATGCATTCGTAAATAAATATTCTGTTCTACTGTGATTTTGGTATAATTTAATGATAACTTATATTATTTTTCAGGGTATTATAAAAAGAGTTATGATTTTAAGAACTATACTTTTCGAGTAAATATGGATCGTAATTTTAAATTACATTTATCATATTCAGAAAATAATTTTGATATAAAATTTTCCATATTTTAATTCTTCGCATCGAAAAATTTTTAAGGTGTACTTTTGGGATTTTTCTGAAATAATTGAATATTTTTGAATAGTAAAAATACGTTATTTTATGATAAATGCTAAATACATGATTTATTGAATCATAGGTGATGTAAGGATGACGTAATTTCACTTGGTTCGAACTCACATTCAATTATTAGAATTATTAGTCATAATAATCAAGACATATAGTCTTGAGCCAAAATAATTAAATAATGATTAAAAGACTGGAAAACCCCTCCTCTCCTCCACTAAAAAAATCACCCTCACCCTCTCTTCCACTCACACCACTAAGCATTGAGCCTTTTCTGAGTTATACTAAATAACCTTCCCATGTCCCTTACCCACTTCTGAGACCTGATCATCTCACTAGAAGGACAAAACCAAAGGTGTTAAGGAGGCACTCAAGGAGAAGTACTAAAGAGCTTAACCTGTATTCCTTTTTTATTCAATTTCTTTTATAAGTTCCACCCTTTTTTTCTCTCCTCACCTCCCCTAATCCAATTATATGATAATTCTAGAACCATACATTAAATGGAATTTTATTATTCTAATGTAATATTTCATGATCATCTCTCTTTACACCTCCTCTTATATTAATAATGGAAACACTGTCCAAGATGTGTTCATTTATTACATTCAAGGACGAAAAGTTTTAAATTCCAATTACCATCTTCAATTATTGTCATGAAAATATTTTATGGTTAAAATGATCATACTATTTGTATTATATCCTATTTAATGTTCTGAAATAATTTTTTATGTGGTATTAAATTATAAAACCAAATTATTTTGTGATGATCGAAAAACCACCAATGTAATCCAAGTGTTTATCATTTAATGTTTATGTAATGATTCATCCTAACCCAAAGTAACCAAACGATGTATACAAAAATTAAAACATATGTATGAACATTAATAACATTTATCATCGGTTATATAATTCAATTATCATTTTACATTAACTTCCATAGAAACGAACTGATCATGAAAACAAATGAAACAAGCACTCACAAACAATGATATTGAATTTCTTAACCGAAAAAATGACATTAAATGAACTTAATAAATTTAAAATAATTCATATACATGTCTAATGGGTTATTATTTTAGATATTAATAAGTATAATTTCATATTCTAGGTCCTACTATTCAAGAGTGTTACATATTCTGACATATGGTAAGGGCTATCAACCCGAACCTGAAATTTCATTTGGGTTACTCTTTGATTCTATTAATCCCAATTAATTTATAATTTATTCTTATGTACTCATCAAGAATTATTTTTGAATGAAATATATATGTCTAACAACGAGAATCATTCTTTATTTTATGGTAGTTACATTTTTTAAAATGATATTCAAAAACATAATCCTAAAAAACAAGCTCATTTTAAGGAAATTTATCGAATTCTTACTTATTTTCAAGGGAACTCTATAGTCTGTGATTAGAGATGTTTATTTTTAAAAAAATTATAATTTTATTGTGAGAAAACTATCTTAATAAAAATATTTTTATGATTTTTTTCTACAGAATAACTCTTCTAGTCAATGTAAAATAGTATTTTTCTCATTAATTATTCGATGATTTTATAAGAGTATTTTCACCTATTTCAAAACTCCTATTATTTTTTTGATAATATGGGATTAATGTTTTATTATATCATCCACAAAACTATAATGAATTTTTTATGGTTATATTGAATGTGGATTTACTATCTTGGTACCATTCACCATATTATTATGAATGGTTAGTGTTTATATTTGGGGAAAGTTATTAACATTTCATATGTTAGTTTAAGTATGAATGTATATGTTATTTATATTTATTCCCATTAACATGGGGAATTAATTGGACTTAGTAACTGATTTATGGGGTCCTTTATATCCCCTATATGCATTGGTAGGTCTCATGAGACAAAACAGATATGGACTTGTCCAAGACCTAGCCCATTTTCAAGTGTGGTTTTGTCCAAGGCCTTAATCATTTTCAGATGTCATGGACAAGGCCTTGATGTTATCTTTTAGAATGTCCAACATTATGAATTATATTATTATGACACTATATATTTATAGTCCTTGTAATTATTCTACTAGTAGAGTATCCATGGATATGTTTTGTGCTATTATTTAGTCAGCTTTTATTCCTACCATGTAATTATCAATTATATTTTTAAAGGAATGCATTTTAGTTATTCAATGTGCCTTGAGTTTATGTTTATATTTTCTTCCACTATATCATTTACCCTTACTGAGCATCTGAGTTCTCCCCTTTCACTGGATATATTTTCCCTAGGTTGTGAAGTAGTATATTACGAATGACTTGCAAGGATAATCTAATAGAATATATGTGATTTAGAATAATTTGATATGTTGTATTTCCTTTCATGATGTACTGTTGAACTTATGTATGCATATTATTTTCCAAACTAATAAAATATTTTTTCCTTCAGTATATGTGATCATTGTTTACAAGATAATGTAATGAAATAAGGCACTGACTCTTGGAAACTGTGGTCAGGTCCTTACACAGATACATCAGAAGTATCTAAAGGAGAATCAGTAAGCTACAATTGAAGGGGTTTCTATATTTAATTTTAAACTATTTTGTGGAAGATAATTATGGTAGAGGTATCATGATACCTTATATTATGACGTCTAATAATTAATAATTTCCTTTATTGATAATATATTTATTGTTATTATCCCTAAGATTTTAACTATGATATTATATCTATATGCATTTCATTAACAATTGTTTATTAAATGAAATGTTTTTTATTTATTTAAATTTCTTATTCCATATCTGGTCATTATAGTCAAATTATTTAAATGGCATGTGTTATTTGTTATTTAACATTCCGTGTTAATTATTTATTATCTAATATTAATAATGAATTTATTGATAAAATGGACTTTTTGTTAAGTTATATACCATTCTATATTGATTATTTATTATTTATTCATGATATTTCTAATATACATATTACTTACAAAGAATTTTAGATAATATTTTTCTTCATTATCTAGAATTCCATGAAGTATACACTAATTAATATTCAAGGATATTCTAGAAGGAATTATATTATTATAATTTTTTTAATTTTCAAATGTAATATATGAGTCATGTATATATTTATTTTACCGTATATTCTTAACTATTCAGTATTTTAAGATGAGATTCCTTTTATCTTATGCTGGTGTAATAAATCCAACACCGACTCTGGGATACTATGGTTGGGGTCATTATAGTTTTTATCAGAGATATTTTAGTAGCAACCTTTGGAACTAGATTTATGAAAACAAAGATTATTGATCATAAACATCTGATACACGTTGAGGATAAGTATAGAATAACATCTTAAAGTTTGGTAAAGTATATATTATGTGGTTTTTATTTATAATAAATCAAAGTTTTGGTACTATACCTATAATTTTTTCTAGAATATATATTCCTAGAGGCAATAACAATGAAATGTTTTTATTTGGATTGAACCTATCATCACTTGGTGCATAATAACATAATTTACTGTACAATAGGTTTGACACTCCCGGGGGATGTACTTATGATAATTCAAATTTTCTTTACCAACCATTATTAATAGTTTAAATATATGATGATAAATAATGGTCTATGTTAACTATAAGGTTTATTATTTTGAAAATAATATGTCCTAGTATAGAAATAATACAAATGATTCAATAGTATTCCCTATATGATTATTTTTTCTCTCTCATTGATTTTTTGTTTTAGTCAATGGTTGGAACCAAATGGTATCATGTTAAAGTTGAATATAATGAAAACGTTTTGACAATAAGAAATAAAATGGGATAATTACTAGTGTGAAAGATATTGTGATAATTCCAAATCAGTTCTCCTGAAATATGATTAATGACATATACCTTAACCAACTTCGGGATGCACGAAAGAGGAGAATGATAGAGTCATATAAGTTCCCTAGTAGTGGATACCCTAGAGAAAAGTAGGATTGATTTTATTCATGTCATAAATATGGGATATCCACTAAGGAATATGTCTTAAAGGAAAATTAAAAAATATTTACATGTTGAACTAAAGGTGATAAAACAAATTATTGCTGTTGAATAATTATGAGTTTTATGGAATAAAATAAATCCCATCCGAAGGATCCATTTATAATCCATTGACTTAAATCTATAGATTCTTGGAATTCTCCATGTGAATTCCTAATTCAAAATGTGAATCCCTAGACAAAAGAAAGTCCTATGAAGAAATAAAGTGGATGAAATATTAAGAAATTGGGATTCAATAATTAAATTGTAGAAGTATTTTTCCCAATGGTATTTTGGATATAATAGTCATGAAACAACTATGGATTTTGTAAAAATTTATAAATATATATTTTTTCATTAATATAATAGTATTTAATACCACTATGGGATTGTGAGATTAAAGTTATTCGTAAGTTAAAAGTCATAAACAACCACTTCGATTTTTTTGGTTAAGGATATATCATGATTAAGGATATTTTTGGAAAACATCTATCGGAATATATACTATTGGTTTAGTATATAAAAGTGATATCTGAGGTAGATTTAATTTACTTTCTCAAACATAAGATTCAAGTTATTGATATCATTTAATGTTTCTATTATCTTTAATGCTATAGTAATTATGGGTCACCATAATTTTATAATGTTATTAGAATTATATTAATATGATTTTTGAAGAATGACAGCCTACAAGCTGGGTAAAAACCCATCACATCTGGTAAAGCTTCAGGGATTGATCCCATAACTGATGGGAGGTATGGTTTTAGTACTTATCACTGGACTATAGGATGATCTAGTTAATATATCATTGTTTTAGTTATATTATTTGACAATTAAAAATTAATTATGAAATATTTTTTATATTGTTGGGTTTAGAGAATAATGTATTATATTGTCAATTTGTGATAACCATATTGTTCCTTGAAAATGGTTATAGATATAATGAAATAACTATAACTATTTTATGGATCATATGATCCATAAAAATTTAATTTTACTACTTCATTCAAAAAAAATTATTTTTAGATATTAATTTTTTTGAGAATGTGATGAATTTGAAATTTATCAAAGAGCAACCAAGTTATGATATTGTTCTTATGAAATAAAAACTCATCTAGTAAGTATATTTCCTTATATCCTTATATAGTAAAAGAATTCCTCATATTTGGGGATTGGATCTAAAAATAAGACTTTAATCCAATTACCTTAAACATTGATTAATTAAATGGTCTATTAAATCTTCATAGAGTTATTTTTCTAGGGTCCCTCTCATTCAATTCATTATTCATTTTTATGTGACCAACTATCTTTTTCAGTCCATTTAATTATTTTTCCTCTTTGTAATTTTCCATATATTCAATTTCCACCAATTTTATCCTACATGGAAACCTAGTTATGAGTTATTACATATAAAATTTTTACATCTCATTCTGTCTTATTAAGTGGGTGTCTGAGGTGGGTTTTCAACAAAACAATTTTCAAAAATAAAACCCCTTATTGTGGAGATCAAGTTAAAATTGAGATGAATAAATTTATTTAATTAACGAGAATTTAACCCCTTAGACTATAAAATAAGAACAGTTTATTACATAGCATATCCAACATGAACCCCTATGATTAAACAAGCCATAAAATATATTTCTTTTAATTTAATCTCTTCGATAGGTTGTGGGACACACAACCCCAAGTCTAAATAAACCATAATATATTATACCATTATAACCATGTCATTAAATTTTTTGGTATAAATAATAATATATAAATTATGATAAATATGGTTTAATATTGGTTAAACATAATATAATATTCATTAAAAAAATGTTTTCTCAAAAGCAATATTTTTTCTAAAGGATTGTTTACTCACTCCTTTCACAGATAATTTAAAATTTATTTTTAACAATTTTATAAAATATATTTTAAAAAAATAATAAATAAATTAAATTATAATATCAAAATTATCTTAGGGTGAATTATTTGGATGTTTCTGAAATGTTTCACTTTTCAAGAATATTGAAAAATTCTGAATTTTAATTGAAAATTATCTATTCGTTTAAATTTTTCATAAAGTTAAATTATATTTTTAATTGTTTTTAAATTATTTTTTTTCAATTATATGTCAATTAATCCAATTTATGTTACTGTAATCATTTTAATATTAAATTTTGATATAAAAACATTGAAAAAGGTTTAATGGTTTATCTTTGAAAACATGTTTTCTCATCATGCCTTCGGTATTATTTTTAAATTAAATATGGTTAACTATGTGAATAAAACTTGATAAAATGGATTCCATTTTTTAAATAATAATATATTATATTATATAATAAGGTTAACTTAATTTTTTACCATAATAAATAGTAAAAAACAGAGGTTAAGGTAAAAATAAGTTTACGTTTGGGTCAAACTAAAATGATATGTGTTAAAATGACAAAAATAATAATCTAGAATCTATTTTATGGATTTATTTATACTTTATAATTCTTTATCCTTGTAAATAATTTATTTGTACCCTTTTATATTTTGAGACACATGAATACACATTTTTATTTTAGAAAATTGCAAGTTTTCCACTCGCCACACGTAATTAGAAATTAATGTTATTAAACTAATTAATTTTAATAATATAATATAAGGGTATTTGATATAAATGTTACCTAGTTTTAAATAATTTTATAACACAATTTATTTTCATTGGGCTATATTAATTCAATATCATCATTGATATTCTATGATTATGTGTGTAATGAATTTTGATCCTCCTATCTTTTGTTTCAAAATTTATTATGTTGATTTATAGTTAGTACACATAATCATTGAACAGAAAAATTATCACTTTAATATTGTAATAATTATAAGAGTTTAATTCACAATCTCATACGAATTAATATATTTTTTCTTGAATTTCATTTGAAGGAAATTATTTTTTCATTGTCTAATAAACCCATTCCATTTTCTTCCCCTTTGATTATTTTTGATATTTTCATGCAATATTATCATTTTCCAAATATTTTTTATTTAAAAATATGAAGAAAAAAAAAATTTAATAAAAGAAGAATTTATTTCTCTATACTTTGAGAAATTCATTTTCATCCAAATCCATGTCTTCTAAAAAAATTAAAAATTATTTCAACCTTTTAAATATTATTTTTGTAAATATAATTTTAACTATTTTTACATTGTCAAAAAAATTTAAGGGAATTATCATGTCATTTTCAAAACAAGTATTATTTTTATTTTATCAAAAATGTGAATTAAATCATTATTTTATCATACTCAACATGTATGTTGTTTCCTATTATCATAAACATTCAATGTTTTAAAACATAAAATATAGTTTTCAATAAATGTTGTCAGAAAAATTTATTTTTTATTTTTTTATTTTACTTTTAAAAATATTTTATATTTAAATGGTTATTTTCCTCCAAATTTTTTTAATGATACTTTTCTTGTATTTATATTCATCGATAACATAAAATATTTTTTGAAAATATGATATACTAGGGATATCTGGTATTTATATCATAATTATACTTTATTTGTTTGGTTTATAGTATTTTTTACTAAATAAATCATTTGCATTTCCATTATAGATTCATTTTTATAGAAATTATATTTTTTTTAAAAGATTCACTTTCATGTAATAATTTTACAAATAATTTCTATTAATTATTCATATTCCTTATATCATGGATATGATTATTTCCTAATCATTATATTAGTTTTATATAATCTTTTTATCTTAAATATCAATATTCATTGCATCATGGATCTTATTTTTTCTTAAAATGTTTTTTATTTTTAAATATGGAATTTATAATAAAAGTTATTTGATAAAATATGAAATATTAATAAATTTATATTAATTACTAACTATGGATATTTTTTGATATGTTATATTAATTAACAGATTAGTAAGATCATACGATATATAAGGAAATCTTAGGATGTACAATGGTTAATGGGACCTAAAATTATATATCCCCTTGAAGAAATAGTAGTCTCATGAGGAAAACTCATAAGCTATAATTAAATGGGTTTCTACATGTAGTATTAAACCATATTTATAAAGGCCTTGAAAGTAGAGGTTTCATTATGCCTACGATCCTGATGTCCAATAATTAAGCATTTCCTTTGTTAAGAATTTAGTTATTTTTATTATTATTTGTGATATTTTCACTATGATGTTATCTCTTGATGCATTTCATTCTCAATTACTGAATAAATGAAATTTTTCGATTATTTTCCTTGCCAATGACTTTTCTTTTCATAATAGTTATGTTTTTTAAATTGAATTTGTGTTTATTTGTTTTATTTTCCATATTTATTCTACATTATAGAATTTTGACAGAGAAGTAATTGATTAAATAGAATGTGTTTTCAATTATTAACCATTCCATATTAGTTATTATTTATTGAATCTTGATATCTTCAATTATATATAATCCTTAATGAAAATTTGAGATCTCCCTTAATTTCATTCATTTCCCTAGAATTCTATGAATTGATGTGTGGTTCATGAGAAATTATATTCTAAAGGGAATAATTTAATTCTTGAAAAAAGGTATATTATAAATTATGTATTGAAATTTAATATTGGAATCATGTGGGTATCGAGTTTAGCAAGACTACTAAAATATTCAGTAATTCATGATGTGTTTGGTTGCACATTATTATAATGTAATAAAGAAGACATTGTATTCACGCTATTAAGGTCAGGATCAATACAAGAACACATCCAAATCTTATACTTTATCCATTACATAAAATATCATAGACCAAACCTAACTCTGGAATAATTATAACTACATTCATTTCCAACCTCATCTTCAGTTCCTCAAATGATCTCTCACATCTGTCATTCCATTCAAACATAACACCCTTTTGATTTAATTCTGTCATTAGGGATGCAATATTGCATAAATCCTGAACAAACCACTTATTATAATCAGCTAATACCAAGATTCAATTAATCTCAAAAACATTTTTTAGGTTTCTTCCATGAAATCATGGACCAAATCATTCCAGGATCCCATGATATTTCACTCTAAAAAAAAATTAGCCAGGAAACTTCACTTTAGGTATCCAAATTTTACATTTATAAAAATTTCCAGGTAGAAAATATTAATTGAATATTCTAATGGTGATATCTAAATGATATTTTTGTTCCTCATCTAACTTGGATTACAACAAAAATGAAATTAAAAAATTTAAATGAAATCTTCTATGAATTGATGAAAAATCTGGTTCATCAATTTTATATGTTTCGTAGAAGAGTCATTATGACCAAATGTCTTAATTAGAAACTTGGAATTCCTATGCTATATCAAAAATGTATTCTTTGGTATATCATCTCCAATGAATCTCAAATGATGGTTCCACAATCATAGGTAAATATTTGAAAATTTTAACACCACAAGATTCCACGCCATGTTTCCCTTTGAATAATACAATAGCTTGTGTTGTACGCTACTTTGAGTTCAAACACACCTCAACCAATCAAACTAGCAGTTATGAATAGTATTAGCCACTTTTTGAAATTTTATAAATTTTATCCTTAAAAATGGACTTCATTTTTTGATTTGGAATATCGAAATTAGTTTAGGATGAATTATTTGTATTTTTCTAAAAACATTCAATTTTTGATGAATAGTAAAAAACACTGCATTATTGGTTAAAACTGACTTTTTATTTAAATAATTATATATTTTATTTAAATTTATTTTAGGTAAAATTAGATACATAATTCGTATATGCGTTCAATGTAATTCATTATAGTAATTGTATTATAAGTATATAGATATATAAAAGTTTTATTGAACCTTTTAACGTCTTTTACACACCTATGAGCATTTGCAAATTTGCATTAAACATAATTTTACCGCTTATTTGAATTGAATTTCAAAACTCCGAGAGGAAAAATAGATATCATTATGTAAAATTTTTTTCAATAAGACGAAAATACATTCTAGTTAATAGTAAATTTTAACTTTTATTTCCCACGGTTAAAAGTAAACAGGGTAATTAAAGGTAAAAATGATATTATTATTAGCCTAACACAAGTACTAATTATATTGGACAATATTTTTTTGATCAAAAAAACCTTAGTAAAAAAATATGATCTTTTAGGTCCTCTTATATTATATTAGGATATTTATTATTAGTTTATTTGAAGAACAGTTAAAAGAGTTAAATTCAAAGTTTAATAACTAAACCATTTTTAATATAGGGTTACACACAATAGTAATTCTACTATAAATATTAATTAAAAAATAAAAATATTTCCTACATAATGCTATTTTATTTATAATATTTAGACATTAAATAATTTAATTTATTTATGAAACAATGATGATGTAGTAATTAACTTATTAATGTAATATTAAAATCATTGATATAATAAATATCCAAATAAATGTAAATTGAGACTTTTGATGAATTACACTAATTTTATTTGATAATATGACATGATAGGGTTGGTTTGAATAAATTTTATTCAAAGTGATAATGTTTTTAAGGTTTCAAAAAAATCAAATACTAAATATTGTCAAAATTGACATAATTGTGTTTTTAAAAAAATACTATATTATTAATTGATATAAAATTCCTAAAAATATATGGTTCAGAGAAAGGACATAGATAAAGTAATATATATTAATAATAAACCAATTTGGGTTCTCTTGAATTTCTATAGTATATTAAATAACTATATAATATAAAAATACAAAGAGACATGGTAAATGTCATACGATTTAACTAAGAGTTAAATATAAAAGATAAGGTTAATATGGTGACCGAAAATTGTCTAAAACCTATTGGTTGAGACGTTTTTGACCCATAACCACCATATCCTCTAAATAATTCATTTTGGAGCCATTATAATCCTAAATGGATTTTATTATAAAATAGTATTTTAGTCTTTTCCTAAGGTGGCCCTCACCTCTCTTATAAAACGACACTTCCCCTTCTCTTAATTTTAAACCTCAAAAGCCTTTTGAATCAGAAAAACACTTCCAAAGTATCTTCCCAACATCCCTCAATTTATCCTAGAGGCCATACTTTGATCCGAAATCTAACCTATGGTTCCCTTTTGGTCAAATCAAATGGAAACACCCGAAGTAGAGGTAATAATTTCACCACCCTCATTAATGTTGTTTTCTTTTCCACATCTTTTAACACTGTTGTTTCCATTGTAAAATAATAAATAAAGTATCTTATATATATTTTGATGTTGTTATAAATATGGTAAAACCATATTCATTATTTGATCCATCCTATAAACTAAAAAGTCACCATACGTGCGTATGCACGGCTTACCGTCCCCACGTCGTGGTGTAGTTTGTTATTCAGACACTTCATTTTTTGGATGGGTATAATAATGAGTATAAATGATGTACATAATAAATATAAATTTTTAATTATTCTATATATATTATATACCATCCAATTATATATGATTTCTCCATCAATATAATGATATTGTTTCTCGTGTGTCCGTATGGATTATCGTCTCCACGAACACAATGAGATTCATTCCCCATCATAATCATTCAAGAATTATTTTCATTTTATAATTAAAAATAATTTTTATGAACATAATATAATTCTTTGAATGAATAAAATACATCCTATTCATAACAAACATGGATTTTGTAACCATGCATATAAACAAAAACTAATCAGTTAACACCCAAAATGATGATACTACTAAAATATTATTAACAATCAAATATTAGAAGATCATATATTATATAATATTTACATATATGATTATTATATAATTTAATAAAAATTAATTTACTATTATACATGAGGTTAATGTGCCCTTGTTCAAGGAAAAGTACAAGGTAAGGGCTTAATTCTCATTCTCTTTATTATCCAAGGTTGTTTTTACGTAAGTATCTACTGGGACCACTTTATCATCCACATCAGTGCTTTCTTAAAAATGTATTTCAGAACATTTCTAATATTTCCTAGATAGTGGTTAAAGTCATTTATACCCTTATTTGACCTTATATGTTTTGAAAGAAATCTTTTCATCTTTTTCCAAACAAGGTACTTTACGACCTTTTCGACAAAATTAAGGGAAGAATGTTTTTTTAACTTATACGGCGGGTGTGGCTATTTTCCGCCTTTATAACATCATAGAAGCTTCCCTTACAATCTTATAATAATATTTTATAAAATATATATTTTCTTTTATAATTATATTAATTTTAAATTATTTCAAAATAGAATGATATATTTCTTTAGAGGTGTTTTGATTTCATCTATGTCAACATCCTTCGATGGATTTTATGATTATTTGAAGTTAATTTATTATGATTAAAATATACCATATTGTATTTAAGGATTTGTTATATGTTTGACTATGGATGTGTTATTTTTACACCATTCATGGTTTATAGATAAAGTATTGACATTTATTTTGCAAGTTTTAATACTTTATTTATGTTATGTTTAAAACTTTTTCATATGAGGAATGCATTAGACTTAGTAAATGACATGTGGAGCCCACTATAGCTCCTCAATGCATTGGTAGGACTCATGAGACAAACTTGTGTCTCGGTACAAGGACATGAAAAAATCATATTTTTAGTCTTGGCACATTTCCTTGACTATGTGGTTATGATGTTTGGAATTTGGCATTCCATCATTATAAAAGTGGTTATTAATATTGCATGTGATTATTTGACTAGTGGAATATACATGTGAATAAGTAAATTACATTATTTGATTTTATCTTTTCCATATTATGCTGAAGTTTAAGTTGAAAAGGCTTTTTTGTTTGTCTTCTATATTGCCTTAAATATTTATCCTTATTTTTGAATGTTTCCTCTATATTGTTATCATTACTAAGAATTTGAGATCACCCCTTTCTATGTTTTATTTTTCCTACGATGTGAATTAGTGTTTTATGGTTGACCTATAGGGATAGGCTAAGTATATAATAGTGTTAAAAAGTGGGAAAAAATTGGTGTTTTTATTTAATGGTGTAATGTAAAACTTATGAATGTACCTAGTATTTTCAAGGGTACTAAACTGATCGGTCTTTCAGGACCTGATTATTTGTATCATGTCTATGTTGTGTAATAACGCACCAAATCTAGGTAACTGGGGTCGGGGCGTTACAGTTGGTATCAGAAAAAATTTAGTACAAACCTTGTATAAGGATCCATCCTTAAAAAATTAAAAAATATTGAATTAAATGAATAATTCACATTGGAGATATTTTCAGGTGTAGAGTTTTAGAGAATTAGGACATAATTATTACATCTCAAAAGATTACAAAGTAGACACTTCTATATAGTTTCCATTTTTTTAAAACATGAACTCTAAAAAACAGTCATGTCCAGTTCCATGTTTAAGCCAACATGACTTTTCCATGATCCCATCCTTGACCCTATTCCACATTATGTCCTGTGAAAAACATTTCAAAAACATGGGATGAGCATAAAAAGCTCAGTAAGGGATACACAAAGAAGGAAAACTGTTAGTTTTTCAAAACAATAAGTAAAACATGAATACTTGAACATAAGTAATACATTTCACCTATATAAAGTAGTAAATACTCTTAACTGAATAAAATATCATTACATACCCTATTATAACTGAATGATTACCATAAAACCCATATAAATAAGACATAACATATAAAGGTAACTTGGGACATAAGCATACATAAATGTAATAACCATTAGGTTGACATCCACACATATCACTAAATGGAATAGCCAAATGTCCAAATTTCATACCCAATGCATTGGAGGTTATAACGTAACCACCCATGCTTGTATTCACGGCACCACCCGTCATTTGGTTTATCACATAACCACCCATCAAATGTCCAAGTGCCATTATAAAATAATCACATATAAAACAAATATAAACGAAATAAAACATGTCCACTTTTCAATCACAATATATCACTTAAAATATAGACATAAAAAATCCATTATCAAAACCATTTTCAATACCAAAATACATAAAAGAGTATATGGTATTTATTTTCTTTTAAAAACATTACGGCTTTTTGAGGAAGACAAAGATCAAATAATACTCGTGGTGGTGGAAATGGTCGTTATTACCATATATGTTAAAAGGAACGTTATTTTTTTCATTTAGTAAAACACATTGTAGAAAATTATTCCCTTTTAAATTTCAAGGTTGTTTTTACATCATATAAAAGAAATTTGTGTATTAAAACAAAATATGCCTCAATGAAAGGACATTGAGACGATGCCCCTTACCTCGTTGTCCGAATTGATCCATTCGTTCTTTAATCTCTTCAATAATAAAAGAACGTTAATTTATAATTTCTTAAGAATCTTTTTTTAAAGTATATAATTCCTTTTATATTACAAAATGCCTTGTTATAAACATTATGCAATCATTTATGTTAATAATGGTTGTTTTGTCGATATTTGGTACTTCAGTAAAAAAATGAGCACCTTATAATTACAAGTTGTCCATGTGGTCAATAGTCCATTATATCCAGAATGGTTTTCATGATTTAGATATCATTTATATTATATATATCTAGTATATACATTTATTTAAAATACTACATAACATTTGGAGGTAAGAAATGAAATTCACTGTTCATGGAGACGGTAAGTCGTACGTATGCATGAACACTACTTTCATTTATATTTATTATTTTAATGGAATTAAAACATAATGATATATTGGTATATTATAATTCTAGTATAATAACATATATAATACAGTTCCATCATAATGGCCACCATGAGATGCGGTTGGAGATATTTGAACAATCATCATTTCGTGAGGCGTTAGTTTTCCATTAAAAGAAATATTATGTTCTTCATCCATTAGATGGAGGTGTGTGTAAGTGTAGTTAGAATCCTTATCATAAAAACATTCTAGTATATTGAGGATACTTTTTTCAAAAAAATAAAGTAATAAAAAGATTTTAGGGGATGGGGAAGTAAAATAAAAGAAAACAAATTAAGAGAAATTGTTACCTTTAATTTGGGTAACTCCTTTTGGTTTGAACCAAATGACTTCTTGAAGTGCCTTATGCATAAGGTAAGGCTTCTAGGAGGAGTAGAGGGATATTGAGAGATTAATTGGGCAGAGTTTGGATGAGCCAAAAGGCTTTATATGTGTGCAGAATTGGTTAAAAGTGGTCTCCATTAATAAGGGGGAGGAGGGGCTCTTTAGGAAAGTGTGAGAACATTATTTTATTATATAATTATTTTAGGATTCTAATTGTCCAAAAATAATTATAGTCGAAGATAAGATTACTCAATGTCAACATAAAATCATCCAATAGGAATTGGACATGTTTTGGGTAATATTTTAATTATTATAATCTAATTTATTTAATTTTTTTATTAATTAGGTAAATACTACATCATTATTCTGTCATAAATAATTTAATTTATTTGATGTCTAGAAATTATAAAAAAATAACATTATGTAGGAAATATTTTTTTATTTTTAATGAAAATTTATAGTCAATAATATAATTTATATAACTCCTTATAGAAATTGATTTACTTAATGATATTTGCTTTTATCATTTTTTCCTTTACTTTAAGTTAATTAATCTAAATTGTCATTATCACTTCCAAGTGGCTCAATGGGGTCCCAAAATCGACCCAAAGATTCCCATGGTCGTTAATGACTCAACCAATATAGTTTAGGCAAGTTTTAATGTAATTTGGAATTATTATAATATTCTTTTCACCATGAATTAACCTATTTACCTTTAATCGTGGTAAATAAAAGTCAAAAGTTACTATTCATTGAAAATTATTTTCATCTTATTGAACCACATTATACATATTGATAAAAACCATGTGTTTCAAATATTCTAAATTCAATTCAACGAAGTTGTAAAATTTCATTTGAAAGAAAAAGTCAGTTTTTAACTACCACTAAGTGGTTTCACTATTCATCAAAAATTGAAGTTTTTCAGAAAAATTTCAAAAATTAAGCCCAAGATATATTTGATATTATGAATTCAAAAATGATGTCTATTTTAAAAAATTCAGAACATAGATGTGGCATTAATTAATTTTAAAATTAATTCACATTATCAAAACAAATAGCGTGTTGTTAAGAAATAATAACGATCAAAAGATTGATACCTGTTTATGTCCAATTTAAAAGTGAAATTAATTCTAATGACCAACATTGGATTAAATGGTAAAAATATATTATAATTAGACTTTTAAAAATTTAATAAGATAATCTAACTATATAAATAAATTATATTAAAATGTACTTTTGAATTAAAATACAATATTTTCACTATTCATTAAAACAATGAACTTTATCGAAAAAATTCAAAACAATTTACACAAAGTAAATTTTGATGTCCCCATTTTAAATAAGTATTTTATTTGGTAAAATAGAATGTATTAAATTGAACAAAACTATATTTAAAAATGGTTCACCATTGAAAGGCAGTAAATCTACATTTTAATGTATGTTTTGCTTAAAATTAGATTCATTCACATTTTAAGCCTTTAAAATTTATTGGATAAATGTAAATACATATTTAAAAACATGTATAATCATATTGTAGTTAGTTTTGTTCATTCCCGCCAATACAACGGCTAGGAGTTAACTACCATTTAAAATAAAAAAATTATATTATGAGTGTGAAACGTATGATTTCAAAGAAACATGTTGTTGCGTATCGGGTATGCTATCGAACATAGAAACCTCTTTAAATTAAAATTAATATTTAATTAAAAAATATTAATAAATATGAAACTGTCATATTCTTCATGTATCTGCGATGTTAGATCCTTCCCCCCTTTTGGAATTGCATCCTCGCAATTTTAAAAATTACGCTCAAAAACTTCATTGAAAGCCCCACATCGGAAAAAGAGTCAATAAAAAAATCACTATAAAATAAAGGAAGAGAAGTAAAAAGGTTACCACAGACAATAGATACTAGTATTCCATGAAAACATTGTTATGGAGGAGAAACAAACCTTCATGTTCTGATGGAGAGTGACAGAAAACATTTTTAAAAGAAAGTTAACCACCAGAAATTCACAAACATGTGATGGGTTAAACAGTCTTTCATTCCCCAGTAGGAAAAGATTACAGACAAGGTTTTTTGTTTTAATTTACTTTTCATTGAGTAATTTATTTATGATGTTAACTAAAAACATAAGGAAATATACTTACTTGTCATGTAGACATTCATCTTTTAATATATTTCTAACACAAACTCATATTTTCTCCAAACGATGAGTATTCAGGATGACTTTTTCTCACATTAAGAGTGCTATAATCAACTTCGATAGAATCACATAATCCACAATGGATGAAATATATATTTCCCATGTCTTTAGACCTTAACAAAAACCAAAATGGTTTGTGCGAGATTGGATAATCCCAAAAAAGGATACTCTTTTACAAAAAGAAAAACTACTATTTATCACCAAAATTTGTCCACCGAAACCCAAAGTTCATAAAAAACCATTCAATAAACATCTATCCATAAAATTCTTCAAAGTAATCCAAACTAAGATTTGAAACTAAATATCTGAAGGATTTAATCATATAGTCTTCCAAGATAAATCATAATATTTAGCTCCAAATAACATCAGTTACTCTTAAAGTCTCATATTGAAAAGTAATTAACCTAATCATATATCATCCCTGATTGGTTAATCATTTCCATAGATAACCCAATATCAACATTTCTTAGTTCATAAAATCATTCAACTAAAAGCAATTAGTCAAACTAACCAGGGACTTCACGTAGTCCAGTGGTAGGTGATAAATACCAGTCGCACTTTGGTTGTGGGTTCGATTCCCACAGCTTCATCCGACAGGACGGGTTTTCACACGGTCTGCGTGTCTTCCCTTTTCAAAAACGATATAATTTTATAACATTCCCAAAAAGAGATAAATTTATAAAAAATAACCATATCATATTTTCACCATGATGTTTTTCTAATAACTTTTATTTTGAATCTTAAAAATGTATTAACCTATAATTTCTTCAAATTCAAGGATAATATAAACCCAAATGGTTCTTTATAACTATATCCACAAAAGAAAAGATAATTATTCCTTGAATAAAATTTTCATATATAAAACTTCAGGGTTACACATACTATAAAAAGTCTTCTAATGTAATTCCCATCATCAAAAGTACCTTAATAATTTTAAGCATTTCACCATCCTAAAATCTACCATAACTCTTGAATCCCTTATATGTTGACTTCTTACTCCTCCAAAATTCTTCATGATCCATTAACCATTATATTTCAACTTATTCTGAAATACTTATTTCCTACAAACAAAATCATAAATCATATCCTAAGATACAATAATATCAAATAATATGTTAAGAAATAATCCATACCTTTCATTGGTCATTGTCAGTTTCTTCATCCTCAATTGGAATGGCATTAGGTATTGGTAATAAAATATTTGTACGATCTGGTTGATACCATTCATGAAAAATCTTCGTAGGATAGCTGTTTGTATAATGACCATGAACACCACATTTAAAATATTCAATTGATCACTCAGAAATAACTTCTTTCCCTTTCCTAGAGTCAACTGGATGCATCCTTTTTCCATGGAATGTTCTATCTTTATGACCTTCATTCCCACATCGATACCATCTTCCCATCCCTTTGAAGAATTTTCCTTGGTGTTTCTTTCCACATCCTGGACACATAGGTTTTTGAACAGACTTACCTTTATGATTATTACCTGAAATTTTATATGGTTTTTTTCTTGCATATATGATGCCTTCTAAAAATCACCAAAGTTTATGTTTTCAATCATGAATCCAGATATTTGGTTGAGAATAACCATAGGAGTTCTCATTGCGTCTCTCACTTCATTCAGTTTCTCATTCTGAAAACCGTCACAGTTTTCATCAGATCTACTGTTACATTGGTGCCTGCTAGATCCATCCATTTACTAAAACCTAATTGGTCAGTGTGAGTATATCAGTAAAATCATCATATAGTATCTTATGAGGAGGGTAAATACTTATTCATGTTATATTAAACTCATTCAAAATAACTACAACTCTTTCTAATATTCTAACCATTATTGTTATGTCACTTATGCTTAGATAACACCCTAACCTCTAAAGTTGTCTAAACCGACCTTTGATACAAATTATAAGGACCCGTCCTTAAAACCATACATAATATTGAATTAAATGAATAATTCACATTCAAGATATTTTCAGGTTTAGATTTTTAGATAATTCGGACATAACTATTACATCTCAAAAGATTACAAAGTAGACACTTCTACACAGTGTCCATTTTTTCAAAACATGAACTCTAAAAAAGATTCATGTCTAGTTCCATGTTTAAGACAAGTAGACTTTTCCATGATTCCATGCTTGACCCTATTCTACATTATGTACTATGAAAAACATTTCAAAAACATGGGATATGCATAAAAAGCTCAGTAAGGTATACACAAAGAAGGAAAACTTATAGTTTTTCAAAACCACAATTAAACCATGAATACTTAAACATAATTAATACTTTTCAGTTTTATGATGTATTAAATAATCTTCACTGAATAAAAGATCATTACTTACCCTTTTGTAACCAAAATATTACCATAAATCCCATATAAATAACACATAACATATAGAGGTATCTTGGGACATAAACATTCTTAAATTGAATAACCATACAGTCGACATCCACACATATCACTAAATGGAAAAGACATACGGATGACTTCCATACCCAATGAATTAGATGTTATAATGTAACCACTCGTCCTGATATTCACAGCACCACCCATCATTTGGTTTATCACGTAACCACCCGTCAAATGTCAAAGTACCATTATAAAATCATAACACATAAAACAAATATAAATAAAAGAAAACATTTCCACATTTCAATCCCAATATATCACTTAAATATATTTACATAACAAATCCATTATCAAAACCATTTTCAATACCAAAATACATAAAAGAGTATATGGTATGTATTTTCTTTTAAAAACATTACGGCTTGTTGAGGAAGCCAAAGATCAAATAATACTTGCGATGGCAGAAAAGGTCGTTGTCACTGCTTATGTTAAAATGAACATTCTTTTTGTCGTTTAGTAAAATGCTTTGTAGAAAAATATTCCATTTTAAATTTCAAGGGTGTTTATACAGCATATAAAATAATGTCATGTATTAAAACAAAATATTCCTCAATGAAAGGAGATTGTGACAAAATCCCTTACCTCGTTGTCCGACTTCACCCATTCGTTCATTAATCTCCTAAATAATAAACTAATGTTAATTTATACATGCTTAAAAACGTCTTTTTAAAGTTTATTATTCCTTTTATGTTACTTATAACATTTTTAGAAACATTATGTAATCATTTAAGTTAATAATGTTAGTTTTGTCAATATTTTGTAATTGAGTAAAAATATGAACAACTTATATTTACAAGTTGTCCATGTGGTCAACATTACATTATATCAAGAATGGTTTTCATGATTTAGATATCATATATATCATATATATCAATTATATACATGTATTTATAATAGTACATAACATTTGGAGGTAAGAAATGAAATGCACCATTCATTGAGATGGTAAGCCGTACATATGCATGGACTATACTTTCATTTCTATTTCTTATTTTAATGGAATTAAAACATAATTATATATTGGTAGACTGTAATTATAGTATAATATCACATATATTACAGTGAAATAATAATTTCTACCATGAGAGGCGGTTGGAGATATTTGAACAATTATCATTTCGTGAGGCGTTAGTTTTCCATCCAGAGAAACATTATGTTCTTCATCCATTAGATGGAGGTGTGTGTAATTGTAGTTAAAATACTTCTCATAAAAACATCCTAGTATATTGAGGATACTGGTGTTTTTACAAAAGAATGTAATAAATAGAGTTTAGGGGTTGGAGAAGTAAAATAAAAGAAAACAAATTATGAAAAACGGTTAGCTTTATTTTGGGTAACTCCCTTTCATTTGAACCAAAGGACTTCTTGAAGTGCCTTCTACCTATGGTAAGGAATCTAGGAGGAGGAGAGAGATTTATGGAGCTTAATTGGGTAGAGTTTGGATGAATCAAAAGGCTTGATAGGTTTGAGTAATTTGTTATAAGTGGTCTCCTTTTATAAGGGAGAGGAGGGACTCATTAGGAAAGAGTGAAAACATTATTTTATTATATACTTATATTCAGTTTCTAATCATCCAAAAATAATTACAGTAGAAGATAAGATTACTAAAGGTAGAAATAAAATCATTAAATAGGAATTTTACAGGTTTTGGATAATATTTTAATAATTATAATCTTATTTATTTAAATCATTTATTAATTAGGTAAATACTGCATCATTATTGTGTCATAAGTAATTTAATTTATTTGATTTCTAAAAATTATAAAAAAAATAACATTATGTAGGAAATATTTTTAGATTTGTAATGAATATTTATAGTCAAAATGATAATTTATATAACCCCTTTTAAAAATTAATTTACTACAAGATATTTTCTTTTGTCACTTTTTCATTTACTTTATGTTAATTAATCTAAATTGTCATTATCACTTCCAAGTGGCTCAATGGGGTCCCAAAATCGACCCAATGATGCCCATGGTCATTACTGACTCATCTAATATGGTTTTGATAAGTGTTAAGGTAATTTTTAATTATTATAATATTCTTTTTACCTTGAACTAGCCTATTTAGCTTTAACTGTCGAAAATAAAAGTCAAAAGTTACTATTCACCAAAAATTATTTTCATCTTATTGAACCACATTTTACAACTTGATAACAACCATGTATGTCAGATGTTCAAAATTCAATTCCCAAATGTGGAAAATTTTCATTTAAATGAAAAAGTTAGTTTTTTACTACACCTATGTGGTTTCACTATTCATCAAAATTGAAGTTTTTCAAAAAAATACCAAATATTCGGCCTAAGCTATATTTGATAGTCATAATTAAAAAAAGATTTTTTTTTACCAAATTCAAAACATATAAGTGGAATTAATTAATTTTAAAATTAATTCCTATTATCAAATCAAATAGCGTGTTTTTTAGAAATAATAACTCTCAAAAGATTGATACTTGTTTATGTCCAATATCAAAGTGAAATTAATTACAGTGACCAACATTGGATTAAAAGGTAAAAATATATTATAATTACACTTTAAAAAAATTTAAAAAGGTAATCTAACCATATAAATAAATTAGATTAAAATGTAGTTTTGAATTAAAATACAATATTTTCACTATTCATTAAAAAATTAACTTTATCGGAAAAATTCCAAAAATTTACACAAAGTAAATTTTAATGTCCCCATTATAAAGAAGGATTTTATTTGGTCAGATAGAATTTATTAAAATTACCAAAATAATATTTAAAGAGGGTTTACCATTAAAACGCGATAAATCGACCTTTTAATGTAAATTATGCTTAAAATTAGATTCATTCACATTTTAAGCCTATAACTTTTATTGGATAAATGTAAATACATTTAACAAACATGTATAATCATATTTTAGTTAGTTTTACTAATTCTTTCCAACACAATGGCTAGAAGTTAACTACCATTTAAAATAATAACATTATATTATTAGTGTGCAACACAAGATTTCAAATAAACATGTTGGTGTGTGTCAGTTACCCTATAGAACATAGCAACACCTTTAAAGTAAAATTAATATTTAATTCACAAATATTAATAAATATGAAAATTTCATATTCTTCATTTATCCGGGATGTTACACCTTGGAATCTATATATAGAAAAACTCTGATTAGAGAACATTACACTAAGATAGACTTTCAGGATTAGTATAGAAGAACTTCCTAGATTTGTTGTACTATAGGTATTTTGTGAGTTTTCAAGAGATACATCCTTATCTGGATATGAGCAAGTAGAGGCGGCTCTGGAAAAGATGTACCACGGGGTAAAAACCAAAAACACTGCATTGTGCTAGACTCAAACGAGAACTAGTTCAGAACAACAGTCCTTGTTGAACTCTTGGTTACGACACTCCCAGGGGATATGCTTAGGATAATTCTCATTTTATTTACAGACCATTATGAAGGTTTTATGAGTATATACAACCTCAAATAAATTTTTTTTATGATTATGGATTATATCCATAAACTGTTCAATTTATGTTAACTTTTTTACATTTTTGGAATTATGTATTGTGATTCATAAACTAATATATTGTATGCCATTGTTTAGAAATGGCACCTAGTTGAACGAATGGAAATCGTATCAACACACATAATCCATGTAGTGATTTCCCTCTTACTCAAGATAATTATAGTGGATTTGGTGATGCAACTAGTGTTGATCACCTTATCACCATACATGGACAACTCACTCAGGTTATGAATAATAACCTTACCCATATGGATCACCCTGATCCACAATGTGTAATATCAATGTTATACTTCTTCATGAGGAAACAACCACCATCATTAAATGGGACTACAAATCCATTTGTATCTGATCAATGGATAATTTCCTTAGAAAAAATATTTCACGCTCTGGGGAGTAGCCAAAGGAAAAATTTGTCATTGCAGTTTATCGCCTCATGGGATATGCATATCAATGGTGGTCATTAATCCAAAAAAAAACAAATAAAGATGAAGAAGTTTCAAACATGTAATGGAGATATTTTAATGAGAATTTCTTAGAAAAATACTTTCTTCTGACCATCGAGCAGATATGGAAAAGTAAATTTTTGAGTCTGAGGAAAAAGGAGGACGAGAATGTTTCAAAGTATGAGGATAACTTTAAGAGGTTAGTAAGTCATGTTATAGATTTTATATGTTACCCAAGAAGTAATATTGATCATTTCATTGGTGGGTTAAAACCATTTCTCCATTGATCATTATTCTCATAGTCCTTCTCATTGTATGAATATATTGTCTCATGTGCTATCAAGAAAGAAAATGAATTCTCTATGTCTTACAACATTAAAGAAAAACAAGAGAAAAAGAAATTTTTTTAACACTCTAGAAATGGATATTTGGGGAAGAAGGGAAGGTTTCAATATCCTTTCTATGGTAAATGTGGGAAGAAACACCCTGGTACATTCTTGATGGGAATTGGTTTCTGTTACAACTATGGTGAAAAAGGCCACCACGCTCATGATTGCAAGGGGAAGAAAGAGGCTGTCAATGTTGAATTCTACAGTTGTAAAGAAATGAGGAATTATGAAAACGAATGTCATAAGTTCCAAGGAAACATACCTCAGAAAAGGCCAAGGGATCATGGCCAAGACTATGTGATCACTACTAGTGAGGTTGAAGCTCTGAAAGACATGGTGGCATGTAAGTTAATGGTTTCCTCAAGTTTAACAATGATTTATTTTATTCTGGATCATCGCATTGTTTCATATCTTCCTAGTTTTCTAAGAAAACTAGACATTCCCAATTTGTGTTAGCTAGGGAGTTTTCAGTCAAAACTCCTAAGGGAAGTATCATTGAAACAAGGTTTTTTTGAATTAGTTCCCATTAGGGAATTTAAATTTTCTTTACCTAATGATCTCATCGTTATACCCATGATTGACATTGATATAATCCTCATAGTGGATTGGCTTTTTGACCATGATGCGAAAATTTATTGTATGAAGAAGGAGGGACCAATTTTTGATGATGATAAGGAGTACCTTATCTTTAGAGCATAAATTTCACCACCTGATTCATATATAGATCCACCCCCAGTAGCTCAAATAAATTCAATTCTTGGGGAGGAAGAGAATGAAATAACTATGGTCAAGGAAAATAATGTTCAAATAGAGGACATACCTATTATTCAAGAATATGTTGATGTGTTTCCAAATGATTAACTTGGACATCCTCCAGAGAAATAAATTGAGTTTTCCATTGATTAAAATCCTGGTTCAAGGCCCATATTAAATACCACATATAGTATGTCCACTATGGAATTAGTGGAAGTAATGAAAAAACTAGAGGAATTAAGTAATAAGGTATTTATTCTCCCTAGTGTTTCTCCATGGGGAGCTGCTGTCCTTTTAATAAGGAAGAAATATTGATCGATGAGGTTGTGCATTTACTACAGAAAGATCAATTCTATAACAATAAAGAACGAGTATCCCATACCTCTCATTGATTATTTATTTGATTAACTTCATGGAGATAAATATTTTTCAAATATTGACCTTCGATCTGGATACCCTCAGTTGTGCGTGAATAAGGAAGACAATCTGAAGATAGCAATTTGAACTAGGTATGGGAATTATGAGTTTACAGTAATTCCTTTTGGATTGACTAATACACTCTCTGTCTTCATGGATCAAATGAATAGAATCTTCAAGGAATATCTTGATGACTTTATAGTTGTATGTATTAATGATATCTTGGTATACTCCAAAAGATATGAAGATCATGAAAATCTCTTGTGAATTATTCTAAAGACTCTTAGAAGAAATTAATTATATGGGAAATTTAGCAACTGTGAATTCTGGTTTGGAGAGATTTATTTTCTTGGCCATATTGTCTCTAAGGATGGATCCTTTATTTATCCTTGAAAGACCAAGGAAATCCGAGAATGTCCAGCACCGATGTGTATAACTAAGGTACACAGTTTCATTGGTTTAGCAGGTTATTTTCGATGTTTCGTCCAGAATATTTATTGGTTGGCTAACCCACTAACCAATCTCAAATGTAAAGGGGTTAAATTTGTTTGGACCAAAGAGTGTGAATAATGTTTTAAAAAAACTAAATAGAATATTAGTCAATGCTCCAATATTTACTCTGCCATCGAGGAATGATGGGTTTTTTATTTATTGTGATGCTTCAATGAAAGGACATGGTTGTGTCTTTATACAGAATGATGGAGTTATTGCCTATGCACCACGACAGCTAAAAAATTCATGAAACAAACTACCCCGCTCATTATCATGAGTTATCAGTTGTAATCTTTGCTCTGAAAATATAGATACACTATATCTATGGTGAAAATGTGATATTTATACTGATCACAAGAGTTTGAAGTATATTTTCTCACAAAACGAACTCAACATGAGGGAAAGGCGATGGCTTGAACAACTCAAGGATTTTTATTCCACTATACACTACCACATGGGGAAGGAAAATAAGTTAGCAGATGCTTTGAGAAGAAAGGATCATGGAGTTCTAAATAAGATGACAATTGAAAGGGATCCTATGTACATGGATCTAGTAAAATTGGATATGAGAAGAACCATGGAAGCTGAAACATCAATGATCTTTCAAATGGTTTCCAAACCATCTTTACTAGAAAGGATAAAAAGTTCTCAGACCGATGATGATGAATTTCGAAATAAAATTAAATCTATGAACAATGGGGGAATGATTAAATTCGTATATGAGGATGAAATTTTATAATTTGGGAAGAGACATTGTATTCCCGATATACCTGATCTAAAATAAAAATTATTGGATGATACTCATAGCTCCAATTTCTCTATATACCCAGGTAGCACCAAGATTTATAGAGATTTGAAGGAACATTTTTTGTGGGACAAATGAAGAGGGAGATTTCTAATTTTGTTTCAATACGTATGGTTTTTTAACATGTGAAAGTAGGAAGGAAACAACCTGGTGGAGTCATGAAACCTCTTCCCATAGCTGAGTGGAAATGGGAAAATATTATGATGGAATTTATCATGGGGCTACCGAAAAATCCTAGAAGAAATGATGCAATATGGTTCATTGTTGATAATCCTACCGAGTCAGCACATTTTCTTGTTATAATAGATTATTTTCCACATGAATGTTTAGAAAAAATACCTATTAATGATTTTTTAAGACTTCATGGATTACCCCAATCGATTGTTTCTGACCGTGATCCCAATTTTACATCATAATTCTGGAAAATTCTTCAGAAAGCCCTTGATACTGAACTATGTTTGAGCACTATTTACAACCCTCAAAATGATGGACAATTAGAACAGACTATTCAAACCTTAGAAGAAATTTTTAGATCTTTCTCACTATACATTCAAGGTATGTGGGATCAATATTTACCTCTGATATTGTTTTCCTATAACAATAACTTCCATTAAAGTATTCAGATTGCACCATACGAAGCATTATATGGAAAGATATGTCTCACACCAACTTTCTGTGATGATATTGGTGAATGAAAACTCATAGGACAAGAACTTGTTGAGGAAACAATAGAAAATGTGAAGGTTATCCAAACCAGCATCAAATCAGCTCAAAGTAGGCAATATAGCTATGTCAATAACCAAAGGAAGGATTTTTAATTTCAGGTAGGAGATCATGTTTTATTGATGGTATCTCCATGGAAGGGAGTTAAAAGATTCAGTAATAAGGGTAAATTATGTTCTAGGTACATTTAACCTTTCTAAATTCTAGAACAATGGGGGTTGTAGCTTATCGTTTGGCAATGTCGCCAAGTCTATCCAATGTTCACGAAGTGTTCCGCGTATCACTATGGAGAAAATACATGCCTACCCCAATTCATATACTCACCTATAAGGAAATAAAACTAGAACTCGATATGTATTATTGTGAAGAGATTTTCATGATTCTGGATACCAGAGAACAAGAGTTAATAAACCAGACGACTCATCTCGTAAAATTTCTACAGAGAAACCATAAGATGGAATAGGCAATGTGGGAACCTGAGGAAATTATAACGAAGAACCACCCAAATCATTTTATATAGTAATATTCTAGAAATTTTGAGGATGAAATTATTTTAAGGAGGGGAAAATGTAACACCCCAATCTTCCATGGTAAGTTTCCCTTTGAATAATTCAATATCTTGTGTTGTATGCAACTTTGAGCTCAAACACACCTCAACAAATCAAACTAACTGTTATGAATATTAATACCCACATTTTGAAATAATATATATTTTATCTTTCAAAATGGACTTCATTTTTGGATTCGGAATATCAAAATTATCTTATGGTGAATTTTTGGTATTTTTCTAAAAAAATCAATTTTTGATAAATAATGAAAAACGCTGCATTATTGGTTAAAACTGAATTTTTATTTAAATAATTATTTAATATATTTAAATTTATTTTGGGTCAAAATAGATACATAATACCTATATATATTCAATTTCATTCATCAAAGTCATTTTATAATATGTTTAGATATATAAAAATTGTGTTGAACTTTTTACCATCTTTTACCCACCTCCTAGGAGCATTTGCAAATTTGTATAGAACATAATTTTACTGCTTCTGTGAATTTATTTTCAAATATCCATGATACACGGTAGATATTAGTCAGTAAAATTTCGTTCAATAAGATTAAAATAATTTTTTTGAATAGTAACTTTTAACTTTTATTTACCACGGTTAAAAAAAGGGTAATTAAAGGTAAAAATGATATTATTATTACCCTAACAAGTGTCCTAATTCTATCGAATATGTTTTTTTCGACCAAAAACAATCGTATGAATAATATATGGTCGTTTAGGTCCACTTAGATTAGATTAGGAAATTTATTATTATTTTATTTAAAGAAGACTTAAAAGAGTTAAATTGAATGTTTAATAACAAACCAATTTTTAATATATGGTTACACACAATATAAATTCTACTATAAATATTAATTATAAATATAAAACAATTTCCAACTTAATTTTATTTTATTTATAATTTTTGAACATTAAATAATCTAATTTATTTATAAAACAATGATGACGTAGTAATTACCTTATTAATGAAATATTAAAGTAATTAATATTATAAATATCCAAATAAATTTAAATTGAGAATTTTTAGGAATTAAAATAATTTTTCTGGTAAATATGACATGTTAGGGTTGGTTAAATAAATTTTATTCTAAGTGATAATGTTTTTATGACTTTCAAAATAATGAAATACTAAATATTGTTAAAATTGACATAATTATGTTTTTAAAATAAATACTATATTTTTAATTGAAATAATATTTCTAAAAATATATGGTTTGGCCAAAGGACATAGATAAGGATATATATATATAAATAATTAACCCCTTTGGGTTTTCTTGTCTTGTTATAGGATTTTTATTAACAACATAATATAAAAATACAAAGAGACATGGTAAATGTCAAATTATTTAACTAACTGTTAAATCTAAAACATAAGGTTCATATGGTGACCAAAACCTCTCTAAAACCTATTAGTTGAGATATTTTTGACCCATACCCACCATAGCCACAAAATAATTCATTTTTGAGCCATTAGAACCCGAAATTAATTTTATTATAAAATAATATTTTAATCTTTTCGTAAGGTGCCCCTCACCTCTCTTATAAAAAGGCACTTCCCCTTATCCTATTTTCACACCTCCAATGCCTTTTGGATCTGCCAACCCCTACAAAAATATCCTCCCGACTTCCCTCACTTTAACCTAGAGGCCTTACTTTGATTATAAATCCAACATAAGGATCCCTTTTGATCAACTCAAATGGAAACACCTAAAGTAGATGTAATAATTTCACCACCCTCTTTCAAGTTCTTTTCTTCTTCCACTTCTTCTTTATTTGTTGTTTCCATAATAAAATAATAAATTCAGTATCTTATATATACTGTGATGTTTTTATAAATATGGTACAACCATATTCATTATTCGATCCATCTTATAAATGACAAAGTCCCAATACGTGCATACACACAGCTTACCGTCTCCACGTCATGGTGTAGTTTGTTATTAAAACAATTCAATATTTGGATGGGTATAATAATGAGTATAACCGATGTAAATAATAAATATAACGTGTTAATTATTATGTATATATGATATACTATCCAAATTATATATGATTTCCCCATCAATGTACTGATATTGTTTCTTCTGTGTACGTACATATTACCATCTCCACGAACGCGATAATATTCATTCCCCTTTGTAATTATTCAAGAATTATTTTCATTTTATAATTAAAAATAATATTTTTTAACATAATATAATTCTATGTATGAATCAAATACAAACTATTCACAAAAAATATGTCTTACGTAACAAAGCATATAAATGAAAATGAATCAGTTAACACCCAAAACGATGATACTAATAAAATATTATTAACAATACAATATTAGAAGATCATATATGATATCATATTTATGTACATGGATCTTGTATAATTTAATAAAAATGATTTAACTATAATAAAAGAGGTTAACATACCCTTGACCAATGAAAAGTACATGGTAATGGGTAGTTGCACAATCTCTTTATTATCCGAGGTTGTATTAACGTAAGTATCTACTGGGAACTCCTTACCATCCACATCCGTGTTTTATTAAAAATTTATTTCAAAAAATATTAAATATTTAAAAGAAAATGGGTTAAATTAATTTATACCCATATTTTTCCTTATATGTTTTGAAAGGTATCTTTTTGTCGCTTTCAAAAAAAGGTACATTATGACATTTTTTAAAAAAATTAGGTAAGAATATTTTTTTAACTTATGCGGTGGGTGCGGTTATTTTCCGCCATTATAACATCATCGAAGCTTCCCTTAAAAGATTATATTTTTATTTTCAAAAATAAATTTTTTTCTTTTATTAGTATATGACTTTTAAATGATTTCAAAATAGAAGGAGATATTTCTCTAAAGAATTTTTGATTTCATCTATGTCAACATCCTTTGATGGATTTTAAGCTTGTTTGAAGTTAATTTATTATGATACAAGTATTTATTATTGTATTGAAGGTTTTTTGATATGTTTGACTATGGATGTGTTAATTTTACACCATTCGTTGTTTATAGATAATGTATTGACATTTTGTATGCAAGTTTTAATACTAATATTTATGTTATGTTTAAATTTTTTCATATGAGGAAAGCATTGGACTTAGTAAGTTATGGATAGAGCCCTCTATAGCTCTTCGATGCATCAGTATGTCTCATGAGTCAAAATAGTGTCTTGAAACAAGGCCTTGACATAATATTATTTTTAGTCTTGGCACAAGGCCTTGAATATGTGGTTATGATGTATGGAATTACACATTCCTTTATTAGTAAAGGGGATATTGATATTGCATGTGATTATTTGACTAGTAGAATATCTATTTGAATAAGTAAATGGAATTTTTTGATTTTATCTTTTCAATATTATGCTTATGTTTCAATTTAAATGTATTTTGTTTTAGTCTTATTCATTGCCTTAAATTTTTATGCTTGTTTATAAAAGTTTCTGCTATATTTTTATCCTTACTGGGCATTTCATCTCACCCCTTTCTATGTTTTATATTTCCCAATATGTGAAAAAGTATTTTATGGTTTACTTACAGGGATAGGATAAGGATATAAGTGTGTTATAAATGGGACAAAATGTTGTTGATGTTTTTATTTCATTATGTAATGTAAAACTTATGAATGTATCTAATATTTCCAAGGCTAGTAAATTGATTTGTCTTTCAGGACATGATTCCTTGTATCATTCCAATGTTATATAATAATGCACTGACTCCGGGAAACTAGAGTCGGGGCATTACGATATCCATCAAGATTGTAAGTGTTGATCAAAGAGAAAATCTATCCTAGTAATACGGTATTTTTACCAAATACACTGATAATTTAGATTTTGATAACCAAAAAAATACGAATTCTTATGCATGCCTTCTTTTCGAAGAGAACTTCTAAATCTCAGGGTGAAATAATATGACAAATAAATCAATTCACCTCAATATCCTCATGAAAAACTATAATATCCTTTAATGCCACTGGTGAAATAAAACAAAATATAATAGAAATTTGTATTGTCCTAAGGGGATGTCAATAATGAACTCAACCTATCTTCGAGGTGGTAACTAAAAAATCATCAAGAAATTAATCCATTTAGGCACTCACCACATTAATAAGTGGACTGCTAAAATGTTGATCAATTACATCAAGAAACAATTCGAACATCTAGAGTGATATCATTTGATTAAAATGGACAACATGCCCCTACTCCATGATCTGGAGTCCCACTCACCTTCAAATACATGATGGACCCCTTCAATAGATAATGGTAATAACCAATATGGGCATTAACATTGATCATCTAGTCCCTTTAAATGATATGGTCTAAGATATCAAGATCAATAAATAGGAATTCCCATAAAACTTCAATGTCGACAATCATTACCTGATATTCAAGGCATTTAAATCCTTATTCCTCCCACTTTACGAGTTGATTGGAAAACTCCAACTTGAATGGAATGAGATCTAACCGAAATACCTAAATTTCAATCAACTTATATGATATATAAAAATGATATTCAATTTATGAAACAATTGTATTTCCACATAATATGAGGTGAACATTGTACCTCTCATAGTAGCTGGTCCCACAACAAATTATTCTACTGTATACTATTCCACATAAATAAATATGGTAGTAGCTTCTCATTGATATTTCTCTAATGTGTGATTATCCCATTGGAATTATAATCTGATCTACCACCCTTCTCTTCATTATAACCAACCTATGATCCTATAGTTGGGTTGGATTCGGCTATACTCATTTCTGAAATTCAGCCACAAAAATACGTAGGATAACTAGATTTTCGATATCAATGAAATGTCCTGGGGAATTCCATATAGTATGGATTGGTATGACTAGGCCTCCCACACTAATATAAAACCACTTGAATTTATGCCATATTATCACAAGAAACTGGTTCATATGTAAACTGAGAACCCTTGCACTTCCTTTTCAAGATAGATGACATGCCCTGAGTACCTCATAAAACAACTAGTCCTCCACCAAAACCCATTTTAATATCAATGTAAAATCGATACGTAACTGATTTTTAAACAACCACAGAAAATGTTATTAGATATAAAAGAACCATCATCGAGCAAATATCAACCCCCAACCCCATCTTGATTATCTAAGATTTTTGGTAGTCATTAGAAACAATCGCAGGTGATAAGTAAACCAACATAGTGGAATGATTGGAAAATTCCATTACATAATCCTCCCCTTTACCAATGGTTTGAAATTACTAATAATTTCCCAATAAAAAAATTTTAGAATAAAAATATAGGTTATAGGCCTTCTTGAAGAAGTCTAGGTAATATCTTCATGTTTCATTTCATGAATGATAGAGTCCCATGATTTTATTCTGAGTTTTTCCATCTTATAGTTGGATAAATGCCTTATACCCCTCTTGAGTTTTTATTAAGTAGAATATATTTTCAATCTATTGGTTTCACTCCATGTATTCTTAGGGTCCTTATCAAAATGGAAAACAAGTATATTGTAAATTGTAAATTTCATTCCATGATCTATCACTGATCCCTTATTTCCAAAATCATCCTAGACTAGAGTTTGAATTGTTTGGATAACTACATCGACCAATTAAGGGTTCAATAGAGAATTTATCTACAAAACATCACTAATATTTTCCACTCCTAAATTTGGAATATTTATTCTATGAGTCATTATATAATAAATTAAAATACAATGTCCAATTAGATTGAGAGGAAGTATCTTAATCAATATATGAATTACAGAATCCATATGAACATATTTGAACAACAAGAATTTAAAATCAATAAGGTATTCAATGAATGAGATAAGAAACATTAGAAATGAATCAGTACAACTAAAAAACCCCATATCATGATTCTTTAAATAAGTTCAAAAATAAAAGCATGTTCTTGATTAAAATCCCTAACCACCAATGGTAACTCAATTTTAGGCATTGAAGTGAGAAGTCCAAGATCCCTTATACACATACAACTTGAATTTAGATGGCCTTAACACATATCTACCATAGAACTAGATCCATAACTAGTAAATTTCGTCACACTTCTGAAATTGTAAAGGCTTGAATACAATTTTTAATTAACCAACTCTGGTCAATGAGGAACTCCACCCTTGTTGACCCAACACGAGGTAATGATCTGATCGTAATCCAAAAACATGCCTATTAAGGAACTTAATAAAGTTAAATAAAAATATTACAACTCATAAGTAATTTCCACTTCCAATGGATATATAAGGGAAATGACAAAAAGGATAAGCTAAAAAGGTATAAAAGGGATAAAAAAATCCAATAGATGATGGAAAAAATTTAACACTCTTCCCTTTACTTTAATCCTAACCATATATACATATTCTTAAAGTCATATATTGTTTGTGTGGAAAAATATGAGTATGATACCACCATGAATATATATAAAATATATATCCATAGAACCATTAGATCTAAATTTAAAATTAAACAAAGTTTGTAATGAAATTTCAAATATAAGTAATTCTGATAAACATATTTTAGTTTCCTTTAAGTAATTCCATAATCATATTAATTTGGATGATCATAAGTACCTGAAAGATATAATTAAAAAATAAATATAATTATCCACTGAAATACCATATGATAAATATCTGAGGAATCAAACATGAAATGATACAAATATATATAAAACAAAAAAAAGATTTATTTAACCTATAGGAATACATATTCAAACATAAAAGAGAACACTAATCTAGGAACACATGGATTTTTACTAATATCAATTCCTTCTATAGTCTATTGATATCACGAGAATAACCCCTAGTGGTTCCACACTCACTAAGGCTTCAATATATCCATAACCCAACTATCATAAGGTTCCCAATGTATTATACATTACCATTCATTTGGAAATACATGCTCACAATATTATAAAGAATTTTTATAGTAAATAATATTTTCTGCAAAATCGAAATATCTATTTTCAATCAAAAGTCAACTTTGAGGAATTTCATTGAACACAAATAGTGAATAAACTATTTTGAAAACAAACCCCATTTAAGAACCCCTATTTTCATCTAACCAATGTGAATTTTATAAAAAATCATCTTTTATATCAAATAAAACAATTTAAAAAAACAAATAAAAGTAATTAACAATAACACTAAGTAATTCAAAGGTTTCTACCCTTGTATAGAGGCACCTATCATTCCAATAGTGAAAATCAAGTTACCTTTATGACCAAATATTGGAAACAATGAGATTTAGTCCAAACATGACTAGATCTATAAGAAACTCCTTCAATTCCCTATAAAACCCTAAATATTCAAAAATAAAATCCCAATTAGGTTCCAGTGGAATATTAGGTAAAGAGATAAAGTAATGATCTTGGAAGGAGAGAGGATATTATAACACAAATCAGGACAAACCTTGAAGAGATTCACCATGAGTGATGGTAAATTGATATGGATTCAAGGAGATAACTCTATAATGAATTATGGAGAGATTAGTTCAAGACTAAGAGATATTAGTAGAGGATTAATGTTATGATTGATGAAGGACATTTGGTTAGATTTAAATTTTAGGATTTTTAGATATGGCTGTATAGTTAGGGTGCACATTTTATCAAACCATGTTCCATCCATGAGGTGTCTCGTGTCCTTTGAAAATCAAGTTGTGTGGTTACCTGAGGAGAGATGTGGGGTTAGAAAAAACATGATCAATCCATGAGATATCCCCTAAAACAACTCTAAGTGATACTCAAACTTTTTAATTGACATTCACAACAAAAACACGAATTCATAAACCATGAAAAATTCCACTGTGACTCACAATTATATACTGCATACTTAACACACTATTAGAAATATCTATGCAACTTAAATGTACAACTAGCCCATTTTTTCTAAAACTCGGAATTTTAATCCCCACACCAATTCTAAAACCCTCTAAAACCTCAAATGTTATAAAATATAGTCAAATTAATAAATACATCTAGCCATGATGGTGTTGAAAGCTTTATTTTCTTGAAAATAGATTTATATATTCATTTGTATATATTTATTTACATAATCATCAATTTAATTTAGTTTTTACGGAATATTTTTCTAAAATTATTTTAATATTTTCATTTTTTAACAAAGTAAAAAATACTCGTACTTAGTGTGGAGAAAAATTCTGGTTCTGATAGGCCTACCGGCTAAAAGAAAACACTTGGAACATACATAATGAAAACAATTTATTAGAACTGTGAAATTAGAATAATCCCATGTATATGATGTATCAAAACATAAATAACAACATATATGTATGTCATCACACTAAAATAAAATAAATAATCTAGATAAAACCTTTTAAAGTAATTCTAATTAAATAAATAAAGTAAAATAATAACAAAAGAAATTTATGGTTTGGACATAGTCCTACTCCTTTGGGGCAGGATTACACTATATTTATATTAATAATAAATATTGGATAATCATAGATAAAATTTTATATAATAATTGTTCTCACTCTACTAATATAAAGTTTATTTTACTCATTGTAAAATATTTTACAAAATTGTGATTATCATAGAGAGTATAAACACTTATTTTTCATCTTTGGGGGTTTCATTCAATGTCTCAAAAACACCCACCACATTAACTTCTCTGTTTGGTGAATAGTGCATGCTTCAAGAATCTCCACAAGCATACTATAACATATCATTCTGAGAAAACAATTATGAATAAATTTTAAAAAATTAGTGAATCCATTTACAACTCCCCAATTCCTTTCTATGAGATTCCATAAGATATCTTCTGATTACATACTTTTGAATTCATTATTCGGGTCGACCAACATCAACATATAACCATTGTCCCACCATCAGCATTATACATTTTAGAAATTAGACTTCCAAAAACCCTATATCTAAAAGATCTATTTATATGGATGAATTTTTTATCAAATTTGAAACAAACATTCTCCCATTTGAGAATCATTTTTAAGATTCACCACCACGTCCCCCATCACTATCTACAAAACCTCTTCAACTCTCAACCTTCCATTGTAATTTAATGGTACTTCCACCATTCTCCCATTCCTTCCAACATAAATAATTAATATAAAGACCATAGCACATACCATGTTAAAACATTCATCAGTATATCATCTTAATTATGAACTCCATATTTCCTTCCAAGGTCTTGTACTTTATCCTATAATAACATCAATATGAAGTAATAAATCAACTAAATGATATTTAATCTACAATGAAACTTCATATTATTGAATAAGTGAATCATACATTATGAATCATGAAATTAATTATCATCTTCTTACATTATTTTCAAATCCCCATAACCCAAATAAACACCTTAACTTCCATTAGTAAAATTTAAATGACTTACATTGTTGAAATTCCATCTACTGGTAGAAATTTTGAAATCTAACCCTCATTTGTGGCTTTGAAAATGAATGTATAGCCCAAATTTCAAAATTTAATGTCTACATGTACCTCAAATTTTTGATAAAAAAACCCTAAAATTATTTATCCATTCTGAAACAAAGTTAAAAAATTTTAGATTCGTTGAGATATTGAATGATCTATATTAAAAATTCCTACTAAACACTTCTAGGATTCTCCCTGAACCTGATAACGACTCCCATTGTATATATAATTTTTAATCGTGTACAAGCCATAGCATAAATCAATCTTCCAATTATTATTTAAAATAGAACCTTTGACATGTACTCATCCTTTTCTTCCATTTTAGGTTCCCTCACCTTTCTCAACATGAAGTGTTTGACTGTGGTAATGGTAACTATTTTTACCTCACTTATTCCAGAACATTATAACACTTTTTTATACATAGTCATTTCTAGAGTTGGTGGCCTTGAATCAACTACTTTTTACTTTATGATAAAATTTTATTAATTTATTTTAATATTAATAAATACCTTGTCACATCTGGGTTGTTATTATGGATGAAAATTCATGTGATAATGTCGTAAGGATAGTTTATTTCTTAATGGGTTATAGTAGATCCCAACTATGATGAGAACCTGGATGTTCCGTGACAGTATTCTTGAATATATGTTTTATAGTTAGATGCTGTTATTTGAGGGACACAAACAATACATGCCATTAAGGGTGAGGACTCATAAATCATTGAGGCACCATCTCATGGTGTGCACCCTTAGTAATATCCCAAATGATATTATTTGAGTAAGACCTACATGTTGGAAATCCATATTTTATAGTGGCATTGAATGTTATTATATGCATACATGTGTATTGGACCTTGGGATTTAAGATTATTATTAGTGATTATTACAACATGTGAACTTAGATATATTGATGAAAAATATGATGTTACATTATTTTCATTGAGGTAGGATATGATGGTTGTGTCATGGGTAATACATCATTAATAGATAATGTGAGAAAGGATTTCTCCCCTCCATTCCATAATGGAAGTTGATATCTTAGTCCCTTTTATGGATTTGATATAGCCTAAATAAATTCATCACCATGGTGAGGAATTGGAAAGTTTCCTTCTAGAAAGTCAAAAATGAATAATCGATCACATTGGTTAATGGAATGAGCATGCAACCCGCTTGATTGGATATATCATACTAAAGAGATTAAATTACATGGTATGCATTCATAGGATTTGACACATCATTGAGGTGTTAACTTCTTTCTATATTGGTGCATTGGAATGTTTCTAGAAACTAACCTTGTACTTTAGGTAGGCTCCACCTAATTCCAATGAGAAACAAGCCTAGAGGGTAACACACTAATTGTGTCCATGTATCTCTGTTAAATATTAATTTAATAGGTTGAATAATGATTATTCCGGATTGTGGATTAATAATTATTCAAGGATGCATGATCACATTTATTTAGATATTAGGTATTCGAGAAAATATATTGTGGCTCTAATAATCTATTTATTAGTGAATAATACAATGATATTTATTTTTTAAATAAATATTCATTATTCAAGGTCTAATAAATGTGGTGGAGGAAATAAAGGAAAATGGAAAAACTAAAATACATTCCATATATATTAATATACACACCATGTGGTTATTCTAAGAATTTGTGAGAAATAATATTGTTTATTTAATTAAATAATTGTATTTGTAATTCACGTGGTGCATGTAAAGTAAAAATAATAGCCAAACGATACTATTAGACATAGAGTTCTACTAAGAATTAAATGAAATAAATAAATACCTATGGGTAATTATTTTATTTTATTATAATTTTATGTATTATAAATCCCAATTAAATTATTCTTATTAAGCCTATATATTCTTTTTCATTTTGCATAATAGATCTTGAGAAATCTCTCAATCCAAGGGATAATTTCTTTCTTCCAAGAACAATATTAATTTACAAGAGAGATCCCCCTCCATCGTATCGAAGAGAGGAATTTGGAAGAAGATCTCAAGGCGATCAAAGGCGTACATCGCAAGGGAATTATCTTCCTGGAAAGCACCCAACCATTCATTTCGTGATGTATATATATACGTGGGGCACATGCGGATCACCAATAGAGGAATCCTAAAGTTGGCTTCTGCGATGAAATGACAGATCACGAAAAATCCTAACCAGAAGAATCAATTGAGAGAGAATTCCATCAAGGTAATTCTTTTCATTCAATTAAATTAATTATAACCAACATATGATGATCATCTCTATAGATCCCAAACATCCCACTTTCATTTTTATTTCGTCATTTTATTCCGAAGATACAACATTTTATCAATTTGACGATTGTTGGATAGATCATTGATAACAATAAAATTAAGGTTGGTTACACCAATCCAAATGCTTTTATTGTGTCCATAACCTAAAAATACTGTCATTGGGGTTATATCGTTGATTATAATTATTTATTTTTTTGTTAATTATTTATACATTTAATAATTTAGTTGTTTCAATTCAAAATAATCATTCTGTAAATCAAAATCATGAGATCGGTTCCTCCCCTTTCATTTCTCGTTCACCTTACAGAAAAAAAATAATTTCTTTTGATTTTGATTGAAATAAAAATAACGGATTTCATCTAGAGGGGCCAAAATTCCTTGTCCAAACAAAACTAGAACATATGGCATGTATTCGTAAGTACACACCATATAGTCAATGTTCAATGAATTTGGACTTGTATTACAAACCAAGCCATGTGATGGGAGTTTTTCTATGCCTTAATGACTCCATGTGTTTAATAGGAACAGGTGGAACACGGTTTCCGGATTACATGCCATGTGTCCCACTAGAAACAGTGTGTACTCCCTTTGGGTTATGGTTGGATTGTGTAACCCATAAACATCTTGTATGGAAGGAGACCATGTAACATGGATACTATGTGGCCCACTAGACATGCAGATTACTCCAAAGATTTACAAAGTACATCTACAAGCCGTATCCCCTGGTGTGTACTTAGGCTGTATGGTGAACGATATTACACACCAAAAAGTAGGAAATACATGCACTGTACTCCTCCAAATTACACAGATTTATTAAAATTTATTATTATATTATACAAAACCTTGATATGTATAACATGTTGTGGGAGTAAATATATGGCACAACATGTTATAGGTGTTTTTTGTATGTGTGTTTAATTTAACATTTGAATAATGTTCCTCTCTACTCATTGGGAAGTTATGGATGGGACTTCACCAACTTTCATCTAAGTTACATGTTATGTATTGAGATAATTTCAAATGAATTTATTATTTTAATGATATGACAGATGATAATCTCAAGGAAATTCAAAAAAGGGTTTAAGATAAAGGTATTGATTATTAAATATGATAATTAATTGACTCGAGTGTGATTTATCTTAAACAATAACGATTAAAGAATTGAATTCTAGTATTATTTATGTGTGAATATAATTGCAGTTATGGATGGTAATGATCTAGAGTAGGACCTTTTTATGTGATTAGTTTCTTTAAATTTAATTATTTAACATATATTTTTTGCACTATGATCATTCTCCCCATTAATATATAGGGAAAGCATTCCCAATGTTTCTTTTTTTGTAAAACACCATTTACCCCTCACCCGTGTGTTCGATAAAAGAATATATAATGGAAGTATATCCCATGATAGTGAAGGTGGTTCATGTTATGAGCCTAGGTGAATCCTACCCAAGGAGATACAAAGGTGGACAGGTGGAAAGCTGTAAACACGACCACAAAAGGTTTGAGTTTTTTTCTCCCCTGGGTCATAGGTTAGTTTATCAACCACTAGATAAACTAAGCAATATAATAATCTCATTATCATTATATTTAATTTATTTATGTCACTTGCATGGTTTATTTATTTTGGGTGTGTTTTCGCGATCAAACAATTAAAAAATTAAATAACCATGCATGATGGAACTAAAATAAGAAGTGTAAATATTATCTTAGACACGGTTAATCAATTAAGTATATTCCACTTAATATTGACAAGCATGAAAGAAATATAATAATGCAGAAATTTATATATAAAGATAAAATCCCTCAAGGAAATATTAAGTCAGTATAGCCTTCCATAATCTCCTTTAGAATCGAACCATAGTTCAATGCGCTTCACCAACCCTAGTTCGGGTGCTTTCAATTTTTGGGAAATTCTAATTCAAGGTTTTGGGTTGAATCGATTTGGTTAACATAATGGTTTGACTACCATAATAGGACTTGGTTTGACCAAGAGGATAAGGTTGAGGAAATCGAAAATAAGAGGATTTTAGGACTGGGGATTCCACTCAATGGATTAAGGAGATACGAGTTAATGAAGTTGGAATTTATAATTCATATATAAAACCTTTCAAGATTCTTGACCATCCCATGTTGGGGTTATGAGAAGGTAAATATGGATCCTTAAAACTAGAATATTCAGGAAACAAAATATTCTGATGTCAATGATGAGGGCTATTGGATTTCAATAAAATAATGGGAGACTAATAAGTATTACTTTATTTATTTGTCTCAGTTTTATCATGATAAAGTACTAAATCTTTTATAGTTCTTATTTTTAGAATAGAAATGAAAAATTACTTCAAACATATCATTATGAACTATAATCAATAAGGAAAACTGTCTCATCAATACCAATTTCTATGAGTGGGAGAGGAATTTACACGTCATCCATCTCCACGAGAGGAAACTATATGTGCTGTAGGAGGATGTTCCCGTTTCACCTAGAAACGAGGTCAGAGATGATGAAATATCTCCCTATATGGAACTTTTGAATAATTCCATATAATTTCTCATGTTTCATGCTATCATCAATATTTGATTTCATCTTAAGGAAACATGAAAACATGGACGTGTATAGCATGATGTCTCAACATAAGGATCTATATCAAGAGAAGGAGAGATATGAGAGATATGAGATCTCCAACTCTTTGTTCCTAACTAATATTGGAGAGTATATGCTAACTGTACCTCATGTAATCAATCATATTGGATATATTTAATTCCTAGATCTATTTGGGATTTTGTTCCCATATGAGTTGCATATAGATCTCATCCTATCATCACTGCCCAAGACCTTCCCTAGATTTATTTTCAACTACAACATGAGAAAAATTTTAAGAGTTTATCAGAACTCTTGACCCTGAATCTCCATGTAGATAAGTACATAGGGCATGAAAACCCTGCAGTCCTTATGGTGAATAAGAATAGGAAGGAAAATGAAATGGGGCAACGATATATAAATGGTCTGAAGCCTTTGAGCACCATCAATTCAAGAAGGGTAAGATCCAGAGGTAAGGAAATGAATATGAGGCAGATTGTTTTACATGTGGAAATCCAAGCCACTTGAAGAGGAACTTCACCCAGAAGTGTGGGGACATTATAGGTTCATTTGTTATCAAGTGTAATATTTCCATTTCGACACATTGGATTTTAGAAAAAACATTTGGGGCTGACATATGTGTTCAAATGTATGTACAATTTATATTTATAGAGGTTTACAAAGGATAGGTGCAATTTTGAGCTACCAATGGCAAAAGACTAGATACATTTTCTATTGGCGACTTCCATATCTCTTTTCCAATAGGAATGTTTTTTATTTTACATAAATTTTGTTATGTACCTAGTGTTATCAAGAACATAATTTCTGTATCATGTTTGGATATGGATTGATCTACTTTCATGTTTAGAAATAAGGGTTTATTCATTTATATAAACAGTGTATGTTATGGTATGGAACATTCAAAAAATAGTTTGTATGTATTAAATTACTAAAACCATGTTTTGGAAATTGATAACCAAACAAAGTCACGTGACTCATAGAAAACCTAGTTTTGGAATCACTGTCTCAGCCATGTAAATGAGAAGCCATTGAGAATGATCTTCCAAGACGAATATTTAGACTCCACTAAGATAAAACCACTTGATAGATGTCACACTTGTTTGCAAGGAAAAATGACCAAGCGCACTTTCGGTGGATATGGTGAAAGGGCCATCAGGATTCAATGATTGGTAGACATGAATGTGTGTGGACCATTTCCAGTAGAAGCATGAGGTGTATATTCTTATTTCATTACATTTACTAATGATTTGAGTAGATATTTATATTTCTACTTAATGAGGTATAAGTTAGATTCCTTGGAGAAATTAAATAAATTTCAAAATGATGTAGAGAATAATCTTGGGAAGAAGATAAAGAAGATTCAATTGGATCGAGGTAGAGAATATCTTAACAAAGAGTTCATAGAACTTTTACAAGATTCTGGGATTGTATCTCAACTCACTCCTCATTATACACAATAGTGGAATTATGTTAGTGAAAGTTGGAACCTCACCTTGTTGTATATGGTGAGGTCGATGATGAGTCATTTAAATATTCTATTATCCTTTAGGGGATATGCATTACAAACTGAATCATAAATATTAAACTGAGTACCATCTAAAGAAGATAATAGAATTACCTCAGAGTTATGCAATAGAAAGAATACCATTTTGACACACATACATGTGTGGGGATGTGAGGTGTCTATTAAGGCCTTCTCAGGCACCAAACTAGCACCCATGGCATGAGGATTATATTTATAGGATATCCCCTAGAAATGAAATGATATTACCTATATAACCCTTTGTACAAGAAGTTGACTACCACCAGGAAATCCATCTTTCCTGAGAGGGATCACATCCTCAAAAAGGATAGTGGGAGAAATATTGGATTCAATGAAGTTAATGCTCATGATACATAGCATTTGGTAGATGAATAGATTTCACTTTCCCCCATAGAAGAGGTTCTAGAAACATGAGTACTGGGTGGGATCTCATGATAGGTAAGGTAACCAAAGAGATTTGGTTTCATAGTCACTCAGTATGGTGAATCATTATTGGTAGAAAATGATGAAACTCACTCCTATATGGAATCTGTAGAGTGCTTAGAAGCTACAAGATTGCTAGAAGCTATGAATATAGAGATGTATTCCACGAATCTGAACCTTGTTTGTGTACTTGTCAATGAGCCAGTTGATGTAATGCATGTTAAATGCAAATAGGTATTCAAGAGAAAGCTATACATTGAAGGTCAAGTTAGTGCCTATAAAGAAAGGCTATTGGCTAAAGTATTCAGATATAATCAAGGAATTGACTATGAGGAAACCTTCTCTCTAGTTTCTATGTTTATATCCATAATAATCATATGTTCCATAGCATCTAAACATGGCTAAGATATTTGTAAAATGGTTGTTAAAACCTAATTCCTTAAGGGGAACCATCATGAGGATGCCAATATGACACAACCAGAGGGTTTCATGACACCAGGTGAAGCCAAATAGGTTTTCAAGTTGCCGAAATCCATTTATGGAATAAAGATAGCATTCAGGTCATGAAACATTTACTTTTATGAAGCATTAAAGTAATTTGGTTTCATTAAGAATGAATTTGAGCCTTGTGTTTATAAATGGTTTAATGGGAATGTGGTCGTTATCCTTGTAGTATAGGTTTATGACATGTTACTTATTGGAAATGATGTACTAGTATTACAGTCAGTTAAGGACCGGTTGAATAAGTGTTTCTCTATGAAGGAATTAAGTAATATATCCTACATATAGGGATCAAGATCATTCCTGATAGATCCAAAAGACTGCTTGGACTAAGTTAGGGTACATACGTTGACCAGAAACTAAATATATTTTGTTTGGATCAATCCAATAGGGGATAGGTTCTAGTGTCACATGGCCTATATCTTTCTATTAAAAAGTGTCCTCATAAATGAGAGGGGAAATATAGGATGATTAATATAACATATGATTGTACTTTAGGATCCATCATATATACCATGTTATGTACTAGTCTTGATGTTTCCAATTCACTAATCATGGTTGGAAGATATCAAGAATATCTAGGAGAATAGAACTGGACTACTGTTAAGACTATCCTTATTTATCTAAAAATAACTACGGATATGTTCCTGTTGTACGGAGGAGATGAGGATCTTATCATCAGAGGGTATGCTTAAGCTAGTTTCTAGATAGACCAGAATGATCTGAAGACGCAATCAGGATATGTTTTAGGTATCAACATAGGAGCTATGAGCTGGAAGAGTTCTAAGAAGCCAGTTTTCATTGATTCTATAGTGGAGTCTGAATATATAGTAGCTTCTGATGCATCCAAGGAAGCCATATCTATTTAGAACATTTTCCAAGAACTTGATGTGGAGCCTTGAAATAAAGACATTATCACATTGAATTATGATAATACTACAGAGGTAAATCTTTCAAAATTAACAGGGTCACATCAACGGACAAAGAAAATTATCTAGAAGTATCACCACATGAGGTATTTCTATCAAATGGGAGAATTTTAAGTGATTAGATTGTCCACCAATGGGAATATGTTGTACAACATGAATAAAGGTCAATATTTTCATAAGCATGAATATCGGGTGATAAATAATAGGATAAAAATTTTTAGAAGTTGGATCTAGTCCAAGTGGGAGTCTGTTGGACATTGGGGCATAGAACCGACTACTTTTTACTTTATTATAATATTTTATTGATGGATATGAATATTAATAAATACCTTATCACATATTGATTATTATTCTATGTGACAACGTCCTAAGGAAAGTTGTTACACTAAAGGGTCATAATGGATCCCTATTATGATGAGAACCTAAATGTGCCATAACAATATTATTGAATATGTGATCTATGGCCAGAAGATATAATTTTAGGGACAAAAATAATACATGACATTAGGGGTGAGGACTCATAAAACTTTCAGGAACCTTCTCATGGTGTGTTCCCTTAGTAATTTCTAGGATAATATCATTAGAAATATACCCTCCACTAGGAAATCCACATCTCATGGTGTTATAGGATATTCCTATATGAAGACAGGTATAATGGTATTTGGAATTTTAGATTATTGTTTGTGGTGAGTATATCTCATGAACATAGATGTATTGATTAAAACATTGATGTCACACTATTCATAGCGATGTAAGATATATTGGGTGCGTCACGAGTAATACAACATTAATAGATAATGAGAGAAACGATTTTTCACTTCTGTTCCATAATGGAAGGTGATATCTCAGGGCCTCTGATTAAATTGATATAGCCTATATATATCCATGGACATGGTGAGGATGGGGCAATTTCAATTCCATGAATTCAAATAGAGAATAATAAAGGGCATGGGCTGATGGAACTAGAATGAAACCCCATTGATTGTAGATATCGCGGAATGGGGTTACATTACACAGGAAGTGTTCGTAGTTGGGGACAAATCATTATAGCATTAAATTCATTTTATATGTGTGCATTGGATTGTTTATAGATGTTACACCTGGAATTTAGGCAGGATCCACCTATTTCCATTGATAAAGAGTCCTAGAGTGTCACACACTATGTGTATCAAAGTATCTTAGTTAAACATTCGTTTAACAAGTTGAATAATGATTATTCCCAATTGTGATTTACTAATTATTTAAGGGTGCCTAGTTAAATTTATGTTGACACTAGTTATTCAAGAGAATATATAGTGGGAAGAATAATATCTTTATAAGTGAATAATTAAATGATATTTATTTAAGAAATAATAGTCATTATTCATGGTCTACAAAATATTTTTGAAGAAATAAAGGAAACTGAAAAAATAGAAATACACGTCGTGTATATTAATATGAACATAATGTGGTTTTTCTTGGAATTTGTGAGAAATAATATTATTTGTTTAATTAAATAATATTTAGTGTAGTTCCTTGGGTTATTATAAATTAATAAGAATATTTTAATGCAATTTTTAGACATAGGGTCTTAGTAAGAATTAAATGAAATAAATAAATACCTATGGGTAGTTGTTTTATTTTATTATTTTTCAATGTATTATAAATCGCAATTACAGTATTCCCATTATGTCTAGAAATTATTTGTGGTTGACAACAATGGAACCATAGAAATCTCTCAAGCCAATAAAGAATTAATTTTCTCCATGAAGCCTCTCATGTTACTACAGAGATCCTCCTCCATCGGATCAAGGAGCGCACATAGGAAGTGTCTCTCAAGGTGATCGAATGAGGACATCACAAGAAAAGGCTCTTCCTCACCAGCACCCATATATACCTTCAGGGGCGTCTATATATATTTGGAGCACATTTGGAGAACCTCTAGAGGAATCCTAAACATGGATTCTATGATGGAATGATAGATCACATCAGATTGTGACCAGAAGCATCAATGGAGAAAAAATTATATCAAGGTAAATCTTATCTTGTAATTAAATTAATTATAACCAAAATAGGATGATCCTCTCTATAGTTCTAGGACGTCCCTCATTCTTTTTTCATTATTCATTCTATTCCAAAGATCCATTATTTTATCATCATGAAAAAACATAGATTGATTGTTCTTAACAGTAAAATTAATGTTGGGTACACCCATCCACGTACTTCCACTGTTCCCATAACCTACATTAATACTATGTTACAGTACTAGAAAATGGGTCTACACCCACGGTTTTGCAAACAACCGTGGGAATAGTTATACTATGTGAACCTATACCCATGGTTTTGGGAAACTGTGGGTATAAGATTTCTATACCAACTGTTGTGCAAAAACCCATGGGCATAGATTTCTTTTAAGACCTATACCCACAATGTTGGAGAAAACTGTGGGTATAGGGTATTTTCTGATGACCTATACTGACAGTTCATCAAAACAGTGGGTATTGGGTTTTTTTTGAAGACCTATACCCACGGTTCTTCAAAACCCCGGGTATAACTTTCTAACGTTATGGTGGGAAAAGAAAATTAGGAGGGACATGAAATGAATTTTGCGGGGAGACATTTATTCACGGTTTAGAGTAATATATTTACATAAATATAATTATATATATTCAAAAATTATTTAGCTCGGTTGGTAAATGCTTCTCTACATCTGCTGTAGGTCACATGTTTGATTTCCGCCATTAAAATCTTTTGAAACACAGATGATATTATTATATATAAGTAGATGTATGTTCATATAACACTTAAAATTGATAGCCTGGTTGGTCCCTTAGTGAGGAGCAGCATTCAAGCGAGTTGTTAGGAGCAGGTTTGAATCCTACTACCTTCAAAATTTTCTGAAACGTGGTTTATATTAATTTTCAAAATGCAGTTTATATTAATATATATTTGTAGATATATGTGTATATAAGAGATAAAATTGACAGATTGGTTGGTTCCTTGGTGAGGTGTGGCTGGGAGGTGACCCTTGAGGCACAGGTTCAAATCTTCCCAGAGTCTGTTTTTTTGAATTTAAATACCCCACGGTTTGAAAACTGTGGGGTCTGTTATGTGCCACGCTGGAACAGTTTTGGTACACAATTTGAATCCCCTATACCCATGGTTATACAAAACTGTGGGTTTAGGTTGAGACCCCTATATCGACGATGTTCCATCCCACGGTTCCCAAAACCGTGGTTATAGCCTATACCCACGGTTTTGGGGGCTATACCCACGGTTTTGAACAGTGGGTATAGGTCATTTTTTCAGTAGTGTTAGGAAACAAATTTGTGAATTTTTCACATATAATCCATATCCTTAAAATCCATATTTTTATCTAAGACACTTCATCTTAATGTTTCCAATAGATTAAAATTTTCACTCATCCATCCTTCACTAGTTCAGAAATAATCATGTCACTAATATACAGAAATAAGATAATGAAGATCCCATTATTGAACACCTTCCAATAAAATAAAGGGTCAATATTAATCCTGATGAACTTTAATTCATCCATAAAGTCATTGAACTTATAGTTCCACTACCTTTTATTTTTAATAAAAAAAACATGGGCCTTCTTCATCTTGAATACAAGAATTTTTTTTGTTTCTCAATTAAAATCATTCAATGCTCTAGGTAAATTAATCCATCTATGTCTGAATGAAGAAATAAAATTTTCAAATGTAACATTTACATGTAAATAATGTTTGTAACCATCCTAATTCTATATGCCTATGAAATGAAGAAAATATAATACGAAAGAATAAAACATTATGTTTATTAAAAACCCTTCATAAAATCCTTTATTGGTACCTCCGCATACTATCTGCTTCCTCTTTAAAATGATAAATCCATTAATTTTTAAGTATCCTCTTCCCAATAAATAATTTTATTCGGTAATATGTCCTCATAAAATATAAATAATATATATTATCTCTCATGTGTGACTCCCACTTACTCAATTCATTCTGTTTTCATCATCTTCTATGATTTGGGGTTCTCCATCATCTATAAAATGTAAATACCACAATTCAGTTCTATATCCCAACATTTAGAATTGAATCCCGGTATATATCTATAGCTAAATATATAGCCCAGATCCTTCTGGAAATTCCTATTTCCTAACATCACATTCTTAGTCTCTTCTCTAAGATTCTTTTGTTATTGATCTCCCTAGTCATTTTCTCCTTGGAAACACTATTGATTCCTAGTTTCTATATGAAACTTCTCAAAAATGGTCTGGTGTTTCTAAAACTGACATACTACCATAACTTACTAAAAAATATGGAACTTATGGAATTATGTAGTTACAACATATATAGGGATGGTATTATGATATCTTCAAAAACCTTTACTTGGTGTGGATCATTCCAAAAGATCTCTCTATTGAGGATAACATTCCATTTTCTAAAAAATCATTCAAGTGTACTTATCCTAGATCCAAAAATAAAATTATTTATTATTATACCCTAAAATGTATCACACTCATTATTTAAAGTCTATCTTTTACCTTTCCTAAGCATAAATATTTATGTTGGTGAGTAAACCAAATACATTAATATATAAAATTTCAATCTTCCTTATAGACAAACAATATTTTATGAATACATCCCATAATGAATATTGTTGAATTATTCTCACCATGTAGGCCACAAAATATTGTAGATTCGACACAAAAATAATTTGTAAAAGTTTTATGAATCTATATGAACCATGGCTTCTCTACCATCTTCTAACTCATCCATTTTATGATTTGTTGTGTTTTAGAGTTTCTGGTATGAACATCTCAATTGATACCATGTTTGGAGTTGAATAAAGTTCAAAAGAATATAGTACTTATGGGTTTTTTTAATTATCATAAGAGAATATAGTGTGATTTTTAGAATCAATATGTTTATATAGAATATGGATATTACATAGATAACTTATTTTGGAGTTGGATAAACATTATTTTTTAATGTTTTGGATTTTTTAAATGTATAAAAATGTTCAATCTCAAATGATAGGTGATGTATTCAATACATATTATGTTGTCCAAGAATTAGTTTAAGGCAATTTATAATTTCGAGTTACAAAAATAAAAAAACAGTAATGTCTTGGCATATATAAATGAATCCATGAATAGGGAATCCATATGGATCAATAAAAGCGAATCCAGCATGTATGTGTATCTTCATAAAGGGATTCACATTTGAGATAGATGTAAGGGAATCAAATACAACAAAAATGGATTAATATAAGGGTATTTTCACAACATAAGGGTATCCATGTCATGTTTAGAGATTGGCGTAAGAGTGATGGTTGACATATGAATATACATGTAAGGTTGATCCTCAATATATAAGGATTTTGATTGAATATGGGGATCCATGTAAGGTTATTCATATCCTTATATCATGAATTTAAAGGGTGAAATTTCTAGAATTTATATTTTTTTAATTATTTAATTAAATTAAATAGTTTGAGGTGAGTTATTCTTCATAGAAATAAATATAGAAATTAAATAATGTTAGTTTTACTATTATTCACAAATTTATCATACTTATTTAGTGTTTTTAACCATAAAAAATAAATATCATGATAATTATTTAATATACTATTGTAGTTATTGATAATTGGTGATGAATATGGAAAGATTCATGATATAAAATGAAGGCTTTTGTTATGATTAAATTAGAGGTCATAGAAACTATCGATATTGGTATGTTCTTCATGTCATTGTCACATAAATTTCTACATGAAATTTAAAATATGTGATAATTTTAAGGATATTAGGATTAGTATTCAAGGAATTTAAATTCAAATATCTATAACTATTTTATTATAGTTTTATGTCATAGAAAAAGAAGAAAATATATGGAATTTTATTCATGGAGTTCCATGAATAAATATCAAAATAATTAGATGAAGTTAGTGAATAGTTTCCTATATAAAAGTATTAAGGTTATTTTTGAAGAATAATAAGTGAGTTGGATGCTATGCTTATAAGAGAGGGAGTTAAGTAGAAGATCTTTTTGTTGATTGATTTTTTTAAAGATCCTCAGTCATGATAATGAATAATATAGTGATTTGAGTGGTTCTATGTTGTTTGTTACATGAAAATTAAAGAGTATTCTTGTCACTATATGAGAATAAAATAAAAAGAACAACTCAATATGCATAATAACTTGATTACACTCTATTTATTGAACACGTAACATTTTTCCAATATATACTATCATAGTAAATTATGGGATTCACGTGTATATGGGATTCATCGAAGCACTATTGGGATACATTTAAAACATCTCTTTCGTGGATAAAACAAGTTTCATATACCTACAATATGATTATAGTGTCCAGTGTGATCTTACATATCACACAAAGGTCTATTCTACTAATATTATGTGGTGGACCGTGTAAATTATTTCAATCCTTGTGTTAGTGTGTGTTTCAATGTGTGTTTCCACAACAATAAATAACTCATCATACCATTTGGTGATTCTTTTTTAGAAGAAAACATAAAAAATAAATAAGATCCCTAGTTTACCCCTAGTTACCTTTCGCAGTTCCTATTAGTGGTTTCAGAAGTTGTATCGAAGAACAGGTTCCCTTTGTTTGGGATTGGGTATTTTATGTTTATATTTGAAGTCTATCTTATTGAAGAACTAGTATTTGATTCTAATTTTAATTAACAAATAATTTAAAATCAGTGAAAGGCAAGAGAATTTCAACATTTAATGGGAAAGATTATCACATATGCAAGTACATGAAGTTTGAAAGATTTTTATCTATTAGTTATGATGTATTGGAAACTTCAGTTGATGGATTTACTCATGTGATGAATATTACACCATAATAGAAAAAGAAAAAATATATAGATATTTATAGTTATGCTATATGTGCTATTTTTTCTTATCTTTTTGATAGTGACTGACTAAAATCAAATGAATCAAAATAGTAAAAGGTATTTGAGAAAAACAATAGAATATATATGAAGTAAACATTAAAGTGAATCATTAAAAGTAATATATTGAGAGAAAAGTGTATAAAGATCATTGGATTTACAATGATGAGACTATTTATAGTTTCGTTACATTGGTAAATGGAGTTTTTAGAATGATCATGGTACATGGTTAGAAGTTGGAACACTCTACTATTACAAAACTTATATTTTATATCATACGTAAATTGTTTTATCTGAAAGTATATACTTTATAATATAAAGATCCATGTGAAATATATCTTTAATAATTATATAGTATTTTTATACCTTATGAGATGATAAAATATATTTCTTTCAAAAATAATTGAAATGCTAAAAGTGATATTCCTTCTAAAGCCTCAAAGCTATTGAAGTTCAAAAATATTGTTGTTAAAATATAATATATAAAAATTTCTTATTATATTGACCATTTTAATATGATGTTTGATGAATTTATCTCTAGTTTCTGAATAAAAATGTATATAATTAAAGGAATATACTAGTGAAATATTCCTTTAAAATTTCACATGTGTGGAACTGTTGATAGAATTATAGAAAACTATATGAGATCAAATAATTAGGTAGCTAGTAATGAAGAATATATTTATTCTAGAATTAACTCAAATAATAAATAAATTAATTTTAAAGATTATTTTAGTGATAATGGTATTAATTTACCTAGATTTCAAAGCAAAAACTTCATGTCTAAAGAAAGTGAAGGTAGTAATGATAAAGATGAGATGGGTCTTTTAGTGATGAATATGACAAAAAAATTATTTACAAAGATAATGTTAAATTTTTTCAAGTGATGAAATTTGTTATAAAATAAAATAATTATAGGATGATATAGAGTATATATTGAAGAGATAATTAAAATAACTTCTCTCGGGGATTAACAAACTGGAGAAATAAATCATAAAGTTAAAAATGATATCATATTAATAACTACAAAGAATATATATTTGTAAAAGTAAAATCCAAATTGATAAATGATATTGATGATATGAAAAAGATTCTTGATTATTATATGACACTTAACATCAATTTTTCGGGGAAAGGTGATGGAAAAAACTAATGGATTTTTACCATATGCAACAAACCTTGGTCACAACATATGGAGATCTATGAATTTCTAGATCCAGATTTTAGAATTCCATTTCAGAAGTAAGAAAATTATATATAATGAAATAAAATTTATAATACTATTATAAATTTTCCTAAAATAAAAAAAATAAATTTCAAAATGTGTATGGTGATTCAAAGAAGAAGAACCTTGTCATGAAGGCTTGATTTATTGGAAAATATGAAAACACATATAAATATTTAAATTTTGGGAACACAAAATCAAAGTCACAAAACTACTAAAATTGGTGACCATAGAAAGGATAAGAAGAATCCAAATATAAATAATATAATTCATGGAGTTAAAAATATGTTTTTTATAATATTATCAAATATTGGTGACTTAATGTTAGAAGGAAGAAAACTATCATATCCTAGAGAACATATTGTATACAGAGAAAAGAATGATTTATATGGTTTCTAATGTTACCATGGAGGCTTTAAGAATATGAAAACTTTTTTGGCTTTACTACCAACATCATAAAATTCATATGAGGATTGGGAATCATTGTTTGAGTTGAATTCATCACTATAAATGGAAAAATTTAAAAATTAAGTTTATAATTCTAAATAGGTATCTGAGAATATGTTTTATTTACTTCATGAAGTCTATGGAAGGTAGAACTAACCTGGTCATCATGATATTAATTGTATCATCCTTCTACAATGTGACAAAAGTTTTATTATTAAATCACAAAATCATTATTATAAGAAGAGAAAAGTGGAATACAAATATTTAGATGAGGAATTTATATTCAAAAAATATGAAGCATAATTTCCATGGATATTGGGACGTGGATCCCCATAAAACAAAAAAGGAGATTTAAATTTATTAATTATTTTTAAAATTAGAGGATGACAAATTTAAAATTTCAAATTATGGTTCAATTGAGATTAAAGGTGACGTTTCAGCATGTATTGGGAAAGAAAATCTAAAATCAAAATAATAGATTGGATTTTAATGGATTAAAAACACAACCTATTGTGTTTTGAAAATCTTTTTGATAAAGAAAATGATGTTTTTTCTTTAGAAAAATGGGATACTAGTCAAGATCCCTAATGATGGATGAGTGGTGATTAAAGAATAGTGTTCAAAAGGGAATTTAATTAAAATGGATGATGTAGAAAATTTATGTAATCTAATCATGAAAGAAGATAATAGATTATGGAATTAAAGGAGAGAACATCTTGGAACGAAGGAAATGAAAATGATCACTGAAGGAAAAAAATGATTATGATGTTAAATTTCTGAAAAATGCAATACATTAGATGAGATCAACATAATAAAATGGTAAATTTATTAACTCATCACACCAAATGGTGTAGATTCAATATAATAAAACATTTGATATCATTCATTTATATTTTTATGGTCCCATGAGTAAGATATCAACTAATTAAGATAAAAATTTATTAAATTAATTGATGACTGCACTAACATTACTTATGTAATGTTTATGATGTTGGATTTGGTTCCCTATAATAATATTATATGTACATTATGTTAACTTGTATTTATAGTTTTTCATATTAAGAAACTACTTATGAAATCATGATTTTTCTTCTGCGTCACATAGTATATGACAATGTTCTAAGAGTAGCTGTCGCACTAAAAGGTCATAGTTGCTCCCCACTATGATGAGAACCCTGAAGTTCCATGACATTGTTCTTGAAAATGTGTTATATAAATGGATAATATCTTTTCAGGGTCACAAAAGATATAGTCTATTAGGGGTGCATTGTAACGCCCCAAGATTTTATGAAAAATATTCTTTTTAATTTCATTAATGTCTTGTGTTGTACGCTACAACAAAAGAAGCTTTCACAATACGCATCCTTGACTTTCCTTCCGTTACACGCAATCGCGACCTTCCTCGATAGCGTGTGTAGTACGCAATACTGAGTTTCACGAAACAACGATATGCTATTAAAATATTATTAAAACTAGCCGTTATGAATAGTAATAACCACTTTTTGGAAATTTTGTAAATTTTATTTTTCAAAATGGAATTCATTTTTGGATTCGGAGTATCGAATTTAGCCTAAGGTGAAATTTTGGTACTTTTCGGATAACTTTCATATTCTAATGAATAGTGAAAATTACTAAATTATAATTAAAAACAACTTTTTTAATCGAAATAATTAATAGTGATAAATTATTAATTTGAGTGGTTTTAAAGTATATTTAGAATATATTTTTACAATTTAATACAATGTTGGTCATTGTTTGTAATTTCACATTTAAACCAGACATAATCAAGTGTCAATCTTTTGATAGATTTTGTTTCTTAAAAAACACGCTATTTGTTTTAACAGCGGGATTTAATTATAAAATTAATTAATGCAACTTCTATGTTATGAATTTGGTAAAATAGACTTCATTTTTGAATTCGGAATATGAAATATAGCTTAGGATGAAATTTTGGCATTTTTCTGAAAACTTTCAATTTTTGATGAATAGTGAAACCACTAAGTGGTAGGTTAAAAATGGAATTTTGCATAAAACTTAATTTTACCGCTTCTGTGAATGGAATTTCGAAAATCCGAGAGACACGGTTAATATCAAGGACTAAAATGTGGTTCAATGAGATGAAAATAATTTTTTGGTGAATAGTAACTTTTTACTTTTTTTACCACGGTTAATAGTAAATAGGGTAGCTAAGGGTAAATATGATATTAATATTACCCTAACACATGTCCTAATTCTATTGGACAAGTGTAATTCGACCAAAAACAAACTTAGGAATAAAATATGACCATTTAGGCCCACTTGGATTAGATTAGGACATTTATTATTAATTTATTTAAAGAAGGGTTAAAATAGTTAAAATCAAAGTTTAATAAGTAAATCATTTTTAATATGGGGTTATACATAAGCTAAATTCGACTATAAATATTCATTAGAAAGCTAAAAAGATTTCCTACATGATGGTGTTTTATTTGTAATTTTTAGACAGCATATAAGATAATTTAATTGTGACACAAAGATGATGCAATAATTATCTTATTAATGAAATATTGACATAATTGATAATATAAATACCAAAATAAATTTAATTTAAGACTTTTTATGAATTCCACTAATTTTCTAGGTTACTCTGATATATTAGTGTTGATTTAATCAACTTGGTTCGAATATATAATTCTTTTATGACTTTAAAAAAAATCATATATCAAATAGTGTCAAAATTGACACAAAATGGTTTTTAAATCAAATATTATATTATTAATTGTTATTTTATTCCTAAAAATCTAAGGTTCGGCCAAATGACTTAGATAAGGATATATGTATTAATAATATACAATTTGGGGTTCGTTTGGCATGTTATAGTAAGTGTATTAACCATATAGTGAAAGAAAACAAAAAGACACGGTAAAAGTTAAATTATTTAACTTAGAGTTAAATCTAATTGATAAGGTTTAAAATAAGATCCAAACATGTATAAATTTGATTGGTTGATGAGATTACAACCCTATCTCATCTAAGCTTCGAATATGAGTCATTTTTGGAGGTTTTTAAGTGGGGTTATATTTATTATAAATTAATATTTTTAAGAATTCCTAAGGTGCCCCTCTCCTCCCTTATAAAAGGACACCTCCTCCCCCTCCTCCTCACACCAATTTGAGCACTCAAGCTCGGCCAACCCCTGCCAAAATCCCTTCTCCACTTCCCTAGCAACATCCTAGAGGTTCTGGTCTTCCTCAAAGACCAATTCTAGTGCCCTAAGAGGAGGTCTCAAAGAGGCACTTCAAAGAAGAGGTAATTACCGTTACCAATTCTTTCATCTTTATTTCTTCTTCCACATCTTCTTCTTAGGTTGTTTCATTATGAAGTAATAACATCAGTATCACTCATATACTGATATGTTATTATAAGTACGAAACAACCCTATTTCACCATCTATCCATCCTACGGAAAAAGAAATCACCGCGCGTGCGTACGTACGGAATACCGTCTCCACGCCGTGGTGTAATCTATTTTCCACCACCACCTTACATGGATGGGTATAATGGTGTAAAGAATAACTATACATAGTTATTACAATATCATAATGATTCTGATATATTTTATAATCCACTCCAATTCAATTCAATATTTATAGAAATGATATCATCGCTCGTGCGTACGTACGGAATACCGTCTCCACGACGCGATGAGATTCATTCTCCATGTTAACCATTTAAGAATGATTATAATGTATATATAAGAAATAATAATGAAATACATGACATTATAAAGCTACTGGATTTATGTATATATATATACATATGTATGTCATCTACTTACTTCCATTTCAAGACAATAAGGAAAGAAAAACAGCGTTCATGCGTACGTACGGACTACCGTCTCCATGAACGATGTTTTTCATTTTATTTATCTATCTATTATATATATATATATACTGAATATATATGATATATAAATCATATTTTATATTCTGGAAGTAAGTAAATCATGATATAAGTAATAATGATGTCAAGAACAACAAGTCAAAACACCTACGATAAATGAAACGATTTTACCCAAAACGCTTCTTTAACATGGAATTTACAAAAGAACGGGTAATATAATGTCATAAGTGAACCATATATGATATCATAACAATGAATATGATTCTGTAATAAGTCAATGACATTATTTAAATCATTATACAGGAGGTTCGGACACATACGAAGCAAATTGGACCTAAGGTAAGGGAAATATCACAATCTCATTTTTATCAGAGATTGTTTATTCGTAAGTATTTACTGGGGTGTATTTTATCATCCACATCCATGTTTCATCAAAATGTAATATTATTTCCATCCACCTACAATTTTTTAAATCCATTTTTACCCTTCGGTGAGTTTTTAGTAATATGTATGAAAGGAATCTTTTGTCGTACGAGGTACTTTTTGACTTTTCCGACAAAAGTACGAAGAATGTTTTTTTTAAACTTATACGGCACGAACGGATTTCTACTGTTTTATAAAGCCTTATTTTCATGAAGCTTCCTCTAAAAGATTTCATGACTATTTTCAATAAAATATCTTTCTTTTAAAGTTGCATGATGTTTTGTGAAAAGAAAATGATTTTGAAGAAGAAAGGATATTTTCCTCAAGAATTCATTTCAAGTGTTTTATCAAAATTATTTTCCATCTAAGATAATAAAGGGTTCTGTTTCTATCCATATTTTTACATTGATTTGACTATGTTGTGATGGAATTATGTTTATGAATTCCTTTATCTTATATGAACGGTTTTATGATGTCATGTTGTTTAAGAATCCCATTTTTATTACATGGGTGATGCAATGATGTATGATTTATGATTTTGTGGCACACATAAGAAAGGATTCATTAAGAGATGGGTGGGACCTATATCTCCCTCCAATGCATTGGGTAAAGATTTTATATCTCATGAGATAGACATGGCTGGAATGGTAGGTTATACCGGTTCAGTGAAACAGGACTGAAATGAGGATTACTCGATTCAGAAAGGGACTTTGTCCACTAAGATAGTCTTGGCAATGAGTCTTGACTAACAAGAAATGATTCTCTATGATTATGTGTGTATGCCACAATGAGTAATGTTTTAAGTTATGATTTCATTTCACTACTATGATTTATCCCATGTTATGAAATTATGCTCTCTTTTGCAGGTTAAGATTTCCAAAAATGTTATGTTCTTATGAAAATTATGTGATTGATATTTCCTTTGTTTACCCTTACTGAGCATTTGAGCTCACCCTTTTATGTTTTCTTTTCCCCAGGATATAAAGAAAGGTTTTAGGTAGAAAAAAGGGATGACCTTTATGGGAGATATTGAAAAACTTTCACCACGATTAGAAGATTACGTTCCGAGTTTCCAAAGACACTAAACTATTACGATCCTTTAGTGTGTGTTTTTGTTATGTACAAAGTATTCCGCAAATGTAATGTAATGTCCATGTACGTCAAGATACAGGTCTCTACAGTTGGTATCTGAGGAAAGGTTTAGTCAACCTTTGGAAACTAGGATGCGAGAACTTTAGTGAGATCCCTAGAGATATTTCTAAGGTATGTCTAGGGATGTCTCTAAGGTTAAGTATACGTATAGGTTATAGTCCTAGAATTACGCTAACGATCTTCGAATTTAACATAAGATGTTAGATATTGAGGGTACTAACCCTTTATTATGTTGTTTTCCCTAGCATGATTTTTGCCTCTCACACAATTCTTTTGGGGTTTTAGACGATGGTTGGAACCCGAAGGAACCGTGTTAATGCGGAATGTGATGGGCAATGCAATGATTGTACCCCTGAGCAACCAAACGATATAGGAGCTGGAATGCAAAATCTTGTAGCCATGCTCACACAACTTTCTCAAGCTATGAATCATGCAGGACTTCCAAACGAGCAAAGGAAGGAGCAACATTCTGTTGAATCCTTCATGAGGCAGCGTCCACCTTCTTTCAGTGGGTCTACTGATCCATTAGTTGCTGAACAATGATTAGTACTACTGAAAATATATTTTCAGTTCTTCAATGTTCTGAACATGATAAAGTCATCCTAGCAGTGTATCGTTTGGAAGGAGATGCTGATCAATGGTGGAATCTTATTAAGAATACAAGGCAAAGGGATGAAATTGAGTCTATGGAATGGGACGAGTTCAAGAACTTATTTTCAATAAGTACTTCCCTCGTATTCTTCGAACAAAGATGGAGAAAGAGTTTCTTGAACTGAAGCAAAGGGACGATGAATCTGTTGGTACCTATGAAGCAAATTTTACAAGACTTGCAAGGTATGCTTCTGGAATTATCATCCAACCTGAAAGTAAAGTTGATCGATTTTTCAGTGGCTTAAAACCAAGTCTTCGAAGGGCATTAGCTATAAGAGACTTCAGTAGCTATGAAGAAATTGTGCGTTGTGCTATCAAGGTAGAAATGGAAGTTAGTGTTACATATCCATCTCATGGTTTTGACAAGAAACGAAAGATGGAGTTCAAGGAGAAATCTCAGAATAATGGTGAAAAGAAGATGAATGTTTCCTTATGCACAAAGTGTGGAAAGAAGCATGGTGGAGATTGTCTAAAAGGGACTAGAAAATGTTTTAAGTGTGGAAAAGAAGGTCATCGAGCAGCTGAGTGTCGAAGTAATGGAAAAAGGGTTTCTAATGATAAAGCAAACACTGCAGAGAACGCACCGCCAACACTTCAATGCTTCAAGTGCAAGGAAATGGGGCATTATGCTAATAATTGCCCTAATCCAAGGGTTAGTGATGATCAACATGAGCAACCACTGAAGGCAAAGGACAAAGGGAAATCACATGCGATCACTATTGGCAATGTTGTATATGACAACGATGTGGTGGAATGATTAAGTGTTTATGTAATGGGATTCCAAAATAATGTTGTATCATTGAGTATTGCAATATTTATTGATGTGGTATTCAAAGTGATTGAGATATTTTTTTTTTTTTTTTTGGAAAAAAGATGATATGCGCATAATGAAGACGAGAAAATGAAATGTTTAATAGTATTCATGAGCTCATGATTGATATAAGGACTAAGTGATATCATGGTTTGAGTATAAATAATTTTGAGGATTTTGGTATGTGTAAAGTGTTAACTTTTAACTGCATTCAAGTTTTCACTAAGGTTCAATGGGTATTCAAGAGTATACATGATTAAGGACTTTGAATGTTTGGAATGTGACCAAAAAAAACATATCTTATGATATATGGGGATCAACGATGATATTAAATCTCTGGTAATTGTTTTCACTATGTTATGAGAGTGGACTGCAGTATTATGGATAAGCCTAAAGATTGGAATGGATTGTGTTGGACGATATTATTGATGGGATGTTATAGTAGTTTTGGAAAAAGGACAACCTGCAGGACGGGCGACAGCCCATCGCTTCGGACAAGGCTGTGGGAATCGAACCCACAACCGAAGTGCGACTGGCCTTTATCGCCTACCACTGACCTATAGGAAGTCCCTGTTTAGTAGAAACTAGTTTTATTATATTAAGCAGTATGATATATGAAGTATAAGTCCATTTTAGGAACCATATATGATTAATCTCACTATAGATCGACTTATGTATATAAGTTTTGCTAACCTTTTGTTTGAGACAGATGGAATGACCTGTCATTCTATCACATGATCTGCTAACACATCACGAATAACAAATTCAACTTCATTTATTTAAGAGATGAAGTAGAAATTGTTCAAGGCACGAACAAAAGTGATATTTTACCAAAATAAAGTAAGTATTTATTCTAAGAAAATTTTCAACTTTAGGGAAATGATCTTGAAAACCAAAAATGTTGTCCTAGTGATCTTATACCTGATGAATCAGATGGTACCTTATATCATCACAAATCTATGGATTTGTGATTACTGGCTTTTCCATAGCCATGTTCTCTACCACTCTCCATCAGAACATGATGGTTAGATTTTTCTTCCATATCCATATTTTCACCTATGTGGAAACCCAGTGATTAGTATATTTGGGTAATCGTTACATTTCATACTTTAGTTTTTAAAGCCATGTTTTGGTGTTCCTTTTTACGATGTGGGTTTCTATCAAAGAAAATTTTGAATAGTAAACCATTTATAACCCCGACGAATTTCGAGGGCGAAATTCATTTTAAGGGGGGTAGAATGTAACGCCCCAAGATTTTATGAAAAATATTCTTTTTAATTTCATTAATGTCTTGTGTTGTACGCTACAACAAAAGAAGCTTTCACAATACGCATCCTTGACTTTCCTTCCGTTACACGCAATCGCGACCTTCCTCGATAGCGTTTGTAGTACGCAATACTGAGTTTCACGAAACAACGATATGCTATTACAATATTATTAAAACTAGCCGTTATGAATAGTAATAACCACTTTTTTGGAAATTTTGTAAATTTTATTTTTCAAAATGGAATTCATTTTTGGATTCGGAGTATCGAATTTAGCCTAAGGTGAAATTTTGGTACTTTTCGGATAACTTTCATATTCTAATGAATAGTGAAAATTACTAAATTATAATTAAAAACAACTTTTTAATCGAAATAATTAATAGTGATAAATTATTAATTTGAGTGGTTTTAAAGTATATTTAGAATATATTTTTACAATTTAATACAATGTTGGTCATTGTTTGTAATTTCACATTTAAACCAGACATAATCAAATGTCAATCTTTTGATAGATTTTGTTTCTTAAAAAACACGCTATTTGTTTTAACAGTGGGATTTAATTATAAAATTAATTAATGCAACTTCTATGTTATGAATTTGGTAAAATAGACTTCATTTTTGAATTCGGAATATGAAATATAGCTTAGGATGAAATTTTGGCATTTTTCTGAAAACTTTCAATTTTTGATGAATAGTGAAACCACTAAGTGGTAGGTTAAAAACGGAATTTTGCATAAAACTTAATTTTACCGCTTTTGTGAATGGAATTTCGAAAATCCGAGAGACACGGTTAATATCAAGGACTAAAATGTGGTTCAATGAGATGAAAATAATTTTTTGGTGAATAGTAACTTTTTACTTTTTTTACCACGGTTAATAGTAAATAGGGTAACTAAGGGTAAATATGATATTAATATTACCCTAACACATGTCCTAATTCTATTGGACAAGTGTAATTCGACCAAAAACAACCTTAGGAATAAAATATGACCATTTAGGCCCACTTGGATTAGATTAGGACATTTATTATTAATTTATTTAAAGAAGGGTTAAAATAGTTAAAATCAAAGTTTAATAAGTAAATCATTTTTAATATGGGGTTATACATAAGATAAATTCGACTATAAATATTCATTAGAAATCTAAAAAGATTTCCTACATGTTGGTATTTTATTTGTAATTTTTAGACAGCATATAATATAATTTATTTATGACACAAAGATGATGCAGTAATTATCTTATTAATGAAATATTGACATAATTGATAATATAAATACCAAAATAAATGTAATTTAAGACTTTTATGAATTCCACTAATTTTCTAGGTTACTCTGATATATTAGTGTTGATTTAATCAACTTGGTTCGAATATATAATTCTTTTATGACTTTCAAAAAAATCATATATCAAATAGTGTCAAAATTGACACAAAATGGTTTTTAAATCAAATATTATATTATTAATTGTTATTTTATTTCTAAAAATCTAAGGTTCGGCCAAATGACTTAGATAAGGATATATGTATTAATAATATACAATTTGGGGTTCGTTTGGCATGTTATAGTAAGTGTATTAACCATATAGTGAAAGAAAACAAAAAGACACGGTAAAAGTTAAATTATTTAACTTAGAGTTAAATCTAATTGATAAGGTTTAAAATAAGATCCAAACATGTATAAATTTGATTGGTTGATGAGATTACAACCCTATCTCATCTAAGCTTCGAATATGAGTCATTTTTGGAGGTTTTTAAGTGGGGTTATATTTATTATAAATTAATATTTTTAAGAATTCCTAAGGTGCCCCTCTCCTCCCTTATAAAAGGACACCTCCTCCCCCTCCTCCTCACACCAATTTGAGCACTCAAGCTCGGCCAACCCCTGCCAAAATCCCTTCTCCACTTCCCTAGAAACATCCTAGAGGTTCTGGTCTTCCTCAAAGACCAATTCTAGTGCCCTAAGAGGAGGTCTCAAAGAGGCACTTCAAAGAAGAGGTAATTACCGTTACCAATTCTTTCATCTTTATTTCTTCTTCCACTTCTTCTTCTTAGGTTGTTTCATTATGAAGTAATAACATCAGTATCACTCATATACTGATATGTTATTATAAGTACGAAACAACCCTATTTCACCATCTATCCATCCTACGGAAAAATAAATCACCGCGCGTGCGTACGTACGGAATACCGTCTCCACGCCGTGGTGTAATCTATTTTCCACCACCACCTTACATGGATGGGTATAATGGTGTAAAGAATAACTATACATAGTTATTACAACATCATAATGATTCTGATATATTTTATAATCCACTCCAATTCAATTCAATATTTATAGAAATGATATCATCGCTCGTGCGTACGTACGGAATACCGTCTCCACGACGCGATGAGATTCATTCTCCATGTTAACCATTTAAGAATGATTATAATGTATATATAAGAAATAATAATGAAATACATGACATTATAAAGCTACTGTATTTATGTATATATATATACATATGTATGTCATCTACTTACTTCCATTTCAAGACAATAAGGAAAGAAAAACAGCGTTCATGCGTACGTACGGACTACCGTCTCCATGAACGGTGTTTTTCATTTTATTTATCTATCTATTATATATATATATATATACTGAATATATATGATATATAAATCATATTTTATATTCTGGAAGTAAGTAAATCATGATATAAGTAATAATGATGTCAAGAACAACAAGTCAAAACACCTACGATAAATGAAACGATTTTACCCAAAACGCTTCTTTAACATGGAATTTACAAAAGAACGGGTAATATAATGTCATAAGTGAACCATATATGATATCATAACAATGAATATGATTCTGTAATAAGTCAATGACATTATTTAAATCATTATACAGGAGGTTCAGACACATACGAAGCAAATTGGACCTAAGGTAAGGGAAATATCACAATCTCATTTTTATCCGAGATTGTTTATTCGTAAGTATTTACTGGGGTGTATTTTATCATCCACATCCATGTTTCATCAAAATGTAATATTATTTCCATCCACCTACAATTGTTTAAATCCATTTTTACCCTTCGGTGAGTTTTTAGTAATATTTATGAAAGGAATCTTTTGTCGTACGAGGTACTTTTTGACTTTTCCGACAAAAGTACGAAGAATGTTTTTTTTAACTTATACGGCACGAACGGATTTCTACTGTTTTATAAAGCCTTATTTTCATGAAGCTTCCTCTAAAAGATTTCATGACTATTTTCAATAAAATCTCTTTCTTTTAAAGTTGCATGATGTTTTGTGAAAAGAAATTTATTTTGAAGAAGAAAGGATATTTTCCTCAAGAATTCATTTCAAGTGTTTTATCAAAATTATTTTCCATCTAAGATAATAAAGGGTTCTGTTTCTATCCATATTTTTACATTGATTTGACTATGTTGTGATGGAATTATGTTTATGAATTCCTTTATCTTATATGAACGGTTTTATGATGTCATGTTGTTTAAGAATCCCATTTTTATTACATGGGTGATGCAATGATGTATGATTTATGATTTTGTGGCACACATAAGAAAGGATTCATTAAGAGATGGGTGGGACCTATATCTCCCTCCAATGCATTGGGTAAAGATATTATATCTCATGAGATAGACATGGCTGGAATGGTAGGTTATACCGGTTCAGTGAAACAGGACTGAAACGAGGATTACTCGATTCAGAAAGGGACTTTGTCCACTAAGATAGTCTTGGCAATGAGTCTTGACTAACAAGAAATGATTCTCTATGATTATGTGTGTATGCCAAAATGAGTAATGTTTTAAGTTATGATTTCATTTCACTACTATGATTTATCCCATGTTATGAAATTATGCTCTCTTTTGCAGGTTAAGATTTCCAAAAATGTTATGTTCTTATGAAAATTATGTGATTGATATTTCCTTTGTTTACCCTTACTGAGCATTTGAGCTCACCCTTTTATGTTTTCTTTTCCCCAGGATATAGAGAAAGGTTTTAGGTAGAAAAAAGGGATGACCTTTATGGGAGATATTGAAGAACTTTCACCACGATTAGAAGATTACGTTCCGAGTTTCCAAAGACACTAAACTATTACGATCCTTTAGTGTGTGTTTTTGTTATGTACTAAGTATTCCGCAAATGTAATGTAATGTCCATTTACGTCAAGATACGGGTCTCTACATGCATACTCAGAGTACATTGAGGCACCTTCTCATGGTGTATGCCTTTGGTAATACCTAGTATGATATTATCCGAATGTGACCGACCATTAGTAAATCCAAATTTTTATGTGTCATTGGATATTCTTGTCTAAAGAATTTTTTATTGGTCCTTAGACATTAAGATTATTGTTAATGAGTATTTTGAGCCACACACCAATATTTATTGATAAAACCTCTCAGGATAGATGTTCGCACATATCTAGGATATGTTTGGTGTGTTATGAGTACTATTGTATTAATTAATAATGTCAGAATATATTTTTAACTTTTATTTATTAATTGAATTTTATATCTTAGGATCTTTTATTCAAATGATATATCCAATATAAATCCAATGACATTGTTTTCTATAGGTAAGTTCATTTTTCATAAATTAAAAGTAAGATACATCGAGCACATAGGTTAAGGGAACAACAAGAAACCTACTTGATAAAAGATATCATGATAAATTGATTATATTACACATTAAGCAAATGTAGGAAGTAACATGTTATTGTGGACATAACTTTTTCTTTGTGGCTTCCTTGTCATGTTTCTAGATGATAACCTTGTATATTAGGCCGGTTTTCTTAATTCCACTAAGAAAGAGGCCTATTGGGTTACTCAATAAGTGTGTACCAAATCACAATTAAATAATATATCAGTATTTATTATTTAGTATATTTAATACATATTATTCCCTTACATGGTTTAATAATTATTCATATATTCTTGATCGGATATAAAAATTTATTTTCTATTTAAAAAATATATATTATTTATTTATATAATGGAAAATAATGACATGATATTTATTTAATAAATAAATTGACATTATTCAAGGCTTGAATAAATGTGTTTGGAATAGAGAATTGAGTTTAATGGGGCAGTGATAAATATTGAATATTAAATATTATTTAATTAAATATTATTTAATTTTATGTTTTATGTTAAGTGCATGTCGAGAAATTATATTATTATTATTATTATTATTATTAATATTATTTGACATGGAGTTTTTCTAGAATTAAATAAATAATTAACAGAACATGTGAAATGATTTTATTTTAAGCCTAGAAATATAAATACCCAATTAAGCTATTTTTTCAATAGATATAATTAATTTTGTCTCGGTTTTGTACAGCGGATTTGGGGAATACTCTCAAGACTAGAGATATCCATTCTTTGAGAATGATCCCTAGATTGGAGATGAATTTTCCTCCCCTAGATCAATGATAATTCTTTTTAAGTGGTTCTCGATGTGATCTAATGTGGATGAAACAAGTGTGAGGATATTCCATGTCAGCACATATAGATTCCTTTAGTAGTGCATTGAGATTTGTGGAACATGTTTAGATCTATGATAGAGGAAATGTACACTTTTTTTATACAATGCAATGACAATGGACTGTAGATCTTTCATTGGATTCATCAATGAAGAAATAATTCTTTAATGGTAATTCATTATATATTAAATTACTTATAAATAATATGTGATTATCCTATTTCTTAGTTCTGGAGTAATTATCCATTATCTATCTATTTGATTCAATTTCATTTATCTTGACATTCATCATCGCATAGATCTCATATTGATCATTAATTATGAAAAAAACAAGTTGTGTACCTCCCATCGCACACTTCTACTATGTCTTGAGCCTAAAAGTTGTATTAGAGTGGTCACATTATTATTTATAATTATTTAAAGATCATTGGTGATTTAATTATTTATAATTTAGTTATTCATGTCATGTTTAATCATTACTCTAATAATAATTGTGAGATCTTCTTCTTCCACTTTTGTTTCTCATAGATTTAATCAAAACAATTAATTTTATGATTAAAATAAAATCAAAGATCAAATCTAGAGGTTTAGGGGATTCTATTCAGGGAATAGATGACTATATACCTTGTAATCAGAATAACACGTCATGTATTCTTGTCTAATACATCTGAATTAATTCAGAAATTAATTCAATATCACATGCATTAAATATATGCTTTTAAATTCACCGAGTGTTGAAAAAAAAATAATGGTGCATGGGAATCCAAATTACATGTCGTGTAGTACTTGTACTTGGTGTATAGTCCCTTTTAATCACAAATAGTCTATATATTTCATACACATCCTACTTGGGTGTTGATCATGTAATTTGGAGATCACACGTTGTGTAGCTCATTGGACATACCATGCACTATAGATTCCAAGGTACGATTCACAATCCAATCCCCTAGGATTGAACCTCGGATAGACAATAATACGATTAATATTAATGTAGTTCAGATGCACACACTATGTACATATACCAAGTTATGTGTATTTAAAATTTATTTATTTTACTATGTGATCCTTGAGGAATGTACTTTTTTGTGGTCATAAATATAAGATACTCCATGTGGTAGGTTTTAATATACATAAATATTTAAATAATTAATATCTTCATAATGGTTAGATCTTCATATCATGTATGATCTGTATTACATGATGTCATTCTACGTGCATTTAAGCATAACATGTGACCGATAAATCATGCAATTCATGTAATCATCTGTGAAGTAAAAATTGTGAAAGTAAGTGATAAGTTATGTATTCCAAATGTCACAGGAGTAAAAAAGTATACAAATATAAAACATTTTTGGCATAATCAGACGGGTATTCAGGATGTTACCTCCAAGGTACATTTATGTACACATTTAATTTTAAATAAATTTTTTAATTTGATTATAATTGAGATGGTTACGAATCTCAAGGAAATTAGGATAATAATAAAGATAAATGAATTGATTAATTAAAGATAATAATTAATTTATTTGAGCATGATTTATATTGAATAAAAATAATTTAAAATTGAATGATAGTTTTAGTAAATTCATAATTCATTGCATGCATGTGGATGAATATGAGCTATACCAAACCATTGCATGTGACTGGTTTCATTTAATTCCTTATTAAAATAAATTTTTGGCCAGCATGCCTTATATCCTTTTATTATGTAGGGTCCATGTGCCCAATGATTCTTTTATGTAAACCCATTTTCCCTTCACTTTCGTGTTTTTTAAAGTCATATGTAATGGATATAACTCCCAACCAATTGGAGGAAGTTTAATTTTTTAGCTAAGGTGAAACCAATCCAAGGTGATATATTGATGTATATATGGATATTTAAAACACAAACCTTATTCGGTTCAAGGTGTTTATTCCTCTAGGTCCATGGTTAGTTTATCAACCGATATATAAACTAACAAATAGTAAATATAATGATCATATCATTTATTATTTTATTACATTCAAGTTGCATGGTAATTTCAATATGGATGTTTTGTCACAATCACATAATTAACGAAATTAACGAGCATCCAAGATAAAACTAAAATAAAATGGTTTATGCATAAATACTATATAAGGCATGGTTAATCAGTTCATTAAATCCACATAATATTAACATTCATTTCATAAATATAATAATTGGAAATTTATGCCTAAATGGATAAAGTCATTCAATTATATATATTATGTCGTTACATACTTCAATTATTTTAGTTAAAATTGGACCATAGTTCAAAATTCTTAACCCTCACAAGTTAGGGTGAATTCAGTTATCAGAGTATTTTAACATGATATTTTGGGTTGAGTTAACTTATTTCACAGAAATGGTTGAATTTCCAGGTAGAACATTGTGTAACTAAGAGGAAAAGGTCTAGGAAATCCATTTAAGGATTTCATGATTGGGGAGTCCTCTCAGCGGATCGAGGAACTGTGTGATAATGCAGTTGTAATTTGGAATACCTATTTAAAACCATTCAAGTTTCATGGAAAACCTATTTTGGGGTAATCATAATGGGAATATATATCATAAAAAATTTAATATCCATGAAACAGGATATTCCAAGTCCAATGGTGTGGGATATTGGGTTTCAATAAAATAGTGGGAGACTAATACATATAATGATTATTTATTTTTATAAATTTTATTAGATAAAGTAATAAAATTATTATTATTTTATTTTGTATAAACATAAATAAAATTAAATAAAATAAATAATTATGAATTATATTAGAGAAGTAAAACATTCTCATTGACACACATTTCCATGAATGGAAATGTAGCCTTTGTGTCATCATTCGCCGTGAAAGGAAATTGTATATGCTGGAAGAACCATTTCTAGTTTCTCTTGGTAATTAGGAATGTGGGAAAAATTTATCTCCCTATGAGACCATCTAAATGATGCTAAATATGATTAGTGCATCATGCTATCATATATGTCCAATGAGATTTTGATGCAACATGAGAAAATGGATGCGTATAGAATAATGTCTTACCATCACAATATATAACAAGAGAATGAATGATAAGATATGTATGAGATCTCTAATGCTTTTTTTAGAACTAATCATGGAGATTCTATGCTATCTAGGCCTCATGTGGTCATGTTTTTCGGCTATATTTAATGCCTAGACATCTTAGGGATTAAATTCCTATATGTGTTTCATATAGATCTCATACTTTCATCACTACCCAATATATTCTATAGATTTAATGTAAATTACAATATTACCAATAATAAGAATATTCTTTCAGAATATCTTACATTGATTAACCAAGTGGATAAGGACATGTGGCATGACAAACCCTCTATATTTGTGGTGAATAAGTAAACGAAAACAAGGAAAAGGGTACCAAGAATTATAAATAGTATAACCAACTTGAGAACCATCCTTCCAAGAAGAAGAAGATCCACATGTAGGGTAAGGAAAAGGTGGCAGTATGTTTTTCATGTGGAATATTGGGGCACTGGAATAGAAAATACACCCAAAATAAAGGGAAAGCTAAATGTGTGTTCATTATCAAGTGTAATTATTCAATATCATCACATTTGATATTATATATAACTTTTGGGGACTGCATAGGTATCCAAATGTAGGAACCAAGTTGTTTCTAATAGATTTACAGAGGATATATAGATCTAAGAGGTTCTAATGGTGTGAGGCTGACTGCTCTTGCGATTAGTGACCACCACCACACATTTCCAATGGTGATGATTTTTGTTTTGAAATATTTTTATTATTTTCCTACATTTACCAAAAACTAATTTCTCTATCATGCCTAGATATAGATGGTTTTATTTCTATGTTTGGAAATTAAAGTCGTTTCTATTATAAGGGATACATTTTTTTATTATATGGAACATTTAAATAATATTTTTTGTGTATTAAATTATGAAAACCATGTTTTTTCAATTGATAATGAATCATGTTACCAGGTCTAATATAACCACTATTTGTGGAATCACCATCTTGGTTATGTAAATGAGAAAAATTTGACAAAGCTCCACCAGTATGTTTCTTTGGAATCTTCTTATATAAAATTAGTTGATAGATGCCATGCTTTTTTTATAAAGGAAAATGACCAAACCACCATTCGATGGATATATTAAAGGTCCACAAAGTTCATAGGATTGGTACACACTGATTTGTGTGGACGAATTCTAGTAAAAAATAGAGGTGGATGTCCATGCTTCCTAACTTTTACTGATTAATTTAGTTTATCTAGATATATTTACTTGATTTGGTATAAGTCTAATTCATTTGATAAGTTCGAGGAATTAAAGAATGAAATAGAGAATCGACTTGGTATGAAGATAAATAAGATTCGATCGGATCGAGGTGGTGAATATCTTAACCAAGATTTCATCAAATTTTTACAGGTGTTTGGGATTCTATCTCCACTCACTCCACCTTATACACCATAGTGGAATGGTTTTAGTGAATGGAGGAACCATGCCTTGTAAGATATGGTAAGATATATGATGATTCTTGAATATCTTACATTATACTTTTGCAGATATGCATTACAAATAGCAGAATACACATTAATCTGAATTCCTACTAAATAGGAAAATGGAGTTTCCTTTGAGATATGGAATGTAAATAAACCCATTTTTTCACATAAATGTGTATGGGGTCACGGGGATTTAGTTGAAGACTTATTAGGAAACAAACTATCACCCCGAGGCATGAAATGTATCTTTATAGTGTATCCTATGAAAACAAGGGGATACTACCTACAAAACTGCGAAAAAAGATAGTTAATATGAACAAACAGTCCATATTTAATTATACAGATAACATCCAAAAAAATTATAGTGGGAGAAAAAATGACTTTGATGAAGCTGATGCTCAAGATACACAGGATTTAGAACATGAATAGATTCAACAGGTCCCCTTGTATGATGTAGTTCCTAAAATAAAAATACTACATAGAAGCATAAGATATGTAAGATAACTAGAGATATATGATTTTATAGTTAGAAATGACGGTCTCTCATTGTTGGTTGATAATGATGAACCTCTACCCTACAAGGAGGTAGTATATAGTTAAGAAGCTATAAGATGGAAGGAATCCAGGAATTCTGAAATGGATTCTATGTATCAGGACCAAGATTGGGTTTTGGTCAATGCACCAGTTTATGTAAAACATGTTCAATGAAAATGGGTATTCTAAAAGAATCTAGACATGGAAGGAAAATTATATACCTATAAGACAAGGCTATTGGAATAAGGGCTTAAATAGAGTCTTGAAATTGAATATAATGATACCTTTACACTAGTTTCTATGTTTAAATACATGAGAATTATACTTGTTATACAAACATACTTGGACTATGAGATTTGGCATATGGATTTCAAAAATGTATTCCTTAATGGGAACCTTTATAAAGATATCAATAATATAGAACCGTAAGGGTTTGTGAATCTAGGTGATGCCAAAATAATTTTAAGTTTCAAATAACCATTTAGGGATTCATGAAACAATAAAGTTCATGGAACATTCGATTTGATGAATCCATTAAGGAAATTAGGATCATAACGAAAGAATGTGATTGGTGTGTTTACAAGAGTTTTAGAGTAAATGTGGTCATTATCCTAATAGTATATTTTGTTGAAATATTACTTAATAGAAATGACATACCATTCTTATATTCATTTAAGGAATAGTTAAAATGTATTTCCCCTTGGACATAGGTGAATAAACCTATATTCTAGGTATAAATATCATTCGTGATTAATTCAAGAGGATTCATGGACTATGTTAAAGTATAAATGTTGTTTAGATTCAAAATAGATTTAGTATAGAAAAATCCAACAGGGGATTGGTTCCAGTGTCATGTGGTTTAAATCCTTCTAGGAAAATGTTCCTCACACACAATAAGAGAAATAGAAAATGTGTAAGATCCTATATAATTCATTGATAATATCATTCATGTATGACTTGTTATCTACTAGACTTGATATTTACAATGCACTGATAATTATAGCAAGATATTAAGAAGATCCATGAGAAGAACATTGGAATGATGTTAAGGCTATACTTAAGTATATGATAATAACCAAGGACCTGTTCTGGGTGTATGGAGAAGAGGAGGTGGTGGTCATCCGGGGTATTATTTATGATGGGTTTCAGACATATCATAATTATATAAAGTCACAATTAGGATATGTTTTCTGTCATAATAGAGGTTTTGTGATCTAGAAGAGTTCAAAGTAGCTAGTTGTCGCAGATTCTACATAGGAGTCCAAGTATATTGAAGCATATAATGTAGCTGAGTAATACATTTGGATTTGGAACATTTTCCAAGAGAATGATGTCATACCTATCATTAAAGAATGCATCACTTATTTTTGTGATAATAATATTGGATTTGATCTTACAAAATATCCATGTTCAAACCAACACAAAAATATTATACTCTGGATGTATCACCTCCTGACGGATTTCTATTTGAGGGGTAAGTTTGTAGTAAGCATAGTACCCATAAAAGAGAATATTTGACCCCTTAAATAGTTTTTTATCTCATTAAAAGAATGAGTATCATGTGAGGGATAAAAGACGAAGGTGTTGTTAGCAGTTGACTCTAGTGTGAGTGGTACTTTGTATGCATTTGTTAACTAGAAAAAACTTCTATATACTTTCTGATATATTTTAATCATAGTTTTGAAAGTTAAGAAACCATTTCCCACATCATAATTGTTCTTCTATGTGACATAGAATGTGATAATGTCCTCAAAGTAGTTGTCGCACTAAAATGGCAGAGAAATTACCCACTATGAAGGGAAACCGAAATCTCCACGACATTGTTCATGAATATATATTCTAAATATGGATAATATCATTTGTGGAAAACAATTGATACATTTTATTAGGGGTGAATACTCATAGGACCTAGAGGTTCCTTCTCATGGTGTATGCCCTTTGTAATATCTAGAAGAATATAATGAGAAGGAGACCCACAAGTATAAAATCCACATTTATATGTGTCATTGGATGTTACTATATTTGGACATGTGTAATTGTCTGTAGATTATAATATTATTATTAATGTGTATTATGATTCATGTACTTAGATGTATTGATGAAAACTATGAGGACAGATGTTCTCAGTGAAAAATGATATGTTGGGTGTGTCATGAGTAATATTGCAATAATTAATAATGCAAGAAAGGATTTATCCGTTCTGTTTATTAACGGAAGTTTATATATCATTCCCTTTTATGGAAATGATATTACCTAAATAAACCCATATCCATGGTTTCCTAAAGGAATGTTATTTTTATAAGAAGTCAAAGAAGGTGACATCAAGAACATAGGTTGATTGATCCAGTATGAAACCTTCTTGATTTGAGATATCATGATAAATGGATTATATTACATAGTAAGTGTCTATATGATGTAACATGTCATTGAGTAATTAACTTATTCTCTATGGGTGCCTTGGTGTGTTTCTGTATTTTATCCTTGTATTTGGGTATGCATAGACTAATTCCACTGAGAAAGAGGCCTAGATTGTCACACACTATGTGTGTCCATAATATTAGTTTGATAATATATTAGTACTTATTATTCAATAGGTTGAATAAATATTATTCACATAAATGGTTTAATAATTAGTCATATATTCTTGATCACATATAAATATTTATTTGTTATTTATTAAATATAATATTTATTTATTTATTGGGGAATAATATAGTGGTATTTATTTAATCAAAAAATAGACATTATTCAATGCCCAATAAATAATATGGGGAGTGACAGACCAAGTTTAATGGTCTAGTGAGAAATAATAAATACTGAATATTATTTAATGAAAAATTAATTAATTTTTATTTTCATGTTAAGTGCATTTCTAGAAATGATAATATTGTTATTATTTGTCATGGTATTTTTCTAGATTTAAATAAACAATTAAGTTCACTAGTGTAATTATTTTATTTTAACCCTATAAATATAAATACCCAATTATGTTATTTTCTAAATATAGCCAATTCAATTTTTTTGGTTGTTCACAATGGATTTCTAGAATCCCCTTAATCCAAGAGAGCTCCATTCTCCATGAATGCTCCCATGAACAGAGTGCAATCTTCCTCCACTAGATCAAGGAGAACATTTTCTAAAATGTTCTCCAAGAAACCAATGGTGGGGGATGTAAGTGCAAGGATCTGCCATGATAGCACATGAATGCTCCTTTAGTGATGTTTGGATATTCTTGGGACATTTTAGATCACCGCTAAAGAATATTTACTATTGTTTTATATGAAATTATGATAGTGGACCATAGACAGGTCCCTGGATTAATCAATGAAGAAATAATTCCTTTAAGGTAATTATATATTTAATTACATTAATTTTAAAAAATATGTGATTATCCTCTCTCTAGGTTCAATAATAATTATCAATTTTTTATTTTTTTGATTTAATTCGGTTGATCTTAATATTCAACATCTCATAAATCTTGAATTGTTAATTGATTGTGGAAAAACCCCAATTTGGGCACTTTCTACTGCATGCTTCCACTACGCCTGGAACCTACATATGAAATAGAAGTCGGAGGCCTTAATAATTTTGAAATGTTTTCAAATAAGTGAATTAAAATGTTGTGATTTTTTCCTATTGAATATCTAGATAAACTATGAAATTTGGTTTAAAATTATAATGTTTTAACCATATCTAAAGAATCATGGAATATCACATGAACTCAATGAACCATATACCCTACAAAATTTTTGTTACTAAATAGAAGAAAAGATGTCTCGTTTAGATTGATTAAAAGATGTTTTCTGAGCATGATTCTTACCAATAAATTTTGAGCAATGCTATTAGTTTTCCATAACACATTATGACCCATTGATTATATATAAAGAGTTTATATATATCCCTTTATGTTTCATATTAAAAAATTCAAAACATTAAGTATCTTCACGAATTTGGAAGTCTATCTATTTTCAAGATAAAAGGTGAAAGCCTTGAGATGTTTTTAGTGATAGGTGTTGATTTAATTTTCCTATTATTTCTTAAAAATGAATGAAGTTACCACTGATATAATAAATAATGTGTGATTTTTTTTGATATTACAGATGTTAAGGTTCTATAAGAGCCAATGAAATAAATTTCTCATATTGAAACAATTTCCATAAGCGATGATAATATTTTTTTTATAAAAACATAAAATAATATAAGAAAAGGTTAGAGAGTAAAAGATATATAGGTTAAAGAGTAATATTAATCTATTTAATGTGAGGATGAATAATTTCATGTGTCTCATAGAAGGCTTGCATAGAATGTAAAGATCCAAAACATTATTGGAGATTAAGGGAAAATGGTAAAATCAAGGATAATGTTGAGGATAGTAACTCACAACTCGTTTTTCCCTCTAATACAATCAATATATGTTGAAGAAGAACTGATTAATCAAGTATGAGTTGATTTTATGAATGAATAATTAAACCAAGTTAAGAATTATGATAAAATGGATTTCTAAATCAATCGTAAAGAGAATAATTTCATTGGGGGTGAAGTGGGTCTTTTGGAATAAATTCAATGAAAAAGGTTAAATGGTGAGAAGGAAAACAAGATTAGCATGTGAAGACTATTAATGGGTAAAGGAGTTAGAATTGATAATAAATTTCCACCTATTTGAATTCATTATACTAAAAGAATATTTTCTTGATATTATTTCCCAAAGGAGACATAATATTTTTCAAATAGATTTCATGTATGTCTTTCCCAATGGAGTGCTTGAAGAGGAGTTTTACATATAGAAACCATGTTTTTCATTTATTGTAAAATATTAAATTAATGTTTTTAGGTTAAAGAAGGATCTATATGTGTTACAAAAATACCCACTATCATGGTATTATAAGCTAGATGCCTACTCAAAGAAGATAAATTTTAAAATGGGTATAGTTTATAGAAACATCTACATCAAAGATGAAAATGTGTATTTATCATTTTATTATGTATGTAGATGATATAATATTTTTTGGATATGATGAAGAAACTTTTAATATGTTTAAAAAGAATATGAATAAGGTATTTTAATTGTTCATGCTTAGAGGGATGTGGTACATTCTAGGATATAAACATCATAAGAGAAAGATCAAATTTTATTTCTCAAGAGAAGTGTGCTAGGTAAAATTTTAAAAAAATAATGGACAATTAAAATAATTTTTCCAATACAATTTCTATGGGAGGAAATATTTTTAATGTTTATTAGTGAAAATAAGTTTATCCAATTGAGTTATGAAAGCTGGTCATAATTCTACTATAATTAATAACTTAAAAAATATATTTATTATTTACGGTCTTTTTCAGGTACCAAAGTGAACCAGAATAATCTCATTTCAATTATAGAAATAGGATTATGAGTTATATTGAATATTAAAATGATTTTGGGATAAAATATGATGATAATATTTTCCATAATCAATATATATATGTGTCCATCTTAGATTGGAGTTGTTAATGATAGGATGTCAATAAAAAGTTTATTTTTCATCCATTTAGAGAGTTAGTTTTGTTGGAACAATAATAAATATAATTTTATGACTCAAATAACAATTGAAATTGGTTATATGGCTATTACTAAAGCTACAACTCAGTTAATATAGGTGATAAAATTGTTATAGAATCTCAGGGTTGAGGTGACATTACAACCACAACTTGGGTGTGATAATATTAGTGTTATAAACATGTTTAAAAATATATATTGGCATTAAATATCTAAGAACATTAATATAAGATATCACTTCATCAAAGAGATTATATAGAGAAATAATCTATAGCTTTATTTTTTTCCAAAAATTGTTTAAATTAAATATTTGATTACTAAACTATTCCTGAAGGATTAATTTAAAAATAAAGTATTGTTTTCAAAGTTTAACAACATATCTATCATGGATAAGATATGGTGTCCAAATCCCCACTCTTATTTATCATTGGTTATTATAGACAAAGGGGGATAAAGCACAACATAAATATTCCATTATATTTAACACTTTATGTATTTGACAAAGGGGGAACACTAATTTAAGAGTATTCATCCATTGATATGTCTTTATTTTTTAGGGGGAGAAATGATATAGGGTTATTATTTTTTGAGAGGTTTTTGAAGTGGTTATGTTTTGATTTCATCATTGTTCTTGTGTGGAATATTATCCTAACCTAGACCACCGACCCTAATTTGGGTGCTACATGACCTCCTGAATACCTCCCCATAAGCAGAAGGTTGTCTACTAGTAGTGATGGTCTACATCCATTTGGGGAGGGACTATATGCTCAGTATCGGGTCGTATGATCCATAATAACCAATAAACCAAATTATAAACAATTAGAGTAAATTAATATATTAAATAAGTTACATAAATATAAAAATATATCCAAAGGTGGTAAGCCTATCCATAGTATAAGATATAGGTAAATACAATAAAATCAAAATAACATATATGGGTTTCTCTGGTGTCTATCTTAGTATGCACTAGCTACATGATCTGTGTCTTGAAATATCCCCCAAGGCTGGTTTTTTGACAACCCCTGCCTCGCCTTCCACAGGTCAGGGGCTGTGGAATAGCACCAAAAATATATATCCTAAAAAGGGAAGTCATTTCCCTTAAAATTGTACACAAACAGACATGGCATACTGCACACTACAAACCACAAAAGGAAAAAATGTACAACCATCACAATGTAGCACCACTGAAAAAAATGGTGTAAACTTAATGTAAAAGGGCCAAAATACAAGGCAATGAACCCACAAAGTAAATATAATTATTGATGTCCTCACTGATGTCTCTACATATAGTGTAGTGGTAGAAAATATTAAAGGTATAGAAGTATGCCATGTCTGCTCCTACCTCACTGAGCTCCACCGAGTCCCATACCACCATGTTCTGCATCGTAGCACTAGTTGTCTTCAGAAGATACAACATGTTCTGGTGAGGCTTATGCCGGGCTAAGTATAACAACTCACTAGGGACCCTAAGACCCCTGAATTTCTCTCATAAATCCACAAGGGAAAATATAAAAAAGGAAATACCACAATAGAAATACCACCAAGAAAGTTCTCAAATACATAGGAAAAATTAAATGATAACTCACACTAGGTATAACTTAGGTACATAAGTAATGATGATTATTTGTAAATCTAGATCATCTTATTCTATTGAGAGGCTCTACTATTAATCCACGAAGGGTCGCTCCGCTACTGATCCATGAAGGGTAACTCTACTACTGATCCATGATGGTTAGCTCTATGGATTATCCACGAAGGGTCTTGATACTTTTGATACATTAAGTTCCTATCTCATGATTATCCATAGAGGGTATCTCTCATTATGATCCATAAAGGTTCACTCAGTTTCCAATCCATGAAGGGTCTCTCTTCATGCTTCATGTCATAGGTAGCCACTGGATTCCCGCACATAGCATGCTTCACTTTGTAATGATATTCTCATAAAGACATCAATCATACCTCAATAACCTAAGATTCCATCATATATTAATCCAAAGGAATGTATCATCATAAGGGTCTCAACACAAAAGACAGCGCATCCAACGGATGCCCAGTCTGTAAGATATAGGCAGTTTGGTAAAAAAGAACCAGTTCCGTTCGAGTCTGATCAAACCCATCCATATACCAACCTCTACCAAAAATCATGTAGATTATCTCATAAGGACCTCCTAATATAAAGGGTTATTGTGTCATAGATGGCACATCAATCAGACGCCAGGTCTATCAGTTACAAGTTTTTTACTAAAATAGGGGCTGGTAGGGTCTAGAACCGATCCGAGTTGGGCCCGACCTGACTACGTCTGGACAGTCCTGCCAGGTGGGCCAAGGCCCGACCATGGAATCCCAGAAAACAAAATTATTCCGACTTCCCCATCCCCGAAGCGGCTACACCACATCCAGGTTGTCACCCGGTAGGGCCAGGTGGCGTCGCCTCCCCCCATAACTGATCTATGTAGCGCAACAATTTTGTTAGATGGATGTGAATTTGTCACAACCATTGAGTCCTGCAAGGCCGGCCGAAAGTTCGGCCAATCCACCTGAACACGGTCGATGTACCATGTGACACCATCTCTCTCAGGCTTCCTGAACATGGGCCACCACCTCCACACGGCGATGGTCTGCATCACACCTCTATGCAGTCACGGTCCCCTGCCATTGTTGTGCGCCTTTTGGCGTACCTCCTTCCACTACCCACAGACACTTTCATGGGCCAATAGAGTTTATCTATTGGACTATTTCTCAAACTGAATATGGATATAGGCTTCGTTGGGTGTCACCATTTCTGTGAATCCCTAAAAAATTGCATTTCCACCAACATGATCATTCAACCACCAAGAATGCACAATAAACATCCATGAAGGCGGGACCTGAGTCTACCTTTTTTCATCCCACACCCTCCACCTTATAGTTTAAACATGATGGAAAATAATATTAACCACATAGCATATTAAATACCAATTTTCAATCCTGCATTATAACCATCCCACAAGAACAACCAGATCACGGATCAACTCATTTTTTGGTTGGTCTGCATTCTTTGTTAACCTTAATAATGGGGAAAGAAACATCAATCACAAAGAAATAATACACACCTACCTGGATTATTGGATCTGTTGTTGATGATGGATGAGATCTGTGTCGTCATCATCGATCTGTGAATTGTAGGTGTTTTCCGTCATTCATCGGTCATCAGATCTGATCCTTTCTATAGGTGTGTCATTGCAACGTTGTTAATCTCTATTATTTTTCGATGGAAGAGGATTCCTTCAGTGTATAACCATTAAAATTACAGGGCTGTTTTTCAACCCTTAATCCTTGATTAACTAATTAAGAAAACATGTTTAGCATTGTAGTGTAACCATGTTGTTCCATTAAGGAGTGTCTTTAATGAAGGCAGTGTCACCTAGTTGTTTTTTTAGATAATTGAAAAATCATCACTCAATGGAATGAAGAGAATAATAATAATAATATTTAGTTGAATATTTTTCTTCTTTAGGTCCGAAAAATTAACTTTTCTAGTCAACCCACACTGGTCAATGTTAGGCCCCTCCTAGAAAAATATCAAAGTTGTTGGTCCAACGGTGCCCTCGGATTTTTGATCTGAGAACCGGCTCAAAATATAAGAAAACCCACTCGCACGATCACTTTAGTGAACTTAAAATAAGTTCAAAATTTTATTCTGGGCACCCTGGGGCTCAGAATCACATGATGTCTCAGCACCACGTCTCGATGTAATTCCAATGAACTGTGAAAAAAATATAGAAAAATATGGATTGTTACATTCTCCCCGCATTAGGGGTTTATATCCATGAAATCCAAAACAGGGGCTAAACAAACAGATTGGGGTATTGAGCATGAATCTGTGCTTCCCGGTCCCATGAATCTGTGCCTCCCGTAGAGATTCTCATGTTGCCACTAAACACGCACCAGAGGAATTGACCATCCATGAAAGATCCTCTCTTGTCGATACTCCATCACTACTGTGTACTCCGCAAAAGTCTCCCCATCATCAATCTCCATCCCATCATCTAAGATGGTGTGATAAGGGTCATGCACGTATCTCCTCAATTGAAATACTTGGAATACAACATGCACCATCTCTAACTATGGTTGTAGAGCTAAGCGCTACACCACCTCACCCACTCTTCGATGAATTAGAAATGGTTTGATGAACCTCAGTGACAGTTTATCGCCTCGGCCAAATATCTATATTCCTCATTGAGGGGATACCTGTAGGAATATGTGACCCACATCCTCGCACTCGAAAAGCCACTTTTGCCTATCTGCATAGGAATTATTCTGACTCTGTGCAGTCTTCATCCACTCCCATTTGACCCACACTTTCTCTGTGGTAGCTTGTACATTCTCAATACCTATGACTGATAACTCCCGTAGGTTTTTCTAGAAAAAGGTGATTTTCAGAGTCAACTGTATGATACCTCAAATGGTGCCATACTAATTGAGGAGTGGTACATGATGTTGTACATAAACTCTACCAATAGTAGGTGGTCCTTCCAACAGTGACAAAAATCCAGGACATGACCATGAAGCATATCTTTCATGGTCTAAATGGTTCAATCCTTCTACCCATAAGTCAGTAGGTGAATGTTTGTGCTCAAGCATAGATGAGTCCTAAATTCCTCATGTATTAATGTCTAGATTGACTATATGATATGTACAATGTGTTGTACATGGAGAGATGGAAGCCAGTGTTCCTTTGTAGGTGAGAAATAAAATATGGTAGTGTGACATGTACTATCATATAGGAGGGTGTGGATGATAACTCATCATTTGGCTAGAATGACCTTTGATATGGTGGATCTGGAATGTCCACAGTTTCCTATAGTGGTAGACTAGTATGTGGATGTCTTTCTAGAAGATTTCCTAGGACTACCTATTCACAAAGAGGTTGACTTATGCATTGACTTGTACCTTGGGATGACACTGATATCTACACTTTCTTATAGGATGGCTCATGAGGATCTCTGGGATTTGAGAGTATATTTGGAGTAATTGCAAAAGAAGGGGTTTGTAAGACTTATTGTTTCCCCATGGCTATCCCCAGTGTTGTTTTCCATGATGGAAGATGGGGGATTGATACTATGCATGGACTTAAGGTGTCTATTCAAGTGACTGTGAAGAACAAGTATCCACTACTAAGGATAGATGAACTCTTTGATTAGTTGAGGTAAACCATGTTGTTCTCAAATATAGACCTAAAATCAAGATATCACTAGCTTTGCATATGATGTGGGGTCACCCCTAAGATGGACTTCAAATGTTCATACAAACATTATGAGTACTTAGTGAAGTTGTTTGGTGTGACGATAACCCCAGAAGTGTTCATGAGACTCATGAATAGGATATTATAGTCTTAAATGGACAACTTTTTAATAGTATACATTGATGATATCTTAGTGTACTCAACGTTAGAGGAGGAGAACACTGTAAACATGAGGATATTTCTGGACATGCACTGAGAGTACCAGTTTTATGGAATGCTCATGAAGTGCGAGTTTTGGATATGTAAGGTCCATTTCATGGGACATGTCATCTCAAAGGCTGGAGTTGCAGTGGATCCAACTAATATCGAGGCAATGCTTACTTGGGAGCCAACCAGGAGTGTTACAGATATATGTAGTATCCTTGGGTTGGTTGGCATCTATCATAGATTCATACTCGACTTCTCTAGATCCGCACCTATGACAGCATTTACAAAGAAGGTAAAACCCATCATGTGGATAGATAAATGCCTGTAGAGCTTCCAGTAGCTGAGGTCGAGCTTGACCAATGCTCATATCTTGAGGTTTCTAGTGGAGGACATTGACTACATGGTATATTGTGATGCCTCAGGAACGAGATTTGGTTGTGTCCTGATGTAGGGTGACGTAGTGATTTCTTATGGCTCACGACACCAGATACCACATGAGCATAACTATGAGACTCATGACCTAGATTTATTATTAGTGGTATTATCACTAAATATGTGGGGACACTACCTGATGGGAAAGTGGTTCATCATCTCTTCAAACCACAAGATCCTCAAGGATATCTTTTTATAGAAGGATATGAACTTGGGATCGAGGTGTTGGATAGGGTTCCACAGTCACTATAACTTCAAGATAGACTATACTATTTTGGAGGGGAAAGTGGTGGCGGATGATCTCAACTAGATATCGAGTTCACAGTTGCTGAATGAGGCCCCAGAGCAGTTGGACTCACTTCAGATATCCTTTGTGTATAGAGATGAGACAGTTTTCTTCAGTAGATGGTAGTTTCCCCTCCACTCTTACAGTGAGTCCGGGATACACATATTGAGGATAGTAGCTGCGAGACTACATATGACTAGATATCCACCAGACATGCACCTAATGGATATTCTAAAGGTGGGTAGCATGTCATCCTTTTTAGAGGGAGAACCATCGTACTAGTGGTGTTGTAAGAGGAGGTGTTGAGGGAGTTCCATACATACCCCTTGGCGGTAAATCTAGGAGTGATGAATATGTACTAGGACCTATGACATTAGTACTGGTTGCTGGAGATGAATAAGGTTGTAGAACAATTTGGTTTTAATTGCATCAACTTCTCCCAAGTGATGGATGAGCATCATTTACCAGCAGGTTTGACCCTTCCCCACAGAAACCACGTTCTCACGAACTGTCCCCAAGGTCTTGTGCCATGACTACCCCAGACCTACCTTCCATAGGCCAGGGTATGGTGACTATCACTGGAAAGGAAAATCCCAAAAAGGGAAGGTATTTCCATTTAACCTATACACACAAAGACATGGCATACTGCACACAGAAAACCAAAAAGGAAAAAAACAACCACAAAAAACTACCACCACTTGGAGTAAAAGGTTTAAACGTAAAGTAAAGGGGATAGAATACCAGACGAAGAATACACAATGTAAACAATACTATCAATGTATTCCCTGAAGTCTCAACCTATAGAGTAATGGTAGTAAATCTTGAATTCGTTGAAGTATGCCTCACCTTCTCCTATCTCATTATGCTCCACTGAGTCCCAGACCCCCAGGGTCAGTGTCATAGTATCAGTTTTCTATAAAAGACACAACATGTGTGGGGTGAAGCCCATGTAGGGGTATGTATAAAAACATAGTAGGGTGCTTGAGACCCCAAAATGTCTCTTAGAAATTCACAATAGAAAATACCACAAAGGAAATACTACTAAGAAAGATATAAAATACATAGCTTAGAGTAAACGACAACACACAATAGGTATTACATAATTAAAAGAGTAAATATTATTAGTCATAACTCCATATCATCTTATACTATTGAGAGTTTATGTCGCTGATCCACAAAAGGTGCACTTTTGCTTATCTATGAAGGTTCGCACTGCAACTGTTCCACTACGGGTCACTCTACGGCTGATACACAATGGGTTGTTCTATAGATGATCCATGAAGGGTCTCTTTCATGTTGATCCACATAGGGTCTCTCTCATGCTAATCCATGAAGGTTTGCTCCATTGCAGATTCATGAAGGTTCTCTCTTCATTCTTCACATCACTGCCAGGCACTATATTCTTGTACTTAGCATGCTTTATTATAGGAGGATCTAATCCTCAAACGATCGGTCATAACACAATTTCCAGGAAGTCCCATATAGAGTAATGCATATGACCTTCTTGTTGTAAGGATCGTAACGCAATAGATGGTGCATTGAATGGATGCCCAGTCTGTAAGATATAGGAATTTTTTTTAAAGGGTCTGGATAGATTTGAGTCCAATCCAACTAGGATGTATGCCATCCTCCCTCAAAACATATGTAGGGTATCTCAGATAGACCATCTAATCACATGGGTCATTATTCCACAGACGGTGCATCAATCAGATGTATGGTCTGTTTGTTACAAGTATTTCAGAGAAATGGGGGTCGGTAGGGTCAGGGACTGGTACGAACTGGGCTCGAACCGATTGGGACTGGCATGTGGTTTGCCCGGCCTACCGCATGGGACGTGACTTACCAGCTTCCAAATATCCACATGGCAATTCCTGCTAGCACATCCTCCCCCTATAGCAAGTCTACATAGCAGACTAGGTTGTTCAGCAGGACAGGGCTCTCCCACGTCCGTTGAGTCCCACACGGCCGACCAAACGGCCTGTTAGGCCACCTGTACACTATCGACGAATCGTGTGCTGCCAACTCACCCAGGTTCCCTGGATGTGGGATGCCACCTCCACGTGGCATCGGTCGGCGCCGCACTTCCTCCCTGTCATGGCCAACTAGTCGTAGTCCTCTACCGCCGCAGCGCGTTGACGGGCGCACTGCCTCCCTCTGCCTGCGACCGCCATTACCATTGGCGCACCGGTTTTTTCTTCTGCGAGTCAATAGAGTTTCTCTGGTGGTCTCTTTCTTGAACTGCATACCCCTATAGTCTCCATAGCATGTCACCATTACTGAAAATCCCTCTAAAATTGCATTACCATTAACTTGATCATTTGGCCACGCTGAACACACAAGAAACATCAATGACGGAAGGACCCAGTCCTTGTTTGTGTTGACCTGCACCCTCCAAGTTAGAGTTTGAACATGGGGGGGGGGAAATAAAAATAACCACACTACATATTAAATCCGAATTTTCAATCTTAAATTACAACCCTCTTGAAAAAACTATTTGAACATGGATCAATCCATTTGTGGGTTAGTCCGTTTTCGTCGATAACCTCAAGCTTGGGGAAAGAAACATCAATCACAAAGAAAGCATAAACCCCTACCTGGATTTTCAGATCCTCTACTGATGAAGGATGAGATATGCATCAACAACATTGATTTCTGAATCGTAGTTGTTCATATTCATTCATCAGTCATTAGATCTGATCCTTTCTCTAGGTGTTTCATCATCGCATTTGTAATCTTCGTCATTTTTCAGTGGAGGATGATTAATTTGGAGTTTAATCAGATAAATTCTAGGGTTTTTTTCAACCCAGAATCCTTGATTAACTAATTAAAAAGAACATTGATAATTGTAGCGTCTCCATGTCTTTCCATTAATTAGTTTCCTTAATGAATGCAGTGTATCCTCATTGCAATGTTGACAAATATTTTCTCAATGGAACGAAAAGGAAAAAAATATTATTATTGAGTTTATTATTTTGCATCTTTATGTATGAAAAATTATCTCTTCCGGTTGACCCATGATATCACTGTTAGTCCCCGCTTAGGAAAATCTCAACACTAAAATTCCAATTGCTCCCTCAGATTTCTGTTCCGAGAACTGGATCAAAAGATAAGAAAACATTCTCACACGTTCACTTAAGTGAACCTAAAATAAGTTCAAAATTTTATTCTCAGGACCACGCGCCTCATAATGACATGTCTTCTCAGCACCTGGCCTCAAATTAATTCCAATAATATATGAAATAAAATCATGGAAAATTTTGGGTTATTAAACTATGCTGCTAAACCAGCCACCATAGGGCCCTTTCCCTTCACTGGATCTAGGTACATGAAATATAAAAGTCCACCGAAATTCCTGAGTAGTGTGTGACTACGAGGCTCTGTAAGGTACAATAAATGAATCTTAAACAAGTTTTCACATGAATAAGAGTGTATAAAATAATAATAAATAAATTTTCACACAAGAAACCATCATGTTGAGTGTATGTTTGTTAACCAATCTACCTGAAACCTTGGTTATACCACCTCTTTCGTTCTGTCTAATAGTATCCAAGTGTTATCTCCATAATTTTGACCCACTTTTTTTCATAGAAATCAACCCATTTTATAGGTGAAAAAATAATCCATTCGAATTCTTCTATATCATATTTTGAAATATACTTTTCTCTATAAGATATTTCTCTCCTTCATTTTGAATCTATTAAATTCTATTTTAAATCAAGTGTGGTCTTCCAACGTACCCTTTTTATGACATCTATAACCACCAAAAATCTCGATGGTGCCCTTATTTTGGGATTCCTTATTTTTTTACATTGGATATAGGGGTCTATATTGAAATAATCTATATATATCATGCTTTTAAAATTCACTTCATGGACTCACTATGGTGTGGAAATAACGATTGCATCATTTCTAATTTATTCACTACATGGGATGTGGTGTAACCCACTCCATAATGGTAATATCCCATACTGATCTTATTTAATCAAAAGTTAGCAATTACAAATACGATTTCCTCCTTGGTTCCACGAATTTTTCCATGGTTTAGCCTCAGTTTTCCACTTTTTCCTTTCAAACATCAGTACTACCCATTTAAGTGCCTCCATAGGGGAGCGTCACTACTATGGTGCCACCTCCTACTTCATTAGTTCTCTTCTACATGGTTATTTGATAGTGAATAACCCATGAAGAAGGTCCCTTCACCTCTTCAAAAACTTTCTACTACCAATACGAAATCATCCATGGTGTTGGATTCTCCAAAATGGTTTACCTCTCCCCATATTTGGTGATCCCATTACACAATGCAAGTGAAATTAAATAGGGATGATTATAAAATCATCTGGAAATCTCAGTGGATAGATGGAGCTCATTTACATCATGTCGGTCCTTGTTCCTCTTCATTTATACTTCATGGTGGTTTGAGGAACCTCATATCTTCCATGGTGATCCCATGCTTCCGTGATGTTAATTCATATTGAGAATGGGCACTCTCAATGGCGGACATGATGTCTTTAGTGAGTTAGAGGATGATAAAAAATAATATTGATGGGAGGTAGGTAGTATTAAGGGGTTTTCTATGTGTGGGGGGAGTAAAACGGAGGTATGAAAATTCCATTTTGGTATGTGATGAATTACATCTACATCACTTGTTGTCCAACATCAAACATTAGAATAATCTGGAAATTCTATATAAGAAGTCACCTTTCTACCACTGATAAGATACCTACTACAAAGATGGGATCAGGCTACAATCACACAGACATGCATGACCTATTATGATATGCATAGGGGTGTGGGCCTTTTCCCACGCATGACATTTTCTTATCTATGTAAATTATTCTCTCCTCCCAACCACATGGAATACCTTCCATGAAGTGTTCTTAGGTTTGTTGGCCCATGTTGGGATTACCAAGATGAGTGTGCACCCTTTTGGTTGAGGGCTAGCTATGTTAGAAATTTTTTCCCTATAAATAATTTCAAAAATAGTTGTATTTCAAAAAAAATCTTAAGTAAACTAAAACATATAAAATGAATCTTATTTTTATTTTTATCCTAATTATTTCTTCAATTTTAGTTTCCATTATAATTAATAGAATGTCAATTACATCAAAAAAAATAAAAAGTTGAAATTATTTATTAAAATTTAAAAAAAATTATGTAAAAATAAATTTATCCAATAACCCTACACTTAAAACACTCTTGTCCTTGTGCATTGAATCTCAGCATTGAATTGATAAGAAACACTATGTTGTCGGTATTTTAATGTTATTGAAAATGAATAAAATAATTATCAATGTTGATCCAAAATTTTAAAGTTACAAATAAAACATCAATTGAACATCACATTACTCAATGAAATAATCATTCTAATTATTTTACTTTAATCCCTTTGAAAAATGGTACATCATCACTTCTTTATTCAATATTCTTAATCTATTATTTTTAAACACGCCAAGTCAGGATCTCTCTCACATTCAATTATTTTATCTCATACCTCATGATAAATATACATGTAGGTTTATGCTCATATCATAAATACATGGACCTTTACCTAATCATGAAAAGGATCATTTTCAAAATTCTATAAACACAAAACCCACAAGAAATTAAGGTGAATTTTCTATTAAGGCTCTAATGACTCTGAGGCTTAATGTTGGTTGGTATTGATGTTAAAAACAATAATGCTCAACAGAAAATGTTTAACTCTAAATAATAATTCCTAATATCCAAATTAAGAGCTAAATAGAAATATACACTTTAACTGTGACAACTCCCACTTTCCAATCTCAATGTAAAGGATGTGATCAATGTAAAGAAAAATAATGAATTTCACCTTATATAATTTTTAGTACATTTTTTATTTTCTTCAAAACTACCTTTTCATAGATTTTATTTTATTTTTCAAAAGAAATGACTGGAACATATCTCAAATGCACCACTTAACCACATATGATAAAAATCATATGTCTGGTAATAGGGATTTATTATTTTCCTAAGTCACAAAGAATTTATTTTTGATTTTTTAATAAGGTAAAAAAATTAATGTACACTAGATAAATAGAAAACCTTTCTCAATAACTAATATAGCACCCACCCACACTTTTCCCTTATAATTATTTTCATCCATTTCACCATGATTTCCCTCACCCCCCTACATCAACATTATGATATCAGGAAAACTCCATGAGATTGTTAGGAAATGATTTAAATAACACGAAATATGGATCATTCCTAATAAGGTAATTCATGTTATTTATTTGATATATAATGATAACTGTAAAAGGTTGTCTAAATTATAAGGTCTTTTCAATAAAAATATCCTCTATCATATTACATATTTTTTCACAATTTTAACTTTGACAAGTTTCAATTCAAGTTCTAATAAGTGACATGACACAGGATCACTCAAGAAATATGGTAAATATAATATAAAACGTTTTAGGTCAAGAAATCCTCTCAGTTAATGATTCATATACATTTGGACAATCACCAATGGCATGGTTGATAGTATAAAATCAATTCATGTGAATTTAATTAATTAAATGTATGAAAAATTGTGATTATATTTTTTCATCAACATGAATCAACCAATTCCCTTAAATTATAATTCAACGATTCAAAATCTATGCTCACTCTAATAATTAAATGATTCATTTTACTCATTCTATCACATTATCATAGAAATATAAAACATGAAATTATGGGATTCATAAAAAACTCATGTCTCCTGGATAAGTTATATAATGAATGGATACTATGTGTTGAATTAAATATCAAATTTAAAATAGCGATAATAAAATTTAATTTATAATATATTTTTAATAAAATTCAGGGAGTTTAAAGATAATTAATGTTATAAGGAACTCCCAATTATACACAAATATCATTTTTAAATTTTCGTCCTCGGTTTTTCTAGTGACACCCTTCCTTGATGGTCCAATAAAAACAAAACCACTCACATCCATGCAAAAACCATTCCATTAAATATCAATGGGGTGAAGGGAGATGAAACTATATTATAAAATCCTAAATCATTGGAACGAATTTAGATGTGGGAAACCACCTAGAATTGTATTTGGTTGAAATCATTGGCTTTACATAATCTCATTATAAGTAATCATACTACAATAAAAAAAACTTTTAATAGCACAAAAATGATACTTTTCCATGAATAAAAGAATTGACTACTTAAGAGATAATAAAATCCCATGACCTTTATCAATGCTATAAAAATAATTAATAAAGTAATATTTTATTAGTTCTTTTTGGAATCACTATTAAAGGTTATTTTTTCAGCGATTTTGATTTAATTATGATAAAGGTTACCTTTATTAGCACATTATGAAGTGATGATAAATGGTCCCTTTATCAGTGCTCGATGTAGTTATGGTAATGGTTATTCCAACTACTACACAACTGCAACCATACAAAATCAATAAAAATTCCCAATAAAATCAATCCTAATCAGAATATATAAATTAAAATATATATATATACATAAAATATAAGAAAAAATACAGAAATTAATTTTGAAATATATATTACAAATTAAAGGAAAACTATATAGTAGACATATACAAAATTGGATTATACAATTACATTATAATGTACATATTAACAAAAAAATTAAAAAAAATTAATGTTCCATTACCTATGGCCCTAGACCACCATTCATGTTATTAGTTTCCAAATAAACCACCACATCTAACGAAAAATAATTTATCTTTATAAGAAAACTATTCATATATCGGTAATAATATAAGGAAACAAATTAAACACAAAATGAATTATTTAAACTAAAATCTTATAGTTTGAGCCTTATTGGGTACAAAATGTTTCAAATTGAGGTTATGATGATTCCTACACATCTTCAGTCACATAAATTTTTTTCCAATAAAGTATCAAAATAAAACAAGTGAATTTTCTCCGTTTTCATCATTTCTCTTGTATTTTTTATTAAAATATAAATTCTAAATAAAAAAGACACACTTTGATTCATATTTGTTACAACGTTCATCTGATTGACGTGTGGATGATTCCGACATGTCACCAATGCATAATTGAGTTTTTAACTAATGTATCAAAATAACCAAAATGCGTTTTATTGGATTGGATTACATCACTTCTGATTTTTACTAGTATGGAATTATTAATTCAAAACACATAATTTTAGTCATACTAGTCACATTGTGCATTAGTTTGATGTGTGACTGATTCTTACACCTCAAAAATTAATTGTGAAATATTGTCTGAAATTATCAACATATACCAATGGTGTTTTTTCTATTTTGAGTGAGTGATGCATGTTTTGACCTAATTGTAATTTTTTATCTAATAATAGAAATTTTGATTCATATTAGGAACATCGTGTATAGGATTGAGGTTTAGATGATTCATGTACAACAAAAATGAATTAAAAATTGTTTTCATAAAGCATCATAACAACATGAATGTGTTTTATTTGTTTTTTAGTATATCAGTTGTGTTTTTTACTAAAATTAATGAAAATTTTAAATAAATAGTCACACTTTAAGTCATATCTGTCACACCATGCATCAGATTGAGGTGTGTCTAATTATTATACATAAAAAATAACTTATGGATCATTTTCCTCAAGTATAAAAACAATCTAAATGTTATTTATTTATTTTTAGTATGTCACTTGTTCTTTTTTTATTAAATTTCATATTAAATAGGATTCAAACACTTTGTATCATACGAGTCACATTGTGTGTCAGTTTGACAAGAGACTAACTCCTACAAGTGAAAAATGACTTATAAATAATTTACTAAATTATAAATAAAATCCAATTTAGTTTTATCTATTTTCATAGAGTTACATGCATTCTAAAATAAAATGAAAATTTTAAACATTTAACGGAATCTTTGATTGATACCAGGAACACCATTTATTTTCTTTAGGTGATGATTATTCTTATAAGTCAAAAATGACTTATGGATCATTTTCCTAATGTATCAAAACAAAAAAAAATTGTTTTCTATTTTTTTAGTATGTCGCATGAGTTTTTTACAAAAAAAATAATTTTAAACTAAAAACATGCACTTTGATCGATAATGGTCACATCATGTGTCAGATTGATGTGAGACTGATTCCTATACAAAAACCTGACTTATAAATCATTGTCCAAAATTATCAACACATTCAGTGTATTTTCTATATTTTTAGAGGGTGAAAAAAAATTTGAACTAAAAGGTCAATTTTAAATTAATATGGACACTTTGAGGCTTACCGGTCAGAACATGTGTTTTTTATTCGAGACTAATTATTACAAATAAAAAATATTTAGGAATAATTTTCCAAAAATTATCAAGATAATCATAGCATTTTTTCTCAGTTTTTAGTGAGTGACACATGTTTTGAACTATATCCCATTTTAAACTAATAACATACACTTTGAGTCATACATGGAATATCATGTATCAGATTGAGGTGATTTTGATTCATACACATCAAAGGTGACTTATGGGTTATTTTTGTAATATATAAAAACAATATGACTGTGTTTTCTCAGTTTTGAGTAGTCCACTTCCCTTTTTTACTAAATTTAATGTATATATTAAATAAAAGGATATACTTAGAGTCATACTGGTCACGTCGTGTGTCATTTTTAGGTGAAGATGATTAATACATGTCCCAAAAAACTTTTGGATTAATTTAAAAAAGTAAAAAAAAGAATTTTTTTGGTTTATGAGACTATAGATTTTATTTTTTTACTAAAATGACATTTTAAACTAGAAACACACAGTTTAAGTCATATCAGTCACATAGTCTATCAATTTTACATGGGACTAATTCCTACACATAAAAATTGAATTATTAATCACATTAATAAATTATCAAGAAAATCCAAGATTTGTTTCGCAATTTTAAATGACTGACACATGTTTTGAACTAACTTGTAAATTTTAAGATGATTTTGGACATGTTTAGTCATACTGGTATGAAAATGCCTTAATTTGTGGTACAAAAAATTCCTACAAATAAAAAATGACTTTTGGATAGTTTTACTAAATTATTAAAAGAATAAGATTTCATTTTCTCTTTATTTAGTATGTCACTTTTGTTTTTTAAGAAAATTAATGTCAAATTTAAATAAAAAGATAATCATGGTATCATACCAATGACATCAGGTATCTGATTGAGGATTGGATAATTCAAACACATTACAAGGGACATATGGATCCTTTAACTAAAGTAACAAAATAATGTGATATTGTTTTCTCAATTTTTACTATTTGATGTGTGTTTTGAACTAAAATATAAATTATAAACTAAAAATGAGAACTTCATGTGTTGACACCATGAAATGTGTTCCATGAACTTTTCTATAGGAATATGATATTATTATCTCATAGAAAACAAATTTCAAGTCTGAGTAATGTTTTTTTTCACCATGAAGGAAGATGATGCAAGCTAGATTTTTATGTTCCAAAATACTACTCCATACCGAATGAATAAGTGGAATAATTCCCCATCTAGGAGTAGGTAGTGGATTTCCAAGATCAATGACCAAAATTTGTTGACACATTAAATTCAATTTACGAGTTTTATCCAAGATGACTTGGTTTATTTACCATATAAAAAATTGAACACCTCTTCAATACCTTCGATTTGACTGGTTGTGGAGCCCAAATAGGATTATGGATCAAAAGTTATGACACTCGGAAGATAGATAAAATATCACAAAGGGACCTACGTGATGGACCAACGTGGAGGACCTGCGCGGAAGAGTAATTTCTACACCCCTATATGGAGGACCTACACGAATGACCTACAAAGAGCACCTGTGTAGAAAACCTTCCTTAAACCAGGTATCCTCCTTGCTTATAAATAGCACCCTTGGGCTCCCCATTTCAGGGGTGGAAAAAGCTGGATGAAATCCCAAAGCTCCAATTGCGAAGCTATTTGGCCATGATCCCACAATTTTCATCAGTAGCTCTATAAAACATGAGATAAGAGGGAATTAAAGGCTAAAGGTGGTTCAATGTCCCATCAGGGTCAGGAACATATGGAGATACGCAGAGCACTAGTTTGGCACACCTACGTGGAGTACCTATGTGGGGAAGCTACACGAAGCAGCTACGTGAGGCACCTTAGCAAAGCACCTTCATGACCCCACTAGTCCATACCATAAGGAATACGCCCCTGCACCCCTACTCCGCTTCATTGTCTAACTGTGTTCCCGACCCTCGGGGCGGGTCCCTTTGCTTCGTTCATGGACCCCTATGAATAATGTAGAGTCTCATTATAATGTATTTATATCCGGTCAACGACATTTTACAATGCTCCATTTATGAGACACAACTTCCTTCCTTGGAATACCATGATCTGAGACACTCCATAATACGCAATAAAGTTATTTTAGTCAAATTATTCCTCTTGGTTCCTTTTATATGTTACGAGTTTGGACTCTCCTTATGGTTTATGTGAGTACCTTATGTCAATACGTGTAAGGACCGGGAAATTTCAAGGGAAATTCTTTCTTAATTTTCTTTGGATTTTTTCAAGAATGCAGTTTCTGACGGCGTTTGATTCTGAGCCCCGGTGTGCTCGGAATCATTTTCCGAAGTTTGGCTCGGGTACGTTTAATGAACGAACGAGCGGGAATTTCTATCTTTTGAACTGGTGCTCGGAATCTAATTCTGAGGGCACCGATGGAACCGTAGCACCGGTAATTGCTTAGGAACGCCATTTCCGGAGTTGCCTTTACCCGAGTGAAGATGATAAAAATTGTGGAAGTTTGATTTATAATTTATCTACAATTTTTATTTTCTTGTTAAGTAGATTAAGTGTTGTGTTACAACACTTGACCCTCTCTTAAGTGGTTTTAATCTATGTAAGGGAGCTAGGGGTGGGACCCACTTGGAGTCAACCACCCATGGGAGGATTTAAGGTGAGGTGGGGCCCACATGAACCCCACCCCTTCACATTCCTCAAAAACTCCCAAACTCCCTCTTAAATTCTGTAAACCTATCTTTATTTGAGTAACCTTTCATTTCCTCACCCTCTCCTTCATTAACTCTAGAAAACACACACATTAATTTAGTGAATTCAACTTTTGAATTCATTTTGTAAAAACTTGGCTTGGGTTTATTAAATAATGTGGAACCATTATTTGTTATGGGTTGGCTTTTATGGTGTTGAGGGTAAGGGTAGAGAGCTTGGAAGTTTTAAAAGAACTTCTTCTTCTTCTTCCATCTTCTTCTTCCTCGGCAAAGGAGGAGGCCCCGACGTGGGAACTCGCCATCGACAATCCGCCTTTCAAATTTCTCTCCGCGTGAAAGAAAGGGAGACGCTGCATCCTCCTCAGACGTTCTCCGTCGGCATATACGAAACCTCACCCTGCGACGCCGTTTTTCGCGACACCGTCATTTATCAACTTTTGTCAAGGTAGGGAACTCATTTGTAAACCCTCATTTACTACCTTCTAAATATAAGAACGTGGATCAACAAAATATTAAGTTGATCCGCGAAGATTATGTTACGGGTTGGGAAATCTTGATTACGGGGAGAACTGCAGGGGTTTATTTTGTTTCGTTCGGGATTAGTACCGTCACCATTATCCGTTTAAAAATTTAGACCGCTTGCTATCGATTAACGGGAGGGGGCCGGACCGCACAAACATGACCGACCCTCCTCCCTTATCTTTTTTTTGTTCTTGTTCTTGTTTGGAACAGAGATGGCGCGGAACCATCGCACCGCGCAAGACCGTGCAGGAATTTAGAAAATCATGACGAAGGAGAGCGACACCGTTGCGCCGCACCTTTGTAGCCGAACGAACCCGTGGTCGGAGTCGGGCCGTGGTGAAGGGGTGCGGTGCCAACGCACCTCGCCGGGAAAACCACGAAGACGGAACGATTTGTTTTTGACGTGCGGATTGACGGGCGACGACAAACGAGTCTGTAAGGAAATTTTGAGGCCTCCGTTGTGAAGGTCGGGTCCCAGGAGGACCGTTGGAGAAGAAGACAGGAGAAACGGACAACTGGAGTGCGTCCGGAGGTCCACGGAAGGCGGTGGCGGCGGGCCACGCCGGCGCGACGGCGCTGGCGACCGGCGGTGGCGGCGCGCTGCCGGATGGTTGGCGGCAGCGGTAGCCGCCGTCTTCAATTAGCGGCGAGGGGGGGACCGCACACCCCCGCTCCGCGACTTCCACGCGACCGTGCAGGCCGAGCCGCGGCTGGCCGATCGGTCCGGACTGAGCCAGCAGGGCCGGGCCGGGCCCCGCCGGGTTGACCCGGTTCGGGCCGCCCAGGGGGGGTCGGGCCGGGTCAGTTCGGGCCCAGACCCCCCATTTTCGGACCCTCTTTGGTCAAATGCCCATATATTGGGCTACGGACCTCCGATCGACATACCGTCAGTTGCGTAGAGATCCTTGGAACGAGACGGTCGTTTCGGTATATTATACTCAAGGGTTCGGAATACTTTGGGTTCGGCCGGGTTGTTCGGATACGAAACCAACCGGGCCCTCGGAGCGGAAACGCTTATATCTTGATCTCTGGACGTCCGATTGACATGCCGTCGACTTTGATGAATTCCTCTAAGTGAGACGGATCTTTTGGCTTTCTCCACTCGAGGTTTGGATGCCGTCGGAGTGCGGTCGGGTTGGTTTGCTCACGAAACCAACCGGGCCCCTGGAACGAAAAAGCCAATAACTAACAGATCGGTCGTCCGATTGACGCGCCGTCTGTCTCGTTGTTTTCCTCTTGATGAGACGGAACTTTTGGCATACTTAGCCCGAGATTTGGATACAGTTGGATAGTGGCCGGGTTGGATTGCACCCGAAATCCAACCGAGCCCCTGGAAAGGAAAAGCTGATATCTTTCAGACTGGACGTCCATTTGAAGAACCGTCATCAGCGTTGGTGATCACATTGAGAAACGGTCCCTATGAGTATACCCTATGAGAGTTCGGGGTACAGTTGAGATACGGCCGGGTTGGTACGCTCATGAAACAAACCCGGCCCCTAGGACGAAAAGGTTAATAACTCACAGACCGGGCGTCCGATTGACACGTCGTCTGTTGCGTTGAGACCCCTATGACGAGGCGGTCCTTTGAGATAATTATTCGTGAGACTTTGAGATACTTTGATTATCGACCTGTAGCTCGTGTAGCGGACCCTCCCAGAGACGAGCGCACGGTGTACGGAGACCGTGTAGCCGACTAAGACCTGACGACTGCTTGACCGACTTGACTTGGAGTGAGTCGACTAGCCCAGTGGACGGAGAACTACATTGTGAGGTGCAGAACCATGGCGGACGGAGCACTACCTGTGTGACAGTGCAGACCTGCGGTACTCGTCCGGAGAGTACCTCAGCAGGCTACTAGGGGGTGTGCACTACTATGTTTGGGTGACATACCCCGGCGGGAAGCACTACTGTGTTTGGGTGGCTGACCCGTGGTACTCGACAGGAGGGGTACCTCAGCAGTCTTAGGTTAGTGAGCAGTACCTCGGAGTCGTGACAAGACCACTGTACACTCTAGAGACGGGGCTCTTCAACAGTTATGGTTTCGATAATGAAAATCCTGGTTTGAGCTGAGACTTTTGACCCTTGTGTTTACCTCATGATTGAGATGGGTCACTTGATAACTTAGGTATATGTATGGGCATATACCTGGGTAGTGGTTATCCGTTTATTTCAAGATCTATGTGTTTCCTCATGATTGAGATGAGTTACTTGATAACTTAGGTATATGAATGGGCATATACCTAAGTAGAGGTTATCTATTTAAATCTTCTTTGTTGTTATCCTTATTGGTTTCAGTGAGACCTTTAGGGTCTTGGGGTCCCTACTGAGTATCGTTATACTCACCCCTGCACTGGCTATGCCCGCACCTCATTGTGTTGGTTGCAGACGACGGGCAGTGCTGACGGAGGCCGAGTGTTCGAGGACTGGATGGTACCCGGAGGTGGACTACACGACGAGTCAGTACCCAGAGGTGGAATACATGACGAGACGCTACACGGAGGAGGTTGACAGGTGAGAGCATTGAGGAGGCTATATGTACCTACCCTTCAGGTAGGATCTGTGGTAGACGATCCATGAGCTGCGCCATCTGTACCTACCCTTCAGGTAGGATCCGAGGAGGATGACCCAGGAGCTGCTTCCTTTCTTCCAGTTGTTGTTTTTTTCTGTTGTACATTGTTTATTTGTATTTGTACTTCCTTTTGGGTTTGTATTCTGTCCCATTTACCTTTCAGCACTTCTCTTTGTACTTAGTGTTTTACTTCTGCTTGTACTTTATGGTGTTTTCTTTACTTTTATAAAGGCAGTGCCTTCCCAGTTATCTGGATTTACGCATTTGGTGCTAGTCGCCAGCCCCTGGCCTATGGAAGGCGGGCTTGGGGTAGTCACGGCATGGGCCTCGAGGACGGGTCGTGAAAAATTGGTATCAAAGGAGTTGGTTCTACCGTAGAACTTATAACTCTGATATTTTCTTTCTGTGAAGCAATAGTGTTTAGGGTACCGAGTGTGGTCTTCAGTTCAGGGAGTCCATTGTTGGTGCAGGCGGCCGACGTATCCATACACCAGGACCCTGACAACTGAATTCTGACTTTGTTCACGAAAACACTGATTGCATGTGTGTTTTCCAGAAGTTTTATTTAAATATCAGCTCAAACCAGGTCAGCTCACCAGGTATAATCATTTGATCGTGTCACATTGTTTCTTTTAGGATGCCTTTTCTCAGACGACCAGCTAGAGCCCAGAGGGATGTGCGTGCTGACAGCCTGTCGAGCGACGAGGCTTCAGTACGAGGCCCTCTTGTAGTTGAGGCACTAGCGAAGGCAACAGCGGTACTACGATATGTTGGGCCACCGATGTCACCAGCCCCAGCAGTAGGTGATGCACGCCAATTGAGTGCATTACACGAGTTACAGCGCTAGAGGCCACCCAGGTTCCGGGCAGAGACAGACCCGCAGGCGGCTGAGGTTTGGCTGGAGGCTGTGGTGAGAGTCTTCAGGCAAGTGGGGACGCCGGTAGACATCATGGTGATCTTTGCTGGCAGCCTTCTTCAGGCAGCAGCAGGCAGGTGGTGGAGCCACTTGTTTCAGTTTTGCGACGGGATGACCTTCACATGGGAAGACTTCGAGACCTTCTTCAGGGTGGAGTTTGTGCCAGTAGCTCTACACCCCGAGCATGTACAAGAGTTTCTGCCTTTGCCGCGTGTTTTTCGATCAGTAGTCGAGTCATCTGTGGGCAGTAGACAGATGATGCAGAGGTCCAGGAGGACCAGACCAGCAGTTGGACGATCTCGGGTTTTAGGACCGGTGGTGCGGGGCACCCGTGGTGGGGTCAGAGCCAGGCCTCCCAGAAACAGACAGTGTTACTCATGCGGTGGGAAGGGTCACCTGGTACCTGACTATCCGACTCCTCGTACAGTTGATCTACAGGCATTGGATGAGCCATCGAGGTAGAAGCAGTGACGAGTGCTTGAGCAACAGCAGAGCAGTGGACAAGGCAGTAGAGTTCCGGGAGCAGGTGGACAGGAGCGGAACTAGTGGATACGTCCCTTGTACTTCTAGTTCCATGTTGGTGTTGTATTCGTGTCTTTGTACTATGAGATGCAATAATAAAAAGACACTTATCTTTGTTTGCTTTCCTGTCCTTTCGTTTGGTTGATACTGAGTGGTCCCGGTTAAACTGTTGACTTGAACCTCACTTTCTAGATTTCTACTAGAGGAGACCCAGTGACCTCACACTGATGCCGACAGTGTGACTCGACCCTTTGAGACGAGAGTGACAGTTGTATCTCTTAGTAGTTATGTCGAGGCCTTACGACGTCATCCATGGCATGAATGCGTCATTCATGTTAGGATTGACTGTATTAGGCAATGGGCGTGGTTCATCTAGGGGATGAGACCGAGTTTCTCATTTCGGCAAAGGAGAAATTTTAGCAGCTCTTTCAGATCATAGGCAAAGGAGGTGCAGATCATCCAAGAGCGGATGAAGACTGCACAGTGCAGTAATAAATAGGAAACCGGCGCCAGTCTTAGAGAATCAGGCATGTTAAATGTTTCAAGAAGAGGAAACTTTAAAAAGAGATGAGTCTGCGAAGCAGTAGACGTGGAGGCAGAGCTAGGAGAGCAGTGTGAGGTGGTGTACATCTTAACATGCTACAACCACCCGCCTTAGTTATCCCCGCCAGGCTCAGGGAGCTGGAGATCGGAGGAAGAGTGCGGGTACATGCGGTCAAGGAGTGTGACCCAATGGCTCTAAAAATGATTAAAGGGACACTCTGTGTCCACTATTAGCTGCTGTAGTAACAAACGTCGATATAAATCATTCCTCGCTTTCACAAATCTTGTCCCAGACCTAGAGTTTCCGGTAAGCCATGGACTTGACCCTCACGTCTGGAGATACCTTGGGAGGAGACTCAATAATCACACCTACGCCGACGGTGTGGTCAGACCCTCGAGGAAAGAGTTTCGGTTGGAATCTCTTGCTGGCAGTGTCGAGGCCTTACGACGTTAGTTTGAGTATGGAATGGGATATAACTGTTCATACTCAAATTGACGGTTTTTGGTAAACGTCGGGATGGTTTTTCCTTGGTCGGTGAAAAGGAAACCCCAGGCAGCAAAGGAAAAACTCTTTCACATGAGGGTGCGACTGATCACTCTTGAGTCGGTAAACCTTACCCTCGTGGCAGCAGTCATTTTGAGTTCCAGTTCTAACCGGAATTGGAGACCTTTAGAGTTCGATGATGATGATCACGTCCTTATATGGGTCTCACCTCGACGAGGTTTACGGAGATGTGGCCAAGGCAGCAAGTTAACTCTGAGGTTCAACGGACCTTTCTAGGTCCTCAGCTAGGTAGGCGAGGTGGTTTACCACTTGAACCATACACCTCAGTTGCACCAGGTGCACGACGACTTCCACGTATCTCAACTGAAGAGATACGTGCTCGACCCTTCGCATATCATCGACCATGAGGATCTAGATGATGGCGATGAGGTGTTTTTCATAGAGGTTCCAGTGGGGATGGAGGATCGAAAGGAGTGGATTCTACGAGGACTATCGATTCCTCGGGTGCACTTTCTTTGGCTGTACAGAACCTCCAGGTATTCACATGGGAGCGGAAGGCTCCGGTACATGTTCAATACCGCTTTTGTGACCCTAGTTTGTGTTGAAGCTTTACGGGGATGTAAATCCCTGAGGTGGGAGTAATGTAAAGACCTAAAAATTTCAAGGAAATTTTTTTCTTAATTTTCTTTGGAATTTTTCAAGAACGCGGTTTCTGACGGCGCCTGATTCTGAGGCCTGGTGTGCCCGTAATCATTTTCCTAAGTTTGGCTCGAGTACGTTCAGTGAACGAACGACCGGGAATTTCTATCTTTTGAACCGGTGCTCGGAATCGAATTCCAAGGGCACCGATGGAACCGTAGCTCCGGTAATTGCTTAGGAATTCCATTTCCGGAGTTGTGTTTACTCGAGTGGAGATGATAAAAATTGTGGAAGTTTAATTTATAATTTATCTACAATTTTTATTTTTTTGTTAAGTAGATTAAGTGTTGTGTTACAACACTTGACCCTCTCTTAAGTGGTTTTAATCTATGTAAGGGAGTTAGGGGTGGGACCCACTTGGATTTAACCACCCATGGGAGGATTTAAGGTGAGGTGGGGCCCACACGAACCCCACCCCTTCACATTCCTCTTAAACTCCCAAACTACCTCTTAAATTTTGTAAACCTATCTTTATTTGAGTAACCTTTCATTTCCTCACCCTCTCCCTCATTAACTCTAGACAGCACACACATTAATTAAGTGAATTCAACTTTTGAATTCATTTTGTAAAAGCTTGTCTTGGGTTGATTAAATAATGTGGAACCATTATTTGTAATGGGTTGGCTTTTGTGGTGTTGAGGGTATGGGTAGAGAGCTTGGAAGTTTTAAAAGAACATCTTCTTCTTCTTCCATCTTCTTCTTCCTCGGCAAAGGAGGAGGCACCGACGTGGGAACTCGCCATCGACAATCTGCCTTTCAAATTTCTCTCCGCGTGAAAGGAAGGGAGACGCGTCATCCTCCTCAGACATTCTCCGTCGGCATATACGAAACCTCACCCTGCGAAGCTGTTTTCCGCGACACCATCATTCATCAACTTTTGTCCAGGTAGGGAACTCATTTGTAAACCCTCATTTACTCCCTTCTAAATCTAAGAACGCGGATCAACAAAATATTAAGTTGATCCCCGAAGATTATGTTACGGGTTGGGAAATCTTGATTACGGGGAGAACTGAAGGAGTTTATTTTTTTTAGTTCGTGATTAGTACTGTCGCCGTTCTCCGTTTAAAAATTTAGACCGCTTGCTATCGATTAACAGGAGGGGGACGGACCGCACAAACACGACCGACCCTCCTCCCTTATCTTGTTGTTGTTCATGTTGTTGTTTGGAACGGAGATGGCGTGGAACCATCGCACCGCGCAAGAACGTGAGGGAATATAGAAAATCACGACGAAGGAGCGCGGTGTCATTGCGCCGCACCTTTGGGGCCGAACGAATCCACGGTCGGAGCCAGGCCGCGGCGAAGGGGTGCGGTGCCGACGCGCCGAGCCGGGAAAACCACGAAGACGGCACGATTTGTTTTTTACGTGCGGATTGATGGGCGACGACAAACAAGGCCGCAAGGAAATTTTGAGGCCTCCACAGTGAAGGTTGGGTCCCGGGAGGACCGTTGGTGAAGACGGCAGGAGAAACGGACCACCGAAGCGCGTCCGGTGGTCCGCGGAAGGCGGTGGCGTCGCGCCCCGCTGGCGGCGGCGGTAGTCGTCGTCTTCAATTAGCGGCGAGGGGGGGACCGCGCACCCCTGCTCCGCAGCTTCCGCTCGGCTGCACTACCCGAGCCGTGGCTGGCCGGTCGGGTGGGACCGAGCCAGCCGGGTAGGGCCGAGCCCAGCCGGGTCTACCCGGTTCGGGTCGACCCGGTTCGGGCCGGGTCGGTCCGGGCCCAGACCCCCCGTTTTCGGACCCTATTTGGTCAAATGCCCATATCGTAGGCTACGGACCTCCGATCAACGTACTGTCAGTTGCGTAGCGATCCTTGGAACGAGACGGTCGTTTCAGTATATTATACTCAAGGTTTCGGAATACTTTGGGTTCTGCCTGTTTGGTTCGGATACGAAACCAACCGGGCCCTCGGAGCGGAAACGCTTATATCTTGAGCTCCAGACGTCTGATTGATGTGACATCGACTTTGATGGATTCCTCTAACTGAGATGGATCTTTTGGATTACTCCGCTTGAGCTTTGGATGCTGTCGGAGTGCGGTCGGGTTGTTTCGCTCACGAAACCAAACGGGCCCCTGGAACGAAAAAGGCAATAACTCACAGACTGGGCATCCGATTGACGCGCCGTCTGTCTCGTTGTTTTCCTCTTGATGAGACGGAACTTTTGGCATACTTCGCCCGAGTTTTGGATGTTGTAGGATTGTGGCCGGGTTGGATTGCACCCAAAATCCAACCGGGCCCCTAGAACGGAAAAGCTGATATCTTTCAGACTGGACGTCCGTTTGAAGAACCGTCAACGGCGTTGGTGATCACGTTGAGAAAAGGTCCCTATGAGTATACCCTATGAGAGTTTGGGGTACAGTTGAGATACGGCCGGGTTGGTTCGCTCACGAAACCAAACGGGCCCCTGGGACGAAAATGCTAATAACTCACAGACCGGGCGTCCGATTGACGCGCCGTCTATTGCGTTGAGACCCCTAGGACGAGGCGGTCATTTGAGATACTTCTTCGTGGGACTTTGAGATACTTGGAGTATCGACCTGTAACTCGTGGATCAGACCCTCCCAGAGATGAGCGTGCGGAGTATGGAGACTGTGTAGCCGACTGAGACCTGACGACTGCTTCACCGACTCAACAAGGAGTGAGTCAACTAGTTCAGTGGACGGAGCACTACTTTGTGAGGTGGAGACCCATGGAGTACGGAGCACTACCTGTGTGACAGTGCAGACCCTTGGTACTCATCCGGAGAGTAACTCAGTAGGCTACTAGGGGGTGTGCACTACGTTGTTTGGGTGACATACCCCGACAGGAAGCACTACTGTGTTTGGGTGGCTGTCCCACGGTACTCGACAGGAGGAGTACCTCGGCAGTCTTAGGTTAGTGAGCAGTACCTCGGAGTCGTGACAGGACCACTGTACACTCCAGATACGGGGCTCTTCAGCAGTTACGGTTTCGATAATGAAAATTCTGGTTTGAGCTGAGACTTTTAACCCTTGTGTTTACCTCATGATTGAGATGGGTCACTTGATAACTTAGGTATATGTATGGGCATATACCTGGGTAGTGTTTATCCGTTGATTTCATGATCTATGTGTTTCCTCATGATTGAGATGATTTAATTGATAACTTAGGTATATGTATGGGCATATACCTAAGTAGAGGTTATCTGTTGAAATCTTCTTTGTGGTTATCCTTATTGGTTTTAGTGAGACCTTGAGGGTCTTGGGGTCCCTACTGAGTATCGTTATACTCACCCCTGCACGGGCTATGCCCGCACCTCATTGTGTTGGTTGCAGACGACGGGCAGTGCTGACGGAGGCCGAGTGTTCGAGGACTGGACGGTACCCGGAGGTGGACTACACGACGAGTCAGTACCCGGAGGTGGACTACACGACGAGATGACACATGGAGGACGTTGACAGGTGAGAGGGTTGAGGAGGCTATCTGTACCTACCCTTCAGGTAGGATCCGTGGTGGACGATCCAGGAGCTGCGCCATCTGTACCTACCCTTCAGGTAGGATCCGAGGAGGATGACCCAGGAGATGCTTCATTTCTTCCAACTGTTGTTTTTTTCTGTTGTACTTTGTTCAGTTGTAGTTGTACATCCTTTTAGGTTTGTATTCTGGCCCATTTACCTTTCAGAACTTCTCTTTGTACTTATTGTTTTACTTCCGCTTGTACTCTGTGGTGTTTTCTTTACTTTTATAAAGGCAATGCCTTCCCAGTTATCGGGATTTACGCCTTTGGTGCTAGTCACCGGCCCCTGGGCTATGGAAGGCTGGCTTGGGGTAGTCACGGCACGGGCCCCGATGACGGGTCGTGACAATACGCTCCTCAATAAATTTCTCAAACCTCATCATCTGCCTCTTATGTCAGGTTAAACATCAAAAGGTCATCCATCCTGTTATAATCCCATCACCTTCACCCATTTTCCTTTCATTGGACCCTTGTACAATGTGAAGAGAATAGAGGGAAATCTTGTCGCCTTGCCCTCTTCCATAGTCGATGAACCCTCTTCCATCAGCGAAGGGGAAATTTTTTGGAAGTGTGAATTCCTTTATTGAATTTTTTACAATCCATTTTTCCTCATACTGAGCATGACTCATGTGGGCTATGATATTTTTCATGATCAAAACATTTTCAAAACCAAAGGAACTACGAGAAATTTAATTCATGTTTACACTAGGATACGTAGGAAGCTCTTTCGGGGATTGTGCTAACTGGACTTACTCCTCAGGAATCCAACCCTAAATCCCTTAATCTTGGAATCCTCCTTTGGAATAATCCCCAAATTAAACACCTCAAGTCATTAAAACATCCTTTTCAGGAAGTAAGCCCAAATTGGTTCCCCTCAAAAGGACCGTACTCTTCTATAAGACTAAAGGAACTACAAGAGCTCTTATTCATGTTCAAACCTGGATACATAGGAAGTAATTTCAGGGGCCAAGCACACTAGATACCCTCCTCAAAAATCCAACCCAAATTCCCTCATGTTGGGCATCCTCCTTCGAAAATAATCCCAAAATTCAATCCTCAAATCATCAAGGAAACGTTTTCAAAATGTAAACCCAAACTCATCTCTCTCAGAGGACCGTAATCTCCTATGATATTTATCAAACTACATGGGATTTGATTCCCATTAATATGGGATTTGTAGAAAGCCTCCTTGAGGTTCAAACCCAACACTTCAAATCTACCACGTTCCCCTTGGGCTATATTCCCAATAGGTTCTGATCCTACATAGAAACCTATATCCTTTCCAAAGTTCTGTGGGCTTCATTAGCATAAGTCCCACACTAAGTTTCAACTAAGTAAATTCTACTTAGAGGTCCTTATCACATGACCTTAAAAGGTATTATGTGTCCCATTCAGTGGCACCAAACTATGAGGGTTCTGATTCCTTTCTCAAGGATACATAGGTAGCATATATTATGGGCACAATCCCAAAATCAAACCAAAACATTGTCTCCCTGGGTGACAATAAAATTACACAGTGCCCCACTGAGTTGCTTAAATACTAGTATCATCACAACAATGATTAAAAGAATCTAGAATCGTTATATTAGAGGATACCATTGTTGGAAAACCTTGAATACGTTGGGATATTTCCATTAGTTAATAACCTTGAATGCATACTGATCATTCTAAATTTTACACATCTTAATAAGTTATTGTAAATTCCAAATGATACTTGTGATATGGTTGGTGAATTAGTAAGGATTCATGAAAATATCTTAAATTTAAAAATAGAGTCCCAGGGTAGATAGTAATTCCCCCCAAAAGGGTGTGATGAGTCCAACCTCCCATCCTCTCGACCAATTCACATTTTTAAGTATCGTGATGTTCAAACATAACTAATAGATACATTTTGAAAGAAGGTCCCCTTAGGATAAATAATTGTTGGATGTTTCTGGTTCTATAAATAAATCTAATGGAAACTGATTGAAAATAATTATTCTTAAAACTAGAACACATGTTTCAAGGAACTATAAAACATCATGTCATACCGAGCACACCTTGTATCAGATTGGTGTGCATATGATTGAGTATGTGAGGAGTGTTTTTATTTCAAAATTCAACAAAATTTAGAACAGAGTGACCATGTATCATTGGTATGGAAGAGGAAACCCAATGATGTGTATCACAATTAAATTTTCTTGTAGTATGGGGTTTCATCTTCCCTCAAAAAAGAAAATGGTCTCTCATTTCATGCGTGTCTTATATAATTGAAATCAAAATATGATTTCCCAAAATATACAGGAAAAAAATAAATAAGTATTATATTGAAATTATAAGTAATTGAAAGTAAAAATATAATATAAAATGATGAAAAATTTAACAAAATAGTTTGTGGTAATTCACTTTTTTCTGATGTCTATATACATTCCTGACCCATTTCCTTATACCTATTATTTGAGTTAAAACCTCGATGTCCAATCTCTCATGAGCAGGACTAGCTTCAAAAAACCATCCCAATTCAAGAAAAATAATCCATTTGTATAAATAAATAATTCTTAAGTTAATAATACTCTATATATAAAAATTAATAATAAATATGAAACAATATATTAATAAAATTTCAATTTTAAAATGAATCTACCCAATTTGAGTCTTATCTGGTATACCGTGTATCAGATTGAAGTATAGTTTATTTCTTTCTATCAAAAATTACTTATGGATTATTGTCCTAAATGATCAAAAAAATATGAATTCATTTTATCAGTTTTGATTATGTCACTTTTCTTTTCACTAAAATATAATTTTAAACTCAATACATCAACTTTAAGTCATACCAGCCACATATTGTGTTGGTTTGACATGAGACTAATTATTAAATGTCACAAATGACTGATTAATAATTATAATAAATTGTAAAAACAATATGAGTGAGTTTTCTTTGTTTTTAGTAGGAGACATATTTTGAACTAAAATGTCAATTTTAGATTAATTATATATACTTTTGGTCATACCGAGAACATCATATATCATATTGAGGTGTGGATCACTCCCACATGTAAAAAAAGTCTGAGGAATTTTTTTTCTTAATGTATCAAAACAATCTAAAAGTTTTATATTAGATTAGAGTATGTCACTTTTCATTTTTACTAAAATGTATTCTTTAAGATCAAACCACCCAATTTTAGTTAAATGAGTCACACCATGAATTAGATTGACTTGTAGTCAATTACTGCACATGAAAATTCAATTATTGATAATTTTATTATGTTTCGAGATCAATATGATCTTATTTTCTCACTTTTGTAATTTGTACATGCACTTTAACAAAAGATGGAACATTTCCATTTAAAAACACATAATTTGGGTCATATTTACCACCTCATGTCTTGGATTGATGTGAGGTCAATTCCTACACATGGAAAATAAATTGTGGATAATTTTCCAAAGGTTTTATAAAAATCTGAACTTGTTTTCTAGGTTTTGACTATTGATGTATGTTTAAAAAATGAAAGATTTTATTGAAAACACATACAATGAGTAATACCGACCACATGATGTGTTTGATTGAAGTATTTTCAATTCCTACACATTAAAAATTAATTTGGGATCATTTATAAATGTTTAAAAATAATCTAATATCATTTTCTTGGTTTGGACTATTTATTGTATCTTGTAATCTGAAATTTCACTGTTATATTGAATACAAATACATTGAATCATATTGTCCACATCGAGTGTCAAATTGGCATGTGGTCAATTCATATACACGAATAATGAAATATGGATCATTTTTATATAGTTTGAAAACAATTCAAGCTCATTTTCATGATTTTGAGAATGTATCTTTTGTTTTGAACTAATTTTAAAATTTAACAAAATAAGTATCAGGTAAAAAAGATAAGAAAATTAACTATTAAACGTAGATAAATTTATGAGAAAATAAACTAAACTAGTTGTATGATGTCACCTCTTTAGGACGACTGTATACATTCTCACACTATATGTTATTCCCATTTCATTCTAAACAAATTAATTTCCTACACTATACTTATCCATGTGAAACAGATCAAAAATAATTTATAATCATTCTCATATCAAGGCTTAATAAACCAAATATATTTCTAAGGTCATGGTCTATATTATATCATAATCATATTGGTTAATCACCTAAATTTAATATTGGAAAATAGTTTAAGAACATGTACAATTCCCACTCGTCTATAAAAAAATTTACTTCCTTGAGTACATATATTTTTTGGTAATCATTGTTTTAAAGAGAAATATTTATAAAAATAAGTAAGAAATATTTTTAATGAAATTGTAATTAACTTTATAAATCACATACTTGGGGACGTTTGTCATATAATTGTTTATGATACCTTTCATAAATTTTCAAACATAATATCATCATTTTTTATTATATTTTTTATTTCAATACTACATAGACATTGATCAAAATAAGAAAATTTTATTGAAATGTGTTTTGATAGTTAAATATTTTTATTTATACTATTATTATTTTTTCATTTAAAATAATCTATTGGCATAATATATTCACTCAATGACATTATTCAATAATTTATCCTATATTTAGACACCTCTATATCACAAAACATTATTTTTCAAACACATAATGAAACATATTATTTAAATTTCATCTATAAAATGTTGATTGCAGTGCTTTAAAATTCCCGATACACATCATGTTTGAATAATTTGATAGATATCCATGAATTGGATCCAAAAAATAAATACGTGCGGTGCTTATATTGATTTTGATTTGTATCCAGTGCTTCCTAAAAAACCTATAAGTAATGAAAATAATAAAAATATTTTTTATAATATTATTTTCTAGAGTTTTACTCTTATATTTTAGGCAACAAAAATATTTTATCGTATGTTATTTTGTTCTAAAATTCCTCATTTAAGGAATATTATTACTTATAAATTTCTTGTGAATATAATTTAATTTTATCCTTATCAATAATATAGTGATTAATGAATCCACATTTCAGTTTTTAGTGTTTTCCATTTATGCATTATTAATATAAATTCCTATAGAAAATATTAATAATTATTAATTTTAATGAGCATATTAGATCAATTTTTTGATAGATGTATTTTATGAAAATTAATATTTTGTAATTATTCACAATAGGGACACATTGTAACACCTTTATATTTTTATATTGTTTTTAATAAAAAAAATTATTTAGTTGATGTATTGTGTTACATGTAACACTGGCTTAGCATGTGTTACGCACAATACAGAATTTCTATGAAACAACATTTTTTATTATCCTTAATTAAAAAATGGAATTATAACCTAGACATTAGAATTTATGGTATGAATAAGATTAACCTAATTATTAAATTATTGTTTACACATATTTCTTTTAAAAAATAATTTTAAATAAATGTGAAAACCTTTTTAAAATAAATGGAATAATTGTTTAGAAAAATAAATTAAATGTGTACAAGTATGTTTTATGTGAATTAATAAACATATAACTCTAATTAAACTATATTAAGGATGAATATATATAATATATTCAATATAATGTCTAATATTAATATTATTAGTTTCTACAAATGATATAAGAACAAATCCAATTTTACGCATAAAAGATGAAGTTTTCTAAAAAGGTGGTTTTGCCACCTTTTGAGGGTGTACTTGTTTTAAATTTAGTTTTTTATTTTTTTAAAAATTATATTTGAAAAAATATACTTATAATTTTTAATATTAATATAAAAATTTACTTTGTTTGATTTTTTATTTTGAAAATTTTCATCTTTTTCCAAATAGTGAAAATACTGAATTTTATTAAACACTGTATTTTCATATAAAGTATTTACAAGGAAAATTAATTTTTTATTATTTTTAAATTTTAATTAGTAAATTTTAATTTTAAATAATACAATTTTTGTTTTTTAAAATGATTTTATGCAATAAATTATTATAATATAATAATATATCTTTTATAGGGGCATTTTTCCAAAAAAAACTATTTTTTCATGGAATTTCACTCATTTAATTTTAAATTAAATTCTATACCATATATGATTTGATTTTTTAAAAATAGATTCCAAATTTATATTCATATGATCCAAATTCAGTGAATAGTACGATTTTATTTTTGGCATATATGGATAGTAACCATGGTAAATTTTTTACCATGGTAAAAGGTAAATTGTGTAATTTTCGTTAAAAATAAAATTATAAAGATAATATAACACATTTTTAAATTTTATTGGTTGAATAATATTTTACCCTTGAAATCTAAAGATATAAATTAAGTCATTTAATGAACACATGTCCAAGAACGTGACTTTTATAATATTTAGATCAAACAAAGTCTCAAAATGCCATTTTCTTTCCCTTTAATGTCCATTTTGTTTCTACATGAGGATAAAGTTATTTTATGAACGAATATAACTGAAAATGTTTAACTTAATGAAAATATTTTCATGATATAAAATAATTTTTTACTTTTTGGGTAACTTATATAAGATTTTGGAATTTATAAAATATTATTTAATAAAAATTTAAAAATGTCACATTCATGTTTTAAATAAAATATCATTTTTAATATAGGGATACCCAAAATATATATTCCAATAAAAATACTATTCATAAATAATGAATATTTATTTTCATCATGGTATTTTATGGTTAATTTTTAGAGAAAAAATTAGTAGATTGAATAATTACACAACACTGATGCGGTAACTGTTTTATTAATAGAAATACCAAATAAATGTAACTAAAAATATTAAAATAAATATAATGTGAAATAATTAATGTTAACAAAGAACATTCATAAAGACAATACCCTTATATATATATATGTAATAAAATATTATTTAATAATTAAACTAGTTATATTGATATTTTTAAAAGTCCAAATAATGAATAGTTTCAAAATTGCCTATAATGATATTTTATCGAAATAATATTTTATTAAACTATTTAAAAATCATTAAAAATATTTCAAAATAATAATATATTATAATTTAATCAAAAACATTATAAAATTTTCATTTTATATCTAATTTACATCACATATTTAAAAAAATTACCTCCTTTCAAATTTGAAAAACTTGTTACCATAGTTCAAATTAAAATTGGTTAAGTTGGGGTTAATAAAAATGATGGGGTTAAAAAAATTCCAAAACCTATGAAAAATATATTTTTTATGATATTCTAACTTTAAATAATATTATCTTCGAATTAATTTACTTTTTATTTATTTTTATTTTTATTGAATATATAATAAATTAATATTTTTAGAGATTCCAAAATTTTATGTCCCATCAATAATAAAATAGAACCTCCTCCCTCAATTATCAACATCACATTGAGCCTCAATCTTAAACAAAATATGAAATAATATCTTCCCCAAATCCCTATCCACATTTTATAGGTTATTTTATTCCCAAAATAATAACCCTAGATTCCTTTAGAGGAGATCCAAAGGATCCGTTTCAAAGAATAGGTAACCGCTCTAACTGATCATGAACATTTTCTAATCTTCTATTCCTCAAATAAATTTTTTTATATATCATAAAATAATAAATTAATCACAATAAATATAGTGATAAGTTATTATGATTTTGAACACTCCACTATACAACCCATTACCAATCACACAATATATGAAAGTATCACTCGTGTGTATGTACGGATTATCGTCTCCACGTAGTGATACAATTGGTTTTCCATAACTGTGGGAATTGTGATGTTTTAAATATTTATATATGAAATTTATTGAATAATTATACTTCTACAATGTAAATATCATGTCTCCCTTTTTACCACCTAATCTTTTGTGAAATGATAATGTCACTCGTGCATACGTATGGCTTACCATCTCCACGGCGCGATGTGATTCATTTTTCATATATATTTACCATCAATGGTAATAAGGATATATTTTATGAATATTTATGATATATATAACATAAAAATGATTCTTTAATGATAATAAATCATTTAATGTTTTTTCATTTAATATATAAATAAATTAAAAACAATGTTCATGCGTATATACAGTCTACCATCTCCAAGAACTGTGTATTTTATTTTCTACCACTAAATTTTATGAATCACCATGAATACATAAATATAGAGTATATATATTATATTTATATCATGAATATCATTATTCATATGATGAAATCATTATCTATGTAAGAGGACCAAGTATATCATGTACAAACACGCACAAAAAACAAAGCAGTTATTACCCAAAACATAACATTAACATTGAATTATTAATAATCGAGTAATATTAAGTCATAAGTAAACTGTATATGGCATTATATATGTAAATATGTTGATTTTTTATATTTATAATAAAATATTATTTATTATATATGTCATTTTATTTTAAATTAAGTATGTTAATACTTAAGGTAAATAATTTCTTTCTCTCTTTAATTTTCCATGAGAGACAAGCCGCGTTCACCACCTATTTCATATTTGGGTTATATATATTTCATATGAATTTATTTTATTATTATTATCTAGAATTTAGTCTATATTTACATATCCATTTTATGATATATATTTCATATGTTTTACGGTTCAAAAGATACAAAATCGGTAAGGAAAGTTTGTCTCAATTTTCCGTCTTTGGTACACATGTTATTTTATGTACCTATATTCATTTAAGAGGTGTATATATTTCTCTTTCATATTTTATTTCATGAATATACTTATTTTTATAATATTTTAATCTTCATGTAATGTTATTGTCTCTTCAGTGAGAAATTTTTGTTCCTTCAAAACAATGTTTTCTAAAAATGTTTTTAAAAATGTTTTAAATAATCAGTAAACAATTCTCAAGAAAATGGATTTCAAAAATGATTACAATAATTTTAAAAGTTTCATATATAATTTGAAATAATATGATCATTTAAAATGGTTTTCTAAATACTTTATGATTTAGAAAATGATTTTTAAATTGGAAAGGATATTTTCCACAAAGAATTATTTCAAGTGATATTTCAAAATCATTTTTCAACTAAGACAATGTTATTTGATGTTACTAGGGATATGATCCAATGATACAATCCTTATTATTTCTCTTAAGGGATTATGTTTATTATGGATTGATACATATGAATTTTATTTCTCTTCCATGAGTTATGTAATAATGAAATATTTATGAAACTCATTTCCTTTTACGGTTCCGGATATGATTTATGTTCTTGTGGAACACATATGTATGGTAGTCATTATGTGGTGGCTGGGACCTATATCTTTCTATAATTCATTGGGTAATGATTTATATCTCATTAGATAAAGAGTACTGGAATGGTAGTGAACTCAGTTCTCTAATACATGGCTGGAATGGGAAGTAATCCTAGTTCAGTAACACATGGTTGGAATGGGGATTCAACCTCATTCAATAAATGTCATTTTATGCTATGATGGATTTGGATGTGTGCCTTGTCTATTATAGAAATTATTTTCTTTTCTTATGTCATTTAAACAATTTCATGTCTTCTTTTATGAACTCATTAATATGTTATTTATGAACTTCCATGATATATTTTGACCTGATTTCTGGATCATTAATATGTAGGATAAAATTTTCAAATGATTTATTACGTTCTTTTTTCTCATGATTATTATATGATTGATATCTCCCTTTTTACCCTTACAGAGCATCTGAGATCACACTTTCTTATGTTTCATTTTCCTAGGTTATAAATAAAGATTTTAATAAAAAAATAATGGATAATATCTTTATGAAAAAACATTGGTGATCTTTCACCAATTGAGAATAATGAATTCCATATTTCCAAATGCACTAAACTAATTGGGTATTTGTACATGTTTTTTTGTTATTTATGAAATATTCTTGAAAAATAAGGTAATTAATATGTATGATAAGAATGGGTTATTATTATCCAAGCCATGCAAACATGATAATATCATTTATACTCATGATGCCGACCACATATTAAATGATAGTTCCAAATATTTATTCGTCGTATGATTGTAGGACACATCTATATTTTTTAATGTGTCCTCTATTTGATGTTGTATTGATAATATATTTTCAGTTGAACTAGATGGGGATAGGTACTCCCAATAGTTTCTTCAATTTAATTATTCAATACACTAGATTAAATTGATCTTACCTTCTATTTCCTCATAGGTGTATCCGCCTATAATACCTTAATACCTCACTTCAGACTACTTTTCATCAACAATTGTTGGTTTTAAATTTGCAAAAAGTTGTTAAATGAATAACTCATGTCTAATTATATTATTATTTGGCCATTTTATGTAACATTTAATACCACCAATGACCATTTTAATTTTAGGATCATCAAGTGGAACATGAAAATTAGCTTTTGGCCCTTAACCTAACACAATCCCCACTCTCATGTTATCTTTTGTGAGTTATTTTTTTATAGATTTCCTCTCAATATATTAAAAAATGTAACCCTCCCAATAATCAATTGTGTGGGTTTTGATATATATAAATCACAAAAATCTTCACCCTGGACAATATATTTATTATAATGTTATCATATTTAATTTGATTGAAATTTTGGAGAAAGAGTAATGAAAAAATTGATTACCTAGTGTAGGTTATGTGCTTGAGGGGAATGAATAGAATCAAAGCTAGTAAGTTCATATAGATTACTAGGCATTGATCATTTTTCCTCCACCAGTTCACTTTGATCCATTCACAAATATTGGCCTTCCATACTAGACCAAGAAGTAATATCTTTCACTGATTCTATTTCCACATACATTCATTTCATTATATGACATATATTTTCGTATGTTTTTTTCATATAACAAATATGTTTGAGAAGGCATTCATTAACCTATACCTATAATAAAACCATATTATTCTAACCACTTCGAATCTACTGAAAATTAGTTTTCCATCCAGTATGGTTGCTTCTGAGTCCTTTGTCTAACCCATTCAAAAAACTTCAACCATAAATTGATATTTTTATATATTACCTTTATAAATCATAAATAATTACTATTATGTAATACATACACATACCATAATACATTTTTTATTTAATCAACTAGTTTACCCTACATATTTATTGGGGATCCTTCCATAAAACATGATGCAGATGAAAGTGGATTCATATTTTGATTCATCAATCTACATATAAACAAATTAGAATTTTTTTTTTCATATAACATAAAACATTAATTATTTATTTAAAATACATACCAATCAATTCTCTAGTGATGCATACCCCATCCATTCTTTATGATAGGTTTACATTAGGGTTAATACATGTTCTTTCTTTTCGTCACTTTTTTTTATTCATAAATTATTTTTATAACAAAATTACAAAAAATAAATAATTTAAAATAATATAGTTTTAAATTAATTTCTTTGGAAGTTATTTTTCATCATGATGACTAATGAAAGCATTCAATATTTTCTAATTTAAAATGTTTGCATAAGTAACTTGTGGGTGGGGTTTAATTTCCCCTCAGCGTACCTAAGTTGAAATATGGTAAGAAGTGTTTCGAAGCCTCTATTAGATTTTCAAGTGGACATTAAGAAATATTTCATACAAAAAATATGTAAAATAAATGAACTCTTCAAAGAATAATGAAAATTAAATCAACATTTCATTATATAATTTTTCACAGAAATTGGGAAAGTATATCATAAAATTACCTTTATATCTATTCAAATGGTTTATTATATTATAGGATGGGAATGGAACTATGAATCTATATCAATTAGAATATTCATCCTCATTGTGACCCCAACCTAACAAATGAACATTTAGTTTTTGGGGAAAAATGTTACCCATGTTGATTCCAACAAACCTCAAACTGTATTCCCTTACTTCTTTCCATGAAGATTTTAGTCAGCACTGTGATGCTACAATGTTATTGGTTTCATTCATCAATGTGATGGTGATCCCCTAATAATTTTGTAGTTTTAGTATCAACCACTAGATCTTCCTCGATATCGGTAACATCATATTGTGAAGAAGAAATTATATTCACGAGTACTCAAAAATTTAATTTATATTATTTTACTATAGTATATAAAAAATATTAAAGGGAAAATTGTAGTAAATTTAAAAAATCCATTAACCATCTCATTGAACTCTCATTATTTTTTTAAAAGGGTGAAGCGATTTGGATCATCTGTTGATAATTAAAATCTCATCTTTATGACCCCTCTAATGTAAAAGATATTTTCTATATTAGGACCACTCTGAACTGATTGTGATTTCCCAATTAATGGATCATACTCGATTGAATTTTCATCTGATCCTATAGATTTTCTAGTCACCATTATCATAATCAACATATTCTTGATTTATAGATTTGAGAAATAAAATAATTTCACTTTATATGATTCCATTATGAATGGATCATCCTTTTCCCCTTCCATGGTAAAATTCACATTTATAAATACCATTTCATCAACTTTCACTACACTGCTATTTTCAACCAATTTGAAATAAAAAATTAGTTCTTGATGTATTGTAGTATTCCACTCAAATATCTATTCAATAATTCAATCATATGAAATATTTTCATATTTTGGATATCTATCCTCATAAAAAAATATTTGCATCACTTCCCCCATTATCTTAAATACATTATTTTAGATCATATTTTAGTCATCATGTTCTTTTGTGCAGAACATATAACTATTTATTACAAAACTATTTTAATACATTAAATTTTAACTAACTCCCCTATTTATCCATCAAATTTATTGTGGAAATTAAATTTGGAATTTCATATAACTCCTTATAAATTTGTTCTTAGAACCATCCTCTAAACTATTGATTATGTGTATTTCATATCCATAATTCATCCCTTTATGGAATCAAATGACAAATAATAGATTTTTGAGATTAAATATATAGATAAACATCTTCACTATTATATATAATGTAACGGTGTGGTTTCTACCACTATTTTATTGTATTTGTAACAAAATATCTTAAATAAATCCCTTATCCCATTATGTTTCCATTATTATGATACATTGGGAGACCTATTCTATAAAAATCTAATAGGTAATCAATATAGAATTCATCATCTTGTTCAAAAATATATCATTCCACAACACATCCATCGGGACGACTTCGATTCTTGAAATACCCTTTGAAAATCATTATATAACATATAATGGGGTTTATCAATCTATAATTTATATGTCCACATATTTGAACCTCTCTAACCAACTAAACCATCAATTGGACCATTATATCAAAGGATAATAGTGGTAAGAACACATCTAATTTTCATAATATGACTATAAAATATTTATTCATGACTGAAAACATCATTATGTCAAAAAATTTAGAGTATATATCATTGAAAAAGAATTAGATTCTGGGTAATTATGTCATAAATATTTAGGAATAATTCAACATAATGCGATGGGCATAAAATCATACATCAAAACATGACAGTTATGTAATGTTAGTCCTTGTAGTATCAAATTATTCATTGAAAGAAATTCTTGATGTTTTAGGAATTCTCTTATGAAACATTAAAGCCATTAATGAAAATCAACAATTGAATTTTTTTATTATCTAAATAGTTTGTAAGCTGCTAGAGGTAGACAATTATACCCTTTACCCTTTATTGGTTCCAACATTTCACTTATCCTCATGTCAATCCGGCATATCCTAGCCTTGATTCCATATTTTTCAGGAACATTTAGTAACATACCAATAAAACTATCAAATACATTTTTTCTACATCTATGATAACAAGAAAATGCCTTACATATGAAAAATTTTGGTATAGTATTTAAAATAAAAAATATCTCATTTTACAAAAGTATTTCATATGGTATTTCAAAAATTATTCACAAAAAATAGTGTTAATATCATTTACACTATCAAAAATTTGAACTCTCACTAGTAGAGATGGTGTTGTACCTTGATTAATATTACCATAAAATGTTGTCATCTTGGATAAGTATTTATTTCATCAAGTTAAAAATTTATATTGTCCTAAAAACATAGTCTTCAAGGAATGTTTTAACCAATATAATTGTGTTTATTCTTCAAAAATGGGACACTAAAAATGTACTTTAATGCTATAGCTTAGAAACATTCCATAATCATGAATGCCATTTATCATCCAGAACAATATGCACCTTACTGTGAATTCTTCATTTCAACAAGGGTCATACATTTTTACATATGTATCCCATGTAAACATTATATCTTTTATCAATGGACTAAAATATAAAACAATATCATTATAATGTTGTTTTGGTCCAAATACTAGCAAAATAAAACATAACATATTAGTGATTTTTGCATAACCATGAAATCCAGTTATAATTTACCAACATAATGTTCCATGAATTGTGAGTACTACTTTATACACCATAAGGATTTAGTCTATATTTATATAACTCAATCTGAATTTTTTTTAGCACATTTCAAAATTTAAGATACTAATGATCAATTTTCTTCTACTGATGAGAATCTATTGAATGACATATTATCCCATTTTTAATTCATGTATCTTCATTACATGTCATTTTTTTGATTTTTTCCTAAAATGCATGTATCTTTCTAAATCATAAAATGATAGAAAAGTACCATACAACTTTTAAACGAATTGATTCATTTTTCTTGAATCGATATGTTCCACCACACATAGGGAATTTTATGAGGGATTCATGGTCCTTGATAAACTATATGAAATCATTTGGTCAATAAATAATTTTTAGAAATCATCCTTCATTGAAATTATCACTCGTTTAGTGTTATATGTTCACTAAAGAAGGCCATTTTTTATGGTATCATATCATTTAAGAGACCAAATCGTTTTGTAAATATGGAGTCACTCCATCCACCTCCAACTTTCAAATTATATTACTTCAATACAATAGACAATAATGTATATTTAGTACAACTAGTAAGCAGTGGACTCTTATCATAATAATTTAACTTCAAAAAAACATTGTACAATTATGGAGGTCATCTTTAATTTACAATTTCATTTCATCCATAGGATCTCCATCATCATTTATCGTAGTATGCATATCAAATGATCCATAAACCATAGTATCATCCCAACTAGTGTGCATATTCAGTTTTCCCTCATTTTTAGTACAAATTTTATTACTTTAAACTATTCCATGAAAATTAAAATGTTCTTCCAACTCTTTTGGACTATGTTTTCTTGAATAAAAACAACTTAAACATGGAAAAGGATTTGAGAAGGGTATTGTGAATTATATATTAAAATTTAGATAAACTATTTAGCTCTATCTTCGTACACTTTTGTCATTCGATTAGGATGAATTTATTTTTAATTCATATATATCATATTAGTTTCAAATAATACTCATTTTATAGTAAAAATAAATAAATATGCATAATATTTTCATAATAAATGTAAAATTTATGTACAATTATTTTTCTTTTTAAAATTGTTTCAACATGGTTTTAAGGAAACTGGTAATTTAATTTATGAAAAAATATTACTCCAGTAGTAGTAGGAGATATCCTCATAATTAATCCAAAATGATCACTGATGCCCATTATGGAATACCTACTACTCAAAGTAATTCAAGAAACATAGGTACATGTATAGAAGATATGGTGCATGAGTCTAATGAAACAAAATTAAATAATAAATATTTTTTAGATGAAGATAATGAATATAAAATTTTTCTCCTTAAATTTAAATGTTCTTGGGATGCGAGTTGGTGAAGCACTATACAATATTTCTCAATTTATTTCCAAAAGAAAATAAAATCATCAGAAGCAATATAATTGCGACTTGTTGCTCCTTTATTGGTGTGACCTTGAGAATTATAATATGGATGGTACTAAACACTCTCATACTGAGACAGTTATTGAATTTTAAACCTTAAAATCAATCCATAAATTACTCAACAAAAAGGGAAAATATGTTGGTCTAAGGACAGAATATCATAAGCGCTTAGATTCCCATGAACAAAATTTGATAATTTGGGAACATTTTCTATAACATTTCTAGGTGGGTGTGATAAAAGTGGGAGGAGTTGTTTTTTTCATTTCATCACTTGGTATCTCGTAGTCTATGTGTTGTTTCGTTAACAGACTAAGTGGAGTATTAAAGGAGTGTGAATGTTTAAGTGAGTGTAACTCTTCGGTGGAAAAATTTCACCTATGATTAATTCAATGATCTGGAAAAGGAAGTGATAATTTAAATCATATTATAAATTTTACCATTGATAAGTATTGTCTAACCCCTTATCCTTTATTCCTTTAATTATGACATTTTATAAAAGATTGGAATCCAAATCAAGCATAAATTTTTCCTCTATCATTAATTCCCATTTACCACGTTTTGATAAAATTATAACAAAAATTAAGGTATTTCAAATCATTTTTTGATGTATAATTATAAAATATCTCACTATAAAGGTTTATAGAATAGATTTTGTACCCAACTGAATCTCTTTCAGGCACATATTAATATTATCATCACTACTAAAAATGTTGGAAAATAAACAAAATTTATTATTGGATGAATGAGTTCACTTGGGAATTTGTGTTTTTTATTTCTATTTAAATGAAACATGGATTTCAAAATTTTTGTACAAAATATTTGTCCTCGAAACATACAAGGTCTTGTAATCTCCAAATTAATATTTTTAATTTTTTCTATTATTATGTTTATGTGGTTATTGTTTTTATATTTCATATTATTTTGTTTAATGTTATTAATTGTATTATTCCAAAAATTTGTTAGTTAATTTTTAATTTAATTATTAAATTTGGTTATTCTATTAAAATTATTTCTTAATGGTAATTTTAATTTATTTTTAGTTTTTATTCTAACTATTGTTTCAATTTTGAATAAAATTTATAAATATTTAGTTTATGAAAATTAATAATTACGACTTTACCATTAGTTTTTTTGAGAGTAATGGTTTGTATTATTAAATTTTTTATCTATAAAATAATTAATAGAGTAGATTTTATTTGTAAAAAATTATAAATGTTAATTAAAATTCATATTTTTTTTGTTTTTTACAAAATAGATTACACTATTAATGGAGTTTTTTATCTAATAAATAATATCATAATTCTGTTTATTTTCAAATAATTTAATAGTTTGTTTTTTAAATAATTATAATTATATTTTTGTGGTTATTATTAGATTAAGGAAAATTGAAATATATAGTGTTTTCTTGTTGGAAAGATGGGGGTTGAATATTTCGCTCTGATAGAAATTGAGATGGAGAAAGTTTTGTAAATGTTATTAGATCTAGGATAATTACTCTATTTATTACTGTAATAGACAATTTACTACTTTGATATAGTGTTTTCCAAGATATATTAGGAAACCATACATTATTTTTCAGTTCCTTCCTCTAGAAAACCATTATATTTTTTTTCAATGTTTGATTTTTTACTCATTTATTTTAACATCAATAAAGTTAAAAGTAGTATTAAATTATTAGTAATATGAATACATGATATTAATAATATTTATAAAAGTAAATAAATGAATCATTATGTATTAACTAGGATTTGAATGCCCATATGATAATAGATTCAAGTTCACTACTACCACAGGAGAACTCCTTGGTCCTCAACAACTTGTGGCTATTAGAGTGGTTCTAAACTTATAGTGGGGCGACTAATTTACCCAGATCTCTATAGATATATTCCAGGGTTATTCATTATATAAAATTCATAATGACTCATTGATAGGTGAACCTTCCAAGAATAAAACATTAACCAAAAAGGACATATGATGAAATAAAAATAAGTTAAATTGCCCATAACTCTATGTATAATAGAAAATATAACTAAAAACATTAAAATCATAATATATTTTAATTCCAAATATAATTCAAACCAAATGCAAAAATAATACAAATTGTTGAATATCCAAATAGGCTCATGGATAACCTCTAGTAACTCAAACTCAAATATAGGAACTGATCCCTCTTCTATTAAAAAAAATATAAACAATCTGCTCTGGTGGTCATATGTTTAATATTATCCTTAAGAATATAAAATTTGTAGAATATAGGTTGTATGTCCATCATGGATTCTACATAGGGTTTGAGAAAAAAATAATAGGGAACTACTACCGGTGTCTTAAAAAAGTATAGAAAAAGGTTATGGGAATAAAAATATCTACTAATTTAAAAAGATATAGAGTAAAGTAGTGTTAATGGTCAATTAAAAAAGAAGAATAGTGGATCATAGTGAAGCGATAAAAACAAAAATAAAAATATAAAATTAAACCAATAAACCATATAGAATAAGGGTCCCCACATTCATTTTCATCATTTGAGAATATCCTAATATTGATATCTAGATGGAGGTAGGGAAAAAATTAGTTTATGTCATCATGGTTGATATATATATATATCTAATGCCTAGTCTTAATCCCAACTTATGGGATTTGGGATGGGGCATACCAAGATGAGGCCTCAGACCATCTTGTTGGATGTGGGAATGGTTATACCGTGTGAGATAATTGTTATCCCATAACATCCATCATACTAAAAGTGTAGCTATAATTTCTTGAAAATAGATATGTATATATAATCGAAATAAACCTATCTAATATAATTAAAATTTATCAAGTATGACTTAATAGTCTTTTGGTTACTCATAGATGCATTTTATGGAAATATAATTTTATGAAATCTATATAAAAAAATATGACATGTCTAAAATCCACTTTTAAAAACAAAATAAAATGATATTTACATGAATTTATAGAACCACTGAGTCTAAAATCTATACACTAAAGAATATACTAAAATTATTACCCATGCATCAAAATCAATAACATATCACCAAATCCAATAAATCATAGATCCAAAATAATCAACACTTAACCATATTTCCCATATATAACTCAATAAAAAAACTAGGAATTATTCAATAAATAATTCATCATATTTTGAATTCATAACCCCCAATACTTAACCAAATCAACAAATACTACAAAATTTGGACATCCATAACTATCCCATTAAAATGAAACCTAATTCTATAATATATAACAATAAAATTTCAATAGAACACGATTTCAAAAATATATACAAATAGCTAACAATCAAACATTTCATCAAATAAAACCTGAATAACCTACAGATTATGACATTAAAAATTTTGAACATTAAGATAACTAGGGATTGAAAAATTTCATGATGTAGTTTGGGGGAGAAAGAAGAACATAGATAGCGGATAATGTGATGTAGAAGGAAACTATAGAACCCGTGATAGAACCAATCTATGAAAATACCACACTAGAACACATCGCATAACTCAAAAAATCTAGAAATGATAGAGGAGGAGAAACAATAGCATTCCATCAATTCAAGGCTTGATTCTTTTGAGAGAAGGTCGAAGAGGCATGAAAGAATCACTGGAATTCCCTGACAGCAACAGAGGCAGACTGAAATCAGTTTGGTTAGGGTTCTTTTAAATATATCATTGAGGGTTTTATTATCACTTCCAAAAAACATAGATAATATGGGGTTTTATCATCACTAAATTAAAAAAAACACTTATAGAATAACTCTTTATTGTCACTTTTTATCACTAATAATGATGTTCCATTATTAGTGTTAAAAAACCACTACTAAAATCCTTCTCTATCAGTGGTAAAATATTAGCACCAATAAAGATGGATTTTTGACAAATATTTATAATTATATTTATAAATAAATATATTGTATAAATATATTTCTAGTTATTCTTATAGAATTAAAAAGGTATTTATATCATTATATAAAATTATAAAATTATATAATTATATATATTAGTTTCAAAATATATATAATTATGACTATAAATATATTAAATATATTAATTATTTAAATATATAAATTATAATATTATATTTATTTAAATATAAAATTACATATTTATAATTATATAAATACTTTTTAAAATTAATATTTTTATGTATATATAATTATAAATATATAATTGTTAAAATATATTAAATATAAATTTATAAATATATTAATATATTTATTTTTATTAATATAATTATATATATTTAGTTATTTATTTATTTATTTATGTTTTAAATCTGTAAATAAAATTATAATTATAGTAATTATATTCTTTATTAAAAAATATTAATCATAACTATCAAATTATTTAAATATATGATTCTTTATTTATTATTGTATAATTACTTAATAAAAAATTAATATTTATTTATTTATAATTATAAATATATAATTTTATAAATATAGTAAATATACATTTATAAACATTTTTATCTATAAATATTTATTTACAAATATATTATTAATATTACTAATGAATGTATAATAAAAAATTCATGCATGTAAATAATGAGTGAAATTGAATAATTAAAATTTTGTGCGCTTACCAAATATTGAAAAAAGGATAATTATTTTAATTAAATAAATTATTCAAAATATTGTGATATATATTCAAATAAAGATGAATAAATATTTCAAAGTATCAAAATATAGTAAATTAATATATGTAAATAAATATTAGAAAATTATTAAATTCCAAAAAAGAAGATAAAAAATATTAAAAATGATTAAATAATGTTAAATATAAATATATTAAAAATATATAAAAAATCAAATTCTTGAAACTTAATATATTAAATATATTTTTTTTCTAAATGAATTTCTAAAATGAATATGAAAATTTCAATAACTTACATTAATATTTTGTGTATATATTTATATATTGGATTTCATTAATTACATAACAATTTGTGAGTGTGTGCATTGTATTTAAAAATGCATTAATTTTTTATATATCAATGTGAAATTAATGTAACAGAGATTTTATATATTTTCAATTGAAAAATCAATCATTAAATTAAATTTCCAATTCTTTATTCAATAATAAATACTTTTAATTAATGTAAAATTTTAATTATAAACCATTCTTCACTAAATATATGACTTATTTAATGTAAGTATAAATAATTTGTATTATATAAATCATATTTTAGGATATATTATATATATTTATATATTTATATATAGAAATATATATCAATATATTTCTATATCAAAATTATTAAACAATTTAATGAATAATTATGTACAATGACCATTTAAAATAATACATTAAAGTGTTTTAATTAATATATTTTACTTATTTAATATATTTATATTTAATATATGTTATTTATTAATACTTATAATTAACATATTTATGTATATATATATATTAAATTTAGTCATTTTTATTAATAATTTTATCCTTGATAAAAAAATTTATTTTCTCAATTTTTCATTTTTTTAATTATTACAAGTTATTCTTTTTATATATCTATATTTAATATGTACTATTAATTAATATTTATAATTGTTATATATATTTATTAAATGTATTAATTTTTATTAAAAATTGTTTAATTGATAGAAATTCTAATTTTTTTAAAAAAAATTATCATTTTTAATTTGAATTGGTTTAATTTTGTCAATTTACTCATTTTATATATAGATATTTAATATAAAATGTTTATTAATATTTCTAATATATATATATATTAAATCTATTATCAATTACTTAATTAAACAAATTATCAATATTTTTCAATTTATTCATTTTTATTTTTTAGTTGATTAATTTTTTCAATTTTTCTATGATATTTAATACTTTTATTTTTTCAATTTTTATTGTTATATTCCTTTAAATTTTTATTTATACATATTAAAAGTGAGAGGTCTGGTCATGTATATGCTTGTATGGTGCGACAGGTGGGTCGAACCAGACATATGTTGGTGGGCTAAAACGCAGGAAGCAAACAGTGGGTTAGGGCCTGCGTGGATCTATGGGCCTATATGCGTGTGAGTGAATGTTGTATGTTGGAATGAATCCTCATAGCAGTATTCTGAGCTTTTTATGAAGTGGAATCATATATGAATAAGTTGTTTCACTTGTTCTATTTCGATGTGGGACTCTTAGTCAGTATTGAGACCTTTATTTGTGCTAAAATTACAGTGAAAATAAATATACCATTTTTAAATTATAACAAAGCACCAATAATGGTAACATTTTATCATCACTAAAAATAATATCAGATAAAAGTTACCTTTTATCAATTTCTTTTTAGCACTGATAAATGATACCTTTAATCATGGATTTTTTTAGTGTGTATAAAGGCACCCTTTATCAGCACATTTCTCTAACACTAATAAAGGATAAGGTTCTATATTGTTCCATTTGTAGTATTTTAAGTAAATGAGTTATAGATGATTCATCTCCTCTACTAGTTCATGAGGTATATTCAAATGGATTGTTTTCTAGCCATTTCCTTCTAACGGTGAATGGGTTTTCTTTTTCTTCATTTTCCATTATCTTTCCTTTGGTATTAGCATGTTTTTCATCTTCCTATAATTATTTATCCAATATCAATTGATTTTTAAAAACCACAAGGTATTCTCTTTTTTGTCATTTTTGGTCATCTTAGAATTTTCAACACTCAATTTCCTTTAAAACCACTTCCCATTCACAATATAGACAACATGTTCTTCTAAAATCTGAATTTTGTTTGGTGTTTGTAACTATGCTACAAATCTTATAATGGGCTTTTTCCCTGAGATCATATCCTCTAATTTTTTATCCAATATCAATTGATTTTTCCAAACAACTAGGTTATCATTTTTGACATTCATGGTAATCTAGGAATTCTCACCACTAAATTTCCATTGAAACCACTTCATCTTCACATCATAGGGAACTCCTTCTTCTTGAATGTAATATTTGTTTTGTGTATGTAACTTTGTTGCAAAAATTGTCAGGGGTTGTTTTCCCTGAGATCATCTCCTTTATTGTCAATATAAATACCCATTGTCCCTTCTGCCTTTCCTTTTAATGAAATTCTTAACCATCAAGAAAATTATTTGTGTCCATTCTTACAACAACAATAGAAAACCCCTTGAAATTTGGTTCTTCCACATTGGTTTCTGAGTTGTCTAAATTTTTTTGTTGTTTTTGTCTGCCAACAATCTGTACCAGCCTTTTCTAAATGTTTATTGGAATACTTGACATGTTCTTATATTTTCATTATGTGGAAGGATTACCCTTTTTATTATCCCATAAATACTTCGTTTTGGTTTTCGTATCCATACTTGTAAATAAACCATGTATATTTATAAATGGATTTAGTGTAGACATAACTTTTTCTTAATATCCATTAATCACATTAGTCTAAGAATATTCCCAACATACCTCTTCTTCATTATTGAATACTTCTTTGTCCTTTATAAAATCATTTTGTATAGTGGTACATATAGAACATGTATTAACAAGTGATTCTTCCTTCATAATTTTTTCTTTTTTGAGATCATTGATAATCTTTTCATGTTAAACCTATTTAAAATTGTGCTTCCTAATATCATCATCATATATTATTTTATTTTTAGTAACCAAAATTTTATTTTCTTTCTAAATATTATTATTTAGTTAATTGAATCCTCCATCATCTTCCTAATCATTGTCTTTTGATTTTTCAACTTTTATCGAAGAAATATTATGCAATCTCTTCTTCCAAATGAAAATTAGAATATCCTATTTTTTGTGTACTCACATATCCTATGGTATTATCCAAAAAAATGATGTCTAAATTCTATGAATTCATCAAGCATGTGTAAATATTTAAAGGGATCATTAACCTTTTTATGGGAAATTCCAAGGAGGCGCTAGTTTCTTAATGGGTTATTTGTGGAGTTAAGAGTGTTTATGTGAATATTACTATCTCAAATATCCATGGTAATGGTTCCTTTGTGAACCATTTTTATCATCTTTTCCATATTTAGTAATGTTATTCCAAAAGTATTGGATGAATAACTCAGTTCATTTTCTTCTTCCATGGTAGGGATATAAAATCCCTTTATAAAAATAAATCATTCAACTCCCACAAGAACATCTTCTAAAACTATGGCTGAAGAAAAAAATATTAGAATTTCTTAAAAATTAGACAAATACTCTTGTGGGATTCAGTTATATTATATTAAAAGATGTAATAAGAGAGTGAGGCATGAAATTTAAAGAAGCACAAATATCACAAAAAATTGAAAATTTTAAAGAACAATATTATAGGGAATAGAAAATGACCCTAGATCTTGACACATTATAGGCAAATATGGTGTGATCATGGTTTTGACACTCCTTACTAAAGTACTTTTCTCATTCTCATCACATCTCTTTCTTTTCTTATAAATATAATTGATAATCTTGAATACTTGGGAATTTTTCAAATAGTTTCTAAGAGGGGGATATGAATTTCAACAATTTCAAAAGTTTCATGGATATCCATTTGATGTTTTTATTCATAGAGATTCATTAAATCAAAAATCCTAGTAGTTAATGGTATTGTAACATCCTTATTCTTACTTTTTCCCATTTTTAATGAATTTTGGGGGTATTTCCTTTTAGTACCTCACTTTAAATTATCATTATTGGCCAGATTTTTTCTTCAAGAGTTTATCCATAATGTTTAGACATACATCCTCCATGTAAACCTTGGACTTACTTGGGTTCAGGTGGGTGAATCTCTTTTACCCTCCTAATGATGATTAGACATATAATAGTCTTCATATCTTGTATGGTTTTGTCTAGAAGTTTTCTAGGTTTTTAATATCATGTTCATTACACTCAAAATTAATTAACAAATACTTCACTATATTTTTTAATTCCTAAAACTATACTCCTTATTTTTGTTTAGCTAATATTGCACTAACCGAGGGATTCTAATAGTACTTTTATTAAAATGGGTCCTTATTATAATTTTTTGGTAACGTATTTATACAGGTATTTTAAATGAAGCGGTTTCTGAAATTTCTATTGGAAGGGGAATAATTTGGGTATTTTTTAGAAAAGGAGGGTTTATTCGGGTTCAATTGATTTTTTAATCCTTATTAATCTTATGAAATTTTACTTCATGGCTGATTCAATTTTAATTCTCTTATCTATAATAATGTTACACAATTCTCTCCCCACCCTTTATAATAGAATATAGATAAAATAAAGTGGTGGGGTGAGGAGTAAAAATAATATTCCTGAGGTGGGGCTGGTTGTTGACTCAATTATTTCATATAAGTATTCCTACAAGACTTGTTACTACTTTAACCATGGTTTCAATTATTGGCGATGAGTTATAAGTCATTACCTCATGAATACTTCTCATCCTAATGGATTTTGTTCCCAACTTTTTAGAATTATACTCTATTTTATCAATTAAGACCACAACTTATATGGGAAATTTTCAAATCAAAACTCCTCTATATGATGAATCTTATAGGTTCTTTTAATTTTCTAGATTCCCTTGGTAGAAGAGTAATATAGAGCTGTCGTCTTCCATTACTTTATGAGGTAATATTTCATATAGTATTTTGAATATTTCTTAATACTCATTGAGGTTTATCCAGTTTCTTTTCGGAAAAAATATATCTGCTTCATTATTATTATTCTAGAATAAGTTTGGAAGAATATTTACGTGAATATTTTTAATATATCATTCAATTCATAGATCTCTCTAGGTTATAGGCTATACAGCCACTCCATAGAAGCTTCACCAAGTGTAAATGGGAATGCCCTCCACTCTAATTTGTCAAAAACTACTCCTCTCATCTTCAAGTTTTATCATATGAAGCTGAATTCTTAAATGCACTGATTTTGATCATCACCTACAGTTCCATTAAATTTAGGTTGCACTGGAAGCCATGGATAAAAGGTTTTTTTATTTAAAAAATTTTGGGCACAAAGGTCTCATAGAGATTTTTTTGGGTTTATTTCTATATTTAGTGGCTTGGAGTGAACACTAGAAGTTTAATGAAAGTCTTTGTGACTTAATTACTCAATGTTATTATATAGATTAATATTTCAATTTATAGATAAACAATTCCTTTTTATCTTAGGATCAAGATAAATTGTTTCATGATGTATGTCTTAGTCATGTAGTTATGGGTCGGATTAGCACTCACTCCTTTGTAGAAATATTTGTTTTTGATGCATGTCTATCATGGGGTGTGGGAAAAATACTATTTAATATTCCCTATGGGTGTATTGGAATTAGTGCAGAAATTTATCTCTAAGTAGTAGTTCTCTAATATTGTTTTCATAGTGAAAAATTATTACAAAAATAAATATTACAAGTAATTTTAGGAAAAGGAAAATATTGCTTGAAAATTTATGATTGGATACAAGTGATTAGGGTGTAGGTTAAACTTCCCTTTTGTAAACTATCATGGACATTTTAACATAAATATAAAATAATTTCTAATTTGTGAAATAAATGGTTCAAAAATCACTTCCTAGTTTCCACCCATGATCAATTCTGATGATGAGGACTGTTAACATCAAAGATTAATTGTTTTGGATAATATTTCTTATAATGTTTGAAATATACAATGTTTCCTCATTAGATTACCTAGGAAATACATAAAAATGTAATGAAATTCCCAATCATCCAAATTATATCACCATTTTTTCCTCACGTCTATACTAATCAATAAACACTATTTTCTTTATTCTAAACTAATCAATTGATATGATTTAAAATCAATTGGAAGGATAAAATATTTCCTAAATAAGTCAATAAATAAAAGTCAAAACAAATACTAAACATACTATTATTCAAATCAATTCTTGAAATTAAAAACTATAATACATTTAAATTAGAAAACAGACCCATAAATTTAATTAAATCTCTAATAATCAAGAATTAAAATTGGGTCACCTCCCCTTCACCAAATCACTCACAACTTCTTCCCCTCTTTTAAAGGAGGATTATTTGGGTTAGGATGGGTTGAATATATGATGAAATATAAAAAGGATGAATAAAATAACAGAAAATTATTGAATTACCTCAAGTGGATATGCCTCCTTCCTTATTTTTAGTAGTATTAAAGTATCATTACATATTTTACACCTTTTTTGCATAGTATTTGTCCCATTTTATAGTAAAAATCATAATCCCCTAATATTATTCATTATATTTTCAAAATACCCTAATATATATAATATATTTATCTCTTTCCTTTCTTATCCACTCAATTCTATTTTAAATGAAGAGTAGTCATGGACTTTACACTTTTTTAGGCGTCATTTTTCCACATTTAATGTAGATGAGACCCATTTTAAGTCTTCCTTTATTTTTTGGTTGGACACATTAGTGTATCTCAAAATAATCAAAAAATACATGGTTTTATAAATTCAAAAAATTGATTCACTATGGTGTAGAAGAAATAACTATGGCACAACCAATTTCTTCACCAAAATGGATGTTATGTATCCCATTCCCCAATAGTCATAGCCTATCTTACTCTTATTTCATTGAAAATTGGAAAGTGAAAATATCACTTCCTCCATGGTCTTATAATAAACTTCATGTTAAATATTTAGTTGGACATTTTTTACAATAAAACATCACCCATTCCCATTTTGAATGCCTCCACTAGGAAACATCACTCTTATGGTGTAGCCTTCTCCTTGACTGGATCACTTCTACATGGTTATGGGGTACTAAAGCACCCGTTATGAATCTCCCTTCACCAAATAAAATCCAAACTACTATCAACATTAAACCATCCACAGTGTATGCATACCATCTATGATTCATCTCTCCTTGTCCTTTGTGTGCCCATGTCCTATTGTTGGTGAAAAGGAATATGGATTCTTCTCAAATCACCTGGCCTTCTCAATGGCCATATGGAGAACCTTTCCATCATATAGGACCTTCTCCATCTTCTTTCAGGATTAATGGTGGATTAATGAGTCACCTTAGATCATCCATGGTGACACCAATCATAGAATGCATTAATTCATATTGAGATAGAGCTCTCCCAGTGGAGGTCATGGTGTCTCCATCATGTTTCAGATAGTGGAAAGCAACATCAATCTGTGGTAGGCAGTGTGAAGGGTGTATCTGAGTGTGGGGGATAAAAACTAATTAATTATGGTTCTATTTTGGTATATCCTGAATAGTTTATATATTACTCATCATACCATTTTAATCATTACTGTGGTCTAGTTATTCTATATATTAAATCACCTCCCATCCACCGATCATATTCCTGCCATTGGGATGAGATCCCACAACACTCACACACACATACATATATTGTGCTAACTTGAAATATCCCATAGGTCTTCATCTTTACCCTACATGTTATCCACTATACATATCCTACCCTCCTCCATGATGCTTGGTATGCTTTCCCTAAGGGGTGTTGGGCCAACTAGCCCATGCTAGTCTTTATAAGAGGCTTATGGATACTTTGGGATGAGGGCTAGCTGAGTTGGCCGCTTTTACGTAAAAAATTGATTCAAACACATACTATTATTTCTCAAAAAAATCATAAGTAAAATACTATATACAAATTTAGTATATTATTACATTTATTAATATTATTTATTCTATCGTAATTTCTTAAATTTTAAATAAATAATTTATTACATGTGAAAAAAAATTAAATAATTCATTACAATTTTATAAAATTTCATGTAAATATTATATCATCATGTTCCTTAGTTGAAAATAAAATATATAGGGATAAATTATTGAGAAAAAGTATTGAGTTGAGGAAATATTGAAATAAGATGATATTATGGTAGATTCATAAAGATCCAATATTAATAAACTATGATTCTAATATTTAAGATGTTCCTTTGAAATATTTAGATAATTTGAAGATGTTATTTTGGATTTGGTAGAAGTGTACATGAAAATTTTCTATATTTTGCAAGCAATTCATAATTCATGTTCAGAATCTAATGTGAAGTGAAAAATATTACATGCCTGTAGATAAATTTAATAGGCCAGGTGGTGTTCGGGGATGAGTTAGAAGAAATTTATAATTTAGAGATAAAAAGATATGGCTAGGTATTAACTCATGTAAATGAATCTATATAAGTGGATTCCATGTAAATTTATGCAATGGAATATAATACATATATTTATCTATGTAAATGGATTTACATCTCCAATCAATATAAGGGAATCCAACATCATATATACAGATCAACATAAGTGGATTTTCAACATGTAATGGGATCCATGTCACATATGTGAATTGATGTATGGGTGATAATTGGCAAATGTGAATCCATTTAAGACTAAACCATAGAATAAAAGTATTTATAACACATATGGGAATCCACTGAATGTTATTTATATCATTAGATCATGGAAAAAAAAGATGATGTTTCAATAGTTTATGTATTTTGCAGAAATAATTGAATCCGATAATAAATGGAGAGTTGTTATTCATTAAAATAAATATAAAAATTTATTTTTTTTATTTTTTTATGTTTAAAAGATTTATTCATTGAATTAAATTATTTATTAATTAAGGAATAAATATCATGGGATTCAGTAAAACCATGATTAAATCTATATATAAATTCTAATGAATGTGTAAGGGATAAAAATATAAAATAATGACTTCTTCTATGATTGAAGAACATGTAACGGGATCTGTTGGAAGTCATGTTATCTTTATCTAGTCATTATATAAATTTTTATGGGGTATTTTAAAGTGGAGATATCATTATCTGTATTAGAACAAGTCTTTAGGGACTTAAACCAAAAATATATTTCGCTATTTTACTATAGGGGATATTTTAAAATAATATGAGAAAATAAAGAGAATATTATTCACAAAGCGTTGTGAGTATGTATTAGAATAATATTTTTAAAAAGTGAGTGAACTATTTCCTATAAAAACTATAAAAATATTTTTTATTAATAATATATGATTAGGTAGTGATATTCATATGAGATGGAGAGAAGTAGAAGGATTTGTTATACATATTATTTTTAAATATCCTTACTCACAATAAATAATCATACATAAAGTGGGTCTATTTCATGTTGTTTAGTTCATATAGATGAAAAATTATTACTTCCAATGTGTGAGAATATAAGAATAAGAAGAACTAATCTTACACAATAATATTAGTGAAATCTATTGGTTGAAAAAAATCAGTTGTTACTAAAATATAAAATCATTTTAAATTGTAGGATGAACTTTTTTGTAGGATCCATAAAATAATATTCGGGATAAATTTTAAACATGACTTTCAAGGATAAACCCTACATTGTTGCACCTAGTAATTAATTCCACATGGTAGTGTGATCTTAGAGGTATACATATCACACAAGGGACTATATTTATCACTTTAAAAGGTTAAACTAAAAAGTAATTGTGGTCCTTATATTTTTGTGTATTTAAAAGTGGGTGTAGAAAAAAATTACGCATATTAACTGGTGGAATGGTTTTTTTAAAATTAACATATTAAAATTAAGATCAATGTTTCACACCTACACCCACCCCACCAAACTGATCTATCATAGATCATATATATGGTTTCAAATTTTAAAGGTATTATTTCCACCAGCAGAACCTCTATATTTCCTTGCTTCTGTATTCCCCACTATTGGCTGACCTTAAAAAATTTAGTTTTGTTCTTATATTCTTCTACACCATGTATTTCCTTAAAAGGATGTTATAAATACAATGGAATTTTTTAATGAACACCCACATAGTTTATATTGGTTCATCATTGAGGAAATCATATTTTAGGGAAACTCTCTAAGAATAGACCGAATTTGAACCATATATGTCTATAATAACTATTCCTAGCATCTAATACTTTGGAATCATACCATAAATTTTAAATGACACCTTCCACTGCTTCCCAAGGACATCATATTTATATGTCCCATAATCATTGACTATAATAATAGTAATTACTTAAATTGGTAGGAAATTTATCCCTTTATCACTTAGGTGACCAAGGTGTTCATCCTATAACATTATAGAATAATTTTTTGGGGAATTCATTTCACCATTCAAAACAACCATTAGGTAAAACATTATATCTTTTTATCCTTTGTACATAACAATATCACTATATGTGACTTTCCATTCTCCATCATAATAATGTATAAAACCTCAAATCATCTATTTTTCCTAACAAAAATACGATTTTCCATAATCTTGGAATTTTTCTCAACCATTTCAACTCTAGTAAGCATCAATTTATAGTTTTAGGGAAAACATTAACCTTTCCCAAATTCTTAAGGGATTCACAAGATACACCATATAAGACTTTATGGAAGTATAATTTCACATCCTCATTATCTTAGGTTTAGAGTGAAACAAGGATATTTTGTCTATAATCACAACTATATTGGTAATGTTAATAGTAAATCAATTACATCCCTTATTAATAATCATTAATTTGAATTTATAGAGTTATATTCACTATGAAAATATTAAGTAATTTTTCAATAAAATTTGCCTTTATAAGGTTTTGTCCATAAGATTGATTACAAAATATTGGATTTTTAATTTTTAAAAAATGAAATTGATTTTTTACATCATCATATCAAAAATATATTTGGGTGATTTTTTTTTGAATTTTCTAAAAAGATTGATTTTTTAAATGAATTCTTAAAAACACCGATTTTTGTTAATGACCTTATTTTCATTAAAAGAAATTAAAAAGTTACATTTTGTCTTAAAATGTTTTAAAAGTAAAACAATTTCATTCATATTGTGAATAAATTAATTATGGAACTTGTAATAAATTATATGCTTGAATTTTATAAAAAATCAATTACACTTAAAAAAATTATTTTTTTCTAGAAACCCACTCTTCTTCACATTTTTTAGGTAAAATTGTAAATTATTTTATGAAAATTATATAAATTTAATAAGATAAAATATATAAAATATTTTTAATAATAATTATTAATAATTATTAATATTTTTAACAAAATTTTATTTCATAATTAATATTAAAATATCTAAAACTTGGTTACCACGGTTAAGGTTAAAAAAAAGTTTACTATGCATTAAACTAAAAAATAAACGTTATATTTACCTTATAAATTATCTAAATCCTAATTTTAGGTGATATTTTACACCTATATTGTCTCATGTTTGTATATTTTTTATTTTGTATCTTTTTTTCTTGATTAATACATTAATATTTTTTAATATTTTTTAAAATTCAAACTATATTCCCTTCACCACTTATAAAAGGACACCCCCTATTTTATCTTATTGAAACATCAATATATATTTAATTTTTCTAATAACTTCTCGAATAACTCAATATAATCATTATATATGTCATAAAGGTCTTATTTTGGTCATAATAAAATCCATAGGGTTCTTAAATATAAAATCCATTGAAGTTTTCTATATAAGAGGTATAATGTTTAAACGAGATTTTTTGTTTTATTGATTCTTCTACCACCTCAAGATATTCTTCAAACATGTTGAAATAATGACATCCCTATCTTTCATATTTTTATATATTTTTATTTTTATGTAACAACTTATATATACATAATCTTTTATTTAATTGGAAGTGAAACCATCATTCGTGTGTATGGAGAACCACATATTTAGAATAAAACATGTCATTAAAATTATGCTCATTGAGATGAACCAAATGGCTCCCACATCTTGTCAATCCAATTAATATTTCGCAGTATATTGATGAATGAATTTTTTAAAAATTGATAAAATAAAGTAAATTAAAAATAATAATAATAAAAGGTAGTGGGTGTGTTCGGGCATCTTGTGCACTCCCCACATCCCCCAGTCCATTGTTATAATATTTGATTTCAAAAAATTATTTATAATATCATTCATTAATTACTTAATATTAATGAATTATTAAATATATCTCTCTCACCATAATAAATCACATGTGCCTCATTGCATCTTATACTTTTTTTCATTAAACACATTTAAATATATTTAATCCACCATTATTAAATATGTATTTTAAAAGTCATTTATATGTGTACATATAAACCTCATATATATATATACATATATAAACACCCACAAATGCACATATATATATATAGCCAAACACACACACATATATATATATTCAAAATATACATGTCATATTTATACACACACTTTATTATATACACATGCACATGTATATACATATATATGTATCCCATATATATATACACGTTTTCGTGGTCCATGCATGAAAATTATTTTTTCCCAGTTTAATAATAATAATAATAATTATTATTATTAAATATCCAACATCATTTACAACAATGAAAAATTTAAATAAAAATTCCTTAAAACTAGATAGCTAATAAGTTTTTTTTATTAACCACACAATTGCATTTATTTATCACAAGTACTAATTTCACCTTTATTACATTGATCACCAATAAATTTAAACCCACATAGAAACAACATTCATCATTTAAGGGAATTTAATTAATCATGTAATTTCCATTTTAATTTCACCAACAAAAATATAATAATAAATATATATTATTGTGATATATCCAAACACCTGTCCCATTGAATGTTTATGTCACATATAGGGAAAAACCTATATTTCAGACTGAATGGAGATGTTAGGTTACTCATAGGATACACTGTTTATGAGATATTACATTATTTTCAGAAAAAAATATAATAAATATTTTAAATAAATTATACTCACGTGCGATTTGACCAAACGTCTGACGCGCAAAATTATTTTAACACACCTAGGGTAAAACCTGCATCCCAGACCAACTGACAGACTTATATTTCCCATATGAGACACCATTAAATATTTATTTCATTAATTTGTAAAAACACCACATTTTAATAACATATATTATTTCATATTTTCATTAAATTATATCGAGGCTCTACAGACTTCATAATTTCACACTAACTCATATCCTAACTCTGAAAATATTACATAGAATATTTCAAAGTATTAACAAATCTTCTACCCTTACATAAATACTTTAAATAATTTATTATGTTTTTTTATTCAACATTTCCATTTTCTATATCAAAATATCCATAAATTATTTACAAATAGGGTGTTCTTGTCCTTAAAATATTTGGATGTTACATTTTGAATATTCTAACAGTTTTATTAAATTGAACGTATAAGATTATTTATTGTTTATTATATGGACATATTATCATATTGAGGAATGATTTGAGGTGATGATGAAGTATGAATTGAAGAATAATTTGTCCTCTCTTAGATTAGATATTGTATTATGAATTATTGATTCAAGAAGTCATCCAAGTTCAAATTAATTTTCATGTGGTATCAATTCATCAAGTTTAAAAAAATGATTATGTTTCCACTAGATTAATGTAAATAATAATTTTCTTAAATTAATTAAATTTTTATTAAAATTTCAATATTTCCTACACTATGTTTTCTCATGAAACCTTAGATTTATTGAATAATCTTTCACAGATAAGTGGTTTTATGTTTGATAGTCAATTTTACTCTAATAAACACCATCATTATCATGTGGAAAAAACTATTTAATTTCATCTAATGTTTGAGTAGTAATAGTAAAAAAATTCATCTCCATGTTGTAATTATATAATAAATATGTCAAAATAAAAAATTATTTTTAAATCAAGATTACTAGGACTATTAAGAAAAGCAACAAAGGCTTTGAAAATTCAATATGAGAGAAAATATATTTGGGTTTAGGATTATCTTCAATTTTGTAATTATATCAAGTTATTTCCAAAATGTTTCCTCAATATATGTTAGTTAATTAAATTAATGGTTACATAATGTCTTCCCCATTTTAACCTATTGTTCATGTTTTATGATGATTAGAGTTATCCTCACAATTGCCTTATTTTAGATAATCCTCCTTCTAATGTGTGAAAGATGCAATGATCATTCTACAAATTGCAAAGGAAATACTAAATCATGTATTCAAATTCCTAATATTCAAAATTAGATAACTATTTCTTCATTGTGTATTTATTATTTACTAAATACACTTTACCAGATTCTAAAACAATCAATCCATATGAATTAAAATCATCTGGAGGTAGAAAATAGTTATTGGTCAAGGAAATAATTGAAAATTATAATTATCAATAAACCCAATCATTTTAAAATAAAATTATAAAATTATATACCAAAACCATTTAACATTGAAAAGAGATCCATAAATTAAATTAAATCACCAAGACTCAAACATTACAATTCTGTCACCTCCCCTTCACCCAATATCTCAGTGATTATATCCATGAATTAATGAATAAATAATGGGAGTATGAGGGATAAAAGACATGATTAAATAAATATATAGGAAGAAAAATGGAGCAAAAAATTCCCAAATTCTTGTAAGCAGATCCTCATCCTTCCTTCTATCCAATAGTCTCCAAATTTTATCTCTGATGTTTCGATACTTCTATTTCGCAGCAAAATTCCCATTTTTTAGGTACAAATACAAACCTCGTGCTTCTTCAGTATGTTATTTTAAAATATTCATTTATCTCTATGATATTTTTCAATTTTCTTTTTTATCCGTTCAATTCTGTTTTAAATCATGAGTGGTCCACCAATTTACACATTTTTTAAGACAGCATCAACCACGTAAATTTGCATGAGACCCTCATTAAATGTTCCCTTATTTTTTCAGGATAATTGGGGGTGTATCATGAAATAACATACTGATATTTGGCATTATAGATTCACTACATTGATTCCTTACGACTTAGAAAGAAGAACTACAATGTATCATATTTTTTATTTGTTTGGGAGATGGTGAAACCCACTACTCAAAGATCATACCCTCTTGTTATATTCTATTATTTTATATTGTACACTAGAAATATGAGTTCCTCCATGGATTCTTTAATACATCCATTCTGTAACCTTGGTTGGAAAATTTTACCCTTAAAACTTCATCATTTCCCTTTTGAATGCCTCCATAGGGAAGTATCACTCATGTAGTGCAACATAAACTTTGTATAGTTCTCATTTCTGTTGATATGGGGTAGTGAGGCACCCATGGTGTTGCACCCTTAAACACTTCAAAAAATCTCTTTTTCGGTTAAGAAACCCTCTATATCATAAGCTTCCCCTATGTGGTGATGCTCTACTCATCCTTGTCGAGCCCAAGGCACAGTGTAACTTCAATGGAAGATGGATTCTTCACAAATCATATTGCATTCTCAATGGATGAATGAAGCTCTAATTTAACTTTTAGGTCCATGTTCCTCATCTATCTAGTGTCATGGGGTTCATCTATGGCACCTGAGATCATTCATGGAGATAATAATCTTTATAAATCATAATTTGGCTTCAACCCAAGCTATCCCGATGGGGAACATGGTGTTTCAAGAAGTTTACAGATGGAAGAAGGTGATATCGATTGCTGGAAGGTGGTAATGAGGGGGTGTATAAGTACAGGGGGAGTAGAACAAAGGTGGTATGGTTCTATTTTGGTAAGTGATTAATAGTTGTTGCATCACTCTCCATCCCACATAAAATATTGGAACCGCCTGAAGATTCCATATAGGAAATACCCTCCCATCCACTCAAAAGAAACCTTGTATGGGGACGGGCTCACGCTATACTCACACACACATACATTTCCCATTATGATATGCATTGGCACTTGGGCCTTAAAACACACCCTACATGTTCTCCTCCTCGCAAAGCATTGTTTCCACTCTTCCTCATGGAAGGCATTTCCTGAAGAGATAGTTGTTTTTAGGCCCATTGGGGCTAACTAAGAAGCTTGTTTCCCCCTTTGGATTTAGTTCTAGTCAAGTTGGACAATTGTTTACCTATAAATAAATTCATTAACATAATGATTTTCCACAAATATTTATTAAATAAAATAAATCTTCTAAATTAATACATTTATTTGTTTTTATCCAAATTATATCTTCAATTACATGTTCATACATTTAATATAAACAATTAATTACATTTTAAAAAACAATAAAGACAATTAAATTATTCATTAATTTTTAAATAGACTTTTCGAAACAACTATATCAAGTACCTCTTAACACAAACCATGATTGTCCTCAATCATTGAATCCCAACATTGAATTATATAGAAACACCATGTTGTCAATATTTAAATCTCAATAACAATGAATAAAATCATTTCCAATGTCAAACAAAAAATTTAAACTTCCAAATAAAACAATAATTCAACTTCAATTTCTTTAAAGAAACAATCAATCTATGTATGTGTGTCACTTTATACCCTTTGAAAAATAGTACATATTTCCTTTCACTCATTTAATCATATCACTCTATTATTATTAAACATGTCATTTCATGATCTATCTGAAAGTGAATTATTTTTTCCCATAAATAATGATAAAATTCAAGTAGTTTTATACTTATATAATGAATAAAAGCACCATTCCATAACCTTGAAAATTAACTAATTTTTAAAAATTATAAAGAAAAAATCCACTAAAAATCAAGAGGACATTTCAATTAATTAATTAATGAATACCATGATTAAGGTCGGTATGTATTGATGTTAAACACATTAAATCTCAAAATAGAAGGTTTAACTCAAAAAAATAATATATGACATCAAAAGTAAAAAAATAGGAATATCCCTTATAATAGTGTAAACTCCAAATTTCCACGATCAAAGTAAAAAACATGAACAATTAAAGAAAAATGAATTAATTTCAAATTCTTGAATTTATTTACTCTTTTAATTTCCTTCTAAAAAAATTTAGATGCTATTGTTCTATGTACATTTTTGGAAATTTATGCATGGAACAAATCTACCATCCACCATCAAACCAAATGTGATAAAAATACTTGTTCTAGTAATAGTTTTTTCATTTTCCCAAGCCACAACTGATTTTTTTTAATTATTTTAATAATGGAAAACAATCAACGTACAATGGATAAATCCAAAACATTTCTAAATACCAAATTAAAAAAACCACACTTTTTATATACAATTTTGTGCATCCCTTTCACTATTAATTCCCACACCATTGCACTTCAACTTTAAAATATCATGAAAATTCAAAGAGTAGGGTAGGAATGGATATAAGTGGATTGAAGTGTGGCCCATTCCAAAAAAGTTCATTATTAGTCTCTAAGATCTAAACAAGGATAACAGAAAAAAGTGGTATAATGATAAGGTCCTATTAATAAAAAAATTCATTAAACATATTAAATGTTTTTTCATAGACATAGATTTCAAAATTTAAAATTCAAGTTCTTTTATGTGACATGACCCAATATCTCCTAAGAAATATTCTAAAGATAATATATAATGTATTATGTCGAAAAATCCTTTGGGGTAATGAATCATATACATTTTCAAAGTCACTAATGACATGTTTAATAATATAAGATATGTTCACAAAAATTTCAGATATAAAAGTATGAAAATTGTTAATGAAATTTAATTTACATGAATAAACCAATTACCTCAATTTATGATTCATCAATTCAATATCTATACTTCACAATAATCATTAAATTCTCAATTTTACCCATTCAATATCATTATCTTAGAAATATAATACATGGCATTACAGGATTCCTAATAAACTTATATCTCATGGGTATGATAAGTAAACAAATAATCATAACTGTGGGATTCAATTTATAGATTAAATTTAGTTCAAATATTATTTTTACAAAACTTAAAGGGAGTTAAAAGATAAATAATCTGATAATAGACTCAAAATTCTATATCAAACTACTTTTTTAATTATATTCCTTCTTGGGTTGTCTAGTTACATGCATCCATAATGGTCCTATAGAAATAAAACAACTCAAAACATTGTAAAAATCATTTCATTGAAGATAAAATGGGTAAATGGAGAATAAGATATATCCTAAACTCATAAATCATATGAAAGAATTAAAATATGGGATTCCTCTAAGAATCTTAATTGGTTAACATCATTTTCTCAACCAAACCTCAGGAAAAGTAATTTGTAGATGGTTTATATAATTTTTATATCCTCCACTTGTTCTATAGGTAAAATAAAATGTAACTTTTTTATCCCTTTCCAATAAATAGTTAATGTTTTTACTTTTTGTTCATTAGAATTTTTATTTCATTCATCATAACAGGTTTTCCAATTCCTTTAATTTTTATCCAATATCAATTGGTTTTTCCTAAAAAATATTTAATATTTGTTGAAAGTCAGGGTAATATTATAATCCTCACCACTATGTTTCCATTAAAACCAATTCCCCTTTACAACATAGGTAACATATTGTTCTAGAATCTAAAAAAAATACAATGGTGCTACATATATTGTCTCGGGTTGTTTTCCCTGAGATCTTAAACATTGATTATCACTAAGACTATATGTGTTCCTTTTTTCCTTCTTGATAATAAAAATATAGACCAATAAAAAAAATTATTTTTGTTAATTCTTACCATAAAAACAAAACACCCTTGAAATTTGGTTCTTCAGGATTGGTTCATGAGCTATCTAGATTTGTGTTGTTGTTTTTTAGCAACAATCCATTCCATACATTCAAAAAATGGTTACGGCCTAATTTTCATTTTATTCTCTTAAAATAATACAGATGATATCCCCTAAGTTTTCTTGGACCATATATCCCTAATATTGGTTTTCAAATATTCACTTTTAAATAAAACTAGTATATTTGAAATGAATTTTGTAAAGATTTACCCTATTCATAACAACCTTTTATCCCATTTGTCTGAGAAGATTCCTCATTGACCTATTTATCATTAGTGATGCCTTATCTAGAAATTTTCAACTCATGTGGTACTATTAAACATGTCAATCATGAATCGACTAGTTGTTATTCCTTTATAGCTAGTTCCATAATGAAATCATTTATAATCCATTAATGTTGTGCCTGTTTGATCATGTGTTTCCTAATCTCATCAAAATATGATTCTTTCTTCTTAATAAAAAATTTTTTATTTTATTTCAAAAATAATTTCTTGGGTTGATTGAATCCTCCATAATCATCATAATCCAATTAATTATATTATTCAACCTCCAACAATAAACTATTTAATAAATCAAGTGTAATAAATTTCTCAAACTAAAAATCATAGTCACCAATTTGTTTTATAATATCATGTTATGTGGTATTATAAATATAAAGAATATTTCATAAGGGTGTTAATTAATATATATTACTTGAATATTCAAATGGATAAATAAATTATTCATGGTAAATTTCAAATAGGAACTACATACTGAATGGGTTCTTCTTGGAGTTAAGAATATTGAGGTGAACCTCTCTATCTCCAAGATCCATAGTAAGGGTTCCATTGTGAACATTTATGATCATTTTGGACATATTTAGTAATGTTATTCGTAAAATAATCTATTACTATCCTGATTATTTTTCTTCGTTGATGGTAGGAACCTAAAATCCTAGTAGAAAAAACATTCTTTTAACTTACCCAAACATATCTTCCAAAACCCTGAGTGGAAAAAAATAGACATTTTTACAATTTGGAAACATAATATATGGGTTCTAATTATCTTATTTTAAAATAATAATAAAAATTAGTGATATAAGACATTTTCAAAATCACCATGAAAACACAACTAATTATAAAATTTTAAAGAACAAATAGATTAGAAAATAGAAAATGTTGATGGATCGTGAAATTTTTTAGGAAATATTTGTTTTATCATGGTTGAGACACTCCATAAATAATTAATTATATCATTACCATAATGAATATTTATTTTGGTACATATATCCTTGATAAATTTGTATTTCTTGAGAATTTAGTGGATAATATCCAAGAGATGGATGTTAATTTAAATCTTCTGAATGGTTTTTTTGATCTCCCTTTGATTTTTATCTTCTTAAAGACTCATTGAATCAGTGAACGTAGAAGGGATTTTAGTGAGAAATCCTTATTATCCCTTTGTTTCTTTTTTAATGGTGTTTTGTATCATTTCTTTATATACCTTTTTTTTCTACTTTTGGTTGGTTGGGTTGTTCTTCAAGAGTCTTTCGGAAATTTTCATACATACTTAATTTTTGTTCATATTGATCTTACTTGGTTTTAGGTGTCTTAATATCAGTTCCCCACATTTTAATTATCATTCATAAAATTTCCTTAGGATTTTGGATGGTTTGGGATAGAATTTACCAGGATTTTTTGGACTGCATCTTTATTATACTCAAAGTTACTCAAAAATATAAACATTATATTTTTCAATTCCTATAACTATTCTCATTATTATCATTCATCTAATGGTTAAATTTTTGAGGGATTCCCATAGTAATTTTATTTAATATGGGTTGGATGATAATGAAAATTTGGTAAGGATTCTCATGCATCTATTAGAAAGTATAATGGTTATAAGGTTTCTATTTGAAATGGGGTTATTTCGGTATTGGTTGGGAAAGTGGGTATAGTATAATTATGAGGATTTCCTAATCCATGTTGAGATATTAAAATTTATATCCATGACTAATTCTATTGAATTTTCTTTGATGGAATTCAACTACATAACTCTTCCAATAGCTTTTATCTTGGAACAGTGATCAGAAATGTTTTTGGGTGGGAACATAAACCACATACCCATGGTAGGGATATTTTTTCACTCTCTTACTTCATATCCTTCTATCTGACTAGAATTATTTATATTTCATTCTTAGTTTAAAATAGATTTTATGATTTTTACTTCCTAATCTACTGAACACTTCTCATACATGTTCCTTGTGTTCACAAATATGGGGAATTATTTGTTATTTTATCAATCAAGATCCATGATTCTATAGGTGATTTTTATTAATCAAAGATCATATAGATGATACATCTAAGAGGTACACCCCATTTTCTAGAATTCCTTGTTATAATAAGGCTATAAATTGGTGTCCTTACTTTTCTTAAATAAGGAATCATGCATATAGTTTCTTCAATTGAATCCAATAATCATTGAGGGTTTCTTAGATTGATTATTATATACCATAGATATACTTAATTATTACTGTGCTCCAAGAGGTTGGAAGAATATTTTCTTGAATATTTTTTGGACATCATCCTCATCATGAATCTCTCTATGTTTATATTTATATCACTACTTCTTATAAAATTCCTTAAGTGAAATGGAAAATTCCCACCACTTGACTTGGTCCTTAGTTACTCTTCTCAAATTTAAACTTGATCATACGAGACCAAATTCCTAAATTCTCATGTTAGGATATTTAGCTAAAAGGATATGATATTTTGGTAGCACTAGAATTATTTTAACACACAATTCAAATGCATTGCGATGGTCAGACATGTTTATCTATTTTTTATATATAAATTATAGGGCACAAATGTCACATAAATTTTTGTGTGGGTTTATTTTTATATTTGGTGGCTCAGAGTGAACACTTGATGTTTCACCCGAGTACTCAAGTTTGAATTTTTCAATGTTATTCAATAGATTAATATTCCCAATCCTACTTGTAAAATCATATCTATGTTAGTATCAAAATATATTGTTCCATATTTTATGTCCTTTTAATGAAATTATGGGATATATTAGCACTAACTCCCTCTAAGAAATTACATTTTTTGATTCATAGTAATCATGGGTTGTGGGGAATGATACATAATTTTTACTAGGGGTGTATTGGTAATAGTAACCAAATTCATCACCAAGGATTATTTCTCTAAACAAGTTTTTGTGATGAAAATTTATTATGTAGATCAAGATTTATATGACTATTAAGAAATAGAAAAATTATTTTGAAAATTTAATATCGGAGAAAAGTGACAACGTTTCATGTTTATCATTTCTTAGGTAATTCAATAATTTTATTTTAAAAATAAATATCAAATATTATTTCATTGATAAAATGAATGGTTCTAAAAGTGTTTCAGAGTTCTCACCCCAAATAAAGTTTGATGATGAAGTGTATTATCTTTAAAATTTACTTATTTTTAATAATGATACTTATAATTATTGAAAGCTATAATGACACTTCTTTTAATCACATAGGAAATAACTAAAAAAGTATTGAAATTCCAATGAATTTAAATTAGAAAACTACTTCATCCTCAGAAGTTTAGAAATCACTAAACACTCTCCACTTGATTCTAAGTAATTCATTCAATACTATTTAAAATAAATTGGATAATGAAAGGATATCTTAACCAAGGAAATAAATAAAATAAAAAATTAATCCTCAACACAATCATAGTCAAATCAATTTATAAAATTAAATATTAAAAAATATTTAACTAAAAAAACAAATTTGGAATATTGAATACAATATCATTGGCTCGAGCATTATAATTGGGCCACCTCTCCTTCACCCAATCACTAAATTACTCTACCACTTAATTAGATTACAATTAATTGGGTCAGTAGGGTTATAAATTATAAAGCAATAAGAATATAAGAAGAATAATGAAGTAGAAAATTCCAAAATTGTAGCTGGTTGATCCTCCTCCTTCCTTCTTTCTCATAGTCTCCATGTGTTTTCTCTAAATATTTTCCACTTATTTTTACAGAAAAATATCCCATTTCATAGAAAAAAAATAATCCCAAATAATTATTTAGAATCTTATTTCAAAATATTCTTTATATATCATGTATATTTCTCTTATTCCTATTTCATTCGTTGAATTGTGTTTGAAATCATGATTGGTCATCCAATTATCCCTATTATTTAAGACTTTATTAACCTCCATTAATATGTATGATACCCTCTTTAAGTTTTTATTTATTTTTATGTTAGACTTAGAGGGTATCTCAAAATAATCCATTGATATTGGGTAGTCTAAATTCAATTGATGGATGCACTATATTGTTGACAAAACATCTACATTGTAGCCAATTTCTTTTCTGCATGGGCGGATGTGTATCCCACTGCTCTATAACGATAACCTCTCCTTATCTTATTTCTTCAAAGAAAACTTCCAATATGATTTCCTACATGGGACCATGTAGACCATCATAGTGCAGCCATATTTGGCCACATATCCCCTTAAAACTTTATCACTTCCCATTTGAATGTCTCCCAAGGGTATTTCCACTCCTAAGGTAAAACATCTTCCTTTTGCAGTTCTCTTCTTCATCGTTATGGGGGTGTGAAGAACCCATTATAAATCTCCATTCACCTTTTAAAACCCAATATACTATTGGAATGAAACCCTTAATGGTGCAGGATTATCCTCCAAGACACAACACTCCTTCTCCTTGGTGATTCCACAATATAGTGTGGGTGCAACGACATAGGGATGCTTCTTAAATCATTTGTACTTCTCAGTGTACAAATGCAACTCCTTTCTACCATAAAGTATTTTTTCCTCATATTTCAGGATTCATGGTGGTATTTTGAGGTACTCGAGACCATCCACGGTGTTCCTAAGCTTCGGCAGAGTAAATTCATCTTGATCCCAAGATCTCTTGGTAGAGGCCATAATGTCTCCGCTGTGTTTTATATGGTCAAAAGCAACATCAAGTAGTGGAAGGATATATCGAGGGGTTTTCTGAGTGTGGGGGATCATAAATAAGGCATTCCAATTCCATTTTGGAAAGTGATTAATAGTGTTATCATTAATCATCATCTGACCTCTAACATTGGCATACTCCAGTCTTTCTATATAAAAAATAACCTCTAATCCATAGACCAAATTCTTATTTTAGGTATGGGCTCCCTCTACACTCACACACACAAACATGGCCCATGCAAACATACATGGACCCACATGACTTATCTCACACCTAGCATTTACTCCCCTATACATAGAATGATCTCCACCCTGTCGATTAGTAGGCCTTCCTTGAAGGTATGGTTGGTCGACTGGCCCATGTTAGGTTAGCTAAGATGCTTGTGGAACCTTTTGGATGAGGACTAGGTAAGTTGGCCCATTTTTTTACATAAAAATAATTTCAATCACATAATAATATTTCACAAAAAAATTATTATGTGGAATAATATAGCTAAATTTAATATTTTATTTATTTTTCTCCAAACTATTTATTCAATTGTAATTTCCCACATTTTTAATAAATAGTTAAATTCAAGGGAAAAAAATAAAAAATATAAATTCTTTATTTACATTTTAAAAAAATTACTATTAAAATTTAGTGCATCATGGTCCTTAGTAGTGAAAACAATACAAAGGGGTATATTATTGAGGCCAAGCCCATTGTTGAGAAATTTTGAAATATGATGATATTGAGGGATATTGTTGAAGAACTAAGACAAATATATGACTATTCTATGATTTAAGAAGTTCCTTTAGAATATATAGATTATATATAGATTTTATTTTGTAGTTTGTTGAAGTTTATATGGTCAATGGGGTGGATTTTGATGTAAATTCATAATTAATATTCATAATCTAATGTGGACTATAGATATTTGGAGTTTTTGAGATTTATTTAACTAGCTTGGAATTAGAGTAAATTTTTTATTTTATTACTAAACAATAAATGGATAAGTATTAACTCGCTTAAAGGAATCCATGTAAGGTTATTCCATGTGAATTGATGTAATGGAAACAAAAACGTATGTGTATCTATGAAATAGGATTTACATCTATGATCGTTGTAAGGGAATCTAGCATCATCTGTGTCGATCGATATAGGAGGATTTTAAAATTTTAATGGAATCCAAGTCACATATATATATTAACATAAGACTGATGGTAGATGTATGTGAATCCATGTAAGCATGAAAATCAATATAATAGGATTAAAAACACATATAGGGATCCAAATAAGGATATTGATATCCTTACATCACATATAAATTAGTTGAAGTATCTTAACTTTATATATTCAAAAGAAATGGTTGAATATTTTAATAAATGGTGAATTATTATTCATGAAAGTAAATATAAAAATTAATTATCGGGATTGTTATTATTATATAATAATTTATTCGTGGAATTTTGTGTTGCATTCCTTATAATATAAATATCATGTTGTTTAGTTCAACCATGATTCAATCTACAAACAGATGGTAATGAAGGTGGAAGGAAACCCAATATAAAATAATTAATTTTTCCATGATTGAATACAAAATAATAGTAGTGGTTGGCAGCCACATTATATTCATATATTTATCATATGAATTTCCACATGGAATTTTAAAGAGGAGATACCATTAAGGGTATCAGACTGTGGCTTCAATGAATTTAAATTCATACATCTATAAATATTTTATTTTAGAGATAAAATTTTAAAAATTAGAAAATTGAGGGAATATAATTCCAAATGTTTTGTGAATAAATATAAGAAGATAAATTGAGTGAGAAATTTACAACATAAAATTATAGCTAAACGTTCTGAAGAATAAAAAGTGTGAATTTTGTGAATCTCATAATAAATGGATATGAGTATAACGAGTTGTACGAGTAAATTTTTTTATAAGAACCTTGATCATTATGAATAAGTATACAACGATTGGAGTAATTTCATGTTTGGTTGTTAATGTAAATTAAAGAGGATTATTTCCTGTTCGTAATAATATAAGAAGAAGATGAACTCAAAATGCCTAAAAATGACAGTGAAGACTATTGGTTGAAGAAATATCACTTGTTACCAAAATATAAAATCATTATTAAGTAAAGTATACACTTGTGTGTAGGATTCATAAAATAATTTTCCATAGATGTTTTAAATATTATTTTCAACGATAATCCCAAATTGGTTGTACCTATAAATTAATTTTATTAGTTATTGTGATCTCAAAGGAATCCATATCACACTAGTGACTATATTTCTCACATTTAGTGGTTAACCATGTAAATAATTGTTCTATATATTTTGGTGTGTATTTGAAAGTGTATATAGATACAAAAAATAACTCTTATTAATTAGTGTTAATATTTTTTTAAAATAAAAATAAAAAAATAATTAAGATCGTGGATTCACCCCCTCCTCCTGTAATATATCAAAGATCTTACAATTTGTTTCACATTCTATAACTTTATACCCTTCTACTAGTAGAACCTCCTGAACTCCATGGTCCAACATTTCCCACTAATGTCAGACCCCAAAGATTTTTTTTACATCAAATATTTTTCTATACCATGAATTCCCATAAAAAAGGTTCTAAATACTTTTTATTTTTTAATAATGAACACAAACCTTACATATTGCATCATCGATGAAGAAGACATATAATAGTGAAATTTAAGAGAACGGATCAAATTTAATCCCCATATGTACATATGAACCAATTCTAGCTTCTGGTCCTTGGATGTCGTAACTTCTATTTAGAATGACACCTTCCACTGCTATTCAAGGACATATTATTCATATGTCTCATTCTCTTTGATTATGATATTCAAAATTTCTTTATTAGGTAATACTTTCATCCCTTTTACATAGGTTAACAAGTATTTAATGCCATAACTTTACGAAAGTAATTTTTTGGGAATGAATTTCCCCATTCAAAACTCCCATTCTGTAGAATATTCTATCTTACACACCTTTGACCACAACCATGGAACCATGTGTGACTTTCCAGGCTCTACTCACAAAAAAATTTTTATAAAAACTCACATTATATAGATTTCCTACCTAAATAAAGTCATTATTTAACACTAGTATTTTCCTATCCCTTATGACTCATGTAAAATTACATTTTGGGTTCCTATAAAAGCATCACCCTTTCCCAAATTCTAGATAGATTTATCATACCCAAGATGAACCCTATTAAACCTTTAAGAAGTATAATTTCAATTAATACTTCTCTTTGGTTTAGAGTGAAACAAATATTTATACTCTATAATCATCAAACACTAGGTAATTTTAATATTAAATCCATTCCATTACTTATTAATATTAATCAATTAGAATATTTAGATTCATATTCACTATAATAATATTAATTAATTTTATTATAAAATTATTCCTTATAATGTTTTATTTAGAAGATTAATTTTATAATATTGAAATCTCAATTTTACAAAATTAAATTCATTTTTTATATAATCATGGAAAAATTAGATTAGGTGGTTTTTTAATTTTCTAAAATGTCTTATTTTTTGAATAAATAATAAAAATTACTTATTTTTACTAAAGATGATCTTTTATTTTATGAATTTATGAAGTAATTTTTTTTTAAAAATGGTTTAATTCTAAAAGTTTTTTATTTATATTATGAATAATATAATTAAATTAATTTACATAATTTTTATCTTGGATATTAATTTAAAAATCCTTTTTATACATAGAAATCCATTTTATATGGAAAAATGTTTTTCGCCACATTTCTCATGTTTAATTTAAATTAATTTTTGAATCTTCTATAAATTGAATTTGATAAAATGGATTAAATATTTTTAATAATAATAAATAATATTTGTTACTGAGTTCAAATTAATTTTTGGCCATAATGAATAGTAAAATCATTTAAAATTTGTTACTATGATTAAGGTTAAAATGAGTTTGATGTGGGTTTAACTAATAAGACAATTGTTTAAAAGATATAATAATTTATTTAAATCATTTTTATGTCCATATTTAGACCCTATATGATATCATATTTTGAAATTTTGGATTTTGAGAATTTTCTCTTGAGTAATAATTTAATACATTTTAATCCATTCTGAAATTCCTAATGTGTTCCATCCCCAACACGTATAAGGACACCCACTATTTTATCCTCTCCAAAAATCAATAGAAAATTATTTAATTTAATATCTACAAAAATATATTAATAACCTCCATATATTTGTATTATAGTCCTTTTTCGTCATAATATCAACATTAGTGTTCTTAATGTGTAAATAAAAATAATTTTTATGAAGAAGATGTATAATTCTTAATTGAGCATTGTTATTTTTTTTATTCATCTAAATCCTTCCAATATTCATCAAACATTGTGAAATAATATATATATATATATTCTAGATATTTATTTTTTATTATTTGGATGGAATGACTTATATCTATGTCCTCTTCCATCGAATTGGGAATGAAACCATTGTTTGTGTGTATGGAGAAGTACCACCTCATGAACTGGAGAAATATTTTTCTATAACTATCTCTAACAAAATGTTATAATGATATATTTAACGTATATATATATATAATATTATATTCATGACATTTTTATAAATCGTTGAAGAAAATATATCATCATTTTTTAACATTCTAACATTTAAAAATGATAACCTTGTTCATGTGTACATGTAGATTACCACCTCCATGAAGCAATGTGATCCACCTTTCATCACTGAATCAGAAGGTATATATATGTATGTTTATAAAGAGCTAATATGAAATTTAGAATATAATAATATTTTTTTAAAAATAAAATTATACTTATCTTCTTTCCTTCATGTTCATTGGAAAATGGAAATGTCACTCTTGTGTACATATGACCTAATGTCTCCTTGATTGTAACGTAATTCACCTTTAATAACCTTGATTAATGTTTGGTTCTAAATGTGTAATTAATATATTAAATTAAAATTATTTCATGATGGATATTATATATATTATGTATTAATGACCACTTTTACCACATTCGACATACCGGATTCATTTTGAAATTATGAATGGAACAACCTCAAAACACCCAATGTTGACTTAACCGATTAAATAATTAAATATTACATTTAAAAATGAAAAAAATAGGTTTATAATAAGTTATTTAAAATGATAAATTTTCTTAAGAAATAAAATAGTTGATAAAACTTATTAATACAAGATATATAGACCATATGTTATATTTCAGACTCCTGGTAAGGGTCGTTTTACCATAAAACTGCATTTTAATTGTTTTAAAGAATTATCTTCTAAAGATGACACTTTTATGTCCATAATATTTAAATTATTTTATGGATAAATTTATATTTAAATTAATATATTATAATGTAAATTTTAAGTCAATTTTCTCTTTTTTTGAATGGTTTTCAGACAGAATCATTTTATGAATTCTATTCAAAATGATTTGACTTCATTTACAAAAGGAAAAAACGAATGCTCCATTTTAATGTATACAACACTGAAATATTTTCTCACTTCCATGGAGTATGTTTTATGTCTAAATTATATAATAATATTCAATGTTTTATTCAAATAAAAACCTTATTTCCCTCTTTTCAATGTATTTTAGTTTTGAAAATTGGGTTTTTAAGGAAATGGATTTATCAATATCTACAAATTTATTTCTTATGGGTTTAGAAGTATATTTTTATGATTTTGATTATTAAAATGAAATATTTATTTTTTTTGATGAATTTAATGTTCCTTGGAATTTTTTTGTTAATTATAGGTGGGCCTGATGTATCCTTGATGATAGGTGAACCTAGTTTATCTCTTTAATATTTTGGGTAATGATTATGCTTTCTATAGAATTATATTAGAATTTGATTGTGTAGGTTATTAAATGTGTAGGGGTTATTGTAAGGGTTATATGAAGATGATTTCCTAAAGAACATAAATTAATTTTTTTATTCTTTTTAATGAACTTTTATATAAATATTTTGATTTCATAAGGTAATGTCATGTGTTAAAGGAAAGATGATTCCCTTCAAGAGTAAAAATATATGTTTTTAAGAAATTGTTTTTCATGGGTTTTCATGTTTTTTAAGAAAACCTCATAAATATTAATTTTCCTTTATATTTTTTATAATGTATTTTATGAAGATATTTGGGTAGTAATTGATGATTTATTTTTTTAGTAAATGATAATATGAGCTCAAATTTTATTATATTAAAGGAAAAATCTCTTTTATGATCACATGATTTTTAAATGTAATTATGGGTTACATAATTTTTTTATACATCATTTACTAATATTTTTTTTGTTCTCGTATCTTATTTTAAAATTCTATTCCTAGAATTTTAGGATTATTAGGAATAATGATGAAGTTAGGCAGAAAATCATGTTTATTTTTCATGAAAAAAATTGTTTCATTTTAAATGATTGGTATTGTTAAAAAAATGGACACTAAGAGGAAGTTTCTAAATTTTAATGCATGGGTTTGTCATGTAAGATTTATAAATTAAATATATAAAACTCTAAACCTAAAAAATTTCATCTGGAATTCAACAAAATGAATTCTTGTCTAAAAAAGAAATTATATATTGAATAAGGATTGGTTCTTTATATTTAGTATCATATCAGGGTTTTAATAATTTTAGAGGATTGGATAATACAATTACCCTTAGTAGAGTATAATTTATTATTATCATGATATAGAATTTAAAGTCTACTATGTTTATTCATCTAAACCCGGTCTATTCAAAATTATATTCTGATGTTCATGTTTCCTACAACAATAAAAAAAAGAGATCTAGGAGACAGGAAAATGGGAAACACTAATCGAGGAAATTTGAATGTATGAAAATCAACGATCCAACTTGTGATAAGTCAGGTAAAAATTACCCTAGTTAATTTATTATCAAATTTGTGAAGTGTTTCTGATTTCGAATGTTTAGACATTTGGATAATGACTGTAAATGAATGTATCATAGTAATCATATGACAAATAATGAAATAATGGGAGTATGTTTTTTAATTATATTGAAATGGGAAATTATCCATGTACTTTTCAAAATATAGGAATAAAAAATGGTAGACTTCAATATCACACGAAAAAACGTGGGTCGAAATCCTTTTGGATTACTTCAGCTGATATTAGACCACTTATCTATGTTTTGTCATGTACATTAAATTTTTATTCAGATTTTTCAAATGACTTTTTTGATATAAGGTTGACACATTATTTCATTTTCATGAATTTTTCAGGTAAATTATTAATTTCTCCTCAATAAATAAATCCTTAAATGTTCATAATATTATCAAGGCTAGTATTTAAAAAAAGAAATTATAATAATCTTCACGTTATCAAAATTATAAGGGGTTTACCTAAAAATATTATTGTTTTTTACCATATATTTTTTAACATTATTATTGGTACGTATTTGATTTATATTTATCATTCTAATATTGATTGCATAGAAAAATGTGTTTTTTCTAGAATTTTTTTAGTTGTTATACTGATTGAATGTTAATTTTTTTTAATAAATCACTTGTTTGGAAAAAGTTGGAAACACAAAGGTTTAAGATAAAAACAAAAAATAGAATAATTAATAAATATAATAATTATAAAATTTAGATAATATACAAAAATGAATTCATACTATTGATAAAACATGGAGAATAAGAGAAATTGATTAATGAGGGAAATCAAATTTATCATTCACATATAGTTTAGAAAAAGGAGATTGTTCAAAATGGTGATGTTCATATAGTAAATGAATATGTAGATGTTTTTATTGATGATTTACCTAGTATAATACTTGATTTATAGATTTAATTTTTTTATTAATTAGTACTTGATTCAATGAAAATATCAAAACATCCTTATCAAATTCCTCAAGAAGAAATTTTCAAAATGAAAAATCAGTTTCAAGAGTTTTTTATTAGAGCTTCATTCATCCCATCACTCATGCATGGGGTGATCCTATTTTATTTTTAATAAAATAATAATGGTTCAATGATGATTTTTATTTATTATAGATACCCTAATAACATAACTCATTTGAAAATGTTTTTTCCCTATATAGATGATTTTTTTATCATCTCTAAGGAGATCATTATTTTTCGAAGATTGATCTTAGGTTATAGTACCATCAATTGAAGTTAATAAGGTATGATATTACAAAGTCAGTATTCTATACTATATTTTAGGATTATGATTTTTTGGTTCTGCCATTTGGGTTGTCTAATACAGCAGTTTAATTAATGGATCTTATTAATTGATTTTTCTCTAACTATTTCAATAACTTTTCAGTTTTGTTTATGGATGATATTTTTTTATATTCTAACATTAATTAGTATCAATAAAAGACATATAAACTATTCTAAAATACCTCAAAATGATATATAAATAGTTTTCTAAATGTAAATTTTGGTTTTAGTAGATATCATTCCCTACTAACATGGATTCATAGGATAGAAGAATTGTTTTAACATGATAAAACCAAAGTGGTTGTATAACTATGAAGATTAAAAAATGTCACATATATTTGTATCATTCCAGGATTATTGGTTAACTATGAGTGGGTTTTTGAAATATATTCTTTATTATCTATCCCACTAACTATGATAATAAGAAAATTAAATAAATTAATCTAGATGAAAGAGTGTGATGATTGTTTCTACAAATTGAAATGAATATTGGTAAATTCTCTAGTTTTATCTCTACCATAAAAAACTGGTGAATTGTTTTAAATATATAAATGTGTATTTGAATGGAATTGGTTGTGTTATTTTGTATAATTTTCATGTAATTTATTATGGTTCATAGAAATTGAAACCTCATCAGATTAATTTTCCAACACATGATCTTAAAATATTTTTTAAGGTTTTTTCATTAAAAAATTTTTTGGAATCATTTATATGGATTGAAATGTGAAATATATATTGATCATAAATATTTGATGTGTATATACACCCCAACAAAGTTTGACATGAGGTAGATAAAATCGATATAACTGATAAAGGATTATGATTTCACTTTTCATTACAATAAAAAAAATAAAAAAAACTATTCAGTGATTTATGTTGTAAGGATAGTTCATTGTTAACAATGTTAGATTTGGAATGTGATCCTTTGGTAAATTATTTAATGAATTATAGACTACAAATATTTTATGTGTGAACCTCTTATATTTTTCATTAGGTTTCAATGTAGTCATTATTTTTAGAAATAATTAATCCATCTGAGAAGGAAGTCCAATATTTTCAAGAAATGGTGGAACTAGTAATGAAAGGTATGTTTCCTTAATTTAACATTGAAAAGGAAGGTATTTTGGGATTTTTAAAAATTATATTTGTTCAACTTATCTCCCAATAAAAATAGAATGATTACAGCTCATGAATCTCATATTTTTATTCAATATATTCGTACAATGATGTATAGAGACCTCGAGAGTATTAATGGTGGGACAGAATGAAGAAATATATGGAATAGTTTTCTAAAACAATTATTTTTCAACAGGTCAAATATGAATAAAATTTTCTATATAGAATGATTTATAATTTTGAAATTCTATAGTGTAAATGTGAAATTATATCCATGGATTTTATGGTAGTATTTTAAAATACATATCAAGTTATTAATGTTATTTTTTTATTGTTGATCGATTAACTAGATCTACTCATTTCCATCATATTCAAGATATAATGACTTGAAAACATATTTCATCATTATATCTGAAGGGGGTGATTATGTTACAGGGTGTCCCACTCTCTATTTTATTTTTTCATGATCCCATGTTTAGCTCAAATGTTTTTAAAAGTCTTCATAAGCCATTTGGTTCTAAATTAAATTTTATTATGGTTTTTCATCCTCTTACTGGTACAAATCAAAAGAGAAATATTATTAATTTTTATAGAATGATGTGTTATTCATCAATTGATTACTAGTTATTTTGGAATAAATATAATTAATTTGTTTAATTTTATTTTTAAAATAGTTTTCATTCATTTTAATGATAGCACCCGTTATGAAATTATATGGAAAGTGGTGTCAGACAATTCCATGTTGGGATGAAGTTGGAGAAAGTATTTTTTGCGACCATATTTCATAGAATAAATGTTTGATAATTTCATAATGATTTGGAAACATATGATGATTTATAATAGTGTGTATAAAAGTTAAATAGATTACCGAAGTAAGTATATTTCATTTGAAGTGTGTGATGATTTTTTACTTAATGTATATTCATGAAAATGTATTATTCATTTTGAAAAAAAATAGAATCTAATTCTACAGTTCCTTATAAAATTTCATATTATATTAAAGATTTAATATTTTTCTAAATAAGTCTTATTACTTCCATTTTTATCACAGGTACATGATGTGTTTCATGCTTCATTATTAAGAAAATTTGTGTCGGATACATCTCGTGTTTTGAGCCTTGAATTAGTAATGCTGGAAGAGAAAAATTCTTATAAGGAGGATCACATTCATATTCTTCACCACAAAGGGAATTATTATGGAATAAGGGGATTCACCAGGCTGATATTTTTCGGAAAAACCATATTATTTTCAATAAAACATGTGAATTATAAAATTATATAATATGAATATATCAAAACATTTATAAATATTAAATAAAATATTGAGGATGTAATTTAAAATATTTATAAGATTGTGTCCAAATAGTTAATGTTTTTTTGTAAATAAGTTTCATTACATATTAATATTAATTAATTATATTATGTATATTTATATTCATTCTAATAATATTAAGTCATTTTTCAATAAAATTCGTCTCTATAAGGTTTTATTGGAAAACAAAATTTCAAAATTTTAAAATATGAATTAAAAAAATGAACTTCAATTTTGATATCAAAATTTCAAAATTATCTAAATTAAAGGCTCTAATAATATTCTAAAAATTTCTATTTTACAAATTAGTAGTGTAAAATACTGATTTCTAGGTTCTTCAAAGAATCATATTAAAAGTTGACAACATAGTTTATTCCACATGTAAAGGTTCTTGTAAGGGTTCAATGAAGATGATGTTCCAAATCACCTACATGACTTTTCTATGATTGTTAAAGATTTATCAAGGAAATAATTTTTTAATAAGGTAATATATTTTTTAAGGATATATTATTCCATTTTGGCATAAAAAGATTGTTTTGAATAAAATACCTTTCATGGGTTCTCAATTATTTATGAAACCCTCATTATTCTAATTTTTCCCTTATACATTTCTTAAAAACTATACTATGAAAACCTTTGAGTAGTAAATTTTGTTTCATGTGTAAGTAAATGATGATTATATATCAATGTTTGTTATATTAAATGAAAAATATATTTTATGATATCATAGTTTTGATAATGTCTAATCGGTTCCTTTATTTGTTTTTATATTTCCCTTAAAAAGATATCTTTTTCTCACATCATGTTTTAAAAAAATTTACACAGGTTTTTAGAATGAGTAGATATAATGATGATATAAAGTTCAAAATCAATGACATTATTCCTTAAAATAAAATTTCTTTCAGTTTAAAATTATGCTATTGTGGAAAAAAGGGATACAAATATAATGTTTCTATCTTGTGATATATGGGGTTTTAACATAATATTTATAACATAATTATCTGTAACTCTGAAACTAATAATATTTGTTATGTATTTAAGAAAATGAAATAGAAAAAAAATCCTCTTATATAATCCAAAATTAAATTTTTTAATGCACTTCTAGAAGTATATATTATATAATTTTCTCTTGATTCACTATAGTCTTTATTCTAATGGAACTTCTTCCCATAATTCGAACACATGGGACTTCCTTATACTAATATACTATAACATTGAATTCATCTTCCATTTTATTTATTATGAATATATCATGTAATAAAATATACCCTTAATTATAAACTATATAAATTTATAATAGATTCTTAAATCCATTTCTAATTAATCACCTTAATCATAATAAGATCTAAAACATACATAAACACCAACTCAACATAACTTATTTTGTTGATCAACATTGTAAAAATCACATTACATGATTTTGGGAGTTATAAAACATATAACAGTGCTTAATCTAGATCCTAATATTCCTATGGATTTATTTCAACTAACTCTAGATCATGTTGAGTTTGTCGAAATGATCAACCATTGGATTTCTTTTCTACATTATCATACTAAATATCCTCTACAATATAAGTACTTTATTCATTCTTTTTGGATTCTCATATATACAGTTAAGTGACTTTATATGTTCTAATTTTTTTCACATCATTAATGTTATAAGGTTCATTCATATATAGTTAAATTTGAATCATCCCTAATTCTTTCTTATCTAAATGATCTCATTAATCTTTCTTCTTCACTTCTAGTTTTGTACCCATTAATGTAAGATGAAGATACCTCTATATTATATAATCCTTTATCTATATCTTAAAAAATAAAGATATTTTACCATAATACATATCTACTTAGATCTTACCCTCATCCAATTTCACTATATTAAAAATAAATGAACTCCCAATACATTTTGAAATAAATAAGAGGTACCAACAAATGATAAAAAAATTCTTTTACTACTATTAGGGTAGAATTATGTTATACAAATGAGTTCTAATACACCATTTCCTGAATCAGGTCATCTAAAATCGAAAACTGAAGCTCTAATACCACTTTCTAACCTCGATGAACCTTCTATTAGAATGTGAGCACCCAAAAATTATAGAAAATTATCACTGAACTAGAATAAAAAAATTGGAATAAACCAATGTTCAATAGTTACTAAAACATATAATTAAAACTACACCTAAGTCACCACACCAAGATGAATATGATCAATATAAATAAGAAATTATAAAATAAAATAAATGAAAGAATCAAAGTAAGAGAAATTTTTTTTTAATGTGGCTTAGATTTAGTCATTATCTGCGGGGTAATGTCAGAATAATTTTGTTATGAAATTAAATATGAATAAAATTGAAAAAATCATAGAATATATATTCCCACTCTACTAATTAACATAGAGATCCGGTGGTGAAACCTATTTCACCACCTTTTTATCTTTATGGAGGGAAATCCCACATGGATCCAATCTTTTTGGGTATACATTCACTCAATCAAATACATCCATTAACTTAACACGTATTTCAAGTGAATAGTGTGAGATTTCTTGAACTCTTTTAGTTTAATATTATATAAAATTAAAAATAAACTCTTACATATAACTATGAAAACTACATATAGTTCCTTTAAACCTCCACACTTCCCAACATTGATATTCATCCCTGTAGATTGTAATTTCTCACTTCTAGCTACATACTTATAAAATTCCTCCATCTAGAATTCTGAATGTTATCGATGTCACTCCACCATATCCACTGATTAAGAAAGTTATACATCTTCAACAACTACTTCCATAAACTCTATTTACATTTCTGAAAAATGGGTTCACATAGAAGACCTAAAACTAAATCCAAAAGAGGGTATTACAAAATGAAATAGCATGGAATTGTATCTTGAAAATTTATTTTATGTATCATTTGTGTGTATTCAAATTTTATTTGTTCGTAGTAAAAAACCATACCAAATTCACTTTAGGTATAAGTGGTGAGGAATAAGGGTGTAAATTACTAATTTAAACAATTCATAAATACTATTTTAAATTGATCTACTATGAATAAAATATATTAAAAGAAAAACTAAAACAATGATAATGATCAATATATAATTTTATTAAATGGAATTGATTTTTATGTTTGATCTAGTTGTTTTCAATTTTTTAAGAAAATAATTATTAACTAAAAATGTAAATTAGAATAATTCATTGATTGTATAATATTTGTTCCAAAAAAAATTATACCACATTTAGAATACAATTTGTTAATATGACTACCGATCCTAAATTATAATAATAATTATAATAACCACAAAAGAGAAGGAAATCAATAGTCACAAAACAATTACTGTAAAAATAATAAAAATAAGAAAAATGGATACAATAAAAAATCCATCAAATATAATTAAATTAATCAATCCCTTGACATAGTGTTATTATTATAAAAAATTGAATATGAATTCATTAATTGGGTAAGTTGAAACTAAATTGAGTTCATAATTTTCAATGGGACTCAATGATTGTTGTCCCAATTAATTTTCACCATCCATAACATTACATTATATGAAAATGATAATGATTTATATAGTAATAATCAAAATTATACAAAAAATATTTTATTAGAATGAATGTCTTTTTCTTTTATCATAATAGTATAACACAACTACAAATTTATAATCACTAGAAAGATTATGATTAAAAATGTAAAAAAATTCCTAGGAAGATTAAAAACACTATATAAAATTAAAAATAATATAATTGAAAATAAATATCAGTAAATAAAAAACCATAAGTTTAAATTTATATGCATTGTGTCCCATAGAACTATTATAGACATGAACTAAATGTAAAATTAAAATAGATTACTAAAAAATATTGAAATTTTATAAATGAACTACAAATAAACTTGATAGTAAATTTAGTGAAAAAGTTTAATATAAATAATAGGTATTGATATTACGTGTAAAATTATATCGGTATTAGAAATATGATAATTGGAATAGTAACTTAGTCATTAGAATTGTAACCAAACTGTTGGAAATGTATAAATTATCATTAGGGTAAATGATTATTTATCATATTAAATAATGGTTACCATTAATTAAATAAAGAAATATAAGTTTTAAAATATCATTTAATAATTAATCAATCAATGTTACATAATTTATTTAAATGTACATGTTTTTAAGAAATCTTATTTTATTTTATTCAAAAAAACAATCATTTTTATACTAGAACTAAATATTAATATTAACTAATTTATAAATTTCTATTATATAAATGGCTTTTAGTTTTTTAATCGACAAATTTAAATTTGATAAGTGTAAAACTTTTTTATTTGTTATGAATACTAAAATATTTCGGTGAATAGTAAAATATTGTATAAGTATTGTGTTTTATAAAAAAATTATATGAATGTACTTTTATGTTTTCAATAATATATTTGATTTAACAGCCAATTTATTATCAAATCAAATTACACTTATAATTTAATTCTCATTTGGATCAATACATGGAGAAACAAAAATTTATTCACATATCATATTCTAAAACACCCCCCTCCACTTATAAATAACACCCCACTTATCCTCACAAATTAACATTTTTTATCTTTGCATGGTTCTATTAACTTCTCTCCCAAAACCCTCTTATCCATTTTTAAAAGGTTTTTATCTTCACATAAGGTTTTTCCTTAAATCCTAAGTACCATATCAAAGGAGAACTTCTCAAAGAAGTGGTAAATTATCCAAACCCAACCCTTTTTATTTTTATTCTTCCTTTAACATGTCCAAATATATTTTATCAATAATAATCTAATAAAATAAATATAAAAGTTTTAATGAAATTTTATTTTATTAATTTAATATTCATTATCATACCTCCTCTCATTTATTCTAAAATGAATACATCACCCAGATTATTTTGATTTCACCGTCTCCATGGATACTGTATTTTTTACATCTCCAACATCATGTATGGTTTTAATATGTTATTCATGTAAACTTGTTATATAAATAACTAAATCAAAATATTAAAAATATTCTATAATGATAAAATAATTATTTCCTTGACAGTATTATAAATAAACTACCATGTTCATTATAACTGTCTATAAGGATTTTGTTTTTTAAACAATAAATTAATTTATCACCAGATAAAATAAATTAATTTAAGGTTATATATAAGCACAATAATTATATTCTATTTTTATTTTTATTCTATAATTTGAAAATAATAATAAATTTAATTAAAATTTTTTATGTCATCATGGACGGTAAAACCACTGAAATGAACAAACAATTATATGATTAAATTTATACTCAATGATCCATGATTATGTTAGAACTATGTTAGATATATAAAACAATTTAAACTTATGTAAATATATAAAATCTCACTAAATAAACATCTAGAAATTTTTAAACTATTTATAAAATACCACTAACCATTACAATAATAGTAATGTGATATTTGAACTGAAGACCGAACAAAATCAAATGATCAACACATAAAAACAAATTTAATAAATGGGTGACTTTTAATGATAAATGGGTTATAATATATGAAATAATACTTAATAAGGTAATAAATTATTCTATTAAATTATTTAATTAAACTATTCTAGAATTTATATGAGTGTCCAAGAAGTTCTGAACTCAAAGTAAAAGTTCCCAATCTGACAACATTCTTTTTAATATGTCCTTAAATTATATTATCAAATTCTTATTTATATTATTCATAAATTATAATACCATGAAATATTTATAATTATTATATATTATTTATGATATATTTTACACTAATTCTCATTGAACACATTTTTTAATGTGTCACTATATCAATGTAAGGGTTTCTCTCCCATGTCCTCGTTATTTTTATGTATTTGTTGTCAATTTTATATCTTCTATTATAAGATTCATCAAAAAAATATTTTTAATTACGAAATCATTACTTTTTCATTTAGTTTTAATTTTTTCTTATCTTGTTAACTATATTTTTGTATTAGGGGGTCTCTCCCACTCTTCTTTCTATTATTGTGATTATGTTCTCTATCACTCTCTATATATCTCAATTTACTTTATATTTTCCGTCCATGTCTATGTAGTTATCTAATAGTTATATTATAGAAATTTTAAAATATTTTTATGATTTTTCAATTATTGAGTTAATAGTATACCCTTCACTCAATATGGTGAGAACATCCAATATTCCCTGATCCATTTTGAAGAGTGTCTACCTTAAAATTTTATTCCATTTATTTGAATTGGGAAGTATTAAAAATCCATACTCCCATAATTTAAATAAAGATAACTGTTAATTATATAAAATATTCTGTCGGTAATTGTATATATTATTTATCCATATATTATTTCTATAAGATAAATGTGATGAAAATAGTAAGTGATGGGTGTGACCTGGAATTATATATCCCATTAATGCATTGGTAGATTTCATGGTACATTGGGTTATTATTTCATGTCTTACCATTTATGTATAAAGACATAGTAGAGGCTTTGATAGTATCGATATGATGAATATAATGATTTATTTAATCACAATATTATTTTTTATTATTATCCATGTTATTATATATTTACATTTTTATGTCATACATTGATTTATTGTACTCGTGTTGTCATATATATAGAATTATTTTATTGTTTTGTAATACCATGTCATATATGCCTTATTGATGTTATGATTTCATCCACTATAAGTCACCTCTTACTAAGAATATAAGCTCATTAATTTTTATTATTTTTATTTTTTCTCAATAAAAATTTAATATTACAAAAAATGATCCAAGTATAACCTTTGGGGGAATATTAATATTTCACAAGTGGAAATGATCTTTCACATATAATGTATTCATGTTTTATGTATCAATTAAATTGATATTTCAAAATTTAAGATCATCTGTAATATTATATATTTATTTTATAAAAGTATAAAAAAATATCCATTGGATATATGTCACTATATTCAAGGTTGTTATAATTATTATCAGATCATTTTTAGTAAAATCTTTAGGATCAAGATTTAGAAGATCACATTTAGAAAATATAACCCTATGTAACATCAAAAGTAATGATAGAATAAGTATTTTTAATATTTCTACATATTTTCTAATTAAATAATAATATTAAAGTAAAATATATTCTATGTCCAATAGAGTAAAATACATGTAATAGTGGGTTTCATTGAAATATTATGTTGCACGCAAGACTGACTTATACCAAACAATAATATACTATAAATATTTTTTGAAATGGTAGTTATAGCATAGTAATTATATTCGAAATAATTAATTAGAATAAAAATATTATGTATAATGATTTTTTTATAATTTTTACATTCATACATTATATTTTATAGGTAGAATATAAGAATAAATCTATTTTTATGCTTAAAAGCTCAATTTTCCAAACAAAAAATCTTATCACCTTTAATAGAGAACTTATTTGAATACAAAATTTTTAATATTTTATAATTTTTTCTATAAAAATATAAACATTATTTTTGAAATTATAATATAAAAAATTTATTTGGGTGAATTTTTGATATTTTTCTCAAAAGTATCATATTTTGTTGAATAGTAAATAACACTAAATTTTAATTGAAAACTATTTTTTCATCTAAATAATTTAGTGTGTTAAATTATGTTTTGAATTGGTTTTAAAAAATAATTATCTAAATTATATAAATATAAATCCAATTATTTTTATATATACAATTTTCACATTGAAATTGGATTAAAAAATTTCAAACAATTGAACTTATTCACTTTAAAACCCCACTTTGTCGTCCCGTCTACGTGATTAATTTTTAGTTAATCTCTTTTAATTGTGTGTTTTTAATTTATAAAAATAGATTCCATATTTTGAATCATAATAATTTACATTTTTTAATAAGATTAACTTATTTATTTAAAAAAATACTAATAAATGAAATTACAATTAATTACTGTGATTAAGTTATATATGTGTTTACTTATTGGTTCAACTTTAATATTAAGAGTCCAAATGACCTATAAAATTTTCAAAAACCCATTATCTAGACATTATTCGCCAATATAAAATCATGGATATAATTTGGATAATTATTAGTGGTACATGATGTCAAGTGAGACCACCCAATAGTGTTTACCTTCTTATATTTACAAGAATTCCACTCATCATCCAATTGAAAAAAGAACTCACCCTTACGCATTTAATGACACCTATCAGGAATTTTGGATCGTATAAACCTTAAATAATAATCTCCAAAAACACCTCCTATTATCATAGATTCCTTAATTTAGTCATAAATCCAACCAAGGAATCCCTTTTGGAAAAACAAAAAGGAGTTACCCAATAAAAATAGGTAATATTCTTCAATGTGTATTTCTATTTATTTATTTCTCTACACATTAAATTATTCTTATTAAATGTTTATATAAAAACATCATAACCATAAACATACTGATATGTTTTTTTAAATTTTTAACCTACACTTATACAAACTTCCATCAAATGGGTAATGAAATTACCCTTCGTGTGTATGGTGGAATACCGCCTCATGAAATGATATCGTTCATTTTTCATTTACCACCTCTCATGGTAGAGAATTATGATGTAAAAACTATTTTTTATGATATAAGTATTATAATTATGAATTTTTTCATACTTATATAATTTCTATATACACATACATTCGTGCTTTCCATTTTGGGGGAATATGAAAACATCGTTTGAGGATGTGTCGACTACCACCTTCTCAAAGAGATGAGATTCATTCAAAATTTACATGGAATTTATTACGGATGATTTTAATAAAAATATGTGTTGTAAATAAAATTTATTTTATTAATGACATAAATACAATTTTATAATTAAAATATATCATTTTTATTACCCTTTCACACACTAAACAAATTGATAATGTCATTTTTGGATGTGTGCACTACCGCTTCCTTGAATTTATTTGATTAAATTTAAATAAATATATCATACATATAAATATATATGATTAAATTAAATTTTTTATGATATAATAATAATTCTATAATGTTAAATTTTATTTACCTTCTTTCCATAATGATCATTAAAAAATGATAACGTTCGCATGCATACGTACAACCTATCATCTCCTGATTATGACATTGGTCAATTTTTCATAATTATCATTAATGATTTTATTTAAAAGTATAATTCATGTATAAATATTATAAAAATATCATGATTATTATTATGGATATTTTTTAATAATGACCCCTTAACCATAGTTGACCTACCAATTTTTTTTGACACATAAACCGAACATGGTCAAAACACCTGATATAAACATAATTTTTTAGGTAGTTGTATAGAAAAATATTGTAACTAAAATAAAATAAATAATTAACATAAAATTTTTGTTGGTCTCACTAAATAATTATAATAATTTTATTATTCAGTAAGATAAAGAAACATGTGACAAGTCGCACTTAAGACATAGGACTTTGTCTAAATATTCTTTCATTATGGAATATTTTTATGTTGTACAGACACATTATTTTATGTGGTGGATATATAGACCCTTTTATATATCCTATCATGAATTTAAATATTCTAATGTTATATAATTTTTTAGTAAATTTTTTCTCTCTCATTAGTCTTATGTATTAAATCTTCAAAGCAGTATAGGGGAGACTGAATGTTTAAAGACTGGATTTGAAAATTTTTTCCTCCATGAAAATATGATTTATATTAATTTTAATATTTATTTATATGTATATAAAATTATTATAAAGGGAATTGATTCATATTTTTAGTTTTATTCAATGTTTTTCAAAAGAAATATTTTAATGTATTCTATACAGAATGTTTTGATAAATAACAAAAGGAATTCTCTATTCTCAACATATATAGAGACTAGAATTTTTCACCATAATGACTATTATATGATTTATATATTACATTAAAAGATTTAGCATTTTATTAAAAAAAATTATTCTTTTTTTGGGTAATTCTATTATAGAAAATGGGTTTTTAAAATAGATTTATTATTTTAATAATATTAAATGTTTTCATAGGAGTGAAAATTAAATATTATGAGAGAGGTGTTAAAAATTGAATTAATTTTATGTTATGACTATATAATAGTACATGGACATTTTATGGGTGGTTATGGGATAAACCAATGATAGGTTGTGTCCATGATAACCCAACATTTGGTGGGTATTTGATAGAACTCTAATGCATCGGGTATGGAAGTCATTCATATATCTATTCCATTTATAAGAGTGACATTTTTTGAACTTGACTATATGGTTATTCCATTTATAAGTATGAAGAGTATAATAATGTTGCAATATAACTTTATGTTTCATATATTATTACTATAGGTTTTACTGTAATATTTTTATTACAAAAATGGGTATTAATGAGCCTATATTCAAATGAATATATTTACTACTTCTTAAGGGTGAAATGTGTTAATTCATGATAATGTTTTCATGTATTTTAATATTAATAAATAGACTATTGGTTTCCTTTTTTTATCCCTTACCAATATTTTTATTCTCATCCCATGGTTTTAATTTTTTCAAAGGACTTAATCATGAGTAAGTGATTTGTAGAAGTCATTTTGAATGTCATTAAGAGAATTCATAGAAGATATCATGATTTATCTTAATATATTTAGATTAAGAAAAATTATATACTTATCGGAAGTGTGCACTCCGTATTTTATGACTTTTTTATGTATGATTTATGTCCTAATTCTCTAAAAATAGGCCTTATAGTTGGTTTCAAATGATTTTTTTACATAATTTTATGGTAAAGGTTAATATTATTAGAATTACATTTAAATAATTAAATTTTTTAATTTTAATTGATATAACATTTGATTAATACCATGATTCATCTTCTAAAATTTGTTTGTTTAGAATGATTTCCAACATATGAAATAGGGAAGTTGTAGTGGGAAGGCACCAAGAGGAAAATATCCTTCTTAATCAGTATCTTGAGATGGTTGGGATTGTAATTGATCATTTTGTTGTAGTGATGGATTAGATAACACATGATATAAATGGTGGTGGTGTTTATGAAATATAGAAACTAGATCTACCATTGAGGAACATGAAAATAGTGCAGCATTATTTTAGAAAATATCCTCCATCAATTAGATTCTCATTTGACCCCATGCTAAGTGAAGGATGGATTAATGAGCAAGAAAAGATATTCGATGTCATGGTCATTTTATATCGCAAAAATATAATAAATTAAATTAATTATTTTGAAGGTGAAGTTGACCAGTGGTGGTCAATAGTTAAGAATATCAGGAAAAATAATGAGATTGAATCCTTGAAATGGGATGAATTTAAAAATACTTTCCTTGAGAAATATTTTTCCTTGGTATGGTCGATATCGGATGGATAAAAAATTATTGAATTGATACAAAAGGAAGAATATTTTGAGGTTTAATATGAAAAAAAACATCACTCGACTAGTGAGGAACATTCCAAATTTCATTAGGGATTTTGATAGTAAGATAAATAGGTTTTATTTAGGATTAAATCCATGATATCAAAGGGAACAGGGTTCTCATGAGTTCAAGACCTATGAGAAACCTGTTTGTTGTTGTGATAATTTAGGAATTTATTTTTCAGATGATCATGTGTCCCATGACAATAAGAAATAGAAGTGGTTTAGTTGTAATTAAATAGGAAAGAATTCTTCAAATAAGTTTTATGTGCAGAAAAAAAATTTCCCATCTTATTATGATTGTGGTAATACACATCCTGGAAAATGTTTTTCAACGTATTGGAAGTGATTCTAATGACGAAATATGGGTCATTTTTCTCATGTCTATAAGGAATATGACCATGAAATAAATTAAAAGATAGAAATAATATGTTTTAGTTGTAATGAGTCATAACATTATGCTAGTGTGTGTCAAAAGTTTGTTACCTAGGGTAGAGGTTATAATGATTGAAAGAAAAAGGGTGTGAAAAAATATTTTATTACTATTGTGGTTGATTTTATACAATCAAATGAACTCGTGACAGGTATATTACCGGTTTATTCTAATTATTCCAATACCCTTTTTATTTTTTATCTTATCATTCATTCATTTCTCAAAAAGTTTCTAAAAAATTGTGAAAATAACCTTTTGAATATAAGGTATTAACTTTTATTAAAAACGTTCTGTTGGATTACTATAGAAAATTATATTTATAAGAATATTCTTATTTTCATTAGTAGGGTGGTATTTTCTGTAAATATTTTTAAACATCCCATAATAGTGTTTGATATCATTTTGGGTATGGCTTGACATCCATTTTATCATGAAAAAATAAATTTTAAATCCAATAATGTTTAATTCAATGATTTAATACCATTGATAACATACCAAGATGTTTTTAAATTACATAAATATGGTAGTGAAATTTATGATCTCAGGTTTCATAAAGTAAAGAAATAGTTCTGATTAGTGACATCCCAAATTAAATCAATTTGTTAATATTTTTCCTAATTATTTTCCATGTTTTGTTTCTTATTGAGAATTTTAATTTTCTATTGATTTAGTTACTAATTAGAACATTATATAAAAACCACTTTATCAAATGGATCAAGTAGAACTTGTTCCATTGAAAATCACATTGCATGAATTTTTTGATAAAGGTTTCATTCAACCTAGAACTTCACCATGGGGTGGTCTTCTTTTATTTTTTTAAAATAAATATGGTTCTATGATACTTTTAATTGATTATATATCCTTGAATAACATCATTGTTAAGAAAAAGTATCTTTTGGCTCCTATTGTTGATATTTTTTATTAGCTGTATGGAGCTGAGTTTTTTTGGATGATTGATCTATGGTTTGGGTACCACCTAGTGAAGGTAAAGGAGGGTGAAATTCCAATAGTACAATTTTAAATGAGATATGGGCATTATGATTTTTTAGTTATTCCCTTTGGGTTATCTAATTCACCTTCTATATTTATGAATCTTATGAATAGTGTATTCTATTAGTATTTGGATCATTTAATTTTTGTTTTTATAGATGATATTTTGGTATATTCTAAAATCCATTAGGAACATTAATGTAAGCTAAAGATTTTTTTTCAAACCATAAAAGAAACAAAAATATGTGAAAATTTAATTAATATTGGATTTTGGTTGAAAAAAATTCTAATCCATTATTATATTATTTCTAATGATACCATAACTATTTACCCTGCTAAAAAAGTGTTGAAGAGGGTCGAAGACCTACCAATGACATAGAGATTTGTAGTTTTCATGGATTATCGGGTTGTTACTGATGGTATATTGAAAACGTATCTCGGTTATCTAGCTGACTAACTAAGTTAAAATGAAATAGTGTTAGGTTTATCTAAACAAGAGAAATTTTTTTAGGAACATAATTTAATACTGGTCAATTCCCCCATTTTGGTCCTTTCTTCCAGGAATTGTAGAGACCCGAAGCTTATCGTACATGGACATTTCATTACATTTGCGGAATACTTAGTACATAACAAAAACACACACACAAGGATCGTAATAGTTTAGTGTCTTTGGAAACTCGGAACATAATCTTCTAATCCTGGTGAAAGATCTTCAATATCTCCCGTAAAGATCTTCCATTTTTTTATACCTAAAACCTTTCTTTATATCCTGGGGAAAAGAAAACATAAAAGGGTGAGCTCAAATGCTCAGTAAGGGTATACAAAAGAAATAAAAATCATATCATATTTTTTTGAAAATCATAACCTGCAAAAGAGATCATAATATCTTAACATGGAACAAATCATAGAAGTGAAAATGAGATCACCATAATCTTAACATGAAACTTGAAACTTTGTGGCATGCACACAAAATCATGGAAAATCATTTCTTGTTAGTCATGACTCATTGCCAAGACTATCTTAGTGGACAAAGTCCCTTTCTGAATCGAGTAATCCTCGTTTCAGTCCTGTTTCACTGAACCGGTATAACCTACCATTCCAGCCATGTCTATCTCATGAGATATAAAATCTTTACCCAATGCATTGGAGGGAGATATAGGTCCCACCCATCTCTTAATGAATCCTTTCTTATGTGTGCCACAAAATCATAAATCATACATCATTGCATAACCCATGTAATAAAAATGGGATTCTTAAACAACATGACATCATAAAACCATTCATATAAGATAAAGGAATTCATAAACATAATTCCATCATAACATAGTCAAATCAATGTAAAAATATGGATAGAAACCGAACCCTTTATTATCTTAGATGGAAAATAATTTTGATAAAACACTTGAAATGAATTCTTGAGGATAATATCCTTTCTTCTTCAAAATCAATTTCTTTTCACAAAACATCATACAATTTTAAAAGAAAGAGATTTTATTAAAAATAGTCATGAAATATTTTGGAGGAAGGTTCATGAAAATAAGGCTTTATAAAACCGTAAAAATCCGTTCGTGCCATATAAGTTAAAAAAAACATTCTTCGTACTTTTGTCGGAAAAGTCAAAAAGTACCTCGTACGAAAAACGGCAAAAGATTCCTTTCATATTCTTTACTAAAAACTCACCTAAGGGTAAAATTGGATTTAAACTATTGCAAGTGGATGGAAACAATAATACATATTGAGGGAACATGGATGTGGATGATAAAATACACCCCAGAAAATACTTACGAATAAACAATCTCGGATAAAAATGAGATTGTGATATTTCCCTTACCTTAGGTATGACTTGCTTTGTAAGTGTCCGAACCTCCTGTATAATGATTTAAATCATGTTATTGACTTATTACAGAATCATATTCATTGTTATGATATCATATATGGTTTACTTATGACATTATATTACCCGTTCTTTTGTAAATTCCATGTTAAAGAAGCGTTTTGGGTAAAATCGTTTCATTTATCGTAGGTGTTTTGACTTGTTGTTATTGACATCATTATTACTTATATCATGATTTACTTACTTCCAGAATATAAAATATGATTTATATATCATATATATTCAGTATATATATATATATAATAGGTAGATAAATAAAATGAAAAACACCGTTCATGGAGACGGTAGTCCGTACGTACGCATGAACGCTGTTTTCCTTTCCTTATTGTCTTGAAATGGAAGTAGATGACATACATATGTATATATATACATAAATCCAGTAGCTTTATAATGTCATATATTTCATTATTATTTCTTATATATACATCATAATCATTCTTAAATGGTTAACATGGAGAATGAATCTCATCGCGTCGTGGAGACGGTATTCCGTACGTACGCACGAGCGATGATATCATTTCTATAAATATTGAATTGAATTGGAGTGGATTATACAATATATCAGAATCAATATGATGTTGTAATAACTATGTATAGTTATTCTTTACACCATTATACCCATCCATGTAAGGTGGTGGTGGAAAATAGATTACACCACGACGTGGAGACGGTATTCCGTACGTACGCACGCGCGGTGATTTCTTTTTCCGTAGGATGGATAGATGGTGAAATAGGGTTGTTTCATACTTATAATAACATATCAGTATATGAGTGATACTGATGTTATTACTTCATAATGAAACAACCTAAGAAGAAGAAGTGGAAGAAGAAATAAAGATGAAAGAATTGGTAACGGTAATTACCTCTTCTTTGAAGTGCCTCTTTGAGACCTCTTCTTAGGGCACTAGAATTGGTCTTTGAGGAAGACCAGAACGTCTAGGATGTTGCTAGGGAAGTGGAGAAGAGATTTTGGCAGGGTTTGGCCGAGCTTGAGTGCTCAAATTGGTGTGAGGAGGAGGGGGAGGAGGTGTCCTTTTATAGGGGAGGAGAGGGGCACCTTAGGAATTCTTAAAAATATTAATTTATAATAAATCTAACCCCACTTAAAAACCTCCAAAAATGACTCATATTCGAAGCTTAGATGAGATAGGGTTGTAATCTCATCAACCAATCAAATTTAGACATGTTTGGATCTTATTTTAAACCTTATCAATTAGATTTAACTCTAAGTTAAATAATTTAACTTTTACCGTGTCTTTTTGTTTTCTTTCACTATATGGTTAATACACTTACTATAACATGCCAAACAAACCCCAAATTGTTTATTATTAATATATATATATCCTTATCTAAGTAATTTGGCCGAACCTTAGATTTATAGGAATAAAATAACAATTAATAATATAATATTTCATTTAAAAACTATTTTGTGTCAATTTTGACACTATTTGATATATGATTTTTGTGAAAGTCATAACAGAATTAAATGTTCGAACCAAGTTGATTAAATCAACATTAATATATCATAGTAACCTATAAAATTAGTGGAATTCATAAAAATCTCAAATTACATTTATTTTTGTGTTTATAACATCAATTATGTCAATATTTCATTAATAAGATAATTACTGCATCATCGTTGTGTCATAAATAAATTAAATTATTTTATGTCTAAAAATTACAAATAAAATATCATCATGTTGGAAATCTTTTTAGCTTTCTAATGAATATTTACAATCGAATTTATCTTATCTATAACCCCATATTAAAAATGATTTACTTATTAAACTTTGATTTTAACTATTTTAACCTTTCTTTAAATAAATTAATAATAAATGTCCTAATCTAATCCAAGTGGGCCTAAATGGTCATATTTTATTCCTAAGTTTGTTTTTGGTCGAATTACACTTGTCCAATAGAATTAGGACATGTGTTAGGGTAATATTAATATCATATTTACCCTTAGTTACCCTATTTACTATTAACCGTGGTAAAAAAAGTAAAAAGTTACTATTCACCAAAAAATTATTTTCATCTCATTGAACCACATTTTAGTCCTTGATATTAACCGTGTCTCTCGGATTTTCGAAATTCCATTCACAGAAGTGGTAAAATTATGTTTTATGCAAAATTTAGTTTTTAACCTACCACTTAGTAGTTTCACTATTCATCAAAAATTGATGTTTTTCAGAACAATGCCAAAATTTCATCCCAAGCTATATTTCATATTCCGAATTCAAAAATGAAGTCTATTTTACCAAATTCATAACATAAAAGTTGCATTAATTAATTTTATAATTAAATCCCGCTGTTAAAACAAATAGCGTGTTTTTAAGAAACAATATCTATCAAAAGATTGACAGTTGTTTATGTCTAGTTTAAATGTGAAATTACATCCAATGACCAACATTGTATTAAATTGTAAAAATATATTCTAAATATACTTTAAAACCACTCAAATTAATGATTTATCACTATTAATTATTTCGATTAAAAAAAGTTGTTTTTAATTATAATTTAGTAATTTTCACTATTCATCAGAATATGAAAGTTATCCGAAAAGTACCAAAATTTCACTTTAGGCTAAATTCGATACTCCGAATCCAAAAAGGAAGTTCATTTTGAAAAATAAGATTTACTGGATTTCAAAAAGTGGTTATTACTATTCATAACGGCTAGTTTTAATAATATTTTAATAGCACATCGTTGTTTAGTGAAACTCGGTATTGCGTTTTACACACGCTATCGAGGAAGGTCACGATTGCATGTAATGCAAGGCAAGACAAGGATGCGTGTTGTGCAAGCTCCTTTTGGTGTAGCGTATAACACAAGACATTAATAAAATTAAAAAGAATATTTTTTTATAAAATCTTGGGCTGTTACATTCTACCCCCCTTAAAATGAATTTCGCCCTCGAAATTCGTTGGGGTTATAAATGGTTTACTATTCGAAAGTTTCTTTAATAGAAACCCACATCGTAAAATGGAATACCAAAACTTGGCTTTAAAAACTAAAGTATGAAATGTAACGATTACCCAAATAAACTAATCACTGGGTTTCCGCATAGGTGAAAATATGTATATGGAAGAGAAATCTAACCATCATGTTCTGATGGAGAGTGGTAGAGAACATGGCTATGGAAAAGCCAGTAATCACAAATCCATAAATTTGTGATGATCTAAGGTACCATCTGAATCATCAGGTATAAGAGAACTAGGACAACATTTTTGGTTTTCAAGATCATTTCCCTAAAGTTAAAGAATTTGAATTAGAATAAATACTTACTTTATTTTGGTACAATCTCACTGTTGTTCGTGCCTTTAACAATTTCCACTTCATCTCTTAAATAAATGAAGTTGAATTTGTTATTCGTGAAGTGTTAGCAGATCATGTGATAGAATGACGGGTCATTCCATCTGTCTCAAAAGGTTAGAAAAATTTATATACATAAGTCGATCTATAGTGGGATTAATCATATATGGTTCCTAAAATGGGCTTATACTTCATATATCATACTGCTTAATATGATAAAACTAGTTTCTACTAAACAGGGACTTCCTGTAGGTCAGTGGTAGGCGATAAAGTTCAGTCGCACTTCGGTTGTGGGTTCGATTCCTACAGCCTTGTCCGAAGCGATGGGTTGTCGCCCGTCCTGCAGGTTGTCCCTTTTTCTAAAACTACGTTACTATAACATCCCATCAATAATATCGAAAATCTTCTATCCTTAAACAATACTAACTTATGTCCAACATAATCCAGTCTAATCTTTAGGCTTATACATAATACTGCAGTCCACTTTCATAATATAGTGACAACGATTACCAGAGATTTAATACTGTCGTTGATCCCCACATATCATAAGATATGTCTTGTTGGTCACATTCCAAACACTCAAAGTCCTTAATCGTGTATTCTCATGAATACCTTAGTGAAAAAAGTTAACACTTTCCACATACCAAAATCCTCAAAATTCTATATACTCAAACCATGATATCACTTAGTCCTTATATTAATCATGAGCTCATGAATACTATTAAACATTTCATTTTCTCGTCTTCATTATGAGCATATCATCTTATTTCCAAAAAATACCTCAATCACTTTGAATACCACATCAATAAATATTGCAATACTCAATGATACAACATTATTTTGGAATCCCATTACATAAACACTTAATCATTCCACCACATCGTTGTCATATTCAACATTGCCAATAGTGATCGCATGTGATTTCCCTTTGTCCTTTGCCTTCAGTGGTTGCTCATGTTGATCATCACTAACCCTTGGATTAGGGAAATTATTAGCATAATGCCCCATTTCCATGCACTTGAAGCATTGAAGTGTTGGCGGTGCGTTCTCTGTAGTGTTTGCTTTATTCACATCATTAGAAACCCTTTTTCCATTACTTCGACACTCAGCTGCTCGATGACCTTCTTTTCCACACTTAAAACATTTTCTAGTCCCTTTAAGACAATCTCCACCATGCTTCTTCCCACACTTTGTGCATAAGGAAACATTCATCTTCTTTTCATCATTATTCTGAGATTTCTCCTTGAACTCCATCTTTCGTTTCTTGTCAAAACCATGAGATGGATATGTAACACCAACTTCCATTTCTACCTTGATAGCACAACGCACAATTTCTTCATAGCTACTGAAGTCTCTTATAGCTAATTCCCTTCGAAGACTTGGTTTTAAGCCACTGAAAAATCGATCAACTTTACTTTCAGGTTGAATGATAATTCCAGAAGCATACCTTGCAAGTCTTGTAAAATTTGCTTCATAGGTACCAATAGATTCATCGTCCCTTTGCTTCAGTTCAAGAAACTCTTTCTCCATCTTTGTTCGAAGAATACGAGGGAAGTACTTACTGAAAAACAGGTTCTTGAACTCGTCCCATTCCATGGACTCAATTTCATCTCTTGGCCTCGTATTCTTGATAAGATTCCACCATTGATCAGCTTCACCTTCCAAACGATATACTGCTAAGATGACTTTATCATGTTCAGAACATTGAAGAACTGAAAATATCTTTTCAGTAGTACTAATCCATTGTTCAGCAACTAATGGATCAGTAGACCCACTGAAAGAAGGTGGACGTTGCCTCATGAAGGACTCAATAGAATATTGTTCCCTTCTCTGCTCATTTGGAAGTCCAGAATGATTCATAGCTTGTGTAAGTATAGCAATAAGATTTTGCACTCCATCTCCCATAACATTTGTTTGTTCAGGAGGGAAATCATTGCATTGCCCATTGCATTGATCAACACGGTTCCTTCGGGTTCCAGCCATCGTCTAAAACCCAAAAAGAATAGTGTGAGAGGCAAAAATCATGCTAGGGAAAACAACATAATAAAGGGGGAGTACCTTCAATATCCAACATCTTAGGTTTAATTCTATGATCGTTAGTGTAATTCTATTACTATAACCTATACGTATACTTAACCTTAGGGACATCCCTAGACATACCTTAGAAATATCTCTAGGGATCTCACTCACGTTTTCGCATCCTAGTTTCCAAAGGTTGACTAAACCTTTCCTCTGATACCAACTGTAGAGACACGAAGCTTATCGTACATGGACATTTAATTACATTTGCGGAATACTTAGTACATAACAAAAACACACACACAAGGATCGTAATAGTTTAGTGTCTTTGGAAACTCGGAACATAATCTTCTAATCCTGGTGAAAGATCTTCAATATCTCCCGTAAAGATCTTCCATTTTTTTTATACCTAAAACCTTTCTTTATATCCTGGGGAAAAGAAAACATAAAAGGGTGAGCTCAAATGCTCAGTAAGGGTATACAAAAGAAATAAAAATCATATCATATTTTTTTGAAAATCATAACCTGCAAAAGAGATCATAATATCTTAACATGGAACAAATCATAGAAGTGAAAATGAGATCACCATAATCATAACATGAAACTTGAAACTTTGTGGCATGCACACATAATCATGGAAAATCATTTCTTGTTAGTCATGACTCATTACCAAGACTATCTTAGTGGACAAAGTCCCTTTCTGAATCGTGTAATCCTCGTTTCAGTCCTGTTTCACTGAACCGGTATAACCTACCATTCCAGCCATGTCTATCTCATGAGATATAAAATCTTTACCCAATGCATTGGAGGGAGATATAGGTGCCACCCATCTCTTAATGAATCCTTTCTTATGTGTGCCACAAAATCATAAATCATACATCATTGCATAACCCATGTAATAAAAATGGGATTCTTAAACAACATGACATCATAAAACCATTCATATAAGATAAAGGAATTCATAAACATAATTCCATCATAACATAGTCAAATCAATGTAAAAATATGGATAGAAACAGAACCCTTTATTATCTTAGATGGAAAATAATTTTGATAAAACACTTGAAATGAATTCTTGAGGATAATATCCTTTCTTCTTCAAAATCAATTTCTTTTCACAAAACATCATACAATTTTAAAAGAAAGAGATTTTATTAAAAATAGTCATGAAATATTTTGGAGGAAGGTTCATGAAAATAAGGCTTTATAAAACCGTAAAAATCCGTTCGTGCCGTATAAGTTAAAAAAAACATTCTTCGTACTTTTGTCGGAAAAGTCAAAAAGTACCTCGTACGAAAAACGGAAAAAGATTCCTTTCATATTCTTTACTAAAAACTCACCTAAGGGTAAAATTGGATTTAAACTATTGCAAGTGGATGGAAACAATATTACATATTGAGGGAACATGGATGTGGATGATAAAATACACCCTAGAAAATACTTACGAATAAACAATCTCAGATAAAAATGAGATTGTGATATTTCCCTTACCTTAGGTCTGACTTGCTTTGTAAGTGTCCGAACCTCTTGTATAATGATTTAAATCATGTTATTGACTTATTACAGAATCATATTCATTGTTATGATATCATATATGGTTTACTTATGACATTATATTACCCGTTCTTTTGTAAATTCCATGTTAAAGAAGCGTTTTGGGTAAAATCGTTTCATTTATCGTAGGTGTTTTGACTTGTTGTTATTGACATCATTATTACTTATATCATGATTTACTTACTTCCAGAATATAAAATATGATTTATATATCATATATATTCAGTATATATATATATATAATAGGTAGATAAATAAAATGAAAAACACCGTTCATGGAGACGGTAGTCCGTACGTACGCATGAACGCTGTTTTCCTTTCCTTATTGTCTTGAAATGGAAGTAAGTAGATGACATACATATGTATATATATACATAAATCCAGTAGCTTTATAATGTCATATATTTCATTATTATTTCTTATATATACATCATAATCATTCTTAAATGGTTAACATGGAGAATGAATCTCATCGCGTCGTGGAGACGGTATTCCGTACGTACGCATGAGCGATGATATCATTTCTATAAATATTGAATTGAATTGGAGTGGATTATACAATATATCAGAATCAATATGATGTTGTAATAACTATGTATAGTTATTCTTTACACCATTATACCCATCCATGTAAGGTGGTTGTGGAAAATAGATTACACCACGACGTGGAGACGGTATTCCGTACGTACGCACGCGCGGTGATTTCTTTTTCCGTAGGATGGATAGATGGTGAAATAGGGTTGTTTCATACTTATAATAACATATCAGTATATGAGTGATACTGATGTTATTACTTCATAATGAAACAACCTAATAAGAAGAAGTGGAAGAAGAAATAAAGATGAAAGAATTGGTAACGGTAATTACCTCTTCTTTGAAGTGCCTCTTTGAGACCTCTTCTTAGGGCACTAGAATTGGTCTTTGAGGAAGACCAGAACCTCTAGGATGTTTCTAGGGAAGTGGAGAAGAGATTTTGGCAGGGGTTGGCCGAGCTTGAGTGCTCAAATTGGTGTGAGGAGGAGGGGGAGGAGGTGTCCTTTTATAGGGGAGGAGAGGGGAACCTTAGGAATTCTTAAAAATATTAATTTATAATAAATATAACCCCACTTAAAAACCTCCAAAAATGACTCATATTCGAAGATTAGATGATATAGGGTTGTAATCTCATCAACCAATCAAATTTATACATGTTTGGAACTTATTTTAAACCTTATCAATTAGATTTAACTCTAAGTTAAATAATTTAACTTTTACCGTGTCTTTTTGTTTTCTTTCACTATATGGTTAATACACTTACTATAACATGCCAAACGAACCCCAAATTGTTTATTATTAATATATATATCCTTATCTATGTCATTTGGCCGAACCTTAGATTTTCAGGAATAAAATAACAATTAATAATATAATATTTGATTTAAAAACTATTTTGTGTCAATTTTGATACTATTTGATATATGATTTTTGTGAAAGTCATAACAGAATTAAATGTTCGAACCAAGTTGATTAAATCAACATTAATATATCATAGTAACCTATAAAATTAGTGGAATTCATAAAAATCTCAAATTACATTTATTTTTGTGTTTATAACATCAATTATGTCAATATTTCATTAATAAGATAATTACTGCATCATCGTTGTGTCACAAATAAATTAAATTATTTTATGTCTAAAAATTACAAATAAAATATAATCATGTTGGAAATCTTTTTATCTTTATAATGAATATTTACAATCGAATTTATCTTATGTATAACCCCATATTAAAAATGATTTACTTATTAAACTTTGATTTTAACTATTTTAACATTTCTTTAAATAAATTAATAATAAATGTCCTAATCTAATCCAAGTGGGCCTAAATGGTCATATTTTATTCCTAAGTTTGTTTTTGGTCGAATTACACTTGTCCAATAGAATTAGGACATGTGTTAGGGTAATATTAATATCATATTTACCCTTAGTTACCCTATTTACTATTAACCGTGGTAAAAAAAGTAAAAAGTTACTATTCACCAAAAAATTATTTTCATCTCATTGAACCACATTTTAGTCCTTGATATTAACCGTGTCTCTCAGATTTTCGAAATTCCATTCACAGAAGTGGTAAAATTAAGTTTTATGCAAAATTCAGTTTTTAACCTACCACTTAGTAGTTTCACTATTCATCAAAAATTGATGTTTTTCAGAACAATGCCAAAATTTCATCCCAAGCTATATTTCATATTCCGAATTCAAAAATGAAGTCTATTTTACCAAATTCATAACATAAAAGTTGCATTAATTAATTTTATAATTAAATCCCGCTGTTAAAACAAATAGCGTGTTTTTAAGAAACAATATCTATCAAAAGATTGACACTTGTTTATGTCTAGTTTAAATGTGAAATTACATCCAATGACCAACATTGTATTAAATTGTAAAAATATATTCTAAATATACTTTAAAACCACTCAAATTAATGATTTATCACTATTAATTATTTCGATTAAAAAAAGTTGTTTTTAATTATAATTTAGTAATTTTCACTATTCATCAGAATATGAAAGTTATCCGAAAAGTACCAAAATTTCACCTTAGGCTAAATTCGATACTCCGAATCCAAAAATGAAGTTCATTTTGAAAAATAAGATTTACTGGATTTCAAAAAGTGGTTATTACTATTCATAACGGCTAGTTTTAATAATATTTTAATAGCACATCGTTGTTTAGTGAAACTCGGTATTGCGTTTTACACACGCTATCGAGGAAGGTCGCGATTGCATGTAATGCAAGGCAAGACAAGGATGCGTGTTGTGAAAGCTCCTTTTGGTGTAGCGTATAACACAAGACATTAATAAAATTAAAAATAATATTTTTTTATAAAATCTTGGGCTGTTACAGGAATGGTGATTTTTTCATCTATAAATATGATTCCTTAAAAATAATTACTTATATCTTGATGCAGAATAACAAGGTAACTTCCTATGCTTCACATAAGTTGAAAACTCATGAGTTAAATTACCCTACACATGATTTGCAATTAGCTGATATTTTTTCATTAAAAATTTGGATGCATCATTTGTATAGAGTGAAGAATGAAATATATACTGATCATAAATTTCTGAATCATATATTTTCTCAAAAATAGTTCACCATGAGATAAATAAGATGAATGGAACTGATAATGGATTTGGATTTCTTGATTCATTATAATCCTAGAAAAGTAAACAAGGTGTCCAATGATTTTAGTTGAAAATGTAATTCTACATTAACCATATTATGTTTGTAATGTAACCCATTGGTTAATGATTTCTTGAATTCAGGCCTATAATTTTTCAATGAAGAGATGTCTTCTAATTTATTTCTGGTTTTATTGTAGTCTAATTTCTTAGAAATAATTAAGAAAACTCGGAAGGTAGGTCAATATTTGAATGAAAAGGTAGAATACATTAAGAATAGAAAGTTACCTATTTTTAATATTGATGAAGTTTTTGATTTTTTATTTGGAAAATATTATTTGTTTGTTTTTATTTACATGTGAGGAAATAGTTGTTGAATGACCCTCATATTGTTCAATTTTCCATTCATCTAGGAAGCATTAGGATATACAGATACATTTGGGAGTATTACTTGTGGGGTGGAATGAAAATATATATTTCTTAATTTACCATGAGGTTTTTGACTTGTTAGCAGACTAAAGGATACTTAATGCTTACAAAGTGGATGCTTTATCCTTTTCCAGTGATGGAGTGGAAATGGGAGCACATATCAATGTATTTCATGGTCATATTTCTAATTACTTCTAAGTTAGTAATGTGATATGGGTTTTTGCTGATCAATTAACTAAATTTGAATGTTTTTTCCACATTTTAGATATAATGTATTTAGATCATCTTCCCCTTCTATCACTAAAAGATATTGTCATGTTACAAGGAATTCCCCCATCCATTGTATCATAGTGCGATCTGAGGTTCATGTAAAAATTTTTAAAATTACATCATAATTCATTAGGTAACGAATTAAATTTGCATACATCTTTTCATCCTCAATATGATTGGAATTCTGAGCATATGATTTAGACCTTAGAAGATATCATTTGTTATTGATCAATAGATTTCTAGGGAATTTTGGATTATTATATTTCTTTGGAATAGTTTTCTTAAAATAATTGTTTTTATTCCAGTAAATAAATGAAACCTTTTGAGGAATTATATGGAATGAGGTGATGGACACCAAATTATTAGGATGATGTGGGATAAAAGGTTTATGGGACCAGAGTTTGTAGAGGAAATAGTAGAGAAAGTTTAGTTGATTAAGTGACATAGAAGGGTACCTCAAAGCAGGAAGTGATGTTTTGTGGATAACATGAGGAATGATATTGCAATCAAGTTTGGTTATCATGTTTCTTAAAAAATTTCCACTTGGAAATTTGTAATGTATTTCGGTAAAAAGTGGAAGTTGAGTACATGATTCATTAGAACATATAAAATTCTAGATAAATATGGATCTATTTCTTTCTAGGTGGCCATACCTCCGAGTCCATCCTAGGTACACCACATATTTCATGTTTTAATATTGTAGAAGTATGTACCATATTCACCTAATGTTTTGAGCCCTACAGTAGTTCAGTAGGAAGGGAATATTACTTATAAGGAACAACCAGTTCAGGTTCTTGACTATAGACATTAGGTGTTTTAGAATAAGGTAATTCACCATGTTAAGGTTTTATGGAAAATACATATCGTTAAAAATGAAACGTGGGAATTTGTAAATGATATGAGGTAAAAATATCCCCCCTTATTTGTTAATTGAATAAATTTTTGATGGTGAAATTTCAAAAAGGGGGGAACGATGTAACAACTCAGGTTATGATAGAATAATTCAATTTAAATATTATTCATTTTTTATTAATTAAAAAGTAATTTTATGATAAAATATATGTTATTTCCAATAGTGTACATCAAACACTATAATTATTTATTTAAATCATTCGTTGCACGTAAGACTGAGTTATATCGAACAACAATTTACTATGGATATTTTCTTAATATAGTAGTTATCACCTAGCTATTGTATCAGTGAGAATGAATAAGACTAAATATATTATTTTAACACATGTATACATGTTTTATCATTAATACAATATATTTTATAGTCATTATATAATAATAAATTTGGTTTTACGCCTAAAAGCTCTATTTTTCTAAAAATCATTATTACCGAATTTTAAAGGTACACTTATTTTAAAACTATATATTTACAAATTTATAATTTTTATATGTAATAATAAACTTCATTTTCATAAAAATAATATCAATAATAACTTGTGGTGAATTTTAAATATTTTTCTAGAAAGTTTCGTATTTTGATGAATAGTAAATAATACTGAATTCTAATTTAAAATTTATTTTTAATATAATTTATATTTACGGTTAAATTATAATTTTTAATTAGTTTTAAAGTATAATTATTTCAAATTTACATCTATTATAACAATTTAATTCATTGGGATCGTTTTTACATTGGAATTGGATATAAAAACCTAGTTATCTTTTGAACATATTCACTTGAAAAACCCTCTTTGTCGTCTAGTCTGCATGATTAATTTTAAATTCTATTCCTCACATATGTGTATGTAGTTTTAAAAAATAGATTCCATATTTAAAGTAGTCACAATTTATAATTTATAAAAATTTGAACTTTGTTTTTTATCAAAAAATAGAATTGAAAGTGATTACAATTAATTACAATAATTAAGGTAAAAATGTGGTTACTTAGTTGTTAAGCTTTAATCTTAATAGACAAATTGACCTTGAAACTTTTCCAAAACAATTTTTCTAGAAATAAATCGACAATATACCCTCTTTCTTAAATTATATCATTATTTTAGGCACATTATGTACGGGATACCTCCCAATAGTGTTTGAAATTTTATATTTACAAGAATGACACTCCTCCTCTACTATAAAAAGGAACTCACCCACCCCCATTTATTCACACCTCTAAAGCCCCTTTACACATCCAAAACCTACCCAAATAATATCCCAAAGTCCATTATCTCATCTTATAATCCTCACATAGTGTATAAATCCATCCAAGTATTCCTTTTGGTGATATTCAAAAAAGTGTTACAAGAAAAAAGGTATCTTACTTCAAGTTGTATTTTCTATTTTATTTATTTCTCCAACCTATAAATTGTTCTTATTAACTGATAAAATAAAAATATAATTATAATAAATATACTAATATGTTTTTATTTTAACTATTCTACTTAAACCGACAAACACTTCCATCAAATGGGAAATGAAATTACTTTAGTGTATACGACAAACTACCGCCTCACCAAATGATGTGGTTCTTTTTTTTCCATTAAAAACTCCCATGATTGGGAATTGTGATGGGGGAACTATTATTATATTATATAAATATTATATATTATTATTTATTCATACTTCTTAAATTTTTATATACACATACCTTCATGGTTCTTATTTCATGGGATTAGGATTACATCGTTTGGGGACGTGTGGATTACCGTCTTTTCAAAGAAATGTGATTCATTAATGCTTTGCATGGAATGTATAAAAGATTAGTTTAATAAAAATATATTATATACATAACATATATATTATAATAATTACATAATTTAATTTCTGGAAACATAATATATCATTTTTTTATTACCCTTTCACTAACTGAAAAGTTATAACGTCATTTGTTGATTTGTGGACAAACACCTCCACAAAGAGATGTAATTACTTTTACATCACAAAAATTACATATATAAGTATGCATAATTAAATAAAATGGTATTTATTATATAATAATCATTACATAAATATAAATTATACTAACCTTACTTCCATAATGATCATTGAAAAATGAGAACCTTCCGCATGCCTACATACGACTTACTTTCTCTATGATTGTAGCATTGGTTCATCTTTCTTAACTATATTTCATGAGTAGTTTTAAAATTATAATTTATTTATAAATTTTATAACTATGTCATAATTATTATTTTGGGGATTTTATAACAATATTTGACCATCTTTGACCTACCAAAGTAATTTTTGACTCAAACTGAATATAGTCAAAAAGACAAACATAAACATAATTATTTAAGTATTTGTATACAAAAATGTCCTAATTTAAATAAAATTAATTGTTTAATTGATAATTTTTCAGAATAAATTAAATATTTAACATATTTTTTTATTTTAGAAGATAAAGGCACATGTGAAAAGTCAGAATCATGGTAAGTTACTTCATCTCAATCTCCTTTCATTGGGGAATATTTTGTTATTATGCACCCACCTTCATTTATGAGTTTTATATGCATCCACATTAACAAATCCAATCATGAATTTACTTATCTTCGTGTTTTTTAATTTTTTAAATATATAATTATTTCATGGGGTTATAATTTAAATGTTCAAGGTGGTATGGGACACTTTTAATGTTTACTGATTTAATTTCAAAATCTTTTTCTCCATTTCAATATTATTTATATTACTTTACATATTTATTTATTTCCATATGAAAGTATTATAGTGTAAATTTATTTATATTTTGAATTTAATTCAAATTTTTTTCAAAGAGAATATATTTAAGAGTTTTATATCAAATGTTTTGTAAGACAATAAAAGGAATGGTCTATTCTTAATGTACACGATGACAAAGACTTTTCCAACTACCTGAATATTATATAATTTCTATATTATTTTATAGGATCACTTGTTTTCTTAAATGAAAATATGTATTTTACTATTTTTTATATTTTATTATTTAAAATGGTTTTCGAATATAGTCTGATTATTTCAATAACTTGAAATTTTTTCCAAGGAGTGAAAATCTAATATTATGAGTGGCATATTAAAAATTCATTTCATGTATGTGTTATGATTATATAATGGTATATGGAAATTTTATGGGTGACTACATGATAATACAATGATGATTAGTTCCTTGATAATCCAATGTTGGGTGGTTCCTTGATAATCCAATGTTGTGTGGTTCCTTGATAAACTAATTATTATTGGGCCCAAGATAGCCCTCAATGGATTGGGTATAGCAGTCAGTCGTATGTTTATTCTATTTATAATAGTGACATGTATGGATGTCGACCACATGGTTATTTCATTTATAAGAGTGAATAGTATAATAATTTCCCTAGATACCTTTTCATTTTTTATATTCTTTCAATGGGTTTAATGGTACTCTTGTGATTAAAAAAAGGGTAAGAAATGTGATTAATTTAAAAAGGAAAATATTTTCATCTTCTTAATGGTGTGAAGTATTCCTTTATGCTAATGTTATCATGGGTTTAATTTTTTTTCAATGGACTAATGATTTCATTATTTTTATATATCCTACTAATGTTTTTATTATCAACATATATTTTTAATTTATTTGATAGGTCCTAAGGATGAGTCATGGGTCAAAAGAATCATGTTGAAAGACATAATGAGTTTTCATAAAATTGGTCAAGATTTATTTTAAAACTTTTAGTTTGTAGGAAAATTGTATACCGCTTTGTATTTTTAATGTTTTTTATGTATGACTTATGGAATGCTTCTCTAATAACCTAAACCTAAAAATATCCTCAATGTGATAGAAAGTAATTTTTGTCTAAAACTCAAGATTGTGTAATATTAATGGGTGGGACCTTATTCATTATGACAAAAAATAAGGAAAATATATAATTATATATATATAAAAGAATAAAATATATTTATTTAAGGTAAATTTATATATATTATATACTATGATTCATAATTCAGGGTATATTACATTAATTATATGCATTTTTTGTATATGGTTCCAAATGGAAGGATTAAGAACTATATCAACACATATAACCAATGTATGGATTTCCTAAATAATAAAATCTATGAATATAGTGTTGGTGCAAAGAAACATAACAATATATTGGGTTAGTTAAATCATGTTATTATAAATAACATCCCTAATATAAACCAACTTATTTCCTCTCAATAAGGTATAATATCATTTTATTTTTTTAAAATTAAATAACACCTTTATTTAAATGAAAAGAAAAAATTTATTAGTGGAAGAGAAATGGGTAATTTTTTTGGAGTAGATAATCATTTAATTATAAAAATGATAATGTTTTCATGACTATATATCATATTAGGGGACAGGTTTATCAATTATGGTTATTAATTCAAAACACTAAGACAAAATAAAAGATATTATGTATGGAATGGAATGATTTGGTGGTGTTATTACTTTAAAAGTATTTACCTCTATAGAAAAGAGTTTCCATTTATATTATTTTCATAAATGTAAGGAAAAAGTAAGATAAGGATATTTTTGAGTATAATGTTAACATGAAAAGGTAGAAGATACATATTATAAACTTATTATGCAATCCATAAAACAAAATCAGACATTTGTTTGATGGGTTAAAGCCAAAAATTCAATGGTAATTAGTATCCAAAACATTTACCTCCTATTAGGAGATAATGAATAGTGATATCAAGAATAAGAAATAGTACCCCAAGTCATTTATTTTCAATTTAAAATAAGATAAAATGATGAATATTGTGAAATTAAATTGAAAAACGAAGAAGAAGTGACAAGAAGAATTTCCAAAAATGAATTAAATGTGGAAGGAACCCCCATGAATATTTCTTAAATTTATTAGTATTTTTTTAAAATTGAAGAGATAAATTCCATCCAAATCATGATTTTAAGTGATTGATAGAATACACTAATGTATAATTCTTAAATTTCAAGGGTATGGGAGATTTATTCTAATAAATTCACACTTATTAGAAGTTAATCAAACTTATAAGAGAAAATGGAATAAACTTTAGGCTTCTTAAATTACAATAGAGGAATTTGAGGTTACAAATGATGTGATTTATAGTAATTTTATCTTAAACTCAAATTTAAATAATATAATAACTAATTTTATATCTTTTCAATATTTTATATCTTTTACGTTTTCTAATAACATTGAATCTTCCAATGATACATTAAGTAAGTAATTATTAATTAAAATAATAAAAATGTATTTATATAAAAAATTGTGTTGTCTCTTTTATCATGCAAAGAGTTTTTCTAGTTGATGACATCATTATTTTACCAATTTTTGGCATGGAGATAATTATTTGGATGTATTTTCTCAGAAAGTGTATTGTAATAATTTATTTTTGTGAGAAGTGGGTTTCTATTTCTGATAATAGTATAGATTTACGTATTTTGAAGGAGATACTTCATTGCATGATTCTTATATAGAACCATCTATAGGGGTTCATAATAATGAAATTTTTAGATAAGTAGATGATTAAATTAATTTAATAGAAGACAAATATATCATAATAGTATAGTATGTGTCATTTTTGCAATACTATACTAATGAATTTCATGAGGAATAACCTGGATTTACACCAAATAATAATGTAGACTTCTTTGTTGATATCATCCTTGATGAGAATATTATATCTAAGGAATGCTATAAAATTGCATTAGTGGGATTCATTGAGTTAAATAGGAAACTACAAGAATTTTTTCACTAAATTATTAGTATGAAAAATTATCTCAGTAGAGTGATCAATTATCCTACCTATAAAGAAAAAGGATTAATCTTGGAGGTTGTGCATCAACTATAGGGAGATTAATGTCATTACTATTATGAAGGAGTATCATTTTTCATTCATCGATGATATTTTAGATAAACATCATGGAATTATATTCTTTTCAAATATTCATCTTGGTTTTTTTATCAATTAAAATTCCATATTTGTGAAATACTATTGGAAAAATTTTGTATAAGGTATAGGAATTATTAGTTCACAGTAATGCCTTTTAGATTAATAAATACACCCTAAATTTTTATAGATCTAGTGAATAGTGTATTAAAATATTATATTGATAAATGGTTATTGTATTTATTGATGATATCTTGATATAATCAAAACTATATTAAGATAATAAAAATAATTTATAGATTATTCTTGAGACTCTCAAATAGAAGGAGTTATATGGTAAATTTTGAATGTGAATTGTTTCTTTAAAAAGATTGTTTTATTGGCCATATTGTCTCCAAGGATGGAATGTTCATTGAACCTTTAAAAATAAATGTGGTAAAAATGGTTTATACCTACAATTGTAACTATGAAATATATTTCAATTTGATTTGATAGCTATTATTAGTGATTTTTTAAATGATTTTCCTAAGTATCTAACTTGTTAATCATGTTGATATAAAAATGGTTCAAATTCACATGGTAAAGGGAATTTGAATTAGGATATTGTTAAATTCACTATTTTTAACCATACCATATTGAAAGGAAGGATTTATTATATATATTTATTCCTCAAATAAGGTAATTGGGTGTGTCATTATTCAAAATGATTGAGTGGTTCCCTCGGTGGGCTTCATACATTTTAACTGTAATGTTTTTATTTGTAGAGGTTCTCTAGTTATTCATTAATTTCAATTTTCATAGTCTTTATCTCTAATTATTTATCTTATTCAGTAAAAAAAATATTTTTCATCATAGCGATTAATTCAAAAGGGATTCTTCAAAACTCTAAAAATACCATTTTAGTAATGGGACAATATAACATCAAATTTTGTTACCAAGGGTACTGGTATATCTAATAGTAATGTGTTAAAGTGGCTCTTTTATCGACATTTGTTATTTATGTCTTGATGATTAAAATACCACCAAATATGATTATTTTTTAATTATAAACCCACAATTCTTTTTTAAATCCATTAGTCACATGAGATACATGAAATATTTCTTAAATGTTTAAATCTTTCACTTTTAATGGATTAAAATAATGCTGTTAATATTATTTATTCTTACATTAATTACTCATCAATTATTTGTACATCATTTATTAATTTTATTTCCTATGTAAAATAATTCTTTTCAAAAAATTCATTTTCTGTTATTAAAATTCTATACTCTTTTTTTACCATTATGGATGGTTTTTTATAATTATATTACCCTTATGCATGTTTTTTCTTCCTTTAAATAGACTATTTAAAATTTCATTGACATTTATATATACTTATTTTATTTGCCTTTATGTGACATTAATAGAATACCCTTACATTATTTTCATGAAGCATGAACAAATATTACATTATGAAACTTATATAATTTTTGTTTTACCTCTACACAACGTACAAATTTTAATCTTACCTTTACATGGTTTAATTTAATTTGACTATTAACTTAATGTAACAGATATACTTGTTTCCCATTAAATAGTGATAGAACTAATATTTTCCACATTTTCTGTATGCATTTTAATTTTTTTAACCTTCAATATTATCAATGTGAGCTTAAATGGGTCAATTTTGGATTTATGATGTGTTTTGAGAAAATTGGTGAAATATTCTTAATTCTGAATTTTTTAAAGTTTTTTACATCAAGGGTATTTTATTTATATAATGAATCCTATAACTCAAAATAGAGTGATTATTTTTTAGAATAAATATTTTATTTCCTTTAACACCGTCTTCTAGACCAGGGGTATATTTGGGAATCGAGAGGCCTTAAGAAATCAATGAAGTTGAAGAATTTTCCGGGTGGACTATATGGAAACCACCACCATATCAAAATAACATCTTTTCTAACACACCTTAAATAGAGGTGATTATACATAGATTATAATGAGGACACGCAGGAGCATCTCTAGATTTAATTTTAGGGTGTTTGGAAGTCATTAAGGTTTACATTGGATGTTATGCATTTGGATGAAGCTTACTATAACCTTCATCAAGGGAAAGTAACACTCAATAAAAAAATTCATAAATTTTGAATCATGTGTCCAAATGATCTGACATCTTTAGACGAGATGCAGAAAAAAAATTGGGAAGAACTTTCAAGAATTGTACCACACGTGAAGAGCTTATTTATTGGGGATAGAGCACATCAAATTTGGGAGACAAATTATTCCAAAAAAAGGAGGGGAGATCCTCCCACTTAAATCATCCAATTTTCCATCTCATACCTTCAAGGAACTATGTAAGAGATATCTACTGAGGAAGTCCGACTTCAAATCTTCCCATTTTCTTCTTAATTTATTTGTTTTCTTTATTTTTCTTTTACTTTTCAATTGTAATTTAAATTTATAATAAATTCATGAATTTTTTTCATTATTGTGTCTACCCATCCACCCCCTTTTCTTTTTCTTCTTAAATTCTATTCTTATTTTGTATTATTCTTATCATATTTCCACCGTGACCTATTAACATAAAAATGTGGGGGAACTTATGGATTTTCTAGGTGGTGTATTTGGAAATTTAATTTATTGTTCACTTATATTCATAAATTTTGTTAAGTTTATGATGAGAAAGGGTGATGTGCACGGGTGTGGTGATAGTCCACCATGACACTGAACTGAAACTCATTTCTATTATTTTATTAATCCTTTCCCCACACTTATACTAGATATAATATCTTCATACTATGGATTTGAACCATTACTAGTTGAAATGGAATATGTTAGAGTATGGTCTTGGAAGATGTCATAATCTTGATCGAGATGTGCCATCAACCTTGCTTATATTATGAGATGATGTTAATATTGGTAAATGCATTCAAGATTTCACACCAAAAAATTAAATAATGGTAATTTGTTAATTATACCTGAGAATTGAAATATCAAACATAATTTAAACTCTAAAAAGGAGAATGATAGAACGCACAAACCAAGCCATAAAGGCCATGTTCTTTCTTTTTTAGTTTTATTTTTTCATTGCATGTTATTTTTATATTTTATTTAAATTTAATTTAATTCCATTCCTAGATTAAAGAATATCAAAAACAATTATTTTTGGTGAATTAGAATAAGTGAGTGAATGACTGAAAAATCACCTCAAGAGAGACAACCCAAGTCATCCCCTATGCTGTAATAGGAAAACATAAAAATATGCCTTTTCCACGCCCTATGATAGGCGTGCGTTATAATGGCCCCGTTTCTGGGGAGTTAAATTTTTTTCGATCACATTTTTAAAATTCACATTTTTGTAAATATTTTATTTTGATTAAAATAAGCTAAAAAAATCTTTTCGCATGATGGTTTCAAAAGACTGTTTTTTCAATTCATTGATTAGTTACAGAGAGGTGAAATAACCAATTATTGAATCACCGTTGTCTATGGATGATGGTGTTTCATTTCATGTTAGATATGTGAATTTATTTTGGAAGTCAAATAATGGGGAAGAAACATTCATTAAATTCATAAATGGCTTGAGAGAGGACATGAACAAATAAATTTTCGATGTGATGCCCCAAGAGAAAATAGATTTCTCCCATTACATTCCATAATTTTATCAAGTGGGTAAGGCCCCAGAAGTGTCCCCCTTAGTCTTCCCTGATTTTTATGAGGGGATCCATGAAATTGAGGAGCCTAACTAGCTGCATCCATTTCATGTTTCTCAAATCCAAGAGGCACTTATCACTGAAAAAGTGATTGAAACTGAAAAAACTCGGGAATATGATCCTTTTGTGAATTGTATAATTTTAGATTTCATTTAATCTAATTTTAGTATCACTACTTATGATTTTTGAATTTTCAGATTAAATCATTCCTTGAATCACCCATTACGAATATAATGAAAAATAAATTTCCCCTTCTGAGGAACACATAGAGCTCCTTATCATATTTGAACTTGAATTTGAGGTGCCCCATCAAGAGATCTAGGTAGCTGAGCTAGAAGAAAACAAAACTGAGTTTTCTCTTATTAAATCCCCTATGAAGCCAGTACTATAATATAAAAGGTTTCAAAAGTATCAACCAAGGAATATGATGTTCCATAATTTATCCTACCCCTACCATGAATGTTTCACAACATTGTAAAGGGGGTGGATCTATTGTACTCTATCCATGGAGTCCTACTCAACAAGAACAAAGAAGTGGTTGCTGGTAAAATCCACATGTGGTGGTTCATGTCAATGAAGCCCCAACCACCATTATACTTTGGATAACAGCTGGTACTTTCCTCTAGAGGCATTAAAAGATGTTAGGGCCCACTTGGGTGATCGTACCAGGATTTATCCTTTACATTATATATATTACTTTAATTTTTAATATTATGAATTTATATTTCAAGTACAATATTTGGAATTAGTGTAAAATATATCCCCCTTCCTCTATTCATTTTGAGCTTAAATGAATTGATCCTTGTGATTAATTGAGTAATTTTTCTTTTCTCTATCAAAATGGAAGAAGGGAGGCACAAGAATTGGGGGATGAGGGCCAAAGCATTATTTCAAAAGGGATTTCAATTTTTATGATTATATTTTAAACACCATTAATTTTTTGTTCCAAAACATATTTTATGATTTAATGATAATAATTTCTTGCCCACACATGAATTAATTATTAACTTGACTTATCCATGAGACATATGTTTCTTATGAATCCAGTAATTCCATTTTTTAGATTTTAATGTTAATCAGATTGAATTAATAAAATTGAGAATAAAATTATTGAAATGAATAATAAATATTGAAATGAAGACTCGTGATTTAATTGAATTAGTTTATTTATGTGAATGATATTTTCCTACCATTTTTCATTCTTTGAATTTATGAAATTCGTGTGAATTTATTTTTTATTATAAATAATTCCTTGAGTTAATGTCTAATATCATATGTCTCATTCCCAAGAGGATTTCTAGACCAAGTACTTCTTATTAATTCTTGAGCATATTTCTTGATTGATCATGGGATATGTCACAATACAAAACTTTTATTTGAACTTCTCATATTTATGACTATACAAAAACACATTTAAAATGGTTGAGGCATCTTTTGAAAATACATTATACTTAAATACTGCCTTTACATAAATCCTTTTTTACAATAGAGACTGTAAATTGCCTTTATATGGATTAGCCATGTTTTAATCCACTTTTATCAATTTCTACCTTACTTTTGGTATATTCATGATATTTTAAATTTCATGTTTAGGGGTAAATGGATTAATGGTGGAAGGCATGATTTACATTGTAATGAAAAATTGAGGGGGTTATATTGTAAGAGTTGAAAAAGGTTGTGGAATCATTCATTTTAATTCATTATTAACCCCTATTAAATTAAAAAATGAAAAAAATTACAAAAAAACCAAAAAAAGAGAAAAATAGGATGTGATTTTGGAGAACCAAAATTCACCATTTTTCAAACCAACAGTCTTATAATATTATGGGGTTAGGTGATGGCTGTGAGGTTTGATCTCCTCTAAACATTTGAAAATAAGAAAAAAAATATACAGAAGTAAAAAAAAAAGAGGGAGAATTAATCATTTATTATGCATTACTTTGTCAAGACCTTACTTTGAGTTTTGGGGGAAGTCGGTGTTGGCTCATTGAAGGGGATAATTTCATTACACTTTTTGATATCATGAATTGTTACTAAGTGATAAAACTACTAATTTAACCATAATTTATAAGACCTAAAATCATACTAACCTTAAACATCAAAGTAATTTTTAACCTTTATTGAAAATTCCTCATGATTTTATATGTATTTTGTCTTTACAATATAAAGAATGTAATTATTTTACAAGATTATATATAAGGCGCATGTTCTCTTTCTATGAGCATAAATATAATTTTATTTTATCATGAGAGATGAGAGGATAAATTCAAAGGTCAGGTAAATCATGAGGTGGAATGCTTAATAATAATTAATTGAGAAGCTTGAATAAAAGAAAGAAGAAGTTCCATTTTTTCAGAGGGGAAAATTAAGATTGATAAATTAATTTTTTCATTGAAAATTTTGAAATTAAATTGATATTTTTGGTTTATTTTTGAATATTTTATGTTACATTGAAAATTATATAATTTTTTTACTTTGGAATTTGAATATATATAACATCGGTTTCCTCTAAATTCCATGTTCAGATTTTATGCTAGAGGAAAAGCATAGTTTAAGTGTGGGGGAATTAATAGAGCTAATATTTTATACATTTTATGTATTAATTTTAACTTTTTTAACCTTAAAAATAATAAACATGAGTTTATATAGATCAATTTAGGATTCATGATGTGTTTTGAGAAAAATGATTAAAAGTGATTAATTCTGGATTTTTGACAGATTTTTACATCATGTGTATTTTAGTCATTTCTTGAAAAATATAATTCTAAATTGAGTGAATATTTTTTGTTAAATTACTTTTTTTACTTCCTTAAACCTTTTCTTCTAAACCATTGGTATATTCGAGCATCTAGATTCCTTAAAAATCAATAAATATGAAGAATTATTTGGGCAGACTGTGTGGACCCCACCATAGTAACAGAAGCACATCTCATCTTAAACACCTTCAAAGAGGTGGTTAAACATTAAATAGAACAAGGACACATAGAAGTGTCTCTAAATTTAATTAGGTTGTTTTGAAGTCATTAAGGTTTCCATTGGATGTTATAATTTTGGAGGAAGCTTCCTAAAACCTTCGTCCATACAAAGTAACACTCAATAAAAAATTTATATCTCCTGAATCTCATGGCAAAATGAGATAAATGTTTTAGAGCAGACATAAAATAAAGCGGGAATGAACTTTTATGGAGGGTGTAACGTGTGAATAGTTCATTTATTAGGGCTACAATTCATCAACTTTCGGGGGGAAAAATCTTCCTATAAAAGGAGGGAAGCTTCTCCCTCTCAAATCATCCCATTTTCCATCTCATTCCTTTATGGCCCTGAGGAGGTGATCTCCATTGAGGTAGGCTGACTGAAAATATTCTTGTTTCATTCTTAATTTATTTTTTTCTTTATATTTGTTTTAGTTTTCAATTTTAATTTATATTTGTAATAAATTCATGAATTGTTTTCATTTTTATGTCTACTCATCCACCTTCTTTTCTTATTCTTCTATTTTTCTTATTCTTTTCTATTCTTATTCAAATATTTCCACAATTACCTCTTACCCTAAAAAATTAGGGGCTAACTCGAGGCTTGGACTGGAGGGGTATGTTGAAATTTCATTTATTATGTACTTAAATTCATAAGTGTTATTATGTTTTTAATGATCAATAGTAACGTGCATGGGTGTAGTGATCCTCGACCATGAAACTAAACTCAAACTCAATTATATTGTTTTATGAAAATGTTTCCCTCCCTTTTACTAGATATAATCTCTTCATATGATGGATTTGATCCATTCAGTGGTTCAAATGGAATACGATGGAGCTAGGTCTTAGAAGATGTCACACTCGTGACCGACGTATTCCACCAACCTTGATTAAAGGAGGAGGTGATGTTAGGATTGATAACTGAATTCAATATTTCACACCAATAAATTAAATAATATTAATTCATGAATGAGATCTCTAAATTTAATTATCAAACTTAATTAAAACATCAATAGAGAGAATGATGGAACCCACTAACCAGCCCATAAAGTCCAAGTTTATTATTTGTTAATTGAATATTGTCATTACATGTTAGTTTTATCTTTTATTTAAATTAAATTTCATTCCATTCCTAGATTAAATAAAAACAACTAATGATAAATAGTTTATGTGAATTATATTATGTTAGTGAATGACTGAAAAAAACCTCGAGAGATATAACCCTAGTTAGACTCAATGTTTCACTAGGAAAACAGAATAATATGCTTTTCCCACACCCAACAATAGGTGTGCATCGCATAGTTTATGTAATTTTTATATTAACTTTAACCATCCTGTTCATAGTATATATATCATCTTATTTAATTTATTAATGATATATAAAATTAATTTTACCTTCACATGGAATACAAAAATGAACATATTCTATTTTCACTTATTCTGATATATAGATTTGATGCATATTAATATTAGGTGATTAAATTATCTTATTGATTTAGTGATGGAATATTAATTACATAGATACCATCATAATAAATTTTGTAATATTTTAAGAAACATTAAATTAATATCTAAATGATTTTTCATATTTAATTTTCAGATGTAATCTTTTAGAAAAAAAGAATGTTTTTTTACTAGATTATTTCATTATTTTAAATTTTTATAAATTATTATTTATATATAAAGATTTTATAACTAGAAATTAAATGTATTGTTAATACTTTTAATGCATGATATATTTTTATGTGTATTTATGTACATAGAAAAATATTTTAAAAATTTAAATATTAAAGCATGAAATGATATGAGTTTTATTGGTTTATTCAAATTCATTTGAAAAAGGCTTCAAAACGAAATTATAATGGACGTTTTTAAATGTGATTTTAAATTATAATCAAGATATATGAAATGATATATTGTGTTATTTTCATGAAAATAATTATATTATTATGATTATAATTATTTCAAATTATCTAAACATTTTATTGATATTATTTTGATTTTTGAAAATTATTTAAAGGTAACTAGGATAAAATAATAAGAAACTATAAAATATATACCAAGACCATAAGAGATATTGTGTACATAATATATTTTGATTTTTCATGTTATCCCATGTGAACTAAATGAATCTTTCAGTGTCCATCATTGCCTATTAAAGTAAATTTATGGAATGTGTGAACATATTAATTAAAATACATTGTAGGGACAAGAAGATTATTCCTACACCATAAAATCTTCTCAAATATCTATTGTGTGATTGATTATTTTAATTATTTATTCTTTTGGGGTAGGATTTACTTGTATAATATTATCACAAATGTGTTATAATACCTTTAAAAAGTATTACTTTGCACAACCACTTGACCAAAATGTTGTGCACGGGGTGTGATTGATCCTATTAAAAAATCACTATGCCTAGGAAACTCAATTAATAAATTTCAATTTTCATTATGTTCCTATAAAAAGTATGTCTGGGTTATCATTAGGGAGATTCTATAGTAAAATATCGTTTTGGTATTTTTATTCCTGTAAAAGTATAGGATTAGGTTTTTCCCTTATAAATATATCTATCAAATTTTAGTGGTTGTCATACTCCATTAATGGGGGTGTGAAGATTATACCTCAGAGAATTTAGATACAAACACCAATAAAATTACTTCTATTAATCTCTTTAATTTTTCTATTCACAAACGTTTCACTCAATACCCTAAATTATTTGGTACTGAATTTTTAAATACAATAATCCAAAAAATTCCACTCTTTTATTTTTAATAACTCTGATAATTTTAAAATTTCTAATTCCCCCCCCCTCATATTTATTTCTAGTAACTCCAATTGGGACCAAAACTTTTTATAGAGATTGACCTTTTAAAGAGTAGTTAGTTTTGATTTGTTACTTTTCTTGGATAAAAAATTTATTATCAAATCTAGGCGATTGTTTTGGATATCTTTTCTATAATAAGTTATATATCTGTGATAATTATATATTTTAAGATAAAGTTTAACATAGTACTTGAAAAAACTAAGGGAAAGATCTATTTTAGTTAGGGAAAGTAAAGAACATTAAATTTTGAATCCATTGAGGCCACCTAATTTTAATGGAAGTGATTATAGATGATAGAAAGATAGAATTGGGGTATTTTTAAAGTATATGGGTGTTGAACGTTGGACCATTATGTCTAAATCTTCTCAATTATATGAGGTATAACTTTAAATATAAAATTCTAATGATTCCAAAACATATAATTTTTATTAAAAAGTCATGAATTTTTATTTATATTCACTAAATAAAAGTTCGTATAGTCATATATATTATTGTAAAACAACTAATTAAATTTTAAATACATTAAAAATCACTCATAAAGGAATATAAAAATATAGATAACTAATTTATTCAGCCATAGGGTTGCATTTTAAGAATTATTATTGTATGATCAAGAAAGTGTTAGTTAAATTTACAAAAGATTCAAAAATATTTTCAAAAACATGGTTGAATTAGAGAAACTATGATGAATAGAGTTATCATTGAAATAATACTTCAATACATACCAACGAGATAACATTAAAAGAAAGTATTTATTGAATTATGTAAATATTTTTCATAATACTCTATATATGTACATATTGGATCTCTCTTATAATATGATATTGAATTAATGAATAATGAGATTTATTCATTTAACAAAGTAAAGGTATTTACTATTAAATATAAATATTATTATTCTAACACTACTAGTGATTATTAATATTATTCTAGATCAAGGGAAAATAATGATCTAAATAATGTTGAAAATTCTTTCAAGGACTCATAAATAAAAACCTTGCTACCCAAAAAAGAAAGATGATAAAATAAAGAGATACAATAATCGTATAATGTAAAAAACAAATAAAGTTAAATCTATAATTTTATGTTATTAATATAATAAATCTTTCTATAATAAATATTTATATCTTATATAAAATGATAAAAGATAAGAAGTGAATAAGAACAAAAATAAAAGAATAAATAATTTATGGGAGGTTTAATTTTCATGGAACAATCAGGATTTAGAGAATAATATGTTAGTGAAATAAAAATTGGTAATATTTTACCTTTGGTGATTATAATATTTCCTTGTCACCTCCTCACTCTAGTTATTCAAGTAATTTGATGAAATATTCTATGAAAGTTGTAAATATATTTTTATTAAGTAACATGGGAAAATAGAGTATTTATGATTTTTAACCATAATCTACTTCTAGTTCTGGAATTGATAATTATAAAGATTATTATTTCAAATAACTATATTTGTGAATATCAATATAAAATATTAAATCTTAACGAAAAGTATGAAAATTTTACTTAGAATTATAAGAAGGTTACCAATGATAATAAAAGTCTCCATTTTAAAATGAAAATTTGAAAGATTTAATTGTTAAATTTGATAAAGAAAAGTAGAAATGAACTAATAGGTAAAATACTTCATGTCTAATGAAAATGTTGAATAATAGTTTTCACATTTAGGGAAAAAATAAAGATGATGTTTATAATGATCATTAATTTTTTTGAAGGGAGAATATAGAGCTTTAGGATTAAATTCAAAGTTTAAATTAAATGTTATCGAAATTTATTATTGGAAGTAAAAAATTAAATGATTCATGATAATACAAAAAATAACCAAATTAAAAAATAATAATATTGTCTTTTTTTAGATTATAGGATACTAAAAATGTATAAAAATGGATTTGTTAAAGGAACAAATGAATGTATCTCATTTTTTACTAGCATTAGATATCGATAATTTGGAATTTATACTAATGAATTTAAATTACATTTTATATAATCCCTCAGTCACACATATGAATTTATCTTCAAATATAATTTTTGATTAAAAAATTATAACCCTCATGATGAATGTGTACCTAATGTTCCATTCTTAAATCCAATTGAACCAAAACTAGTTTGGAGACCCAAGTAAGTTCCTACTATATTTTATTTTCTCTATAGATATTTTTATCTCAATTTTAAATTCTATTTTATTAGAATAAATTTAATATTTTATGACTTCATGAATATATTGGAATTCATTCATGACTGCTTGAGAATTTTAAATTTTTATATAAAATTATCTCTTTTTTTATCAGTTTTTAAAGAAGGGAAATCTCTTATAACGTTATCTATTTTATAATTTATGTTATGCATGAATTTAGGGTGAGTTTCTAGAAAAATGTTTTAAATTAATCTAAAGTATGGAAAAACTCTTTGATGTTTTTTTCTATCCAAAGATAAAAAATATATAGTTAAAATGGATTGGATATATATGTTTGAGAATCCAGTGTTTAGTTTTGAAAATCTATTTTAAATGTTATTATGTATCTTTAGTTTTGAACTATTGTGTATATTTTTAAAATTTCAAAATCATATAGAATCTATATTAATATTTTTAAATTAGTTTTATATACTTAAATATTGGAGAAAATTATATGTTTATAGTTTGATTGATTATTTTTTGGGAGAAAATATGATTGATTTTCTAAGGGGTAGAATGTTTTTTACCCAATGTCTTTCAAGAGGGAGGAAAATTTTAGGTGTTTTTTATATTATTTTATAATGGAGTAATTTTTTAGATATTTTAATAATTTTTATCAATTTAAAAAAGGATGATAACTATTTATAAATAACATTCAATTTTGAAATTTTGAAAAAGGGAGAGAATTTTGAAGTGACCAATTGATAAAATTTATTTATGTTTTGGTGATTACAAAGCCTCACATTATCATTTTTGGATAATTATAAAATCCTATCCATTTTTTATGTCTTTTATTAACATGATTTATATTAAATATTTTTAAATTTATAAATAATTAAATATTTATTTATTAGAAGAATGTTGTAAATATTGTTGATTCATACATTAATTATTCATTAATTATTTATTCATTATTAATTCATATTATTTATTTTGTAAAATTATTTTCATATTAGTTTTTATTTAATTCTATGCATATTATGGAAACTTTATATTACATTTAGGTAATCTATTTTAGTTTTAGATTACCCTTACACACGTTTTATTCTACCATTTCATAACATATTGAAATATTAATTTAACTTTAAATATAATATTCTTCATTACCTTTTCATGTGCCTTATAGAATAATATTATCTATTTACATTCATATAGTATGAACGACCATTAAAATACCTTGAGGTAGCCTGTATAATTTTTGTTTTACCTATACACAACATCGATATTTAAAGCTTACCTTTGTATATATTATTTTATTTTCTTATTACCTTTACATAGCCCATATAATTATCTTCCTTTACACATATTCTTTAATTTTTTTATTAATAATAAACATTACTATTTCTTTAACATTTACACAGTATATAAATCTTCAAGTTGAATTTATTTATCTTATATAAAATGCATTTTACATCAACACATAATAAAAAAATGAATATAATATTATTTCCTCTTTTTTTAATAGTTTCATTTTCTACATATTAATATTTATTTTTTAAATTGTATTTTTGGTTTTATAAACTGATATTAATTATATAAATACTATTTGAATGGATTTTGAGTTGTTTCAAGAAAATTTAGATGTATTTATAAATGGAAATTTCAGATTATATTTTAACATATAAACTTACATAAAATGTGTACTGAATTTATTATTCATTTGTTTTAATATTTTAATTTTTTCATAATTATTAATTGTATCTAATAATCATATTCCTAGAAATAAAAAAAAATTATTTTTAATGCAATACATATTCCTTGCAATTATCTGCATGTATATGGAAAGAAATTTGAGTTTCAAATATTATATATGAAAATGATGGATGTTTTATGGGTGTATTAAAATTTTCATCTATAAATATTCAAATTTTATTTCCCTAGAACATATTCAATGTTATTTTAAATGTTATTTGAGATTTATAGATAGAGCTAATTTTCTATTATCATGGAAATAATTCAAAAATTATCATTTTTATTATTTTTAATAATCACACAATTTCATGTTTATCGTTTAGATTCTATGAATATTATTTAATGTAATAAAGTATAAATGGAAATTTTTGAAAAATATACCACATCCATGAGTGATATATTGTAAATGTTAATTTTTAAATTTTCAAGTATCAGGTGAAAACTAATTCGATGCTTTGTTATTAACAATTACATGATAAAGTATGAAAATAGAATGTTCAAGATTAATAATAAAAATATTTTAAATGGTTGAGAAGACAATTCTTATTCTGATAAATATTTTCACAAAATTCTAGAAGGTTTTGTTGTTTTATTTAATTAATCATTGTGGTTGGTATTTTTCTCCACTGAATTCTATCTCACAATTGTTATATTAACTTTAAATTTGTTACATGGTTCTACCACATTATAAAAATTAACTATTTATGTTGTAATTTATCTTATTAAAAAATAAAAAGTTGTAGGATACTCTATTACCGAAATCTGGGGTTCAATAATTTTCTTCAAATACATTGAGTGACTTAGGTTTGATGCTAATCCTTAGTAATTTCCTCAGTTGGGATTTCTATCATTTTAAATGTCTCATTTTATGTTGTTCCATTTTAAAAGTCCCTATAATGTTTTATTAAGGGCTATAATGTAACAATGCGAACATTTAATATATGTTTAACTTTAAATAAGTTATTGTATACGATATCTTACTCCGCACATAACACAAAACAAAAACAAAACAGTGATGTATTTAGATAAAATATAACTATCATGTATGACCATTATAATGTACTACTTTAATTATCTAGAATTAATAGGAGTAATTTTATTATGAAATATTTATAGAATAAAAAATTGTTGCTTTTGATATGAATTAAATTCCATAATTATAACAAAAACAACTAAAAATATAATTTTATTGTAAAAATTATAGTTTTCTAACATTGGTGTTTTTTTTCAAGAATCTATGTATATTATGTTTTGATGATAATACAATATATTGATAGTATTAATAATAAATACTCATAAATTAATTATTCATTGACCAGAAATAAAAATAATGAATAATTAACATTTTAAAAACATATTTTCTAATATGAATAGTTTTACACTATATCAAGGTATTTTATTTAATTATCAAATTGTAAAATGTTAGAAATTTAGTTTGAAAAAATGAACATAACTTTTCAATTAATATTTAAAATATATGATTAATAAATTTTTTTTGATATTTTTCTAAAAAGAATGATTAACAGTGAATAGTAAAAAAAATATTTTTTAAAAAATAACATGATTTTATGGGAAAATTATTATATAAATATTAATTTCAGATAAAAAACTACTTTATAAGAACAAATGTGTATTTTTAAGTGTGTTTATAATTTTAAAACATTTATTAGTAATTTACCATCCTGTATTTGATATTTTAGAACATAAGTAATATTTTCTCCAAAAAAATTAACAAAATATATATTTTGATTTTAAAATTTGTTTTCATCACATTAATAAATTTAATAAAATTAAAAAATATTTTAAATTTTGAATATGTGGGACCAAATTATCATATAATTATAACTTTATTTTAATTCATAAAGGGCATGTTACCTTAAGGAAAAACTAGTTACCATTGTAAAGGATAAATTGGAAAAAATAATAATTCAAAGGGTAAAGGATATAAAACATCATATAACATTCCTATAATATTTATTATAAGGTTTGGATTGATATTATATCTTCTATAGTCAATTATTTATCAATTTTATTTCACTTTACAAGTTTAACATCTTTTTCTTTTATGTAATGTTGAAATATTTAGAAAAATTATATTTTCACCAATTATAAAAGGGGCCTCTCACCACTCTTTAAAGGAAATACTAAAAATATTGTTTTCATCCAAAACCATGCCCATTTTCATTAATATGGAATAATATTTGACTCTATTAGGATTTTGGATGCAAGGTATTAGCCTATGCTATCCATTTTTAAGGGAACTCTTAAGGAAATCTCAAAGTGGTCGATGTGAGTAATTATTTTCACCTAACTTCTTTTTTTATTTAAATTTTACAATTATAATTTCCATATATATGTATAAAGAAGTCATTTTTGGTCATATATTAAATTTTATTATTTAATAGAAAAAACATCATTAATCAAATCATCAAATTTCTATTATGAAAAATTAAATTGTAATTCAAGGGTTGTGCAAACTACAGTATCCATGCTATAATGTGTTTTTTCTTCCTTATCCATGTTATAAATCTAGTATAAAAATATAAATTAAATAAATATTTTGTATATTTGGATAATTTTATTATTCTGACACAATAAACCATTTTACTCTATTCTCTTATTCTTTGGAAAATTAAATCGTCAACCATGGGTATGTGTGGACTATCAGCTCCACGGAACGATTTATTTTAGTTTTCATTTTCATCACCACCTAACATGGATGGTCATGATGATTTTATTAAGGAATAAATATTATTTTTATAATATCATTAATGTTATTTTATGGAATGTTTTAGGACTTATTAGTGTAATGATCACCAAAATATTACCCCTAATTCAATCAATTAAAATGAGTGAACTAAGTAGAAACTGATCTCTTATTTCAAAGTAATGATATTATATAAATACTATTCTATTTATAAATATTTTCAATTATTTAATAACACACTAATAATGATAAAAATAGGATAATTATTCCTATGTTATAATGATATTATAGCAAAACTACCTCATAATTATCTATTAATATTGATAGGTTTGTGTTTGGTTCAGTTTAAACATCATCTTGAAAAATACTATGAATTTATATAATTAATGACTATGTTAAATTATTTGTTGGTATAATATTATATGAAGATGTAAATAATTCATTTTTATGGTATGGTTATATTTATATTTAAATCATTAGCTATGAAATCACCCTTCATTTATTGAGAAACTCCAAAACAAGCTCATCATTGATTTCAACCTCCTGGATCATAACAAAAACAATAATGAAATTAAATTATAGATTTATAAAATTTATTTTAAAATAAATTACATGTAAAATAATTATCTAGGAATTATTTACTTTTTATAAGGAATAAATACCAACACTGTTTTCATAAAACTAATTCAAAGCGATAACGATCATTTACACCTAGTGTTGAAAATAAACAAAAATTTACTATATATATACATATATAATGATTATAAATTATAAATATAAATGTTTATAGTTATAGATAAGGTTCCTTTTTATGTATTTAATTAAAATTAATTTCATTATTCAGGATTTTTCGTGCAAGTGAAGAACGAATCCGGACTCAAGAAATTATTTTCATCTCAAATTCCTCTCTTTGAGACATGTTTAGTATTATGAACCAAATATTTTTAATGTGGTTTGAGATATCATTTCCTTGATTATATTTTAATTATTTTATTTTATTTTCAATTAAAACCCCATTATTTCAAAGGATTTTGATTAAATTCATACTCAATCCATAAGTGTTTTCATTGTCTCAATTATGATTTCTTGAAACATTTTACATATTAAGGACCATGTTTCGTTGCTATAGTGTTCTATTAATTTATTATCCCATGATTTTTTTTAAATTCGTTATTTTTTATTCTTCGGATAACCTAATCGATGTCATGTTATTTTCTTTAAATTTATTTTGACTCAACTGTTACCCAAGTCATAAGAGTTTTTTGAAACTCAATATTCTTTCATTGGTTTATTTTTTATAAATTGGGTAAATATTTTGTGGTATAATGTCATATCTTATTATTTTTTATATTTTTACCACACAAACCACATTCAAAAGATTCATGTTTAATGGAGTATATTTCTTATATAGATTATTAATAACTCAATTCTCCTTTCATTGATCTATATTGTTTCATCATGAAATTAATACATCCATTAATGGGTATAACCCTTAATATATTATTTTATGGTATTTTATAATACTATTTATTAAAATTTATATTTATAAAATTAGATGTTCTATTACAATTCTTAAAATGCGAGATTTAAAACACTGTACTTTGAAAATAATAAAAGGGGATTTCCTATCACTTTAACATGTTTAACTTCCAATTCGAATTTTTTCAAGATACATTTATGTATTTTAAAGACCCATTATTAGAAATTATTTTTAAAATTAATTTTTTTCAAATTCATCCACATATTTTAAAAAGATACATTTTAAAGTGACATGTAAATTTTATTTAATATTAATTTTAAATATGTTTTCTATAATATATTTTATGATTTTACATCCATTTACCCATCATTTTAGAAATATTTTACCCAAATTTGGTTTATGGTTCATGACTTATATATGTTATCATTTGGGAGGATTTAACTATTGCTATTAAACAATTATATTCTTATTCCCTTTTTTGTGAAACCATTCGAATCGTTTTTTTTTTCAAGGATGTGTTTCCTCTATGTCAACATCCTTCAATGTTTTTTGATACAATGGGGTCATGTTATCTTGAAACCATACACCATATTTCTCTATATGGCCTATTATCATATTATTCTTTTTTTACATATGTTTTTACTTAATGCTTTTTACATTGTGAAACTCAAGTTTTACATTATTCATATTGGATTATGTTCACCTAGAAAGTATGCAATTTTTTTAAATTAAGGAAATTTATTAGAAATATATATGTTTTTATTTTAAAAATAATTTTATTGTAAGGTTAATTATATATTTTTTAGCCATCCAAATTATTCATATATATGGGTTATGATCATGTTATCCCTTTTATTTACATATGGAAAGATATTTTTGTTAGATATATTGTTATTCTAATACAGTTGATTAAGGAATGTTGACTATGTAATGTTTGAAGATACATATTATTTATCTAGATGGGTTATGAACATGTTATCTCTTTTATTGACATAGAGAAAAGTATTTTTATTATATATATTTTTATTATTATATGGATTATTATTGGGAAATTGACTATGTGATGTTTGATTATCCACTTTCATTCTCTAGATTGAATATGAACATGTTATACTTTTTTTTAACATTGGAAATTTTATTGGAATTACTAATGATTATGGACTACTTATGTAGATTGATTATATATATTATTTATTTATTTATCATGATATAGATAACTATATTTAATTTAGAAATTATTTCATCTCGGAATGGTATAGAATGTCCGGATGGATCTTCTGGTGAATTCATTGGAAAAATTATGATGATAGGTGGGGAATAAAATTAAATAGTCCCTTGATGCCTCAAAAATATCTCATGAGAGAAAACCTTTTTTTTCATTTGATTTATTCCTTACCAATTCAAAATAATGTATTTTTTACATTCTGAATGACATGTTAAGTGCCTTGTCGTAAGACCTTGATAACAGGTTTTTGATATATTTTTTTCATAATTATATAAGTTATATGGTTACCTTTAAGAGAAATTGAGACCACCCCTTACTATATTTAAATTTCCCCTAATTAAGAATAAACTTAGTACACATGACATGTTTATAAGGATAGAACACATGATATAATTTATGAGAGATGTTGAAGGATTATTATAGATTATGCGGTTTCATATATAATGAAAAACATTCCACCTAAAACAAAGAACATGGGATTTATTTTTTATTGAATTGTCATGATTCTATGATGATATAAACCTAAAAATATACCTGGAGTGTAATTGATGCATGAATTATTGTTGATATTATAATTAAAAAGGGTTATATCTAGTATTTTATAGTTGGTATGAAAGAAGGTATGTAATGTATGTGTCTATGAGAATCAGATCAAGGAGATAGGGTTTGGGGAATCATATTTGGTATCAAAGAAATAGTTTATATAACATTAGATATTAGGAATTTTCTTGAGGATAATTTATGTGTTGAGAAGTTATGGTTGATCACAATTTCAATGTCATAGATACCCATTTGGGTTAGTATATGATTTAATGATATGGAAATAATGAATATTATATTTTGGGATTTGGATAATAAAACTTTTATGAGAACCCTAGGAATAAGTTTAAGTATTGAATAACATATTGATGTTTTGTAAAATTATATATTAGGTTTTTTCCTATAAATTCATCCATATATGGATATGAGAAAGTATATAAGGTTGTGTCATTGGATCAGATAGGGGAAATCACCTTGAAAATTGTTAGTTTATCATTGAACCAATTATCCCTCCAATGTACAATGAGTGGGACTAAGTCCTCACACCTAGAGAGATACTCCCGAGATATATGATTTGGTTAATTACATTAATTTTATAAACATAAAGAAAAATTTAATAAATATTTTAACTAATTGGTTAGATAATCTAGTAGAAAAATGACTATAGATAACCAACTAATAAACAAGGGAGCCATAGGTTGATCTGAAAGTATCATATGTTAATAAAGGATTCATATGGAAATACATATTTAGATTTCTATTTTAATATTCATATTTTAGATAATATCATCACTTTTTTTGTTTAACTATATGGTCGAAATAGGATCACAAATATAAATATGAGAAATGTACATATCTAGAAGTTGTGATTTCTTATAACTGAATAAGGGAGAATACATAATGGATAAAAATTTCAAAATATTACTATTATGAAGGTAAGGTGAGGTTAGTAGTTATAAATTTGGTAGTGAGGTTGATATTATAATATAAATTATTTTATATTACTCTTAGATACTTTAATTACTAAATTATAATTTTTCGGATGATATTTTTAGTATATTATAAATGTTATTAAGGATTATTTGAAATATATAAGTTTTATTCCTTAGTAGTTTTTCATTAGTGGTTCTAAATCATTTGTTAAAATGTATCAACAACCATGAGAAATGATTTTATAGAAATTTAATATTGTTGGTGATAATTATTAGAGAGAACATATATATGGGATGGATATGTTTTTGGTTTATTATATGTGTGATGTTAATATGATAATAGGTTGATTAATTTAAAATCAGTGAGTCAAATAGTGCTAGTATCGTTGGGATTGATAAATGATTCATGTTATTTCTGAAGAATTTTAGCTCATTTTTTTGTATTATGAGAGCTCTTGAACTAGTGTTTAATACTATTTGATGGTTAGATATATAGTTAATTTTTCAGAGTAATATATGACATTAGGTTTGTTTATTAGCATAGAGATTCAAATACTTTTGGGAAAGGTGTTTTGTTAAGCATATATGATTAGATTATATACAATATTGGGTATATGATTATAGGAATGATTAATATTGGTTGAAGAAATATATGTTACCTGGTAAAGCCTAAGAGAGGGTAGTAGATGTCATATTAGAAGGTATACCCTGAATTATGAATATGTTAAGAATACAATCTCCTACTTCAATAAATAATAATTAAAATTTCAAGGATGAAATTTATTTAATGGGGATGCAATGCCCTAAAATTTTAATATATTATTACCTTTATTGAATTTAATGTGTTAGATAACATCCTCCACATGAAACACAAAACATCAAAAAACTGTGATATATTTAGATAAAATATAAATTTTTAGTATTAACTTAAAATTGTACCCATTGAATTAGTGGAAATGAATAGGATTATTGACTTTATGAAATATTTATAGAAAAAAATAATGAATACTTGTAATATGAATTATGTTCCATTAGTATAGAAAAAACAACTAAGAATATCATTTTAGGCTTCAATGTGTACTTTTATAAAAAAAAATTATTATTTCAAGAAAATAATTATATAATTATTACATAATGATAAAATATATTGGTAATATAAGTAATATATTACAGATAAATTAGTTACTATTTTATAGTATATAATAATAAATTCTAGTAAACATTTTAAAATGTTGTTTTCCAATATGAATAGTTTTTTCCAATATTTAGGAATTTTACTTATATATGGAGCCATCAAAGTTTTGAAGTTTATTTGAAAAAATGACCATAATTTTAATATTAATCATATTGATATTTTCATAATATGAATTTTATATATTTTTATAAAAACAATGATTTGTAGGTCAATGGTACAAAATATTGTTTTTTAAAATAACATTATTATATGAAATTATTAGTATATAATTATAAATAATAAATTAATGAAAAAATTTATAGTAAAAAAAATTTAATTTATAAGTGACTTTTTAATTTTAATGTTTTTGTTTTTAATTTACAGACACATATTTGAAATTTTTGAACATAAAAAATATTTTCTCAAAAATTATTTTTATACATTATACATTTATCTTTTATAGTTAATTTTTCTCACTTTTATAAATATAATAAAATGAAATATATTTAAAATTTAAAATCATTAGTTCTAAATTATCTAATAAGTACCACTTTATTTTTTGGAAAAAATAAAAATAACCTTATGTAAAAAACTAATTATTTTGGTATAAGATAAAAGGGTAAAAGTAATAATTATCGGGGTAATGGGCCTAGAAAAGGTAAATCTATGTACATTAATGAGTGTATAAGGTGTGAATCGGCATTATATGTAGCATACATAGTTATTTCTTGATTCTGGATATAATTTATATTGTTACCATGTTCACCGTTTATACAATTATAAAATATTTACAAAAATGACATTCTCAACACTTATAAAAGGGGTATCTCCCCACACCTTCAAGGAACTACTATAAATTAAGTTCCCTCCTGAAAAAATACAATTTTATCCTTACACTATAATAATATCTTACATAATTGAGGATTTTGACACATGATATTATCCTATTCCATTTATTTCCAAGGGATCTTCTAAGGAAATCTAAAAGTCCTCAATGTGAGTAATTATTGTAACTTAAAGTCCTTCATTTCTATGTATCTTTTTAAATTATAATTTTCAAATACCTGTGTAGTTAAATCCTTATTTCTTATATACTTAATGTTATTATGTTACTGGAATAATAATGTTTCACCTTTTATAGTTTCTTTTAAGAAAAACAAAACTGTAATTCGTCCATTGTGTTGACTACCTCCTCCATGATGCAACATGTTTTTTCCATAACTACCTAAAATAGATAATCTAAACGGGGAGTTTAATAAAACATTATGATATATTTATATTATATTTATGTTTATAAAACAGTAAAACATATCACCCCATCATCCTCTTGTATGTGAAATGATATCACCAACCATGTGTACGTGTAAACTACCACCTCCATAGAACGATTGATTTTTGTTATTATTTTCATCATTGCATTTCGTGGATATAATGACCATTTCTTTTTATATATATTATTATATGATTTCAAAAATAATTAACAATCGAATGAAACCCAAGGATCATAAAGTCTAGTGTCTTTAGATGATTACGTACATTAAAATGGAATATAAGGATCTGGAAAGAAATATAACTTTATTAATCTTCTATAATTATCTCTTAAATTCCTTTGAGATCCTATAACTACCTACGATGACCTGGGGAATACATTGACAATGTTATTTTCTAAAATCCCACTGATGGAATAAACATAGGAATAATGAATAATAGATGAGTTAGGAGATGTAGCATGATTACAAAAAAAGGAATGGAACAAGAATTTTGTTTTAGAAGAATAGAACATAGAACATGGAATCATATGATCATGGAATTATAGTAATGTGGAAGAAACATAAAACATGACATAAACATTATTTTAGGATAACTTCCAAGACTATATCACATGATGGGGAAATTCCCATAATAGATTAGGTTTACTCCTCAACCTCATACATAATGTCTCATGAGTCTAAAAAATTACAAAATTATTTGAGCGCTAACAAGGTGAACTCATCATAACATGCCCATGTATATGTGTTCCACATGAATAATAAAACATAATGAATAATCACAAGGGTTTCCCATGGAAAGAAATTTGTATCATAATCATGTCGTAATTAATAACCAAAGATAATATAACAATAGTATCCATGAAAGAATGTATTTAAATCATACATGGACATTAATAAGTGAAAATAGGCATAGATAATTTAATATTATGTCCAAATGAAGTGAAAACGTGTGAAAAACATTGTTTAATAAAAATTAGAAATGGGACACTTTAGTGCAATTTAATGGAAAATATCAAAAAGGATTTAAAGTGGTCAAGGGAATAGTTTTTTGAATAAAACTAGAAATGATCAAGGATAGAATTTCCTGATGAAATTAGTTATTTTAGAAAATAAATGGTGTATTAATTAAGATAATGGAGTGTACCTGAAAATGGGTATGAAATTGGAAAGTTCCCTTTAATCGGGCTTGCTTATCGGGAGGAATTGACAAGGGGTCCTTTTAAAACATTTAATTCCCCTTAAAAGTGAAATGAATTGATATATATATATATATGCATTTATGTAAAATAAACACATAATATTGGTGATATATATAATAATAATGAATAATTACATTGGTAAAAGTGAGATAAAGTGAAACCCGATGGTAATTTGAATGTTCGAAGAGATCCATTACCATATGTTTGAATGTGGTATGCACCTATACTAAATTTACAAGATAGTAAAATTAGATATATTAATTAATTAATTAATTAAGAACCATATCCACAAAAATATTATTTATTATAATTTTATTATGTTTCTTTATAGATATTTTGATGAGTTTTAATAATTAATTTTTTCATTTCAGTGTGTTCGTTTCATGATTTTTTCATCGTTTCCTAGGAGTTTAATAATGGGAGTTCTTGTGAAATGGAAGAAAAACTCTAGAAGTGGAATTATATGATTTTTATAAAATTTAATAATTTTAAATAGTACCATATTTCATTTTTTAATATATTATAATGATCCACTAGATAAAACATTAATGAAAAAAATATTAATTTATTTCAGAGGTTTTTACGACCATCACAAACTAGTATTATTTTATTTAATATTATGCTTTTATATTGGTTCCAAAACATTAAATGTGTCAAAATACACATATTATAATTTATTTTAACTTTAGAAATTGTTTTATGACCATACATGAATGTGTTAATGAAAAATGAAAACTCTTTATCCATGAAGGTGGTGAATTGACCCATCGCACACGATGTTTTAATTTTTAGAATGAAAGTATAAGAGAAGAAGTTTAGTTATAGACATTAAATTAACCATAAAAAATTATATTATATATATATTACTAGATTTATCATGCCACATTGGATAGTTTTTGAATGGATGAGGTAGAAGAAATAATAATTTAAAGAGAATGTTGTAGGATTTTACCTCTTGAATAATGACTCCATGAAATCCTTCATAATGAAATTGGGTCTTGTCTTTTCCTGACACCAAAAGATCCTAAACAGAGGTAAATGGTTTGGGAAGAAAATTGGGAAACATGTAGACAAGATTAGAGGATTTGGAGGTGTGAGGAGAAGGGGAGGTGATGGGTGATATTTATAGTGGTGGAGAAGATCATTTTTCTTATTATATTTCTTAGTTAATTATTTTGGCTCGAGATTATTAATAGATATAATCCTTTCCACTAAATATTTTAAATAATGAATTATAGTTATAGATAATGGTTTTTATATCATCCATTCATCCTCCATTACTCAAAAATTCATGTATTTAACTTTTACATTAAAATACCATATTTCACTATTTACTAAAATTTCAACTATTTTTGAAAAATACCAAAAAATTACCCTAACAATTTCTCAACATGTATTTTAAAAAAACAGACTCTATTTTATAAAAAATTCCAAATATGATTAATTTAATTTTTAATTAAATCATTATTTATTAAAAAAATAAGGATTTTAAAATTATAACTGATTTTACAATACATTAAAAAATTACTTATGGTCTCATGTAATTATCGTATAATTATAAGAAAGAAAAATATTAATTTATAAATATATTTTATGAAAATAAAAATTCTTTTAAATCATTATATTAATTATAAAATATTTAATTATTATTTACTTTCTATAAAAATACAAACACTTATTTTATCATTTGTAAACATATTATTAACTTATTTCATGATATAAATTTATAATATTTTCAATTATATGATGATTAAATTATATTTATAATTTTATAGGTGAGGTTATTATTCTACTGGCTGGATTACTATTCATAATGGTCCCATTACTATTCCAATTGTCATGTTACTATTTTAATTGTCAGGTTTTTGATAGTCATAAGGGGTTACTACTTCCTATAAATAATAATTACTCCATTTACAATTCACACATATTTTATTCCATTGTAATACATACTTTCATGAATATTTTATTCTTACCAAATGTTTTTATTTCTACAACTTTATTGGTGAGTGTTGTCATTCTAGGGGATCGAGAAGATCCAAATTTTCCTATTCTTATTATATTATTTTCTACATATTTTCCTACAATAATATTTGGAATTATTATTTTTTTGGTTTACTGAATAATGTATCATTATAAAACTATTAGGATAATGTTTTTATTGGGTTATGTATGAGATGTTTGAGCTTTATGTTATATGACATAATTTGTATGGGATGTTTTCATTGATATAATCCAGCGTTGTTATAATGGATGGTAATTAGTACGGTATTAAAGGAAAAATATGAAGTTAATATCATCATTAAACTGTTATTATGTTGAATTATAGAACCTATTAATGGTATGCTCATCAAACAATTATCGTTAATTCAATCATTTAATAAAAATTAACTAAAAGGAAAATGATCTATTCTTTATAATTAAGGACTTTATATATATCATATACTATTTATAATTCTCTAAATTTTTAATTATCGCACTAATAAGAACCATATATGATAATTATTCTTCTTTTATAATTTTATTACAACTAAATGACCTCATAAACATCCATTAATCTAAATTGGTTCATGTTTTGGTCAGGATAACCACCTACCTGAATAATACATTAAATTTATATCTTTAATAAAGACAAGAAAGTATTTATTGTTATAATATGGTATTAATATGTAAATAATCTTTTCTATTCTTGTATTTTTATTTTAATATTTAAAACATTAATTAAGAAACCACCTTCTTTCATTAAGAAACATAAAAATGTGTTTTTCACCCATTTCAAACTCATGGATTATAACCAAAACTAAAATTAAAGGATATAATTTATTTATAAAATAAATTGGATCATCTATTATTATACCTTTAATTATTATAGAATTCTGAAATTTATAATAAGAATGAATACAAAAACAATTTTTATGAAACTAGTTTAAATAAATAAATATTATTTATACCTTGTATTAAAAATAAATAAAAACTAACTAATATATATATATATATATATTATAAATTAAATGTATAAAATGGATATATTCATGAATAATATGTGTACATAATTAAATTCATTTAATTATTCAGTATTTTTGGTGAAACCGTAGAATCAATTAGGACCAAGGTAGGGATTTTCCTCTCAAATTCCACTCTTTGATACATGTTCAGTATTATTCAACTAATTTAATTTATTTGGTGTATATACTTCTAATTTGAGATATAATATATTGAATTTTATTTTAATCATTGTATTTTAAGTTAAATTGTAAGACACCTCTTTCAAGGGGTTTTTATTAAAGTGTTGCTGAAGCCACAATATTTTTATTAGACAAAATTATGATTCTCTGAGATATTTTACTTTGTATGCACTATGTTAATTTTGTACGATATTCTACTCATTTATTATCCAATTATTTAAAAAACCCCTTTTAATTAATGGGATAAAATAATTCATATCAGGTTCCTTTCATCAAATGATTTTTGACTCAATTGATACTATAGTCATAAGAGTATTTGGTAACTCAAAATTCATATATTGAGTTAAATTATATAATTTTGATGGATTTTGAACATTTATTTTTTAATGTTGCATCCTCTCATTGTATAAATTGGTAGAACATAAACATTTTTCAAATAATTAATTCTTCATTGAGTATGGTGCATGTATGGGATATTGATAACATAAGTACCTTTCCTTGAATTATATTGTTTCATCATGAGCATATTACTTCAATTATTGTATTATCCCATAATAATATTATATTATATGGTATTTTATAATTCTATTTAGGATAATTAATTCTTAAAACAAATTAATTTTTTCACTCTTCTTATAATGTGAGTTTTAAAACAAATTTATTTTGAAAATAATAAAAAGGATTATTCCTTTATCTTTCACATGTTTTTTCTAACACTCCTCATTTTTTTGTGATAAAATTTATATCGTTGAAGTGATACATTATGGTAAAATGTTTTCAAAATTAAACATTTTAAAATTATTTCAATTCATATTTTTAAAAGTTACCTTTGAAAGTGTAATGTAAATTTATATTCGGTGTCATTGTTAAAAAAATCTAAAAGTTCTTTTGTTTTTTTCAAATACCTTATTATTTTCAAATGGTATTACCCTAATGAGGATTATGTTTCATAATATATATACATTACTATTTGGGGGATTGAATTCATAGTAATAGAAAATTAAATCCATGATCCATTAATTTTTCATACTATTCAGAGCATTCTTTTGTAACTATTTTTTTCATTTATGTAAATATACATCAATGTTTCCTTTGTTACGCTAATGTTATGTTATATTTAAACCATAAAACATCATTATTTTAATTGATTATGATCATGTAATTCCTGTATCGACTTATTTGTAAACTTATTCCACTATATGGTGTGAAAATCACATTTTTATAATCTAGATTGGATGATGGTCACCTAGATATTATGTTTTTCTTTTGACTTAAGTAAATATATTTTCCAAATTTATGTTTTTATTTAAATATGGATGATTATTGGAATGTTGAATATGTATTTTTTAAATATAATTATTCTTCCTTCAAATGGGTTATGATCTAGTTATCCATTTTAACAACATTGGAAAAAGTATTGGCATTTCATATATTATTACTCTCATATTGATTATTATTGGAATGTTGACTATGTAATGTTTGACCATCCATCTTTTTTCTATAGATGGGTAATGTTATGTTATCACTTTTATTGTGTTGACCTCACCTGTTTTGATAATCCCAAATATGCTTTCACATACTTTGATAATCCCAATTAATGTTTATCTATATTCTAATTTTCTCAGTCTATGATATTATACTGTCAAGATGATAATTATATTAAAATAATCCTTGAAATATATTATTTAATGTTTATCCATGATTGTATGAGTTTTGAAGTATTTCTAACCCAATCGGATATGTTTTTCATAAAACATATAAGTATTAGTCACTGATCTACATATAGTTACTGATACAGAGCTACCGGTACTTATTCTACCGATATACCTTCATATACCGATAGACAGAGTCACCGATACACAGAGCTACTGATATTTACAGAGTTATCGATATTTACAAATCTACTGTAAGAATATAACAAGGTCACTGATGCAGATATCTATCAATTGAACAAGTTTTCCGATAGTATAGATTGGAGCTACTAATGTGCATAAGTCTACTGATACACATAATCATTGGAACTAAGCAAGAGCTACCTATAGACCAGAGCTACCGATAGACCAAGAGCGGCCGATACCGATAGTTACCGACAGAATTGAGCTACCGATAGAACAAGTCTACCGAGCTACCAATATAGTAAGTCCACCCATAGAAGTAGTTATTGATACTAAGAGCTACCGACACAAAGAGCTACTGATACAAGTTCAAAGAGCTACTGATGGAAGGTTACTGTTACACAAAATCAACCAGACAAGTCTACTAACAGAAGGCTACTAATGATTGAACAACCAGTCAAACTCTATACTCTCAATACTATTTATTTTTTAAGATAACGGTAACATTTGATATTTTTAATGTAGTTAATGTTATTTAGTGATACTTGTTGGCATGTTAGTGAATCGTACCTAGTACCCATGCAAAAAGTAATCATTCCCATTTTCCGGTGTTGAAAGCTATAAAAGTTAAGACAAAGACCTAGCTGGACAGAAGTGAACATGGGGTGAGCATACAACGATAATCAATGTACTAAGAAGGCACGCAAAGGGTGAAAAAGAAAAAGGACCAATAGAATCCAAACATGGTGTATTCATGAAAGACTACATTCATACACCAAGAAAACTATAAATACATGGTTCAATTATTTTGTAGAGAACACAAGCTGCATCATGAGTGAAGAAATGCAACAAACACTTCATGCACTCAGGCTGATAAACTGAACCTAGAACCAAGGAAGAAAACGATACTCTATTTTTTTGAACAAGAACTAGAGGAGGACTCAAAAGCATTTCTGACCAATCAAACGAGTCCAGAGATGCATTTCCAATCACTAAGGCTTTTATAAACTCACTCATTATTATTTTAGTGATTCATTCATTCACATTTTGAGAAGGTTGTGTACCCTGTTTATTTTACACACACACTATCTCCTGAGCTAAGCTAGAGGATTCTTAACTCCTCATTCAAACTCTATAACTCATTTGTATACCACTGTGGAAAGAGGTAGAGTTTGAGTAAGACCTGGAAAACTGTGAGCTGTTGTCTTTGCTTTTCCCATGTAGAATTGTGGTAGAGGACTTTGGACCTGGACAGTATTGTATTGTTGTTTACCCTGATCGAGGGTGTGGATCAGTTTATATAAATTTTATGAGAGGACTAAGTCTTGGCTTGAGACTGAACCTATAGGTTACATCTGTTGTGCATTATAGTTTAATTCATAAGTATACTATATATATTTCATATTCCGCTACTAAATACTTTGAAATATAATTTGTTTTAAAGTTAATTTGATAGTTAAATTAGAAAGTTTTTATACTTATTGTAGACCATTAAGTTAGTATCAAAAGTCAATTTAATCATCAGATTAAATTAACTGAGACCTAATCAATCTTTGAGAAACTAATTAAACATTTACACTCTGTATAAATTCACTACAGTTTAACTTTTTTTTAAATAGGGGATTTTAAGAGAAATATTTTTAACCGGATTTATTATTGGAACTCAATTCACCCCCCCCCCCCCTCTCTTGAGTGTCCACTCCGACCAAAATTTGGTATCAAATGCTATTTTTGTTAATACAAGTTTTCAAATCATTCTGTTTTTCAACTGTAATTTTAGTTGCATCTTTAAAGATGTTAAATTTCTGTTAGTTCTAAATCTTATCTCTTTAAAAATTATTTGCTAAAATCTAGCTATGGATAATAGACTAGAAGGTGATGCTACTAACCAGCCTCATTTCATTAATGGTACAAACTATGCCCAGTGGAAACTTAAGATGAATATTCATTTAGAAAGTATGGGTTTTGATATCTGGACTGATATAGAGTCAAAATATAAAATTCCAGAAACTGAAAGAACAACTTGGGATGAACCTACAAAGACGGCTTACAATAATAATTGTAAAGCTATGAATTCCATGTATTGTGATTTAGGAGATGAAGATTTTAATAGAATTTCTGCTTGTAAAACTGCTTGTGAAATATGGGACACTTTGGCTATTTCCCATGAGGGAACAACCAATATTAAAGTAATGAGGCTAAATACCTATACTATTAAATATGATAATTTTAAAATGAAGACTGATGAACCTAAATCTGACATGTATCTTAGGTTCAATGAGATTTCCAATACTATGAGCTATCTTGGAAAGGTTGTTCCTGCAAAGCAACAAATCATGAGAATCTTTAGGTGTCTACCAGAAAGTTTGAGAGGCACATCTGTTTCCATTAGAGAATCATGTGACATCAGCACACTCCCTATTTAGGAATTAAAAGGAAATCTTATGATGTAAGAGGAAGAACATAAATTAAATAAGTAAGATTATGATGAACCCAAGAGAAAATATGTGGCATTTAATTCTACTGCTTCTAAGATCAATGACAAGGAGAAAATACATGTACCTACAGAAAGTTCAACCAGTGAAGATTCGGATTCAGACAGTGATGAGAAAATGTCTCAAATAGCCAGTAGATTTGGGAAGTTCAATAGGAAGAAGAAATTGTTTATAAAATCAAATTACAAAGGAAAGTATGACAACAAGCGTCACTGGAAGAAGGATTGGAAGAAATCTGATAAAGAAGATGATATAATCTTCTATGAATGGAGGAGGAAAGGATACATCAAGGATGACTGTCCAAAATTAAAATTCAAAAAGAAACATGATTATAAGGACAAGAAGTACAAGAAATATATGAGTGCCACTTGTAGTTCTTTAGAAGAGAACACAAGTGAATCTAATGTTTTCGATTCTGAAAAGAATCGTACCAACATGTGTTTCATGACCAACACATCTAAGGTAACCTTAGATACTCCTGTTTTTAATTCATATTATTCTGGAGATGATGCAGAATCTGATTTTGATTCCGAAGATATGTATAAGGATGAATTTTTTGAATATTGTAACATGTTGGAAGAAACATGTAATGAACTTAAGGACAAATATAAGTCACTAAAGAAACAACATGCTCTCAGTGTCGATGTTAAATCTGCCTTTGATATAGAAAAGGAAAGGAACGCTCAACTGTTGAGGGAAAATACTAAACTGAAAATGTATAATGAGGAACTTAGAAAGGACTTAGAAAAATTCAAAAAGGGAAAAGATACACTTACTCAAATGTAAGGAAAGAAAGTTTCACCAAAATAAAAAACTAGTTTGGGATACCAACCTGTAAAAAGACAATTCACTAAAACTCGATTTATTCTAATATCTGGACAAAATTCTGCTTGTTCCAGTTCAGGAAATTCGTATGCTTCAACTAGTTATTCACATGGTTATAGATCAAATAAAGTTTATCTTTAAATATCTATTTATTCTGTAAATTATATGATACCCATAAGAAAAATTTGGGTATCTAAAGCATTGATTGCTAACCTCTCTGGACCCAAGAAGATCTGGGTACCAAAGTCATTTTCCATCTAAACCTGTTTTGTAGGAAACCTGTTTGAAGAGTTCTTACAAGAAGGTATGGTACTTGGATAGTGGATGTTCAAGGCATATGTCTGGAGATTATTCCTGCTTCAAGAGTTTAATCCATGTTGATGGAGTCCATGTAACCTTTGGTGATAACTCTAAAGGAAAAATCATCGGCCTAGGCCAGATTGGTAACAGTTATTCAAATTTGATTTCTAAAGTTTTATTTGTTGGTGGACATAAGTATAATATGTTATGTATTTCTCAATTATGTGATTATGGCTTTAATGTGAAGTTTGAAAATGATTCCTGTACTTTTTTTAACTCAAAAAATGCTTTAGTGTACTCTACCTTGAGAAATTAAAATGTTTATGTTGTTGATCTGAATTCTTTATCTAAGAAAAATGTTACTTGTTTAAAAGTTTTTCATAAAGAATCTTGGATATGACATAGAATATTAGGACACTACAACATCTATTCACCTAGAAAATTGACTAGGATGAACATGGTTATAGACCTTCCCAAACTTGAATTCCCAAATGACAAAGTTTGTAATCCCTGTCAAAAGGGAAAGCAACATAATGTTGATTTTAAATCAATGAAAGAAGTTCCAACTTCTCAACCTCTCGAGTTGGTTCACATAGACATGTTTGGACTTTCTAGAGTTTCTAGTTTAAATGGGTTGCACTATGTCTATGTCCTAGTAGATGACTTTTCTAGATATACTTGTGTATACTTCTTAGCTCACAAAAGTGAAGCTTGTCCTTACTTTGTTAAATACGCCAAGTCTGTAGAAAACCATAGTGGACTTAAGATTAAAACCCTGAGAGCTGATCATGGTCGTGAGCTTGAAAATCATGAGTTTGAATCATATTGCTCACAAAATGACTATAGTCACAACTTTTTTGCTCTTAGGACACCTCAGTAGAATGGTGTAGTATAATGAAGAAATAGAACCCTTCAAGAAATAGAAATAACTATACTTAATGAGTATGACCTGCCTATTTATTTTTGGGCTGAAGCTGTGAATACATATTGTTATATTATTAATAGAGTCTTGATTAGACCTATTCTCAAGAATACCCCTTATGAACTATGGAATAATAGAAAACCCAAAGTTAGTTACTATAGAGACTTTGGCTGCAATTTTTTTATTCTTAATACAAAGAATAATCTGGACAAGTTTTCTTCTAAGAGTGATGATGGAATTTTTTTTTGTTTTTCTTTAACTAGAAAAGCCTATAGAGTCATTAATATAAGAAACAAATGTGTGGAAGAATCTATTCACATAATGTTTGATGAAACTGATCCACATGAGCCTAAAACCTCTCTTGAAAATCTTGAATAAGATTTCACTATTCTGGACCTTAATGATAAAACTAAAGAACCTGCTGTAAAAATATCCAGTTCTAGACATATTCCAGAATCTTTTGCTATAGAACCCAAAATTAAAGATGAACCTAAAATTTCTAGTCCTACCTTTACTAGATCAACTATGATTCTAAACAATCATCCTTAAGATGTTGTTGTTGGTAATCTTGATGGAGGGACACAGACTAGAGATTCTCTAAGAAACCAGGTTGAACATCAAGCCTTTCTTTCACAGTTATAACCTAAAAATGTCAATGATGAAATAAGTGATGAATTTTGGGTAATCGCTATGCAAGAAGAGTTAAATCAATTTGAAAGAAACAATGTCTGGGAATTAGTTGACAGACCCAAGGACACTTTGACAATAGGAACTAAATGGGTTTTTTGAAACAAAGCTGATGAGTCTGGAAATATAGTTAGAAACAAAGCTAGGCTAGTTGCACAAGGATATAGTAAAGAGGAAGGTATAGACTATGAGGAAACCTTTTCACCTATAGCAAGATTGGAATCCATTAAGATCTTCCTTGCCTATACTGCTCATCTGAATTTCAAGTTATATCAAATGGATGTCAAATGTGCTTTTCTAAATGGTTTTATAATTGAAGATGTTTTTGTTGAACAACCACCTAGATTTACTAATCCTCATTTTCCAAATCATGTTTTTATACTTTCTAAATCATTATATGGTTTAAAACAAGCTCCAAGTGCTTGGTATGATAGGATTAGTAATTTTTTTATTCCGAAAAGTTTTACTAAAGTGATTGCTGATCCAACTCTTTTTATTAAAAGAATTTGTAAAGATGTTTTAATAGTAAAAATCTATATTGATGAAATTATTTTTGGATCTTCTAAACATTCATTAGGTACTAATTTTTCAAATAGTATGAAAAATGAATTTGAAATCAGTTTAATGGGAGAACTCAAATAAATTCTTGGATTTCATGTTTTCCAAAATGAAAATGGTATTATTTTGAATCAAAGTAAATATACAAAGGATCATTTAAAACAGATTGGTTTGGATAGTATTAAGGAAAGTGATACACATTTGAGTACAATCTGTAAATTGGATGCAGATGAAACTGGGAAACCAGTGGATCAACCCAATTACAGAGGTATGACTGGAAGATTACTTTACCTTACTGCTAGTTGACCAGATGTTATGTTTAGGGTGTATATGTGTGCAAGATTTCAAGCTAATCCAAAAAAATCTCATTTACTTGTTGTTAAAATAATTTTTAAGTATCTTAAACACACTGTAAACTTAGGTTTTTTTTACCCAAAAGGACAATCCTTTGAGTTAATGAGTTATTCATATGCTGACTTTTCAGGTTGCAAGTTAGATAGAAAAGGCACATCTGGAACATTTCATTTATTGGGAAAATCCTTAGTATATTGGTGTAGTAAAAAGTAGAATTTTGTAGTTTTTTCCACTGCCGAAGATGAGTATATAGCTACTATTAGTTGGGGTGAACAAATTTTGTGGATGAAACACAATATTTTGGACTATGGATATGATTTTAAGCATGTTTCTATCAACTGTAGACAACACTAGTGCAATAAACATTTCGAAGAATCATGTGTCTCACACTAGAACCAAACATGTTGATGTAAGGCACCATTTCTTGAGAGATCATTACCAAAAGGGTGATATTACTCTTGAATTTATAGGTATTGAACATCAATTAGCTGACATTTTCACCAAACCTTTGAGTTCGGATAGGTTAAGCTACATTAGACATGAGTTAGGGATGATTAACCTTGATCGGTAGGTACCTCACCGATGTAATACCTCACCGATGTGAATACCTCACCAATGTAATACCTCGCTGATGTCATACCTCACCGATGTAAAACCTCACCGATGTAATACCTCACTGATGTAATACCTCACTGATGTAATACCTCACTGATGTGAATACCTCACCGATGTAATACCTAACCGATGTAATACCTCACCGATGTAATACATCACCGATGTAATACCTCAGCGATGTAATACCTCACCGATGTGAATACCTCACCGATGTAATACCTCACCGATGTAACCTCACCGTGGTAACCTCACGATGTTACCTCACTGATGTAACCACACCAATGGACCTCACTAATTGGAATTATCACTGATAAACCCTACCGATGAGTGCGCTGTTTTAAACTTCTGTCTGCCGCCAAAATCTGAATTGTTTTTACTTTATTTCATTTCATTTATTTATTTTATGATTCCTTAATGATAAAAACAAAGTCTTAACTACTTCTCAATCCACCAAACCTCAAACACTTACCCTCAATCCTTAGCTCGGGAATCTCTCAAAAACCCTAAATCCCTTGAACCAGTGTTGGAAAAAACCAAACATCCTACCATCAGAGATGACACTTATGAGCCGAGTGAAAAGAAGAAAAATTATGAGCCAGAAGCAAGTGGTAGTGTTGGTAGAACTAGGTCGGGTAGGCAACCAGTGAATCCTCATTTGCATAATAGAGTTATTGTGATTGAAAAAGAGTTGTGTGTGGAATGGTTCTTGCCTATCAAGTCATTAGTGCTTGAAGTGATGGAAGATCAAAAGAGGGTAGATTGATTTTCGAACAACAATGGCCCGGACAATCTGATACTAGTGAAACAATTTTATGAGTTTGTAAGCATTGAGAAATCAGAAGATGAGAAACAAGTGACTTCTTTTGTGAATGTAAAGGAGATGTCTCTTTCATCTTTTGAGTGGGATGAATGCGTGAAGGTTCCACACATAGGTGTATTTGGATATGTCTCTAAAGCTATACCACCTACATGTGTTATATTCGATTATGAGACTGCCTTAGAGGATCTCACCGGTGATGGAAATCAAAGACAAGTAGTGCCTGCTGAAATGGTTGGAGAGAACAGATTGTTGTTCAAATTTGTTAAACATGTCTTAACACCAAGGAGAGGAGACTTTGCTAATTTAAGATATCAGGATATCTATCTCATGCATCTCTTGATACATTGTATAAAAGTAAATCTGTGTAGACTGTTGATGATTCAAATGGAAGACATGAAAAGGCCAAAATAAAAGACTAATGCCCTATTATTTTCCATGTTGATATCTTTGATGATCAAATTGAAAAGGGTAGCTGAGTCTCAAGAAGAGATAGTTGTAGTAAGGAATAACTATTGTATCGCAACCACTATTTTCAAATACATGGAGATAAATTGGAACCCATGGAGAGGATAGTGGGTTAATGATGACTAGAAGGTATATGATAAATTCAATCCTATGAATCATTCTTCAAGACCTAAGGATGTGACGGATCCAGGTCTAGGACCTGATGAAGAATAACCTAAGTAAAATTATGATAATGATGATGAAGACACTTCTATGGATAATGGAAGAGATCCAAACTTACCTCCAAGTCCTACTGTTGAAATTGTATCTCTGAGAAAGAAAACTCTAGTAGAAGAAGAGACACTTGCTGATGAGGAAGACTTGCCAGCCCCTGAGCATAAAAAAGAAAAGGAGAATGAATCTAAAACCTATGATTCTGTCTGCTTAAGTCTGAGTCGATTAATTGGAAGCTCAGTTGTGCCTACTGAGGATGTAGTAGGAGAAATGGAAGAAGTTGTACCTAATCCAGAGGACCCTCCTGTTGTTGCAGAGAATGAGTTGATAGTAGAAGATCCTTCTGAGTAAGAAAGACCTACTGAGAATGTTATTGTTGTACATGGGAATGCACCCATTTTGGGGGAGCATCAAACCATGTTTGGATGTGTGTCAGTGGATGTTGAGATTGAGGACTGGGCAGAAGACCCTGGTTTTGTGTTTTATGGATTACATTATCCTGATTCTGATAATGAGGCATCCCTCAATCGACCAAAGATTATTTATGATGTTGAGACCGAGTTGTTAACTAAAGATGTGGTCAGAATGCATGACCTGTATATTTTGACAAAAAATCTTAAGGACAGTTTTGCGAAAGAGACAAAGAAGATGGAAGCTTCACTGGTTTCATCAATCCAATCAATTATGACTGACTCAGTGGCTAGCATAGCAAATGAAAGAGCACCTGTTATAATTGCTCCTGCTAATCTGATCACTAGGGCTGACCTTGAATCCTTAAAGAAAGAGATGAAGGAGTCCTTTATTGCTTCTGTTGCTGAGCTGAAGCACTGATTTGTTCAAGAGTTGAGTAATTTGGAAAAATATTTTGAACTCTCTCTCGGTTGTAATTTGTCATCCTTTGTCGCAGAAATAGTGGAAGAAGTTACAGACTTCTAGACTTAAGTATCTAGACTGAAAGATAATTTTGAAGCACTAGAAAAATCTGTTATCTCTTTATAATCTTACATGAGTTCAAAATCCCAAGTAGACAAGGACTTAGCCTATGTCAAAAGTGTTGTAAGCTAGATGGTTTCAGTGTTTTAAGGTTTTAAAACCTCCATGAAAGACCATGTTAAAACCCAGGATTCCCAAGTCCAAAATCTTATCAGTGGGTTGACCGAAAACATAAAGGAAATAGTAACCTTCTCTATTGGTTCTGTTGCTTCTAGAAATTCAGTGGATGTGGATCAGATTAGAGTTGTGATGAAAGAGGATCTTGGTTCAGTATCATATAGTGGCATTGCGGACTAATCGGACCTTAGAAAAGTTGTGATTTCTACTAAAGATTCAGCTAGAGAAATAATGAAGATAGTCCAATACTCTATAAGATAAGCTTCTGCCTCTCAGAATGAAGTGAAAGACAAGGTTGACTCCAATTTCCAAAAGGTTTACAGAAAGCATCATCTCAACAATCACTTCAAACTTCTGTTGGAAAAACTCAAGTTACCTCATATCAATCAAGCCTTCAGAGAGCAAGTTATAAAACTAAGAGAATTAACTCCAGCCTTGGAAAAATTCCTGTAGAACAAGGTTGATAACATATCTGCTATGGAGAGAGGAGGAGGAATAATTATGGATTTCATAAATATTTTGATGCATTTCCTTGATGTCGATGATAGGCCAGTGATTGTACCTCCAACCTTACATGCCTTTGCCTCAACTGCTTCTCCAATTCAGATGACTCCAGCCCAAGCCATTCGAAGCCTTACACCTATGATAACTCAAAGAACTCCTCAGTATAGGCCCGACATAGTTTCTATGGCTCATCCTTCTGTGATAATTTCCGAAATTCCTAATCCTAAACCGACATCTACACAGTCTAGATCCTCTTCTGATCCAAATAGAAAATCAAACATCGAGGATTGGATTGAATAAGTGGCTATGATGTTTGATAGGAATCCTTTGTGTTTTTTTTCTATCTATGTACCTTTTTGCAACATATAATAAAATTGGCTTTCGTTTCTATCTCATTTTTGTTCCTCTTCTTTTTATTGTTTTCCACTTTTTTATTATCACGAATGGGGATAAATATTATCAAAGTATCAAAGATGGAGAAATATTCTCAAAGGGTGAGAAATATTATCTAAGGAAGAGCAACAATGCTTTTCCCTTCTCATATCATTGTATTTAATTATACCTGTGATACATTATGTTCTATAACATACTATTTTCTATGATATAATTGCATTTAATGATATATCCTCTGATACAACTACTCATTGTTTTAAAAACTATAATATCATAAGTTGTGATTATCAAAAAGCAGGAGATTGTTGACCTCACCTGTTTTGATAATCCCAACTATGCTTTCCAATACTTTGATAATCCCAATTAATGTTTATCTATATTATAATTCCCTAAATATATGATATTCTACTATTAAGATGATAATAATATTAAAATAATCCTTGAAATATGTGAATCAATGTTTATCCATGTTTGTATGAGTTTTGAAGTAATTCTAACCCAATTGGATATGTTTTTCATAAAACAGATAAGTGTTAGTCACTGATCTACATATAGCTACTGATACAGAGCTATCGATACTTAGTCTACCGATTGAAATTAGTCTACCGATAGACATAGTCACTAATATATAGATCTACTAATATGTACAGAGCTACCCATATGTACAAATCTACCGGTAAGCATAGAACAAGGTCACCGATGAAGATAGCTATCAATAGAACAAGTTTTCTGATAGTACATAATTGAGATACCAATGTGAATAAGTCTACTGATACACATAATCACTAGAACTAAGCAAGAGCTACTGATATACCAGAGCTACCGATAGACCAAGAGTGACAGATACAGACAGTTACCGACAGAATTGATCTACCGATAGAACAAGTCTACTGAGCTACCGATAGAGTAAGTCTACCGATAGAAGGAGTTACTGATACCAAGAGATATTGATGCAAAGAGCTAGCGATACAAGTTCAAGGAGCTACCAATTGAAGGTCACTGTTATACAAAATCCACCGAACACTTCTACCAACAGGAGGAAACTAATGATTGACCAACCAGTCAAACTCTATACTCTCAATACTATTTATTTATTAAGCTAACGGTTACAGTTTTTGTTTTTAATGCAGTTAATGTTATTTAATGATACATGTTGGCATGTCAGGGAAATGTACCTTGTACCCATACAAAAGTAATCATTCCCATTTGTCAGTGCTGAAAGCTAAAAAAGGGAACATAAATATCTAGCTGGACAGAAGTGAACACGGGGTGTGCATACAACGAGAATCCAGGAACTAAGAAGGCACATGAAGGGTGAAAAAGAAAAAGGCTCAACAACATTCAAACCTGGTGCATTCTCACAAGACTACATTCATACACCAAGAACACTGGACATACACAGAGCAATCCTTTTCTAGAGAACACAAGATGAATCTTGAGTGAAGAACTGCAACAAACACTTCATGTACTCAGGCTGATAAACTGAACCTGGAACCAAGAAAGAAAACAATACTCTATTTTTCAGAACATGAACCAAAGGAGGACTTAGAAGCTTTTCTGACCAATCAAACGAGTCTAGACCTGCACTGCCAATCACTAAATCTTTTCTAAACTCACTCATACTTATTTTAGTGATTCTTTCGTTCACATTGGAGCAGTGTGTGTACCCTGTTTATTTTACACACACATTGTCTCCTGAGCTAAGCTGGAGGATTATTAAATCCTCATTAAACTCTATAACTCCTTCGTATCCCACCATGGATAGTGGTAGAGGTCATGTAAGACTTGGACAACTGTGAGCTGTTGTCTTTGTTTTTCCCATGTAGAACTGTGGTGGAGGTCTTTGGACCTGGACAGTATTTTACTATTGTTTACCCCGATCCAGGGTGTGGATCAATTTATATAAATAGTTTGAGAGGACTAAGTCTCATCTTGAGACCGAACCTCTTGGTAACATCTACTGTGCATTTTATTTTAAGTCATAAGTATACTATATATATTTCATATTCCACTACTAACTACTTTGAAATATAATTTGTTTTAAAGTTACTTTAATAGGTAAATTAGCAAGTGTTTATACTTATTGTAAACCATTAAGTTAGTATGAAAAGTCAATTTAATCTTCAAATTAACTTAACTGAGACCTAATCAATCTTTGAGAAACTAATTGAACATTTACACTCTGTATAAATTCACTTCAGTTTAACTTTGTTTTTAAATAGGGGGATTTTAAGAGAAATATTTTTAACAGAATTTTTTATTAGAAATCAATTCACCCCCCTCTCGAGTGTCCACTCCAACCAACATATTGGTATGGTGAAAAGTATTTACATTTTTTATATCATTATTCTAATATAGAAAATTATTGAAAAGAAGATTATTTCATGTTTCTCCATCCATATTTTTTCTCTATATGGTTTATGATCATGTTATCGCACTTATTATCATTTAGAAATTTATAGACATTCATGATGATTATTTAATATTAATGCAGGTTGATTATATATTTTATTTTCTTATTTCTCATTTTATAGATAGAAATATATTTAATTCGTTTCTTTGAGGAATGGTATGGATGGTCTTAATGAATCTTTTGGTGAATGCATTGGACATAATCTGGTGATGGGTGGGTTTTCAAATTATATAGCCCCTTGATTCATCAATAAGTCTCATAAGACAAAACATCTTTGGGTATTCATTATATGTATTCTCGACATAGAAATATGTATTTATTATGGTTTAAATGACATGTAAAATGTCTGGTATCAATTTCTTGATATGTGGTTTTTTTATTTACATCATTATGCATTCAATCAATATGAGATCAGTGTTTTTGATATCTAATTTTTCCATTTTTTTCATGGGTATAGTATGCTCCTAATTTATTGTTTATTTCCACTTCATGTTTTTTAACTTTTCCTATAAAAATATTAATTCACTATTTTTTCCATGATTACTTTAGTTATATGTTTCACATTATTTATATTTGATCCCACAACTTATTTTCAATTTCTCTTGGTTATGAATAAAAAATAGCACGTGTTAAATATTTAGAAGGATATCACATGTGAAAGAATTTGTGGGAGATGATAAAATCTCATTATCTATTTACTAATTTTTTATATAACAAAATAAATATTTTTATGGTATGGCGAACATGTGATTCGTAAGTTATTTTATTATCCAAATTCTCTAGTGATCTAAAATTAAAAAGATCTATGGGATGTAGGTAATACATGAATAATTATCTATTTTTTATTTAAGTGTCAATATATCCATGATTTTATAGCTTGTATCAATGAATGTATGTAAATTAAGTATTTGTGACCATCAGATCTAGGATTGTGGGTCCAGGGTGTCACATATACTCTATTGGTAGGGAGTAAAAATTAAATGTGGGATCATTTTTATGTGAACTAAAATAAAATTCCTTATGTTTATATATTTAATTTTTTTACATACTTCACACTCACTACATAAATTTTTTTAGACTTTAATTGTTAAATATTAAAATTAATCTAATAATTTTATGTTTCAAAATCCCCCCCCCACCCCACCCCACCCCCCCACATGTCTATTTCCATTCACCCCTTAAAGGATCAAATAAAATGATGTAATATGTGTTATTTTAGATCATCTAAAAAATTATTCACATTTCATATAAATAAGTGATCATATACCCATTGATAATCTTAAAAATAATCATATTAATGAAGTTGTATAGCATCAAGGTGCACATATATAAATTGTATCTAATTATTATCCAAATCTCACTAATTTTTTTTAAATGAAACTTTTAATGTTTTTAAAAACATAGATGTATCTATGAATCTTTTATCACCCAAAAATTGATGTATAGTGTTAATATACTATCTAAACATTAAAATACATGTTGAGTACATAATAACTGAACTTCCAAGGATCTTTAGTTCAGTATCTAACTCTAGTTGAATTTTAATATAACAATAGTTTTTATTCAACAATTCTAATGGAACCATAAAAAGGTCTATACATGAAAATATTCCACATTATAACATTATGTTATGAAGTCAGGGAAAGGAGTATAGTATTTATAGAACACATTAATGATAAAATTGACAAATTGAATGCTATCAAGAATGATTTCCAGATAGCTTAGTGTAAATAAATAATATTAATTGATAATTAGTTGAAGACATGGAATTTCATGTAGTATATCAAGACTTATTGGAATTATCTCTATGGGTGGGAGTTTTATTGGTTATTAAGAAGGGAAGCTATTTCAAAGGTACATTTGACTATTTGATATTTTGGAAAAAATTGTATATTTTTCTTATCATTTGGCTCAATTAATTAACATCTATAAAGTCAATATTTTCTTTCTTATCACATTGGTATGGAATTGATATCCTTTCCCAATACATGTACTCACCACCAATGAAATTGTTCATTAGACTAGATTGTTCTATAATAAATATATTATCTAGATTCTTGATACCATAAAGTATGTGTGTCAGAATCATGTAATGCAGCTACTAAATTTAGTTTTTAGGAATCAAAATTTGGATAAATATACATGAGAGTATAACGAAGTTGTGATTAATAATAATAAAAAATTATGGGATTATGTACGCCCTAAATTTGAAGAATGAAATTATTTATTGGGTGATGAAGTGTGAAAATTAATATTTTTTATCAATGTATTCCAAGGAAAAAATTTATTTCATTTTTAAATAGAAATTAAAATGTTTCCTCAATTTATGGTGTTTTGGAAATTTTTTTAAAAAAGGCCTAAAATATTTTTTTTGGTTTGTTTTGAGTAAATAAATCAAATATTTTTTTTATTTTAATGATAAAATATAATTTTGAAATTAAAATTATAAAATATTGAATTAATGTGCTGAAATTTACTTATAACATGATCCTAAAAATGAAATTTTATCATTGAAATACATAATTAATATAGATTCAATTTATTTATTCAAACACCCAAAAAATCCAAATTTAGAACAAATTTTCAATAAATTATAGAACACATAAACATTATAAATACATTGTAATTTTACTTTAAAATTTAAATTAATGTGGGGTTTCATTAATAAAATGATAAAAAATTTAATATTTCATATTTCATCACTCCCCCACACATATTTCATCCCACTTCTGGGAAATTCATCATTACTGAAATTCCAAAAAACCAAACCAGTTTAACTTTTACACTTACTAAACCTCGTTCAGATTCATTGAGATTAATGATAAATCTCATCAAAATAGTTTTCAATATATAGTTAATATTTTACATTCTATTTTAAAACAATATGTACTAATTTAAGGAAATGTATGAAAATTCGTTTAGGTTCCAAAAAATTCTTCGGATTAGAAACATAAATTTCAATCTTAGGGAAGCCTAAAAGATAAATTCTCAAATTTACAATGATTCTAATTAAAATGAATTTACTCAGGCAACATAATCAATGAAATTAAAAAGATAAGTTTGAAGAAAATTATACAACCCATAAAAAAGTAAGGAAGCATTTTTTGTTCTTTCTACTAAAATTTTTATCACACTTCACGCTTGAATTTAATCTTATTCTCTAAATTAAATTCAAAACAATTACTAGTTTAATAATGAATTCGATAAATTCATGTGAAATTGGAATTATATCAAGTTCCACTTTCATTTAACCCATATTTATATGTTCCTTAAGCAAAAGTCCCAATTTCCACTTCCTTGATAAAACCCAAAACTATTTTTTATATGTTAATTTCCCTCTTCTCCATTTGTTTCAATATTCCTCCACACTAGAATGAATTCATTTTGAAAAATTAGTCTAATATCGAATATTTTTTAAAAATTATTATAGAATTAACTTATTGAATACTCAAATAGAATGTTTTACTTAAAAACCAAATGTCTAATTTTGTAGTGATTCATTTTGGTGTCTCAATTACTAATTTTACTCTAGTTTCAGAGGTATTATATAAATCTCTTTAGATTTGGACTTCTGGGGTGTTCCTTTTCCCTAAACTCCATGTAATATAGAATTAACATCCAAATTCCTATATCCTCATATTACAATTTCATGCCAAAAAATAAAATTTCCCTCATAATCCATTCCATAGTTGAAAACCCAAATTTCCATTAGAATAGTTGGAAAACTTACTTAGTAGTCCATTGACCCTTTATGGTTTAATAATATGATCAATCTCTTCAAAATCTATTAGAGTAAAAAAGTTATTTTAATTTTTTAATTAAACTCAAGAATGTTTTAAAAACACAATAAAAATTATACAATATCTTTTTATAATATTCAATATAGAGGTAAAATATTTTGGGTATTTTATATATTTTTTATTATTTAAAAAAATTCAAAAATATATTCACAAAAAATGGAAACATAAAAAAATATATATTTCAAATAGGAAATCCATTAAATTTCCCCATCTTAATAGTTATTTTATATTTAATAATAAAATTAATTTCATAATAATATCCATATTTCATATAGATTTGAAAATATGGTTCCACAAACTAGTATAATGAAAGGATTCCACCATGATACTTGTTACTCTTTTCATTTGGAAAACCATGGTCGGATGTGATTCTCGTTTTATTTGGATTTTATTTCCCTTCATTATACTCTATTGGCTATTTTATACTGGTTCCCTTCATAGAAAATCAAATTTAAATTGAAATTTTAATCAAAATTAGAGCACAGAACTGAAAATTAAAGACAATTGGAGAAAAGGGAAAAGAATCCTTGGTAAAAACCCACTAATAGGTGTCATCATTAATATTATAAATTGACAAATAGAATTTTTATTATCCCTAATATATTACTTGGTAGGGTTGGTGTGGTTAAAAACACCACATTCCTAATTTCCATTTTCTCACTATACACTTCTTTTTTAGTTGTCCTTCTAATTTAGCTTCATCGAGTGGTGTGATATTTTACACTTCTTTTTTATTCAAATATTGATGTCACTATTCTCATATTTATTATAGTCAATTCTTATTTGGCCTTTCCCGTACCCTCTTCAAGGTGATATTCCTCTATTGTGTAATTTATATGGATAAAATGAGTATAATCAGTTTTAATTAAATCAAAATGAAATATATTTAAAGTAAGCATATCTCCATCAAAATTATTAGTTATCAGTTATTTTACTCTTATCTAGACACTGTTAAATCACTTTGTAAGGGTTTAAGTTGTGGGTGTGCTAATTTCCCATCAAGATTTAACACCTCTCTTGTGGTGGTATCCTTACCACCATCGAGATCATACAACATCAGTGTCAATTATACAATCTCAACAAATAGAGTTTTAATTTTTAATTCACCTTTAATAAAATTAGAATAAAATATATTAATTATAGGTTCTTCACGCTTATGTAATATAGTTTGTATACCACATTATTCAGGAACACCTATGTGAATTCACATTATTATTTTATTATTAGACACTCTGGTTTTCTTTCCATATCATTTACATTATCAATTTTAACTACCTATTCATTTAAGGAAGACCTATCCAACTACTCTTCAAATTACTTTTATATTATACCCACATTACTAGCCTCTTAAGACTCATCTATAGATTATTTATGTAAATCATTTAAATAATTGTTATTCATCTCCTATTCCACTTGTTTGGAAACAAATTATTCTATTTCCAGATCTACACATCCCTTAAAGATAGCTTCCTTGTGTTTTTCTTCCTCCTATTAGAGGTAATGTGAAAGTGTAACCAAATATATAAATTTATAATAATGTAGGTCATATTGAAGTTCATGATCTAGAAAATCATAATGAATTATATTTAAATTTAATATATTCTCCTCATTTATTATACCAAGTAGTAATATTTATCTGTATATTGCCTCTTGGAAGTCTTTATGTGTGAATTTAGATAGTACTGGTCATTCTTATTTTCTTCAAAATAGATCCTATTAAATTTATCTATATCATCCAAACATAGGGCCTATAATAATCCTTCTAATTTTCACTAACAATAGAAGTGATAAAATATAATAGATGATTTTCATTAAAAATATACAAACAAAATTTCAATTTAGAGTATTGATCAACTATTTTATATTTTAATTCCTCTTTAAATTGTAGGTCCTCTGGCCATATGATTTCATGCGTAAATGGTGATATTTCATCATCTTATTCAAGATATATATTCTTTCCCCCACTTTTTTTGTTTTGATTTGTAATAACATCATTTCAAGTTCATCTTATAATGGAACTTCCTCCTATAATTTAATTTTTGTATGGTCATATATGACAAGCCAATATAGGTTTGATAGCTCATATTAGTTGAGTTTTTCTGAAAGGGTTCATATTCAATAAAAGGGTTCATATGAAAACCCAAATCATTTGTATTCAACATTCATTTGGCCACAATAGTAAGCTCTTCAACCCTTTTTTCTATGGATAAAAAAATATTGTTATTTTTTTTTGAAAGTATTAAAATATTTAAAAAGTGAATAAGGTGATTATTTTTTCAGCCTAACTCTATAGTTATGATTCCATGTTTATTGCATGGTTTTCATAGGTTTTGTTCAAACATATATTTTATTAAAACCTGGAATGAAGCATAGGGATGAACATGGTTTTTTCCCAGGAGTGTGTGTGTTCAACTGTCTATTATCTCAATCAATTGTGTATATATTTATAGCATCCCACCATTTTATAACATAAACTTTCATTACATTACACAAAACTGAGGATCTTTAAGGTCTAGTGTCTTGGAAACCAGGAACATAATACATGAAAACAACATAAAACATTCTTCTTAAACACTTGAAAGGCGTCTCCTTAAGTTCATTCTAGGTCCATTACTGCATCTCATAACCTGGGGACATACATCAAAAGAAAGGGTGAGTAGAAGGCCCAGTAAGGGAAACAAGAGGAACATTTTACATGTGAACTTGAGATACTTCAATAAGGACATGAAAAGAACTTTAAGGCATGAGAAAGAAATCACGAGGCATTTCATAATAAAAATAACATTTTTCATAACTTGAAGATGTGGATACATCATTTTACATAGACAATCATGAACATATCACCAAGGTCCATCCCCAAGGTGTCATTTGAAAATTACCAAGGTTATTCACCAAGGTATCGTGAAAATTGTAATCTCTAGTGGTTACATCATTACCCAATGCATTGGAGCGCTATCAGGGAACACCCTTAAATTTTCCTTTATTATCATGTGAGCCACATATATCATCATCAAACATTTCATAAATAACCCACATAGAATAAAATAAATGGGTTTCATTTCATAATCATAACGTTTTAAAAACTGCTTTAAAGACATGATCTTTACGTCACATTAAACCCACGGAAAGGGAAAGCGGTTATCATGTATGTAAATCCCAGAATTTAAAATGGAACATTTTGATATATATGTGAATACCCTTGTAGAAATAAGAGCTTTGAGTATTCACTTTATAACATAAAATAATTTTTGAGAAAAGAGAGAGGCATTTTGAAAGGAAAATTCTGCAGCATAACGGCTAAGTTTCTGGGTTTTAGAAAACATTAAAATGAGAGGGGACATGGGTCACCCACTAATATATTATCCATAAAACAGTAGGGTGAAAGAATAAGAATGAAATATGGACATGGTAATGAAATTTTATGGACATACCATTTGAAATGAAAAACATGGAAGGAAAAAAGATTAGATTTCTCTTATGAAAATTCGGCAGCCTTACGGTGTCACTTAACTTCAAAAGAAAATGATTTGACAAGATCAAATAGGTTCCCTCATCATATGATCGTTAGAGATCAGTATGATAGATATAGATATCATACCCTGACATAATAAAAAGGAACTTGAAATACTTGACATGAAAATCGAACTTGAAAAATGAGAAGGGTGAATGAATCCCTTAAAAATTCGACAGCCTAACGGCGTCACTTAAACATTCATAAAACGAAATGATGAGAGTAAGAGGGGATCTATCATCATATAAACATGAAAGGGAAGTAAGAGGAATATAAAATAACATCCTCTCACATAAAAACAAGGAGAATAATAGGAATGACATAAAAGAGATTACATGAAAAGAAAGAGAGGGGTCGGATCCCTTACCTTAAAACGTGACTCTTGAAACTCAAAGGATTGGACCTTGAGGGGTTGGGAGCACCTTGGGAGGACTCCTTGGAAGGTAAGAAGACCCGAACTTCGTTGGGGGAGTGTTGGGAGTGAAAAAAAGGGAGGAAAGGGTGGGTATTTATAGGGAAAGTGAGGGGACAAAGCATTAATGGCCATGGGACACCTCACATGTGCTTTTCTCAAACCCATGTGCTCTCCCTTGGCATTTATCATGGAGTTAGGCCACATGGGGCCCCCAAAACAATAATTCATCACCCTTGGCCGGCCAACCCTCAAAAGATCTCATGAAATCATCATGACACCGTTATGATGTCATTAAACATACCGAAACCCTAAAACTGTATTTTTACTATTCACCGAAAATTCAACTTTCTCAGAAAAATCCCAAAATTTCACCTTAACCAAATATCAATGGTCTGATTTCAAAAATGAAATCAATTTTATAAAAATAATTTTCTAAATATTTTTAATTTAATTTTTAAATAAAAACACTATTCATCAAAAATTCATTTTTTTCAGAAAAAACCCCAAAAATTACCATAACATAATATCGATGCTCTGAGTTCAAAAATGAAGTCATTTTTATAAAAATAATTTTCTAATTATTTTTAATTAAATTTTTAATTAAAAAACACTATTCATCTGAAAAAACTAATACTTGAATAAAAATTTATGAAACCGTTATTTACCCATTTTATTGAATCACATTACTTAATCTAGGTGTCTAAATTATATTAAAACTTTATTTAAGTGAGATTACTAATCCATTTGGTCACATTACTAATCCTAAGCGTAAAATCACTATTCATAATTTACTATTCATCAAAAATTAAGTTGATCTTATTAGACTCCAAATTCCTTACTGAACACTTTTGTAGAAGACCATTTTTTGAAAATCATTACACATCATTAGTTATTTAGGGTTTACATAAATATTTTAAAATATCCTTTTTTCGAAATTCATCAATAAAATACATTCTAAAATTATCCGGACATTTGAAATTTCACAAACATCACTAAAGGAAGAAATCTCAATTTATTCACCCAAAAGGACTACACAAGGAAGCTAGGGTCTCATCACATAGCCCCTTATAACACCGGCATAAGACCTGAGTGTAAGGTGTGCTATGGTGAGAGAATATGAGGGAGGCTCAGATAACATTGCCCTAGTAGTAATCTCTACTAACTTGAACTTCTCCCGCAGGCGTTTCCGTTCAAGCTTGACACGCTGGAGTTCGGCTTGGGCTTGGTCCAAAGCGATGCCCACAGATGCTACCTCCTTCCCAAGCTCTGATAAGTGGGCTTCATAAGGGTTGAGTCTACTGGATGAAGCCATCGACTCCTCTTTCTGCATTAACCATTAACATCTTATTAAATCAATAAGAGTAAGTTAATATACTACTCAAAAAGATTGGGTCGTTACATTCTTCCCCCCTTAAGAAATTTCATCCCCGAAATTTATACTTGAGGCCTAGTCGAAAAGGTTAGGGTACTTTTGCTTCATCGTTTCCTCAGGCTCCCAAGTCGCTTCTTCATATTTATGATTCCTCCACAACACTTTCACAAGGTGGGTAGTCTTGTTTCGTAGGACCTTGTCTCTACGGGCCAAGATATCCACTGGCTGCTCCTCATAAGAGAGGTCATGTTCCAGTTGTACCACCTCTGGGTTCAGTACATGCAAAGGGTCGGGTATGTACTTCCTCAAGAGAGATACATGGAAGACATTGTGAACTTGAGCTAGGTTTGGTGGAAGTTCTAGACGATAGGCCACTGCTCCTATGCGATCAAGGATTTCATAGGGGCCAATGTACCTAGGGCTGAGCTTCCCTTTCTTCCCAAACCGCATGACTCTCTTCCATGGAGATATCCGAAGGAAGACTTTGTCACCAACACCAAACTCCAAGTCTCTTCGTCGATTGTCAGCATAGCTCTTCTGCCGACTCTGAGCAGCTTTTATGTGTTGTTGGATGGCATGAACTTGTTCTGTCATTTCTTGCACAAGATCAGGCCCAAGAAGCTTCCTCTCACCAGTTTCATCCTAACAAGTAGGAGTTCTACACCGCTTTCCATACAGAGCTTCATAGGGTGCCATCTGAATACTCGCATGGAAGCTGTTGTTATAGGAGAACTCCACTAATGGGAGGTGTTGATCCCATCCACCTTTAAATTCCATTGAGCATAATCTCAACATGTCTTCGAGTGCCTGAATAGTCCTTTCAGATTGGCCATCAGTTTGAGGATGATAGGCCGTACTAAAATTCAATTCAGTATTCAGAGCATGCTGAAGACTTATCTAGAATTTTGATGTGAATCTTGGGTCACGATCAGATACGATGGATAGTGGTACCCCATGCAGCCTTACCACTTCCTTCACGTATATCTTGGCAAGATGATCCAGAGAGAAATCTTCCCGAATAGAGATAAAATGGGCTGTCTTGGTGAGACGGTCCACAATAACCCATATCGCATTGTTTCCTTTGGATGTTTTCGGGAGACCAGTTACAAAGTCCATGGTGATATTATCCCACTTCCATACTGGTATGGGTAGCGGTTGTAATACCCCCTTAGGAAGTTGTCTTTCTGCCTTTACTTGCTGACACACCAGGCACCTTGTAGTGTAATCGGCAATCTCCCTCTTCATGTTATCCCACCAATAATGATCACGAAGGTCTCTATACATCTTAGTGCTTCCCGGATGTATATAGAAAGTAGAGCTATGAGCTTCATCCATCAGTTCTTTCTTTATCTCCGGAATAGATGGAACACATAGTCTTGTACGAAATTTCAATACACCTTCTTGATCAATATTGAAATCAGGGAACTTCCCATCCATTACAGCCTCTAACTTCTCCTGCAGCAAAGGATCTTCTTTTTGAGCCTTCTTGATCTTCTCTAGTAATGAAGGTTGAGAAATCATTTGGGATAGGGTTGATGATGTCCCTTTCCTTATAATTCCCATGTCTAGTTTTACTTGATCTTTAATCAAGGGATCTCCCAGGATCCTCATTGTTTCCAGAACAACAGGATCTTTCCTGCTTAACGCATCCGCGACTTTGTTTTCTCTTCCAGGGTGATAATGAATTGAACAATCATAGTCTTTAATAAGCTCCAACCATCTCATTTGTCTCATGTTCAATTATTTCTGAGTGAAAATATACTTTAGACTTTGGTGGTCAGTGTATATATCACATTTCTCCCCATAAAGATAGTGCCTCCATATCTTTAGAGCAAAAACAACTACCGCCAGCTCTAGATCATGCGTAGGATAATTCTTCTCATGAATCTTCAACTGTCGAGATGCATAAGCAATTACTTTGTCATTTTGCATGAGGACTCACCCAAGCCCTTTCAGAGATGCATCGCTAAAAATAACGAATCCTTCTCCGATAGAGGGTAGTGTTAACACAGGTGCAGTAACCAATCTCTTCTTCAACTCTTGGAAACTTTCCTCGCATTCCTTTGTCCAGATGAACTTAACCCCTTTTTGAGTCAACTTGGATAGTGGATTAGAAAGCCGTGAAAAGTTTTTCACAAACCTCCTATAATATCCCGCTAAACCAAGGAAACTACGAATCTCAGTTACTGTTGTGGGTTGAGGGCACTCCTCCATAACCATTGTCTTTGCAGGGTCAACCGAGATTCCTTCATTGGTTACGATGTGCCCCAAGAAAGCCACTTATTGTAGCCAAAACTCACACTTGTTGAACTTCCCAAAGAGCCTCTCCTTCCGTAGAGTTTTCAAAATAACCCTCATATGATCTTCATGCTCCTCACGACTTTTTGAATATATCAAAATATCATCAATAAAAACTACCACAAAGTTATCAAGGTAGTCCTTAAAGACTCTATTCATCAAATCCATGAAAATAGCAGGAGCATTAGTCAGGCCGAAGGGCATAACAGTAAACTCATAATGCCCATATCTTGATCGGAAGGCAGTCTTTGGAATATCTTCCTTCTTCACCCTCAGTTGATGATAACCAGATCGAAGGTCAATCTTAGAGAAGAATTGAGCCCCACGAAGTTGGTCAAATAAATCATCAATTCTTGGAAGAGGGTATCTGTTCTTCACTGTGATCCCATTCAGTTCTCTATAATCAATGCATAGCCGCATTGATCCATCCTTCTTCTTCACAAAGAGAACTGGTGCTCCCCAAGGAGACACACTCGGTCGGATAAACCCCTTCTCCAACAAGTCTTGGATTTGTTTCTTTAGCTCCTCTAGCTCCACATTTGCCATTCTATACGGAGTCTTTGATATCGGTTGAGACCCAGGTACGAGTTCAATGGAGAACTCTACTTCTCTTTATGGGGGAGGTCCAGGTAACTCCTCAGGAAATACATCCATGTATTCCTGAACAATCGGAACATCTTTAATTTGTATGCTCCCTTTCCCTTCTTCATCATCACCGATTAACTCCATAAAGAATGCTATGGGAGGTGCCTCTAGATAGGGATCAGTTCGGGATATATCTCCTTGGAAGATAATTGTAGGTCGTTCATTCAAGACTACTGAGATTTCCTTACTTCTGCATTTGATCTTAGCATTATACTTTGAGAGCCAGTCCATCCCTAGTATAACGTCGAATTCCATCATGGGAATGACTACTAGATTTGCGATAAGATTGATCTCACCAAAGTAAACACTAGAGTCTCTAAATACTTTTGGTGCAAGGATAATCCCACTTGGAGTCTTGACTGACAACTCTACCTCTAGCAGTTCGGGGATTGATTCTATATTCCTTGCAAACTTGGAGGAAATAAAGGAATGCGTAGAACCAGAATCAAATAAAGCACTTGCTAGTTTTGAGAGGAAAACAAGAGTACCTGCTACCACATCGTTCGGAACTTCAACTTCAGTTGTTGTGATAGCGAAAGCACGACCTTGCTCCCTTGGCCTCTGCTGAGGTTGATGGTGATTCCCCTCCACCGCCCTCGGATTTGGACATTGATTAGAAAAGTGCCCAAGCTCTCCACACTTGAAGTATGTGACTTCGGGTAGGGCCAGAACCATATTTCCTCTGTCGTTAGTGTTGGGAAGTTGAGGCTTCACATCACCACGACAATTCCGAGAAATATGGCCTTCTTTTCCACACCTATAGCACTTTCCACTTCCGATCAAGCAGTTCCCCGGATGCTTCTTCCCACATTTATTGCATGTGGCATGTTGCATATGCTTTCCACCTCTTTCCTGATCAAAACTTCTTCCCAGGCTTGGTTCTAGAGTTCTCTTCTTCTCATTAGATTTGTGAGACCATTGTGTCTCCCCAAACTCTAGTTCAACTTTCATAGCACTTCGAACTATTTCTTCATAGCTATCATAGTCCCTGTTGGCTAGATTCTTCCGCAGATGTGGTCGTAGTCCGCCAAATAATCTATCAACCTTCCCATTAAGGTCCATGACAAAGCTTGAGGTATAACGGGAAAGCCTTGTGAAGTTCATCTCATAGCTTCCGACAGATTCGTTCTCCTTCTGCTTCAGCTCGAGAAACTCTTTCTCCATTTTCGTTCTCATGGAACGAGGGAAATACTTGTTAAAGAAAATCCCCCGAAATTCTTCCCACTCCATAGCTTCCATCTCTCCTCGTGGCTTCGTGTTTTTGATCAGTGACCACCACTGATCAGCTTCTCCCTCTAGGCGGTAAACAGCAAGGGTGACTTTTTCTTGTTCTGAACAATAAAGTACAGAAAAGATCTTTTCAATGGAGCTTATCCATTGTTCCGCAACCAATGGGTCAGTAGATCCACTGAATGTTGGCGGTCATTGACGCATGAAGGACTCAACAGAAAGTTGTTCCCTTCGTGGTGAGGTCGGCCTCTCAGCTTGATTCAAGTTATTACTCATAACTTGAGTCAGTTGGTTCATCATTCGCATGAATGTTTCCATTTCGGCTTCCATCGGAGGGCCGTCAGCACATGGTGCATTGCGGTCACCATCGGCACGGTTTCTCCTATTTCCCGCCATTTTCTAAAAGAATAAAACCTTAGTGAGAAACTTATCTCATTTATGAATCTTTTAACTAAGACCTCATGCTTAGACAATTATAGTTCTCTATAATTCCTTCATAATGATTCATAAAAAGCATGTGATTGACCAAACATATCCCCCGGGAGTGTCGTAACCAAGAGTGAAGCAAGGCCCGTTATCGTGCACCAGTTCCCGTTCGAGTCTAGCTCAAAGCGGTGTTCTCGGGTTTTACCCCTATGTACATCTGTGCCAGAGCCGCCTCTACCTGCTCGTATCCAGACAGGGATGTATTTGTTTGATAGACCACTTACTCAATACTTACCAAAATACCAGGAAGTTTTCCTATATTTAAACTTTTCTATAGGGTTCTTCCTAAAGTTTTTATATCCTAATTTCCACAAATAACTAAACCTTCCTTTGATACCAACTATATCATCCCTCCATTTTATAACATAAACTTTCATTACATTACAAAAAACTGAGGATCTTTAAGGTCTAGTGTCTTGGAAACCAGGAACATAATACATGAAAACAATATAAAACATTCTTCTTAAACACTTGAAAGGCGTCTCCTTAAGTTCATTCTAGGTTCATTACTGCATCTCATAACCTGGGGACATATATCAAAAGAAAGGGTGAGCAGAAGGCCCAGTAAGGGAAACAAGAGGAACATTTTACATGTGAACTTGAGATACTTCAATAAGGACATGAAAAGTACTTTAAGGCATGAGAAAGAAATCGTGAGGCATTTCATAATAAAAATAACATTTTTCATAACTTGAAGATGTGGCTAAATAATTTAACATAGACAATCATGAACATATCACCAAGGTCCATCCCCAAGGTGTCATTTGAAAATTACCAAGGTTATTCACCAAGGTATCGTGAAAATTGTAATCTCTAGTGGTTACATCATTACCCAATGCATTGGAGCGCTATCAGGGCGCACCCTTAAATTTCCCTTTATTATCATGTGAGCCACATATATCATCATCAAACATTTCATAAATAACCCACATAGCATAAAATAAATGGGTTTCATTTCATAATCATAACATTTTAAAAACTGCTTTAAAGACATGATCTTTACGTCACTTTAAACCCACGGAAAGGGAGAGCGGTTCTCATGTATGTAAATCCCAGAATTTAAAATGGAAAATTTTGATATATAGGGTGAATAACCTTGTAGAAATAAGAGCTTTGAGTATTCACTTTATAACATAAAATAATTTTTGAGAAAAGAGAGAGGCATTTTGAGGGGAAAATTCTGCAACATAACGGCTAAGTTTCGGGGTTTTAGAAAAAATTGAAATGAGAGGGGACATGGGTCACCCACTCATAAATGATCCATAAAACAGTAGGGTGAAAGAATAAGAAGGACATATGGACATGGTAATGAAATTTTAGGGACATACCATTTGAAATGAAAAACATGGAAGGAAAAAAGATTAGATTTCTCTTATGAAAATTCGGCAGCCTTACGGCGTCACTTAACTTCAAAAGAAAATGATTTGACAAGATAAAATAGGGTCCCTCATCATATGATCATAAGAGATCAGTATGATAGATATAGAGATCATACCCCAACATAATAAAAAGGAACTTGAAAGACTTGACATGAAAATTGAACTTGAAAAATGAGAAGGGTGAAAGAATCCCTTAAAAATTCGGCAGCCTAACGGCGTCACTTAAACTTTCATAAAACGAAATGATGAGAGTAAGAGGGGATTTCTCATCATATAAACATGAAAGGGCAGTAAGAGGAATATAAAAGAACATCCTCTCACATAAAAACAAGGAGAATAATAGGAATGACATAAAAGAGATTACATGAAAAGAAAGAGAGGGGTCGGATCCCTTACCTTAAAACGTGACTCTTGAAACTCAAAGGATTGGACCTTGAGGGCTTGGGGGCACCTTGGGAGGACTCCTTGGAAGGTAAGAAGACCAGAACTTCGTTGGGGGAGAGTTGGGAGTAAAAACTAAGGGAGGAAAGGGTGGGTATTTATAGGGAAAGTGAGGGGACAAAGCATTAATGGCCAAGGGACACCTCACATGTGCTTTTCTCAAACCCATGTGCTCTCCCTTGGCATTTATCATGGAGTTAGGCCACATGGGGCCCCCATGACAATAATCCATCACCCTTGGCCGGCCAACCCTCAAAAGATCTCATGACATCATCATGACACCGTTATGATGTCCTTAAACATACCGAAACCCTAAAACTGTATTTTTACTATTCACTGAAAATTCAACTTTCTCAGAAAAATCCCAAAATTTCACCTTAACCAAATATCAATGCTCTGATTTCAAAAATGAAATCCATTTTATAAAAATAATTTTCTAAATATTTTTAATTTAATTTTTAAATAAAAACACTATTCATCGAAAATTCATTTTTTCAGAAAAAACCCCAAAAATTACTATAACATAATATCGATGCTCTGAGTTCAAAAATGAAGTCATTTTTATAAAAATAATTTTCTAATTATTTTTAAGTAAATTTTTAATTAAAAAACACTATTCATCTGAAAAAACTAATACTTGAATAATAATTTATGAAACCGTTATTTACCCATTTTATTGAATCACATTACTTAATCTAGGTGTCTAAATTATATTAAAACTTTCTTTAAGTGAGATTACTAATCCTTTTGGTCACATTACTAATCCTAAGCGTAAAATCACTATTCATAATTTACTATTCATCAAAAAAAAGTTGATCTTATTAGACTCCAAATTCCTTACTGAACACTTTTGTAGAAGACCATTTTTTGAAAATCATTACACATCATTAGTTATTTAGGGTTTACATAAATATTTTAAAATATCCTTTTTTTGAAATTCATCAATAAAATACATTCTAAAATTATCCGGACATTTGAAATTTCACAAACATCACTAAAGGAAGAAATCTCAATTTATTCACCTGAAAGGACTACACAAGGAAGCTAGGGTCTCATCACATAGCCCCTTATAACACCGGCATAAGACCTGAGTGTAAGGTGTGTTATGGTGAGAGAATCTGAGGGAGGCTCAGATAACATTTCCCTAGTAGTAATCTCTACTAACTTGAACTTATCCCGCAGGCGTTTCCGTTCAAGCTTGACACGCTGGAGTTCGGCTTGGGCTTGGTCCAAAGCGAAGCCCATAGATTCTACCTCCTTCCCAAGCTCTGATAAGTGGGCTTCATAAGGGTTGAGTCTACTAGATGAAGCCATCGACTCCTCTTTCTGCATTAACCATTAACATCTTATTAAATCAATAAGAGTAAGTTAATATACTACTCAAAAAGATTGGGTCGTTACAATATTAATATTTTCCTAAATATTATAATGAAATTTATAAGGGGTGTTATTTTTGTGGTGATTTCATGAAAAATAATTAAATTAAAATGTAACTAATCAAATGTTAGTGTGTAAAAGGGTCAGAATAATGTTTGAAACATGAAATTATTCCACTATCCTAAAAAATTTCTTATTAATCATTGATAATTAATTAAATTCCATTCATTAATCACCACTCTCAAAATTATTTTGTTTGGATTAGTTCACTTTTTTAATTTCCTAGGCCCACCAAGTCAATCCCCTATCGTATCAAGTGATGGAAATTCCAAAATCCAAACAATCCATCACCCTTCACTAATTATCAATCATACAATGTTAATCCCTAAATCTATATTAATGCAATCATATATAATTTAGATCAGGAAATGTGATGTGAAGTTATTTGTTTTATAATGGAATAATTATGTGGAGATTAACTTGGTAAAGTCATAATTCTCTTAATAATTCAGAGTAAAATCTACAACCCTATCACAATAGACTCAAAATCATAAATAAACAATATATTAATAATTTAGATCACTATAAAAACTAAATTAAAGCTTATAGTAACCAATTATCATATAGTTATGAGTTTATTAGCATATAATGGAGGAAGAACAAAAACAAAGTAAGAAGATATAATAAGAACAAATTTTCATATAACAAATCATTAATATATTGTTAATTATCAAGAAGAAGAAAATTTTTAGATCATTTATCACCTATTTAAGAATTAACCCTCATCCCATTTGACTATTTCATCCCTAAACCTTTCAAAAAAATATAAAATGGAATCATACCCTGCTGAGAGAATCCTCTCATGATTAATCTTCATAGACATTTGTGAAAAAATATTTTCTAATATTCATCACTGTATCATAGGTTCAATGAAATATGAATGCTACATGTAATGATAATGTTGGAAGGACTACAAATAATTCAGGTTTAGTAGTTGAATAAAATATTAGAGATAGGATGATAGGTATTTGGATTGGGATTTTATGGGGGGATTAAAAAATTATTTATGGTTTTGTCTTGGGCTTGTGGTATCTTCACTATGATTAAATATATCAAGTTATCTAACATTGGTGGGTTTGTATTACTAAAAAAAGACTCCAAGTGGGTTATTTGGTTACTGTTGGTTCCTTCCAAGGCTCCAAATTATGAACTAATTTTTAAAAAATAGAATTTATCGGACATGGAAGATTTTTTTAATCATGGGCATGCGGAGATGGTTTTGATCGCGGTATTATAGATCTGATGGATCTGATTATAGGTATTGGAATATGGATTGGATTGACCATCTTTCTTAAATCCAATGGTGTGGTTTCTAGATCCAATTGATTGGACTCATTAATACGATCATGTTATTCTAGGTGAAGGAAGATGGTGAATCCAATCCATCAGATATTTGGCTTTCAGGGAAAGGAAGAAAAACATATCTCATCATATTGAAGGATTATTGGGATATGAGGATAAAGTTATTTTGATCATCATATCAAGGGATTTCCTAGTAAGGAAGTACAACCTTTATAATAAGTGTAAAATTGTGGATACTATTAGTCAAGGTTATTGACTACCTTACTCTTAATATAAAAATAGGTAACACATTTAATATATCATATAAGTCGTTATTACTAATATTAGTTATTGAATTTATTATTTTTATTGGTTTATATTATATTGTTCATGTAAAAGAATTTTAGTCATTAGACTAATATTTTTATTCTATTTGGTTTATCGTTATAACTCAGATTATAATAAACAAACTATGATATTAGTCAGATCCAATGTGATTCCCATCTTTACTCTTATAATAAAAATATGTTTGAGTATGATAAATTTTCTTTATAACGTATTGATTTTTTCTTCTTTAATGATTTTTTAAATTAAAATTCACCCACTCTTTTCTATTTAGTCATATAATCTAGTTTCCATGATTCTAAAAAACTTATGATAGTAGGTTTATATTGAATCTAAACTAGTCAAGTATTTTTTTCATTACTTATTGTATGTTGTTCTTGTTTTGAAATAAAATTTCTATTTTTAAACATTGATACACTAATTTGTATTTTTAGAAAAAAGTATCTATTTTTTTAAGATGATAGGTATGAATGTTAGGTATCTTGATATTCTAAATCTTAGCTGAACACCTATCATTGATAAGAATGACTATGAATATTTGAGATACATAATGAATACTATTGTGATCAATACCAGATTTGATAATTTTATAATTCTTAATAGACAATAAAATATACTTGATAAGGACATTTCTACTTTTACAAATTTTAAGAAGAAATAATATCAGTTTAATTAACAAGTTATACATACTCTATTATGTTTTATGATAAGGAGTATCTATAGTCAGATATAATCTTGTGATTCTGCCAATATTATTTGGATTAAATTGAAATTTATTCATTTTTGGTACATCCAAAGTTATGGAAACAAGATGATATGTGATACGTGCCTATTACCAAGACTTTGATTTTATACATAGAGAGTCATTTTCCAAGATGAATCAATGATTTATGACTTTTATAGATAGTTTATAGTAACTTAAAGAAAAATATTCGATGACTAAATTTTTTTGGAAATGATATTTGATATAATTCCCAATTAGTGGGAACCAAAAAGAAACATTGTGAATGATATATGGATCTTTACTAATCTTACACTTTATGATTTTATTGGAAATATCATGAAATATAAGGGAATACTTCAAATATATATTGAGAGAGATAAAAATAAAAATAGATGCATTTATTTTAAAACAAAATCTATTATTCCATCTAATTTTCAGATAGCTATGAATGTTGCAAAATATTAGAGGAAGAAAAATATTTTTTCAATAAAATTATTGAGCATCAGAACATTCTGAGAATGAGTTAACTAATATTATTAGAAGGATAAACAAGATAGTTAAAAAGAAGTATTTCCAATACCTATATAAAAAATGTCAAAAGGGCAAAGGTGATATGAAATATTCTTAAGTCACTTGTTATGAATGTAAGAAATCGAGACATATCTAAACTGATTTTCCAAAGATGAAAAGGAAATACCAGAAGAATATAAATTCATAAAGATATACCAAGAAATACTACAAGTAAAAGGTAAAAGTGTTGTGAGAGCTTCGGACACATAATGTTTAAGTGGTGGTGACTCCTCTGATAGTTCTTTGGATAATGAATGTTCCAGATAGAGGAACATTAGACTCCTTCCTAAAGTACCCATGATAAATCAATATTTAATAGAAAAGGTATTTATAAGTGAATCTCATTAAAAATTTTCTTTAAATTCATATTACCCTAAATGAGATAATGAAAAAATTTCTACATATTTTAATTAAGATTATTCCATAATAGATGAAGATAATACTTTACCTACTAATGAATATGTTTTTAGATTTGAGAAATAATTTGAAAATGAAAATAATATGTTTTTTAGAAAAACATGGTAATGATAAAGATATACTTTATAAGGAATATTATAGAATAAATATCTTAAAAAATCAAATATAATATCATTATAAATATCTAGATATAAATATTTAGAAAAAATATTCTATATGAAAATAATTTTATAAAATTGAATCTATGTAAAATAGTTTAGAAAATAATTTTGAAAATTATAGTTTCAAAACTATTGTAAATGTAGATATGAATTTAGTGGTAAAACTGAAATATAAAATTTCTTCCATGAAAAAAATTTTATGTAATTTTACCACTAGTAAGGAACACTTTGATAAAATATAAAAAACAAAATTTTCCTTATATCAATAATATTGAAGTTGGTTATACATACAAAAAACATGTTTTAGTACCAATTAATTTATTCCTAAAAGTGAACATTTTTTCACCATGTGAAAAATTAGTGGCCATTAGAATATACATTATTATTTAAATAAAATAAAATAGTTAGGTATTCATAAATATCATTTTTCAATGGAAATGAAAAATTTCCAAAAAAAATTCTAGAAAATGTGGATACCTAAAATTTTGTTTTCAAACAATACTAGACCCAAGAAAGGTTGGGTTCATAAAATATAATATTTTCTTCTAATTAAAACTAAGAGAGTTGGGAAAAAATAATTTGGTACATGGATTATGGATGTTTCAGACAAATGACTGGAAATAATTATTTCTTCAGGAATACAATCAAGATGAAAGGTGGAAGAGTAACTTTTAGAGATAAGGCTCATGGAGAGATTTTTAGAATAGGTAACATGTTTCTTCATGGAAAATATATTATTAAAAATGTTTTATTTTCTGTAGGTCTTAAGAACAACCTCGTAATAATAATTCAATTATGTACTGAATGTTATCTTTTGATCTTTGTGAATGATAAATAATTAGTTCATAGTTCCAAGAATGAATTTATTCTTTTCTCTAATCGGCATGATAATGTATGTATCACACACTCACTAACTATTGCATGGGTTTTAGTAAAAATAAAATACATTATGATAATCAAAGTCCATTACTTTATGTAAAACCCCTTAAAATCACTCACATTATAAGAACATAGATATAAGACATCATTTCCTTCAAGAGCACATACTTCAAGGAAATAAGATTTTATAATTTATGGGAATGCAAGAACAAAATGTCATGTTTTTAAAAAACCATTTTGTTTAAAAATATTTGAATATATTAATCATAATTAAGGAATGATTAATTTAAAATAATCATTCATATATAATTCTTGTTTACCCATCTCTGTACATTAATATACTCATTTTCAAAGGGGGGGTATATATGTTTTATGTTTTTCAAAACTTTTATTTTTTCTAAAAACATTTATTTTTCTAAAAATTTTAGTTTTTCTAAAAATATATTCATAATTAGTTTTCTGGTATTAACCTTTTGATTGATATTTCTAAGTCACAAATCACAACATGTCTTCTAGACTCATAAATTATTATAAAAAATTTCCCGATATGGAATTCGTTACAAATTTATTTAAATTTATCATATCAGGTTTTATATATAGACTATTATAATTATATTTCATATTTAAAAAATAATACTCATTTTTTCCAAAAATATAACAATTTGTTTAGTTTTAGAATACCAATAGGACATGTTAATCATACCGATGAAACATTCTACTCTGAAAGGTGATCTACATTTTTTTTGTCTTTTCAATGTTTTGTTACTTCAGTTTGTAATTTTAATTCTTATTATTATTTTAGTTTTATATAAACATTATTTTTCAAGAAAAATTAATTTTTTTTGAATGAAATAATATGTATTCTGATAAAAGTTTAAAAACATTTAGTTGTCAAACATATTTTTAAAACATTATTCATATTGAATAGCAGCCATGAGATAAATAAGGGTTTCTATATAAATAATGGGTAATCTTTTGAAGTCGAATCTTCACCCCAATCCCTCTATAATGTTTTCTCATCCCATGTCCCACATCATTTCTTCGGTGTTTTTTCTCTTAAGTTGTTGTGTAATTCAAATATGTGAATCCAATTGTGTTCCTTTACATCTAATCATCTATCCCAATTCTATTGTAGATAGAAATGAAAGAATATTAAGTTATTTAGTTCTTATTTACGTAGATTTTGGTTAAAAGGGCATGTTTTAACAAGTACAACTCTACATTCAATATTTTTTTAAGGATGGGAGTCACTCTTTGTATAGAAGTCATTCAAGGATTTAGATTTATATTATATGGACATAGTCTATAAATTTTATGGTTCAGTTTAGTTTATAAATGATGATTGTAACGAAAAGGTTTTCTTTACTATGTTTGGTATAATATATAAGTTTTATTATAAAAGGGATGTTAATTTTGTTGTTTTACTATACGAAAGAGAATCCTACCTCTCTTCTCACAAGTTTCTTAATAGACTCAATACTTTTGAAAAGAATAAGTCTATGGATTCTCTATTATTTTTTTATGATTTATGAAAATTTTCTCATTTGACTCCATAAAATATATTAATATAAATATTTGTGTGTGTGTGTGTGTGGATGCAAGGGTATTTTATTCTGAGGAAGGGGAATGGGATTCTTTGAATGTATAAGATGTGCTTGTTCAGGATTTTTGGTGAATATGAGAAAGGTTGATCTAGTAATGTTTATATTTATCATAGTGTATCATATAAAAACATCCTTCATAAGGTAAAATATTACAATGTTTCCCTATTTCATAATCATGTGGTTTGTAATGTGTATAGAATTATTTAAGGTGGAACACAAATTATTTCTAGAAAGGGAGAAATTTTCTTTTTCAGGGAGTATATAATGTTAAAAATGAAACAAGACTTTGATACTATGAAATAAAATTTACGAAATAGTTTATGGTGCTACATTAGAGGCACAACAAATAGGGAAATAAGGGGAAGATAAGAATAAGACAAAAAATTAGATAGCATTCTCTAGTAAATAAAAACAAACAAAAGAAGATGTAAGATAAATTTTTTGAAAATATGACAGCTTGTAAAGAATAGAAAAATATAGGATATCAAGCTATTATACATGACCCCACTGAATAAAAATTTAAGATTCTATAGGCATTGAATTTAATGTATGAATAGAATAAATGTATGAAAAATAAAAGTTCTAAAGAAGCACATATTGTGGAATTTACTTTACAATGAGTCGAAAGATCTTCAACAAATCTTGTACTTCTGATATACCACACCAATAATATCAATTTGGAATCAGGTTTTATATTTTATGAAACCTCATATATGTTATTTGAAACCCCTTTTGTCACTAAAAGGAGAATATGAACGGTTTTTTTGGAACAATCAGTCCCAAAAGTTCCAGAGAAAGAATCAGATCCCGGATCAGCTAGAAAGGGGAGTCTTATAACATTAAGGTAACTATAAGTAGGGATTTATAAGGAAGAGTTTAAAGTAGTTAAATTATATGAAAATAAGAAAAATTTATAATAATAATAGGAATTTGATGAAATTAAATTAGAGATTAAGGAATGATGAGGAGAAGGTGGAACGAGAAGGAAAAGAAGATGATGAGGATGAAGAAACTCAGACATGTAAGTATTCATTGGAATAATCCTAATCATCATCGAATTTAACATCTAAACCTAATAAGGATGAAAAAATTTGAAGTTCCTAGTAAGAAACATTTTCTTCACAAAAGGAAACGGAATAATCATCAAAGAAAGAATAATAATACTAACTATAAGAGATGAAATGATTTGACAAATATAAATATGATAAAGATTTTGATATTCTAGAAGTGTCAAATGAAAATAAAACCTCAAATAAAAAATAATAATGGCATGAAATATGATAAAAGAATATGTAGAATTAAACCTCTAAAATATTCTTCAAGGTCATTACATTCATAGGAAAAATAGAAAAAAACAATTTGATTATATTTTTCAATCCCTGAGAGAGGTAGAAGAAACGACCCAATTTTTTCCTAACCATGAAGAAAGGTTTTATCTCATTCAAAATATTATTAGGGAGAAATTGGTATCAATAAAAGTCTTAACAGAATCAGTGATTCTTATTAAATCATAATTGAAAACTTTTTAGGAAAATTAATATACTAGCAAATGATCATGAAATGAGATGGTAAATTGGTCCAATAAGTTGGATTCTGATATTTGTATTCATGATGAAAATTTTCATGAAGTAAAATATTCTTGTTATAATCCAAAAATTCATTCAATAAATTTTCATTGGAAATGGATGATATAGTAGTGTTTTTTCAAGAGTTCAGAGATTCTATGGATTAATGGATAGAGGATGTAAATGTTTTGAAACAAAATATATAAGATATGGAGTTAGAGATGAGAAGACTTGTATCATGTGAATATTAAGTAATCATAAGGAGGGAACAAAAAAATATTTATCTGAGGAAGTCATAATTCTGAAGACTCAGGACCATACTTAAGAATAAAGGACTACAAAGTTGAAGAAAGATCCGTGTGAGTCCAAGAATATGAAGGCCTTTGTAAAGACTATGATGAATAAAGAATGATTATTTCATTTAAATCCTTAATTTATTGTGTAATAATATTGTATTTTTACTAAATAAATATCTTTTAATCCAATTCTATTATGCATGAATGTTTTCCAATTTCGAATGGTTATATGTTCTATCATATTTACATGGATGATTAGTTATTTAATTTTTGTCTCATATGATATTTTTGTAACATTTCATGAAACATATAATTTTTTCCCATTATTTTTTAAAAACACAAAAGGGGAATATTTTTCAAAGGGAGAGAAAGTTTTATCAAAATGGGATGTTTTATATAGGGGATGTAGCATTCCTAGGGTGAGAAAATTTCATAATGGTGAATCTGTTATATTAAGGGGGAGAATTTTTCTTTAATAAAGAACTGTTATATTAGTTTCTATCATATTCAAAGGAATTACAATCTCATGTGGAGTTAAATAGTAATGAAATACTTTTTATATCATAAAAGAACAAAGTAATAAAATATGTTATAGTTATTTTATTTCATTAATGTTTTGTGGTTTGTGCATTCCTAAATAGGGGAGATTGTTGAGTCAGAAGTATTACTTTTTACTTCTCTATTCCTTAAATTTTGGAAATCACAAACACATTCTTAAAACATGTTCCCAAAATTTCTATGTCCCATGTGTTTTAGAATGTTTTTATGGGAAATTTACCTTTTACAATATATATATAATGTTTTAAAGTATTAAGATTATAAAAATTATATTCTTCACTGTGATCATCAGATTAGGAATGTGTGTGATTGATAGGACTTACCATTAATTAGACTATGAGTAAGAGTCTTCCATTGTCTATCATACTGATAAAATTCATGACCATCAGACTCATTCTTATACCAAAAAATATTCATTGATCCTTATAAGGATTATCATATTAAAAAAAATTAAGGAAGTCCATTGGACTACACTATGTTTATAATTGCAATACAGTGGACATATTTCTATCATACCAATAATAGTGTTGAACAAAAATGATGTCATATATTCAGTTATGACAGATCATTATGAGTTGTCACGAGCCAACTGTATAAGACCATTGCATCAAACTCAAAAATATGATCATTGGAGATTCTTCTATAAACAGAATGTTATTTTAAGAGTTTAGAGTAGATTTCAATCAAAAATCTGGAATTAAAAATATTTCACTATAGGGACATCTCATTCCAAAGTATTTGTAATACTTTAGAGAGTTATAGTTCTAAGGAATCTTTGTTAGGTGGTTTCCTTTACATCATTTGAGTTTATTATCATGTTTGATAATTCTTATTATCAATGGATGTCAGGGATAGGAATACGGTGAATATGATCCATCAGATCAAAGGCTTATTGGGCTAAGAAAAAATATGTTGTTCATCTTTTTGGGGGATTATTGGTATAATAAGACAAACCAATTCTGGCCAATATATCAAGGGATTTCTTGGTAATGTAATACATAATTTATAGTATGTATAAAACTGTGGATTCCTTTAGTCAAGGTTATTTAATAAGATAAACTTAATGTTAAAAGTGGTAAATATTTTAATATTGATTTTAAGCCATTATTACTATTAATATCTATTGTATTGATTGTTTTTACAAGTTTCTATTCTATTGTGCATGAAACAAGAATTTAGTCATCATACCAATCTTTATATTCAATATGTTTTATCAATATAAATCTTATTATAATAATAAAAACATTATTATTAATCATATTCATTTCGATTTGGATATTCACTCTGATAATTCAACTATTTCGTAGACTGATAAATTTTCTTTAAGTGGTATTGTGATTTCTATTCTTAAAATATTTATTAAACTATAATTTAACCCTATAAGTATAGTCATAAAAATTAATTCTTATGATCATATAGTCTCTCCTTTTTAATTATTATGTTCTCTATCTCCCTCTATTGACTTCATCATTTTCTTAAATATCAATGTTCTTTATCTCATAGATACATTCTATAAATTTTCTGATATTTTATGGTTTCTCTCTTATTATCATAACTATTTTTTTTTCTATTTGGATTGAACACTGTATATTTATTAATCTAGATTGAACGTTGTTTACATATAATGATATTGTATTGATTTAGCTAGGGAAATATTTATAATATGGATTCCCATTATTTCAACATAGATAATTGTTGATTATATAAAAGGTTAACATGTACTAAACTGCAGGCTAGTTATGGGAAAACACCTCCTTGTTATATTATCTCTAGGAAAAAACTCCACCAGTAACTTCCCCCCACCATGATCCACTATAATCTACTATATATCATATCCACTAGCTATATTTCCACCGACAAAAATATATCCCATGAAATTCCAATACATACATAATACATGTGGTCATAAATTTTATCCAAGGGTAAGTATAAATATTTCCATTATAATTCACTGAAATCATATAGTAATAATATAATAATATTTCATCTCAAAACCCATGCCTAAGAGAAATAGAAATGTGAATATTATGGAAAATTATAAAAATTATTGTAAAGTTAAAAATAGAAAATAAAGGATCCAAATATTCCAAGCTAAACATTATAAAGAGTTATATCACAAGAGTATCTACAGATACCGAGTGTATCAAAAGTCTCAAAATTCCCAAATCTGATAGGCCAGTTGTTAATCTTATCACAAATACAACTAAACATGGTTCATATATCAAAATATTCAAAAAATATACGTTATCCATAATCATTACTCCCCAAACCCTAGACTTCTATGTAACTTCACTTTAACTGTGATAAGGGGCTAATGTTATGTCATAATGTGAACACCGGTTAAAGGGTACTAGACCCTAATGGGGGAATGTCCTGAAACCAACACTATAGGAGAAACATGACCACAATAGATTAAGGGCATGAACTCTATCACATTGGGTAGTACCCACATAGCCTATTTTATGGAATACCTACACCACTTCGAGGACAAGGGGTACTGAAACCATTCTTGAATGGACAACCTGAACCCCAATGATTGATGTATTTGACCCCAAATCGTATTGGAAAGTACCTACTCCACAATATAAATGAGGGTTTATGTCCAATATTATGAAAATATACAAGGGTTAACCACCCCATTCTTTCATAATATGACTCTACCAAACTTAATCATCATCCCTATAAATGTAAAGAACATCATTTATCATATACACCTTTAAAAACCCCCCAATTTTGTCTGAGATATACACCTTTATATCCACATGGAAACCCACTCAAAATGGACTACTCATGTGTTTAATTATTACATTTGGATGAAAATATATGTGAAATATCAAAAATAGTTCTATTATATAGAATATACCTCTACGTACATGACATGTTGTCTCTATGTTTTCTCCATGTGTGTTTCAATATTGTCTAAAATAATTGGACTCATAATAAAGGGAATGCCTAATAGGGTGTATGGTTTGTGGGACTCCAGAATTAATTTGGGTATGTTTCATTAATACACGTTGATTGATATTCTATGATAAAAATTATTAATTTCTAGATCATGATATATAGAATCATGTATGATGGTCGAGGTGTATACAGGGTACACTTTGAGGCTGTTCACTAGATATACATAGTATGTACTCAGAGATGCATTGTGTTTGGGGAAAATGGATAGTAGTAAAGTACCCATGGTATACAATGATCTTCTCATTTTTATATATACTGAATGTTTGATGGGACAAACTACTTGATGTTCCAATATGTTAGTCAGCAATTACAACTAGAAAATGCTTAAATTACACGACCCTCAATACATAATTGGTGACCCAATGTCTCATCGCATATAATATTTATAAAATATATAAACTATAACCATCATAGATGGATACCTATAAAGAATGAAACTTGGAGGACTATACATAGAGTATTTAAGAAATTTATATCCGATCTGGGGTTCACTCCATACATGTTTCCACCAACATTCCCAATGGATTTTTCCAACCATCACAGAAGAAAAAAATACATCAATTTATGAATCCTCACTATGATAGCTATGACGATCGCCCCTTGCGTTTATGGTTATATGAAATCTCAAATCACCTCACTGATAATATTCATGGTGAGCCACTAAAAACCAATAAATCATCCAAAAATATATACTTCTACAAATCTAGTTGGATAGTCCTCAAATTCACTATTCTCTTACCTTCCTTCCATTATTGACATCTATGCTCGAATCATCATCCACCATGAAGCCTATTGGTGCTATAAATTTTGATAAGGGAGAGTGTTATAGGGAAGTTATAATAGTTTTAATGATCAAACAATTTTCATTTATTCATCATCTTCAATCATTCATAATTGATATCGTTCTTATGATAATGGTTTTCATCACATGGTTCTCATCAAACTCAAGCCTAAAAACAAAATTGTAATAGTAATATTATTATTAATATTGATGTTATTTATAAATTTATAATTCAATAAAAAATAAATACCCACAATCAATGTTAGTTATAAAAAATATATTTAAAATATCACGAAGATAATTTATCAAAATAATTTCCTTGGATATCATGAATTATCAACAATTATGTTTTCAATGATTATTCTATGCCAATGAAATTTTTTGAATGAACTTAGATTGATAATCGAGGCTTGATAAATTAAAATTTAAGTAATAAAAAATCATAATTAAAACATCAATAAAATGTTATCATTCCATGTAGAGTAAATCTTATATGGTAGGTATTGACTAATTACCATAAATAATGAGGCTATATAAAATTAAAATAATTCCTAACTTGATAGGATAAATTCCATGCTTCAAAATTAATCAATTCATTTTTATTCAAATTTTGTTGGTATGAAAATTCATTATCAACTCCATAATTAACAAACATTATAAAATATTATTTTTTTTTGTGAAGGGAGAGGTAAATGATGACCATCCTTTTATTCGCATAAAATTGGATCAGTCTATAACTCTAAACCTTAGTACATAACTTATACATTACATATCATGAACACCCAATATCAGATAAAACATTAGTGTTATAATATTTATATAATCTACCAACATAGTGATATTTAAGTTCATAATCATAGGATAGATATTTATTAATTTAATATATAATAATTATCCCTTAAAATTTAACTAGCTCAAAACATCGAAAATAATTATATGAAGGGTAAGCATCACATTTTATGTTCAACAGAATAATAAAAAATTATGGTCAACGTTTAGAGAAATTTTTTTTACCTCTCCATGGAACTCATGACTTCAATACTAAAAAATAAATTAGTTATTTATAAAGAAAAAATCAATTTTATTGCAGCCTTCCCACCATTAAATATTTTTTGTTCTTAAAAATAAAATAACGAGATATGATAAATGATAATCTCACAAGATAATCTCTCAAGGGAAAACCCCATCATCTAACACATATAACTCCCCTCTATAGGTTATGACTTTTAGAAAATATGAGAGAAAACTATATTGGAAAATAATCTATTTTCCTACCAATTTATTTCTAAATCTCTTCCCATATACCCAATATTCTATATCAAATACCTTCTCAATCATAGCATACTCTTCCACCTATCATGTAGAAAAAACTAAAAAATAGAAGAATCCTCAAATAAAAGGTTCATGATCAATGGAACTATCTATGTTAGAATTATTTTCCTCATGATTAAAGAGAAACAAAGAAACTACCAACTACAAATTATCATTCCACATCAGACCCTTCCATATTAAAATTCAACATAGGGTTCACATCATCTCTAAAATGGATCATATAGGGGTGATCCTTGAGGCATAATTTTTCTCTATGTTATATTATAGTAAGGAACACATTACAATTTTTCCAAATTAAATAATAATTACATAACTAAGTTATAATGTCAACCTTTTAATATTAAATGTGTAACAAAAAAACCACACCAAAAACTCTAAACACGATCACAATCACCGCCACAAAAACATTTTGTGTCTTCACTTATTCACAAAAATATTTTATTATAATATTAAGGAATAACATTAACCTCATAAATACCCCTGACAACCTACCATGGGTTCATTTGTGGCCCATTATAAAATAATCCAAATCAAACAATCCTGGTTTTGTATATTACCCTTCTATTTCAACTCCAAAACCTAGATCTTCCTATCAATTTTCTAGAAACTAAAACCATAATATTTTGAGAAATATATTTCACTAAAGATATGTATTATATAAAAAATTAACACCAATTTACATCTAGGCTTACCCCCGCCCCCCAAAGGTTACATACACCAATAAGATACCATATTTCAAAACACTTCATCACAACACCAATGATGATCCTTATATGAACACTGCTATCCTTTAATGAAGTGAAGTGTTTTAATCCCCTCCTTTAAGAGAATCTATTATGAGACTGAATTTAAATACCTAAAACCATTTTATCCCATATTCAATTTTTACACATTACACCTCCCACAGTCTTTGAAATATAATGGTCATTCTTGTTGCCAAAATACATATTGTGTCTTCCTCTTCCATGAAAACCATCCATATCTATGGCAGTTTCTTAGATATGTACTATATCTAGAGAGAATGATAACTGTTGATAGGGGTGTAAACTACCATGACATCACTACAACGCTTTTACTATATAAGTTTTTATTGAATAAGGATATATATAAGTAAAATTCACCCCAAATATCATGTCAAAATAATAAATATTTCATATCTTGAACTCACAACTCAAGGGACCACCTCAAAACTAGTATTCTTGAAAAAAAATAACAAACCCTAATTCTCAATATTATTTCCCCCGAATTAAATTCAATGAGTTTTTATTTATTTAATATAACTATAATGACCCATGATCCTCACAAATATAGTAGGAGCATTAATTACTCAAAACAACATCACTGGAATTTCAAGGAATCCATATAGATACTAAACAAAACTCAAGGAATGATTTCCACATAAAACAAATGTGATAGAAAAAACATAATTTCAACCTCCAGGAACCACTTTTTTATTCTATATAGCTAAATTAGGTCAAAATAAGCTCAATGAAAACCTCTATATATTTGGACAACTAGATATAGAATCAACTCCACAAGATCATCCATGCTATCCAGTAAACTATAGAAGATGTTATTATAACCTTCAAAAAAATCTAATTATATGATGAGTGAAACCACTATATATTCTCCAATATAAATTTTACATGATCAAAATGTATTTTTTTTAATAGGTTATCTATTGTTTACATAGCATGTCATACTATATTCACTAACGATGGGGTTCTCTACAACAATCTCTATAGAATTGTCTGTAATCACTTGTAAAAACCTTCAAAATGTCATGAAATTTCCAATATAAACAAGGGATGGTAACATAGAGCCTCGTAATAAAATTTTACAATTTTACAAAAATATCTTACTTAGTAGAGCGAAAAATCACACCCTCAATCACTTGGATAAAAAAAATGATCATCATCTATAGGAATCTCTAACCAAAGAGGTTTGGAATGAAACACAACTATAGTATTTAAATCTCAAACCATAAAAAAATATGAAGGATGGAACGGATCATGTAGACAAGGATGAATGTGAGTTTTCTTAAAGAAAATATATCATAAAATAATCCTTTTCAGGTACTTATTAATGGAACCACCCATAACTAGCATCCATCTATAACTCAAATTCCAGCACCCTATAACTGATGGAAATTACATGATATAGGTACAAGTATGTGCTAGATATCATTATCCACCGATATATAATCTTCCACTTATCAATATTCTACAATATCTCTAAGAAAAAGATTCATAGTACCCATAGTAGTAAAATTGGGGGTCTCTAGTTTCCTCTAATATAGAGGTACATCCATGTAACCACTCTAACTAATTAGAGTGGAGAACCACCCTCCTACAATCTAGGATGTGATTCTAAAAAAAACCCCAACATCCATAATCACATTATATATTTAAAATAATTTTTTAATGTATAAAATAACATCCTAGAAATAATTCTCACTCTCAAGACCTCCAATCGACTATTAAGCTTATCGAAAATTCATTTTAGATCAGCCCCAAGTTTTACCTCATATGTATCATCAATTCAGGCTTATTCATGGTCATTCCAACTGAATAAGGTTGAGATCCTTCTACAATTTTCAAATATAACTCCCTAAACCAATATTGAATATTTGGTAGTATATTAAAATCACAAGTTCCAGTAAAAATTGACCAATTATTTTAGTCACCATAAGAGGTAATCAAATACATGAGTCGCTATATTTACTATGGGTAATCATGAGTCCAAGACTCTAACTAATCCTATATCATCCAAGGATTCAATTCACTAAGAAATACCATGTGGTATCTATTAATAGAATTCATATAGTTTATTCAAACTATATCCAGTCCTTCAAATCTTAGTGGGAACCATTATCCCCTCCATAAGAAAATATTCTCAATGAGAAAATAACAGATATTCTATCTACGTAATTTGAAATGGTGCCTATAAATCAGTTTTCATAATAATTCCTCATCGTTGAGCTAATCAATGGGGAGAGTCTCAAGAAATAACATAATATCACTATGACCATTACACTGAATATGATCTTACAACATGTGGGTAATATTCCCTATTTATTGAGATGAACCCATAGTCTCTTGAGCATATCTACGTGTGTTTACATTGGAAGTGTATGTGAAAACAAAATTGAGAATTTTATTATGCATGTGTCATCTTACATGTACCCTAAAAAACAATTCATTAGAGTTGAAATTCATAATATAGGTTAATATAATCCTAGAAAAATGATTTTTCATTTGTCATAACATTTATCGTTACCTATGTATAATAACCAAACATAATACCCCCTTACCAACGATTCCCAAATTCCTAAGTCTATACTCATAAAAACTAACTCGTAACTCCATCCCTAAGACTTGAACTATAATGATACCATTCAAACATGGCCTGATCCATTATGAACCCTCTTGGGATAGTGGTAAGTTGATTATTCCACCCCAACAGGACCTACAATAGGCCAAGTGTTGGAGACAAACAATTATAATGAATAAACGCACCAATGAGGCCATGTAATAAAATATACCACATAATAGTTACATCTATAATATATAATTATAAAAAATAAACCCATAAGTATATATATATATAATCAACTAAACTATATGTCAATGAATGAATGATATATCAAATGAAAAATAAAATGAAACAAAGAAAAACCATAACAATAGAATACAAATACAAAAAAAAACAAAAAACACTGAGTGAAACCGAAAACTCTTCCATTAATAATCTCCCACCATAATCTACTGTTAGAAACTACAGATCAACTCGATGTCTGCTACTGAAAATTCGACACCTGAAATGTATGGACTAAAATTGTATGTGTGGTCACAAAACCTATGAAATGATGAGTATAAACATACCCAATAAAACACAATATAATAAAATGTAATGAGATAATAACAATTAAAATCAAAACCCAAGCCTGAGGGAAAAAGAAAGTGGATTTTGATAGAAATATATAAGATCTAAAATCAGGTCAACCACAAAAAAGAAAGGATTTTAAAATTCCATGATTAGATTCAAAAATACTTTTTCCCCTAAGTATTCTGAGATACACAATGTAACTACGTTCTTAAAAAGATAAAATTTAATTTCTTGGATATAGGTCATGTCACAAAGACAACTGTATATATCTGATATATCTCAATACCCACAATGTATATATAATCCATGAACACAACTCCTTAGACCAAAAAATTCCATGAAATGTCACTATAATTGTGATAGATGGATTTCACCTCACTATTTAGTGTAAAAAAGTAAATATGGTATGAGACGCTAATAACGGAATGGAATTTAACCTAATCCATAGGAAAACACCAACTATTTTTTATGAATAACACATCACCTTATCAAATGTGGGAGTTCCAACCCCACCTATGGTATGGGAGTCATGTACCTCATCAAGGTTGAGGGGATACAAACCACATTAATAAATCGAGGACCAATATTTAGAGGATGGATGTCCTGGCCCATAAATACTACAAATTTTTAGCAACTCCAAAATATATGTGGGTGTATATTCCCTTTTTAAGAACTTCTATTATGTTACCAGCCTCCTGTTGTCATTAAATGACTCAAACACACACCAAAATATTATTCACAAATCTAAGGAACATATTTTATCATATATTACTTGTTAAAAACATAAATTGTTTAAGAAACATGTATTATTACACTCTTTGGGGAAAATAACACATAATAAACTAATCCTTTTTCCTAGATCTGACAGTCGATTGATAAAATATGATCAATTACATAAATTGTATTACACACAACATGTACCTCTAGGGAACATGACATTTAGTCTCTTAAAAGTGTCCAGGTGTGCTCTAATGTTGACATAAATAAGTGTAGTTGACCTACACAACATTTCTAATTGGGTATATGGTGTGTGGGACTCAATAATTCATATGTGTGTGTGTATCTTGCATACTTTTTGAGTTCTATTTTGGGATACACGACTTGTACATTGTAGAAGACCATTTATGGAAGCACATGGGAAGATCAATGTTTATACTGGGTACATGTAACAACCCAATGTTTTATAATTTATTTTCTGTGAATAATTTATTTGATAGTGTGGTGTATATACAACATTGAGAATAAAAAAACCATTATAAACTACCTAAATATCATTATCTATTTATGATTGTTATGATATAGCCATTGTTTTCGTGGGTATGAATAATAATGACATTATTTTTAAATATATGTAGAAATTTATTCTTTAAAAAAATTAATAATCAATCATGCACTGGTTATCGATTTGTTGGAAGTGAATTTTAAATATTTTAATGGTAAAAGATATATTTTTCATAAAATATTTTTTATGTGTGTAATGTTTTTTTATATTAATAGACTAAATATATCACTCCTGATAAATTATTCACATGAAATAATTCAATTATATATATAATTTAATAAATTATCATTCATTTAATTATGGTTATTAAGAAATGGGTGGGAATAAAGTTGTTTTATACTTTGAAAACAGTTTTTATTGCATTTTGTGTGGAGATATTATAATTTATTTTTCCCAATTCAAGAAATTTTGTTTCAAAAAAAATTAGAATCATCATTTCTTAATAGTTTTATAATGATTTGTTTTGATTTTTCCTGAAAATATTGATTTCTGGGTGAATAGTGAAAATTTATGATTCTTGAAAAACTATTATTTCCTTTAATTAAATAAGGTAACTTAAAAGTCATATTCTATTATAGATTTGGTTCTAATGTAAAAAAAGATCCATTTTATTAAAAATAATATAATCAATTATATATTAATTATAGTTACATTTTATTTTGATATATGTCCAATTTTATGATTAAAATACATTTTTCCTAATAGTTTTTTTCATTGTGATTTATATAAAAATTTTAAAATGGATTTCCACTTCTATAAATTTTATATTTAAAATTATATTTAAAATTTATAATAATTTTTTTCATGTTTGGTTATATGGTCAATTTTATATTTGGTTACAAAAATAAGATATCAATTTAAAATTGAGATATCACAGTAAATATAATTAAGGTAAAAAATAAAATTTACTAGAACTCGAGAAAAATTCCTTAAAAATTATAAATTATTTATATGTATGAGTTGGGGATCGACCTATGCTATTTCTTGGAAAAAAATTCTAGTTTTCTTTGAACTTTTATTTGGATTCGAATAGAAGGAAGTATTATATTTAATAAATGTAATTTTCTCTCATTTCATTTAATATATATGTTTTCATGGCTAAGATAATAGTAAATAAATATTTTGAATGATCTGTGATTACCATAATTATTTATGATAATTGAATTTCATCTTAATACTTTTTTTATTTTTCAATATACTGTAATTATTTATTATTATTATGTAGCATCGATACAGTGCTAGTGCAAGCATAGGAAGAAATCAAATAAATGTTTATAAAAATATAAAAAGAAATAATATTTACATGATTTTGGTATTTGAAGAATTTTAATGATAATTTTTATGGATGGGTGTTTATTTATGTTTTTTAATTCAAATTACATCATCATCTTGATTTTTTTAAAGACAAATTTTCCCAATATTCTAACAAATGACTTTAAGTGGTATTTAATTTTTAAAAATAATTTTAAATAATAGTAAAATGATAAAATAAATATAATAAAACAATTTTATGGAATTTTTCCGAGTTTTTAACTAATGTTCCATTTAGGTTCCACTTTTCTTTTATAAAATTACTTGCATTATGATTGAGTAATTTGTTACAATGATAAAATTTATACAAGTTTAAGAGGGGTTACAATAAAAGATAAGGTTTTAAAGGACAATTAATCCTATCTAAATATTATTATGAGATTATATTTAGAACCTTTCTTACTTATCTTTAAATATATTGATCTTTAAATCCATTTTCATGAGTTATATGCTTATTTTATATTATTATTTTCTATATTTACAAGATTCCCACCCACCCCACTTATAAAAGGAAATACCCTCCCCTATCTACTTCATACCACATGAGATATTTTTCTAGAGAAATACATACCCAAATAACTTACCAAACTTCCTCCTAATTTATTATAGGACATTTTCTCAAAAAAAGACCAACCTTTAAAGGATAAATTTGTAGTCAAAGGGATGTTTTCAAAGAAGAGGTATAATTCTTCACCAAGTGTTTCTTGTATATTTCTTCTTATACCCCAATAAAATTTTAAATGAACATGATAAAATAATAATATGAATATATTCCATACACATAAACTTTATTAGTATTATGTTACAACCATTTTCAATTATGTTTACATCCTATGGGAAATGAAATCAAAATTTGTGTGTATGTATAGACTACCACCTCCAAGATGAGTTGTGTTTAACTTACTATCACCACCCAATATATATGGTTATAAAGATAAAATTAATAATATTTAATATTTTTATAATATTATTTTTATTCTAAAAAGATACAATATTACCTACCTTATAATCCTTCCAACTATTGGAAAATTCTAACATCTCTCATGAAAACGTGTGGAATACCATCACCATGAAACAATGTGATTCATTTTTCATTATCATGTCACAATGTTGGTATTAAGGGTGTAAAGAGTGAATAAATATGAAATTTAAAACATAATTATAATTTTCTATGATTAAAATAATATATACATTATTTCTTTTACATCCAGTAGAAAAATGAAAATGTTGCTCTTCTGTATGTGGGTATTACTACCTCTCTGATACGGAATATTTTTTTTCACACACACCATAGATGCATAGTTATAAAAATACATCTACTATATAAATATTTTAATGTTATTAATATTAATATTATTTATATGATATAATCATGGTCTCTTTGACCATATTCACCCTACTAAAGTCATTTTGGACTTAAAAACAAAATTTCCTCAAAACAACCAATGTGGAATTAACCATTTTAGTAACTAAATAAAACAAGTTAAAAATAACATAAAGGGAATATTGATAATGTAATTGATAATAAAAATTAAATTGAGTTTGTATAAAACTATTTTAATATTTTCACTCATGGGGAAAGGCATACAAACGAAACAAATCGGGGTGATATATGGGGATTTATTTTGAATATCTAATTATAAATTTTTCCTTCCAACTCTTCTTACACCATTTCAATGTTACATTATATAGTTTCAATAGTGTAATTATTTATGATTCAATGTTTTATAATGTTAATTTCTTACTATTTTTTTAATTTGTTTATAAATTTTAAAAGAAAATCCTATCAACATTTTTCGTACGAGTTTTTTATTAACTTTATGAATTTGTGAAAAAAATATTTGTTTAATGATTACTGATTAAAAAATCCTGATTTAATAAAAATTATTTTAATTTAATATTATCTTATAACATTCCATATTTATCTTTAAAGAAAATACTTCTCTTGATTTTCTGTAATATTTTAGCTTTAAAAAATTATAAGGAGATTGAAATTTCATCTCATTTTTATGAGATAACTTTATGTGATTTTGATTGTGCGATTGAATTATAATTCAAATGATTGTAATGGTTAAATTGTAAGAAATATGTGTTTTTTCATGTTATGGTTCTTGTAAATTATATATGAATGACTAGAGAACTTGAAATTGAATGGTTGATTTTGGGGGGCAATATATCTCTCCAATGTAATCAGTGATCTGATGGAATTTACTGGTGATAGGTTACTCTTAAGAGATATAGTTATTATGTAGTTAGGTTATTCAGTTTTAAGGGAGATTTTAATTATAATTTTCCAAGAAACCTACCTTATTTTTCAGTGTTCTATATTAGATTAAAATGAAATATTTTAATTTTATATGGTAATAAATTGAATTAATGATCTAAGGAATATTGTTTATATTATAAAGTATAAAGGTTTTTTTCATGAGTTCTCATGTTTTCTTTATCAATTTTGTGACTATGAATTTTACTTTATGCCTGATTACAATAATTTATATGAAAATTTTATGTTTTGAAGTTTATTTCAGGATTAAGTAAATTATCATTATTATCTCAAAAGTATATTATATAAAATGAAAACATCATTATTGGTTTTCATGATTTTAAAATGGATTAACAAGTTTCTAATATTTTTATATCCCTTAATAGTCTTTTTTTATCATCCTATGTTTTCAAAAACACATTTATAGGGATTATGGATGTTTAGGTTTTATATTAAGGTCAATGGTAACATGTATTGAACAAATAAAAGGTGTCACAGATGAGGCCTGAGTGTAAACATAATATCATATTGTTGTTGGAAATATGGACTTTGAGTAGAAGGCTCCACTTGGTTTTATAAGGTTTTTATATATAATAGTTTTTCTTAATTATCTTAAAATCTAAACCCAAATGATCCTCAAAATATAATAAAGTAAAATGCATATTATAAATCATGTAATTATGAGTTATTTAAGTTATGTGGCATTATATTATATGTTGAGGGTACTCACCATATGTACTTGGAATACACAACTAAATTCATTATGTGTAGGACCATGTGGCCACTAATCATGTACCCCTAGTGGACATCAATCAACTATTTTGGATATACATGGTGATTGTCATTAGATAGATGGTGTGTGGGTCCAACAGTTTATTTGACATATGCAACTAGTATTCACTCAAGCTATAAAACCCATAATACATAGCATTTGATGAAATCACATCTTACATAATATATATATATATATATTTAAATATAACACAAAAACCATACACAAATAGTGGCCAGTATAGTGTGGGAGATAGTGTAATAAATGACATATAGTCATTAAATTCATGCCAGGTCTATATTTCACTCTATACATGTTATTAGCCACATCCTTTGTAGATTAATTTGGGAATCACCCTATAAATCACTACCTTAATCTATTAGAGTTCCACCACTATCATATTTATAGTCACCCATCACGGTTCTAGGTCATTTTACAATTAGAAATCAATTTTCTAGTGTTGTCTAGTCCAAGACTCCGTGGTGAGTATACCACCTTTAAATCTATAATTCTATTTATCTAGAAAAAAATTTCTATCCTACCCTAGTCTCTAACCATCCTTCTGTTAAATATATATCCGGTCAAACTTCCAACGACCATAAAGGCTAGTGGTGAGAATATATCATGAGAGGGGGTGATAGTCTTGGAAAAAATATCAATGAATAAACAATTTTCATTTATTTTTCATTCATCATTATTTGTCGTCTCTCTTTATTGACTGATAATTTGTTTTTTCTCAACAAAATCAACCACAATTCCTTAAAAGAAAATAACAATAATAATAATTGAAGTAGAAATATTATTATTTATTAAATTATAATTTAAGAATTAATTGAAACCAACCATTAATGTTCATTTTTAAAAATACATAATTAAATTATAATTGAATATAATTTTTAAAAAACATTTCCATTACTAACATGAATTATAAAATTTAACATTTTTAATTATTTATTTATTCCAACAAAAAATATAGATTGAACTTGTCATGATGATTGAGGCATAAAAAATATAAATATTCCATTAATTCAAAAATAACAATTATAACATAAATTTGATCTTTTCTCATTACATGTTAAATAATTTCGGGATGAGAAGGATTGATTCATTTACATGAATAATGAGATTAAGTAAAATTACAATATTCTATAACTTGATGGCATAAACATGAAGCTTCAATATTCATCGATTCCATGTTAATTTAACACCACCACCATGAGAATTCATCATTGACTCTATGAAGAATAATCTTTATTTTAAATTCAATCATGTTAGTAAAGGGAGAAGGAAATGAAGAATGGGTCTATATAATTTTTCAAATAAGAATTTATATCTACTTCAAGGTCAATCAAATAAACTTTTAATAACCCAAAAAATGGTCATCTTTGAACTCTAAAACTAATAATATTAATTAAAACTGGCATTCCATATATAGATTATTTTTAACCCAACCATAGTGTCAATATATTCAACTATGTTTTCTTCTAGGAGATATTAACATTCACTCCCACAATATATATATATTTTTATTTAATAAATAATAAATATCACTTAAATTTTATATATCATAGAACTATATAGAAAACATTCCTAATGATAAACATGACTCTTTGACGTTAATGGAACCATCAAAAAAATTAAATTTAAACCTTGTTGGTTAATTTATTATTTTACCACTTTTAGGGACTCAAAACAATGAAATTCAAAAATATAGTAATCTTTTGTGAGGAAAATTTAGGTCACTACATCCCCCTAGCCTTTAAACCATTTCATACTCCCAATAGGAACAACCCAATATATTAACTGATAAACTCTCATGTCTGCCTCACATGGAAACCAACCCATTCACACAAATATATGTAGTTTTCATCTAAAATCCTAATATTTATGTTAACTTGGGGCACAACTATTCTAGAAACATATACCCATTCCATTTTATTTTATTCCCATTACATTTCCAAGATTCAAAAGATTCTATATTAAAGGCCATATCAACTATAGGAAAACATTTAATATATCATAAATAAACAACCATAAAACATCAATATAAACCACAGATATATTCATGATCAAGGGAACAACCTCTATTAATATTATTATCCCCACCTTCAAAACAAAACCTAAAAACTACCACATATAAACTTTTATTCCAAAAAACCAGTACCATAGTTTTATTCAACTTAAGGTTCACATCATATCTATAAGATCTCACAGAGATAAGATCCTTGAGGTCTTCTTAAACATCATTTCCTTTCCTAGAACAGAATACATACAAAAATTTCCAACACCATGAATTATTACATCTAAAATATAAAATATTAACCATTTTTCTATCATCTATGAAACCACAAAATTTCACTTTAATCACTAAACATTATCAAATTCACCGTGACAGAACACAGTTGGTTATTGGTCACTTCTTCATGAAATAATATAATGATAACATCAAATAATGAAACTATACTCATAATTTCCCCAAATAACAATCCCTAAACTTTTAATTTACCCAATTTACCACATTTTGAAGTTGAAATTGTTGAAAATTTAAAAAAACTTACTTGATTATTAAAAGACTACAGGTGATATGTATTAAAATTAAAGAAACTATAACCACAATCCTTTAAGAAACATAATTCACTAAAAAGATATATTTTTCACTCAACCATCACTAATGTTCATCTAGACTTACCTTTCCATGGTTTCACACTCCAATAAGATACTTAAGTTAAAATTTTCTCATCATAACACACAATATGATCCTTATAGAAACGCCACTATCGTATATTGAGATATATTTACATGCTATTATTGAACCCATTTATGTATTACTTCATATACTTTTTAATATACATGTTTGGGGTTTTGAAAATTATTTAGAGTTGATTTATAGTGTATCAATATGACATTATTATAATTGAATAAGTTTTTATGATTTTGAATTATAGAAGAAATTTGGAGTTGGAGTTATAGAATTGAAAAAGTCATAAAGGACTCACCATTTATGTGTAAGAGTCCTTAGGATAAAATTTATGAGTCATTATGATACATAAAGTAAAAAAATTAACAATGGTGAGGGATTTTGTAAGAGTTTGAAATTTTTCATGTGTCATAGAGATTTTATAGAAGTAAAGGACATTTTGTGAGAGTTTTTTACATTCAGTAAGACTAATAAGGATTTAAAAATAGATTTCATCACTTCATTATATTCAGGGATTTTAAGATTTATCTAACATTTTATAAGAGTTATCTAGAAATTAATAAGATTTAAAATTTAAAAAAGGTATGATTTTTAAATGGAACACAAGGGTTGGTTAAATTTTACATAAGACACATTATAGGTATCTTGATCAAAATATAAAAGTAAAATTATTTTTCATAACAGTAATCTCTATTTTCAAAAGTTTTAGATGTTAGTAGAATTTTGACAACATAAGAAACATTAAATTGATATTTTAAGGCTTCATTGATATGTTTTTAGGGGTCATTAGAATTTTATTATGGGTCATTGGTTAGAAAAATGTACGGTGACATCTAAGTGTGATGATGATGTACTGCTCTTTAATTCCAAAATATCACAAGTTGTTGGTAATGCTTTGATTATGTAGTGATATTCACAAATATTAATTGAGAATACCATGGGTTAATATTTAAGGGAATTTCAAAATGAAATAAGTGGAATGTATCAATGTGAATAAATATGGGGAAATTTTATGAGTTTTTGGACAGCAGTAATAATAATATCCAAAATAGAGTAAAATTTTCATAAATAATAAATAATAATCATATAATATCATGAATATAAAATAAATAAAAACGTTTGTTGTGAATTGATAAGTGACTCAATATTTTATTCTTTGAGGATAATAATAGCATCAAATAAAGAATAATGGATTGATGGATAAATATTATTTAATTTAAGATGTAATAAGGTAATATCCACTCAACCTTCTAAGACAAACATTGACTAGTGATTATTCATTAATGATATAATATTTGGATTGTTATAGTGAGTTGGTTCTTGAATTAATTTTCAGTTGGTGTCAACATTTTTACAATATCAAGGTCATACCCTTGCCTAATGTTTTTCTAGAAAATTAAAAAATTAATGTTTGTCCATGTTGTTAAACTTTAACACAAAGGGATATAGTCGTCTATCCCAAAGGGGGAAACCATTAATATTTTTTATGGTTTCATTTTATATATTAATTAATTTTCTTTAGAGAAATACATGATTAATAAGTAAGATATTGGTTAGGGTTCAGAATAAATATTATAAGCACTGATTCACCCCTATAATAACTCAGGACCTTCTAGCTCATCAGATTATGTGTTTCTAAATATTTGTGTGCTTGTAGGATTCCTTGCGTTTTAGTACACATTGGGAGACATAATCTAATTATAGTATAAGTTTATGATTTGGATTTTAGATCAAAATGTGAGTCAGTAGTTCATGGCCTAAATAGAAATTCATGGCTTAAGAATCACTACTATGAAATAGGCCTTTAATAGCTCTAACAATGTTCTTTATCAGTGCTTGTTAAGAGATAAATACTGGAGTGATACTAAAGGCATAAGAGTTTTATTAGAGCTTATATAAAAGCTAATTAATGTGCTTAATACAATGTTCTATACAACACACTTCAACACTAAAATTACCATGAAATTAGAAAAATCAAGTAAAAATATATAATTTAAATGATGAGAAAACAATATAGCCTTGTTTTCTCAGTTTTGGTGATATGATGCACGTTTTAAACTAAAATGAAACTTATATATTGAGAAATTTAATTTTGAGTCATATTAGTGACATTGTGCTTCAGGTTAAGGTGTGGCTGATTCTTATACATCTTAAATAACTTCTGGATATTTTCCTTTAAGTGTCAAAATTATCTATGTGTGTCTTCTCAGTTTTGAGAATATCACTTGTATTTTTTTACAAAAATGTCATATTAAACTGGAAAAATGAACTTTGACTCATACCGATAACCTTTTATTTCAGTTTTATGTGATTATAATTCCAACACATCAAAAATGACAAGTTAATTGTTTTCTTTAATTAAAAATACATTCTGAGTGTGTTTACCCAGTTTTCAGTGAGTGGCACTTTTTGAATGAAAATATTGATTTTAAACTGATAACAGACACATTGAATCATAGAAGACAAATTTTGTGTTATATTTAGGTTTCTATTATTCCTAAATATCAAAAATGGCTTATGGGTTATTTTACTAAAGTATCAAAATAGTTTGATTCTGTTTTCGTGGTATTGAGTAGGTGAGATTTCTTTTAACTAAATTTGATGTAAAATTTAAATAAAAAGCTCATCTTGGAGTCATATCATCCACACTATGAATCAAATTTATGGGATTATAACTATTACACATCTCAAACGAGTTATGGATCATTTTAATAGGGGTTCATAAAAATATGAATTTGTTTACTCGATTTTGAGAACATCACTTCTCTTTTTTAATAAAATTTCATTTTAAACTAGACACATGCTCTTTGACTCATACCACTCACATAGTGTATGGTTTTGATAGAAGACTAATCCCTACACATCAAAAATAACTTATGAATCAATTTCCTAAATTATCAAGAAAATATGATCGTGTTTTCTTGGCATTTAGTGAGTGACATTTTCTGAACTAAACTATAAATTTTAAACTCATAACGGACACATTGAGTCATATCAGGAACATCGTGTATTAGATCGATGTGATGATGATTCATACATGTAAAAAATGACAGATGGATTTCTTCCCTAACATATCAAAACCATATGAATGTGTTTTCTTAGTTTTGAGTAGGTTAGTTTTCCTTTTAAGTAAAATTGATATCATTTTTAAATAAGAAGATACAGATGGAGTGATACTAGTCACAACGTGCATCTGATTGAGGTATGTATTATTCATACATGTCACGAATTAATTATGGATAATTTTACTAAATTATCCAAATAATATGACTCTGTTTCGTCAATTTTGAGTATGTTACTAGTCTTTTTAATTAAAATTAATGTCATTTTTATTTATAAAGATGCACTTGCAGTCATATCAGTAACAATGTGAATCAGATTGAGGTACTTTTAAATTAAAATGGTATCAAATTAATTATTGGTCATTTTACTAAAGTATATAAACAATATAAATGTTTTTACTTTGTTTTAATTATGTCACATGTTTTTTTTACTAAAATTTTTTTTAACTAGAAACAAAAACTTTGAACTATATTGATCGCATCGTGTTTTAGTTTGATGTGATATTGATTCCCAGACACCACAAATTACCTATAAATATATCTCTTAAATTATCATGAAAATATGAGTTTTTTTATTTGTTTTTATTGAGTGAATTTTTTTTGAACTAAACTGTTGATTTTAAACAGATAATAAACACATTTAGTCATAACGGTCACATTGTGTATCAAAATTGGGTGAAACTAATCTCTACACATCTCAAATGAAATATGGATCATTTTACTAAATTATCAAAATAATCAGAATATTTTGTCATGCTTTTGAGTATTTCAGTTTTCCTTTTCATTAAAATTAATGTCAATTTTAAATAAAATAATCACTTGGAGTCATACCAGTCACACCATGTGTTGGAAGGAGATGTGGATTATTTCTACACATCCTAAACCCCCAAAATAATAAATACTAATCATACCACATTTATAAGGCCCCAGCCTTAAACCTTACTTAATCTTGAGTTATTACAAGATTACACATTGAGGATCTTTTCGGGTTTAGAGTTTTAGAGAATTAGATCATAAAACTTGCATTACATTCCACATATAAAAAAAGTGGTTACATAAAGATAGTATTCTTCATTCCCATCAATGGAAACACATTTAAAATAAAACATGGATTATTTCTTGACACTTCCTTGACACTATCATCATATCATGTACCTTTCCCTTGACCTGTGAAAAACATTTCAAAAAAACTTGGGATGAGCATAAAAAGCTCAGTATGGGTTATAAAAACATGGAAAGGAAACATGAGTTCATATATACATAAGAAATGAAATCATACTTTACCCATAAAACATAGGCACTTTAACATACCTCATAAAATCATGAATAAATCATAGAAATCATAAGACATAAAGGTAACTTGAGGCATTCATAACATTCTTACGTAGGGAGTAACCCTCTTGGTTACGTTTGGAATACCCATCACAGTATATTACCTAAAATCTCTTCGGAGAAACCTTAACGTTTCACTCCTTCGCATTACCCAATGCATTGGAGATCTATAACGGGCTCACCCGCCCTTAGTTTATCACGGAACCACCCGTCTTCATAATAATTCCCAAGAACCATAACATAATCATATCACATAAAACATGCATAAAGGAAGCATAAAATTTCCACATTTCAATCACGAGATATCAATACAACACATTGATATAAAAACATTCTGAAAACCATTTTCAATACTAAAATAAAATAAAAGTAAAACATGGTATTTATCTTTCTTTTAAAAAGAAGGTATGGCTTGTAGAGGAAGCCGAAACTCAAATAATGGTCACGACGGCGGAGAATTCGTCGTCGCCGCATATGTACGACAAAAACATTCCCTTTTGTCGTTTAGTAAAAACTTCATATAAAAAGATTCCTTTTGAATAAACGTAAAATTCAAAGGGTTTTATACACCGTATAAAAGAAAGTTGTGTATAAAATAAAATATGCCTCAACGAAAGGAGATTGAGACGAAGTCCCATACCTCGTATCCGACTTGACCCGACCGTTATTTATTCTCCTGAATAATAAACTTGAGTTAATATCTACTTTCTTATGAATCTTTTGCAAGTTCATTATTCCTTTTATACCATGTTATGAACATCATGTAATCAGTTAAGTCAATAATGTTCATTTTGTCGGTATTTGGTTCTTAAGTCAAAAATAGACTTCTTACACTTACATGTTGTTAATTTGGTCAAAGGATCATTATATCCAGAATGGTATTGATGATGTATATATCATATATGTCATATATATCCAGTACATACATGCATTTATAATATTACATAATCATTTAGAGGTAAGAAATGAAATGCACCGTTCATGGAGACGGTAAGCCGTACGTACGCATGAACGCTACTTTCATTTCTATTTCGTATTTTATAGAATGGAATCATAATGATATAATGGTATATTATAATTCCAGTATAATATAATATATAATATCATAGTTCCATCCTTTATATGTCCCACATATGGTATTTTAATGAATCAAATCACTTTGAGGGGGCGGTAGTCCGCACTTCCTAAAATGAAGATATCGTGTTTACCCATAATGGAAACCATAAAGGTATGCCCAAAATGAATAAAAAACATAAGCTTAAGGAAAACATTAACATATTATATATATAAAAATATTGATATCATAATGGCCACCTTTGATGGTGTTAAATGAGTATTGAACAATCATCGTTTCGGGAGGCAGAATTTCACCATCCACAGAAACCGTATGTTCTTTAACCATTTGATGTAGTTGTGTGAGTGTGTAGCTCAAATATATATTATAACAACATCCTAGTATATTTAAGATACTGTTGTTGTTACAAAAGAAGTATATAAAAAGAGTTTAGGGGGTTGGAGAAGCAAAATAAAACAAATGAACATGAGAGAATGAATTACCTTAAAAAGTGTAACTCCTTTTGATTTGAGCCTAAAGGCTTCCTTTGAAAGGATTATGTCCAAATGGAATCCTCTAGGATGAGTAGAGGGATGTGGAGAGAGTAAATGGGCAGGGTTTGGCCGAGCCAAAGGCTTGAGGTGTGTGTGAAATGAGGTAGAGGTGGGGGCCTTTTATAAGAGGAGACGAGGGGCACTTTTGGAAAGTAAAGAAATATTACATTATTTGAAAATGTGTTTCGGTTTCAAAAGGTCCCACATTGATATACGTCGTGTATATGGTGATAATGGTTCGAAATCCACTCATCCAATTGGTTTTGGCCATGTTTAGTTCATATATTTTACATTGTATTTCCATTTTATTTAAATCATCAAATAATGATGTCATCGCTGCATCATTATTATGTCATAAATAATTTAATTTATTTAATGTCTAAAAATCATAAAACAAATACTATGATGTAGGAAATCTTTTTAGCTTTCCAATTACTATTTATAATCAAAAATCGAATCTTTATAACCCCATGTAAAAATTGTTTTCGTAAAACATCTCTTGTTTGTGTCATTTTTACTTTAACATTTAATAAAAAGTTATTTATGTCATTTCCAAACCAAAGTGTCTCCATGGGGTCCCCAAGTTTACTCATGTCTTGTCTTGGTCGGCCATGACACAACCAATAAGGTTGGGACATGTGTCTAGGTCATTTCCTATTATTAAAGCATTATTTATACCTTAAACTACCCTAATTACCACTAATCGCGATTAAGAACTTAATAAGTTACTATTCACAAAAAAATTATTATAATCTCATTGAACCACATTTTACTTCTTAATGACAACCATGAATGTATGATTTTCAAAATTCAACACACATTAGTGGTAAACTTTCATTTAACTGAAAAATCAGTTTGCTTGATTACCACTTAGTGGTTTCACTATTAATCAAAAATTGAAGTTTTTCATAAAATTACCAAAAATTCACCCTAAGCTATATTTGATATTCCGAATTCAAAAATGAAGTCTATTTTACAAAATTCAAATCATATAAGTCACATTAATTAATTTAATAATTAATTCCCGCTGCCAGAGCAAATAGCGTGTTTTTACAAAACAATAAGTATCAAAAGATTGACACCAGTTTAAGTCTAATTTCAAAGTGAAATTGATTCCAATGACCACCATTGGATAAAATGGTAAAAATATATTCTAATTTCACTTCAAAACCAATTCAAAACATAATCTAATCATATAAATAAATTAGATTAAAAAGCAGTTTTGATGTAAAATGCAGTATTTTTCACTATTCATTAAAAAATGAACATTGTCAGAAAAATACCAAAAATTCACACAAGGTAAATTTTGATGTCCCAATCATAAAGGATAAGTTTATTTCGACAAACATAGTTTATAAAATTGTCAAAATATAGATTCAAAAATGGTTTGCCATCAAAAGGCAGTAAAACAATCTTTTAAGAATATTAGTGTATTCCATGCATAAGATTGTATTTATTTTCATTTTAAGCCTCTAAAACACTATCTTAATCATTAATAGACATAGATAAAAATGTCTATTATTCATTACTTACTTGGGATGTTACATCCTTCCCCCCTTTAGAAAATTGCGTCCCCGCAATTTATTTACTTATCGAATAAATGGGGGTACTTATCCCTCATTGCATTTTCAGATTCCCATGTTGCCTCTTCAATCATGTGGTTATTCCACAAAACCTTTACCTGCTTAATCACCTTATTCCGTAACACTTGCTCCCTGTGGTCAAGAATCTGGACTGGTTGTTCCTCATAAGATAGGTTCTCTTCCAGCTGAACTACCTCTGGGCTCAAAACATGAGATGGATCTGGCATATACTTTCTCAACATTGAAATGTGAAAAACATTGTGCACCTGAGATAAACTCGGAGGTAAAGCCACTCGGTATGAAACTGATCCAACTCTCTCTAGAATTTCGTATGGTCCAATGAACCTTGGACTCAACTTTCCTTTCTTACCAAATCTCATCACACTTTTCCAAGGGGAATCCTTGAGAAAAACATGATCACCTACCTCGAAAGATAGATCCTTCCTCCGGTTATCCGCATAACTCTTCTGCCTGCTCTGAGCTGTTCTCATGTGTTTCTAAATCAGCTGAACTTTTTCTGCCATCTCTTCTACCAATTCTGGTCCCATCAACTTCCTTTCACCCACTTCATCCCAGAAAGCTGGAGTTCGACACCGCTTCCAATATAATGCCAGAAATGGTGCCATCTGTATACTGGAATGAAAACTGTTATTAAATGAAAATTCAACCAAAGAAAGATGTTGGTCCCAACTTCCCTGATAATCCATAGAACAAGCTCGTAGCATATCCTCCAATGTATGAATTGTTCGTTCTGACTGCCCATCTGATTGAGGATGAAAAGCTGTACTAAAATTTAATTCAGTACCCAACGACTTCTGAAGGCCTTTCCAAAAGTTAGAAGTAAACCTGGGATCACGATCCGATACTATGGAGAGAGGAACTCCATGTAACCTGACTATCTCTTTAAGATAAAAATGGGAAAGTTGATCAAGAGAGAAAGTATCTCGTATAACAAGGAAATGAGAATATTTGGTCAAACGGTCAACAATAACCCAGATTGCATTATTACCTCGAGATGTCTTCGGTAATCCAACAACAAAGTCCATGGATATATTCTCCCATTTCCACTCTAGCACTGGTAAAGGCTGAAGCATCCCTTTCGGTAACTGATGCTCTGCTTTAACCTGTTGACATGTCAAACACTTCCCAGTAAAATCAGCAATGTCTCTTTTAATTCCATCCCACCAGTAATACTCCCGCATATCTCTATACATCTTAGTACTGCCCGGATGAACTGAAAACGGAGAACTATGAGCTTCACATAACAACTCTCTCTTCAACTGTGAATCACAAGGCACACACAATCTCTTCCCAAATCTCAAAACACAATCCTTATCAATGTTGAATTCAGGCAACTTACCTTTCTGAACCAGCTCTACCTTTTTCTGCAACTCACTGTCTTGCTTCTGTGCTTGCTTGATTCTATCTGATAGAGAAGATCTCACTGATACCTGAAACAAAACAGAAGGACTTCCTGTACCAATAACTTCTATGCCAAATTTCATCAAATCGTTAACCAAAGGATCACGTTCCAAACGCAACATTGTTAATGAAGCATTTCTTTTTCGACTCAAAGCATCAGCCACTTTATTTGCTTTTCTCGGATGGTAATGAATTGTACAATCATAATCCTTGATTAATTCCAGCCATCTCCTTTGTCTCATGTTTAACTCTTTCTGAGTGAATATATACTTTAAACTTTTGTGATCGGTATATATTTCACACTTTACTCCATACAAATGATGCCTCCAAATTTTTAAAGCAACAACAGCAGCTAATTCCAAATCATGTGTAGGGTAATTTACCTCATGAGTTTTCAACTGTCGTGAAGCATAAGCAATTACCTGATCATTCTGCATTAGGACGCAACCAAGTCCTTTCAATGAAGCATCACTGTATGTAACAAACTCACCATTCCTGGAAGGTAGTGCCAAAACTGGAGCATTCATCAATCTTCTTTTCAATTCCTAAAAACAATCATCACATTCCTTTGTCCAGATAAACTTAACACCCTTCCGAGTTAGCTTAGTCATTGGACTAGATAACCGTGAAAAATTTCTAACAAACCTTCGGTAATATCCCGCCAAACCAAGGAAGCTACGAATCTCGGTTACATTTGTGGGTCTTGGCCATTCTTCCAAAACTTTTGTTTTTACAGGATCAACAGTTATTCCATATTTAGAAACAATGTGACAAAGGAAAGAAATTTGTTGCAACCAAAACTCACACTTGCTGAATTTCCCATACAGTTTCTTTTCCTTTAAGGTTTGCAAGATAACCCTTAAATGTTTTTCATGCTCCTCTTTACTTTTAGAAAACACCAAAATATCATAAATGAAAACCACCACAAACTTATCCATGAACTCATGGAAAATTATATTCATTAAGTCCATGAATACAGCAGGTGCATTGGTTAGCCCAAAAGGCATTACTACAAATTCATAATGGCCATATCTCGTACGGAACGCGGTCTTCGGAATATCTGCCTCCTTTACCTTCAGCTGATGGTACCCCGATCTCAGGTCAATCTTTGAAAAAAACTGAGCTCCCTGGAGCTGATCAAACAAATCATCGATATGAGGCAAAGGATATTTGTTCTTAACAGTGATATTATTCAAGGCTCTATAATCAATGCAAAGTCTCATAGAACCATCTTTCTTTTTAACAAATTAAACAGTAGCACCCAATAGTGATGTGCTAGGTCTAATGAATCCTTTCTCTAATAATTCTACAATTGCTCCTTCAACTCTAAAAGTTCAATTTGTGTCATTCGATAAGGGGGTTTTGAAATTGGCTTAGAATCAAGAACTAAGTCAACAGTAAACTCAACTTCCCGATCTGGTATTATTCCAGGAAACTCATCAGGAAAAACATCAGGATACTCATTTACCACTGGGACATCATTAATCTGAATAGTTCCTTTATTTTCAATGACGTGTGCAAGGTAACATTCATTTCCATCTTTTACAAGTTTCTCGTCCTCTTGATATGTTATCAAAAGTAAGGGTTCATTCTTGTAAACAAACTGAAAGTATTTCTGAAAAGAAACTTCTTTAGCTCTACAGTCAATCTTAGCATGGTAAATAGAGAGCCAATCCATACCCAGGATAACATCAAACTCTACTAGAGGTAGAACAATAAGGTTTGAAAGTAGGTTCTTTCCACAGGTAAGGATAGGAAGATTCTTATAAATTCTTTTTGCCTCAACATTTCCCCCAGGTGTTTTTACCAAAAGTTCAGGAGTAATTTCTTGAGATGGTATTCCCATTTTACTAGAAAAGGTTTCAGAGATGAAAGAATGTGTAGACCCCGAATCAAACAACACACTGGCATAATCTGAAAAAACAAACAAAGTACCTGATACAACTTCATTTGATGGCCCGACATCTGCTGAAGTAGTTGCAAAGGATTTCACCACCCCTTTCTGCTTGTAGTCTAACTGCTTCCCATCACTCAAGCTCTTTGTCGGACACTCATTTGCATAGTGACCCATCTCATTGCACTTATAACATTTCACTAACTGTAAATCAAATTTGTTCTTACCTTCACCTTGATCCTTTTCAGTGAAATCACGAGCCTTATGTCCCATCTTACCACATCGGTAGCACTTCCCAGAATTCAGAAGACATTCCCCAGCATGCCTTTTGCCACATTTATCACAAACTGGAAACTTAGTTCTCTTACCATCAGACTTTTTTGAAGAATTCTTACCTTTCTCCTGCCACCTCGGTCTCTTCTTCTGCTGGTTGTTATAGAAAACTTGGTCATCGGCAAACTCCATTTCCACCTTCTCAGCACATCGAACAAGCTTTTCATAACTTTTAAACTCACGAGAAGATAATTCCCTTCGATACTTTGGCTTCAATCCTGAGTAGAAACGATTGATTTTACTATCAAGGTACCGGATAAAATTTGGAGCATACCTTGCCAATCGAGTGAACCTTTCTTCATAGGCAGCCACTGAGACTTCCTCCTGCCTCAATTCCAAGAATTGCTTTTCCATCCTAAGTTGAACAGCCTTAGGAAAATACTTCTCAAGAAACATACCTTTGAATTCATCCCAGTCAAGTTCATAAATCTCATCGGCATCCCTGATATTTTTAACCATAGACCACCACTGATCTGCTTCACCCTCCAAACGGTAAATAGTAAGACTAACCTTTTGATTGTCTGAACACCCCATGACATCAAAAATCTTCTCTAGTGCTTTAATCCACCCTTTAGCTAGCACAGGGTCAGATGATCCTCTGAATGATGGTGGATGTTGCCTCATGAAATGTTCCACCACTGACATGTTCCTTTGCGGTTGGTCTGGCTGATCTCGTGTATGGATACCACCGCCATTTATCGCTTGAGTCAACTGCGCCATTACTGCAACAAACTGTTCAGTTCCAATTCTGGCCATTTCTGGATGCTGATTCGGAAGGTTATTTCCTTCTGTATGCCTTCCTAGCACCGCTTCCCTGTTTCCTCTGCGGAAAACCATTCTGAACAAACATGTCTTAGATGAAGCAACATGGTAATCTTTAAATGCTATATCATTTCGAAAAAAAATATTTTTGGATAATCATTTAATAGAATTCTAACTCCTAAAGTTATCTAAACCGACCTTTGATACCAACTATAAGGCCCCATCCTTAAACCTTACTTAATCTTGAGTTATTACAAGATTACACATTGAGGATCTTTTCGGGTTTAGAGTTTTAGATAATTAGATCATTAAACTTGCATTACATTCCACATATAAACAAAGTGGTTACATAAAGATAGTATTCTTCATTCCCATCAATGGAAACACATTTAAAATAAAACATGGATTATTTCTTGACACTTCCTTGACATTATCATCATATCATGTACCTTTCCCTTGACCTGTGAAAAACATTTCAAAAAAAACGTGGGATGAGCCTAAAAAGCTCAGTATGGTTTATAAAAACATGGAAAGGAAACACGAGTTCATATATACATAAGAAATGAAATCATACTTTACCCATAAAACATAGGCACTTTAACATACCTCATAAAATCATGAATAAATCATAGAAATCATAAGACATAAAGGTAACTTGAGGCATTCATAACATTCTTACGTAGGGAGTAACCCTCTTGGTTGCGTTTGGAATACCCATCACAGTATATTCCCTAAAATCTCTTCGGAGAAACCTTAACGTTTTACTCCTTCGCGTTACCCAATGCATTGGAGAGCTATAACGGGCTCACCCGCCCTTAGTTTATCACGGAACCACCCGTCTTCATAATAATACCCAAGAACCATAACATAATCATATCACATAAAACATGCATAAAGGAAGCATAAAATTTCCACATTTCAATCACGAGATATCAATACAACACATTGATATAAAAACATTATGAAAACCATTTTCAATACTAAAATAAAAGAAAAGTAAAACATGGTATTTATTTTTCTTTTAAAAAGAAGGTATGGCTTGTAGAGGAAGCCGAAACTCAAATAACGGTCACGACGGCGGAGAAGTCGTTGTCGCCGCATACGTACGACAAAAACATTCCCTTTTGTCGTTTAGTAAACACTTCGTATAAAAAGATTCCTTTTGAATAAACGTAAAATTCACAGGGGTTTATACACCGTATAAAAGAAAGTTGTGTATAAAATAAAATATGCCTCAACGAAAGGAGATTGAGATGAAGTCCCATACCTCGTATCCGACTTGACCCGACCGTTCTTTATTCTCCTGAATAATAAACTTGAGTTAATATCTACTTGCTTATGAACCTTTTTCAAGTTCATTATTCCTTTTATACCATGTTATGAACATCATGTAATCAGTTAAGTTAATAATGTTCATTTTGTCGGTATTTGGTTCTTAAGTCAAAAATAGACTTCTTACACTTACATGTTGTTAATTTGGTCAAAGGTTCATTATATCCAGAATGGTATTCATGATTTAGATATCATATATGTCATATATATCCAGTACATACATGCATTTATAATATTACATAATCATTTAGAGGTAAGAAATGAAATGCACCGTTCATGGAGACGGTAAGCCGTACGTACGCATGAACGGTACTTTCATTTCTATTTCGTATTTTATAGAATGGAATCATAATGATATAATGGTATATTATAATTACAGTATAATATAATATATAATATCATAGTTCCATCCTTTATATGTCCCACATATGGTATTTTAACGAATCAAATCACTTTGAGGGGGCGGTAGTCCGCACTTCCTAAAATGAGGATGTCGTGTTTACCCATAATGGAAACCATAAAGGTATGCCCAAAATGAAAAAAAACATAATCTTAAGTAAAACATTAACATATTATATATATAAAAATAGTGACATCATAATGTCCACCTTTGATGGTGTTAAATGAGTATTGAACAATCATCGTTTCGGGAGGCAGAATTTCGCCATCCACGGAAACCGTATGTTCTTTAACCATTTGATGTAGTTGTGTGAGTGTGTAGCTAAAATATATCTTATAACAACATCCTAGTATATTTAAGATACTGGTTTTGTTACAAAAGAAGTAAATAAAAAGAGTTTAGGGGTTTGGAGAAGCAAAATAAAACAAATGAACATGAGAGAATGAATTACCTTAAAAAGTGTAACTCCTTTTGATTTGAGCCTAAAGGCTTCCTTTGAAAGGATTATGCCCAAAGGGAATCCTCTAGGATGAGGAGAGGGATGTGGAGAGAGTAAATGGGCCGGGTTTGTCCGAGCCAAAGGCTTGAGGTGTGTGTGAAATGAGGTAGAGGTGGGGGCCTTTTATAAGAGGAGAGGAGGGGCACTTTTGGAAAGTAAAGAAATATTACTTTATTTGAAAATGTGTTTCGGTTTCAAAAGGTCCGACATTGATATAATTCGTGGATAAGGTGATAAGGGTTCTAAATCCACTCATCCAATTGGTTTTGGCCATGTGTAGTTTATAGAATTTACATTGTCTTTCCATTTTATTTAAATCGTCAAATAATGATGTCATCGCTGCATCATTATTATGTCATAAATAATTTAATTTATTTAATGTCTAAAAATCATAAAAAAAAATACTATGATGTAGGAAATCTTTTTAGATTTCCAATGACTATTTATAATCAAAAATATGATCTTTATAACCCCATGTAAAAATTGTTTTCGTAAAACATCTCTTGTGTGTGTCATTTTTACTTTAACATTTAATAAAAAGTTATTTATATCATTTCCAAACCAATGTGTCTCCATGGGGTCCCCAAGTTGACCCATGGCTTGTCTTGGTCGGCCATGACACAACCAATAAGGTTGGGACATGTGTCTAGGTCATTTTCTATTATTAAAGCATTATTTATACCTTAAACTACCCTAATTACCACTAATCGCGATTAAGAACTTAATAAGTTACTATTCACCAAAAAATTATTATAATCTCATTGAACCACATTTTACATATTAATGAAAACCATGTATGTCGGATTTTAAAAATTCAACACACATTAGTGGTAAACTTTCATTTAACTGAAAAATCAGTTTGCTTGATTACCACTTAGTGGTTTCACTATTCGTCAAAAATTGAAGTTTTTCAGAAAATTACCAAAAATTCACCCTAAGCTATATTTGATATTCCGAATTAAAAAATGAAGTCTATTTTAAAAAATTCAAATCATATAAGTCACATTAATTAATTTAATAATTAATTCCCGCTGCCAGAGCAAATAGCGTGTTTTTACAAAACAATTAGTTTCAAAAGATTGACACCAGTTTAAGTCTAATTTCAAAGTGAAATTGATTCCAATGACCACCATTGGATAAAATGGTAAAAATAAATTCTAATTTCACTTCAAAACAAATTCAAAACATAATCTAATCATATAAATAAATTAGATTAAAAAGCAGTTTTGATGTAAAATGCAGTATTTTTCACTATTCATTAAAAAATGAACATTGTCAGAAAAATACCAAAAATTCACACAAGGTAAATTTTGATGTCCCAATCATAAAGGATAAGTTTATTTTGACAAACATAGTTTATTAAATTGTCAAAATATAGATTCAAAAATGGTTTGCCATCAAAAGGCAGTAAAACAATCTTTTAAGAATATTAGTGTATTCCATGCATAAGATTGTATTTATTTTCATTTTAAGCCTCTAAAACACTATCTTAATCATTAATAGACATAGATAAAAATATCTATTATTCATTACATACTTGGGATGTTACAACATTTCCATTTTCATTATATTTCGAACTACCAACATTGTATATTGAATCATTTTTCTTAGCTAAAACTGTTTTCTCATGGTTGAAAATCTGAAGAGTCGAGGCTTTAAACAATGAGAAAGGTTATTCCGCTAATAAAATTGAATCAATTTTTACTGTTGGTAGTTTGATAAATAAATGCATTTAATATGGAAAATTTTGTAGAATTGGATGAAAGAATAATTTTATCTCTGTGGCCCATTGCAGATAATTGAGAGAAAAATATCGATTCCCAAAATATCGGTGAAAAAACTAAATAAGTATTATATAAAAATAATGAGTAAAATAAATTACAAATATTAGATAAAATGAGGAAAAAATTATTTAAATAAGTAAAATGAATTCACTATTTCATGATGGTATTATGAACTTATAATAAATTTACTTTTTTTCATTATCTCATTTGTTGGCTTGAAGTTTAATCCCTCACAATCATGAGAAGTTTCGCAGAAATAACCCCAAATCGAACAAAAGAATACACTTGTAAAAGAAAAATAATTATCATATGGGTAATAATAAAAAGAAATAAATAAAACATAAACATTAAATGATTCACTAATTCTATAGATAATTATTTTATAGTAAAAAATTTGTTGACCATAGGGATATGCTAAGAGTAAAGAAAGAATGATCATAAAAATTGCAAATATATCTCACTAAACAATCAATCAACAAGTCAGTAGGATGAGGAGAATATAAGATACATTGTATTGAATCTTTTAATTTTCTAAGAGAAAGAAAAGATATCCTATTAGTTCATTATGTATTCATTTTTTACAAAAAATAATAATTAATTAAACGTAATATATTCATTATCAATGGTGAATACCTCCCATTTGTAAAAATTACATGGATGGTAATTAGATATTCCTAATCGTAGAACCAAAAGGAAATGATAAGGAATAATATGTTTTTACATGGATTAATAAAAAACATACATAGTGTTTATTATATGTTTTATGAAAGAAATAAATTGATTTCTTTGATGTATTAAGGACTGGGTTATCATTTAAAATATGGCTATATTTTTACCAACTGCATGAAGTACAAGCAATCCTGAAATCAATGAGTAAAATATTATTTTTGATCAAAAGTAATCAGTGAAAACTCAATGGGGAAAGACTCTAAAAAACTTCATTTTTTCCTATGTAAGGTATAAATAATTTATAGATATTGAAAGGATGATAATTGGATAAAATCTATGTATGTGGATCTATATCCAAATAAGAAAAAATGACATGAAGATATGGATCTAAATAAGAAAAATGAAAGCTTATAGTGATGTTTTTTTCCATATATTGTTCTAAAAATTTTGATTTATTTAAAAATACATGATTTTTTAGTCAATTTTTTCTAGTTCTACAAAACTCTTAACATAAAAGTTCTTGGTAATTTATTAAAATGAATCATTTTTTAGGTCATGTAATTGAGATCGTCATATCTATGGGGAATCATATTACAACTATAAGGACATAAAATGGATTTATGTTTATGTAAGTAGACAATAAAATTGAATGAAATTGAGAGTCCATGGTAATCATAGAGTGTCATTAAATTTTTAAATCCAATCTAATAAAGTATACATGAAGTCAGACTCTAAAGGTGTAATAAGCTTATCCATGAAATATAATTTTTATTTCAACAAAATATATTCTATTAAAAATTATTTATTAAATTAACACATTCCAATGATAATATTTTATTTTATAAAAATTATTTAAATCATGTGGTAAAAGATTTATTCTTGAATGATTCAAAATATTCTTTGAAATCTAAATAATATAAAACATTTCTTATTAAATAAGTTACTTTTCAATGAAAATATCAAATTTAGAAAACTTTTTGATCAATTATAATGGATTGAGAACAATAAATTCTATCTATAATGCACTCTTCTTCTGCACAACATAATGAAATAGTATTTTGTTTCTTAAAACTCCAGGATGATGAGGTTTTTTCTAGAAAATAACAGATTCCAATTGATTATTTTTTGACTATATTTCAACAACCAAAATCAAAATATCAATTATATTTTATATAAAAATAAAATTTTATGGTATAAAATAGTCCAAGGATTATAGAACATTAAGCCTCTAGGATTTTTCTTTTTATATCATTTAATTCATATTATTTAATTTCAAATTTAAAATTTTCCAAAATAAAAAAAAATACTATAATTTTTCAAGAATTTGTTATATAAATAATACTACAAATCAAACATATAGAATGTTTTTTCTCATCTTATTTTATAGACTCATCAAAATCATTGGATTGTTGCATTTCATAAGTGAACCTGAAATCTATCCCAGACCATATAAAGTATTTCATAGTCTTCCTAAATAAATATATTAATTTTACACCATATATCAATGCTCATTATCTTAGGAAAATAATTCAAGAAAAAATACTTATATTGTTGTTCCAATGTGTTAGATATTTCATTATCCATTTTTTAGGAAAAAAAATTCTAGAATTACCTTTAAAATAGAATGGGATATCCCTATTTTTCAGTCTTACCTCACTCAACCTTCTCAGTTCCAATTACTGTATAACAAAATATAAGACCCTAATGATGTCGTCTACTTCATCATCCACATGATTTGCAGTGTAATATTACAAACCAAAGACAACACCGACCGATATATAGATGAATGTTTACAAATTTGACGATTGAAAGGAGGTAAATGACCTTGAATATAGGTATTAAGAGCCTATTATATGTCACAACAACATGACCAATATTTTCTTTGATATATTTCATGTCGCGGAGTAGTAATGTTGTCACAAGGAGACCCACATGATATCGGGGGAAAATACTTCAATATATATAAAAATCAATGAATTTTGGGTTGTTTTATTATAGGATTGTGAAACAAGACATTACATGATACATGAATGTGGAATAAGAAGGTCCAATGGATAACTGAAAGAAATTAGAGTTATGAAAAAACCTATATTTCATTTTTAAACGTGATTTTTCACAACCCTTGAATAGCTTGAGACTTAGATTTGAGCCTTGGATTAGTTGGGGCCCTGATTATAGCATAGATTCAATCTTAGATTTTACAATGAGGAGCACCGAAAGTAGGTCACTTATGTAGAGAGATTTGGACATCGTGAACTAATTCGCTATGGTTATAGTTGATAAAATAGATCATGACATTTTTATGAGCGGTTCATCAAAATCATTGATAAAGATACATTTTATCAGTTCTAAGTTAATAATCACTGATAAAATGAATCTTTATCAGCACTTGTTTTGCGCTAATAAAAAATTATAATACTTTTTTTAAAAATAATACTCTTTCAAAAAGTATATTTATTATATATAATTATAACACTTATAATAATACTTATAATAAAATATTACCTTTATAATTATTTGAATATATAATGGCTTATTTAGAATTATATAAATAGTTTTTCTTAGAATAATATTTATATCATTATATAAATTTATATAATTATAAATATTTATATAAATATATATATATATATATAAACATAGTAAATATATTTATTATTTAAATAAATATATTATAATATTATAATTATGTATTTATATATATATAAATACTTTTTAAACATATATTATTTATTTATTTATAATTATAAATGTATAAAAATAGTAAATATGAACATATATATCTGTGTATATATATAAATTTGTAAATATTTTTTAAAAAATGAATTTTTTGCCTTGTTATTGAATATTTAATCTTAAGTTCATGCATGTTAAAAATGAGGATAATTAATTAATTAAAAATGAGTACAATATTGGAAATTTGGATAAGTTTGATTAATAAAAATCATTAAAAATTGATACATATTGAAATAATGATGAATATATATTGAAAATATTAAAAAATAGTATATATATGTACAATATATAAAATAAATTAATTAAATTCCAAAAAAAATTGTGTGCGCATATGTATATAAAAATGAATTAATTAAGTATATGTAAAATCAATATATTATGTTTTATTAGTGTTATAAATTGAAAAATAAAATGGAATTCAATTATGCCCATTACACTATGTAAGTAGTGAGTATTTTAAATTCATATTAATTTCTAATTGTAAACCATTATTCACTAAATATATTACTTTTTAATTTAAATAATGAATAATATTTTATATTATTTTTAATTTTCTTTTATTTTAATTTTTAATTTATCTATATATTTAATAAATATTATTTATTATAATTTATAATTTATATATAGTATAATAAATTTATTCATTTTTATAAATAATTATTTATTTTATTATTTCATTTTATTTATTTTTACTTGTATCATCACAAAAAGAAGCACTGATAAATGATTCATTTATGAGTGATTAAAATAAGGTACTGATAATGGGTACCCTTTATCAGCACTAAAAATAAGCCACTGATAAAGGGACCATTTATCAGTATTCAAACAAGCACTGATAAATGGTTAAATTTAGCATTGATTTCTTTAGCACTAATAAAGATTCCATTTTTCAATGTTTTTTTCTAGTGCTGATAAATTCCCCCACTGTTAAATGACTATTTTATAGTTGTGAAAGTTGGTTCACATGGTGTGATTCGGGATTTGAATTAGAAATTCATGATATTAAATGGAGTTGGACTAGATTCAATAAATCCTTACCCTATAACTCTCAATGTGAACATGATTTTCTTCATATGAGTTGATACATGTTTTTTGGATTGAGACATTGTGTTTTTCGGTGAGTCTTAAAATTTAGGCCATTCATGAAAGGAATGAACCATTCACATTTTTAATCGACATCAGGTAGTGTTCCTATAAATCTAATCACACCATCATGTTTTTTTAAATAACACATAATTTCCCTGAACCCTATGACGTCATATGATTTATCTCATAGTGTTTTGAATCCCCTTAAAAAGGGTTTAAACCTCATCTTCCCATGTCTGATACATGGTTATTTAAGATGATTTTTCCCTCTATCTCTTATGGTCTCTTCTTCAATTTGTCTTCTTCTTCTAATTCTATCATTCTATGTTATGGTGGTCAATTTATTTTTTTATCATGTGGTTTATTTTTTATTTTTTGGTGCATAATACTTAGAGGGTTGTAGTTTTCTTATGGGAGATATGATTGGAGATCCATGTTTTTCTTCAATCCTCATTGGAGGAATGTTGAAATCCTTGAGTTATGAAATATATTGCTTCTCCATGTTTTTATCTTCAATCATAAAGTCAGTATTCTTTTTCTGTTAAGGTTATTTTTTAATTACCCATATTAAATACTAAATTGGACTAATGAAAGTAATGGTTTATTGATTTTATAGATCTCATGTTTTCCATAGTGATAATAGTTTTCTTCTTATTTTTCTATGTTGTTTGTAGTTTATGTTTATGATTTGTTAGCATTTTTTATTCTTGATTTTATCATGTTGTTAATATGAAAAAGGATAAATAATATAGATTCAATAGTGATTTTTTATAAATAATGAAAGAGGCTTGTTTAATTAAATCACTCTTCTTGTGTTTTGAAATAAATAAAAGTAATAAGTGATGCATGTTTAGTAATTTTTTTCTTATTTATGTTAATGCAAGTCTGTAAATAACATCAACATGGAATTTTTTATTATATAAAATGATTAAGGTGTGTTAAATTAATTGTTTTTACTTAATGTTTAATAAAGCTAAATGTTATTCTTGAAAGAATGGTTAAATAATTATTAGCTCTTGGTTTCTAATGCCTTGGGTTACTCATAATTGCAACCTGTGATAAATGAATTGATTAATATAAGAAATTAATAAAACCATTTGTATGATAAAAAAATAATAATTGGGGTTAGATATTCTTGTATCGATGTAAAGGTTAAATTCCTTATTTCTATGGTCTGAATGCCTTATTGACTGTTATTTTTGTTTGTTTCCTTTCTTATTTGTTTTTGATGTGATACTTTATATGATACATGATGTGATCAAGGGACATACGATGGTTGATTATATATTGGTGGAGAGGCATTGGTTTGTGGTAGAATTTTATGCCAATGATGGTGAGATGCATGGGGATATGAATGGTTGTAATGGGGATGGAACCAGGACTAATGGAATAGGTTGAAGATAGGATTTTCCATTATTTTTTTGAATGTTGTGATTCTTTATTGTAAATTAATTTTCATAAGGGTTGGATAGCCAAGTTTAATGTTTTTTAATTTATGTCTATGCCTATTGAGGCTGCTAGTTGTGCTTCATTATTCATATATTTTATGGTAACTTAGGGTGTTTTGTAGAGTACCTAAAATTATGAAATGATAAATAATAGTAACTTTTTTAACCCATGGGGTTTATGGATTTTTGTAATTCAATCAATGATAATATTGAAAAATCATGTGATTGATTTTTTTATGCCTAAAGATCATGGTAATCTATTGGCGATCTTGTTAATGAAATGATAATGAAATGTTTAATGGTTATTTGGAAGAATTAATATAATGATAAATTTTTAATGGGAATAAATAAATTAAATATGTATTCTATAATTCATGTGTTCTTATAGGACACCAAGTCCTTAGAGGTGGCAGCCATGTGTCTAAGTTAAGAAAGATATAATTGAGCCTAAAATAAGGTTAATTCCCATAGTGTGGTTTTAAACTATATTATATCCTCTAATTTATATTATTTCATACACTACCCCGCCCATTTTGGTAGGGTGACTGACACCTTGTGGACTATCCGAGGGTTTTATCCCCAACATTCTAGTCAGTGAAGAATGAAAGCTAAACTACTCCCTCTAACCCTTCTCTCTTATATTTATTGTATTATGTGCTGGTAGGCTTGGTGATTATCTTTCCGCATATATTTGTGTTTAGGTTTTTAATGGGTTACGGTTATTTCACACACATGTATCATAATATATTTTATCCTTTGGATTATTATAGGTATGCTTTTTTAGATTTATGTTGTTTGAGTTATAATACATAATATATTGGTTATGGTGGCTCCTAGAAACTACCTGACTATTATCTGCAAATATATCCTGGGATGAGGTGATAATTTGATGCATGGTGTTCATGTTATGTGATGTTGGGATGTGATACAAGGTATTCATGAGATGATACATTGGCCTAATTCTCTTCAAGTAAGCTTACTTTTGGGGAGATATGGATTAGGAAAAGTGATATTGGGGAAAAGTGGAAAACATGTGGGGAAGTGGTAATGGGTACCTTTTTCTTGTAATATATTATATGATCAATTATATGTGATAATTGGTTAGATATATCCATGGTTATTCAAATAACATATAATACATGTTTAGGTGATTATTTATATTCCCTTATTTCCCACTACTAATTATCATACATACTTTATATTTTAAACAAGATACTCCCTGTAGGATACTACTATGTATACATGTTATGCACATCCTGTATAAATATATAAAATTCCCTTTATGAAAGAAACGTATGGTTACTGATTGGTCTAGAAATTATTATATCATGGGTTTCTCAAGAGATATTTTAGATTTCATGGTTTCTTCAAAGGATTGTATTTTGGTTCTTGTAGTTCATTTTTGTAGTTTTTTTAGTTATATGAAAGTATATGCATGTATTTAGGATCTTTTTATTTTATCTTGATCAGGTGTTTTTTGGTGTTTTTATCTTATCTCTATTTCCTCATGTTCTTTTAGAGGGAAATTCCTCTCACCTATTTGTATGATATACCCCTAGTAATTTTATCGTACTTATGGCCTATTGGAGGAAATCCTTTATTGTCATTATCACACCACTCTGATTTCCATCCCGTTAGGGGTATCTTTAGGGGTATGGGGGCATGAAAAAGTGGTATAAAGGGTGAAGTTAGGGGATATAAAAGAGTTCATAGGTAGGAATCGGTGAGGAGTACAAGGGTTGGTAGGGAAACAATGTCATCTAAATTTAGTAAGTTATATAAATAAAGGATGATGATTGAGACATGCGTATTTAGTCCCCCTGTGATCTAATGCATGGACTATTGAGTTTATTGATCCTACAAAACGATGTGATAGAGGATTCAGTGTAAATACCTAGGAAAGGATTATAAATAATTCTTCGGGCACCTGTTTTTGAAGTGGTTTGACCCTAGAATTAGGTTAAACCTTGAATAAATATATAAAAAAATATTCCATATTCCATGTCTTGGATTCCCTAACCCTTTGTTCTTTTGAAGGTATATCCCCAGTCTAACATCCTCATTAGTTTCATACTAAATATTTTCATAAGGATGTGACAAGATACCACTATAAGATATAAGTCGATGATGAAGACACTTGGAGAGGATACTATAAGAGTTTTAGTGATATATTTTGATGAAGAATGGGGGATACATTTCAAACTCAATCATAGGGTACTAGTTATAAGAGGTGGAGATATATTTTATTTCGATCTTCTCTAAGAAGGATCATTGGGTTTCATTGGAGGAGGTGATACTGTATGAAGCATTGAGGTATTTGTGGTTCTTATTCCTTAGGGATTGTGAGGATTAATTAGTCTCATGAGAGAAGTTTTGAGACCAATTTTGAACATAGTTTCATTATTTAACCAAACTTGCATCTAGTCATAAGGACATTATTAACCTTTGATAAGGGACATCTTGTATTTAATAGTTTGGGATCCATTTCTGAAACCTTTTATATTAATATTCGGACCTATTTCTTAATGAAGAGTCCATGGAAAGGTTTTTATAAAAGGCTTTTCACCTAAAGATCCAGTGTTTGGTTACCTTATTTATTCTATCAATGTTTCTCAATGTACTGGTAACAATAGATTTCATTTAGAAAATGTTGTCCCTAGTTGAATTGTCATAATAGTTGAGTCATCAGGATTCCTTGTGAAGTATATCTATGGTTCATGGTTCCCATTTTCATGGATAAAAGAGCTTTTAGTCATAGAGGAGTACATCTTAGCCCTCTCTATCATCGGGGATTGTGTATGATTTTTTTATCATGGATAATACAGTTGGTGTTCAACATTAGATTCCTCTATTGGAGTAGTTTCATCTAAGGCAATAGTAGTAGTAGGTTTTTCCATATTTGGATCAACAAAGGGAATTGGGGGTTGGTATAGGATATCCCCAAGATGCTCCCAATCCACACATAACATAGTTTTGACTTGGATGTGGTCTTCAACATATTCAGAGAGGTTGTGGAGTCGGTTGTGGTTAGTTTAATGGTTTGGATCTATTGTCTCTATGTACTCCAAACATCATTAGACGTACTATTTACTTTTATTCTACTTTGGTTCATGAATTGTTTGACATGGGAGCTATCCACTCTTGTATGTCACCTTCTTTAGTCCATGCATTGAGACATTAGGTATAGAGGGTCCTAGTTCTATTGGTATTGACTATGAACTTTTGAGTTTGATCTTATCTGTATGAAGTTTTTAGAGACTATGGGTTTGTATTGGGACAAAACCACTCTTATAGAGACTTTCCATGATTATGAATAAAACCATATGACATCATTATGAGAATGGAATGGAAATATTCAGTTCATAAAACTGTTGATTTATTTATGATGGATATTCTGTTCTATGATTCTAATGGAGATCATGTAGTATTCACTTGCGAGAGAGACCATCGGTTGGGTTAGGTAATGTCTCTCCCTTGTCTTCCTTGATGATTCATCTCATGCTAAGTTCGTCAAAGTTTTAGATGAAAATGATTCCTATGGTTTTGTAAGATTACCATGATTTATTTCTTGATGAGGTTGTAGTGATACCCCCCCCCCCAATAGGAGAATTATTTTATGATAGATCTATATTCAGTATCATATCTGATCTTAATTTATCTTTATATGATATTCCCTTCTAATTTTTCAAATTTTAGGTGAAGATCAATAAAATTTTGTAGAGAGGTTTTTTCCAACTGAGCATGTCAAGTTAGGGTACTTTGGTTCTACTTCTGAAGAAGGTTTATGTAAATATCTAAGTCTATATCAATTATAATCACTTACATGAGGAAAAAGATTAGAATAATTTTCCTCCCCTAGGGACTAATGATTTATTCTCCAATGTGAAAGGATATAGTTAGTTCTAAAAGATCAATATTTGGTCAGGATATCATCAGATACAAGTAAAATATTCAGATATGTTAAAGACCACATTATAATGTCATTATGACCATTTTGAGTTCATTTTGATATTGATCAATAAAATTAACGCTCCATTTTTCTTCTTGGGATTGAAGAACATAGTTTTTAGAGTGTTCATGGATTAGATTGTGGTGTTTTTTATTGAAAACATACTTGTGTACACCACATTTTAGGTGGAGCACTCAGAGGATCAACATGATGTTTTGGGAGTTATTTTCCATCAGCATCTATTTGGAAAGCTATTGAATTTTGATTTCTGGGATCTTCAAGTTAATTTCTTGGGGAACATTATTTCATAAAGTGGTGTGATTGTGGATCATTAAATGATTTATGATGTTTTTTCTTGTTAATTATAGGACCTTGTCTGAATATACATGGATATTACATTATTTTAGAAGAATATTCATGAAATTAGAAAAATACATGCCTAAGGATCATAGTATTTTATTTAATTTTTAAACAAGGAAAAATATCTTATAACTTGGTGAGATATCGTCATGGTTTCCCACAAAGATCTTTCCATTTAGTAATCTTCATAGAAATATACTACCTAAAGTATTCTTCATTACCAGGGTAAGGAAACATAAAAAATATTATCTAAGATTCTTAGTAAGTGTAAACATAATAAATATAAATATATGAAAATATGAATGAAAATGATATGCCAAAGGGTATGTTATAATTAATAAAAACTTTTGGAAGTTCAGACAAACCCTTGAATAGATCATAAACTTGAATCATCGAATTAAACTTTATCATTTTAGAAAACATGATCCATATGGTGATAAATCTTTACAAATCAATCATGAAGCATAATATCGTGTTATAAAAGTGTGTCACTGTGATAAATATAGGAAACTATTTCATGTGTCAAGGATAACTACAAATTTAATCCCCATAATGAATCAAGACACACCTTTTTCACAAAGTGTATTAGGATGCACCTCTTTACCATTGTAGATCTGGATTCAACCATTTCCCATTGTGGATCAATATGCACTTGTTTCCCATTGTGGATGAGGATGCATCTATTTCCCATTATGGATCAGGACTAACCTATTTCTCATTGTGGATCAAGACCATCGACTTATTTCCCATATTTACCTTAGAAGATATATATCTTTACCCAATTCATTTGAGGGGAATATAGGTCCCACCCATCACATAATTAAATCATAAATACATGTTACACAATATAATAAAACATTCGTTATATCATGACCCATAAAAATAGATTGGTTTTATAAAAATCATATCATAACCCATGAAATGAAATGGGTATCAAAAATTTTAAATCATATAATAGCATATGAAAAATAGATTGGTTTCATAATAAATTCAACATATAATAACCCATGAAAGGAACCATGTTTCATATGTTTTTTATCATGGAATAACCCTTTCAATATAAATGGGTTTCATAAATAAATATTCATCTTAAACATAATCCACTCAAAGAAATAGTAAGAATGGTGTCCTTGGATCATATTCCCATTAAAGAATAAAATATATCAAAGTATTTCATCTTATATGGATAAGGGTTTTTGATGGATCACGTGGAGTATTCCGAATGGAAAATAAACTTACATTAAAAATAATTATTTTTAACACATAAATATTTTTCAAAATCCTTTTACTTAAAACCCACATTGAATACATAAGAAATATGATTTGAAAATAATTTATAAAATTTTAGGAGGGAAAAATATTTTTTTTAAACACTTTTTTAATCATAAAACATTATAAAAACCTTTTTCATTTAAAATATCCTTTATAACTTATAACAGAATCTTCAATAAATTTTGAAAATATTTTTCTTTGAAATTTTATTTGAAAACATATAAAAGAATCATTGAAAACCATTTTAAATTATTTTTAAAATAAAAATAAATTTTTTAATCCTTTCCTTAAAAAATTATCTTAAAATATCATTAAAATAATTAATCTATCTTAGAAAACATTAATTTGGAAAATATAGATTTTCGACTAACGACACTAATAAAGTAAAATTTTATTAAGAACATTTTATTAATTTTATTAAGCACTAAAGAGTGGATAAATTGTAACATTTCATGATGATATCATGAATAACCATATTAAAATCAAAATAATGATAATTATTGATATATGGATCATAATATTTCATAAATGGAAATATAATCATAAATAATCTTGATAAATAATAAGATTGTAGAAATAAAATCTTACAAATTTGGTAACATTGAATCAAAATCCATGTGAAAGAAATACATTACATTAACATTAAAATTTCATGAAGATAAGGATATTCATGATATATCATTTAAAAGTGTCATTATATATTCCTTATAAAATAATATAGTTTTATAACATAACATGTGTCTCAAAGAACAAATATTGAGAAAAAAATTCCTTACTCATTTGGTAACATTAAAACCATATCCCCCTAGAAGATTTATCACAAAATAGAAATGAAAATAATGATATATTTTAGTATATGTTTCATAAAACACATTATTGGGTTTTGTCTACACCACAAGAATGAAATATGTTGTGAACATAACATATGTCTCACAAAAAGAAAAAGTGATAGGAAAATCCCTTACAACTTGAGTAAATGTTTATTCATGAGATCCGTGAAAGAATAAAATAAACTGAAAATTTTAATATCATTAAATAAATTAAATTCATTTTATAAATTGTAATATTTTATTATATACACTATACGAAATAAATGAGTGTTTAATGTCCCACATATTTTATAGAAATAAAAAAGTGAGACTTGAAATCCCGTTACATTAAGGCTTGACTTCCATCATACACATTCAAAACTCATGTCTACTAAATTTATATTTATTTTAAATATATAAAATAACCATATTCATATATATATACCATATATTTTGTTATTATTACTTTATATTTCCAATTTATTGGTAGTTCTATATTAATTCTATGTTTCAGTTGACAACCACTTTGTTTTTTGTACATGTTTTATCTTTTGATTTTTGCTCCTCTAACTTTGATAATGATTTATAATTTCAAAATTTTAAATAAATATATAAATATAATATATATTCATTATATATTTATTCATAATAATCTATTAAATATATAAATATTAAATGAAATACATCATTCATGAAGATGGTATGTCGTATGTACGCATGAAAGATGTTTCCATCTTCTTGTTGTATTTAAAGAAAGAAATGTAAATGTTATATATATATATATATATTATAATTACAGTATAATTTATATTACATATATATATCACATATATATATATGTTAAACTCATCCCTAAAACATTCCATGTAAAGCGTGAATGGGTCACTTCACTTTGTGAGGTGGTAGTCCACTATACAAACGAACCATATTATCGTATTCCTTCAAAAAATAAATCATAAATTTTTGTGTGATATAAAAATTAAACAATCATAGTAACATAATAAAAATAATAAATATCATATATAAACTATAAATCCATCATTTTTTCCAACCATGAATGGTTTTAATAGAATAATGAACACATCGGTTTGTGGAGATTGAATAATTTTTTTTATCATATAATCATGAGATGAAAATAAATTAATGGTTTTAATTATTAAATAAAACAAAGACGTTTGTTGATGACTGTTACCTCTTCTTCGAGTAAGTCCTTTTGGTTTGAAAAAAGTTACTTCCTTGGTTGTATTTCAACAAATATTTGGGATTCTAGGAAGAGTTTAGGGAATATTTGAGTTGATTTGTGTAGTTATTTGTTGATACAAATGGATTTAGAGGTCTGAATATATGACAGGGTGAGTTCCATTTTATAGTGGAGGAGGAGTGCCATTCATGTAAATACCAAAAGTTAAACACCATTGCGAGTTATACATAACATAATTTGCCTCCAATAATTAACCATTTTATATAAAAGAGGTTATATGTTCTAAATATGGACATAAAATGGGGTTTATACATTTTTCTAGGTCAATTAACAACTTAATATTATAGTTTAGTCCCTTAGTATACTCACTTCTTTCTTAATCATCGTGATTCCATCCAAATATAAATTTTTATTAACCAACTTTAAGGAAAAGTGGGTAACCAAAATTCACAAAGCACATAAACCACTAGGTTCTAAAAGTCCTCATAAATTGATTAAACACTAGACTAGGATTATTATAGTCAGACACTCTATATAATTCCCAGTGTAGAGTACTAACCAGGGTGTCTGGATCCTTGCTAATAAGCTCTCCAAGGGGGGTATCCATTCTATCCAATGTTTTTATGAATTAATCTGAGTTTATTATACATCAGATGAAACCTTGAGCCATAATCTCGTATTTTTTGTCTAACCACTCTTCTTACTCCTCATTGGTGACAACTCGCAACGTTCTTTCATAAATTCTTTCAATCTCCACTTTCAAGGCGTTAACCCGAACTAATTTTTCTAGAATTTCATACATGGAATGGAGGATGATCTTTAAACACTCCCCATATGTAACATCCCAAGTAAATAATGAATAATAGATATTTTTATCTATGTCTATTAGTGAATTAGATAGTGTTTTAGAGGCTTAAAATGAGAATAAATTCAATCTTAAGCATGGAATACACTAATATTTTAAAATGATTGTTTTACTTCCTTTTGATGGCAAAAAATTTTTAAATATATCTTTTGATAATTTTATAAGATATGTTTATCAAAATAAACTTATTCTTTATGATTGGGACATCAAAATTTACTTTGTGTGAATTTTTGGTATTTTTCTGATAAAGTTCATTTTTAATGAATAGTGAAAAATGTTGAATTTAAATTCAAAACCTCTTTTTAATCTAATTAATTTATATTATTATATTATCCTTTGAATTGGTTTATAAGTAAAATTAGAATATATTTTTACCATTTAATCCAATGGTGGTCATTGGAATCAATTTCACTTTGAAATTGGACTTAAACTGGTGTCAATATTTTGATACTTATTGTTACATAAAAACACGCTATTTGTCATGACAGCGGGAATTAATTATTAAATTAATTAATGTAACTTATATGATTTGAATTTTTTAAAATAGAAATCATTTTTTAATTCAGAATATCAAATCTATCTTAGGGTTAAGTTTTGGTATTTTTCTGAAAAACTTCAATTTTTGTTGAATAGTGAAACCACTAAGTGGTAGTTAAGGAAACTGATTTTTCGTTTAAATGAAACTTTCCCAATTCTGTGACTTGATTTTCAAAAATCCTAAATACATGGTTGTCATTAAGAAGTAAATTGTTGTTCAATGAGATTAAAATAATTTTTTGGTGAATAATAACTTTTAAGTTTTTAATCGCGATTAGAGGTAATTAGTGCAATTTAAGGAAAAAATGATATTATAATAAACTAAAAATACCTAGAAACATGTCCTACCCTTATTGGAAGTGTCATGGACGACCAAGAAAATCCATGGGTCAATTTGGGGACCCCATGGAGCCACTTTGTTAGGAAAATGACATTAATATCTTTTTATTTAATGTTAAAATTAAAATGACACAAACATGAGTTGTTTTACTAAAACAATTTTTAAATTGGGTTATACAAGTCATATTTTTGACTATAAATATTAATTATAAAGATAAAAAGATTTCATACATTGTGATATTTTTTTATAATTTTTAGACATTAAATAAATTAAATTATTTATGACATCATGATGATATAGCGATTACCTCATTAATAAAGGATTTAAATAAAATGAAAAGGTAATGTAAAATATATGACCTAAACTTATACAAAACCTATTGGATGGGTGGATTTCAAACCATTATTACCTTACCCTCTAATTATATCAATGTGGGACCTTTTGAATCCGAAACTCATTTTAAAATAAAGTAACATTTCATTACTTTCCAAGAGTGCCCCTCCTCTCCTCTTATAAAAGGCCCCCACCTCTACCTCTTTACCCACACTTCCAAAGCATTTGGCTCGGCCAACCTCTGCCCATTTTGTCTCTCCACATCCCTATATAACTCTTAAAAACCTCCCTTTGGGCATAAGTCTTCCAAAGGATGCCTTTGAGCTCAAACCAAAGGGAGTTACCCGATTTTAAGGTAATGTCTTCACTTGAGTCCTTTTGTTTTATTTTGCTTCTCCAACCCCCTAAACTATTTTTATTCACTTATTTTCTAACAAAACTAGTATCTTCCATATACGAGGATTTTTTTATAAGAAGTATTCGAGATACACTTACACACACCTACATCTAATGGTTAAAGAACATACTATTTCCGTGGATGGCGAATTTCTGCCTCCCGAAACGATGATTGTTCAACATTTTTTTAACACCTTAAAATGAAGCCATTAAGATGACACTATATTTATATATGATATATAATATGTTTATGTTTTCCTTAAAATTCTGTATTTTTCATTTTGGGCATACCTTTATGGTTTCCATTATAGGTAAACGCGATATCTTCATTTAAGGAAGTGCGTACTACCGCCCCCTCATAGTGATTTGATTCGTTAATACCATATGTGGGAAGTATAAAGGATGGAGTTATGATATTATATATGATATTATACTGGAATTATAATATACCTTTATATCATTATGATTCCATTTCATAAAATATGAAATAGAAATGGAAGCAGCGTTCATGCGTACGTACGGCTTACCGTCTCCATGAACGGTGCATTTAATTTCTTACCTCTAAATGTTATATAATATTATAAATGCATGGATTTACTAGATATATATGATATATATGATATCTACATAATGAATACCATTTTGGATATAATGGATACATGAATAACTTGTAATTATAAAGGGTTTATTTTTGACTCAAGTACCAATGATCGTTAAAACGACCGTTATTAACTTAAATAATTACATAGTGCTCATGACATGAAAATAAGTGATATAAAAGGAATAACGAACTTGAAAAATGTTCTTAAACAAGTATAAATTAACTGAAGTTTATTATTCATGAGATTAAATAACGACCAAGTCAAGTCGGACCCGAGGTATGGGACGTCGTCTCAATCTCCTTTCATTGAGGCATATTATGATTTATACACAACCATATTTTATATGGTGTATAAACCCCTTTTACTTTTACATTTATTCAAAAGTAATCTTTTTTATACGAAGCGTTTACTAAACGACAAAAGGGAATGTTTTTTTTGTACGTATGCAGCGACAAAGACTTCTCCACCGCCGTGACCATTATTTGAGTTTCGGAGTCCTCTAGAAGCCATACCTTTTTTAAAAAAGAAAAATAAATACCATGTTTTACTTTTCTTTTATTTTTGTATTGATAATGGTTTTCATAATGTTTTTATATCACTGTGTTATTGATATCTTGTGATTGAAATGTGGAAATGTTATGTTTCCTTTATGCATGTTTTATGTGATACGATTATGTTGTGGTTCTTGGGCATTATTACGAAGACGGGTGGTTCCATGATAAAATAAGGGCGGGTGATCCCGATATAGCTCTCCAATGCATTGGGTAACGCGAAGGAGTGAAACATCAAGGTTTCTTCGAAGAGATTTTGGGAATATACTATGATGGGTATTCCAAACGTAACCAAGAGGGTTACTCCCTACGTAAGAATGTTATGAATGCCTCAAGTTACCTTTATGTCTTATGATTTCTATGATTTATTAATGATTTGAGGAGATATGTTAAAGTGCTTATGTTTTATGGGTAAAGTATGATTTCATTCTTTTGTATATATGTACCCATGTTTCCTTTCCATATTTTTATATCCCTTACTGAGCTTTTTATGCTCATCCCAAGTTTTTGAAATGTTTTTCATAGGTCAAGGGAAAGGTACATGATATGATAATAGTGTCAAGGAAGTGTCAAGAAAGAATCCATGTTTTATTTTAAAAATGTTTCCATTGATGGGAAAAATGAATACTATCTTTTATGTAACCACTTTGTTTAAATGTGGAATGTAATGCATGTTTTATGATCTAATTCTCTAAAACTATAAACCTGAAAAGATCTTCATGGTGTATTCTTGAAATATCTCAAGATTAAGTAAGGTTTAAGGCTGGGGCCTTATAGTTGGTATCAAAGGTCGGTTTAGATAACTTTAGGATTTATAATTCTATTAAATGATTATCCAAAAATATTTTTTTTTGAAATGATATAGAATTTGAAGATTACCATGTTGCTTCATCTAAGACATGTTTGTTCAGAATGGTTTGCCGCAGAGGAAATAGGGAAGCAGTGCTAGGAAGGCATACAGAAGTAAATAACCTTCCGAATCAGCATCCTGAGATGGTCGGAATTGGAACTGAATAGTTTGTTGCAGTAATGGCACAGTTGACTCAAGCGATAAATGGTGGTGGTATCCATGCACGAGATCCGCCAGATCAACTGCAGAGGAACATGTCAGTGGTGGAACATTTAATGAGGCAACACCCCCCATCATTCAGAGTATCATCTGACCATGTGTTAGCTGAAGGGTGGATTAAAGCACTGGAGAAGATTTTCGATGTCATGGGGTGTTTAGAGAATCAAAATGTTAGTCTTGCTATTTACCGTTTGGAGGGTGAGGCAGATCAGTGGTGGTCGATGGTTAAAAATATCAGGGACACTGATGAGATTGATGCTCTTGACTCGGATGAATTCAAAGGTATGTTTCTTGAGAAGTATTTTCCTAAGGCTGCTCGACTTAGGATAGATAAACAATTCTTGGAATTGAGGCAAGAGTAAGACTCAGTGGCTGCTTATGAAGAGAGGTTCACTCGATTGGCAAGGTATGCTCCAAATTTTATCCGAGACCTTGATAGTAAAATAAATCGTTTTTACTCAGGATTAAAACCAAAATATCGAAGGGAATTAGCTTCTCGTGAGTTTAAAAGTTATGAGAAGCTTGTCCGATGTGCTGAGACAGTGGAAATGGAGTTTGCTGATGATCAAGTGTTCTATAACAACCAGCAGAAGAAGAGACCGAGGTGGCAGGAGAAAGGGAAGAATTCTTCAAAAATTCTGATGGTAAGAAAACTAAGTTTCTAGTTTGTGATAAATGTGGTAAAAGGCATGCTGGGGAATGTCTTCTGAATTCTGGAAAGTGCTACCGATGTGGTAAGATGGGACATAAGGCTCATGATTGCACTAAAATAGATCAAGGTGATGGTAAGTCCAAATTTGATTTACAGTTAGTGAAATGTTTTAAGTGCAATGAGATGGTTCACTATGCAAACGAGTGTCTGACAAAGAGCTTGAGTGATGGAAAGCATTTAGAATACAAGCAGAAAGGGCTGGTGAAATCCTTTGCAACTACTTCAGCAGATGTCGGGCCATCAAATGAAGTTGTATCAGGTAAATTGTTTGTTTTTTCAGATTATGCCAGTGTGTTGTTTGATTCGGGGTCTACACATTCTTTCATCTCTAAAACCTTTTCTAGTAAAATGGGAATACCATCTCAAGAAATGACTCTTGAACTTTTGGTAAAAACACCTGGGGTAAATGTTGAGGCAAAAAGAATTTATAAGAATATTCATATCCTTATCTGTGGAAAGAACCTACTTGCAAACCTTATTGTTCTACCTCTAGTAGAGTTTGATGTTATCCTGGGTATGGATTGGCTCTCTATTTACCATGCTATGATTGACAGTAGATCTAAAGAATTTTATTTTCAGAAATAATTTTAGTTTGTGTACAAGAATGAACCATTACTGTTGATAACTTGTCAAGAGGCCGAGAAACCTGTAAAAGTTGTAAATGAATGTTACCTTGCACATATTGTTGAAAATAAGGGAACTGTTCAGATTAATTATGTGCCAGTAGTATATGTGTATCCTGATGTTTTTCCTGATGAGTTTCCTGGAATAATACCAGATCGGGAAGTTGAATTTACTGTTGACTTAGTTCTTGATGTTAATCCAATTTCAAAACCCCCTTATCGAATGGCTCAAATATAACTTTTAGAGTTGAAAGAGCAATTGAAAGATTTATTAGAGAAAGGTTTCATTCGACCTAGCACATCACCATGGGGTGCCCCTGTTTTATTTGTTAAAAAAAAAGATGGTTCTATGAGACTTTGCATTGATTATAGAGCCTTGAATAACATCACTGTTAAGAACAAATATCCTTTGCCTCATATCGATGATTTGTTTGATCAGCTCCAGGGAGCTCAGTTTTTTTCAAATATTGACCTGAGATCGAGGTACCATCAACTGAAGGTAAAGGAAGCAGATGTTCTGATGTCTGCATTTCGTACAAGATATGGCCATTATGAATTTGTAGTATGCCTTTTGGGCTAACCAATGCACATACTGTATTCATGGACTTAATGAATAGAATTTTCCATGAGTTCTTGGATAAGATTGTGGTGGTTTTCATTGATGATATTTTGGTGTTTTCTAAAAATAAAGAGGAGCATGAAAGACATTTAAGGGTTACATTGCGAACCTTAAAAGAAAAGAAATTGTATGGGAAATTCAGCAAGTGTGAGTTTTGGTTGAAACAAATTTCTTTCCTTGGTCACATTGTTTCTAAAGATGGGATAACTGTTGATCCTGCAAAAACAAAGGTTGTTGAAGAATGGCCAAGACCCACAAATGTAACAGAGATTCATAGTTTCCTTGGTTTGGAAGGCTATTACCGAAGGTTTGTTAGAAATTTTTCACGGTTATCTAGTCCAATGACTAAGCTACCTTGGAAGGGTGTTAAGTTTATCTGGACAAAAGAATGTGATGATTTTTTTCAGGAACTGAAAGGAAGATTGGTGAATGCTCCAGTTTTGGCACTACCTTCTAGGAATGGGGAGTTTGTTATCTATAGTGATGCTTCATTGAAAGGAATTGGTTGTGTCCTAATGCAGAATGATCAGGTAATTGCTTATGCTTCACGACAATTGAAAACTCGTGAGGTAAATTACCCTACACATGATTTGGAATTAGTTGTTGTTGTTTTCACATTAAAATTTTGGAGGCATCATTTGTATGGAGTAAAGTGTGAAATATATACTGATCACAAAAGTTAAAAGTATATATTCACACAGAAATAATTGAACATGAGACAGAGGAGATGGCTATAATTAATCAAGGATTATGATTGTATAATTAATTACCATCTGGGAAAAGCAAATAAAGTGGCTGATTCTTTGAGTCGAAAAAGTAATGCTTCATTAACAATGTTGCATTTGGAACGTGATCCTTTGGATAAGGATTTTATGAACATTGGAATAAAAGTTTTTGGTTAAGGATGTTCTTCTGTTTTGCTTTAGGTATCAGTGAAATCTTCTCTATCAGACAGAATCAAGTAAGCACAGGAGCAAGATAGTGAGTTGCAGAAAAAGGTAGAGCTAGTTTAGAAAGGTAAGTTGCCTGAATTCAACATTGATAATGATTGTGTTTTGAGATTTAATAAGAGATTGGGTGTTCCTAGTGATTCAAAATTGAAGAATGAGTTGTTATGTGAGGCTCATAGTTCCCCGTTTTCAGTTCATCCTGGAAGTACTAAGATGTACAGCGATCTGCGGGAGTATTACTGGTGGGATGGAATGAAAAGAGATATTGTTGATTTAACTGTGAAGTGTTTGACATGTCAACAGGTTAAAGTAGAGAGGCAATTACCAAAAGGGATGCTTCAGCCTTTACCAGTTCCAGAGTGGAAATGAGATAATATATCCATGGACTTCGTTGTGGGATTTCTAAAGACCCCTCGAGGTAATAATTCAATCTAGGTTGTTGTTGATTGCTTGACCAAATCTGCTCATTTCGTTGTTATATGAGATACTTTTTCCCTAGATAAACGTTCCCGTTTTTATTTTAAAGAGATAGTCAGGTTACATGGAGTTCCTCTCTCCATTGTATCTGACTATGATCCCAGGTTCACTTCTAACTTTTGTAAAGGCCTTCATAAGTCGTTGTGTACTGAATTAAATTTTAGTACAGCTTTTCATCCTCAATCAGATGGGCATTCAGAACAAACAATTTAGACATTGGAGGATATGCTACGTTCTTGCTCTATGGATTATCAGGGAAGTTGGGACCAAAATCTTTCTTTGGTTGAATTTTCAAATAATAACAGTTTTCATTCCAGTATACAGATGGCACCATTTGAGGCATTATATGGTAAGCGGTGTCGAACTCTAACTTTTTGGGATGAAGTGGGTGAAAGAAAGCTGATGGGATCAGAATTGGTAGAAGAGTTGGCAGAAAAAGTTCAGCTGATACAGAAACACATGAGAACAGCTCAGAGCAGGCAGAAGAGTTATGTGGACAACAGGAGAAAGGATCTATCTTTTGAGGTAGGTGATCATGTTTTTCTCAAAGTCTCACCATGGAAAATTGTGATGTGATTTGGTAAGAAAGGAAAGATGAGTCCAAGGTTCATTGGACCATATGAAATTATGGAGAGAGTTGGATCAGTTGCATACCGGGTGGCTTTATCTCCGAGTTTATCTCAGGTACACAATGTTTTTCATGTTTCAATGATGAGAAAGTACATGCCAGATCCATCTCATGTTTTGAGTCCAGAGGTAGTTCAGCTGGAAGAGAACCTATCTTATGAGAAACAACTGGTCCAGATTCTTGACCACAGGGAGAAAGTGTTACGGAATAAGTTTATTAAATAGGTAAATGTTTTGTGTAAAAACCACATGATGGAAGAGGCAACATGGGAATCTGAAAATGCAATGACGGATAAGTACCCCCATTTATTCGATAAGTAAATAAATTGCGGGGATGAAATTTTCTAAATCTTGGATGGATGTAACATCCCAAGTAAATAATGAATAATATATATTTTTATCTATGTCTATTAGTGAATTAGATAGTGTTTTAGAGGCTTAAAATTAGAATAAATCCAATGTTAAGCATGGAATACACTAATATTTTTAAATGATTATTTTACTGCCTTTTGATGGAAAACCATTTTTAAATATATATTTTGACAATTTTATAAGCTATGTTTGTCAAAATAAACTTATTCTTTATGATTGGGACATCAAAATTTACTTTGTGTGAATTTTTTGTATTTTTTCGATAAAGGTCATTTTTTAATGAATAGTGAAAAAATGTTGTATTTTAATTCAAAACCTCTTTTTAATGTAATTTATTTATATGATTATATTATCTTTTGAATTGGTTTTGAAGTGAAATTAGAACAAATTTTTCCAATTTAATCCAATGGTGGTTATTGGAATCAATTTCACATTGAAATTGGACTTAAACTGGTGTCAATCTTTTGATACATATTGTTTCATAAAAACACGCTATTTGTCTTGAAAGCGGGAATTATTTATGAAATTAATTAATTTAACTTATATGATTTGAATTTTTTAAAATAGACATCATTTTTTAATTCAGAATATCAAATATTTCTTAGGGTGAAGTTTTGGTATTTTTCTGAAAAACGTCAATTTTTTATGAATAGTGAAACCACTAAGTGGTAGTTAAGGAAACTGATTTTTCGTTTAAATGAAACTTTTCCACTTCTGTGATTTTATTTTCAAAAATACGACATACATGGATTTCATTAAGAAGTAAAATTTGGTTCAATGAGATTAAAATAATTTTTTGGTGAATAGTAACTTTTAAGTTTTTAATCGCGATTAGAGGTAATTAGTGCAATTTAAGGCAAAAATGATATTATAATAAAATGAAAATACCTAGACACATGTCCTACCCTTATTGGATGTGTCATGCCCGACCAAGACAATCCATGGGTCAACTTGGGGACCCCATGGATCCACTTTGGTAGGAAAATGACATTTATATCTTTTTATTTAATGTTAAAATTAAAATGACACAAACATGAGTTGTTTTACTAAAATAATTTTTAAATGGGGATATACAAGTCATATTTTTGACAATAAATATTCCTTAGAAAGATAAAAAGATTTAATACATCATCATATTTTTTTATAATATTTAGACATTAAATAAATTAAATTATTTATGACATCAGGATGATGTAGCGATTACCTCATTAATAAAGGATTTAAATAAAATGAAAATATAATGTTAAATCTATGACCTACACATGTCCAAAACCTATTGGATGGGTGGATTTCGAACCCGTATCACCTTACCCTTGAATTATATCAATTTGGGACCTTTTGAATCCGAAACTCATTTTAAAATAAAGTAACATTTCATTAATTTCCAAGAGTGCCCCTCCTCTCCTCTTATAAAAGGCCCTCACCTCTACCTCATTACCCACACTTCCAAAGCCTTTGGCTCGGCCAACCTCTACACATTTTGTCTCTCCACATCCCTCTATAACTCTTAGAAGCCTCCCTTTGGGTACAAGTCTTCCAAAGGATGCCTTTGAGCTCAAACCAAAGGGAGTTACCCGATTTTAAGGTAATGTCTTCACTTGAGTCCTTTTGTTTTATTTTGCATCTCCAACCCCCTAAACACTTTTTATTCATTTCATTTGTAACAAAAAAAGTATATTTCATATACTAGGATGTTTTTATAAGAAGGATTCTAGCTACACTTACACACACCTACATCTAATGGTTAAAGAAGATAATGTTTCTGTGGATGACGAATTTCTGCCTCCCGAAACGAGTATTGTTCATCATTTTTTTAACACCTTCAAAGGAGGTCATTAAGATGACAGTATATATATATATGATATATAATATGTTTATGTTTTCCTTAAGCTTATGTATTTTGCATTTTGGTCATACCTTTATGGTTTCCATTATGGGTAAACACGATATCTTCATTTAAGGAAGTGCGGACTACCTCCCCCTCAAAGTGATTTGGTTCGTTAATACCATATGTGGGACGTATAAAGGATGGAGTTATGATATTATATATGATATTATACTGGAATTATAATATACCTTTATATCATTATGATTCCATTTCATAAAATACGAAATAGTAATGGAAGCAGCGTTCATGCGTACGTACGGCTTACCATCTCCATGAACGGTGCATTTCATTTCTTACCTCTAAATGTTATATAATATTAAAAATTCATTCATGTACTGGATATATATGATATATATGATATCTAAATCATTAATACTATTCTGGATATAATGGATACATGAACAACTTGTAATTATAAAGGGTTTATTTTTGACTCAAGTACCAATAATCTTTAAAATGACCGTTATTAACTTAAATAATTACATAGTGTTCATGACATGGAAATAAGTTATATAAAAGGAATAATGAACTTGAAAAAGGTTCTTAAACAAGTAGAAATTAACTCATGTTTATTATTCAGGAGATTAAAGAACGACCGAGTCAAGTCGGACTCGAGGAATGGGACTTCGTCTCAATCTCCTTTCATTGGGGCATATTTTGTTTTATACACAACCTTCTTTTATACGGTGTATAAACCCCTTTGACTTTTGCGTTTATTCAAAAGGAATATTTTTTATACGAAGCATTTACTAAACGACAAAATGGAATGTTTTTGTCGTACGTATGTGGAGACAATGACTTATCTGCCGCCTTGAGCATTATTTGAGTTTCGGCTTCCTCTACAAGCCATACCTTTTTTAAAAAAGAAAAATAAATACCATGTTTTACTTTTCTTTTATTTTGTTCTTGAAAATGGTTTTCATAATGTTTTTATATCACTGTGTTATTGATATCTTGTGATTGAAATGTGGAAATGTTATGTTTCCTTTATGCATGTTTTATGTGATACGATTATGTTGTGGTTCTTGGGAATTATTACGAAGACGGGTGGTTCCGTGATAAACTAAGGGCGGGTGAGCCCGATATAGCTCTCCAATGCATTGGGTAACGTGAAGGAGTGAAATGTTTAGGTTTCTCAGAAGATATTAAGGGATTATATTGTGATGGGTATTCCAAACATAACCAAGAGGGTTACTCCCTATGTAAGAATGTTATGAATTCCTCAAGTTACCTTTATGTCTTATGATTTCTTTGATTTATTCATGATTTGATGAGGTATGTTAAAGTGCTTATATTTTATGGGTAAAGTATGATTTCATTCTTATTTATATATGTACCCATGTTTCCTTTCCATATTTTTATATCCCTTACTGAGCTTTTTATGCTCATCCCATGTTTTTGAAATGTTTTTCACAGGTCAAGGGAAAGGTACATGATATGATGATAGTGTCAAGGAAGTGTCAAGAAAGAATCCATGTTTTATTTTAAAAATGTTTCCATTGATGGGAAAAATTAATACTATCTTTTATGTAACCACTTTGTTTAAATGTGAAATGTAATGCTTGTTTTATGATCTAATTCTCTAAAACTCTAAACCTGAGAAGATCCTAAAGGTGTATTCTAGAAATATCTCAAGATTAAGTAAGGTTTAAGGATGGGGCCTTATACCATCCTCTTTTTCAATTGTTTTAGTTTCCTCTCTTTTCTCTCCATATTCCCTATTCTGTAATGGTTTTCTTTCTATATTTCCACACTTCTTAGCCGACCTAGTTTTTATCGGTTTAGGAAAGTGTGAATAATAATTGTGCCCCTTTGGTTTTTTTCCTTTGACCGCAATGCAGTTTCTTGAATCTTGATTTCCTTTATGCCCTTTCATCCTTCTAGGACTATGAAGGCCTTTCCTTTTAATTCTATCCAAAATATCCACTGGAAATTTTTTATAAATCCAGTGATTAATTTTAACTATTACCACTATTATTTTTATTTAAAAATAATTTTTTACTTATATTAAATTATAAATAATTATTATTAAAAATATTTAATCCATTTTTTCAAATTCAAATTAGATAAGTGGTACAAATAATTTAAAATTAATCTCACAAATGATATGAATCAATGGGATTTTAAAGTGAAAATATTCATAATATTTAAATGTTTGTATATCCAATTTTAGTGTATAATTGATTCAAATGACCAAAATTGAATTTATTGGTTTATAATCCAACAAATTATACTTTAAAACAAAAAAGTCTAATTTAACTATATAAAAAATTATATGAAAGGTCATTTTTCAATTAATATTCATTATTTTCAATATTATCTGAAAAATAAAATTCTTTAGAAAAATACTAAAAAATCCTATGATTCATTTGACATTACACTTCTGAAAATATTTTTTTTAAATAAAATTTATTAAACATTCAAAATTTAGTTTTAAAAAAAGATGCCACTAAAAGGAAGTGAAACTTATTTTGAGAAAAATATATCATATATTTCTGAATTTGGATTTATTTTTATATCTAGTCTAAAAAACATAAGATGAATGATAAATTATTGATTGAATATAATATATATATATATCATTAAAATCTTTCATAAAATTTTTTTTGCGTAATTTGTTAAGATAAAACATTTTTTTACATAGAATAATAGTTTTTTTCAAAAAAGGAATTTCTTTATTTTTAAATTTTTCTTAATTTCATTGAAAATTAATTTTCCACCAAATAATTAATTTTACAAACATGCATAAACCTTATTTTTTAAAATTCAATTAATCCTTTTCATACCCACCATTACAATGGATAGGTGACACAATAATAATATTTATACTATATTGTAGTATGGTAAAACTAGATCTTATGTGAAATTAAAACTATTTAAGGAACCCAACATTGTGTGTAACAAAATCCAAATATTGAGTTTTGAGTACTAAAAGCTAATATATGTGTTTTGTTTAGTTCAATATTAACTTGATGTTGGGTATAAATAAATTTAATTTATTTTAAAAAATAGATTCATAAAACTATTCGTGTTACATCTTACCCCCCCCCCCCCCATAAATGATTTTTTCCCTCAAACTTCATCTACATCATCGATGTTTTAATACTAAAAATCTACTTTCATATAAACCTGCATCTTAAAGAGGTTTAATGAAACATAGTCTTGAAATGTTGGTAGGTATATGCATAAGTCATCTAGAATATCACATAAAAAGGTTTCCAACTTGTAGAACATCAATGGAAAGTGAAAACATGGAAATAGAAGAGAAAAATAACACCCAAATACTAATGGAGATGTGTAGAGATCATTGATCGCAATAATTTGGGTGATCAACGTAAATTCTAGTATCCTAAAACCAAAAATATTTAATTACTTATAAGACAAAATTGTTAACAAAAATTAAGGTATTAGAAAAAAAATTTACCTTAATATTATTTGAAAAAATTTGAGGACTTATATTATTATCAATATATAAAAATTATAGAAATGTACTTACATGATACGTTTCTATTTCATAATAATTGTCTCGCCTTTTATATGACTTGATCAATTTCCACTACATATCTTTCTCCAAAAATGAATTTAAAATTATCCTTTATTAAATCACCCATGTATTATAAGATCCGTAAGTATAACGATAAGTCATTCCTTCAATCTTTAGTTATCATAAAAGAAAAATGGTAAGCATAGGATATCCTATATGTATAAATCATTATATAGACAAATAATACATTAATCTATAAAACCACATTCAATGTTTAATATAAACCATTTCATAAATGTTTAATATTATGACCCTTTCAAAATATTAAAATCCAAAAGTTGATAAATATAGGGACTAAATTTATCAAAACTAACCAAACATTAATCTCATACATATCATAAATTAACTCTTAGTTGTCACATATCAAACATGTGAATAACTTCATCTTGTATTCTCATGAAACATGGTAATAACATGAATTAACATAAATACATATTGGAATCATATATACTTATTCATTCATTATATAAAACATAAATTATTGGATATATTCCCTAAATCAATAAATGTTGTAAACTCCACCCATGATAGCATGAACTACTTTGTCAAGAGATCATTAATATATTTCGATAGTAATCAGTATTATCCAATTTACTTAATTCTTATCCTAAATCTCTTTATCGAAACTAAAAAACACTTTCTAAAAATCAAGAACATATTAAGGGTTACCTTCCCTTAGTATAATATTTCCATTAAATCATTTTTAATGTCATAATTACCATTCAACACACTCTTTTAGATCTATAATAAAAAACTTTTACTGAACAATCCTTATATATTTCATAATTCAAAACTCTTGAATCCGAATACATAAACACATAGATTATTCCACCTCATCCTTAAACCATTAACTAGTATTAATAATATTCTACATTAATACATATTTCATTTCATATGTCCTTCACAGTTTCTTCTTCATCAGTAGTATAACTTTTACTCATACCACCTTGTTGAATCTCTTCATGAGTTTTCCACTTAGGGAATCGATTTGAATAATTCCCATAATTTTAACATCTAAATAACCCAAAAGTCAATGATATATTGGGATATAATTATTCTCGTCCATTTAGTTAACAAGAAGTTTCATTTTACCTTAATAGTTACTTGTTTTTTTCCTTATTTCACATATTCAAAACACTTTCTAATCTATTTAAGACATTTTCAATAGTGTTTCTTCCAAAATTAATGATAGATAAGAAACTGAATTTTATTTCTTTTATAGTATCCTCTACCCAAAATCTTAGTGAACTCCTTTTTAATCTTCTTTTATGATTTTTATTATTGGATAGGGTTCACATTGTAAATCATGTTTTTTGAAAACTAATTTGGTATAATTGCAACATCCTTCACTCCAGACATCATCCCATTTGACTTATCATCAGAAAATTGTCCGTAAAAGTCAAAATTTCACAAGTTCTTTATGGTTCCATCCAATGAATAAATCTATAAATCATATCATGATAATTAATAATCATAGTGGAAAACCATATAATCATGAAAGTCACTAATTTGATGTTTAGATAATGAAAATTTCTTTTTAATTTATGGAACCATAGGTTCATCATAGGTTATTCATAATCATCATTTTTTTAAATCCTTAGAGAGTTTGTTAATTTCCAAGTCATTTCCCAAATGAGTTTCAAATAAGGTGTGTAGTAAGGCTCGTTTTCATGCACCAGTTCCATTTTGAGTCTAGTTCAATAGAGTTTTTTATAGTTTTTACCCCTATATACATCTATTCTAGAGACATATCCATTTTTAGTATATAGAAAAATATTTATTACTTGGAAACACCTTGTTCTATCCTTTTCCATAATTCTAACATATTTTCATGAAAGATTACTCATCCTTGAACTTTTCCTTAGATAAATCCAGAGAAACATCCTTATAAATATCCCTAGGGATCTCATAAAAGTTTTCTCATCCTACTTTCCAAAAGGATGAGTAAATAATTCCTTCGATACTAACTATAGTAACCTATTATTAATATATAGAGATATTATATCATAATGTATGAATATTCATCACATTAAAAAAGTACATACCTAAAGACCATAATAGTTTAGTATATTTAGAAACCATGCACACAATCCTCAAATATGGTGATAGATCTTCAATGTTTCTGAAAAAGATCCTCCCATTTAGTAATCATTATAGGCATATACTACCTAAAAAATCTTTATAACATGGGGAAGGAAACATAAGAAAGGTTGATCTCAGTTTCTAAATAAGGGAAAACATAACATATATAAATATATAAACATATTAATAAAATATAAGAATAAGGGTATGTGATAAGGAATCAAAACATTCAAATTTCACACCCAACCTATCATAGATCATAAACATGAGTCACGGTCTAAAAAATTATCATTTGAGAAAACATGATCCATAAGGGTAATAAATCATCACAAATAAATCATAAACATGAGTCATGGTGTAAAAATTTATCATTTTAGAAAAAATGATCCATAAGGGTGATAAATCATCACAAATTAATCATAAACCATAATCACCTGTCATAAAAGTGTGGCACCATGATTACTACTGGAAACAATTTCACTTTTCACGGTTAATTACTATGAACATCAACATACTGGATCAGGAAACACATGTTTCCCATAGTAGATTAGGATATGAATGTTTCCCATTATGGATCTGGACACACCCATTTCCCCTTATGGATCAAGATGTACCCATTTTCCATTTTGGATTAGGACACGCTCATTTCCAATTATGGATCAGTATTTTCCTATTTCCCATTTTGGATCAAGAATGTCAACTTGTTTCCCATATTTATATCATGAGATAAAAATATTTACCCAATGCATTAGAGGTAGATATAGTTCCCACTTATCACATAATTAAATAATATATATGTTTTCTAGAACACAATAAAACATTCATCATATCATGAGCCATAAAAAGATATGGGTCATATAAAAATCATATCATAACCAATGAAATGAAAGGGATATCATAAAATTAAATCTCATCATATCCTTTGTAAAATAGATATGTTTTATAGTCATTTAATCATAGAATAACCCATAAAATGATTTGGGATTAATTAGTGTTTTATCATGTTATATCTAGTGGAAGAGAAATGATTTTCATAAAAAACATTCATATTAAACATAAACCATTCAATGAAATAATAAAAAAGGTTTCCTTGGATCATATCCCTATAAAATAATAAACTATATGAATGTAATTTATCATATATGGAGAAGGGTTTTTGAAAGATCAGTTGGATCATTTCTTATTGAAAATAATTTTTTTAAAATATTATTTTTTATGACATCAAACTTTTTCAAAATCATTTTCCTTAAAAAACCACTTTAAGAACATAAGAAGTATTCTTTAAAAATAATTTAAAAAACTACTTGAGGAAAGTATCATTTCCAATTTGAAAATTTATTTTCAATCATAAAAATTTTAAAAACATTTTCATTTAAATTAACGTCAAAAACTTATAAAGTAACCTTGAAATCATTTTGAAAATATTTTTCTTTGAAAATATCCTTGAAAACCAATAAATGAATATTTTAAATACATTGCAAAAAATTTAAAAACCAAACATATTAAAAATAATTTTCATTTAAAATGAACTTAAAATATATTTTAAAATATTTTTAAAATATTTTTATAAATCATTATTTTGAAAGAACCTAGGTTTTCGACTGGAGAGAAAGATAATGTTAAACTTTTTTAAAAACATTTTCTTAATTTTATTAAGTTCCAATGAATGTATAAATTGTTCAAGTACATTAAGATATCATGGATAACCATGGGGGAGAAATAATATGGTAATTCATGAGATATGTAACATAATATTTCATCAATGGAAACATAATCCAAGATAATATCGATAAATGGTGAGACTGTAGCAATAAAATCCTTCCACTTCGGTACCATTGAATCAAAATACCTATAAAATAATAACATTACATGAATCTTAAAATATCATTAATATAAGGATATTAATTTCATAAAATATAAAATTGGCACAATATATGTATTTTAAAAGAATGTAGGTGAAAAACATAACATTTTTCTTAAAGAATATAGATTGAGTCAAAATTCTATTACTGCTTTAGTATCATTGAAATTGTGTCTCCATAAAAGAGAGATCCTAAAATTTTTATGAAAATACCAATAAATTTTAGTATAATCCTCAAGAAATGAATTTATGTGATGTATATACACCACATTGAAGAAAGAGGTAGTGAACATAACGTGTGCCTCACAAAATTAAAAAAGTAAGATAGAAATCCCTCACTACTTTAGTAAATTTTGAATCATGGGATCTATGAAAGAATAAAATAAATTAAAAAATTAAATATAATTAAATAAATGAAATAAATGATATAACATATAATGGAGAAATATATACAACACACAAAAGAAACTGGTGGTAAATATGGCATAAGTCTCACAAAAATAAAAGTGAGACTTCAAATCCAAATGCCTTAAGTCTTGAATTCCTTCATATACATTCAAAACACCTATATAAAAAATATATGTTTATTTTAATTCTATAGTAGAAACATATTATTATATATCCTATAACAGCCCTTCTCTTCATTTCACATTAATACCTGATTAATTACCTAAAATTAAACATAATAGAACCCCAAATATTGATAAGTCTAGTGTATTTGGTAATTAGGTACCTAAAATAACATCTTAAACATGGGATACATAAAATTACTAAAAGGTTCCTTAACATGATTTATTGAAACCCTCTTTATCATGCTTAGAATAATCCTTTGATCCTAAAACTATATGTGATAACCTAGGTAAATACATAAGAAATGGGTGTGCTATAAAGCTCATTAATGGAATAAGTGATAAATTTAAGATAATAAACATATTTACGAGGATCAAAAGGAACATGAATAAAAATACATGACATAGCATGATAATCATAACATGGGAAATTGGGAAACAACATAAAATACTGAATCATAAACATAGGTCAAGTCTAAACCACTAATACTTAATGGTGGATAATGTCCCATAAAGAAATTAGTTACACCATTTTCCCATAATTACATATCATATTACTAACCACAACCCAATGCATTGGAGCGCTATATGGGTGAACCAATCTTAATCATTTCATTCTCATGCTTATATGTTCCACAAAGATCATAAGACATGGATTCATTCATTATGATAATTTATTCCACAATCATGGAATATGTAATAAATATAAGTAAGTACCCAATAAATAAATATATTAAAATAATGATGAATACCCTTGATATAATAATGTGCATGGTATTCACCACACAATTGTTTTGCCATGGAAAATCGTGGTGAAATTCTAAAAACATAACAACATTACATAAAAATTAAGAAAAATGGTTGGTGAGAGTGAAATGGGTATCTCATTATTTGGATGTCAAATGGTAAGTAATATGGGAATGAAAAATAATATCCTAACATTATAAATTATTAAATAGAAGGCATGAGGTAATGAATAAACCTAAATTAAGAAATGAATCCTAAAAAATTTTCGGCATGGTAACGAGTGTACATAAAAGAGCATGAGAGGATTAATGAGAGTTGAAGTGTGATATCCTGGTTTAAAAATAAAATTTATAGTAAAGGGGTTATGGAATAATATATCCCAACATGATCGAATTTAAATTAAAAAGTATAACATAAAAAGGTGTGTTTGAATAATAAAAGAGAAGAGAAATCCCTTACAAAAATATAGCATAGTAACAACTTTGATAAAGGTAAAAATGGGAGAGGATAAATAATATGTCATTAAAATAACATTAATTGGATAGTAATTTAATGTTTATAAATAAATTAAATTATAAAAAATTGAAATTATGAAGACAAATTCCAAAGAAGGTGCCTGAATTAAATGTATGAGACCAAAGTGAGGATCCTTTACCTAAGTGTGTGATTCTAAATGATTGGGAGGGGATTCTAAAATCTTGTTTCTCCTTGAGAGGACTCTAGGGATTGTAGTTTACAATTTTTTATTTATAAAAGGAGTTTCATTAAAGTAAAATTGTATATTGACTGTTTTTGTATAAGAAAAATGGGATATTAATTTATTATTTTAGTTTTGGATTCTACATAATAAAATAAACAAAAACACAAACAATAAAAAGGTTTTTTCCCATATTTTCTAAAAATTAAGAGTGTTTTACATTACTTTATAAGTTAAATTTCCAAACATAATAAAATATTACCCTTGGTGATTTGGTGGTGAGAAATACTCTTAAATAAATGATTTTAAAATCATTAAATATATTATAAGTCTTCGAGGATTAATTATGGATTTAAAAAATAAATAAAATAAACATAAAATCAAATTATTTTAAAGTTATAACATATATTTGTTCATAGATCCTACTTATATTACTTATTGCATCACTTTTGGTTCATTTTGATGTCATAAAACATAATGTATATTCATATGGTACTTGATTGTTACTAAAAAATTCAATTATCTTAGAAAATTATGAAAAATTCCCTATTGGATAATTTGGATGTATTTAATAAAAAATTAATATTCATTTTATCTAAATAAATTTTTAAATATATCAATACTCACCTTTAAAATAAAGGCTGGAATTTATTGAAATTGACTTGTTTTTGAAAAAAACATTTTTTAAACCTTTCATTTTAATTCATTAAAATAATGTGATCATTTATATTTGATAAATATTAATTAATAATATTATTATATTAAAATATTATTTATTTAAAAAATCAATTAATTCGTAATTCATTAATTTAATTTTAATATTAACTAAAAATAAAATTTCTGCTTTAAAATCATTTACAAATTAACAACATTAAGGTGAAAATATATTCACTAATCTATTAAAAAATATTTTAAATATTTATATTTCTATGGTATTGATACATATAAATTTAATACACCAGTCTATTCCCTAATATTAAGTTGCGCGATGGTGGGAATTTCATGGGGTGGTTCAGAAAAAATTGTTTGGGTCGTGATCTCAATGAGCTTGAACTTCTACAATAAATTGTTTTGATTATGCTTAAGTACTTGGATCTCAACTTGGGTTTGGTCAAGGGAAAATCCCATTAATTATATCTCCCACTGAAGCTATGATAAATGGGATTCATAGGACACATTCCAACTGGTTGAGGCCATTACACTTCTTTTGTTTTTGAAAATTTGATTTCTTAAAACTCTATATTTATACCGGTCATATCATCATTGTTCAACAACTATATTATAATTGGAAATGGTACATAATGGTTTTTTAAATCCAATGGTAATAATAAGACAAAATAAGTTCATGTGTCTTCTATAACCATATTATATAATAAGTTATTTAAAAAAATAAAAATGGAAATTTTATTTACAATCTTTCGAGTCATTACTATATTCCCCCTTTATCACTCAAAATTTCCATTTACCATACAAAAAAAGATGAGGGTAACACTACTTCATCACTTCCTCTAGTTCATATGTCGCTTAGTCAAAATTTTGGTTTCTCCACAATACTTTTAATAGGGGTATTGTCTTATTTCGTAGAACCTTTTGTCTACAATCAATGATCTTCATCAGATAAACCTCATAGGAAAGGTCATTCTCCAATGGTTGAACCTCTGAATTGAGTACATTTTAGGGGTCTATAATGTACTTTCTAAAGAGGGATACATGGAATACATCATGTACTTGAGATAGGTTCAGTGGAAGTGCTAGTTGATAGGCCACCACTCTCATGCGCTCAAGGATCTCAAAAGGCCTGAGGTACCTTGGACTAAGATTTCCCTTCTTCCCAAATCTCATTGAATTCTTTCATGGAGATATTCTGTGGAATAACATATCTCTAATATCAAACTCTTGGTCTCCTCAACACTTTTCATCATAGCTCTTATGTTGGCTCTATGAATCATTGATGTTTTGGTTAATGGTTTTAACCTTCTCCACCATTTCATCAATCATTTCAATACCCAGAAGTTTTTGTTCCCCAACAGCATCTGAACATGAAGGTGTTCTGGATATCTTCCCATAATGGTATTTGTATGGAGCCATTTGTATGCTCAAGTGGCAACTATTGTTGTAAGAGAATTCATCAAGAGGAATGTGTTGGTCACATCCTCCTTTGAAGTCAAATTTGCATGCTCTAAACATTTACTCAAGTGATTGGATAGTATGCCCAGATTGGCTATCATTTTGAGGTTCATAATAAGTAATGAAGTTCATATCAGTGTTTAGATCATGATAAAGATGTCTCCAAAACATTGAGGTGAATCATGGATATCGATTAGACACAATTGATAGTGGTACTCCATGAAGCATCACCACTACTCTGATGTATTTCTGTGAAAGTTAATCCAGTGAGAAATCATCTCGAATCGAAATGAAGTGTGTAGTCTTTTTAAGACGATCCACAAAAACTATGTTAGAATTGATTCCTTTGGATTTCTTCTGAAGTATGTTAAAAACGTCCATGGTGAGGTTTTCCCATTTCTATGTTTGTATAGGTAATTATTGCCTCATTCACATATAATTCTAACATTCATCCTACACTTGTAGACATACAAATAAAGTTGATATATATATTCTGGAATCTCATTCTTCATTTTTTCCCTCCAATAGTGCTCTCAGAGATCTCAATACATCTTTGAGTTTCTTGGGTGGAAAGGGAAAGATGAACTATGTGCATCATCCTATAGTTCCTACTTTGAAAAATAAATTTATGAAACACATATTCCTGACCAAAATCAGATAATTTATTTTACATTAACATTGAAATCCAAGGATTTACCTATTCTAATAGTTTCAAATTCCTTTTGAATTCAGACGTAATCTTCTTGAGAATCCTTAAACCTTTCAAGAAGACACATTCGGGAAATAATTTTTGAATGGATTGATGATTTTCCTTCTCTTATGATTCCCAGGTCCATTAATTCCAAATATAATAATATTATATCCCTCTCAATTCTTATCAATGATAAAAATTGATCCTTTCTACTTAGAACATATTCCCCCTTCTTTGCTTTCCCAGGATGGTATTGAATTGATTATTCATAGTCCTTGATCAGATCTAATAATATTTATTGGTGTATATTCAGATATTTCTATATGAATATATATTTGATACTTCAGTAATCTGTAGATATTTCACTCTTCTCCCCAAAGAGACAATGTAACTAGATTCTCAATGCAAAGATCACGGATTCCAACTCCAAATCACTATTGGGATAGTTTTTATCATGAATTTTCAACATCCTTGTGGTGTAGATAATGATTTTTTCATTCTGAATTAACACACAACCCAGTACATTCTTCGGCCATCACTGAATATTGCAAACTTTTCCCCACTTGTGGGTGGTGTGAGCATAGGTGTAGTGGTAAGCCTTCTTTTAACATAAATTATGTTTTCTTCACATTCATCATTATAAGAAAAATTAAATCCCTTATACGGTATCATGGTAATATTCTTTGAAAATTGTGATGAATTTCTCAAAAATCAGTGATAATATCCATCTAACCTAAGGAAACTACATATATCTGTCACAGATTTTAGCCTTGTCCATATTTTAATTTCTTTTGTATTTAAAGGATCCATAGATATCTTATTGCATGTGATTATATACCCTATGAATTAGACTTCCTTTAACCAGAAATCGCACATGCTATACCTTTCATTATCCTAATCCTTTCACAATATATTTAGCACAGTGCTCATATACTCCTCATGCTCCTCCTTGGTTTTAAAGTATATTAGACTATCATTTCTGAAGGCTATCAAAACAAAATCGAGGTAATCTCTAAGGAAACTATTCATCAATTACAAAAATATTTATATGGAATTAGTGATTCAAAATGGTATTTCTATGAACTCGTAGTGCCCATACATTATACAAAAAAGTATTCTTGGGGATATCCTCCCTCTACACCCTAACTTGGTAATATCCTGACAACAGTTCCGCCTTAGAGAAGTATTGTAATCCATATAGCTAATTAAACAATTCATCCATCTGTGGAAGAGAATACATGTTCCTTATCAAGCTCTTTATGAGCTCATGATAATCAATGAAAAGTTTCATTGACCTATCCTTCTTTTTGATGAAGAGGATTGGTGCACCCCATGATGAAGTGAATGGGTGTATAAACCCTTTATCTATATTCCCCGATAGGTTTTTCATTAGCTCTTTAATTTCCTCTACAAACATCCTATACAGAGTCTTAGATATTCAAAATTCCCTAGGTATAAGCATTGATTGAAAATTTTAACTCTCAACTAGGAGGAAGAAAAATGAATTCTTTAAGAAACACATCAACATGTTCCCTCACAATTATCATGTCTTTGGGGATGGTTCTTTCCCAACAATCAATCATTTGAGAAAGATAAGATTTATCATAGGGAAGTAATATCCATTCCTTAGATGATAGTGCTAAAGAAGATTCATTTTCATCCATTCAATTGTATACAATAAGGGGTCAATTCACCATACGGAGTTTGATTTACTCCTCATGACAATTTATGATGGCTCTGTATAGAGAAATACAAACCACACATAGAATTGCGTCAAATTTCACCAAAGTGAGTATGGAAATTCTCTTCCGAAAGGTTAACCCACAAATGTTTATATGGGAGGATTTATATACTTGGGATGTAATAATTTACCCATTTATCATTTTCACTAATATATCTACTTCCATACTTTGTTGTGGTGTTTGAATAGTTCTACAAAACCTTGATTATTTAAAAGACTCTGTTGAACTATGAATTATAATACTACCTTTCACATTTTGATTTAGGTTCTAATTTATCCACTATATACTTAGGGAGGAATAATTTTAAACAATTAAACACATAACAGGGAATACAGTGAAATTAAATAGATAGATTATAAATTACATTTATTTTCATAACTTATGAACTTTTAGGCTTAAATATATGTTATCCACGATCGATTTCCTAACATGAATTCTTATGGAAAAATTTTCTATTCCCTTAACAATTTTTTTCAAAGAGATTATGAATTTACCAAAGAATATCCCTAGGACTTTCACATAAGGTGTGCAATAATGACTATTTTTGTGTACCAGGTTACCCAAAGTCAGGCTTAGAACACCTTATCAGAGTTGTTAATTCTTGGTGTTTTTATTACATAACCACATCCACATATGTTATCCCAATATATATTTATTTACTTGATAAACCAATTACTATATACTCATAAAAATTAGTAATTTATATATATATTAGTCTAATCCCTATGGATTTGTTTCTAGATCTCTTTAATCCTAATCCAAAAAATAACCAAAATTTTCCTCTGATACCATCTATAATAACCCTTCCCTCTATTTCACATTAATACCTGATTTATAACATAAAATTAAACTTAGTACAACCTAAAATATTAATAAGTATATTTTCATTGGGAATTAGGTACATAACATAACATCTTGATCATGGTATATAATATCATTATTAAAAACTTCCCTATCATGCTTTATTTAAAACATCTTTAATATGTTCAAAATAATCCTTCAATATTAAAACAAAATGGGATAAAAAGAGGCCATACATAAGAAATGGTTGAGATATAAACCGCCATAAGATAAAAAAATATGGAATAAGTGATAAATATTAGTCAATATTCATATCAATGAGGAAAAAAAGGAAAATTAATAATGATGCATTATATAGGATGGTAATCATAACATGGGAAATGTGGAAACAACGTAAGACATTGAATCATAAACATAGGTCAAGGATAAACTATTATGTCTTCATGGTGGAAAAATACCATTACATAATCAAATAAAAACATAACCTATCATGATGTATCATGATAGTAAACACTACCCAATTAATTATAGTGCTATATATGTGCACCCATCATAATATTTTCTTTCTCATGATTAAGTGTGTCATGCAGATCATACTACATGGCTTCATTCATCATCATAATTTATTCCAGGATCATGGAATGTGAAATAAATACATGTAAGTCACCAATTAATAATTACATGTTCATAAAGGTGAATACCCTTAATATAATATTGGGTATGGTATTCACCACACATTTGTTTTGGCATGGAAAATCATGGTGAAATCTCGGCAGCATTGCAGTTTTACATAAAAATGTATGAAAATGGTTGATGAGAGAGAAAGGTGTCTCTATTTATTTGGAAATAAAAGGAGAATTAATAGAGTCAAGAAAAATCATATCCCGAAATTATAAATATGTATATATAAGGCTCAAGGTAATGGTGAAACAAAAATAAAGAAAAGAATCCTAACTATTATTCGGCATGGTAACGGGTGTACATAAAGGATCGCAAAATTCTGAATGAGAGTTAAAGGGGGATATCATAGTTTTTACATAAAATGTAATGTAATATAGATATGGAAGATTGTATCCCAATACGATCAAACTGAATTTAGTAAGTATAACATAAAAGGGGTTCTTGAATAAAAAGAGAGGAGAGAAATACCTTAAAATTGGCATAGTAATAGCTTTGATAAAGGTAAAAATGAGAGTGGTTAAATAATATATAATTAAATTAAAATCAACTAGAATATTAGGTAATGTTTATAAATAAATAAAATTATAAACAAAATGCAATTAATATGTAAAATTACAAAGAGGGTACTTGAATTTAATGTACTATAGGAAGGTAAGGATCCCTTACTTGATTGTTTGACACCAAAGTCATAGGAGTTGATTCTTGAAATCCTTGGGAGCCTTGGTATGACTATAGGGAGTGGAGGTAATTCTTTGTTGTGCTATAAGGAGTTTTAGTGAAGATAAATTGGGAATTGGGTGGGTTTATATAAGAAAATAGGGATATTTCATTATTATTTTGGTTTTTTTTACTATATAATAAAATAATCAAAACCACAAACCATCCTATGGTATTTTTCCCATTGTTTCTACAAAATGGGAGTGGTATAAATTAATTTATAAGTTAAAGGTCCTAACATAATAAAAAATTCCCATTAGTTATGTGGAGGTGAGTCACACTCTTTATGAAATTATTTTAAAATCATTAAATATATTATAAGTCATAGAGGATTCATGATGAATTTCAAAAATAAATAAAGTAAACTTAAAATAAAATTATCTTAAAGTTACAACAAATATTTTGTCTTGGATCCTATTTATATTAATTTTGAAATCACTTTTGTGTCATTTTAATGTCACAAAACACAAATTATATTTATCGGGTATTTAATTTTTACTCGAAAATTCAACCATCTTAGAAAATTATTAAAAATTAACTATTGGATAATTTAAACTTCCTGATTCCAAAAATAATATTCATTTTATATAAATAAATTTCTAAATATTTAAATTTTATCTTGTAAAATAAAAACTGACTTTTATTGAAAATGGTAGACTTTTGACAATAATATTTTTTTTTAATCCTTATAAAAATTACATTTACATCAAAAAAATTATATGATCATTTATATTTGATAAATAATATTTCATGAAAATGTTACATTAAAATATTATTTATTTCAAAAAATACCATTAATTCATAAATTCCTTAATTTAATTTGAATATGAACCAAAAATAAATTTTGTGCTATAAAAATCACTTACAAAGTAATAATATTAAGAAGAAAATATATCCATTATTCTATAAAAAAATAAACATATTCTTATTTCTATGGACTTGATACATATTCCATTAATACACAGGCATACTCAATAAGAGTAAGGTGTGTAATGGTGGGTATTTCATGGGGTGTGCTAACATGGTATGGGTTGTGGTCTCGATGAGCATGAACTTGCCCTAAAAACATTTTTGACCATTCTTACGTTTTTTATCTCAGCTTAGCCTTATTCAATGTAAAATCCCAAAAAAGATGCCTCCCTCAAAAACTCTGATAAATGGCCTTCATAGGGTATGATCATACTTGTTTAGGTCATCACTTAATTTTTCAATAATAATTGTATTTTTTAACACCTTGTATTTATATTAATCATGTGATCACTCTTCAATTGATATATTATCAATAGTAATGATACATAACAATCTTTTAAATCCAATGGGAATAATAAGACAAAAGAAGTAAGTGTGTTTTCTATAACCATATTATATAATAATACATTTAATAAAAATGTAAGGGGAAATTTATTTATAATGTTTGAGTTCAACACATATACTTCCATATATTCTTTTATTATGACTTTATATTACTAGTTTATTAACAATACCATGTTTAAGTTACTTTTTTTGTAACAAATCCTTTGCTTTTTGTAAATGTTATGTCTTGTTATTTTTGGTCCACTAACATTGGTAATGATTTCCTCATTTAGTGTTTAAATCATGACATAAATATCATATATATGCAGTTTATATTTAGTTATAATAATCTATAAAAGATAGAAATAGTAAATGAAAAGCACTAATCATAGGGATGGTATTTCATACGTATGCATGAACACTATTTCAATTTTCTTATAATATTAGAGGAAAGAAAAGGTAAATAATATACATATATATTATCAATAAAGTATAATTTTTATATTATATATATCAAATATCTCTATTATAACCATACCTAATACATTCCATGTTAAGAATTTATGAATCACATCACATCATGATGCGGTATTCTTCCTTACAAAGGAATGACGTTTTAGTATTCCCAAAAAATGGAAAGCATAAATTTATGTGTGATATAACAATTATTGAATCATAATTACTTCATAAAAATCATATAAACATATATAAATTACATATTAGTCATTATTTGTAACCATAAATGGTGGAAATGGAAGAACGAATGACCTCAGTTGGTGAGGTAGTAGTCTTCCGTACATAAGAACGATGATTGTGTATCCCATTTGATGGAATTGTGTAAAGTTTTAGGTATAACCCTTAACATAAAAAACTCCCCTTATATTTAATATACTGGAGTTATCATATAATCATTATATAGAAATAAATTAATCAGTTTAAGGAAGAAATAAAAAAACATGTTCATTGATTATTGTTACCTCTTCTTTAGGTAACTCATGTTACTTTGCACCAAAGGACTTCCTTGGTTGGATTTCTACCAAATTTTAGGATTATAGGATGAGGTTTGGGAAGTTTTGAATTTATTTGGAGAGGTTTTTTGTGATAAAAATATCTTTAGAGTTGTGAATGAGTTATGGGGTGAGTTCGCTTTTATTGTGGAGGAGGAGTGACATTCTTGTAAATACTAGAAGGAAAACACTATTGGGAGGTCTCCCTTTCATTATGCGCCTCTAATAATTATTACTTTTAGATCCAAGGAGTTATATAGTATAAATACTTCTATAAATTAGTTTTATACTTTTTTTGATCATTTTTATCCTTAATTTTGATGTTTATTCCCTTGGTCAACTCATTTTTCTCTTAATCGCCATGATTAATTTTAACTATTTAACAAATACTTTTAGTCAATGTTTAATTTTTTACTTTTAAAAAATAATAAATTATGATTATTACATATATTTAATCCATTTTTTCAAATTTCAATCATATAATTGGTAGAAATTAATTTAAAATTAGTCCCACATTTGGTACAAAACAATGGGTTTTTAAAGAGAAAATGTTCAAAAGATTGAAATGTTTTTTATCCTATTTCAATGTAAAATTGATTCCAATGACCTATATTGGATTTATCGATTTATAATTGAACTAATTATACATTAAAATAAAATTAAAATATAATTTAACTTTATAAATAAATGAGATAAAAATTCAATTTTCTATTAAAATTCTGTATTTCTCATTATTCATAAAAAATGGAACTTCTAAGAAAAATACCAAAAAATCACAGAAAGATAATTTTGAAATTATTTTTAAAAAAAATAAAGTGTATTTTTTCAAGTAAAATTTATCAATATATCAATATTTATTTTTAAAAAAATTACACAATAAAAAGGCAGTAAAATTATAATTTATAAAAATATATCTTTTGTGCCTAAAATTGGATTTATTCTTATCCCTTGTCTAGAAAGAACATAATATGAATTTTAAATATTTTATTTAATATATAATATATATATTTCATTATAAACATTCCTTGGAAGTGGTTTTTTTAATTTATTAAGATAAAATGTGTTTTTACAAAGAAAGTTAGTTTTCTTCAGAAAATGAACTTCTTTATTCTCAAATATTTTATACTTTCATTTAAAATGTATTGGTTACCAAAGAATTCATTTTACAAACATGAATAAAAAAAATTTCATAATTTATATAATATTATTCATATACACCATTCCAATATCTAGGTGATACCTATAATAATATTTTAGTAATAATATTAATAGTATAAAATAGTTCGGTAAAACTCACTCTTACGTGTAACAAAAGCTATATAAGGAACTCGTCATTGCATTTAACACATGAAAAACATAGTTTTATGTACCATAAGTTATTTTATATGTTTTTTTGGATCAATATTAACTTTTTGTTTCATATGAATCAATCCATCAATGAAATATTATTTATTCAAGAAGAATAGGTTTATAAAAACACATGGTGTTATAGGCATTCCCTAATATAGTTACAGGGGTGAAGAATTTACTTGGTTTTATTTTTTATTACTGGATGTGTTTAGATAATTTATCCTAGATTATGACTTATATTATATCCTTTACCATAAAAGAACATGTGTTCTTTTGTAATGGCCAGTTTCAATCATCTTTCAAGTTCACAAAGGAGATGTTTGTCAGTGCTTCAGTTCTTTAGTTTTCCAGAAAAGGGAGTTCAATTTAGGGTTTTTATGACATTTTGTGTCATAGTTTTTGTTTTGTTTAGATAAATAAATGATTATTTTTTTATTATGGTTTTGGGAAGTTATTTCCCCAAGATATAAATATTCCACCCATGATCTAGAGTTGATAGTAGTCATGTTTTACTTGATGTTGTGGCTATATTACCTCATCAGTGAGATTTTTGTGGTTTCTACGAATCCAAACATCTCCTCGAATGGTTTGAACTTGTGATAGTGATGTTTTACAAAATTATTATAGAATTATGACTTTTAAATTTCATGTACATTGGTAAATAATAATCTTGTAGTTGTTTCACTAAGAAGAAAGTGATGTTGTGATTTCATCCATGAATATAATGATTCTTGGAGAGTAATAGAGAACTATTAGAGAAAAATATTGATATAGGAGAGGTTATTGGTAGATATTTAATTTGTTATTTGATGTTGATGTCATATTTCACTAATTACATATAGGATTCCTGATTGGGGGATTCTAAGGTGGTGTTTGGGTGTGACTGAGTTGTTTTTGATGATTCCCCTTATGGTTGGAATGATGATTGACAATACCATGTATTATTCTAGGGAAGAATTTTCATCATTTGAGGGATGTGTAAGGTGGTTATTGATGAGTTACATATCTCACCCTTGGAATTATACCTTATCTTGGAAAATATATACCAATCTCTGATGGATAAATTTTGGTGGTTTGGATTGAAGAATTCAGTTATAGAATTTTTACCTCAATGTTTGGTCTGCTATAAGGGGAAGTATAAGTATTGTTTTCCTGATAGATTTCTCAAAATATGGGATGTTCCTCAGATTAAGTGGGAGGATATCTCTATGGAATTAATCATCAATTTTCCTAGAGAATAGTTATTATTTGATGATATTTGGTTGATGGTGTACTATTTGATGAAGTTGACATAATTTATATTGATCATGGAGTTGAGCTTAGTAAAGTTTTCACCAAGTAAATTCCTAGAGGATATGAAGAGTCTCCAAAGAGTCTTGTTAATGACCATATCTAATAATAACATACATTTTACCTCTAGGTTGTGGATAGGTCTCCAGTATACTTTTGGATCCCAGTTACATCCTAGCACTTCTTTCCATCAATAGATGGATAGTCAGAAAAAGTACAACATTCAATGTCATGAAGCCATGTTACATTCTTTTTTAGGATTTTAGATTTTTATATAGGGTGCACCTTCCTTTGGATGATTTTTCTCACAATAATAGTTTTTACTCAACCATTGGTATCGAAAAATGTTACTATTTATATAGCCGACCTTTCACCTCTCTGTTGTGCTGGAATGCGGTTAGATATTCATAAATTATTAGGAGGTAACTCGTGAAGATAATGAAAAAGATGGTTCATAAAATTTGTGAAAGGATTAAGGATAAACAAGATTATAATAAGTATATTCCAATCATTATAGGGGACCTATGCGGTTTTATGTATAGAACATGTTTCCATAAAGCTGCCTCCTCCTCATTTGTAGAAAATGTTTCACCATGTGATTAAGATTTATCCCTGATTTGTTGCACCTTTTAGGGTGTTGTCTCATGTTGGACCTACTGATTATCAGATATAACACTCCCGACAAATGATATATCTATATAATCTCTTCCACATGTTTCTGATTATATATTATATTTATAGTATCTCTTACATTATCGATTAGGGTTGGAAAGATGTTAATGATGATGATACATTCATGTAAAAGCCTATGGAGATCCAAGACTTCCAAGAGAAGGTGTTTTATATGCATGATATTACTTTGGTTCATTTTCATTAGCAGTATAGTGGCTTAAAGGATAGTACTTAGGAATGAAATTCAAAGATAATCACTCAGTATTTCGAGCTATTTTATGTTTATCACTTATTTTGTATTTATTTTTTTTCCTATTTCCGGTATATGAGATCATACCCTATTACTCAATGTATTATTTTTCACATTTATTGTGATTGGTAGGTGTATCCCTTGGGAGAGTGTTTATGAGTTTTTTTGGGATTGGGTTATTTTTCACATTTTTCCAATGAGTGGGGGGTTGAGAATATATGATGGTGATATTCTATAGATGTATGTTTTGGGGTGGCAATTCAGATGACCCCTTTTTATTTCCTTTCTCTTTTGGTTTGGTTTTAAATTACTAATGAAGATAGATATTTGATAAGAATATAATGTAAGGTATTGTATCCTTCTAGACCATCCATTTTCTTATTCCTAAGTCTTATGTTTCTTGGAGGAGGCATAAATTAGGTTTTGATTTTTCTCTTACGGTTTCTTCTCTAATCAGTCATGTTTCCTCCAATTATATCTTTCCAGGATATTCTGGTTTATCTCCTTTATTCTCATGGGTTTTTCTTGTTTTATGGTGCATCATTCTTGGAGGGATTCATTTTCCTTATGGGAGAGGTTATCCGGGATCAACATTATTGTTTCATTCACATTTTAGGAATCTTGAGATCCATGACATAGGGGATTTTTTCATTATCCTTATTTTCATGTGTAATAATAAATTTATCCAAATTTCTCCCTTTTGGTGATGGTGTAATTGACCATAAAAAATATTTAACTAAGTTAATGAAATAAATGGGTTACAATTTTTAGCGATCATATTCTTTCCATCATGATAATAGTTTTCCTCTTTTATTGCTAGATAACTTGATATCTACTTTTATTCTTTGTTAGAATGTTTTCTATTCTTGGTTTTAGCATGTTTCTATGATGAAAATGGTTAAATAATATTAATATAATAATGATGTTGGATAAATAATTAAAGATGTATATTTAAATAAACCATTCCTCTTATGTTTTGATGGAATTCACAGTTAGGTTTAATACATGTTTCATTAATTTGTTCTTCCATATATTAATGTAATTAGATAAAGTAGATGAATCTATAATTTATTTTTATTGTAAATGATTAATGCATGATAAATAAAATATTTTTCCCTAATTATTATAAAACTATAATTTCTGACTAAGTTCATGGTTAAATATTTAATTTTTTATAGTATTTATGATTCAGGTTTCCCATAGGTGTATGATATGGTAAATTAATACATTAATTCAATATTATAATAAATTTTCTTGTTTATTAGGTCCAAAAGGGGCCTTGATACCCTGAGTGGGGGTGAATGAGGGTATGAATATTATTTTTAAACTTCTTCATTCCCCACTGGATCTTGACATTTTTATTGCAAGGGTGACTTCTTTTGCTCTTTAATTTCAAGGTTGACTATGTCCTTTCAAATTCTTCTTAAGATAACGCACTAAAATAAATAAATAAAGAAAAACAAGGACACAAGGCTTTTTACTTGGTTCTCCCTCACTAGGATACATCTGAGGAGAATAAAACGGAGATATGATTATTGTACCAAATTCACTAAGGATCGCTTCCCAATTACAATGTTCGGGCTAGATCTTCTATACCCAAGCTCACTAACATTACACGGTTTAGGGTCTAGTCACTACATTCCCAAGTGTTACTCCCTATATCTCTTCCTCATGCTCACTTCTAGTGATAAGGATCATTGTCTTTATCTTCCTTAGCTCACTACTCTTGAAAGGGATTCACACAGTGTTTATAGAATTGTTGGTCCCTTCATTTTCATGAAAGCACGCAACCTTAATTGTAGGTAGATTCTCTGTTGAAGTCACATTTTCACCTATACATGAAATCCACTTTTCCATATACTATTAGTTAGCAGATATTAATTTCCCATAATGTTTATGTCCCTTAATGATCCAAATTATTCTTCCACAAACCATGTAGTGCATATGCTTCCCAGACCACCTCCTCCACATACCGCCCCTGCTCTACGGACAATCTCTGCTTCCATGTTTTTTGTATTTCCTCTCTGAATTGCCTTAGACTACCACTTCTATGTACCACTTCTTATCCTTCATAATTCCTTCTTATGCAAACTACTCATTTTGCAGACCACTTCTTCTCCTTTCAAGGAATCCTCTGTACGAACTACTTCACCCATTGTAGAATTATCCCCCACAAACCACATTCATACTTTAGCTAATTCCTAGAGAAAAAATGTTTTCTTATGTAAAACACTATAAGTAATTGAAGGATTAGCACTTCTTAAATAGAAAAATACATACTAAAAATTATTTTAATCTTGTATTTTCCAAAAAAATTGATATGGTTCAACCTCTTTCACTTACCACTTCTCCCACAAACTGTTCTTCCCAACGCTGTCCACGTACCGCCATTATTCCTTCGTGGCAGTATAAATCACCACCACATTTTCTCCAATAACAACACACCCCCCATACAATAACCCTATTGAAAACCTCTTGCCTTTCATGAACCATCATCACCCCACGAATTGTTCCTCCTATCTGACCTATATACCAAGGTTTGTGATACACATAGCGCTACTATGAAAAATCTATCCTTTTCTGAGATTCCTTCACCATTCCACGTACCACCTCTTGTGGTACACAAAATCTCTTTCATGGTCCGCTTACTGTTCACTCCTATGTATAATTCCATCCTTTTCCAAAAACAAAACTCCTAATTCTGAGGCCCAAAAATATGGTAAACCTCTACCACCATAAAACATTTCTTCAGAGAACACCAACAATACACATTTGCAGTCATCTGGATTTTTCAACAAACATAATAACACACAAAAAACACCAAGAGGACACCTCGAGTGATTTTTTCATAACAATATCACCCTTTGAGTTTATTGAAAATATTTTCATAATTTTATTTCATTGTTAAATCTCCTTCCATATTCAACCATTATTCGCTTCTTGCTGTCATGATAGTGATTAAATATTTACTCAACACAAACTCTAATCCAACATGATCCATGGTTGGAATGAGAAACAATAGTATAATGAATATTTCATCAATGAATCACTTCATTCCATTCCAAAACCGCACATCTACTTTCATCATGATCCACATTTTTCTTGATATGTATAATTTGATCAACCACTTCTAGAATTGTCAGATTTAATACTCCCCATACATCATTAGTGTCTTCAATAGCTTTAACTACCCCTATCTCACTACTTCACCTGTAAAATTCTCCCCAGTTATTCACCATGACATTTTCCTCCCTTTGAATAGCCACAATTTATCCCCATCTGTCAACAAACTTGAAGGCCATTACTTTTAGGTCTACCACAGGGTAGAGAACACATATTTGCACATCAGTGAAAAATACACCACCCATCGGAGAGTGGGGTCCCACATCCACACTTTTTCAAGTGTGGGGTGTTGAATGATCTCCTAGAGCCAGTCGATGTCTTTCAAATGATTCTTTGGGTAAATCCTTTATCATAATGTCTACAACTTGTAGTTCTATAGGCACATATTCCAACTTCAATATAAGGACCCGACCTTTACCATTACATAATCTTGAATTAAATGAATAATTCACAATGAGGATATTTTAAGGTTTAGTGTTTTAGAGAATTAGTCTGTAACTATTACATATCAACTTGAATATTAAAAATTAGACACTTATACTATAATCTATGTTTCATCATGATAAAACTCCTTAAATAAAACAAGAGTTGTTTTCTTGATATAAATCGTCTTGAATACTTCCTTTCACTTACCCTTCTTTATAACCAGTGAAAACCTATCAAAAACATGGGATGAGCATAAAAAGCTCAGTAAGGGTTATAAAATAAGGAAAGGAATCAATAACCCATTAGTAAATATAAATCCATGAAACTATACTTTTTAATCAATACATACCTAATAAAATCATAAGATTTATCAATGGCACACACTAATAATAAATCATAAATCATAAAGGTAACTTACGGAATCCATATAAAACATACATTGGAGCTATCATAGCTACATACAGAGTTACACTTGGAATAACCATCACATTATATTTCCTAAATCTCTTCGAAGAAACATCACATTTACCTCTGTCACGTTACCCAATGCATTAGAGATCTATCTCAGGCTCAACCACCTTAAGTTTATCATCGAACCACCTGTAAACATAAACAATTCCCAATAATCATAACATATTAATAACACAATAATCATGAATAAAGGAAATATAACATTTCCACATTGCAATCACAACATATCATTTCATGATATAGACATAATCAATGCTTTATCAAACCATTTTCATAACCATTTGTAAAATTTATTAAAGTGAATATTAGATCAAAGTGTCTCATACCACATTGAAGATTTTAAATGAATTAAAATTTTAAAAAATTAGTTTCTATATAAATAAATCCTTAAAACCATTTTTAAAACATAGACATTAATGAGAATGATTAGGAAGAATAAATCCATAAAATAATATTTTAGTTAAGGGTTTATTAACCAAATGAGAGATGACTGAATATAAATAATTGTGTAATAACATTTAATCAAAAAAATTTAATATCATGAGAATAAAGGTATTCATGATATAATAATCCAATGGACAGTATATACACCATATAAATGTGAATTTGGGTAGAGCAACAATGATGTCTCAATGGAATGTAAATTTAGACGAAATCCCTAATAAAAACTGTATCCTTAGATTAAGGATAAATCAATTACATAATAATGTGTGACAAATATAAATACACACAATATGATTTTATATTCAGTTTAAATCAATCAGAAAACATTCACACACATTTTTTTAAGACAAAACCAATGACAAGGATATTTAACTCAATGAATGGAAATTGATTTAAAATTACTCTTATCAAGTTCATATCGATGACATGAGAATTTATAAATGGAGTGATTATGTGTATCAAAAGAATATCCTCAAGAAGGGGAGTGTAAATTAAAACATAAATATATAAATATTGATTCCACACATAATCATAGCATTACATAATTAATAATTATAAGATTAACCCAAGGAATGGAAATTTGGTTAAAAGGTTCCCTTTCCGATTTGGTAACTTACAAAACATACAACCTATGAAAGAAGGATCATAAAATGAAGATGTAAATACCCATAAATTTATGTATATTACACAATTAATACAATAATGGGCAGTACATACACCATAAAAAAGGAAATAGTTGCAAATATATCATGAATCTCATGAGAATAAAAAGTGAGATGAAAATCCCTTACCATGATGTAATCAATCAAGTCGTATGACCAAAATTTAATAACCACCAAATGATTCATAGAATAAACTAAATATAATGAGAATAATGATAATATATATAAAATTTTTGTACACAAGACACCACATGCAATAAATAAGTGGTGAACAATGGAAATCTCACTGAATTAAAGTGAGATAAGAAACCCCTTACCTCATATCCGACATGACTTGTTTGTTCATTGTTCTTACTAAATAATATGTTAAAGTTAATTTTTACTTTCGTAAGAAACATTTTTCAAGTTTATTATTATTTTTATATCACTTATTATCATGTTATAAACATTATGCAATCATTTAAGTTAATAATGTTCATTTGGTCGATATTTGGTACTTCAGTCAAAAAAGGACTTCTTATAATTACAAGTTGTCCTTATGTTCAATAGTCCATTATCTCCATAATGATATTCGTGATTTATATATCATATATATCATATATATCCATTATATATATATATATATATATATGTATTTATAATATTACATAACATTTAGTGGTAAGAAACGAAATGCACCATTCATGGAGATGGTAAGTCGTACGTACGCAAGAACGCTACTTCCATTTCTATTTTGTATTTTAATGAATTAAAACATATTTATACATAGGTATATTATAATGAAAGTATAATATAATATATAATATCATTAAATTCATCCTTTATGCATCTCACATATGTCGTTAACGAGTCATATCACTTTGAGGGAGTGGAAGTCTGCACTTCCTCAAATTAAATTATCACGTTTACCCATAATGGAAACCATAAAGGTATTCTATAAAAGAAAAATACAAAAGCATAAATAAAACATAAACATAATATATATAATATATAAATATATTTTCATCTTAATGGCCACCATGAGAGGCAGTATGAGATAATTGAACAATCATCGTTTCGTGAGGCATTTGTTTTCCATCCACATGAACAGTATGTTATTTACCCATTAGATGGGGGTGTGTGTAAGTGTAGTTAAAATCCATCTCAAAATAACATCCTAGTATATTTATGATACTGTTTTTGTTATAAAAAGAAATAATAAAAAGAATTTAGGGGTTTGATAAGTAAAATAAAAGAAATGAATTTAAGAGAAACGGTAACCTTTAATTTGGGTAACTCCCTTTGGTTTGAACCAAAAGGACTTATTCAAGTGACTTCTGCCTAAGGTAAGGATTATAGTAGAAATATAGGTATATTGAGAGATTATTTAGGCAGGGGATGGAAGATCCAAGGGTCTTGAGAGGTGTCAGGAATGAGTTATATGTGAGGGATTTTTATAAGGGAGAGGAGGGGCTTTTGAAAAGTGTGAAAATATTATTTTAATATATAATGATATTCAGTTTCTAAAAGTCCAAAACTAATCAAAGATGAAGATAGGATTACTCATGGTCGAAATAAAATAATCTTATAAGAATCGGACTGGTTTTGGATATTATTTTAATCTTTATAATCTAATTTATTTAAATCATTTATTGATGAGGTAAATACGACATCATTATTGTGTCATAAATAATTTAATTTATTTGATATCTAAAAATTATAAAAAAACTACTATGATTTAGGAAATATTTTTATATTTCCAATGAATATTTATAGTCTAAAATATTACTTATATAACCCCTTGTAAAAATTAATTATCAAAAAGATATTTGTTTATGCCATTTTTTCCTTTACTTTATGTTAATTAAAATAAAGTGTCATTATCACTTCCATGTGGCTCCATGGGGTCCCAAAATCGACCCAAAGATTCTCATGGTCATAAAGGACTCAATAAATAAGGTTAGGGCAGGTGTTAAGGTAATTTTGTATTATTATAATATTCTTTTTAACTTAATTTACCCTATTTACCTTTAACAGCGGTAAATAAAAGTCAAAAGTTACTATTCACCCAAAATTATTTTCATCTTATTGAACCACATTTTACTTACTAATGAAAACCATGTATGTCGAATTTTCAAAATTCCATCCACATAAGTGTTAAAATTTCATTTAAATGAAAATGTCAATTTTTAACTACTACTTAGTGGTTTCACTATTCATCAAAAATTGATGTTTTTCAGAATACTACCAAAAAACAGCCTAAGCTATATTTGATATTCTGAATTCAAATATTATGTCTATTTTTTCAAATTCAAAAAATATAATTTGCAATAATTAATTTAAAATTAAGTCCCTTTATCAATACAAATAGCATGTTTTTAAGAAACAATAACTATCAAATGATTGATACTTGTTTATGTCTGATTTCAAAGTGAAATTAATTCCAATGACAAACATTGGATTAAATGGTAAAAAAATAATATAATTAGACATTAAAACCAATAAAATATATAATCTAACCATATAAATAAATTATATTAAAAGGCACTTTTGAATTAAAATACTGTATTTTTCATTATTCATCAAAAAATGAATTTTATCAGAAAAATAACAAAATTTTACCCAAAGTGAATTTTGATGTCTTGATTCAAAAGAATAATTTTATTTTATCAAATTGAACATATAAAAGTGACTAAAACTTGATTTAAAGATTGTTCTCTATCAAAAGGTGGTAAATCAACCTTTTAAAGTAAATTATTCTTAAAATTAGATTTATTCACATTTTAAGCCTCTAACTTTAATTGGATAAATGTAAAAACATTTAACAAACATGTATAACAATTTTGTAGTTATTTATATTCATTCCAACTAATAAAAAATCCAGTTGTAAACTACCATTGAAAATAATAATAGTATATTATTATTTTTCAGTATGACCTAATGTTGTGTGAAACGTAAGATTTCAAAGAAACTCATTGTTGTGTATCGGGTACACCATCTAACATAGAATCCCCTTTAATGTATAATTAATATTTAGTTTAAAAATATTAATAAATATGAAAATTGTCTTGTTCTTTATTTACCTGGGATTTAATTCCCTCCCCCCTTTGGGGAATTGCGTCCCTGCAATTTTAAAACTGGTCTAGGAATCTTCCTTAAAAGTCCCACATCAGAAAAGAGAGAGTAAAACTATCACTTTAAAATAAGGATAGAGAAGTAAAAAAGGTCACCCGAGAGAAACCATACTTGGATCCCATGAAAACATGGATTTGGAGGAGAAAATATTCCATCAATTTCTGATGGAGAGTGATAAATAAACTTGATTAGGAGAAAGTTAACCACCCGAAAATCACAACCTTATGATGTGTTAAACAGATGTGGATTACCTAGTAGGAAATGTAAAGCTAAAACGTTTTTGTTTTATGTTACTTTTCATAATTTTGAGGAATTCATTTATTACATAGAATAATAACATAAGGAAATATACTTACCTTCAAGTACAGTTTTATCCTTTAATAAGTTTCTACCAAAAAATAATCTTTTCTCCAAACAAAGAGCATTCAAAAAAGACTTTTTCACATCAAAATCACAAGAATAAACTTCTATAGAATCAAATAATCCACAAAAGAAGAACTATATATTTCCCTTGTCTTTATATATCTACTAAAACCAAGAAGTTTAGTATGAGATCATATAATACCCATAAAGGACAATCTTTTACAAAAAGAAAAACTACCCTTAATCTCCAAAAAAATCAAAAAAAACCCAATGTTCATCAAAGACCATTCAATAAACAATTATCCATAATATTATTCAATGTAATCCAAACTAAGATTGAAACCCAAATCTCAAAAGGATTTAATCACATAGTCTTGCAAGATAAATCTTAACATTTATCTCCAAATAACAACAGTTACTCATAAAGTCTCATTTTGAAAAGTAATTAACGTAATCACGTATTCTCTATGATAGGTTAATTATTTCCATAGATAACCGAAAATAAACTTATTATTGATTCATAAAATCATCTAACTAAATATAATTAGTCATACTAACCAGGGGATTTGGGTAGTCCAATGGTAGGTGATAAATACTAGTCGCACTTCGGTTGTGGTTTCGATTCACACAACTTTGTTCGACGCGATGAGTTGTCACACAGTCTGCGTGTTGTCCTTTGATGAAAAATATATAATTTTATAAAATTCCCCAAAAAGAGATAAATTCTTCAAAAATAACCACTACATATTTTAAAGTTTATCTAAAAATATTCAATTTTTCATCCCAAAATGTATTAACCTATAATTGCCTCAAATTCAAAGATCATATAAACCCAAACGGTTCTTTATAACTATATCCAAAAAAGAAAAGATAATTATTCCTTGCATAAAATTTTCATATATCAATCTTCAGGGTTACACATACTATAAAAAGTCTTCTAATGTAATCCCATCATTAATAGAGCCTTAATACTTTTAAGCATTTCACCATCCTAAAATCTACCATAACACCTGAATCCCCTATATGTTGTCTTCTTACTCATTAAACATTCTTCATGATCCATTGACCGTTCCTTTCCAACTTATTCATAAATAAATCTTTACTATATACCAAATCATGAGTCATATGCTAAGATTCAATAATATCAAAACATATCTTAAGAAATAACACATACCCTTCATTGGTCATTTTTAGTTTCTTCATCCTCAATCAAAATGGAATTAGGTATTGGTAAACATATATTTGTATTATCATGGTGATCCCATTCTGTAAACTTCTTTGTATGACATCTATTTGTATAATTAAAATGCACACCACATTTAAAAAATTCAATTGATCCCTCAGAATGAACTTCTTTCCCTTTCCTAGAGTCAACTGGATGCTTCCTTTTTCCATGGATGGTTCTTGCTTTATGACCATCACTTCTACATCTACATCATCTTCCTGTCCCTTTGAAACATGTTTCTATGTGTTTCTTTTCACATTAATGACACATAGGTTTTTTAATATACTTACCTTTTTTATTATTACCTGAACATCCATGTGGATATGTTTCTCGCATATACGATGCCTAATAAAAATCACAAAGGTTCAGGTGGTCAGTCACAACTCCAGATAGTTGGCTAAGAATAACCATAAGAGTTCTCATTGTAGCTCCCATTTCATTCAATTCCTGATTCAAAAAACTATCACAGTTTTCTTCACATCCATTGTTACTTTGATGCCTGCTAGATCCGGCCATTTTTTAAAACCAAAAAGGTAAGTGTGAGTATATGAATAAAATCATCATATAATATTTTATAAAGAGGGTAAAAACTAAGATATACTTTTTCATGTTATCTTAAACTAATTCACTTTATCTAAAAATCCATGAATCTTTCCAATATACTAACCATTATGGTAATGTCACTTATTCTTAAAGAAAACCCTATCCTCGAAACTTATCTAAACTGACCTTTGATATCAACTATAAGGACCCAGCCTTAAACATTACATAATAATGAATTAAATGAATAATTTAAATTGAGGATATTTTTAGGTTTAGTGTTGTGGAGAACTAGGCCATAAATATTACATAACAACTTGAATATTACAAAGTAGACACTTCTTCAAAAGGTGATTTTTCCTAAAAATAAAACTCCTTAAATAAAACAAGAGTTCTTTTCTTGATATAAATCATCTTGAATACTTCCTTTATATTACCCTTATTTATAACCTGTGAAAACATTTCAAAAACATGGGACGAGCATAAAAAGCTCAGAAAATGTTATAAAATAAGGAAAGGAAACATTAACCCATCAGTAAATACAAATCAATGGAACCATACTTTTCAATCATAACATACCTTAATAAATCATAAGATTTATGAATGACACACACAAATCATAAATCATAAATGATAAAGGAAACTTATGGTATCCATATAAAACATACATTTTAGTTATCACAACTGTGTAGGGAGGTACACATGGAATACCCATCATAGTGTATTCCCTCAATCTCTTAGGAGAAACATCATGTTTACCTTCATCAAGTTACCCAATGCATTGGAGAGCTATCCCGGGCTCACCCGACCTAGGTTTATCATGGAACCACCCATATACGTAAATAATGCCCAATAATCATAACATTATCATAACATATAAATCTAGAATAAAGGAAATAAAACATTTCCACATTGGAATCACAACATATAATTTCAAGATATAGATATAATCAATGCATTATCAAACCATTTAAAAAATTTAATAAATAGATTGTTGAATAAAAGTGTCCATACCAATTTGAATATTTTAAAGGAATTAACATTTTAAAACATTAATGTCCATATAAAGAAATCATTAAAACCATTTTGAAAACATGGACATTAATGATAATGATTTAGAAGAATAAATCCTTAAACAATATTTTAGTTAATTAGTTATTAACCAAATGAGAAATTATTGAATACCAATAATTTAGGAATTAAATTTAATCAAAAAATTATAATATCATGAGAATAAAGGTATTCATGATATAATATTCTAACGGACATTGTATACAATCTATAAAAGTTAATTGGTGCATATCAACATTGAAGTCTCAATGAAATGTAAATTGAGACGAAATCCCTTATAAAAATGTATATTTAGATTAAGGATAACTAAATTACATAATAATGTGTGACCAATATAAACACACTCAATATGATTGGATATTAAGTGTAATTCAATCATAGAATGTTCACACACATTATATTTAATACAAAACCAATGACTTTGATGTTTAACTCAATTAATGTAAATTGAGTTAAAATTACTCTTATGAAGTTCATATCGATGACTTGATAATTTATCAATGGAGTGATTATCTGTAACATCCCAAGTAACTAATGAATAATATATATTTTTATCCATGTCTATTAACGATTAAGATAGTGTTTTAGAGGCTTAAAATGAAAATAAATACAATCTTATGCATGGAATAAACTAATATTCTTAAAAGATTGTTTTAGTGCCTTATGATGGAAAACCCTTTTTAAATATATCTTTTGACAATTTTATAAACTATGTTTGCCAAAATAAACTTATTCGTTATGATTGGGATATCAAAATTTACTTTGTGTGAATTTTTGGTATTTTTCTGACAATGTTCATTTTTTAATGAATAGTGAAAAATACGGCATTTTACATCAAAACTGCTTTTTAATCTAATTTATTTATATGATTATATTATCTTTTTAATTGGTCTTAATGTGTAATATGAATATATTTTTACCATTTAATCCAATGGTGGTCATTGGAATCAATTTCACTTTGAAATTGGACTTAAATTGGTGTCAATCTTTTGATACTTATTGATTCATAAAAACACGCTATTTGCTCTGACAGCGGGAATTAATTATTAAATTAATTAGTGTGACTTATATGTTTTTAATTTTATAAAATAGACTTCATTTTTGAATTCAGAATATCAAATATAGCTTAGGGTGAATTTTTGGTAATTTTCTGAAAAACATCAATTTTTGATGAATAGTGAAACCACTAAGTGGTACTTATAAAAACTGATTTTCCGTTTAAATGAAATTTTACCATCATTGTGTTTTTAATTTAAAAAAATCAGACATACATGGTTTTCATTAATAAGTGAATGTGGTTCAATGAGATTAAAATAATTTTTTGGTGAATAGTAACTTATTATGTTTTTAATCGCGATTAGTGGTAATTAGTGTAGTTTAAGGTAAAAATAATGCTTTAATAAAGTGAGATAAGCTTGACACATGTCCTACCCTCATTGGTTGTGTCATGGCCGACCAAGACAAGCCATGGGTCAACTTGGGGACCCCATGAATCCACTTTGGTTGGAAAATGACATAAATACCTTTTATTTAATGTTAATGTAAAAAATGGCACAAACATGATATGTTTTACTAAAACAATTTTTAAATGGGGTTATACAAGTCAGAGTTTTGATTATAAATAGTCATTGGAAAGATAAAACGATTTCCTACATCATAGTATTTTTTTTATAATTTTTAGACATTAAATAAATTAAATTATTTATGACATAATAATCATGCAGCGATGACATCATTATTTGACGATTTAAATAAAATGGAAAGATAATGTAAAATCTATGAACTACACAAGTCCAAAACTTATTGGATGGGTGGATTTCGAACCCTTATTACCTTATACACTAATTATATCAATGTGGGACCTTTTAAAACCGAAACACAGTTTCAAAAAATGTAATATTTCTTTACATTCCAAAAGTGCCCCTCCTCTCCTCTTATAAAATGCCACCACCTCTACCACCTTACACACACTACTCAAGCCTTTGGCTCGGCCAAACCCTACCCATTTACTATCTCCACATCCCTCTCCTCATCATAGAGGATTCCCTTTGGGCAGAATCCTTTCAAGGGAAGCCTTTAGGCTCAAATCAAAAGGAGTTACACTTTTAAAGGTAATTCTTTCTCTCATGTTCATTTGTTTTATTTTGCTTCTCCAACCCCCTAAACTCTTTTTGTTTACTTATTTTGTAAAAAAACTAGTACCTTAAATATACTAGGATTTTGTTATAATATTTATTTGAGCTACACTCTCACACAACTACATCAAATGTTTAAAGAACATACGGTTTCCGTGGATGGCGAAATTCTGCCTCCCGAAACGATGATTGTTCAATACTCATTTAACACCTTCAAAGGTGTCCATTATGATGTCACTATTTTTATATATGATATATAATATGTGTATGTTTTCCTTAATCTTCTGTTTTTTTCAGTTTGGGCATACCTTTATGGTTCCCATTATGGGTAAACACGATATCTTCATTTTATGAAGTGCGGACTACCGCCTCCTGAAAGTGATTTGATTCGTTAATACCATATGTGGGATGTGTAAAGGATAAAGTTAATGATATTATATATGTTATTATACTGGAATTATAATATACTCTTATATCATTATGATTCCCTTCCAGAAAATACGAAATAGAAATGGAAGTAGCGTTCATGCGTACGTACGGCTTATCGTCTCCATGAACAGTGCATTTCATTTTTTACCTCTAAATGTGATGTAATATTATAAATACATGTATATGATGAATATATATGATATATATGTTATCCAAATAATTAATATCATTCTGGATATAACGAACCATTGACCAAATTAACAACATGTAAGTGTAAGAAGTCTATTTTTGACTTAAGAACCAAATACTGACAAAATGAACATTATTAACTTAAATGATTACATGATGTTCATAACATGGTATAAAAGGAATAATGAACTTGAAAAAGGTTCATAAGCAAGTAGAGATTAACTCAAGTTTATTATTCAGGAGATTAAAGAACGGTCGGGTCAAGTCGGATACGAGGTATGGGACTTCGTCTCAATCTCCTTTCATTGAGGCATATTTTATCTTATACACAACTTTCCTTTATATGGTGTATAAACCCATTTGACTTTTACGTTTATTAAAAAGGAATCTTTTTTATACGAAGAGTTTACTAAATGACAAAAGGGAATGTTTTTGTCGTACGTATGCGGCGACAACGACTTCTCCGCCATCGTGACCGTTATTTGAGTTCCGGCTTCCTCTAAAAGACATACTTTCTTTTTAAAAGAAAAATAAATACCATGTTTTACTTTTCTTTCATCTTGGTATTGAAAATGGTTTTCACAATGTTTTTTGTGTTGTATTGATATCTTGTGATTGAAATGTGGAAATTTTATGTTTCCTTTATGCATGTTTTATGTGATACGATTATGTTATGGTTCTTGGGCATTATTATGAAGACGGGTGGTTCCGTGATAAACTAAGGGCGGGTGAGCCCGATATAGCTTTCCAATGCATTGGGTAACGTGAAGGAGTGAAATGTTAAGGTTTCTCCGAAGAGATTTTAGGGAATATACTATGATGGGTATTCTAAACGTAACCAAGAGGGTTACTCCCTACGTAAGAATGTTATGAATGCCTCAAGTTACCTTTATGTCTTATGATTTCTATGATTTATTCATGGTTTTATGAGGCATGTTAAAGTGCTTATGTTCTATGGGTGAATTATGAGTTTATTCTTATATATATATATATGAACTCATGTTTCCTTTCCATGTTTTTATAACCCATACTGAGCATTTTATGCTCATCCCAAGTTTTTTTGAAATGTTTTCACAGGTCAAGGGAAAGGTACATGATATGATGATAGTGTCAAGGAAGTGTCAAGAATGAATGCAAGTTTTATTTTAAATATGTTCCCATTGATGGGAATGAAGAATACTATCTTTATGTAACCACTTTGTTTATATGTGGAATGTAATGCAATTTTTATGATCTAATTCTCTAAAAATCTAAACCTGAATAGATCCTCAATGTGTAATCTTGTAATAACTCAAGATTAAGTATGGTTTAAGGCTGGGGCCTTATAGTTGGTATCAGAGGTCGGTTTAGATAACTTTAGGTGTAAGAATTCTATTAAATGATTATCCAAAAATATTTTTTTTATGGTCAAATTGAAGTGATATAGCATTTAAATATTACCATGTTTCTTCGCCTAAGATATTTCTGTGTTCAGAATGGTTTTTCATAGAGGAAACAGAACCGATTTTCTGGGAAGGCATACAGAGGCAAATGACCTTCCAAATCACCATACTAAGATGGTCAGAATCAAAATTGAGCAGTTTACTTCAGTGATGGCTCAGTTGAATCAGGTGATAAGTTTGTGGTTGTTTTCATCGATGATATTTTGGTGTTTTCTAAAAGTAAAGAGGAGCATGAAAGTCATTTAAGGGTTGTTTTGAAAACCTTAAAAGAAAATAAATTGTATGGGAAATTCAGCAAGTGTGAGTTTTGGTTGCAACAAATTTCTTTCCTTGGTCACATTGTTTCTAAAGATGGAATAACTGTTGATCCTGCAAAAACAAAAGTTGTGGAAGAATATCCAAGACCCACAAATGTAACCGAGATTCATAGCTTCGTTGGTTTGGAAGGCTATTACCAAAGGTTTGTTAGAAATTTTTCACGGTTATCTAGTCCAATGACTATGATAACTCGGAAGGGTGTTAAGTTTATCTGGACAAAAGAATGTGATGATTGTTTTCAAGAATTCAAAAGAAGATTAGTGAATGCTCCAATTTTGGCACTACCTTCCAGGAATGGTGAGTTTGTTATATACAGTGATGCTTCATTGAAAGGAGTTGCTTGTGTCCTAATGAAGAATGATCAGGTAATTGCTTATGCTTCACGACAGTTGAAAACTCATGAGGTAAATTACCCTACACATGATTTGGAATTAGCTGCTGTTGTTTTTGCTTTAAAATTTTGGATGCATCATTTGTATGGATAAAGTGTGAAATATATACCGATCACAAAAGTTTAAAGTATATATTCACTCAAAAAGAGTTAAACATGAGACAGAGGAGATGGCTAGAATTAATCAAGGATTATGATTTTATGATTCATTACCATCCGGGAAAAGCAAATAAAGTGGCTGATGCTTTGAGTCGAAAAAGTAATGCTTCATTAACAATGTTGCGTTTGGAACGTGATCCTTGGGTTAAGGATTTGATGAACTTTGGCATAGAAGTTGTTGGTGCAGGAAGTCCTTCTATTTTGTTTCAGGTATCAGTGAGATCATCTCTATCAGATAGAATCAAGCAAGCACATAAGCAAGACAGTGAGTTGCAGAAAAAGGTAGAGCTGGTTCAGAAAGGTAAGTTTCCTAAATTCAACATTGATAATGATTGTGTTTTGAGATTTGGGAAGAGATTGTTTGTGCCTTGTGATTCACAGTTGAAGAGAGAGTTGTTATGTGAAGCTCATAGTTCTCCGTTTTCAGTTCATCCGGGCAGTAGTAAGGTGTATAGAGATCTACGAGAGTATTACTGGTGGGATGGAATGAAAAGAGATATTGCTGATTTTACTGTGAAGTGTTTGACTTGTCAGCAGGTTAAAGCAGAGCGGCAGTTACCAAAAGGGATGCTTCAGCCTTTACCAGTGCCAGAGTGGAAATGGGAGAATATATCCATGGACTTTGTTGTTGGATTACCGAAGACATCTTGAGGTAATAATGCAATCCGGGTTATTGTTGATCGCTTGACCAAGTCTGCTCATTTCCTTGCTATACGAGATACTTTTTCCCTAGATCAACTTTCCCGTTTGTATCTTAAAGAGATAGTCAGGTTACATGGAGTTCCTCTCTCCATTGTATCGGATCGTGATCCTAGGTTTACTTCTAACTTTTGGAAAGGCCTTCAGAAGTCGTTGGGTACTGAATTAAATTTTAGTACAGCTTTTCATCCTCAATCAGATGGGTAGTCAGAACGAACAATTCATACATTGGAGGATATGATACGATCTTGTTCTATGGATTATCAGGGAAGTTGGGACCAACATATTTCTTTGGTTGAATTTTCATATAATAACAGTTTTCATTCCAGTATACAGATGGCACCATTTCAGGCATTATATGGGAAGCGGTGTCAAACTCTAGCTTTCTGGGATGAAGTGGGTGAAAGGAAGTCGATGAGACCAGAATTGGTAGAAGAGATGGCAGAAAAAGTTCAGCTGATTCAAAAACACATGAGAACAGCTCAGAGCAGGCAGAAGAGTTATGCGGATAACCGGAGGAAGGATCTATCCTTTCAGGTAGGTGATCATGTTTTTCTCAAAGTATCACCATGGAAAAGTGTGATGCGATTTGGTAAGAAAGGAAATCTGAGTCCAAGGTTTATTGGACCATACAAAATTCTGGAGAAAGTTAGATCAGTTGCTTACCGAGTGGCTTTACCTCTGAGTTTATCTCAGGTACACAATGTTTTTCACATTTTGATGTTGAGAAAGTATATGCCAGATCCATATCATGTTTTGAGTCCAGAGGTAGTTCAGATGGAAGAGAACCTATCTTATGAGGAACAACCGGTCCAGATTCTTGACCACAGTGAGCAAGTGTTACAGAATAAGGTGATTCACCAGGTAAAAGTTTTGTGGAAAAACCACATGATTGAAGAGGCAACATGGGAATCTGAAAATACAATGAGGGATAAGTACCCCCATTTATATGATAAGTAAATAAATTGCGGGGACACAATTTTCTAAAGGGGGTAAGGATGTAACATCCCAAGTAAGTAATGAATAATATATATTTTTATCCATGTCTATTAATGATTAAGATAGTGTCTTAGAGGCTTAAAATGAAAATAAATACAATCTTATGCATGGAATAAACTAATATTCTTAAAAGATTGTTTTACTGCCTTATGATAGAAACCCCTTTTTAAATCTATCTTTTGACAATTTTATAAACTATGTTTTCCAAAATAAACTTATTCTTTATGATTGGGATATCAAAATTTACTTTGTGTGAATTTTTGGTATTTTTCTGACAATTTTCATTTTTTAATGAATAGTGAAAAATACTGCATTTTACATCAAAACTGCTTTTTAATCTAATTTATTTATATGATTAGATTATCTTTTGAATTGGTCTTAATGTTTAATATGAATATATTTTTACCATTTAATCCAACGGTGGTCATTGGAATCAATTTCACTTTTAAATTGGACTTAAATTGGTGTCAATCTTTTGATACTTATTGTTTCATAAAAACACGCTATTTGCTCTGACAGCGGGAATTAATTATTAAATTAATTAATGTGGCTTATATGTTTTGAATTTTTTAAAATAGACTTTATTTTTGAATTCGGAATATCAAATATAGCTTAGGGTGAATTTTTGGTAATTTTCTGAAAAACTTCAATTTTTGATGAATAGTGAAACCACTAAGTGGTACCTATAAAAACTGATTTTCCGTTTAAATGAAATTTTGCCATCATTGTGTTTTGAATTTAAAAAAATCCGACATACATGGTTGTCATTAAGAAGTAAAATGTCGTTCAATGAGATTAAAATAATTTTTGGGTGAATAGTAACTTATTAAGTTTTTAATGGCGATTAGTGGTAATTAGTGTAGTTTAAGGTAAAAATAATGCTTTAATAAAGTGAGATAAGCTTTACACATGTCCTACCCTCATTTGTTGTGTCATGGACGACCAAGACAAGCCATTGGTCAACTTGGGGACCCCATGGAGCCACATTGGTTGGAAAATGACACAAATATCTTTTATTTAATGTTAATGTAAAAAATGGCACAAACATGATATGTTTTACTAAAACAATTTTTAAATGGGGTTATACAAGTCAGATTTTTGATTTTAAATAGTCATTAAAAATATAAAACGATTTCATACATCATAGTATTTTGTTTTTAATTTGTATACATTAAATAAATGAAATTATCTATGACATAATAATGATGCAGCGATGACATCATTATTTGATGATTTAAATAAAATGGAAAGATAATATAAAATCTATGAACTAAACATGTCCAAAACTTATTGGATGGGTGGATTGCGAACCCTTATCACCTTATAAACGAATGATATCAATTTGGGACCTTTTAAAACCGAAACACATTTTCAAATAAAGTAATATTTCTTTACTTTCCAAAAGTGCCCCTCCTCTCCTCTTATAAAAGGCCCCCACCTCTACCACCTTACACACACTCCTCAAGCCTTTGGATCGGCCAACCCCTGCCCATTTACTCTCTCCAAATCCCTCTCCTCATCCTAGAGGATTCCCTTTGGTCATAATCCTTTCAAAGGAAGCCTTTAGGCTCAAATCAAAAGGAGTTACACTTTTAAAGGTAATTCTTTCTCTCATGTTCATTTGTTTTATTTTGCTTCTCCAACCCCCTAAACTCTTTTTATTTACTTCTTTTGTAACAACACCAGTATCTCCAATATACTAGGATGTTGTTATATTATTTATTTGAGCTACACTCTCACACAACTACATCAAATGGTTAAAGAACATAATGTTTCCGTGGATGGCGAAATTCTGCCTCCCGGAACGATGATTGTTCAATACTCATTTAACACCATCAAAGGTGGCCATTATGATGTCACTATTTTTATATATGATATATAATATTTGTATTTTTCCTTAATCTTCTGTTTTTTTTCATTTTGGGCATACCTTTATGGTTCCCATTATGGGTAAACACGATATCTTTATTTTAGGAAGTGCGGACTACCGCCCCCTGAAAGTGATTTGATTCGTTAATACCATATGTGGGATGTGTAAAGGATAAAGTTAATGATATTATATATGTTATTATACTGGAATTATAATATACTCTTATATCATTATGATTCCATTCTAGAAAATACGAAATAGAAATGGAAGTAGCGTTCATGCGTACGTACGGCTTACCGTCTCCATGAACGGTGCATTTCATTTCTTACCTCTGAATGTGATGTAATATTTTAAATACATGTATATGATGAATATATATGATATATATGTTATCCAAATAATTAATATCATTCTGGATATAACGAACCTTTGACCAAATTAACAACATGTAAGTGTAAGAAGTCTATTTTTGACTTAAGAACCAAATACCGACAAAATGAACATTATTAACTTAAATGATTACATGATGTTCATAACATGGTATAAAAGGAATAATGAACTTGAAAAGGTTCATAAGCAAGTATAGATTAACTCAAGTTTATTATTCAGGAGATTAAAGAACGGTCGGGTCAAGTCGGATACGAGGTATGGGACTTCGTCTCAATCTCCTTTCATTGAGGCATATTTTATCTTATACACAACTTTCTTTTATACGGTGTATAAACCCCTTTGACTTTTACGTTTATTCAAAAGGAATCTTTTTTATACGAAGCGTTTACTAAATGAAAAAAGGGAATTTTTTTGTCGTACGTATGCGGCGACAACGACTTCTCCGCCGTCGTGACCGATATTTGAGTTTTGGCTTCCTCTACAAGACATACTTTCTTTTTAAAAGAAAAATAAATACCATGTTTTACTTTTCTTTTATTTTGGTATTGAAAATGGTTTTCACAATGTTTTTTGTGTTGTATTGATATCTTGTTATTGAAATGTGGAAATGTTATGTTTCCTTTATGCATGTTTTACGTGATACGATTATGTTATGGTTCTTGGGCATTATTATGAAGAAAGGTGGTTTCGTGATATACTAAGGGCGGGTGAGCCCGATATAGCTCTCCAATGCATTGGCTAAAGCGAAGGAGTGAAAGGTTAAGGTTTCTCCAAATAGATTTTAGGGAATATACTGTGATGGGTATTCCAAATGTAACCAAGAGGGTTACTCCCTACGTAAGAATGTTATGAATGCCTCAAGTTACCTTTATGTCTTATGATTTCAATGATTTATTCATGGTTTTATGAGGTATGTTAAAGTGCCTATGTTTTATTGGTGAAGTATGATTTCATTCTTATATATATATGAACTCATGTTTCCTTTCCATGTTTTTATAACCCATACTGAGCTTTTTATGCTCATCCCATGTTTTTTTGAAATGTTTTCACAAGTCAAGGGAAAGGTACATGATATGATGATAGTGTCAAGGAAGTGTCAATAATGAATCCATGTTTTATTTTAAATATGTTCCCATTGATGGGAATGAAGAATACTATCTTTATGTAACCACTTTGTTTATATGTGGAATGTAATGCAAGTTTTATGATCTAATTCTCTAAAACTCTAAACCTGAAAAGATCCCCAATGTGTAATCTTGTAATAACTCAAGATTAAGTAAGGTTTAAGGCTGAGGACTTATATTATCTGTATATAAAGTATATCCGCACAAAGGGGAGTGTGAGTTAAAACATAAATAAATTAGTATTTATTCCACACATAATCATCGCATTACATAATTAATAATTATAAGATTAACCCAAGGAATGGAAATTGGGTTAAAAGGCTCCCTTACCGATTTGGATTCTTATGAAACATACAACCTATGAAAGAATGATCAATAAAGTATGATTTAAATACCTATAAATTGATTTATATTACACAATTAATAAAATCATGGGAACTACATACACCACACAAAAGTAAATAGTGGAAAATATAGCATGAATCTCATGGGAATAAAAAGTGAGACGAAAATCCCTTAACACGTTGTAATCAATCGAGTCGTATGACCAAATATTAATAAAAACCAAATGATTCACAGAATAACATGAATATAAAGATAATAATGATAATATATATCAAATGTAAATACAATATACACCACATGAAATAAATAAGTAGCGAATAATGGAAATCTCATGGAATTAAAGTGAGATAAGAAATCTCTTACCTCGTGTCCGACATGACTTTTTTGTTCTTTGATATTCTTGAATAATAAACTAAAGATAACTTCTACATGATTAAGAAACTTTTATCAAGTTTATTATTCTTTTTATATCACTTATTACCATGTTATAAACATTATTTAATCACTTAAGTTGACAATGGTTGTTTGGTCGATATTTGGTACTTCAGTCAAAAATGGACATCTTATATTTACAAGTTGTCCTTGTGGTCAATTGTCCATTATATCTAGATTTATATTCATGATTTAAATATCTTATATATGATATATATTCAGTATATATATATATATATTTATAATATAACATAACATTTAGAGGTAAGAAATGAAATGCACCGATCATGGAGACGATAAGTTGTATGTGCGCATGAACGCTACTTTCATTTCAATTTCGTATTTTAATGGAATTAAAACTTAATGATACATATTTATAATATAATTACAGTATAATATCATATATAATATCATTAAATCCATACTTTATACATCCCAAATATGTCATTAACGAGTCGCATCACTTTGAGGGGGCGGTAGTCCGCACTTCCTCAAATAAAATTATCACGTTTACCCATAATGGGAACTATAAAGGTATGCTATTAAAGAAAAATACAGAAACATAAAGAAAACATAAAAATAATATATATATATATATAATATATAAATATAATGTCATCTTAATTTCCACTATGAGAGGCGGTATGAGATAATTGAATAATCGTTATTTCGTGAGGCGTTGTTTGTCATCCACAGAAGCACTATGTTCTTTACCCATTAGATGGAGGTGTGTGTAACTATAGTTCTAATAATTCTCATAAAAAAATTATAGTATATTTAGGATACTGTTTTTGTTATAAATGAAAATAATATAAAGAGTTTAGGGGTTGGAGAGGTAAAATAAAATATATGAATTTAAGAGAAACTGTTACATTTAATTTGGGTAACTCCCTTTGGTTCGAACCAAAAGAACTTCTTGAAGTGCCTTATACCTAAGGTAAGGATTCTAGGAGGAAGATAGGGATATTGATAGATTATTTGTGAATGGTTTGGATGATCCATGGGGCTTTAGAGGTGTAAGTAATGAGTTAGAATTGAGGGATTTTTATAAGGGAGAGGAGGGGTTCTTTAAGAAAGTGTGAAAATATTATTTTATTATATAATGATATTCAGTTTCTAAAGGTACAAAACTAATTAAAGTTAAAGATAAGATGACTCATGGTTGAAATAAAATCATCCAATAATATTATATAGGTTTTGGATATTATTTTAATCTTTATAATATTTTTTATTTTAATCATTTATTAATGAGGTAAATACTAAATCATTATTGTGTCATAAATAATTAAATTTATTTGATATCTAAAAGTTATAAACAAATACGATGGTTTATTAAAACTTTTCAGTTTTAAAATGAATACTTATAGTCAAAAATATGACTTATATAGCCCCTTTTAAAAATTAATTTACAAAAAGATATTTGTTTATGCCTTTTTTTACTTTACTTTAAGTTAATTAAAATAAAGTGTCATTATCACTTCCAAGTAGATCTATTAGGTCCCAAAATGGACCTAAATATTATCATGGTCATAAATGAATCAACCAATAATGTTAGGAAATTTCTTAAGGTAATTTTGAATTACAATAATATTCTTTTTACCTTAAATTGCACTATTTACCTTTAACCACGGTAAATAAAAGTCAAAAGTTACTATTCATCAAAAATTAATTTCATCTTATTGAACCACATTTTACTTATTAATAATAACCATGTTTTTCATATTTTTTAAATTAAATCCAGAGAAGCGGTGAAATTTCATTTGAATGAAAATGTCTGTTTTTAACTACTACTTAGTGGTTTCACTATTCATCAAAAATTGATGTTTTTCAGAAAACTACCAAAACGTTAGCCTACGATATATTTGATATTACGAATTCAAAAATGATGTATATTTTTTAAAATTAGAAACAAATAATTTCCACTAATTAATTTAAAATAAATTCTCTTTATCAAAACAAATAGCGTGTTTTTAAGATACAATAACTATCAAAAGATTGATACTTGTTTATGTCCAATTTCAAAGTGAAATTAATTCAAATGACCAACATTGGAATAAATGGTAAAAACATAATATAATTACACTTTAAAACCAATTAAAAAGATAATTTAACCATATAAATAAATTATATTAATAGGGACTTTTGATTTAAAATACAGTATTTTTCACTATTCATCAAAAAATGAATTTTATCATAAAAATGCCAAAAATTTACCGAAAGTAAATTTTGATGTCCGGATTCTAAAGAAGAATTTTATTTTTTCAAATATAACATATAAAAGTAACTAAGACATGATTTAAAGAGGGTTCACCATCTAAAGGAGGTAAATCAACCTTTTAAAGTAAATTATTCTTAAATTTAGATTTATTCACATTTTAAGCCTCCAACATTATTTAGATAAATGTAAAAACATCTAACAAACATGTATACTAATTTTGTAGTTAGATTTGTTCATTCCAACCAATAAAATGTCTAATCATTAACTACCATGGAAAATAATAATATTATATTTTTATTTTTTAGCATTACCCAACGTTGTGTGAAAAGTAAGATTTCAAAGAAACCCATTATTTTGTATGGGGTACGCCATAAAACATAACATCCCCTTTAAATTAGAATTAATATTTTTTTCACAAATATTAATAAATATTAAAAATGTCATGTTCTTTATTTAACTGTGATGTTACATCCTTCCCCCTTTTGGGAATTGTGTCCCAGCAATTTTTAAACTGGGTTTGGAAACATCATTAAAAGTCCCATATTAGAAAAGAGACTGTAAAAGTATCACTTTAAAAGAAAGAAAGAGAAGTACAAAGGTCACCCGAGATAACCCATACTTGGAGGAGAAAATAAACCATCAATTTATGATGTAGAATGATAAAAACATGATTAGAAGAAAGTTAACCACCAGAAAATCACAAACTTACGATGTGTTAAATTGAATTTGATTATCCAGTAGAAAACATAAACTAACAACATTTTTGTTTTACGTTCCTCTTCATAATTTTTAGGAATTAATTTACTACATAGAATAAGAACATAAGGAAATATACTTACCTTCAAGTATAGTTTCATCCTTTAATAAGTTTCTACAAAAAACTAACCATTTCTCGAAACAATGAGAATTCAAAAAGACATTGTCACATCAAAAGCACAAGAATCATCTTCGATAGAATAAAATAATCCAAAAAATAGGAACTATATATTTCCCTTGTCTATAGACATGAACTAATACCAAAAAGGCAAGTATGAGTTCAGATAATACCCAAAAAGGAAAATCTTTTACAAAAATAAAAACTACTCTTAATCTCCAAAATTTGTCAAACAAAACCCAATGTTCAACAAATACCATTCAATAAAAAACTATCCATAAATTTATTCAAAGTAATCCAAACTAATATTGAAACCCAAATCTTTGAAGGATTTAATAACATAGTCTTCCAAGATAAATATTAACATTTATCTCCAAATAACATTAGTTACTCTTAAAGTATCATTTTGAAAAGTAATTAACCTAATCACATATTCTCCATGATAGGTTAATTATTTCCATAGATAACACAAAATAAACTTATTATTGATTTATAAAATCATCTAACAAAAAATAATTAGTCATACTAACCAGGGACTTCATGTAGTCCAGGGGTAGTCGATAAATCCCAGTCAAATTTGGTTGTGGGTTCGATTCTCATTGTTATGTCCAACACGATGGGTTGTCACGTGGTATGTGTGTTGTCCTTTTTCAAAAACTATACAATTTTATAACATTCCCAAAAAATATATAAATTCATCAAAAATAACCATATCATATTTAAAAGGTTATCTAATAACTTTTATTTTGCATCACAAAATGTATTAACCTGTAATTGCCTCAAATTCAAGGATCATATAAACCCAAATGGTTCTTTATAACTATATCCACAAAATAAAATAAAATTATTCCTTGAATAAAATTTTCATATATCAAACTTCAGGGTTACACATACAATAAAAAGAATTCTAATGTAATCCAATCATCAATAGATCCTTAATACTTTTAAGCATTTCACTATCCTAAAATCTACCATAACACCTGAATCCCATATATGTTGACTTATTACTCATTCAACATTCTTCATGATCCATTAACCATTAATTTCCAAATTATTTGGAAATACTTCTTTCTTATATATAAAATCATGAGTCACATCCTAAGATTCAATAATATCAAAAAATATGTAAAGAAATAATCCATACCATTCATTGGTCATTGTCAGTTTCTTTATCCTAAATTAGAATGGAATTAGGTATTGGTAAACATATATTTTTTTTATACCAGTGATCCCATTGTGGACACTTCTTTGTATGACATCTATTTCTATAATGACCATGCACAACACATTTAAAACATTCAATTGATACCTCAGAAAGAACTTTTTTCCCTTTCCTAGAGTCAACTGGATGCTTTCTTTTTCAATGGTAGGTTCTTGCTTTATTACCTTCACTACCACTTCGATAACATCTTCCTGTCCCTTTGAATCATTTTTCTATGTGTTTCATTCCACATTCTTGACACATAGGTTTTTGAATATACATACCTTTATGACTATTACCTTAACATCCATGGGGATTTGTTTCTCGCATATACAATGCCTTATAAAAATCACCATGGTTTAAGTGGTCAATCATGACTCTAGATAGTTGGTTGAGAATAACCATAAGAGTTATCATTGAATCTCTTATTTCTTTTAATTTCTCATTCAAAAAACCATCAAAGTTTTCTTCACATCCATTGTTACTTTGATGCCTACTAGATCTAGCCATTTTCTAAAACCAAAAAGGTAACTGTGAGTATATCAATAAAATCATCATATAATATCTTATACGAAGGTTAAATACTAAGATATACTTATTCATGTTATCTTAAACTCATTAATTTTATCTAAAAAATCCCTGACTCTTTACAATATGCTAACCATTATGGTAATTTCACTTATGCTTAAATAAAACCCTAACCTCTAAAGTTATCTAAACCGACCTTTGATACCAACTATAAGCACCCACCCTTAAACATTACATAATATTGAATGAAATGAATAATTCACATTTAGGATCTCTTCAGGTTTAGATTTTTAGAGAATTAGGCTATAAATATTATATATCAACGTGAATATTACAAAGTAGACCATTCAACTATAACCGATTTTTCACAACAATAAACCTACTTAAATAGAACAAGAGTTATTTTCTTGATATAAATTATCTTGAATAATTCCTTTCTCTTGACCTTTTTTATAACTTGTGAAAACATTTCAAAAAATTGGGATTAACATAAAAATCTCAGTAATGGTAATTAAATAAGGGAATGAAAGATTAACCCATCGGTAAATACAAATCAATGGAACCATACTTTTCAATCATTACATACCTTAAGAAATCATAAGACTTATGAATGACACATAGAAATAATAAATCATAAATCATAAAGGAAACATATGGAATCCATATAAAACTTACATTTTAGCTATCACAACTGATTAGGGAATTATACTTGGAATACCCATCATATTATATTACCTAAATCTCTTAGGAGAAACATCATGTGTACCTCCGTCACATTACCCAATGCATTGGAGATCTATCTCGGGCTCACCCACCCTAGGTTTATCATGGAACCACCCATATACGTAAACAATGCTCGTTAAACATAACATATTCATTACACATAAATCAAGAATAAAGTAAATATAACATTTCCACATTTCAATCACATCATATCATTTCAAGATATAGACATAATCAATGCTTTATCAAACCATTTTCAAAACCATTTAAAAAATTTAATAAAGATATTTTTTAATCAAAGAGCCTCATACCACTTTGAAAATTTTAAAGGAATTAAAATTTTAAAACATTAATTTCCATATAAAGAAATCCTTAAAACCATATTGAAAACATGGACATTAATGAGAATGATTTAGAAGAATAAATCTGTAAAACAATATTTTAGTTAAGGAGTTATTAACCAAATGAGAGATGCTTGAATACAAAAAAATTAAGGAATAACATTTAATAAAAACGTTATAATATCATGAGAATAAAGTTATTCATGATATTATATGCCAAAGGACAATATATACACCATATAAAAGTGAATTGGTGCATAGAAACAATGAAGTCTCAATGGAATGTAAATTCAGACGAAATCCATTATAAAAATTGTATCATTAGATTAAGGAAAAATCAATTAAATATTAATGTGTGAACAATATAAATACAGTCAATATGATTGGATATACTGTGAAATTAAATCAGAGAACATTCACACTCATTCTTTTTAAGAAAAAACCAATGAGTTGGATGTTTAACTCAATTAATGGAAATTGAGTTAAAATTACTCTTATCAAGTTCATATCGATGACTTGAGAATTTATCAATGGTGTAATTATGTGTATAAAAAGTATATCCACGCAATGGGGAGTTTAAATTAAAACATAAATGAATTAATATTGATTCCACATATAATCATATCATGACATAATTAAGAATTAGAAGATTAACCAAAGGAAATGAAATTGGGTTAAAAGGTTCCCTTACTGATTTCATTTCATATAAAACATACAACCTATGAAAGAAGGATCATAAACTGTAGATGTAAATACCCATAAATTTAATTATATTACACAATGAATAAAATAATGGTAAGTTCATACACCGCAAAAAAGAAAATAGTGGCAAATATAGCATGAATCTCACGGGAATAAAAAGTGAGATGAAAATCCCATACCAAATTGTAATCAATCGAGCCGTATGACAAAAAGTTAATAAACACCAAATTATTCACATAATAACATGAATATAAAGAGAATAATTATAATATATATTAAATGGAAGTACAAAATACACCACATGCAATAAATAAGTGGCGAACAATGGAAATCTCACTGAATTAATGTGAGATAAGAAATCTCTTACCTCGTGTCTGACTTGACATGTTTGTTCCTTATTCTTCCTGAATAATAAACTAAATTTAATATATTCTTGAATAAGAAAACATTATCAAGTTTATTATTCATTTTATATCACTTATTACCATGTTATAAACATTATGAACTAATTTGAATTAATAATGGTCGTTTGGTCGATATTTGGTACTTAAGTAAAAAATGGACTTCTTATAATTACTAGTTGTCCTTGTGGTCAATAGTCCATTATCTCCAGAATGATATTAATGATTTTGATATCATATATATCCAGTATATATATTTACTTATAATATAACATAACATTTATAGGTAAGAAATAAAATGCATCATTCATGGACCTGGTAAGTTGTATGTACTCATGAACCATACATTCATTTCTATTTCATATTTTAATGGAAATAAAACATAATGATACATAGGTATATTATAATTACAGTATAATATCATATATAATATCATTAAATCAATCCTTTATGCGTCCCACATATGGCCTCAACGAGTCATATCACTTTGAGAGGGTGATAGTCCGCACTTCCTCAAATTAAATTATCATGTTTACACATAATGTAAACTATAAAGGTATCCTAGAAAATAAAAATACATAATCATAAACAAAAAATAAAAAAAATATATATATAATATATAAATATAGTATCATCTTAACGGCCACCATGGGAGATGGTATGAGATAATTGAACAATCATCATTTTGTGAGGCATTAGTTTGCAATCCACATAAACAGTATGTTCTTTACCCATTAGATGGAGGTGTGTGTATGTGTAGCTAGAATTATTCTCATAACAACATCCTATTATATTTAGGGTACTTTTTTTTATAAAAGGAAATAATAAAAATATTTTAGGGGTTGGAGTAGTAAAATAAAATAAATGAATTTAAGAGAAACTATTACCTTTAATTTGGGTAACTCCCTTTGGTTTGTACCAAATGGACTTCAAGAAGTGCCGTCTGCCTAAGGTAAGGATTTTATGAGGAATAGAGGGATGTAGAATGATTATTTGGGTAGGGTTTGGATGAGACAAGGGGCTTGAGAGGTGTGAGGAATGAGTTAGAAGTGAGTTCTTTTTATAAAGGAGAGGAGGGTCTCTTTAGGAAAGTGTGAAGATATTATTTTATTAAATAATGATATTCAGTTTCTAAATGTCCAAAACTCATTAATGTCAAAGATAAGATGACTCAAAGTCGAAATAAAATCATCCAATAAAAATTGGATAGGTTTGTTATATTATTTTAATCTTTATAATCTTATTTATTTTAATCATTTATTAATTAGGTAAATACTACATCATTATTATGTCATAAATAATTTATTTTTTTTATATCTAAAAATTATAAAAAAAATATGATGATGTAGGAAATAATTTTAGATTTCCATTGAATATTTATATTCAAAAGGATGACTTATATTACCCCTTGTAAAAATTAATTTACAAAATGATATTTGTTTATGTCATTTTTGTCTATACTTTAAGTTAATTAAAAGAAAGTATCATTATCAATTCTAAATGACTCCATGGAGACCCAAAATCGTCCCAAAGATGCCCATGGTCATAAATGACGCAGGAAATAAGGTTATTACAAGTGTTATCATAATTTTGTATTATTATAATATTCTTTTTAACATAAATTACTCTATTTACCTTTAATGGCGGTAAATAAAAGTCAAAAGTTACTATTCCCCAAAAATTATTTTCATCTTATTGAACCACATTTTACTTACTAATAATAACCATGTATGTCAGTTTTTCAAAATTCAATCCTCATAAGTGGTAAAATTTCATTTAAATGAAAATGTCAGTTTTTAACTACTACTTAATGGTTTCACTATTCTTCAAAGATTAATGTTTTTCCAAAAACTACCAAAACTTCACCCGAAGTTATATTTGATATTCCAAATTCAAAAATGATGTAAATTTTACCAAATTAAAAACATATAAGTTTCATTAATTAATTTAAAATTATTTCCCTTTATCAAAACAAATAGCATGTTTTTTAGAAACGATAACCATCAAAAGATTGATACTTTTTTATGTTCAATTTCAAAGTGAAATTAATTCCAATGACCAAAATTGGATTAAATGGTAAAAACATACTATAATTACACTATAAAACCAATTATAAAGATAATATAACAATATAAATAAATTACATTAAAAGGCACTTTTGAATTAAAAAACAGTATTTTTCATTATTCATCAAAAAATGAATTTTATCAGAAAAATACCAAAATTTTACTCAAAGTGAATTTTGATGTCCTGATTCCAAATAAGAATTTTATTTTGTCAAATAGAGCATATAAAAGTGAAAAAAACAAGATTTAAAGAGGTTTCTCCATCAAAAGGTGGTAAATCAACCTTTTAAAGTAAATTATTCTTAAAATTGGATTTATTCACATTTTAAGACTCTAAATTTTATTGGATAAATGTAAAAACATTTAACAAAAATGTATAATCATTTTGTTGTTAGTTTTTTTCATTCCAACCAATAAAAAGGCTATGTGTTAACTACCATTGAAAATAATAATATTATATTATTATTTTTTAGTATGACCTAATGTTTTTTGCAACGTATGATTTCAAAGAAACCTATTCTTGTGTATCGGGTATGCCATAGAACATATCATCCCCTTTAAAGTAGAATTAATATTTACCTCATAGATATTAATAAATATGAAAATTTTCATGTTCTTTATTTACCTGTGATGTTACAATCAAAATCCCTTGATCCACCTTCTCCTTAATTAAATGATACATGATTTCAATGTGCTTTTTCTTTGAGTGATGGAATGGATTTTTTTCTATGATTTATATCGCTTGAATTATTACAATGGATTCTGATAAGAGACTTCCCTTCAATTCTCATATCCTCAATAGTATGTTTCATCCATAATAACTGTGTGCACTCTTGAGTATCCACAGTATATTCAGATACTATGGTACTAAGTGAAATGATATCTTGTTTCTTCCTTTTCCAATAAATAAAAAATCATAAAAGATAGAATAAACCACCTAATGTCAATTTTCAATCATCTACCAAACCATCCTAATCCTCATTTGTATATCCCAATAACTCATGCAGATATTTTTCATTATACATCAAAATGAAATACATTATGCCCTTGACATACATAATTATTCTTTTCACTACATGAAGTTGGGTTTCCTTCAGATTTATTTGATATCTTGCTACTTGGAATGTTCCAAAAAAATATCTGTTATTTTTATTTTCAAGTAAAATAGACTACCAATTATTTTCTTGTATTCTATGATATTGAGTTCATTGACTTCATCATCCCATGAAAGTTTCATTTGGGTAGCTACTATAGTCATCATCCCCTTGGAATTATCCATTCTAAGTCTTCTCAAAATCTCCTTGGAATAATTAGATTGAGAAATGAATTTTCAATTCCTTACATGTGTCACCAGAACCATCATCCTTTGATTACATTCATTATTGACATATAGATTGTAATCAATTCTACCATACTATAAACAAAGATTTATCAAAAATATATCTAGCCTTGAATACCATGCTCTTGGTGCCTTATTTAACACATATAACGCCTTCTTCAGCTAAAAAAATTGTTCTCATCTTCATGAATGAGAAAACTATCTGGTTTATCAATGTAAGCTTGTTCCTTCAGAACCCCATTCAGAAATGCAGACATGACATTCATCTAGAAAACTTTGAACTTTCATCGCACTATAATGGGCAAGAATAATTTGATTATATCTCATCATGAAACAAGTAAAAATGTATCATAAACATCAAAACCCACTATTTGAGAGTAAACGTTGCATAGTAGTTGTGCTTTGTTTCAAATCACTATGCCATCGTCATTCATCTTTTTGTGAACAAACCATTTGGTTCCTATGGGAGTCTTATCTACTGGCATCAAAATAATATCTCATCTCTCATTATTCTCAACTGGGTTAAGATCTTTATTCATATCCTAAAACAATTTCTCATCTCCAACTCCTTCATCATCATTAACTTCATCTGAATCAAAATTTTACACTTTTACTCACCCTGGGTTTCTTAGCTCATCATTCCTGTTATAAGTACAATGCTCACTATTCTATGAAATTTTATTTTCATTCTCTACTAAAGTGACATAATTTATTTAAATTACTTGTACAACCTTATGTTAAAACATTTTTGAAATTCTCTCTTATATTATTGGTATATTAAATTCCCTCAATTAATACTATATTGTTTGATCAAAATAGATAATCATGAAATACATGACTTTTTCTACTTCTCTTCTAATCGGTCTTCATGATGTCGGATGACATAAACATTAATATTTTATATGTTGTTGAGATATTGCATCTGATTAGGAGATTGAATTATCCCCCCTTTTATGTGAAACTCTTCATGTTATTGGGTCCAATTTTTTGATGCACAATAATTCTTATTCTCATTCATCATTTATTTTCATGTGGAACTTTTCAATGATCCATCAACAAAACCACTAAGACTAATGAGTTAAAACTCAGTATAGGAAACAATAAATATAGATAATAGCACCATTATTTTCTAATTCACTCAATTACATCTATACATTTAAAGAATATATAAACCATTACATCCTTTCATGTAATTCTTCCAGATTTATTCTTCAGCTCTTATGACTGATTTGAATTAGTTGAAATTATTTAGCACAACACATCGTCTTTTTTCTTCTTCTGATGCCATTTATCCTTGAATCATTATCCCATTGAACCTGAAACACCTTAACATCACTTAATATAATTTATACATATAGGGAGAGTTTAATATCTAAAATCCTCAAGAATATGATTATGTTCTTTCCAGATGGATCTACCCTTTCATACATTCTTTCAAATCACTGTACTATTTCTATTCCTTTTCCAATTGGCCATCCAACCTCGACTGTTCGGGCCATATGACTAAACATTATTTACCCACATTCTGAGTCTTATTCTGATATTTTTGTTCTATGGGTTTGGGATTTTACAATTTTGGGGTTATACCCACTAGCAGAAATTTCATTATTTGAGACTCCACCCGAATTTCATTTTTCATAGTTTTTCTCTGGTTAGGAATCTCTCCACCGGTATTATTCTCTTTATTATTCTCCCATTAGAGGGATCTTTATCTTACCTTCACCTTTCAGATTTAATCACAAAGTGTTACTTTCTTGATACATTCTTTACCCATATTTCATTTATCAGTTAACTGAGTCAAATTACTCAGATGTGATGGGATTGAGTCCTTCACTAAATGTATATTCTTCGGACTTACAAATGTAGTAGCTCCTCCTATTTTCTTCTTGGTTTGTTCTCCTTCATTCCAAGGGAGTTGTTGAGAGTGTAATAGAGGAGGTGATTGATACACCTTTCTTTATTCTCCTTGTGATTCCCCAGAGGCTATAATTCTATTTTTCATATTACCATTTTGTCTTCTAGTATATGTTTTTTTGTTATACACTGCCTATGTTAGATATCTCCTTCTGGGACCCTTTTCCTTCTTCTCTATCTTCTTGCAGCAATGCATTTCCAAATGCCAATGATCATAACATATAAGACATATTTCATTAAATTCATACCTCATTTAATTATTTATCACCTAAGATGTTGATGCATCCATATTCCTTATAATGTTGAGCCCTCAATATTTTTGACACATACTCATGGTGTTTCCCTATCCTCCATAATAATAGCACTTGAAAAATGATTTCTTATAAAAGACTTTTATTTCAGATTTCTCAAGAAGCTTCTGCATCTTCATAAATTTATAAATATTTCTATCTTCACATCATGAAATGAATTCTGGAGTCTCTAAAAAAGATGATGTATGTCCATGAGTTCCACATAAATAGTAAATGTTGTCACTACTTCTTGTAAATTCCTTTTTAGGTCTATCTCAAGTTCCAACATGATTTTTCTTATCTCATAATATTTTCAAAACTTTCATCCTATCTTTCATGGGAGGGGGAACATTACATTTAATATAAGTTTTTCCCAAACTATATTGAATTTGAGATTAAAAAATATATTCTTGTTTCTCTTCAAAAATTGCATATTTTCTTCTCATTTAATTATTTCTTGCCAAAGGATAATCAAATAGTAAGTTCATAGTATCTATTATTTTAGGCTTTCCATTGGAAGTGGATTTCTCTACTTCTTTCTTCACAGATTCATGGTCATCTATCATCGGTTGAATCTTCATATCTGTTGATTCATGTTGAGAATTTAGTTCATTCTTTATATTCTTCCCTCCAATCATCTCATCTTTAAATTCACATGTGATCTTATACACCATGTCACTTTTCTACATTATTTTAAATTTTTCATGACTAATAGAATTAAAAAAACATGAATTATCTAGTTGTAGCCTTTGGTTCTTTGGAACTAGTTCAAACAGATGGGTAACAGGATCACCATTTGTGGTTTTCAAATTATTAATTTCATCTAACTTCTGATTCTCTTCATTTTCATCAGCTATTGGTTTTTCTAACTTTCTATACATATTTTGTAGTTCTTCATCTTGAGAATCATTATTATACATTATATCAGTATCCAAATCAATAAGCCTTTGATTTAAACATATTATCTTTTTTTATCTCACCTTCTAGTGGAAACACCCCATGATTCCACGGTACGCTTCACTTTGAATAATGCAACTGCCTGCATTGTACACAACTTTGAGTTCTAGCACACCACGACCAATAAAAATAGTTTCTATGAATATTAATACCCACTTTTTAAATTTTATAAATTTTATTTTCCAAAATGGACTTCATTTTTTGGATTTAGAATATCAAAATTATCTTGGGGTGAATTTTTGGTATTTTTCAAAAAACATTCAATTTTTTTTTAACAGTGAAAAACACTATGTTGATATTTAAAACCTAATTTTTATTTAAATAATTATTTAATTTATTTAAGTTTCTTATAGGTCAAAATATATATATAATACCTATATATGTTCAATTTATTTCATTGGAGTCATTTTATAATAAAATTAGATGTATAAAATTTTATTGAACATTTTAACATCTTTTACACACCTTCTAGGAACATTTGCTAATTTGCATAAAACGTAATTTTACCGCTTCTATGAATTGAATTTCAATAATCTGAGATACATGGTTGACATCATTAATAAAAATGTGGTTTAATAAGATGAAAATAATTTTTGGTGAATAGTATCTTTTGAATTTTATTTACCATGGTTAAAAGTAAATTGGGTAATTAAAGGTAAAAATGATATTATAATTGTCCTAACACATGTCTAATTTCTATTTGATTAGTTTATATCGACCAAAATCAACCTTAATAATAAAATATGGTCCTCTTTGATCCACTTGGATTACATTAGGATATTTATTATTATTTAATTTAAAGAAGAGTTAAAAGTGTTAAATTCAAATTTCAATAACTAAAACATTTTTAATATAGCGTTATACATAAGATAAATTAGACTATAAATATTAATTATAAATATAAAAATATTTCCATCATAATGGTATTTTATTTATAATTTTTAGACATTATATAATTAAATTTATTTATGAAATAATGATGATGCAGTAATTTTCTTATTAATAAAATATTAAAATTAATTGATCTTATAAATATATAAATAAATGTAACTTGATACATTTGTTGAATTAAACTAATTTTATATGATAATATGACATTTTATGGTTGATTAAATATATTATTTCTAAGTGATAATGTTGTTATGACTTTCACAAAAACAAAATACCAAATAGTGTCAAAATTGACATAAATGAGTTTTTAAAACAAATACTATATTATTAAATGATATAATATTTCAAACAATATAAGGATTGTACAAAGGAATTATATAAGGTTAAATATGAAAATAATTAACCACTTGGGGTTCTCATGGCTTTATATAGTAATCTTATTAACCATTTATTATAATAATACAATAATACATGGTCAAAGTTAAACATTTTAACTAAGAGTTAAATCTAAAATATAAGGTTAATATGGTGACCTAAACCTATCTAAAACATATTGGTTGTGAGGATTTAACACATCCCCAACATATCCTCGAATTAAATCCTTCTAGAGCCATTAGATCCTGAAAATTATTATATAATAAAATAATATTTCAAGATTTTCCTAAAGTTTCCCTCCCCTCACTTATAAAAGGGTACTTCCCCTTCTCTCAAAATCATACCTCCAAAGACATTTAGATAAACCACTCCTACTTTAATATCATCCCAACTACCCTCACTTCAGCCTAGAGGCTTTACTTTGATAAACAGCCAACCTAAGGATCTGTTTTGATCAAATAAAAACAAAGCACCCGAAGAAAAGGTAATAATTTCATCACGTCATTCAAAGTTATTTTATTCTTCCACTTCCTCCTTCTTTGTTGTTTCCTTAAAAAAATAACTCTAATGCCTTATACTTACTGTGATGTTATTATAAATATGGTACAACCATTTTCAATATTATATCCATCCTATTAATGACAATGTCATGATACGTGTGTACCTACGTCTTACCGTCTCCACGTCGTGGTGTAGTTTGTTATTCAACACATAATTTTTTTGGATGGGTATAATAATGTGTAAAATTGATATAAATATTAAATATAACATGTTAATTATTCTTTATATATGATATACCATCCAATTACATATGATTTCACCATTAATAGAATGATATTGTCTCTCGTGCATACGTACGGATTACCGTGTCCACAAATGTGATGAGATTCATTACCCATCCTAATAATTCAAGAATAATTTTCATTTTATGATTAAAAATAATGTTTAAAAACTTAATATAATTATGTATATGAATCAAATACATCCTATTTATAAAAAATTTACTTATTTAGAGAAACATATAAAGGAAAACAAATCAGTTAACACCCGAAACAATGATACCACTGAAATATTATTAACAAATCAATATTAGAAGATCATATATGATATAATATTTATGTATGTGGTTATTTTATAATTTAATAAAAATGATTTAACTATTATACAATATTTTAATGTACCCTCGAACAAAGAAAAGTACAAGGTAAGGGTTAATTTTAGCATCTCATTATTATCCAAGGTTGTTTATATGTAAGTATATACTGGGACCACATTATCATCCACATCCATGTTTTTTAAAAATGTATTTCAAAATATTTTTACTATTTACTAGACCATGGGTTAAAGTCATTTATACCCTCATTTTAATTTTTATAAAATGGTTTTAAAGTAATCTTTCCATCGCTTTCCAAACAAGGTACTTTATGACCTTTTTGACAAATTATGGAAAAATGATTTTTTAACTTCTAAGGTGGGAGCAACTATTTTCCACCATTATAACACCTTTTAAGATTCCCATAAAATAATATAAGAATATTTTGAAAAAAAGTGTTTTCTTTTCTAATTACGTGACTTTTAAATGATTTCAAAATATAAACAGATATTTCTCTCAAATATCTTTGATTTCATCTATGTCAACATCCATTGTCGTATTTTATGTTTTTTTATGTTAATTTATTATATTGAAGGTTTTGTGATATGTTTGACTATGGATGTGCTATTTTTATATCATTCATGGTTAATAAATAGAGTATTAACATTACTTATGCTAGTTTTAATACGAATATTTATGTTATGTTTCAACCTTTTCATATGAGGAATGCGTTGGACTTAGTAAGTGACGGGTGGACCCCGCTATATCTCCTCGTTGCGTCGGTAGGTCTCATAAGAAAAACTCATATATTGGCATACGTCCTTGAAAAAATATTATTTTTATTCTTGGAATGAGGCCTTGACTATGTGGTTATGATGTCCAGAATTATGCGTTCCATCATTATGAAGTTGGTTATAGATATTACATGTGATTATTCGACGAGTAGAATATCCATGTGAATAAGTAAATGGAATTATTTTATTTATCATTGCCGTATAATTTTAAAGTTCATGTTTAAAATTCTTTTGTTTTAGTCTTATAAATTTCCTTAAGTGTTTATTCATATTTATGATAGTTTCTGCTATATTGTTATCCTTACTAATTATCTGAGATCACCCCTTTCTTATGTTTTATTTTTCCCAAGATGAAAAAAACTATACTACGATTAACCTATAAGAATAGGATAAAGGATATAAGAGTGTTCAAATGGGACCAAATGTTGTTGTTTTTATTTCATGATGTAATGTAAAACTTATGTATATATCTTGTACTTCCAAGGCTACTAAATTGATCGGTCTTCTGGGAAATGATTCCTTGTATCATAACAATGTTATGTAATAATGCATTGACTCTATGTAACTGGGTTCAGGGTGCTATAGTTGGAATTAGAATATTGTTAGTACAATCCTTAGAAAATAGATTTAGAAAAACTCTGATTAGAGAACATTACCCTAAGATAGACTTGGAGGATTAGTATAGAGGAACTTACTAGAATTTTGGTATTATAGATATTTTGTGAATTTTCCAACCAATACATCTCTATTTGGATATGAGAAGGTAGAGGCAGATCTAGCACAGATTTAACTATAAGGGAAAACACTGATAAGGAGTTTCAGGCTTGACCTGGGGTATCCTGGTACACGACAATGGGGCTTGTTTCACTATTGGTTACGACACTCTTAGGGGATATGAATAGGATAATTCACATTTTCCTTATAAACCGTTATAAAGGATTTATGAGTAAATACCTCCTCAAAGAAAACATTTTTATGATTATTGATTATATGCAAAATCTATTCAATTTATTTTATGTTTTTTACTACTTTGGAATTATGTATTGTGATTCATAAACTAATCTAGTGTATGCCATTGTTTAGAAATGGAACCTAGTAGAAGGAATGGAAACTATATCAATGCATGTAATCCATATAGGGATTTCCCTCCTACTCAAGATAATTATAGTGGAGTCGGTGATGCAACCGGTTCTGAACAACATATAACCTTACTAGGTCAACTCACTCAAGTTATGGATAATAACATTACGCGTATGGAGCACCCTGATCCACAATGAGGATGATCATTGTTAGACCACTTCATGAGGAAACAACCACCAACATTAAATGGGACTACAAATACATTTTAGATGAGTAGTGGATAAATTCCTTAGAGAAAATATTTCATGCTTTGGGAAGTAGCGAAGGGGAAAAAATTTTCATGGCAGTTTATCACCACACAGGAGATGCAGATCAATGTTGGTGATTAATTAAAAACACAAAATAGGATGAAGAAGTATCAAATAGGTAATGTATGGTGATTAATGATATTTTCTAATAAAACTATTATCCTCATGACCATCGAGAGGATATGGAAAGACAATTTCTGAGTCTGAGGTAAAAAGAGGATGAGAAAGTTGCAAGGAATGAGGATAACTTTACAAGGTTAGAAAATCATGTATTATATTATATACATAACCCAAGGAGTGATATTTATCATTTCATTTATGGGTTAAAACCATTTTCTATCGAGAATTAGTCTCACCATCCTTTTTATCATATGAAGATATTGTCTCATGTTCTGTCAAGATAGAAAATTAATTCTCTATGTCTTATGACTTTAAAGCAAAGTAAGAGAATAATAGATCCAATGAACACTCTGTAAATAGAAATAATGTGAATAAGGGAAAGGTTTAATTTCCATCTTGTAGTAGATATGGGAAGAAACACACAGGTAATTTCCGGAAGGGAATGGGTGCCTGTTACAAGTATGGCGAAAAAGGCCACCACACACGTGATTGCAAGCGAAATAAAGGGTTTGTCAATTTTGAATGATAAAATTGTAGAGAAATGGGTAATTTTGAAAATTAATTTCCTAAGTGCCAAGAAAAATTACCTCAAATAATTCCACGGAAAAAAGGACAAGATTCTGCGATCATTACTGGTGAGGTTAAAGCACCGAATGACGTGGTGGCGGGTAATTTAATGTTTTCCTAAAATTTAGCCAATGCTTTATTTGATTCTGGATCATCGCATTGTTTCATATCTTCCCAGTTTTTTAAGAAAATTAGATATTTCCAATTTTATTTCACAAGTGAGTTTTCAATCAAAACTCCTAAGAGAAATATCATTTCAACGAGGTTTTGTGAATCAGTTCCCATTAGGGAATATAAACACACATTATATGTTGATATCATCATAATACCCATGATTTAATTAGATATAATCCTCAGTATGGATTGGATTTTAGAACATGAAGTGAAAATTTATTGTAAGAAGGAGTTTACAATTTTCAATGATGATAAGGAGTACCTTATCTTTAGAGTAGAAACATTACCATCAGATTCTTATCTAGATCCACCCCCAATAGCTCTACTAAGTTAAATTATTGGGGAATAGCTGAATGAAATAACTATGGGTGGGGAATGGAAAGTTCAAATATATGATGTACCTATTTTTCAAGATTATGTCGATGTGTTTTGAGATGATTTACCTAGAAATCCTCCAGAACGATAAATTGAGTTTTCCATTTTTTTAATTCCTGGTTCAAGGCCCATATCGAAGACCCCTTATAGAATAGCTATTGTAGAATTATTGGAATTAAAGAAAAACATATAGGAATTGAGTAATAAGGGATTTATTCTTCCTAGTTTTTCTCTATGTGGGACACCTGTTCTTTTTGATAAGAATAAAATATGGAGTGATGAGTTTTAGCATTGACTATAAGGAGATCAATGCTATAACAATAAAGAACAATTATCCCCTACCTCGCATTGATGATTTATTTGATCAACTTCATGGAGTTAAATATTTTTCAAAGATTGACCATCGAACTAGATATCATTTGCTTTTTGTGAAAAAGGAAGAAATTCTGAAGACAACATTTACTACCAGGTATGTGAATTATGAGTTTACAGTAATGCCTTTTGGACTGACTAATGCACCCTATGTCTTCATCGATCTAATGAATAGAATTTTTGAAGAATATCTTGATGACTTTGTACTAGTATTTATTGATGATATCTTGGTTTACTCTAAAATCTATAAAGATCATTAAAATCACTTGAGAACTATTTTAAAGACTACTAGATGAAATGAATTATATGGGAAGATTAGAATTTTTGAATTCTGGCTTCAGGAGATTTCTTTTATTGGAAATATTTTCTCTAAGTATGGAATCTATGTTGATCCTTCTATGACAAGAGAAATAAAAGAATGGCTAGAACCAATGAGTATAACTGAGGTACATGGTTTTATTGGTTTAGTAGGTTATTATCGGAATTTCATCCAAGATTTTTCCTGATTGGCTAACCCATTAACCATGATCACACATAATTGGGTTAAATTGTTTTGGTAAAAATAGTGTGAATAATTATTTAAAGAACTGGAGAGAAGATTCGCCAATGCTAATATCTTGACTCTACCATTGAAGAATGATGGGTTTGTTATTTATAGTGATTCTTCAATGAAAGGACTTTGTTTTGTCCTTATGCAAAATGATTGGGTTGTTGCTTATGCGTCACTGCAACTGAAAATTCATGAAAAAAACTATCCCACTCATGATCTTGAGTTAGTAGAAATAATTGTTTCTCTGAATATATGGTGACACTATCTCTATTATGAAAAATGGGAGATTTATACTGATCACAAGATTTTGAAGTATATTTTCTCACAGAATGAACTCAACATGATGAAAAGGCGATGGATTAAAATACTTAAGGATTATGATTTCAATATATACTACCCTTGGGGAAGGAAAATAAGGTGGAAGATTCTTTGAGAAAAAAGGATCGTGGTGTTTGGAACAAGATGAGAGTTGAAAGTGATCCTATGTTCATGGATCCAGTAAAGATGGATATGGGAATAGTCATGGAAGTTGAAACGTCAATAATTTTCCAAATGGTTTCCAAGTCATATTTACTAGAAAGGATAAAAAGTTCTCAGACTGTTCATGGGGAGTTTCAAAATAAAATTAAAGTTGTAAATGATGGGAGATTGATTGACTTCGTATATGAAGATGGAATTTAGATATTTGGGAGGAGGATTTGTGTTCCCGATATATCTGATCTAACTATGGGATTTATCGATGATGCTTATAGATCCAATTTCTTTATACACCCTGGTTGCACATAGAAGTATAGAGATTTGAAGGAACATTTTTAGTGGCACAAAATGAAGAGGGAGATTGCTGATTATGTGTCAATATATATGGTTTCTCAATAGGATAATCCTATAAGACAACATCCTGGAGAAGTCATGAAACCTCTTCACATACCTATGGGGAAATGGTATGATATTACGATGGTATTTTTCATGGGTATACCAAAGACTCCTAGAAGGAATGATGAAATATGGGTCATTTTTTATCATCTTACGAACTCAGCATATTTTATTACTGTAAGAGAAGATTTACCACTTGAACGTTTTGAAATTCTATATAGTAATGAAGTTTTAAGACTTTGTGGAGTACCCCTATCAATTTTTTTTGATCATGATCCCCGTTTTACATCAAGATTCTAGAAAAGTCTTTAGAAGGCCCTAAATACTGAACATCGTTTGATCACTTCCAACCACCCTCAAATTGATGGATAATCAGAACAGATTATTCAAACCGTAGAATACATGTTGAGATCTTTCTCACATGACTTTAAAGGTATGTGGGATCAATATTTACATCTATTAGAATTTTCTTGTAACAATACCTTCCATTAACGTATTCGGATGACACCATATGAAGCGTTATATGGAAAGAGATGTCGCACACAAACTTGTTGGGATGATGTTTGTGAAAGAAAACTCGTAGGACCAGAACATATTGAGGAAACAATGTAAAAGGTTAAGATTATCCAAACCCACATCAAATCATATCAAATTAGTCAAAAGATCTTTGTCAATAACTGAAGGAAGGATTTGGAATTTCAAGTAGAAGATCATGTTTTCTTGAAAGTATCTCTATGGAATAGTGTTGAACAATTCAGTAAGAAGGGTAAATTGAGTCCCAAGTACATCGGACCTTTTGAAATTCTAGAACGAATTGGACTTGTATCTTTCCATTTGGAAATGCCTCCCTGCCTCTCCAATGTGCATGATGTGTTCCATGTATCACTATTGAGAAAATACATACCTGGCCCAACAAATGTACTCAACTGTGAAGAAATAGAACTAGAACCCGATAAGTCTTATTTTGAAGATCGTTTCAAGATTCATGATACAATAGAAAAAGTTTTGAGAAACCGGATGACTCATTGCATAATATTTCTATGGAGAAACCATGGAATAGAAGAGCCAAAATGGGAACTAAGGGAACATATGATGAAGAACCACCAGAATATTTTTATGTAGTAATACTCTAGAGATATTCGAGGAATAAATTATTTTAAGGAGGGAATAATGTAACACCCCAAGCATCCATGGTACGCTTCTCTTTGAATGATTAAATAACCTACGTTGTATGCAAATTCGTGTTCTAGCACACCACGACCAATAAAACTATCTGTTATGAATATTAATATTAACTTTTAGAAATTTTATAAATTTTATTTTTCAAACGTTATTTCATTTTTGGATTCGGAATATCAAAATTAGCTTAGGGTGAATTTCTGTAATTTTTCAAAGAACATTCAATTTTTGATGAATAATGAAAAACACTGTTATTCTTTAAAACCTAATAGTTTTTAAATAATTATCTATTTTTTATAAATTTATTTTAGGTCAAAATAGATACAAAATACCTATATAATTTCAATGTAATTAATTGGAGTCATTTTATAATAAAATTAGATTTATATAATATTATTGAACATTTTAACGTCTTTTACCCACCTTCTAAACACATTTGCAAATTTCCATAAACTGTAATTTTACAGCTTCTATTAATTGAATTTAAAACATCTAAGAGACAAGGATGACATCAATAAGAAATATGTGGTTCAATAATATGAAAATATTTTTTTTGTGAATAGTAATTTTTTATTTTTATTTACCACGTTTAAAAGTAAATAGGGTAATTAAAGGTAAAAATGATATTATATTTACCCTAACACATATACTTATTCTATTGGATAAGTGTATTTCGACCAAAATAAACCATAGTAATAAAATATTATCCTCTTTGATCCACTTGGATTAGATTAGAACATTTATTATTATTTTATTTAAAGAAGAGTTAAAAGTGTTAAATTCAAATTTTAATAACTAAAAAAAATTTTAATATAGGGATATAAATAAGATAAATTCGACTATAAACATTAATTAGAAATATAAAAATATTTCGTACATAATAGTATTTTATTTAAAAATTTATAAATTAAATAATCGAATTTATTTATGACACAACGATGATGTAGTAGTTATCTTATTAATGAAAGATTAAAATAATTGATATTATAAATATCCAAATAAATGTAAATTGAGACTTTTTATGCATTCCAGAAATTTTATAGGTTAATATTACATGTTAGGGTTGATTAAAAAAAATTTATTTCAAAGTGGTAAAGTTGTTGTGACTTTCACAAAAACAAAATACCATATAGTGTCAAAATTGACCAAAATGAGTTTTTAAAAAAAACTATATTATTAAATCATATAATATTCCTAAAAAACTAATGTTATGACAAAGGAAATAGATTGGGTTAGATATTTCATTAATTAACCACTTGTGGTTCTATTGGCTTTTTATATAATGTTTATTAACTATTTATTATAATAATACAAGAATACATGGTAAAAGTTAAACTATTAAATTAAGAGTTAAATAAAAACAATAAAGTTAATATAGTGACCTAAAACTATATAAACGAAATTGGTTGAGTGTTTTGTGACCCATACCCATATTATCCACTATATAAATCATTTTTAATCCATTAGAAACCGAAAATTATTATATAATAAAGTAATATTTCAAGCTTTTCTTAAAGTGACTCTCACCTCTCTTATAAAAGGATACTTCCCCTTCTCTCAAAATCACACATCAAAAACCATTTTTCTTGGCCAAAACCTGCTCAAATATCCTCTTAACTACCCTAAATTCAACATAGAAGCCTTAATTTTATCGTAACCCAACATAAGGAGCCCTTTTGATCAAATCAAAAAGAAGCACCCGGAGAATAGCTAATAATTTCATCACCTCTTTCAGCGTTCTTTTCTTCTTCCACTTCATCTTTCTTTGTTGTTTCCATACCAAAATAATAACTCCATTACCTTATAGTTACATTGATTTTATTATAAATATGGTACAACCATATTCATTAATCTATCCATCCTATGAATGACAAAGTCACCATACGTGCATATGTATGGCTTACCGTCTCCACGTCATGGTGTAGTTTGATATTCAACACTTCATTATTTGGATGGGTATAATAATGTGTATAATTGATGTAAATAATAAAAATAGAATTTTAATTATTCCTTATATAAGATATACCATCCAATTATATACGATTTCACCATCAATAGGATGATATTTTTTCTCGTACAAACGTACGGATTACCATCTCCACGAACGCGATGAGATTCCTTCCCCATCATAATAATTCAAGAATAATTTTTATTTTATGATTAAAAAAATATTTAAGAAATTAAAATCATTATGTATATGAATCAAATACATTCTATCCATAATGAACATGACTTACATAGCAAAACATATAAAGGAAAACAAATCAGTTGACACCCAAAACAATGATACTACTAAAATAGTATTAACAAATCAATATTAGGATATCATATATGATATCATATTAATGTATGTGGTTATTTTATAATTTAATAACAATGATTTAACTATTATACAAGATTTTAATGTACCCTCAACCAATCAAAAATACAAGGTTAGGGTTAATTTTAACATCTCTTTATTATCTGAGGTTATTTATATGTAACTATCTACTATGACCTCTTTATCATCTACATCTGTGTTTCATAAAAATGTATTACAGAACATTTTTACTATTTAAAATACTATGGGTTAATGTCATTTATACCCTCATTTTAATTTTTATAAAATATTTTGAAAGGAATCTTTTCATCTATTTACAAACAAGGTATTTTATGACCTTTTCAACAAATTATGGAAGGATTATTTTTTTAACTCATACGACTGGTGCGGCTATTTTCCACCATTATAACACCATAGAACCTTCCCTTCAAATATTATAAGAATATTTTGAAAACAAATGTTTTCTTTTATAATTATGTAACATTTAAATTATTTCAAAATAGAAAGATATATTTCTCTCAAATAGTTTTAATTTAAACTATGTCAACATCCTTGGTTGGATTTTATGTTTGTTTGAAGTTAATTTGTTGTATTGAAGGTTTTGTGATATTTTTTACTATGGATGTGATATTTTTATACCATTAATGGTTTATGATAAAAGTATTGAAATTTCTTATGCTATTTTTAATACGAACGTTTATGTTAGGTTTCATCCTTTTTATATGAGGAATCCATTGTACATAGTAAGTGACGGGTGGAGCCTGCTATAGCTTCTCGATGCATCGGTAGGTCTCATGAGACAAGCTAGTGTCTCGGAACAAGGCCTTGATAAAATATTATTTGTTGTCTTGGAACAAGTCCTTGACTATGTGGTTATGATCTCTGGTATTATGCATTTGATCATTATGAGATTGGATATTGATATTACATGTGATTATTCGACTAGTAGAATATCCATGTGAATAAGTAAATGGAATTATTTTATTTATCTTTGCCATTTTATGTGTAAGATTAAGTTTAAAAGGCTTGTTTTTAGTCTTATACATTGCCTAAAATGTTTGTTTCTATTTATGATGGTTTCCACTAATTTTTTATCCTTAGTGAGCATCTGAGATCACCCCTTTCTTATGTTTTATTTTTTCCAGGATGCGATGAAGTATATTAAAATTAACCTACAAGAATATTATGAGGGATATAAGAGTATTTATAGGGGACACAATGTTGTTTTTTTATTTCATGATGTAATGTTCAACTTAAGTAAGTATCTAGAACTTCAAAGGCTACTAAACAGATTAGTCTTTCACGACATGATTCCATGTATCATGCCAATGTTATGTAATAATGCACCGACTCTGGGTAACTGGGGTTGGGTCGTTACACTAATGATTGGATCTGGATATCATTAGATTTAATTTATACCTCCAATTTCAGATCCAATTCTTTTGTTTCATGGGAATCTGCACCTTTTGTCCTTCTTGTAGATTTTTCATCATCATTAGTTTCAACATTACTGGGAATGTCAAGTTCTCCAATAATTCATATAACATCATTGAGTGAGTCTATCTTTTACATGTCTAATTCATCCAAACCATTCTTCAATAAGGTTCAGGATTCCTTAAACTGAATCATAATTATTTCATAAACACTTTCACACTGAGGAATACCACCTGAATTTTGCTTCTTATTTGAAGTTCTTCCCTCTTCCATGTAACACCATCATAATAGTACATTAAATATTTATCCTCAACAATAGACTAAACCAAGTTAGAGAAAACAAATCTAATTAAAGAAACCTTCCATTTTATACCAATTGTTAGGTCCAAAAGAGGCATCGATACCCTGGGAGGGGGTGAAGCAGGGTAAGGATATTCTTTTTAAACTTCATCCTTACCAATTGGATCCTGAGATATTTATTTCAAGGGTCACTTCTTATTCTCTTTAATGTCAATTTTTATCATGTTCATTCAAATTTTTTCTGATGATAATGCACTGAATGTAGAGAAATAAAAAAACAAGGACACCTAGATTTTTACATGGTTAACCCTCATTGGGATACACCCAATGATCATAAAATGGTGATATACTGATTATACCAAATTCACTAAGTCTCACTGCCAAATTACAATGTTTGGGCTATATCTTTTATGCATGAGATCACTACCTTTACAAGGCTTAGGGTCTTCTCACTAAATCCCTAATGGTTACTCCCAATGTATCTTTATCTAGATCATTTATAGTGTAAAGGATCATTGTCTTCCTCTTCCATCATTCACTACTATAGGAAGGGATTCACACACAGTTTATTAACTTTTAGGTCACTTCATTTTCAGGAAATCATTCTTCCTCAACTATATTTAGATTCTCTATTGAAGTCCTTTTTTCATCCATAGATGGAATCCAAATTTCCATATACTATGATTTAGAAGAAATTAATTTTAAAAACTATTTAAGACCCTTCGCTAACTACCTTCGCTAACTACCTTCTTCTTCTACAAACCATGTAGCTTATATGCTTTGTGGACCTCAACCTCTGCATGTCGGCCCTAATCTGTTGATAGTATCTGCTTCCGCCTTCTCATACAACCACTGCATACCACTTCTTCATACCACTTCGTATTCTACATAATTCTTCCTTCTGTGGACTACTCCTTCCTCGGACCACTTCTTCTCCTTTTATGAAATCCTCTTCAGGAACTTCTTCACCCTTTGTTGAATTCTCCCTATTTAACCACAATCGAACTCCACTGAATTCCAGGAGGAATTATATTTTCTTATGAAAAACACTCAAAGTAATTATGGTATTATCGCTATTTATATATTAAAATAGATCTAAAAAATATGTTAATCCATGATTTCATAAATCTTCAATGTAGTATATCCTCTGTCGGGTACTGTTTCTCCTATAAACCATTGTTCCATGTGTGGTCCATATAACACCATTCTTCCTTAGAATTAGATTAAATCCCTACCTCTTTTTCACCAACGATAAGCCAACCCATGTACCACAATATTCCCATGAACTTCTTTCCTCATATGAACCATTCCTCTTATGTGTTTTATGTATCATTCCTCACGGTCCACATAGTGCTGCTATGTGAAATATAGTATTTTCGAGGATTCCTTCATCCTTTAGTGTACCACCTCTCATGTTTTTCGAACTGTCCTTCGTGGTCTGCATATTTTTCACTCCTACATGGAAATAATTCCTTTTCCAAAAACAATGTCGTGATTTTGAGGCATAAAATTTTGGCAAACAATGGGAAACGTTTCCACCTTAAAACCCTTCTTCGACAAACATCGTCCATACACAATCACAGTCATCTTGCTTTATCGAATAACATAATCACTCCCAAAAAACCTATTGTATGCCTTAAAGTATTTTTTCCCAATGCTATTTGATAAAGATAAATGTTTGGTGGAGAGAAATATCATTTTCATGTGAATTAAGGATGCCTTATTTTTAGTTCCCAGATACCCTGTAGACTCTAGTTATTGTTTTTCTCCTTCTGTGATTTCTCTGGATATGAGCCTCGTTATGCAACATGATTTGAGCCTAGTATGGATGATTACTGATGAAATATGGGTAGGGAGGTCTGGTTTTATGGTATAAGTTAAATTATATGATAGAGATATGCACAGTGATATACATGATAATGTTAGGGGTAAAAACATTATTAATGTAGTGGGTTGAAGTTAGTCTTTCCAATTTTTCTGATAAAATATGGGGTGCATTCATATTAATAAACCTAAATAAGGTTTAGACTGTAGGATTTATTATTTTTGCATTCCATTCCCTCTTGCTTATGGAATGTAGTTATAATTGGTTATACATCTTTTTTATTATAAATTTTGGTGCATACAACAGTACCTGGAATTATATAATGATAAAGAATAATAAATTTCTCAACCCATGGGGTTGATATATTATTCGAATATAATTAATGATAATATTGATAAATCATGGGATCAGTTTTATTATTCCTAAAGGGTATGGGAACCAATTTGTGATCTTATTAATGAAATTATAAATAAATATTTAATGGTTAATTGGAATAATTAATGTAAATATATATGTTTAATTGGAATAATAAAATCAATAATGTCTTATTTAGTGCTTGTGTTCTTATAGGATACTGATTCCTTTAACAATGGAGGTTGAGTTTTTGAGAGACAATATATGTATTTGAGCCTAATACTTGGTTAATTACCATAGTGTGGTTTTGAACTATATTATATCCTCTATGTTTTTTTATTTTTTATGCTACCCCACCCTTGTCATTATGGATATTTAAACCCATTAGACACTAGGAGGGTGTTTTCCCTAACATCCTGGTTGGTGAGGAACAAATGGGTGGCAACCCCCTCCAACCCATCTCTTGTTATGACAGTATTATGTGTTGTTATGCATGGTGGTTATCGTTACCCATATATCTATAGAGAGTGGTGAAATATCTTTTGGTTATTTCACACACACATATCTAATGAAATATTTTATTATGGATTATTATGGGTATGATGTGTAAGGGTTTTGATGGCTTGAGGTATAATACAGATTATATGGTATGTGGTGGCTTTTAAAAACTACTCAGTTTATATAAGGAGATGTTCCATGGGATGATATGATGACTTGATTCAGATGGTGCATGGTATTTTATGAGATGATGTGAGGCATGGAGTGCATGAGGTGATAATTAGCTTAGGTATCTTTAGCTTGGATTACTATTAGAGAGTGATGGATCAAGATGTGAGACATTAGGGAGGATTGGAAACCTATGGGGAATTGGTCGTTGAGTACCTTATTTTGATATTATATTATATTATATATTGTATGCAATACTTGGAAAGATATATCCATACGGAGGCTCAGAAATTAGAATACATATTTAGTTGAGGAGTAAGATTCACTTAATATTCCATGGGATTTAGCATGATTCCTTTATCATTTATAATAGATGCTATGGTGAGGATCCTAATAATTATATATTTTATTATCATTCTATGTATATATAAACAATTTTTTATGTCCACATAAGATGTTTGGTGATCAGTCTGGACATTAATTTCTAATAGGTTGTTCAAAAGTTGTTTTGGATTTCGTTATCACTATTGAGGATTGTCTGTTGGTCATTTTAGTTCCCTTTTTTAGTTATTTCAGATGTATGACATTACATGCATATATTTGGGATCATTTACATTTACCTTAAGTAGATTTTGCTGGGTGTTTTAATCTTATATATCTTTCCTCTAGTTCATTTAGATGGTTATGTCATCCATCTATGTATATGACATACCCTCAATTGTTGTCCTCAACCATTGGTCTATTGGAGGAGAGATTTATGTTTCATTATATCTCTTCTCTTATTACCATCCCAAGAAGGTAAATTTGGATGGATGGGGTCCTAACCCCCCCCCCCCAATCTCTATTTTTATATCATCTTGAGTGATTTAAATAATTAACATTATATAATAGGTTCACTATTAGTTATTTGTGTTATTAATTCATCCATAAATTTTTTATCTACTCTCTATATTAATTTTCAATGAAAAGTGCATCAATGATCTGAAATTACCTTGTTTGAATATTATATATTATTTGTGAGCATTTTTTGAATTTATCTAGATTCAATTCATTATACTATTTTAATCACTTATCTCTTTTTACATGTAAATATTTTTGGATTGCTATTTTCGATGGTCCAAAATTAAATTTTCTACAAATCATTCAACTTGAGATTTAGATAATTTCGTCGTATAAAGGGACATATGGACCACACAAAAAGGCCCAAAAATCATTTGGAGAAAACTAGAATATCCCTGAAGGGGCCGAATCAATGCATGAGAATCCATTCAGCAACTTTGTTTTATATTTGAACACGTCTAATAATTCTTGAATTTTCTCCCAATATAAAAGTCTAATTGATCTATAATTTTTTGTGATAAATTAAAGATAAAGGATCAAAACCTTTTAGAAGATTTTTTTTGTATTTTTGGTTATCTTCATATCCGTAAATTAATTCACCTTTAGGCTATTAAAATAGTATGGATATTTCTATAGAGCATAACATTGTTTTGGAAAAAAGCCATAACCTTTTCTACAAAAGTCTAATGTTGACCACCTTTTTGGGATAACTTTAAAGATATATATATACATATTTTAATAAAAATATATCTCTCTATTTAGATATATAAATGATTAAATTTTCGAGTCAACTTTATGGGATGTTTTGGAAGGAAAACATTCCACCACTATTAGTTATAAACACATCCCCCTCTTCTCCTTATAATGGTTGGAATTTCTACACATGAGGTGGATAATTGGAATGAAAATATCATTCATAAGTTTATATTATGAATTTTCATAATCTTGTTTCAATATGGTAAACCACTCCTCCACTTTCCATATCGTGTTTCATTTCTCTTTTTTTCAATTGAAACCATGTAAGTTTGTTTTCATTTAAATTAAATATCAATTAATTTTTATTCATCAACATCTATATTTCCCATCCATCCATTTATTATGAAATATTAATGTTCTTAAAATTATTTAAATGAAGTTAAAAACCATTCCATTCTTCCTCTTTCTTATTCAATATAATATCATGTTTAATTTTCATAATCATTCTTGTGTGTGTTCGGCACACTACTCTTATCTTGTCCAATTCTTTTTCAACTATTTTCAAGTGATCGCCCTAAACAACATAAACCATATTAATAACTATATCAATGGATATGGGAATATATAATTTGGTAGAATCATAATTTTGTGATGATAAGTGATTGAGCTCTTTATCTCATTAAATATTATTTAGGTTAACATTGTGTTTGTTAAACCTATAATCTAATGGATTAATGAAAAGTTGTGTTTAACATATGGATTAAATGGATTATTGGAACCATAAATATACTAAAATAAAAATTTATTGATTGATATTGAAAACCTAGTTAAGTTAAGGCTTGTATTAAATCCTTAACACTTTGTAATTTTGATAAAAATCATCTTGTGAAGTGGGTGTTAATTTAATGAAATATAACACAAAGATCAAGGATATCATAACATTAAATACCCAATAATAAAATCAACAAAATATTTGTAAATTTTTTAAATAAAACACCATCTATCAATAAATTTAATTAATCTCTACAGACCAACCCCCCCCCCCCACATTCAAAAGACAAATAAAAAACTATAACCTCTAAAAAATAATACCATCATTGCGGATTTGACTTTAGTGCCACTATACACAATAGCAAAAAATCAGACCTATGAATGTTTTCATGGTGATAATAAGATGAAATTTAAATGGAACTGTTGTCAGGGATAGTATGAAAGTAGTTAGTCATTTTTTAATTTTAAAAAAAATTAAAAACATATGAAAAAAACACAAAGGAAACCCCACATTCATCATCCTTTCAAAATTTCTATGAATTCCCTGTAGTCTACCAAACTATCCATCCGATATTTTTAACACTGAAATTGAGAGACTACTTCAACAACTAAATAGTAACATTAGAAATAATCAACCCACTCAGTACCCATTCATTTCCCATCCAATTGAACTAGATATGGATAATACTAAGTAATAAACCCTTAATGAACTCGATGCCCCTAATATGAATTACCAACCACTTGGAATTAAGTATATAGACATTGAGGTTTATTTTGAACTCAAATCATATATGATTCATCTTATACCTCATTTCCAAGAGCTACACAGTGTGTATTCACATCTTTACATCAATGAGTTCTAAGGGGTGTGCTCTACCATGAATCCTCAAGGGGTTTCTGAAGAACCAATCAAACAATGAGCATTCAATTTATCAATAGCTAAATATTCCATTTAACTTCTATAATACCTCCCTCCTAATTCTATAAAAACATGTAACTGAATGAAGTGAGTCATCCTAGAGAAATTATTTCCCAGTTCTCGAACTACTTCATTTCTAAAGAAAATTAGTGGTTTCTTTCAATTCCCCAATGAATCACTCCATGAGTACTGTGATGGGATTAAAAATATTTTTGAAACATTACCACACCATAAAACCCTGATTTAAATCTTGTTCGAATACTTCTATAAGGGTTTATTGTCTATCTAGAGATCTCTTATAGAGTGTATGTCACACACATTGATGGATGGATGTAGTTGAGCCTAAGACCAGGCCAATTTCCATAGTTTTGTTAGGGACTATATTATATCATGTGTGTTATTTTATTTCACATAATATCCCACCCTTTTAAGAATTATTACTCACACCTAGTGGACTCTAGCAGGTTGTTTTCCCTAACATCCAGGTTGGTGTGGAAAATATTGTTAAAAACCTCCTTCAATCCCTCTCTTCTTCCAGCAGTATTATTTGTTCGTATTCATGATGGATATATTTCCCAATATATCTATATATAGTGTTGTAACATATTTTGGTTATTTTACACACATGTATCTCTGAATATAGTTTATTATAGAATATTATGGGTATGATGTGTAAAGGTTGTGATGGTTTAAGGTATAATAAAAAATATATGGGTATTTGTGGCTCCTGAAAACTGCTTAGTTTATATCTAGAGATGTTCCATGGGATTATATGATGATATTATTTATAGGGTTCATGGTATTTGATGAGATGGTGTGTCGCATGGATGGCATGTTATGATACTTTAGCTTAGGTGAATTCCAGTTGGCTTACTTTTAGAGAGTTATGGATAAAGATGTGCGACATTCGAGAAAAGTTTAAAACCAATGAGGAATTGGTAGATGAGTAAATTATATTCATATTATATTATATTATATATTATATGAAATACTTTGTTGAGATATAGTCATGGTGAGGCTCAGAAATTAGCATACCTATTTAGGTGATGAGTAAGCTTCACTTAATATTAAATGGGATTTAACAAGCTTTATTTATCTTTTCTTCTAGATTCTCTGGAGAGGATCCTACTAAGTATATATTTTATTCTCATCCTATGTATATATAAACTATTTTTTAGGTCCACATGTGTTGGTTGGTGATTTGGCTGGACATTACTTCCTTGTGGGTTGTTTAAAAGCAGTTTGGTATTTCATGTTCACTACTGAGGATTTTCTATTTATTATTTTAGTTCCCTTTTTAGTTGTTTTAGTTGTATGACATTACATGAATATATTTGGGATCTTTTACATTTATATTAAGTAGTTGTTTTGGGTGTTTTTATCTTATACCTCTTTCCACATGTTCTTTTAGATGTTAATGATATCCATCTATGTGTATGACATACCCTCATCTTCTCTAGAATATCTATTACCTATACCAATAAAAAAAATTGGAATATATAGCTTATAATCTAATCCAACTGACACGTTTTCATAGCTTCAATATGATCCATCTGGTTCTTCTAGTCCAATATATATTAACATCACATTTTCCTAAAAGAACACCAAACCTCAAAAATAGCGTTAGTTTATTAGAAACTCCAACCAATACCACTTTTATCCATTCTCATATACTTATAACCCAATATTGAAGTATGGTAATCCTATTTATCATCACCCTCATCTCCCAACACAAAATCTAAAAAATTACAATATGATCATGGTGGTGGTAACTTCCCAGAACTATAGCCTTTTGTTCCTTAACATCAAGGGAGAAATCCTCCCCCTGTTTCTCCTAGTTTCCAGTATCCTAGTGTGTCGTCCTAATTACAAACCCTATAAAATAACTTTCCTAAGATCCCAAATCAAGTAAATCCCAAAGAGATACATTCCTATTCTTCTAATAATCCATGATAAAGAGTCGTAGAAGATATTTCCTCCTTCACCCACTATATCCTTAAAAACATTGAAACCCAAATTTTCTGACATGCAACCAAACAAGTTCTATAAAAATAATCTAATTCTTCCCTTATATCAACTAAACCATTTCCCAGCACCAATGGTAATGAAAGTGAAATTTCACATTAAATGAGAAATAAATTTGTTGTTCCTAATTTTGAAACCTCTAAATCCCCTTTAAATGTTTATTTTCAAAAAAAAGAACAAAAATACATAAAAATTAAAAATAATTCACTCCATCAAATCCTTCCATTACTCTAATCAATAAAATTCCTTTTCCTAAGACCAGATTTAATCCTTAGAATCCCTTTTAACCTGATTATATAATGCTTTACATTTTTAGAAATGTTGAGGTGAAAAGTACCCTCTTGGATGCCATAAACAAATCCCAGTGTATGAAAAGTTTATGAATGAATTGTGTGCTAATAAAAGAAAACTTCAGACCATTGAAATTTTCTCAACCTAATAGTCCATTCCGATGAAGTGCAAAGATCCAAGGTCCTTTTACAGTTTCATTCCAAATAGGGAGTTCCAACTGTGATGACACACTCATAGACATTGGAACCATGATAAATTTCATGAAAAAAATATATCTTCTCTAATATTTTTCTAGGTCCCTTGAAGTCAAAAAGTTGTTTATTCTAGTTCTCCAATCGATGTGATTCCAGTCATGTAGGAATAATTGATGTTTTCTTTTTCTGGTTCAATGATCTTATTTTTCCATCCGGTTTATATCTCCTTAAAATGAAAGGTGAGACAACTTCTTCTTAATATCTTCTAATTCTAGGAAGGCCATTCATCATGAAATCTAGAATTAATATTTATTTTCATACTGGCATCTTATCCATGGAATATATTGACCAAATGGTCAAGTTCAATATTTTTCAAGCTATGTGATACCCATTAGATGATCACTTTGTATTATCTATACATGATTCCAAGGAAACATCTAAGAGTGGATTCACCCCCCATTCCACTATTTTTATCATATTATAATTATATAGGTGTTTGTTAAACTTTTCACAATGATTAACCAAGTCATAAATGGGGAAGTTTATATTGACTATTCATTCATATACTACATCAATCTAAAGAGTCTTAAAAATCTATATAATAGCACAACGACTCTTATCTCTACTTATCCGCATTGTAAACTATTTAGTAAAATGAATCAAACCCAACTAGAATCCATTCCTCTAAATAATTCATTTATCACAAAAATAAAGGATAAAATGATCTGTAACCCCTTATTACACACCAAAAGTATGCATTCCTTTTCCATGATCACTCTTTTCCTATCATTATCTATGTTTCACTTACTAAAACTGAAGAGTCCTAACTTGTTTAGGTGATAGAGGATAAAAAGGCCTTAGTTTGGAACTTAGATTATATATTAAGCATAAACCTTTGTATTTGTATATATCAAATACATCTATAATCATCATCAAAACCAATTTGAAAACCTCAGAAAAAACTCAGTCCACTTATACATGAGGTATTTAAGGTAGAGATCACTGAGCTTATTCAATATAGTATTATATACCCAAATTTTCATAGTTAATTGGTTATCCTGATTCAAGTTGTTTCTAGGAAGGGTGGGGTAATTGTTGTTATTTATGATCATGGATAATTGGTTAAAAAATTAGTGAAAAAATGGAGTGTGTTTATAGATTATCAAAAACCGAATGCTAAAACATGTAAATACTAGTACCTACTTCCATTTCTTGTAAAAATTATATAAATATTATTTATAAATTTTCATTATTACTTCTTTGAAGGATGCACTTTCAACTTTGAAATCCCAATCTCACCTTAGGACAATGAAAACACTACATTAACTTTCCAATTTGAAAAATATGCATATATGAAAATGACTTTTCTATTTTAAATTTATCCGAAAATATTGTAGAGTAGTATTATGAGTATCATTTATAATTTAATTGATCACTTAAATGAGCTCATCATGGATGAACTTACAATTTATAGTGATTTATTTGAATCTTTATTGAATTTACTCTCTCTAGTCCTACAAAATTTGGTAAAATGTAACCTAGTGTGAAATTTTTAAAAGTATCACTTCATGGGTAATAATGGGATTGTTATAGGGTTTATAATTATTCAAGAGTTTATTCATGTCTATCCTTCCAAAATTAAGGTGATCCAAACACTACATGAACCCACATCAGTTTGAAACATTCATACATTCCTTGTTCATGTTATTCTTATATTTTATTTATCTATAAATTTAACAGGACTTCCCTCCCACTCACTCATATACTCTATAATGATGTTACGTTCCATTTTGATGTGTCTTCAAAGAAATAATTCATTGAACTCAAAATATTTCTTAAATATTCCCTGATAATCCAACCCCTAGACTGATCCTTACCATTAAAATTAATGTGTGATTATTTTTATAGGTCCACTGGGTTATTTCCTTGTCAAAGAGGAGAAAATAAATCCACAAGTCATCTATTATTCCTCAGAAACCTAGGATGAAACTCAATATCACTACATTGTCACTAAAAATAATCTTTTAACTACGGGTTTTTCCAATGGATAAATTATAGCTCTACTATTAAGGTTCAAAAATCATCATATATACAAACTATTCAACATTAAATTTATTAATCAATAAATGTTATTCCAAACCTAGCCTAACAATATATATCCAGATGCTCCAAGAGTTTGTCCTTAATATCAATGATAATACTTGAAAACAAAACCCCTTTATTTATCACCTAAGTAGAATTTCCAATTCTTCTCATTCTGAAATAATTGATCCTGTATTTCCAATTAAACATATCTCATATCTCAATACAAGGCTACCATAGTATTCCCCAATTGTAAATTACATGGTTTTGGGGGTTTTCTAGATATATTTTTTAAAAGAACAATAATTGATGTGGAAAAGTGATTCAAAATACTATTTTTTGGAAGTTGATAAACATTAGAAGACTTAGGATGACATTTTGATTATGTGATGTTTTTATGAAGATAAAAATTCAACTCTAATGGAATTCATCCACTGAATTTTTATACGTGGACACTTTGGACCCCAAAGGACCTCCTAAAAGGTCCTTGTTTTTTTATTCCTCTAGAATTCACTCATCAAGGAACCACATGAGTTATTTTAATCATGTCCCACATTCAGAAATTTTGGAAAAAATTCTAAAATAATTGAAATTCAACAAAATCCCTTAATATTCTATGAGATATATGATGTTGGGGGCATCGATTTCATGGGACCATTCCCCATTCTAATGTATTCTTATACATTATTCTTATGGTTTACTATGTTTCTAGGTGGGTTAAGGCTAAACCAACTAGGAAGGATTATGTCTATACTGTTAGAGAGTTCCTCAAAACCCATATTCTGAAACAATTTAGAACTCCATGTGCCTTTGTAAGTGACATAGGAACCCATTTCTATAATCAGACCATGGAATCTATTTTGAGTAAAAATGGGGATATACATAAGACATCAACTGCATATCACCCCAAAACAAATGATATGGATGAACTTTCTAATAGAGAAGTTAAAAAAGTTCTTGATATAATTTTTAATCCCACATGAAAATATTAGCCTAAGAGACATAGTGAGGCTCTTTGGGCTTATCAAAATTCCCATAAAATACCCATTAAAATTCCTCCTTTTAGGATTATTTTTGGTAAATAATTTCTTTTACCAGTTTAAATGTACTATAATTCATTTCGGGATGTGAGAACTTGTATTTTTTATTTTAAAAATTCATGTGAAGAGATATTGTTTCATTTAAATGTATTATAGGATCTTCAATTTGATTTCTATGATAATTCTAATCTCCGTAAATAAGTGTATAAGGAACTCTGTAAAAAACACATCATCTCAAAGGTATTCCATGAAGGTGAAAAAGTAAATTTCTTCAATTATTGATTTTTAATTTACCCAAGTAATCATAATTCTTTTTGGGAAGGTCATATTATTGTTAGTAATGTTTTCCCATTTGGTAAAATTTAATTCCAATACCCTTCTTCCAAAATAACATTCATAGTTAATGGGAATAAATTAAATCATCTCCAAGAGAGGAGAAACATCTTGAGGACCACATCGATTTCAATCAGATCCCTAACTACTGTAGTAAACCCACCACTAGATGGAGATGGTGATGAAAAAAATATAAAATAGGGGAAACTCTTTCTCTTTAACTCACTCTACCTCTCTTCTTCCTCTTCTTCTTTATCTATCTTTATCTACTTATTCTTATTTCTATCTAATTCTGTCATTTTCCCTTTTTTACCACATTCTTCTCTTTATCTTTTTTATGGGTGTGTATTTTAAAAAAACATTAAAAAAATAAAAGAATAAAAATATATAAAGTATCAGAATTACTAATCATTAAATTTTAAAATTTCATCCAACCATTTTGGAGAGTCAAAAGACTTTTTTAATTCTCAATCATTTCCTATTTCCATCCTAAATTTTGATAAAAAAATTTCTTCAAGTACAATAAATTTTGAATACTCTATTTTTTATTTGGATAATTATTCTTCCCCGAATGCAAGGAAAAATCTTATCATTCATGCCATGGTAACCTGCAACCATCTTTTAGTGTTGTTTGTTTTTCATCCCCGATTTTCAGTCTTGGGTTTTTGGACCATTGAGTTGAATTTCATAAATTGTCATACAATAATATGATAGTGGCATTTTTTGAACCATGGCTGAATCAAAATAGCTAAATTGAATCCCATTACATTTATATTTATCCTCTTTTCAAAATCCCCTTCAATCCAATGAATACCATTTTATAATATACAAATTATAATCCTAAAAACTTGTCCCATAAAATATCTACATTGATTTTCATTGCATAAATTATTGAAATTTAAAAAAAAAATGGGGGAATGGATTTAATTTTGGGTACCATTTCCTTGATTTTCAATGTATTATCATATGCTTGAGAAAAAACATCCATTTAATAGTGGAAGATTGTTTTTAATTCAGTGATATTTAGTAATACTTTAATTTTTAAGTCGTTTAATACAATTTTTATTGAATAGTGTTCAAAAAAATTAAAAAAACAACAACAACAAAAATAAATGGGTTGTGTCTTGGATAGATCATAAATCACGCATCGTCGACCATTGATCTTGTTATAAATATTAAAAATTGTGTTGTGAGGATATCAAACAAGGTTTTTAAGATGATAGTTATATTTGTTCCATGTGCAACTTTCAAAAAAATCAAATAATATAAAAAAAATTTCATCATGTTTTCATGATTATTTTGGGATGTTTTCTATTTTTTACATAACTTATATTTTAATACCCTATAAAATTTTCTGACCTCTTCTCTTTCTTCACACATTCCTTCCCTTATAACTATGTTTTTCCATTTCTTTCCATATCTCATTTCAAAAAGAATTTGTATTACATTTTACATGTTGGAATTTCACACCTCTTTTCCTATCTCTTGGAAATTATATTCCTAATATCCCATAGCCACTAAATTCCGTAAAAATTATTCTTTATTCTTGTGAAATTTATTAATGGTAATTTAATATGAGACCTCTAACAAGCATAATGATTTTAACTTTTTTTTATTGAATGAGTGAAACTCCTTGGATAAATTTACATCATTTGTAGAGGAGTATGTTTTGGATGGCTGCATTTTCCATTTCTAATTTTGAGTGTAAAAATGAATTGTTTTTAGAAACATATTACTATATGAATTTGTGGTGGAATTATTTGTATAACATTTAAATATTTTGGACCCCCATATTCGAGAAAAAAATATATTTGTTGATGAGTGAAAATTGTTTTTTTTTGTATTTATGTTTGTTGTACTTGAGGACATAAACCAGAAAAACTGTGGGGACTTTAATGGAATTAATTTATTCATATCTCTTAAATCTAACCACATACTTATTTTCAAGGAAATTTGATAAATGATAAGAAATATCCATGTTTTAATATTAAATATTATTTGTGATCATTTCTTGGATTAATCCAAATTCAAGTCATTTTACTATTTCAAAAATTACTCTCACTATAGGTATCCAAATAGTATGGTTCTTATTTTTTCGGGTTCAAAATTTTGTTTAATCCAAATCATTAAATTTGATATTTCGATAATTTGGCAATATAAATGGTCATATATACCACTCAAAAAGGCCCCCTGAATCTATGGATAAAACAATACAATCAATGAAGATTTATTTTTCTCTCTTAATATATAATACTAAATTTTATTAAAATCCAAAATTTAATCTAGGATATCCAAAAACATCTTGGATAAAAATTTGAATTCCTAACTCAAGAAACAATGGGCTCAATCAATTCCTGAAAGTCCAACCCACAATTTTAAATAGGATTTGAAAATCTACCACAATTATTGACTTTTCTCCCAATGTAGAAGTAAAATTGAGATTTAATTTTGTAAAGAGATATTCAAGATTTAATATCCCAAAATTTTAGAATATATGGTTCACGTTTTACAGAATATTCATAGCCATAAATTCATTCACTTTTAGGCCTTGTGAATATAGTGGATATTTCTAGATACTAGAATATGGTTTGGGAAAATATTAATAAATTTTGATTAAAATTCCAATAGAATACAAATTTAGAGGGTAAACTAAAAATATATATATATATATACATCTATATAACTTTAAATAATAATATATCTCCAGATTCAGCACTCTAAATGGTCAAATTGGATATCCAACATGAAGGGATCTTTGCGATGGCAAACAGTCCACTACCTTTGGCTATAAATTCATCCCCATGTTCTTCATGGAAAGTGTTTGTATTTGAGAAATAAATAAGAAGAATTATAATGAAGATATCACTTCCATGTTTCTTGTAGTACTTTATATACTCTTTTTCCTATGATATAAACCTTTCCTCTACTTTATGTTAATTTTTTGTTTTCACTTGTTTTCAATTATAATCATGTTTTTTTGTTTTCATTTCAATTAAATATTAATACATGTTTCTTCATCATCATCTCTAATTCTTAAACACCCTATATTTTTTAAAATTAATGTTATTAAATTATTTTAAATCAAGTTGAAAACCATTCCCTTCATTCAATTTCTTATTCAATCAAAATTTCTTTAATAATTATCTTCAACATTCGTGTGTGTGTTCGGTGCACTTCTCTTATATTTTAACATTCCTTTTATTTTATTATATACTCATCACCCTAAACATCACAATCCATATTACTATCCATATCAATGTTTTCATAAAACTCTCATTTGGGTGAGTAAATATTTGTGGATGTTATGTGATTTAGATCATTTACTCGTTGAATATTGTTTAGGTTACCATTGTGTATGTTAAACATAAACTTTCATTGATTAATGAGATTTTTTATTTAACTTGTGCATTTAATTGATTATTAGAACCATAAATATGCTACCATCAACAAGTATTTATTAATATTAAAAACCTATATCATTTAAGGTTTGGATTAAAGCATGCATACATGGTAATTCCAATAAAAATCATCTTTTGAAGTTAGTGTTAATTGAATGCAATATAATTCAAAGCTCAAAAATATCATAATCTTAAATCCACAATAACAAAATAACCCCAATTTTGTATCAAATTTTTAGATCAAACATAATATATAAATAAAATTAATTATGAACATATAACAAGACCCCCCCCCCATTAAGAAGTCAAATAAAAAAATAAATCTACTATAAAAAATAATATCATCGTCGATGATTCGACCCGAGTATAATTGTACACAGGAGTCAAGCATCAGACCATTTATGTAACATACCAGGTAAATAAAGAATAATACATTTTCATATTTATTAATATTTTCGAATTAAATATTAATTTTACTTTAAAGGGGTTGCTATGTTCGATAGCGTACCCGATACGCAACAAAGAGTTTCTTTGAAATCGTACGTTGAACACTAGTAATAAAATAATATTATTTTAAATGTTAGTTAACACGTAGTCGTTGTAATGGAGGGAATGGATATAAATAACTAAAATATGATTATATATGTCTGTTAAATGTTTTTACATTTATCTAATAAAGGATAAAGGCTTAAAATACAAAAAGAATTCAATTTTAGGCTTATATACTCTAATTTTCGTGAAAGGTCCACTTATCACCTTTTGACGGCGAACCGTCATTAAAGATAGTTTTGATCGATCTTATAAATTCTATTGGACCAAATATAACTCTTATTTAGAATCGGGACATCAAAATTTACTTTGAGTTAATTTTTGGTATCTTTCCGATAAAGTTCATTTTTTTAATGAATAGTGTAAAATGTTGTATTTTAATTCAAAACCTCTTTTAATCAAATTTTTTAAGAGGATTAGATTATATTTTGAATTGTTTTTAAATTTAAATTATAATATATTTTTGCCATTAAATCCAATAGTGGTCTTTGGAATTAATTTCACTTTGAAATCAGACTTAAACTAGTGTAAATCTTTTGATACTTATTGTTTCATAAAAACACGCTATTTGCTCTGACAGCGGGAATTAATTATTAAATTAATTAATGCAACGTTTATGTTGCGAATTTTGTAAAATAGACTTCATTTTTGAATTCAGAATATCAAATATATCTTAGGGTGAATTTTTGGTATTTTTCTGAAAAACTTCAATTTTTGATGAATAGTGAAACCACTAAGTGGTACTTATAAAAACTGATTTTTCGTTTAAATGAAATTTTACCACTTCTGTGTTTTGAATTTCAAAAATCCTAAATACATGGTTGTAATTAAGAAGTAAAATGTGGTTCAATGAGATAAAAATAATTTTTTGGTGAATAATAACTTATTAAGTTTTTAATCGCAATTAGAGGTAATTAGTGCAATTTAAGGCAAAAATGATATTATAATAAAATGAAAATACCTTGACACATGTCCTACCCTTATTGTATGTGTCATGGTCGACCAAGGTAAGCCATGGGTACACTTGGGGACCCCATGGAGCCACTTTGGTTGGGAAATGACATAAATAACTTTTTATTTAATGTTAAAGTAAAAATGACACACACATGATATGTTTCACTAAAACAATTTTTACATGGGGTTATACAAGTAAGAGTTTTGACTATAATTAGTAATTGGAAAGATAAAAAGATTCCCTACATCATAGTAGTTTTTTTATAATTTTTAGACATTAAATAAATTAAATTATTTATGACATCATGATGATGCAGCGATGACCTCATTATTTAACGATTTAAATAAAATGGAAAGATAATGTAATATCTAAGACCTACACATGTCCAAAACCTATTGGATGAGTTGATTTATAACCCTTATCACCTTATCCTAGAAATACATCAATGTGGGACCTCTTAAATCCGAATAACATTTTAAAACAAAGTGAATTTTCTTTACTTTCCAAGAGTGCCCCTCCCCTCCTCTTATAAAAGGCCCCCACCTCTACCTACTTACCCACACTCCCAAAGCCTTTGGCTCGGCCAAAACATGACCATTTTGGCTCTCCACATCCATATATTACTCCTTGAAGCCTCACATTTGGAATAATGCTTCCCAAGGAATCCTTTGAGCTCAAACCAAGGGGAGTTACCCGATTTTAAGGTAATGTCTTCTTTTGAGTCCTTTTGTTTTATTTTGCTTCTCCAACCCCCTAAACTCTTTTTATTCTTTTATTTTGTAAAACCTCCAGTATCCTCAATATAATAGGATGTTTTTATAACATGTATTTGAGCTACACTTACACACACCTACATCTAATGGTTAAAGAACATACTGTTTCCACGGATGGCGAATTTCTGCCTCCCGAAACGATGATTGTTCAACATTATTTTAACACCTTAAAAGGTGGCCATTAAGATGAAAATATATTTATATATGATATATAATATGTTTATGTTTTCCTTAAGCTTCTGTATTTTTCATTTTGGGCATACCTTTATGGTTTCCATTATGGGTAAACACGATATCTTCATTTAAGGAAGTGCAGACTACCGCCCCCTCAAAGTGATGTGATTCGTTAATGCCATATGTGGGACATGTAAAGGATGGATTTAATGTTATTATATATGATTCTATACTGGAAGTATAATATAGATCTATATCATTATTATTTCTTTCCATTAAATATGAGATTGAAATGAAAGTAGCGTTCATGCGTACGTACGGCTTACCGTCTCCATGAACGGTGCATTTAATTTCCTATCCCCAAATGTAATGTACTATTAAAAGTACATTTATATAATGGATATATATAATGAATGATATATCTAAATGATGAATATAATTCTGGAATTAAAATATGCATACCTCTCATTTAGTTTTAATTCCATTAATATGACAAAGAAATGAAAGTAGCGTTCATGCGTACGTACGACTTACCATCTCCATGAACGGTGTATTTCATTTCTTACCTCTAAATGATTATGTAATATTATAAATACATGTATATGCTGGATATATATGATATATATGATATCCAAATCAGGAATGTCATTCTGGATGTAAAGAACCTTTTACCACACGAACAACATGTAATTGTAAGAAGTCCACTTTCGACTTAAGAACCAAATATCGACAAAACAAACATTGTTAACTTAAATGGTTACATAATTTTTATAACATGGAAATAAGTGATATAAAAGGAATAATGAACTTTAAAAAGGTTCTTAATCAATTATAAATTTACTCAAGTTTATTATTCAGGACGTTAAAGAATGATCGAGTCAAGTCGGACCCAAGGTAAGGGACTTCGTCTCAATCTCCTTTCATTGAGGAATATTTCGTTTTATACACAACATTCTTTTATACGGTGTATAAACCCCTTTAACGTTTACATTTGTACAAAAGGAATCTTTTTCTATGAAGCGTTTTACTAAACGACAAAAAGGAATGTTTTTTTTAACGTACGCGGCGACAACGACCTTTTCCGCCACCGCGAGTGTTATTTGGTCTTTGGCTTCCTCAACAAGCCGTAATGTTTTTAAAATAAAATAAATACCATATACTCTTTTATTTATTTTGGTATTGAAAATGGAATTGATAAAGGATTCTATTATATATATTGTGATCGAAATGTGGAAATGTTATCATTCCTTTATATTGGTTTTATGTTTTACGATTATATATTGGTACTTGGACATTTGACGGGTGGTTATGTGATAAACCATATGACGGGTGGTGTCGTGAATACCAGGACGGGTGGTTACGTTATAACCTCCAATGCATTGGGTATGGAAGTCGGCCGTATGGCTATTCCATTAAGTATTCATGGAAATTGGTCGTATGGCTATTCCATTAAGTGATATGTGTGGAGTCGGCAATATGGTTATTCCACTTAAGTATGTTTATGTCCCAAGTTTCCTTTATATATGTTATGTGTTATTTATATGGGTTTTATGGTAATACTTTGGTTACAAAAAAGGTAGGTAATGATACTTTATTCAGTGAAGAGTTTTTACAACTTCATGAAGGTGAAGGTATTACTTTGATAGAGTATACATGGTTTACTAGATGTTTGAAAAAAACTAACAGTTTTCATTCTTTGTGTATCCCTTACTGATCTTTTTATGCTCACCCCATGTTTTTTTGAAATGTTTTTCACAGGAATTAATGTGGAATAAGGTCAAGGATGGGATCAAGGGAATGTCATTCTATATAAAACATGGAACTAGACATGTTTCTTTTTAAGAGTTTTTTTTATTATGGAAACATAGTTTAAGTGTCTACTTTGTAATCTTTTGAGATGTAATAGTTATGTTCTAATTCTATAAAACTCTAAACCTGAAAATATCCTCAATGTCAATTATTCATTTAATTCAATATTAAGTAAGTTTTAAGGCCATGGCCTTATAGTTGGTATCAAAGGTCGGTTTAGACAACTTTAGGAGTTTGAAAATTGTTAAATTATAAGTTAATTTATGGTATGACTAAAATGATATAGAATTTATGGATTACCATGTTGCTTCACTGAAGGTATTCCAGTGTTAAGAATGGTTTTTCATAGAGGAAACAGAGAAGTTTTTTGGGAAGGCATACTGAGGGAAATGACCTTCCAAATCAGTATACTGAGATGGTCAGAATCAGAATCGAGCAGTTTACTACAGTGATGGCTCAGTTGAATCAGGTGATAAGTGGTGGTTGTGTAATTGATGATATTTTGGTGTTTTCTAAAAGTAAAGAGGAGCATGAAAGTCATTTAAGGGTTATCTTGCAAACCTTAAAAGAAAAGAAACTATATGGAAAATTCAGCAAGTGTGTGTTTTGGTTACAACAAATTTCTTTCCTGGGTCACATTGTTTCAAAAGATGGTGTAACTGTTGAACCTGCTAAAACAAAAGTTGTTGAAGAATGGCTAAGACCCAAAAATGTTACTGAGATCTGTAGTTTTCTTGGTTTGGAAGGTTACTACCGAAGGTTTGTTGAAAATTTTTCACGGTTATCTATTCCAATGACTAAGCTAACTCGTAAGGGTGTTAAGTTCATCTGGACAAAAGAATGTGATGATTGTTTTCAGGAGTTGAAAAGAAGATTGGTGAATGCTCTAGTTTTGGCACTTCCTTCCAGGAATGGTGAGTTTTTTATATACAATGATGCTTCGTTTAAGGGACTTGGATGTGTCCTTATGCAGAATGATCAGGTAATTTCTTATGCTTCAAGTCAGTTGAAAACTCATGAGGTAAATTACCCTACACATGATTTGGAATTAGTTGCTGTTGTTTTTTCTTTAAAAATTTGGAGGCATCATTTGTATGGAGTAAAGTGTGAGATATATAATGATCAAAAAAGTTTAAAGTATATATTCACTCAAAAAGAATTGAACATGAGGTAGAGGAGATGGCTGGAATTAATAAAGGATTATGATTGTACAATTCATTACCATCCGGGAAAAGCAAATAAAGTGGTCGATGCTTTGAGTCGAAAAAGTAATGATTCATTAACTATGCTACGTTTGGAGCGATATCCTTTTGTTTTTGATTTGACGAACTTTGGCATGGATGTTGTTTTTGTAGGAAGTCATTCTGTGTTGTTTCAGGTATCAGTGACATCTTCTCTATCAGACAGAATCAAGCAAGCACAGAAGCAAGACAGCGAGTTGCAGAAAAAGGTAGACCTGGTTCAGAAGGATAAGTTGCCTGAATTAAACATTGATAATGATTGTGTTTTGAGGTTTGGGAAGAGATTATGTGTGTCTTGTGATTCACAGTTGAAGAATGAGTTGTTATGTGAGGCTCATAGTTACCCATTTTCAGTTCATCCTGGCAGTACTAAGGTGTACAGAGATCTGCGGGAGTATTACTGGTGGGATGGAATGAAAAGCGATATTGCTGATTTTACTGTGAAGTGTTTGACTTGTCAGAAGGATAAAGCAGAGCGGCAGTTACCTAAAGGGATGCTTCAGCCATTACCAGTTCCAGAGTGGAAATGGGAAAACATATCCATGGACTTTGTTGTGGGATTACCGAGGACATCTTGAGGTAATAATGCAATCTGGGTTATTGTTGATCACTTGACTAAATCTTCTCATTTCCTTGCTATACGAGATACTTTTTCCCTAGATCAACTTTCCCGTTTGTATCTTAAATAGATAGTTAGGTTACATGGAGTTCCTCTCTCCATTGTATCTGACCGTGATCCCAGGTTTACTTCTAACTTTTGGAAAGGCCTTCAGAAGTCATTGGGTACTGAATTAAATTTTAGTACAGCTTTTCATCCTCAATCAGATGGGCAGTCAGAACGAACAATTCAGACCTTGGAGGATATACTACGAGCTTGTTCGATGGATTATCAGGGAAATTGGGACCAACATCTTTCTTTGGTTGAGTTTTCTTATAATAACAGCTTTCATTCCAGTATACAGATTGCACCATTTGAGGCATTATATGGGAAGCGGTGTCGAACTCCATCATTTTGGGATGAAGTGGGTGAAAGGAAGCTGATGGGACCAGAATTGTTAGAAGAGATGGCAGAAAAAGTTCAGTTGATTCAAGCACACATGAGAACAGCTCAAATCAGGCAGAAGAGTTATGCGGATAACCGGAGGAAGGATCTATCTTTCGAGGTAGGTAATCATGTTTTTCTCAAGGTTTCTCCATGGAAAAGTGTGATGAGATTTGGTAAGAAAGGAAAGCTGAGTCCAAGGTTTATTGGACCATATGAAATTCTGGAGAAAGTTGGATCAGTTGCTTACCGAGTGGCTTTACCTCCGAGTTTATCTCAGGTACACAATGTTTTTCATGTTTCGATGTTGAGGAAGCATATACCAGATCCATCTCATGTTTTGAGTCCAGAGTTAGTTCAGCTGGAAGAGAACCTATCTTATGAAGAACAACCAGTCCAGATTCTTGACCGAAGAGAGAAAGTGTTGCGAAATAAGGTAATTCACCAGGTAAAGGTTTTTTGTAAAAACCATATGGTTGAAGAGGAAATGTGGGAATCTGAAAATGCTATGAGGGATAAATAGCCCCACTTATTTTGATAAGTGAATAAAATTGCGAGGACGCAATTCCCAAAAGGGGGGAAGGATGTAACATCCCAGGTAAATAAAGAATAATACATTTTCATATTTATTAATATTTTTGAATTAAATATTAATTTTACTTTAAAGGGGTTTCTATGTTCGATAACGTACCTGAAACGCAACAAAGAGTTTCTTTGAAATCGTACGTTGCACACTAGTAATAAAATAATATTATTTTAAATGTTAGTTAACACGTATCCATTGTAATGGTGGGAATGGATAGAAATAACTAAAATATGATTATATATGTTTGTTAAATGTTTTTACATTTATCTAATAAAGGATAAAGGCTTAAAATACGAAAAGAATTCAATTTTAGTCTTATATACTCTAATTTTAGCAAAAGGTCCACTTATCACCTTTTGACGGCGAACCGACATTAAATATAGTTTTGATTGATCTTATAAATTCTATTGAACCAAATATAACTCTTCTTTAGAATCGGGACATCAAAATTTACTTTGTGTTAATTTTTGGTATCTTTCCGATAAAGTTCATTTTTTTAATGAATAGTGTAAAATGTTGTATTTTAATTCAAAACCTCTTTTAATATAATTGTTTAAGATGATTATATTATCTTTTCAATTGGTTGTAAAGTGAAATTAGAATATATTTTTACCATTAAATCCAATAGTTGTCGTTGAAATTAATTTCACTTTGAAATCGGACTTAAACTAGTGTCAATCTTTTGATACTTATTGTTTCATAAAAACATTCTATTTTCTCTGAAAGTGGGAATTAATTATTAAATTAATTAATGCAACTTATAAGTTTTGAATTTTGTAAAATGGACTTCATTTTCGAATTCGGAATATCAATTATAGCTTAGGGTGAATTTTTGGTATTTTTCTGAAAAACTTCAATTTTTGATGAATAGTGAAACCACTAAGTGGTACTTCTAAAATCCGACATACATGGTTGTCATTAAGAAGTAAAATTTGGTTCAATGAGATAAAAATAATTTTTTGGTGAATAGTAACTTATTATGTTTTTAATCGCGATTAGAGGTAATTAGTGCAATTTTAGGCAAAAATGATATTATAATAAAATGAAAATACCTTGACACATGTCCTACCCTTATTTTATGTGTCATGGCCGACCAAGACAAGCCATGGGTCAGATTGGGGACCCCATGGAGCCACTTTGTTTGGGAAATGACATAAATAACTTTTTGTTTAATGTTAAAGTAAAAAATGACACACACGTGAGATGTTTTACTAAAACAATTTTTACATGGGGTTATACAAGTCAGATTTTTGACTATAAATAGTAATTGGAAAGATAAAAAGATTTCCTACATCATATTATTTTTTCATAATTTTTATACATTAAATAAATTAAATTATTTATGACATCATGCTGACGCAGCGATGACCTCATTATTTAACGATTTAAATAAAATGGAAGGATAATGTAATATCTAAGACCTACACATGTCCAAAACCTATTGGATGAGTGGATTTCGAACCCTTATCACCTTTTCCTCGAAATACATCAATTTGGGTCCTCTTAAATTCGAATACCATTTTAAATCAAAGTGACTTTTCTTTACTTTCCAAGAGTGCCCCTCCTCTCCTCTTATAAAAGGCCCTTACCTCTACCTCCTTACCCACACTCCCAAAGCCTTTGGCTCGGCCAACCCCTTCCCATTTTGGCTCTCCACATCCCTCTATTACTCCTTGAAGCCTCACATTGGGCAGAAGTCTTCCCAAGGAAGCCTTTGATCTCAAACCAAAGGGAGTTACCCGATTTTAATGTAATGTCTTCTTTTGAGTCCTTTAGTTTTATTTTGGTTCTCCAACCCCCTAAACTCTTTTTATTCTTTTATTTTGTAACAACTCCAGTATCCTAAATATACTAGGATTTTGTTATAAGAAGTATTCGATCTACACTTACATACACCTACATCTAATGGTTAAAGAACATACTGTTTCCGCGGATGGCGAATTTCTGCCTCCCGAAACGATGATTGTTCAACATTCTTTTAACACCTTCAAAGGTGGACATTAAGATGACACTATATTTATATATGATATATAATATGTTTATGTTTTCCTTAAGTTTCTGTATTTTTCATTTTTGGCATACCTTTATGGTTTCCATTATGGGTAAACACGATATCTTCATTTAAGGAAGTGCGGACTACCGCCCCCTCAAAGTGATGTGATTCTTTAATGCCATATGTGGGACGTGTAAAGGATGGATTTAAAGTTATTATATATGATTTTATACTGGAATTATAATATACCTCTATATAATTATTATCTATTTCCATTAAAGTATGAGATAGAAATGAAAGTAGCGTTCATGCGTACGTACTGCTTACCGTCTCCATAAACAGTGCATTTCATTTCTTATCCCCAAATGTAATGTACTATTAAAAGTACATTTATATAATGGATATATATAATGAATGATATATCTAAATGATGAATATAATTTTTTAATTAAAATATACATACCTCTCAATTAGTTTTAATTCCATTAACATGACAAAGAAATGAACGTAGCGTTCATGCGTACGTACGGCTTACCGTCTCCATGAACGGTGCATTTCATTTCTTACCTCTAAATGATTCTTTAATATTATAAATACATGTATATGCTGGATATATATGATATATATGATATCAAAATCAGGAATATCATTCTGGATATGAAGAACCTTTGACCACACGAACAACATGTAATTGTAAGAAGTCCACTTTCGACTTAAGAACCAAATATCGACAAAACAAACATTATTAACTTAAATGGTTACATAATGTTTATAACATGGAAATAAGTGATATAAAAGGAATAATGAAATTTAAAAAGGTTCTTAATCAAGTAGAAATTAACTCAAGTTTATTATTCAGGACGTTAAAGAACGATCGAGTCATGTCGGACCCGAGGTAAGGGACTTCATCTCAATCTCCTTTCATTGAGGCATATTTCGTTTTATACAAAACTTTCTTTTATACGGTGTATAAACCCCTTTGACTTTTACTTTTATACAAAAGGAATATTTTTCTACGAAGTATTTTACTAAACGACAAAAAGGAATGTTTTTTTTAACGTACGCAGTGAAAACGACCTTTTCTGCCGCCGTGAGTATTATTTGGTCTTCGGCTTCTTCAACAGGCCGTAATGTTTTTAAAATAAAATAAATACCATATACTCTTTTATGTATTTTGGTATTGAAAATAGTTTTGATAAAGTATTCTATTATATATATTGTGATTGAAATGTGGAAATTTTATCATTCCTTAATATTGGTTTTATGTTTTATGATTTTATATTGGTACTTGGACATTTGATGGGTGGTTACATGATAAACCATATGACGGGTGGTGCCGTGAATACCAGGACAGTTGGTTACGTTATAACCTCCAATGCATTGGGTATGGAATTCGGCTGTATGGTTATTCCATTAAGTATGTATGGAAATTGGCTGTATGGATATTCCATTAAGTGATATGTGTGGAGTCGACCATATGGTTATTCCACTTAAGTATGTTAATGTCCCAAGTTACCTTTATATATGTTATGTGTTATTTATATGGGTTTTATGGTAATCCTTTGGTTACAAAAAGGTAAGTAATGATAACTTATTCAATGAAGTGTTTTTACTACTTTATGAAGGTGAAAGTATTACTTTGATATATTATACATGGTTTACTTGATGTTTGAAAAAAACTAACAGTTTTCATTCTTTGTGTATACCTTACTGAGCTTTTTATGCTCACCCCAAGTTTTTTTGAAATGTTTTTCACAGGACTTAATGTGGAATAAGGTCAAGGATGGGATCAAGGGAATGTCATGCTATATAAAACATGGAACGAGACATGTTTCTTTTTAAGAGTTTTTTTATTATGGAAACTTAGTAGAAGTGTCTACTTTGTAATCTTTTGAGATGTAATAGTTATGTTCTAATTCTCTAAAACTCTAAACCTGAAAAGATCCTCAATGTGAATTATTCATTTAATTCAATATTAAGTAAGGTTTAAGGCTGGGGCCTTATAATTTAACAGTTGATATGAGAAATTCATTCATGTTTTGGTTATCTATCTTAATGTTCTATAAGGATTAATATAATTTTATAAATGAAAAAATAATTATAACCTTTTATGTAATGTAATTTCATTTTTGGAAAGAGAGGTCAGTGCCCTATATTTTCTCTCTAGGTATTGATGCTCAAGATTCCATCCAACAAGGTTTTACAATTATTGGTAAGACTTAATCATGGTTTCTTGATCGTAAAAATATTATTGAATGTGATTATAATGAAAGAAATCCTTATTATCCTCTTTATATGGAATGTAACTCACAAAATTCATAGAAGTAAAATTAGAAATACAATTTGCAAAAACATCATCGAATTTATGAAGGAAACAAAAAGGTAAAGGAAGACATGATGTAAATTAATAGGTTGATGTTTGAAGATGTTATAATTTAATAATATGAATCAATTTCTGAATTCATTAACATATATAATATTTTTTTAAAATTGCATCTAGTGGTTTGGTTAATCTCCTAAATACTCTACTAAAGTGAATAAAATCAAGAGAATTATACAAAATAAGCTTGATGTTATAATCATAGCACATAAAGATAAGGATCATTATTATTATACTATTTATTTTCTTTATATCACCCTCATAAATTATGATATTATAAGATAAAAAACACTCAAAATAATGGGAAATAAATTAAAATAAATTTACTTCATATATTTCAAATATTTAGAGATATAATATGAGCAGGTGTGTTCTGATAAATAAGAAAGTATAGAAAAACATGATGTGGCTATCTCACTAGTGTTAATAAATATAACATTAGTACTAGGTAATTATAATGTAAATATTAGATTTAAATTCATTAATTGTGGAAATATTGGGTATTTTTCATTTGGGTGTTCTTTTATGATCGAAGATAGAAGTGAAGGAATTGAGGATTCTAAAACATACTTAAACAAATAGGATTCTATAAGGGAAAAAATCAATTTCAATTTAAAGGAAAAAATTATCCAAAAAACATTTATAAGATATTTTTTATCTATTGAAAAAGAAATTTTAGATAATGTGGAATTTAGGGAAGATAATAAAATTATTAGGGAATCTTTTCAAATATTTCAAATGGCTCGATAATTATAAGTACTTTATTCTTACAAGGATGACTCATAAATTAATAGTGATTTCACAGTAGTGGATGGAAAATAAATTATGGAAAAAACCATGGGAAGATAGATCAATATACTATTATGGGATATATAAAAGATAAGGGATGAAAATTATAATCTCAAAAAAAATATAATAATTTTAATCAAATAAATGTATAGAAAGAAATTTTGATATAATAAATTGAAATTTTAAATCTTTAAAATGATACCAAAAATAAATTTTATTTGTGATATGACTTCCAAAATCACTCTTATGGATACTAATGTTTACATATAAGAAATTAATAGTGTAGAAACTAAAAATGAAAAATAGAAGTTTATATTTGACTATAATAGAGTAGCTATTATTGAAGGTTTGTGTTCTAAGAAGTAATCATCAAGTACATATAATGTATAAGTTGTAGGACATGAATATGGGAGTTCTATTATAATCTAATCTAAAATGAAATTTATTATTTTAGAATAATCCAATGTTAAAATACAATATTAATAGGCCAAAAATATTAATGTTATGGAAAATTATGCTCATATATGGAAGAATAAAGATTTAAGATAATTATACACGATTGTGTAAAAACCCAATGGAAAGATTCCATAAAAGGGTTTTGTTAAATAACCTAATTGGAGGTCAGAGAATGGGGTTAGATAGTAACCCCTTTAGAAAAATAATATTTATCAAAGGAGGAAGATTCAAGGTTACTATTAGTGTTGTGGTGTATTTTTACTTAAAGACTGAATTTGATAAAATAGAATATATTTACCAAGACTAATAAGGGACCATGAATCAAGCGGGAGATAATATTAATACATACGATCTAAACAAATGTTCCAATGACATGAGAATAATATTGAGATGAAAAATAGTTTTGGGAGTTTCCAAGAAGTCTCTAGAAGGTGTGATCAAAAAAAAGACACTAAAATTAACATATTACATTAATTCAAACTCAGTTATATAATTTTTATAAATTTTAGGAAGTTTAATGTAATAAACTGTTCAAAGAAATAAAATATGGTTGCGGAAAAATTTAAATCTTGTAAATTAGAGAATCTATTGATGTTGTATAGTTTTTGTTCTTCCCACATGACATTTAATTTAAAAAATCTGAAAATTTTGGGAAAATAGGGACGGATAAGTTGTAATATTTGGTAATGACAGATAATTGAAAATAAAAGTAGTTGAAATAGAAAATATTGGAAAGAATTGTATCATTCCCAAAAAATGCCTTCTTTGTTAATAGAATATAACATAGTAAATTAAGCATATAAAAACTATGTAATGATGGAAATAAAATATTTTTTAGAAGAAAAAAATCTCTATTAAATAGATTATGATATGAAGAGGTGATAACAAGAGGGTTGAGAACCCAATAAAGCCTATTTTAGGATAGAGAGGCTAAATAAAACTATTATCTGAGCATGAAATCTAAGAATGATTTTTGTAATAGAAGACCTAATTATATTTTCTAAAATAAAATGAATAAATTAATCAAAGTGGTATTAAAAATTATTACATTTTAAAAATAGGACACTTTGAACACAATAAAACATTCTAAAAGGGGAATATGGTTAATAAGTGTCACAAAGGGACAGAAATTCAAAAAATGCATTTGGGACTTATCCATTGATATTTTAATAGACCCTTGAAAAATAATTCAACATGATTAAGTGAAAATTTCATCACCTTCATTGATGGCTTCTATAGAATTATATGCATAATGGTCATGTCTCACAAGTGTAAAGACTTGGATAGGTTCAAAAGTTTTAGAAATCATGAGGGGAAATAAACAAGTTTTTATTTTATGTAGTTAAAATATAAAAATGGTATAGAATATACCAATGAGTATATTTTAGAAAAAATTAATAAAATTGGAATCCAAAAAGGTTCTATTGCACCCTATACACCAAAACAAAATGCAGTGGTTGAATGAAGTAATAGTAAATTGAGTGGTTTAATGTAAGAATGGAAAAGTTTTTTATATGTCCAAAACAAAGAAAGTTGAGCACAGAACATTAATATTTTCCTAGCTGAATGTTATTACCATTACTAGGATAATTCTAAATAGATGTGTCATTAGTCCAAAATTAGATATGAATCATTATGAGTTTTTTTAAAACAATCTAAATGAAAAACACTTTAGATTATTTGGGATCCCATGTTTGATCAAGAGGAAAGACAAAGGTGGTGGTAAGTTTGATGAAAATGAAAATGATGTAATATTATTTAGTTATACACAAAATATAAGTTTATACAGATACTATGACAAAAAATAGGAAAATATTTTTTATTTTTATAATTTTTTAGTTCTTTACAATGAAGAGTTGATTAGGAACTCCATTATTGTAAATGTTGAAAACGATGTTTCCAATTCAAAACATGTTGAGAACATCAAATCAAATAAAAATTTCTAGGTTTTAAATTGCTGAAACCTACAAAATGAGAATTAGTAGTTATAAGATTGAATAAATACTTCAATCATGGTTATTAATTTCTCCAAAAAAACAAAAGGAATGAGTATGAAGAATTCTAAGTGGTCAAATCATGCGGATTTCATTACATTTATAAGGAAATGTGATCACATGACCTTAGGAAGGTCTTGAGAATGGATCATGTGTTTAATATACTCTACATATGATCATGTGAATCCCCATTAAAATTAACTCCTATTATTTACATGGCATTTAGAAAAGTACCAATGATCACATAGAGGATGGAAGATGTGTTCCTCAAATCGTGCGACTTTTCAACCAATAGATGCCTAAGAAATCATCCAAATCCACTTATAAATTAAATATAGGAAAAGGAAAAATATTCTCATGATGGAAAGATATGTTGAATGTTAGGCGAAGGAGTTATGAGCCTCATGTGATTTTCATTGATCATGTGTAGGCCCTTCAACAAGATGATATGATCTCATGAGAGGCCCTTGAAAAGACAGTGAAATCTTCTGAGAGGCCCCTAACAGGTATCTTGATCTCATGAAAGGACTCTGAAAAAGAAAACTTTGTCCTATGAAGGACCACATACAAGAGTTCTTTTATTAGAAATGAGCCTTTCCTTGGGCATCCAGATCTCGAAAAGGCTATCGAACATTTAGGTTAAATGGTGAAAAGATAATTTTACAAGTCAAAATGGTTATCTAAACCCAATTTGATCATCTAGGGTCTACTAATCATGGACATGGAAGAATTTTATTGCGGTCAGTTCTTATCATGTGACAACTTTTATATCCCATACTAGGATCTTGTGAAGTGCAAGATATAAAAATACCCCCATCTCATATTTGAAAGATACACATCATGTAAGGCGGTATAAAAATAATGCAATGAGGACTATAAATCCCTCACACTTAGCACAAACAAAGACACCTGATGGTGAATGCTTCATGGGAGAATATTATTGGACTTAATGGAGTAGAAATTTATGTGATCACAAGAGTCTTCCGCCATATAAAATTTATGGAGTTACCTAAGGTATCACACAACATGAATATTTTCTTCACATGATTTACCTATACATCACACGAAGGACTTTTAGCAGGCCAGAGAGATCATTTGAGGGAGTTCATGTGTGTCGACTAGTTCACTTGAAACATAAATAAGATAGTTCTTGAAAAACTTTCAGGAACATATGCAATGAATACTGAGAAATAATGTAAAGGTGGTAGATTTAAGTGAAGAAACATATGATAATATTCATATACATCACATGACATATATAGATCATGTGAAAACACTCATACATGTCACCCAAATTATGTGGAAACATTAGGACATATCAACCATGCCTTGTAAAATCATCTTTAAATGTCAAATAAGTCATGAGGTAAGTGAACCAAGTGTTGTGATGTCATATGAACATGTCTCCTAGGTATTAAAATGTTCCTCATATATGTCTCCCAAGTCTCATGACATCTTCCAGAAATAACACCTAGGTCTCCCGAAGTCCACTGTACATGTCAAGAAAATCATGAAGCACCCTCAATGCATGTCATAAAAGTCTTGTGAATCCCTTTGTACATGTCAATTCAGTCATGGGACACTCTCCATACATATCAAGAAAGTCATGTGATTCCCTTTGGATATATCAGCAAGGTTATGTGAAACCCTCAGGGCATTTCTACACTGATCAGGTGAAAACCTTCTAGAAATGCCATCCAGATTATGCAATATCTTCTAGATAATTCAATTAGAGTATTATATTACCTTTGTACATGTCTGATAGGAAACCATTACATGTATAGAAATATTTATACATGTTAGGAAGACACCCGATATATGTTATGAATACAATCAAGAAATTCCATGGAGACATCCTGGGACATAAAAACCTTATTTAGTGGAAATATTTAGGAATACCACTGACCGAACTATGAGAAATATGATTCCATTCCAAACAATATATGTAGGACCCCCCCCTAGGTTATAGATCCGATAGGAATATATCTTGGTGTAAGTACCCCATGTCTCAAAAAACTCATTCCCATGGGACCCAAACTCTCTAATAGGTTTATCAATATTCTTTATACATTAGTGGATTGATAAGATAACTGAACTATGAGGACTCTAATTCATGACCAAATAAGATATGTAAGAATATTTTTTAAGGATCAAGTTCAATAGGAATCCACTTCAATGTATGTTCATCCATTTCTCTGACATTCAGATATATAGGACCCAAACACTCCTATGTGTTCATTTCCCTACATCATCCATCAACAGATTGAGAAGCCAACTGAACTAAAATAAATCTAATTCATGCTATATATAGGACACATAGTACCCCATATTCAGGACCTAGTTCCTTATCAAACACACCATAATTTCCTACCCAATGTGTGAGTCCTGAATCTATATTTACTGAGACTCATTACATGTTTTCCCATCATTACCACACTGGGCATGACTCATGTGTTCTTGGGGATTTGAAACAATCAAATCATTACATCATGAATCCTTCCACAACCATGGAAACCTTAGTATGTAAGACCCACTCCAAGGTACTATATGACTACTCCCATATAAGGGAATCCATTTCTGGGAATTTCCCAAGGGAACATAGAATTTTTATGAATCTGATTCCTGTCATAAGATGGATACAGAGGATTCCATCCCTTTGAATGAGTTTGATACCCGGTTCCTATGTTCCCTCATAGATTTACCTTTTGTATGATGTTAAATTATATGATTTAAATTAACTATGTGGGTCTTGACTCCTATTATAATCAGGATATATAGGATACCTTATAATGGTTCAATCTCATCCTTAAAATATTAATCACCTCATGTGATGGCATTAAACTCCATAGTGACTGGTTATATGGATTAAATATATGAAAATATATCCATTTATAAGAAATAATGGGAAATGGATGAAGAAACTGAGATAAATAAATACGGTCTCATTAATGGAACACCCTTTACACATGGAAGGATTTAGCATTTTTTTTAGGGAAACCTATCACGTATTGATATTAGGAAGTGATTCATGAACATATCTTAAATATATAACATAGATAGGGAGAAGGAAACAGCCCCCCTACCCAAAAGGGTATGATGAGCCCAACCTCCCATCCTCTCAACCAATGTGAGTTCCTAAGCAGTGTCGAGTATGAAACCCCAAGGGAAAACCTGCCTTTGGAAATAATATCTACTCTCAGTTGTGGATATTGGAACCATTGGGAGTTTCCCTTAAATAAAAAAGATGTGAAGCTGATTTGAATGATTTTATATACACTAACCCCCCCCCCAATCAAACTTTTGGAGAAACTGTGTGTGTTATCCAATTGAAAAAAAATGGTGAACTAGACATGAATCTCTCAAATAATAAAAATGATCAGCTTACCATGCATTGGGAAATTTCATTTTGAACCTCCTGCCCAAACAAAAATAGAATGATCGATGTAAAATCCCATGTAATCTAGGTTCTAATGAAATATTTCCATTCTTGTTGTGAAAATTCCTTGCGAGAAAAATGAAAAAATCATGAATAAGAAAGGAAAATTTTGTTACTTGTGTATATGTTATTGAGCATGTATTATGCCTCCGATGATGCACTGATCAGTGACCATTATCCTTGTTTTCTTCCTGAATGTAGATACTACTCCCACTAAAAACACCCAAACCTGACATAATTTCTTCATATATCGACTATTCTGTAAGATCAGCTACTTCCATAACCCATGTTGGTCACATGACTACCTTTTTAACACATCAAACTTTTGTGAAATATTTTTTTAATGTTAATTTAATCTCATTGATATTTCAATTCACGCCACACTGAAAATTGCTTATTTTATATTAAAGAACTATATATGGATTGTTTTACAAACATTAAATTAATCGTGCACTATATGAAACATAAATTTTAGCTTACTCTACATGGAACACTAAGGTTATCTTATGTTATACTCAATAATAACTTTCCTTGATAGCTTACGTAACACGCAAGACCGAATGTTATCAAAAATAATTCATTATTAAAAATATATTAGTTAATAGGATATAACATTTCCACAAAATTGAAGATTAATGGATTATCTAAAATATGGATATATATAGTTAAATTAATTGGTTACCTAATATTTATAAAATAATATAGAAACCAAATGAATATAAAGGGATTGATTTTCTAAAAGTCAATATTTATGATAAAAAGATGATTTATAAGTTAAATTAATTACAAATAGTGAACAATTTTAATTAAATTTATATTTTTATACATATATATTTTATAAACATCCTATATATTTGATAGATATAAGAACATAACAAACCCAATTTTATTCATAAACCCCTATATATTTATAAGGGCAGTTTTACCGGCTTTTAATGGAGAACCCATTTTAAATCCAATTTTTGGAACTTTTATGGATTTAAAATGTCAAAATAAACTTAATCTATGAAATAAAAAAATAAAAAATTAATTTAGGATAAATTTCTTTTATTTTCTATAAGGTTTTATTTTTTAATGAACACTTTAAAATACTGAATTTCAATTCAAAACTCATTTTTTATCCTACTCGTTTTTAAGGTTAAATTATATTTTAAATTTTTTATAAATAATAATTATATAATAAATATATAAATTAATCCAATAAAGGTCATTAGAATCAATTTCACTCTGAAATTGGGTATAAAAACTTAGAAAACTTTTGGACATTTTTATATTACAAACCTACAGTGTCATCCAATCAACGGGATTATTTTTTAGTTAATTTTTTCTAATTTTGTGATTATAATTTGTAATAATGGATTATATATTTTGAATCATAATAATTTATAATTTATAATAATTTCAAATTTAGTTTTTTCCAAAAATATTAGTGAAATTGATCAAAATTAATTATAGTGATTAAGAGAAAAATTAGGTTGACAACATACTAAACCATAAATTTAAAGCCAAGTCGACCGAGAAACATGTCCAAATACCATTTTATGGATATCATTCAACCATTAACATTCTAGTATTGTGTTTTTTCTATGACTTTTCTTGGGTAAAAACAAGGGTACGCCAAACTTGTTTTCAAAAATGTCTAGTGTGTCCTTTCCCTTCCTTATAAAAGGCCACCACCTCTCCCTATTATTCACACCTCTCACACCACATAGGTTCGGCCAATATTATCCTAATACACTTCCCATGTAATCCTTTCATCACAACCCAAAAGGAGTTACCTTATTAAGAAGAAACGAATTCTCTCAAGATCCTTTATTTATTTTCTTTCTCCACCCCCTCCACACTATTTATTCCATGATTTTATTACTAAACTAATATATTAAATATACTAGGATTTTTTGGGATAAGGTTTAAATCTACACTTACACAAACCTCCATATAATGGGAAACGAATGTATTGTTTATGTGTGTGATGAACTACCACCTCAAAAAATATTGATTGTTCATTTTTCCTTACAACTTATCATGATAGAATTTATGATGAAAAATATCTTTATACATGTTATACAATATATTATTTATTTCTTTAATATTTTTAAATACTTTAACAAAAAAATATCTTTATACATTCAATTTTATGTAAATACGATGATTTCCATTGAAGAAATGTGGACTAACACCCCCTCAAAGTGATGTGATTCATTCACACGCTACCTGGAATGTTTTACAGGTGTTTTTAGTGAAATTATATGATATATAGGAAATAATAATTATAATGTAGTTATAATACATATATATATATTACATGTTCTTTATTTATTTCAATACGATAATAAAAACGGAAACAATGATCATGCATACGTACAGCTTTCCATATCCATGAACGGTGTATTCCATTTCATACTTATATATTATATATGTTATTATAATACACATATAATGAATATAAATGATATTTATATTATGTTTTAAATTCTTTAAATCGTTATATAAGTATAAGTACACCAAATATTACAAATGAATACATATGTAAAGAACAAAGAGGATATGACCCAAAGTGAAACCTTAAAATAGAATTGTAACAAGAGAGTAATATATAGTCATAATAAAAAAAATAAGGTATTAGATATAATAACATGGTTATTTTATTTATGCATGATAAAATTATATTTATTATATAAGATGTTTTTATGAGTATGGTGAGATTCAAGACACAAGGTAAGGAGATTTCATCTCTCTTTTTATTTCTTTGAGAATACATGCATTATTAACCACCCATACCTCTTGTGTTGTGTGAATATTTCTTATTTATGTATTAAATAATTCTTATAACTAAATTTATAGGTATTTTCATGTCCATTAAATGATATATATTTCATTATGTTAATGTTTCAAAAGCTATAAAATCGATAAGATAGTTTCATCTCAGTTTTCCATCTTTGAGACACATGTTTCATTATGCTTCCATTTGAAATGTCTAATATTGAATCTAATTCATTTCCTAATATTTTAATCTTAAATAAATTTTATTTTCTTACATGGATAGTATGATACTAACTTACCATTTTTTAAGAGTTTAATGAAACAATCCCATATTTTGTCAAGATTGCTTATGTTTATACTTGTTTTGATGAAATAATATGATCAATACGAGAAGAACATTCATGAAATTTCTTCTCTACTATTTATTCATGATTTATTCATTTATTAGTACCATTTTTCTACTCTTTAGTACGTAATATTGTTAGGAAAGTGTTTTTAAGTAATCCCATCTTTACCCTCTCTTCAGTAGAAAAATTGTGTGCCTTCAAAACCTTGTTTTCTTAAAAGGTATTTCATGAATATGTTACTATTATCAAATAATATTTTAAAGAAATTGTACCATTTTAGTATTTTACCAATATTTTCAAAGGAATATTCTTTTCTCTTTCTAAATAAGAAATGTTTCTGCCCTTTTTCCATTTTAAAGGAATTTTCTTTTAACCTCATAAGAAATTTATGGATTTACACATCATAATTTTTGTGAAGATTACATTTCATGTTTAAAATGGTTAATATTTCAGAAAGTTTTTTTAATAGTATTTTCATGGAAAATGGTTTCCAAAATATTTTCAATACATATTTATTGGTTCTAAAACTATTTTTAAACAAATTTTTCTCAAAAAATTTTATATATTTTGATATCAGATATAAAATTAATTTTAAATGAAATGGTTTTCAAAATGTTTTCTATATTTCTTTATAAGTATTAAAATTGTTTTAAAATAAAAAAATATTAAAAAAAAATTTATCTTATTTTATAAGTTTTCAAGGAAAAAGTTTTTAAAAATGTTTTCTAGTCATCTTTATAAGTTTTCAAGTTAATTTCTATGAAATTTTTTTCATATGGTTTTATTTATAAAATATAATTTTTCAAAGAACAAAGGGTATTTTACTAAATAAATGTTTTCAAAAGATATCTCAAAATTATTTTCCTTCTAAGACAACATTTGATGATTCTTCTAATTCCTTTCTAGGAAATTATCTAAAGGTTTTCTTCATATTATTTGTCTAAATGGTTTTGGTTTTAATGGAATGAAATTGATCAAAACTCATTTCACTTTCATGGTTTATATTTTTATGAAAATTTTTCCTCTTCCATGGGTTATATTCTTATAAAACCAATTTATCTTCAATGGGTGATGCCATGATAAATTCCTATAAAACATGAATCCTTTCACGGGTTATTCTTGGATGAAAAGACTGTGAAAACTATATATTTTATATAGGTTATGATATTATTAAATGTGTATGATACCCATTTCATTTCATGGGTTATGATATTATCTTTTTTTATATTTCATGATATGTTGTGAGTAATATTATTTTGTGGCATGTGTATGAATGGTCTAATTGTGAGATCGGTGGGGCCTATATATCCCTCCAATACATTGGGTAATGATAAATTGTTTTTGATATAAAAGGGTACATGGGATGGAATTCCAATCCTATAACAACAGGGTACATGGGGGGACATCCCAAGCCTGAAACAAGAGGGTACATGGGAGGAAAACCCAAGCCTAAAAAAAGAGGGTACAATAGAGGGTATCCCATGCTTGAAGTAGGTACATGGGTGATTATCCCAATCCTAATAGTTTACAATGTTCTTATTAGGCATCCTTGAAATAGGGTTATTATATTCTTTTTTGTCTTCTACAATTCCACATTTTATTCTTATATTATAATTTAATGGATCATGTTCTTGGTTTCCTTATGATTGATGTCTTATAAACTATTAATATTTATGCCATGATTCATGTTTATGATTTTTTATATGCAGGGTATGATCTTCTAATGATCATGATCACTTTATAATACCCATATGTTCATGATATTCTTAAATATTTCCTTTATATACACTCATTGTGAATTTTAGCTCACCCCTTCCTCAGGATTCCCTTCCCAGGGTTATGAAGAAATTTATTTAAGTATAAATACTAAAGGGGGAGATCCTTTTGTTAAATATTGAATATATTACACTGAGTTAGAAGATTTTTGTTCCATTTTTACTAAAGCACTAAACTAATATGGTCTTTGGGCGTATATTTTTATAATGTTGTAATTATTCTAAAATATTTATGTAATGTCAATGTATGAAAATCCAAGGTTCCTCTAACCTCACCCACATAACACCTACATTATTTAGTGGAAAATTAAATGGTTTATGAATACCATCAACATGGTATGATTTAGAACCTTGAGACTATACATAAGGGTCTCCAGATGCTAAAACCAATGAATATGCATCTTCTTATAAAAGCTATCGTGAAACCAGTAACACTTGTTTACACCACCAATTTCTTTGGAAGCTTATCCAAAAATCATGAAAATTATCACCTTTTGTATCTAAGTAAGGTGTATTAGAGAGTCAACTATGGCACTATTTTGGTTCATAATCCACTAAGGAGGGATCCTGTCAACCATTGTCACCACCCTCATCCGGTCGATTCCCCTTAGTCACCTGGTATGGGAACCATGTAACACATTTACACCTGGGATCCTAATTCACAAGTACTGAGGAAGTCTCATAGGGTGTGTAAATATTGGGATAAATGGGAGTGGGATTATATTCCTACGTTTGATGATGAAGCCCATCAGTAGATTCTAATGCTACCCAGTGAACAAGCTCATATCACTACTCACTCATATCAAGTATATAGGTATATTTCTGTAGCAAGAATGGGGGAGTCACATATTTTTCCCCTATTTATGAATCCCATTAGCATATTCTGATGTTAAAAGGATAATAGGAGTGGGATTATATCCCCTCTTTAATTGATTATATCTACAATTATATATTGGTGATAGAAATTGTTAAGGCCTAAATTCCTATTCACACTTTACTAAAATGTCTCTACATCCTAGAAACAGCTGAAGAATACTTCCATCATATTTTGGCACTGTTATAGATACATGGATATATCTAGATTAATACAACACTCTCATTAGTATGAACGAGCATATACTATGGAGTATGTGAACATTCTTGTTACCATAGAGGAGCATTATTTGAATATTTTCAGTAATGTATGTTCCACAGAAATGGGATCATATTCCCATTACAACTAAGGATCACCAATTGAGAATGGAACATTCCTTAGAACATTCCCATAATACCATAAAATGATCTATTATATAATCCAAAGGCACTGTACTGTTCTCATATACCCATTCCAACAAGGGCTCTCCAAGTGATACAAACAGATTCCTCTAGAAAGGTGCACCTTCCCATCAAAAAAGATCGAATGCATACACCAAAAGAAATGCACCAGGATCATATTCACATTCCAACTAGGGATTAACAAATGATATAAACAAATTCCATGGGACATGCTCATATTACAATCGAAAAAGACCATTGGAATACTCTAAAGGCACTAGACTGGACTCATATTCTAGTTCAAACTAGGGATCCCCAAGTGAGTGTAGCACCTACCTCAGGATAGGCTCATATTCTATTCATCAAAGATAATTTCTATATTCCAATAGATCATGAAATCTAGGATCATATACCTACTTATGCTGATGAACAACTCCAACAACATCCTTACGATGTTGTACAAGATGAGGCTTATATCCCTTCTCTCATTCTGAAGTTCCTTCGGTATATTCTGATGGGGAATTCAAATTTGAACCAAGATCATATCCCCACTTCATCTAGGGTGGAAATACATATTGTGAAAACAACCAATATGCAAGATAATATTCCTACCAACAATATATAATCTCACCAGCATACACCATTAGATTCTTAGTAGTGGGCTAATATTCCCATAGAACTAGACAATTATCAAAATATTCAAAAATCCTTCCTATAGAAAGCTCATATACCTACTAAAACCCAAAAGGAAGGTCATAATATTCAAACCACAATGTTAAGAGAGGTTCATATCCCTAACCTACTTAATGTTAGTTTCCTAGAGGCTATTTGATGTATATCCACAAAATAGTAAGGTTTAATAAACTCATCAATCGAATCAAATGTCAATAATTACCTCGATATTCCTCCTCGTAACAGTATAGAGATGAATCATAGGGACTCTACTCCTGAAATCCATAATGGTTAACCTACCCAATGTGATATATCCTTCAGACAATGAAATCATGCACTTTCTTAGACACCTATGTATATAGAGGTGCTCAAAATGTAGACTAATTCATACATAGAGGTTCTTGAAAAACCAGGTTAAAACATATATAGTTCCACATCTACTACCAGAAACACTTCAAAATGGTTAGTAGAAAACCCCAAGAAATGAATTATTGGTTCTGACCAGGTGGAGTTGTGTATGTCTGATGAAGAGGAGTCCAACATGAATATATAGAGATAGTTAGCTTGAAAACACCACCCAAACGTATTCTCACCCCAATCCACTTCTGACTATCAGATCCTATATGATCTAGATATGGAATTTGTGTCTTAACTATGCCAAAATATTTTCGAAACTCAATATGTATTGAAGTCTAGAAACCTCCCTTATCTTGGATATGAGGTCCACCTTTTGACCATCAATACACTCTGTTATCAACTGGATATTGCCTCCTTTTCTATATCCCAGAACCCAAGAATGGAAGAGTATGGAAATTTCATACATGGTGTGGTTATTTGTATCATAAAAAAAATATGTCGATAGACTTCTAAATCCCCATCAGATGTTTATATCTAAGGATGGGGGAAATATAGATAATTTCACTTCGTAATGCCTCCATAATAAAATAAATCCCCAAATATGGAATATTTTAATATCATAACCTATCGAAAGATCAAATAATTAGGTAACACATGATCCAATCGGTCACTAAAATAGAATTCTACCACATTAAATGAAATAACATCACAAATGGAGGGATGTTCTACCAACAAACGTTTCAACTAGGCCACTCAAAGTATGGGTATGCATTTCAAATATGGAATCAAAATTTGTATCCAACCCAATAGATTAATGTGGAAAGTGACTCACATAATGGGATTTTATTTCACCCACCTCATACACGATCACAATTATTCTGAATCAAACGGGTAATAATAACATCTACCATAGAATTTATCTAGGATAAAACCCATCCCATCAGGATGGGAGAATATTTACCACCTCATTCATCCCTCAGATCATCAATCCCTGATATGATTCAAGATATATCAGAAGTGGTTTCAAAAAAACCTCTTCCCAATGGGTAGGGGACATTTTTATCTCAATCATCATCATTAGGTTTATCACACCCTAAGGTGGTCCTGAAGAAATCAAAATCAGTTCTATATCAACCCCATCCCACCGAGATAGGGGCATTTAAATCCTAATTTCCATCCAATTAATCATCAACTCCTCCACTGGAATCATGAAATCCTCAACAACATGGTCAAAAATTTATAATTAATGCCTCGAATAGTTACTATATTATAAGGTTGGGTCCATTTTTATCATCATCATTATTACCTCAGAGGTGATTATTCATCTCTAGATTGGTAGGTAAATATCGATAGTTTATATTACATATATTTCTATCTCTACAAGATTAACCTTTTCTATTTGTGTCCCATTTGGAAAACACGACCGTAAACACCCTCAAGGTCACTACTCATAGAACGAGATTAGAGGAATTTATTTAAAAGGCATTAAAAACCTACAGTAAAATAAGATAAAATGGTCCATAGGTAACATCAATGCAGTTGTTGGTTCACCTAATGAAAATATAGCAGTTGTTGGCACTTCACCCCCATATGATTTTGTGGTTACCCATAATCAAGTTTTAACCCTTGGGGGTGTTAATCTTCGAAAAAGGAAGATAAAAAGTGAGTTAAAGAAAGATATTTGTCCAACCATGGGGTTTCTACAAAGGACATTGGTAGGTATGAGGTAGTAGATAGGCTGGGTAGGATGCACACTCACCCCATTACCTGTCAATCGGGTCTCGTGTCTAAGGGTTTAGTTATCAATTCTGAGAGGGAGAAGGATATTTAAAAATGTGTGTATGAGGATGATTTTTTTGTATAACTATTGATTCTCACTCAACCAAAAAGTGATTTATAGAAAATTAAAAAATATTTAGGGTGGAAGGTGTCAAAAAATGTCCTTGACACAAGTAGTATAGAATCACACTATTTCATTGAGAATATTGGAACAATACCCATTTATCGATACACCTCAGTTAATTTCATCACCATAAACATAATAGATGATAAAAAAATCAAGATTCAAATGAATAGGGACGTAAAATAGAAAACATACCTCTGGATGAAGGTCATCTTGATTCACCAACCGAGGTTTCATGCATGTGGAACCAATGATAATCCTATGCCTCAAACCCCCAAATAATTATTCTCTACATCTATAGTGGAAATATTCTAAGGATAAATGGAAATAAGTGGTTATATACCAGTCATCACCAAGAATATTTTAAATCCATTCCATGGAAGACCATTTGGCATAGTATGAGAATGAGATACAAAATATCAGACAACTCAACGAGGGTCTACTTAGGGGAATCATTCCCACTAGGTATCATTTTCATATATAGTTGAATATCCCAAATCCCATTAATCAGGAAAGATCTGATCTACCTCCTAAAGTATTATATGAGCTTCAGGTCATCTCTAGATCTTAGGATTCAGTCTATATAAATGAGGAATTCAAATATGATCATGACTTTCCTCTATTATGGTGATAGCCTCATCGTCTACAGGGAGATCCTTTAGTCATATTATAGATAGAAGATTAGTGGGAGATCTATCAAGACCTACCCACTTCCTATTTATAGAAGGAAACCTATATAGTTGTACCTATAGAACTAGTCAATGTCATTGAATCCCTAACTGTTTGAATGGAAGTCACAAAAGGGTGGCGTACACCCATGAAGCTAGAGTAAAATCCCTATCCATAATGGGTGGATGAAACTTTTCCACCACCCAAATTTGAAAACCCAACCTTCTCAACCTTTAATAGTTAAAGAGATCTAGAACAACATCTCATATATTTTGTGTCCTGATGCAGCCCAATGATAGGCCCTCGAGGCTAGCATTAGGTGACCAAGATGTGATATTTTTAACAGACTCTGATAGGGTATAACTTAATTTGGTATTGTAACCTCTCAATAGGATCCATTCCAATATGGGAATACCTTTATCATTAATTACATTATAATTTTACCTCCATGCTAAGGAAAATGACAATCTAAGACCTTACAAACTGCAAGTAACATGAAAGTGAGAGGGATTCTAACACTATTCCCTAATGGAGGGGTCTAACCTATTCACTTATCATCCCTCTCTTTTAGGATAAATTACTAGAAATTTGTGCTAGAAATTTCCTGGATGAGCTACTGACACCCATAATCTTGAAGAATTATCTAATAATTTTTCATGAATTTTTAAAAAATGTGCAATGTTTGGAAGATTCCATTCAGCGAGCCCAAGTTAAGTCTCCACTCATGCCCTTAGCATAGAGGAAAAAGACTAATAAGGTATAGAGTCCCATTTTTACCCTCAAACTAGAATTACTGCATATTCACGAAACATTTTAGGCTTCAAATTTCTCAGAACCTCATGTCAAGTGGAAACAACAACAAAAACATCACCTTCACCAAGAATAGAAAGGTGATAAGGGTCCCATGGCATTCATGGAAAGGATGAGTACAATGTACTCATTCCAAAATTGGTAGATCTCTAGTTATTTCCTTAGATCCATGTAAAATAACCTACTCAAGTTTTCACAGCCCAAGAAACCCAATGAGTTCAACCTCATTGATCATCCAGATTATTTCTCTTTCCATTGAATATTGGGTCACACCATCGAGGATTGCTTTATCTTAAATGATTTCCTCCAAAGAATAGTTGGTTCCATAGAGGTGATGTTGGAAAATACTTTGGCCGAGGTGACCTGTGTATCCATTGTTCAACTAGGGGAATAGGGTGATTGGAAAGAAATTATGTCCAGGTATGGGAATAAGTTTGATAATTGGATTACTCAAAAGTCAGTCGACTAAGATCATGCCACCATAAGGGCATAAATTTTCAAACTCATAATGGTTATGTCACCTATGGATTTGACATAAAATACATATCTCAGAGGTAAATGTAATCATGATACATAGAAAGATACAAAAAGTAAAGAATCATATTAATCTCTTATGAATGCTCTGACTGTTGCATAATTATTTCATGAAACATATTAAGAATGAGTACCACCCCAATAAATGGAACCCTCATCAGATGTAAAGATCATATTTAGTTCTGTTAACATAATACACATAATATAAACCTTCTCAAATGATGAATATTCCTCTAACCATGAGTTCCCCATACCTAACAGGGGAGATGTAGGCTGATGGTGCGGGAGCTGAGGATACAGAGGATGGTACGGCCATGGTGGAACCCAATATTTCAATCACAGTCCTACATATGAAATATATGAAGATAAAACCCATGATAAAACACTCTATCGTGTACAATAGAGATAAAAAAATTCCTTATGGACCTACAGTGATCAACCAATCCCAGTAATCTTACATGACCATATGGAAAAGATGCAACTATCTGATCATCCTAGACAAAGGGGAAAGCAAGAGGGACCTACACCACTAGAATTAGATGATCCCCCAACCTTTTCTCAAGTACTATGACCACCCACCTAAAATATCATATCTCCTAAACCACACAACAAGAATCATACCCAACTTAGGAAGCATCGACCTTTGGCAAAAAAGTATGACATTATGATATAGTTAGCGATTTTACCAACAAAACTCTCAATCCTAGATGATATATATATTTAAAAATAACTAATATAATAACTCATCAAGACACTTAAAACCCAAAATGAGTTCATGATATAAGTATCTACAAAAGAGGTTTATCAAATGGAGACTATTTCATCAAACTAGAATTTCGACATCTCATTCATAGAAAAGAATCATGTGGAGTTCATCCAGGGATATATCTTAGGCCCTATATTTTTCAGGAAGACTCAATAATGTAAATATCTAAAGGTATCATATTGATAATGGTTCTGGTGTTAACATAATATGAGTTCATACCCTTTGATGTTTGGGATATACCAAGGGATGTTATCTCCTAAAATTATAATCATTCAAGGGTATGATAAGAGTGAGAAAATACCTCTCAAGAAGATCAATATAAAACCCAATTTGGGGATCTCACATTTATTACTAATTTCATTTTTATCTAGAAAAACATATTGTATAATTTTCTACACACAATATATTGTCTTCACATCCATGGGGCAGTACCTACAACGTTTCACCAGTGTTTGAAATACCTAATCGATTGGATAGTAGGCATATACATGGGGATTATTCTCCCTCAAATTCATTCAAATCCATATATACTGAGGTTGGTTTCTATAAAAGTGATGGAAAACAACAAATTTTTAATGATGATATGCAGGTTGCAACCTCTAATGGCTTGGGGAACCCATGAGAATCCACTGAGTATGATCGATAGTGATTTTGTGTTACCCATAAACCTAATTGAGGAAAAAGATTTAATCCCAGATATCTAAAATCCTCCTATCCTCAGTGATAGTTAAAAGAAAATAACCAACTTCAGAATCTCTCTACAATGACTCTGGTAGTTCATGATTACAATAACTCTCCCCATGGCCTCTCTCACCTTGAAAATGACAGATATTGCCTCATATATTCTAAAATTTCTAAAAATTACTCCAGAAATACATATGTGGAAGAAGAATATGATGACCTCTATAACTCCCCTCCCACATTTATGGAAGGAATCTCCACCACCTTTGATGAGCTCAGGCATGTGAATCTGGGAACAAAACAACACTTATGACCTATGTTGATGAGTTCCACCATTCCTCTTAAGGAGTAGAAGATGTATATTTCCATTCTAAATCTTCATAAATATGTTTTCACATGGAATTATATGAAAACAGTAGATATGGACCCTGATTTGGCAACACACCATCTTGGCTTTCTTGATGACCATCAAGGATTCAAGTAGTTGTCTAGAAGGATGTGCCCCTCTCATACTACTAATGTAGATTTTTAATTTAACAAATTGATCAAATAAAACTTTTTTATGGAAGTCAAGTACCCAATATTTATCACTAACATCATCCCTATCAAGAAATATAATGGGTGAATTAGAGTATTCATTGATTTTTGGGATCATAATTGGGATTTCTTGAAGGATCATTTCTCAATAGTGATCACAAAACACGTTATCAATGTAATTATTGGATTGAAAACCATTTGCATAATGGATGTGTATTCAAGGTAAAATAAAATATAAGATACTGAATGATTATGAGAAATTCACCACCTTCAGTGTACCTTAGATAATAATTTGGTATAAGGTAATTCCATTTGGATTAAAGAACGGGTCCTCTACTTACCAATGTTCCATGAACCATTTCTTTAAGATGTTTCTAAGAAGAATATAATAATTATATGTTGATGAACATGTATTAAAATATCTATAGAAATGTGATCACTTCATAAACCATAAAATTTTCATTGACAATTTTTGTTAACATAGATTGAAAATGAACCCGATAAAGTATTTGTTTAGGGTAACATCATGGAAATTCGTTTGATTTGTGGTACATCACCATTGAATCAAATACAATACAAAAAATACTTGTGAAATACTATAAATTTCACTCCCTCATAATCTTAAATAGATAAAGGGGTTTCAAGGGAACCATTCCTACATTTTTATTTTCACAGTTAACCTAGCCAAAAACTCTCTCCCATTTACCATGTTAATGAAGAAGTGAGTCAAAAATCGATGAGATGAGGATAACCATGAATCCTTTGAGTGTCTCAAAAAAACTTATTTTACTTATAGATCGTGGTGTCTCTTGTGGAATGAAATACTCTCATATTATATGTGGACACCATGGAATGGATTCTTGGGACTCTCCTCACACAAAAAATGATGCATAGAATTAGAAAAATATCTAATACCTATGTTGAATGATTATTGGTAATGAGGCCTAGTATTTTGAAATTGAGGAGAATTGTCTCATGCTCATATTTATAGTGAAAAGGATGAGGCATTACATTCAACACCACAAAGTCTATTTTCTATCTCATATTAATCCTCTTAAGTACATCTTTGTTCTCCCTATGTTGATTGGGAGTTTGGCTTGATGGGTGGTAATTCTTCAATAAGATGACATCCAATTCATGTCACAAAAGGCAGTGATAGGGAAGGACCTAGCTAATTTAACTTCTATACATCCCGCCCCAGAAAGTACACCAGTGGACACCAAACTTCAATATGAGGAGGTTTTCTATGACCATGAAACTCCCTAAAATGGGATTTTTATTTTAATGATGCTTCTCGAAGTCATGTTAGAAGGCGAACGAAAAATGATGCTTAATCAGGTTTTTATAAGAATTTTATTTGTTTCTATGAACAAGGAAAATTTCCCCTACTCTTTCTCATTGTTAGATGGCTGTAAAAATAATGTTTCATAATACCAATCCCTTACCACTGGCTTATAACTGTCCCTACAACTATATAAATCCTACCAAAACATCAACAAGGATTTCAAGCTAATGATAAATAAAACCAATGGAAAATATTCCATAAAAAATAATAATTAGACCCTATCATTTTCTATGATAGAGGACTAATGGTAGGTTTACATTTTCATATAATGTTGTATCAGGTACCCCAATCACAGAATGATTATTATGATTCACTAGATAATACAGCTGCAATTCTAGTTGGCCCTAATCAAGAAGTGGTTTTCTTTCATATCATGCACTGATGGATGGTCTCATTAATCATCATCTATGACATGGAATAAATAAATAATACAAAAACCACCCTAGAGTATTATGAACTAATATCCACCCTATGGTGGATGGTGCACAAACATTATTATCTCCAAAATGGGATTCTCCTGACAAACTGAGCTACAAGGGAATATATTCAGTGTCGACCAGTAAACTTTACCCTTCAAGATAGTACAAATGCACAAAAAACCCTCTAAAATGAAGCTTTAATGGAATCATTCATAAATTCTTAGTAAAATGATATATTTCCATTATCATGGAAGAAGTACATACATGATCCTATGGTGCTCATTAATTTGGGACTCGGATCTCCCATTAAATCAATAGGATTGGTTAATATTGGAAAACCATGATACAATAATATGTATAATTCTCTAGAAAATATCATGCATTTTGTATTCATGCATACTTCATCCATTAACCCCAAAAATGTCTTAATACAGCTAAATATTCATATCCATTTACCATATTGGGAATGGATTTTGTGGGTCATATCCCCTAGCCACCGCCAAAAGTTTATATACATCCGTACTACTATTAACTTAATTTCTAAATGGGATAAGGCAATAACCATAAAGGATGATATGGTGAAGAATATTTTTAACTTTTTAAATTCCAACATCATCAACATATTCAGAGTCCCTCACACAATAGTGATGAAAAATGGAACAAACTTCTATTTTATTAAGTTGAAGAAATTCTACCAAGATTACAACATTTAGTCCAATCATTCATCCTATTATCATATAGAATAATACGGAAAGATTAAGGAATTTAATAAGCCTATGAAATATACTCCATAATATGGTTGACAAAGGAAATACGTCTAATATGGATAAGATACTTCATGCTTTATGGGCTTATCACACCACCATATGCACTAATACACAAGAAATTCTATATTATTTGGTTTAAGGAATCAAGGAAATGTTTCCCTTAGAATTTAATTTTCCCTAACTTTGAATAAATATCTTCAAAAAACTGTCAAATGATGATTAATCACAGAAGACATTGGATTAGTTGGAATGGATCAACATGAAATGTTTTCATACGTTGCTTAACCTTAAAGTATATAAGAATTGGATCATGTGAGCATTAAATTAAAAGGTTTTCCTCTATTATTTCATTCAAGTGGAACAATTATTGGATCTCAGAACCCTAATGATACCAATAAATTAACCTCCAAAGATAGAACCCAAATGGGAAGTGTCTTAAATCATGCATAAGGTATATCAAAATGGAGCTTACTCATTTGAAAAAATGGATGGGTAACATGAAACACACCCCCTCCCCCACCAATGAATGGTTTATTAAGAAATACCTTACATAGATTCCATAAAATCCTCCCAAATCCTAACCTCATTAAGTTAAATTGTATGGAAGATGTATGTGAAGTAATTCATTAAACTACACAATGTCTTTCATCTTGGTTTAATGGCGTTAAACTACATGATATATCCAATCCACGTGATGTTAAAATTCATAGGGAGCATTATCTCACAAACAATTCACCACACATGAGCTAGTTCTACAAAAAAGAGAAGTAAAATTCCCCTTCTGTGGTTTGTGATTCGGATCCACATAGGGAATTTCTCCATTCAAGAACTATGTATGTATGGAATCATATTATCATCGGATGTGTATTGATGCCTATACCACAATCTTGGGACCAACCATGAAATATCAATCATGTTATCAATACATCAGACTGTGCAATAATGTGTTCATAACATGACTTCAAAATATAGTCTTACCCTATGTACTATATAGGATTCCATGGTCGACCAGATCAGGTGGTCTCACATCACTAAAAAAAGATTCCTTTTATCAGTTGATTTATAGAATGCTTGGACAACATTTATAAGGATTTATGCCATATTTTTCATGTCGATAAACCTTCATCCACACCGCATTACATTAAAATAAATAGTTTTCTATAAATATGTCTGGATTTATTCCTATCGTCATAGGATATATAGTGACACCCAAACATCCAATCATTGGTATAACTATAACAATCAACAGGAATAATTCCCCCCTCTATGTATGGGTCAGACCTGTATGAAGAGTTTCTTATTCAAGAAATATGTTTGTAATGGTTCATATCATTACAAGATATATAGTCACATCCAGGTCTCTAGTCTTGGTTCCAGCAACAATATTTCTTTTTTATGTCAATTTACCTTTGTCATTACCACATGACGTTAAACTGCATGGAGGATGTCCTCACCACATGACACTAAACTGAACAGTTTTTGATAACTACATATGGATTGATTATAATTAAAATGAGATATTTAGATACCATTAGATCCTATATCTTGGCATATCCACCACATGATACAAAATTCCCTCATCCTATATTTTAATCTCTCCCATGCAGTGAAAGAATCCTTTACCAATCCATGTTTGTCACAATAATCATAGATCATGTGGGATTAGGAACTCCAATAAAGGATTCCATGCATGATCTAGGAATATAAGTTTATGATAGGGTTAGAATGGTACTAGATTCAAGACCTTAAAAGGAACACCATAAGTCCTAATCTTATGACGTTAATCTTCTTGGTTAATTTATCTTATATGACACAAAATTGTGCATTACTATGGACCTCACCCGAGGGGACCAGTATCCTCGGTGTTGGTCTCCCACCACACCTCTATTCAATAACTACTTGTTCCTTGATTCATTCAATCATAGGATATATAGTGACACTCTAATATTCAATATTGGGTACATCCACAATAGTCAATGGGAACAATTCTCCCATCTGTGCATGGGTCTGACCTATGTGGAGAGTTTCCCAGTCAAAAACTTTATGTGGATTGATTACTGTGATCACAGGATACACAGTGATACACTGATCTCCAATATTGAGCCCATCAACAATAATAAATACTTATAATCACCCCTATACATATGGTTCAGACCTTTATGGAGAGCTTCTAATTCAATAAATATATTTTTCCTAATTCATACAATCATATGATACATAGTTATGTCTGGATCTCCAATCCTAGGTCCTACCACATCAATAAATGGAAAAAAATCCCCCTTAATATATGGGTAAGACCAGCATGGAAAGTTTCCCATTCAAGAACTATGTGTGTCTTTATTCCTTCTATCACAGGATACATAGTGATGCCCACATCTCCAATTCTAGGTGCAACTGCAATATAAATATTTTCCCCACCCATTAGAATGGGCCAAACATGTGCAGGGAGCATTCATGAAATAACTATGCGTTTCTTAATTCATACCATCATTTGATATGTAGTGATAAATGGATATCTATTCCGAGGTTAAGTCACAATATTAATGATAAAAAATAACCCCTAACTGCATATGGGATGCACCTATGTATTGAACCTTATGAGACTCACTCTCACACAGCTTAATCGAAAGCCCAGTTGTCCCTTATTTCTCATAAAAATCATGTCACATGTGATCTTAGAAAACCTATAAACCACTCTTGATGATTTTATTGAGAATTATCTAAAATTTAGGATTGTGTCTTTACATTATGATATTAAACTAAAAGGAAATCATCCTCACATTATAGAGGTAAGATGTCAAGAAAACATACTTTTCTCATGACAGTAAACTACATTATAGATATTTCCCCATTAAATGGCATTAAAATGTGATGACCATTAGACATCATCATTCCTTATCAAAAAACACAAGATGCTGGTCCCATTCAACTGGAGTTTGTGGTGGTTCCATCATCTTTTATTCCTCCCATCCTATAAATTGAATTTCATGTATTGAGAACCTTAGGTTGCCACAAACTATTCAAGTCCCTTGGAAAAGAAAATATATATCTCTATTTAGACATTCTAGGAATGAATAAGTTATTTTACCTATCAGAAAGAGACATCCCAGTACTATAAAAAATAGTTTCTCGATCATTGTGAGCTTGACATCACTGTGGCATAACTCATCACCTGAGGGTGTTCTATTATATCCCCATTATGATTGTCTTGTGTCATTTTTCATGGCCAAAGAACATTGAGCCACAAATTACAACATTTTTACCCATTTCAAAGAAGGATGTTAGATTAATCTTAATAATATGTGTCATAATTTGGTTTTCTCATAATATGACCCTCATAACAAGTCCAGGTTTATCATGAACTTATACTATGTGAACTTTTTTCAATGTTTTTTGACCTTAAACTTTAGACTTTGATGGTCCAAATAATATAACATTAAAATTCTAAAAAAAGAGACACAAAACTTATTAGGTTGAGAACCCTCAAATGGAAGTATGAGAAAAATTCAAGTCTATGATATTTAAACTCTTCATACCCAGATTTTAGGAAAATTTTATAGTTTAAATAAGTAAGGAATAAATCTCATATATCCCACTTCACAGCCCTAGAAAAATTTGGTCCGTGATCATTGTGTAACGACCCAAAGTTTTTCAATGGAAATTACCTTATTATAATTATGTCCTAAAATAACATGAAAACACAACATAATGAACTACTAAGTGATAAGTGACCTTTAAACAGAATTTTGTCACTTCTGTGTTTGGAATTTTAAAAATTGACATACATGGTTGTGTTCAAGCTGAATTTTGGAGTCTAATGAAACAAAAATAATTTCTGGTGAATAGTAACGTACCCTAGTGAATAGTAACCTACCCTTGTGAATAGTAATATGAGCCCTATGAATAGTAAATCATCCAACATAAGAGTAACCTTACCCATGAATAATTAAATAAAATTTAGACATCTTAGAAAGTGACAATTTGACATTAGTAAACGTTTTGGTATTTTGTAAGTAATTAATAATTAATTATATTTAATTAATTAATTTAAAAGAAAATTTATTTTCTTAAAATGTGTTCAATAATTATCAAATCAATGTCTTAGAGTTTTTAGATAATTTTTTAAGACCCTATGTAATTTTTGAAAGCACAATAAAATCAGTTTTAATTTAAAAAACTATTTTTAAGTAAATTATGATTTTAATCAAATATTAAATTAATTATATTTAGAAAATAATTTTCGAAAAATAAACATAATTTTTGTATTCTGCACATCAAAAATGGTATGGGTAAATATTTGGGATTTTTTCGAGATACTTGAATTTTTTATGAATAGTGAAATACCGTAATTTACAAAAATAAGCTAAATTAGCTAATTATAGAGTCATGTGTGATGTTCAACTGATGTAATTCCACTTGGTTCTAGATCACATGATAAAATTACTGTTCTTGGTCATTCAAGACTAACTATTCCTTTTCTTAGGGGAAATTAATGAACTAATGAATTTTATATTAAGGAAACCCCTCTCCCCTCCACTATAAAAAACACCCTTCACACCCTCATTTCCTCACACCACTCAAGCTCCAGGACTTCTCTAAACTCTGCCCAAACATCTTCTATAGCCCCTCTCCCACGTTAAAGAGCTTCTGGTCTCATCAAAAGACCCAGCCAAGCTTCCTTAAGGAGGATCTCAAGAGGAATATTTAAGAGGTAATTTCTCTCCCTCTTCTCCTTTATTTTCTTTTCATGTTCAAGTTCATTACATGATCTCTCCTCATCTATCTTCATCCAAGTGGTATTGTAACACTATTATCATAAAAATACGGAAAATAAATGATGAAAATGGGATATTATATCATCCAACCCCCTTTCCCTCTTCCTTTTATTTTATTATGGAGAATGTTGTTAGTGAGCTGTTAATTTATCACCGTCAAGAATGACATGTTTTCTTCTTCCATTTATACCTTAAGATCTGGTAATGATACCATTTTTATGGTTGAAACAGAACATTTTATATGAATTATCTCCTATTTAAAGTTCTGGAACTAACTTATGACCATATTACTAAGTGATAAGTTAAAAGAAGATTGTTATGATCGAAAAAACTGCCCAAATTAACCCAAATAATCACCATTTAAATCTTATCTAATGATTCACCCACATGGATATAATATTATTCCTTATAATATCATTCAATATCCAGTAATATCATTAATAACATGTAATATCAGTTCTCTATGTTTACCCATGTTCTACCCAAACATCAATTTAAGAATACAAGTGAACCACTCAAGAAAACCATAAAAACAAACATTTCCGAACAATGTTTTTAAACTCTATAACTCATCCAAAGGCACATAAAATCACTTAATGAAACTATAATTAACCATATTAATGTAAAAAAGGTTCTGTATTTATAATTAATGAATATAATGTCATTATACAGGACATTAAAGAGAAGTAAGCATTCAGATACAAGGTAAGGGGAAAATCACGAACCCAATTTTCTTTCTTTGGGTACTCCCTCTTTCACTCCAATTTGGTATGGTCACTTCATAAAAATAATTTTTTCATTATTATATTACCTTTTATGGGATATACATGTTTTCTAATAAATTTTATGTCAATCCAAATGTTTTCCAAAAGAACTCAACTTTTACCTCTTATTCATGGTTGATGGTTCTTGTATCAAGTATGGTGTCCCCTATTTCTTTTGGGAACCCAAAGCTTTTGAATGTATTCTTATGTGATGAAACCCGTTATTTACCATGGGTTAGTTATTTTCATTATTGATATATGTCTTGTGTTTCATTCACGAAAATGATAATATTTTGAGGTGACGGGTGCGCCCGAAATTATATAGTGCTCCAATGCATTGGGTAAAGTGATGAATCTCATAAGTAAATGTGAAATGATGTGTGAACAAGATTCTAGCTTGGTTCACAAGAATGTGTGGATGTTAGACACTAATACATGAAGGTTCATTTTTATGCATTTCCACATTTCAAGTCTTATATTTATGCACCCTCTCATGTTCATGATCTTTTTCCCATGTTATGATTATGCTCACCCCATGCTATATTGTTATTACCTATCCACTAATTGGGATTTTAGCTCACCCCTTTTGATGTATATCCTCAGGTGGCTACATGTATTAAGGAGAGTAAAATTTCCAATAAGAATCTAGAGAATAAGAAATTAAATAAATGTTTATTCATGATGTTGTAATAGTTATTTATGGTCCTATTTTTTTCAAGACACTAAGCCCTGGGATCCTCTATGTGTAATACTATTATGTTCTTTATCTTTAAAATTACGTAATAGTAATTTAAGAAAAGGCAGGTTCTCTATAGTTGGTATCAGGGGAAAGGTTTAGTTAATTTGGTAATTAGGTTTAGTTAACCGTAGAGAAAACCTATAGCATGACACAAATACAAATATACACACAAGAATATTTATATAAGGATACCATATGTTATATTTTTGGTATAAATTGTTTAAATGAATAATTTATTTATGAGTTTCTTACTTATGATTTGTTCTAAACTTTTCTATTTTAGCAAATGGTGGGAACCAGGAGAAATCAGTCCAACAACTCGTGCGAGGGCCAATGCAACAATTGCACGAACGACATCCCCAATGATTTGGGAGATGGAGTTCAAAACATCATGGCGATGCTTACCCAATTATCTCAGGTTATGAACAATAACCTTAATAATGGGGAACATCCTCCTTCACCAACGTTGCAGCAACTGGATATCGAATGGTTTATAAGATAATGACCACCAATGTTCCGTGGATCTTTTGATCCACTTTTTTCAGAATAGTGGGTCAACTCCATGGAGAAGATCTATTCTGTGCTTCATTGTTCTGAGATGGAGAAGGTGACTCTAGTTGTTTATCATCTAGATGGAGAAGACAATCAATGGTGGGATTTAATTAAGAACACCATGCCAAGGGGGTAAATTTAATATATTTAATGAGAAGTCATTAAGATAATGTTTCTTAACAAGTATTTCCTACAAACTCTTCGCACGAAGATGGAGAGAGAATTCATAGATCTCAGGAAAAAATAAGGAGAATCTGTCACAACCTACGAAGTGAATTTTGAAAGGCTTTCAAGGTATGCTTTAGGTTTTTTTATCAACAATGATAGAAATATTGATAGATTATTTAGTGTATTAAAACCACACCATTGAAAGGATCTTGCAATTTGAGACTTTGGGAGTTACGAAGAAGTTGTTTGATGTGCCCTCAATGTGAAGATGGAGTTTGGAGAATGGTCCCACAACTATGGTGATATGAAATGAAAGATGGAGTTTCAATATGGTGGATATAATGATAAAGGTGGGAAAAAAACTCAATAAACCACATGCCAAAAATGTGGAAGGTTGCGCCATGGAAATACCCTCAAAGTGTCGGGGAAATGCTTCAAGTGTGGGAAAGAAGGAAATCATGCTCAATAGTGTCGAAAAGACATGATAAGGAAGGAGAATGTAGCCGATGAAAGGAGAGAACAACTCACGGTTCAATGTTGCAACTGTAGGGAGCTAGGGCACTATGCAAACCAGTGCACTAAACCTCGAGTTCTCAAGGGTAATCAGTGTCATCAGTCGCCGAAGCCAAAGGAAAAAGGGAGGCTTATGCCATCACTACTAAGGAGGTGGAGCATGATAATGAAGTCGTACAAGGTACACTTCCAATTCACTCAAGAATTTCAAAATTCTTATTTGATTTTGGGCCTACGCATTGCTTTATATCGTTCAAGCTTGGTATAACTATAGAATCAAAGACCCGAAACCTTGATGTAGAGATATCTTTAAAAACACCAAGTGGTTCAATCATTGAAACCCAAGTGTTTGACTCCACTCTTGTTGGCATATGTGGGAATATTCTTCCGACAAGTCTCGTAATACTTCCCTTGGTGGAATTTGACGCTATAATGGGAAGGGATTGGCTCTCGTTATATAGAGCACATATCAACTTTAGGGAAAAGAAAATATATTTTCATATTCCGAACCATCCCATACTCCTCTATAAATGAAAGGAAGATCATGAATCTCTGTTGAAAAATCCTTCAATGGTGTGGGTGTTGATTCCCTATGAAGAATCATACCTCACCCAGATGGTTGAGTCGAATGAAAGTGTCAACCTTGATGAAATTCCCATCGTGAGGGAATACGGTGATGTATTTCCCAAAGAGTTACCCGGAATTCCCCCTGATCGTGAGGTAGAGTTCTCAATTGAACTTATACCCGGATCTACTCCTATCTCCAAGTTTCCCTATTGGTTGGCTCCTATCGAACAGGAGGAGTTAAAGAAGCATCTGCAAGAGAATCTAGAAAAAGCGTTCATACGCCCTAGTGCATCACCTTGGGGTGTGCCAGTGCTCTTTATGAAGAATAAGGATGGAACAATATGGCTATGTATCGATTATTGTAAACTCAATAAGATCACCATAAATAACAAGTATCCTCACCCTAGGATTTATGAATTGTTTGATCAGTTAAGAGGAGCTCAATTCTTCTCAAAGGTGGATCTTTATTGTGGATATCATTAGGTAAAGGTGAAGAAGGAATATATTCAGAAGTCTACCTTCTGAACATGATATGGGCACTATGGGTTTTTGGTGATGCCCTTTGGACTTACTAACGCCCCTGAAATCTTCATGGATTTGATGAATAGAGTCTTTAGACAATACCTCGACAAATTTGTTGTAGTGTTTATCGATGATATTCTCATTTACTCTAAGATCAAGGAGGAACATGAAGAATATATAAGACATGTTTTTGTGACCTTGATAAAGGAGAAGTTGTACGCCATGTTCAGAAAGTGTGACTTTTGGATGAAACAAGTCATGTTCTTGGAACATTTGATCACAAGTGAGGGAAGTTCTGTAGATCCTTCAAAAACAAAGTTGATTGAGGAATAGACCAAGACATCTAGTGTCACAGAAATCCATAGTCTTCTTGGATTAGCTGGGTAATACCGAAATTTTGTGAGAAACTTCTCACGATTGTTAATCCCTCTAACTATGTTAACAAAGAAAGGGGAAAATTATGTCTGGATGGATGAATGTGAGGGAAGCTTCAAGGAGCTAAAGTGAAGGTTGATCACTGCATCTGTACTCACACTACTGAAAAGTGGAGAATGTTTTGTGATATACACGGATGCTTCAAAGAGAGTATTGGGTTGTGTACTCATGAAAAATGACACTGTGATAGCCTACGCCTCATGACAGTTGAATATCCATGAGCAGAACTACCCGACACATGATCTATAGCCGGAAACTGTGATTTTTTGCCTTGAAAATCTGGCGGCACTACCTTTATAGTGAAAATATTGACATATACACCGACTACATGAGCCTAAAGTATATATTCACACAAAAAGGAGCTCAACATGCATCAAAGGAGATGGTTAGAGATAATCGAGGATTACGATTTCTCTATTCGCTATCATCCTGGAATGGCGAACAAGGTAGCTGATGTTTTGATTAGAAAATAACCTGATACTTTGTCCATACTGAAGATTAAGAAAGACCCTATCTTCCGGGATATGTAATGAATGGATTTGGAAATCAAAATGGTAGGGGATACATCCTACCTTGCCCAAATGATTGTGCAACCATCCATCCAGGAGAGAATTAAGGAAGCACAAAGGGATGATTTGGAGATACAAAAGTGGGTGAATGCAGTAAAGGAAGGGAAGTTTCCAGAGTTCCATATTGACGATGATGGTGTGATTTGGTTTGTAACATGGCTTTGTGTGCCTTCATTACCTAGGATAAAGAAGGATCTAGTGGATAATTCACATAGCTCAATATTCTCTATCCATCCTTGGAGTACCAGGATGTACAGTGATCTCTGAGAACGCTTCTGGTGAGATATCATGAAGAAGGAGATTGTGGAATATATATCAAGGTGCTTGGTATGTCATCAAGTTAAAGCTGGGAGACAAAAGTGAAAAGGTATCATACAGCCATTGCCTTTACCCATGTGGAAATGGGAAAATGTTACCATGGACAATATCACGGGTCTCCCAAATACGTCAATGGGAAATAATATGATATGGGTTGTGGTTGACCGACTCACCAAGACTTCTCATTTTATCGCTATTCAGAATGATCTCTCATTTGAACAACTTGCAAAGATATATGTGAAGGAAATGGTGAGACTGCATAGTGTTCCACTCTCAATTGTCTCTGACAATGATCCATGGTTCACATCTAAATTTTGGATGAGCCTTCAACATGATTTGAGTACTAAATTAAATTTTAGCACATCTTATCACCCCCAAACTGATGGCCAGTCTGAAAGAACTATTCAGATGCTTGATGATATGCTAAAAGCCAACTCTCTAGAATTTAAAGGTGGATGGGATCAGCATCTCCCATTTGTTGAGTTCTCATACAACAATAGCTTCCACTTGATTATTTAAATGGCTCCATATGAAGCTCTATATGGAAAGCGATGTAAAACTCCAACCTGTTGGGATGAAGTTGGAGAAAGAAATCTACTTGGACCCAATCTTGTTCAAGAGATGACAGAGAAGGTACAAGTCACCCAGAAACACATCAAAGCTGCTCAAAGTCGACAAAAGATCTATTCTTACAACCATCGAGGGGACTTGGAGTTTGAAGTTGGAGATAAATTCTTCCTTCAAATATCTACATGGAGGAGATTCATGCGATTTGGGAAGAAAGGGAAGCTAATCCCAAGGTATATTGGCCCCTTTGAGATACTTGACCGCATTGGAGATGTGGCCTATCATCTTGAACTTCCACTGAATCTGGATCAATTTCATGATGTATTTCATGTATCACTACTTAGGAAGTACATACCAGACCCCTCACATATACTAAACTCAGAGTTAGTGCAGCTGGAAGATGATCTCTCCTATGAGGAGAAGCAAGTTAAGATTCTGGATCGGAGAGATAAGGTTCTACTCAACAAGAAAACCCATCTTGTCAAATTGTTGTGGAGGAACCATAAGTTTAAGTAAGCAACATGGGAACCAGAAGAGTCATTGAAAGAGAAACACCCTCACCTGTTTGTGCAAAGTGAAATTTCAGGGGGGAAGAATGTAACGATCCAAAGTTTTTCAATGGAAATTACCTTATTATAATTATGTCATAAAATAACATGAAAACATAACATAATCAACTATTTAGTGATAAGTGACCTTTAAACATAATTTTATCACTTCTGTGTTGGGAATTTTGAAAATCTTACACACACGATTGTGTTCAAGATGTTTTTTGGAGTCTAATGAAACAAAAATAATTTTCGATGAATAGTAACATACCCTTGTGATTGTAACCTATCCATATGAATATTAATATGACCCTTATGAGTAGTTAATCATCCAAAATAAGAGTAACCTTACCCATGAATAATTAAATAAAATTTAGACATCTTATAAAGTGACAATTTGACCTTAGTAAACGTTTTGGTATTTTGTAAGTCATAAATAATTAATTATAATTAATTAAATAATTTAAAAGAAAAGGTATTTTCTTAAAATGTGTTCAATAATTATCAAATCAGTTTCTTATAGAATTTAGATAATTTTATAAGACCCTATGTAATTTTTGAAAGCACTATAAAGTAAGTTTTAATTTTAAAAACTGTTTTTAAGTAAATTATGATTTTAATTAAATATTAAATTAATAATATTTAGAAAATTATTTTTGAAAAATGGAATTCATTTTTTTTCTAAAAGTTGAAAAATGTTAGGGGTAAATTTTTTGGATTTTTCCGAGATACTTGAATTTTTGATGGATAGTGAAATACCGTAATTTACAAAAATAAGCTAAATAAGCTAATTATAGAGTCATGTGTGATGTTCTGTTGATGTAAGCCCACTTGTTTCGGGATCACATGATAAAATTACTATTCTTGGTCATTAAGGACTCATTATTCCTTGTATTATGGGAAATTAATAAACTAATGAATTTTATATTAAGGAAACCCCTCTCCCCTCCACTATAAAAACCACCCTTCACACCCTCATTTCTTCACACCTCTCAAACTCCAGGCCTTCTATAAACTATGCCCAAACATCCTCTCTAGACCTTATCCAACGTTCAAGAGCTTCTGGTCTCATCAAAATACCAATCCTAGATTCCTTAAGGACGATCTCAAGAGGAAGATTTAAGAGGTAATTTCTCTCCCTCTTCTCCTTTATTTTCCTTTCAACTTCAAGTTCCTTTCTTGATCTCTGTCCATATATCATCATCCAAATGGTATTGTAACTCTAGTATCATATATATACTAAAATTCTATGATGAAAATGGGATATTATATCATCCATACCCCTTTCCTTCTTCCTTTTATTTTATTAAAGAGAATGTTTTTTGTGAGGTGTTAATTTATCACCGTCAAGAATGACAAGTTTTCTTCTTCCATTCGTACCTTCAGATCTGGTAATGAAAACATTTTTATGGTTGAACCAGAACCTGTTATATGTATTATCTCCTATTTAAAGTTCTGAAACTAACTTATGACCATATTACTTAGTAATATGTTAAAACAAGTGCGTTGTGATCGAGAAAACCGCCAAAATTAACCCAAATAATCCTCATTAAAATATTATCTAATGATTCACCCACATGAATATAATATGATTAATTATAATATCAGTAAATATCCATTAATATCATTAATAAAATGTAATATCAGTTTTGTATGTTTACCCATGTTCTACCCAAACATCAATTTAAGAATACAAGTGAACCACTCACGAAAACCATAAAAACAAACATTTCCGAACAACGATTTTAAACTCTATAACTCATCCAAAGGCACATAAAATCACTTAATGAAACCATAATAAACCATATTAATGTAAAAAAGGATTTTTATTTCTAATTAATGAATATAATTTCATTATACAGGACAATAAATAGAAGAAATCATTCGGATACAAGGTAAGGGGAAAATATTGAACCCAATTTTCTTTTTTTGGGTTCTCCCTCTTTCACTCCAATTTTGTATGGTCACTTATTAAAAATAATTTTTTCATCATTATCTTACCTCTTATGGTATATACATGTTTTCTAATAAATTTTATGTCAATACAAATGTTTTCCAAAAGAACTCTTCTTTAAAGAACTCGACTTTTACCTCTCATTCATGGTTGATGGTTCTTGTATCAAGTATGTTGTTCCCTCATTCTTTTGGGAAACCAAAGCATATGAATGTATTCTTATGTGATTAATACAATTCTTTTCCATGGGTTAGTTATGCTCATTATTGATATAAGTTCTATGTGGCATGAATTACAATGATAATATTATGAGTTGATGGGTGCGCCCGGAATTATATAGCGCAATATGAATGTATGAATGTGACGGGTGCACCTAGAATTATACAGCCCTCCAATGCATTGGGTAATGTGATGAATATCATGATTAAATGTCAAATGATGTGTGAAAAAGATGCAATCTTTGTTCCCAATTATGTGTTGTAGTTAACAACTAAGATATGATGTTTCATTTTTATGCATTTCCACATTTCAAGTCCTATATTTATGCTTCCTCTCATGTTCATGATTTTTTCCCATGTTATGATTATGCTCACTCCATGATATATTTTTCTTAAATATCCTATTACTAGGATTTTAGCTCACCCCTTTTGATTTATATCCTTAGGTGGATACATGTATTAAGGAGAGGAAAAATGCCAATAAGAAGCCAGAGGAGAAGAAATTAAGTAAATGTTTGTGTCTGATGTTATAATTGTTATGTATGGTCCTAGTTTTCCCAAGAAACTAATCTTTTGTATCCTCTATGTGTAATACTATTATGTTGTTTATCTTTCAAATGATTTAATAGTAATTTAAGAAAAGGCAGGGTCGCTATACATTGGAACCCCGGGTCTGGGAAAAAGATTGAGTGATGATTTTTAACATCTCCTCACTACAATAACATATTCACCTGGAAGCATCAAAAAATTTGGTATTCTCAAATCCTTCTTGAATATTACATTTTACATAAATCACACTTCATGATTTAAACACCTCAGATTTCCTCAAACTTTCCATGGCCCTTGGAAATTTACACATGTCTTCAACAGACCCTCTTTTGAATATGAATGTCTTCCCATGGTTCTTGCATATAATATCATGAACATAAACCAAATTCATCATTATCTTAAATGAAGGGCTTTACAATCCTAATGATCACTGAATTCACCATGGAAGAACTCATCACCTTAGGATTTTCTGGACCATCCTCATTATGATTTCCCAATATCATTAGTCATGTCCCAAGAAATTTAGACCATAATTTAAAATCACCATAAAAAACTATTCATGGGGATTTGACATCATTATTGTCATGTCACTGAGTTTTACACCATTTCTCAATGCGAGAATGAGACATTCTATTCCCGAACCTTTTGATGGCCCATTCCATGTGACTCTAAACCATATGGAATAGGTTTTGAGCCTCCCAACTAAAAGCAAAACTACCCTAGGGTGAAAAAATCATCCCTTGATATATCTTTTTTCCATACCCAATTTCATATTCTCGACGTTTGAGTCCTCAAAAATCTTTCATGGACCTTGGAAAAGTGTGGGGATCCCCTTTAGATGACCATGCATATAAGCCCCATGGGGGCATGCATAAAGTCCTTTAACGTACCCACTTGAGTCATATCATCCTTGCAAGTAAAGAACTCGGATCCCTATGAGTTATAGTATCATCATAGAAGAACTCGATAACTTAGGGAATTTTGGTTCATCCTCGGTTTGTCTATCCCATTTCATATTCATCGATTCAAACTTTGGGGTTATAAATTACACCACCCATACTCTAACTATCCAAGTAGACTCATCTTACCTAATATTTAATTAACCACCAAAACTATCTCCATAATATTTCTTAACCCTTGTAAAAGTGTGGGGACACTACTGTTTGACCAATATAGTGATGCATAAGAACTTCTCATCTACTAACTAGAGTCATCTACTCCATACAATAATGGAACTCTAATCCTCATGGTCCTTGGAAACATCATGGTAGGACTCAACACATTAGTGTGTTTTGGGTCATACCTGATATGTATACCCCATTCAATATTCATCGATCAAGTCCTAACAATCGGAATTTAAACTAAATTTCCTTTCACATCCATACAAAATAAAATTAAACTGCATGGAGGACAACCTTACCACATGATGCTAAATTTTATAGAGGATTTTCTTACTACATACCATCAAACTATGCAGTACATGTCATTGCCACATGACATTAAAATCCATGGAGTATACTATTTCACATATGGTATATTACTAGTAATAGAATGTCTAAGCTAGAATACCCTAAACTACAGCAGTAGGTCTGAACAAGATGTCCCTAAACTATAAAAAAACAAGGAACTAGTTTGAGAGACATTAAAAAAGCAAACTAAAAGAGACAAAATGCTATCCAGTTGAAAAATAGATAAGGGAATCCTGGAAAAAAGTCAAGTCTCTTCTCATTTGACATGCACTTTACATGATCTATGAGATATTGAGCAGTCAAAAAACATAAAAGGTATAAAATCTGTCTAGTCGAAAACCTGTAAGAGGGGAGCCTGGAAAAAATATAGGTCCACACCCATTAAGACTTCCCCTATATGAATCTTAGGATAATATTAGGGAAATATAAAATAAAATAATATAAATCATGCAGAGATCGTCATTTTTTCCTAGAAAAATTCAAGAAATCGTACTAAGTCCATTGACTTAGGCAAGAATTAGACCATTCTCCCTCCAGAAAATATATTTTACCCAAATTATCCTTTCAAAAATCATGTAATCTCAGGACAACTGGAGTGGGTATATCAATAAGGAATATAATTGTGTATGGGAATTCTTGAGAATTTACCAATGAAAATTTATTATAATTCAAACATTCAAATAAAATAGATTATGTATATTTGGTATTATACAAATTATGGGTATCCTTGATGATTTATATGACATTACATCAATGAAATGTCATGTACAATTTGAATGATAGAAAGAGAGAAAATTATATTCAAATTTATAAGAATTTGTTCACTGATAGTATGCATAAATATGAATCTCCACATGCCATAGAATCTCATATGAATAAAAAAATAAATGGAGTAACAAAACTACAATCCTAAAAAAATATTTGTCGGGAGGAGTCCTTAATATCTATAGAATTTTTCTCTAACAAGGTAATTTATTGGTGTAATTGATCACCTAATTCAGTTTCTTCCTCCATGATACACTATAATGCCTCCACCCTAGAAACAAAATCATGTTTGACATTCTCCACTATGTCAAGGATTCCATGATTCTCTGTTATGGTTTTCCTCAATATATTAAGTGAATGTTGAAATAGAGATAGATCTTTATGAAGAAAGAAAATTTTTAATTTTAAATGGAAGATTTAAACCTTCACATCACTGACCACATATTGATGAGCTTATGCCTCCACCGCATGCTAAGAATATTTATTCATGGCCTCATCCCAAATTTCTCTTACTGAAGATGAATCCTTAGAAACTACTACCCTAAATTCAAGGTCCCTCCTCATTTCCCATAGGTATATGTATTCTTTTAATCTGGTATGAAGAGTGCTATAATCAAAACACTCATAACAATGGGTGGTAAAAAAAATAACTAATATATCCAAGTTAGTCCTTCAATTCTTCTAAATGATCCCATTAAATTAAGTTCCTACTATCAATCCACACTTTTTGTTGCATAATTTAATTTAGTAATGCGGCCTCTAAGCACAGGACCAAGCCTAACCTAGGAAACAGAATATATTCTGGGAATAATTAACCAAGGGATGAAATTGTGATTGTTTTCTTATATGAACTAGGTATAGATCCATCATCTGTATTGGTTGACTTGGTCACAGGAATTCTCAAGGAAGAAGGGATCGGAACTCCAGAGCTTTGGGGAGAAGGCACTATAACTAAAGTAGCCAAGGTTCATCCTTCTAAGGATATATAGTATGATATGGTTTGGTAACCAAGAGATATGACTGATGTTGGACACATACCTTTCTTGGATTCATTAATAGAAATGTCTTTTTCCCTAACCCCATCCGCCATTGAAGTGGAAACACCCTCTTGCGATGAGTAACCTGGTGGAACTACCAGTGTTTTCTATAAAGTCATGATTTTCTCGCCACCTTTAATGGTTGAAATGGTATAAGAAATTTTATATGGCCTAAAAAAATTAAACCATGTGTTTGGATTTAGATAAAGTTCTCACTCTATCCAAAACACACCTCCAATAAAGCTAAATCAGAATCAGAATAGTTACCAATAACTATTTCCCCCAAAAGTATGTTCTCTCATTCTAGTTAAAATGGAATGACTACTATAACATCTGTAGAAGGAACTAAGATCAACTGAGATATCACTTTATCTATCTCCACTTCTTGTAAATCTTGTTCCAACAACGAAGGATTTTCTAGAGTAATAAAATAATCACGTGTATCCTTAAGAACATATGTGTGTTCCTCTAGGAAAGCTCAGTGGGGACCTGTGAATTATTGACAAACAATAAGGAATTACTAGAATGATCCAAAATAAAGGAGTATGATGAAATTATTACTTGATAATTATGAGGGATCGGTCTCTGATATTTTAGAGTGATTCCTTTTCCCTTGCCTTTCCGGGGAATATTCTTTAGAAGTTGTTGATACTGAAGGCACTAAGGATGACATTGTTCGAAGAGTGGATTCTGATTCAATAGGGATGGAATCCATAGCCTTCATCAAATAAATTTGACTTAGGGAAACCTCTTCATCAGTTCATTGATCACCACTTCCATCTCTAGTAATCATAACCCTAGGAGAATATACTAGGGATGGTGGAATTGGTTGTTCTTCTTAAACATCCTTCAATATAAATATAAATGAAAAATAACTCATTATAGTTACAACAACAACATGATCCTTTAAATACAATGGTTATATCAACCTTATCATTACCTCGATAATGGGATAACTCTGTTCATCCACAGCAACATTCAACATGTAAGGAACCACCATTTACTACACCAAAGGAAAATACAGGATCCGACCCTTTAAACATTTCATCATTTCATCAAGGTATCAAATTAATTCTTTGAACTGAGTAGGTTGGTCTTTGAGATAGATTCCTTTGGGAGTAGTAATATGAGAAAAATCATCTAAATGTATCTTTTCCTAGCATATTATTCCCAATAGATCTAGAATGGTATTAGTGCTAATCCTAGTCATTCATCACTAAAATGTAGTGGGACCTATCAGTGAAGGCATGACTTCATTTATAGGAATTGTACTCACTGTATCCATTTGAGTAGATACTTATATTGGAAACAAAACTAATGGAAAAAATTTCACTTCCTTATGAGGAACTATCTCGGATATTGGTCCGCTCAAAGAAACTTGCTTTCCAAGACCTGGATTGGATTTGGAAATTGGTGTGAACTTTGTAGCCTCATTTACTGATATAGATAATTTCCCATTTGGATATGATTATATCCAAATATCATGATAATTTTTTGACAAAATGATCTTGACATTGTGTGAATGGAATTTTATATTTGCCTAATTCTACTCCCTGGGGAAAATAAACCAAAACATTAAAGCCATAATGGGATGATTCTCAGATTGAACAAGAAGTGGAGGAGGACATCTCATCTGAAAACACTGAAACTAATGGATAAACCAATAAGGTCTATACCATTCACAAAAAAGGCTCCCATCAATGTGGGTAGAAAGTAAACCCTCACAAAGGGACATCTTGTAGGCCCTATCAAAAAGGTCTCCCACACCATTGTAAAAAATACCGCCATTCTACACTATGCTCTAGATTTTTTAAGGATAATAATGGTGTATCAGGAAGTCCTTGATCTCCCAATCCTTTTGGGTGACTAACCTTATCCCATTGATGAACTAAAAAGACGGTTTGAAGTGAACATCATGGATTCTATAGATTCTTAGATACCAATAACCACTCAAATGAGACCCCATCCAACCCCATAATACCTAAAAGGGATCAAAAATCATGTGTTGTTCTCTTCCACTATAAATGTGAAATGGGAGGTTATAATGTTTAGAAAACATAGGAATAACTAACCCAACAAGATGCCCCCTTTCCATATATTCTACATTAATAATGTTTGAGACTCTAACTCCACCCTTTTTCTTCTTCATGAGAAGGTACTCACTTAGGTACATAGAATGAAAATCGTCCAACTAAATGGTCTAATCAATGTTCAGAATAATATCCCAACCCCATTTGGGATATTTTAATGCTTCTACTATGGTCCAATAGAAACCCTTAGTACCGCAAGATTATTTTGTGTGGAAATCCATTGGCTTCTTGGATTTGGGATCATAGTGAACTTTCTTGATAAAATGTCCTTCCCATTACATAAATGGGTTATATTCTCTAGGAAGTAGTGCCTTCTCAAAGGCTTTTCTAGACAATTTCATCAACTCCATGGAATGGGGAGTGGTCCTCTCCAAATCATTCCATGTGAAGTATGGGGAGGGAAAATTCATTATATATCTTTCTTAAAATGGGTGTGCTGAAAATCTACTCAATTTCCTAGAGACTGATACCCACCACACCATCTGTCAGATGTAATGTATTTGAATATGGACTCTAGGGGATGACCAAGTCCACCATCTGGCCCTTGTTATAGTAAATTGAATGTTTTTTATATCTATATGACCTCGTACATACCAATCTACTTTATAACTACATAAAATTCAAAGGTTATGTATGATACCCAAAAGGGAAAACCCCAATCCATTAAGAAACTCCCCCTTGATTGATGATCCCAGTTAGGTAACCACCCAAACATCTAGATTGTGGAGTATTTCTGAATTATTTAGTTGTACATTTTCATATCCTAATCAGGGTCGTGGAGTTACTCTCCAATGTTTGTGGGCATAAATTTCAACATATTCTCATCTGTACATTTCACCTAGGAAATGTAATGACTTATAGGGGAGATTTTTTTGCAAAATGTATTTTGGGTTTTCAAAATACAATTGGGATGAACAATTGATGAATGTTGTGGGTGGATGGGAGTGTCATTATTAAGACCAAATCCCCGGAGAAGTAGAAATTCTGAGATAACATATTCTATAAAGTTCACTCCCATTAGGTATGTCAATATTGTCTGTGATGACTTGGAATCGTAGTGACATCTAACCTCCAAACATGCAAGAGTGGCATTCTGAAGATCCACCATGGATGTAGCCTCTCTCTTTAAGGCCTTGTGAGATCTAGATTTCATATGAATAAAAAAATAATTGATGATAAAAAAAATCTTCTCAAAATTTATTTATGAATCTGATAGAATCATGTGAATCACATAACCCACAAAGGAACTCTTGGTTTCATCAAATGATAAGGGTCTCATGAAGGGAATGACCCATGGACCAACTCATGAGTCTAATAACCCAAAAATAATTTGTTGATCGCAAAATATTTTATGAAAATAATGATCATGTGAACCTTAGATGGTCACAGAAAATGCATAATGATTGAGTGGTCATGTAACTGATCTCCTAGATCATGTGAGGCTTGCAAGATAGTTGTGTGGTTGATGACCTAGGGCAAGGTTCAAGAAATTACCAAAGAATAGCTTGTGATTTATTCAAGTATGTGTTGGTACAAGGTAGTCACATGATGCAAGAAAGTGATCGGTTTTCATGAATGAGTCTCATGAAATATTCTTATGTTTGGTTCTTGTATAGGGGTCTTGCGAAAGGGATCTTATGTCAAGTACTTGTGAAGTGATCACATTATGAAAGAAAACATGAGATATTTAGAGATTCATAGTCACTGATGAAATGATTCTCCCCTCACTAATTATTTATAGAGTGGTCTATGGAATACCAAAGTTTACAAGGAAATCCAAACATCACTTGGGACATAGGTTAATGGAAACCCCAAAGTTTTATATGGGAATTTATTTTCCTCATAACAAGTATTTGTCCCTGCATACATTTCTCCTTAGGGGAGGAATTTTTTTATTCCTACCAAATGAGAATCAACAATTATTGGATTGGAAAAAATACTTGAAACATGTGAGAAATGAGAGTGCTCTATGGAATATGAAAGTTCACCCATAAGAACAAAATTTTCCCAATACATCGGTCCTTGGAAGGCCCAAAAAGTTATAAGGGCATTTAATTTCCTCATAACTAAGACCTTGTCCATACAGATGTTTATCCTAATGGGTTTCATTTATTAATGACTTTTTAATGATCATCATAAATTTTAGTATTTGACTAAAATCTAAAAGTATTTCTATTATTTTCTCTACAAAAAATGGAAGGAGTAACATGAAGTCTAGGTGGCTTAATCGTGTAGATCACATAAAATTTAGAAAGACATGTGATCAAATAACCAAGGGAAGGAAATGTGAATGGATCATGTGTTGTATATTATCTTCTTATGATCATATTAATCCCCTCTAACAATCAAACTTGTTTTTCCGAAGGTGTCAATATATGATTCAACGAACACCCTGAGGCTACTAGACGAGTTCCTCAAATTATGTTACTTGTCAACTAATAGATGCCTATAAAATAACCCAAAATTGCATATAAAATTAAGATAAAAAAATATGGAAGATTATTGTGAAGGTAAGATACATTTATCTCATGAGAATGAGTTTTGAGCCTCATGTGATCTCCTTCGATTGCATGGAGACCCTTCGATAGGCCAGTATGATCTCACAAGAGGCCCCTAAAAAGCTAGCGTTATCTCATGAGAGGCCCCTAAAAAGTCATATTTATCTTACGAATGGAATTTTACAATCCACCTTGGCCTCGTTAAGGACCCCATATAAGTCTTATTTGATAATGTGAGAACATTTTCGCAAGCATCCTAATCTCATGAAGGTTATTGGATATGTGGCTTCAATGCTGCAAAGAAAATTTGACATGTCAACATAGTTATGTGAAATCCATTTGATCTGCCATGGTCCAATAAAAATTGAAATGGAATAAGGTTCTCATGGTTGTTTCATTTCATTTTATTCATTGATCAACACATAGCAGGATCATGCAATGTGTATGATGAAAATATAACTCTACTTACACCAACTCATATTTGTGAGATACGTGTCGCACAAGGTGGTGTATAATGATGTCAGAAAAGCATATAAACCCCTCCCCCTTTAGTATAAACTTTCAAAAATGATTGAGACTACTACACAGTATTGTAAAAGAAGGCTTATAGAAGCAAAAAAATCATGTGATCTGAAGGGTATTTCACCGGGTAAAATCTAGTTTAGGACCTGAGGGATCATCTGGCTTGAATATGTACTTTGCATGATCGCACTATAGATCACATGAAGGAATTTTATAGGTCCTTCCAGATCATGAAATGGAGTTCCTAGATTTCAACTAGGTCATAAGAAACCTAAATAACATAATTATTTACAAACCTTGAGGCACATCTACAATAAAGACTGTAAATGATAGAAAAGGAAGAAGTTATATGTGAATATAGATACGTTAATCTTTATACTCTTCACAAGACCTACGCAGATCATGTGATAGAACCTGGATATATCTCCCAAATCATGAATAAAAAATATTACATGTCACCCAGGTCTCATGAATTCATTTGGATATGTCAGTAAATTCATTTGACTCCCTCTAGGAATGTCAATCTAGTAGGGAGATGTCATGCTGAAATGTCTACAAGATCTTGTGACATTCCTCAAACATATCTTCCATGTCTTGTGAGGTCCCCTATATGAGTCACCCAGGTCTCCCAAATTCCTTTTTACATGTTAATAATACCATGAAATGTCATTTGGTCATGTCATCTCATTCATTCAATTCCCTAAAGACATTCTAAACCATCCATGTGACACCCTCTATACATGTTAAGAAAGTCATGCAATTCCCTACAGACATGTCCTCCATGTCATGTGATATCCTCCAAACATTTCTATAATGGTCATGTGATAGCCTCACTAAAATTCCATTAAGATCATATGATTTCCTCAAATAAGGTCAACTAGATCACACAGTTGTCTTTGGACATGTTTGTGAGGAAACTAATACATGTCCAGACATCTTTAGACATGTCATGCAGACAACCCAAACATGTTAGGTAGACAATCAGGATATTCTAGGAAGACATCATGGGACATGATAACCTTGTTTGATGGACATATTTAGGTAAAAAACTTACTGAACTATGATAACTCATATTAATATTCCAATAGGATATGTTGGATAACCTCCTAAGGACTGGGCTCTGATGGGAATCTACCTCAGTGTAAATCCCTCCACGTCTTCAAAAACTCAACCCCATGGGACCCAAAATCACTACTGGATTCATCATTATTCCTCATATATCATTGGATATAGAAGCTAAATAAACTATGATAACATTTATTCTTATCTAAAAAGGATATTTAGGATGCCTTCTTGTGGTCTGATCTTCAATAAGCACCCACTTCGGTGTATGTCTCTCCATGTCTCTAACAATCAAACCCATGGAACTTAAACTCCCTTATGGTTTCATTTACTAATCTCATCCACCAAGGGATTTAGAAGCCTACTTAACTATTAGGACTCTAATTTGTGTTATAAATAGGATATATAAGATGCCTTATTATGGCCCATGATCTATATCAAACACTCCATAAGGGTTTCCCCACCTCATAAGCCTCACATAAATATGTAGTGAGACTGATTACTTATTATCCCATTTTCCCCAAGGAGCATGTCTTATGTGGGCTTTGGTATTTTCAATAATAATCTCATTCACATCATGATTTATCCCCCCATATAGGTAAACTTTAGTATGTAATCCCCAATCAGAAGCATGATATAACTATACCCATACAAGGGAAATAACCTTGAGGTAAGCTCTAATGGGACAATGAACTATGATGACTCTGATTCCTATCATAAGTATGATACATTGTATGCCTTTTAATGGCTTGATCATGATACCTAGGTCCAAATTTTACTCATATATTTTATTTACTATTGATTTTAAATATCATGGTTTCAACAAACTACATGGGTATTGATTCATGTTATAAATAGTATATGTAAGACGGATCATAATGGTTCAATAGCATCCTCAAAAATATTAATTGCCTCCCTAAATGGAAAAAAACTCTAGTTTGCCTGGTTATATGGATTAAATATATAGGAAGATACCCATTTCAAAGTAATAACAGGAAATGTATGAGGAAACTTTGATACGCACAAATTTTCTCATTAGTTGAACCCCCTTTACACATGGAAGGATTCAACACATGATCACATTGTTAGGGTAACCGATATCATATTGGGAATAGTAAGAGATTAATGAACATATATTAAATCTATAAGATATTCTTGGAGTAGGAAATAATTCCCCCAAAATGGGTGTGATGAGCCGAAACTCCCATCCTCTTAGAAAATGTGAAATTCTAAGAATCATTGGATCTAAAACCCCAAAGAATGGCCTACCTTTAGAAAGTAGTTCCAAACTCAATTATAGATGTGGGAACCTCTGAGAATTTTCATTAAGTAAGAAATTAGTTAACACGATGTGAATTATAGTATATATATTAACCCCCCCCCCCCCCCAATCAATTGTTAGGAGAAATCGTGCTTGTTCTCAAAGTGAAAGATAGATGTCAATTTTTCTTACTAGAATGATGATGTTGAGCATATAAATACCATTATAGATAATTAATGAATAAATAAATATATTTAAACATATAATATTATTGGTGATTAAATTCAATTAGTGGAAATAAGAAAAAAATTATAACATCTAACTCTACTAGTATACCTCAAAATTTAAACCCCAAACTATAGAAGATAATTTTGAGTAAAAAGAATGGTTCAAATGCATGAATAAAGAACTAGATCAAATAGAAAATAATGAAACATGGGATATAGTTATTATAACAAAATAAAATAATATCGTTGGTGAAAATGGATGTTTAGGAACAAGCTAAATGAGAAAGGGGGAGTTGAAAAAAATAAATCTAGACTAGTATGTAAAGGGTACTCTCAAATAAAAGGTATTGACTTTGAATAAATGTTTTATCATATTTAAAAACATGAAAAAAATCTTATTAAATTATCCCATATAATATTTAATGTTTTTTAGATAAATTAAAAATCCACATCTCTGAATAGTAAGCTATAATAATAAGTATATAGAGAAATTTGAAGGATTTTCACTGAATTCTAGTTTTAATAAGGTATGTAAGTTTAAGAAAACTCTATATGTATAAAAACAAGATCCAAGATCTTGTAACATCAAGATATATGAATGTCCCTTAATCATGGGTTTTAGGAGATGTAATTTGGAAAAAAAATAAATGTAAATAATTCTAACACCACACCACCCATAGGGATTCAGTATTATGATGATATCATCTTAACTATTTATGTGGAGAACTTTTGTGTATAATTTTCTACATATATAAAATAAATATTTGAGATTTCTATTCTAAGGGAAAATAACTTTTTTAGCCTTGAAAATTACCCAAAAATATGGTAATATCTTCATTTATCAATAAAATAATTAAATAGAACTATTCAGAAAATCATGTAAGAATATATGAGATTATACAGCAATTAAAGTAATAAAAAAACAAATCCAAGATAATAAGGGAATTTTTTTTAATGAAAATGAATTCTAAATGTTGATTAGTAGTCTTTTATACTAAACTAAATCATGTCCAGACATAGTCTCATTACTTTGTGTTCTTGGTATCAATGAAATCCAAAATAATATAATTTTCTAACATAAAAGATAATATTAATATATGTTTTATATATATTCATTTTTTTATGTATAATAAGAAAGGTGGTTAGTATTTCAATTTTTTAAAAAATTATTATTGGGGAATTATAGTTAATGATAAAAAGTCCACATTGGTAGTAGAACCTTTCATTGGTAAAATACATGTAGAATGTCACTCAAATAAGTAATCATCATTTATTGTATTATCTATTGAATTTGAATATATTTTTTCATCACAGGAAACTATAATGATGATTTGGATAAAAAAATGCTTTAACATAGGAATTTCATTGTTGGATTTCCATTGTTTATTACATATTATAATAAAAGTGCAACAAATATATACAAAAATATATTCAAGTATTCTATATCTACAAAAATTGATATAAGGTATCATTTTATGAACAAGATAGTGGATGAAAGCATTATGAAGTCATAATTTGTTTTATATAAGGAATATATTTTAGATAGCTTCACTAAGCTACTTACAACTATTTCATATAAAAATATAAGGCTATAAATGGGAGGCTAACCCACTTCTTAACATTTAGGTATGTTATTATATTAAATTACTCCATATTTATTTTTATTTAAATATTTATATAAGAGGACATGTAATGGAAATAGGAATAGGTTCATATGTTCTAAATATATTTTGATGTTTTCATTGGTTGATTACTGAAATGTTCATGAAAAAATTCAGTTTCACATTTCCTAATAGATTATTTATAGCTTGCATCTCTTACAAAGTTACTAAATGAGATATTTTATGTTTGAGACAATTAATCATGTTTTTTACCAAGATATCTCAAATATATTTATAGTTTACTATTTTATGACTTATTACATTAAATAAATTATAATCATCACCTTTATATTATATTTGATTTTAATATCTATAAATAGGTGAAAAATAGATTCACATTTCATTTAATTTTCATAGATTTAGGTGGATAAAATTTCAAACATAATGATAAAATAAAATTTAAATGAATCATATTGGTATCCAAAATAAATTCAAGTGATGAGATTATTGAATACACATGAGGATAATGTAAAATTTGTGGTAAATATATATATATATAGGTGTTGAGAAGTGTTTATATTTGTTTTAGAGTAATTATAAAATAATTGATATGATTTAAATAAGTTCTTTTTATTTTAAGTTATAGAAGACATTTTGAGTTGTCCTAAACATGCTTGAGATGGTTTAAGGATGTTGGAGTACACTTCTAAATCTATAAAATCTAGATATTAAAAAATGTAAATGTCTTAAAGTATTCATCATGTATGTGTAAGATTCCTCGAGATAAACTTAAGATACATCCTAATAATCAAATTGAAAATTTAGAAATGAAGGGAATTTTTTATGAATTCTATTCTTTTTATAGGATTAATGATGATTTTTTAAGAGTTTTGATGTTTTCATAAGAGTTCTATAAGTTTTTTAATTGTCATGAAGATTTCATAATAGTTTTGTAATTTTCATCAGATTCATATAGATTTCCTTAGAGTTATATAAAATGTTATAAGAGTTGTCCAATAATTTATAAGATTCATTAGTTGAATGAAATTTCATAGTGGTTGGAGTTATTTGAGGAATGTAAAAGTTATAATAATTTCTCTTATAATTAATCTAAATACTATTGATCAAAACGTATGAATAAAATTATTTTTCATAATTTTCATGATGGATTTCATAAGGGTTGATAGATGATGAAAATTAAAAATTTCATAAAAAAATACCATAATCTCATAAGTTTTATTTTCAATGTTTGTAAGGTTTATTAAATTATTTTGTAAGGTTCTATAATTAGTGAAATTTTTGGTCACATATAAATTTGATAATGTTTTCATCATCTTTGATTCAAAAATATCATTGGTTATTGGTTACGTTTCTATTCAAGAAATGATTTGAATGAAGATTAAATGTGAATATTTTTGGGTGATATTAGAGGAAATTTCAAATAGAAATATTTGAAATCTAATATTTCTAATTAGGTTGGAGAAATATTCTATAGTTTTTGGTTGGTGTTAATATTATTTCTAAAAAATAAGAAGTAATTCCATAAATAATTCTAGAAATATTATTCACATAATCCTGAGAATAAAAATATTATAATATAAGTAACAAAACGTTATGTGAATTGATAAGGGATCTGATATTGCTGCAAATCATTCTTTATTGTCTAATGGCCGGTTTGATGGTAGCCGATTCCCATGAGACCGGTTTAAGGGTTTCTAGTACCCATTACATGACTTCATCACTTCCACATCACCACATCAAAACAACAAATTGAAATTCAAACATCAAATAACCCAAAACAAGATTTAGCCAGGCAGGCCACGATTCACATTTCAAAAGGAAGACTTCAAAATTTCAAAAACACGGCCTTCAACGCCTCGAGCCACAAACCTGCACTGCCTCAGGCTTCGAACCACCATCAGAACATGATCCAAGAGCCCCGACACGCGACCCTACATCATGCGCCATCCTCGAAAAAGGAACCACTCGATTGCTGTGTCACCTCGATCCACGACAACCGGCGCGACTTCATACCTAACCGACGCCGGCGAGGAACACCGGCGACTATCAAAAACCATCACCGTCGGAGAAGTCGGTGAAGCCATCAGCTGGGGAACCAATCCCTCATGGCACGCACTTGCCAACAAATCCTTCATCGTCACCTTCAAGACATCAACGAATCACATCGGTGAGAACCCCCCCATCGTCAGCACCGCAACCACCTTCAACATGACCATAACCAAACAAAATCTTCTACAACAACCGTAGGTAACCATCACTATTGTCTGCCATCACCACCGCAGACAAGGGCTCTGATATTGTGTTCTTTGAGATGAATAATAGTACCTAAGCTAGAAAAATGAACTAATGGGTAATGATTGTTTTTGAGTTGAGAAGGAATAAAATCATATCCACTTAGTCCATATGTCTCTTGATTTCATTGGTTATTGTTCTTAAAATGAATTCTTTTTGTTATAGAAAATTTGTTCTTATATGAATGTTTTGTTTGTTCAAAAAAAATTAGGATCAAATTCATAAAATTGCCTTAGTTTTTTATTGATTATAAAATGAGAACTGTGGGGGGGTTAAAACCCCCCCACACACTGGGAATATGGTCATTTATCAAAAATGTGAAACTCGTTAGTAAAAGTATTGTTAAATACTTCAACAGATGTTTTATTTTGAGTAATAGGGGGTGTTCTAAATACAAATAATAGTAGTTAGGGTTTGGAAGAAAAATTAAAAATATTGATCCACCCCCCCCCCAAACACACATGCATACACCTATTAGTGTTTATGTCATCTTGATTGATCCTAACAGCTCCCTACAAATATGAGAATCTATCTGGTGGACTACCATAAACTACATGATTATACATGATCCCACATTCAATGCTTCCATGTCAAAATCCAACACTCATTGAGATGTGAGGATATTTATCATAGGTAAAATATATATTGTATCTTCCTCTTCCATAAAAACCAAACATAGAAAGGTTAGCTTCTCATATTTATAAAACATTAATTGATAGAAATAATTATCACTTGATACATTATCTATGACCACATTATTGTGCACTCTAACCACATGAACAATCAGATCATCAAGATTTACATAATCCAACTCTTACTCAAATATCATGTAAATTTAATGAATATTTCACACCCCAAACCCACGCTTTAAGAGCCCACCATAAAGTTTGTGTTATGAAAAAAACTCAATGCTCAGGATGCTCACCCTTTAATTTAGATCAATAAGAGTACAATCAATAAATACAACTATAGTGAATAATGGGTCTCACAAACACAACAGGGGTGATAAAAACATTTTATGCATGTGTTTTTTATATAAGATGGACCAGTTGTATAAATTAATTGATTAAACATGGTAGTATTTAATTTTTTTATGTTTTGTGGTAGGATATATAGCTTTACCAAAAATGAATAATAATAAGAGAAAGGCACAGTGAGAAATTGGATTTTTTATGATATATTGAAAATGCAGTATAGTCAAGGAATAAAATTGAATCTCAAAAATGATGAACTATACTAACTTTTGTGAAATCATATGGAAATCAACTTTACACATCATATAAGTAATTCAAAACATATAACATAAATAATTTCACAGTGTGAAAATAATCCATGAAATGATTATTCGATCACATTACACATAATTAATCCACTATTAATGACATGTAATATTTTGGAAGTCTGAATTTTTTCCCAAACATTAAAGGTCATGTAACACTTTCATGATGTAAAAAGGACTAACTAACTCAAAATATTTAGTTTCAATGGTAATTAATATGAAGGATATTTTTTACAGAGATGTTGTATGGAGACCATTATTGATCATTTATGATAGCCTAAAGTCTCTTCTATGTCTATAAAAAAGAGTCTATGGTGGACTAAAAGGGAAAAACTGCTGTGGGAAGCTCTCTAAGATGACCTTATATTTCACTATTATATAGTTTCCCTTTCTTTTATTTTATTTATATTATTTCTTGCGATTTCTCTCATTCCCTAAATTAACTCAACTTTACCATCCATAAAGGGGTAGTTTCTATGAGTGATTGAGAAAGGTGGAGTCTATACTTATCTAATTTTATTAAGTTTCTACGATTCAATTAAAAATTCCTTTCTTCTTTCTACATCTATTTTCAATTATTAATTTCAAATTTAAATTAGGAATACTCTTACATTAGTTTTTGATTTTGTTGATTTTAATTTTCTTGTTTGATGATCCATTCCTCACTACACCCAATTATTTTGTATATATTGTTGAATAGATTAGGTTTGGGTGGTTACTTCTCTACATTCATCATCATCTGTATAAATGTGTGAGCTTTTAATTTTGGTTTATTAAGAAACAATATTTCATGGTTAGCAATTTCACAAATTAGTCAAGAGATCCTACTGTAATGACACAAAGATTAGAAGGAAGGTAGACCAACTTGAGGTTTTAAATATGAATAATCTCATCATAACCATATGGCTAAGGGGAAAAGATGACTCGGTAGATAAATCACTTTATTACTAGCTTGTAGAATAAAGAATGAGTAAAATTTGGAAACCATGATATCATAACACTTGTTCTATCCAAACAATCTCATTCCATGATCTTTCTAAATTGTTTTAAAACCAATTAAATAAAAAAATTTATACTCTCACATGTCTAAATTAATTAAAACCAATTTTTTAGAAAACCAAAAAAACTGAAAACCTTGCTTAGTGTTATCTCCTCCTTTAAAGAAAACCAAATGTATATCCATAATATTATACATAAGAAATAATAAAAATTATTTTTCTACACCCTATGATAGGTGTGCTTCAAACATGGAGCTATTTTTGGGGAGGTAATTCCTTAAAACAACCAACAAAATTAATAACTTATAATTCAACTAAGAATTTAATTAAATTTTATGATGAGATTGAAAAAATAATAACTTAATTGAGAAAACAATATTTAAAAATCGATTTTAGTAAATATCCCTCTAAGATTCAAATGAAACATTCAATGATCACTCTGACCCTACAATAAAATGTAGAAATCGCAAGAAAAATCTATATGATATGTGTGCACTGCAATTTTCTAACCAAAAAATCAACTTTCTATCCTTGGATTAGATAATTCTTTTGAGTTTCATATTATCATGATTCAAATTCTTACTATATTACATGGACTTATAGGAGAACACCTGAACATAAATATTCAATAATTTATATAAATGTTCTCTAGTTTCAGATCCCAAGGAGTCATGGATGAAAAGTTAAAGTGGAGGGCCTTTCTCCTTCTCACTTGAGGGAGATTATAAGGAATGGTTTTATAGGATGTAACACAGAGAGGTTCAAGACTTGGAATATCTCAAAATATGCATCACTAAAATATTATTTTCCGGCATCTAAGAGCACAAATATCCCAAAGTAGATTTATGATATTCACCAATCAATCAAAGAGACAGTTTATGGGTACTAGGCGTGATTCAACAATATATGTGCTAGCTTTCCACATTAGATTATAGAGGAAAACCACTTCCTAATTTTTTTTTCTATCAAGGACTACTCAAAAATGATTGAAACATGCTAGATCCTTAATCTAGAGGATCCTTGTTTTAAAAGTCACCAGCAAAATCTTGAGGTATATGTGATAATATTCATCAAAACTCAGAAAAATTCAATACTAAAGGTAATAGAATGAGGGGAATCCCTGAGGTGAGTAACTATGATTCAATATATTTAGTAAGAAGTTTAATTAGATAACTCTATAGTTTATAACAACAAATGGTTTTGAATCAAGTATAGGAACAACTAGGCTCGACTCAGGTATGTTATTAATTATCTTATACTTGTCAGTATACTGTCTAGTGTCTAGAAGTGAAGGGGAAAAAATGTGTGTCATAGCCCATCGGCTAGGGCAATTCAATATGAATCAGCCATAGAAACCCTAATCTCAAAAAGGATGTGGATAGAGTCAAATGAATCTATACTATCAAAACCAATACCCAACAATTCCTCTTTTCCAATAGTATAAATATAATAACCCGCCTCCCTTTCAAAAACGCTCTAAACCACCGCCATTACAATAGAAGCCTTTTGAGCATCCATCAACTAGTTCACCATTAATTGAGAAAAAAACTATATTCCAGTGTTTAGGGGTTCAAATAAAAGATAAACATTTATCTAGATATTTAATAAATTTGATGGAGTTTCTGAACAATACAAAGATGATAAATCTAAGTATAATGTCGAAAATTTACTCATCTATATAAAAGAAGGAACCCAAAACAAGGTTCAATAAGGAAAATATAGAAATTCCTTTGAAAAATAGGAGAAAAAGGATATCCAAATACCATAACCTTATACATTAGTTGAGTCAAGGAATGGTGAAGAGTATTAAATTCAACATGAAATTTAGGAAAACTTCTAGAAATTTGATATCAAAATCCAACTACTGGAGTCCATCTAAAAAATCCTAAAGTATGAAAAATTTCTGAAGGAACTATTCACTAAAAGAAGGTGACTAGATGGAAACCAGAGAATTAGCTTAGGGGGAAGCTTATCAATACTAATCATACTTCCAATACCATGAAAATTTCATGATCTATGGAAATTATCAATTCCTTGAACTTTGTATAATTAAGTATTTTTCTTCGTTATGTGATCTGGGATCTTTAGAAAATGTTATTCCTTTCTTATTATTTCCTCCTTAGAGATCATAGAATTAAATCCAACTTGGGTTGGGGTACAATTATCAAATATATCCACCTTTTTTCCAGCTGAAGTTGTATAATTTTTACTTGTAAGAGTAATAGTATTGATCATTCCATCAAAATTTTGTGCCATTACCATAGAAGAAGATAAAGCACCAGGCCACCCTCCCATCATCTTGGGGAAACTATTATTGAAGACATCAAAGACCCTCATCAATGTCCATCAATGAATACTCACAATATAACTTGGTCATAGTATAGTAAATTTCAACATTATTGATGTGATGAAGTATTCTTCAATAAGTCACTAATTATATGAAATCTCTCACAAATAAGGTACAAAATAAATTTAATATTCAGGTATGAATCGGGAATTCTTAGTATTAGGAGATCATTTTGCATTTGAAAATAACAATACCCAAGAATATGAGAAACCCAATTTCATAATAAAATAAGAGGTTAATTATGATTTTTTCAATGAATTATTAAGATAATTTGAAAACATACAAGAAAAACACTCTTTATAAGTAGGTAACCTCAACTCAATATCAACCCTAGAACAGTCCCCAAGACTAGAGTTAAATCCACTACTGTGTGATTTAAAGTATGTATATCTTATAGAAGGAGGTAAATTACCAGTTATCATTTCAAATAACCTATCCCATTCCAAATAACAAACTTTTAATGAACTTATTCAATGAAATGTCTAATCCATATGTGGAAGTTTAGGTGATATACCTAGAATCAACCTAACGTATGCTCTCATTGAATACTTTTAGAATCTGATTCCCAAAAAGTTAGAAAACCTCAATGATGTATTAATCCCACCATTATTGAGGTTGTTAAAAAATAAATAGAAAAAAATTTATCAGTCAATATAATTTTCCCAATCTACAATTCACAGTGGGGCATCCCCATTCATGTGGTGCCAAAGAAAATGTGTCTAAAAATTGTCACAAAATAGAAAAATTAACTGATCTCCATGAGAGTCCAAAACAGTTAGAGGGTGTGTATATATTAAAAAAATATGAATCAAGTTACATGTAATTATTAATTCCCAACTATATTCAATAATCAGATACTAGAAAGGTTCACTAGAATAACTCAATATTTTTTTATATGGTTTCTAAGGATACTTCAACGTATAAATTTTACCAAATGACCAAGAGAATGTGACCTTCACATATAATATTGGAACTTTCTCCTACAATAGGATGTCTTTCTAGCAATTCAATGCCCTGGTTACATATCAATATTTTATTGTGCGTATTTTCTTAGATCATATTGTGGACTTTTTAGAGGTATTTCTTAAAGATTTCACTATTTTCAAAACTTATTTAAATCATTTCTTAGAAAAGTTGGAAAACGTTTTCAAAACATGCATTGAGATAAATCTTGTTTTAATATTTGAAAAATGCAATTTCATCGTTGCAAAATGGAATAGTGATTGGCCACATGTTCTCAAATTAATTAATTATTATAGATATGTAAAACTTTGATGTAATAAACTCATTTCCTTTTTTGACTTTTGTTAGGCATGTAAGAACATTTTTTGGCTATACAGGTCTCTAATAAAGTTTTATCAAGGATTTAAATAATATTTATCTACCTATATTAGGATTAATATTAAAATAATATGAGTTTAATATTGACTAGGATTTTATAAAAGTGTTTGATGAGTTGAAATAGTAGTTTATTACACCGCCAATAATGAAAGCATCCAACTGGGACCATCCTTCTAAGCTTCTCTGTGATGCCTCAAATCAAGTTGTGGGACCATACTGTCACAAAGAATTTATATAAAGCCTCAAATCATAGAATATTCTTCAATAAAAATGGATTCATCATAGATCAACTAAATGAAGATATAAAATGAGTTCATTATAGTTATATTTCCTCTAGATAAATTTAGATTATTTCTACATGGAACTAAAGTTGATGTTTTCTCTAATCATGCAGAAATTAGGTATCTAATGAAGAAGGTTGATGATAATCCATGTATAGTGAGATGAATAATTATCTTATAAGTTTTATAACTTGAGATGAAGGATAAATAGGGAATCAAAAATCAAGTTGTTGAACATCTTAGTTGATTACCCCACACCACTAAAGTGGAAATTTCAAATTAAAACCCACTCAATAATCAACTTCCAGACGAACAAATTTTCATCAAAAAATGTGAAATAATTTGGTACACTAAAATTTTAAAATATTTATTCATGTCTTAGCTACCATATCTTGTATATTTTAATTATCATACTAATATTAAATCTAAATTGATATTTTATATCTGTGAAGACCCACTCGTGTAGAAAATTTTCAATGATCAAATCATAAGAAGATTCTTTCCAAGAGTAGAGATTGATTCAATTTTTTAATTATATTATATATTATCTCATGGAGGAAACTTTTGAAGTCATAGAAAATATATAAAATTGTAAAAATCACGAATTTCATTCCACAACTTATTCAAATATTCATATGAATTTTGTAAGATATGTGTAAAAAATGTCATTTTTATTGGTAATATCTCAAAAATAATATTAAATAACTCAAAAAACAATTATTTTCTATTTAATTTTTGAGGTATTGGGAATAAAATTCAGAGGGATATTTTAAATTTTGTTTTTTAATTATTATATTTATTTATCTGTAGATTATGTTTTGAAATGGGTGGAAGAAAATGCCATCAAGACTGATTATGGTAATTTTGTTTATGATTTTGTTAGGGATAGCATATTCTGATGGTTTAGAGAGCCATGAGAAATCATCAATGAACATGGAACTCATTTCTTAAATAATAATATGGATGAATTACTATAAAAATATGGGGTACATAAAAAAATCAACACCATAACATCCACAAAAAAATGGCTAAGCAGATGTCTCTAATAGAGAAATTAAAGGAATTCAGTAAAAGATTGCTAACTTTAACTTATAAGAATAGATCCAAAGGTTTTATTTTACCTTATGGTCTTATTTATATCCTAAAAAGAACCCATATAGATGATCCCCTATATATTTATTTATAGAAATATTTTCCACCTCCCCATGGAATTGAAACACAAATCCTACTATGTAGTAATAAAGATAAATATAGGCCTTGATAAAGTTAGAAAATAGAGGAGATTTTAGTTGTAGTATCTATAGGAACTAAATATGGAATATTTTAAAAACTCAAATATCTAAAAATATTGAACACGAATGATTATGGAAGGATAATTCATCCAATAACATTCAAATTGATTCATCAAGTCCTATCATACAAATCAAGACATAAAATGATGTCAGGTATGCTTCGTTCTAGATGGGAAGGCCCCTTTACTATTATTCTTATACACCCATTTAGTGATGTGAATATTTAAAAAGAAAAGGGGAGAAAAAAAATTCTCTATAAATGGATAGTGGGTGAAGAGGTTCTATGATAGAATACCTTAAGAACCAATGGAAGAGATCAAACCACCGTGATTACAAATGAAGGCCTACAGGGTTTCTTATTTCCTTTACACTTCACTAGATGAAGTAACTCAATTTTTAATCTACATATATAAAAATTTAATTTAAATAAATTTAGGACACTACATCGATTAAGTGTTTGGGAGGTAATCTTGTAGTCTAGGATTTTTCAAAAAAAAATTATTTATCCAAGCTAATGATGTTAAATAAACACATTTCGAATTGGAAATCCACATTTCTACCTTATTCCACTCTCCACCTCATTCCTATTTTACCATGATTGATCTAGACTTCAGTATCATTTTCTATTCATATTTTTCAGGATTATTAATGAATTCAAAAAAATAATGGAGAAACTAAATATAATACGCCTCATAAAAGTGATGCAGAATAAAACTATGTGTATAGGACATGTGCAGCCCAACTAAAGTATCATTGATATATGGAGTTTTCTTTTCCAATAATTATCCTTTGAATTCCCTATATATATTTTTTTGAAATTTTTTTTCTTGAACTCTCAAATAAAATTACAAACCCAAAATTATCTTTCTTTCTTTACATCACAGATCTATGAGATATAAATTTCTTTAGAATCTCATGGATCCATGTTTTAGATTTTTAAGTTAATGAGATTGACTGAGTGAAGTGGGTAATTAAATAATTATAGTGAAGCATAGACATTAAATTAATGACTCAATATTTTATGGAATTAGTTGATTAAGGTAAATAAAATTTCCCAACCATTTTCACAAATTGAATATATGAAATTTATTTGGATTGATTTGTTATTTTTATTACATACCATAATTAATTGTCTAAAATTACATGTTTTATTCCTAAGAGGATTTACATGAAAAATACTTCCTATTTAAATATGTTGTGTATTTCGTGAGTGATCATGGGAAATGCCTCAAACTATAAATTTCATTGGAACTTTTCCAATCTATGACTCTAAAAAAAGAAATTTAAAAATGATTGAGTTAATTTCTTATTAGTACCTTACTCTTTAACCCGCAATGAAATTAATCCTTGTTTATACCATAGAATCCATGAATGACCTTACTAGGAATGATACACATTAAAATCGATTTTTAACTATTGATACCCTACTCTATTTATATTTCATGATATTTTAATGTATATGTATGGGGTATATGGAAAATCTTGGAAAAAAGATGTATTATGTTGTAGGAAAAATGTTTGGAGGTTCTATTGTGATTATAGTGAAGGTATAATGTTTCCATCCTTATGCTTAATAGTTTTACATTCTTAAAAAAATTTAATTAAAAAATAAAAATATGGTTTTTGACTTGGGAATATCAAGAATAACCATCACAAAACCAAAAGCACTTACCATATGTTATTAAGTGGTGGATGTGTGATAAATTCTGATCAGAACTTTTGAAAAATTTAAAAAAAAAATCAAGAAGGAGAAAATAATTCTTCATGCTTTATTTGATCATGAAATTTGCTTTCATCGGGTGGAATGTTAGAGTGTCTAATCTGAAGAGGAGAATGTCATTACGCTTTTTAATTTGATATCATGATTTATACATTAGATATAAGTCTCCTCCTTTGATCTTTAGTTTTCTTCAATGTCAATTATACCAAACATAATATTTATATTCCACAGATCCTTTATTAAAAATCACTCATGATTTTATGTAAATTTTATTTACATAGTTTATAAAGTAGTTCCTTTCAAAACATATGGAAATGGGTAATGTGTGCATGAAAAGAGAATAATTTTACTTGAATTTTAATCATGAGTGATGAGATAAAAGAATCCATTGTGATGTAAATAATGACATGGAATGTCTAATAATAATGAATTTTGATATATAAATGAATTAGAGGAGAAGAACAACTAGTTCTCCATGGAAAAAATTAAAATACTTTGTTTGATTTGTATCTATGAAGAGTGTGAAGTTGAATTGTTGTTTTATTTGAACATTAAAAGGATGAACACACTTTGAGAATCATTTGATTTAATTGATTAGGACATTGAATATTGGTAACATGTTTTTCCTATTTTATTTATGTTGATATTACATACTTGAGGAAAAATAAATTTTATGTGTGGGGGAATTTAAAGAACCATTTTATGCATGTATTTTTTATATAAAATGGCATGTTTATAAAATTTAATTGATTAAACTTGTCGATATTTAATTGTTTTACTTTTTTTGGTTGGATACGGAGATTGATAAAAAATAAAGAAAAAGATGATGAATTCAGGGTGTAAAACCAGATATTTTGAGATATATTAAATATTAAACATAGTCTAGGACCAAACACCGATCCCAGAAATAAAGAACTATACTAAACATGGAGAAACCAACTGGAAATCAACATTAAAAACTTTGTAAGTAATTCATGATGTGTAACATAATGAATTAAAAATAATAAAAACAATCCTTGAAAAGTCCAAAACCACAGAATACATGTTATGAATCCATTATTCAAAAAACATAGTATTTTGGAAGCCATAATATCAGCCCGAACATTAAACATCATGTAACACTTACACAACTTGAAAATGACTAAAAAAGATGAAAATTTGCAGCATAAACAGAAATTAATACGAAGGATATTTTTTATAATGGGACGGCCCATAGTCCATTATTTCTCATTTATGACTTCTCAAAGGCACTTCAATTCCTATAAATAATAGGATAGGGTGGATTAAAGGGGATTTACACATGAGTTAATCTCTAGAAAAGAGCCTATCGTGGTGTTGTAAAACGATTTCCTTCCCTTTTTTTGTTTACTTTCTTTCCTATGATGTATCCCCTCCACCGAATTAACTTAACTTTCCTATCCATAGAGGGGTATCTTCTGTGAGTAATCGGGAAAGTGGGATACGATACCTATGTTCTTTTCTTGGATTTTTTATTCAATTAAATAAATTACTTTCTTATTTTGACATCTTGTTTAAATTTTTTATTTCATATTTAAATTCCGAATGTGGTTGCATTATTTTTTTATTCTATTAATTTCAATTACATTACTAAATGATCTATTTCTACCTCCACCCAATTATTTTCTATATATAGTGGAATAGATTATGGTTTGGTGGTGACTACTCGTTGGTTATCATCACATTTGTAAAATTGTATTTCATGAATTTTTTTTATTAGGGAACAAAAATTCTCAATCAAGTATTTCCATAAATCCTAAATAGAACTTGTTGAAATTATATATACATAGGAATGTAGGTATACCAACTTGAGGTTTCAGATAGAAATACTCTCATTGTAACCATCTAGCCAAGTGGGAGAGAGGACTCAGTAGATGAATCTCTCTCTTACCAACTAGAAAAACGAAAAGGCGGAAAATTTTGAAACCAGGATACCACGACACTAGGTATATAAAAACCCAGTCATGTCATTTTGTTTCTCAATTTTATTAAAACCAATTAAATCAAATTGGTTCATACTCTCACTTTCTCAAAATTAATCAAAACCCATTTTTTAGAAAACCAATAAAAAGTAACAGCCTTGTTTTGTACACTATTATCCTTTTGAGATAACCTAATGGATAACCACTATATTATAAATAGTAAATAATAAAAATTATTTTTCCATGACCTACGACAGGCTTGCATCAAGGGACATTCATTATTCATTATATCATCACTGGAATTTCAAATATTCCGTAGTGATACATGAACATTGACTGAGGAATGTTCTACACAAATAAAAAATATTATATCAAAACAAAATAATTTTGACCTCGATAAATCCATTTTTTACTCTCTATTGGTAAAATTAGTCACATTGTGTTCAATAAAAACTTTTCTCCAACCAATCCACCAGCTACCATATCAACTCCCTGATCTCGGTCGAGATATCTGATAAATTATAAAAGATGTTACTAATAACACTAAATAAAGAAGATATTAAATCCAATTCTCCAATTATGGAAACCCAAGTATATCCTTAATTATAATATTCACATTATCAAAAACTTATGTGGTAATATCTCCATTACATTTTATATAGCATGTCAAATTATACTAGTAACTAGGGGAAAATCGACTTTAATACCCTAAATCGTCACCCTACTCACTTGAACACCCCTTATAATGACCACAAACCATCCAATAAACACTATGTTTGGTAAAATATAGCATTATCCTTAAATTATAGAATACCCAAAAAAATATTACCTTTGGGAAAACTCACACACTCAACTGCCGAGGTAAAAATTTGATCATCATTAGTAAGAGTCTCAGGTCGAAGTGGTCTAGAAAAAAGTTTTTCTAGAATATTTGACTCTTAAAAATAATTTATTATGTAAGGAATGGATCTTGGTAACATAGAATATTATTAGTTTTTTTAAAGATAATAAAAAACATATCTCAGACCTTTTTAGGGACTTACTATTAAGATCCATATATCATAATCAACCATATGCACCCTAACATCCAATACTCTGGGTTTGATGTAAATTACCTAAAGGTGGTAAATAGAGATGGTCTAAAGTATCATCAATCATTAGATATGCCTTCACCTTCAACCCTAATACCAAAATTGACTCCAAAAACATTGATAGTGTCTAGTGTAGAAATTTTTTGGATCTCAATCATCCTTTAACATATGAGTCTACCCATAGAACCACTCTAGATAACTGTAGGGAATTTTCATTCTAGACAAAGTCGAGTTTCACTTCTTATAGGAAACTCTAAACTACCCACACTCAATATATGTTTCCAAAATAAGTTGGTAATGTATAAAATCTCAACTCCTACTCAAATTCATACTCTATGGACTTCTTTTGAACTCACATGCTTGTATAAAATACATCAAATATCATTCCCAAGGTATACCTATTCGATATCCACCAAACATGCTTGGAAATGATCATACCACCCGAATAGGGTCATACTCCTTGCAATTTTTTCAAATATAAATCCCTAAATATTACATGAACTACATCTAGGATTGTTTAGTACCATTATGAGTCTGGGTAACTGTGAACCAATGATTTATTGTACCATGATCGGTGAAATAAATGATATAATTTCCATATTTTTTGGGTGTTTAAATAAAATAGGTAATCATGAGTCCTAAAATGCTACCAATCATTTAAAACACAATGATCAATCTCACAAAATAAAAGTGTGAGGAATCTATCATTATAATTCATATAGCATATTGAAACTACATGCATCCCTTCCTGGCTCAATGGGAACCACCATTCACTCTAAAATAAAATATGCAATGGGAATAAATAATAGAAAATCTCTCTAATCATATAGAAAATATACCTTCCAATTTTTCTTTGAAATATTAACTTTTCACCTTAATGATCATCACAGAGAGACTCAAGTTCTAACAATGACTCATCATGACCCTACTGTTAAGTATGAGTTAGTTATATATGGGTAACATTTTCTAATTTATGGGATGAACCCATGGTGTCTCAAGTAAATATGGGTGATATGACATATGAAGGGCAAGTGGAATATATATTTACATTATATGATGTATATAATTACTGACTTGTACCCTATAAATGATTCCATCAAATTCTAAGTTGACTAATAGGTTATCAGATTCTTGATGAAATATTATATCTAACACCGTATCAATGTTGGTCTCCCGAGTTTGAAAATAAAAATCAAGAACCTAATAGCATCACTAGACAAATTATCAAAAAAAATCCTCATAAAACAACTAACTACAAATTCAATCCCTTATACTCAAACAAATCTAATACATCATTAACCTGACCTAACCCACCTAGAACCCTCCTGGGTTGGTGGTAAGATGAATGTTCCCCCCCAATACAACCTCTAATTATAAAAGGTCTAGTGAATAGAACGAAAAACATATAAACATACATGGTAGTCCTTATAATAATATAACATTAAATAAATGTTCATGTCCAGTACACATTAATATCCAATATGCATGAGATATCAAATGATAAGGATAATATCACCAAGGAAACCCCAAAAAGGGGGAATATAAAAATAGATAAAAAATCATTAGGTTCCACTAAATTCCAATATAGGAATACGCCTCCATGTTATATGGTCTCTAGGAATAAACTCCACTATTAATCATCTCCCACTATAATCCACCATAATCTACTATGTATTAGCACCACCGGCTTTACCAACTACATTTTTTCCACTGAAAATCCAACCCGGGTAATATTTGTCTAGACACAACATGTGTGGGAACAATCAAATGAATGTGTGAGTATAAACATACACCTTAGTATTACCTTAAATCAAAAATTAATGATAGAAAAATATGTCATTTTAATATCCAACCCAAGGGAAATAGAAAAGATAATCCCAAGGAAACAAATATATTCTAAATTCAAGTCAACCATAAAAAGGAATAATTTCAATATTCTTATCTCACTATTACAAAGGTTCTTATCTTACAAGAATTTTGAGATACCCTTTGTAACTAAATTCTCAAAAATAAAAAATGTTATAGATTATTTATATGCCCTATCACAAAGATAACTAGGAATTTCTGATGTATAAAAAAACCAAAACATCTGAATAATTTATCACCACAACTCCTCAAACCCCAAAATTTTATACTGCCTTATCATAACCATGACAAGATGCACACACGTCACTTTGGAGTGAACACCAGTCAAGGGAGTACTGAACCCTAGTGAGGGAAAGACCTACAACTTTTACTATAGTAAACAATTCAGTCCCCAATATTCCCCATCACATAGGGGAGTTCTAACCATTCTAGTAGTATAGAGGACCCACACCTTGTCCGGGTCAAGGGGGTACCGACTTTATACCAAAATGGAGGACCTTCACCCTAAGGATTGAAATTTTTAGATCTAAATCCTATTAGGGAGTACCTACTTTACAATATATACTAGGGACCCAAGCCCTATCCTAAAAACATTTATAGGGGTTATAGATGTCATGCCAGCATTGAATGACTCTCTCATGCACAAACAATATCTCTACAAATCTAAGGAATGGGGTATGTCATAAAGACCTTTTAAACAACCTAAATTATTGAATAAACATTCACTATCATGATTTTCAAGTAAAATACCTTATAATATATTACCATTATGTCTAGTTCTATCTTCTAGGTGATAAGATATAAGAAATACCATAAATTTTCAAGTACAAAACATTTATCTCTAGGTTACACAATTAGTAATCTCTGATAATTCAGTAGGTCTTTTCTAAAATTTTCAAAAACAAGTTGATTTGACCTACACGATGTGTCTAATAGGGTGTACACTGTGTGGAAATCCCTACTTTATATGAGTGTATATCACCATTATACACAATGTCTTATGAGAGGATAAATGGAATGTACTTTATATAACATAGTATGTGGGACCCTGTGGGATGGTCACCATGTATATTGAGTGCACATTGATGTCTATGTATATATTTACACATTATGTATAATGAGATACATTTCATGTGAATCTATGTGACTATTGGACATATACCCATGGTGTATGTCAGTTTTCTCCTTCTGATATACATAGAATGTGTGATGGATGTATGACGTGTTGGTCTAACATATTAGTCTTCTTGTACAATTGGTACATGCATAAGTCATATAGCATAAAATACATGGTTTGTGACCCAAAATCATAAAATATGTAATATTTATAAAACAAATAATCCCTAGTAATCATGGTTAGAGACCTACATGATATGTAACCTAGAGGACTATATTTCAAGTGGTCAATAAATTCATTTAAAACATTAGTTTTACTCTAGATGTGTCTCTAACTGCTTCCTCCATAGATTTCTCCACCCATAAATATGGAAATCACTACATATATCTTCTAGATCCCCATGATCATCACTAAAATCATCCCCCCTCATCATTTTTGGTTGTCCAACACCTCAAAATTTCTTTCTCACTGCAATATAGTACATTACATAGTTCCTAGCAAGCCATCAAGAAATCTTAACTACCACTAATTCATATATAAAACTCTCAACCTCATTACTCTCTAACTATCCTTCCATTATGGACATCTAAGGTCAAACCATTGTCCACCACAAAGGCCAAGGGAAAGCCCATTTTATGAGAAGGGTCGAATAGATGAGGAATAAAGAGTAGTTTCAATGATTGAATAATTCTCCTTCATTTATTTTTTTAATCTCTTATTTATATTAGTTGTTTGGAATAATTCATAATTTCTTGATGAAAATTGACCAAAATTATACAAAATAAATAATAATGATAATAATAATAATAATAATGACAATAAAAATAATAATCATTTTATAATTCATGAAAAAATTGACACCGAGCAATAAATTTATCTTATGAAAATATATTATTAAATTCAAATTAATGATAATTTATCAAAATAAATTTAATGAATAACATGAATTATTAATAATTACCTTTTCAATGATTATTAAATTATAATGAAAAATTAAAAAAAATGAATGTGGAATAAGAATTGAGGCTTGATAAATTAAAATGAAAATAAACCCAAAATCATAATTATAACCTTTAATGAAATTTTCTCATTCTATATTAAAATAATCTAGGATGAAAGGATTCATTCATTCACATAAAGAAAAAAGTTTTTGAAAATAAAAATATTCCTGGACTTGTTGTCATATATTCCAAAGAATCAATATTTATTGATTTCATTTTATCCAAATGTCAACTCCCTATGAATTCATCACCAACTCCATGGACAAAAAAACTCATTATCTCGTTCGCTCGTGTTGGGGAAGGGAGAGGAAAATGATTTTTAGACCTAGAAACTATGCAAAAAAAAAAGAATTTATATCAAATTTTGTGTTAACTAGATAAAATTTTAGTCATCCAAAAAAGACTCATTCAAAAATTTTAAACATAATTACATAACTTAAACCTCTCTTTGAAAAGACACTGATTTCTGGATATAATAATAGTTTGATAATTTTCATCCAAGATTTGGTTTGGGAGATATTTTCATTCATGCTCATGGGATAAATATTTACTTATTTATTAAATATTAATATCCCTTAAAATTAAAATATCTTAGAACATTAACCAAATTCATCCCAAGGGGAAACACTGCATTTGGATTTTAATGAAATAATTAGAAAAAATTTCTAAGATAATCCACTAGGTTAAATTTTTCATTTTACCCCTTTAGGGGACCCAAGACTTCAAAACTAAAAAATAAATTAAGGTCCACAAAGGAAAAATAATCATTTGTAGAAATACTTCTGGAATATTATCTATCACATTTATAAATATTTTTTATAATATTGTAAATATAAAAACTTTTTTCTAAAATAGTATGTATAGGTGTCTTAAACTAATGATTTTAACAAACCATTTGTATAGGGTAACACTAGCTAAATCAGCCTGACCCTCCCAATCCAAATCCATATTCACACTCCCTTCTAACCAGTTTCTCCCTCCCCTTTGATTTCCCTTATTATTCATGTATTTTTTATAATTTTACATTGATTTTTAGTTTAAATTGTTGATGTATGTTGTTAACCTTAACCTTTTTCTTCTTTTATTATATTATTTTTACATTTTTTATCACTATATTGAAATAGTGGTCTATGGTTTGATGATTCATGAATTTTAATTGGGTATTATTTTATTTTAAAGGGTTATAAACAACATATATGTACTTTTATTATTTATTTTAGTGGGAAAACATTGAGCAATATTGGATTGTACATTTAATATGGGTGGTTATAAACACCTCATTTTGTTTACATGACAACGACTACTTGTATTAATTTAATTATGTTTTTCTCATAGATCATTTTTTTTATTGATTATAAAATATTGATAGTGATATCTTGTGTTTACTTTAGTTTTAATGTGATCAATTAGGGTTTTTATTAAAAATTATCTTTTATAATGTCTAAAATAAAAGTGCATTTGATGTTATTGATGAAATATCAATTTATTATGCAATAATTTATATTGTTGTAATAAATTATTTATAGGGTGTTATAAATAATGAATTTCATAGTTGTAGTGCTTTTTGTAAAATATTATGAATTTTTTTGATTAATTTCATTATTGTGGGTATTTTTTACTATTATGAATTGTTATGGGTTCTCTATTAATATCATTATTATTTGATTTTATCAAGAATTTTATTAATTAATATCAATTTTATGAGGTGTTTGTTTCAAATGTGAAGAATTATTAATGGGGTGTCATAAACATTGAATAATATTTTATTAATATCAAGAATGTTTTATAGGGTGTTTATTAATTTTACATAAATTGGGAACTATTTTTTAATGTCAAAGAGAGGACCAATATTTTTGATTATGATCATAATTTCATCGATGAAAATTTCAATGTTTTTTGGAAATAATGTTCATATTTAATAAATGTGTGTCAAGATAAAACTATAATTGAGGAAAAACTCATTAATGGTATTTCATGATAGTTGATATCAAACCTCTATGTTTTATCTACTTGATAACGATGATCCACACACTTCCCTTCACCTTATCCCTTGTATCCAACATTAATTTATCAATTTTTCACTTTTATTTCCTTCTATAATCAAATTAGATCCTATGTGTTGATATTTTATTTGATTTAGTTCCCCCATCACTTGCGAGTGTCTTTAATGCATAAAGTGGCCTAACAATATATAGACATTATTAAAAAAATATTAATATGTTTATATAGTTATGTAAATATTCATTCCCCTATTATGTAATCAAATTTTATATTTTTACATGAATTTTCTAATTATAATATACTATTTTGATTTTAGAAACAAATTATTTTCACATATTAGAGTGGATAAAATTTTAATTTATAATACTAACCAAATCTCTTCTAACTTTCAGAATACGATATATTTTTTTAGATGTTTCATTTAATAGTTATTTAAATTGAAGAAATATATATTTCTATTTGTATAATTATGTTGGGAAGCATTATTTTAGTTTTTAAGAAGTGATTTACCATATAAAAATAGTTGTTTTTAAATGTGACTAAGATAGCTGGTATCATTATAGTGAGAAAAATAAATCCTATACTATTCATGATATAAATTAAATAATTGAAATTTAGAATTTAATATTTAATTGGTTTAAATTTATTCATTATCACATGAATAAACTAATTTCAATTCAATAAAAAAAGGGTATGAGTAAACTTGAAGAAACTAATGTAAATGATAAAGTTGTGAGTGTGAATAAGTCAACGGATGATGCAAGACTCATGTATATTGGTTGTCTCATAAAATAAAAAGGATGGAATTTCTATGGTGAATGTATCATGAGAAAACAATTTATGGAATTTTTAATACTATATTGAGTAATATTATTAACTTTTTTAATGACTTAATTCGTGAGGTTGTAGATATTACCATAATTTATTATAGAGAATATAAGTTAATTCATCAAATTAAATTTTAAAATAATAAAATTCAAAAATTTCTAAAATATTGTAACTTATTTTAGGAGAAATCCGTGGGACAAAATGATTATAAATAAATTGGTATATCTTGATTCAATATAAATGAAAATGGAACACTCTCCCATGATCCAAAAAATTTAATATTGCACTTTTGATTGATTCATAAACTCTAAAATATTTTCATGGATATGAAATTTCCAACAAATATGTGATGGAATTATTATAAGGGAATTAAGGATAATGATGATTTTTTCATCATTAAAAGAGATTATCATGTTTTACATTTAATACATGATATCCTAACTTCTCAAATAAGGTACATAATTCTAGTTTGATCCTATCATATGAATATTTTAATCTTTGTGGTCAAATATTTACTTTATACATCATAGGGTCCTAAATGATATACTAATTTCTCAAAAGATGTATATAATTCTAGGCTTAGTCTATCATATGAGGATTTTAATCTACTTTGTTAAATTTTTTACTCCATATAGAACATTTCCAATTTCTATTCACATTTATAATCATACTCTATGGAAGTGTTTGATAACCTTTTACATTTTTAGGCATTCTCATAATAGGACTTTCAAATCCTAGAAATGGTATAAACATATACTTTAAAACATTAATAAATGTGTTTAATTAGTTTTAGAATTTGGTGTGATCACATATAATGATTCTTTGAAAGATTCATTTCAAATGTGTGTGGCGCTTTTGTGGATGACAAATGATTTTACTATTTATATAGTGATTCATAGCTATATAAAAAAAATTAAACTATCATATCCATTTTTAGGGGTAATAGATTGTATATAAGGACAAAATATCAACATGTTCTCAATTACACATGTCATAGCCTATTCTTACTAATGATTAAATCATATAGGATAAATATTTAAATATTGGACAATATCATTAATATTGAGATTCCACCTTAGTATACTTCTATAAATTATGTACTTAATGAATTGAAAGATTTTAATTTTCATTCAAAAAATATAAAATGAAATTTATAAAGATGGTAAATTTTTCAATTAAATAAAATTATAATTAAAGGAATAAAATTATCTTTTTGATTTTCAATATTGGTCAACCAATTTTTATTCCATTGTTTATATATAATTCACATTGACAATAAATATATGTGAAATGTTTCTTTAAATCAATATAAATGTTAAGGGTACTGAAAAAGATTTTTTGTGATCTCAATAAGTCTTGGCGGATTGGGATATTAAACAAGAAAAACATTTTTAGTTTATCAGAAATAATAATTGGAAATTTCATTGTGCTTCTTATGTGGTGAAAACATCACAGAATTTTTTTTGAAGAAATAAATACTATTGAGGTTCTAGATATTTATTCTATAAATATATTAAAATGGTTTGATAGAATAAAATTGAGATTAAAATATTGGAAACCCCATAGATATCACATCCTTCTTTAAGACATGATTCCAATAAAAATCCATCATTTCATATTCAATAATGTATGGGTGAAAGTGATTTGATTATTCCAATCTTATAAATATATTAGATTTAATTTTTTTATAAGTGTTTCTTGAAAAAAATATTAAAAGGGGAAATTCTAATTATGTATGAGTTATATAACATTTTTCCTCCATCATTTTTCCCATGCATGTTTCATTTAACTATCCACATTCTAACTAAAACACTTCATACGGTCCTCAATTATATTTTTTGGATGTATTAAACCATGGAAATATATACATAATTAAGTCTTATTTCAAGAATAGAAATATTCCTGGAGTATACATTGAATAAGATTAATAAGATGAAGGATTCATATATTTATGCTCAATATATTTGGATGATGCCAATAAGATATATAATTGAAAATCTGAAATGAAGATTATAAATATAATAAAATTAATCCAACCTTTCTATTTTATACCAAAATAGGGGGAATTATTAGATCATATAAATTGGTGACATTGAACCTTGAATAGTAGGATATTCCACATCACACAATCCTGTATAACTATGATTCTTTTGATGACTATATCAAAATAGTGCATAAAATGATTTTAACATTGGTTTTTTTTCTTTTTTATTGTCGTTTAGTAAATTATGTTACTGTAAGAGTCATTGTAAACATATTTTAATGTTTTTTAAAAAGTGACATTGTAAATGAATTATTGGTTTTTTTTCAAGTCATATAAAAGATAACTGATGTGAAAACCCCATAATGATGGGTTTTTTATGTCCATTATCAAATAATCAATGTTAAAACCCAATATAAATGGGTTTATCACATCTATTATCATATAACCAACATAAAAAACCAATTTTTTAATAATTTTCATTTCCACCCTCCTCTCCACATAAGATAATAAAATAAAACAAGTTGAAAAAACTAGTAGAAATCAAGAATAAAACAAGAATAAAGAATAGAATAACAACTAGTGAAACACATTTACAATTATAACTTTAAATATTACAATATAAAGTACAAATAAAGTAAAATTAAATCACCCATGTAACATTATTCTCCCATTTAATTGGTAATTTTCTCATCTCATGTGCACTAAAAGTGTTCGGTTCGTCAAAAATCTAAAAATTAAATGGAATGAATTTAACATATAATCTGAATGAATTATTAAAGAAAATTATAAAAAGAAATCTAACCAAGTGGAACTTCATAATTGTTCCTACTGAAATTATTTCATACATAAATCTTAAAACATAATATTCACATTCCTTTATGCCTTGTTGTTTATTAAATAATTATTTATAATATTTTTTCCATTTAAAATAACTTTATTAAGTAATATATTAAAATGATACTAATTGTAAATTAAAATTCACATTTTATTTTTCATATTTTATTTCCACTCTTCTTTATTATAGTATCTTGAAATAAATTACATGCCCTATTTGAGAAATAATATGGATAAAATAAGTTTCAAAGTCATTATAATATAAATAAGTATTAAAAAATAAAACATACATGTCCAATGATTTCTTAAATTTTTGTCACATTTCACTAGAGAATAATTAGAAATGTTCCTTATCCCTTGGATAAAAAACCCATAACATCAAATAGAAATGTATATAAAAGAAAATTTAATATAAGTAGTTATTATGTTAATATATATAACACTTTGTGGGATATATGTTTCATACTCTCAAATATAAAGAAACATCCATCATTTAATAATTTCATTCTTTTGAAATCTATTGGAAATATAAACTATTATTTCTTCATTAGACATTTCCATCACTATAGGTGAAATAAATTATGGGTCCATAAATACATATACATCTTTCTTTGTCATTCCGCATAAAAATTTTATAAATATTCCTAGTAAAAAATATAAAAAATATAAATTTTCAACAAATTAAATGTAGGGAAAGATTTATGTTAAGACTTACATGGAAGAAAAATTCATCATGTTGATGCCCAACTGATCTCCAGTTACAAGCTCAATGATATATTTTTTCAAAATCACCATAGTCATTGAACACCCACAATAACTATATTCAATTGGAATCTCATAAACATCCAAAAAAACATTTGAATATGTTGAAATCATCAAGGCTACTATAATTTGTATTTGAAGTCATAGAAATTTATATTTTTTTATATAGTATTTATATTCCTTTAAAGTATTCCTATAAAAATAGATAAATATATAAAATTTATGATTCTAAAAAAAGTAATACCAAAATTAAATAAAAGATAAAATATACACATACATATACGGTAATATTTAAAATTAGTCTAGTTGGACAAACAAAAAAGTGGTTGATACTTTTTCCAACTCTACTCACCTCATTTATAGATTATAGTGCTCCTATTTATCTATCTATAATCTCTTATACAGTGACCCTATGATTCTATATACCAATCAGTTGAAGATGAAGGGTATCTCTATTATAAAATATCATCCCATATACAACAATATGATTTTGAGGATCATCAACATATAATAAAAAATAATTGGAAAGCAATAGAGGAGGGGGAGTATGAGTAAGATAATGAGTTGGGTCTTCAGGCAGAGGTGGAGGAGTGTGAGATTCTAGAGTAGGTAAAGGAGTAAGATCAGTAATCTGGAATTGTCTTTTTTTGTTTATAAATAATGAATATACTAAATCTATGATCAAGTCCTCTATTTTCTCACAAATATTCTGAACTTCAACATCTAAATATTCTAGTTTTTTTATAAACATCCTCCATTATATAAGATGTATAATATGTAAACATGTTTTTCACTGATACAGCTACCAGGTATCCTTGTACACAAACTAAGTGTTTAGGTTTTCCTAATGTTGTAACTAAAATTTACTTCCTACCCTCAGCTATAAATACCCATTGTGTTCTTTACTCCTCAAGATAATCTTATATGAAATATTTGAAAAAAAAATTAATGAACCACAATATATAAATTGTTGAATTAAATTAAATAAATAAATAAAGTAAAAATATTATAATACTCTTAGATACCAAACTATACTATTTCATAAAATATTTACCTTTTTTCACATCTGATCCCTCTTCCATTTTTCATGTCTAATGAGGGGGGAGGGGAAATCTCTACAGAGACTGATGACTCAACTCTAATTTTTTGAAATTTTTTTGTCATCATTTGTTCTTCCAATAACTTATACCCTCCCTAAGATAAATTAAGAGGGTATACACTTCTATATTGGATATCCTAATTATATCTCCTCGGTTTTTGTAAATTAATAATAAATAAATCATCAATAAGATCATTAATAAAAAAATCTAAAGGTAACATTTTACTTATTAGAAAAACTTCTCACCTTCTACTTTCAACAAATTTCTTCCATGAATATTCATCTATAAATGGATATATATATATATATATATGAAATGTATTATAATGTTTTCTATTACCAAACACGAAATCTAATGTGGGGTTTGATTTAAAATCCATCTCTATCCTAGGATCCAATGATAAAAATTTCCTCATGACTCCTCTAGTGTCAGGTATATCATATGTCATCTGATAAGAATGAAGAAAACATATACTACTATCAAAATTTAAAAATAATTAAAATAATTACAAATGACCTTACCAAAATAGACTCCCACGAATGAGATATTGTCAAATTTTTAATACTTCTCCAATCATCGATCAAAATACTAAATTTTATTTTATCGTGTGCTGATATAAAATTCTTGAATTAGTTTTGATTTGGACCTATTTTGATATCATCATTATCAATTCTATTGGTATCCTCTTAACCTGGATATGGGAAATTGATAATTTTGATTAATGTGTGATGTCACGCTTACCAACCCCCGAACTCTTCCTTGGCCCCATGGGAGTATATTTCTCTTATAAAGAAGGATCTGGCACATCAATAAGAGAATGTGTATGTTCCTCTATAGAGGTATGATTATGATCATCTCTATAATTCTGTGGTGGATCGGTTGATTGATCTGTCATTATTCTATAAATCAAAGCAACAAAAAATTATTACACTGATATAAAATTCAACTATTCCATACTAATGTAAATAAAAAGTGAAAGATTATCAAAAAAGAAAACTAACTTAAACATAACACATTTTTATTCACATTTTATATAGTTAACTAAAATAATAACAACATTAAGGAGATGTGAGGTGGAATATAAACAAATTAAAACAAATCAAAAAATAGTGTGTGAATAGTAAAAATTTTCTAACCTAATAAATAATTTTTACACTAAAATGAATATTTTTTTAATATAATCTTATATAATGTTTTTGTTTTTATATTGTATATTAGATTTAAAATAATTATTTTTCATCAAATTAAATTAATAATTAATTTATGTTAGTGTAAACATGGTAAACTAAACAAAACTAAACCAATGTAAAAAATAATTTAACTTATTAGTTATAATATTTGTTTTAATAAAAAAATAAAATTTCAAAATTTAATATTTTATGAAATTTAAAAAATAAAATGATAAATAAACAAATGTTACCTATAACATTAGTTAAGCATTAAAATACTTTTTTCATAAATTCCTTCATCATGATCGTTCTGTATGGAACAAACCAGGTCATCAATGTGCTTATAAATATTATATGTTATTCTTTCCATGAAATTAGGGATCTCAAATAAATCAGAATCTTCTTCAAGTTCCTCATCACCAACATACTATTGTTTTATTATAAAACAATATACAACTATATATTAGATTGATCAAGAAAATAGAAATTTGTTTCTTGTGTTTCCATTATAAATGAATCAATTGTATATTCTATTCTTTTCAGAATATCTAGTTTCTTTCCAAATTAATCATGTCAAATGATTTTATTACTGATAAACTATTTTCAGTTAAACATTGTAACATTAAATTTAATGTAATCAAACCCCCACATTTCTTCAATGACTTCATAATAAGAACATGATGTAGACATTGGCCTTTTGTCTTTAGCACTTAAAAAATGAATTGCTTTTGTCAACACCAATGCACTACTATTCTAAACTACACATTTTTCTGTATATTTCATCTAAAATGTATAGCAATTAAGGTCATACTCAGACCATGTTAACAATTTTAAACTTGGACCACCAACTAACTTTCTCAATGTTTCTTGTGCATATGATCTAACACTCAAAATCACTTTAAACCATGAAAAAAATTGGTATGCTCATTCAAAATCCAAATATCTTTCTTCTATAGATAACATTATTTCAACAAAATAATATGAAATGTTTTATATGTATGATAATCATATATATTATTCAATATATATAAATATATATTATTTATATGATCACATGTCAATGATTGTAATTTCAGTCCATGGATACCATGTCCCCCATAATTAACTCATTCATGGAGTGATGTAGGCAAACCAATGTTCTCCACTATAGATTAGTATCTTGTTAAAAATTCTGCAACCTCCTTAGAAATAAACTTCACAATAATAGAGTCTTCAAGTTGATATGGATTTTTAACATACCCCTTTAATATCTTCATATAAATTTCAAAATTATACGTCTTATGTAGATATAAAGGTCAAGAATAATTATTTATCCTAGAAAATGAACCATTAAATGCACCATGATATCAAAAAAGGTGGAAATAAATTTCCAATTGAAAAAAATATAGAAACTACTTAATTCTCCGAATTTTACAAAGAATTAAGATAAATCACTATATTACAAATTTAATTGAAAAATTAACACACATTCATGATATTATTTCTGACATGGGTGGGAAATATTCCACACAATGCAACTAAAAGGAGTTATTTCATCATGATATGACAATCATGATATTTCATATCTATCAACTACAAATCCTTTAATGACATAAAATGTTTTGCATTTGAAGAATAATCATGTGGGACTTTTATATCAGGAAGATGCTAAAAAAACAAAATTTTCACCCTCTTGGATAAATTTTAACAATTTGGGGGAAATAATTTTCAACTTACATCTAGAGAGGGAGTTAACTCCAAACATATTCCCATTGAGAGTAAGTCAAATATTGGATTCAACCCATATTTAGTCTTTCCTTTAATATATAATAATGTTTCAATCAATATTTCATAGATATAATTCTCCACATGTATTACATCAATGTTATGTTTTACCTCATGATATGTCCAATAAGGGACTTCAAAAAGTATTGAACATTTATTCCAAATATTTCTTTCATTACCAGGTTTATGTGCCTTTCTGAATGTCACGTCACTATTTTAACCCTCTCAAAATAGTAATCAATGGATAATGGTTTTGTAGAAATATAAAATTATTGTGTTCCATTGAATGCATTTTTAATCATTTATAAGAGTTGTCCATATAAAAAACATCTAATGACCCATTTATACTATTTTTATCCCATGATGCAGTTGATAATATTAAGTATGCTGTTCAAAAAATGGACATGCTTTGTGGCCCAAAACATTGTTTCTAGTCAAATTTCTATTTTGATGGGAAATCATTTATAGTGAACAAAATCATTTCATGTAGTTAAATATATTCTATTTTAAAAGAATAATTAACCCTAATATCATTCTCCCATAAAATTTTTGAATCACTAATTCATGGTGAAAAGAAAACATCAATATAATTTTGGAGTTATTTTGTTCATGCGATCTTTATGCTCAACATGAAATATTTTTTTCATACAAAATTCAAGAGATAAGTTTTAAATAGCAAAAAAATAGTCTATGAACTATATGTTCTACTAATTGTTGGATCGAATATAAAGATATGTATATCTATTAGATGAAACAATACAAGAGGGGGGTGAATTGTAGGTTTAAAAAACTATGAGTTTTAGCAATTAAGGGATTAGTTTAAATGATCTTAAACTAATACAAATACAGATACCCACAATTGTATTGAATCTAAAAAGGTATGATGTATTGTAATATTAATGTAATGTAAAACAATTGTATTCAAGGTGAACACAATTATAAGAGTAATACAAAGATGAATGATTCTACCTTAAAGAGTATATAATAAATCAATACAAAATGTAATAGAATGATTGTAATTGAAACAATTACAATTGAATATGTAAAGGAGAAAGGAAACAATACAAATCCCTTTCTGATACAAGTAACAGCGGAAATGTAAAAGTATTAAAATTCTTTTAACCCAAAGAGAAGGGTTATCCTTTCACCTAGGATAAAAGGTCTGTCTCACCAACACCTAGGTGAGCCCTCGATACGATGATCGGCACGTCGGTCTGCCTATCCCCGGCAGCCCTCGATACGATGATCGGCACGTCTGTCTGCCTATCCCCGGCAGCCCTCGATTTTGTAGGTAATCGGCACCTCTGTCTTTCAATTACTTGAAAGCCCTCGATACGATTATCGGACGCACAAGGCAGATGAGAGAAGTCACAGTGTATCTCTCTAGAATCTTGGTAGTTCACAGAGTCTCTTCATTCATTCCCTTTGTTCATCGTTGTTCTCTCAGCTTCAAATGACCTCCTATTTATAGGCCTCGGGTTCCAACGGTCATATTGCCTCCAACGGTCATATTGAAACAGAAAGCATGACAAAGTTTTGATTAGTTTGTAACTATCTCAATGACATCGTTTTGTTAGGACAAGAGATATATAGAAATGAAAAACATGAGTACGATTCATATGCAATGAGTGTTTTTTGACTAAGTACCAAAACAAATAATGAACATCTGAATAGCAGAGTCAGTACGATATGATTGACAGAGTCAGTACGATATGATTGACAGAGTTAGTATGGTATGATTGACAGAGTCAATACGATACGATTGACAGAGTCAGTATGGTACGATTGACAGAGTCAGTACGATCAGTATTGTACGATACGATAAACATGATAGAAGACAAATGTAATTTCCAAAATATGATAGAATGCATTTGTGATTTCCAAAACATGATATAGAAGTCAATAGAAGACTTTTGACTTAACAATCTCCCCCTTTTTGGAAAGAAAAACACACAAAGTAAATGTAATAAGAAATACTTATCTCCCCCTGAGTTATTGAAAACTCTTCTGAATAAGAAATTGAATACAACTAACTCCCCCTTAGGTATGGACTTTCCTAAGGATTGTATTCGTAGATTTTCCTTATGAGCATTGTAAAGCATTCTCCACCTTTATAAAACATTCTCCCCTTTGTAAATATTCTCCCCCTTTGTAAATATTCTCCCCCTTTGTGATTTACAAAAATAAAGGAGTAATCTTGAATTGTCTGAGGGTGTTAGAAAATAAACACAAGACAAAGGATAAAAGAAAAGGATCATAAAAGTCATTACAAAACAAAGACAAGTTCCAAAAGAACACAAATACAACAATCATTTGTTTTCTCTTTCCTTATCCTTCTTTATAAGCTCATGAAGAAAAGCTTTCATCTTCTTTATCTCCTTCTTGTCTTCATAAATTGATTCACCTTGAGTTTTGAGAAGCTCTTGTTGGTCCGCAAAAATCTGATCTTGATTTCTGATAGTCTCCTCCTAGACTCTGATTACTTCTTCAAGGGTATAAATTCTGTTTTGCAAATTCTTGTTGTCTTTGGATAACACAGAATTTTGATTCTTCAACAAAACCGTTTCATCTTTGAAAGATGAAACCTTAGAGAATTCAGATTGAAAAACATTCATTCTCTCTTGCAAATCCTTTACTGAAGGAACATCGGCTCTTTTAGAAGACAAAAGATTCAACCTTTCAACCGTTTCTCTGTCAAGCTTATTGAAAGCAATTGCAAACTCATTTGATAACCTTATTATATCTTCAATTTCTATCTCATGATCATTGATTGAGCTCTCTGTTTTGTGCGACCACTTGGTCATCTTATTGCATGCCTTCTTATGAGCAACCGAGCTTTCTAAAAGAACTTTCAAATCGGCTTCTACTGAAAAAACTTTCTTCCTCAATTCTTTTAAAGAACCAAACTTCTTCTTTTTATTGTCAGTAATAAAATAAATCTTCCCTTCAAGCCTCGGGAAATAAGGAATAGTCTTCTCAACCCTTCTTAAAACATGAACAATGTAATCACTCTTCTTGAGAGAGGTTGTATGCTCTGAATCAGTATCTTCATCATATGATGCTAGTTCATACGATCTTCTTGAGTCAACAAATGGATGTTTCCCTTTTGCTTTTTCTTTCTGCTTTATTTCTTCTTCCACTTTGTCACTAATGACAACAACTTTATCAGAATGAGAAGATTGAGCACCTTGGTTTTCTTGAGATGACATTCTGTCTGGAGATCGAGCTTGATCGGCATGAAGAGTTTGTTGAACACCTTCACTCAGCTTTTGAACTGATTCCTCTCTACTCTTCTTTGAACTTTGAAGAAATTCTAAAAGAAAGTCTCCTTCTTCTTCTTCCACTTCTTCTATCTCTTCCATCACTTGTTTTTGTTTTCCTTTCTCAGGGAAACTCTGTACGATGGGCTCTTGGTGCACTTCTTCTGTTAGTTGGGCACTAGCATCCTCAACCGCTTTCAAGACTTTAGAGACATCAAAGTCCTGAGCCTTTCTTTTCAAAATAACCTTCTTCTTCTTTTCAGCCTGAAGGGTTTCTTCTACCCTTACTCTTTCTGGAAAAGCCTCAGCAGGATCAATACCAAACTTCGGATCACCTTCCTTTCTCTGTTCCTTATCCTTTCTCCATTTGGCTACAACCTCCTTACTGTACCTTGGCTTCTTCTTCGGCTTTGAACTGGTTTGCAGATCAGACTTTTGAGTAACACCGGTAGATTGAATGTCTTTGGCTGGCATAGGTGCTAATGATTCTTAACCAATTCGGCTTCTACATCTCTGACAAAAAGTTTTGAATTCGGATCAAAACAAACATTCAACTTTTTTATCGTACTCTTACTGATCCATGAGGGCTTTAAATCCATGGGGTTTCCTTTCAAAGGAATGTTACAAAACTTCATACTCTCAAGAATGAACTTCGTAAGGATAGCTAGATACATAATCATCTGGGACTTAATCCCTCCTGTCTTGACATTCTTAATGGTTTCAAAAACATACCCCATGAGATTTACTTTTCTCATATTCACAAGATAGTCAAGCATAAAGATATCAGAAACTTTTAGAGTTTCTCTATCTCCTTTCCTTGGGATAAGAAAACCTTGCATCCATAAAGTCACAAAATGATTTTCTGGAGAAAGATGAGACAAATTTCTCTTTTCTTCATTAATAACAAACAAATTCTTTTCAGCACTTTCTCTATTAAACGTACCAACTTCCTCTGGTAGTTTGTGTGATGGACAGAAATAATCCCCTTCTACAGAAACATTCAGAAAATTTGTCGCTTGTTTCACAGACATACACAATTTTCTATCGTACACAACAAAGTTTATAGTCATGTCTTTGTCGAAAGAAACGGTTTTATAAAACTGACAAACTTCATCAAAAAGAACCGGATCTTGAGAATCAGGCTTTTCAACACACAGATGTTCCCACCCTTGAAACAAAATGATCCTCCTGATTGTAGAATCGTACGTATCGAAAAAGTCTCGAGATACTAACCTTTCTCTATTAAGGTTTTTCTCTGTAAAAGTCTTTGAATACATTTCGGCAGGAGTGTTAGCAGAGGATTGAGACATAAAGGTTCTGCTGATGAGAAGATCGTACAAAGATTTATAGCTGGTGGAGCAGAGCTTCGCCTCAAATCCTGAAAAAAAAACAATGTGGTTTTGGGGAGGGGAGGGGGCTATTTATAGGCGATAAAGGGGTGACCGTTGATCTTCTACGGTCGAAAAACGATGACCATTGATCTTCTACGGTCAAGATTAGAGAAAACCAGATCAATGGTTAGGATTAAAACAAAGAAAATTTTTTTTACAAAAATGAAAAAAAAATACCTGTCAGAGAATGTAAGGTAATTGTTGGTTTTGATATATTTCAAAAGGAAAAACAAATGTACGAAATAAAGTACAATAGAATTATTAGACGACATGTCGATGGAAAACAAATTCAATACTATCATCAGCCGATTCAATATCATAATTGATTGATACGATGGAAAATAATTTCAATACCATCATCGTTCGATTCAATACCATGATTGATTGATACGATGGAAAAAGAAATTTAATACCATCATCGGTCGATTCAATACCAAGATTGATTGAAATGATGGAAAAGAAATTCAATACCACCATCGGTCGATACAATGGAAAAGAATTTGATTACCATCATCGGTCGATACGATGGAAAAGAATTTGATTACCATCATCGGTCGATACGATGGAAAAGAATTTGATTACCATCATCGGTCGATACGATGGAAAAGAATTTGATTACCACCATCGGTCGATACGATGGAAAAGAATTTGATTACCATCATCGGTCGATACGATGGAAAAGAAATTCATTACTAACATAGGTCGATACGATAAAAAAATGGATGATACGATAAAACTATCAATACGATAAACAGAAGAAAAAAAAATTAATGAAATGATAAAATTGTCAATACGATAGACAGAAAAAGATACACATATTGAGAGAGTAAATAGTTAAAGATCATAAGATAAAAAGAAACATAAATACATAGAAAGAAATGTCCTCCCCCTTTCTACGAGGAGTTTCTTACTATTAGGAGAGATGTAAAACAGGAAGTAGATATGAATGATTATTTTAATGTAATCATTCCTAGCTTCTGTTTTATATATTCAAATCTATCGGAATGTAAAGGTTTTTTAAAAATGTCAGCAAGTTGTTCTTGCGTTCCGATGAATTGTAAAATAATATGTCCTTTTTTTGTGTGATCCCTAAGAAAGTGATGCCTAACATCTATGTGTTTTCCACGTGAGGGATGTGCTGGGTTTTTACTAAGAGTTATGGAACTTGTATTATCACAAAGAATTTGAGTTTTGGAGAAACTCAAACCATAGTTAGTGAGAGTGTGTTGCATCCACAAAACTTGAGCACAGCAACTTCCAGCTACTACATATTCAGCTTCAGCAGTGGAGAGTGCTACTGAGTGTTGTTTCTTGCAGGACCAAGAAACCAGGGAATCTCCTAAGAAGTGAAATGTTCCAGATGTACTTTTTCTATCCATTCTACAACCACCAAAGTCAGCATCTGAAAAACTTTTTAAAACAAAATCATTCCCAGAAGAGTAAAAAAGACCTAAATCCATAGTGTCTTTTAAATACCGAAATATTCTCTTTACGGCTTTTAAGTGAGACTCTTTTGGATTAGATTGATATCTTGCGCATAAGCATACAGAAAACATCAAGTCAGGTCGACTAGCTATCAAGTATAGCAAACTTCCTATCATACCTCTAAAATTTGTTTGATCTACTGGTTTCCCAGTTTCATCAAGATCAAGAGTATTTGAGGTACCAATTGGGGTGCTAATACTTTTAGTTTTGTCAAATCCATAGTTTTTGAGTAAGTCTTTAATATACTTATGTTGAGATATATAAGTTCCTTATGGTTTTTGAGAAATTTGAAAACCTAGAAAGAATGTTAACTCCCCCATCATACTCATTTCAAACTCATATTTCATTAAGTTTTCAAAAGAATCAGTTAAAGATTTCTGAGTTGATCCAAATATGATGTCATCAACGTAGATTTGGACAATCAAAACATTTTTGTTTTCCATTTTGATAAAAAGATTTGGATCTGTTGTACCTTTTGTATAATTGTTTTGTAAAAGAAATCTTGTAAGTCTATCATACCATGTTCTAGGGGCTTGTTTAAGACCATATAGAGCCTTGGTAAGTTTAAAAACATGATCAGGATGTTTTGGGTCTTGAAAACCAGGAGGTTGTTCTACAAAAAATTCTTCTTGAACAAAACCATTTAGAAAAGTACATTTGACATCCATTTGAAATAGTTTGAAATTGAAATATGCTGCGAAGGCTAGTAGAATACGAATAGATTCAAGTCTAGCTACAGGAGCATATGTTTCTTCATAGTCTATTCCCTCTTGTTGATTATATCCTTTAGCAACAAGTCTTGCTTTATTTCTTACAATGATTCCATTTTCATCACACTTGTTTCTGAAAACCCATTTTACACCAATCACAGTTGTTTCTTTAGGTCTTTCAACTAAAGTCCAGACTTGATTCCTTTCAAATTCATTTAGTTCATCTTGCATTGCTTTGATCCAATCATTATCACCTAAAGCCTCACTTGGACTTTTAGGTTCAAATTGGGCAAGAAAAGCAAGATGTTCTATTTCATTTCTTAAGGAATTTCTGGTCCTTACAGGTTGATTTATATCACCAATGATGTTCTCACTGGGATGATTTCTAAGAAACAATTGATTTGGGTTTTGTAAAACTTGTTCATCAACATATGGTAGGATGTCTTCTGTGGTAAATGTTTCAGGGATACTTTCTTGAACATTTTCCTTTTCAGAGTGATCTTCTACTAATGGTTGATCAACATTTTTAGAAAACACATCCGGGGATGTAGTATTGGGTTGGTTGAAAACAAAAGGATTAGTTTCATAGAATTTTACATGTACTGTTTCCTCAACAGTACAAGTGTTCTTATTGAAAACTCTATAAGCCTTAGAAGTTGTAAAATAGGCTAGAAAGATTCCTTCAAAGATTTTGGTGCGAATTTATGTAGATTATCTTTTGTATTCAGAATGAATACTTTGCATCCAAAAACTTTGAAGTATGAAACTTTAGGTTTTCGGCCAGTCCATAACTCATAAGGGGTTTTATTAAGAAATGTTCTAGTTAAAACGTGATTTATAGTATAACAGGCAGTACTAACAGCTTCAGCCCAAAAGTGCTTAGCAATTGAGTATTCACTCAACATGGTTCTAGTCATTTCCTGAAGAATGCGATTTCTTCTTTCAACAACACCATTTTTCTGAGGAGTTCTTGGAGGTGAGAAATTGTGAGTAATACCTTTCTTACTACAAAAAGTTTCAAAATCTGAATTTTGAAATTCACCACCATGATCACTATGAATAGTTATCAATGGTAGGTTTTTCTCATTTTTAACTTGGGCTCTAAAAGTTTTGAAATAGAAAAAGGCTTCAGATTTTTTTGTGAGAAAGTAAACCAATGTAAATCTAGTAAAGTCAGCAACTAAAACAAATACATAGTATTTGCCTCCAATTCTTCTAGATTGTGACGGACCAAAAAGATCCATATGCACTAACTGTAATGCATTAGAAGTTGAAACTTCATTAATTGATTTAAAGCTAGTTTTATGTTGCTTGCCAAATTGACAAGGATCACAGACTTTTGAAGAATCATATCTAAGATCTGGTATCCCTTTTACAAGTCCTTTCTTTGAGAGTTTACTTAGGTTTCTCATATTATAGTGTCCTAGTCTCCTATGCCGTAGCCAAGATTGGTCTTCTATTGCACTTAAGCAAGGTAAGTTTTGGTTCCTAAGGTCTTCTAAGTTAATAGTGTAAACATTCTCTTGCCTATGGGTAGATATAATGAACTCATCCTTGGAATTGTGAACAAGACACTTATCGTTTCTAAAATTCACAAGGTAACCTTCATCACATAATTGACTTATGCTGATGAGATTGTGCCTAAGACCTTTAACAAACAAAACATTTGAGATAAGAACTTTTCCAAGAAAAACAATATTACCTATACCAACAATATTTCCTTGAGCATTATCTCCGAAGGTAACTTTTCCACCTTTTGTTTTGATAACCTTTTCAAAGAGATCTTTGTTTCCAGTCATATGTCGAGAACAACCACTATCCATTTACCAAATGTTCTTATTGATACACTTCTCATTTTCCTGAAAAAGAAACAATTAGATTTTCGGAATCCAAACTTGTTTGGATCCAGAATGGTTAGATAAAAGAATTTTAGGAATCCACATTTGTTTTTCAAAATGAGCTTTATGAAATCCTAAAGGTTGAGTTTTATTAAGAGAATAATCTCTTCTCCAGTGTCCACCACATTGACACTTAGAACAGAAAATGGTTTTTTGAGGAACAAAATAATTATTGCTAAAAACAGGTTTGGAATAAGTATAACCAAGACCAGAACGATTTCTCAAAGGTCTAATTTGAGAATACATCCTGTCAAAGTTTTCTTTTCCATGAGTAAAGTTTGACAAACACTTTTTCAAGGATAAAATCTCTGACTTTAGTTTTAAAACCAAATTCTTATTTTCCAAAACATTTTAATTTGAACTAGAGTTAGAATCTAAAATATTTTTCTTCGAAATTACAGTTTCATGATCCTTAGAAAGTTTATCCTTATCAGATTTAACTTTCTCAAGGGTTTTTAAAATGCTTTCAATATCAGAAGTTTTCATATCAAGATCTTTAGAAATATCTGATACTTCTTTAGTCAAAATTGAAATTCTAGAATTTGATTTTTCAAATCTCTTTTTGAGATTTGAATTCTCATTTTCAAGTAATTTAGCAAATCTAGATACTTCTTCAAAAGAAGGTAATGTATCATCTTCTGATGATGAGGATTCATCATTTGAAGATTCATAATATCTATTATTAGTATAATTTGCATTCAAAGAGACATTTGTAATAGCTTCAGCATTATGTACCTTATCCATGAGACAATGATCTTCAATTGGTAGTCTGGCTAAGAGTCCGATATTCCTTTGTCCTGATGTCTCATATTCTGAAGAATCATCTGAGGAATCACTACCACTTGCACTCCACGTCTCATTTGCTTTCAAGACTTTCGTTGTCTTATAAAACCTTTTCTTGTTTCTTTCAGAGTGTTTCTCTTTTCTATCTTTCCTCTTCAGTAAAGGACAATCAGGCCTTATATGTCCTGCTTTCTTGCATTCATAACAAGTTACCTCTGAATCTTTCCTGTCTTTCCTGTCTTTCTTTTTAAATCTATATTGAAAATCTTTCTTTCCCACAATCTTGTTCATCCTTCGAGCAAGACTGGCTAACTCATTATCTGAAAGATTAAAATCACTTGAATCAGATATAACAACTTTATTGGATTTAGACCTTGTAAGCCTTTCAGGTGTTTTAGCTTTAGATGCAAAGGCTACACTTCCATTCCCATTCTTCTTCTTGTTGAAATCAGCATCTCTCTTCATTCTTGTCTCATGTTGTAGAAGAGTTCCAAAGAGTTCATCAAGAGTAATCTCGGAAACTTTTCTATTTTCATCAATAGCTGTTCTTTTTTACTCCCATTAATTTGGCATTATATCTATAATCTTATCAACAAGAGCTTCATCATCAAGACCTTTTTCTCCCATAGATTGTAAGCTGTTGACAATTGTCATAAACCATTGTTGCACTTTACATACTGGCTCTCCATAAGGAAAAACAAATCCATGATACTCTGCTCGAAGCATTGCTCTCCTTGTTTCTATAACCTTGGATGTACCAAAATGAGTGACTTCTAATTTCTTCCAAATACAGTTGGCTGCTTCACATGAAGATATCTGACTATATATATTCCGGGTCATAGAGCATAATAAATTATTGCGTACCTTGTAATTCAGTTGATATTCTTGCTTCTCTTGGTTGGTGAAAGTACTGACTTCTTTGTCAGGAATTTTGTAACCTCTAGTAAGCATTATAAAGTTTTCTACACCAGTATTGATAATGAAAGTCTTCATACGATCTCTCCAATACTCATAATCATTCCCATCAAAGATTTGTGGTCTAGAAGGATTCAGATTGTCTATTGACCCAATATTCATTCCTGCCATCTAAGACACCAAAAACTTTTCCACTCCACACGTTAGTGTAGTAAGTATTCAAGATAATAATATGAATGAAATATATCTAGTAATAAAAATCAGTGGAAAACATCCTCTGATACCAATTGTTGGATCGAATATAAAGATATGTATATCTATTAGATGAAACAATACAAGAGGGGGGTGAATTGTAGGTTTAAAAAACTATGAGTTTTAGCAATTAAGGGATTAGTTTAAATGATCTTAAACTAATACAAATACAAATACCCACAATTGTATTGAATGTAAAAAGGTATGATGTATTGTAATACTAATGTAATGTAAAACAATTGTATTCAAGGTGAACACAATAATCAGAGTAATACAAAGATGAATGATTCTACCTTAAAGCGTATAGAATCAATCAATACAAAATGTAATAGAATGATTGTAATTGAACCAATTACAATTGAATATGTAAAGGATAAAGGAAACAATACAAATCCCTTTCTGATACAAGTTACAGCGGAAATGTAAAAGTATTATAATTATTTTAACCCAAAGAGAAGGGATATCCTTTCACCTAGGATAAAAGGTCTATCTCACCAACACCTAGTTGAGCCCTCGATATGATGATCGGCACGTCTGCCTGCCTATCCCTAGAAGCCCTCGATACGATGATCGGCACGTCTGTCTGCCTATCCCCGGCAGCCCTCGATACGATGATCGGCACGTCTGTCTGCCTATCCCCGGCAGCCCTCGATTTTGTAGGTAATCGGCACCACTGTCTTTCAATTACTTGAAATCCGTCGATACGATGATCAAACGCACAAGGCTGATGAGAGAAGTCACAGTGTCTCTCTCTAGAATCTTGGTAGTTCACAGAGTCTCTTTATTCGTTCTCTTTGTTCATTGTTGTTCTCTCAGCTTCAAATGACCTCCTATTTATAGGCCTCGGGTTCCAACGGTCATATTGCCTCCAACGGTCATATTGAAACAGAAAGCACGAAATCGTTTTGATTAGTTTGTAACTATCTCAAAGACATCGTTTTGTTAGGACAAGAGATATATAGAAATGAAAAATATGAGTACGATACATATGCAATGAGTGTTTTTGACTAAGTACCAAAACAAATAATGAACATCTGAATAGCAGAGTCAGTACGATACGATTGACAGAGTCAGTACGATACGATTGACAGAGTTGGTATGGTACGATTGACAGAGTCAGTACGATACGATTGACAGAGTCAGTATGGTACGATTGACAGAGTCAGTACGATCAGAATTGCACGATATGATAAACATGATAGAAGAAAAATGTAATTTCCAAAATATGATAGAATGCATTTGTGATTTCCAAAACATGATATAGAAGTCAAAAGAAGACTTTTGACTTAACACTAAGGCTTCGATATGGATTCATTCCATCCATACATGATCCAAGTCTGATATTTCTACCTTCATTTCCGAATATAGGAAACTAATTATCAATTTTCTTCCATTTTAGAAAATCATAAGGATGCTATAATGTTTCATCACAGATCGGCTCATATGCATTCCATACTAACCTATTTACATCATGGGAATTTTCAAATAAACGTTTCAATTGAAACATTATAAGAAGAAACCAAAATTCCTTGGCTAGGGTCTCTGTAACTACTGAATTAGCATGTTATTCTTTTTAGAAGTTTTCCATGATTTCCCATATTTAGGACACCCTAATTGGAATTATTATTCTTTCCTATATAGCATATCGTATTTTGGGTAGGAATTCATTTTCTTATACCAAAACCCCCTCAGGTGTATTATTTTCTTCTCATTGTAATGTGAATATAAATATCATTATCTTTAGGAAGAAAATATTTCAATAAGTATATAAACTCGGTAAAACTCTTATCACTCCATCCATGTTTCTCCTTAAATATATTCAATCTTAACACCATCAATAAACCCATAAATTCCATACAATGAGTATACAATTGTTTTTCAGTATCACCATATAGATTCCCAATTTTTTGTTCATTATCTATTGTATCTACTTCAATATCATGAATCATTTCTTCAATTTGATCAGAGTTATCATCTTGAAAATCATCATCATTAATAGATCTAAAATTATTTCTAGTTTCACCATGCCGAATTCAAGGGTTTTAACTTGGATTAAAATCATGTCAATATAAATGATCTTTGAACTCTCTGATTTTCAAGTTCTTAATATTTAAACATTTCAGCCATGGATGTAATAGCAAGTCATTATTTGGAACATTTCTCTTAGATAATTTCAAAAAAGAATCAACACCTTCATCATATTCATCAATTATTCAATGTTCCATAATCCAACAATGACTCAATATTATCAATAGAAAAAATAAAAAATAGATATCTTTTCAAAATAATATAGTGGTGATAAAAGTGAGTCAGAGAGGGAAATAGTAGATTATTTCAATCATAATCAAGAATAAACACGTTTGGTATATTCATTGGTAAGACGTTTCTATGATTTTAAATAATAGTTAATATAATTTTTCAAAATTTAATGACATTAGAGATGAAATTTAATTTTAATTGGAATGATAATACAACAATAAAATAGAAAATAAATTAAATTTATATCGATGATTTTATAATTTGGAAGTAAATTTTTTTGAAATTTAAAATATATATGTGTATTTGAAAAGTATAATTATAAATTCTAGAAAATAATTAAATATAAGTTTAAATATTATTGGTAAATAATAAAAATAAATTCATGGAAGTAATTTTCAAAATAATATATAGCCATACTATTCTCTCATTTTTCATTTTCTTCTGAATGAAATTAGATGTAACTTGATATTGAATATTATTGACATGAATCCACTTAGATATCTTAGAGAAGGAACCCACATCCCCATATTTTTTCCATTACATGAGTAGAATTTTATTTTTCAAGTCATCAAATTGCAACTTCATCCATTGGTTCATAAAAAGGTATATTATCCCTTGGGATTTGGTGGAGCGAGTTATTATTGTTATTTTTTGAATTCTCAATGAAGTGATCATTTGTTTCAATATTAAATATAGATAGGTGGCCAGCATTATTTAAATGTTGATATTTAATCATGGAATATTGTCTTCTATCAAACCTTTATGTTCTAGTGCTTTAGTATATTGTTTTTACTGGAAGTCATCTCAAATCCTTGATGATGGAACAATTGTTTTATAATCAATTGTCTGTGTTCATCCTTAGAATATGAGGGTTGATTGTTCATATATCATAAGTGAATTTATTTATGATTTTAAATTATTTTTTCAATATTTTATGGACTATGGTGAATTTAATTTTTTGAATATCATGTCCTATTATAAACTTGAACCTTACAAAATAGTCCATAAAATATCATATACTTCAAAAAATTATTTAGATACGAACATAAAGGATTATAATTTATCCCAAATCTCAACAAATATATGGATAATAAAAGTATCACATTCATAAAAGGCATAGAAATTAATGAATAATTATGTAAGTGGTTCCAATAATCCATGTATTCCACATAAGTAACCAGATATTTAACTAACCCATTACATTTATAATTATGTTACAAGATGTTAATTTTTGAAAACATAATTCAAGTAAAGCTCTCAATCCCCATTAATTCCCATTCTATCATAATATAACAAATATATTTCAAGGAACTAATTGATAGTTACTATTTTTTATTCACCAATAATTTCAACATTATATTGGTTTTAACTCATAATATGAAAACTACGTATTAAATATATGATTTTCAAGTTAAGAATGTGTTCACATCACAATAAAGGTTTTTATATGTGTATAAACTACTTTTAAGATATTTTATATTGAGTTGTATAAAAATTTCAACATATGTAAATATTAAAATTCATATTTCTATGTCACTAATAAATGAATAACACTAATTGAAATGTATCCATGCACATAGTAGTGTATTAATAAATAATGAATGATTCAAAAACCTCATCCAAATAAGTAGAATTTAGATATTCAATGTAGAAATTTAAGATGTGATGGGGTATAAACATATATGAAACAATTCAATGAAAATACATTTCAACATAGTATAAAAACCAAAACAATAAGATATAATGAGTAAATTTATGATCTAAAATATAACATTAAGATATAATTAATTCCACAAAACATTATACTTAAATAAACACATACCTAATATAAATGACGATGGTAATGTGAGGTTTTATACAAGAAGATTTATATTATAATGGTAAAATATTAGGTTAACAAACCCTGAGTATTAATGAATATAGTAATGTGATATTTGAGTCCTTGGAGTCAAAAAAATAGAGAGTTAGGGATTCTATTCCATTGAACGAACTAAAGATAGGTTTTATGTGTGAGGATTACTTGAGAGATGATAATATTAAATGTGAAATAATGATCCAAAGAAAACTAAGGATTTATAAAGATATAAATCTAATATTAGAGTCTATGGGGTCAAATAAAAGAGGGTTAGGGTTTCTGCATGAGAGAAATGAGTCTTCATTTGTGATAATGAATAACCCAGAAATGATTAAAACGGATAATTTATAAAATATTAAATGGTATATAACATCGGTTATATAATAACCGTTGTTAAAAATAAACCTTTTGATGGTGATTATATGATAAATGACATGAAAAAGTTGTTTTCCCAACTTTACCATGTCAGCAATTATATAACCGACGTGAAAAAGGATCTTTATCACATTGGTTAAATAATAACTGACATGATAAATAGGGTAACCTAATTTTTAATGTCTGTTATTATATAACCGGTGTGATAAAGAGACATATCCAGATTATTTGCATCATTTATTATATAAATAATGTGATAAAGAAATAAACATGGCTTTTTCATGTTGATTATTTATAACTGACATGAAAAAATCTGAAGTAGAAAATACTTTATATAATAGTGTTTTTAAAAAATTTAAACATTTGTATGTTATCCCACCATATGAAATTATATATATCTTAAATTTTTATTATTTTATTATATAGGGATCATGAAAAAACTATATGTAGAATCTATAATTCATTACCTTTGAGATGTAGAGACACGATATATAGAACATATTTTTCTACTCGGTTGAAATAGAATGTATAATGAGTAATTTTATAAAAAAAATAAAAAAAATTAATTATTAATATAAATATTCTTATATATTTTAGGTATTGAGTTTATTGGTTGGTTCTGTCTCTCTAGAAAAAATAAAATTGTCTTGTGTTCCCAATAATGTGGTTCGTGAATGTAAATCACTGGTGATTAATAAAAAAAAAATTGATATAACAAGTCAAATGATGAACATGGGAGTATAACAAGATAGTGATATGGAAACTAAAATTATGGAATATTATGATAGTAAATTATATAACTAACCTCAAAATGAAATTGTGTTTTATTGTTGAGTTATTTAGAAAATACTAATATTATATTATTACTCTCATGATTCATCCACTCTGATGAAATAAAGTGGTTTGGATTAATGGAATGAAATTAAACATTTATTAATGACTATTTATTTATATTTATTAACATGTGTAACCTTTTTCCTATTGATGAGAAAAATATTTTGATATCAATGGTGAAATAAGTGTTTTATGTGAAATATCCTCAAAAACCATAATTTGATTTCATTACTAATGTAATCCAAAGAAATATTTTTTATGATGGAGGGGATGAAATAGAAACCATCACTACCCTAATTTTTCTTGACCAAATTATTTAATATGATAAATCAAGGACTATAATTATTAGAGTTCTCAAAGAGCTTAAAGTAGTGGTGGGTATTTTATAGAAGCAAATGTATTTGGTCACAACCCTCCATTTTCCTTCCAAAAAAATTCTTAGGTGATTTCAAGTTAAACTATTAATATCTAAAAGTTCAAAACAATTTTAAATGTATTTGAAAAAATTGTATTTTTTTTATATTTTAACGTAATAATAGTCACTCAATTCCAAAAAACAATAACTATAGGTGTCATTAAAAACTTGAAGTAAACTAATTTGGAAAACTATAGGTCTGGAATAAGAGTTATTGTGGGTTTTCGTCAAATATTTTATATCTAAGTGGTAAAATTAGGTTTATGTGTATTTTATTTATTTTAATATATTTTAATTATATTTCTAATGCAACAAGAATCACTTAATTCCATTAACTATAACTATTGGTGTCACTAATAACCTAAAGTAAACCAATTTTTTAAAATATTAGTTATGACCCAATAGGTTTAGTGAATTTGGGTAAAAATTTTAATATCTAAATAGTGAAACTCGGTTTGGGTGTAGTTGGATGATTTTTTGTTATTTTATTTATATTTATATAGTGATAATAATAAATTTCTTTTGATATTTATAAATATAGATATCATAAAAATCCTAAATTAAAAAATATATATTTAAAAAAATAGTTTTCACCCAAGAGTTACAATGACTTTGAGTCAAATTTTTAATATATAAAAAATAAAACAAGTTTGGGCATATTTGAGTAATTTTTATATGTTTTTGTTATATTTCTAATGTAATAAGAATTACTTAACTCTAATATATTTAATTATAAATATCTTCATTAACATGAATTAAAACAATCTTGAAAGGTGTAATTTTGAACCAAGAGTTGAATTGATTTCCATTCAAAATTTTAATATATTAAAGTTAAAAATAGGTTTTGGTATAGATGAACTGTTTTATATATTTTAATCATGTTTTTAACATTAGAAAAATCACTTAATTTGGATGACTATAACTATAGACATCATTGAAAATATGAAGTAAATCAATCCGGAAAAGTTTAGTTTTTTAACCCAATATATTTTCTGAGTTTGGGTCAAATTTGTAATATCTAAATGATAAAAACGAGTTTGGATGTAGTATAATAATTTTATATATATTCATTATATTTATATTGTGAAATGAATCACTAAATTTAGAAACTTTTAACTCTATATTTAGTCAAAAAAATGTAAGGTAATACAATCAAGGTTCTGTAGAAAATAATACAACAGCAGAAAACAATTTTAGTTTTTTACATTATATATTGATACAATAATATATCTTATAAAATAACATGATATTGAAATGATATAACATTTAAAATAAAGACTGTGAATATAATTTCAGTAGTGATCACTGTTACAAAATAATTAAAAACAAATTAAACTTTTAATATTATAAATTTTATATATCTTTGTTTAGATAAATTATTTGGTAATAAAATGGTATACAAATATACCTATAAATTGATTAAATAATAGTTGAAAAAATAAATTCCTTAAAAGGGTTATGACACCTATTATGAAATATTTAACTTTATAATTAATATTCCTTGATTTTATTATGTCATCTTGTATTCCCTATTTTCTATTCCAATTAGTATTCCTAGGTTATGTTATGTCACATATTTTTCATTGTTTTGATTTAAAATTAGTATTCCATAATTATTTCTAGCCAAATAATATTTCTTATTTGGATATCCCATTATTACTATGTTTTTAATAAAATATACACTTCATTTACCTATGAAAAATATAGTAAAATTATGAAGTACATGGTAAGATATTGTATGAGAATGATCAGTGAATTTGATACATGGGACTACATCCTATAGTTCCCATAGAGAGTATATTATTTATAATATATATCAATAAAAAGCATGAAGTTTAATTTTTTTAATATTTTTTATATTTCTTTTGTAATGCCCTATGTTGTGTACTATCTAATGTTTTTTCAGATGAATTTATGTTTTTGTCAGGTTGATGGGTTGTTTTTTAATCTAAGATTCCGATTGAAATTATGAGAGTTTAAAATCATTAAAATTCTGTTTTTATGGGTTTTAAGGATCAATAGGTGTTTCAAAGGCCTTGATTACATTCAAGAGTGTTGGTTTTGAAAAATAATTTCTAAGAGAGACAGTCTTAGGTTCATGGTTTGTGATAACCTTTCGGATCAACCGTGCAGCCAATATTGTAAAAGCCTAGGTCCCAAAAAAAATTTAAAGCCTTATAGGGTGTCACCAAGATTGTAAAACCATGAACCTAAGGACTCTCATCTGTGATAAAACTCTTTAGTTTATTAAAAATGTGAGCACACATGCTATGGGTGCTGTGTCTAACTATGCACCAAGATCATGGGGGTGTTGAGGTCAGACAATTCCAAGGGAACTATTTTTGTATAGTTTTCCTCACAATTCACATGAAAAATGTAGGGTGTGTCCTCTTTATAGTGTTATCCATATGTTTGGCACACATTTATCCAAACCGTGTGGCCAAACTGTGTGCCCCTTAAAATGAGAAATAATAATTCTTTCCCTACCTATTTTAACATTCACCCCTAATTTATCCTCCTCCCCATGCAGAACATCCCCTCCACTCAATCTTCCTTATTATCCTCCTAGTCATGGAAATATATCCTTCATTTATACTCGGAATCAAAAATCATCAATCACAATGGATCATAATCGGTTAGTCTATGATTCCTCTTTCATCTTTTCACTTTTTCTGCTTCTATATCAGATACTATTTCCATGTGACCTTATATGCTTCAATTTTCAGGGTGTTTGTCTATTCTTTTAATTTATCATGATTCAGATCAAATCAAAGTCTGATTATGGATTAGTGATACATCCTAATCATGAGGTCGATTCTCTATATTCCTTTACCTAAAAGTTTCGTTGTTTATAAAATGTTTCATGGTGTCACATGATAAACTCTCCATATGTATCCTTAAAAATGTTAAATTGTTTTAAATTAATGTTAGTACATTTAATTGGTTGTCCTTGGAACCCAATTTTGATTAGTTGAGGTTGTTTAGTACAACTTGAAAACCCCCCATAGGGTTGTTCTTATCATATATGAAGACACTTTTTCCTTGTTATGTATTTGAAACTCCTTTGGATGTGTGTTGAGTTGACCCTCATAAATTATATATTTAAATTAAAAAATTGAATACAATCAATTCACCCCCACCCCACCCCAATCTACTCATTAATAATTGGTTAGTTCTGTTAATTGAAATGGATTGTTTATTGTCTAACATAATTAATCATGATGATTTTTAAAGTGGCATAGATCCATACATGGCCCTAGTTAAGTTATGAAGTATGCTTATGACTCATGAGATTATGGATGATCTTTATCCCTTTCCATGTTTTGAATAAAATGGGATTCGTTAAATTAAATTAAATTTTTAACTGAGTTAAATAGGAAGTGGATGACATGGCCTTTGTAACATCCCATTCTGAGAACCCCTAAATAATACCCCAAACCAGCTCTCTATGTGGATTCAAGCATGCCTCTTGGTATACCAGATGATACTGAATTGCAGTGATGGTCTGAAGGTGGTACATTAGGGAGACTATACCCTATAGATTTATAATTAAAATAGAATAAAATAATAAAAAAAGGAAAAACGAGATATATAATGATGAAAAAGCAGTAATCATAAATAGATAATAAGTCCAGTGCACAATTAAACTATGATTCATGAACATGCTAATCCATAAATATAATGAATTTAACATAAATTAGGTAATAAATATAATAGAAAAATACTGAAAAAATAATGAATAGAACAAGGCCTAAATCCAGTAGGAAGCCTGAGTACATCCTTGGATACCAGCTCCAAGTCAATTCCTAATCCAAAAGAGCATAGAAAGAAAGACAAATCCAAGATCATATCCTAAAACCAAGAGATCTATCTGAGCACCATTTTGAGGCCCAAATAGGGTGTGAGTAAAAAACAGCACGCCACCACCAATGGTGTCTAATGCATATTCAGTCTATGAATATAATATGAAGTACTTTTAAGGTATAATAATAAGTCAAAGAAGTGAGGTAAATGACATATACACAAGAAATTCCAAGCTCAAGTTCTTTATGGGACACATGGCCAGCCATACCAACTTTGGCCTAATTCATAGTGTCTAGAATCATGGCGCCATGAAGTAAGAATGAAATAATAACCATGGATATATGCCCATGTGTTCTGGTATAACACTAGTTAAGTGGGGTCCAAGGAGAACATAAGGAATCCTTGTATAATTATTATCATAAAATTATCAACATGCTTCATGAAATTAATGGTTTGGTAGAAGAGGGTAAACTAATTAACAATTGAGCTTTACATAATAGTATATAATATGTGATCCTGGATAAGGACTTCCACATCAGAATCCAGATATATCTCAAAGAATAATTTAACTTCATTTCACATATAATCCCATCCATGGAATTACATATCATGTATCTAAGTATAGATCAAGAAATATCATAATTCAATCATCCAAGATCCCATCCAAGGTATTCTATATTTGGAATCCAAGTATCGCTCAAGGAGTATCATAATTCAATAAACCAGGATATCATTGAAGGAATTATGTATGAGGACTCCTTGTATCTCCCAAGGATTAATGTAATTTCTTATAACCTATGATCCCATCATAGGAATCATGTATATGTAACCCAAGTATTTTTCAATACTTATGAAAAATAAACAGGCTCACAATATTCAGTATTTAAATATAGGCCATGGGAATATCCATACCAAATAATAATTCATCACTAAACCAAACATTTAATAAAATTACTTCCAAGTGAAAATAAAAAGTCCATTCATGTATACATTCCATTAATCCTTTCACCGAGATTCATTTCATTTATCAATTCACTTCAATAAGTAAGAAGGGTTGTGTGAATAGAAATTCCATTAAACAATTCATTATAACTCATTTAACTTAATCCATTAATTACATTAATTCTAATTAATAAGTACTAAGTGTTTATGTGTGTGTGTGTGTGTCCATAACACATATCATTTATTATATTCATCAAGTCATTATTTATAAATAATGAAGCCAGCATACCATAAAGAGGTATTTGGTCACATGGGAAACATGGCCATAATAAAATCTTAATTATGTGAGTATTTCCTCCAATTAGAACCTTTTTTTATTCCAAAGTCATAAAAAATAATTTAATAAGATATAGGAAAGGCTAAATTCTCAAAACAAAATCAAACAATTCATTTACCATCATTTAATGGTTCTTATTTTAAAATTCAAACCAAACACACTTAGATGTGTTTGGATAAATATGCATATTCTTCATCAAGGGAATATAAGTGACACACTTATGGTGTGGTGTGTATTTAGATCTCAATTTATGATAATTTCAATGGTCCTTGTAAAGGATCAAGATCATGTTATAGGCATTTATGTTTAAGAGTCACACATTTTAGGGGCGATGCATGGATAATATGGCATGCACCAAAATAAAAGTATTTTAGAAAATGATGAAAGCTTGATAGAATAACTATAAACCACCTACCTTGTACCCAGAAAGATTCACCTATCTATTATCAGGATTTTATTCAAGATATTATGATATAAATTAAAGAAATATAAAAATACAATGAAAATATGGAATATTATCTTGTGCATATTTATCATTCCTAATGGTAAGTTAATTGATGAAATGAAGGAAGTTTAATTAGAGACTGAAAAATTGTTATCTAACAAGACTAAAAGTACAAAATTCAAACATCAGATGAAGTAGATACCTCCATTCCTTGAGAAGGAGTGGGAGAGCTCGAGCAGTTGAAGGGGTGATGCACATAAATGGGGAAAGAGAAAGGATAATGAAACCTTAATGGAGTCAGGGGAAAATAGATATTTCTCACCCATTTAATATCTACATGGTTTGGATAACCATGTTCTACCATTATCAAAAGTGTTACCCCCCATTTCACAACTAGTTTGATGGTTAATCAAACCATGCATAGACCATGTGTGGCCACTATCAAAAGATCCATCCATCCCACATAGTTTCAGCGCATGGTAAGAAAAACCATGAACCAATTGTGTGGATACCCATGAAACTCTTCACTAATTGGAATATATTATTAAATCCTTATCATGGTAAATATAAACCAAGTTCCATAATAAACAAGCTACATGGTTTGGGCCACACTATTAGCTCTAATCGTGCACTAACCATGTACAACAATTTGTTTCCCTCAAAACTACTCTTTCAAATCCAAAATCTCCCAAAACACATTGAAACACCCAAGAAACCTCATGTTCCATAAACCTCATAAAAATAACACATTTTAGTGTTCTAAATCTTGTAATTTCATTCTAAATCACAGTTGAATATTTAGTTTTCCCACCAAATTAAAATTCAAATTCCATGGGAAGTTTTCAATCGATCCCAAACAAGAGGACTTACAACCTCCCCATTTTAGAACTTCTCAACATTGAGAGGTCTTAGGGAATAAAAAACATCACCCAGGATAATCGAGTCCTGAATTCCTATTCATATGGATGAATTTCATTTCTAAATAACCAATGCACTTCTAAAAGTCATTTAAGTCTAAGGTAAGTTTGTCATTACAACTCGATCCAATGCAAGTAACTACCAATGAATGTATAAGATAGATATTTCTTGTGCCTATTTAAGCCAATAAATAATCACTTAGTTGTCCCTTTTATCAACCATCCTATGGATCTTCCCACCATTGGTGATATCTTTTAAATGAAATTCCATGTCAAGGTACTTCCACCATCGGAATTGTTTACAAAATCCCATCCTTAGAATCCAAGAGACACTAATGGTATGGTTTATTGTCTGATAAAATGATTAAATTTAGATCGACTAACTCTAACTAGGTTGTGAGGATTTTTCCTTGAAAGGAATCTCTAAACCATTATAACAAACCTGTCTCATCCAAATAGTGTTAGTTATGTAGTTCCTCACCAAATACCTCACAATAACTGAGAAAATTCAAGTAGAAACCACCTTTGGTTGACTACTTTCATAAACACATGGCTTCAATTGATGAAAAATCACCAAATATAACTTATGTTGAGCCTTTACCCCAAGGAATATCAAAATCATTCTGATCATGCTCACTAAATCCTATACCCAACATCTGATGACATATTATGGTCAAACCTTTCCTTTTTCAAAATTATTTTTGTGTTATAACACAAGAATAAGAACATTCTTGATCTAGAATACATGAATTTTTATAAACTAACCATCCATTGATCCTGACCGTAAGTTCTAGGTAACGTCTATATCAAATAATTGAGTCCAAGAAGATTATCTAATGTATTCCAAACTATGGAGTGTATGATTGAAATTTTTATATAAAGTAAAGTCATCCAAACATCAAACACTAACGGATCCAAAGTTGGTATCACTCTGAGATATTGAGTCAAATAATCAGTTGGTTTTCATAAGTATTTCCAAGAAATTCCTAGTCATGAATCCATGAGTCACTAAGGTCAATCCACACCTATCTAGAGATCCAGGTACATGGATATAGTCATGTATAAAATAACAACAAAAAAATCATTGTCTCTTGTGTGTATGTATAGAATTTACTGAGAAATACCATCTTATATTACTCCATTTAATCATTCTCCCAAATGATGATATAAAGATTCATACATTGATCTAGCACTCACACGAGGGTTTCCCTCCAACATTCGATAGTTGTAATCCATAGTATAAGTATTTATTTACAATGTTCTTTGAGAAAAACTCCCAAATAGTCCGTCCTTCTACCAAAAATTCATTGTTTTGAATTATTTAGCTCAGCATATAGTTGATGCTATCTCGGTGCACCCCATATGAAGTCAAGATATTGGGTATGATCTATAAAATACTAGGAGTACACCATGATACGACACATTACCAATTCCTGGTCCACATTTATGAATATCATGGAATTCATTGAAAATTATAACAATAAGCATATATATCTCTCTCGATCCATGTTTTATCAAAATAGGGTATATTTTACTTGAACCAAGCCCTATAACCCTATATCCTAACTATCTATGATAAGGTTTATCTATGGTTCAGCCACATCATGGAACCCTAAAACCATCGTCATCATATCTGAGACTTCAAATCTCAAATCTACTGACTCACTAGCTTATAGAAGTAGTTATAACCATTTAAAAATGGTACATAATGTTTGAATTTATATTATTTTTAAGGAAATTATTTCCAAAACCAATATGATGCTTCAAACCATAGGAGTTTCCCAGACATCATTTTATTGAAAATGGGAACTCATCCCATAGAATATAGTCCATCACCACAAAACATGGCTCCTGGATGTGGCTAAAAATATTATGCCATGCGCTAACATGAGAGGATAGAAACTAATTACTTATCATCACACAATAATAGGTTCTCCCTTAGATGCATGTGTGATGCTCATCCTTAGTCGCATTCACACACAATGTTGGTATCTAGAATAAAATAGAAAACTAACATGGAACGGTAGTGTTATCACACATGCTCCTTTTAAAACATAATCTTGAATTACTAGGATAACTTATCTTTTGATTATAAGTTCAATGATAGAACACTCACAACTTTCTCAAATTTCTCATGTCACAATACTCCATAGATGACCTATGAACATAGCGTTAACATACTCACAATTATTTCCTATAAATCAAAAAACCACATGTTTTAAAGTATTATGGGACCTTCCCAAAAAACACTGTATACAATTTAATGAATCACTTCTTAGCTTGAAGGGCGCCACATGTAATAACATGTTATACTACAATAGAAAAAATGGAACAACAGTTGATACTATCTCTTTAAATTTATATTCCCAATATAACTACACATCTTACCATGTGATATTCTATAAAAATTATTTACCAAGATCAATTTTATCCATATACCTAAAAAAAGTTTGATAACCTTCTAAATTATTTATCATAAAGGATAAAATACCACATGATCATAAAGGAGGACAATTATTCCCTAGGAATGTCAATCCCACTGAATTGTAGAATCACATGCTGCAAACATCCTTAAAAATTATTAGATTACCAAATGTCCACCGGTCAACCTAGGGGTGTTTTTTCATCACTAAGAGTCCTAAATGGGAAAAAGTCACCCAAATGGCACATCATATCTGTGACTTTTCATAAATATTTAACAAAGATCTTAAATTTTAGGTCGCTACCATAATAAGCTAACCCCTATTTTAGAATAAATAATTAAATTTTAAACTAGAGTCATGCTTAAAAGAATGTAAAGATCTAGTGACTATCATTTAGGATCAAGAGACATAAGAAGAATCCTATTGTAAATTTTCATGTAATCATTCAAGGTAGAATAAGGAAATTTAACCCTAAACCAACATAAGGATCTATAATATAAAGACCTCTTAAATTTTTCATCTTAAAGAATTTATTCAATGTCCATTTATTAAAAAAATTTAAATAAACACATATATAAGGGATATAAAGTAACATTTATAAAGGAAAATTGTATTAAACACTTTATTTATATAAATTTATATAAAATTAAGAAAATTGATTGATAGTTTCTTTTTAACTACCATTTATTTTGATATAAGTTATCAGAGTGGGATCAATTAAAGAAAATTTCAATTTCAAGATATAGAGTAAAACACATTTTAGGTTGAAACTGATATTTTAATTAACTAAAGCCTCATATCAATTAAATATCAAAAGTAGATAAAAGCTCATTATCATATAAAGGTGTATGATCAATAATATGTCACCATAAATTTATAAATAACACCATATAAGTAGTTGTTGACACTTTATGTAAACATCCCATATAGAAAAAATATACCCCCATGGGGTTAATTACCAAGGTATATACAGATAAAGGCAGTCTATGAGGGGAATATCATTCTAACCTTGGTTTATTTAATTACATCTAAATAGCATTTCATTTAATAAAGATTAATTATACCCATAGTTGTTTTATCATATAATCATATCATGTTAGGGTAGACCTTCTTGGGTCGATTCAAGTTTATATCATAAGAATAAAACATGTGACCCATCTAATCAGTTTGATTCAATTCTGATATCTATAAGCAACTGAAACAATTTATGACTAAAATTTTAACAAATTTTATATTTATAAAATGGCCCAGTTAGATGAATTACCATTCCAAAGTTATGAATAAATATGATTTACATGTTACAATTGGAATTCATGTAACTACAACCAGACCTAACACCCGGTATCAAAATGTAACTTTTAAATTATGATGATTTTATTATATGGATTTCCATTCCCTATTTTTAGAAGTATAATCATTATAAATTACAATTAGAACTCATGAAATCTAAATCAAATAACATCTCTTCCCAGATAACTATAGTTCCATTGATTAAACAAATGATAACTGGTTAGTTAAGGTTCTGCAATAAAGATATACAGGAAAACGCCATTTAGGTTACTGAAGACACTTTTGTAACCATTATTTCACATTTTCACTATATAAAATATTATCACAGTTCAAGTATAAAACACCAAGAACACAATATTTGTAATAATAAATATAGGTAATAAAATAAACATGGCATGGAATATGCATGATATATAAATCATCGGGATCCTATAATGATTCACGAACAGTGCTTCTTTTTCATACTGGGTCAAAGGTAAAATACTATCAATACCATAAATGAGTAAGATATTTAAAATAATATTAATCACATAAGGTGAAATAGTAATCAAATGTGAAAACTATAGCATGAATAATTGTCACATCGCTAGAAAATTGATCTTTCCCCCATTTGTGGGTTATCCAGACCCAGACACAAGATATTAACCAAGTGATAACACATTTCTAGTATCCTTTATACATCCTAAAATAGTAATACAATGTAAAATAAAGGGTTTGTTTCCACTTGTAATGTCCCAGCCTAAGAACCACTAAAATTGTTCCCTAAGTCAGTTTGCTACGTACCCTCATACATGCCACCCCATATGTCAGTGACTACTAAAAATTTGTGAGGGACTGAAAGAGTATAGTGGGGAGACTATATCCTATGGATCATTAATTAATGTATTGAAATTAATAATAGATAAATCTAGAAGAAGATATATAAAGAAACAATAATAGTAATAATAAAAAGATAACCTACCCAGAACCAAATAATACAACCATACATGAACATGCTAAGGTGGAAATATAATGTAGTCAACTTATATTTTGGAATACATACAATATGACTAGATAGAAAAAATAATAAAGAAAAAAAGAACCAAATCAATTTGGCAGACTGAGTATATGACCGACTGCTAGCTCTAAGTCAATTATGAGTCTATAAGTGAAATAGAAAGCAAGAACAATCCTAGATCCTATCTTTCAACCAAGAGATATATACAGGTACCAATTGGAATCCCGGATAGGGTGTGAGTCAAACCCATTAGGCCACCACCAATAGTTTCTAATTCATATAGAGTCTGTGAATATAAAATAAATAAATGTGAAGGTTTAATAAAAAAGTGAAATAATTAGGGTAATTGACACATACATAAACCATATAGAGATCAGGTTCCTCATGGGATGCATGGTTGACCATACTTAATTCGAACTAAGCCAGAGAGTCTATGATCACAAAATAGCAATGTAGGCAATAAAAAGGACCCTTGGATATAATACTAGGTGTACTTTTATTACACTAGTAATGTGGGACCAAAGGATATTATAAGGAATCACTATATAATGATGATCATAAAATTATCTATATGTTTCATGACATTATAGATTTAGTTGATGAGGGTAAAATATTTATGAATGAATCCTAACATAATATAATATGACTTGTGATCCCTTCCATGGAATTCGAAATAAAAATTGAGGTATATCTCAAGGAATACTATAACCTCATTACACCTATGATCCAATCCATGGATGTCTATATTAGGAATCCAAGTATTTATCTAGGTGTATCATAATTCAATAAAACTGGATCTTTCCTAAGGAATTCCATATCTGTAATCCATGTATCAATCAAGGTGTATCATAATTCAATCAAGATAGAGCCCATCCAAGGAATTTTGGATCATGAATCAAAGTATCACCAAAGGATTAATATAATTTAAATTTTCAAATGATCCTATACAGGTCATTATATATAAGGAACCAATGAATCGCTCAAGTCATAATAAAAATAAATAGATCACTATATTCAATATTTAAATATAGGCCAAGAGTAATATCCATGCCAAATCACAATTCATCACTAAACCAAACATTTAATCAAATCACTTCCAAGTGAAAATAAAATTCCATGAAAGTATATATGTCATCTAACACTTCACCAAGATTCACTTGATTTATCAATTCACTTTAACAAGTAAGAAGGGCCATGTGAATAGGAATTATGTTAGACAATTCCTTATAATTGATTTAACATACTCCATTAATCACTTTATTAAAAATTAATAAGGTCCAAGTTTGTGTCTCCATAACACTTACCATTTATTTAGTTCATCTTATCATTATTTCAAAATAAATAAGCCAACATACCTTAAAGGGTTATTTGGTCACATGGGCAACATGGCCACAATAAACACTTAATTATGTGAGTCTTACCTATCATTAAAAATGTTTTTTATTCTAAAGGAATAAGTAAAAAAACAACATGCTTCATGTAATGATATAAGACAAAGAGAAATTTATAAAATTCATTTATGATCGTTTAATGATTCCTTTTTTAAAAGTTAAGAAAAACACACTTAGTTGTGTTTGGATAATTACACACATTCATCATCAAGGGAATATAAGTAACACACCCATTGGGTGGCCTACATATTGGTATAATCCTCTAACCGTATTAATGGTCCTCAGAAATTCTATAGGTCGTAGTCTAGGAAATTAAGTTTAGGAATTTCACATTTTATGAGCAACACATGAAGAAAATGAGGTGCATCATAATGGAAACATTTTATAAAAAGAGAAAATATTGATATAAAAGACATAAAACACCAAAATTATAAAAATAAATCTTTAATCATGCATTATAGGGTATTTATTTGAGTTGGAACAATAGAAATTGTAGTAATATATATGTTCCCTAAAATAGATCATATTATCTCAAATGGATTTAGTATTCCGTACGAAAATTAAAACAAATAAAGGAAGGATGATTACTAAGAGAATAACTAATGGTTATCCAACGATACTGACAGTGCTATATTTTGATTTTGTATGAAGGAGATATCACTATTCCATTAGAAAAGCATAGGGATAGCTTGATCAGTTGGAGGTGGAGTTCGGTATGAATGGGGGTGAGAAAGGGGGAGGGAGCCTTAAATGAGGCAGGGGGAAGTTTTATTTTAGAGCCTGTTTAAGAGCCACATAGTTTGGATGTATGGTTTGGCTAATAGTGTTCCAACTGTGAAATTCCACTATCCATAGGGTCACCCCACCCCCCCCCTGCATGGCTAGGTTCATGGTTAATCAAACTCTATGGAGCCTATTTTTGGCCACTACCTGGAGCTCTATCCATCTTGCATGGTTGTAGTGCATGGTTAGGAAAACCTTAAACCAATTGAGTGACTACCCATTCACCTTTGTACCAATTCACATGGTTTATTGGGACCTTCTTATACATAAAACAATCCATGTTCTTTAACAAATAGTCTATATGGTTTGGGATGCACGGCTAGCACTAATGATGCGCCCCAATCTATTTCCCCCAAAATTGAGATTTTGAATCCCAAAGCTCTTAAAACTCATATAACATCTAAGAAACCTCCATGTCCTTAAAAATCATCTAAAAACAACACATTTAATTTCTATAACTCTTTTAATTATATTTTGAATCCTGATTAATTATTCAGGCCATTAACGAAATGAAAATTCAAATTTATTTAGAAATTTTCAACAAGTCTAAAACATGATACCTTATAGCCATGTCACATGGAATTTATGGAAATTAAAATTAAATTAATTATATATGGCATGTACTGTTGGACATTATGCTTCTCAATACTTGTTACAATTTTTGTCATGACGCCCCTTATCATTCTTTTAAACTATTGGGGAATAAATCTCTTATTATTCATCTAAGGTTGTTGGGAATGACATCCCTTATTATTAATCTAATACTATTGGACATTAAGTCCCATATCATTCATTAAAACTATGGGGAATCATGTTAATTATTATTCATCTGAGAATATTAGTTTTAACTTCCCTTATCACTCATCTAAACCATTGGGAATGGAATCCCTTATCATTCCTCAAACCCATTGTTAATGAATTCCCTTGTCATTCATCTAAACCATTGGTCATGACTTTCCTTATCATTAAGTTGAGATTTTTGGGCATCACATACCTTATTAAAAAGGTGATATTTTTATCTTATCCTGATGTGGATGCATGGGTTTTGTGATTAGGGTCCTCTATGGTGTATATATATATATGTATGTATATACATCTATATGTGTGTGTGTGTATATTATGAAATGTCCAAAGTTGTATTGTCTTTGGATGAAATAGGCATGGTATGTCTGGTGGTCTATAGATAACCTAATCCAACATGTGTTAAATTTTATGTATTAAATTACCCGTTATTGGAAATGAACAATGCTTTATTTTATAATCATTAACTAGATATGCATTTTTCACATTTTTGGGGGGGCCTACTGAGTTTTACCCACACCCTATTTTGTCCACCATTTTTTACCTGGACAGATCTCCTGACAATAGGTTAGGGCATGACTTGGAGTCCTTTGTCATTACTTTACTATGGACTATGAATATACAAGGGAGTTGGGGACTAATCATGTACTCAAGTTTCATAATGGAGTTAGTTATTTTATACATTTTTTTTGTTAGTTGAGTCATGTTTTTTGTGTTACATGTTTTTTATTGAATACTTGTATTTGAATTATTATATTCAAATATGGGTGGATTATTTAACACTAGCCTGGGTATCTGTCATGTTTACAATTGTTGTTTAATTTTTTATCTTCTTCTACCTATATTTATTATAGATTCATATTTCTTTAGTACTAATACATGGGGTGTAGTCTCCCCATTGTACCACCATTAGAACCTCTCTACTAGTTAGAAATCTCAAGTGCCTGGGGAGGAGTTCTTGAAGACATTTGCAAAACCGACTTTGGGAACCAGATTAGTGACTCCCAATCTAGAACATTACAAAGTGGTATTAGAGGTTTTCTTCTTTTTCTTACAATTTGGGATGGTATACAGTTTCTCACTTGGTGAAAAACTCATGTTTTCATCCAGCTAACCCACACATGGGGGAAACATCAACTTTTCAAGGATTTGACTATTGTTTGTGATGGTTCATTATTACAGTTGACTATTATTTCACCTCAGGTGATTGTTTTTTATTTCTTCTTGCCTCTAATTAATGTTATTTATTTCTTATTCGTATATGGAAATTGAATCAATGTGTTAATGAATCCTCTTAGACATATAGGATTCAAATTTCATAAGAATGCTTTTCTATATACCATTATTGAGTGACTATGTGCCATTTTTATTCATACACCATGGTTTTGTATATCATTTTTTTGTGATTATTTCTATGTCTACCTGTATTTTATGCTAAGGTGATAGCTTTATTTTTATATCCATGATGTAAGGTTGGTTAAATAAAGTTTCATTGTCAATGTAAATGATTCTTTACCATATTGCATGATAGTGGTGTTCTATTTAATTAACCTGAAATTGATTAAGAGAATGAAATTATTTGGAAATTTAATCTTGAAAATGGAAAGGAAATTTTTAGTTTTAAATAAATTCAAGTTATTACTTATAGATTTCAGTTAAATAGGTTGTAAATTTAAACTTATAAGGGAAAATACCTATGGAACATGGGAATGACAACCCAAGTAACCAGATCCCTGATTGCACAGCTGCAACCTAGTAGGTTAGTTGTGTAAAATTTCTTTTATGAGATAAACCCACTAAGGGTGTGATAAATCTTTAAATATAGAAACTATTATGGGGTGTGCATTGATGGGAGGCCAATTGTAATTTATAGATTGTTTTCTTCATAAATTTGAAAAAGATTCTCACATAACTGAACCCATACTTGAATAAAGATACCCTTGTAGGTTAGCTTTATGCTTCTTATGACTTTCTACTAAAACCCATTGAGATATATTCTTGTTAAATGGGATGGTTATTTAATTTATTTGTGTCCACTTATAATTTGTTAATTATAAATGTATGGTGGCATCTTAATGAACCAATTCCCCTTAAATGATAAAATATATTTTGTTAGATTTGATCATTATTTTATATGATGCTTTAGTCAATTAAAATTATAGATGGATCATAATAAGTATTTTCACCAATATATAATGTGTGAAATATTATTTAACTAAACCAATATGTGAGATTTTGTAGATAAAAAAATCGTTTAAAAATAAATTATAAGATAATTTTCCTAAAACATTGCCTGACATCTGCTAAATAAAGTGTTCATTACAGTTTTCTAAACATTATCCCTTATAGATGGTACTTGATATTTCATTTGTTTGATCCCTTTAATGTTAAAAATAAATTTGAAAATATAAAATGGATAAAATAAAATCTTAAGTGGTGATTAATATCTCAAAACCCTCATATATGGGTTAGATTTACAATTTCCTTGAGTTATCTTAAATTTAAACAAGGATATTGCTTATAGGTTTGGGTGGAATTTTTATTTTACCTTTTATCTAAATATTAGGTGGTAGGACCTTAGTTATAACTAGGACCCTAGTGGGTCAGAAATGTTGTTGTGATCAAGGGAAACTTGTAAGAGAGGCTGTCATAGGGTTTATGAATTCATCTTTAGGTGATGAGTGTAGTTATATTCTTGTTTAGAAGCTGATGTAAAAAAAAGATGCTAAGTGGACTAGTGTTTGGGACATTGATGCTTTAATTATTGGAAAAATGTTGTGAGGTAGAAAATTTTTTGATAAATTATTGAACATATAGGTGAGAACTTTTAATTATTAGTTCCAAGGGAACTTCTCACATTATGATGCTGACATTCTAGGTAACTCAGTCAACTTTACATTTTTCTGGATGATTAGAGAGACCGTGATTCGGGTCTTGAATCGAGTGTTATAGGATGTACACCCACTATGTGTGAAAATTTTATTTCACACCAGATGTGTATAATTTATGGTTAATATAGGATTGTATTTATTTTTAGTCATGGGTTAAGGATTGATAGTTTCAATATAATGTATACATGAATGGTGATCTATATCTTTTGGAAAAATTATAGTAAGTTCCGCTTTGATGAGGAATAGTTTGGAATTAAACCAAGTATAATGCGATGGTTTAACTGGGGTTGAACCCTGACATTCATTATCAAGAGGTGTGGTGCCCAAGGTTGGACAAAGGTATGTATTTTTGTATTAATTTGAGTATGTCTCAGGAAATAAATACATTCATTTCGATGAAATATTAGCATATTCTTATTTGATTGGTGATCATGCCTTATATCTTGACATCTTCCTCAGTACACTAGGAGGGAATTGACTATAAAGAGGGATACCTAAATACCTTTTCTAGCTTGATATATGGATTCTTGGGGAATTTCACGTGAGAATAAGTTTAAGGTAATCCATAAGAAATATTTTTCATTGGTGTGATGACAAGTATTCTTCTTAGGTGGGGAGCAGCACATCGGTCATCAGTGGGAGAACCTCATACGAGGAGGGTCATGGGACTTCGAGACCAATTTTGGGATGTTCATTTGGATATCATATATCATTGGATAAATGGAATAATGTATTTTTGGTTCTCTATGAAAATTAAACGTACATAATTAAATACAGTCTCAAAGATTTCTGAGTGGAGGAATTATGCTCAGGGATTGGCTGTGATGATCCAAGGGTTTTTCGATTGGGTTTTTGTTGGTTCTTGTGATGTGTTATTATGACGGCTTGACTAGTATATGGTTATTCTAGGTTAAATATACAGATGTTGGCTATGAGATTCAAAGAGTTTTCTCAAAACAATCTTAGTGTTCCTTGGGATAAAAGTCTTCAAAATCCTGATTTAGTAATGCATTGTCCATATAAGTCGGTCCATTCAGAAATAGTCGAATAGAATCAGCTCAAATTGGGTTTCTTATAATAGTTTTTTGAGGTCAATGAGTAACCTTTTTAGCCACACCATTGGGTTGATGTGGGTAAAATTTAAATGAAGTACATGGATTTTCATGCACAATTTGGTGTGACCAGTATGAGCTTAGTTGATTAGAGTTCGACTGTTTTGATAAAATCAGGGACTGAGGGTGGTTTACTCATGTATAATCTATTAAATATTCTAGGATCATCATTAGGACATTGATTTAATAATTCAACAACAAATTCCAATGGTGGGGGAATCATGGGTCAAAAATAGGTAGTTTATGATTGGAACCTATGGAGGGAATCAGCATAGGTTGGTTGATGGAAATAGATAACGAATTGATCATGTCTCGGGTTAGATGTGCATGGATAAGAACCTGCCTAGTTTTTTATGGATTAACTGGTTGGATCGCATTTAATATCTTATGTACCATGTGATGAAATTGGATCTCGAATGATCATTGGAAATTTTGAAACACAACTTGGTTTTTTTATTTAGAATTCACGACACAATGTTGATGAGAAGTTTGTTAAGATATCCAACAAGAATTATTGGGGATGAGAAGTTCTATAGTGGGGAGTTTTTCATATCCCATGTTTTGGAAAGATTAAAATTTATTCAGAGGAATTTGAGTTTTCATCCAATAGACAGGTCATTTGTTTTTATATGGTTTAGATTTTAATTTTGATAGTTTAAAATCTGTAAAAATTATATGGGTATTATTTATTAGGAGATTTCTCAGAGTCCTAGATGAGTTTTAAGAGTGTTGGGATTAGAAAACTCATTTCCAAGAAAGACAATAGTATGTGAATATTTAGAGCATGGTTAGTAATAAACATGTGACTCGTTCATTTAACCTATTTTTTAAGGATAAATGTTTGTCTAAATTGTATAGGCTTCACTATAATTCAATAAGTTCCTTGGAGGGTGTCAACACTTTGTAAAACCATGCATCTGATTCTGTGTTGATGTGACAAAAATATTCAGCTTATAACATAGGTGAGCACATGGGTTGTATGCAGATTGTATAACCATGAACTTATACTTTGTGGGGTGTGGTGGTGAGATAGTTCCAAGGGAGATTTTTGCACATAGTTTTCCAAACTATGAACATAAACCATTTGGGGTGTGTTTTATGGAAAATTTGATCCACATGGTGGGAACACAGTTTGACAAACCATGTAGCCAAACTATGTAACCCTATAAAAAGGGTAAAATGAACATTTACCCCTTCCAACATTAACCTTCCACCCCTCATTTCACCTCATCCCTAAGAACAGTCGATGCCATGCTCCATATATATTCTTCTCCTCCTAGTCATAGTTATATCTCCTTTGTTCGGAATTATAATTAAGCATCTTCAGTCATGTTGGATCACCATCAATTATTTTATGATTCTTATTTTCAATTTTTTAATTTTACCTTGCTGTATTAGATGTTATTTCCATGTGATATTATATACTCTATTTTTTTAATTTGTTTTTATATTCTTCTAATTTTTCCTATTTCAACTAAAGTTAAAGGTCGATAGTGGATTAGTGAAGCATCCTAACAAGGAGTTAGGTGGTCTATATGTCTTTCCCTTAATGTTATGTTGTTTATAAAATGTATCATGGTGTCACACTACAGATTCCCTATACATCTCCTTCTAAATTTCAAATTATTTTATATTAATTTTTAGTTCCTTTAGGTGTTCATCCTTGAAACCCAATTCCATTGGTTGAGGTCTCCGACCATGACTCAAACGACCCCTTTCGTGTATATCTCTCTTAATCCAAGACATATATACCTTGTTATATACTTAAGACACCTTTTCATGTGTGTTGATTCATTCTTCAAAAATGAGATATTTAAAGTCAATTAAATTAAATGATTGAATACCATCAGTGGATGTTAATTTAGTCCAATCATGAATAATTTTTTATTAGTTTTAATTTAAATGAATTTTTTATTGTCTAACATAATGAATCATGAGGATTCGTAATGTGGGAAGGATACCAACTTGACCATAGTTAAGTTATGATGTATGATTATTAATCCTAATATTATGGATTCTCTTGATCCCTTTTCATTTTTAAAATAAAATGGAAGTTGTTATATTGTATGACATTTTTAAATGAGTTAATTAGGAAGTTAATGGCATATCCATGTCACTTGGCCTTTAAGGAACTTAGAAATAAATGAATTAGATATGAAAAGTGGTGTTAGACATGATGTCCCTCAATAATTATTGAATACATTGAGAATTATTTCTCGTATCATTCATCTAAACTATTAGGTATGATGTCCCTTATTATTCATTACAGACTATTGGGCATGATATCCCTTATTATTAAACTAATATTGTTTGGCATGATGTCCCTTATTATTCATATGAGACTATTGGACATGATTTTTCATATCATTCATCTAAAACATTGGGGATGACATACCTTATCATTCATCTAATACTATTGGGAATAACATCCCTTCTCATTCACATAAAATATTGGGCATGAATTCCATTATCATTCAATTTAGGTCATTGGGAATGACATCCATTATTTAAAGGGTGATACTTGTATGTTAACCTAATGTGAATGTCTGGGTTTTAATCCTTAGGTCCTCTCTAATGAATATATATATATATATATGATTTCATGTTCAATTATGTAATGACTTAGACCGAAGCAGTTATGGTCGTTTTAGTGGTCAAAAGATAACCCAAGCTGAGGTGTGTTAAATTATATTCATTATTATATTAGTTATTATACCTGCATAATGAATCATTTTATACTCATTAACTAGATATACATTATAAATAATTGGTGGTGACCTACTGAGTTTTACAAATAACCTGTTTAGGATTCCATTTGGTACCCAAATAGATCTCCTAACTTCAGGTTAGGTAATGGCTTAGGCTTATTTTTCATTTCATTAATATACACTAAGACATGAAATTGGAGCTAGGGACCAATTGTGTACTTAGGTGGCCTACCAGATTTGGGTCTTTTATTCATTTATTCTTTTGTAAGTCTAGTTCTTTTTTTTAAATAACCTGTTGTTTATTGATTTCATGTAGTTGAATTATGATGTTCATGCATGGGTGGGTTATTTGGAATTGTCCTTGGTATCCCTCATGAAAACTACTTTTGTTTCATTATTTATCTTCCAGTGCCATTATTTTTTATTGATTTCATTGTATTTAGTACTAATCTAGATGGTGTAATATCCCCATTTTACCACCAGTTGACCCTTTCTTCTACTCTTCAACCATTGGTGTATGGGTAGGTGTTCTTGAGGCATCTGATAAATTGGATTAAGACATCATATTAGTGGCTCCCAGAATGGGATGCTATATCTTTTAGAAACAACCATCCATGATATAATTATTATATATTTAAACTACTAATAGTGGTGAGCCACATGACTAATTGAGTGGGGTTGGTACTAGAGGTACCCACGTCACCTATAATACAATATTACAACCCGACCTACCACCACATATCTCATAAACTACACATTATCATCAAATTATTCCGCTCGAGGTATAGGGTATTTTCAAAACATTTTTTCTTTTACCATCATTTTATATATTCTTTCTTTCTCAGATACATTTTCATGTCCCATAATGGCTCCGCATCCCTTCCATCCTTTTCCACCCTCTTGAATGTCTCCTTCATTTCCCACTTCCCCTTTTACTATAGGTTTTTATGTGTTGTAAGTGCACTAAAATGGGAAACTCGTGGTGCATATGATGTTATGATGGATAGACACGCTACTTTTGAAATGAATATGATTCATGTGTGGTTCCACATCCTTATCCTATATGATTTCATAAATTACAAACCAAAACATTGGTTCATTTGTTTGTGTAGTATCTTATTCATTAAAGTGTTCAATAAATTAACACTCCAATAGGTGTAATGTTGAGTTGTCATGTGATGACAGTCAAACCATTTAATATGTCCAATTATCCTCATTCAATAAAGAGAATTTAATATTCTAATAAAAGGATTTGATCAACTCTATTTATGGTATATGTGTGGTTCTAGTGATGATTGCATGTTATTAGAGTCTCTCTTCTATTCTTTAATCTCATTTATTGCTTAGTGAATGTTCTATGACCCCATTGAGAATTCAAGAGTCCTAAAAAAGGTTTTATGGATCCATTGGATGGTGTATTCCCCACAGAGGTTTATAGAATTCATCTATTACTACTTATTATCATCATAAATCTAAATCCATAAAAGAATAAGGATAGATTCCATTGATGTTTGGAAATTTCCAGTACACCATTTTATGATTTGTTTTTTAATTCATTTATGTGTTTGATTCTTGGAGATAGATTCATCTATCTTTTGGGTCACTTATATAGCCAAGGTTCATTTGATGATCCAATAGTTCCCATCAGTGGTGTTAGAGTATGTTTCATTGAGTATTAAACTTGTTTAATCAATGTTTTTAAAAACATCACGACCACTATGGAAGGTAATTTCCCATGGTGTAGTCATGGTGGTCTTAAAACACTTAGTTCTCTGACACCATAACATATTAACAACTGTGGTGGTCCTTCATTGGGTTCACTAGAAACAATAGTATAATCCTAGGCGAAGTGTTCCCTATGTGTTTCTAAATTTTTCTTCTCATTGAAAAACTATCCAAAAAAGATAAATCTTGGCCACCACTGTGTAGTATAATTCACGATGTAACATAAAATGTTTAAAAAATTACATTTTGTTTTAAATGGTTTAAAAAAATTCTTATAAATCATTTAAACATGTATTTTTTTATATTTAAATTTATATAAGTTTTATAAATTTATTAATTATAAGAAAAATATAACTAATTAAATTTTTTAAAAACATTTATAATATTTATAAATATTAAATATTAATATTTAAAAATACGTTTTTCAAAATTTATGGTATATCTTATGATCTAAAGATAAATTTTTCATTATTTAATCACAAGAAATAATTTAAAATAGGGTAATAAATTATAAGGCTAAAATATAAAATTATTTATAATAGAAATATGAATTCTTTGTGATAAATTAATTTTAAATTGATCAAATTATTAGTTAATCCTTGTTTAAATATATTATTTAGAACACATAAAAATTATTTTGGTGATTAATATAATCACACATTTAAATAATTACGTAAAATTCATATAATGATAATATCAAATATTTCATATTTTTTTGAATATAAAGTGTTTATATTCATATTTTAGAGAATTTATAATAAAAAATTAGTTATCTTATATTTATGAATACTTTATAAATGTATCATATTTTGGAAAAAATAAATAAAATTTCTATTACTTTTTTCATAGCTTTAATATTCATGTTTAGTAAAAAAATTATGAAATGTAAATATTTTGTATGGAAATTTTATTAGATAAATTGATTCTAGGATAAGTCCTTTCGTTGAATTCTAGGTTCAATATCACAAAAGTTATTTTTCAACTACCTTGACCTCAATTTTTAATTATAGTTATTATTTTGAAAATATTTTTTGTGACAGTTTGTGTATATTAATTCTTATATTTTTCATGAATTTAATTCTCTCTTGACTAAATTCTCCCTAGGAAGATGGAGTTGGGGTTCAACGACCTACCTACAAGGAGGTTATGCCTTGTATATAAAGGTGAATTGGTTTGGAAATATGTCTCTCTAGGCTTACTCATGTAGATATTTTCAATATCATATAACTCTATATATTTACATTGAGTGTTCATATACCTTTTGTGTATTATGTATTTGGATATGTATGAATATATTTAGATTCTATTTTTGGGGGAGTAACACAAACTTGTGGTTCATGTAAAGGGTTACACATTAATGGGGTGTGAATGCATTAAATTTTGTATTTAAATATGGATTCTAAAACTAAACCATTTATCAGAATGCATACACAAAAAGAATAAAACATGTGAATATAATGATTATATATAATGTAATTATTAAAAATTTCATATTAATTTGAGTCATATTAAATTGGTTAGACAAAAAAACTAAATTTTATGTGTGATATTCATTCCAAAATGGAAATTTTCAATACCTTTGTCATTAAACTGGGTGGGTTCTTCCCTAAAAGAGTTCCCTAAATTTTTTGGTTATTGAAATAAAGTAATGGATAATACTAGATCATCTTTTGGTAGTTTATTCTCTAGTATAGTGTCATTGTATTTTCTTTTGATAGACGATTTTGGCATTTTATTTGGGTAACGCATAGCTAATAAACCCTCAGGAAGGACATCAAAGGAATATAGTTAAGTTAATCCTTTTGAAGGATGTGAATAAATAGTTATTTGTTCAACTCTCCAAGAGTAGCATCTATTGTGATTATTATTATTATCTACCTAAATAATTAATTGATGAGATGAATTCCCTATTAGACTCATTTCTTAGTGAAATATGGAAAACTATAGGTTTGACATAGGAGTTATAGGGGGTGTAGGTCAAAATTTTTATGTCTAAGTTCTAAAATCGAGGTTTATGTGTATTTGATTGATTTTAAAAAATTTAAAATATATTTATAATGAAACAAGAATCAATAAATTCCATTATCTATAACTATCAGTATCACTAATAACCGAAATGAATCAATTTTGAAAATATTAGTTTTAACCCAATAGTTGTAGTGAATTTGGGTAACAATTTTAATATCTAAGTAATGAAACCTGGTTTGGGTGTAGTTGAATGATTTATTTATTTTATTTATATTTCTAGTGTGGTAATAATTACTTTATTTTTATAGTTATAACTATAGATATAATAAAAATCCTAAATTTAAAAGAATGTTTAAAACTATAGTTTTCACCCAAGAGTTACAAATACTTTGAGTTAGATTTTAAATATATAAAAAATAAAACTAGTTTGGGTGTATTTGAATAATTTTATATGTTTTTTATATTTCCAACGTAATAATATTTACTCAACTCTAAAATATTTAATTAGCAATATCTTCATTAACCTGAATTAAAAAAATCTTGAAATGTGTAATTTGGACCCAGGAGTTGAATTCATTTACATTCAAATTTTTAATATTTTAAAGTTAAAAATTGGTTTGGGTATAGATGAATTATATTTATATGTTTTCATCATTTTTTAACATTATAATAATCATTTAATCCTAATAACTACAACTATAGATATCCTCAAAAATATAAAGTAAATCAATCTGGAAAAGTGTAGTATTTACCCCAATATTTTTTGTGATTTTGGGTCAAATTTTTAATATCTAAATGATAAAAACAAGTTTGGATGTAGTATAATAATTTTATATATTTTCACTATATTTATATTGTAAAATGAATCACTAAATTTGGACAATTTTAACTCAATATTTAGTCAAAAAAATTGAAGTTAACACAATCTCAGATCTATAGAAAATAATACAACAACCGAAAAAAGTTTTGATTTTTCACATTATATATTGATAAAATAATATATATTATAAAATAACATGATATTTAAGTGATATAACATTTAAAACAAAAACTACGAATATAATTTCAGCAGTGATCACAGTCACAAAATAATTAAAATCAAATTGAACTTTTACTTTTATAAATACTATATATCTATGTTTAGAAACATTATTTGGTGAGAACATGGTATTAAAAAAAATTAAATAATACATAAAAATTTAAATTTCTTGAATGGGTTATGACACCTATTATGAACTATTTAACTTGCTACCTAGTATTCCTTGATTTTTTTTATGTCATATTTTATGCCTTGTTTTCTTTTCCAATTAGCATTCCCATGTTGTGTTATGTCACCTATTTTCATTCATTTTATTTAAAATTAGTGGTACTTAGTTATTTCATGAAAAATATTATGTTTTATATGTATATCCCATTATTACAATTTTTTTAATAAAATATACACATTATTATCTTATCAAAAATATAAAAACATTTTTAAATCACATAGGAATATATTGTCTTAGAATGATCAATGAATGTGATACATGTCAATACATCCTATGGTTCCCATATAGGGTATTTTATTTATAAAATATATCAATTAAAAGAAAGAAATCTGATTTTACGAATATTATTTATATTTGTTTTGTAATTCCCTATGTTTTGTACTATCTAAAATTTTTCCAGATGAATTTATGTTTCTGTCTAGCGGATGGGTTGTTTTTTAATCTGAAATTCATATTGTAATTATGAGAGTTTAAAATCTTCAAAATTTTGTTTTTATATGGGTTTTTAGGTTAAATAGTTGTCTCAAAGGCCTGGATTACATTAATGATTGTTGGGTTTGAAAAATCATTTCCAAGAGAGACAGCCTAAGGTGCACGGTCATTGCTAACCATGCCGCTCAATCGTACAGCTTATTTTGTTAAGCCCTAGGTCCCAAATCAATTGTTCTTACATCAGCATAACATCATACATGACTCTATAATTAGTGTATTTAGCTTATTTAGTAAATTATGGTATTTCATTATTCATCCAAAATTCATGTACTTCAAAAAAAACCCAAAAATTCACCCCAACCATTTTTCGACAAGTAGAATCAAAAAATGAAGTCCAATTTTTAAAAATAATTTTCTAAATATTAATAATTTAATATTTAATTAAAATCATAATTTATTCTAGAAAATCAATTTTAAAACATTTATTTACTTATTCTAATTCATAGGTATATTGTACTCCAACTTGAATATTATTTATATACTATCATAGGTAATATTACTATTCATTAGGGTATATCACTATTCATAAGGGTGTGTTACTATTCAAAAGGGTAGGCTACTATTCACCAAAAATTAAGTATTACTTATTGGACTCCAAATAACTTACTCATTGCAACTGTGTATGTCAGATTTTTGAAATTCACATCACAGAAGTGACAAACTTATGTTTACATGGATAATTTATAACAAAGTGGTGTTTTTAGACGATCCGAGATCCATGAATTCCATAACAAATCCATTTGTAAATTCTTGGGGTGTTACATTATCCCCTCCTTACAAAAATTTCATCCTCGACATTTGAAATTGAACTTTGAACGTTAATGGTTGATACTTGAAAATTCTCTTATGGAAACCCACATTGAAAATTGTTTTAATAAAATATCCTCCTAAGAAAAGGTTAATAGAGATGAGGTGGTCACCCCAGAAATTATGCTTTCGAATGACGTGGCATTAGTTGAAAGAAAAAAACTAGACATGGAAGAAAAATCTTACTATGATGTTATGATGGAACATGATAGAGGACATGTTCAGATAAATTTTTATTACTACAAAACTATTAACTAAAAACATTCATCGATATTATCAAGGATTAAGATAACAGAAAAACATTTTATTTAAGACTATTTTCATTGAGTCGAGGAATTATTCCACTCTATAAGAGTATAAATATAGATTTCTACTTATAAAATCATCCTTTTATTGTAGTTTAACTATCTATACCTCATCACATAGCATTTCTTATGCCATTTGGTGAAGCAATACATTACACTCTAAAATCCCATACAATGATCAACTGAAACCATTTCATAAATGGTTAAAAATACTCCAAAATAAAATGATTCAACACATTATAATTAAGTCCTCTAAATTACCAAGATGGACTTATCATTAACCCTAAATCAACAATAAGTATCACTAAAATTTACATTCCAAACATGTGAATAACTTCATCATGTATCCTCTTAAAATATAGTAATAACATTAATTACTAAAAAAACCATATTGGAAACATGCATTATTCAATATTCTGTATGTAAGATACTTGTTATTGGATATATTCCTTAAATCCAAAAGTGTTGTAAACTTCATTGATGATAGCATAGACCACTTCTCGACAAGTCAATAATCAGTTCCAAGGTATTCAATGCTTATTCTAATCAATAATTTCTTCATCATTATCACAAAATCATATATATATTAAGGGTTTTCTTTCCATCAATCATATTTTTTTCAAAAAAAATTAACTTTCCACTGAATCAATTTTCCTTCATACCATTCATAATATTACATCAAATACTTAATGAAAGAGTACTGCAGTACAATCCTTATATATCTCATAATTCATACAACTAGTACATTACTGACAAAATATACAAATGGAATTATTCTTGACTAGGCATATTAATCATTCGACTTCAATTGCGGTAGCATCTTAACTTGCTCATTATCCAAAATCATCATTTGGGGTATATTCCTTTGAAGATTAGGACACTGGTTCACATAGTGTCCAATCTCCTTGAATTTGAAGTATTGTACATTAGAACCCATTTTCTTACCCTTGCAATCATGAACATGGTTTCATTTTTCTCTACACTTTTACCAAACACCCATTCCCTTTAGCATTTATGAGGGTGATTATTTCCACAGTTATCACCTGTGAGAAAACACTTTTTTATCTTCTTCCATTTATCCTCATATCTCTCTTACATCCTCTTATTCTTTGACTTCCCTTCAAATCCGTAGGACTCAAAGAAGTATTTACATACCTTGTTAACACATGATATTATTTCATCATATGATGAGGATGTATGGGAGACAAACTTCCTTTGAAAATGTGGCTTAAGACCATTAGAGATATGATCCTTCTTAATCATTTCAACCCGTACATTGGTGAAGTTATCATTCCTTCTAATAGGCGCCATATCTAATCAATTCCATATTATATATTATCTTATAAAATTATGAACTCTCTATAACTCTAAACATGGTATAGAACATAGCATAAATTTATGCATCGTAAATCCTAGAACCATATACTTTGGTTACTTTGGGGACATAAATCCCTCACAATGGTGGGTAAATAAAATGTGAATTATCCTAAGCATACCCCCTAGAAGTGTCTGACCAAGAGTGCAGCAAGGTCTATTTTCATGTACAAGGATACCCCAGTTCAAGACCGAAACTCCTTGTCGGAGTTTTCACTCCTAAGTACATCTGTGCCAGAGCCACCTCTAATTGTTTGTATCCATATTGGGATGTATTTTCTTGAAATATACACATAATATATTACTTACCAAAATTCTAGGATGTTCTTATTTTTTATCCACAAAGACCATCTTAGGGATTTTTTCCCTAACCTATTTGTTCTAAATCAAGTTCCTAATGTTTCTAATAAACTTCCTCTAATACCAACTGTAAGGACCCGAGCCCAGCTACCCAGAGCCGGTGCTTTATCTGATTACATTGGTATATAAACATCAAATATGCATCCTGGAGGACCAATCATTTTAGTAGTATTGAATAAACCAGATACATAAATGGAACCCATTCCACATTTTCAAATGAAACAAAATATGATACATAACAAAATCTAATAAAATGCATCCTTGAAAACTCAATAAATGATCTCTTATTCTTAACATGGGGAAGGAAAAACAAATGAAATGGGTGAGTTCAAATTCCCAGTAAGGGTAATATATATAGAGGAAGATATCATAACATAAACATTAGGCATGTTGAATACATAAAATCATTTTTCTTTGACAAAACGATGAACACATTACGGCAGGAAAAAGGGATGAGTATGTAATGACATAATAAAATATAATCATGGGTATTCTACTAGTTGAATAACCACATGAAACATAAATTCTATTTTCATAAATAGGGTAGTGCATATGCCGGACATTCTGAAACATTTTTCAAGGCCTTGGCCAAGACGTCTAAAAATGATTTAGGCCTCAGCCAAAATCAATATATCACATTGGGAAAGGCCTCATCCAATTCCATGTCTATTTGTCTCGTGATACCTACCGATGCATCGAGGGGATATAGAGGGCCCCACAAGTCACATAAAAAGTACAGTGCATTCTTAATATGAGTGGGGACAAACATAAACAACATATACATTCATATTGAAACTATCATATGAAATGTGACTAACTTTCCCAGTCATTAAACATAAACACTAACCATTTGGAATAATATGGTGAATGTTATCAAAATAAAACATCAATAGATAGAATAACCAGAAACCCTTCAACAAAATTTTTGGATGATATCTTAATATATAAACCTCAATTAAGTACAATATTCAACAAAGGATTTTGACATAGATGAATATATTTATAAATTCTACCATTGACAAATTCTTGAGGAAATAATCCTTAAACATTTCAAAGTGTCCCATACCACCTTGAAAAATTTAAATCAAAATCCATTAGAATATTATGAGAAAAATGTGACTCTTGATATGATATACCAAATTGTATTATATACACCACAAGAAATAAATAAGTGGTGAACAAGTCATATACCTCATAAAAGTTAATAAGAAGTGAGAAAATCCTTTTTACTTTTGAAAGAATATTCCTTTTTGAAAATTATTTATATTTGCCATGAAATCATATTTAAAACATTAATATCCCATAAAATAAAATACTAGGATATTGAAATTATATTTTATTCATAAATTATGTCCCACTAAAGTGAAATCATGTAAAAATATTTCTCAAGATTATTTATAAATAAAACATTTTAGATCATTTTAAGGAAAGTATTAAAGAGGATTTTATAGTGGAAAGGAAAATTTGTTCTCTTAAATACATAAATGATCCAAGATAATTTTTCATGATAAAACGAGTGTTTTTATAAAACTAATGATGTCTTAAAACAGATTTTTTTAGTACACTTGAAAACGGGTAAGAAATTGAAAATATCCCTTGAATTGGGTTTGTATTTCAGAAACAATTTGGAAAGTTCCTTTTAAAACATGTAAATATACCTAAAATAAAGAATTATTCTGGTTGGTGAACATATATATAACACTCACACATCATTTTTTTAGGAGTACATAATAATACCCAAGATTTTCATTGAGGTAATTAGACAATAAAAGTAACCCGAATGAAAATGGAGGTTCAGGTGGAAAAACCCTTACCACTTTGTAAATGCCCCAAAAATAATAATATTAAAATGATACATTGAATACCATGAAAATAAATATATTCATGGTATGTTACATCAATGGTAATTATACATACACCATACACAAGTATTATTAGTGAATATTGGATACCTCACAAAAATGGAAGTGAGATAAAGAAACCCCTTACCTTAAGTCTGAACGTGTTCCGCTCTTGAACTTAACCTCATGGAATGTGAAATTAGACTTATTAATATCTTATTTGATAATTTTTATACATGTATTTAGTTTATTCTAATTCTTTTTAGTTCATTTATTCCCTTATTTATAAGTTATTATATTGAATTTCTCTGTTCCGCAGTGTTCGTTTTCTTTATTAACATAATCGGTTCACTTGTTCTTAAGTAATGGTGTTCATGTGGAATGGATGTAAATATCCTGAATTGAATTAGAATATTATTTATGATCATCCATAGGTTTTAGTGGTAATTTATATAACCTGGTTACATGGCATGAGGATGAATTATTATATTGAACTTTGATGATAACTGTTTCGGTTAATTTGTGGGTTTTGATTACGACGAAATCATTTTTCTTTATAACTTAATAACATTTTTACAAAGGGATTATAGAACCTTAAATAGGGTATATTAAATATATAATAATCTAGTTCAACCAAAACAATAATGGTTTCATGACCATAATTGAGAATGAAGGCGTATTTAAATACTTTTTATCCATTTTATAATAGTTATAAAAAAATATGGATATATTTTTAATATTAGATTAATATAATATTTTATTTGTTATTTCTTCATGATTTTTTCATATTATTGAATTTTTTTATAAAATATAAAGAATACTTAGCCAAAAAAATACTATCAACTCAATACATCACATCCACCTAAGTATCCAAGGCATTATAATGACACCCGGCCAAACATGAATGTGTATAAAACATTAGGTAGAAATTGAAGAAGTATAGAGGTGGAAAAGACCCTACGTTGGTTGGTTTAAGAGCAAGGAAGGTACCCATATGGGGTGGAATGAGTGCCAGTATGAGGAGGAATCTAAGATATTTTAATGGTTTTATGTGGAATACCTTGTATGACATACAAGTTGAATTCCAAGAGAAGTTCCATTATGGTATGACTCAAAACATGGGCATTGTTCACCACTTAAAACTTTAAGACTATTTAACTAAAATAACATCCTATATAATCATATTCCTCATGGAATGATAAAATGTATTTCATTCTTGTATTTCCTAAGATATGTTCCTCTATTAGAGAAGATGAAAACTCAATTTTTCTTTATTTTATTTATGTGTGAGTTCTCAAAAGACCATAAGAGCTCTAGGAATACTTGAATAAATATTTGAATTATAGAATAAAGTTATAAAATAATTAGGTATATGATATAGGTCATCAGAATATGTTTTCTCCATTCTTTAGAAGCTCGATAAAAAATAAAGATGGTGTATTTGAAATCATTAGAATTTTATGGATAATATAAGTTCATTATAAGTTCATAGATTCCCAGAAGAAGCTTAAATTTTTTAAAAGGATGAATAAGAACACCATAGACATCATCTATCTATACGTAATCATTATCTTATGTTTCTATAAGCATGTTTTTAAGTTTCATAAACATTATCTGCAAAACACTATAGAGATTATTATAAAAATTAGTGGCCTCTATGTGAACTTAAATTTTGTAAATATCATTATATATATAATACTTTAAATGCATAAATATCATCTCTATAAACATCTTAGTAAGGATTTTTTTCATAAGGATCTTCATGTTTTGAGATTTTATAAATAAAAAATGCAGAAAGAAGGATATCAGAAGATAAGAATCCATAAAAAGAAGAATGGGGATTAAATCAGATGATACAAGGTAAGAAAAGATAATAATTAAAAAATATTATGATTCTAATAATCATAATACTAGAAAAATATGGAAATTTGGGAATATTTTTCAAGAGTCACGTGCTATAAATATAGGATCTATGACCACAACAGTAAAATGAAAGTTTTATATATATATATGGAATTTTCTATATAAAACTTTTAGTTGAAATATTTTTAAAATAAGTAAGGTCGTTATATTTCTATATTTCATGAAGGAACAATAATTAAGTAGTTTTAGTATTTATGAGATATTTGATGAGTTTTTGAATTATTGAAAATCATGGTAATTTAAAACTATGTATTCCCACTATATAAGGAATGAATAGAGAAGAATAAAGATAAAACCCAACACCACTAATAGTAAAATATATACATATTTTCATGTCAAATAACGTGTATAATTTGGCACTATCATTCTCAAAATAAAAAACCTTGTTTCATGAAGAGATGAGGCTTGTTATAGTTTTAATTTTAAAATCTATAAATATTAAATAATATATATATATATATAGTGAGGGTTGGAGGGAGAGAGACAGTGTTGGGAGTGTACACTAAAGAATAATTATTATTATTATTATTATTATTATTATTATAAAATGAAGGAAAACCATTGAAGTCCTATCACACTGAAGACAAACGAAAGAAGAATATGTAATAAATGAATTGTAATGTTGTATAGTTTTGTTCACAAAAGAAAGAGGTTACTTGAATCTATGTAAGGGAAGAATAAAAAAGAGTATTATGTGCATTATATTTTGTATAAAATAATGAATAATAAGTATAACCATATATGGTTGTTGTTGTGAAGAAGAAGAAGAGGTAACCAACTTACTAATTTCTACTCATAAGGTAACAAAATAGGGTTTTGTGAACTATTGTGCATATATAAGTAAAAGATGTTCTTTCCTGTCTTTGTGAAAGTAAAACAATAAAAATAATAAGATCCAAGTAGTATATTTTCAAAAGGAAAGAATATATATTAGGGAAAAGTTTCTTATTATCTCCCTATAATTATTTTTTAACTCCTAGGAATAAATATAATGACCTAGTTGGATGTTGATGCACTATTAAGAGACTATAGTGAAATTTATTTTTGTAGATACCCCCTACTTATTATAGATCTTGGTTTTATTACTAGTGGGTCTTATGGTTGTGGTTTTTTCGTGTTCACACAAAGAATTATATTTTCTTGTTGAAAGGTGAACCTTGTAGATCATTAACCCATTTGTGTGTGTGATTAGATGTGTTTTATGATAAAAATATTTATAAGTGATAATATGATAAACAATTTACCTAATAGTGATATAGGTAAAAGAGAAAATGGATTTAAAGGTTTAAATATGATAAAATTTAACTCACACTGATTCAACCCCCACCCCCTATCATTGTGTAATATATCCCTAACTAGTCCACTAAATTAGTATATGAGCATAGTACACATCATAATGGAATATCTATTTTAAATTTTTTTGGTTTTTAAATATTTTATCCACCTTTTGAATTTATAGTAAATTGTAGTTTTGGGGAAGCTACAACTATTTCTGAGAAGAACTCTATCTCTACCAAGACCATATTGAACAGAAAAAAAGAAAATAAAGTTAACAGTAGGTTGAATATATCATCCCTCCCATTCCAATAAGAAGTAGTTCTAGTTCCTCTATGTCTCGTTACTACAAAATATATATCTGAATTTAAAGGAGAAGTGTGAGTAGTTCAATATACCACAAAGTAAATGTATATCCTTTCTACTTTTGTGAAATAAAAGTAATCAGGTGAACATGAGGTAAGTGATAATTATTTTCAAATATATCCATAAGAATAAACAGGTATAAGTGGTAGTGATCATACATCAAAAGACATGTGAATTGATGCAATAAAATATATTTTTTATTATTTACCAAGTAATTGGTTTCATAGATTTATAGAATTATTAAAAGTTAACTCTTGGAGATCACTTGGATTGAGAATAATTTATAGAAATTAGATAAGGATTTAAAAGATAATTTCTTATCTTATGTAAATATAACCAAACATATTGAATCCAAATAAGCTACAAATGTAATACATGAAGAAATATGCTCCAAATTTGAAGAAGTGTGTCTCAATAAAATAAAATAGAAAAACTAAATAGAGAATATCCATGTAGATAAGATCCATTCACTTAAATAAAATTATAAAATCATCAATGATGTTAAGAATTTATAGTTGGAGGTTATAACTAATAATGTTAAGTATCTTGAATCATTATTGGAGGCATAGTTATAAATGCATGATGAATAAGTTCAAAGAATAAAAAAAAGAATGTGAAGAAAAATTAATGATAATGGAGAATGATAAATATAGTATCAATATTAAATACCATGAATCTAATATTAAATTTCAAGATTTTGGTATTTCTCAAGACAATTATTTACAAGTATCTATGTTAAAACTGGATGATATGACATAATATTCATAGGAGTGATTAAATTATGAAAATACTCTATTAAGTGGAAATAAGTCATTATAATCATCTCATAATAAATCCTTGGTAATTAAAAAAATGAAGTTCCATCCCTTTTAAATTGTATTTATCATGCTAAACCAAATCTTGGAAATAGTGCAGTCTTCAAGTTAAAACTTATAAAAAAATTGGTGAGAATAAATAATGAGAATCCAACCACAATATCAACGGTGGATAGAATAATTCATATGAGTGTTGGTTATCCAAAATAATCCCAACCAAGTAAATAAAAAACCCAAAAATATCATATATTATAATAAGTAAAATATATATATCATGTGTTTTATAGTGGGAGATAAAAAAATTGGGTTATTTCTAGTGTTATAATTTCGTTGGGCATGGTTCATTGGATTTTAGGTAAAATACATCAACTATATAAGTTAAAAGGAATCCTGTTTTAAGTATAATCAATACTGAGAAGAAGAAATGTCCACATATTTTTAAAAATATATGTAACTCAAATATATTTTTAAAACATGGAGATATCTATGATATTTACAATGGTTGTGGTCATAGAGATGGTGCATGCTCATCTAAAAATGTATCAAAAAATAGAAAATAAGTACATGAAAATTAAATAAATAAGGTGATATAGGATTGGGAAATAATATGAATAATGTTGATAATTAGAATACTCCCAAGAACCTAAAAAATAATAATAATAAATCCTTGAACAACAATTTATGAAGTATCATTTTCAAAATTAAAATTGAAGAAGACCAAGAAGGGTTCCACGTAGAATAAAATCATCTACTTCTATTTTTTAATTAACATATATATATTCAAACAATAAATGGATGTTTTTTTATTATAATCAAGAAACAATATAACAGAAAATAGGTCCAATAAGGAAACAAAAATAAAAGGGATTAATTTGGTGAAAATGAACTAACAATAACCCATGTAAGAATTTCCAAAAGTATTTCTGTGTAACCAAATATTATTTATTTATTCAGTTAGTATATTTTAAAAAATGAATAAAGATAGAAGTGTTATATAAAAAATCTATTGATAAAGGGATAGAAATAATGGCATATGAAGAAGATAAATTTCAAGATTAGTTGTTAAACAAATGAAAACCCTAGTGGAAAAAAGAGATGAGTGGAAGATGTGTGAAGGGTGATGAAAAATACGACCACTCCATAAAAATAAGATAAATCTAAGAATAGTTACTTGATTATTGGGGAAAAAATTTGAAATCCATATGTGTGGGCATGATGAATAGAGAAATATGTTAGAGAAAATCCTCTCAACCATATTGTTAACATTCAAAAAGAAGGAGTTACTCATTTTTCCGAATTTTATGTGTTTTATTTGTACTTATAATGTTGTGAATTGAATTTGAAGAATAGTATCTTGGGGATATTCTAAAAATAAGTGAAAGATATCAATACTATATAACAAAGCGAAGAAATAACCATCTTATAATGATCTCTCAAGTTGTATTCAAAAAACTGTATGATGAAAAGGTCATCTTTAAGAAAGATCATGTTTATTTTCAAATCTATAAAATAGTGTGAAAAGTTCCATTTAAGTGTATTCTCTACTTGTGAAATCATGGAAATATATCCATGGAAGATATCCACCTTTATAAAGGTTTCTATAAGTGTCTCCTTAATGAGAAGATAAGTGAATAATGATGAATAATCTACCAAAAGTGTTAGATTATACAAATATAAACATTCTGGAATGTGATTGAAGAATGTTTCATTGACATTGTATAATTTTTTAACCTCTCATACTTGGTAAATAAAATCAAATCCTAACATTAAGTGGATGAAAATTATTTTAATAAATGATATAAATAATAAAATTTTATGAAGTTTAGAGTTTTTTCCTTAAATTTTAAATACTTTTTTTACTTGAAAGTTATTGATCAATGTGTTGATGTGGGTTCATGAATTCAGGTTTATGTATTTCATGTGAAATTTTTTATCTCAAATTATCAATTATATTGGCCTAAAATAATTGTACAGCCTCTAAGAAAGGTGATTAGTGTATCATTTTAGTTTGTATCATATTCTTTTTGTAATGGACATCCTTTCTCTCTAAGTCAAACCCTCTTATTTTGTATACCAAGCATGGATCACATAGACTTATAGGGGAATGGTTGATGGAACACTACTTAAGTATGAATGGATAACACTTTACCAATTACTTTTTATTTATTTCTAATAAGAGGGAGATAAATTGAAATCAAATATTGATGAGAAAATGGAGTGAAAGAATGGTATACATATTGACATATCAAATTTTTTGTGGGTATTGATAACAAATAAAAAGGTGGAGATTGTTGAGCTCAATTTTTGTGTGTTATATTTAATTTTGATGGTTTGTAATGAATATTGAGTTTTGGTTGAAGTCAATATAGAACAAATAATAATTAAAGTCAAGGATATTTTCTTGGATGTTTTTTGGAGAACCCAAACTTGATGGAGGAGATCCAAAGAGCGTGTCACTTTAGAAGACATATCTTGAAATTTGGTGTTTAAATTTTATTATTATTTCTTATATGACCAAGGAAGTTCTTTACCCATATATGTATTTATTATTGAAGTAAATATTATTTAAATATTTGAATTATCATTGATAATTTATAATGAAAAGTTTTATATCTCTATGATTAATACATTTTTGAATAAGTTTCATCCATGTTATAAGAAGTATAAATAATAATGATGGTGATTTCAATTTAAAAGAATAGAATAAGGGGATTGAGTTTTATACATGAGTCTTTATTATTAATAAAAAATTACTAAAAGAGGAATAAGACTTAGGGAAAAAATACTTCCAGTCCATCCACCTAAGCATATGGGGCATCACAAGGACACGAAACCAAGATTTAAGGTGGTAGTCATCATTAAGAGGACATGTATAAATCATATGTGTGAATAATTCCTTACATGGGTCAGAATAATAATAAGTAAGGTACTCATGTAGGGTAGAATTAATGGCCCACTGATGTGGGGTGGCATGAGTTACCAGTCGATCGGGGCAGAATGAGTGACCTATTGATGCGGGGCGGCATGAGTAACCCAATGGTGTGGGGTAGAGCATGAGGGTTTTTAATATCTATCAATTTTACACCTTGTATGATATAAAATTGAATTATTGGAGAATTTATAACATGTTATAGTGTGAAACATTGGTATTTTTTCACCACTTCAAACCATGCAACTATCTGGATAAAACATCGCCATGTATCACCATATTCCTCATAGAGTGATGAAATAAATTCCACGCATATATTTACTAATACATTTTCTTATATTAGATAACATGATAAATCTATATAAATTTATATGATTCATGTGGGGGTTCTTTAAACACCACAGGAACTCTATACACACTTATAAAATAATTCGATCATTGTTTTCGGAGATTCCCTTGACCTCCATTTTTCAGGCACCCATGATGTTTTATTTTCTTATGGCACTCTTATTCCTTAATAATATTTTAATTTTTATTATAAGATAGAAAACAAGTTGGACTATGAATTAGTTCATTGTAATAATTTTTTATTAATTCATCGTAAATTTAATGAAAAATGAATATGATGGAGTTGAGATCATTTAATTTGTATACACAATGTATGCATATTTTAAGTTTAAAATATCCTAAAAGAATATTTTAATTTTTTAAATAATAAATATTGAAAACTATAAAGATTATATTTCCATGTGTAAGAATAATCTTGTGTTTCCATAATCACGGTTTCAATATAAGTAAACATGAATGGACATCTGCATAAACTTCATATACAGAACATCGTATGGATTATCATAAACATCATTTATATAAACATCGTCTACCACTAGATAAACATAATTTATATAAAAACATCATATTTATGAACCACCAACTATATAAAAATCATCTATGTACACATATTAATAAGTATGATTTCTTTAAAAGGATCATCACTTTGTGATATTTTTTAAAGAATAGAAATGTAGAAAAAAGAAAGATATGAGAAGATAAGAATTTATGAAAGAAAACGGGGTTAAATTGGAGAAATCAAGGTAACATAAGATCTCAGTTCCAAAATAGTATTATTCTAATAAATATAATACCAATAAAATATGTAAAGTGAAGAAAGTTTTGTGAGATTCTCATTCTATAAAGATAAGAACTGTAACTGCAACTGTAAATGCATTTTTTTCTTGTGTACATGAAATTTTATATATGTGATTTTCTTATGGAAATATTATTAAAGTAAGGAATTCCATGATATTTATATATATCATTAAGGAACAATAAGTAAGAGGTATGAGCCTTCAGGAGAGATATGAGTAGGTTTGAAATTACCAAAAAACTTGGTAATTCAAAACTAAATATTCTTAATGCACAAAGGATATATAGATAATAAGGGAGATGAAACCAAATCATTTTGGTGATAATATATATATATATTTACAAGTAAAATAATGTGTATTTTTTGACATTTTCATTCTCTAAATAATAATCCTTGTGTCAAGAATAGATTAGACCCGATATAGTTTTAATTTGAAATTCTTTGAGTATCTAATAATATATATATATAGTGAGATAGAGAGAGATAGAGAGAGGGAGCCAATATTGTGAGTGTGAAATAAAAAATAAGAAGAATAAAAGGGAGTAAGAACTAGTGTAGTCTCATGGAAATAAATAAATGAGAAATAAGAATAATATGTAAAATAAGAGAGTCGGTATTATGTAGTTCTATTAACAAAATAAATAAGTTGATTCAATCTATTTAAGGGAATAAAAAGGTGCACGATTTTGTGAGGTCTATTTTTCATAGAAGAATGAATAAGTAGTAGAAGCCTCTATGGTTGTTACTGTGAAGAAAAAAAATTATTTGATTTACTAGTTATTGCTAAGAAGAGGAATAAAATGGTGTATGTTCACTATTTTTCATATATAAGAAAAATAATTACTTGTATGATGTTGTGAAAGTAAGATATGAGGAAAAATAATACCCAAGAATCACATTGGAGAAAATAAAAAATATAGATTGGGGAATGATTTTTTATTTTAACACTAAATTTATTATAAAACTATCAAGATTTAGTATAAAGACCTAGGGGGATACTAATGTACTATTGAGAGACTAATAAAATACAAGTTCATGGATACTACTTATTTGTTGTATCTCATAGGTTTATTACTAGTGGATCATGCGATCATGGGTTTTTATCATTTACCCCAAGGATTATCCTTTATTGTTGAAAGTTGAACCTTGGAAATCATTTTCCACTTTGTATGTGTGTTTTGATGTGAATTAAGGGTGGTAAGAGAGAATGTGATTACCAATTCACTTAATAGTGGTAGATAAAAAAAGAAAAGTTATTTAAAGGTTTAAATTTGATAAAATATCTCCCACACTGAATCATAGACTTCATCAATGTCTATCTTTATCTCATTATCTGTTTTAGGTATATTCTCTCTCTTAAGAAAAATAGAATTTCTTAAAACTATTTTCTTTTTAAATGAAAGTTTGTATAGGTAATACCCCCATGTTTCCTTGTGGTATCCTATAAAGATACAATTTTTGTCTCAGGGTGTAAGGTTGTTTCCTAAAAGGCCTTAAAACACTTCACATCCACATGCACGTAAGTTATACAACACATATTTCATTCCAAACTAAATTTTATATGTAATATTACTTATTACTTTAGTTTCATCTTGGTGTGGTGAGTATGTCATTTTCGGTGATACATATCCCCAAAAGTATAATAGAATACGTTCATAACTTGTCATTGATTTCACCATGTTAAAAAAGGTGTATTTCCTCCTTTCATTTACACCATTCCATTTTGGTATATAATTAAAATTGAGTTGACATAGAATCCTAAACTCCCATAGATAATCAATGAATTCTATGCTAATATATTCTCAATCTTGATCTAAGTGGAGTTTCTTTGATTTATTACCATGTTGATTCTCAACATAATTCTTTTATTACTTGAATTTATTAAAGGAATATAACTTATACCTCATTGATTTGACATATCCATGCCTATTAAAACCATAAATAAAAGTTATGAAGTATTAGTATCTACCACTTTCTTCAATAGTAAATGGTCTGCACACATCATTATGGCTCAACTAAATAAAAAATGTGCCTCTTTCACCTTTACCACTAAATAGATCTTTGGTCGTTTTTCCTTGAAAACAAGAATGACATATACCTAGCAGTGTTAGTTAAAAAGAATTTAAATATCTATTTTTGTAAAATTTCATCAATTGATTCTTGTTTACATGACCTAGCTAGTGATTTCATGGTTATGTGTGATATTATCCATGTTTACTAAATTCATTATTAATTTTCATTACTTGGTTTCTATAATAAAAAATATAAAAACAATTATTAAGGCGTTCATTACTATAAAATATGCTATATTTGTAAAAGAAGAAACTTTTTCCCAAATTTTAAAATAAAACCATCCATATAAAGACTAGATAAAGAAATAATATTTATGGTAACTCATGGAATATAATAAAATTTCTTCAAAATCAAGAACATTCTAGTTGGAAATGTGATATGGTAGTCTCTAATAGCTACTTCATTGAGTCTATTTATGTTAGGGAATCATAAATCTACCTCACCTCATGAAAATATTCTAAATATACTTGTTTCTTATAATTGGATACAAATGTAAGAACCAAACTCTATATCAAATACCAAATTTTTAGAAATAGACATATTACAATTGATAATGAATACACCTGAAGATTCCCATTTTTTTCATGGTATATTTCTTATTTTAGTGACCCTTATTTACATATAAAAAATAAAAAACATATTGTTCCCTTACTTTACCCTTAATATCCCTTCTCTTATATGGAAATTTCAAAGAATTCTTATACTTGGTATGAGTCTGGGTCCCCTTCTTTTTCCCCTTCCTATTATTATCCATAATAATAAAAGGATTATCATGATTAATATTCTTATTAACTTAGTGAAGAATATTAAGGATGTATATGAGAGATTTATTAATGTTTTTATATTTAAATTCATAATAAATCTAGAGAATATCTATGGGAGTAAATCAATAACGAGATCAGTGCACTATTGATCATGAATTTTGAAACATGTAATGTCATGAAGATCAATATAGATAGTAATATTCACTATATGAGGTATAACCAGTGCCCCAATTCTAAGATTACATGTTAAGAGTGACTTGAAGATCTCAAACAACTATTGTATAGCTCTAACATTTTAAAGATCACAGTGATGCATGAGCATGCTATATGTATTCATACTCTCATGATCTTACATTATTTAATTATGAATGTATGAAATCGTTGAACACTAAAATTCAACACAACATCCAAGTATTTTTTGTAGATAGTGATATCTTCCTCACTCAAATCCTTAGTAGGCAGATCAAAAATTGGGGTTCAGGCATGTAAAGATTAGGTTCATGTCATAATATAATGTGAAAGTTCTTATACCATTCATTGATGTTAATATCTATGATGATATTTTCTTTCTTTGTAATTTATTGTATGGATAACGTGGTTGAAAAAATTTCCATTTTACGATAATAGTGTAGAATCAAAAATATGTACTTGATCTTGATAACCATGATATGTGAGATGAAATAATTTAATTTTTATTATTAGACTCCATTATTTTATTATGTCCCAATATCCATTACCATTGAACTCAGAATATCCAATCATGTGGAAATTCTAGTGTCAAGGTTTCATATTTTTCTTCTCATAACCTAATCATGGTCCTATTTAATTACTCAAAATTATTTTGGAAGCCATTCCTCTAAACTGTTAACTCATAGGTCCTTGATCTGTTGAGGGACTCCCTAATATTGAAATATTGATTCAAATTTACTCAACACTTGCCTCCGAATAACACCAAGTCTATAGAGGGATACCTCTATTGATGCCTATTTGATTTAGTTTGTCAAAAAACACCAGAAAAACTCACTAATAAAAGTATGTGTCCTAATAAGGGTAAGACCAAAACTTAGTTCTATGGTTTTATTCTTAACCAAGTAATGGAAGGATTATTATGACATAATATTTTATTGAGGGTTTTTTATATATTCATAAAAAATGTCTTATTAATATTATATAGATTTTACATAATTAATTGACCATGAATTTTATAAAATGAATTTGTTCGTAATTCATTTATTCTATTTTATCTTTCAGTTATTGTTATCTTATTTAGTTTATATGATCTAAATTAATCACACATTAAATAGATAACCATGAAATTATAAAAATAAAATAAATAAAATTACTTGATTATGAAATTTATAGTGGTTTATTTATTGAGAGTACAATAGATTAACTTATAACCCTAATGGAATAACTCTTTGAGATGGTATTGTATCGAGTTGTCACATTTCATCATGGACCTTGTATCATCTAGGTTGATTTCACATAACCTCTGATACCGAATTTCCACCTCTCCTAAGAGATTTATCCTTTAAATATTTTTACTCACTGATGGGTGAGGTGAACTATTGAAATATTTAAAGGGTTTATATAAAAGAAACCATAGGCGCATAGGTCCTATATAATAAAGCGGGAAGGGATGACATGTAGGCCATAATTTTAATTTAATAATAATAAAAATCATGAAATTATATTAAAATAAATCTAACATATACATTGGTCATTCAAGATCATGATCATTCACATATATATAATTAATACCCATTTAAAATGATGATCTGTCATTCATTTCAATCATTATTTACTACAATAAATTATCTAAATTAATTATATTATTAATTCATTAATTCATTTATCTTATCATCCATCCATATAGTCTTAGAGACTCTCATCTATAGTAATTTAAAAAAAATTAAAATTAATTACAAGGTGTGTACTTAGAGGCCACGCGATGTTTACCCAACTGAACTACTCAGTGTGTTCTATGAACACATACTTTACACTCACATGGCATGTTACATAATTTCACAATGTTTAATTTTAATTAATGACACATGAACATGTTTTGAATTATGTTATGTATACAAATTTTAATACATATAGAGTATATGGAGTGTAATAAACATACATGGTGTGTAGTTATAAATTTAAGGTGGAAATTAATTTAGAATTTAATATTATTTAAAACTTATCACATGGCGTAAACTATCAATAAATTACACACAAAAACATATTAATTGAGTTTAATAGTATAATTAATATTCTTCCAATGTAAGATTAATTACACAGTTCCCATCAAGTATGGGTGTGTACATTTCATGGATGAGTATGAGATACATGATGTGTAGAGGAATGATACATGTTGTGTACCACTTTCTTTGATGCACACCAAATAACTCAATATATATTATTTGTGAATAATTATAATTTGCATGATATTTACACCAACAATATTCCATGTAATCTTATCATCCCATGTATCTCATTTTCGATTCTTTATACATAGTACAGTTATTACACTAAGCGTACTTGACCCCACGATCTAAGAAATTTACGGATAAAACTATTTAGGACTACATCGTATGTAAGTGAGTTTCATGGAGTATAGCCCCTAAAGTCATTTGGAAACAAATTCTAGTTAACACATGGCATTTAATGACATCAAAAATCCATCTACATGACCAAACATGTCTATAAAATCTTATCCCTGGTGTGGTGAATATGGTTATATGTCATGTATGTTAGGGTTACACATCAGGTAGTCCCATGTTACCTGGAAAAAAAATATTAGAAACTCCAAATGGGTTCTTCATGTGTTTTTCGTGTGTTTTTAACCTATTATTGGTTCTATAAAGGTGAGTAAAGAATAAATCTAAACTTTTGAGTTAAATAATGAATATTAGAAAATCAAAAACTAATAAAAAATGCATAAATTAGTCAACTTTTAATAAATAATTATAAATTTAATAGTGACCACCCTAATATCACTTAAATATTTTTTTTGGAAACACTTATATTGTTCCAACATATATTGATATTTCATATATTTTTATAATTAAAAAATCATTATATTCTTTCTTGATGAATTTAACCAAAGTGATTCCATGTGAATATGGAATATTTTTATAAGTATTGCTTCTCTTGAAAGTTTTATTTCAATATATTTTATTCATGTTTCAAGTAATTTTCCTTAGTAAAATATCTTACAAGCATGTCAGGTTTATAAGAAGGAAATTGTCCTATATAATGAAAGTATCCTATGAGAAAACATTGAATTTTAGAAATACAAAAAAGTAAATATATTATGAGAATCTTATATAGAAGAAATATGATATGGAATAGAAAAATATCATAAAAGAGGAAATTTCCTATAGTAAGTATCCTAAAAATCCATAAAGTATTACAAGTGTGTTGAAATAAAGTATCCTATGAGCTAAGAATATAACGAATCATGACTTAATAAACCCATAATTATGAGTTAAATACTGAGGATTTAATTATCTTACATTTACATAATCTTTTAGGTTTAGAGTTTTAAATAATTAGGAAAAAATATTAAATATCAAACCCTTACAATACAAAGTGGATAATTCCACACAATAACCATTTTTTCAACAAAAATAGGATTCTTAAATTTAAACATGTGTTTCATTCAAAATACATTCACTACTTTTAAGATGAACTCCTCATAACATAAAGATATAAATTTATATATTTAATACTTACCCTTAATTCCTATGAAAATTATTTGAAAACATGGTACGATCACAAAAATATAATTGAGGAATACAAAAATAAAGAAACTCGTTATTCAATTTTAAAATTCATAGAATCCCTGAAAAATTATTTTATATAAATAAACTTAAACTCAAATAATAATTTACTTACTAAATAGATAAAATTCACTTCCCAAACATTTTAATAAAACATATCACAATAAATAATAAAGGAAAAAATCATATTCATGTGGTTTTCTTGTAAAACATGAGCACTCATGAAAATATTTTCTTAAAACATATTTTTCACCCATAAAAGGGGTATTAACTTTAATTTAAACATAAAATTAGTTGTTTATGTTATAAAATGAAAATAATTCCATGAAATATCATATTAAATAATAGAAAATTCATGTAGATACCTTTTTTAATTTTCTTCATATCTCTCTTATAATTAATCTTATAATCACTATTATAGATAGAATAACCTACTTAGTAAATTCTAACATATACTCGCTGTAAAAGAATTCATTACCCAATACATTAAAGAGATATATCAAACTCACCAGTCATCATGAAACATTTATAAAGATTATAACATACATGAAACACATAAAATATTTCATTTTCATTATAACAAATCTTAAATTATTTTTCTAACACATGTGAAGAAGCACTTTCAGGCTTCACATAAACATAAAGATTTGAAAATTATTTAAGAAAAAAATTATAGGAGGGAAATAGGATATAATTTTGAAAGACACAAAAAAATATCATGAAATATTATTAAATAATAATTATATTTATGTTGATAAATTGTTCTCATGTAATATACGTTAAAAAATTATTTCACACTTTGGTAAAACTATTGAAAATAACCCATTAGGAAAATGTAAACAAAACTTCTCTTAAATCATTCCTAAAGAAAGTAAAGAATGTTTTAAAATTAATCTGAAAATCCATTTTAGTATATTAATAAAATACCTAAAAAAATTAAATAACACGTATATATAGGAAAAATATATGAAAAAAACATAAAACTTTTAAAATAAGGTTTGAAAAAATACTTTACCTCAAGTCTGACTCGCCATGTACGCACTTTAAATCCTATATAATTAACTTATATTGATTTTATACTTTTTTATGAAAAAAAATATAAGTGTATTACATTATTATTACACCTTTTTAATTTAATATAATTACTTATATATTTATTAAATCATTTAATTTTATGTCAGGCATTTTGAGGGAATTCAGTTTATAATCCCAAAACACATTCAGTAGGTTGCACATGGAAAAAGGGTTAATTGTTATACCATTTAAATAAATTTAATAAAGAAATAATTATAATTTTTATAAATTAAATACAATTTTGGAAGCATTCATGAAATTCATATATGAAAAATGAATCACATCGCTTAATAGAGGTGGTAATCCACATGTACGCACGAGAATTGCAATCATTTTAAAATGAATGTAATGGTAAGAAAGAAAGTAGTGTATTATTTTTAAAGAATTATAATTATATCATGAATATAAAATATATTCAATAAATTAATAACAGTTACTATCCTTTTGAGTTGGTGATTAAAAATAAAATACATCGCGTCTTAGAGGTAGTAGTCCACATGTACGCAGGAGTGATACTTTCATTCTCCATAATATGGAAAATGAGATGAAAATATTTTCTACATCAACATAAAAAAATTATTATTTTTAAGATACATATGTTATTATATCATAATGGTTATATAATATTTGAATTAATTTTAAGAATAAATATACATGAAAACACTTGGTTAAGAGTTATACCCCTTCTTTATAAAACCTCTTTTTTCTTATAACTTAAGCCTTATAGGTTTGTATTATGGTTATATTAGGACCTCTATGATGTAATTAGGGATTTTTTGAAGGTATTTTGGAAGCTATTTGTCAATATAAATGGATCAAATTATGTAAATAAGAGATTATAGGGGGTCCCTTTTATTTATAAGGGGATTGGTACTCTTATAATTTTTTTAAAATTTTAAAATTAGATAAAGTCTTATTCATGGTTAATTGGCCCAAAATATATCCCATTTAGAATATTAGATGATAATTTTTGAAATAATCTCATCCAAAAATATTTAATATTATATTTTGTGACCTTATAACTTAGTTTTAACCTTAATTAACTTATTTTACCTTTTAGTGTGGTGACAGCTTTTTATAATTGCTATGATTCATTATGACCAAAAATGAAATTAAACTCATTAATAAAGTTGAAAATAATAATTAAAATTATTAAATACATTTTTTATGATTCAATTTTTATATGTGTAAAAAAAATAATTTTAATGTAATCACGATAAATAAAATGAAAACTTTTTTAGGAAAAAATGTATTTTTAAGCCTGAAAATGAATTTATACCAAAATAAAATAGAATTTGGATTATTATGGAATTAGTTGGATTATTTTTATTAAAAGGTGAATATTTTTAATATAAAACCAATAAAATTATAATTATACATTTTAAATACTTTAAATGGAATAACATTTTTTATAAAAATCATTATTTTCACTATTCACCTAAAAATCTATCTTTTTCGGAAAATAAAAAAAACATTAATCATAATATATATATTTTTTATGATGATATAAAAAATTAATTACATATTATAAAATTAAATTTATAAAATTTAGAATTTAAATTTTAAATAAAACCATATAATACATGGAAAACAGTTTAGTTAGAATAAAACTATTTCTTTTTCAGCTTAAAATCATATAAAGTTATTTTAATGAATTTGAAACCATAAATTATAATCATAAATTTTAATAAAACCTGAAATTGATTTATCATAAACATTTATGTGTTTTAATGTTCTTCCACCCATAAATAAATTGCAACCAATCAATTTTTTATCACTTAAACAGGAAGAGATATTTTTTCCTTTTAGTCTTTTTAAGTTCCCATATTGCTTCCTAAATCATATGGTTTTTTATAAAACATTAACCAGGTGAGTTACCTTATTCCATAACATCTCCTTTTTTGATCTATAATATGTACTATATTTTCATTATTGGAAATATTCTCTTCCAACAATACTTGCTCACAGAATCAAACATGAGATTCATCAGGTGTATATTTCCTTAACAAAGAAACATAAAACACATCAGGTGCCTGAGATAAAATCATATGAAAATATACTTAGTAAGCAACTAAAAAAACTTTTGGAAGAATTTATATGAACCTATAAACTATGGGATTAACTTTACATACATTATAAAATTAATAACACCATTCCAAATAAATTTTTAAAGAAATAAAGGATCGACCACCTCAAAGGAAAGGACTTTTCTCATGTTATCTATGTAACTCTACTATCTGCTCTAAGATACCATCATGTGATGTTGAATAATCTTTACCTTCTCAACTATTTATTCCTTATTTTTTGTCCCAAAAACTTTTATTCATCGACTTTATCTCAACATTCTTGATTCCAACAACTCTTTCCAAGTAATGCCTCTAAAGGTTTCATCTGTATATTAGAATGAAAAATGTTATTATATAAAAACTACACTAAATAGATATATTGATCCCAAATTACTTGGTAATCTATTGCCCAATTTCGATTCATATCTTCCAAATTCTGAATCATTCACTCTGACAGACCATCATATTGAGGATGAAAAGTTATATAGAAACTTAACTTAGTAACCATAAACTTCTAAATTACCTCCTAAAAATTTGATGTAAATCTGGGATCTTGGTCAGATAAAATATAGATAGGTACCCTATTTAATCTAACTATATCCTTAAGATAAATTATATCAAGTTTATATAAAGAAATAGTATCTTGAATAGGTATAAAATTTGAATATTTATTCAAACAATAAATAATAACCCAAATTACATTATTACCTCAAAATGTATCTGGAAATACCATGCTGAAATCCATGGATATATTCTATCATTTCCATTAAGGCACTAAAAAAGGATAAATCATCCCCTTTGGTAGTGGTAACTTAGTTTTAACCTATTGAAAAGTCAAAAATTTCATAGTAAAATCAGAAATATCCTTCTTTTTCCCTCTTGTTAATAATATTCCGGAATATCTCTCTATATTTTAGTTGTGACAGGATGAATAGGAAATAGGGAGCTATAATATTTACTCAAAAATTCCTTTAAAATTTGGAATCACTTGAAACACACAACCCCTTTTAAAATCTCATAACAGATTCTTTTTCAAAGTTAAATTTAGGAAACTTACCCCTCTTAATAAATTTTACTCCGCAATTCAAACCTCAATATTCCTTTTGAGCATGATTAATTATATCTGATAAGGATGACCACATGGACACCAAAACCAAAAGAGTGGTAATTATTACATGTACAATTTCTAGGCCAATATTTATTAAATAATTGACTAAATTATCATATTCCAAATGTAGTATCGATAATAATGAATTATCTTTTTGACTCAAGGAAACGGCTACTTTGTTTTATTTACTTTGATGGTATTGAATCATGCAATCATAATCCTTTATTAGTTTCAAACATATTATCTACCTCATTTTCAACTCTTTTTGACTTAATATATACTATAAAATTTTATGATCAGTAAATATATCACATTTTATCCCATATAAAATATATATCTATATTCTTAAAGAAAAAAACTGATTCATCTAGTTCAAGATCTTGTGTTGGGTAATTCAACTTATGGATTTTCAATTAGTGTGATGCATATTCAATTATCCAATCATATTACATCATGACACATCTAAGTACCTTGAATTAAGCATCTATATATACAAATAACCCACCATTTCTATATATAAATGCTAACATTGGTTCACTAACTATTATTTTTATCAATTCCTGAAAACATTCATCAAATTTCTTTATCTAGATGAATTTAACTCCTTTTCGAGTTAAATTAGTTAGTGGGATAATTACCTTATAAAAATTTTCAAAAAATCATCGGTAGTGACCCACTAATCGAAGAAAACATTGAATAGTAATGAAATTTGTAGGTTTTTTCCACTCTTCCACTATATTAGTTTTAGCATGATCAATATTTATTACATCTTTAAAGAAAATATGTGCAAGGAAATAAATCCATTATAATCAAAATTAAAATTTTCAAAATATTTCATATAACATATTTTCTTTTACAAGTTGTGGAAGAATCCTTATATTTCTCTCATGTTTATCATAAATTTTAGAATACACTAAAATTCCATCAATAAAAAAACCATAAATTCATCAAAAAGCTCATGAGAAATATATTTATAATATCAATGAATGTAGTGAGTGCATTGTTCAAAAAAAAGTGAATAACCACAAACTTATAATTCACATAACTTGTATGAAACATCATCTTCAGAATGTCATCATCCTACACTTTTAGTGGATGATATTTAGACCATAGATCAATATTTGAATAATATTATGCTCCCTAATGTTATCACCATTACATTTTATGGTCCTACATTTTATAAGGTAGTTGTGAACGAATTTTACACAACCTTTTACTATGATTCTTTATGATTCTTATAATTAATGTTTTTCTTCAGACATGAATTAGTGTAGTGGCACATCTCATTACATTTAAAACATCTCATTTCATACTTATCTTATTTGGTATGACCATTACCATGATTTTTTTAGTTGTAATAATGAGCCAAGTGTCACTACATACCACATCGATAACACATTATAGATTTCATAAGAAAATCCCCATGATGCTTCTTACCACACTTATCACAAGAGGGAAATTTATACCTCTTACCTTAGGATTTCTTTAATGGATTTTTTCCCATTTCTTGCCACCTAGACCTATTCTTATATTTTTTATTATAAAATTAAACAAACTCCATCTCAAAATTCTCATTACTCCATAAAAATTTATCATAGATTTTAAATTCAAGATAATTTAAATCTCTTCGAAAAAATGGTTTCAATCCTAAGTAAAACCTGTTAGTTTTTCTATCATGGTCCATAAATAAATTTGGCACATACCTATCAAATTTATAAAAATTGGATTTATATGCATAAATAGTTTACTACTCATTTTTCTTCAATGCCAAGAATTTAATTTCTATCCTAATTTGAAAAACCTTATGAAAATACTTCTTAAGGAATAGATATTTAAACACTAACCACTCCATGTCATCAGTATCATATTTCTCCTTAGTATTATTAATAGGATACAACCATTAATCAACTTCACTTTCAGATAATAAATGGAACTATTTACCTTTCAAAGTTAAAAACAACTAAAACACTCAATTATAATTTACAAAGAATTGATTCATCCTTCGATTACCACTGGATATAAGGATCCACCAAAAGCTAAATTGATATGTTTTATTAAATGATCCACTATTGAAATGATCTTCTATAGAGAGTTTGGTCAATATTTAGTATGGGTTCGGTTGTTAATAGCCTATGTTATCTAAGTTAACATAGCTATAAGTTATTCTATTCTAATTCCAACCATTCATGGTTTCTAATTTGGTTTTATATTATCCTCCAAATTCCTTTCTACTTTATTCACTATGTTTCCTCTATGCAAATCCATTCTAAAATGGGCACAAATTAGATAATGAAATATAGAATACCTAAAAGTTTTCTGATGATAATATAATCCAAATATTAACATCCCTTGAATGTCTTTTATTGATAACATCCTAAAATATAAAGTTATCTAAATATAGAAGTGATACAAACTATAATGACTTGTGCCATAATCAACCCATAATTATAAGTTTAATAAATGGGATTGAATTTTCTTACATTCTCATAATCATTTATGTTTACAGTTTTAGAGAATTTGAAATATCACCTACATATCAAACCCATGTAATAAAAAGTGGACCCTTATACTCAATGACCATTTTTTCCAAAAAAAATGGGATTTTTAAATGTAAACTCTTGTTTTATTCATAACATGTTCACTTATTTTAAGATGAATTCCTAATAATGGAAAGATAGACATTTTTATAGTTCCTAATCATACTTAAGCCCTATAAAAAATTTGGAAAACTTTTTATGGGTAAAAAAATCAAAGAAATTGATAAAATATAAAAGAAACATCTTAGTCTATTTTGAAATTGATGAAATTCCATATATTATTTTCCTTTTATATAAATAATCTTGAACTCAAATAGTTATTTAATTACTCAAGAAATCAACTTCACTTCCCAAATATTTTTATAAAACATCACATAAAAAATAATAAATTAAAAATCATAATAAATAATTTTTCTTGTAAAACATAATCACTTATGAAAATAACTTCTTTAAAATATATTTTACACACTTAAAGGGGCATAAAATTTCCTTTAACCATAAGATCATTGGTATGCCTTGTTAAATAAAAAAATTCTATAAAAATTAAATTGTGAGGATATAAAATTAATGTAGTTAACTTGGTATATCATATCTATATCACACTTATAATCACTCTTATAAATGTAATAACCAAATTGTTTAATTCTAGTTTATATTCCTTGAAAAAAAATCATCACTTAATGTATTGGAGAGCTATATCAAGCTCAGTCATCATCATGAGAAATGTAAAAAGACTATAAAATATATGAAACACATAAAATATTGAATTTACATATTAAAATATCATCAATTATTTCATTTAATTTATATTTAGAATCACTTTTTTTCTTCACATAAAAATAAGGATAAAAATATTTTTTCTTTAAAAAAAGTTTTAAACAAACATTACTTGAAGAACGAAAATCAATATATTATTTTGAAAACCATGAAACCTTATAGAGTAATATTTTTAAATAATAATGATCATGGTGGAAGGAAATTTACTCATTCTGTATACGTTAAAAAATATTCCTGTAATACTTTTGTAAAAATATCAAAAATAACCCATTTAGAAAACATTAAAAATGATTCTTTTAAAACCTTAATAAATAAATAAAAATATTGAATAAAATGAATTTTAATTTTTATTTAAGTATATTAATAACATACTTGAATTATTTTAAAGAACATGTATGTGGAGGAAACAGATTATAAAAAACATAAAAACTTTTAAAATAAGGTTTGAAAGAATAATACCTTACCTTGACTCTCAATCGCTGCGTAAATACTTTAAATCATATATAATAAAATTATATTAATTTTATACTTAAGAACAATTTTATGTTATTTTACCTTATTATTATATCTTTTATTTCATTTATTACCAAGCCTTATATTGTTATTAAATCAATTAAGTTTATGTTAGCTGTTTTGAGGATGTTTAATTCAAAATCTCAAAACAACTTCGGTAGGTTGAGAATGGTAAAAAGGATAATTATTACATATTATAAATAATATTAATCATTAAATGATTATAATTTTTATTTATTAAATAAAATTTTATAACTAGTCATGAAAGGTGTACATGAAAATTTATTCACATCGCTTTGTGGAGGTGGTAATTCACAAGTACGCATGAGCGAAGTTATCATTTTCCAACGAATGGAAGGGTAAAAAGTTAAATAACATATCATATTTCCAGAATCATAATAATTTAATTAATATCATAAATATTAATTAAATTAAAAATAATAATTGGCCTTGTGAGGTGGTAATGAAAAATGAAACACATCACTTCGTGGAGGTGGTTGTCCACACATACATGCGAGCAATGTTTTCATTTATCATAGGATGGAAAAGGTGATAAAAAAGAGTTATCCCATAAACATAATAAACTTTTTTTATATTTAATATAATATTTTTATCATATCATCATATTTATATAATATTTGAAGGTGGTTTAAGAAGAAATGACATGAAAACACTCAATTGGGAGTTATATCTATTCTTTGAAAAATCTCATTTAACTTATACCTTAAGCCTCATAGGATGGAATTTTGGTGTGACAAATACCTATAGGGAGTGGTAAGGTATGTTGGGAAGTTATTTTATCTATAATAGTTCAAGATAAATGGATCAAAAAAATTTAACAATAGATAAGTTGGAGTTCCCTTTTATAAGTGAGGGGAGTGTCGCACTTATGATTTTTTTAAGTGTTAAAATTATATGAAGTCTTATTCATAATAAAGTAGATCTAAATATACCACATTTAAAATATATTATTATAATTTTTGAAATAATTACATCCAATAATATTTAAGATGATATTTTTTGGAATTTAAACTTAATTTTAACCTTAATTAACCTGTTTCACCCATTACTATGGTGACAACTTTTTACTATGGTTACTATTCGTGATGAAAAAAATGAAATTGAACTCATTAAAAAAATTTAACCTCCTAAATAAAAATATGAAATCCATTTTTTAATATTCAATTTATGTAAGTGGAATAAATTATTTTTAATATAAACATGAAAAACGCAACGAAAATGGTTTTTTCAAAAAATGTGTTTTTAAGACTATAAATGAATTTATAACAAAATAGAGAATAATATTGATTTATATGAAATTAATTATTTTATATTATCTTAAATGGGGATATTTTTACTTTAAATACAATAAAAATTATAATGGTACTTTTTAAATACTTGAAAATAATTTAAACCTTTTATAAAAATCGATATTTTTCACTATTCATCAAAAAATTAATATTTTCAGAAAAATACCAAGAATTAATCCTGATATATATTTAATTTGATAATAAAAAAATTTATTCCATTTTATCCAATTAAATTTCTAAAATTTATAATTTGATCTTTTAAATAAAACCATACATTATATGGAAAACATGTTACTTTGAAAAAAATATGTCTTTTTTTGACTAAAAAATCATATAAAATTATTATAGTGAATTTTAAGCCATATAATATAATCATAAATATTAATAATAAATTAAATTGATTTATTATTAACATTAATTTGGTTTTCACTAAGAAATATGTATGTTTTTTGTTCTGGAAAATTCATTTATCATATGAATATCAAATATCATATGAGTGCATAAAATATCCCATGGTCAATAAAATTATATTTAAAAAATATATTTATAGATTATATCATGAAATTAAAAACATATTCTAATGTATGATATCATATGAAGTCAAATATTTCCTATAAAGAAAAAATTCTTACGAGACTCGTAATATCTTTCTAAGGGGAAAATATCATTCCAAGAAGAATTTTTTTTTACTAATTCTAAAGTCATATAAAGTGATAAAGTATCATTTCAAAGTCTAAATTCATATGAATAGAAGAAAAGTCATATGACTAATTATAATTCATATGATCAAAATTATTTTGAAGAAAAATCTTATGAATTTGAAGATCTGTGATGCTAAGTATTTTTTTATATTTAATTAGAATATTAAGAAAATTATTACAATTGAATCATTCAAAGAAAATTCCACACCTACCTCTAATTTAATAAAAATTTATGATTTTGAATAATTAAATAGAGATTTAAATATTTTTTTTATTTCCATGAATAATTATATTTCCAAAAATTACTGAATTTGGAGTTAATATCTCCCTCTATATTTGTTATTTTTTTAGAAGTATGACACATGTAAATGATAAATTGACATTTTATAATTATTATATTCTATCATTAATTTTAAAGTATAGTATTTTTAATTAAAATATAAGTAAAATTACTATTAATATTTAAGAAAACTCTCTCTCATGAAGGATATGCTTAATTTTTCATGATCATTATTACTACACAACTAAAAATGAACATCTACCATTGTTGTGCCTTCAAGATTATTTACTATATCTGAATAACCTCTAGATATACTCTTTAAAGAAATATTAAATCTATTTAGAAATTATTCATCATATTTAAGTCACTTCTTTCAACTGTGTACTAAACCCTTAATCTTTTCTATATTTATTTCTCGCTAATTCTTACACTCATTGTATTGATTATTCAAAGGCCATGGATAGGTCTTGTAAAAATTTAGATCCTAGTAAAATATATTTTCATCTATTATAATATGTTTTATTTTATTTCACTAAACTTTTTAGGCCCCTAGAAAAAATATCCCATATATTAAAAAACACAAAACTCACAGATAGAGTGTTTGTAGAGTGGACTCAGGATATTTGTTCCCCAAACCACTATAAATTTCTTTAGTTCTTCTTATTCTATTCTATTTTAATATTCTATTTATTATTATTTTTAAGTGAATGATAGTTTTGATTAATTATTTAATAATTTGGTTTTAAATTTGATAAAAAATTAAGAACTAAATTTACCCCCCCCCCCCCCCCCCACACACACACACACTCTCTTGGGTCATGCACATCACCAACTCGGCCAATAATTTGAATCATAGATTTTGAATTTCAAGTTCTCAAATTTTATCAATTGAAGCCTAAATATCTATCTTATTTTTATAATGGAAAAATTTGATGAATTGAATTTCTATGATCATAGAATCATGCTTAAATAAATAAAATTATAGTTGTTTTAAGGATAAAATGATTATTTTTTTAAATAACTTTATAAAACATTTATCAAAATATTGTCAACCCTTATGAAATTTGTAGTGCCCCAACCATAGATTGCCTAGAGCCGATTTCTATTAGTAATTACAGTGGCATGATTACAAGGAATCAATCCCCAAAGGACTGATGAGTTTAGTAGTCTTGGTAAACTAGATACAGAAATGAGTATTGTATTACAAATGACTACACTAACTAAAACATAATTTTTTTATCCATTATAAATATATAACTTAAAGGATAACTCTAATACATATATTAAATCCCCACATATCTTTCATAATACACCTCTTGGATTCTTGTGGAAAGAAACATAATAAGTGTGAGCTCAAATGATCGGTAATGAAAAAATATAGAGGAAGAAATAATGAATCAATGAGAATAGTCAATATGGAAAGGTAAATAACTCAACACACATACCATGTAATCAATAAAATTAATGGAAGTGAATAAAAAATATTTAAAGGTAATGATGGGAAACTCATGGAATTAAAATAACATGATTAGAAAAAATAAATATGGAAAGGTAGGAAACGGAAACATATGTCATCTAAATAACTTAAAATGAAATATATTAATAGATATATCGACACAAAATCTCATGGATGAATAATAATTGAAACAAAATGAAGTAAATAGATAATTATTGGACGTCATGTTTCCCAGGAACATGATACCTTTACCTTTAAGATATAGTATAAACTTTTCAAAATTTACAACTAATTCATCCCATGATATTACCGATGCATCAAGGGTCCTTCATTAACCGGTCCCCAAACTGTAGGGCTTGCCTTAAATGGTCACCAAACTATGTATTGCATGTCCAAAACATTCCTCATATTGAATAAATAATATTCCTTATCAAATATTCATATTGAATAAATTATATGGATTTATCAATATCTCCATAAATAATAAAATAAATTAAAATGTAAACATCATATGAAAAATGGTATACGGTTTAAGTAATAATCATATCCATGAAAAATGATATAGATATTAAGGGTAAATTTAATGTCAAATGAACATAAAAAATTGAATATTTCAAGGGGGGCAAAAGGAATAAAGGAATCAAATGTGAGTACTATCCTTAGAAAAATCAATCATAATCCATCCATATGAATGTTAATGATGGTATCAATACAACATAACCTAAGTGGAGTAAAATAAAGGGTTGTTTGCATTGATTAGTGGAAACATTAAAAAAATTAATAAACCTTTTGTTAAAAAAATTCTTTTGTTTTGAAAAACCTTTTGAAAAACCTTTTCTTTGTAAATAACTTTTGAAAATATTTTCTTTAAAAAATACTCTTTTAAACATGAAAATGAATCTTTAAAAAAATTATGGTAGGTAAATTCTTACAATTTGTATGAGGAAAAAATGAAAATTTATTTTTCATGGTTAAAGGTTTGAAAAATTCCTTTTTTGTAAAGCGACAAGAAGATTACTTTGAAAAAATGGTAAAATACAAAAAGGTAAAAATTTATTTACCAAATAATTTTAAAAATATTTTGAAAACATTTTAATAAAACAAGGTTATTAGAAGAAAACAAGTTCTCTGAAAAAAGATAGATACAAAGTCAGGTTTTCTGAAAAACAATTTCTAAAACATTTTGAGAACCAACCAGTGGAAAATGTTACTAATACTTTAAAATGTTCATTAATAACCAGGGGATAAAAAATTAAAGTTTTTATTGAAAAATATTTATATAATTTCCTCAAATTTAAATACCATTAAAATATCATTAATGTTATTTTTGAGGAAAATAATCTTTAAACATTCCAAAGTGTCTCATACCACTTTGAAACATTTTAAATCATAATCCTCATGAAGAAATAAAATTAAATTTAAGTTATAATATCATGAGAGTAATTATATTCATTATATATAATGTAAAATGGTAGTATATGCATCTTATAAAAGAAACTATGTGTATAACATTAAATAAGTCTCAAAGTAATGTAAATTAAGACAAAATCCCTTACCTTGAGTTTTCTTTCAGGTGAAAATACTTTAAATTCCTATATAATAAACTTATGTAAATTTTTTACTTGATTGATAAAATTTTTCATGTTTATAATTACTTTTATTTCACTTTTTACTATGTTTTATACAACTACATAAACAATTAAGTTTACATCGAGGTTTTTGACCAAATTTGGTATTATGTGTCAAAATAAAATTTGGTGGGTTAACAATGGTCGAAGGGTTCATTATATAACAAATAAATAATGATAATAATGAAATAATTATCATTTTTATACATCACTTATACTTTCAAAACCAATAATTAAATATTCTTCTGAAAAATGAATCAACGTTACGATCATGGAGACGGTAGGTCGTACGTACGCATGAGTAACATTCTTATTTTTCAATGATTGTTTTGAAAAGAAGTTAAGTAGAATTATATATTTCCATAATAATAATTATATCATAAATACCATGTTATTTTATCATATATATACTTATATATATATTTATTTTTATGTAAAACAAATCACATCGTGTCCAGGAGGTTGTTGTCCATAAACGACGTTATCACTTTTTAAGTGTGTGAAATGGTAATAAAGAAAATGATATATATATATAGTATATATAGTGCATTTACAGAAAGTTAATTATGCCATGAATATCATATATATTTTATTTATGTCTCATATTTTTAATTATAATTATCCTTTATACATTCCATGGATCGTGTGAAAGAATCACATCACTTTGAGGGGGCGGTAGTCCACACTTCCTCAAACAATGTTATTGTATTAATGAAAAATGGAAATATTAAAGGTATGTGTTATAAAAAGATTATATAAGTATAAATAATTAATATATATAATATATAAATATATTTTCCATCATAATGGACGCCATTAGATTTGGTAAGGGAAAAATGAAGAATCATCGTTTTGGGAGGCAGTAGTTCACCGTACACAGAAAGAGTATGTTCATTACACATTATATGGAATTGTGTGTAAGTGTAGGTAAACCCCTTAGAATAAAAACTAATATAATATTTTGGATAATTTTGTTTTCATACAATAATATAATAATAATATATGATTGGTTAAATAATGGAAATAAAATTAAAAGGCTTGAGATAAGATGTTATCTTTTAATTGGGTAACTACTTTTGGTTTATACCAAAAGGATTCCTTGTAAGGATTTATATCCAAATAGAGGATTCAAGGTAGAGGCTATTTATTTTGGGAATCTATATGGGAATATCATGTCCAAACCAAATTGTTTTTAGAGGTGTGAGGAATGGGGAGAACCGGTGGCCTTTTATAAAGATGGAAAGGGACTGACTTGGAATTTTTCAAAACAAGTTTGGTGTACACATGTTCTTACCTAAAAAACATACAAAACTAACAAAACTCTATAATTAAAGGTTCATGGACTATTTATGGACATAAAATGGTTGTTTTAAAAGTGTATAAGTCATTTGGACTCTAAAATTAAAGGATTAATCTTTTATTAAGCTTAATTTTACCTCAATTATTGTAATTAATTTCAATTACATTCCCTGGTATTTTTGGTCAAAGAAAGTTGGTCTTATTAGACATTATAAATTATTATGATTTTACATATGTAATCTATTTTTCCAAATTTGAATCACATAAGTGGAAATAATTAATTTAAATTTAATCTCGTAGATGCGATGGTAATGCGGGTTTTTAAAGTAAAAACATCTTAAAGTTTTCTATGTTTTTATAATAAATTTCAAATTGAAATTTATTCCAATGACATAAATTGTATTAATTTATAAAAATATTATCTTGTTAAACTTTAAAACTAATTATAATTTTAATTTAACCTTATAAATAAATTAGATTAAAAAACGGTTTTGAATTAAAATTCAGTACTTTTAACGATTCATTAAAAATGAAATTTTTTAGAAAAATATCAACAAATCAACCTAACCTAATTATAATGTTTCTATTTCAAATATTAAGTTTATTTTGACATATTAAATCAATTAAAGTATCAATATTATGATTTAAAATGGGTTCTCTATTAAAATGTGGTAAAATTGCCTTTATAAAAATATAGGTTTTTATGTGAAAATAGTGTTTGTTCTCATCATATGCATATCAAAAATAATGGATGAATATAAAAATATTTCATTGAATATATAAAATACATATTTCATTAAAATCATTAAATAATTGTAATTAATTATGTTTATTAAGATAAAAATCCTTTGGAAGCATAAAAATAATAATATATCTTTTTATATCCAAAACGGTTCTTATTTTAGTTTTTCATGAATTGGTAACCAATTAATTCATTTTACATTTATATAAATCACAAATTTTCATAATTTAGTTAATATTATTCATAAAATCTAACATAAAGGGTATTTTATATCATATTATATTAAATAATAATATTTTAATAATACGTTCTTATTTGATGAAATTCAGTCTTGTAAGTAACACAAGCTGTCGAGGAAGATTGATATTTTATGTAACACAAGTGGTAGAGGAAGGTCACTATTACATGAAAGATAATATAACTTAATGTTTCATTCATTTCAAGATATATCATGTGTTGTAAAGACCCGTAAATTTCAAGGAAATTTTTTTTATTAATTTTCTTTGAAATTTTGCAAGAACGTAGTTTCTGACAGCACCTGATTCTGAGGCACGGTGTGCCCGGAATCATTTTCCGAAGTTTGTCTTGGGTACGTTCAGTGAACGAACGATCGGGTTTTTCTAACTTTTGAACTAGTGCTCGGAATCGAATTTCGAGGGCACCGATGGAATCACAACATCGGTATTTGCTTAGAAACGCCTTTTCCAGAGTTGCGTTTGCTCGGGTGTGGTTTTTAATTTTTGGGGGTTAAGTGAAAAAAATAAAATAAAGTGGTGTGACAACTTTATTTTATTTCACTTAAAGCCACTTAAATCCACTTAAATCCACTTAAGCTAAGTTGAAGCGGATAGGGTGGAATCCAAAATATCCTACCCACTTGGTAGGATATTTGTGAGGTGGGGCCGCACGAGCCCCACTGTTTCTTTTCCTCCAAGTAACGCACCCGCGAAAACTCCTCTTTAATGAAAGTCAACTGGTGTGTTTTCTAAAACTCTTAACGCTCCTATTAATTGGACAATTAAGAGGTTACCATTAATTCACCAAATTAATGGTTCGTTTCTTAACTTGTTTTTCAAATTTTTGGCATGTTAATAAAATAAGACCAACGCAAGTCTTTCTTGGGGATTGCTCGTTGAGAGGATTTGGAGAAGACTCTAAGGATTGAGATCTTCATCCTCCTTCACGAAGAACGTGAAGAACGCGAAGAATGAGAAGAATGCGAAAACGGCGGCCTTCGATGAAAGCCGAAGAAGAACGCCAAACCCTCGGAGATCAACGACATGATGCCGTGTACCGCGATGCTGACGATTCTCCTCCCGCGACGTTCTTTTGCGACAATCCTTCCCCGCGACAATCTTCGATCAACACCGATTGAGGTAGGGGATTACGGATCATTTAAATTTCCATTGTGGATTTTATCCTCAACATGGATTTAATTCGTGAAATTAAATATGTGTGTTTTCTTTAATCCTCGAAGATCGTCGACGCGACGCCGTGTACCGCGACGACGCGATGCCCCTTCTGCGATGCGACGATCCTCTTCTTCCGCGACGATCAATTCCACGAAGAACTCTCGTTCGACGACTACGAAGAGGTGGGGGTTTGTTTTATTTAAATCCTTGTGATTTATACCCGCAGCATTGATTAAATAATTATTGTGAGACTTTTAAAACCACTAACGCGGTGGGTGCGGACTAACGAACAAGTCTGAACCCACCGCCCCTTTCGTTCTTGATTTGCGAAATGGCGGACGTCGATAAAGCAGGCCGCACGGGCGACGCAGGGTCCTTGCAGTGAAGAACGGACCCCGGGAGGACCTTTGGCGAAGATGGCGTAATTTTCCGACCACCGGAACTCGTCCGGTGGTCCGCGGAGCAAACCGCCGGCGTGCCACGCCGGCACGGCGGCGCCGGCGGCGGAAGTCGGCGGCGCCCGGCGCGCCGCCGTGGAGACCGGCAGAGGCTGAAGCAGCAGCGGCGGTCCGGCCGTCCCGCGACCGCGCGGGACCAGTGGAGGAGCACGGGACGCGGCCGGCTGCCGCGTTCGCTGGAAAGGGTGGCCCCACGCGGGGCCGCGGCTTCTTCCTACGGGGGCAGCGCGCCCCCCGCCCACAGCTCGGCCATAACAGCAGAGTCGACCCGCTGGCCAACCGGCCAGTCGGGTCGCGCCCAGGCCGGGGCGCGCGCGGCCGGGCCAAGCCGGGTCGCGCGCGGCCGGGCCAAGCCGGGGCGCGCGCGGCCGGGCCAAGCCGGGTCGCGCGCGGCCGGGTCAGACCCGGACCCGGGTCGGGTCGACCCGGTTCGGGCCGACCCAGGGGGGTTGGGCCGGGTCGGTCTGGACCCAGACCCCCCGTTTTCAGACCTTTTCGGTCTTTTTCCCGTATCATAATCTACGCACCTCTGATCGACGCATCTTCAGTGGCGATGCGATCCTTCGATCGAGACGGTCGTTTCGGTATATCGTACTCAAGGTTTCGGAGTACTTTGGGTTTGGCCGGGTCGGTTCGTACACGAGACCAAACGGGCCCTCGGAGCGGAAATGCTTATATCTTGAGCTCCGGATGTCCGATTGACGTGTCGTCGACTTTGATGGATTACTCTAAGTGAGACGGATCTTTTGGATTACTCCCCCCGAGGTTTGGACATAGTTGGAATATGGTCAGGTTGGTTTTGCCTTAAAAACCAACCGGGCTCCTGGAACGAAAAAGCCAATAACCCTCAGACTGGGCATCCGATTGACGCACCGTCTGCGACGTTGAGTTCCTATTGACGATATGGAACTTTTGGATACATCAACTCTGGACTATGTGTCAGTTGATGTATCAGTCTCTCGGCTCGTGGAGCGGACCCTCCCGAATGAGCTTGCTGTGTGCGGGAACCCTAGAGCTGGCTGTGACTGTGACGACGATGACGACGACTGTGCAGAGATCCTCAGTGGATTCGACGACGACTGTGCAGAGATCCTCAATGGATTTGACGACGATTAGAGCACTCAGCGATCCTTTTTGGATCAGTGCTACCGATCCTGTGTGGGTCTGATCCTGTGTGGGTCAGCGCTCAGCGGTCCTATGTGGGTCAGCGCCTACAGATCCTATGTGGGTCAGATCCTGTGTGGGTCTTTGCGGGGGTTAGTTACCTATCGATCTTGTGTGGGTCAGATCCTTTGTGGTTCATTGTGGGGGTTAGTTACCTATCGATCCTGTGTGGGTCATATCTTTTGTGGGTCATTGCGGGGGTTAGTTACCTATCGATCCTTTGTGGGTCATATCCTTTATGAGTCATTGCGGGGGTTGATAGCTATCGATCCTTTTTGGGTCTGACGACTTAGATGAGTCAGTGGCAATATCTGGTCATTTTTATTGTCATATGAAGAAGTATACCTGTGTGAGCTGAATCTTTTTTTGCTTTCCTATGTGGATTGTGTTGTGCTATCCTGTGTGAATTTACGTTTTGCTTTCCTGTGTGTACTGGGTTGTACTTGGGCTCGAATGTTGGATCCGAACGAGAATTGATGACTTAGGTATATGTATGGGCATATACCTAAGCGGTGTCGGATGTTACTTCGTGATTGTATCTTTCCTTTGTGGATTATCCTTTGTGGATTTTGGGAGACCTTCAGGGGTCTCGGGGTCCCTACTGAGTAGCTTATACTCACCCCTGCACGGGCTATGCCCGCACTATGTTGTGTTGGTTACAGACGACGGACAGCGCTGATCATGGTCGAGGCTTGCGGAGCAGGACGGTACCTGGAGGTGGACCACTGGGCGGGACGTACTCGGAGCGGTCGGCTGGACCTGAGAAGCAGTGGAGGCTATCTGTACCCACCCTTCAGGTGGGATTTCCAGTGGATATCTCGGCGTTGCGGATTTACCTTCCAGTTGTTGTTTTCTCTTCCAGTTGTACTTTACTTTCAGTTTGGGTTTGTATACTGGCCCACTTATTTTCCGCACTTACTGTTGTACTCAGTTTTTAGTTAGTATTTTACTTCTACTGATTACCTTCTCTATGGTATTTGTTTACTTTACAAAGGAAATGCCTTCCCTCTTTACCGGGAATTATGCCTTTGTGCTAGCCGCCAGCCCCTGGCCTATGGAAGGCGGGCATGGGGTAGTCACAGCACGGGCCCCGAGGACGGGTCGTGACAAATTGGTATCAGAGGAGTTCGTTTCTACCGCAGAACTTGGAATATGATATTTTTCTATATGAAGAAATAATGTTAAGCGTATTGGGTGTGGTTATCAGTTCAGGGATTCCAGTGTTGGTGCGGCGGCCGACGTATCCGTACACCAGGACCCTGACTTCTGATTTCTGACTTAACGCACGAAAACATTGATTCCGTGTGTGTTTCAAGTTTTCTTTGTGATTACTTTGTGTCAGCTCACCAGGTATACTGTTCTGACCGTGGCGCACCTTTTTCCTTTTCAGGATGTCCCCACGACGGCATCCAGCTAGGGTTCCGAGAGTTGAGCGTGACGACAGCCCGCCGAGTGACAAGGCTTCGGTACAGGGCCCTTTGACAGCAGAGGCACCGACGGTACCTCTACCCGCCGAGCCACCGATGCTTCCAGCCCCAACCACTGACGATGCACGTCGCCTTAGTGCATTGTATGAGTTCCAGCGCCAGCGATTGCCCAGGTTCTGCGGGGAGACGGACCCCTAGGCAGCCGAGGACTGGCTATAGGCAGTTGTACGAGTTTTCCGGTTAGTGAGGACACCAGCAGACCTCATGGTGATCCTCGCAGCGAGCCTACTGCACGCGGCAGCGGGCCGATGGTGGAGCTTGATGCTCCAGGTGCACGATGAGGCATCTCTTCTCTGGACAGACTTTGAGAGCCTCTTTCGTTCAGAGTTCGTCTCGGCCACCCTCCGTGCGGTACGCATCCAGGAGCTTCTTCAGCTGCGGCAGGGCAGTTTGACAGTCGACCAGTACTCGGCGAGATTTACCGATCTCTCGCGCTACTCGACATACATGGTACGGGACCCATTCTTCCGGGCCCGGACCTTTGAGCAGGGATTGAGACATGAGATTAGGGCATCGCTGATCTCCCTCATCATTCCGACTCATGTAGGAGTACTGGAGCGAGCCCTTTTTATCGAGAGCTTCCTTGATGAGCCTTCATCAGCAGCGAGACCTACCACGGGGCGGCACGTAGCAGTGTCTTCTGCGGCAGGCAGTCGTCGGATGACTCATAGGTCCAGGCAGACCAGACCCTCACGCAGACGACCTCAGGACACTGGCTCAGCAGTGCGGGGCACACAGCGTGGAGCCAGTCTTTCAAGAGGCAGGCAGTGCTACACATGCGGGGGGTAGGGCCACATGGCTCCTGACTGCCCGACCCACCGTGCCAAGGAGCAGCAGGCGGTTGAGGGGCCACCCAGGTAGAGGCAGAGGATCGACCGTGGTGGTCCGTAGGGAGCAGGCGGATGAGGCAGAGGAGCTGGCTGAGCAGCATGTGGTGGGCGATGCTTTGAGGCTCTACCACCACCACCACTAGGAGGTCCACCCCGGCCATAGGGATCTGGAGGGCAGAGACAGGCACAGCTCTAGGCAGTGGAGGCCTACAACCATGGTGCGCCCGAGATGATTCAAGGTACTATCTTTGTCTATTCCACCCTTGCTGCAGTTCTTATAGACACAGGAACGAGTCACTCTTTCATATCCGCTGCCCTTGTTCGGAGCTCGTAGATTCCGATAGATCTGTTGGCTAGATCGTTACGGCTAGAGACTCCTATGGGAGCAGACTCGACGATTACACCCTGGTGCCGGTAGTGTGAGCTTACTCTAGGAGGCGAGAGCTTCGGCTGGGATCTTCTTGTAGTGGCGTCGAGTCCTTACGACGTCATCTTGGGCATGGGTTGGTTATCTACAGTCCATGCTCAGATTGACTATATTAGGCGCAAGGTGTGATGTGTACGCACCGACGGGAGAAGATTCACCTTCACCAGCGAGAAGGGAGCCTTCGCAGCACAGAATGGACTTCTGAAGAGGAGAGGACAGCCCGTCACTCATCAGTTGGCTAGCCTCATCCTAGGAGCAGTTGACGTGCGGAGTCCTAGTTTTCCAACAGTGGTGGATCAGTATGCGGACGTCTTTCTCGACGACGTTCCAGGGATACCTCCTCGCAGAGAGGTAGACTTTTATATTGACATGTACCCCAGGACAGCCTCGATATCGACTCCAGTGTATCGGATGGCCCCCGCTGAGCTTCGAGAGCTACGGGTATAGTTGGAGGACTTGCAGGGCAAGGGATTCATCCGATCCAATGTTTCACCCTGGGCTCCCTCGATATTGTTCACCAAGAAGGTGGACGGGAGCTTGCGACTTTGTGTCGACTATCGTCGCCTAAACCAGGTGACAATGAGGAACAAGTATCCGCTACCAAGTATTGATGACCTCTTCGATCAGCTCAAGGGAGCATGGTGGTTCTCGAAGATAGACCTCAGTTCAGGCTATCATCAGCTCAGAGTTCGGGACGAGGACGTGCAGAAGATGGCCTTCAGATGTCGGTATGGCCACTATGAGTTCTTGGTTATGCCATTCGGCATAACCAATGCTCCGGCAGTGTTCATGGGCCTCATGAACAGGATCTTTGATCCATACCTCGATCGATTTGCCGTGGTCTTCATCGACGACATTTTGATTTACTCAACCACTGAGGAGGAGCACGCCTACCACTTTCGAGTTGTATTGGACACACTCCGAGAGCACCAGCTTTATGGAAAGATCTCGAAGTGTCAGTTCTGGATACGCGAGAGCCACTTCTTGGGGCACGTCATCTCTGAGGCGGGAGTTGCGGTGGATCCTGCAAAGATCGAGGTAGTGCTATCTTGGGAGCCACCCAAGAGCGTGACGGAGGTGCGGAGTTTCTTGGGACTAGCTGGATACTATCGGAGATTTGTGCCAGACTTCTCCAGAGTTGCAGTACCACTCTCAGATCTTACGAAGAAGGGGAAACTCTTTGTATGGTCAGACAGATGTCAGCAGAGCTTCCAAGAGCTGAGAAAGAGATTGACCAGCGCCCCTATCTTGAGGCTTCCAGAGGAGGGAGTTGGGTACGTAGTCTACTGCGATGCATCAGGGACTAGACTCAGATGTGTCCCGATGCAGGAGAGGGCAGTGATCGCCTATGGATCATATCAGTTGAGACCGCATGAGAAAAACTACGCTACCCATGACTTGGAGTTAGCAGCAGTGGTCTTCGCTCTAAAGACATGGCGACACTATCTGATGGGAGAGCACTTTATAGTCTTTTCTGACCATCAGAGTCTCAGGTACATCTTTTCTCAGAAGGACCTGAACCTGAGGTAGAGGTGATGGCTCGTGTTCCTCCAGGACTATGACTTTGAGATAGTTTATACTCCTGGGAAGGGGAACGTGGTAGCTGATGCTCTCAGCAGGAGGACGTGCATTCAGCTACTCGAGGAGGCGACAGAGCAGCAAGCCACTTTGTAGATATCCTTTGTGGATAGAGATGGAGCAGCTTTCCTTCAGTCACTCACAGTATCTCCTCCACTACTATAGTGGGTCAGAGAGGCACAACGTAGGGACGCTGACTGTGAGACGCGGCATGCGCAGATATCCTCAGGACAGGAACCTGATGGTTTCTCCTTTGGAGAAGAGCTCGATGTCCTTTTCAGAGGAAGTACCTTGGTACCAGTTGCTTTACGGGAGGAGGTGCTGAGAGAGTTTCACACTTCTCCTTTGGCAGTACATCCTGGAGTGGCGAAGATGTACCAGGATCTCAGACGACAGCACTGGTGGTCAGGCATGAAGAAGGCTGTGGCGGAGTTCGTTTCCCGATGCCTCACCTACCAGCAGGTGAAGGCAGAGCATTAGGTACCAGCAGGCTTGGTACAACCCTTGGAGGTCCCAGAGTGGAAGTGGGATGGGATATCTATGGACTTCGTGACTAGACTTCCACGCACTTCCAGAGGTCAGGACTCCATTTGGGTGATTGTCGACTGACTCACCAAGTCGGCTCACTTCTTACCCATCAGAGAGCAGGGCTCAGTGCAGAGCTTGGGACATCTCTACATTCAGGAGATTGTACGGCTTCACGGTGTGCCATCATCTATCTTCTCCGATAGAGATGCTCGCTTTACTTCTCGGCTTTGTAAGGGGTTGTAGGAGGAGTTCGGGATGCAGCTAGTCTAAGCATCGCCTTTCACCCTCAGACGGATGGTCAAACAGAGAGGACCATTCAGACTCTCGAGGACATGCTCTGTGCATGTGTCCTTGACTTTGGATGCAGCTGGGAGGACCACCTACCCTTGGTGGAGTTTGCGTACAACAACAGTTACCACTCCACCATCGCGATGGCACCATACGAGGCATTGTACGACCGACCTTTCAAATCCCCTTTGTGCTGGACAGACCCTGGGGAGTCAGCACTTGTGGGACCAGAGATGGTCTAGGCCATGACAGAGAAGGTCTAGGTCATCCAGGAGTGGATGAGGACAGCTCAGAGCCGGCAGAAGTCTTATGCTGACAGGAGGCAGAGGCTACTAGAGTTCGAGGATGGTGACCATTTCTTCTTGCGTGTCTCACCTCGACGTGGATTACGGAGATTTGGCTGAGGCGGAAAGTTGTCTCCACGCTTCATCAGACCATTATAGGTCCTCAGCAGGATTGGAGAGGTGGCTTATCGCCTGGCTCTACCACCTCAGTTGCACCGGGTGCACGATGTCTTCCACATATCTCAGCTGAGGAGATACGTGCACGACCCAACGCATATCATTGACCATGGGGAGCTAGACGTTGATGATGGGGCGACTTTTGCGGAGGTCCCGGTGGAGATTGAGGATCAATAGGAGCGGGTCCTACGTGGACGATCGATTCCCCTTGTGCACATCAGATGGCAACACGGGAACCTCCAGGAGAGAACTTGGGAGCAGGAGGCTTAAATGCATGCTCAGTACCCACATTTGTTTCCCTAGTTTATGATGTATCTTTACGGAAACGTAAAGCCCTGATGTGGGAGTGATGTAAAGACCTATAAATTTCAAGGAAATGTTTTTTCTTAATTTTCTTTGGAATTTTCCAAGAATGAAGTTTCTGACGGAACCTGATTCCGAGGCCCGGTGTGCCCGGAATCATTTTCCGAAGTTTGGCTTGGGTGCGTTCAGTGAACGAACGAGTGGGTTTTTCTAACTTTTGAACCAGTGCTCAGAATCAAATTCTGAGGGCACCGATGGAATCGCAGTGCCGGTATTTGCTTAGAAACGCCTTTTCCGGAGTTGCATTTTCTCAGGTGTGGTTTTCAATATTTGGGGGTTAAGTGAAGAAAATAAAATAAAGTGGTGCGACAACTTTATTTTATTTCACTTAAAGCCACTTAAATCCACTTAAAGCCACTTAAGCTAAGTTGAAGCGGATAGGGTGGAATCCAAAATATCTTACCCACTTGGTAGGATATTTTTGAGGTGGGGCCGCACGAGCCCCACTGTTTCTTTTCCTCTAAGTAACGCACCCATGAAAACTCCTCTTTAATGAAACTCAACTGGTGCATTTTCTAAAACTCTTAACGCTTCTATTAATTGGACAGTTAATACGTTACCATTAATTCACCGAATAAATGGTTTGTTTCTTAACTTGTTTTTCAAATTGTTGGCATGTTAATAAAATAAGACCAACGCATGTCTTTCTTGAGGATTGCTCGTTGAGAGGATTTGGAGAAGACTCTAAGGCTTGAGATCTTCAAACTCCTTCACGAAGAATGCGAAGAACGCGAAGAACGCCGGCCTTTGATGAAAGGTGACGAAGAATGCCGAACCCTTGGAGATCGACGAAGCGACAACATGTACCGCGACGCTGACGATTCTCCTCCTGCGACGTTCTTCTGCGACAATCCTTCCCCGCGACAATCTTTGATCAATACCGATTGAGGTAGGGGATTACGGATATTTTAAATTTCCTTTGTGGATTTTATCCTCAACATGGATTTAATTCATGAAATTAAATATGTGTGTTTTCTTTAACCCTCGGAGATCGTCGACGCGACTCTGTGTACCGCGACGACGCGACTCCCCTTCCGCAACGCGACGATCCTCTTCTTCTGCGACGATCAATTCCGCGAAGAACTCTCGTTCGACGACTACGATGAGGTAGGGGTTTGTTTTATTTAAATCTTTGTGATTTATACCTGCGGCGTTGATTAAATAATTGTTGTGAGACTTTTAAAACCACTAACGCGGTGGGTGCGGACTAACGAACAAGTCCGAACCCACCGCCCCTTTCGTTCTTGATGTGCAAAATGGCGGACGTCGACAAAGCAGGCCGCACGGGCGACGCGGGGTCCTTGAAGTGAAGAACGGACCCCGGGAGGACCTTTGGCGAAGACGGCGTAATTTTCCGACCACCAGAACTCGTCCGGCGGTCCACAGAGCAAACCGCCGGCACAGCGGCGCCCGGCGTGCCACCGTGGAGACCCGTCGTGGCTGAAGCCACGGCGGCGGGCCGGCCATCCCCCGACCACACGAGACCAGCGGAGGAGCACGGGACGTGGCCGGCTGCCACGTCCGCTGGAAAGGGCGGCCCCATGCGGGGTCGCGGCATCTTCACTCGGGGGCAGCGCGCCCCCCACCCGCGGCTCGGCCGTAACAGCCGAGCCGACCCGCTGGCCAACCGGCCAGCCGGGTCGCGCCCAGGCCGGGCCGGGCTGGGTCACGCTGGTCGGGCCGGGTCGCGCCCAGCCGAGTCGGGTCGACCCGGTTCGGGCCGCCCCAGGGGGGGTTGGGCCGGGTCGGCCCGGGCCCAGACCCCCCGTTTTCGGACCTTTTTGGTATTTTGCTCATATCTTGAGCTATGGGCCTCTGATTGACGCTACGTCAGCAGCGATGTGATCCTTTGATCGAGACGGTCGTTTCGGTATATCACACTCAAGGTTTCAGAGTACTTTGGGTTTGGCCGGGTCGGTTCGTACACGAGACCAACCGGGCCCTCGGAGCGGAAACGCTTATATCTTGAGCTCCGGACGTCCAATTGATGTGTCGTTGACTTTGATGGATTCCTATAAGTGACATGGATCTTTTGGCTTAATCTGCCCGAGGTTTGGACACATGTGGAGTACGTTCAGGTTGGTTTTGCCTTAAAAACCAACCGGGCCCCTGGAATGAAAAAGCCAATAACCCTCAAACCGGGCGTCCGATTGACGCGTCGTCTACGACGTTGAGTTCCTGTTGATGATACGGAACTTTTGGATACATCAACTCTGGACTATGTGTCAGTTGATGTATCAGCCTCTTGGCTCGTGGAGCGGACCCTCCCGAATGAGCTTGCTGTGTGTGGGAACCCTAGAGCTGGCTGCGACTACGACGACAACGACGACTGTGCAGAGATCCTCAGTGGATTCGACGACGACTGTGCAGAGATCCTCAGTGGATTCGACGATGACTACCGTACTCAAAGATCCTTTGTGGATCAGTGCTACCGATCCTGTGTGGGTCAGCGCTCAGCGGTCCTGTGTGGGCCAGCGCCTAAAGATCCTGTGTGGGTCTAATCCTGTGTGGGTCTTTGTGGGGGTTAGTTACCTATCGATCCTGTGTGGGTCATATCCTTTGTGGGTCATTGCAGGGGTTAGTTATCTATCTATCATGTGTGGGTCAGATCCTTTGTGGGTCATTGCGGGGGTTAGTTACCTATCGATCCTTTATGGGTCAGATCCTTTGTGGGTCATTGCGGGGGTTAGTACCCATCGATCCTTTGTGGGTCCAACGACTTAGATGAGTCAGTGTAAATATCTGGTCATCTTTATCGTCATATGAGGAAGTATACATGTGTGAGATGAATCCTATTTTTCTTTCCTATGTGGATTGTGTTGTGCTATCCTGTGTGGATTTACATTTTGCTTTCCTGTCTGGACTGGGTTGTACTTGGGCTCGGATGTTGGAGCCGAATGAGAATTGATGACTTAGGTATATGTATGGGAATATACCTAAGCAGTGTCGGATGTTACTTCGTGATTGTATCTTTCCTTTGTGGATTATCCTTTGTGGATTCTAGGAGACCTTCGGGGGATCGGGGTCCATACTGAGTAGCTTATACTCACCCCTGCATGGGCTATGCCCGCACTACGTTGTGTTGGTTGCAGACGATGGACAGCGCTGATCGTGGTTGAGGCTTGTGGAATAGGACGGTACCTGGAGGTGGACCACTGGGTGGGACGTACTCGGAGCGGTCGGCTGGACCCGAGGAGCAGTGGAGGCTATCTGTACCCACCCTTCAGGTGGGATTTCCAGTGGACAGCTCGGCGTTGCGGCTTTACCTTTCAGTTGTTGTTTTCCCTTCCAGTTGTACTTTACTTTCAGTTTGGGTTTGTATACTGGCCCACTTATTTTACACACTTACTGTTGTACTCAGTTTTTACTTAGTATTTTACTTCTACTGCTTTCTTGCTCTGTGGTGTTTTTTTACTTTACAAAGGCAATGCCTTCCCTCTTTACTGGGAATTACGCCTTGGTGCTTGTCGCCAGCCCCTGGCCTATGGAAGGCGGGCTTGGGGTTGTCACGGCACGGGCCCCAAGTATGGGTAGTGACATGTGTTGAATATATTTAAAATATTAAATATATAGTAGAGTCTTGGGATATTATATTCCATTATGTTCTTGGTGTCATTTGTCATACACACTATCGAATATAAGGTTCTTACTTTTAAATTTTAGGGTGTTACATTCTCCCAACCTTAATTAAATTTCATCCTATCAATTTAAAATTAATCTTGGTTATATATTTTTTGATATTTCCTATATTGAAATCTAAATTGTGAAAAGGGTTCATAAGTCATCCTCTATAAAAGAGAGAATGGGAAGTACAAAGTTCAAATAGACTACTATGTAACTAGGTCTCTAAGTATAAGAACATTAGTGGAAATTAGAGATATGTACTTAGAAGAAAATTGTAAATATTTATAGGGAGTAATTGAGGTCATAAATCACAAATAAGTGAATTTTAAATAGATAGTTGAGGGCCTCAAATCCATAAATCATTAATGATTTAGAAGACCACCAGTTCAACAAAAATTAAGGTATTAGGACAAAATTTTATGACTAAGTCATTTTCCAAATGTTGGTTAATTCTATTACTACCTAGGAATATAAAGAAATATTATTAATTGATAGGTTTCAATTTCATATTTAAAATCCTAACTTTTGGTTATGATTCAATCATATTATAATTCATTCCTTTACTACCAGAAAATAATTTCCAATAATGAATTTTTTATGCCAGATACACTAAAAGAAAATTTTAAAGGATCGTACGGCCTATAAAAGAGTGAAAAGTCTAACTATTTTCCTCTAACTATTTTCAAAAACTAATATGGTTAATAGAATAATCTATAAACCTAAAAAAACAACACTACTAGTTCATCATTAATATTTATTCATAAAATTGTTTAAATAGAAACAATTTATAATTAACTAGGATAATTGGTAGGTTAGTGGTAGGTGTGAAACCCTTATCGTCCTTAAGTCATGGGTTCAAGACCTAAAACCTTACCAAATTTGATTGGTTGTCACCCAACGTACAGGTTTTTAGTTTCTAAAATCATGTTAATAAAATATCCAAAATAAATATGATGTAAATCCTTGAAATAAGGTTAATCAATAAACATCAAGTTTACTAAGGTTTTCAATACAACCACAATACATAAATACTTCATCCATTTTTTTATACATAGGTACTTCCTTGGTCTATGGTTTATCCATAATATCATTTCAAGTATTTATAAACCATGACACATTATCTTCAATCTAATACACCTTAAGATTAACCAAGGTTTTTCATTGTCAAAATACTTCATAGTGGTTTGTAAAGAAAATGTGAATTTTCCCTAGCATATCCCCTGGGAGTGTCAAAACGGGTCTACAGTAAGGCCCATTTTCATGTTCCAGGTTACCTCATTTAGGCTCGGAACACCTTTTTGTGTTATTAATCCTAGGTAAATCTATTCTATAACCACATCCAGTTGTAGTATCCACACGGGGATGTACTGCTAGAAAAACCCACATAATCTCTACTTTTCAAAAATTCTAGGGTGTTCTTCTACACTAATACTCAAATTATACCTTAGGGTTATGTTCTATAACCTATTTTGTTCTAAATCTAGTTCTACATGTTGATACTAAACTTCCTATGATACCAACTATAACACCCTAACCCCAGATAGTTGGAACAAGTGTCTGATACTAATTACATTGGCATGATTAGAAGGAATCAAGCCTCAAAGGACTGAAGAGTTTACTAGACTTGGTAAACTAAATACATACATGAGTCTTGTATTAAAAATGACTACAATAATTACAACATAATTTTTTTCTTATTTATAAATATATAACATCAAGGAAACTATAATCCATCTAGTAAATCCCTTCATATATTTCATAGTACACTTCTTGGATTTCTAGGGAAAGAAACATAATAAGGGTGAGCTCAAATGCTCAGTAAGGGAAAAATATAGTGTAATAAATAATGAATTAATGATAATAGACAATATGGAAGGGTAAATAACTGAATACACATTCCATGTAATCAATAAATTCATTGGAAGTTCATAAACAATATAGAGCACATAAGCCTCAGCCTGATTGGTGAGGACTCTAAAACTGTATCCAACAGACCCGAGATCAAATCTGGGTGGAGAAATATTTCTAGGTACTGTAGAAGTATTGTAGTAGGAACTATAGTAGGTACTATTCGGTACTTTAGTTGCTGGAACTATTCATCCATCTGGTTCACTGGGGCACCGGTTTGTTCTTTGGTTCTTACAAGGCTTTCAGGCCACTCAAGGCATTCGGGCTAGTTATTTATCAAGGCCTTCGGGCCACCTAAAGGCCTTTAGGCCACCCCAAAGACTTCGGGCCATATGAATATGCAGATGTACCAGTCATACCATAAGGGACAACGCTCCAGATGAAGATTGAGAGTAGACACATTCACTTGAGTAGAGCTAACTAGAATTGGAATAACATGAGGTTATGGCATTGGCATCGGTACTAGGCCTATGGATCTCTACATAGGATAGCTATCCAACCATCCCTACAAAGGTGGAGTGCTGATATCATTACATGTTTTTTGTAGGAGTAGTTCCAAGTTGTCTTGCCTGGGTGACTCCCTCTAATACCTATGAGTCATGTAATTGTGTCTGAACATTCGGTCCTTGTAAGGGTTCCACATCACCCCTGGAAATATGTATAATCAAAAATAAAAAAAAATGAAGGCCTTTGGGTCATTCAGTCAGTCATAAAAAATATGGAAAGGTAATAACTGGAAACACATGACATTAAAATAACTAGATAAGGAAAAATAAATATGGTAAGGTAAGAATATGAAACAGATTTCATCTAAATAACTGAAAAAGAAATGTATCATATATGTCGACGCAAAATCTAATTGATGAATAGTAACTAAATCTAAATTATAGAAATGATTAATTATTGGACATAATTTTTCCCAGGAATATGATACCTTTAATATTAAGAGTTAGTTTAATATTTTACAATTTTCAGAACTAATTCATCCCAGAATATTACCAATTCATCAAGGGGATTTCATTAACCGGTCCCCAGCCCATAGATCTTTCCTTAAATGGTCCCCAAATCGTGTATTGCATGTCCAAAACATTACTCATATTGAATAGACAATATTCTAAATCAAATATTCATATTGAATAAAGTATATGTAATTATCCATATTTACCCAAATAATACAATAACTTTCAAAGTAAACAACATATGAAAAGTTTTATATGGTTTAGAAAATAATAATATTCATGAAAAATGATATGGATATTTAGGGGAAATTCAATGTCAAATGATCATAGGAAATTGAATATTTCAAGGGGGGAAGGAATCAAGGAAGTGAATGTGAGTACAATCATTGTAAAAACCAATCATAATCCATACATAGGATGATTAAGTATAGTATCAATACAATACAACCCAATTGGATTAAAATAAAGGGTTTTTGTCATTGATGAATAGAAATATTATAAAGAGATATTTTAAAAATATTATTTAGGAAAGTATAATTTTGTTTTGAAGAAATTTTTGAAAACCCTTTTCTTTGAAAATAACTTTTGAAAATATTTTCTTTAAAAATTATCCTTTTAAACATACAAAGTAAGATTAAAATTAATGATAGTGGGTAAATCTGTACAAGCCATATGAGGTAAAAAATAACATTCATTTTGCACGATTAAAGGTTTGAAAAATGACTTGTTTGGAAAGTGAAAAGAAGATTACTTTGAAAACATTGGTAAAAGGAAAAAATGGTAAAAATTACTTTACTAAATCATTTTAAAAAAATATTTGAAAATATTTTAATGAAACATGGTTTTTAAAAGAAAACGGGTTCTCTGACTAAAGAGAGATACAAAGTTGGGTTTTCCGAAAAACATTTTCTATAATATTTTGAGAACCAAAGAGTTATAAAATGGTACTAATACTTTAAAATGGTCATGAATAATCATTGGAGATAAAATTAAAGGTTTTATTGAAAAAAATTCATATAATTTCCCTAAATGTAAATACCATTGAAATATCATTAATTTTATTATTGATAAAAATAATCTTTAAACATTCCAAAGTGCCACATACCACATTAAAACATTTAAAATCATAAGACTCGTGAAGGAATAAAATTAAATGAAATTTATAATATAATTAGAGTAATTATATTCATGATATATCATATAAAAGGTTAGTATATACACTGTATAAAATAAACTACGTGCATAACATAAATAAGTCTCAATGGAATGTAAATTGAGACAAAATCTTTTACCTTGAGTTTCATTTCAGGTGAATTTCCTTTAACTTAGTGTATAATAAAATTATTTTAATTTTGTAATTTCATGATAAAGTTTTTTATTTTTATCATTACTTTCATTTCACTTTTTACTATGTTGTATACTAATACTTAAACAATTAAGTTTACATCGGGTGTTTTGACCAAATTTGGTTTTATTTGTCAAAATCAAATTTGGTAAGTCAACTATGGTGGAAGGAATCATTATATAACATATATAGAATAATAATAATGACATAATTATAATTTTTAAACATAAATTATACTTTTAAAACCAATAATTAAATATTCTTTTGAAAAATTAATCAATGTTACGATCATGGAGATGGTAGGTATTGCGTACACATGAGTAATGTTCTCATTTTTCAATGATCATTATGGAAAGAAGTTAAGTAGAATTATATATTTCCAAAATTATTATTATATCATAAATTTCATGTTATTTAATCATATATACTTATATATATAATTCTTGTGATGTTAAATTAATCACATCATGTCGAGGAGATGGCAGTCCACACGTCCGCGAATGAAGTTATCACTTTTTAAGTGTGTGAAAGGGTAATAAAGAAAATGATATATATATAGTATATTTATTGAAAGTTAATTATGTCATGAATATCATATATATGTTTAATTATAATCATCCTTTATAAATTATATGGATTAGGTAAACAAATCACATCACTTTGAGGGGGTGGTAGTCTACACATCATCAAATGATGTTATCGTATTAATGAAAAATAGAAAGTATTAAATTAATGAGTTATAAAAGTATTAAATAAGTATAAATAAATAATAAATATCATATATATAGTATATAAATATATTTTCCATCATAATTTCCACCATGAGAGGTGGTAAGATAAAAATGAACAATCATTGTTTCCCGAGGCAGTAGTTCGTCGTACACAAAATAGTATGTTCGTTGCCCATTAGATGGAAGTGTGTGTAAGTGTGGGTAAAACCATTAGAATAAAAATATCATAGTATATTTGGGATATTTGTGTTTTTATAAAACAATATAATAAGAATATGTGAGGGGTTTTATAATGGAAATAAAATTTAAAAGCTTGAGAGAAGATGTTACCTCTTAATTGGGTAACTACTTTTCGTTTGTATCAAAAGGATTCCTTGTAAGGATTTATACCCAAAGGGGGAATTTAATGTCAATTTGAGGGATGTTTTGAAGATATATGGTTATATATTGGATGAACCTAAGATATTTGAGAGGTGTCAGGAATTAAGAGAGTTGGTGGCCTTTTATAGGGAAGGAAAAGGACACACTTGGAATTTTTGAAAACAAGTTAGGTGTGCACATGTTATCACCTAAAAGTAGTCATACCATACCAAAATAACAAAAAATTAATATTAATGGTCTAAATATTTCCAGAAATTGGTGTTGTATAAGTTTCTAGGTCATTTGGTCCCTTAAATTAAAGGTTTTGTCCTTTATTAAGCTAAATTTTAACTTAATAATTGTAATTAATTTTAATTACTTTAACTAATATTTTTGTAAAAACAAATGGTCTTATTATAAATTATAAATTATTATTAAAAATATGGAATAAATTTTTCGAAATTATAATCAAATAAGTTACAATAATTAATTTAAATTTAATCTCGCAGATGGGACGACAAGGCGGGTTTTTAAAGTAAAAATGTCCGAAAGTTTGCTATGTTTTTATAATAAATTTAAAAGTGAATTTGATTCCAATAAAATAAATTGTATTAATTTATAAAAATATTATTTAATTAAAATTTAAAAATAATTAAAAGTATAATTTAATCTTATAAATAAATTATATGAAAAAATAGTTTTAAACTAAAATTAAGTATTTTTAACTATTCATTAAAAACGAAATGTTTCACAAAAAAAAATAAAAAAATAACCCTTACCAAATTATTATGTTTTTATTTCAATTAATAATTTTATTTTTGACATGTTTAATCAATTAAAGTATCAAAATTCATATTTAATATGGGTTATTAATTAAAATATGGTAAAATTGCATTCATAAAAATATGGGTTTTTATGTGTAAAATAGAGTTTTTTCTTATCTTATGAAAATCAAGCACAATGTATGAGTATAAAAAATATTTTATTGAATATATGACATATATATATTTCATTAAAATCATTGAATAATTATAATTAATTTTTTTTATTAATATAAAACTCTTTTGGATGCATAAAAATAATAATATTTCTTTTTATATCCAATTGGTTCTTATTTTAGTTTCTCATTAGTTGATAACAAATGAATTCATTTTATATTTATATAAACCAAAAATTTTCATAAGTAAATTAATACTATTAATAACCACTAAAATAATGGCTAGTTTATATCATATTATATTAAATAATAATATTTTAACAATACATTGTTATTTGGTGAAACCCGGTCTTGCGTGTAACACAAGCTATCGAGGAAGGTTTATATTGTGTGAAACATAAGATGACTCTATTTTGTGTTCATTACAAGCTATATAATGTATTAAATATATTTAAAATATTATATATATATTATATTCTATGGATATTATATTCCCTTGTGCGCTTGGTGTCGCGTGTCATACATTTTATCTTACTTTTGAATTTCAAGGTGTTACATTCTCCCCACCTTAATTAAATTACATCCTGGAAATTTAAACTCGATCTTGGAAAAATATTGTTTTATATTTCCTATATTGAAATATCACATTATGATAAGGTTTCATAAGTCATCTTCTATAAAAGAAATAATGGAAGGTACAAAGGTCACATGGACTACCATGTAAGTAAGAGAACATTTGTTGAAAGTAGAGATGTGTACTTAGTGGAAAAGAGTAAATATTTATAGGGAGTGATTGAGATCACCAATCACAAAAAAGTGAATTATAAATAGAAAGTTTATGGACTCAAATTAATAAATATTTGATAATTTAGAAGACCATCAACTCAACATAAATTTAGGTATTAGGACAACATTTTATTTTTAAGTTATTTTCCTAATGTTGGATAATTATATTACTGCCTAAGAATATAAGGAAATATTATTAATTGATAGGTTTTAATTTCATATGAAAAATCCTAACTTTTTTGTGCTTCTATAAAATTATAATTCATTCCTTTACTACCATAAATTAATTACCAATAATGATTTTTTTTGTCAGAAGCACTAAAAGAATATTTTAAAGGCTCGTAAGGACTATAAAATACTGAAAAGTCTAACTATTTGTCTCTAAATATTTTATTAAAATAATATGTTTAATAGATTAATATACAAACCTAAAAAAAATAATATTAGTTCATCATTAATATTTATTTTTCAAAATTTTGTACTAAAAACAATGTCAAATTAACCAGGACAATGGGTAGGTCGGTGGTATGCGTGAAACCATTATCGTCATTCATTCAAGGGTTCAAGATGCTCGGCTTTGTTAGATATGATTGGTTATCACCTGGCTTATAGTTCTTCCTTTTCTAAAACAAATTTAATATAATATCCAAAATAAATATCATGAAAATCCTCGAAATAAGTTTAATCACTAAATATCCTTTTAACTAAGGTTTTCAATACAACCCCAGTACATAAATACTTCATCCATTTATTTCCACATAGGTCCTTCCTTGGTCAAGGGTTTATCCATAATATCATTTCTCCGATTTTTAAACCATGACACCTTATCTTCAATCTAAGACACCTTAGGTTTAACCTAGGTTATTTGTTGTCAAAATCCTTCATAGTTTTTTGTAAAGAAAATGTTGATTTTATTATGTGTATCCCTGAAGAGCGTCAAATCATATGCATATTAAGGCCCTTTTTCATGTACCAAGTTACCCAGAATTAGGATTGGAACACATTTTTAGATTTATTACACCTAGTTATATATATTCCATAACCACATCCAATTCTAGTATCTAGACAAGGATGTATTGCAAGAAATACCCACATAATCTCTATTTTCCCATAATTCTAGTGTGTTATTCTACACTTATCCTTAAATTATACCTTAGGTTTATGTTTTCTAACTTATTTTTTCCTAAATATAGTTCCCTTGGTTGCTAATAGACTTCCTCTGATACCAAATGTATCACCCCGACCCTAGATAGTTTAGAGCGAATGTCTACTACTAATTACATTAGCATGATTACAACAAACCATTCCCTAAATGACTGAAGAGTTTAGTAGTCTTGGTAAACTGAATACATACATGAGTCTTGTATTACAAATGAATACACTAATTACAACATAATTTTTTTCTTCTTTCTAAATATATAACTTCGAGGATAACTCTAATCCATTGAATAAATCCCCGCATACCTTTAATAGTATACTTCTTGTATTCTTGGGGAATGAAATATAATAAGGATGAGGTCAAATGCTCAATAAGGGAAAAATATAGTAGAACAAGAAATTAATCAATAATTTTAGTAAATATGGAAAGTTAAATAACTGAACACACATTCTATGTAATCAATAAAATGAATGGAAGTGCATAAACAATATAGAAAGGTAATAACTGGAAAAACATTCCATTAATATAACTAGATAATGAAAAGTACATATAGAAAGGTAATAAAATGAAACAAATTCCTTCTATACAACTAAAAATTAAATGTATCCATATATATGTCGACACAAAATGTCATGGATGAATAATAACTGAAACTAAATGAGGGAAATACTTAATTATTGGATGTCATGTTTCTCAGCCGCATGATACCTTTACCATCAAGATATAGTTTAACAATTTCCAATTATCACAACTAATTCATCCCATGAGACTACTTATGAATCAAGGGGCTTTCATTAATTGATCCCCAACCCATAGGGCTTTCCATAAATGGTCCCCAACCCATTTATTACATGTCCAAAACATTCCTCATATCGAATAAACAATATGCCATATCAAATATTATTATTAAATAAAGCATACGGATTTATCAATATTTACCCAAATAATAAAATAACATTAAAAATAAACACCACATGAAAAATGGTATATGATTTAGGTAATAATCATATACATGAAAAATGATATGGATATTTAGGGTAAATTTAATTTCAAATGATTATTTGAAAGTGAATATTTCAAGGGGACCAAAAGGAATCAAGGAAGTGAATGTGAGTACTATCCTTGAGAAACTAAATCATAATCCATCCATATGAAGATTAGGTATGGTATAAAAACAACATAACCCAAGTGGAGTAACATAACGGATTATTGTTAGTGATGAATGGAAACAATACAAAAATATCTTTTAAAACATTTTTGAGGAAAATATACTTTTGTTTTGAAAAACCTTTTGAAAAAAAATCTTTGAAAATAACTTTTGAAAATATTTTATTTAAAAAGTAACCTTTTAAAAAATAAAAGAAATATTCAAATAAATTATGGCATATAAATTCGTACAATTCGTACGAGGTAAAAAATAACATTCCTTTTGCACAGTTAAATGTTTGAAAAATTCCTTATTTGGAAAGTGGCAAGAATATTCCTTTGAAAAAAATTGGTAAAATAAAAAAAGGGTAAAGATTTATTTACCAAACCGTTTTAAAAAACTTTTTGAATTTTTTTTAACAAAACTTGGTTTTATAAGAAAAGAGGTTCTCCGACTAAAGAGAGATACAAATTTGTGTTTTCTGAAAAATATTTTCTAAAATATTTTGAGTACCAAAGAGTGTAAAATGGCACTAATAATTGAAAATGGTTATGAATAAACGAAGGAGATAAAATTAAAGGTTTTATTGAACAAAGGTTATATAATTTCTTCTAATGTAAATACCATTGAAATATCATTAATGTTATTGTTTAGTAAAATAATCTTTAAACATTTCAAAGTGTCCCATACCACTTCGAAACATTTTTAAGCATAATCCTCATAAAGTAATAAAATTAAATTAAAGTTATAATGTCATGAGAGTAATGAGATTCATGATATATCATGTAGAAAGGAAATATATACACTGTATAAAATAAACTAGGCACATAATAATAAATAAGTCTCAATGGAATGTAAATCCAAATGAAATTCTTTGCCTTGATATTACTTTCATGTGAACATCCTTTAACTTAGTGTATAATAAACTTATGTTAATTTTATACTTATTTGATGAAATTTTTCATGTTTACCATTAATTTTATGTCACTTTTTACTATGTTGTATACAAATACTTAAACAATTAAGTTTACATCGGGTGTTTTGACCAAACTCGGTTTTTTATGTGCCAAAATGAACTTTGATAGGTAAAATATGGTTGAAGGGGCCATTATATAAAATCTCAATAAAAATAATCATGAAATAATTATAATTTTTATACATAAATTATACTTTTAAAACCAATCATTAAATATGATTATGAAAAATGAATCAGTGTTGCGATCATGGAGATGGTAGGTTGTACGTATGCATGAGTAACGTTCTCATTTTTCAATAAACATTATAGAAAGAAGATAAGTATTATTATATATTTACATAATGATAATTATATCATAAATAACATGTTATTTAATCATATATACTTATATATATAATTATTTTTATGTAAAATGAATCACAGCGCGTTGAGGAGGCGGTTGTTCACACGTCCACGAACGACTTTATCACTTTTCAAGTGTGTAAAAAGGTAATAAAGAAAATGATATGTATATATATTATATTTAAAAAAGGTTAATTTTGTCATCAATATCATATATATGTTTTTTATGTCTCATATGTTTAATTATAATCATCCTTTATACATTTTATAGATCGTGTGAACGAATCACATCGCTTTGAGGGAGTGGTAGTCCACACTTCCTCAAACAATGATATCGTATTAATGAACAATGGAAAGTATTAAATGTATATTATTTAAAAGTACCAAAGAAGTATAAATAAATAATAAATATCATATATATAATATATAAATATATTTTCCATTATAATGGCCACCATGATAGGTGGTGATGGAAAAATGAGCAATCATCATTTCGTGAGGCAGTAGTTCACCATACACAGAAACAGTATGTTCGTTACCCATTAGATGTAAGTGTGGGTAAGTGCTGGTAAAATAATTAGAATAAAAACATAATAATATATTCATGATATTTATTTTGTTATAAAATAATGATAGAGCACTGTCGTGGGTGCCCTCAAATGATTAGTGTGATTTTGGGGTACTTAGGTGCAGCAGAGTGGCTGACCAAGGTTGTCTCTCAAAGGAGGAAGTGAATTAAAACAACTTCTTAGAGGTATTATAAAAATAAAATAAAAGAGAATAAAAACACTAATTGAATGGATGGGGGTTTTTTATAGTTTATATATCTATAAGAAGTTTGATGGAAGAAGATTGCATTTTTTTTGTTTTTAATTTTGAAATGATGTTTGATTAAAAAGACACAACAAGAAGATTTTTTTTTAGAAAATATTTTAAAAGGCATAATCGATCTAACTATACCCCTTCACTCTATTATTAATCATTATCATTTAAACTAACATTCACTTAATTATGATCCCTTAATTTGTTAAATCCCGAACCCTACGAGAATTAACTTTACCACGAAGATGAAATGAATTTAACCCTAGGCTAACTTCGGAACATGCAATCGCAACACCCTGCTTTGATTGATGTTCTAAGATTATCGTATGGTTAGTGATAAATTAAGGCACATATCCACTCTTTAAATGAGGATTAATTGAGTTTAGGGATTTTATTTTAACTCTACAAATTGATCCCGTGTGGTCTTGTATTGTAGATTAAGATTACGCTCTCACAATTCACACAAATCCCGACCTCGCACGTTTTGTGTTTATTGTTCAATTGCTTGCTTAGTTTCATTTAAATTGAAAACTCAATTAATAGATCATATTTAGTGAATTATAGTATATCATTGATTCAAAATAAATTAATGAATAAGGTGAGAGGTAGATCGATTACTAAAAGACTACTCTTCCATGGGTGGCGTAATCATCGTAGAAGCATTTTGCATGTGCAAAGGTTTATAATGGGAATAACCCAATAATGCTTCTACTAAAGAATTAAAAAACAATTAGGAATATTAATAGAAGAATAAAGTTAAACAAAACAGAAGAAAAGATAAGAAATAAAAGAAGAACAAAGAAGTTTATTACACAAATGAAAACATTACAAAATGAAGAAGATAAGGAGGCTTCGATGAGAGGATCCTTGCTTCAAGAGATTCCCCTCTTAAAATGGGTGGAGAATTTGGGTAAAACAAATTCTCCTCTGCCTCCAATCTCCTAATTCACATCCCAAACCCTCCAAATGATAAAAACTCCAATTTATAGAGTGGAGGGGAGGCTAGGTTTAAAGAGGTTTCAAGTGTGAATGGGAAATCTCGGCCAAATATTTAAATACAACTTGCACCGCCCATTTTACCTCGAAAACGAGTGAACCTGCTCTCCTTCCAGAAGGAGGATTTGTGGGAAAATGAATCCTCGAGCTCCTCTAAAAATATGGGCTTAATCAAAGAACGGATGAAGAATATATGGCCCAAATACAAAACCCATGTCCATTCTGCTGAGTCCAGCCCACCACTGGATTAATGTCCCATTTACTCCATCCAAATGCTCTTTTTAGCTCTACTGTCCTGAATGAAAGTTGTAGAAATTTAAGTTAGGAACACTGTTACAAAATTTCAAATTACAATAATAAATATAAAAATATTTATCTTCGAAATACTACAGTGCACTATAAAGGGAAAAACTGGAATATTTACCAAATTTTCAAATGAATGATCAAATCCCAAATATTTTATAAATAAAGATATTTAGAACAATTTGGGGAATTTATATCATTTATTATCAATAAAATATTCAAAAAATAGTGTTTTATCAACTCCCTCAAACTTACCCTTTTTCACTCCTGAGCAAAATCTCATATTAAGTAAACATCAATTTCAAATCAAAACCAATTTTAAAACACATATCCTTGAGATCAATAAATTTCCCACCAAGAATCAAAAGATATCATGCCTCATAAAAAACCTTATTTCAATTTCTCCATTTATATCATTCAATATATTTCCACTTCATTTATTCTCCCATGCACAAAACACTTACCTCACTTGAATTTTCTCTCATCACTCAAATATCAATTTTTTTGCAATATCTTTCTCATCCAAACTCATACAAGGGTCACCATAGGCTTGATAGATTCCTACATCGCTACCCGATGTGATTCAAGGACATATGTTTATCATGAGGACTTTTCAGGGTTGTTCTGTGGCTTTCGGTTGGTTGGATTAAGATGTGAAAAACTCTGAGGCTGAATGAGGAGGGCTTGACTCTTTTGAAGCAAAATTGCATTAATCTAATTTTCAATTAAATATGGTCTTCTCCTCAATCACCATAGTATCAATTCAGATCCATCATCATGAAAATTCATGAAAATTTTACACCATTCATTATTTCAGCATCAAAAATGTCAATCTTCTCAAACATGATATTCTTGAAAGCTCCAGATGGGCACAGCTTTCCACCTCAATTAGGAGCTCTAGAAAAGGTACAGCATCACTTGTCATGAAATCTCCAGAAAAGGCACAGCTTTCAATATAATGGCTTTCTTCAGTAGAAAACACATCTCTTCAGAATTTAATTTTCCACCCAAAGTATCACAGAATGTGGTGGAACAACACAAGATAGCTTCCCCCACACTTAAGCTCTACTAGATTATCCAATTTCACTTCAAGAGTTGGTTGGATAGGGAAAATTGGCTTGTAATGTGGCTAACCTAACAGGCTGTGCATGGATTCTAAGGGCTACAAGGATTAAATATTCAAGGTAGGCCATTATAAAGAAGGATTCTTTGAAATAGGGGATTTAATACCAAACAAATGCCTCAATCATTTAAACATATGTACCTCAAACCCTCAAGTTTTGACAGGAATAGATCCAATTATGGTTAAATCAAGCAGGGTTTGGTTCTATCAAGAAGTGAGGTGAAGGTAAAGAATATGAAAATAATGGTTCAGAAGCCTCACAGGAAAGTGATTTCAAATATAAAGACAGTGAGATGTGGCATGGGATTCAAAATTCAGTGTACTTTTCATGAAATTACTATATATTTGAACTTGAAACAAAGTTATTTCAGCATTCATTTAAGCTTAGTTTCAAGGGATAAATTGTTTCACTCATTGATATGCATTTCAAAATTGTGATGAGAATCATTTCAGCTCAAAAATTTCAAAAACACAAAGAAAATTGAAAAATAAACACACAACATTTGAAAAACATACAAAAAATTTTTTTTGGTTTTTTTAAATAGGAAAACAATTTAAATTACTAAACTAAAAGGTTCCCTCCCCCACACTTAAAATATTGCATTGTCCTCAATTTGAACCCATGAGATGATATGTGCACATGAAATGCATAATTTTTAAATTGGACAAATAATATAAAAGTGAAAGGGTTAGGAACATCCTGATGTGATCAAGTGATGATGGGGTCATGCAGTGTGATAAAATCCACTGCATCAGTAGGAAGTCCCTCAATGTATCTCTTCAATCGTTTCCCATTGACTGTAAAGCTCCTTCTAGTGTCCTCTTGTGTGATCTCCACTACACCATAAGGAAAAACATTAGATACAATATAAGGACCTAACCATCTGGAACGCAACTTACTAGGCATCAGCTTCAGTCGTGAACTGTAGAGAAGGACTTTCTCTCCAACATGAAACTCCCTTTGTTGGATCATTTTGTCATGAGATGCTTTTGATCTTTCCTTGTAGAGCCTTGAGTTCTCATATGATGATAGTCGAATCTCCTCAAGCTCTTGAATTTTCAACTTTCTTTGAATTCCATCTTGGGCCAAATCCATGTTGCATTTCTTTATAGCCCAATATGCCTGATGCTCGACTTCCACTGGGAGATGACATGCTTTCCCAAAAACAATCCTAAATGGGGACATACCAATGGGTGTCTTGTATGCTGTCCTATAAGCCCACAATGCATCATCCAAGCACTTGCTCCAATCCTTCCTATTTGGATGCACTGTTTTCTCCAATATTTGTTTCAACTCACGATTTGAAACCTCAGCCTGGACATTTGTTTGGGGGTGTTATGGTGTTGATGTTTTGTGTGTCACCCCATACTTTCGAAGTAGGGAATCAAAATTCCTATTGAAAAAGTGTGTCCCTTGGTCACAGATGATGGCGTTTGGTACTCCAAACGTGGAAAAAATATGTGCTTTGACAAAGTCCGCAACAACATGAGAATCTTCAGTCCTGGTGGCCTTGGCATCCACCCATTTACTCACATAATCAACAGCAACCAAAATATAAAAAAATCCAAATGAACTAGGAAAAGTACCCATAAAATCAATTCCCCATACATCAAAAATATCACAGAATAGTATGGGTTGTTGGGGTATCTCATGTCTCCTAAAATATTCCCAGTGTGTTGGCAACGAGATCATGACTTACAAAACACATGGGCATCATGGAACAATCTAGGCCAATATAATCCAGAGTCCAAAACCTTCCTAGTTGTCCTTTGGGGTCTAAAGTGTCCACCACAACCAAGTGTATGATAGAAATGCAAAACAGACTCAAACTCATGATTGGGAACACACCTCCTAATGAATTGGTCACTACACATGCACCAGAGGTAAGGATCATCCCACACATAATACCTAGACTCACTTTTTAATTTTTGGACTTGATATTTCTTTAAATTTACAGGGATTTCAAAGTAAATAATGTAGTTCAGTAAATCAGCATACCAAGGATGCGTACCTGAGATGGAATAAAGATTCTCATCAGGAAAAGTGTCCTGAAGTGGTACCTGGTCCAAGGTGTCGTCCTCTAGTGTGTGAGTAAGCCTACTCATGTGGTCCGCCACCAAATTCTCTAACCCCTTCTTGTCCTTTATCTCAAGGTCAAACTCTTGAAGAAGGAGAATCCAATGGATAAGTCGTGGCTTTGCATCTGGCTTCTTCAGGAGGTACCTCAAAGCTGCATGGTCAGAAAAAACAACTACTTTAGAGCCCAATAAATATGAACGGAATTTATCTAAAGAAAATATGACAGCAAGAAACTCCTTTTCTGTGGTTGTGTAGTTTGATTGGGCTGAATCCAATGTCCTTGATGCATAATCAATCACATGTGAACGTCCTTCCACCATCTGAGATAAGACTGCTCCAACCGTGAAGTTGGAGGCGTCACACATAAGCTCAAATGGAAGGTCCCACCGTGGGGGGCTGTATGATCGGTGGAGTGGTCAGACACTTCTTTAGCTCATCAAATGATACCCTTCATGAATCATCAAAATTGAAGTCAATATCTTTTTGAATCAATCGAGATAAGGGTAGAGCGATCTTACTAAAATCTATGATGAAGCGTCGATAAAATCCAGCATGTCCAAGGAATGATCGAACATCACGCACACATGTAGGATATGGAAGGGATGAAATAATTTCTACCTTAGATTTATCAAATTCAATGCCATGTTGTGAGACTATATGACCTAATACAATTCCCTTTTCGACCATGAAATGACATTTTTCAAAATTTAAGACCAGATTCTTCTCAATACAACGATGCAACACATCACTCAAACTAGAGAGACAATCATCAAATGAGGATCCATAAACTGTAAAATCATCCATAAATACCACAATGCAAGTCTCAATGAAATCTGAGAAAATACTCACCATGAATCTCTGGAAGGTACTTGGGGCATTGCAAAGTCCAAATGGCATCCTTCTGTAAGCAAAGGTACCGAATGGGCAGGTGAATGTCGTCTTCTCCTGGTCCTCTACTGTAATGGGAACCTGAAAATAGCCAGAGAAACCATACAAGAAGCAATAATGCATCCTACCTGCAAGTCTCTCAAGCATCTGGTCAATTAATGGAAGTGGGAAATGGTCCTTACGAGTGTATTGATTCAGTTTCCTATAATCAATACACACTCGCCAACTATTTTGAACTCTCACAGGAACTAACTCATCATTTTCATTTTTTTAAATAGTGAAACCAGTTTTCTTAGGCACAACATGAATTAGACTTACCCACTGAGAATCTGAAATAGGATAGATTATACCTACCTCGAGCAATTTTGCAACTTCTTTTTTAACAACCTCCAAAAGTGTTTGATTGAGTCTCCCTTGTGGTTGCCTCACCGGTTTAGCCCCATCCTCCAAGAGAATCCTATGCATGAAAATGGAGGGGCTAATACCTGATATGTCTACCAATGTCCAACCAATTTCCCTAATGTTATCTCTCAATAGATTCAAAAGTTTTTCTTCATGTTCAAAAGAGAGATTGTTAGAAATGATAACAGGTAATCTGTCACCACTCATCAAGTATGCATATTTAAGATTTGGGGGAAATGGATTGATTTCCAATGTAGGGGTGATGTATGGATGGATAAATTGATGCAACAGACATATCTGCACAATGAACATCAGTATCAGAATAAAAATCATCACAATCAGAGAATAAAGCATCAAATCCATCAGTATACTCAACATCCATGTCATAATCAGAGTGAACATGATCAAAATCATAATATGAATCCACATCAAAATAAAATACAAGAAAGTATTGTGTATCAGCAACATGTCTGGAAGTTCTCTTAGACATCAAACTCGAAGCAATACTCATAATCTCCCTAAGCATAGGACAATCAAATTCTATGGAGTGTTTATTTGGTGGTTCAAAATGGGAGATAACAAAAGCAGAATGGTCCTCTGAGGGGTACTTCATGGAATACATAACATTAAATATCACAACTTCATCTCCAAATTCCATGGAAAGTGTACCCTGATTGACATTTATGATAGTTTTTGAAGTTTTGAGGAAGTACCTACCTAAGATAATGGGGGCATGAGAACTTACCTGATCATCCTCTATGTTAAGAACATAGAAGTCTGCTGGAAGGATCACATCTCTTACCCAGACAAGTATATCCTCAAGGACTCCTGCTGGATATTATGTAGCTCTATTCTCCAATTGCACCACTAATCTTGTTGGCTTCAACTCACCAACCTGCAAGGAAGAGAATACAAAGTGATTCATCACATTTATTGAAGCTCCTAAATCACAAAGAGCCTCAGAGAAGTGCAACTCCCCTATGGTACATGGGATGGTGAATGTCCCAGGATCCTTTCACTTTGTTGGCATTACTAGAGTTGGTGTAATGAGTGATGATACATCCCTTAAAAGTTTGGTCCTCTCATTTCCCTTGAGCCCTCTTCGATTGGTGCAGAGTTCTTTTAAGAATTTGGCATACCTTGGAAATTTCTTAATGGCTTCAAGTAGAGGAATGTTGATCTCCACACGCTTGAATGTGTCCAAAACCTCCTTTTGCATTTCTTATTCAGCCATCTTCTTGGTTTGAACAACCCTATTTGGAAAAGGAAGGGTTTTAGGAGGAACATCATCAATCTTTTTCTTACCTTTATCTTTCTCCTTGGATTTCTCATCAGTTGGTATGGAATGCGGCTTCTCTGGAGTTGAGGTGAATCCCGGTGGAATGGTAGGTACAAATGTATCATTCATTTGCTTCCCACTTCTCAATGTGATGGAACTAACATTCCCCTTTGGATTTAGAGTGGGTTACGAAGGTAGATTTCTGGAATTCTTACTTACAAGTTCATGGAGGGCGGTGGCAATCTGGCTCATTTGAGTCTTCAACTCCCTCAGCTCTGAACCTTGACTCTTTAGCTCATTCTGTTGATTAAGAACAATTTGCTTCAAAAGGTCATCAGTGTTAGAATCTACCTTGGGTGGGGGATTCCCTTGTTGTTGTCTTGTTGATGTTTGAGCTTCAAATCTCCTTTGGGGTTGTTGGAAACCCTGTTGGTAAGGCGGAGGTTGCTGGAAGTTTGGTTGAAAAGGGGGCCTTTTTTGTTGTCCAGAGCCATACCTCATGTCCGACTGATCTTTCCACCCTTGGTTGTATGCTGAATCAAACTTCTTTTGGGGATATGGTTGTTGTTGTTGCTGCTGATATGGTCTCCCAGGGAACACTGCTGCACAATCTTCTGTTTCTTGGAGTTGTGGTCAACAGTAAGTTGGGTGGCTTGTCTCAGTGCAAATACCACAAGGCCTTGAAAGAGGGGGTAGAGATGTATTTTGTGCCAAAGCAATTTGCCTCACCATAGTGGTCAATTCTTAAAACCTGGTATCAATCAAATGACTTTGAAGAGGGGAAGGACTTACCTGATGTACTCCCCTGACATGTGGTGTACCTCTATCACCAAATTGTTGGGAGTTTTGGTCCATCTTGTCGATCAACGCACGTGCAGCTACTGGTGTCTTGTCCACCAATTATCCTCTAGCCGCAGCATCCACCATGCTCCTCTCCATGGGTGTGATTCCTTCATAGAAGTACTGAATGATTAGTTTCTCACTGATTTGGTGATGCGGAAAGCTTGCACACAACTTCTTGAATCACTCCCAGTACTCATACATTGACTCCCCTTGTGCTTGCTTGATCCTCGATATCTCCTTTTGAATGGAAGTGTTCCTTGATGTTGGAAAAAATCTCTGCAAGAAAAGACGTTTCAAATCGTTCCAACAAGTTACATCTTCAGGTTGTAAATAATACATCCAGTCTTTTGTAGCTCTATCAAGTGAGAATGGGAATGCTATTAATTTGATTTGATCTTCAGAAACATTTCTTGGTTTAAGGGTTGATAAAACCACATTAAATTCTTTCAAATGTTTATTGGGATCCTCACTAGATAGGCCATGAAACTTTGGAAGTAAGTGAATTAACCCAGATTTTAGTTCAAAGTACTATTTGAGATTTGGGTATGCAATACAATTTGGTTGATAGTTAATATCAGGTGCAGCAAATTCTCGAATGGTTCTATTAAGTTCATTTCCATTGTTTTCAGCCATTGGTTCTTCTTTTATGTTTGAATTTGAATTTCTTCCAATTTCAATGTTTCCAGAAGAGAGGAATTCACCAACTGGTTGAATATTGAAACTTCCCGTGGATTGAGAATGTCTGATTCGTGCCCTAAGGCTACGTTCAATCTCAGGGTCAAGATCTAAGAGATCTTTGGGATTAGTTCGTGTCATAGATCAAATAAAAATGAAAAAAAAGAAAGTGGACCATAGTAAAATAAAAATTAGAAGTTTGAGTTGATGGTCCAAAAAAAGTAGAAGAAAATAAAAGAAGAAGAAGAAAAATCAGATTGGGTAAAGAAGGAAGAAAGAAGAGAGGAAGAGAATAAAATGTAAAATAAAATAAATACCTCTAATTGGTTGAAATAATTACTTGCCTCCCCGGCAATGGCGCCAATTTTATAGAGCACTATCGTGGGTGCCCTCAAATGATTAGTGTGATTTTGGGGTACTTAGGTGCAGCAGAGTGGCTGACCAAGGTCGTCTCTCAAAGGAGGAAGTGAATTAAAACAACTTCTTAGAGGTATTATAAAAATAAAATAAAAGAGAATAAAAACACTAATTGAATGGATGGGGGTTTTTTATAGTCTATAGATCTAGAATAAGTTTGATGGAAGAAGATTTCATTTTTTTTTTGTTGTTAATTTTGAAATGATGTTTGATTAAAAATACACAACAAGAAGATGTTTTTTTAGAAAATATTTTAAAAGGCGTAATCGATCTAACTATACATATTCACTATATTATTAATCATTATCATTTAAACTAACATTCACTTAATTATGATCCCTTAATTTGTTAAATCCCGAACCCTATGAGAATTAACTTTACCACGAAGATGAAGTGAATTTAACCCTAGGCTAACTTCGGAACATGCAATCGCAACACCCTGCTTTGATTGATGTTCTAAGATTAGCGTATGGTCAGTGATAAATTAAGGCACATAACCACTCTGGAAATGAGGATTAATTGAGATTAGGGATTGTATTTTAACTCTACAAATTGATCCTGTGTGGTCTTGTATTACGGATTAAGATTACGCTCTCACAATTCACACAAATCCCGACCTCGCGCGTTTTGTGTTTATTGTTAAATTGCTTGCTTAGTTTCATTTAAATTGAAAAATCAATTAATAGATCATATTTAGTGAATTACAGTATATCATTGATTCAAAATAAAATAATGAATAAGGTGAGAGGTAGATCGATTACTAAAATACTACTCTTCCATGGGTGGCGTAATCATCGTAGAAGCGTTTTGCATGTGCAATGGTTTATAATGGGCATAACCCAATAACGCTTCTACTCAAGAATTCCAAACCAATTAGGAAGATTAATAGAAGAAGAAATTTAAAAAAAAATAGAAGAAAAGAGAATAAAATAAGAACAAAGAAGTTTATTACACAAATGAAAACATTACAAAATGAAGAAGAGAAGGAGGCTTCAATGAGGGGATCCTTGCTTCAAGAGCTACCCCTCTTAAAATGGTTGGATAATTTGGGTGAAATAAATTATCCTATGCATCCAATATCCTAATGCACGTCCCAACCCCTATAAATGATAAAAACTCCAATTTATAGAGTGGAGGGGAGGCTAGGTTTAAAGATGTTTCAAGTGTGAATGGGAAATCTCGTCCAAATATTTTAACACAAATTGCACCACCCATTTGACCTCGAAAACGCATGAACCAGCTCTCCTTCCAGAAGGATGATATGTGGAAAATGAATCCCCGAGATCCTCTCAAAATATAGGCTTAATCCAAGATTGGATGAAGAAGATATGGCCCAAATACAGAACCCATGTCCATTCTGCCGAGTCCAGCCCACCATTGGATTAATGTCCCATTTACTCCATCCAAATGCCCTTTTTAGATCTAGTGTCCTGAATTAAAGTTGTAGAAACTTAAGTTAGGAACACTGTTACAAAATTTCAAATTACCATAATAAATATAAAAATATTCATCTTCGAAATACTACAGTGCACTATAAAGTGTAAAAGTGGAATTTTTACCAAATTTTCAAATGAATGATCAAATCCCAAATATTTTATAAATAAACATATTTAGCATAATGTGAGGGAAATTATATCATTTATTATCAATAAAATATTCAACAAAATAGTGTTTTATCAAATAATATAATAATAATATATGATAGGTTGTATAATATAAATAAAATTAAAAATCGTGAGAGAAGACATTACATCTTAATCGGGTAACTACTTTTGGTTTGTCCCAAAAGGATTCATTGGAAGGTTTTTCGCATAAATGGAGTATTTAAGGTATATTGTAGGGATTTGGGAATATATATGGGTATATATTGGGCATTTATATCTGTTTTGAGAGGTGTGAGGAATGGGGAGAGTTGGTGGCCTTTTATAGGGAAGGAAAAATATTCACTGGTAATATTTGGAAACAAGTTAGGTGTACACATGTTCTTACCTAAAAAAATCATAAAAACAAAAAAAACTCAATAATTTAAGGTTAATTTAATAATTATATCTATCGAATGGGTTTTGTAGAATTTTCTAGGTCATTTGGGCCCTTAAATTAAAGGTTTAGTCCTTTATTAATCTTAATTTTACCGTAATAAATATAATTAATTTTAATTATTTTCACAAATATTTTTAGTCAGAAACAAAGTTGGTATTATTACAAATTATAAATTATTATTCTTAAGAATATGGAATATATTTTCCCAAATTCTAATCACATATGTGTCAATAATTAATTTAAATTTAATCCCACAGACCGGATGACAATGTTGGTTTTTAAAGTAAAAATGTCTGAAAAATTACTATGTTTTTACAATAAATTTCAAAGCGAAATTAATTTCAATGAAATAAATTGTATTAAATGATAAAATTTTTATCTAATTTAGATTTAAACCCAATTAAAAGTATAATTTAACATTATAAATAAATTAGATGAGAACGTAGTTTTGAACTAAAATTCATATTTTTAACTATTAATTAAAAAAAATATAATGTTTCATAAAAATATAAACAAAATCCACCCTAACCTAATTATTATGTTTTTATTTCAAATATGAATTTTATTTTGACATATTAAATCAATTAAAGTTTCAAAATTCATATTTAAAATGGGTTCTCCATTAAAAGTCGGTAAAATTTCCTTTATAAAAATATAAGTTTTTATGTGTAAAATAGAGTTTATTCTTATCTTATGAATATAAAACATAATAGATGAATATAAAAAATATTTTATTGAATATATAACATATATATTTCATTAAAATCATTAAATAATTGTAATTAATTATTTTTATTAAGATAAAACTCATTTGGAAGCATAAAAATAATAATATTTCTTTTTACATCTAATTGCTTCTTATTTTTTTCTCATTAATTCGTAACTAATGAATTAATTTTATATTTATATAAACCAAAAATATTAATAAGTTAGTTAATATTATTCATAATCACTAACACAAAATCTAAGTTATATCATATTATATTAAATAATAATATTTTAATAATACATTGTTATCTCATGAAACTCGATCTTGCGTGTAACACAAGATATTGAGGAAGGTCACGCTTGCGTGTAACTCAAGCTATCAAGGAAGGTCACTATTGTGATAAACATAAGATAACTCGTTGTTTTATTCATTAAAAGTTATATCATGTGTTAAATATATTTAAAATAGTAAATATATAGTAGAGTCTCAGGATATTATATTCCCTTACGTGCTTGGTGTCACGTTTCATACATGATATCGAATACAAGGTTATTACTTTTGAATTTCAGGGTGTTACAAAATTATTAATGGTGAACTAGAGACTTAGGATGCTGCAGTTGAAACTAAATATGACCTAAAATCAAAATTAAAGAATGATATAATTATTGGATTAATTCCAAGTGAGTTTAATTATATTTCATAGTGTGGAACATCCCATAAAATGTGATCTTTTATTATAGTTGTGTATAAGAGAACTAAAAATGTTAGACAAATAAGGTACAACACTGTCAAGATTAATTTCAAAACGTTTATAATGACATATGGTGAGGGAATAACTCAAATGAATGGTATACTCTCTGAAATTTTCAATGATGTTTCTACTTTAGGAACTATATTTCCTAGACTAGATCAATCATTGAAATTACTTAGAGTTTTACCTTCAAATTATAGTGGATTTTTCTTTTGATCATACAATATACACCTATAAATGATTTTAAATTAAAGGACCTAATTGTCACTCTTATGATATATAAAAATAGATATGAAATCAGAGTATGATGATCATAAGATAATCAAAATGGAGAATAATATATTAAAATTTGATGCTTCTAAGGATGAAAAAAATACAATGAGAATTTATATTTAGACTCATCCGATAAAGAAAAATAAAGAAGATTGAACTTTAATGGATAACTTTCTCAGTGTGTAAGGAAATTAAATTTTTTTACAATAATATAATAGGATTAAATAAATAATATGAAAAGTATAAATTTTTTTATGGAAACTCAAAGGAAGTAATATCTTTTGAATGTAAGAATTTGGGACACATTAAACCCAAGTTTCGTTGTCTTAAAGGGATGAACAAATAAGAAAATAAGTTTCATGAGAAATATGATTAAAAGAAAAGTGATAATAAATTAATAAAGGCCACATAGAGTTCTTTGGAAGACTCTAGTTGTGACTTTTACTCTAACTCATATTCTAGGTAAACAAATTAGAAAGAAAACATGTGTTTTATGGCTCATATAAAAGAGGTACATATTGTTTATTATTATACTTATGAATTTTAATCTAAAACTAAAAACTACAATTATAAACAATTAAGTGATTATTTTTTGATGTTGTAAGATCATTATGAGTCATTGAAGAAAAATATAAATGCTATTAATAAATAATATGATATTTTAACTAGTGAAAATAAATTTTTAACTAAATAGATTTCTAAACGAAAATCTAAACTAGATGAATTTACTTCTATATGGGTTTCATATGACAACAAGATAAAGGAATTAATAGTTAAATTCTAATATGTAAAATATATTTCTAGTTTCTTTACTAAGGGGGGGAATTATATAAATCAAATCCTTATGAATAATAAAGTAAATAAAGATAAGTAATTCATAGTCAGTAATTGAGAAAAAATTAAAGCGTTTATAAGGATTATTCTATGCCTTTTACCAAAAATAAAAACATGCCTCATATTGTTTATTCCACTATGGAATAAATTTTCATTATACTAATGATTATCATTTAATAAATGATTATATTTTTGGTTGTAACATCCCATTACCTCGAACCATTAATCGGTGCCCAGACTAAAAGTTGTCACTATACCTCTAGTATGCCTCTCTATAAGTCAGAGGTTGCTGACTACCAGTTCAAGTATAAGGTGGTCTGGTGGGGTGACTATACCCACATATTAAAGTAAACAAATTGTGTAAATAAAGGTAATCATATACACCATCTAAAAAAATAATCAGTAAATGAAATACATAGGCAAGTGATGAAAAATAATAAAAATAAATCATGATATAACAAATGAACTGTATACTATATTTCGGCCAAGGAATAAATCAGTAGCAATTTATATGCTTCTAAACCTAAAATATTAAAAGAAAAAAATATGAAAAATATAAAACAATTATTGATCCATGGACCACTCCCAAACTACCATGCTTTATCTGTAACATCCCAAGTAAGTAATTAGTAATATATATTTTTATCTATGTCTATTAATGAATTATATAGTGTTTTAGAGGCTTAAAATGAAAATAAATCCAATCTTAAGCATGGAATACACTAATATTTTAAAAGATTGTTTTACTACCTTTTGATGGAAAACCATTTTTAAATCTATCTTTTGAAAAATTGATAAGCTATGTTTGTCAAAATAAACTTATTATTTATGATTGGGACATCAAAATTTACTTTGTGTGAATTTTTGGTATTTTTCAGACAATGTTCATTTTTTTAATGAATAGTTAAAAATACTGCATTTTACATCAAAACTTCTTTTTAATCTAATTTATTTATATGATTAGATTACCTTTTGAATTGGTTTTGAAGTGAAATTAGAATATATTTTTACCATTTAATCCAATGGTGGTCATTGGAATCAATTTCACTTTGAAATTGGACTTAAACTGGTGTCAATCTTTTGATACTTATTGTTTCATAAAAACATGCTATTTGTCATGACAGCGGGAATTAATTGTTAAATTAATTAATGTGACTTATATGTTTTGAATTTTGTAAAATAGACTTCATTTTTGAATTCGGAATATCAAATATATCTTAGGGTGAATTTTTGGTATTTTTCTGAAAAAACTTCAATTTTTGATGAATAGTGAAACCACTAAGTGGTACATATAAAAACTGATTTTGCGTTTAAATGAAATTTTACCACTTATGTGTTTTGAATTTCAAAAATCCGACATACATGGTTGTCATTAAGAATTAAAATGTGGTTCAATGAGATTAAAATAATTTTTTGGTGAATAGTAACTCTTAAGTTCTTAATCGCGATTAGAGGTAATTAGTGTAGTTTAAGGTAAAAATAATGCTTTAATAAAATGAGATGAGCTTGACACATGTCCTACCCTCATTGGATGTGTCATGGACGACCAATAAAATCCATGGGTCAACTTGGGGACCCCATGGAGCCACTTTGGTTGGGAAATGACATAAATAACTTTTTATTTAATGTAAAAGTAAAAATGACACAAACATGAGATATTTTACTAAAACAATTTTTACATGTGGTTATAAAGATAAGATTTTTTATTATAAATATTCATTGGAACGATAAAAATATTTCCTACATCATAGTATTTTTTTTATAATTTTTATACTTTAAATAAATTAAATTATTTATGGCATCATGATGATGCAGCGATGACCTCACTATTTAACGATTTAAATAAAATGGAATGATAATGTAAAATCTAAGACCTACACATGTCCAAAACATATTGTATGGGTGGATTTAGAACCCTTATCACCTTATCCTAGAAACACATCAATGTGAGACCTCTTAAATCCGAATACCATTTTAAAATAAAGTGACTTTTCTTTACCTTCCAAGAGTGCCCCTCCTCTCCTCTTATAAAAGGCCCCCACCTCTACCTCCTTACCCACACACCCAAAGCCTTTGGCTCGGCCAACCCCTGCCCATTTTGGCTCTCCACATCCCTCTATTACTCCTTGAAGCCTCACTTTGGGCATAATTCTTCCCAAGGAAGCCTTTGAGCTCAAATCTAAGAGAGTTACCCGATTTTAAGGTAATGTCTTCTTTTGAGTCCTTTTGTTTGATTTTGCTTCTCCAACCCCTTAAACTCTTTTTATTATTTTATTTTGTAACAAATACAATATCCTCAATATACTAGGATGTTGTTATAAGAAGTATTCGAGCTACACTCACACACACCTACATCTAATGGTTAAAGGACATACTGTTTCTGTGGATGGTGAATTTATGCCTCCCGAAACGATGATTGTTCAACATTCTTTTAACACCTTAAAAGGTGGCCGTTAAGATGTCACTATATTTATATATGATATATAATATGTTTTTGTTTTCCTTAAGCTTCTTTATTTTTCATTTTGGGCATACCTTTATGGTTTTCATTATGGGTAAACGCGATATCTTCATTTAAGGAAGTGCGGACTACCGCCCCCTCAAAGTGATTTATTCGTTAAATACCATATGTGGGATGTATAAAGGATGGAACTATGATATTATATATGATATTATACTGGAATTATAATATACCTTTATATCATTATGATTCCATTCTATAAAATACGAAATAGAAATGAAAGTAGCGTTCATGCGTACGTACGGCCTACCGTCTCTATGAACGGTGCATTTCATTTATTACCTCTAAATGATTATGTAATATTATAAATACATGTATATACTGTATATATATGATATATACATAATGATTATAATTCTGGATATAATGGATACATGAACAACTTGTAATTATAAAGGGTTTATTTTTTACTCAAGTACCAATGATCGTTAAAACGACTGTTATTAACTTAAATAATTACATAGTGTTCATGACATCGAAATAAGTGATATAAAAGGAATAATGAACTTGAAAAAGGTTCTTAAACAAGTAGAAATTAACTAAATTTTATTATTTAGGAGATTAAATAACGACCGAGTCAAGTCGGACCCGAGGTATGGGACTTCGTCTCAATCTCCTTTCATTGAGGCATATTTTGTTTTATACACAACCTTCTTTTATATGGTATATAAACCCCTTTGACTTTTACGTTTATCCAAAGTGAATCTTTTTTATACGAAGTGTTTTACTAAACAAAAAAAGGGAATGTTTTTATCATACGTATGCGGCGACAACGACTTCTCCGCCGCCATGAGCTTTATTTGAGTTTCGGCTTCCTCTACAAGCCATACTTTTTTTTAAAAGAAAAATAAATACCATGTTTTACTTTTCTATTATTTTGGTATTGAAAATTGTTTTCATAATGTTTTTATATCAATGTGTTGTATTAATATCTTGTGATTGAAAGGTGGAAATGTTATGTTTCCTTTATGCATGTTTTATGTGATACGATTATGTTGAGGTTATTGGGAATTATTATGAAGATGGGTGGTTCCATGATAAACTAAGGGCGGGTGAGCCCAATATAGCTCTCTAATTCATTGGGTAACGCGAAGCAGTGTAACGTTAAGGTTTCTCCGAAGAGATTTATGGAATATACTGTGATGGGTATTCCAAACATAACCAAGAGGGTTACTCCCTACGTAAGAATGTTATGAATGCCTCAAGTTACCTTTATGTCTTATGATTTCTATGATTTATTCATGATTTGATGAGGTATGTTAAAGTGCTTATGTTTTATGGGTAAAGTATGATTTCATTCTTATGTATATATTTACCCATGTTTCCTTTCCATATTTTTATATCCCTTACTGAGCTTTTTATGCTCATCCCAAGTTTTTTTGAAATGTTTTTCATAGGTCAAGGGAAAGGTACATGATATGATGATAGTGTCAAGTAAGTGTCAAGAAAGAATCCATGTTTTATTTGAAATATGTTTCCATTGATGGGAAAGAAGAATACTATCTTTATGTAACCACTTTCTTTATATGTGGAATATAATGCAAGTTTTATGATCTAATTCTATAAAACTCTAAACCTGAAAAGATCCTCAATGTGTAATCTTGTAATAACTCAAGATTAAGTAAGGTTTAAGGCGGGGGACTTATAGTTGGTATCAGAGGTCGGTTTAGATAACTTTAAGAGTTAGAATTATATTAAATGATTATCCAAAAATATTTTTTTATGGTCAAATTGAAGTGATATAGTATTTGAAGATTACCATGTTGCTTCATCTAAGACATGTTTGTTCAGAATGGTTTTCCGCAGAGGAAACAGGGAAGCAGTGCTATGAAGGCATGCAGAAGGAAATAACCTTCTGAATCAGCATCCTGAGATGGTCGGAATTGGAACTGAACAGTTTGTTGTAGTAATGGCGCAGTTGACTCAAGCGATAAATGGCGGTGGTATCCATACACGAGATCAGCCAGATCAACCGCAGAGGAACATGTCAGTGGTGGAACATTTCATGAGGCAACATCCCCCATCATTAAGAGGATCATCTGACCCTGTGCTAGCTTAAGGGTGGATTAAATCACTGGAGAATATTTTTGATGTAATGGGGTGTTCAGACAATCAAAAGTTTAGTCTTTCTATTTATCATTTGGAGGGTGAAGCAGATCAGTGGTGGTCGATGGTTAAAAATATCAGGGACGCTGATGAGATTGATTCTCTCGACTGGGATGAATTCAAAGGTATGTTTCTTGAGAATTATTTTCCTAAGGCTGTTCGACTTAGGATGGAAAGCAATTCCTGGAATTGAGGCAAGAGGAAGACTCAGTGGGCGCCTATTAAGAAAGGTTCACTCGATTGGCAAGGTATGCTCCAAATTTTATCTGAGACCTTGATAGTAAAATCAATCGTTTTTACTCAGGATTAAAGCCAAAATATCCAAGGGCATTAGCTTCTCGTGAGTTTAAAAGTTATGAAAAGCTTGTTCGATGTGCTGAGAAGGTGGAAATGGAGTTTGACGATGATCAAGTGTTCTATAACAACCAACAGAAGAAGAGACCGAGGTGGCAGGAGAAAGGTAAGAATTCTTCAAAAAAGTCTGACTGTAAGAAAACTAAGTTTCCAGTTTGTGATAAATGTGGAAAAAGGCATGCTGTGGAATGTCTTCTGAATTTTCGAAAGTTCTACCAATGTGGTAAGATGGGACATAAGGCTCGTGATTGCACTGGAAAAGATCAGGGTGATGGTAAGACCAAATTTGATTTACAGTTAGTTAAATGTTATAAGTGCAATGAGATGGGTCACTATGCAAACGAGTGTCTGACAAAGATCTTGGGTGATGGGAAGCAGTTATACTACAAGTAGAAAGGGGTGGTGAAATCCTTTGCAACTACTTCAGCAGATGTCGGGCCATCAAATGAAGTTGTATCAGGTACATTGTTTGTTTTTTCAGATTATGCCAGTGTGTTGTTTGATTCGGGGTCTACACATTCTTTCATCTCTAAAACCATTTCTAGTAAAATGGGAATACCATCTCAAGAAATTACTCCTGAACTTTTGGTAAAAACACCTGGGGGAAATGTTGAGGCAAAAAGAATTTATAAGAATCTTCCTATCCTTATCTGTGGAAAGAACCTACTTGCAAACCTTATTGTTCTACCTCTAGTAGAGTTTGATGTTATCTTGGGTATGGATTGGCTCTCTATTTACCATGCTAAGATTGACTGTAGATCTAAAGAAGTTTCTTTTCAGAAAGACTTTCAGTTTGTGTACAAGAATGAATCCTTACTGTTGATAACTTATCAAGAGGCCAAGAAACTTGTAAAAGATGGAAATGAATGTTGCCTTGCACACATCGTTGAAAATAAAGGAACTGTTCAGATTAATGATGTGCCAGTGGTAAATGAGTATCCTGATGTTTTTCCTGATGAGTTGCCTGGAATAATACCAGATCGGGAAGTTGAGTTTACTGTTGACTTAGTTCCTGATGCTAAGCCAATTTCAAAACCCCCTTATCGAATGGATCAAATTGGACTTTTAGAGTTGAAGGAGCAATTGCATGATTTATTAGAGAAAGGTTTCATTCGACCTAGCACATCACCATGGGGTGCTCTTGTTTTATTTGTTAAAAAGAAAGATGGTTCAATGAGACTTTTCATTGATTATAGAGCCTTGAATAACATCACTATTAAGAACAAATATCATTTTCCTCATATCGATGATTTGTTTGATCAGCTCCAGGGAGCTCAGTATTTTTCAAAGATTGACTTGAGATCGAGGTACCATCAGCTAAAGGTAAAGGAAGAAGATGTTCCGAAGACCGTGTTCCGTAAAAGATATGGCCATTATGAATTTGTAGTAATTCCTTTTGGGCTAACCAATGCACCTGTTGTATTCATGGACTTAATGAATAGAATTTTCCATGAGTTCTTGGATAAGTTTGTGGTGGTTTTCATTGATGATATTTTGGTGTTTTCTAAAAGTAAAGAGGAGCATGAAAGAAATTTAAGGGTTATCTTTCAAACCTTAAAAGAAAAGAAACTGTATGGAAAATTCAGCAAGTGTGAGTTTTGGTTGCAACAAATTTATTTCCTTGGTCATATTGTTTCTAAAGATGGGATAACTGTTGATCCTGCAAAAACAAAGGTTGTTGAAGAATGGCCAAGACCCACAAATGTAACTGAGATTCGTAGCTTCCTTGGTTTGACAGGCTATTACCGAAGGTTTGTTAGAAATTTTTCACGGTTATCTAGTCCAATGACTAAGCTAACTCGGAAGGGTGTTAAGTTTATCTGGACAAAAGAATGTGATGATTGTTTTCAAGAATTGAAAAGAAGATTGGTGAATGCTCCAGTTTTGGCACTACCTTCCAGGAGTGGTGAGTTTGTTATATACAGTGATGCTTCATTGAAAGTACTTGGTTGCGTCCTAATGCATAATGATCAGGTAATTGCTTATGCTTCATGACAGTTGAAAACTCATGAGGTAAATTTCCCTACACATGATTTGGAATTATCTGCTGTTGTTTTTGCTTTAAAAATTTGGAGGCATCTTTTGTATGGAGTAAAGTGTGAAATATATACTGATCATAAAAGTTTAAAGTATATATTCACTCAGAAAGAGTTAAACATGAGATAGAGGAGATGGCTGGAATTAATCAAGGATTGTGATTGTACAATTCATTACCATCTAGGAAAAGCAAATAAAGTGGCTGACGCTTGGAGTCGAAAAAGTAATGCTTCATTAGCAATGTTGTGTTTGGAACGTGGTCCTTTGGTTAAGGATTTGATGAACTTTCACATAGAAGTTGTTGGTGCAGGAAGTTCTTCTGTTTTGTTTCAGGTATCAGTGAGATCATCTCTATCAGACAAAATCAAGCAAGCACAGAAGCAAGATAGTGAGTTACAGAAAAAGGTAGAGCTGGTTCAGAAAGATAAGTTGCCTGAATTCAACATTGATAGTGATTGTGTTTTGAGATTTGTGAAGAGATTGTGTGTGACTTGTGAGTCACAGTTGAAGAGAGAGTTGTTATGTGAAGCTCATAGTTCTCTGTTTTCAGTTCATCCTGGCAGTACTAAGATGTACAGAGATCTGCGGGAGTATTACTGGTGGGATGGAATGAAAAGAGATATTGCTGATTTTACTGTGAAGTGTTTGACATGTCAACAGGTTAAAGAAGAGTGGAAATTACCGAAATGGATGCTTCAGCCTTTACCAGTTCCAGAGTGGAAATGGGATAATATATCCATGGACTTTGTTGTGGGATTACCGAAGACATCTCGAGGTAATAATGCAATCTGGGTTATTGTTGATCGCTTGACTAAATCTGCTCATTTCCTTGCTATACGAGATACTTTTTCCCTAGATCAACTTTCCCGTTTGTATCTTAGAGAGATAGTCAGGTTACATGGAGTTCCCCTCTCCATTGTATCTGATCGTGATCCCAGGTTCACTTCTAACTTTTGGAAAGGCCTTCAGAAGTCGTTGGGTACTGAATTAAATTTTAGTACAGCTTTTCATCCTCAATCAGATGGGCAGTCAGAATGAATAATTCAGACATTGGAGGATATGCTACGTTCTTGCTCTATGGATTATCAGGGAAGTTGGGACCAACATCTTTCTTTGGTTGAATTTTCATATAATAACAGTTTTCATTCCAGTATACAGATGGCACCATTTGAGGCAATATATGGGAAGCGGTGTCGAACTCCAGCTTTCTGGGATGAAGTGGGTGAAAGGAAGTTGATGGGACTAGAATTGGTAGAAGAGATGGCAGAAAACGTTCAGCTGATTCAGAATCACATGAGAACAGCTCAGAGCAGGTAGAAGAGTTATGCGGATAACCGGAGGAAGGATCTATCTTTCGAGGTAGGTGATCATGTTTTTCTCAAGGTTTCTCCTTGGAAAAGTGTGATGAGATTTGGTAAGAAAGGAAAGCTGAGTCCAAGGTTTATTGGACCATATGAAATTCTGGAGAGAGTTGGATCAGTTGCATACCGGGTGGCTTTACCTCCGAGTTTATCTCAGGTAAACAATGTTTTTCATGTTTCAATGTTGAGAAAGTATATGCCAGATCCATCTCATGTTTTGAGTCCAGAGGTAGTTCAGCTGGAAGAGAACCTATCTTATGAGGAACAACCGGTCTAGATTCTTGACCACAGGGAGCAAGTGTTACGAAATAAGGTGATTAATCAGGTAAAGGTTTTGTGGAAAAACCACATGATGGAAGAGGCAACATGGGAATCTGAAAATGCAATGAGGGATAAGTACCCCCATTTATTCGATAAGTAAATAAATTGCGGGGACACAATTTTCTAAAGGGGGGAAGGATGTAACATCCCAATTAAGTAATGAGTTATAGATATTTTTATCTATGTCTATTAATGAATTAGATAGTGTTTTAGAGGCTTAAAATGAAAATAAATCCAATCTTAAGCATGGAATACACTAATATTTTTAAAAGATTGTTTTACTGCCTTTTGATGGAAAACTATTTTTAAATCGATATTTTGACAATTTTATAAGCTATGTTTGTCAAAATAAACTTATTCTTTATGATTGGGACATCAAAATTTACTTTGCGTGAATTTTTGGTATTTTTCAGACAATGTTCATTTTTTTAATGAATAGTGAAAAATACTGCATTTTACATCAAAACTGCTTTTTAATCTAATTTATTTATATGATTAGATTATCTTTTGAATAGGTTTTGAAGTGAAATTAGAATATATTTTTACCATTTAATCCAATGGTGGTCATTGGAATCAATTTCACTTTGAAATTGAACTTAAACTGGTGTCAATCTTTTGATACTTATTGTTTCATAAAAACACGCTATTTGTCATGACAACGGGAATTAATTATTAAATTAATTAATGTGACTTATATGTTTTGAATTTTGTAAAATAGACTTCATTTTTGAATTCGGAATATCAAATATAGCTTAGGGTGAATTTTTTGTATTTTTCTGAAAAACTTCAATTTTTGATGAATAGTGAAACCACTAAGTGGTACTTATAAAAACTGATTTTTCATTTAAATGAAATTTTACCACTTCTGTGTTTTGAATTTAAAAAATCTGACATACATGGTTGTCATTAAGAAGTAAAATGTGGTTCAATGAGATTAAAATAATTTTTTGGTAAATAGTAACTCTTAAGTTCTTAATCGTGATTAGAGGTAATTAGTGTAGTTTAAGGTAAAAAGAATGCTTTAATAAAATGAGATGAGCTTGACACATGTCCTACCCTCATTGGATGTGTCATGGCCGACCAAGAAAATCCATGGGTCAACTTGGGGACCCCATGGAGCCACTTTGGTTGGGAAATGACATAAATAACTTTTTATTTAATGTAAAAGTAAAAATGACACAAACATGAGATGTTTTACTAAAACAATTTTTACATGGGGTTATAAAGATCAGATTTTTGATTATAAATAGTAATTGTAAATTTAAAAATAATTCCTACATCATAGTATTTTTTTATAAATTTTAGACTTTAAATAAATTAAATTATTTATGACATCATGATGATGCAGCGATGACCTCACTATTTAACGATTTAAATAAAATGGAATGATAATGTAAAATCTAAGACATAAACATGTCCAAAACCTATTGTATGGGTGGATTTAGAACCCTTATCACCTTATCCTCAAAACACATCACTGTGGGACCTCTTAAATCCGAATACCATTTTAAAATAAAGTGACTTTTCTTTACCTTCCAAGAGTGCCCCTCCTCTCCTCTTATAAAAGGCCCCCACCTCTACCTCCTTACCCACACTCCCAAAGCCTTTGGATCGGCCAAACCCTGTCCATTTTGGCTCTCCACATCCCTCTATTACTCCTTGAATCCTCACTTTGGGCATAAGTCCTCCCAAGGAAGCCTTTGAGCTCAAATCTAAGAGAGTTACCCGATTTTAAGGTAATGTCTTCTTTTGAGTCCTTTTGTTTGATTTTGCTTCTCCAACCCCCTAAAATCTTTTTATTATTTTCTTTTGTAACAACTAAAGTATCCTCAATATACTAGGATGTTGTTATAAGAATGATTCGAGCTACACTCACACACACCTACATCTAATGGTTAAAGGACATACTGTTTCCGTGGATGGTGAATTTATGCCTCCTGAAATGATGATTGTTCAACATTCTTTTAACACCTTCAAAGGTGGCCATTAATATGTCACTATATTTATATATGATATATAATATGTTTATGTTTTCCTTAAACTTATTTATTTTTCATTTTGGGTATACCTTTATGGTTTCCATTATGGGTAAACGTGATATCTTCATTTAAGGAAGTGCGGACTACCGCACCCTCAAAGTGATTTGATTCGTTAAATACCATATGTGGGATGTATAAAGGATGGAACTATGATATTATATATGATATTATACTGGAATTATAATATACCTTTATATCATTATGATTCCATTCTATAAAATACGAAATAGAAATGAAAGTAGTGTTCATGCGTAAGTACGGCTTACCGTCTCCATGAACGGTGCATTTCATTTCTTACCTCTAAATGATTATGTAATATTATAAATGCATGTATATACTGGATATATATGATATATACATAATGATTATAATTCTGGATATAATGTATACATGAACAACATGTAATTATAAAGGGTTTATTTTTGACTCAAGTACCAATGATCGTTAAAACGACCGTTATTAACTTAAATAATTACATAGTGTTCATGACATGGTAATAAGTGATATAAAAGGAATAATGAACTTGAAAAATGTTCTTAAACAAGTAAAAATTAACTCAAGTTTATTATTCAGGAGATTAAAGAACGACCGAGTCAAGTCAGACCCGAGGTATGGGACTTCGTCTCAATCTCCTTTCATTGAGGCATGTTTTGTTTTATACACAACCTTCTTTTATACGGTGTATAAACCCCTTTGACATTTACGTTTATCCAAAAGGAATCTTTTTTATATGAAGAGTTTTACTAAAAGGCAAAAGGGAATGTTTTTGTCGTACGTATGCGGCGACAACGACTTCTCCGCCGTCGTGACCTTTATTTGAGTTTCGGATTCCTCTACAAGTCATACTTTTTTTTAAAAGAAAAATAAATACCATGTTTTACTTTTATTTTATTTTGGTATTGAAAATGGTTTTCATAATTTTTTTATATCAATGTGTTGTATTGATATCTTGTGATTGAAAGGTGGAAATGTTATGTTTCCTTTATGCATGTTTTATGTGATACGATTATGTTGAGGTTCTTGGGCATTATTATGAAGACGGGTGGTTCCGTGATAAACAAAGGGCGGGTGAGCCCGATATAGCTCTCCAATGCATTGGGTAACTTAAAGGAGTGTAAATTTAAGGTTTCTCCGAATAGATTTAGGGAATATACTATGATGGGTATTCCAATTGTAACCAAGAGAGTTACTCCCTACGTAAGAATGTTATGAATGCCTCAAGTTACCTTTATGTCTTATGATTTCTATGATTTATTCATGATTTGATGAGGTATGTTAAAGTGATTATGTTTTATGGGTAAAGTATGGTTTCATTCTTATGTATATATGTACCCATGTTTCCTTTCCATATTTTTATATCCCTTACTGAGCTTTTTATGCTCATCCCAAGTTTTTTTGAAATGTTTTTCATAGGTCAAGGGAAAGGTACATGATATGATGATAGTGTCAAGGAAGTGTCAAGAAAGAATCCATGTTTTATTTTAAATATGTTTCCATTTATGGGAAAGAAGAATACTATATTTATGTAACCACTTTGTTTATATGTGGAATGTAATGCAAGTTTTATGATCTAATTCTCTAAAACTCTAAACCCGAAAAGATCCTCAATGTGTAATCTTGTAATAACTCAAGATTAAGTAATGTTTAAGGAGGGGGCCTTATATTATCCTAGTAATCTGATCATAAATCATTAATTTATTCCCAAACCCATACCTACAATCAAGTAAAATCTACTCAGGTTCCCAATTGTCTTGGCAGTCCTAGCAGGGTATGAGTGCAATTCAGTAGGTCACCACCTTCGGTTTCCCTAAATATAAATATTTTGATAAAAATAAGAGAATGTTAAGTGATAAAAATAAATAATTTTATGTAATTTAAATAATAAAAAATACTAAATAACCACCAAGGTCTGGGATCTTTTATGGCACCTAATATTGGACTATACCACCATCGATACTATGGCTTGTGACCCTAATCAACCAAACTCACTTAATCCAATGTCAAGGTGTCTCTAAGAATGTCGTGGTGACTATTCCAACCATAGTACCACAACCATACTTTTAGGTGTTTTCCATATAAGTGTTATTTCCACCCCTTACTGTGTTTTCACAACCTCTCACAATAGGAATTTTCATGACTGCCCTTATAGGTTTTTTATCGGCCACATTGTAAGGAGTTTTTAGGACCTCCCCATAGGGGGTTTTCATAGCCTCCCCTTAAGGTGTTTCCATATGAGTATAATGACCACCCTAAAGGTTTTTTTCATGACCACCCCATAGTTTTTTTATACCATTTTAAAAATCAACATTTCAAAACACACATCACTGTTTTACATAACAAAGACCCTTTATCTCACCATAAACCATTATTTCCCAATTATCATCATCAAGGGTATTTAAAAAATTCAAAACAATTTTCCATTCTATTTCTTGATTTCTATATTATCACTTTTTACCATTTATACAGTAAAGTAATTTCACACATTAACATTTACCATTTAATTTTACAATTTCACTTAAAAAATTTAACAGGTAGAGGGAATCCTCCCCACCTTATTGAAACCAAATAAAGCCTTTTATTATTCTGGGAAAATGATCCCATTACATAACCCTTATTTCTGATGTATATGAAACCCCAAATCAAAAACTGACCCTAAATCCTTATACCTTAGGTATTCATTGCACCACATCCATATTCTATATAATTTCACTTCAATTCACAAGTCATCACACTATAAAATATTTTACCCATTCCCACAATCCATGGATTATCAATTAACTATATCAATATAAAAACATAATCTCATAGTTTAATTTTATACAAAGTCCATTTCCATTCACCATAAAATTTAGTCACTTAAAGTCCCAATTTCTAAACTAGGGCATTCCCCTTAAAAATGACCTTCAAATAATTTATTTAACACATGGCATAAGGTATATGTATTAAATTTACCATCCATAAAACAAAATTTAAATTCAATGCATGATCATTATTTACCATTTCAAAACTTCCATAGAATTTCACAATTTACCAACCATTTATAAAATTCATTTTATCTCACTATATAACATTTCTAATATAAGACTTAATTTCCAAGCATGGGTATCCCATTGGGACACCTTTCCCTGAATGGCCCGAAGGCCTTCATTTTTATTAATTTTTTGATAACCCCCCTTTCAAGGGATGAGGGGGAACCCTTACAAGGCCCGTAGGCTCAGAGATTACATGAACCGTAGGCTTAGGATATTACATGACCTGAAGGTCTTAGGGAGTTCAACCAGACTATCTACAAGGAACTGCCCCTCCCCAGCATCTTCATCATGATAGTAGCTCTCCACCTTCGCATGGACATCTGTCTAGGCTTCCTGTGAAAGCAAGGGATATCCCTATGGCTTATACATAACCTCTCATTCTGAAAAATTAATTTGGCTCTGCTCTGGTGAGTTCACCTACTCTGAATCTTCTTCTAGGGCTGCTCCTTTTTGTTCGTGTGTCTGGGGAAACGGCATGTGGCCTAAAGGAATTGAGGTGGCTTTAATTCCTTAAAGGTGGTCTGAAAGCCCTACTAACTCGAAGGCCTGGGTGGCCCGAAAGCCTTAAGGACTCTAAGCCCAAACCGGTGGCCCAAGGTGAATAGTTCCAACTGCTATAGTACCAAATAGTACCTGCTACAGTAACTACTATAGTAACTTCTACAGCACCAACATAGTGTACAGTACTGCTACAATGTCTGCTACATTACTGATACAGTACCCCAGAAAATATGTCTCTACCTGGTTTTGAGCCTGGGTCTTATGGATGCACTTAAGGATACCTCACCAACTGGGCGGAGGCTCATGTGCATTGGGCCACCTTTTATTTTATAAGCAATCCATATCATTCTCATAAAAGGAATTAGTCATTTGAGGGTCATATAATAAATTAGGTAACCAATTTAAATTCTCCCTCCTTTTAAGTGTATTAACACACTTATTAGGGGAATTAGGTCAATCCAAACCATATTTGAGCGTGCAATTTAAATTTAAGGTTTTACTAGATAAATTGGAAAGACCACCCAACACACACACTATAAATTAAAGTGAAAATATGGGTAAAAGTTTAGGTACCACTTTACTTAGTCATAAAGGAGTCCACACATCTAGTACTGACTATTAGTTTGGCATAAATCAGAAGAAAACAAGAAACCAAACAAAATAATTGAAAATATAGAATATTAGATAAAAGTAGTGAGAGGAAACTATATAGTGAAGGAAACAAAGATTAGAGGCATGAGTATTAGCATTACCATGGGCACTTGATCATATTTGAAAGCGACTTTGACATTAAAGAATCAAGGGAGCTTCATCATAGAGGATGGAGAGAAGGAGGAAATTCCCCAAGGCTACTACTGGATCAATTGAGGGAGGAAATCTAAAGAAAGAGGTATAAGGGGGGAATTTGGTAAAAATATGGGGATTCCACCATTAAAAAATATCATATGATGCCACTAGCTAGCCAATGACCCCCATGGGCTAGCCATCTTTAGGGACACTAACTGGTTGATGTGTATAGGTCCCATACAGGGCCTCTTCCTCTACCTCCGGCAAGATGGTGGTTCTAATTCATCTAGTTAGTGCAACTACAACAAGCCCTCATAATTTAGGCCTCATATCCATTTTGAAACCCCAAGACCTTGGACCCCCATACTCCTCTTATTCATCTCATAACTCTGAAAACACCTCAACCATGGGGGTTTGCTGAGACTCAATAGAATTTAAATTGTTTCATACCTTAGTGAAAAGGGTAGATCTTATAAACTACCCCCCCCCCCATATAGTATCTCCTCCTTAATTAGTAATCCCAAGACTTACTAATCCCTGATTCACAATCCAAAAAATACATTTTTTGGTTATTATATTTCCAACTCCATGCCAAACTATCTCTACATATCAAACATCATTGACCCATGCATTTCAACACATATTGTTTCAAACCTCTTCAATATAGTACTCTACCATAGTTTTATTTATAGATTTTAAGAATACGAACATTATGCCTAGTGGGTCAATTTCTCTAGTCAAAACTAGTTCATTTACACCTGAATAGTTTCAAATGGATTAAGACTTACACCACCATTAAATTTAATATCACTGATGTCCTATAGACTCAGTTACCACCAATTTCTTCCCATAAACACACCTAGTTATACACTTATATTTCACCCCAAATCCTTTGTTCCCATTTAATGTTTTTGAACTTTATATAACTACCAGTTCACCCCTAGTTCTGTAGTATTTAACTCAAAATATGCACACTTTTCATCCTCACATGCTTCATGTGTTCCATCCTACTATGGTACTTATTCAAACCCATTAGTAAAACAAATCCATGGAAGTGATCAGCTTTTTATATCTAAGGAACTATATTTATCATAAGATGAGGCACTCCTCATCGTCACTAGAATCATCTTTCAAAATGAACACCACCATTAATTGATGCATCGGGTACAGTTTTCTTCCCATCATTCCCAAACATATATGAAAGTATCCTTAAAAGTTCAATAAAACTCCTAATTATTATCCTTAAATGAATCTTATGAGTCTCACATCCAATACACTAGGTTCTATTATATCACATTTTCTCAAAAATATTAGTATAAACCTAGAACTACCCATGTTGTATTCAATATGACGTTCAAGAAGCAGTTTCAAATACACCAAACCCAAATCAATATAAGAAATACTGTAAAAACTCCTCTAGACAACCTTTACGAAAATACCTAACCTTATCCACCAATAAACTTGTTAAACCACTTGATAATGATGCCTTGAGTCCCAAAGGCATCCCATGATCGATAGAATATGAACACCGACATCCATTCTCAACCTTTGGTGTAACCAAATGGTTAGATCGCTAACTATTCATGTCAACCACCATGATCTTACCCAAGCACCGTTGCTCTCATAATATTAATCCCACTCAAATTTTCTTAAATAGACCCCAAGCCCAAAGTTAACACTTGACTCTTCTAAAATAATAATATTTGAATCTTGAATTTAGCATCAACACCGAACTAAGTAGGATCTAATTCACATACACATTGGCATTATAATTCCCAAAAAAAACATACAGCAATTTATATCATCATAATCATGGTCCATATATATAAGTTCTATACCATAATGGTTGTCATGGGACACCATACCGTAGTATTTCCTTCATTTTCACAAAACTAAACTGAAAAATTCAATCACCTTGGATCTTATCCTTTTTCTACTTAAAAAAATTAATGAAATAAATGCACATGCCTTATACAATCATCGATAAAAAATAGTGATTTTCACCTATTAATGGATCATAGGAACATCATACATTTCTCCTTCTGATATTCACTTCATAATGAGGTTTAAACCCTTCAATATTTGATGATCTTCTCCCCACCATTAGATTTACCAAAACTACTCCTTGAGCACAACCTTAACGGGTTCTATCATTATTATCATGTGATAATCATTCTAATCCATGAAAAACACATATCATCAACACCTTACACTATTACCATGGATAGAACAACCCTTATTGAGATCCTTGTCCTTTAAGCTTGCTAGAATTTAGTAATTCCCTTATTACATTTCTCCAAGAGGGACTTTACAATTGGAACCTGCTATGGCCCATGAATTATAACAATCCTACACTTTATTTCACATTAATACATGATTTATTAAATAATATTACACTTAATACAACTTATAATATTATTAAGTCCAGTTTATTTGGGAATTAGGTATATAGAATAACATCTTGAACATGGGATACAACAATATTATTGAAAACTTCCTTAACATGTTTATAAAATTCCATGGCTTTTAAAACTAAATGGGATAACCTGGGGATAAACATAAGAAATGTGTGATATATAAATCCTAGTAATGGAATAAACATGTAATAAGGTGATACATGTTAGACAATAGGAATGTCAATGGGTCATAAAGATAGTGGTAATTATAAACATGAGCAATGAGATATGATATAGCATGATAATTATAACATGGGAAGTGTGGTAACAATATAAAAAATAGAATCATAAACATAGGTCAAGGATAAATTTTAATAAATCTTGATGGAAAAATTCCCACAAAGGAATCAGGTTCTCTCCCTATCCCAACATGATGTCTCATGAGACAAAACATTACCCAATTCATTGGAGCGCTATATAATTTCAGGTGCACCCATCACATTCATTTCATTCTCATGCTTAAGTGATCATACAACATGGATTCATTCATCATCATAATTTATTATAAAATAAATTAGTATGGAATAAATATATGTAAGTTCCCAATAGGAAATTATATGTGCATAAATGTAAACACCCTTTATAATAAATGGTTAGGGTATTCACTACACAATTGTTTTTGCATGGAAAAATCACAGTGAAATTTATGCAACATAATGATGTCGCTTAAAGAATCATAAAATGGATTTATGAGATATAAGTGGGTATCTAATCACATCGGAATAAAATTTTTCATAACATGGACATGTAAAAAAATATCCCATCATTATAAATTGGATATTGAAGGCATAAGTTATTGAAGAAACTTGAATACAGAAAAGAATCCTAACTATATTTCAGCATGGTGACGAGTGTATATAAAGAATCATGGAAGGATTAATGAGATTTAAAGGGGATATAATAATTTATAAATTAAATTGAAATTAAGGGGGGTATATAATAATATATACCAATATAAACAAATGGAATTTAATATACATTACATAAAATACGTGCTTGAATGGAAATGAGAAGAGAGAAATCCCTTACATGAGTGTATGACTCAAAATGCTTGGGAGGTGATTATTGAGACATTGGGGGAACCTTGGGAGGAAACTAAAGAGTAGAGGTAAGATTATTTACATTCTATAAGGAGTTTTATAGAAGATAAATGGGATCTTGTGTGGGTTTATATAGGAAAATATAGGGATTTATTTATTATTTAAGTTTTGGACTCTACATAATAAAATAAAAACAATCCCATGGTTTTTCGAATGGTTTCTTAAAAATGGGAGTGTTAATAATTTTATTATAATTAAAAGTTATTAAATTAATAATATAATACCTTTTCTTATGTGGAGGTGAGTTATACTCTGAAATAAATTGTTTTGAAACCTTAGAATATATTAACAGTTTTGGATAATTCATAAGGGCTTTATAAAATTAATAACATATATATAAAATCACATTATTTTAAATTTAAAACATATATTTTGCCATGTATAACCTTTATATTATTTATTACATCACTTTTGGGTCATTATGATGTCATAATACAAAAATTATATTTATACAGTATATAATTTTTACCCAAAAATTCGACTATCATAAAAAATTAAAAAATAATCACCATTGGATAATTATGATGTTATAATTTCAAAAATAATATTCATTTTATATAAATAATTTTATAATTATTTTAATATACACTTTTAAAATAAAATTTACATTTATTAAGAAATGCTACGTTTTTTTTACAATAACAGTTTTTGAACCCTTATAAAAATTAAATTTTACTTCATAAAAATAATATGACCATTTATATTTAATAAAAATTATTTGATAATAATATTTTATTAAAATATTATTTATTTAAACATTCCATTTATTCATCAAAATGAGTTCCTTAATTTAATTTGAATATTACCCAAAAATACTATTTGTGTTTTATTGTGTCAAAATATAAATTATTTATAAAGTAACAATAATAGAATGAAAATATATTCATTATTATCTATAAAAAAAATTAAAATAATCATGTTTATAGGTTCTTTATACATATACCTTTAATAAAACAGAAAATTCCCTAAGAGTAAGGTGTGTGAATGTGAGACTTTCATGGGGTGGTTCAGTATACATGGTTTGGGATGTGATATCTATGATCTTGAACTTATCCCATAAATGGTTTCATTCATGCTTTAGTTGTTAGATCTAAGCTTGGTCTTGGTCAAGAGAAAATACCAATGATGTTATATCCCTCAAAAACTCCAATAAATGGGCTTCATAGGGTACGATTCTACTGGTTGAGGTCATCGCTTCCTTTTTCTGTGTCAATGATATTTTTTAAAACCCTATATTTATATTAATCATGATATCACTATTCAATTGCTATATTATCAATGGTAAAGATTCTTAATTTTGTTTTAAATATGATAGAATATAATAAAACCAAATAATTGAATGTGTTTTCTATATTTATTTTACATAATAATATATTTAATTATATTTAAAGGGGAATTTTATTTATAATAAATTAGGTTGTAACAATCTTCCCCCTTAAGAAATTTCTCCATCAAATTTTATTTTCCTATAATAAAATAGATGAGGGTAAATCTATTTTATCACATACTTTGGTTCCCACATTGCTTCCTCAAATTTTTGGTTTCTCCGTAATACTTTGACAAGGTGAAATATCTTATTTCATATAACGTTTTTCTATGATCTAAGATCTCCACTGGATTCTCCTCATAGAAAAGGTCATTCTCCAATAGTACCACCTATGGATTGAGGACATGTGAGGTTTTTGGTATATACTTTCTCAATAGGGATACATGGAATACATAATGTACTTGAGATAGGTTAGGTGGGAGTGAAATTCAGTAGGACACCACTCTGATGCGATCAAGTATATCAAAGGGGAAGATGTATCCTGGACTAATCTTTCCCTTATTCCCAAATATCATCACTTTATTTCAGGGAGATATAAGAAGTAATACCATGTCTCAAAAATAAAACTCTATGTATCTTAAAATATTATTATCATAGATCTTCTGTCGACTTTGAGAAGGATTTATGTGTTTTTGTATGGTCCTAACCTTTTCCACCATTTCCTCGAACATTTTAGGACTTATTAGTTTTCGTTCCCCAACTTTATCCCAACATGAAGGTGTTATGCATATCTTACCATAAAGGGATTTATAGGTATCCATTTGGATTCTTGAGTAGAAATTATTTTTTGTAAGTGAACTCGACCATAGGTAGATGTTGGTCTCATCCTCCTTTGAAGTCAATATAACATGCTCACAACATGTCTTCTAGTGTATGAATAGTCCTATCAAATTGGACATAAATTTGAGGATGATAGGCTGTAATGAAGTTCAAATAATTGTTTATATAATTTTGGATAATTTTCTAGAATTTGGAGGAAAAATCTTGGGAATCAATCAGATACAATCAATTGTTGTACTCCTTGCAGACTTACCACTTCTTCGATGTATATTCATGAAACTTGATCTAGTGAGAAGTCCTCTAGAATCACAATATAGTGATATATATTTGTAAGATGATCCACAATGACTCATATATAATTGTTTCCCTTGCATGTATTCATATTTATGGTGACAAATTTTGTGGTGATATTTTCCCATTTTCATGTTGGTATGGGTAATGGTTACATCATCACCTTAGACTTTTTCCTTTCATCCTTCCCTTACTGATATACCAGGAACATTGATCTATATTCAGTGATCCCCTTATTTATATTTTCCCACAAATAATTCTATTAGATTTTAGGATACATCGTTGTGTTTCCTAATATAATGGATAAATTTGAACCATGCACATCATCTAATAGTTCCTTCTTTGACCCAAGATTTGATATTACACATAGTCATGACTCAAATCTCACAACTCCTTCTTAATTAACACTTAACTCCAAGTATTTACCTTTTCTTATAGTTTCCACTTTATTTGAAATTCAAAAATCATCTTTTTTATCATCTTTTAACCTCTCTATAAGAGATAGTTGAGAAATAATTTTTGAAAGGATTGATGATAATCTTTCCATGATGATTCCCATGTCCATAATTTCCAAATCTAAGAATATTGGATAACTCTCAATCCTAATCAATGATATAATTGTTGGTTCCTTTCTACTTAGAGCATATTACACTTTATTCACTTTCCTATAATGGTAGTGGATTGAGCATTCATATTCCTTGATCATCTATAACCATCTTCGTTGGAATGTATTCATATCTTTCTATGTGAATATATATTTGAGAATTTTGTGATCCGTATATATTTCACACTTCTCCCCAAAGAGATAATGCCTCCATATTTTCAAAGAAAATATCATTTCAGCCAACTCTATATCATGTGTTGGTTAGTTCTATTCATGAAATTTCAACTGCCTTTAATCATAGGCTATGACTTTGTCATTCTATATTAATACACTGCCCAATACATTATTCAAAGCATCGATAAATACTATAGAAATTTATCTACTTATGGATAGTTTAAGAATAGGGGAAGTAATAATCCTCTTTTTAAATTCCTTTAATATCTCTTTACACTCATAATTACAAGTAAAATCGACTCTCTTTCGGGTTATCTTGGTTAGAGGGTTTGACAATCACGAGAAAATTCTCAAAAATAAATGATAATACCGAGCTAATCTAAGGAAACTACTGATATCTAACATAGATGTTGGCCTCAACCATCCTTTAATTTCTTCTTTCTTTTAAGGGTCCAAAAATATTCCATCTCTTGTGATTATATTCCCCAATAATGATAATTCCTTCAAATAGATCTCACATTTTTTTCCTTGGCATGAAGCTTCTGATTTTGCAATGTCTTTAGCATAGTACATAGATGCTCCTCACATTCCTCCTTGGTTTTAAATTATATTATAATATCATATTTAAATATGGCCACAAATTTGTCTAGGTACTCTATAAGGACTCTATTAATCAATTCCATGAAGTTTTCTAGATTATTAGTGAGTCTTAATGGAATTACTATAAACTCATAGTTCCCACACCTTGTATGAAAATCGGTGTTGGGGATATCCTCCTTCTTCGCCCGAACTTGGTAATATCACAACCGCGGATCCACTATGGAGAAGTATTTTTCTCCACATAGTTGATTGAAAAATTCATCAATATTTGGTAGAGGATACTTGTTCTTTATTTTGGCCTTTTTGAGCTCCTGATAATCAATGAAAATGTACATTTACCCATCCTTATTTCTAATGAAGCAGACTGTTGCACCCCATGGTGAAGCAATTGGGTATATGAACCCTTTATCTAGATTCTATTATATTTGTTTCTTCAAATCCTAAAGTTAAAAAACAGCCATTATATATGGAGTCTTGGATAATGGAAATTTCCGAGGTATAATTTCGATTGAAAATTACACTTATCGTCTAGGAGGAATGTTGGGTAATTCCATAGGAAACACATTAGTGTATTCCTTCACAATGGGCATGTATTCAATGATTATTTTTTCCTTATACTCAATGATTTTAGCTAGATACAATTTCTCATAGGAAAATAATATACATTCTTGAGATGTTGGTCCTAATAAGATCCATCATTCTCCTTTCACTTTTACAAGATCAGGGGTCGATTCAAAATATGAATATTTATTTTCTTCTCACGGAAATTTATGTTGGCTCTATATAGGGAAATTCAATCCATGAACATAATTGCATAAAATTTCACCCAATTTAGTATGAAAATGTTCTCTAGTAAGTTCATCTCAAAAAATGTGATAAGTTAAGAGTTATATACTTAGGATACAATAATTTCCCTATTTTCTGTTTTCACCAACAACTCTACTTCCATGATTTTTCGATGTGTTTGAATAGTTTTAATAAAATTTCATGATATGAAGGGATACGTAGAACTATAATAAGAAAGTGTGTTCACTATTCTAGAATGAATAACTAGAATACCATTCACCAATTTTTTTTCAGGATCCACCTCAGCAGTTTTGATGGAAAAATATCTATCTTACTACCTTGTAGATTTTTTGTTGTCTCCTAGAACCCTTGTCTTAGTGAATTTATTTGAGAAGTGCCTTTGTTCTTTGTAATTGAAGCAATGAACAATGAAATGAGAGTTGACCAGAGCATTCCTTTCCACTGTTCCATTAGTGGGTTTATCCAGTTAGTAACCATTATCCATGTTTCCTTCTTTCCCACACCAAAAGCATTTCCTTTTTCCCATTATGAAATTTATAGGGTGATTCTTTCCACAACTTTGACAAGTGGGATACTAAAATTTCATAGCACTATTAGATTTCTCCATCATACCATCATAATTAAACTCCACTTTTTGATTCTTTTCCCTAGGATACCCTTGACACTCATCGATCTCTATTTTAACATTGAGAACACATTGGAAAATTTCCTCATAGATATCAAAGTCTTGGATCATCGGGAATTTTTATAGACTAGGTTTTATCCCACCAAATAAGTGGTCAACCTTGCATCTATGGTTAACGACAAAGATAGAGGTGTATCATGAAAGTCTTGTGAATTTTACCTCATACACCCCAATTGATTCATCGTCTTTCTGCTTGAGGGAAAGGAAATCCCTTTCCATTTTAAGAAATAGAGTGTGAGGAAAATATTTATTGAAAAATATTTTCTATAATTCTTTCCACTCCATCACTTTGATCTCTTCCTCAGGATTCATATTCTTGATCAATTACCTCTAATGATCATCTTCTCTCTCCATAAAATAAACAGACACTAGAACCTTCTCTTGTTTGGAACATTAAATTATGGAGAAGGTCTTATCAATGGATTTGATCCATTGTTTTGTGATTAAGGGGTTGGGTGATCCATTGAAAGTTAGAGGCCATTGTCAGATAAAGGTATCAATCATATCTTATTTTCTCTTAGGGATATTTAGGTGCTTCTCTTAATCTAGGTTTCTATTTAGAACCTCAATTAGCTAAGAGAGTATTTTCATAAAGTTTTTTATTCCATCTCCCATCAGGTTTGGAATCTTGTTGGAGCAATCATCACATTTCCCATCGTATTGATTGTTTACATGATTCCTCCTATTTCCATCCATTGTATAAAATAAAAGGAAAATTAAGGATGAGTATTTTAAACTATTAAACACATAAAGGGGAATATAATTACATTAATGGGATAACTTATAAATTACATTTATTTCATAAATTAAGAATTTCTTTACTTAAATCTATGTTATCCGTGATCTATTTACTAACATATATTCTTATAGTAATTTTTTCCATAATAATGGTTCATAATGAGCTTATGAATTCAAAAAATCATATACCTTAGGAGTGTCAAACCAGATGCACAGTAAGGCCTATTTTTGTGTACTAGGTTACATCGAGTCAGGCTCAACACACCTTGTTGGTGTTGTTACCCCTAGGTACATCTTTGCCAAAAATCACATCCACTTGTAGTATCCAGATAGGGATTTATTTTCTTGATGAACCACTTACTATATAATTACCACATTTTATAAATTTTTTCTTATACTTAATCTTATCCCTAAGTATTTCTCTAGATTTTTATAATACTAATCCCAAAAATAACTAAACTTTTCCTCTAATACCAACTATAACAACCCTGCTCTTTATTTCACATTAATACTTGATTTATTGCATAAGATTACACTTAATACAACTTGGAAGATCAATAAGTCTAGTGAATTTGTAAATTAGGTACATAGAATAACATCTTGAACATGGGATATGACAATATTATTAAAAACTTCCTTAACATGATTCAAAAATTCAATGGATTTTAAAACTATATAGGATAACCTGGGGTCAAACATAAGAAAGGGGTGAGATATATAACCCAATAATGGAATAATCATGGAATGAGGTGATATATGTTAGAAAATAATCATTTCAATGGGGCATAAAAATATTACGAATTATAAACATTAACAATGATACCTGATATAGCATGACAATCATAACATGGGAAATATGGAAACAACTTAACACATTGCATCATAAACATAGGTCAAGGCTAAATTCCAAGGCTTCATGATGGAAAAATTACCATAAAGAAATTATTTTCACGCCCTATACCAACATGATATCTCATGAGACTAAACATTACCCAATTAATTTGAGCACTATATAATTTCGAGCGCACCCATCACATTCAGTTCATTCATATGCTTTAGTGTACCACATAGATCATAAAACATAGATTCATTCATCATCATAATTTATTCCATGATCAAGAAGTGTGAAATAAATATATTTAAGTCCCCAATCAGAAATTATATGCTCATAAATTTTAATACTCTTGATAGTAAATGGTCATGGTATTCACTACAAAATTGTTTTGGCATAGAAAAATCCTAGTGAAATTTAGGTAGCATAACGGTATCACTTAAAGATATATAAAAATGAGTTTATGAGATAGAATTAGATAAATTGTCACATATAAATAAAATGAGAAGTTATAGGGACATGTAAAAACATATCCCAACATTATAAATTTGAAATTTAAGGCATAAGTTACTAAATAAACTTGAATAATGAAAATAATATTAACTATATTTTGGCATGATAACAGGTGTCCATAAAAGATCATGGGAGGATTAATGAGAGTGAAAGGGGGATATCATCATTTATAAATTAAATGGAAATTAAGGGGAATATATAATAACATATAACAACATAAGAAAATAGAATTTAAAATACAAAACATAAAATAAGTGCTTGAATGGAAATGAGAAGAGAGAAATCCCTTACTTGATTGTGTGACTTGAAATGGTTGGGAGGGGATTCTTGAGATATTTAGGGAACATTGGGGGATCTAGAGAGTGTATGTAAGGTTATGGACATTATTAAAGGATCTTGAGTGAATATAATAGGGATCTTAGGTGGGTTTATATAAGAAAAGTGGGGGTTCCTATATTATTTAGGTTTTGGAGTCTACATAATAAAATAACCAAAACCACAAACCATGCCATGGTTTTTACACATGGTTTCGGCCAAATGGTATTGTTTCTCATTATTTTATAAGTCCAAGGGACTAAATTAATAAAATAATAACCTTGATTATGTGGAGTTGAGTCATACTCCTAAATAAATGGTTTCAAAACCTTAGAATATATTAATGGTTTTGGAGGATTCATAAGGGATTTATAAAATTAATAAAATAAACATAAAATCACATTATTTTAAAGTTAAAACATAAATTTGGTCATTTATACCATTTATAGTATTTTTTTAAATAACTTTTGGTTCATTATGAGGTCATAATACAGAACTTATATTTATAAGGTATTTAATTTTTACCCAAAAATTCGACTATCTCAGAAAATTATGAAAAAATTACCATTGGATAATTTTAACATTATAATTAAAAAATAATATTCATTTATCTAAATAATTTTTTAAATATTTGAATTTTTACTTTTAAAATAAAATTGACATTTATTAAGAAATTCTAGGTTCTTTGAAAATAACGGTTTTCAAACCCTTTTCAAAATTACATTTGAATTCATAATAATTATATAATAATTTATATTTAATAAAAAATATTTAATAATAATATTTTACTAAAATATTATTGATTTAAAAAATACATTAATTTATCTAAATTAGTTCTTTAATTGAATTTGAATATTACCCAAAAACATTATTTGTGTTTTATTATATCAAAATAAAAATTATTTATAAAGTAAAAAAAATAAGATGAAAATATATTCATTATTATATATAAAATAATTTAAATAATCATATTGTTAGGTTCTTGAAAAATATCCCTTATTACACTAGAAAACTCCATAAGAGTAAGGTGTGTGGTGGTGAGACTTTCATGGGGTGGTTTGGTGTGCATGGTTTGGGTCATAATCTCTATAAGCTTGAACTTCTCTCGTAAACAGTTTCACTCATGCTTAAGTTACTAGATCTCATCTTGATTTTGGTCAAGGTAAAATCATAATGATTCTATATCCCTCATAATCTCTTTTAAATGGGATTTATAGGGTATGATCCTACTGGTTGAGGTTATCACTTCCTTTTTCTAAGTTAATTAGATTTGTTAAAACCCTATATTTATACTAATCATGTGGTCATTGTTCAATGGCTATATAATCAATGGTAAATATGTATAGCAGTATGTTAAGTCTGATATAATACAATAAAACCAAATAATTTTATGTGTTTTCTATATCTATATTATATAATAAGACATTTAATTAAATTGCAATTGGAATTTTTTTTATAACAGTTTAGTTCATTACATGAATCATAGGCTCACATGACAAATAAATTGTTGAACATGATTCTTGGTCATATCAAATTCAATAAACTAAGGGTATTATAGATGCATCTTTCTAAAAATCCTAACATCCCACATGTTCCATAGAAAACCACATGACAACCCATCATCTCAAGTGTTGTTCAAGAGTAAAAAAATTGTCTATTGAAAATACATTCATCCTAGATCCAATAATTTTGGATCAAAATCATCAATAATAATAGAATCACAACAAGATCCAATAGGTTCATGCATCCAAATGACCATTCCCTTCAAAACCAGATTGATACTTGAATCTCTAGAAGTTGGGGCAATCTTCATCCCACACTCGATAGTATTGCACATGCATCGATCTTAATATGATCATCCACACATGCTTCCTAAATCTAAACAAACCCAAGAGACCAGGTCAACCCCTCTAGAAGTTACCCTCAAAAATAACCAAATACAAACTTACTAAAATAGGGTCACATCTCAAAACACAAGGATTTCCCACCTAACTGAAAGGTCATATCCCATTCAAATCCTAGTTCATGAGAAACACCCTCGTTCTTGTCTCATTATCATGAGAAATTAACATGTCATCACCTAAATAATTTCTCCTACATAGGTTTGGATATAATCTACCCTATCCACTCTTGGGTCAAGCATAAACTATTAGGGTCACAAGTAGTCAAAAACATCATGGATCATCATAACCAACAAAGTTTGTGGTTCAAACCAAATTCAAAATAGCTATAACATTTACTATGTAGAATATATCACATCAATAAGGGTCTCACAAATTGGGATATCTCTCTAGATATATTCTTCAAATACTTAAGATTAGGTCATAAACACTATAACCCACACCAAAACACAACTCCATTCAAAAAAAGGTTTTAAAAATTACAGTTTTTGAGAAGTTATAATAGGTATGACACCTTTTTATTCACTACGTCACGCATTATAAGGATCTCATGAATTGGTTTCTCTCAACTACTCAAAAAACTCATACATGGGGTTAATATCACACAATATAGTCCATATAAAATATATAGGATTAAAAATTGTACACTTTTTGTTTTTCTTTAACCATAATTTCTATGAGAAGGGGATCATTTGAATGAAATTTCATGTACACGTAACATAGGAAAGTGTTTTATAAGTTTTATTTGGAATTTTATTTAGTTTAATCTATATAATAATCAAGAAAAGTGAGCATGTAAATTACTTTTAACTATTTACTTTAACAAAAAAAATCCATAATTGAGGCTTGGTTAAATGAAATGTTAATTTTAAGTTATAGAGGAAAACACTCTATAAGTTTTAATTAGAATTTTATATAGTTAATACCTCATAATAATCAAGTTAATTAATCACATAACAAGATTTTTTCTATTTATTAGGTTAGTTTAGTAAGATTATGTAACACACCAGTAATTTGTTTTATAATTCTAAATACAAAAATTTATGGAAAATAATAATTTAAAATTAAGTGTATTAATTAATAATACTTATATTTCAAATGTATAGCTTTCAAATTAATTAATGTTCTAAAAACAAATACTGTATTATAGTATTATTTTGTGTAAAAGAATATTTTAAAATGAATATATGTATTTGATTATTCATTAAAAAATAATTTTTATCAATATATTATTTAATTAAATATTTTAAGAATAATATATATATATATATATATATATATTGACTATTATAATTATTTTGATAAATACTAAATTATGATATGAATGTGTTCACTATTAACATGACACCCCAATATTTTATGGTATGTTTCTTCTTAAATAATTTCAATTCATTAGATAGCTTAAAATGCATGCAACACTGAGATTATGTGGAACAACACTTGATTATAGGAGATAGTTACAACCTATCCATTAAACTTAAATTCTCCACTTCTATGATTTGAATTTTGAAAAATGTATATACACTATTGCATTCATTAAGTTATTTGGAGTCCGATACGATCAACTTAATTTTTGGTGAACAATAACTTACCCTTGTGAATAGTAATGTTCCCCTTATGAATAGTAAATTACCCTTATGAATAGTAATATGAACCTTGAGAATTGTAACCTCACCCATGTAAGTATAAATTAAATTTATGCACCTTATAAATGAAGTAGAATATTTTATAAATTATTGACTAAGTATTCATATTTTTTTGAGTGATAAATAATTATTTTCATTTTTAAATTAATAAATTAATTCATTTTCATAAAATGGGTTCCTAAATAAATATTTTTCTTCTATTATTATAGGATAATTTTATTATATCCTAGTTTATTTTTCAAAGTGATATAAAATCGGTTATAATATTAAAATTGGTATTTTTTGAGTAAATGATGATTTTAATTAAAAATTAAATTTATCATATTTATAAAATTATTTTAATATAATGGAGTTCATTTTTCAATTCTACACATCGAAAAATGGTTAGGGTGAATTTTTGGGATTTTTTTGAAATACTTAAATTTTTTGAGAATAGTAAATTATGATAATTTATGATAAATGCTAAATAAATGATTTATTGAGTCATGGATGATGTCATTCTGAGGTAAGAATAATTGGTTCTAACTCACATGCACTTATTACTATTTTTTGGTCATGTAATCATCACTATTTCTTGTTTTAGGTAAAAATAATAAACTAATGATTAAAATATTAAGAAAACCCTCATCCATTCACTATAAATACCACCCCTCACACCCTCATTTATTCACACCTCTCAAGATCCAAAAATTAAAAAATTAAACTCAAATATATCCCTAATCTCCTACCACACGTCCAAAATCCCTTGGTCTCCTCAAATACTAAATCCTCTCCCCTCAAGAGGCTCTCAAAGGAAGATAGATTCAAGAAGTAAATTCCTCTTTTCAATTATTTTGTTTTATTTTCAAGTTCCTTTGTTATCTTTTCTATTCTCACCTCTTCTCTTTAAAATGTTATGAAAAATCCAGTACCTTATATTAACTATAATTTTTTTATGTTAATTTAATATTCTATCATCATCTCTTCTTTTCCCTCCTTTTATACTCTAAATGAAAACATTGTCTGAGATGTGTTAATTTATCACATTCAAGGAAGACGACTTTTCAATTTGCATTACTATATTAAATTTTGGTAATTGAACAATTATTATGGTTGAACCAGAATATAATTTATTTATTATTTCTCATCTATGGTTCTATAATCTTTTTATATACATGGTTTTGATTTATAAAAGCAAAATTTGTTCTTTGTGTTCAAAAACCACTAATTAACCTGAACGGTTATCATTAAATAATTTATATAATGATTCATCTTCACTCCAAGTAACCAAATGAAATTTACAACCATGTAACTTTATGGATGTTCAATAATAACATATAACTTCAATTTTGGACAACCATTCTCATTTTACATGATTCTCCATTTGTGTATATAAGTAAATTGGTCATGAATACCAAGGAAGAAAACACTCGCAAAGAATTAAATTGAACCTCTTAAACTCATCAAGAAGGCCATTAATGAAATTAATAAGGATATAATAAATAAATTAAATAAATAATAGGTTCTATAAATATTAATTAATGAATTTAATTTGGTTATTCAGGACACTAAGATCAATTGAATAACACCATTAGACTTAAGGTAAGGGTTTCTTCATCTCACTTCCATTTTTGTGAGATATTCCATATTCGCTACTACTACTTGTGTATGGTGTGTGTATAATAACCATTGATGTTTAAAATCATTAATCTATTTATTTTAATGATATTAAATTTATAATTTTATGATTATTAATTTGGGGTTATACAATTCAATTGATTACTAAGTTTTAAGTATTTTCTACCCGAATAACCATTTTCATTCGAGTTGTTGTTATTCTCTACTCAGATAAATAAAATTATTATTTATTCCTATTTAATCCTCATAAATTATGTTTAAATTCTCTATATATGCGTACCAATTATAATCCTTCATTATTTTATGCGGATTTACATTTTTTAAAATAATATTTCAAAATATTTGTTTCAAAATACAAGCATGATTCAAGGAATTTCTCGAATTATTTCCGATTTTTAAGTTCACCATATAATCTATTTTAAGACATATTTATCTTTATAAAATGACACATTTTAACATGAAAAATATATTTTGGTTCATTCCTGGTTTTATGAAAGCAAGAATTTCTTTTCACTTTAAAATCCTTTAATATTTTCCTTAAACCGCACTAAAATGTTTTATTTCCGACGCTTCTTTAAAAACTCTTTTTAAATGATTTAACTTCAATAAGACTTTATTTAAGACTAAAATATAATTTTAATGAAATACAATTTTATTTTATGTAATATACATGTTTATAATCTGATTTCATGACAAATACAAATGATTTTCCAAAAGAACTCTTCTTTCCAACATAAAAAAGGATTTTTCTCGTCTCACTTTAACTTTTATGACATATATGCCTTGTTCACCACTTATTTCCTTCTTATGGTGTATATAATACCCTTTTTTATATCATATAAAGAGTCTCCCTATTCTCATTATTTTATAAGGGGTTATTATTTGAATGTTTCAACGTGGTATGAGACACTTTGGAAAGTTTAAGGATTATTTCCTCAAGAATTTTTCAATGGTCCCATTTAAAAGTATATTTATTTATGTAAAAGTACTTTTATGAATCTTTTATTTCATAGATATTTATATCCTATGATATCATCTACAAAATATGTTGTTGAAGGGTTTCTTATTAGTTTTAATGTGATGTTCTATCTTGATATCATTCACCATATCACTTCGAATGGATAGTGTTTATGTTTAATGGCTAGGGAAAGTTATATATATTTCATATTTTAGTTTCAATATGAATTTATATGTTGTTTATGTTTATACCCATTTATAATAGGAATGAATTGGATTTATTTTGTGATGGGTGGGGCCCGTTATAGCCCCCTGATGCATTGGTAGGTCTCATGAGACAAACTATGGTCTTGGCATGAGGCCTTGACAAAATTGATATTTATAGTCTTGGAAGGATGCCTTAATGGTATGGTTATGATTTACAACATATACATTTTCCTCATTATGAAACTAGTAATTGAAAGTTCATGTAGTTATTCGACTAGTAGAATACCCACGATTATGCTTAATTATGGCATTATTTATTCATCTCTTATTCCTACCATGATGTGTTCATGTTTATTTTTAATGGCATGTGTTTTAGTTATTCACCGTGCATAATGTTTATTTTTATGATATCTTACAATATGTTGCTTACCCTTAGTGAGCATCTAATCGCACCCCTTTCTTATGTTTTATTTTCTCAAGACATGAAGATTATTATTATTATTGACCTGTAGGGATAAACTTAGAGTTTTGCATGATCCCAATATAACTTATATGTTGTATTTCATTTCAAGTTGTAGTGTTGAACCTATGTATGTATATGGTTTTCCAAAAATACTAAACTAATAGATCCTTTGGGATTCGAATTTCTTGTAATCATGCCAATGTAATGAAATAATTCAACAACTCTGGGCTTCTGGGGTTGGGGAATTACAGATTCCACTATATAGTTATATATTAAAACATCATATAAATGGATACCAACTCTTTAAATAACCATACCATGTCACAGTTTAGGTAAAAAATCACAAACAATCATGAAAATGACATGTGAATCATATGTTCGAGATATGATTCATGAACGCACTCCCTTTTTTCATACCGGTAAAGATATAAAATCCCATAAATCAATAACCTCATAATCATGTATATAACATGAGGTGAAATTAGATCAATGGTAAAATAAAACAACATGAGCAGCAATCACATCCCTGGAAATATGTTCATCCCTTATACATATTTTCATGACCAACTCCCTTAAAAGGTGACCCTCCTTATCCAGTAATGAAGGAAGATGGATAATGACCTCTGATTCCTACCTCTAGTAGGCCATGTGTTAGTTACTATAACTGAGTGTATAAAATCTCAAATATGGAAGGCATTCCCTCTATAATAATATAGGATCTAGAGATGGGATATCAATGATCAATCAACTCCATGACATAATATAATAGGAATTAACCAAAACCATCCCAAAATGTATCAAAAATGTAAAAAAAATATTATTTCTTGGATATTTTAGTTTCATGGATCCATATTCTCTTTCACATAACCCATATAGAGGTATTTCAAGATATTTAAAGGTATTTAACTAGAAATAACTTTTCAGACACTTTATCTTGCATCTCCTTGATCTATTGAGTGGACTCCCCAATCCTAAAATATTGAATTTTAATTTCTTTAATGCTTTTCCTACTAGTTTCACTAAGTATCATGGAGACAATAAACCCTTAATTTAAACTAGGTTAAGCTGACTTAAAACTCGAGATATAAATCCCTTGTTGATTGAAAGAACCTCAATGAGGTTTGTTCAATCACTTTGAATTGTGGTTCGATTCCTACCCAAGTAGTGGAAGGTTATGTTTACTTAATATAGATAGTTTATGGATTTTAATATTTATGCATAAATATCCCATTTTATAAGTGATTAAATGTGTCTTAGATAAAATTTATGCATAATCAAATTTATTTTAGTTCTATGTTTCATGCATGTTAATTCATAAATTTCATATGATCATGACAAAAAATCCATAGTGAAATTAACCATGAAACTTAATAGAAATAAAATAATAAAAGTGGTATGATAATAATATTTTTCTAATGGTTAGTTTATATAGAGGATAAAAAATTAACCATTGACCTAGAGGAAAAACAACTTGAATCATAACTTGGTTTGTGTTGTATCTTTTCACCTGTCTTCCTATGTAACTCTTGGATTGGTTTCACATTAACTTAAAACTTTAAGAACCTCCACTCATATATAAGCTCCACCCATTATATAATATTTTACTCACACATAAATGAGGAGAACCAAAGGATTTGTTTAAGGGTTTTAGATAAAACAAACTACAGGCATACACTCCCTTACATAATGAGATGAGGGATGATTCATAGGCCATAAATTTTAATTTAATAATAATAATAAATTAAAAAGGAAACCAATCACATATAAAGGTTTGTTCTATTCTCATTATCATCTACATACATGCAAAAAATTATGCATTTAATAAAATATAATTTAATCCAAATAATTATTATTTAAAATAAATCACACTTGAATAAATTAATTATCTTCTTTATTTAATCAATTATTTTATCTTAATTCTCATCCAAACTTTCTTGAGATTCTAATCCATCATAATTTTAAATAAATTAAATAAATTTATTTAAAATTTCCTCTGTTAAAAATATGTAATTTTGAGGCAATATGATGAGTACTCATTCGAAATACCCAACATGTATTATATTCATATACTATTTACTCATGTGGAATGTAGTATACACATATTATAACAAAATTTCATGGTGTGTATTATGCACTAACACATGTTATTTTTGTAGTGTGTTATGTTCTAATGCACTTAGACTGATCAATGTATTATGAATTATACATAAAATAGAGTTTGTAATATTATCTTGAAATTAATTATATATTTAATATATATATATTTGTATATATATCACCCATAACATAGTGTGTATGAGTTGAATTAAAGACACATGGATCTCATATTGATAAGGTTTAAGGAGTATAATAAATTATTTTAAATTATGCATAAATAGGTAATATAGACTTCATATACTAGCCTGATGTGCATCATGTATAAATCTTCATTAACTATTCACGGCACAAGCCTAGAGACTAGGTGTGTGGTTTTTTCATCGAAATTAAAATAGTACACATCATGTACTTAGGATACATATCATGTGATCATTGATGTCGTATAAAAAACACACAGCTTGACTTTTTCTAATGGAGTACATGTTGTGTATAAAAGTTAATATCATTTATTCAAGATAATAATTCACTATGATGGCCTGGTCAACATGAATTTTATTAAATACATACAGTGTGTAATAAATTCACATGATCTGAATTAATTCATGAGTTGTCTTGGTGCATTAAACACAAGTATAAGGCATGTACCTATGAGCTACATGTATTGTACTCTTCTGTTATCCAACCAGACTCCTCATAACCTTCAAATGAGTTATATGAATTTTATTCACTCAAAATTAATCCATTTATTGATTATATTTGTGATAACTAAGAGTAATAAGAGAATATCTCATGATTCAGATTAAATAATGATTAAATCAGAATTGAAAACTAATGATAAATGAGTAAATCAATCAATGGTATTTAAATAATTGTAAATTATTATGTGACCCCTCTGATACCTCTTGTATATTTCAGGCATAACAGAAGCATTAGTAGGGGATATCCAACTCAAATTATTTTATAAATGATGATTAATCTGATATGTACATCTAAAAATAATGTTATGACTAATAGAATTGTATTAATGACTAATTTACATGAGAATTTCAGAACAAAATGTAGGATCATCACATAATTATTTATAATTAATTAAAGCAGTTAAAGAATTTCTTTGTGATGAATTTTTTCTTTATAAATTAATATTAAATTTTCTCTACATAATATCATTGTTTCATTTTCGAAAATAAGTATAGATTCCCTCTAGTGGTGATTCACATGTGTACTAAAAACCTCTGAGAATCATCATGGGAATCTATGAGTTCTAGTGTGGAATATCCTAATGCTTTTATCATTATTATTTGATTCCCATGAGTATCTATTCCATGAATGATTCTCCTTAACCTCTATAGAATCGATAGGGGTGGTGTATAGTGACCCATACTTTTCATACATAGATATTACATCTTAATATAGGAATATTCAATAAAAAACATTTTGATTCATGTTATAATCACATAGGTTTAGTGTCTTTAGAAACATGGATACATAAAAAATTGGTTCATAAAAGATCTACAACATCTCCCACTAATTTCTTCATAAATATAACCCTTCTTAGAAATATAATACTTAGAAATTTTCTTCATAACTTGGAGAAAGGAAACATAAGAAAGGGTGATCTCATATTCATAGTAAGGGTAAACAAGGGGGATGTCAATGATCAATAAATCAAAACATTATAATAAGGGTAAGAGAATATGATATTAACATTTGAAAATCATACCTAGCATATCACATATCATAATCTTGAATAATTACATAAATCTTAGCTATTCAAAAGACATGAATCATAAAGGAATCAAATAAAATGAGATGTGAGAGCATAAAATTGGCATAAAACATAAGTTTATGGCTACACATAATCATATAATATCATTTAATTTATAAACTCTCACTCCCAAGGCTATAATAATTGATTGGGATACTCCCCAATCTAATATATCCTTAGTATAGGTTCACTCACAATATTATCATAGTGGACAGAGTCCCATACTTAATTGGATTCAATCCCCATTCTAGTATTTATTATCCCATGAGATATCCATATTTACCCAATGAATTGGAGGGCTATATAATTTTGAGGCCACAAATCACATAATCATAATACATTTATATATGTTCCAAAAGATCATAAATCATTAATCGTATATCATATCCCATGGAAAACAAATATGTTTTATAAAAATTTTGATATTTTATCATACCATAAACCATGGGAAAAAAGTGTTTTATAAACATATAATCAAAATAATATTAAAACATATATAGAAATAATGAGGATGTAATCCTTGTATCATAACCCTAGTAAATAATAAGTAACATTGAATTATGTTATAATAGATTAAAAATACATTTAAAAGATCCTTAGAACATTTCTTGATGAAAATACACTTTTCACTTTGAAATCACTTATTTAAAATCTAAAAATTTCAAAAATATTAAGGAAAACATTTTCTATAAAAATAACCTTGGAAACTAGTAAAGTAAGCTTCAAAACATTAACTGGTCATGATGAAATGAAATTTTGTTCATGTTGTGTTTGATATAATAGAGATTCCTTTCACATTTTCATTAAAAATTCAAAAATACATCATTCAGAAAATGATAAGAAGATCTCATTTAAACCATTTTGAAAAAGTAAAAAATGGGTAAATTTTACTTTAAAAATAATTTTAGAACATTCAAAAAAATTATTTAAACCATTTTAAATAAATCAAAATCATGGAAGAAAAATATTCCTGACTGAATAGTAAAGCATAATTAGTTTTCCTTAAAAATATTCTTTCAGTATATTGAGTACTTAAAGTAAGGAAAATTATTAAAGGAGAAAAATATTCTCTATAAATAACCTACAGATAAGAAAAAATAAATTTATTTATCATATATTGATCATATAATTTTTTAAATGGAAATTCAAGAATAAGAAATCCTAATTAAAATGGTATCGAAACATAAATCCCTTAACACTTTAGTAAATTTTGAATCATAATCCCTATAAAATAATAACTACTAACGAAACTTTAAATATAATGAACATAATGAGATTCATGATATAACATGTCAAAGGGGAAGTATATACACCACATAAAATAATATAAGTGTACAACATAAACATATATCCCAAAGAAAGAAAATTTTAGATGAATAACCCTTATAAAGATCATATCCTTGAATTTATAAATAATAGATAGAGTGTAACAAATTAAAATATAAAAAAATAAGTTTACATAAAATATAAATCAAAAAAATAAATTTCACACATAATATTTACATTATATAATCAATGAAGAAGTGATATAACCCAATGAAAGGAAAATGAGTTATAAAATCTATTATCACTTGTTAACTTTAAAGTCAAATATCATTAGAGGAAATAATTTGAATTAAAACTTAAAATACCATGAATTATGAATTATTCATGATATATCATGTAAAAAGGTACTATATACACTATATAAAATAAATTTTGTGCATATAATTTAAAACATGTCTTAATGAAGTGAAATTGAGACGAAAACCCTTACCTTAAGTTCTATTTTCTTTTAATATGATCTAAAATCTTGAATAATTAATTTAAATTTATTATAATTATATAAAATTATAATTTAAAAACTTATAATATCATATATTATCCACTTATAACATTTCAACACCCATTTATTATTAATTCTTTATTAAAATCATAGTTTCCAAGTGTTAATTGTTTCATTTTTATAGAACTATTGGTCCTTTAGTTTCAGTCCTTGTACTTTGATCATGGTTCCATAATCAATATAATTCTAAACATGATATAAATATCATATATATTAATTATATGTATATATATATATATATATTCATCCATAAAATGTGGAGATAGAAAATTGAATTACACCGTTCATGGAGACGGTAGGTCATACATACATATGAATGTTGTTTTCACTTTTCTACAGATGGAAATAATGAATGGTAAATAATAATTCATATTTAAAAAATAATTTTTATATAATATATATTCATTAAATATATCCTTATTACCATACATGTAAATTAGAATCCAAAAACAAATAACATCACATTAAGAAGGTGGTAGTCTACATTTACGCATAAGAAACGTTATGATTTTCTGATGGATTAGAAGGTAAGAAGGTGGATATTATTTTATAATTAAATAAGAACAGTTATTTATTAAATATAATTTTTAAATTTTAAACCCATCGTAATAACTATCTATGAAATATGGTGATGTAAAATGAATTGTATTACTATGTGGAGGTGGTAGTCCACACATACGCACGAGCGATACTTTCACTTCCTATTTGATGGAATAGAGGGTGTATATTAGTGGTTCCATAATCATAATAACATTTAGGTATATTAGTAATACATAATTTATTATTTTATGATGAATACGACATATTTATATGTGGTATAAAAAGAAAAAATTGAAAGATTTCGGGTAAGATGGTTATCTCTTCTTTGGTAGACCTCCTTTAGATCCTTTCTTAAGGACCATTGTAATGATATTTTAAGATGATTAAAACCTATAATTATTATCTAGGGAAGTTTATAATATAATTTATCATGGTTTGGTTGAGACAGATGGCTCAAACTGTGTGATAAATATAAGTAAATAGGTTCTCTTTTATAAGTGAGAATAGGGGAACTCTTTGAATTACTTAAAGTATTAAATTAACATAAAAATATTCTTGGAAAATGGATTCAAATTTATATAATTAAAGTACAGAATTATTATATAACAAAAAAATCTCATAAAATAAAATTTGTAAAATATTTAGTTATGTTTTGACCTTTAACTCTTAGTCTTACCCCCCCCCCCCCACACCATTAACCATTTTTACAGTTACCATGGTAACAATGTTTTTACTCTTTAATGGTTAAGAAAGTTACAATAAATGGAAAAGTTACCCATAAATATTTCTTTGTTGGTATTTTAAAATATATACCATTCACTTGGTCAAATATAGTGTTTTTATGAATTTTAAATCATTTAATAAAATATTGTTTATTATAAAATATCATTAATATCATTTTTGTAAATACATGAATTATTATAATATAGTATGTGTCTAACTCGTGTTAAATGTTTCCAAAATGAAATTTATTATAATATAAGTAATATATGGTCTTAATATAATCATAAAATCAAATTTTTATAGGTTTATATATATTTTTAAACCTTATCTTTTGGTTTATCCCCTTAGTTAACCAATTTTAATCATAATTGTGGTAATAGATTTTTCAATATTAAAGGGTTATAATTTTGATTATAATGAGAAAATTTCTTAATAAATGGATAATTGATAAACTTTTAGACCATTTATCTTCCTAGTTTTCCTATTTAAATATTTTTATGATTTTTAAATAATTTAATAAAATATATTTAACATAAAATACTATTAATGACATTTTAGGAACTAGTCCCATAATTTTACATTAAAAACAACATGAAGGAATGGAAATATAATATTAATATTTCATATAGATATATAATATGATATGTTTATATTTAAAATTCTTAGTATAATTTAACTCATACAAACAATATTACTTTTAGAGTTTTTAAAATCATTTACTTAATATTTTTATTACCTGCACAAGCACTGTGTCGGCATTATTTGAGTATTTAAGGTAATTATTTCGTCACTAAAATTTAAAAATAAATAAACATCATATAAATAAATTAATTAAGTTAAAAATAATTATTTATATTCATTAAATATTCATATTTACTCACATATATTTCATGAATAATTATATAATATGTTATTTTTAATTTTCTAGCCTGGTGCAAGAATTGCAAAAGAATTTGGATAATCCACATGTTATATAACTTAGAAATTAATATATATATATATATATATATACATAAAAAATTTAATAATAATTCATATTTAATAAAACAATTGATCAAATACTTCATCTTTCCCAAATATTATCTTTAGGATGCCAAATTTGACTTTCCAGTGCTGTGAAAGAACTACGTCAACACCGAAAATGATTTTCATATTTATCATGAAATAAATTATCTGTTATATGATTTAAATTATATTTCTATGATATTTATATTATATTATTTTACATGATTGATTATATAATTTTCATAAATTTTTATATTATATTTATTTCATTGTGATATCATAAAAGATATTGTATTTCATAAAAAATGTATTTTTTACAATTGAACAAAAATTTAACTTCTTCAGAAAAATAGCAATAATAAAACCTAGGTTAAAGTAGAATTGATGAATATAAAAAATATTTTAACATCATAAAAATTCAATTATTATAAGTGATAAAAAATATTTTTAATATAAATACATAAAATGCAATAGAAAATAGTTTTAGAGAAAAAATGTGTTTTTAATCCCAAAAATTAACTTGTAAAAAAATAAGGAATAATGATGATTAAAATTTATTTAATTATATAATATCCAACTAAATAAGACTTATTATACATTATTATAAAATTAAAAATATAATGGGATTTTTTCAATGGATATAAATGACAGTTTCAAAAAAATGGTATTTCTCATAATTCACTAAAAAATCAATCTCTTTAGAAAAATACAAAAAAATCACCCTAATATAAATTTGGAATTATTATTTTAAAAACTATACTATCTTTATAAAATAAATTTTTAAAAACTTCCAAAAATTAATTATATTACTCACTCACAAAATTAAGTAAAAACCATTTTTGGATAAAATGTATTTTGAAGAATAAAATGACTTTACTAAGTGATTATTTACTAAGAATTTATTAATAATTTTTTATTGATTAGTAAATTTATATATTTCATAATTAGGTTATCTATATTCATACCCACTAATTAAATGTAAATGTTATAATTATCATAAAATAATAATATTTTTGTGTTTCCTTAAAGCTCAGTTTAGCGTGTGGTATACACTATCGAACATAGTGTTCTGTTAAAATGTAAAGGTGTTACATGTTATAGGATAATTCCTCCCCATTATTGAGATATTTCTTATATTGGTTATCTCTAGGGATTAAGAGGATTCTTTGAATTTTATGTGCAAAACCAACACAATGGATATCTTTTTCTGGGTTGGAAATTATATAATTGGGTTTAAATAGTGTTATGGTTAGAAAATAATAATTGCACATGAACCCTTATTATTTACATAATCCTTGTGAAACCCTATTATTGTAATAATAATTATATGTTTATTATTATTATTATTATTATTATTATTATTATTATTATTATTATTATCTCTTAACAAGCACAAAACCAGATAATTAATTGAATACTATTTCTTGAATAAAAAATTTATTCAAATAATTTCTAATATATATTTTTTATCACAAGTCCATTAAACATTATTTTCAATTTCTCTGCAATATTTATTGGGCCTCAAATAATGAAAATTATTTAATAAACAAATATGATTCTATTATTCACTAATAAATAAATAAATATTATATTCACTAAATGTAAAATAAATATTTATTAAATATTTTTCTCACAAAATATTCTCTCAAATAACTAGTGATAGAATATATGTGATCCAAAAAACCTGAATAATTATTAAAACATGTACGGGTATAATATTTTTCCATAATATTAAATAATAAATAATATTTAATATTTAACTAAGGTTCAAGATTCACTTAGTGTGTGAAAATCTAGGCCTCATTATCAGTGGTATTAGGTGGATCCACCTAAAGTCCAAGGTTAGAATCTAGTAACACATCAAGGAACCCATAGAGAAAGAAGTTAATTTTTCAATTAAATACAACCTCAAACAAATTATTACCATGTAATATAATCCCTTTATCATAATATCTCAAATAAATTAGGTTTCATGCTAGTGTCATCAGTCTATGTGCTCGATGTCTCTTTCATTAACTTTTTGAAAATGAACATGCCCACAAAAAACCATAGATATGGATTTATTTAGGCTATTACATTACCATAAAATATCCTAAGATATCATCTTCCATTATATAATAAAATTTTCAAATCATTTATTGCATTATTCATTAATTCAATATTACTCTTGACATGCCCAATATATCCTACTTCACCGGGAACATATATCGTCACGGTTTTCATCAATACATTATATTATGTAGGTAATAATATTCCTTAATAATATTATTAAATTATAAGTATCAATACACATATATAAAAACATAAATATCCAATTACACATATAAATATTGATTTCCTACTAGTGGTTCATGTTCTCATAATCTCGTGCACTGGAAATTTTCATGGGCATACACCATGAGAAAGTGCATCAAAGTCCTATGAGTATCGACCCCTGATACCAGGTATAATTTATTTTCCATAAAATGATATAATTTGGAAATAAAAAATATATTTAATAATACTATCATGTAACTTCTATGTTCTCATCATAATAGGTAAGTACTATGACCTTTCAGTACGAAAGTTACTATTTGGAAGTTATCACATATTATGTCATGTAGAAGAATAATCATGATATGATAAGAAGTTTATTGATATTAAAAAATGAATAAAAGTGATCCTAAAGCATACATAATTTAGTTATAGTAAACCAACTCCAACATATTCTAGTTCATATGCATCCTTTGGTGATATGTTCCATTTGAATCCCTTAGTCTCAATTATCCTTGAACTAGATATTTCCTTTCCAAATTCTTTCAAGAAACCACCACTTAAATCTAAAAATACATCATCTCAACATTCCACAATCCCTCCTCCTATACCAAAAGAATTAAATAACCTGTTTTATAATTTTTTTGAATTATCAATTAAATCCTACTATTATACAATTCATTGTTCCTTTCTTTCTTTATTTGTCTGTTTTAATGGTTAATTTTGATCTATAATTTCATATTATGTTTCTATTTTAAATCTATTAATATGAGTCAATTCCATATCTCTATTTATTTCAGTACTATATATTCTATTATTTTATCTATTCTTTTTGTAACATTGAATTTTTTTACCTAAATCTCTTATCTTCTTTTTTTATCTCAAAAAAAGGTGGATAATATCTAAGTAAACACAAAATTTTAATCTCAACATGCAGACTATTTATGCTCTTTATATCTTTACAATCTATATATTTTTATTTAAATTGTTATGGTTTTTTATCATCAAAATTTTGGAGAATGTTAGACACACTTATTTTGTTCCAACATATCCTAATATTTAATATGTTTTGATTCTCATAAAATCCCCATTTGTTTTCCAGTTAAATTTATCCTAATTGATTTTAGGTGAATACTAAATATTTTTATAAGTATTATTTTTATTTAAAGTTTTTTTCAATTTATTTTATTCAATTTTTATGGAATTTTCTTAAGGAAAATATCTTATGATCATGTCAAGTTTATAAAAATGAAATTATACTACATGATAAAATTAATTTAAAAGAAAACTCTAGATTTCAAAAATATGGAAAAGTAAATATCTTATGATAATCTCATGTATATTAAATATCATATGGCCTATAAAAACATTATATGAGATGAATATTCCTATAGTAATTATCCTATGAATAAAGAAAGTCTTACATGTAGATTGAGTGTTAAAATAAATTATCTTATAAGCTAATATAAGTTATGCACACTATGTTTTGGAAAATTCATTTATCATTTGAATATAAAATATAATAAGAGTGTACAAAATATCCTACAACTGGTTAAATCATATTATGAAATGGTATTTCTAGATTATATCATTAAAGTTAAAATATATTATCACATAGAATATTATATGAATATAAATATTTCCATTAAATAATAAAAGTCTTACGAGACTCAAGATATCCTTCTAAGGTGAAAATATAATAAAAAATATAATATGTTTCTGTTAAGTCTAACATAATATAAAGTGTTAAATTCTCACATTGAAGTCTAAATTCTTATGAATGGAAGGAAAGTTTTATGTCCAATATTAATTCATATGATCAAACATTATAAGAAGAAAATTATTACAAAACTAAAGATATGTAAAGCTAATTATTTTAAAATATTTAATTATATTATCAATGAATTTATTAACATTGTATTATTGCAAGAAAATTCCACACCTACCTTTAATGTTATCAAAAGTTATTATTTTGAATAATTAAAAGGTGATTTAAATGTTTTTTCTCTTTTTAAGAACACATATAGGTCTAAGAACAACTAAATTTGCAACCAAAAGCTACCTCTCTCTTTTCTATTTTCAAAGCATAAATCCACATATAGAGGAAATATCTATTTTTTATTATTATTATATCCTCTTGAACATTTTAAAGGATATTAGTTCAAATTAGATCAAAATTATAGTTGTTTTTAACATTCAAGAAAACTTTCTCGCATAACCTATATGCACTTATTTTCATGATCATGTTTACTATGCAACTAAAAAACATATGTTTTTATTGCACAGTAAATATTATTTACTACAACTGAGTAAACGCAATATTTAATCCTTAAATTCATATTTTATCTCTTTAGGCACTCTTCATCATCTTTTAGTTGCTTCTTATAACTGTGTGTTGAACCTATAATCTTTTTTATATCTTTTTCTTTGTAAATCTTACACTCATTGTACTAAGTGTGAAAAGTCCATGGATGGGTATTATAAAATGGGATATCCTGGTAAACTATATAGAAACTATTTTTAATAAGTCTTAGTTTCTTTCTCTCAATTGTGGAGGTCCTTATAAAAAGAACCTTCATAGTTAAAATAACCAAGCTCACTGAGAAAGTGTTGGTGGAGTGGATTGGGTGATCTTTGTGTTCTTCTCTTTATTTTATAGTTTAATATTCCATTACATAATTATTTTAATGATAATGATAATTTAAATTAAGTATTTAAGATGTTAGTTTTATGTTATAGATAAATTTAAGAACTTAATTCACACCCACTCTTAAGTTGTGCAACACCTACTGGATAAAAATTAAATTTTCATTACTAAATCACTTTTAAGGAATAATTGGGTGACCAAACAAGTAAAAACATTAGTATATTAAACATATAAAGAACTAAAAAATCATTAAAAAACTAATATTATTGGAATCACTCACTCGGTATAATCCTCATTGAAGTGTGGTTACCATCATATCCAGATCATCCTTGATAAGATCTTCAAAATGATTGTTCATCTTCTTCCAAGTCCAAATATATTACATCAAATAGTTCTCTCTTTTGTTGAAGAATCATGCCAAAATGTGATCAGGTTTTATGATACACAAACTTTACACCTCATTTATATCCACTATAATCATTCTATTATATATTTTGTTAACAACCCCCTTTGGAGCATTAATCTGAAAGACTCATTCTAGCATTTCTTCCTTAGAGTATAGAATGATCTATAAACATTTTTCTTTTTCTTATTTCACCTTCCCTGTAAACTTATTCAAGATTTTAGCAAACACTAATTCTTGGTCCTATATAGTGTCTTCGGGTGCCTTATTGGCATCACTTGTATCTTTCTCACCCAGATTAAAAAACTAATGATTTACACCTTCAACAATTATTAATTCAAACGGCCTTATTTTTATCCCCTTTTTCTTTTCCTTGCTTGAGGATCTGGTTACAATGGTTTTTGGTAAATGAAAATAATATTTGTGAGGCCTTGTCCCCCCCCCCTTATGAAGTGTAAAATTCATAGATATAAGATTACCTTTCGTACCCTTCCTCAAGCCAGACCCAACAATCATGGCCCTATGGGGGTCCTACTCATAATCTTTCATAATTTCTCAGGGGTCCTTTTATTAGTTCTTCATTGGTTGAGAATATATTTATTTGTCACTCAAGTCTATATCCTCAAAAATATTCAACCTAAACTTCTTTATTTTCCTTATTTAAATGAATGTTCTATATCATTTAGGGTCAAAATTCTCCTTTTCATTTCTACTAAAGTTTGTTAAATGGTTTTGAAGATGAATTGGCCTTGAAGAGTCTCATTGAATAGGAGATCACCACCTTAGAGCCAATGCTTCATTCTGGCTAGGAAAATAATTTACACTTTCATCACCTGTTGCATGTAACCCTTGTTTATGGTTATCTCCATTACCAATTCACACTTTCTCCTCATTTGATGCGACCTTGGATGCATTGGTTGTATCCAACTACCCTTTTCTAAAACAGTTACTAGGAAAATAGGTTTTAGTTATAGTGGAAGCCAGTCTAGACCATGCCCAAGGTGGGTTTTACATTGAATCTAATGAATAAATCATAATAACGTGATGAAGAATGATATATCACATGATTATATGAAAATAAAAATAACATAATAATCATAAAACCAAAAGTGAGGATCAATTCATGTTAAATTTATAATTAAATTAATAATAATAAATTACCTCAATCTTGAGCACTTTCTTCAAAATTGGTGTTTATTAATTAAATATATGTTTATGTTAAACCTTCATTTCATCAATAGGATCCAAAGTAGATTCCCTATAATGGTAATCAATATTTTCTCCTTTGATCTTGAAGCATCATCGATGGTACACTGGGTGCTAGCACGGTAGTGTTGATCATTTTGTGTCATTTACTTTTATCCCTACACAAGGATTAAAAGATTTAATCTTATTCTCTCATTCTTTAAAGGATGGTTGAAGATGAATTTAATGACCCAAAATTTTTATCAATGGAAATTTTCTTCTTAGAATTATATTATATATTATAAAACACATAAAATCACTTTGATAACACAATATAAACTTTATAAATGAATAATGAATGAAATAATTATTATTTCTAGAAATTAAGGAACTGGTCCTCATGGAATAGTAACCTAACCCTTGGAATAATAACATGGACATTAGGAATAATAATTACGCTAATAGAATAGTAACCTTATATGTGAAAGTATAATTAAAATCTAGGTATCTTATAAATGATAATATGATATAACTATATCATAGTATAATAAAATAAATATTTTAAAAGTTATTAGTTAAGTGTTAGTATTTTTATAAAACATAAATATGTATTTATAATTTTATAATTAATATATTTATTTAAATGACTTATTATTTTCATAAAAAAGATTCAAGAATTAAATTTTTTGTCTTATTATTATAATATAGTTTTATGATACCTTAATTAATTTTTCAAAGTGTTATAAAATCAGTTATAATTTTAAAATCAGTATTTTTCAAATAAATGATGATTTTAATTAAAAATTAAATTTCTCATATTTAGAAAATTATTTTCATAAAATGGAGTTCATTTTTGAATTAAGCACGTTTAAAAATGTTTAGGGTGAATTTTTTTTATTTTTTCTAAAATAATTGATTATTTGTGAATAGTAAAATACAATAATTTATGATAAAAGATAAATACATGAATTATTGAGTTATAGATGATATATGCATAGTGTAAGCCAATAAACTCAAAATATCATTAATTATTTTAATATATTTAGTGATAAGATTCAAACTATTCATAGTCTTGAGAAAAAATAATAAACTAATGAATAAAATAATGAGAAACCACCCCTCTCCTCCCATATAAATACCACCCCTCGCCACCTCTTCCCCTCACACTTCCAAAACCTTTAATCCTATATATATTATTACTAATAATCTTCCAAACTCCATACCCCGAATCCATGATCTCTTGGTCTTATCAAAAGACCAAACCCTTTTCCCAAAGGTGGTTCTCAAGGAGTATAAATTCAAGAGGTAGAATCCTCTTCCTTTTTCTTTTAATTTATTTTCAATTTCTTTTATTTTCTTATACTATCCTCACCTACACTTATCCAAGTGTAATGATAACTAAATTGTATTTTATATAATGTAATTTTATTATGTTAATGTAATAATTCATCTTCAAATCTCTTCTCTTTTCCTTTTATTATAAAAATGAAAATAACATCCGTGGTGTGTCGATTTACCGCCACTGTGGACGATGCGTTTTAATTTTTCATTACCACCTCCAAGGATGGTCATAAAATCATTATTATGGTTTAATAATATTTTATTATACATGTTATAAGTTATATAATGTTCTATAACCAATATATAAACATGATTCTAAATAAAATGATACCAGCTCAAAATGGTCATAAAAACCACAAAATAAATTAAATCATTTTAATTAACATTATATCTAATAATCATTCTCATTAAATATAACCAAATGATATATATAAGATCAATTACACTTCTATGTGTTCATTAATAGAATATAATTTCAATTCTAGAGAATAATTCTCATTATACATGAACTTTCATACTTATATACAAGTTAACCAGTCATAAAAATCAAGAAAACAAACATTCTCAAAATGATGGAATTGAACTCTATAACACATCAGAATGGACATAAATTAAATTAATAAAATTATAATTAATAAATTAAATGTATAATAGGTTCTATATTTATTAATTAATTTATCTAATTTTATTATTTAGGATATTAAAGTGAAGATAGAAGTCAGACATAAGGTAAGGGGACTCTCGAACCCAACTCTCTTTCTTTGGGTTTTCCCTCTTTCACTCCATTTTCAGTATGGATGTTCCTTTAATGTTCCTTAGATATAATTTTTTTCCTTACCTTCTCTTTTCTAGTATATACATGTTTCTAATCAAGTTTAATAAAAAAAGCAATGATTTTTTCAAAATAACTCTTCTTTCAAAAAATATATATTTTACTTCTTCTGATATTGTTTCTTATTCACTAAAGATTGATGATTATTATACAAAGTATGTTATTCCATATTTATTTTTTTTATCCCAAATTTTATTCATGAATGTATACTTTATTAAATGAAACTCATTCTTCTCATGGGTTATTTATTGTCCAAGATTGATATATGTTCTATGTGGCATGCATGATAATGTAAATGCTATGATGTGATGGGTGTGTTTGGAATTACATAGCACATGTAAATGTTATGATGGTAAGGGTGAACCCAGAATTATATAATGCTCTAATCCATTAGGTAATGTGATGTATCTCATGAGATAAAGTGAAATATAATTGAATATGATTCTAGATTTGTTCACAACTATGTGTGTCAGTTCCCCACTAGGACTTGATATTTCATTTTTATGCATTTCCACATTCCATGCCTTTATCTAATGTTTACTATCATCGTTATAATGATGATTAATTTCTAATTTTATGATTATGATGACTATTCTCACCCATTTTTTATGTCTCTTATTCATCTTATTACTGGGATTTTAGCTCACCCCTTCTTTTGATGTATACCTTTAGTTGAATACTTATACTAAGGAGAACATGAGGGCCAATAAGAATCTATAGAATAAGAAATTAAATAAATGTTTTTGTTTTATTATGTAAAATTTATGTATGATAATAATCTTCACAAGACACTAAACCTTTGGATCCTGGTTTTGTAGCACTATTATGTTATTTATCTTTAAAATGATGTAATACTTATATAAGAAAAAGCAGGGTCACTATAGTTTGTATCAGAGAACGGTTTAGTTAATTTGAGAATTAGGATTATATAACATGTGTTTAAACCCTTAATATGAGACTAAGTATATGTAATCACCCAAGAATATATTTTTTAGATAAATTTTAAACATAGGGATCCCAAAAGATGTGTCTTTATAGTTAATTTCATGAAGGAATAAATTATTTATTCATAACTTTCTTACTTATGTTTTGTTACAAACTTTTATATTTTAGAAAATGGTGGGAACCATAAGAAGGTAGGGAACAACCTATGTGAGGGAAAATGTAGTGATTTCTCAAATGAAATCCCCAACTCCTTGAAAGATAGAGTTCAAAATTTCATGGTGATTCTTACCCAGCTATCTCAAGCTATGAATAATAACTTGAATGATGTGAAAATTCCTACTTTATATGAAAGGGAGAAATTGGATGTCAAGTCTTTTATACGGAAATGAACACGGATGTTTAATGGATCTTTTAATCCACTAATTGTAGAACAATGGTTCAACTCAATAGAGAATATCTTTTCTATGCTTCACTTTTCTGAGATAGAGAAGGTGACTGTGGTTGTTTATCATTTAAATGGGGTGGTAAGTCAATGGTGGGATTTGATTAAGAACACCAATCCAAAGTATGAAATTTAAGAGATTTAGTGGGAATAGTTTAATAATATATTTATTAATAATTATTCCCCTCAAACTCTTCATACAAAAATAGAGACATAATTCTTAGAGCTAAAGGAAAAGGAAGGTGAATCTATCATTGCTTAAGAAACCAATTTCACAAGGATTCCAAGGTATTCCTCAGGTTTTTTTATCACTAATGATCGAAAAATAGATAGATTCCATAGTGGTTTAAAACTACACCTTCTAAAGTCTCTAGCAATTCAAGTCTTTTGTAGTTATGAAGAAGTTGTTTGATGTGATCTCAAAGCAGAGATATAGTTTGGATAATGGTCCCATGGCTATGGTGATAAGAAAAGAAATATGTAGTTTCATGATATTGGATCTAATGACAATAGTGGAAAGAAAACTCAACCACTAACATGTCAAAAATGTGGGAAGAAGCATTATTGGAATTACCTCAAAGGAATGGGGAAATGCATAAAGTGTGGGAGACAGGGCCACCAAGCTCATGAATGTTGAGGAGACATGAGGAATCAGGACAATGTGGTGGAGGAAAGGAGAGCACAAACCATGGTTCAATGCTTCAATTGTAGGGATAAAGGTAACTATGCAAGCCAATGAACTAAACCTTGAGTCCTTGAGAGTAATTAGAGTCATCAACCACCAAATCCAAAGGAGAAAGGGAAGGCTTAATCCATCATTACTGCTAAGGTGGATCCCAAAAATGATGTGATGATAGGTATTCTGATTATTCATTCAATAATAGTGAACATACTATTTGATTCTGGTTCTACACATTCTTTCATATATTTCAAGTTTAGTAGAAAGATTCAAACACCACCTCAAAATATGGAGGTTAAGTTATCTATGAGAACATAAAATAGGGAAATTAGTGTATCCAAAGTATATAACTCATCCCTAGTTAATTTTTGTGGACTAAACCTCCCAAAAAACTTTTCTTACTTCCTTTGGTGGAGTTTGATACTATATTGGGCATGGATTGGATATCTTTATACAAAGCCAACATCAACTTTAGGGAAAGGGATATCACTCTTCACATCCTAAGTAATCCTCCAGTTCTGTACAAGTATAAGGAGGAGGATGAATCTACTTTAGAATTATCATATAAAGTGTGGATCCAATCTTCTTAGAATTTCAAAGGATAGGAATGGGAATCAATAAGGAAGTAACATCACCAATCCTTTCTCAATTGATTTCTCAACCATCCCTCATGGAGAAAATAAAGGATGCTCAAATAAATGATGTGTAAATTCAGAAGATGGTGGAAGCTATGAGAATGGGTAAATCCTTATAGTTTAAAATTTATGAGAAAGGAGTTGTAATATTTGGGTCACGACTATGTGTACCATCCAATCCAGAGATAAAGAAAGAGCTTCTAAATGATGCACATAGCTCAACCTTCTATATTCACTCAGGGAGCACAAAGATGTATCGAGGTCTATAATAGCACTATTGGTGAGACAATATGAATAAAGAGATTGCAGAATATACATAAAGGTTCCTAGTATGTCAACAAGTGAAGGATAAAATACAAAATTATAAGTGTATGGTGCAACCATTAACCATACCAACATGGAAATGGGAAAACATTACTATGGACTTTGTCACCCTAATTCCAAATACATATAGAAGAAATAATGTAATATGGGTTGTTTTGGATCATATTAAAAAGACATAACACTTTATCACAATTCAAGAGGACTTATTAATGGATCAACTTGTATGGATATACATCATAGAAGTGGAAAGGATATATGGAGTACCATTATCGATTGTATCCGATCGAGATATGATATTCTCTTACAAGTTATGGAAAAGTCTCCAATATTATCTAAACATTGGGTTGAACTTTAGTATGTATTATCATCCTCAAACTGATGTCCAATCGAAGTGGACTATTAAAACACTAGAAGACATGTTGAGGGCATGTTCTATATACTTCAAAGGAGGATGGGACCAATATTTTCCTCTGGTCGAGTTCTTTTACAAAAAAAATTCTCACTTGAGAATCCAAATTGATCCATATGAATCCATTTATAGGAAAAGACACATAACACCAATATGCTAGGATGAATTCAATGAAAGTAAGTTATTAAGACCTAAAATGGTTGAAGAAATGGTGGAAAAGGTGAAACCCATTTAGCATCACATCAAGGAATACCAAAGTCAATAGAATAGCTATATAGTCAATTATTGAAGGTACCTAGAGTTTGAGGTTATATACATGGTATTCCTCTGTATATCTCTATGGAATAGGATCGTGAGATTTGGGGGAAAAGGAAAGTTGAGTCCCAGGTACATCATCCCCTTTGTGATTTTTAATCATTTCGGAGTTGTGGTCGATCGACTAGCACTTCCACATACCATGTCTCAAGTACATAATATATTCCATGTATCTCTCTTGATAAATTACATACTAGATCCCTCACATGTACTGAATCTAGAGGTGGTATAGTTATAAAATGATCTCTCTTATGAGGAGAATCCAGTGAAGATCTTGGACCGTAGAGATAGAGTTTCATGAAATAAGTCTACTCACCTAGTCAAAGTACTATGGTGGAATCATAAGTATGAAGAGGAAACATGGGAACCATAGGAAGATATGAAGGATAAGTACCCTCAATTATTTTCACTATAGTATGTAAAATGAAATTTCGAGGGAGAAATTTCATAAGGGGGGAAGAATGCAACGACCTGAAATTTTTATCAATGGAAATTCCCTTCATATAATTATGTCATATAATATAAAACACATAAAATCACTTTGATAACACAATAAAAACTTTATAAATGAAATGAGAGGTATTTCTAGAAGTTAATGAACTTATCCCGATGGAATAGCAACCTGACCCTTGGAATAGTGACATAACCATTAGGAATAGTAATTCAGAAAATAGAATAGTAACCTTATATATGAAAGAATAATTAAAATTTAGGAATAATATAAATGATAATATGATATAATTATATCATGGTATAAGTAAATAAATATTTTAAAAAATATTAGTAAAGTGTTGGTATTTTTATAAAACAAAACAATTATTTATAATTTTATAACTAATAAATTTATTTAAAAGAAAACATGTTTTCATAAATTATATTCATAAATTAAAATTTTATTCCTTAAGATTATAAGATAATTTTATAAGACCTTGATTAATTTTTCAGAAGTGTTAGAAAATCAGTTATAATTTTAAAATCGGTATTTTTCAAATAAATGATGATTTTAATTAAAAACTAAAATTATCATATTTAGATAATTATTTTTTGAAAATGTAGTTAATTTTTAAATTATAAACATTAAAAAATGGTTTGGGTGAATTTTTGGGATTTTTCTAAAATACTTGAATTTTTTTGAATAGTAAAATATGTTAATTTACGATAAAGGCTAAATACATGAATTATTGATCCATAGATGATGTGTGGATGATGTAATCCCATAATCTCAAAAAAATCCTTAACTATTTTAATATATTTTGTGATAAGGTTCAAACTATTCATAAACTTGATCCAAAATAATAAACTAATGAATAAAATAATGAGAAAAAAGCCCCTCTCCTCCCCTATAAATACCACCCCTCACCACCTCTTCTCATCACACCTACAAAAACTTGATTATTGTATAAATTCTACCCAATACTCTTCATAACCCCCTCCCCCACATCCAAAATCTCTTGGTCTCATCGAGAGACCAAACCCTTTTCCCTAAGGAGGTTCTCAAGGAGGAGAAATTCAATAGGTAAAATCCTCTTCCTTTTTCTTTTAATTTCTTTTCAATTTAATTTATTTTATTATCCTATCCTAAACTACACGTATCCAAGTTTCATGATAACTCTAGTATATTTTATATAATTTAATTTTATTATTTAATGAATAATTCAACTTAAAATCTCTTCCCTTTTCCTTTTATTGTAAAAATGAAAATACCGTCTTTGGTGTGTCAATTTATTTCCACCATGGATAATACTTTTTCAGTTTCCATTACCACCTCAAAGGCTGGTAATAAAACTATTATTATGGTTAAATAAGATTTTATTATACATATTATAAGTTATATAATATTCTGTAACCAATATATAAACACTATGTTAAATAAAATGATATAATCTCATAATGGTCGTAAAAACTGCCAAAATAAATTAAATCATTTTCATTCATGTTCAATCTAATAAATCATACTCGTACCATATAAAAAATGATATATAAGACCAATTAAACTTCTGTATGTTCACTAATAACATAAAATATCAATTTTGGAGAATCTTTCTGATTGTACATGAACTTCCATACTCATATACAAGAAAATCGATCCTGAAAACCAAGAAAACAAACACTCTTAGAATGATGGAATTGAACTATATAACACATCATAATTGTCATAAAAGTAATTAATAAAATTATAATGAATAAAATATGTGTATAAGAGGTTCTGTATTTATTAATTTATGAATCTAATTTGATAATCCCATATATTAAAGTGAAGATAGCATTCAGACATAAGGTAAGGGGATTCTCGAACCCAACTCTCTTTCTTTGGGTTTTCCCTCTTTCACTCCATTTTTAGTATGTAAATTCCTTTAATGTTCCATAAATAGTATTTTTCCTTACCTGTTCTTTTATGGGATAAACATGTTTCAAATTTGGTTTAATGGAAAATGTAAATATTTTTTTAAAATAATTCTTCTTTCTAAAAATGCAAGTTTACTTCTCTTGAGATTGTTTCTTCTTCACTCAAGATTGATGATTTTTATAACAAGTATGTTATTCCCTATTTATTTTGTTAACCCCAAAGTTTATTCATGAATGTTTTATTTTTTAAATGAAACTCATTCCTTTCCATGGGTTATTTTATGTCCAAGATTGATATACGTTCTATGTGGCATGCATGATAACGTAAATGTTATGGTGTGATGGGTGTTACTGAAATTATATTGTGCATGTAAATTATATGATGTGGTGGTTTCACCAAGAATTATATAGCACGCCAATTAATTGGTTAATGTGATGTATCTCATGAGATAAATTGAAATATGTGTGAACATGGTACTAGATTTGTTCAAAACTATGTGTGGTGGTTCACCAATAAGACATGATGTTTCATTTTTATGCATTTCCACATTCCATGAATTTATCTAATGTTTCCTATCATGATTATGATAATGATCCTTTGATTATGTTATTATTATGATTATTCTCACCCATGTTTCATGTATCTTATTCATTCTCTTACTGGTCTTTTAGCTCACCCCTTCTTTTGATGTATATCTTCAGTTGAATACTTATACTAAGGAGAACACAAGGGCTAATAAGAATATTGATAAGAAGGAATTAAATAAATTTTTATGTTTTATTATGTAAAATTTATGTATCGTACTAATTTTCCAAAGACACTAAACCTTTCGATCGTGGTTTTGTAGCACTGTTATGTTGTTTATCTTTAAAATGGTGTAGAAGTTACATAAGAAAAAGTATAGTCTCTATAGTGAAAATGTTCTCCCATACATGAGGGAAACCCTATATAAGTTCCTCCTGGAGAGATTTCTCTATAGATTAAATTTTTGTGCATAAAAAAATAATTTCTAAATGCTCATAGAAGTGATATAATCAAGTATATATAGAGCTAGGGTTAAAACATTGGTTATTTCACAAATTGATATTCCCTAGATACATACACTCAGATCCAATGCTAAAATCATATTATTTGAATATTTCATTTGATACCACTGAAGTGACCCAAATTTAACCATCCATTGTTATAATATCAATACCTAAAATTGCATCACATATATAGATAACACCTTTTAGGTTTAGTGTTTTCAGAAGTTAGGATAAACCTTTAACTAAAAAACCCATATCTTTGTCATCCAAATAAAAAAAATCCATTATACCAAGAATTTCTTATTTCCAATAAATTATTTAATATCTTTCATAAAATTATTCCCACATTATAAAATATAAGACATATCATATTTAACACTCATCTTAATAACTAATGAAAATGGAAACATAAAAAGGGTGATCTAAAACGCTCGGTAAGGGTAAACATAACTAATATCAATAAAATATCATAAGAAGATCATGTGGGTATAATAACATAATCAAAGTAAATTAAAATAGCATAAGAAACTCATACCTAAAAAAACTTATATTAGAAATAAAAAAATTTAGCATGAATCTTTCCATATGAAATGAGTAAAAGGGTTGTAAAATCATGTTTTAAAAATAATGATCCATGAAAACATAACATAGATACATTTTAACCTATTAGATAAATAATTATGTTGAACAATCTCATAAGTAAGCATAAAATAATAGAATAATTATGACGGAATCTTGAGAAATTATATTCATCACCCATATTCACTCGTATTCACCTATAATGGAATAAATTATAATCAGTTAATTACAACATAATTTATCTATATAATAAATCATTACCCAATGTATTGGAGGGATATATCCTAAACCCACCCATAACCATCTATAATTTCTAATAAACATAGCATGATTCAACACATAAAGTCTTTATTCATAGTATTTTTTTAATAAAACATACATTTTAACTCATAAACATACGAATTTCTAATTAACCCATTAAAATAATATGACTCTAAAAATGAGTTAACCAATTTCCGATTAAGAGAAAAATAAATGAAAAACATAGAATAATAGTGAAATTCAATAGTAATATTATAACAAATCCCCAATAAAACGTTATTGAATTATTTGAGAAAAAAACTTCAAAACATTTTAAGTAAAGGTTTAGAAGAAAATCAATTATGTCATTAATAACTTATATTCCAAAAGGAAAATTTATAAAATAATGAAAAATAAATTTTCTATGAAAAAATATAGGAAATTTTAAGGTAAGATTTAAATTTATTAATGGAAAAAAATAGCTAAAATTAAATCAAGTATTAAATGTTAAAAACCATTCTTTTGATACCTTTATAAAGAAATTCATAAATAACTTGTATGAAAAACATTGAAAATGTTTTTTTTAACCATTGTAAATAAATTCAAAGGTATTTTAAAGTTAATTTCCATAATTTATTTAAGTATAGATAATAACATTATTGAAACAATATAAAAAATATAAACATGTAGGATAGAGTTGGGTAATAGACTTCAAAACCTTTAAAGAAATGCTTCTAAAGAAAAACCCTTATATATTTTTAAACCAAAATCTCTTGAATGAAATAAATTCAAAAGGAACTTTGAATACCAAGAATAAAAGAGGAATATGATATAATAAGTCCAAGAATAAGTAAATAAAACATATAAATTAATATATGTTCATAATATGAAACTTGTCTCAAAAAAGAAAAATTGAGACAAAAACCCTTTATGGATTTGATAACCATTGAATCAAAACCACTTGAAGGAGAAAACTTGAAATAAAACATTAAATACCTTGAATAAATATATAATCATTAAATATAATTTCAAATATATATTAGATAAACCATATAAAATAAAATAGGTGAATATTGAAAAATATGTCTCGATGAAGGAAATTTTGAGATAAGAAAACCATACATATTTTATAAGAATTGAATCAAAATACATTTAAATAAATAAATTGATTTAGATTTTTAAATCCCATGAATTACATAGAAAAATTATTATAATACATTCATGGGTTAATGAATCAAAATAACACTATATAAAAGGAAATATGGTGTATAATATGAAATAAACCTCGAGGAAATTGATATTATGGCCAAGAAACTCTTACCTAGGACATCCTCTTAGTCTGGAATGCTTTAAATTCCCAATATAATAAATTTAGTTTTATTATTCATATGAATAAAAATATTATTCATATTTATTTTACTTTATCCATCAATTTATCATTATTTATTTCCCATATATTAACTGTTTATTGTTAAAGTTAATATTCAGGTGTTAACCGTTATGTTTCCCATACTTAATGGTTCTTAACATTGAGTATTATTCATGATTTCAATACCTCCATATTTTTTATGATAAGGTAATAAGGTGTTTTGATATATTTTTGGATTATTGTAACCCTTTCATGAAACTTATGGTGATGGTTTTCATGGAACACTTAAAAAATACCATTTTCATAGGTTATTGAATTAGAAATCATATTGAGTTTATTGGTAAATATATTTTTTAATATTACAAATTAAAATTTATTAAAATATATTAGATTAATAATAATTTAATCTTTTTACCATCATTTAATTTTTATTACTTATTCATGAGATAAACATTATAGCAATGTTCATTTAGGCAATAAAACTAATCAAAACAATACCATGGTATAATAGTTGAGTGAGTATAAACATGCTATTATATAGTGATAATATATAATTTAATGAATATTAATGGTTTAGAAACATATTTTTAAATTGTTGAATCAAATTTAATAATAGGTGGATTCAAATGATAAATGAATGATAATGGTAAGAATTTATAACTTACAAAGTGTCTTGGTATACTGGTTTTAGGCGATTATATTTTACATTGATAATTTATTATTAATATTAATAAAAGAATGTATATATTACCTTTCCAAAACCTTAATTATGTTATAAATATCATATTTATTCATTAAATTCAATCTTAGAACCATCCATGTAAGGTGGTGATGAAAAATGAAATACGTTATTCATGGGGGTGGTAGTCTGCACATAACACGGATGACGTTTTCATTTCCCAATTTATGGAAGAGTTGTAGATAATGTTTATTCCATGAAAAAAATAAAAATTTATAATAATAATTATATTTATGTAATTATATTATTATGGTTATAATATATTTATAGGAGGTGGAAGAAGAAAGAAACTTGAAAGAACTTGGTTAAGACAACTACATCTTCCTTATATGTCCTCCTTTAGGCCTCTTCCTTGTTTATCTTTAAAATTATGGAGAAGTTACATAAGAAATATTATAGTCTCTATAGTGAAAATGTTCTCCCATACATGAGGGAAACCCTATATAAGTTCCTCCTGGAGAGATTTCTCTATAGACGAAATTTTTGTGCATAAAAAAATAATTTCTAAATGCTCATAGAAGTGATATAATTAAGTATATATAGAGCTAGGGTTAAAAGATTGGTTATTTCACAAATTGAATTCCCTAGATACATACATTCAGATCCAATTCTAAAATCATATTAATTGAATATTTCATTTGATACAACTGAAGTGACCCAAATTTATTCATCCATTTTTATAATATCAATAACTAAAACTGCATCACATATATACATACCACCTTTTAGGTTTAGTGTTTTCAGAAGTTAGGATAAACCTTTAACTAAAAACCCATTTCTTTGTCATCCAAATGAAAAAAAAAATCCATTATACCAAGAATTTCTTATTTCCAATAAAGTCTTTAATATCTTTCATAAAATTATTCCCACATTATAAAATATAAGACATATTATATGTAACACTCATCTTAATAACTAATGAAAATGGAAACATAAAAAGGGTGATCTAAAACACTCGGTAAGGGTAAACATAACTAATATCAATAAAAGATCATAAGAAGATCATGTGGTTATAATAACATAATCAAAGTAAATTAACATAGCATAAGAAACTCATACCAAAAGAAACTTATATTAGAAATAAAAATTTGTAGCATGAATCTTTCCATCTGAAATGAGTAAAAGGGTTGTAAAATCATGTTTTAAAAATCATGATCCATGAAAACATAACATAGATACATTTTAACCTCTTAGATAAATAATTATGTTGAATAATCTCATAAGTAAGTATAAAATAATAGAATAATTATGAAGGAATCTTGAGAAATTATATGCATCACCCATATTCACTCGTATTCACCTATAATGGAATAAATTATAATCTGATAATTAAAACATAATTTATCTATATAATAAATCATTACCCAATGCATTGGAGGGCTATATCCTGAACCCACCCATAACCATCTATAATTTCTAAGAACCATAGTATGATTCAACAAATAAAGTCTTTATTCTTACTATTTTTTTAATAAAACATACATTTTAACTTGTAAACATAAGAATTTCTAATTAACCCATTAAAATAATATGACTTTAAAAATGAGTTAACCAATTTCCTATTAAGAGAAAAATAAAAGAAAAACATAGAATAATAGTGAAATTCAATATTAATATGATAACAAATCCCCAATAAAACATTATTGAATTATTTGAGAGAAAAACTTCAAAACATCTTAAGTAAAGGTTTAGAAGAAAATCACTTATGTCATTAATAACTTATATTCGAAAAGTAAAATTCATAAAATAATGAAAAATAAATTTTCTAGGAAAAAATATAGGAAATTTTAAGGTTAGATTTAAATTTATTAATGGAAAAAAATAGCTAAAATGAATTAAAGTATTAAATGTTAAAAACTATTCTTTTCACACCTTTATAAAGAAATTCATAAATAACTTCTATGAAAAACATTGAAAATGTTCGTTTTTAAACCATTGTAAATAAATTCAAAGGTATTTTAAAGTGAATTTCCAGAATTTATTTTAGTATAGATAAGAACATTATTGAAACAATATAAAAAATATAAACATGTAGGATAGAGTTGGGTAATATACTTCAAAACCTTTAAAGAAATGCTTCTAAAGAAGAACCCTTATATATTTTTAAACCAAAATCTCTTGAATGAAATAAATTCAAAAGGAACTTTGAATACCACGAATAAAAGAGGAATATGATATAATAAGTCAACGAAGAAGTAAATAAACCATATAATTAATATATGTTCATAATATGAAACATGTCTCAAAAAAGAAAAATTGAGACAAAAAACCTTTATGGATTTGATAACTATTGAATCAAAACCACTTGAAGGAGAAAACATGAAATAAAACATTAAATACCTTGAATAAATATATAATCATGAAATATAATTTCAAATATATATTAGATAAACCATATAAAATATAATAGGTGAATATTGAAAAATATGTCTCGATGAAGGAAATTTTGAGATAAGAAAACCATACAGATTTTATAACACTTGAATCAAAATACATTTAAATAAATAAATTGATTTTGATTTTTAAATCCCATGAATTACATGAAAAAATTATTATAATACATTCATGGGTTAATGAATCAAAATAACACTATATAAAAGGAAACATGGTGTATAATATGAAATAAACCTCGAGGAAATTGATATTATGGCCAAGAAAATCTTACCTCGGACATCCTCTTAGTCTGGCATGCTTTAAATTCCCAATATAATAAATTTTGTTTTATTATTCATATGAATAAAAATATTATTCATATTTATTTTACTTTATCGATCAATTTATCATTATTTATTTCCCATATATTAACTGTTTATTGTTAAAGTTAATATTCAGGTGTTAACCATTATGTTCCCCATACTTAATGGTTCTGAACTTTGAGTATTATTCATGATTTCAATACCTCTATATTTTTTATGATAAGGTAATAAGGTTTTTTGATATATTTTTGGATTCTTATAACCATTTCATGAAACTTATGGTGATGGTTTTCATGGAACACTTAAAAAATACCATTTTCATTGGTTATTGAATTAGAAATCATATTGAGTTTATTGGTAAATATAATTTTTAATATTACAAATTAAAATTTTTTAAAATATATTATATTAATAATAATTTAATCTTTTTACCATTGTTTAATTTTTATTACTTATTCATGAGATAAACGTTATAGTAATATTCATATAGGCGATAAAACTAATCAAAACAATACCATGGTATAACAGTTGAGTGAGTATAAACAGGATATTATATAGTGATAATATATAATTTAAAGAATATTAATGGTTTAGAAACATATTTTAAAGTGTTGAATCAAATTTAATAAGAGGTGGATTCAAAAGATAAATGAATGATAACGGTAAGAAGTTATAACTTACAAAGTGTCTTGGTATACTGGTTATAGCCGATTATATTTTACATTTATAATTTATTATTAATATTAATAATAGAATGTATATATTACCTTTACAAAACCTATATTATGTTATAAATATCATATTTATTCATTAAATTCAATCTTAGAACCATCCATGTAAGTTGGTGATGAAAAATGAAATACGTTATTCATGGGGGTGGTAGTCTGCACATAACACGGATGACGTTTTCATTTTCCAATTTATGGAAGATTTGTAGATAATGGTTATTCCATGAAAAAAATAAAATTTTATAATAATAATGATATTGATGTAATTATATTATTATGTTTATAATATATTTGGAGGAGGTGGAAGAAGAAAGAAACTTGAAAGAACTTGGTTAAGACAACTACATCTTCCTTAGATGTCCTCCTTTAGGCCTCTTCCTTGGTCTTTTGGGGATATAAAAACCTCTAGGGAATGCGAAAGAGAGTTGGGGAAGAATTTTTATAGGTTATTTTTGAGCTAATTTGTTCAATGTGTGTTGATAATTGAGGTGGTGAATTGATCCTTTTATACGTGAGAGGAGTGGTACTCTTGTAAATACTTATTTTTTTTAATATACAATAAATGTCATACTAAATTAAAGTGGAACCAAATTATCTAAATTCCAAATATATGATACATAGGGTCAATAATAAATTCAAAAAATCAATTAAAGATATGGATTTGTGATATTTTAAAGCATTAACTCTTGATTTAACACTTTAACCCTATTTTAGCCTTTACTGTGATGGATAACTTTTAATATAGTAACTTATTTTTATAACTAAAAATAAAATGAACCTTATTAAATAATATAAATATGAATAATATGAATTTGAAAACAATTTTATAATATAGAATTTCTATAGGTTTTCAAAAATAATTTTAATAAAATAACGCTTAAACACAATGAAAATAATTTTCATAAAAATGTTTTCTTAAGCATAGAAATGAATTTACACTAAAATCATTCATAGTATTGATTATCATGAAATTTATTGGTTTATAATTAAAAAATAGTAGTTTTTAACTTTAAAAGTAATACAAATCTGAATGGAACCTTGTGAATACTTAATTAAAGGAAAAAAACAAAAATAGTATTTTATTAGAATAAAATATCACTTAGGTTCTCAAATGTAAAACATAGGTTTCTAAATTCAACATAATATTTTTCAATGATATAATTTACTTTTTAAAAACATATTTGTTCTATCCAAAAGTTTTATAATTTTTTAGTTCGTGCTTATATCATGTTGATGTAATAAAGCTTACGATATGTGTATAAACTGTATTTTTTACTATTCATCCAAAAATCAACCATTTTAGAAAAATCCAAAAAATTCACCTTAAGATAATTTCAACATGATATAACCAAACATTAAATCCATTTTATAAAATTTAAAAGCTAAAATTTAGAAAATCAACTTTTAAATAAAACCTTATAATATATGGAAAATAGTTTATTTAAAATAAAAACTATTTCTTTTTCATATGAAAAATCATATCCTTACCTCATAACTTGATAAATTATTCTATAAGATTATAATAATGATAAATATAAAATATGAATCAATATAATTAACACAAATATCAATTTATAAAATATCCAATAATTAAATAATTTTTTAGATAGACACTAAAGGAAAAAATAGTATTTAGCGGTAATGTTTTTACGGTTTAGCGGTGGTTTAAGTCACAATGAAATGAGGTGTCGGGAAACATTTCACAGTAGTTTTCAAAAATCATCGTGAAATTATTTCGCATTGATTTTCTATTTATTTATTATTTATTTATTATTTATTTTTAAAAAAGTAAAAAATATATTTTTTTATTATTTTTTATTTTTTTACTTGTTTAAATATTTAATAATTATTATTTATTTAAATTTACATATTTAGTATTTATTATTGTGTATTTATAATTTATTTACTTATTTATTTATCCTAACATGCATGCATATGTCATGCATGTCATACATAAATTCAGCATATATATGCGTTTGGTGAGATTTGAACTCCTTACCTATTAGTTATTCTATAAAGACTTTACTACCCCAACAACCATTTTAGGTAGTGAGTAAAAACAATTAATATGATTAAATATATATATAGATAAAAACATAAAAATACTTATAAATAAATAATAATATTAAATAATGATGATAAATAATAAATAATAAAAAACAAATAGTACATAACAAATAAACACGAAACAAATAATAAATAACAAACAAATGATTAATAATTAATCATTAATCATCAATCATTAATAAACAATAAATAGTAATTAATAAATAATAAATAATAAATAATTACTAAATAATAAATAAATAATAAATAATTTAATAATAATTAAGTAATAAATTTATAATAAATATATAATAAATAATAAATGAATATATAATAAATAATAAATAATAAATAATAGATAACAAGTAGTGAATACTAAATGTTAAATATTAAATAAATATATATAATTTCTTATAAAATTATTTATATTTTTTTATATATATCTTATAAAAATATAAATATATAAATAAATTTACATAAATTTTTGTAAATACAACCATGAAGACACATACACACCAACCATCATAATACATATAAATATATATACCAACATCATATATGTAAATATACATAAATGTGTATTAATATATAAATATATATATATATACTAATATGCATAAATACATATAAATATCTTTGTATAGCTGCAATTATATATAAATTATAAATAATTATACATAAATGTATATAAATACATACAAATATATATATATATATATATATATAATAAATCACTAAAAGAGAAAAAACTACAAAAAATTTCTATAACAGCCCAAGCTTTTCTAACATAAATATCACATCATTTTAGATGAATATTCAATACATAACATTATAATCCATTTAAAAACTGTAGAGGTTTAGTGTATTTGGATACGAGATATACAATCTTCTTATTTTATGAAAAATCTTAAACATATCCCACAAATATCTTCCCACATTGTACTCTTCTTAGACATGTGACACTTAAAACCCTTTATCATAACCTGGAGAAGGAAACATAATAAAGGGTGATCTCAGATGCTCAATCAGGGTAAAAAAGGGAGATATAAATGATTACTTAAGCATAACATGAGCATGATTATATGAGAACATGATATTAACATTTAAAAACCATATCCAATATATCATAGATCATAATCTTGAATCATGGAATAAAGCTTGGAAATTTGTAAGACATGAATCATATAGGAATCAAAGAACACAAGCCATAACAATATAACATTGGCATAATATATAAGATTTTAGTATATATATAAGTATAAAAATCATTTCCTTAGTCAAGGATCATTTCCAAGACTATCATGGGGGATTGGGTTCACTCACCATTCCATCATATCCTTAGCCAAGGTTCACTCCCAAGACTATCATAGTGGACAGAATCCCTTACTAAACTAGGTTCACTCCCAATTCTAGTTTTTATTATCTCATGAGATATCCTTATTTACCTAATACATTATAGGTATATATAATTTTAGTTCCACCCATAACATAATGAAAATCATGCATATTTATGTCATGATATTATAAAACATTCATCATATCATAACCCGTGTAAAATAAACAGGTTTCATAAACATTTTTACATTTCATCATAGAGTTAACTATGGAAATTAAATGGAATTCATAAATATATTTTCATCCTAATCATAAACAAACCCGAGTAATAATAAGAATGGTATCATTAGATCATATCCCTAGTTGAGCTTAAGTAACATCAAAAGATGTTATCTTAGATAAAAAAATTCCATTAAAAGATCACTTGGAATATTTCTTGAGGAAAATATCATTTTCATTTTGAAATAACTTCTTTAAAATCAAAGATATTATGAAAAATATATTATTTTAAAATTAACATTAAAAATTATATAGTAAGCCTCAAAACAGTGAGTGTTCATGATGGTAGGAAATTTTTTTCATGTCGTGTATGTTAAAATAAATCTTCCTTTCATGTTTTTGGTAAAAAGTCAAAAGTACATCGTTTGGAAAATGATAGGAATATTACTTTTAAAACATTTTTTAAAAATTCAATAATTGGTAAAAATTAATTTAAATAATTATATAAGTATAGTATTAAAACTTTTTAGAACATTTTTATAAAACATGGATATGGAAAAAAAGGATTTTCGACCGAAGAGAGAAATAAAGTTGGTTTTCCTTAAAAATATTATTTTGGTATATTGAGTAATTAAAGAGATGTAAATGAAAATTTAACATGTAATCTACAGAAAAAAACCCAAGTATAATAAAATTCATGGGATTATTAAGATATAAAATATCATTATCAGAAACCTAATAATAAACAATCATAATAAGCAATGGGATTGTAACATAAATCTCTTACCAATTTGGTAACTTTAGAATCAAAACCTCATGAAAGATAAATCCATATAAATTTTTTTAAATCCTCATAATTTTCATAATAATCATAATAAAATTCATTCATGTTAAGTATATACACCACATAAAATAAAAAATAGGTGAATATGGAATGTGTCTCACAGAAATAAAAGTGATGTGAAAATCCCTTACCTCAATTTTGATTTACTTTGAAAGAGATCTAACCAACTATATAATAAATTTAAATTTATTATAATTCTATAAAATAATATTTTACATTCTTATAATATCATATATTATCCACTTGTAACATTTTAACACCCATTTATTAATAATTTATTATTAAAATCATCGTTTCTGGGTGTTAACTATTTCATTTTTATGAGAATTTTGGTTCAGTAGTTCTAATACTTATACTTGATCATGATTCTATCATCTCTATAAAGTTATTAACTATATAAATATATCATATATTCATTATATATATATATATATATATAAATTCATCCATAATAGTTATAGATAGAAAAATTAATTATAGCATTCATAGAGATGGTAGGTCGTACGTACATATGAATGGTGTTTTCACTTTTCAACGAATGGAATGAAAGAAAATTGAATAATAATTCACATTTATATAGAATTATTATATCATATTTATCATATATATTCCTTAAATATATTCTTATTACCATTCATGTAAAGTGGAAATAAAAAATTGATCGCATTGCTTGGTGGAGGTGGTAGTCCACATGTACACACCAGCGACGTTATCATTTTCCAATGGATTGTAAGTTAAGAAGGTAGATAATATATTATAATTAAAAATGAATAATTATTTAATAAATATAATATATAAAATTTAAATCTATAATAATAATCATCCATGAAATATGATTATATAAAATGAATTATATCGATGTGTGAAGGCGATAGTCTACACGTACGCTCAAGCGATACTTTTACTTTTCATTTGATGGAAAAGAGGGTTAATAATGGTAGTTACAGAATAATAACAAAATTTAAGTATAATTATTATAATTAATTTATTATTTTATAATTAATACCACATATTTAGAATATATATAAAAAGAAACAAATTGAAATAGGTTGTGTAAGGTGATTACCTCTTTTTGATAAGCCTCCTTATATCCCTTCTTGAGGACCCTTGGAATGGAATTTTAAGAATAAAAAAAATTATAATTCATGTATAAGGGAGTTTATAATATAAAATTTTAGGTTATTTTCAAGATATATGGCCCAATTAGGTTTAAATAAAAAAGATAATTAGTTTCCTTTTATAAGTTATAGGATGGGAACTCTTAGAATTGATTAAATTGTAAAATTAATATAAATTAGTTTTCATGTAAAAATGGATCCAAATTGGTATAATTAGAATATAATATAAATATTAGTTTAAATAATATTATACAGTAATATTTTTATAAGTTTTGATTATTTTTCTACCATTATCTCTTATTTTAACCCCCCCCCCACCCACCCTATTAACCCTTTTTTCCAATTACTGCGATGTCAAATTTTTTAACTCTTCAGGGATCAAGAATGTTATTATAAAAGAATAATTAACCAATAAATGTCCCATGGTTTATATTTTGAAACATATACCATTTAATTGGATTATTATAATATTTTTATGAATTTTAAATTATTTAATAAAATGTTTCTTATTAAGAAACGTCATTAATATCATTTTTTGGAAATACATGAAATATTATAATATAATATGTGTTCAACTCATTTAAAATGGTTAAAAATGACATGGATTAAAATATAATGATTATATGGACTTATTATAATCAAAAAATCAAAATTTAATAGTTTTAGATCTCATTTTAAACATTATCTTCTGGTTTAACCCTTTGGTTAATCAGTTTTAACATTAACCATGGTAATGACTTTTTCAATATTAAAGGGTTATAATTTTACTTATAAGGTAAAAAATGGATCATAAATGGATAATTTATGTAATTTTAGATCATTTATCATTATATTTTTTTATTTTTTTATTTTATAATATTTAAATAATTTAATAAAATATTATTTAACATAAAATACAATTAATGTCATTTTAAGAACTATTCACATAATTTGACTTTGGAAACAATATGATAGTAATGGAATTAAAATATAAACCATTAAAAGATCTATAATATGTTATATTTATCTTAAAAATTTATTGGATACTTTAAATCATGGAAAAAATATTAATTTAAGAGTTTTTTAAATCATTTACTTGATTTTTCTATTTTGTACTCAAGCACTGTGTCGGTGTTTCATAACCATTTAATATAATTATTTCATCACTAAAAATTAAAAATATATTAAAAGGATAAAAATAATTATTATTCCAAATAAAAATTTATAACTGAACATGATATGGTTTTATCCATTTCTTTAAATATTATAGATATTAAAAGCAAGAAATGACATTTTTAACTTTATCTTTTACATAAATATTATAAAGGTAAAAATCAAAGTAAAATGGAAAAAAAAGGTTATATTTTTAAATTTTAGATTATTATTTATGAAATAGAATCATATAAATAAATAAATTAAAGTTTTTTAATGAATTTAAAGCCTTATAACATTAGTTTTAACACTAATTAACCCATTTGACCTTTATCGTGGTAATATAAATTTATTATGGTTACTATTCATAATGAGAAAAAATAAAAAGGACCTATTAAGAAATTTTGGACCTATTAATTCAAAATAAGGAATCAATTTTTTAATAATAAATTTCTAGAAGTTTCATAATTCAATTTAAGATAAAAACAAAAAATGCAATGGATAATAGTTTTTCAGAAAAAAAATGTCTTTTAAGTATAAAAAAATTATACCAAATTGAACCATAAAATAAATTAAAATGAATAAAATTATATTATTAGTAATATAATATAACTAATTTTACTTTTAAACTTTTTTTAAAAAAAAATCACTTTGTAAATGCTTGAAACAAAAATACAGTTTTCAATAAAAATTAGTATTTTTAACTACTCATTGAAAAATAAATCTTTTTAGAAAAATAAAAAATCACCCAAATATAATTTTGATATTAATATTTAAAAATTATATTATTTTATTAAAAAATAATTTCTAAAAGTTATATAAATTAATTATAATATTTTCTCCTGAAAAGCAAAAAAACCATTTTTTAAGAAAATGTGTTTTGAAGAATAAAATGAATTTACTAAAAATTTAGTGCTAATTTACTAAATTTATCAATACATTTTTATTTATTATTAATTTTATATATATATATTAATTTTTTTAATTCTATTAATACCTTCTAATTAAATGGATATGTTATAATGGTTATAAAACAATAATATTTCACAGTTCGTTAATGCTCAGTGTTGCGTATTGCATATGTTATCGAACATAGTGTTCTTTTAAAATATAAAGGTGTTACATCCCCCCAACCTTAATAAACTTTATTCATTATAATTTTAAATTGTAAACAGTAATCAAGGGTTTTATATTTGAAAACCCACATTGTAAAAAGGGTTAATAAAAATTCCTTTTGAAAAGAGGTAAGGGGAAATATAAAGGTCTTCTAGAAAATCAAAAAACTAGGTTTCCAGATAGGATAACATTAGTGGTAAGTGGAAATATAGTCATGGATGGAAAAATTAATTTCTAAATAATGATAGAGAGTGATAAAGAACATTTATCTCAAGAAAGTGAATGATCATGAGAAATTTAATGACCGCAAAATCAAAAATCAATGAGGTGTAAAAAGATCGTTGATTCATCTTAAATGAATATAATAGAATAAATTATTTTTCAATATATGGTTCCTATATTTTAGGAATTTCATTATTATATATACTAATAAAATTAGAAAATATACTTAATTGACAAGTAGCATTTCATCCTTTAATTAATTCTCACCATAATCTCATCTTTTTCTCCAAATAATGAGTATTCAAGATAAATTTTTCATTATTAAAGCACCAAAATCAACTTCATAATCTGCAAAAAGATGTCAATATATTACTCCTATCATTAAATATTAACCAAAACTGAATGGTTATTATAAGGTATGATCATATTCAAAATGAATAAACATTCATATGATGGAATAATGTATTTAACTCTAAAATTTCCATAATAACAACAAAGGTTTCACTTATATTATTTCATAAAAATTCCTACATCCTAAATAACCTAAATAACAACAACATTAAATAGTGTTTAAACCTAAAAGGGGATCTTATAAATTTTAACTTACAATAACAAAAATTTAATAACATTCTTCCCAAATAATCTTTCATGTTAAATTGCATGTTAAACCTAATCGTTACATATACCACATTCTAATAAAGTATCTCCCAAAATATCCTTAATTACCGTGATAATTCACTATATAATATTATAGTGTAGTGAAATTCACCAAAATATCATGAATCAAATTTATATACTGACCTAAAAGGTAATCTTTAGCTTGACTATAAATATCTACAAAAATATCACCTTATCAATGAATCATTTTTTAACCATCAAGATTATCTATATCCTAATATCCAATAGACTATAATTAAATTAAAATAAAATAATATACTAACCCAAATACTTATTTAAAAATTAATAGAGTGTTATTACTAAAACCTGGTAAATGTTTCAATTCACCTCAAAATCGAATCACATTAAAACATCAAAAAGAGTATTTATGCCTTTGAACTTATGATCAACCTTAAACTTACAAACCCATGTGGATATCCATAAATATTAAGTTATCCTCATATTAAAACGTATATACTTATAAAAAATAACACAATAATTATTCCTCAAATAAAATCATAGACTATTGAATATATTCTATAAATCTAAAAATGAAATAAACATCATTAAACATGGCTTAAATCACTTTTTATCAAATCAGCAATCAATTGTAAGATCATAAATACTATCCAATTTACTTCATCATATATTTATCCTAATTAAACATTATTATATAAGCATAAATTATAAATTAAGGGTTATATTTCCTTTAATCATGTGTCTCCAAAAAATATCAGTTAACACTAAATACATTTTCAAATCCTTAAAGAAAAACTATTTTGGAAAAATACTTCGATGTTTTATGATTATTATAAACCAAATCTCATTGATATAAAACTTATAAAACATAATACATAAATAAAAATACATAAACACTTTAATAATTTCACTTCAATGATTGGAATGGCATTGTTCCTTCCTTAGTCTAGCAGTTTACCCTTGGATTAGGGAATTTTCTTAAACAATTCCCATATTCCCCACAGATAATACATTTAATTATAAATGGTAAAATAGGTTGAACTTAATTTCTAGCCATATAAATATTCATTTCTCCTCATTAATTAATTTATTTATACCCTTATTTTCTACACATAAAATTTTTTTCATTTCTCTGTGACATTTCCTTGAGTTATTCTTCCCACATACTTTTTTTCATAGAAAGGTTGAGGGTCGGAGCCCCCTTTTATTGATTCTTCCCACATACTTGACATGTATGAAAACTAATCTTCTTTACTTTATGTTATCTATGAAACTCCATATTTTTCTTATTATTTATGTCAATAAACTAACCCAAGTTGATATTTTTAATCATATAATGAGATAGATGATTAGGCATAATCATAAGGTTTTTCATTCTATCTGTAATTTCATTCGGTTTCACATTATGACAATCATTACATTGTCCATCACATTCAATGTTAACATGAATCCTACTAGTTCCATCCATTGAATAAAACAAAAAGGTATAGTTTTATAAACAATAGTAACAATAACAAAATCATTTAATCATGAAAATTAATTCATAGGATATCTAAATTATGACACATACTTTTCAATCTAGGACACCTTACGTTTAACCTAGGACATCCTTGGTTATCACCTATTCAAATCCTTTATAATGATTCATAACTAAAATGTAATTTAACCCAAGAATATCCTCCCAAGAGTGTCAAACTTGGTGAATAGTAAGTGAATAATTAACATCCAATGAAATTATGTTCTAGATATACATCAACCAACACTTTTTAAGATTATAACCCCTAAATTAATTTATTCCAAAACCCCATCCAATTATAGTATCTAGACCACATAATTTCTACCTTACTAAAACTTTAGGGTGTTATACTATACTTAGAAATGTCCCAAAGGTTTTATATAAAGTTCTTCATTCATAATTTAAAAATATTGACTAAACCATACTTTGATACCAACTATAATGGATCAAAATTTTCCTACATAAATATCGCATCATTTTAAATAAATATTAAATACATAACATTATGATCTATGCCATAATCGTAAAGGTTTAGTGTATTTAGAGACTAGATACACAATATTATTATTTAATGAAATATATTAAACATATCCTACAAATATCTTCCCACATAATACTCTTCTTAGACATATCCTACTAATAACCTTTATTCATAACCTAGGGAGAGGAAATACAAGAAATGGTGAGCTTAGGTGCTCAATAAAGGTAAAAAAGCGAGATATCGATGATTACTTAAACATAACATGAGAATAAGGACATGAGAACATGATATTAACATTTTAAAACCATTACCATCATATCATAGATCATAATATTGAATCATGTCATAAATCATAGAAGTTATTAACACATGAATCATAAAGGAATCAAAGAACATGAGCCATAAGAGCATAACATTGGCATAGGATATAAGTTTGTTTATAAACATAAATATATAAAATCATTTAATTAGTAAATTATTATCTCCAAGACTATTATAGAGGATTTATTTCACTCCCCGTTCAATATTATCCTTATTCAAGGTCCACTCCTACGATTGTCATGGTAGTCAAAGTCTCTTACTGAACTGGGTTCACTCCCCATTCTAGACATTATTATCTTATGAGATATCCATATTTACCCAATGAATTATAGGGGTATATAATTATAGGAACACTCATAACATAATGAAAAACATACATATGTGTTACACAAGATTATTAAAAATTCATCATCTCATAACCTGTGTAAAAGAAACAAGTTTCATAAATATTTTGACATTTCATCATAGCACAACCCATGAAAAATAAATGGGTTTCATAAATATATTTTCATAATAATAATAAATCATACATATAAATAATGATAATGGTATCATTGGATCATATCCCTAGTAAATTTTAAGTAAAATCAAACGATGTCATCTTAGATGAAAAATTCCTTTAAAATATCACTTGGAATATTTCTTGAGTTAAATAATTTTTCATTTTGAAATAAATTATTTAAAATAAAAAAAAAATACATAAATATTATGGAAAACATTTTATTTGAAAATAAACATGCAAATTTGTGTAGTAATCTTTAAAACACAGATTCTTCATGATGGTGGGAAATTATTTTCATGCCATTTATGTTAAAGTAAATATTCCTTCCACATTTTCAGTAAAAAGTTAAAAGTACCTCATTTATAAAAAGACATGATGATTCCTTTTTAAAAAATTAAAAAATAAATCAAGGGTAAAAATGAATTTAAATTATAATATAATGATAGTAATAATATTTTTGAAAATATTTTTAGAAAACATAGATATTTAAGTAAAATGATTTTCAACCAAAGAGAGAAATGAAGTCTATTTTTCTTAAAAATGTTCTTTCGATATATTGAGTATTTAAAGAGAGGAAAATTAGAGGGAAAAATACAATATATATAAAAATAAATAGATAAGAATAAAATTTATGGGATCCATGAGAGATAAAATTTCATCATCGGAAAACTAATCATAAACGATACCGATAAATAATGAGATTATAACATAAATCTCATTCCACTATGGTAACTTTCGAGTCAAAACCTCGTGAAATAGAGAAACATATTTGGATATGTAAATACAAATAATTTTAATGAGAATCATCAAAAAATACATTAATGGTTATTTTATACACCACATAAAATAAACAAGTGGTGAATATGGCATGTGTCTCACAGAAATAATAGTGAGATGAAAATCACTTACCTTAAGTTTCACTTACTTTGAAAGTGGTCTAAAATCCTATATAATAAATTTAAATTTATTATAATTACAAAATAGAATCATTTAAATATTTAAAATATCATATATGGTCTACTTAAATCATTTTAACTCCAATTTATTAATAATTTATTATTGAAATCATTATTTTTGGGTGTTAACTTTTTCATTTTCATGAGAATTTCATTTCATGGTTTTGTTAATTGTACTTTGATCATGATTCCATAATATACATAATTTTAATCATGATATAAATATCATATATATTCATTATATATATATATATATATTTATAGTCATCTATAATAGGTGTACATAGAAAAATGAATCACAACATTTATGGTGACGGTAGGTCGTACGTACGGATTATCACTATTTTCACTTTTTGATAGATGTAATGAAAGAAATTTAAATAATAATTCACCTTTAAAAATCATTATTATACCATATATATCATATATATATATATATTCATTAAATATATTCTTATTATCATCCATGTAAATCAATAATGAAAAATTAATCATATTGTTTCATGGAGTTGGTAGTCCACATATACACACGAGTGATGTTGTTGTTTTCCAACAGATTAGAAGGTAAGAAGATAAAGAGGTTAGATAAGATGATTACCTCTTTATAGATAATCCCCCTTTATATCCCTTATTATGGACCCATGTAATGTAATTTAAAGAAGACGAGAACCTATAATTAACGTATAGGGGAGATTATAAGAGAAATATGAAGTTTTTGGTCGAGATATATGGAACGAGTATGTATAAATAAAATATAGAAGGGGTTTCCTTTAATTTTTGAAGGGATGTGAACTCTTGGAATTACATAAATTATTAAATCAATAAAATTACTTTTAATATAAAAATTACTCCAAATTGATAAAATTAGAATATAAGATGATTACAAGTCTATATAATCTCATAAAATAAAATTTTGACAAATTTTGGTTATTTGTTTACCCTTATATCTTATTTTTAACCCCTCATTAACCTTTTTTACAGTTATCATGATATTAAATTTTTTTACTCTTTAGGGGTCAAGAAAGTTACTATAAAAGTACAAGTGACCAATAAATTAAACACGGTTGATATTTTCATCCATATACAATTATATTGGACAAATATAGTATTTTTATGAAATTTAAATGATTTAATAAAATAATTTTTGTTGTAAAATATCATTAATGTCACTTTTTTGGAAATACATGAAATATTATAGTATGATATGTGTCTAACACGTGTAAAATGGATCCAAAATGACATGGATTCAAATATAAGTAGGATATTGTCTTATTATAATTACCCAATTAAATTTATATAGGTTTTTATATCATTTTAAACCTTATTTTTGGTTTAAACCCATGGTTAAACAGTTCTAACCTTAACAGTGGTAATGACTTTTTCAATATTAAAAGGTTATAATTTTATTTATAAGGTAAAACTTTTCTCATAATAGAAAAGGGATAGAGTTTTAGACCACTTATAATCATAATTTTCCTCTTTAAATATTTTTATAATTTTTAAATCATTTAATAAAATATTATTTAACATTAAATACTATCGATGTCATTTTAAGAACTATTCACATAATTTGACTTTTAAAACAACTTTACAATAATGAAAATAGAATATAAACCTTTAAGACATATCTAATATGTTATATTTAAGTTATAAATTCATGGAACACTTTAAATCACCTGAAAAATATTATTTTAGAGTTATAAAATCATTTACTTGATTTTTCTATTGCTTGCACAAGCACTGTGTCGGAGTTGCATAAGCATTTAAGGTAATTATTTCATCAATAAAAAGTAAAAATAAATTACCATGAAAAATAAATTTATTAATATTTCAAATAAAAATTTATAACTAGACATAATATGTTTTTATCCCTATCACAAAATATTATAGTTATTAAAATCAATAAAATGACATTTTTGACTTTATCTTTTATTTAAATATTATAATGGTCAAAATCAAAGTTAAATGGAAAAAAAGGTCACATTTTCAATTTATTATTATGGATGAAATATACACATCTAAGGAAATAAATTCAAGTGTTTTAATGAATTTTAATCCTTATAACATTAGTTTTAACCCTAACTAACTCAATTTATCTTTATAGTGGTATTAAAAAATTATTATGGTTACTATTCATAATGAACAAAAATAAAAGAGAACAATTTAAAAAAATTAGACTCATTGATTATAAATATGTAATAAATTTTTCAAGATTCAATTTCTATAAGATGAATTAATAAATTTAATATAAAAACCAAAAAGGCAATGAAAACCTATTTTTCAGAAAAAATGTATTTTTATGTATAAAAATGTTTTTATACCAAATTAAACTATAAAATATAGTCCAATTAACATGATATTATTATTAATAATATAAAAAAACAAATTTTACTATTAAAACATTTTAAAATAAAATGTAAATTTATAAATGTGATGCCTTGAAAACTAAAGTAAGAACCTTGTATTCGATAGCGTGTATGACACGCAACAGTAAATATGTAATGTAATATAATATTCGTATACTTTATGATATATTTACTATTTGAAATATATTCTATATATTTTAACGCATGAAACACCAAGTTATCTTGAAATACATGTGAAATTGGGTTAGCATACAATATACGCAACAACGACCTTCCTTTATTGCTTGCGTTAACGCAAAAGTAACCTTCTTCGATGGCTTACACTATATGCAATATCGAGTCTTACTGAGAAATAATTTATAATTAAAACATTATTATTTAATATAATAAGATATAAACTATCCATTATGAATATTATTAACTAAATTATTCAAATATATGGTTTATACAACTGAATCATTGGTTACAAATAAATTATAAATAAATATTAGAACCAATTGAATATTAAAAAGATATTTTTATAGAGAAATATTTTTATGCTCATAAAGATTTTTTTACCCTAATAGATTAAATTAATTATAGTTGGTGATTTATATTAATGTAATAAATATGTTACATATTCAATAAATAATTTTTTATATTCATCCAACAGATTTAGTAATCATAAGATAAGAGCAAACCCAATATTTCACATAAAAACCTATATTTTTATTAAGGCATTTTTACCGCATTTAAATGAAGAACCTATTTTAAATATTAATTTTGACACTTTTATAAATTTAATTTGCTAAAATAAACTTTATTTTTTAATTCATAATGTCAAAATTATCTTAGGGATAATTTTTGAGATTTTTCTGAGAAACTTCATTTTTTAGTGAATAGTGAAAAATACTGTGTTTTAGTTTAAAAATTCCTTTTCATTTAAATAATTATTATTGTTAAATTATAATATAATTTTTTTTAAATTCACATTGTAAAAATTATACATATATTAATATAATTTATTTTATTAGAATCAATATAACTTTTAAATTAAATATCAAAACATAACTATATTTTGAACATTTTTCTACTAAAACTAGTTAATCCATCTATCTATGTGATTAGCATTAATCTTAATTTTTACATTTTTGTGATTTGGACTTTTAAAATCCTACATAAACCATTGTAATCAATATAATATTTGTGGTCTGGTAATTTCAATGTAATTTTTGAAAAATTATTAGTGAAAGTGAGTAAAATTAATTAGAGTGATTAAGGTGTAATTAGGCATAAAATGGAAAAAAATCATCAGTTTAAGGGGCCAAATGACCTATCCATTGGTCCAACACCAATTTTCCTTAAATATTTCGTCCATAAAACTTCCATTCGTGAGTTTGGGTGGTTTTTTATGACTTTTATTATGTAAGAACATGTGCACAACTAACCAAGTAAGCCTTTTTCCTTCCCTATAAAAGGCCACCACCTATACCCATTCCTCACACCTATAAAAACTCTTAATTTTGGCCATTATTTTCCGAAATAGTCTCCCAAAATCTATCCACTCAACCTATAATCATTCCTTTGGGTAGAAACCCTTCAAATAAATCCTTTTTGTTTAAACCAAAAGAATTTACCTCATTCAAAGGTAATGTATTTTCTCAATCTCTCTAGTTTCATTTCCATTCTCCAACCCCAAAAATATATTTATTCTATTCATTTATAAAAAAAAGTGTCATAAATATACTAGGATTTTTTTATGATGATATTTTAACCTACACTTACACACACCACCATCTAATGGGTAACGAACATAATGTTTCTTTGGATGGAGAACTACTGCCTAACAAAATGATGATTGTTCGATTCTCCATTACTACCTCTTATAGTAGAAATTATGATGGAAAATATATTTATATATTTATATATGTTATTTAAAATGTTTTAAACTTCTGTAATTTTTATTTATAACATACATTTATGCTTTCAACGTATTGTAAATACGATAATCTTGTTTTAGGAAGTGTGGACTACCGCCTCCTCAAAGCGATGTGATTCATTCGCATGATACATGGAATGTATAAATGAATATAAATAATTAAACATATGATACATAAAAAATCTGTATTATATTCATGACATAATTACCTTTATTTATATATATATATATATCATTTTCTTTATTATCCTTTCACACACTTAAAAAGTGATACCATGATTTGTGGGTGTGTGGACTATCGCCTCCTCGACATGATGTGATTCCTTTTACACAATATAATTATATATGTAAGTATATGTGATTAAATAATATCATATTTATTATATAATTATCATTCTAGAAATATTTTTACTTACTTACCTTATTTCCAAAATGATCATTTAAAAATGGGAATGTTACTCATGCGTACGTACGGCCTACCGTCTCCACGATTGTAAAATATTCTAATTTTCATAACCATATTTAATGATTTATTTTTAAAGTATCATTGATGTAAAAATATGATAATTATTTCATGGTTTTTATTTTAGATTTTTTATATAATGAACCTTATGAACATAGTTGACCAACAATAATTGTTTTGACACACAAACTAAATTTGGTCAAAAACGCCTGATGTAAACTTAATTGTTTGAGTATTTGTACACAACATGGTAATAAGTGAAATAAAATTAATTAAAAACATGAAAATGGTTATGAATCAATTATAAAATTAACATAAATTTATTATACAGGAATTTAAAGGACAATCACCCGAAACAAAATGCAAGGTAAGGGATTCTTGTCTCATTTTCATTACATGAGGCATACTTAATTATTGTACACATAATTTATTATATTTGGTGTACTTACTTCCACATTGAAATATAATATAATGAATTATATTATCTTTATGGTATTTAAATGTTTTATTTAAGGACTATTACCTTTAGTTTTTTCAATCAATTTGCTACTACATTAGTAAGGGATTCGCATCTCACTTTTTACATCCGTGAGATAAATTTCATGTTAACTACATACATATTTTTTGTGGTCTATATACTACCATTTTTATATTATATAATGAATTCCTTTTCCCTTCATGGTATTTAATAATTTAATTCAATATTATTCTTTCATGAGGTTTATGATTTAAAAATTTTTCAAAGTGGTATGCGACAATTTGGAATGTTTAAATATTATTTTCCTCAAGATGAATCCTAATGATATCTCAATTGAATTTTTATTCGAGGAAATTATATAACCATTGTTTAATAAAAACTATCATTATCCTCTAGTTATTCATGACCATTTTCAATTGCTGGTACCATTTTTCTACTCTTTGGTACTAATATGTTTTTGGAAAATGTTTTTCAGAAAACCTGACTTTATATCTCTCTTTAGTGGGAGAACCTATTTTATTATAAAAATCATTTTTTATTAAAAGGTTTTCAAAAAAAACTAAAAAGATTTGGTAAATACATTTTTACCCTTTTTTGGCCAATGTTTCAAAGGAATATTCTAATCGTTTTCCTAACGAGGCATTTTCTAACCTTTTGTCGTACAAAAGGAATATTCTTTTTACCTCATACGACATGTACAGATTCATCTATCATAATTTCTTTGAAGCCTCCTTTTCAAGTTTAAAAGGTTTAATTTTAAAATAAAAATATTTTCAAAAGGTTTTTCAAAATCAAAGTATATTTTTATCAATAATATTTTTAAAAGTTAATCTTTTATTTCATCAACAATAACAACCCTCTATTTTACTCCACTTGGGCTTTTTGTATTGATACCATCCTTAATATTCCTATGAATGGTTTATTATTCATTTTTATAAGGATAGTATTCACATTCAATTACTTGATTTATTTGTTAGTCACATTGAATTATTAAATTTCATATGATCATTGGACATTGAATTTACCCTAAATTATCCACTTCATTTATCATGGATATTAATATTGCCTAAACTCTATACCATTTTACATACGGTGTATACTTTTACATTCATTTGATTTTTTGGGGAAATATTGATAAATACATATGATTTATTTAATGTAGATACTTTATAAGGAATGTTATTTATTTGATATATGAGGAATGCTTTGGATATGTAATACAGGGGTTGGGTATTGGTGAATGGAAGCCCCTCAATGCATCAGTAGTCTCATGGGATAAATTAGTTGCGCAAATTGGAATGTTTAAACTATATTTTAATGGTAAAGGTATCATGTTTCTAAGAAACATGACATCTAAAAAATAATAATTTCCTTTATTGAGAATTTAGTTATTATTTATACATGATATTTTAGGTCAACGTATCTATGGATACATTTCATTTTCATTTATCTATAAGGAATGTGTTTTAGTTTCTTACCTTTCCTTATTTATTTTTCCTTATCTAGTTATTTACATGGAATGTGTGTTTAGTTATTACCATGATATAATGCTTATGTTCTTACATTTAGTTTATTGCTTACATGGAATTTGTGTTCAGTTATTTACCTTCCCATATTGACTATTCTAATTTATTTATTGTTACTTCTGTTATACTTTTTCCCTTACTCAGAATTTGACCTCACCCGTATTATGTTTCTTTCACTGGGAATCCAAGAAGATTACTATGAAATAAATGAAGGAATATACTAGATAGATTATAGTTATCCTCGAGCTGTTTATTTTTTTAGAAGAAAAAATATATATTGTAATTAGTGTATCCATTTGTAATTCAATACTCATTTATGTATCTGGCTTACCAAGACTACTAAACTGATCAGTCCTTTGGAAATTTATTCCTTGTAATCATGTCAATGTATTTAGTAGCATACATCAGCTCTGGGCTATCTGGGGCTCGTTCTCTACATTTGGTATTAGAGTAAGTTTAGTAGTAAACTTGGGAACTATATCTGTGAAAAAGTAAGTTAGAAAACATAACCCTAAGGTATAATTTGAATAAGTATAGATGAAAACCCTATAATTTTATTAAAGTATATATTATGTTGATCTTTCTTGAAATACTTCCCTATCTGGATGCTACAATTGTATGTGGTTCTAGCATAGATGTACCTAAGAGTAACAACTCTAAAAAGGTGTTTCGGGCTTGACTGAGGGTAACCTGGTACATAACAATGGGGCTTACTGTGTACCTGGTTTGACACTCCTGAGGGATATGTATAGGATAATACACTTTTTATTTAAAAACCATTATGAAGGATTTGGATATATAATAATTAACCTAGATTAAACCTAAGTAGTTTTAGATTGAATATAAGTTGTCATGATTTAAAAATCCAACTAATGATATTATAGATAAACCCTAGACTAAGGAAGGGCTTATGTGTAAATAAAATGGATGAGGTATTTATGTATTGAGGTTGTATTGAAAACCTTAGTAAAAATTATATTTATATATTAACCTAATTTCAAGTATGTATATCATATTTATATTTGGATGTTATATTAATATGGTTTTAGAAAAGGACAAGAAGTAAGCCAGGTGACAACCAATCAAATATGGTAAGGTCGTGGGACTTGAATGAGAGGGTATGGAATTGCCATCGGTACCAGGCCTATGCATATATACACAGGGAAACTAGCCAAATATCCATACAAAGGTGGAGATATGATCACAATGGAGATGTTGGGGAGGGGTGGTTTTCTAGTAGTCATAGTCTGTATGATTTTCTTAAGACTTATGGGTCCTGTAATGTCTCCATGTAACGCCCCAAGATTTTATGAAAAATATTCTTTTTAATTTCATTAATGTCTTGTGTTGTACGCTACAACAAAAGAAGCTTTCACAATACACATCCTTGACTTTCCTTCCGTTACACGCAATCGCGACCTTCCTCGATAGCGTGTGTAGTACGCAATACTGAGTTTCACGAAACAACGATATGCTATTAAAATATTATTAAAACTAGCCGTTATGAATAGTAATAACCACTTTTTGGAAATTTTGTAAATTTTATTTTTCAAAATGGAATTCATTTTTGGATTCGGAGTATCGAATTTAGCCTAAGGTGAAATTTTGGTACTTTTCGGATAACTTTCATATTCTAATGAATAGTGAAAATTACTAAATTATAATTAAAAACAACTTTTTTAATCGAAATAATTAATAGTGATAAATTATTAATTTGAGTGGTTTTAAAGTATATTTAGAATATATTTTTACAATTTAATACAATGTTGGTCATTGTTTGTAATTTCACATTTAAACCAGACATAATCAAGTGTCAATCTTTTGATAGATTTTGTTTCTTAAAAAACACGCTATTTGTTTTAACAGCGGGATTTAATTATAAAATTAATTAATGCAACTTCTATGTTATGAATTTGGTAAAATAGACTTCATTTTTGAATTCGGAATATGAAATATAGCTTAGGATGAAATTTTGGCATTTTTCTGAAAACTTTCAATTTTTGATGAATAGTGAAACCACTAAGTGGTAGGTTAAAAACGGAATTTTGCATAAAACTTAATTTTACCGCTTCTGTGAATGGAATTTAGAAAATCCGAGAGACACGGTTAATATCAAGGACTAAAATGTGGTTCAATGAGATGAAAATAATTTTTTGGTGAATAGTAACTTTTTACTTTTTTTTACCACGGTTAATAGTAAATAGGGTAACTAAGGGTAAATATGATATTAATATTACCCTAACACATGTCCTAATTCTATTGGACAAGTGTAATTCGACCAAAAACAAACTTAGGAATAAAATATGACCATTTAGGCCCACTTGGATTAGATTAGGACATTTATTATTAATTTATTTAAAGAAGGGTTAAAATAGTTAAAATCAAAGTTTAATAAGTAAATCATTTTTAATATGGGGTTATACATAAGCTAAATTAGACTATAAATATTCATTAGAAAGCTAAAAAGATTTCCTACATGATGGTATTTTATTTGTAATTTTTAGACAGCATATAATATAATTTATTTATGACACAAAGATGATGCAGTAATTATCTTATTAATGAAATATTGACATAATTGATAATATAAATACCAAAATAAATGTAATTTAAGACTTTTTATGAATTCCACTAATTTTCTAGGTTACTCTGATATATTAGTGTTGATTTAATCAACTTGGTTCGAATATATAATTCTTTTATGACTTTCAAAAAAATCATATATCAAATAGTGTCAAAATTGACACAAAATGGTTTTTAAATCAAATATTATATTATTAATTGTTATTTTATTCCTAAAAATCTAAGGTTCGGCCAAATGACTTAGATAAGGATATATGTATTAATAATATACAATTTGGGGTTCGTTTGGCATGTTATAGTAAGTGTATTAACCATATAGTGAAAGAAAACAAAAAGACACGGTAAAAGTTAAATTATTTAACTTAGAGTTAAATCTAATTGATAAGGTTTAAAATAAGATCCAAACATGTATAAATTTGATTGGTTGATGAGATTACAACCCTATCTCATCTAAGCTTCGAATATGAGTCATTTTTGGAGGTTTTTAAGTGGGGTTATATTTATTATAAATTAATATTTTTAAGAATTCCTAAGGTGCCCCTCTCCTCCCTTATAAAAGGACACCTCCTCCCCCTCCTCCTCACACCAATTTGAGCACTCAAGCTCGGCCAACCCCTGCCAAAATCCCTTCTCCACTTCCCTAGCAACATCCTAGAGGTTCTGGTCTTCCTCAAAGACCAATTCTAGTGCCCTAAGAGGAGGTCTCAAAGAGGCACTTCAAAGAAGAGGTAATTACCGTTACCAATTCTTTCATCTTTATTTCTTCTTCCACTTCTTCTTCTTAGGTTGTTTCATTATGAAGTAATAACATCAGTATCACTCATATACTGATATGTTATTATAAGTACGAAACAACCCTATTTCACCATCTATCCATCCTACGGAAAAAGAAATCACCACGCGTGCGTACGTACGGAATACCGTCTCCACGCCGTGGTGTAATCTATTTTCCACCACCACCTTACATGGATGGGTTTAATGGTGTAAAGAATAACTATACATAGTTATTACAACATCATAATGATTCTGATATATTTTATAATCCACTCCAATTCAATTCAATATTTATAGAAATGATATCATCGCTCGTGCGTACGTACGGAATACCGTCTCCACGACGCGATGAGATTCATTCTCCATGTTAACCATTTAAGAATGATTATAATGTATATATAAGAAATAATAATGAAATACATGACATTATAAAGCTACTGGATTTATGTATATATATATACATATGTATGTCATCTACTTACTTCCATTTCAAGACAATAAGGAAAGAAAAACAGCGTTCATGCGTACGTACGGACTACCGTCTCCATGAACGGTGTTTTTCATTTTATTTATCTATCTATTATATATATATATACTGAATATATATGATATATAAATCATATTTTATATTCTGGAAGTAAGTAAATCATGATATAAGTAATAATGATGTCAAGAACAACAAGTCAAAACACCTACGATAAATGAAACAATTTTACCCAAAACGCTTCTTTAACATGGAATTTACAAAAGAACGGGTAATATAATGTCATAAGTGAACCATATATGATATCATAACAATGAATATGATTCTGTAATAAGTCAATGACATTATTTAAATCATTATACAGGAGGTTCGGACACATACGAAGCAAATTGGACCTAAGGTAAGGGAAATATCACAATCTCATTTTTATCCGAGATTGTTTATTCGTAAGTATTTACTGGGGTGTATTTTATCATCCACATCCATGTTTCATTAAAATGTAATATTATTTCCATCCACCTACAATTGTTTAAATCCATTTTTACCCTTCAGTGAGTTTTTAGTAATATGTATGAAAGGAATCTTTTGTCGTACGAGGTACTTTTTGACTTTTCCGACAAAAGTACGAAGAATGTTTTTTTTTTAACTTATACGGCACGAACGGATTTCTACTGTTTTATAAAGCCTTATTTTCATGAAGCTTCCTCTAAAAGATTTCATGACTATTTTCAATAAAATCTCTTTCTTTTAAAGTTGCATGATGTTTTGTGAAAAGAAATTGATTTTGAAGAAGAAAGGATATTTTCCTCAAGAATTCATTTCAAGTGTTTTATCAAAATTATTTTCCATCTAAGATAATAAAGGGTTCTGTTTCTATCCATATTTTTACATTGATTTGACTATGTTGTGATGGAATTATGTTTATGAATTCCTTTATCTTATATGAACGGTTTTATGATGTCATGTTGTTTAAGAATCCCATTTTTATTACATGGGTGATGCAATGATGTATGATTTATGATTTTGTGGCACACATAAGAAAGGATTCATTAAGAGATGGGTGGGACCTATATCTCCCTCCAATGCATTGGGTAAAGATTTTATATCTCATGAGATAGACATGGCTGGAATGGTAGGTTATACCGGTTCAGTGAAACAGGACTGAAACGAGGATTACTCGATTCAGAAAGGGACTTTGTCCACTAAGATAGTCTTGGCAATGAGTCTTGACTAACAAGAAATGATTCTCTATGATTATGTGTGTATGCCACAATGAGTAATGTTTTAAGTTATGATTTCATTTCACTACTATGATTTATCCCATGTTATGAAATTATGCTCTCTTTTGCAGGTTAAGATTTCCAAAAATGTTATGTTCTTATGAAAATTATGTGATTGATATTTCCTTTGTTTACCCTTACTGAGCATTTGAGCTCACCCTTTTATGTTTTCTTTTCCCCAGGATATAAAGAAAGGTTTTAGGTAGAAAAAAGGGATGACCTTTATGGGAGATATTGAAGAACTTTCACCACGATTAGAAGATTACGTTCCGAGTTTCCAAAGACACTAAACTATTACGATCCTTTAGTGTGTGTTTTTGTTATGTACTAAGTATTCCGAAAATGTAATGTAATGTCCATGTACGTCAAGATACGGGTCTCTACAGTTGGTATCAGAGGAAAGGTTTAGTCAACCTTTGGAAACTAGGATGCGAGAACTTTAGTGAGATCCCTAGAGATATTTCTAAGGTATGTCTAGGGATGTCTCTAAGGTTAAGTATACGTATAGGTTATTGTCCTAGAATTACGCTAACGATCTTCGAATTTAACCTAAGATATTAGATATTGAGGGTACTAACCCTTTATTATGTTGTTTTCCCTAGCATGATTTTTGCCTCTCACACAATTCTTTTGGGGTTTTAGACGATGGCTGGAACCCGAAGGAACCGTGTTAATGCGGAATGTGATGGGCAATGCAATGATTGTACCCCTGAGCAACCAAACGATATAGGAGCTGGAATGCAAAATCTTGTAGCCATGCTCACACAACTTTCTCAAGCTATGAATCATGCAGGACTTCCAAACGAGCAAAGGAAGGAGCAAAATTCTGTTGAATCCTTCATGAGGCAGCGTCCACCTTCTTTCAGTGGGTCTACTGATCCATTAGTTGCTGAACAATGGATTAGTACTACTGAAAAGATATTTTCAGTTCTTCAATGTTCTGAACATGATAAAGTCATCCTAGCAGTGTATCGTTTGGAAGGAGATGCTGATCAATGGTGGAATCTTATTAAGAATACAAGGCAAAGGGATGAAATTGAGTCTATGGAATGGGACGAGTTCAAGAACTTATTTTTCAATAAGTACTTCCCTCGTATTCTTCGAACAAAGATGGAGAAAGAGTTTCTTGAACTGAAGCAAAGGGACGATGAATCTGTTGGTACCTATGAAGCAAATTTTACAAGACTTGCAAGGTATGCTTCTGGAATTATCATCCAACCTGAAAGTAAAGTTGATCGATTTTTCAGTGGCTTAAAACCAAGTCTTCGAAGGGCATTAGCTATAAGAGACTTCAGTAGCTATGAAGAAATTGTGCGTTGTGCTATCAAGGTAGAAATGGAAGTTGGTGTTACATATCCATCTCATGGTTTTGACAAGAAACGAAAGATGGAGTTCAAGGAGAAATCTCAGAATAATGGTGAAAAGAAGATGAATGTTTCCTTATGCACAAAGTGTGGAAAGAAGCATGGTGGAGATTGTCTAAAAGGGACTAGAAAATGTTTTAAGTGTGGAAAAGAAGGTCATCGAGCAGCTGAGTGTCGAAGTAATGGAAAAAGGGTTTCTAATGATAAAGCAAACACTGCAGAGAACGCACCGCCAACACTTCAATGCTTCAAGTGCAAGGAAATGGGGCATTATGCTAATAATTGCCCTAATCCAAGGGTTAGTGATGATCAACATGAGCAACCACTGAAGGCAAAGGACAAAGGGAAATCACATGCGATCACTATTGGCAATGTTGAATATGACAACGATGTGGTGGAATGATTAAGTGTTTATGTAATGGGATTCCAAAATAATGTTGTATCATTGAGTATTGCAATATTTATTGATGTGGTATTCAAAGTGATTGAGATATTTTTTTTTTTTTTTTTTGGAAATAAGATGATATGCGCATAATGAAGACGAGAAAATGAAATGTTTAATAGTATTCATGAGCTCATGATTGATATAAGGACTAAGTGATATCATGGTTTGAGTATAAATAATTTTGAGGATTTTGGTATGTGTAAAGTGTTAACTTTTAACTGCATTCAAGTTTTCACTAAGGTTCAATGGGTATTCAAGAGTATACATGATTAAGGACTTTGAATGTTTGGAATGTGACCAAAAAAAAACATATCTTATGATATATGGGGATCAACGATGATATTAAATCTCTGGTAATTGTTTTCACTATGTTATGAGAGTGGACTGCAGTATTATGGATAAGCCTAAAGATTGGAATGGATTGTGTTGGACGATATTATTGATGGGATGTTATAGTAGTTTTGGAAAAAGGACAACCTGCAGGACGGGCGACAGCCCATCGCTTCGGACAAGGCTGTGGGAATCGAACCCACAACCGAAGTGCGACTGGCCTTTATTGCCTACCACTGACCTACAGGAAGTCCCTGTTTAGTAGAAACTAGTTTTATTATATTAAGCAGTATGATATATGAAGTATAAGTCCATTTTAGGAACCATATATGATTAATCTCACTATAGATCGACTTATGTATATAAGTTTTGCTAACCTTTTGTTTGAGACAGATGGAATGACCTGTCATTCTATCACATGATCTGCTAACACATCACGAATAACAAATTCAACTTCATTTATTTAAGAGATGAAGTAGAAATTGTTCAAGGCACGAACAAAAGTGATATTTTACCAAAATAAAGTAAGTATTTATTCTAAGCAAATTTTCAACTTTAGGGAAATGATCTTGAAAACCAAAAATGTTGTCCTAGTGATCTTATACCTGATGAATCAGATGGTACCTTATATCATCACAAATCTATGGATTTGTGATTACTGGATTTTCCATAGCCATGTTCTCTACCACTCTCCATCAGAACATGATGGTTAGATTTTTCTTCCATATCCATATTTTCACCTATGTGGAAACCCAGTGATTAGTATATTTGGGTAATCGTTACATTTCATACTTTAGTTTTTAAAGCCATGTTTTGGTGTTCCTTTTTACGATGTGGGTTTCTATCAAAGAAAATTTTGAATAGTAAACCATTTATAACCCCGACGAATTTCGAGGGCGAAATTCATTTTAAGGGGGGTAGAATGTAACGCCCCAAGATTTTATGAAAAATATTCTTTTTAATTTCATTAATGTCTTGTGTTGTACGCTACAACAAAAGAAGCTTTCACAATACGCATCCTTGACTTTCCTTCCGTTACACGCAATCGCGACCTTCCTCGATAGCGTGTGTAGTACGCAATACTGAGTTTCACGAAACAACGATATGCTATTAAAATATTATTAAAACTAGCCGTAATGAATAGTAATAACCACTTTTTGGAAATTTTGTAAATTTTATTTTTCAAAATGGAATTCATTTTTGGATTCGGAGTATCGAATTTAGCCTAAGGTGAAATTTTGGTACTTTTCGGATAACTTTCATATTCTAATGAATAGTGAAAATTACTAAATTATAATTAAAAACAACTTTTTTAATCGAAATAATTAATAGTGATAAATTATTAATTTGAGTGGTTTTAAAGTATATTTAGAATATATTTTTACAATTTAATACAATGTTGGTCATTGTTTGTAATTTCACATTTAAACCAGACATAATCAAGTGTCAATCTTTTGATAGATTTTGTTTCTTAAAAAACACGCTATTTGTTTTAACAGCGGGATTTAATTATAAAATTAATTAATGCAACTTCTATGTTATGAATTTGGTAAAATAGACTTCATTTTTGAATTCGGAATATGAAATATAGCTTAGGATGAAATTTTGGCATTTTTCTGAAAACTTTCAATTTTTGATGAATAGTGAAACCACTAAGTGGTAGGTTAAAAACGGAATTTTGCATAAAACTTAATTTTACCGCTTCTGTGAATGGAATTTCGAAAATCCGAGAGACACGGTTAATATCAAGGACTAAAATGTGGTTCAATGAGATGAAAATAATTTTTTGGTGAATAGTAACTTTTTACTTTTTTTTACCACGGTTAATAGTAAATAGGGTAACTAAGGGTAAATATGATATTAATATTACCCTAACACATGTCCTAATTCTATTGGACAAGTGTAATTCGACCAAAAACAAACTTAGGAATAAAATATGACCATTTAGGCCCACTTGGATTAGATTAGGACATTTATTATTAATTTATTTAAAGAAGGGTTAAAATAGTTAAAATCAAAGTTTAATAAGTAAATCATTTTTAATATGGGGTTATACATAAGCTAAATTAGACTATAAATATTCATTAGAAAGCTAAAAAGATTTCCTACATGATGGTATTTTATTTGTAATTTGTAGACAGCATATAATATAATTTATTTATGACACAAAGATGATGCAGTAATTATCTTATTAATGAAATATTGACATAATTGATAATATAAATACCAAAATAAATGTAATTTAAGACTTTTTATGAATTCCACTAATTTTCTAGGTTACTATGATATATTAGTGTTGATTTAATCAACTTGGTTCGAATATATAATTCTTTTATGACTTTCAAAAAAATCATATATCAAATAGTGTCAAAATTGACACAAAATGGTTTTTAAATCAAATATTATATTATTAATTGTTATTTTATTCCTAAAAATCTAAGGTTCGGCCAAATGACTTAGATAAGGATATATGTATTAATAATATACAATTTGGGGTTCGTTTGGCATGTTATAGTAAGTGTATTAACCATATAGTGAAAGAAAACAAAAAGACACGGTAAAAGTTAAATTATTTAACTTAGAGTTAAATCTAATTGATAAGGTTTAAAATAAGATCCAAACATGTATAAATTTGATTGGTTGATGAGATTACAACCCTATCTCATCTAAGCTTCGAATATGAGTCATTTTTGGAGGTTTTTAAGTGGGGTTATATTTATTATAAATTAATATTTTTAAGAATTCCTAAGGTGCCCCTCTCCTCCCTTATAAAAGGACACCTCCTCCCCCTCCTCCTCACACCAATTTGAGCACTCAAGCTCGGCCAACCCCTGCCAAAATCCCTTCTCCACTTCCCTAGCAACATCCTAGAGGTTCTGGTCTTCCTCAAAGACCAATTCTAGTGCCCTAAGAGGAGGTCTCAAAGAGGCACTTCAAAGAAGAGGTAATTACCGTTACCAATTCTTTCATCTTTATTTCTTCTTCCACTTCTTCTTCTTAGGTTGTTTCATTATGAAGTAATAACATCAGTATCACTCATATACTGATATGTTATTATAAGTACGAAACAACCCTATTTCACCATCTATCCATCCTACGGAAAAAGAAATCACCGCGCGTGCGTACGTACGGAATACCGTCTCCACGCCGTGGTGTAATCTATTTTCCACCACCACCTTACATGGATGGGTATAATGGTGTAAAGAATAACTATACATAGTTATTACAACATCATAATGATTCTGATATATTTTATAATCCACTCCAATTCAATTCAATATTTATAGAAATGATATCATCGCTCGTGCGTACGTACGGAATACCGTCTCCACGACGCGATGAGATTCATTCTCCATGTTAACCATTTAAGAATGATTATAATGTATATATAAGAAATAATAATGAAATACATGACATTATAAAGCTACTGGATTTATGTATATATATATACATATGTATGTCATCTACTTACTTCCATTTCAAGACAATAAGGAAAGAAAAACAGCGTTCATGCGTACGTACGGACTACCGTCTCCATGAACGGTGTTTTTCATTTTATTTATCTATCTATTATATATATATATATACTGAATATATATGATATATAAATCATATTTTATATTCTGGAAGTAAGTAAATCATGATATAAGTAATAATGATGTCAAGAACAACAAGTCAAAACACCTACGATAAATGAAACGATTTTACCCAAAACGCTTCTTTAACATGGAATTTACAAAAGAACGGGTAATATAATGTCATAAGTGAACCATATATGATATCATAACAATGAATATGATTCTTTAATAAGTCAATGACATTATTTAAATCATTATACAGGAGGTTCGGACACATACGAAGCAAATTGGACCTAAGGTAAGGGAAATATCACAATCTCATTTTTATCCGAGATTGTTTATTCGTAAGTATTTACTGGGGTGTATTTTATCATCCACATCCATGTTTCATCAAAATGTAATATTATTTCCATCCACCTACAATTGTTTAAATCCATTTTTACCCTTCGGTGAGTTTTTAGTAATATGTATGAAAGGAATCTTTTGTCGTACGAGGTACTTTTTGACTTTTCCGACAAAAGTACGAAGAATGTTTTTTTTTTAATTTATACGGCACGAACGGATTTCTACTGTTTTATAAAGCCTTATTTTCATGAAGCTTCCTCTAAAAGATTTCATGACTATTTTCAATAAAATCTCTTTCTTTTAAAGTTGCATGATGTTTTGTGAAAAGAAATTGATTTTGAAGAAGAAAGGATATTTTCCTCAAGAATTCATTTCAAGTGTTTTATCAAAATTATTTTCCATCTAAGATAATAAAGGGTTCTGTTTCTATCCATATTTTTACATTGATTTGACTATGTTGTGATGGAATTATGTTTATGAATTCCTTTATCTTATATGAACGGTTTTATGATGTCATGTTGTTTAAGAATCCCATTTTTATTACATGGGTGATGCAATGATGTATGATTTATGATTTTGTGGCACACATAAGAAAGGATTCATTAAGAGATGGGTGGGACCTATATCTCCCTCCAATGCATTGGGTAAAGATTTTATATCTCATGAGATAGACATGGCTGGAATGGTAGGTTATACCGGTTCAGTGAAACAGGACTGAAACGAGGATTACTCGATTCAGAAAGGGACTTTGTCCACTAAGATAGTCTTGGCAATGAGTCTTGACTAACAAGAAATGATTCTCTATGATTATGTGTGTATGCCACAATGAGTAATGTTTTAAGTTATTATTTCATTTCACTACTATGATTTATCCCATGTTATGAAATTATGCTCTCTTTTGCAGGTTAAGATTTCCAAAAATGTTATGTTCTTATGAAAATTATGTGATTGATATTTCCTTTGTTTACCCTTACTGAGCATTTGAGCTCACCCTTTTATGTTTTCTTTTCCCCAGGATATAAAGAAAGGTTTTAGGTAGAAAAAAGGGATGACCTTTATGGGAGATATTGAAGAACTTTCACCACGATTAGAAGATTACGTTCCGAGTTTCCAAAGACACTAAACTATTACGATCCTTTAGTGTGTGTTTTTGTTATGTACTAAGTATTCTGCAAATGTAATGTAATGTCCATGTACGTCAAGATACGGGTCTCTACACTCCAAGCATATGGGAAACGTAATCTCTAAGCCTAAAGTCCTTGTAAGGATTCCCCTCATACCTTGAAAGGGGTTATATCAAAAATTAATAAAAAATAAGGCCTTTGGGCCATTTAGGTAGTGCTTCAGGAATTAAAAAAAATTCATTTTTGGTAATTAATTTTTTTGGGAGTAAAGGGATGAATTAGAATTTGAACAAAGCACAACCAAAAGTTAGGATTGTTCATATGATATTGAAACCTATCATGTAATAATATTTAGTTATATTCTTGGTCAGTAAAATAATTACCCAACATAAGGAAAATTTCTTTAAAATAAAAATGTTGTCCTAATACAAAAAAAAATCTATTGAACTGATGGATTTCTAAATCGTCAAGGATTTGTGGCTTTGAGGCCCTCAACTTTCCATTTACTATTCACTTGTTCGTGATTGATGACATCATTAAATCCCTATAAATATTTACATTTTTTCCTCTAATCACATATCTATACTTTCCACTAATATTATCCGACTTAGATACCTAGTTACGTGGTATTCCATGTGACCTTTGTACTTTTAATTCACTTTTTTATTGAAGACTACTTATAAACCATTCTTACAATTTGGTATTCCATGTGTCCTTTGTACTTTTAATTCTCTTTGTAATTTTAGTGTACATAATATGCAACAATGACCTTCCTCTATAGCTTTCATTACACAAAAAAGCGACCTTCTTCGATGTCTTTCACTATATGTAATACCGAGTCTTACTGAGAAACAATCTATAATTAAAACATTATTATTTAATATAATAAGATGTAAACCAGCTTATATGAATAGTATTAACTAAATTATGAAAATATATGTTTTAGAAAACTAAATAATTGGTTAAAATTAAATTATAAATGAATATAATAACCAATTGAATATTAAAAGGATGTTTTTATAGAGAACTATTTTTATGCTCAAAAAGATTTTTTTACACTAATAGATTAAATTAATTATAGTTATAGAGTGATATTAATGTAATAAATATGTTAAAAATTCAATAAATTATTTTTATATTCATCCAATATATTTTTTAAGCATAAGATAAGATTAAAGACAATATTTCACAAAAAAAACTATATCTTTTTTAAGGCATTTTTACCGCCTTTTAATAGAGAACCTATTTTAAATCTTAGTTTTTAAACTTTTATAAATTTAATTTGATAAAATAAACTTTATTTTTTAATTAATAATGTAAAAATTATCTTAGGGTGAATTTTTGGGATTTTTCTAAGAAACTTCATTTTTCAGTGAATAGTGAAAAATACTATGTTTTAGTTAAAAACTACTTTTTCATTTAAATACTTATTAATGTTAAATTATATTATAAATTTATTTTAAAGTCACATTGGATAAATTATACATATATTAATATAATTTAGTTCATTATAATCAATATAACATTTAAATTTAATATCAAAACATAACAGTCTTTTCAACATTTTTCTTTTAAAACCGGTCAATCTGTGTGTTTGTGAGATTAACATTAATCTTCATTTTAACGCTACTGTGATTTTAATTTTGCAAATATGACACAAAACATTGTAATAAAGATAATATTTGTGGTATAATAATATCAACTTAAATTTTGACAAAAATTATTATAGAAAATGATTAAAATTAATTATAGTGATTTAGGTGTAATTAGACTTAAAATGGACTAAAACCCTAAGTTTAAGGGACCAAATGAACTAGAAAATTTTCCAAAACCATTTTAATGGCCATATTCTAGACATTAACCTTAAATTAATTATTTTTTGTGGTTTTTTATGACTTTTATTAGGTAATAACATGTGAACACCTAACTTCTTTTCAAGAATACCAAGTGAGTCATTTTCCTTCCCTATAAAATGCCACCACCTCTACCCATTACTCACACCTCTCAAACCTCTTAAGTTCAGACAATATCTGACCAAATAGTCTCCCAACATCTCTACCCTATACCTAGAATCATACCTTTGGGAATAAACCCTTCCAATAAATCATTTTGGTTCAAACCAAATGAAGTTACCCGATTAAAAGGTAATGTCTTTTCTCAATCTCTCTAGTTTCATTTCCATTATACAACCTCTAAAATATTATTATTATTTTATTTTATAACAAAACCAGTATAATAAATATACTAGGATGTTTTTTTCTGATATTTAAACCTATAATTATACTCACAACCATCTAATGGTTAACCAACATAATGTTTCTGTGGACGGTGAACTACTGTCTCACAAAATGATGATTGTTCAATTCTCTATTACCACCTCTTATAGTGGCCATTATGATGGAAACTATATTTATATATGATATATATGTTATTTATAATGTTTTAAACTTCTGTAATTTTTATTTATAACATACATTTATTCTTTCAAAGTTGTGTAAATATGATAATCTCATTTGAGGAAGTGTGGACTACCGACCCTCAAAGTGATGTGATTCGTTCGCATGATACATGAAATTTATAAATTAATGGACATAATTAAACATAATATACATAAAAAAATATGTATGATATTAATTACACAATTACCTTTCTATATATATATATATATCATTTTCTTTATTACCCTTTCCCACACTTAAAAAGTGATAACATTATTCGTGGATGTTTGGACTACCGCCTCCTCGACATGATGTGATTCCTTTTACACCACATAATTCTATATATAAGTTTAAGTTTTTAAAAAATATGGTATTTATTATATAATAATAATTATGTAAATATTTTAGTTGCTTACCTTCTTTCCAAAATGATCATTTAAAAATGGGGATGTTACGCATGCGTGCGTACGGCCTACCGTCTCCATGATTGTAACATATTCTCATTTTCATAACCATATTTAATTATTGTTTTTAAAAGTATAATTTAAGTAAAAATATGATAATTATTTCATGTTTATTATTATATATATGTTATATAATTAACCCCATGACCATAGTTGACTAATAATAGTTGTTTTGACACATAAACCGAATTTGGTCAAAAACACCCGATGTAAACTTAATTGTTTGAGTAGTTGTAAACAAAATTGTAATAAGTGAAATAAAATAATCATAAACATGAAAAATTTCATGAATAAAGTATAAAATTAACATAAATTTATTATATTTTAATTTAAAGTATGTTCACCCGAAACAAAACGCAAGGTAAGGGATTCTTGTATCATTTTCATTACGTGAGGAATACTTAATTATTATACACCTAATTTATTATATTAGGTGTAATTAATGTCACACTGACATATAATATCACGAATTATATAATCTTCATGGTATTTAAATTCTTTATTTAAGTATTATTACCTTTGGGTTTTCCAATCAATTTCTTACTACATCAGTAAGGGATTCTCATCTCACTTTTTACATCTGTGAGATAAATGTCATGTTCACTACATACATCTTTTTTGTGGTGTATCTACTACCATTTTTATATTATATAATGATTTAATTATATATTCATGGTATTTAATACTTTAATTAGATATTATTCTTTCATGAGGTTTATGATTTAAAAATGTTTCAAAGTGGTATGGGATACTTTGGAATGTTTAAATATTATTTTCCTCAAGACTAATACTAATGATCTCTCAATGGAATTTAAATTCGAGGAAATTATATAACCATTGTTTAATAAAACCATTCATTATCCTATGGTTTTTCATGACCATTTTTAATTGTTAGTACAATTTTTCCACTCTTTGGTACTAAGATGTTTTTGGAAAATGTTTTTTAGAAAACCCGACTTTATATCTCTCTTTAGTCGGAGAACCTGTTTTATTCAAAAAATCACATTTTATTAAAAGGTTTTAAAAAATGATTTTAAAATGATTTGGTAAATAAATTTTTACCCATTTTTTCTTTTACCAATGTTTCAAAGGAATCTTCTTGTCACTTTCCTAACGAGGCATTTTCAAACCTTTTACCATACAAAAGGAATATTCTTTTTAACTCCTATGACATGTACGGATTCATCCACCGTCATTTATTTGAAGAATCCTTTAAAGTTTAAAAGGTTTATTTTTATAAAAAATATATTTTCAAAATGTTTTTCAAAATAAAAGTATATTTTCCTCAATGATATTTTTAAAATCTAATCTTTTATTTAATCATCACAACGACCCTCTATTTTACTTCCCTTGGGTTTGTTGTGTTGATACCATCTTTATTCTTCCTCTGGGTGGTTTATTATTGACTTGTTCATGGATAGTATTCTCATTCACTTACTTAATTTTTTTTAGTCACCTTGATGTATTAAATTTCCTATGATCATTGAACATTGAATTTCCCCTAAATTATCCACTTCATTTATCATAGATATTAGTATTTCCTAAATTGTACACCATTTTACATACGGTGTCTACTTTGAAATTCATTTCATTATTTTGGGAAATATTGATAAATATATATACTTTAATCAATACAGATATTTGATAAGGAACATTATTTATGTGATATATTATAAATTCTTTAGACATGCAATACGCGGGTTGGGAACCGGTGAATGAAAGCCCCTCGATGCATCGGTAGTCTCATGGGATGAATTAGTTGTGAAAATTGGAATGGTTAAACTGTCTTTTGACAGTAAAGGTATAATGTGCCTAGGAAATATTAATTCTTAAAAATAAGCATTGAATTTATCGAGAATTTAGTTATTATTTATCCATGATATTTTTCATCGATATATCTACTGATATATTTAATTTTCATTTATCTATATGGCATGTTTTTTAGTTTCTTACTTTGCCATATTTATTTTACCTTATATATTTATTTACATATAATGTGTGTTAAATTATTACCTTTCCATATTACTTATGTTCTTACATTTAGTTTATTGATTACATGGAATTTGTGTTTAGTTATTTACCTTTCCATATTGACTATTCTCAATGATTCATTATTACTTCCGCTATATTTTTCCATTACTGAGCATTTGAGCTCACCCTTATTATGTTTCTTTCACAGGGAATCTAAGAAGATTACTATGAAATAAATTCAAGAATATACTATATGGATTAGAGTTATCCTCATGCTGTTTATTTTTTTAGAAGAAAAAAATATGTTGTAATTAGTGTATCCATTTTTAATATAATAATCATTTATGTATCTTATTTACCAAGACTACTAAACTGATTGATCCTTTGAGACTTGATTAATTATAATTATTCAAATGTATTTAATAGAATACACTGGCTATGGTCTATCTGGGGTTGGGTCGATATAGTAAATTTTTGAAAAAATATACAATTTTCAATAAAAAATAGTATTTTTCACTATTTAATAGAAGATAAATATTTTCAGAAAAAATACCAAAATTTCACCCTAATATAATTTTGATATGATAATTTGAAAAATTATATTCTTTTATCAACTATAATTTCTAAAAGTTCGAAATATTAATTATAAAATTAGCTCAGGAAAAGCAATAAAACCATTTTTGAAGAAAAATTAATTTGAAGAATAAAATGACTATTAAAAATTTAATGATTATTTCCTAAGAAATTATCAATAGATTTTTAGTTATTATGAACTTTATATATATTTCATTATTTTTTTTACTTCTATTAATACCTACCAATTCGATGGTTATGTTATAACAATCATAAAACAATAATATTTTTTGGTTTGTTAAAGCTCAGTGTTGCGTGTTGTATATGGTATTGAACATAGTGTTATTTTAAAATATAGTGGTGTTAAAATTATAACATAATAATATAAATATTATTTTAATTACATGTAATAAAATAATATATTATCTAACAATCATATGAAGACACTCTTAAATGAAGCTAAAATTACATCGAATGTTAAAAATCATGGTATTCGAAAAAAAGACTCAGTTTTATAAGACTCAAATGGATTTTATGACCTCAAAAAAATAGTTATAGGGATTACCTAAGTCAAAATGGTGTATATATCATCATATGATTCTATTTTATATGTGGTAGAGCCCAAATAGACACCCTGATCAAAAGTTATGGTTCTTTGAAGTTGAAGTTTTATTTTTAACTTCTCTTAAACCAAAAATAAATTTTATTCTATTAATTATTACCAAATTATTATCTAATTTCATTGTTTCTAATCTCATATGATTTTATTTGATTGGTTATGGAGGTAAAATAGATACCCAAATCAATAGATATGGATATTTGATGATAAATCTTGATTTTCAACATATCCTAGAAATAGTTTAAGTCTCAAATAATTACTATCTAATAATTAACATATAATAAATAAATAATAATTATTAATTATTAATAATAAATAATTATTTATTATTTATTATTTTCTATTATTTCTATTTTTTATGGGAGGTTTTAAAAACCCACTGCTAAAAAATCTAATAAACAATTTAGCGATGGTTTCGAAAACAACCACTAAAAACTGCTACTAATTTCAACATTTCTAATAGCGGTATAACATTAAAAATCATGTTAAATATATATATATATATATGTAACACTTTTTCTATCACAAAGTAAATATAATAATTTTAAATGTATAATTGGTATCTAAAATATTATATAATATCTTTTTAGGAGTGATATAAATATATACATGTTTAAATCATATATATAAATTCATAATAGTGAATATTAATAAAACATAAAAGTGATATATTATTAAAAATATAGGTTTTGTCACGTTCTCCCGCCCCCAAAGAAATTTCATCTCCCTAATTATTTTATCTTGAGTCTATAGATAAGGATATTATAAATAAATAAAATAAATAAATTTTAAAATCCATTTGAAATGGTAAAAGAGGAATTCAAAAACTGTAATTTTTAATCAAAGACCCAATAATGTAACCAATAAATAAAATTTAGTTAAATATAATAAATTTGGATTGTATGATAATATAAATATATATAAGTGTCAAGAAATACCTTCAAGGTTTTTTTAAACCATATTTTTAATTTTTTAAGACTCATGCTTGTGAATGAGTTCCTAAGGCATACCTTAATAGTCAGGTGATTTTTTCCATATAATACTTGATATATTTTTCATCCTTTTACTTTAGTTTGGGGAATTATTTTACCATCAAAATATATTATATGATAAAATTTACTTACTTTATTTTATTCCATTTCTATAATCACAATATCATCCTATGGTTGTGTATTTAGGTCAGTTTTCATCTCTATTTCAACTCACATTCCAAATAATGAATATCTAAGATGAATTTTTCATGCTTGAAGCATGAAAATAAAATATTAATAGATCATGATATCAACAAAAATATATTGTTTTTAATTGTATAAATGATTTTATAGCAAGTTACTCATCCTATTTTTATACAATCACTGAAACCCAAAATTATTAGCATGAGTAAAGATAATATTCAATGAAATATGAATAAACCATCATAAAAAGAATAAATAATTTAATATCTAAACCTGGATACAATAATAAAAAGCCATATTTAGCATAAATCATTACATAAATAACTAAACCTTAAAACTATTCAACTCATGCATGAACAAATTAAAAACCCAAAAATCTGATCGCATATTCTCCCAAAATCAAATTAACTTTTATCCTCAAACATAAAGTCACCCATAATGTCACATACAAAATATGTATTTACCTTAATCATATTTTGTCCTGAAATATTATAATATTATCCCAAAATCAATTAATACATTATCCCAATTAACCATATTTACCACAACATCAAATCACATATCCTCCCAATGGGTTATCTAAACATCAATCATGTATTCTTCCTAAGACCCAATAAAAATATCCCAAAATACCATTAATCACATCAAAATAAAATAAAATAATACCTAAAGAGGGGTATTTATTCCTTAGAACTTATGATCAATCATAAACTTATCAGCCAATAATGGTATCCACAACTCTTGAATTAACCTCAACTGATAACATTTTAACTTCTAAAGCTATCTAAACCTAGCTCTAATACCAATTGAGTGCTTTAAACCCATATAACTAGATCTAGTTCTAGAACATGTTTTTTACATACTGTCTTTGATACCATTGAAGGGACCCAAATTTTATCATACATTATTATAATATCAATAACCAAAATTGAGTCACTTACAAACCCAAGTCCTTTTAGGTTTAGAGTTTTAGATAGTTGGGATAAACCTTTAACTAGTAAAACTTGTATATTTATCAATAAAATTGATATTTTCCCATTATACAAAAAATAATATTATTTCACATAAAGTATTCAACATTACCCATAAAATTATCTATACATGATACACTCCTATACATGTCATACATGATACTTCTCTTTATAACCTGAGAAAATGGAAACTTAAGAAGTGTGATCTCAGATGATCGGTGAGGGTAATCATAATCGATATAAATCAAGTATAATAAGTGATAATAAGATTATAATGTGGTTATGATAACATAATCAAGGTACACGAACATAGAATAAGGAAATAACACCCAATAAAACATGGATCATAACTTATGATTCATGGAATGAATCTTGGAATATGGCATGAGTAAAAGGAGTGTGAAAGCATGAGTTAATAATCATGAGCCATGAAAACATAACAGAGATACATTTAAACTTATTAACCCAATAATTATATATAACAGTCTCATAAGAAATCATGAAACAATATAATAATCATAAAGTCATATTATTTCATTATATTTATCACTCGTATTCACTTGTATTCACATGTAATAGAATAACTTATAATCAATTAATTAAAACATAATTTATCTAGAGAATAAATCATTACCCAACGAATTAGAGGGATATATTTTGGTCCCACCTATAATAATATATAATTTAAAAGTATCATAGTATGAATACAACACATAAAGGCTTTTTTTACCATTTCAAGAATAAAACATATGGTTCAACCCATAAAAACAATAATTTTTAGTCAACCCATTAAAAACTAGATGACTTTAAAAATGGGTTAACCAATTACTTATTGAAATTAAAATGAAGGATAAACATATAAAATTGGTGAAATTAAATAAAAATATGGGAAAAATTCCTAGAAAACATTAATGATATATTTCAGAGAAAATTTCAAAATATTTTAAGTAAAGGTTTAAAAGAAAACCTCTTATACCATTAATAACTTATATTCTAAAAGGAAAATTCATAGAATAATAGAAAAAACAATTTTATTTTAAAAACTATAGGAATTTATAAGGGAATATTAAGATTAAATAATGGACATAAAATTGGTAAAATGCATTCAAGTGGTAAATTTTAAAAGAAACATACTTTTCACACCTTTATAAAGAAAGTTAAAAATAACTGTATGAAAAGTGCTAAAAATATTTCTTTATAAACCTTTTTAAATAAGTAAAAAGATTTTTAAAAATGAATTATAATTATAATTTAAGTATATATAAGAAAATTTTGAAATAATATAAAGAATATGGATATATATGAGAAATAGTTAAGTAAAATACTTCAAAACCTTTAAAATCAAATTTTTAAAGAAAACCCCTTTATAGATTTTTAAATCAAAATCCCATAAAATAAATAAATTGGAAAGGAACTTTAAAAACCATGAATAAAAAATAAACATGCTATAATATTTAAAGTAGGAAATATTTGCACTATATAAATGAATATAGGTGTATAATACAAAACATGTCTCAAAGAAGGAAAATTGATATGAAAAGCCTTTACGGCATTGGTAACCTTTGAATCAAAACCACTTGAATGAGATAACTTGAAATAAAACATTAAATACTTTTAATAAATATTTAATCATGATATATAATGTTTAATAGGTGGTAGATACACTGTATAAAATAAAATAGGTGCATATTGGAAAACATGTCTCAAAGAAATAAATTTTGAGATGGGGAACCTTTATAGATTTTATAATACTTGAAGAAAAAGTAATTTAAAGAAAGAAATTGATTTGTATGTGTGAATACAATGAATTAAATGAAAAAATTATTATAATACATTCATGGGGTATTGAATAAAACTACAACCATATAAAAGGATACATGGTTCCTAATATGTAACATGTCTCAAGGAAATTGAAATTGAGACCAAGAAACCCTTACCTCAAACTTCCACTTGTCGTACATGCTTTAACTTCCCTATATAATAAATTTAGATTTATTGATCACATAAATAAGATTATTATTCATAGTTATTTAACTTTATACCATCCATTTATCAATATTCATTTCCCATATATTAATTTTTTATTGTTAAAATTAATTTCTGAGTGTTAACTATTCTATTTCCCTTGCATGCTTCGATTTGTCAGTTTTGAACCTTAAGTATTGTTCATAAGTTCATCACCTCCAAAATTTTCATGATAAGTTAATAATTTTTTTCATATAGTTTTGGAATCTCATAACCCTTTTATGGAACTTATGCTAATGGTTTTCATGGAATGCTTAATCATTCCTTTTTCAATGATATTTGAATTAGAAAAAAATGAGTTTATTAGAAAATATGATTTTGAATATTACCACTCAAGAATTATAAAAACATTTTAAATTAATCATTATTTCATATTGTTCCTAGTATTTAACTTTTATTAGTCATTAATGAGATAATCATTATAAAAACATTCATGTAGTTTATAAATCCAACCTAAACAACAACATGTTATAATAGTTAAATGAGTAAGAACATGTTATTATATAGTGATGATTGTTGGTCCCAATAAAATCCAAAAATAATCTAATAAATATCTTATGAATTTGTAAATTACAAAATAATCAAATGGATAAGGAATTCATGGAGTTTAAAATTTGTAAAGTAACCAGAACCACAAAGTGGCTCATTGATCCTGCATAGTGCACACGCTATATGGGGTCGCTGCTTCATTTAGCACTCCCGAAAATAGAAAAAAAATAATTTACAAGGTGAGATAGTTAAATAACACCCCCCATATATGAATATCCATTTTTGGTAGGATTTAATTAATTAACACCTCCCAAAAATTACATTTTCATTTTTGGGGGAAAATGATGATTTATTGTACCTACAAACAATTCTAATTCATTTATATTGTGAGGAATCCTTTTCACCACCCCCTAAACCATAAAATGTTTTGTGGATGATGGTTTTTATCACTCAAACACATGTATCTAGGTATGTTATGCGACCAACCATCCATTATGAGAAAATGTTTATTTCTCATTCCTATAAATACCAGGTCTTTAAAAAAGAAAAGAGAAGAGGAATATGGACACACAGACATCAAAGAAGACTATCAAAGACTCATAAAGGTAATTAACCTAACATGTATCATGATGGAGACCCAAAAAATGAATCCTTTGTGATAGTACCTATCTAGCCACCTGTAAAGGGTGCCCTTGCACCCACAAATGAATCTCGCTACGAAGTAGTCCCCTTCACGGAACCCTTTGTGATTCCCCACCACGCATAGAAAAGACCATAATGCAGAATGGGGTGTCCCTAGGGTCTTTTTACCTTATGTACTTTCTTACCTCTTTCTACATAGTGTTCATCCCCATATTATTAGATTTATTAACTTTATAAATGTCTTCACGTCTCTTCTTCCATAACTCGGGAATATTTCTATTAATACCTCCACTAAGACCGCCTGACTCATTCAGTCTAGGGGCAGGCCACACCAGTAGTCCCCCATCCAATATTATATTACCATGGTAATAAAAGCTCAAAATTTTCCCTCCATGGTGGTTGGTATCCTCATAATGTTCACAATATTTCATTCTCATGATAATAAGGATCCCAACCTTATGGATAGTGGTGGATGGATCATCAGGCTAGACTATGGAATTTGTTGCCCATAGCCCCACCCACATCCTCTCTTACACCTTTAAAATGAGGTGAGGGGGTCCTCATTAGAGAATCCCTCCTAGATTAATCCCCTAGTCTTTCTTTAAGTACATTCTTCCATATTCCATATCCTCACCCTCATCCACTATCAGATAAAGAATATTGGACAGATTTTCAAATCTTCTACTTCATCTTATTTCTCACATCTATCATGACTTGTGTGGGATTAAAGGTTAGTGATGTTCATGTCATTATCATGATAAAATATCTACATGGTCCTCCTATTCAGTATAATTCCCAAACTTTTGAACTATATGGGCTTTGATTCCTATCCAAATAGAATATATATGAATCCTCCAAGAGGATCAAACCTAGCACCCTAAACTCACCCTGGTCTTCTCTTGGTCATATTACCAGTATGGTCATATTCAACATAGAAGTACATATTTATTCTAGTCCCTTAAGGAATCTTTAGAATAAGTCTAACACTAACTTTTTATAGGTTTCTTTCTCTAATAAATCCTTATGGTATGATATTAAACTGCAATTTTTTATTTCATTCTCTTTGTAATGAGGATCTTGACCTTAGGGGTGGTGTAAGATGGCTCATTGGGCTAGGCTATGACATATGTTTCCTATTTCCCCTCACTCATCCTCTCTTACACCAATAAAATGGGGAGGGGAGGGTATCTTCGTTATAGAATCCCTCTTAGAGTAATCCCCTAGTATTTCTTGTAGTACATTCTCCCACCTTCCATTTCCTCACCCTCATACACAAGAGGATGGAGGAGATTGTCCAGATTGCTAGATCTCCTACTTTAATTTTTTACATTAATCATAACTCACATGGGATTAGATTTTATTGGAATTCATGTCATCATCATGATCAAATATCCACTTTAGAATCATATTTGGTATAATACCCAGCCTTTAAAGCTATGTGGGATTTGATTCCTATCCATACCAGATACATAAGAATCCTCCTTGAGGTTCAAAACCAACACCCCAAACTCACCCTGATATTCTTTGGGACATATTCCCATTAGGTTAATATTTAACCAAGAGGTCCATATTCCTTCCATACCCTTCAGAAAAATTTGGTGTAATTCCCACATCAAATTTTTCTTGGCCCCTTTCACCTAGAAGTCCTTACTGTATGATGTTAAACTTCATGGTTTGCTCATTTTCACATGTTCTTAAAAGGTATTATGTTTCTGGTTAAGTTGCATCAAACTATTTGGGTTCTGATTCTCCTCACAAGGGTATATAGTAATCCCCTATTAGGGGTCCAATCCCAACCTCAAAACAAATCTTGTCTCCCTATATGATGACAAATTCTATATCACCCCACTGTGTGGATTAAAACCAGCACTGCAAAACAATAAAAGTGGCCAAGGTGGAAAACCTCTTACATGTTCCCATCAATGGAGAACCTTGGATATATACAAATGGTTCCATGAATGGGGAACATTATATACATACAAATGGTTTCACATTTACACATGTCTATAATTGATTGCTAATTTAAGGGTGACCTATTCAATATTTTGGATTTAAAATAAGGATTCACAAATATTTCTTAAATCTATAATAAATTCTAGAAGTAGGAAATAATCCCCCCCCCTATAGGTATAATGATTTTAACCTCCCATACTCTCTACCAATGGGATTTCCTAAGTGTCATTGGTTAATCTCCCCAATGACCACCCATCTTTAGAAAGCAGGTTCATGAACCATCAGGGATAAGATATCCATTGAGTGTTTTCTGTTCCATGAATTAACCCCATTGGAAACTACTTGAAAGGGGATGAAAAAAATAGTGAACCTGGTGTGAATGATTATGAAATCATACTCAACCCCCCATAATCAATTATACAGGAACCATAGTTTTCATCAAAAACAAAAATGGTGAACCTTACATGAATCCTTATATTAATCAAAATATATGTGTCTTCCACATGTAAGGCCCTTTTGTAATCTTGAAAAATAGAAGTTTCCAAACATGTATCTTTTAATATAATCAATTTTCCATGTGTTCATTTATTATGATGCTAATTTAAAAGTTTTATTTGTTGTGTTTTATATTTATACATATAAAGGAACTTTTGATAGAACTCACTTCAATTAAAATAGAGTCTCGCCTATTGAACCAAACTTATTATTTGGCTATTGCACAAGTCGGGTCCTCATTTAGTCAAAGGATCTCATATCCAACCTAGCGTCTTTAATGACAGGTCTCAAATGTGCTAGTTCATTAGTACCACCACAATGATATTTTAATGACCATGTAGGTTGTATACAAATCCCACCAATGAATAAATCCCTACTAATCAGCCACCCAACACTTCTTAGTAGAAAAGAAGAAGACAACACTCATATTTGTCTCAAACCATTTCATGATTCTATCTCTATAATGTAACAACAAGTTCCTCCCTTATCTTAGGGATATGGATCAAGAGGTATCAAATGGACTCATTACAACAACACGGGATTTCCCACCAAAGGGCTCCTGCCATCAGTCGCCACTACCAAAGTCGCACGACATCGAACCCTCATCAAGATGAGGGTGGCACCCTCAGTATTCTAGCCCAGTTCACTCAGATACGATCACCTAGGACAGCCCACCAAAGCAATCAATCAAGAAATAGGGAATAAGAATATACCTTTGTTCCATACAGAGAAGGCTTCTAGTCAAATATAGTGGCAAACTATGAGAATATGCACACACCTACCTACATCCACAAATTCTTCTTACCTAGCTCGGTAGTAATCGAAGAACTCAGCTGGAAAATCCGGGTAACAAACAGTATAAATACCCATGTCTCTTCCCCCCACACAAAATGGTTATCGATAAAACTCAATAGGAAATAGAGGAAATGAGAAGGCCTGCATATCTACCCCAACCAAAATATTAGCATATATCCTTGTTTTAGCTGCTAAAGTCACCCAACATATTTTGAAAATGATGAAAGGGTAGACACAAATCCCTAACCACATCCTAAAAACATTCCAAGATTTAATAACTAAAGTGGTGGTGGTTGAAGAGTAGGAACACAACCTTTCCTCTACAATTGGGGTGACACATCAACATAATGTGAGGGTTAATCTGGAGCAGAAACATATCCCCTCTCCGATTAAGGTGGTTCTTTGGTAAAATCTCATGATAAATGTACAACCGGATCGGGCCTATATCCCTATTCCAATTGGAATTCATCATTCCATCCTAGTGGCCACTCTAGGGAGAAAATATATCCCTTCCAAAATTCTAGAAATATATTGGAAAATTATAACAGCAACATGGTATCTACTTAAATAGGCTCCCATATATGAAAAATTCTATCCAAAAAAGTTGGCCTCAGTCTCTCATAGGAGAGCATCCAAAAATAAGCCTCACCGAAGGCGATTAGAAAATGAAGATTTGGTCTACAATCCTTCTTCACTCGATGTTGGTGTTCTTTAATCCCTCAAATATTTATATATGGAATATCAGGATCCTACTCATCCATTACCATATTATGGAGATAGTATCTATAATTATGAAGATCCTCCCCACAAATTTACTACCAACAGTTCTGGAGGTCCTCCCTATACATCTAACTATGAAGGATTACTTCATGTCTACAATATGATCAATCACAAGAGACCTTTTTCTAAAGAGTACCGCAACAACCCTCCACGTGGTTATAAGATCAAATGGAAATAATTCTCTCCCCTTTTTATCGTCCAATCTGATGGTCCTCCCTGGGGTATACACTTCAGAAATTATCCTTATAGTCGAATGTCATGTTGTGATGGTGCTCCTCCCCATGGTGGAATTTTCTATGAAGGTCCTCCCCACAGTGACACTTCATTTTATCAATAAGGTACTCCCCATTAAAAATCAACTATCATAAATTCCTCCAATCATGAGGTGCTTAAAAATGATTTCATTCATGCATGATGCCTCATCATTGATAAGTGACATTCTTTCTTAACTGGAAGACATCCGAAGGCAATGGTTACTCTCCAAACCACCCTTGGATAAACTTCCTTCTAATATGATAGAGTAAATCCATGTTAAGTCGTCTATTTATAATAAATCCATGGGGAAACAACCACTTTGGTCAGGTTTGGTTGAGGAACCTCTCGCAAAGGATGAAGAATACATATTTATCATGAGGAGATAGTTTTCTAAAGACAGTATACCAAGCATGATCTGGCCTTTATCCACTCCCTAGTACATCATTACATTGGTGTTTTCAGAAGAATGTGTTCTCAATATCCACCTAAATTTATGGGCTATTATTCATCACTAGAAAAAAAGTCTTGCCTTAAGACAAATACCTAAGTCATATCAATGTAATAGTAGAGATATGTCATCAAATTGACTTGGGTCCCTTATATCTATGTGGAACCTGAGATTGGGAAAATAATAAGGATTCCTTCAATATGCATGTGTCAATTCATTAAAATATTTGCATCAACTTATTATTTATGCCCCATCTACTGTTCATATCATAGGATGGGGTGAACCTGGGTCATTTCATTTCACGTCACTCTCCGATTAGAAAATCACACCTAAGGTGACATAATGTAATGTAAATTCCTTAATCCATATTTTAAAAATATGTTCATCTCATAATAGGTGTTATGATCAAAAAAAATAATCCCTGAATGAATCGCAAAGATATCATGCTAGAAGAGAGTGATCCATCAAAGGACTTTTTCATCAAGCATATGAAAATATTGAGAAAGACTTTCGCTTAAGGGAATCCAATCATAAGGTAGAAGCAATATATTTGGAATCATATGGGTTAGGTAAAAATCATACAATGCACCCAACCCATGTTCAAACAAAGCTCCATAAAATCAAGAGAGAAGTCCTAGAAGCTGCAACCATGGAAATACATGATAAATCCCATCCCATAGGGCTAGGGGGATTTTTAACACAACCATAAATTCCAACAAACTAAGTTTAAAATATTTTGAAAATGGAATAGAAGTAGCACCATCCCATAGGGATGGGGGAATTTTTACCTCAACCTCCTCCCTAGTGAAAGTTAGTCTTTTCCCAATTAAGAGGATTTCCACAAAATGAATCTTCCCGGTTCATCACATAACATGATCAAGTTTCCTCCTAAAGGATGTGAAAAACAAAATTATTCAAATATCCCATTTAGATCACCCTTTTCCATATGGATCTAAATGAATATTTAAAGGATATAATGAGTCCTTATGATAGTCACAAACAAAAATGGTCTGTCAAGTGAATAAATGACCCCATAAATCATAGCTCTACCATTAGATGCTCTCATGGTGACTATTTTTCCCACTAATTAGAGGTTAATAAAATTACCTTGATGTATTTTTCTTTAGTAAATGTCATTATAACCTCTCCTAATAATGATACAGAACATGAGGCTTATATATAGGAATGGGAGGAGGAGGTTTCTATTTGTAATAGGGTCTATACCAAAATGATTTAAAAAGGAATACATACTCAAAACTAGAGGCATGCTGTGAATTTGTGGATTCCCTCAATTTCCCCACTACCACCTTCTCGGCGATCATCTTCCAAGTAAAAGGGTAAAGGTTATGTCATATCTCACCCACCACCCAAAGAGGTTGAACCTCCCACACTTGAGTCATGATTTTCTCAGTATGATAAAGAGATGAAGGATTTGAGAAAACTCAATGAAAAACTAATTTGAAGAAATATATCTAATGGATGTTTTTTACAAGAAGATCCACATGTCACGATCCTAGCCAATGTTCCTCAACAAAGAGGGTTCATCATAGAAAATGAATTAGAGTCAGAACATCCTCTCAATGTGGGGTACTAACAACCAATATATTTGCACCCCATAGAAGAAATATATCAATAGTTTCCTCCATTGGGTATGAAACCATATCTTGGTAAGATGAATCCTCATAGGAAAAACATTATTGATTACCCATCACGAGTAAAAGCAGAGCTACAATAGTTATCCCAACCTATTGTTCCCATGTTTAGTCTCCTTCCCAGTTGGTCGTTAATCCCTAGATCATCAATACTATTGAGTCACTAGTGGATTCATTAGAAGTTGTTGAAGGATTATGTGCACCAATACAACCATATATGAATCCTTACCCTGAATGGGTGGATGTAACTTTTCCCCCACAAAACTTAAAGGATCCTACATTCTCAATATTCAATGGTTCATGGGATCCATAACAGCATCTAACACACTTAATGTCTCAGTGTGGCCCCGTGATAGGGAACCTCGATCAACAATAGGTGGCTAAACTCAAATGTTTTTTACAAGATTTATAGGGACCAACCTTCACCTAGTATACCATTCTACCAGTCATATCAATCAAAAGGTGGGAAGATATTCATTGATATTTACCATATTAATTCAAATATACATTATAGAATACAGAAAACCTTAATCCCTCAAAATTTAGACAAAAATAAAATGATATGGTTTCATAATTCATTTCAAGGTGGAAGATTTGGACTTATTCCCGGAATTTACAACTTCCTCAAGAAGATTTTTTGGGTCTTTACATTGAGAATATTCATGGTGAACTACGAACTCCACTTATCCTAGTAAAGTATCCAGGTGGATTTCGATGTCTTTTTATAGTATCTTAAAGGTTAAAATAATCTATTTTGTGATCCAAGGCTAACTCACATCCCATTTTGGCATCTCAAGGGAATAGGAAGAGTATAGTGGAAACTATAATGGTTACTTTAAAACTGAAATCTATACCAGCTCCAACTCCAAATCCCACACCTCATCACACTATACCTCATCTTGAATGGAAGCACCAGTAGAAGTATCCCCATTATGATGAGATAAATAAACCTAAACGCTCCTAGTTTGGCTATCATAAGAACAATGTATACTCCTTCTAAGATGATCAGGTTCCTTGCTACTTCTTAGCAGCCTTGGAAAACAACCTATCATCACTTATAGAACCCAAGATACCTAACCAATTTTTATCTTGTTGATCACCTAAATTATTTCCCCTTTAATAGAATATTGGGGAACACTATCCAAGTCTATTTTTTCAAATATGTCCTATAAAAGATGGTTGAATCTTGGAAAGTGAAGCTGGAAAAACCACCAGCATAGGTATCATGTTTTTTCACCATCACTCTAGAGGAAGAAGGTGAAAGGTGGGAAGTTACCAACAAGAATTCATATAAGTTCAGTGATTGGATGACCTAAAAAATAATCAACCAAACTCATGTTATCCTCCAAGAATATTTAAAACAAACAATTGTGCCCCTAGTTTCTTCTATTATGGTACAGTTATCTCCGTTAATGATGCATCCCTCCAAAGGAAAATATTCAAAGAAAAAACATGGTTGTAAGAGAATAAAACAAATACAAGAAGATGAACCTACACTGAGGAAAAAGTTATACTTGAATATATCAGTCTTCATGCCTTAAACCTCAAAAGAGTATTGGAACCATCCCACCAAAAGGTATCATGGGGATTACCTCCCCAATAAGAATCCTCCTCATATGAAGAATTAATCTTTAGGTCCATTAATTTCAATAACTTAGTGGATCCTTTCTTAGAAGATGAGAAGACTTATGAACCTTGATTCCCTATGAAAAATTGGGGAACCACAAGGAGAGGCCACAGAGGCCAAGGAGGTAAGGAGAGACACGTTCATGTTTGAAACTAATATCCCAAACACTTCTCCCACCAAGGTCATTTATATTGTCAAGACTCATGAAAGATACCTTCATGAGCATGGGAAGAGTAGGTAAATAATCCCACCTTCATGAAGGTTCTTTTAGGCTAGATCATTCTAGAAGATCAACTAGAAGGGCTGTAGTAGTCTCGTCATCCTAGATAGGTAAGTAGGATGAAATGGTCTAATCTGGTAACAAATATTCCTTCAACATCTGTGCAACCACCTGACTCATCTACCCTTGGAACATTAGTACCTATAGTGCCTACTACGGATCATATCCCCATAAGAATACATAGTCCTCTGACTAAAAAATATGATATCCTAATTCATTTGTCCATGGTTATAGTGAAATTTTCAGCTTTGGATGCTCTCAATATGTCAAAGGATCTACAAGAATAACTTGCATAGGCTCTATTGAGCCATCAAGAGTTTGAAGTTGAATTTTCTACTACCAAGGTATATTATGCAAAGATAGACTTCACAGAATCTCATGCAGTTATCTCTTTCATGGAGCAGGATAGGGATTCTATTATATGGGGATGTATCATGCCCTTGTGCATATCTGGAAAACTATATGACATTGACATCTGTCAATCTTTCAATGACCATTCCTCCGAGGTCAACCTCATTCTAGTCATAATTTTACATTGATCGGGATATTTTTAAGTTGTACTATCCCCTTCCACTATAATGATTAAAGGGTATGGTAAAAGTGAATAGAAACTCTTCTACTATATTAATCTCAAAGATCAGTTTGGATATTTGGTGTCCTAATCTGATTTTGTGGTCATTTAGCAAGATACAGCTTTCAATGTCTTTCTAGGAAGGCCTTGGATACACCATCATGTGGTGATCCCTTCATCGTATCATCAATGCCTAAAATACTATAGCAATGGACATACTAGGATGTTACATCATGATAATTCACCATTTGAATCTTGTGAATCTCAATATATTGATGCATGATTCTATCAAAAAGAAGGGAAATATCCCATAACTAAGGGTTTTTATAGGGTTACTAGCCAAAATAGTCTAGAAATGACCCTAGATAACCCATTAAAATACCTTGGGGATGAATATTTGTTTCCCATTAGTTGGGTTGAAGGAATAATCTCATATTTATAGTTATACTCACCAGTATTCAGGATATCGGCCACGTTTGTTGATCCAAGGTTTCTAAATAAGTCTTTTATTTCTTCACTGGTAGTGATACATAAAATTAAAATTCCCCAACTTTATCACTAGAACTTTAGTAGTTCACCACTTCATCAGAAAAATATGAGGTAGTCATTATATTATTGTTAGAGGAAAGATCTCAAAACACTAAACTCCCCCTAACATCAATAATTCCCCATTTTCTTTCATCTATACTGATATAGACACAAAGGAATAGGATTAGGAAGAAAAGGAAGAAGAATTATAAGAATACTTTCTCAGATATTCTCCTCCAACATTCAAGGAAGGATTCACCACCACAGTTGATGAACTTCGATAGATAAATCTGGGTACATCGGAAGATTTATAACAAATGTTGATCAGCACAGCTATACCCCTCAATAAGTATAAATCTTACACCTCTTTTCTAAAATATAAACAAGATTTGTTTTCCTATAATTACATAGAAATTCTAGGCCTTGATCCTAAAGTGGTTACCCAACACTTAGGATTTCTAGGAGATCACTACGGTTACAAGAAGGCATCCATAAGGACAAATTCAACTAATGCCACTAAGGTCAAATCCAAAATTGAAAATATCATCAAATAAAACTTTATTTGGGGAGACTAATACCCAAAATAACTCACCATAATTGTCCCCTTCAAGAATAATAATGGTCATATCAGGGCTTTTATTGATTTTAGAGACCTCAAATAGCACTATCCAAAAGTTGACTTCTCGATTCTGATTACAGAACTTTAGATTGATGAAATGGATGGTGATCAAGACCTCTCTTTAATAGATGTCTATTTAGGATACCTCCAAATCTATATAGACCTAGAATATTAAGGAGCCACAGCTTTTAGGTCCTCTAAAAGAGTATTATTCTATCGGATGATTCTATTTGGTTTAAAGAATTTTGGATCTACATATCAACATGATATGCATCACATCTTCGAACCACTCCTATGAAAATTAATAAAGTGTTATGTTCAAGATTTGGTGGTAAAATCATGATAATGTTATGATCACCTTTCTAGTTTGGAAATTATTTTTTACAAACTATGACAACACAATATGAAAATGAATCCCCAAAAATATGCTTTCGGTGTTACCTCAGGAAAATTTCTTGGCTCCATAGTATGTCATCGTGGCATCTAAGTAAATCTTAAAATTACTAAGGAAATCTTGGGTATGTTTCCCACTAAAAACTTCAAATATTTAATAGGACTATAGGAAAACCTTTACTATATTCGGTGCTTCATAAAAAACCTCACAGGAAACTGTTTTCCCATCACTATTTTGATGAAGAAAGGGATTAAATTTTATTAGACTGATGAGTGCTAAGAATCATTTGATAGCATCAAGAAATATCTCATGATCCCACCAGTTTTTATACTTTTATTGAAGTAAAGTTACTCATATTATGTGTAACAACTCTAGAATGTTAATTGGGGGCCTTCCTCACACATAAACATGATTATAGTAGTGAAAATAGCCTTTATTGTCTTAGTCATACCATGCTCAACACTAAGACTTGGTATTTAGATATCAAGAAGAACTATTCAAAACTAATTTTTATATATTTTAAATTAAGGAACTATCTATAACACCATGCGGTCCATTGTATCTCTAAAAATGACTTGATCAAATATATCCTTAATTTTCCCATGTTGACTATATGTTTGGTGAAATGGGAAGTCATTATGCAATAGTTGTACATATGGTTCATACCGAAGAAGTGAATAAAAGGGAAGGCCTTAGAAAAAATCATAGTAGAACATACCTCTATGGAAGAAGTTTTGATGATTACCAAACTTCCAGATAAGGATATCTTCTTCATTCAAGTCTCTACCTAAATGTGGGAAATATGCTCTGACAATGTATCCAGGAGCACAACTGTAAATATGATGGAAGACCCCAAGCTCTAAAAAGTTGGGTTAGGAGTTATTATCATTTATACAGAAAAGGTAGTTCTACCTTACTTCTTCTTACTATCATAAGGCTACACTAACAATGAGGCAGAATACCAAGGCCATATTTTAGGCTTATAGTTGTATTTTCAAATACCAATGACTCTCCTGAGAATCAAAGGTGACTCTGATTTGGTGATTAAGCAGATTAACAATGATTATTCCATTAGAAAAGAAGATTTAATTCCCCTGATTAATTATATTTGAGAGTTTATGGAAGAATTCCCCTCCAAACCAATACTAATTCACTTATTTCATTCACAAAACACTTAATAAAAATCATTAAAAATGGATACAACATTGGTAGATCTGGATAGAGAAGAAATAGTCATCATCATCACATATCATAGAATGGTATCTCCATTTGTTCATATCATGATAGAAGGGAACAACGAGGTCAATTATACCCCTAAAATAGATAATTTTTTAAATGGTTAGATGATTCCTATCCTAGAATACCTCAAAAATGAGACCCTACTATTATACATAGCTAGAAAAATAATAGATCTAACAATAAGGAAATCAGTTTTTCTCTCTATGATAGCCTAATTCATCAGATGGTTCTTTATAATCAAAGATTTTATGGAGTTTTCCTCAGACGCATTGATAAAGAGGATATGACTACCACTATAAAGGAATTTCACACTAAATATTATGGTTACCACCAGTTAGGAACTAATATTTCTCACTAAATTAGAATTATTGGAAATTTCTATCCTTTAATGAATTATGATTTCACACAATTCATTAAAAAGTTTCATTCATGTCAAGTGTATACGAACTTCATCCATCAACCCCCAGATTTTCTACACATAGCTAAATACTTCTGGAAATTCACCATATGGGGAATAGATTTTGTGGGACCATAACATCCTACTATAGCTAAGAAGTTCAAATATATCCTCACTGCTACCAACTTCTTCTCCAAACGGGCTGAAGGAATACCCCTCAAAGAAGCTAGGAAAAAACATTATCAGTTTTTGTGAAGTCTAAAACCATCACCGGGTTTGGTGCCCCTCATACAATACTAACAAACAATAGCACAAACTTATATACTTACAACTTGAAGAAGGTTTTCCATGAATATAACATTGAGTCAAATCATTCATCCGTCTATCATATAGAGTAAAACAGACAAATAGAGGCTTTCAAAAAAAACCCTATCAAATGTACTCCAGAAAATGGTATACATGTAAAATAAATACTAGTCCGATAAACTTGTACATTCCTTGTGGGCCTACCATACCACAACCCATACTACTATATAGGCAACCCCATACTCACTAGTTTATAGGACATAAGAAATTTTTCCCATTTAAGTCCAATTTCCCTCACTATGTACTGCCATTTGTGGTCAATTTTCCATAGAAATGAAATCACATAAGTATTTGGATGAATTGAAATGGATATATGAGAAAAGACTACGTACCTTTAATTGTGTATAGGTTCATCAAAACCAAATATCTTAATCTTTCAAAAAAAGTTTCTCCTTCACTCATTTTTGCATTGGGAACTGGTTTGGGTCCTCAAGCCCCCAATGACACCTGGGAAGAATCCTCCAAAGCTTGAACCCAAATGGGAAGGACCTTTTTCTATCCATAAGATTAATTCCAATAGACCATATTCATTTATCACTATGGATGGTGAGTGTAATACCCCCTTATAAATGAAATATTTATCACAAAAATATTTCATGTGATTAAATACATATGGTCCAAGTCATATAACCTAAAACTATGACACATCAACATCCTTGTTGTATGATATTAAACTGGAAGGATCGTTCCTTGCCGCATGAACCTAAAATGAATAACCCATATCATTATAGTAATGGGAAATTAAATTTTATAACAATTTCTTCAACACATGATGTTAAAATGTATTATTACCCTATGCACTAAGCATATGATGCCTTGGGAGACAGGCCAAGGAGGCCTTCTGTGATGAGTATGGGAGACTTCTTACGATAATATTTTATGAATGTCTCTATAATCTTTTAATTGATAATCCCCACTTCCTTTATTGTCACTCCTTCTATTGTGCCTATTTCCTTAACAAATAACATTAAATGGCATGAAATTTCATGATCTACATGTGTCTTGATTCTCATTTTGAAAATATTGGTAGTGATTCTCAATTCCTCATCCTAGGCCCAACTACAAGATAAAAAAATCATCTCATTCCTTATATATGAGTAGGATCTATACATGGAACTATATTTAGAACTACATATAGATTGATTCTTGTAACCATGGTATATTTAGTAATTCCTATACCTCTTATTTCAGGCCCAACCACAAATTTCAAACTCATGTAAGATCATCTCTTCTAATTTTTTACTCAACATCATTCATTCATGTCAGATTTATTATACCAACGGACAAAACCACCCCATACCCACCGGTTTTAATCGATCACTTCAACATATTTCTTTGAATTCCCCCATGTGAAAAGGTAAACCCTCACCATTCCTTGTTTCTCACAATTATCATAGCTCACATGGGCATAGGAATCTTATTAAGGTCCTCCTCGTACAATCAGGTCACTATGTGATCCCACCACTATGGACTTAAACTATGTGTACTTCATTCAAGAGGAATTTTTCCAATAAAATACCTCATAAAACCTATTTACATCGGGTAACTTAATTATTTTCTGCATGAAATTAAAACTACGTGGTTAAATTCCCTTTAATACGACAATAAATTGTCTATTTTTTTAGCCTTTTCCAAAGAGAACCAACATTACTGGTGTTGGTCCCTTACCACATCCATATTTCAAAATTATGTGTAGTTTGATTCTCATCTTGATGATATTCATAGTGATTCCTAGATCCTTATTCTTGTAACAGCTAAAAAACAAAAAACAATTGCCTCCACTTTCATGTGTATAAGCCAGATATACATGGGATAGTCTACAGTGGGTTCTCATTTCATTTGTAAACCCCTGCTTAAAAAAAAAGAAATGCTCCCCCTATATATAGACTAGTCTGGTATAGATAAAATTCTTTATAACTTTGTATTAATTCATTCCTATCACCATAGGATATGTAGTGACACCAAGATTCTATATCATATCCCATTCACATATGATAAAATTCCCCTTCCCTTCACAAGAACTCGATCAGTGTTGGGAATATTTTTTTAAAACTCCATATAGATTGATTCCTATCACCACAGGATACATAGTGACACCAATATCTCAAATACCAGGTCCAATCACAAATTTTTCTATCGCTATAAACATTTTGGACCTATGTAAGGAACACTCTACCCATTCCTATCTGATTCTATCCAAAATGAAACCTCCATACTTAGGTATGTTACTTTAGTAGAACACACTTAGTGCCTTGAGAAGTTTGGATCTCCATAACCTATCCTATGGATATGGGTAATAAGAATGTAAAACTCTGAGGGACACCTTTTTACTATGAATAATATTCCCAGATGTGTCTCCACATAATGTGTTTCCTAAATGTGGCTCGTCAACTAGAGGCATCTTTGTCCTCAAGAGGAAATAATCTTATCTCTATATACTCTAAAAACATTTTATTGGGAACTTCTTTTCCAAAATGGTATGTGTTTATCCCTTACATTCTTTTCCCATCCCATTCCCTAAGATCCAAGGACCCCAAGTCCATAGCTTATAACCTTCCCCTTCACACCTAGAAAATGTTGTAGCATTTTTTGGCCAGATCACCCTAAAATGGATGGTCCTTGGTGAAAGACCTTAAAAGGCACACCAAACATCCCTGTCACATGATGTTAAACTATAGGGAAACTTCTTTACTGTATGAAATTAAACTATATGGTTTATGTCCCTATTGTATGATGTAAAACTATGTGTTCTTGTGGCCTCTCATCATATCTTAATGCCAGAACTACGTGTAGATTGATTCCTATTAGCATAGGATACATAGTGACACCCATATCTCAAATCTCGAGTCCAGTTACAATATAAAAGGCCCCCTCCCTTTCTATGGGTCGAAACCACATAGTGAATTTTTCATACCAGAACTATGTATGGATTGATTCTCATCCTAATGAGATACATAATAAAGGCTGGACCTTTCAACCCAGACCTAACCATGAAAAAAACACCAACCCCCTTTATCTTGTATATGATCTAGCTCTATGTATGGAATTATACACTTGGTTATTTCTAGAATTGGTCTAAATACCTTAAACATAACCTAGAAGGTTTTCCCTTCATAAAACACCCTTCTTGTCATGGAAGAATTATATTTCCTTAAGATTACTTTACCTATCAATGATAAAAGAATCCAACTCTGAATGAAACCTTTTTTTATGACTATGCATAATATTCCAAAATGAGGCTCTATATAATGTGTTCCCTAAATGAGGCTCATTAACAAAATTCATCTTTATTCCTAGGATATAATTCTTTCATTTTTTTACACCCTGATGACATCGAAAGTGGAATCTGATTTTCAATTTGGTCCATGTTCACCCCTTTATTCCCATGTCACCCTCTTGGATCCAAGTGTCCCCAAGGTCATGATTTATAACTTCCTTCACTTCCTTACCCTCGTTTCTAGGCTATTCTTGATTATTTTTGACCACTTCCCCAAAACCACATTATTTGTGGATGGTGCCTTCACCATAAGATAAAACTCCAAAAAATTCCACTAGGAACCAACCTAAAACAAATAATTTTCTCAAAATATAAATATAAATACAATATATTCTAGTTTATCACACCAATAATAGATCATGTGATCTTAGAGGTTTTGATTAATTGTTCTTATTTACTCACATAACTATGCATAGCTTGATTCCCATCTTAATGAGATATATAGTGACAGTTAAATTCCTTATTCTAGGCCCATCCTCCACAAAAAAATGTATGTCCTAATCCTTTCAAGGAACCCCAACATGGGTTCCCCTCAATTTAAAACTCATGATTGGATAAAAATCCTTCCCTTCCTTAAAATAAAATTTATATAGGAAGATTCCACTCTTGGATAATGATGATTGATATGCTTACCATCATGATTTTTGGATGAACCACCTATTTCCTAAACCAATCCCCATTATCTTGGGATACACAAATTTTCACAAATACTCCTCAACTAGCAGTGACAATAATATGCAACTCTGAAGGACACCTTTATTTTGAATATGTATAATATTACCAGATATGTCTCTCTATAATGTGTGCCCTAAATATGACCCATAAACTAGAGGAATATTCTTTCTTAGTATACAATGATTCTGTTTTTATACACCTCGATAGAATCATAGTTAATTCCACCTTTTGAACATGGTCCATGTAAATTCCTTTCATGCCTGGACTATGTTATCATCTCTAGATTGCAGATCCCCAAGATTAGGATTTATATTTATCTCTCCAAATCTAAAATATGGAAAAGTATTCTTGACTGAGAATCCTTTTTGGGTAATTAATGGTCAAAGTTTTTCGACCTAAAACATCAGCTACATTAGTCTGGATTACAGGACCATAAAATTCCATGGAAGGAGATGTAAAACTCATCAGGTTAAAAACCCACAAAGGGTGACATGAGTAAAAGTAGAGTCTTTCCTGATGAGTTTGCTTCATGTTATATTTAAGAAAAATTTAGGGTGGTTACAGAAGGGACATAAAGTTTGTAGGTCCCATCATTTAACCCTAGAAATAATCAAACAATGCTCACTAGGTCCCTCAACCTAGGTAAAAAAATAGAGTGTGGAAAACATCTGTTCACAAAATTTCAATTCATATATTCTAAAGTCTGATACAAGATCATTCATTCTTTGAAACAAGCCAACTCTAGTGTTATGGTAATTGTAATTATACCTACACTCATCCATGATTCATGCCAAAATAAATAAATATAGTACTTCAACTAAAATGTTCATAATTATGGCCAATTTTGTTACTCGATAGTTGAATGATTCATGATGTGTTGATTTCACTCTTTTGAAAAAATACAAGACAATATGAGGAGGCATGATGGAAAAGAAAAAATTGATAAAAACCAAGTTTTCTTTCATTGAAAAAATTTGAAAATGGGGGGAATATCTACAATTTAGAAGCCTCACCACAAGATATAAACTATGTTATTACAAGGTCCACTTGATGAAATCATATATTTGAATCATTGCCTAATCAGAGTCTTCTACCACTCAATGTAGTCTAGAAAAATTTGTGACCTCTTCTTCTACATCATCCCACAGTTATTTTTCCTTATCAATGGCATCTAGCCCAGATTTATCTACCTCCTACACCAGCTATTTCTACCTATTAGCTACCAATTCAACACAATCTAGTTCTGGATTGATTCAATCCAACTCTTTGTGGATCTATTCTGCTAATACACTTTGTTCCAAAACTTGTCTTTAGTGTTGTGTGGTTACTCAAACTTATTCATAAGACTCATTAATTAGGATATTTTTGGTTATAGAAAAATGGGTCATAGACTCTATAGTCTTGATATGAGATTGTAGAAAATTCTCCTTATCTCAGGAAGAAAAAACCTCTTTCGCCTTGGTTTATATAGTGTTGTAGTAAAAACCCCCATAACTAAGAATAGAGAATATATGATGTGTATTGGTAAATTTTGATGGTATATTTGATAAGGGGGTCTGAAAAATCATTTTCTATATATTCCTCCATATCATTTATCAAGTTATGAGAAAATTATCAAGGGTTTCCTGGTCTACTTCAGAATCAATTTCATATAGAAGGAAATATTCTAGAATCAGGTGAACAATATAATGTTTATCATCGATATTTTAAAAATAATCAAGTTCTACAATAGATGAAGTCATGGAGACCTCATCTGATTAGAAATTTTAATCATCTCAGATGTTAGATACTTGTATTAATACTCCTAAAATTGGTATTCCACAATCAATACCTAGTATGTAAGAATATGAAATGGTCAATAAGCTGAGATAATCACCTTTACCCATTGGGGCACTAACCACCTAGATCATTTTCACCTCACTGATAGGAATTATAGGCACCGCGTCTTCAACTTGAGGGTCAACCTCAAGAGACAACCTTTCCAAGGAGGTGTGCACAACATGGGTGTGTTTATCTAGATTAGTAACCTCTAAATGTTCACTCATATACATTGATACCATAGGAATGACCATCAGTGAACTCAAAGAGACGATTGGTCTCAAACCTCCTTGGTCCTGAGTTGCTGCTTCCTCTATAATTATACTTTTTTGAGGTTCCTTTTGAGGAAGTTTCAACCCTTCCAACCCCCTTTTCAAATGAGGTAAAAGTAATTTGATCTTGATGAATTGAAACCCTAGATATCAGAATCTCTGTAATGTCACCAACTGGCCTCAGATCCTTATCTGATCTATACCTTCTTAGAACCACATGCTCTCAAACGATTAGTACTTCCTAACTTTTGGAACCTGTTTCAACCCCTATACAAGTCAACTCGTTAAAAAAATGGGACATAAAACATGAAAATTAGGTGAGAAGGGTACAATGATCACTTGTTATCCCTAATAGGATATGAATCATCAGATTCCTTTTCTTCTTATTCCTCATGATATCCCATAAATATAGTCTCATAGGGAACATATTTTGTGGAGGAGGGGTGGGAATACTCATTTTGGGTATGAAATTACCACCTATATATTATTGGCTTCCCTAGGAGATCCTTATTCCATGACCCTTTCATCCATAGGATAATCCATCCCAATAGCGGTTCCTCCCTTGGTATATTATAGAGAATGAATGGTTGATGGCTCACCCCTTGCCTCCTAAAGAAAGGGAGATAAAATAATTAAATATTATGGTAAGAGTGAAAAGAGAGTTGATATAAGAACTCATACTACAACTCCACTAAAATCATCCATTTCCTTCCTTTCCACCAGCACTTCTCATACCCTATCATACCAATCAATCCTACATTTAAAGGAATAGAGTTAGTCATCTATCTCCTCAAGGTACACACCAACCTCATTAGGATTTTATCTAAAGGAGATATGTTTAGGATCAATAATAAGCTTGTATCAAGGAAAATAAATTACCTTTTCTTGAATAATGCCCCATAATTCCTCAGAATAAAAATTCTTTCTCTAAGTGTCCCATTATCTCCAATACATGGGAAATGTTTTCAGGATAGAGATGGATAATGTAGAGGAGGCCAACCTTGTGGGTGAGGTAAGATCAATTCACCACACCTGATTCTATTTCATCTTGGGTACCACTCCCCATAGAGAGGGAATCTTATAAGGCCCCGATTGAAAGGAAGAAGGCATATCACTGAGTTCACATGGAACTAGAAAATATGACTCATTATTTTCCTATGAACCACTACTTATATCTTCACTCTCTATTTCATACGGTCTCAACATTTCAAGTACCCATTCTAAAAAGATGAATTGACCTTGAAGCGGATGAATTGAGTCATCAAGGTCCAGAATATAAGCTTTCATGAAGTCAAAATGATATTTATAAGAAATTATTTCAAGAATAGATATGCCTCTATACCCATTCAAAATTATTTCCTTCCCCTGAAAGAAGTTCCACATTCCCTTAATAGACATAGAACTTCTATAGATGTCTCACTCCCTCCAATACATGTAATATGAAACCTATATGTAGAATAGAACTTTAGGAGATGGTTTAGAAGCTTGTGTCATGGGGAAAACTAGTATTTTGAGGGGTTGGACCTCGGATCCTCAACGTCTTCTTCTATATTTCATAAATAATGGGTATAGCCCAAAACAAGCCCCTCAAGAAAGGGTATGTGAATGCATGACCCCTTTGTTTAGATATTCGCTTGGGGAGAATTTTTGTATCTATTTATCTAATCCAAGGGTTTATTTTTGAGATGTGTTACTAGGATAATGATTTCATATAGTATTCTAAATCCAAAAAGGGGTATCCTATCTGATATTAGATAAATTTTGAGTCTAGCACCCATGAGCACTACTAATATCCAATGATGTGGGATAACATCATGTTTCACACTATCATCGATATTATAGATTATGGCCTATATCCTCTAATTAGAAATAATAACAATTCGATAAGGGTCTATTTTATTTCTCAGTAAATAAAAGTTAGTAAAAAGATATCAAATTTATCAAAAATAAAAATCCCACATAGTATGGTGTACGATCTATATAACATGTCACGAAAACTGTGTAATGATCTAAATTTCTATATGGATTACCCATCACTAAATGAAAATAATTTTGTTTTAAATAAAATTAATTAGTTCATGGGAATATGAGTTCACATATGGTAAGAATTCAGTATGCGGAACAGGCCGTTTGAAAAGGGAAATCGATATGTGGGGAAGGATATCAAGCTACAAGATCAAGATGATTCATAAAGTACCTTCAAGTCTCCAAGTAACAAGTGAGTCAACCAAATACATTTTATAAAATTGGTCCCTCCTATGGGTCTACATTCACCATGCAAAGCATTCAACTAGGACAACTTCTTCCTTAGAATTGACTCCTATTTATGTCGATCAGACCCCATTTCAATGGGTGGAATTTGTTGGGCACAGTAAAATCTGAAAATAATCTGATAAAGCTATTATGAATTTTCGAATGATAAAAAACTCAAATGGATAAGGAATTCATGGAGTTTAAAATTAGAAAAGTAACCAGAACCAAAAATTGGTTCTTCAATCGCACATAGTGCACACTCTATATGAGACTGTCGAACTGCATGGCACTCCTACAAATGAAAAAAATCATTTATGGGGAGAGGAAGTGAAATAATTCCCTCTATAAATGAATATATACTTTTTGGGATGAGGTATTGAAATAACACCACTCAAAAATTCCCTTTTTGTGGGAATATATAGTGATATAATACCCCCATAAACAATTTTAATTCATTTGTGGTGTTAATCATCCTTTCACCACCCCAAAAACTAAAAACTGGTTTGCGGATGATTATTTTTTCACTCAACCATATGGTGCTAAGTATTCTATGTGGCCAACTGGACATCCTAAGAAAATGGTTATTTATTGGACCTATAAATACCTGGTATTTGAAAAATAGGAGGAGGGGAATATGGAAATATAGATAGCGACAAATACTAGAAAAGACTCTTATAGGTAATTCACCTACCACATACCATGAAGGAGACCTGAAAAATGGATTCTTCATGAGAGGACCTATCTGGCCACCCAAAAAGGGTTCCCTTACGCCCAAAAATGAAGATCACCTTGAAGTATTCCCCTTCATAGAACCCTTCATGATTCCTCAACCCACATAGTAAATACCAGTATGTAGAATGGGGTATCCTTAGGGTATTTTCCATTATATACTTGCTAACCTATTTTTGTATAGTGTTCAGCCTCCATATTGGCCCCATCATAAGCTATCCCAATGTATTCATGTATCTTCTACCAGAACCTGGGAATGTTTCCATTAAGACCTACACCATGGTCACATAACACATTTGGCCTAAGGATAGGACACACCAATGTGTCCTTCATCTAGTCTTTCATTCCTATGGTAATAAAATCCCCACATTTATCCTCCCTAATAGGAGAGATCCTCATAATGTTAGAAATCTTGTATTCATATGGTAATTTGAATCTCAACCTTAGATATGGTGGTGGATGGCTCTTCGGGTCAAGCTATGACATCTTTTACCCATATCCCCACCCTTTTCCTCTATCCCACCTATCAAAAGGAGAGGAGATGGGTATCTTAATTGGTGGATCCCACCTGGAGTAAGCCCCTGGTATTTCTTTTAGTACGTTCTCTTGTCATCCATGTCCTCACCCTTGTACACTAGAAGATGAATGTGAACATTTGGATTGACATATCTTCTACTTCCTCTTATTTCTAAAACCAATAATGACTCACATGGGATTAAATGTTAGTGGTGGTCATAATATCATCATTATCAAATATCCAATTGAGCCCCTTATTCACTATAATCCCCAACCTTTCAAACTATGTGGTATTTGATACATTTCCAAACAAGATAGAAATCCTCCCTGAGGTTCAAACCCAATACCTAAAAATTACTATGATGTTATCTGGGCCATATTCCTAGTAGGTCCATATTCAACTCGTAGGGTCATATTCCTTTTGAGTCATTTAGGCCAATTTGTCGTAAGTCCCACACCAACTTTTTCTAGGCCGCTTTCACCTAGACTTCCTTACCAAAATATGTTAAATTGCATGGTTTTATTTCATTATCATGGTAATGAGTATCTCAAGCTTAGGGATGGTGATGGATGGTTCATCAAGCTAATCTGTGACATTTTTTCCCATATCCCTTATCTCTTCATCTATTATAACTATCAAAAGGAGAGGGGAGAAGTCTTCAATGGGGATTCCCTCCTGAATTAAGCCCCTAGTATTTCTTATAGTATATTATCCCTCCTTCCATATCCTCACCCTTATACACTAGAATATGAAGGAGATTTTATAGATTTCTAGATCTTTTGTTTCCTCTTATTTATCACACTAGGCATGACTCATGTGGTCTTATATGTTAGTCGTGGTCATGTCATTGGCATGATCAAATATCCACTTGGGCCACCTATTCATATAAGCTCAAATATCTTGAACTATATGGGATTTAATTCTTATACAAATAGGATACATAGGAATCCTCCATGAGGTTTAAACCCAACACCCCAAACTCACATTAATCTTATCTAGGGAATATTCCTAGTAGGTTCATATTTAACTTGAAGGTCCATATTCCTTCAGATACCTTCAGGCCTCATCGGCGTAACTCCCACACCAAATTTTTATAGTATACTTTTTCCTAGATGTTATTACTTCATGAAGTTAAACTGTATGGTTTATTCCTTATCACATGACCCTACAAGGTGTGATGTGTCCATTTAAGTTTCACTGAACTATGTGGGTTCTAATTCCTCCCATTAGGATACGTAGGAAACCCCTATTACGGGTCTCATCCCAACATCAAAACAACTCTTGTCTCCCTAGATGATGATAAATTCTATAGTTCCCCACTATATGGCTTAAAACCAATATTTTAAAACAATAAACATGACCAAGGTGGGAAACCTCTAACATGTATGAACACTTCCATCGATGGATAACTTTATATATATATAGATGGTTTAAAATCGACACATGTCTATAATTTATTGTTAATTTAAGGGTGACCTATTCAATATTTTGGATTTAAAATAAGTATTTATGGATATTTATTAAATATATAAGAGGGTCCTGGAGTAGGCAATAATTCCCCCCCCCCCCCCAATGTACGATGAGCCCAACCTCCCATCTTCTTAAACAATGTGAGTTCTTAAGTGTCATTGGTTAATCTCCCCAATAACCACCCTCATTTGGAAAGTGGGTCCATGAGACATCATGGATATAAGATACATTGGCTGTTTCTGGTTCCATGAATTGACCCCATTAGAAACCTCTTGAAATTGTATGTGAAACAAAAAAAGGTGAACCTAACATCAACGATTTTGTAACCATAATCAACCTTCCATAATCAATTGTAAGAGCGCTATATTTTTCATCGTAAACAATGATATAACTTTTAAAAAACATTAGTGGTTTAAAAACATGTTTCTAAATTGGTAAATCAATTTTAGGAATAGGTGGATGAATAATATAAATAAAATATAATGATAAGAAGTTATTACTTATAAAGTGTCTCGGTATGCTCGTTTTAGGTGATTAAATTTTATGATGCCCATTTATTGTTAGTATTATTAATATAATGGAAAAATTATCTTTCCAAAACATTAATCATGTTAAAAATATTATATTTATTCATAAGATCTATTTTTATAAAAACCCATGTGAGTTAGTGATGAAAAATTAAATACGTCATTCATGGAAGTGATAGTCTTCACGTAACACAGGAAACGTTTTGATTTTCAAATGGATGTAAGAGAGATAGATAATGATTTTTTAATAAAAATAATAATATTTAAATATACTAATAATACTGATATCCTTATATTAATATGGTTATAATATATTTAGAGGAGGTTTAAGAAGAAATAAACTTGAAAGAACTCAGTTAAGAAAATTACCAATTCCTTGGATATCCTTCATTAGGAATCTCCATAAGACTTATTAGATTGGTATTTTAGGGATACCAAAAACTCTAAGAGATTGGAAAAATATTCAAGGAAGAATTTTTTTGGGATTATTCGAGATAAAGTGATCAAGTTGTGTGGGTAAGTGAGGTGGTGAAGGGATCCTTTTATAAGTGAAAGGAGTGGCATTCTTGTAAATAATTGTTTTCTTTATATATATTAAATTTCATACACAAGGAAAGAGGAACTAAATTATCTGAATTTCAAAGATAATATAATTAGGGTCTAGAATCCACTCAACCAATCAATTAAATATAGGTTTCTTTGATATTTTAAATCTTTAACCCTTGATTTATCATTTTTACCCTATTTTAGTCTTTACTGTGGTGACTAACTTTTACTATGGTATCTTATTTTTTTGAATAAAAATTAAATTGACCTTATTAACTAATTTAAAAATTATAAATAAAATTTTTAAAATCATTTAATAATATTCAATTTATAAAGTTAATAAAAATTTATTTTAAAAAAAGTACGATTAACGTAACAAAAATAGTTTTTAGAAGAAAAAAATTAAGCATAAAAATTAATTGACACCAAAATAATGTATAGTGTTTATTATCATAAAATTAATTATTTCATGATTGGAAAAATAAGATTTTTTTAATTTAAAAGTAATACAAAACCATACGTAACTTGTGAATACTTAATTAAAGGAAATAATCAAAAATAATTTTTTTATGATAAAAAAATATCACTTAGGTTATAAAATGTCAAACATAGGTTTCTAAATTCAAAATAATATTTTTAAATAATTTATTTTTCTCATTAAAAATATATTTGGTCAAGTTAAGGGTTTTATAAATTCTATGTCATTCTCATATCATGATGATGTTATAAAAGTCATGGTATTTTTATAAACTGTATTTTTCACTATTCATCCAAAAATCATCCTTTTTAGAAAAATATAAAGAATTTATCCTAAGATAATTTCAAAATAGTGAAACCAAAAATTAATACCATTTTATTCAATTAAAATTATAAAATTTAGAAAATTAACTTTTAAATAAAATCATATAATACATGGAAAAGCGGTCTATTTAAAATAAAAACTAGTTTTTTTCAAAAAAAATAATATTCTTACCTCATACCTTGATAAAATTATTTATAATATTATTATAATAATAAATATAAATATTAATCCATATAATTAATATAAATATCCAATAATAAACTAATTATTTAGATAGATAAAATTACAAACCATGTTATGAAAATGTATATATAATGAATTTTCAATCACAAATTAAACATAATAATTTTAAATGTATAATTGGTATCTAAATTTTAATATAATATATTTTTATATATAATATAAACATATAATTCCAGGTTCTGAGGCATAGTAGAAGAGATTGGTACCATGATCAACAATGGAAATTCATCAACTTCTTCATATTTCTCCTTATAACTAGATAAATAGTAACTTTAAAACCCATAGATAGGACCATCACATATAATTTTTAATTAATTTATATGAATAAATAATTACCTTGCATTGAAATTATTTCTTCATTAATGTATTGAATAATGACTTTTTGTCGTAATGTCATTGCATCAAAAGATTCAAGGGTATAATCCCCCACGTGCACCACAAACCTTTTAACATCCTCATATAAATCATTGAGTGATGATGTGGAATATTTTGATTCTTGTGTCATTAATTGATGATCGCCACAATAATTTATATGACATCAGAATTATTCTTCTTATTCTCTAAAGAGTCGATAGGGTGGTGTATGAGGACAACTCTTCATTCTTGAGAGCATTCTGGGAGAATGGATCTATAGGGATTGGAAGAATTCCCTCTAGATTTTATTTGTTCACAATGATGATTGGGGTTTGGAATGATATAATTGGGTCTAAATAGAGCTAGGGTTAGAGATTAATAATTGAACACGAGCCCTTATTATTCTCTCAATCCCCGGTAAACCTGGTGTCTAAATAATAATATTATTATTATTATTTACTTGACATGTACTAGACTTATAGATAAATAAATATTATTATCTAGAATAAATAAATTAATATTTATTCAAATAATATTTAATATTCCATTTCTTATGATACTTTTAAACTTGTTCTATAAATATTCTTTGATATTTATCGAAACTTAAATAATGACTATCTATTTAAATAAATAAATATCACTTCATTACTCACTGATAGATAAATAAATATTATTTTCACTAAAATATATAATAAATATTATTAAATATCTAACTCAAAATTATTCTCTCAAATAACTGGAAATTGAATATTTATGATCAAACCAAACATGAATAATTATCAAACCACATATGAGAATAATATTTATTCAACATGTTAAATTCTTATAGAATTTAACTACTGAGGTTCTGGATATACTTAGTTTGTGACTCTCTAGTCCCCTTTCTCAGTAGAAATAGGAAAAACTACCAAAATTCCATGGTTGGAATATATACACACATTAAGGCACCCATATCAAAATAATTTAATGTTATAATGAAATATAACTTTATATGAATTTGCATTGTGTAATATAATCCCTTAGCCAAGATATCTCTAATCAAGTATGTTTCACACTAGTGTCATCAACCTATATTCTCGATGTCTCTTTCTTTTAATTTCTAAAAATAAACTTTCCAACAAAATTCCATAGCCATGGAATTAATTAATTTGTTTCATTCACAACAAAGGGTCTAAGATATCAACTTCAACTAAACTTAGAAAGGATAAATTCTGCATTATTCATTAATCCCATATCAATCATGGTGCACCCAATACACCCAACTTCTCCACAAACATATGTCATTATGTTTTACAATAATACATAAAATCACACAACTTATGATTTTCATTAATAATGATATTAAATTTTAAGTACCATTATACATTTTTACAAATATTAATGTTCAATGACACATATGAATGTGGTTTTCCTATCGGCGGGTCAAATTCTCATAACCTCCTTCTCTTGGAGATTATCAGGGATGAACTTCATGAGAATAAGTCTCAATGTCATATGAATCCATACCCATAATATACTATATAATTTATGTCATGTAAAATAATATTATATGTCCATAGAACATATATTTAAGAATAATGTCATTGCACTTTCAGATTATCATCATAGTAGGTAATTTCTATGACCTTTCAGTGTGATAGTTATTGGAGATAGTGCCCTAAAACCAACTTGTTTAGTACTTGAATATATGTTTTCATTATTAATGAAGTTTACTTATCACGTTATTATTATTTATCTTTATTAAATTTGTATGTGGTAATGTCCTATGAATATATTTCATATTGAAATTTCATAGTAGTTTCCTATTATGATTAGAACCTAGAGGTTCCATGACATTATTCTTGAACCTTATTCTATGGAAGGATAATATTTTATAATAGGAATTATATGATACAATCTATCATAGGTAGGATTATTATAATATATTGAGTCACCTTCTCATAGTGTTCACCTTTGGTAATTTCCAAGAGAGGAGGTCATGAGAATAGATCTTTTAATAGGAAATCCATATTTCCATGATTCATTGGATGTTCCTATATATTGATTTGTGTGTATATACATGAACTTTAATATTATCATTGATGGATATAATGACTCGTGTGGTTAAATGTATTGATGAAACCTGTGATGATATATTTTCACAGTGAGGTAGGATGTGTTGGGTTCATCATGAGTGATATTTTATTAATGGATAATGTGAGAAAGGAATCATCCATTTTATCCCTTGAAATAAGTTGATATCTTAGCCCCTTTTATGGTAATTGAACTTCCTATAGAAATACATGTTCATGGTGTTTTTTGGGTGAGTTAATTTCTATAAATTCAAATAAATAGATAGTAATCATATATATTTATGGCACTGACATGTAACTTATTTTATTTGATATATCATGATAAAGAGATTATATTACATGGAAAGTGTTTATAGGTGGTTGGATGTCATTAAGAAATTTACTTATTTCTCTATGTATGACTTGATGTGTTTCTAGATGCTAACATTGGACTTTAGGTGGTTATTCCTAATGCCACTAAGAAAGAATCCTATAGGGTCACACACTTAGTGTATCTTCAATATCAATTAAAATCAAGAAATCAATCTAACAAGTTAGAGTAAATAATATTTATTTAGGTTTGGTTGATCACCAAAATTTAATCATAGTTTATTCAAAATAATAATTGAGTTAAATAATAATAATAAATATATGTTCTCAAGTTCGTAAAATCTAATATTTATTATATTTATATTAGAATAATGTGGCAAAATTTATTTATTTAATATTCATTATTTGAGGATCGATAAATGTCAATGAGGGAAAGCAGACCGAAAATAATGGTCTGTTTTAAAATTGTGTAAATTACATTTATTTATATTCTTAATTCATTTTACATTTCAATCTATTAATAATACTATTATTATTATTAATGGTCATGGGGTCAACTAAGAATATTAAACAAGTTGAGGGGATTGTGTGTGATTTTCCAACCCTAAACCTTCTATAGTAAATATCTAATTATATCAATTTCCATAAATCACTTTTGGTGTGAACAATGGATAGAGAAAGATTTATTTAATCCCTAGAGTGAATTATATCTTTAAACTTTCTCAAGTATTTGATTTAACACCAAGATTTATTCCTCCTTTGAGAAGAACATTTCTATGATCAACCATGAACAATGGAAGCAATCAGGATCAGTCATGCTAGAACCCAATGATTCTATGGAGTTGTTCAAAGATTTTTGTGTGTGTTTGGATCACCTATAAAGGGATTCTACACTTGGATCCTATAGCACAATGATAGTACTATTATACCTAGTTAACCAGATCATCAACTAAAGTTGAATTACAAGTTTATGTAATTCAATATCTTCTCATAAATTAATTATAAATTACATGTAAATATCCTCATACTCTAGTTCTAGAATTTTAATCTAGTCAATTAATCTATTGTTTTCATTGGATATTAAATTTTGATCATGTGAATCAATTATTATATGTAAATTAAGACTAAAATATGAGTTGGTCGTTCCAAAAAAGGATGCTTCTATTGCACCCCAAAACTTCAAGTGGTATCAGAGAGGTCATGTGTTTAATTTATAATTATTTATTATTTATTGATTGTTTCTTTATGTTTGTGTTTTATCTTACTTAAAATGGTTAATTTTAAAATATGAACATCATCATATCTTCCCTTTATTTATTCTAAATAACATAACTAGTAATCGATTAATGATTAAAAATGAAGAATCATTTGATTCAGACAATCAAGAGGTTCCAAAGGCTCTGCCTGGAAAAAACTAGAGTACATGACATGTACTTCCTATATACATGTTGTGTAATTTTTTTCATTCATATAATGAAATAAAGTTGGATAGATCTGAGGAAATTAGATATAATATCTGATAAAAGAGAATCGTCATATAGATCTGAATTTACTGGTACATGGCTTGAAGAACTACACTTTGTGTAACTACGTTGCATGATGTTTATCCTCTATTTTATTCTATATGATAACACAAGGTGTCCCGGTGATTTGTGTATTGGATACACAACATGGGGACTAATGTGTATTCCAACTCTGAGGCCACACTCTATGTATTTCTTATACACATTGTGTACCTTGAGATTTTCTACATGCAGGAAGTACGCCTAGTCCCAAGGTGTGTTCTAAGGACACCACCAAGTGATAGTACACACCATGTGTGTTGGAAAATGTAATGACCCAAAATTTTATAAATAAAATTCCCCTTTTTATTTAATTAAATATCTTATTTTGTAATATAGTTATAGAAAACACATGAATTTATTTGGTTTTATTATATTTTATTAGATTTAAAAGATTGTTAAGAATTATTACTGTTGATAATATAGACATTGAACAGTGATCACATGATTAGTATAAATATAGGGTTTTAACAAATCCAATTGACATAGACAAAGGAAGTGACAGCCTCAAGCAGTAAGATCATACCCTATGAAGCCCATTTATCAGAGCTTTTGAGGGAGATAGCATCTTTGGGATTTTCCCTTGACCAATACCAAGATAAAATCCAACAACTTAAGTATAAGAGAAACCATTTATGAGAGAAGTTCATGCTCATCAAGATCACGGCCCAAACCATGTTCACCAAACCACCACATGAAAGTCTCACTATCATGCACCTTACCCTTAGGGAATTTCCTAGTGTATTAAATGGATATTTATCAAGACCATAATAATATGAATATATATATATATATATATATTATTTTAAATATAATAATGTTTATCTTTACTTATTATCATTACTAAAACAATTTTTATTTTTATACAATAAAACACAAATTATATTTTTTATTCAATTAAAATTAAGACATTTATTTTGATGAATTAATATATTTTTGAAATAAATAATATTTTAATAAAATATTATTATTAAATTATTTTTATTAAATATAAAGTATCATATATTTTTTATGTTGTCAAATGTAATTTTTATAAGGGTTTTAAAATAGTTATTGTTAAAAAACCCAGCATTTCTCAATAAATTTCAATTATTATTTTAAAAGTGAAAATACACATATTTATAAAATTATTTTTATAAAATGAATATTATTTTTTGAATCATAATTTTGAAGTTATCTAATGGTTAATTTTTCATAATTTTCTGAGACAGTCGATTTTTCAGGTAAAAATTAAATATCGTATAAATATACAGTGTGTGTTATGACATCATAATGACCCAAAAGTGTTTTAATAAATAATATAAATGGTATACACAATCAATTATATTATTTCACTTTAAAATAATTAGATTTTATGTTTATCTTACTAATTTTATAAATCCATCTTGAATCCTCAAAAACCATTAATATATTTCAAGGTCTTAAAATCATTTCTTTAAGAGTATGACTCACCTCCATATAATAAAGGGTATTATTTTATTAATTTCGTCCCTTAGCCTTATAAAAAAATGAAAAAACTTATATTTTAAAGAAACCATGGGCAAAAACCATGTTAAAGTTTGTATTTTTGGTTATTTTATTATATAGAGTCCAAAACCTAAGTTTGAGAAATATTAAATAAATCCTCACTAATTTCCTATATAAACCCACCCAATATCCCATTTATCCTCAATATAAATACTTGGATAACATACTTACTCTTACCTAAACTCTCTATATTCCTCCCAAGGTACCCCTAATCTCTCAAGAAGCTCATCTCAAGGATTTGGAGTCACACACTCAAGTAAGGTATTTCTCTCTTCTCATTTCCATTCAAGCACCTTTTTATATTATGCTTGTTAGTTTCAATTTGAGGTTGTTTTAGGATCCTTTCCTACAAACCCCTTAATATAATTTTTATATCCATTTGATTATATACCCCTTTCACTCTCATTAATCCCTCCCATGAACTTTTATTTACACCTGTTACCATGTCGAAATTAAATAAGGGATATTTTCCTTTCTCCTCTTTATTCAAGTATATTATTTACCTTACGCCTTTTATCTTCATTTCCTTATGTTGGAATATGTTATTATATATCCTAATTACTGTACAATTTATTTCCAAATTATTAGATACCCCTTTCACTCTCATCAACCAATTTTATAAATTTTTAATTGACGTCATTATGCTGCTGAAATTTCACCATGATTTTCCATGCCAAAATAATTGTGTAGTGAATATAATACCCATTTCCTATTAAGGATATTCACCTTTATAAAATTAAACATATTTTAATTGGTAATTGAATTTATTTATTCCGCACTCCATGATTTGGGAATAAATTATGATGATGAATGAATCCATGTTGTATGATCCATGTGGCACACTTAAGCATGATAATGAAATGAAAGTAATAGGTGCACTCGGAATTATATAGAACTTCAATGTATTGGGTAATGTTTAGTCTCATCAGACATCATGTTGGGATAATGAGTGAACTTTATTCCTTTATGGGATTTTTTATATCATTATGTATTGGTAGTTATCTTTGACCTATGTTTATGATGTGGTGTTTTAAGTTGTTGTCACATTTCCCATGTTATGATTAGCATCCTACATCATGTCTTATTATTCATGTTCCATTTATTCCCCATTGATATGCCTATTTTATAACATATATTACCTTATTCCATTATTATTCTCTTATTTGGATTTATAGATCATCCCTTTCTTATGTATTTCCCCAGGTTATCTTATGAAATTTTAAATGCGAGCATGTTAAGGAATTTTTCAATAAAGACGGTGTTTTTTCTATTTTAAATTGTTATGTAATTTACATAATTCCCAAATACATTAGACTTATCAATACTTGAGGTTTTATTAAGTGTAATATTATGTAATAAATCATTTATTAATGTTAAATATAGATCAGGGTTGTTATAGTTGGTATCAAAGTAAAAGTTTAGTTATTTTTGGGATTAGGATTAGAAAACTCTAGAGAAATCCTTATGGATAAAACATTCCTAAATTTTGTTAAGCATAGATTAAGTGGTTTATTAATAAAATAAATCTCAGTCTGGATACTACAAGTGGACATTTTACTGGCATAGATGTACCTAGGGGTAACAACTCCAACAAGGTGTGTCGGGTCTGACTCAGCGTAACCTAGTACACGACATGGGCCTTAATACACATCCAATTTTTTACTCTCAGGGGATATTATTTAGTAAAATCACAATCTCATTTTGAACCATTATTAAGGGAAGAAAAAATTCCCATAAGAACATGTGTTAGGAAATAAATCATGGATAGTATATATTGAAGCCTATAAATTCATAAGTTAAGGAAATAAATGTAAGTTATAATTTATCCCTTTAATGTCTTTAAATTTCCATTTATTTGTTTAAAATTTTAAAAATAATCATCCCTAATTTTCTATTTATTCTATCGAATGTCCTTAAATAAAAGGAATTGGGTAAATAATCAATGTGATGGTCAATGTGATGACTACCCCCAACGAGATCCCCAACCTGATGGGAGCAGGAATTGAAAACTTTTTTATGATACTCTCTCAGATAACTCAGGTTCTAAATAAAAACCTGGATCCGGAGGAGTGCCCAAATCCCCCTAAGAAAGAACAAGTTGCAATTGAGTACTTTATCTGATAAATGCTCCTGACTTTCAAAGGATCGTCTGATCCCTTAATTGTGGAACAATGTATCAACTCCATTGAGAATATATTCTACATACTTCAATGTTCCGAACAATAGAATGTTTTACTAGTTATTTATCATATTAAGGGAGAAGCTGATCTGTGGTGGATATTGATAAAGTATATGAATCCTAAGGAAGATATCAAATTGATGGGGTGGAAGGAATTATGGAAAAAAATTATTAATAATTATTTTCCTTGAACTCTCTGACTTAAAATGGAAAGATATTTCTTTACCATCAGGAAAAATAATGAAAAATCTATCGAGGAATATGAGGAAAACTTCATAGGACTTGCATGATATGTCTCCAGATTTGTTATTTCCCCTAAATTCAAGGTTTAACGCTTCTTTGGTGGGATAAAACCTAGTCTATGAAAATATCTGGTGATATGTGACTTTGATATATATGTGGAAATTGTCTGATGTGCCCTCAAATTTGAAATGGAGATTAGTGAATCTCAAGGTTTTCATGGGGATAAGAAGCAGAAAGTGGATTTTAATTATGTTGGTATGATGGAGAAATATAATGGTTCTAATAAATTTCAACATCCCGCTTTTCAAAGGTGTGGAAAGAAGCACCCTAGAAATTTTCTAAGGGGAATAAGGAAATGATTTAGGTATGGGAAGGAAGGATTCTTATATAGTGATTGTTGAAAGGAGAAATCCACCAATGTGTTGGAGGAGAGGAATGCTCCAATCAACCCTTAGTGCATTGTTCGTTACTTCAACTATAAGGAACCAAGGTACTTTGTAAACCAATTCACTAATCTAAGGGTTTTCAGAGACAACCAACAACCTACAAGGCAGTAAGGGTGAGACTTTTCCATCACAACCACAGAGGTGGATCCCAACAATGAAGTGGTGACAGGTACGCAATTTATTCATTCAATAATTATAAACATACTTTTTAATTATGGTTCTAAACATTCCTTCATATCATGAAAGTTTCGTAAAACTATTCAAACACCACCACAAAACATGGAAGTAGAGTGTCAGTGAAAATGGAAGATGGGAAAATTATTTCATCCCAAGTATATAACTCATCCCCGGTAAAACTTTGAGGGCTGAAATTTCAATAAAACCTTTTCATACTACCTTTAGTGTATTTTTATGTAATTTTTGGCATTTATTATCATTCCCTATATAGATCCATCATAAATTACCATGATAAGGAAATCAATCTCTTTATTGTGAATCATCCTTCATTTCTATACATGTGCAAGGAGGGGGATGAATCTTATTTAGCAGCAGCATCTCAAGCATGGATATTATTTCCCTATAAGAAAGCATATCTAGATCAAATGATTAATTATAAGTAAAATATCATCCTTGAAAACACGCCCATTGTGATGGAATACGTTGATGTGTTTCCCATGGAATTTTTTGGTATTCCTCCTAACCAAGAGGTTGAATTTTCAATGGAGATTATACCTGGGGCATTACCATTATCCAATAAATAATATATAATGGATGTTGTGTAAATTGAGGAGATAAATAAAACCTACATAAGTATCTAGATAAAGGTTTCATATGCCCAAGTTCTTCACCATGGGGTTCATCATTCCTCTTTGTCAAAAATAAGGATGGGTCAATGTGCTTTTTCATTGATTGTCTTGAGCACAAAAATATCACAATAAAGAACAAGTATCCACTACCATGAATTGATGACTTATTTGATCATATACATGGATAAAAATAATTATGTAAGGTGGGCCTATGGTTGGGATATTTCCAAGTTAGGTTGAAGAAGTAGGATATCCCCAAGACCACTTTTCATACAAGGTACGGGCACTATGAGTTCATAGTAATGCCATTCGGACTCACTAATGATTTAGAAATATTCATGAAATTTATGAATATATTCATTAGATATTACTTTGAAAAAAAATATTAGTCTTTATAGATGATATTATAAAATAATCCAAAAGAAAGGAGGAGCATGACGAGAATCTAAGCACTCTGCTAAAGAAATTATGAAAGGAGAAGCTTTATGCCAAGTACAGAAAATGTGAGTTATGGTTGAAGGAAGTATCATTCTTGGGTATAATCATAAGAAATGGGATATATATGGACACTTAAAAGAAAAAATCAATTGAAGTACAGATAAGGCCAATATTTGTGATAGATATCTATAGTTTCCTTGGGTTATCTAGGTATTATCACTGATTTGTTAAAAATTTATCACGATTTTCAAACCCTCTAACTAGGATAACTCGGAAGGGATTCAAGTTTTCTGGGAATTATCAATGTGAAGTGAGCTTAAAGGAGCTAAAAAGGAGGTTTATCACTACCCCTATTCTCACACTACCCAAAAGTGGAGAACTTTTCATGGTATTCAGCGATGCTTTGAAAAATGTATTGGGCTATTTGTTAATGCAGAATGAAAAATTCATAGCCTATGCTTCAAGGAATTTAAAATTTATGGAACAAAACTACCTAAAAATTGATCTATAGTTGGTTGTAGTGATATTATCTTTGAGAATATGGCACCATAATCCCTTTGGGGAGAAGTGTGAAATATATATAGATCACAAAGTCCTCAAATATATATTCACATAGAAAGATCAAAATATGCACCAATAAAGATGGTTAGAGATGATCAAGGATAATGACTACTCAATACACTACTATCCTGGTAAAGTGAATATTGTGGTAGACACTATAAGTAGAAAGGATCTAGAAATTCTATCATTAATGAGAATTGAGATGGATCTGATCTTCTTAGATTTGGAAAGGATGTACATGGGAATCATAAATGAATAAACATCATAAATCCTTTCAAAAATGATTGTTCAACCACCCCTTCTTGATAAAATAAAGGATGTATAAAGAGATGATGTGGGAATTTAGAAGAAAGTAGAAACTATAAGAAAATAGAGATCCTTGGAGTTCAATTTTAATGAAGAATGTGTTGTAATATTTTGTTCAAAACAGTGTGTAACATCAAATACTAAGTTAAAGAATGAGATGTTGGATGATTCACATATATCAACATACTTTATCCATCCTGGAAGCACAAATATGTATTCATATCTATGAGAACACTATTGGTGAGACAATATGAAGAAGGAGATCGCAGAATATACATCAATATGTATTGTATGTCAGCAAGTAAAGGTAGAAAGGAAAAAAATATAAGGGGATGATGAAACCATTAACCATACCTACATTAAAATGGGAAAAAATCACCATGGAATTTGCATAAGACTTTTGAAAATAATCAAACGAAACAATGATATCTAGGTTGTGGTGGATTTTTATACAAAGACTGAACACTTCATTTCGATTTGAGAGGACTTCTCACTAGATCAACATGCACGGATATACATCAAAGAATTGTTTAGGCTACATGGAGTACCAAAATCGATTGTATCTAATTGAGATCTGAGATTCACTTATAAGTTATGGAAAATCCTCTAGAATACTCTAAATACTGAGCTAAAACTCAGTATGACTTATCATCCTCAAACTGATGGTCAATATAAGTGAAATATTCAGACACTGGAAGATTTTTTAAGAGCATGTTCTATGGACTTCAAATGAGAATGGGACCAAAATCTAACTCTCGTAGAGTTCTCTTGCAATAATAGTTTTCACTCAAGCATCCAAATGGTCCCTATGAATCCATTTATGGAAATAGATTCATAAAACCTACATGATGGTATGAAGTTGTGGAATGAATACATCTAGGTCCTGAAATGGTTGAATAAATGGTGGAAAAGGTTAAGACCATTAAGTAGCACATCAAGGCTGATCAAAGTTGACAGAAGATCTATAATGGAAATTGTCAACAAGACCTAGAGTTTGATGTTGGAGACATGTTATTCCTCTATATATCTCTATGTAAGAAAGTGATGAGATTTGGGAAGAATGTAATGCTTGTTCTAAGATACATCATCCCCTTTGGGATCCTTGATCGCATCGGAGTGTTGAATTACTAACTTACACTCCCACCTAACATATCTCAAGTACATGATGTATTTCATGTATCCCTCTTGAGAAAGTACATATCAGACCCATCACATGTACTCAATATAGATGTGGTACCATTAGAAAATTATTTTTTCTATGATTTGAAAAACTTATATCATAGAGACAAAGTTTTACGAAATAAGACAATGCACCTTGTCAAAATGTTGTAGAGAAATCGCATGTTTGAAGAAGTATCATGGGAATTGGAGGAGGTGATGAAACATAGTTGCACTCATCAATTTTAATGTGGGAAAAGAAATTCTAGAATGAAATTTCTTAAGTGGGTAAGATTGTAACAACCCAAACTATTATAAATAAAATTCCCCTTTTTATTTAATTAAATGTATTATTATGTAATATGGTTATAGAAAAAACATTCACTTATTTGGTTTTATTATATTCTATTAGATTAAAAATAATTTTAAGCATAATTACCATTGATAATATATCTGTTGAAAAATGATCATATGATTAGTATAAATATAGGGTTTTAACAAATTCAATTAACACAAAAAAAAGGAAGTGATGGCCACAACCAGTAGGATTGTACCCTAAAAATCCCATTTATTAGAGCTTCTAATGGAGATAACATCTATGTGATTTTCCCTTAACTAATACCAATTTTAGATCCAATAACTTAGTCATGAGAGAAACCATTTATAGGATAAGTTCAAGCTCATCGAGATCACGGACCAAACCATGTTCGCCAAACCACCCCATGAAATTCTCACCATCGAGCACTTTACCCTTAGGTTGTTTGCTGGTGTATTAAAGGGAGATGTATCAAGACCATAATAAAATGAATATTTATATTTTATTTTCAATAGAATAATTTTTATCTTTACTTTTTATCATTACTTCAATAATTTTACTTTTTATACAATAAAACACAAATTATATTTTAAATTCAATTCCAATTAAGATGTTTATTTTGATGAATTAGTGTATTTTTGAAATAAATTATTTTAATAAATTATTATTATTAAATTATTTTTATTAAATATAAATGATCATATAATTTTTATGATGTCAAATGTAATTTTTATAAGGGTTCGAAAATAGTTATTGTTAAAAAACCCAACATTTCTCAATAAATGTTGATTGTTATTTTAAATGTGAAAATACATATATTTATAAAATTATTTTTATAAAATTAATATTATTTTTTTAAGAATAAAATTGAAATTATCCAACAGTGAATTTTTCATAATTTTCTAAGATAGCTGAATTTTCAGGTAAAAATAAATACCGTATAGATATATGGTGTGTATTATGACATCATAATGACCCAAAAGTGATGTAATAAATACTATAAAGGGTATACAAGACCAAAAATATGTTTTAAATTTAAAATAATTATATTTTATGTTTATTTGATTAATTTTATAAATCCATTATGAATCCTCCAAAACCATTAATATATTTTAAGGTTTTAAAATAATTTCTTTAAGAGTATGACTAACCTCCACATAAGAAAGGGTATTATTTTATTAAGTTCAGAAATTTTACTTGTAAAATAATTTAAAACACTCCCATTTGGTAGAAACCATTTTCAAAAACCATTTTAATGTTTTTGGTTTTTTTTATTTTATTATATAGAGTCCAAAACCTAAGTTTGAAAAATATTAAAGAACTCCCCAGTCATTTCCTATATAAACACACACAATATCTCATTTATCCTAACTAAAAATAGTTTTATCACATAATTACTCTTAACTAACCTCTCTATATTACTCCCAAGGTTCCCCCAATCTCTCAATAATCTTCTCCCAAATATTTGGAGTCACACACTCAAGTAAGGGATTTCTCTCTACTTATTTCCATTCAAGAACCTATTTTATGTTATGATTCTTAGTTTCAATTTGAGATTGTATGGGGATGTTTTAATAAAACCACATTACTTTAATTTTGATATCCATGTTATTATAGACACCTTTCACTCTCATTAATCCCTCCCATGAACCTTTATTCACACTTGTTACCATGCCAAAATTAAGTAAAGGATCTTTTCCTTTCTCCTCTTTATTCAAGTATCTTCTTTACCTTATGTATTTTATATTTATTTACTTACAATGGGATATGTTATTCTATATCCACATTAATTTCCAATTTATTTATAAATGATTATATACCCATTTCTCTCTCATTAACCCATTCTATGAATTTTTTAAGCGGCGCTATTATGCTGCTGAAATTTCACCGTGATTTTCCATGCCAAAAAAATTGTATAGTGAATACCATACCCATTTCCTATCAAGGTTATTCACCTTTATAAACTTATAATTATTTTAATTGGGACTTAAATTTATTTGTTAAAAACTCCTTTATTATGGAATAAATTATTATGATGAATTAATCTATGTTGTATGATCTATGTGGCACACTTAAGCATGAGAATGAAATGAAAGTGACGGGTGTGCCCAGAATTATATAGCGCTCTAATACATTGGGTAATTTTTACTCTCAAGAGATTTCATATTGGGATAGGGAGTGAACTTTATTCCTTTATGGGAATTTTTCCATCATGATTTCTTGGCGGTTATCCTTGACTAATGTTTATGATGCGGTGTTTTAAGTTGTTGCCACATTTCCCATGTTATGATTATCATGCTATATAATGTCTTATTATTCATGTTACTTTTATTCGCCATTTATATGCCTATTTTCTAACATTTATTACCTTATTACATGATTATTACCATATTTTCCTTTATATCTCACACATTTCTTATGTATGTCCCTAGTTTATCCCATTCAGTTTTAAGTGAGAGCATATTAAGGAAGTTTTCAATAAATATGATTTTTTTTTAAATTGTTATGTAATGTACCAAATTCCCAAAAAAACTAAACATAAGATATTTATGGTTATATTTGGTGTAATTTTATTTAACAAATCGTGTATTAATGAGAAATAAATGTACATTTATTTTAGTCTAATACTAATAATGTTCTCAATTTTTCACAGAGATAAGAATTAAATATATAATTATTGGTTATGTTTTTCATGTTTCATTCATTCGATAGTATATTCCATGTCATAGGATTAATAATTATATATTAAATTAATTTCCCTATTAAAATTTTTTATGAATATACGAGGTTTCCTCCAAGTACACTTGTGTACTACATTAATTTTAAATGAATTTTTTTTTAATTATAGATGATGGTAGGGTAAGTATTCTTGGATAGAATTAAGATAAATTGAATTAATTAGATTAATTTGAGGCGCATTATCTTAATTAAAGAACAAAACAAAGTAATTATTAATAATATTACAGATGTATTCTTATTGTATGTTATTTGGATGATCATGATATTAGACTGTACCTTTGTATACGATTGGTTTTTTAAATTTATTTTGGTTAAATTGTTTTTTATGGCCTACATGTCATCCCCTCCTTCTTATTATGTAAGTTATTGTGTTCCCATGGTTTATTTTATGTAAACCCTCTTTATCCAATCAATTTTATCCCATTACCTACATGCGAGTAAAATCTTATGTAAGAATATATCTATTGATTGAGAGGAGGTTGTCTAAGTAAAGGATCTATGGTGAAACCAATCAAGGTGATATATAGGATTAAAGGTGGAATATTAAAACAAAAACCAAGCTTTGGTTCAAGGTGTTTTTCCCAAGAATCAAGGGTTTGTTTTTCATCCTCTAAATAAACTAACCATTAAATAAAAACATTATCCTACCACTTGTATTTTATTTATTCCATTTTCATGGTTCTATTATTTATGTCTTTAAATGTTCTTGATCACCAAATAAATTAATTAACAATCATGAAATATGGAAAAAATATAACTGGATTATGCGTAAATATTTTATCATACATGGATAATAACTTAAGTAAAATCCATTAAATATTAACAAGGCATGTGAAAAGATAAAATTGTATTAATTAATAAGGATAATTATCCCTCAAATAAAATATTAATTTGGTATATCCTTCCACTTATTAAGTTAGAAACAACATTTTAGTTTAAAGTGCTTGACTAACCCAAGTTGTGGTTCTTTCTATTTTCATGGAATTTTAGCTTAAATTTTTGAGTTGACTTAACTTGGATTACATCAAGGGTTGACTACCCAAGAATTACTAAGTGTAAATAAGAGTAAAATGTTGAGGAAATTTTAAAAATGGGATTTTAGGATAGGGGTTTCCACTCAATGGATCAAGGAACTATGAGTTAATATGGTTGGACAGTTACGACTACCTAAAACACTTCAAATAGCTTGTCATGTCCAAGTTTGGGTTATGGGAAGGGGAATATGGATCCTTTAAAATATCTAAGTGAAAGGATATTTTGAAACTGAGGTTTAGTACTATTGGGTTTTGAAAAATAGTGAGATATTAATAATAATTTAATTGATTTTAAATTTATTAATCTATTTTTGTAATAAAAAAAGTACTAATTATATTCTCTTAATTTTTAGAAAATGGAAAATGAAATGAATTTTAAAATATCACTATAATCCATACTATATAAGAATAAAATTCTCACCAGTGTGAATTTATAGGAATTTTATGGGTTTTTATGCATTATACTACACCACAAATGGAAATTATAAATGATATAAGACTCACTTCCTGAGTTCATTTCTAAAGAGGATAATAAGGAAGAAGTATATTTCTATTTGAAGCATGTGTAAGATGATATGGATGCTCAATTTTTCATACTATCCTCCATATCCAATGATATTATAAAAAAAATATGAGGATATGGATGTTTGTAACATCATTTCTCAACTTAAGGGTCTCTATTAAGAGAAGGTGAGATCAAAGAGATATGAGATCTCCAATGCATTTATCACGTAAAAACTTGGAGAGTTAATTCCCATTAGGGAAGATATAGTCAAGTTTATTGGCTACATTTATCACCTATATGTCTTGGGTTTTAAGATCCCTAATGAGTTGGGCATATATCTTATTTTTTCTCACTACCCAAAAACTTATCTAGTTTTATTTTGAATTATAATATGAGTAATAGTGAGAAGAAGATATCATAACTTTTTAAAAAAAATAACTAAGTTGATAAAGATATGGGGTGTTACAAACTCTCTATACTTATAGTGAATAAGAATAGAAATAACAAGGCAAAGAGGTCAAAGGATCATACTGAGTCTAAATCTCCATAGCACCATCCTTCCAATAATAAAAAGATATAAAGGCAAGTAAAGGAATAGGATGTGGTATGTTTTCATGTGGAAAGTAGTTCCATTAGAAGAGTAATTTCACCCAAACAAAGAAGCAAGAGAAAAATTCGTTATTGAGTGTAATATTTCCATATCTAAAAGTTGGTCATTAGACACTACCTATGGTGTGCATATTTTTATCCAAATATAGGAACCAAGTATATTCCAAAAGATTACCCGAGATGAGGTGAATCTACGGGCTACCAATAGAGTGATGTTGGCTTCTCCAGCCATTAGAGACTACCATATCACATTTCTAATAGGATTAGTTGTGGTTTTAAAGAATATTTATTATTTTCCTTGTGTTACAAAGAACATTATTTTTGTTTCTTATTTAGATATGTATGGAATTATTTTTAGATTTAGAAATAAAGGTCACTAATTTAATAAAGATATCATATGTTATGGTATGGAACAATTGAATAGCGGTCTTTATGTATTAAATTATGAAAATAAATTTTTTGAAATTGATAAAAAAACAAACATATGTGAATCATATAACACCCAAATATGGCATCACTGTATTGGTCACATAAACAAGAAGCATTTGACAAAGATCTATCAATACGGTTACTTAGAATATTTTCAACTTATTATACTTGAAATATGTCACACTTGTTTACAAGGTAAGATGTCCAAGACACCATTTAGTGATCAAGTTTAAAGGGGCGTAGAGATTCTGGATTTGGTGCACACTGATGTGTGAGGACCTTTTCAAGTAGAGGCTAGAGGTGGATTCTCATACTTTATTAATTTTACTGATGACTTGATTAGGTATGATTATATCTACTTAATGAGGTATATGTTTTAATCCTTTGAGAAATTAAAAGAGATCAATAATGAGGTTGAGAATCAAATTGGTAATAAGATAAATCAACTTTGATCAAATCAAGTTAGTGAATATCTTAACTAATATTTTCTTGAATTTATACAACACTATGGGATTTTATCTTGAGTCACTCCACCTTATCCACTAAAGTTGAATAGTGTTAGTTAAAGGAGGAATCGTACCTTGTTATAAATGGTATGGTTGATGATGAGTCACATAAGCCTTCCATTATCCTTTTGGGTATATACATCACATAATATATTATACTTACTAAATCGAGTACTAACTAAAGTGGAAAATGGTATTCTATTTAAGTTATGGAGTGGAAAGGAACCCATTTTTTCACATGCTCATACATGAGGTTGCAAGAAAGTTTTCAATGCTAGATCAAGTAATAAACTAGAACTCTGATTCATGAAGTGTATCTTTATAGGTTATCTTAAGGAAATAAGTTAATACTATCTATACAACCATTTAGATAAGAAAGTGATTGTTTCAAGACAATACATATTTCTTGATATGGATAACATATTCAAGGAGAAAATTGGGAGAAAGATTGACTTAAATGTAGTTGATGATCAAGATACACAAGAGTTGGTACAAGAACTGATTCCATGGGACTGCATGGAATAATCATTTCCTAAAATATAAGTGTTGTTTAAGAGTGATATATAGGTGAGAGAACTATAGAGATATGGTTTTCTGGTCACCAATGATGTTAACTCGTTGTTAGTTAACAATAATGATAATATCTACTATAAGGAGGAATTAGAGACCATAAGCTACAATATAGAAAGAATCCATGGATTCAAAGATGGATTCCATGAATCAAAACCAAATTTGGGTTATGATCAATCCTCCATTTGATGTAAATCCTTTTGGGTGTAAATGGATACTCAAGAGAAATTTATACATGGAAGTTAAATTAAATACCTATAAAGAATGGATAGTGGATAAAGGGTTTAGATAACATTAAGGAATTAGCTATAATGAAACCTTTTCCCTGGTTTCCATGTTTAAATCCATCAAAATTTTGTTTTCTATAACAGCTTACCATGACTATGAGATTTGGAAAATGGATTTCAAAACTACATTATTTAATAGGATCCTTCAAGGGGATGTGTATATGACATTTCTTGAAGGGTTTGTGACTCCAATAAACACAAAAAAGGTATAAAATTTGCATTGATCTATTTATGGATTAAAGTAAGAATCCAAATCATGGAAAATTATATTTGATGAAGCCATAAAAGAATTTAGTTTCATTAAGAATGAATGTGAGTCATGTTTTTACAAGTGGTTTATTGGGCGTATGGTTGTTTTCATGGTAGTATATATTAATGATATATTACTAGTTGGAAATTATATACCATCCTTAAAATAGGTTAAGGAATGGTTGATCAAGTGATTCTCCATAAAGGACTTAGGTGAAGCAAACTACATTTTAAGGATCAAGATCATCATGATAAGTACAAGAGGCTACTTGGACTAAGTCAAGGTATATACATTGACCAGATACTGAAGTGGTTTAGTAAAGAATAGTCCAATAGGGGATTGATTCTAGTGACAAATGGTATAAATCTTTCCAAGAAAATTTGTCCTCAGAAATAAGAGGAAATAGAGAGAATGAGTAAGATTTCATACACTTATTCTATAGGATCTATCATGTATTCCATGATATGCATGGGTCTTGATGTTTCCTATACTTTAATCATGGTAGTAATATCTCAATCATATTTAGGTGAATGACATTAGACTATTATCAAGGATATCATAAAGTATCTAAGGTAAATTAAGGGCATGTTCATGGTGTATGGAGGAGATAAATAACTAGTCATCAGGGTTATACATATTTTATATTTCAAATATATAATAATGATTTGAAGTCATGGTTGATATATATCTTTTGTTTCAACGGATGAGTTTTGGGCTAGAAGAGTTCAAAGAATCCAGTTGTCATTAATTCTATAGTGGAGTCTGATTCCAAAATTATTATCGAATGATCTCACCCTTCTCTCTTGGGAATGCTCTCCCGAGCGCGGCACTCTTCACCTCCATATAGGGTTTCATCCCCTACCAGTATCCCATCCTCTTCCATCTTCCTTTTCAATTATTATTTCCGACATTGTTACTTTTTTCACCATCTTTCTCATTCGTTTGTAGGTTTCTCCTTCTGTTCCTGCTTCTCCTTCTCGGATGGGTGTTTTTCTTCTCTAGTGACCATGTTCTTCTACAGGGACACCCTCTTCATGTGTTCTTTTGATGCTCTCCTCCGATCTCTTTCCGATCATCCTGATCGTGTGTTTCTTTTTCTCCATGATCATGGATCCCTATCGGAATCTTGTTAGTCTCAATCACTACTCTTTATCCTAAATCCATTTCATTAGACTCCATTTTGTCCTGATGTAGGGGCTCTCATGGGGGTTTGGGATGTGTTGGTTGAGTGATTATCGATTTTTTAGGAGTCTTGGTTCATGTTTTTTTCTCTCATTCCTTAGGGTTTCATTATCCTTAATTGGTTAAATTTTGTTATTTTCTATTCTTTGGAGGGATTATGATTTTGGTGGTATTTTTTAGTTGTGTTTGATGTTAGACCTTTTGTAGTTTTGGTTTTGTTCATGGTTATCATCATCGATGTTAATAGTAATTTTCGGTGGTTGTGTTTTTGCACACCGGCGTCTGTTCCTACTCTACTATTTCTCCAAGATTCAATCACTCTCATCCTAGTAGGTTCTGAGTGGTGGTTTTCAAGGTGTGTTGGGAGGTGTTTTTGAGTGGTCGATAGTGTTTTAGGATCCTACAATGCTCATTGATGTTAATTTTTTTCTGGTCTTCGGATGTTCTATATGCTTTTCTAGGGGAGATTGTTTCAGCCCCACTATCTAGAATGATGATCTCAAGTTGCTCCCTTCTCAGTTCGAAGGTTTTAAATTTTGGACAACCAAGACGTGTGTTGCTTCATTAGGTTCCGATCATCGACGATACTGATGAAGATGATGGGATTTGTGTATCGGGGTTCTGAATCAGGGAGTGTGGCTCTAGGAAGTTCTCGGCCTGAGGTATTGAAGTGTGGATTTTTTTAATGTCTTGTTCTGCTTTTGAATTTGAAATTTGAATATGAATTCTGTTGTGTTGTATTTTTTGAAGCTGTTATCCTATTTATGTTGGTGTTTGAAATTTTTTTTCCAGTATTGTGAGGTTCCCACTCACCCATAAAGTGGTTTATTCAGAAAATGAAAAAAGTATTTGGATGGATAGTGGATTTTGATTATATTGTGGCTTATGATGTATCTAATGAAGTAGTTTATATTTTAAAATGTTTCCAAGATCTTGATGTGGTACCTAGTAGTGAATACCCAATCACAGTTTACTATGATATCACTATACAAGTAGCTCTCTTCAGGGAGTCTATGTCACACTAAAGGATAAATCACATACTTTATAAGTTTCATCTCTTGAGGTATTTTTCTCAATAAGGTGATGTTTCAGTTAAAATATTATCCAAGTATTAAAACATGGTGGACCCCTTAACCAATGATTTATCATAGTAGAGGCATGATTATCATGTAAGAGCTAGTGGACTAAAAGATATTATTAGTTGGCTCTAGTGTAAGTGGGATTCTATTGGAGTTGGTTCCCTAGAACCAAATTTTTGAGTAATTGATTACATTTTTCATTTTTAATGAAGTTTAATTATCACATTATTATTGTTCTTATGAATAAATTTTTTATGTGATAATGTTCTAAAAATATATTTCATACTGAAAGGTCGTAGTAGTTTCCTACTATGATGAGAACCTAAAGGTGCAATGACATTATTCTTGAACCTTGTTTTATGGTTGGATGATATTTTATAACAGAACACAATTGATATAGGCTATCAGGTGTAGGAATCTCATAAGACATTGATATGTCTTCTCATGGCGTTCACATTTGGTAATATCCAAGAGAGGAGGTTATGAGTACAAACCCTTCAATAGGAAATCCAAATTTCCATGTGTCATCAGATGTTCCTATATATGGATGTGTTTATTGGTCCTTATATTTAATATTATCATTAATAGATATCATGACTCATGTTCTTTGATATATTTATGAAAACAATGATGACATATACTCGAAGTGAGGTAGGATATGTTGGGTGCATCATGAGTGATATTGCATTAATAGATAATAAGAGAAAGGATTTATCTCTTCTATCCCTTTATGGAAGTAAATATCTCATGCCCTTTGATGGGAATGGAACTACCTATATAAATCCATAGACATGGTTTTTGGTGGGTCAGTTAATTTCTAGAAATTCAAATAAAGAGTCGTCAAGCATATAGGTTGATGGCACCGGTATGAAACCTACTTGATTTGAGATATAGATATAAAGGAATTATATTACATGGTAAGCATTCATGGGAAGTTGGATGTCATTGTGAGATTAAATTCATTCTTTATGGGTGTCTTGTAATGTTACTAGATACTAACCTTTGACTTCAGGTGATTATTCATAATTCCACTAAGAAAGATTCTGAGAGGGTCATATGCTTAGTGTATATGTAATCTCAGTTGAATTCAAGAAATGAATTTAACAAGTTAGAATAAATAATATTTATTCTGGTTTGGTTGATCTCCGTAATTTAATCATGGGTTATTTGAAAGAATAATTGAGTTAAATTATATTAGTAAATATTTATTTTCAAGTTTGAAAAATATAATATTTATTATATTTATCATAAAATAATTTAGTGACATTTATTTATTAAATAGTCATTATTCGGGGATCATAAAATGTGAATGAGGGAAAGTAGATCAAGATTAATGGTCCAATTGAAAATGGTGTAAATGATATTTATTTATATTATTAATATATTTCACATGTAAAAAATATTAATATTATTATTATTATTATTAATGGACATGGGTTAATCTAAGAATATTAAATAATCTAAAGGGTTTATGTGTGATTTATCTTCCATAAACCTTCCATAATAAATATATAATTATATCACTTTCCATAACTCACTTTTGGTGTGCATAACGGATATAGAGAGACCTTATCAATCCCTATAGAGAATTCTCTCTTCCTCCAATATCAAGTCTTCAAGAGAACACAAATATTTCTTCCACCTTCAAGAAGAATATTGTTGTGTTCAACTATGAATAATTCAAGCGATCAGGATCAGTTGTGCTAACACTCGATGATTCTACAGCATCATTTAGAAGTTATAGTGTACGTGTGAATCACTGCTAGAGGGATTATACAATTGGATTCTATAGCACAATAGTAGTATGATGAGATCTAGTTAATCGGATCATCAATGAAATTTGAATTACAAGTTGGGGTAATTCTATCTCTACTCATAAATTAATTATAAATTACATGTAAAGATCCTCCTACTCTAGTTATGGAATTTTAATCTAGTCAAGTAATCTAATATTTTCATTGGACATGATTTTTTGATCATGTGAATCAATTATTACACATAAATTAAGACTAAAATCTAAGTTTTTCATATCAGTAAGGACGCTTTAATTGTTCCTAGAACCTACAACAGGTACCCTTAGGACATTAACACATATAATGACATATAGAATAACAATCATGATGTGATAATAACATTATTAATATTAAAAATTCATGAATAAAGGTAATCATAAATCATACAAGAAAATATTTATAGGTCACCAACTCTAATGATAAGTATTTAAAGCATATATATACATTTATAATAATGAATATTAATAAACTATAAAAGTGATATCTTATTGAAAATACATGGGTTTCACCAAAACACCCTTATCTAATATCTTAATCTTTAGTAAACCCCATATATGATAATGTTATTATTATCATTTCTATGGTGTGTGCATGTCTCATGGATAATATAAATATCAATAAATTAATTAATATTTATTTAAATTCTATTTAATATATCATTTCTATTATTGGGAACCTTATTCTGACCGTCAACCTTCATCAGCATTTACTGAACCATGAATAATAAATATTATTTATTAAATAAAAAAATATATATAATATTCACATTATGGTGAATAAATATTTATTTTAATATTCATCTCACATAAAATAGTGACTGAATATATACAATTAATAAATCCTTAATAAAAATTATTCCTTGGTCTAGAGTTTATTCCAATGATTAAATTCAAATAGAATTTAATTAAGATCAATAGAAACAATAATTTTATGACCCTATAGGCCTATTACTATATGGAATTAGGTGGGTTTGTCTAAATTCTATTATCATTATGTAATATAATCCCTTTATGTCGATAACTCATCAAGAAGGTTTTATACTCATGTCATCAACCTATTTTCTTAATATATATTTCTTTGAATTACCTAAATGAACCCATCCATCACCATGGACATGGAATTTAGGTAAATAGTTTCATTACAATTAATGAGTTAATATATAAACTTCCACAAATATATAAGGTACAAATCCTTTATCGACTTGTCCATTAATAACAGATCATTCATGATGCACCTGGCATACACTACTTCCCATAGACATATGACATCACGGTTTTAGTCAGCACATCTAATTATGTGACTTGTGATATTCATTAATAATAATTTCAAAGTATTTGGATCATTAAACATGTTTGTAGATACCAATATTCAATGATGCATAACATATAGAATTTATACTACTGAGTCTATCTTCAAAATCTTTTATCATTGAGATTACCAAGTGTAGGATTCATGAGATGAATTCATATCCATTATGAGTACTTGTACCTAACAATATGCATCATATATATCCCATTATGTGATACTATATGACCATAAGACATATAGTTTAAAAATATTATCAAATCACTTAAAATTCATCATCATATCAGGGAACAATGTTGACCTTTTCAATATAATAGATACTCTAGGATATTATAAAATTAAAGTTATGTAGAAGAAAAATCAATATATTATAATGTATAAATTAATATTCAAGTCTGTGAATATACAGTAAATCTAAAGCATAAAGTATTTGGCTCTAGGTCACCAAATTTAATAGATATTCCATTAAGTCATTTGATAGAGACCATTGGGTTTGGTGATAAATTATTAGGTTCGGTGGTGGAGACCATTGGCTTTTATGTAATATAGATGATCATTGGGGTTATTGTTTATATAGACAATTTTGATAAATTTCATGATAAAAATTAGGTTTGGTTCATATCATGGACCATTGGGGTCAACTATGGCATGCCATTATGGCTAAATTCAATTACACCCTATTGAGGGTTAACATAACAGATACATCAACATTGATTATTACTGGTAGGGCTAAGTGTCATGGTGTCTTGGTTAGAACATGACAATATAACTTTATTTTTTATATTGATCATGATTATTTAATTGTATCACATGCATATACTATGTAATTTTAGATATAGTAGAGGTTTACTGGTGATATTTTTCTAGGTATTTATACTCAAACTCTTTAGAAACACTTCATGTGTAGGTGAAAACTTTATGATTGGTAATGTAGGTAAGAGTAAGATCCTTATGGTGGATGATGGGGGTTAATGATGGGACAAATGGGAACTAGTAATTGGATGGGTAGGAGGAAACACACCTTAGGTAATTGTTATTTTTTTTATTTTGGTTATTATATATATGATTCATTTTTGGACAGATATACAAGATTTTCATATTATTTATGACTGAAATAACCTTTCATGTATAGTTTGAGAAAAATCCCTTAATAAGTGATACTCACTTTACCTTACATGTCCATATTTCTCCTGAATACTCATTTACACCCAATGGGCTTTACATAAACTAGAAGATTGGAAAAAACCCAGACTTAGTTTTTATACATGGAATTCATCTCATAATTCATGGCTTCTTACCATCTTTTGGATTTTGATATATCCACCACCTCCTTTTAGTAAAGAGGATCATTATTGTCAACTAATAATGATTCATCATCCTCAATGACTAGAAAACCATATCTTTTTATTTCTCTAACCTCTATGGTGCTCCTAAATAATACTTGTGTCTCAAGAACAACCTCATCCATGGGAATCTATGAAATTAGTTACTAAACTAACTCTAGTGTATCTTGAGGATAAACTTCATTGAATTCAATATTTCTCCCACTATCATTATTTATGATGTGTTACCTCTCTAAAAAGGTGGGATATCAGTCAACCATGATTCTTTTATATAAATGTTTTATAGGTAATACCCCATCATTTCCTTGGGATATCTTATAAAGATACACTTCATGCCTCGAGGTGATAGTTTGTTAACTGAAGATCCCCTAACTAACTCCTCAAATTCCCATACATGTAAGTTATAAAATATGAACTTCTTTCTATATATTAACTTATATGGTATGTCATTTGATACCTTAATTGGAACATGATTTAGAGTATATGTTTTAGTATATAATTTATAACCCTAAAATTATAATGAAAGACTTATATAACTCATCATTGACTGTACCATGTCTAGTAAAGTATGGTTCCTCTTTTCACTAGCACATTTATACTATAGTGTATAAAGAGGATTAAGTTGGTACAAGATTCCACACTCCCATATAAATTAAATGAATTATTTTTTAAGATACTCAGTACCTTGATCAAATCAAAGATTATTTATCTTCTATAAAAGTTTATTATCTAATTTTTCTTGAATAATTTGAATTTATTAAAGGACTTGGACTTATACCTCATCAATAAGAAATAACCATATCTAATCAATCATTAATAAAAGTTATAAATTAATAATACTCACCTCTTTCCTCTAATGGAAAAGGCCTATACACATAAGTGTGTACCAATTATATAAGTTTTTTTTCCTTTCACCTTTCCCACCAAAATTTGATTTGGTCATACTTCCTTATAAAAATTCATGACATCTATCAAGTGGTTTTATATCAAAAGAGTTTAAGAAACCATATTAAAAGATATTTGACAAGTGTTTCTAATTTATATGACCAATACGGTGATTTTTCAATTGGGTGTGATATGAGTTATGTAAACTTGATTTGTTATTAAATTTAAATACTTGTTTTTTTGTAATCTAATACATAAAAACCACTATTTAAATTTTCCATACCATAACATATATTGTATTTGAAAATGAAATAGATTTTACTTCTAAATTTGAAACTAAAACCATCAGTGTCTAGGAAGTATACAAGAATTTTGTTTTTGGTAATATTGGGAACATAATAACACTTTTTCAAAACCAAGATCATCCATGTTGGAAATATAAGGTGGTCATATCTTATATATAAGTAAATAATTCATGCTCCATTGGTTTCTCAAAGATCCACATATCCTCTAGAAATATTCCAAAATCTACTTGGTTCCTATATTTGGATACAGATGTGAGCACCACAAGTTCTATCTAATGGAAAATTTGTATATATGGAAATATTTCACTTGGTAAAGAACATGCCTAATGATTATTATTTCTTCTCTAATTGGGTGTAGTTATTCTTTTATGGCCCGGCTTGCCATATGAAAAACATAATGCATCCTTTTCCTTTGATTATCTTTGTACCTTACTCTTATTATAAGGATAGTGCTTAGGATCCTTAGACTTTAAGTGGGTCTTGGGGGCCTTTTCCTTTTTCTTCATTTTATTCTCCATATAGACCATTGGTTTTTCATGACACATGTCCTTATAAACTTAGAAAATAAATGTAAGTATTTTCAACATATAATTCTCACTATTTCTCATATTATTATTCATAATAAAAATAAATAATCTCTTAGGTATTGAGGATAAAATGAGATTTATGCACAACTCATCTGGGATCTTAAATCCCAAGATGTCTAAGAGCTTTATTTATCCAATAAACTTTACTACATGAGGCCCAACTAATACTAACTCTCTAAGATTGTATGTGAATAAGTAATTAGGGATCCCATACCTCTCTTTTATTTCCTTCTCTTGATAAGGATCATAAAGGTGAGACATCATATTATATGCATATACTTCTAAATGTTGCTTTATGATCTCACTGGACATGGAAGGTAGTATGAAACTTTGTAAATATATGGAATCATCCAAATATTTTATATAGAGATATAATACCTCTTCACTAGCCTCTTAACCATGTTCTTTAGGAATAGGGGTTTCCAGCACATATAATTTTTGTCCATGAAGTATTATAACACGTAGGTGCCTATACCATCTCAAGAAATTAAAGCTGGTGAGAAGGTTATACTTATCTAATATACATCCTAGTGATAAATATGGTGTCATGTGACTTTACATTTCTACAATAATAGTAGATTTTTAATAATTTATATGGATTACTAAATATATAATAGATTTTAATTTATTATTCTCCCATTATTTTATAAAAAACTAATATCCATCTTCATTGGTTTCAGAATATCCAGTAACTTGGATATTCTAGTTACAAGGATCTATATTAACTTTCTAAAAACCCAAAAAGGGGCCTAACAATCTATTTGAAGGTTTTTAAGTAGATGGGTCTTTCCAAATATATTAAATTGTAGCTCCTTGAACAGTTTAGCAAACTCTCTAGTTCTAAAATCTTAGACTTGGATTTCATCAACACTTGCCACTAAATTTCTATTGGATAGATGAAGGTTGTAACACTCAATTCAAGTTTAGTTAATTCAACCCAAAAATTTCCTTAAAACTATCTATTAAATAGAAGTGTATTGATGAGGTATGTCACGAACCAGGCCAGGTCGCCATCCGACCCGGCGCCGACCCGGTCCGCGGCAAGGCCCGAAGGGCGTTCCCAATCCCCACGGGCTGGCACAAGTGCCCGGGTATCAATTTTAACAGGTGGGAACGGTTTTACCCGAAATACAAGACAGAAAAACCAACTAACCAGATAGATAAACTGAAAATAGAAATAGACAACAAAACGTGTCTTTAAACTATGAACAAGTTTAAAGTCTACAACTTGAAGAAATAACTAAAAAGAAAAGACGACAGCGGAAACTAAAACTCATACCCAACCTCCCGGAAGAAGTGAGACCACATCAACACCATTCTGCATGAGAAGACCAGCTGAAACCTGAACCACCATCACTGAGCACGAAGTCGCAACCTGGAAGACAGAAGAAACAGAAACTACATACACCCAAGGGTGTATGCAGGGTGTGAGCTAAAAGCCCAGTAGGACGCCACCGAGAAATGGTTCCATGCCACAACATCAAAAGACAATTTAAAGTGCTTATTCAAAATTTTAATTTAATTTTTTTTTAAATAAAACATTTACAAGCTAAACGCTAAAAGAAAAAAACATTAAAAAGAACTCATTTAACAAACACGATTTTTTTTTAAAGGGGAAGAGAAATGTTCAATATGGGAACACACACACATACTCACACACACATACACATGCTCACACACACACACACACAATCACACACACACACACACTCAAGTGGTCTTCCATATGCCGACGGAAGGCACCACTCCAAAGATGGTAGAGCACTACGGGTAAATCCCCTAAGGTTCATCTAGCTCAAGTGGGACCCTAGAACCTCGTGTCTCGGTGAAACGTGGCTTAGAAGGCCACGACCCTCAGAAAACGTGGCTTAGAAGGCCACGACCCTCAGAACAAGTGGCTTAGAAGGCCACGACCCTCAGATATCATATGTTTAGTTAGTGTTGCAATCGTCAATCCAGCTAAGTGAAACAGGGACGATACCCATCCGGTTCACTAGCACACTAGTTCTAGTCTGCCCACCTAGATACCCAGGGTTTCCCTTGTGCTCAGATAAGTTTCACATTCACATAATGTATATCGCTTCCACATATCTCAAACCAAACAAAACATTACACACACACGTCACCATTTGCATACCCAAACACCATAAAAAAAACACACGCACACCAAAACCATTTTATCACATAGTCCAGATCACTTGCGTGACTTGATAAACTATTTAAACAATTAGAAGAACATTTCAAAATAGCACAATAGGAGTTTTCACATGAGACATGTCCACTTTCACAAGTAAGAATACCTTTAAAACTTAACGCACACATAATTCTGTCAAAAACAACTCTCGCGCTCCACATATAATTTAATAAGTGCAATTAACAATTTATTAAACACTTAAAATTGGAAAGAAAAGGTTTGCACTAGAACGACAAACTCAATTTCATATACGAACGTCACTTTAAAACCAAAGTGCAGCTTATACAAACTAAAACATGTTTTCCCATTGTTCAAACAATTTTTTTCAATTTAGTTCCAAAAGTACGCCACACGGCAAACACACCCAAAGTGACTCATTTTGGTTGAAAATCTACATTTGATGACACAGACACCTCAAAGATCTTGAAAACACATTTCGCACCTACCAAACAACCTCGAAAACCTTCCTAACCATGTTCTGCACCTCAAAAGTCACTTAATAAAACAATTTCTCAATTAATAAAACATCACATATGCATACCACAAAAACTTACTTTAAAACACACAAATTTTAGATGCCAGAACCATTTGAAAATCAATTTCACATCCCAACCTTTCTAAAACATCATTCTCACCCCTAAAACACACTCAAGGTTCTTAATAAAAATTAACACATCAAAATTGTTTATCTTATTTAAAAGGAAACTCAATTTAATCACCCTTGCACCTCAAGCGTTCTTGAAAACACAATTTTCACACCTTAACCAATTAACCAAAATACATATAAAGGTTTCAAAAAAACTCGACGCACGTGAAATACATTGGGATTTACTTAAAAAAAAATTCAAATTCATCAAATCTGAAAATCGAAGCATGCCTAAAATAAATTTCACATCACACAAATTATCATTAGAAAACATTACAATTTAATTCAGGAGCAATTTAAATCATCTAATGATGGTATAGCACAGAACCACCTACATCGTCATCGCAGACTTCACAACCGTGGTGCGCAACGACCGCCGCACATCAACCGCAACTCAAACAAAACGAAAATTGATCCTAAACAAACAATTGAACCAAAACATCAAGAATTTACCCAGAAATTTATTGAATTCTTCAACCGAACCTAATGCGCACCATAAACGAACCAAAGGTAAACCATAAATCATGAGATTTAACCGATAAGAATTAAGATCAAACCCTGAAATCGGACCCATAAACAAGAGGCAAAACCCGACAATGAGGAGAAGGGATTACCGAGGCTGTTCGCGCGAGAGAGGTGGGGCGTCGACTGGTTGCGCGAAGGAGAAAACGTGTTGAGTTCAGTCGTGCGAAATAGGTGGTGCGTCGAAGCTGTTCGCACGACAGGGTGGGCCAACACCGAGCTGCAGTGCGAAGAGGGGGAAGGAGGAGAGTTTGTCGCGTTGAGGTTGAAGCGGGTGACCTGGAGAGGGAGAAGAAGGCGACGCCAGACGATAGGCGCAGCGAAGAAGGAGGGCAGGGGGTTCGACGGGATTCCGAAATGGAGTAGGATGGTGCGCCGAAGGGGTGAGAACCTGGGGGGGGCGGTCGCGCGACTGATCTGGGAAGGGAAGGGGCTGCCGCGACGGGAAATAGAGGAAAGAAGAAGAGAGAGAAAAAAAACGGCATAACCCTAGCTCCAAAAAGAAAACAAAAACAACAAAAAGAAAAATAAAAATAAATAAATGAAATTAATAGTAATAATAATATTATTACCATCAAAAGGATTAATTTTAATTTATATCCCACTACTATTATTTTATATTAATTTTCTTTTATGACTCGTTTAATTTTATTTCTTCATTGTTAATTTACTTCATTTAAGTAGTTGCACATCGGCAGGTGAGCGGGGAACCGAGCGAGGTCACGCGGTGACCCGAGCGAAGCTGCGCGGCTTCGACCGTCCCCTACCCATGCATCAGACGCCGTCAAGCCCAAAATATTTCTTTATCTGCAAAACGTAAAATTGAACATCGGGCGGGTCACACGACGGCACTGGCGAAGTCACTGGGCTTCGCAGTTATATTTCGCATGTGCGTCGCACGTTGTCAAGCCCTGAGGAGTCGGGTGAGGTCGCGTGTCAAGGCCAAAACATTAATTTATCAATGCAAAAGAGCAAAAACCCAGTTGGGATTGCCCTCATTTCATACACATATATATAAAAAAACGAAATAATCATTTGAAGCAGATAAAATTATAAGATAAAACATAAAAATTAGAAACATGTCACAGCGCGAAGACCGGGTGTGACAGTTCTCCCCACCACAAAGCTTTCCGTCCCCGGAAAGCCACAACTAGAACCTAACCCCAAAGCAGGAAACGACACCCCACTAAGGATCAAAAAGGACCCCCACAAACATCAACAAAAGAGAGAGAGAAACATCGTGCTCAGAGAAAGTGACTTAAAGACAACATCAAGAAATGCATAAAAAGACTTTCCGATATGTGTCGCCCGCCCCCAAAAGCTAGAACGCCTCCAGCCAATTGTTTTAGAAAACGGACTCTTGAACCCACAAGAGCCAACTTCACACGCCAAAACACCTCAAGCACTCTGAAACCGAAACCACACCACTTGGCTAATATGAACAAAAGAGGTCAAACCACGTCCTCAGAACACTCCTATCACTTATCAACAAACTATCTTTGAAAACAGAAGCTATAGATCAACATGGGGAAGCTCGAGGGGCTCCCCACCATTAAGAAGTCACTGATGCTCGAAATGAGAGAGGACAACCGACAGGGGGAGGTCCGAGCGGACTCCCCGCCATTAAAGAAAAGTACAGCACTGATTTATCCTAGAGACATTCGTGCGAGACCCAATGTGGGTCTCCCCACCATTAAGAACCTGCCAACGCCAAAGGCGAGACTAGAAAACCAGCAAGGGGAGGTCCATGAGGACTCCCCACCATTAGAACTAACAAAAAGCATAGAACTTTGAAAAACTTCTCAATGGTGACCAAACACCCCACCACAAGGGGCGGGGAGGGAGGGACCTAACCACCCGGGCGTCAGAACTATGACCTAAGACCTGACCAACACATCCACATCCCGGGATGAGCATTATAAAATTTTGGGACTGATTTTTCCCCAACAGACTCTCAAGGACCACTAAAGGTGATTGCATCCAATGGGACGCAACCCCAAAGACTTTAAGTCAACGAGACGAACAAGCCTCCACATGATCATGAAAACCTTCTGCAACCAGATGGTTCGTTTGGAGCAGAACAACCGTAGAAATCAATTTGAGCTGCATTCACTTTCAACACCGATGACAGAAATAAAGTCGGGGTCTCATACCCCCTCGGGTTCCTGACCACGCGCCAACTTCACTCTGAGGCCTATGGCTGGAGCCCTTATGTTTGAAGCATCTTCTGCCTCGTAGTCAGGCATGGAAAACTCCCGAACGGAGCTTCTCCTTTTTGATGTCACATGAAATCCTATTGCACCTGAGGATACACCATCAGACACAACACACCATGATATCCAACTGATCATACACAAAACATTAACCAACATAAGAGCTGCAATGGTGCATGCGCATCACCCTTTGTCACACTGGATGAGAACACGACACCGCAAATCGTCACCGAACATGACCCTTGCGGCTAATGTAAACACTACCAACCATTCAGAACATCGATAAACACTGACAGCTCTCAATCGCCTTCACCCTTCCCCACTGGAATTTCTTTCGCCGTTTCTAGGGGAAACCTTCAAGCGTAACGACGTCAAATTTCATACTCGATGACTCAGGCAACTCAAAGAAACCAAAACTCGGTTCAACTTCCCTCGCATCTGTCATCCCAGTGCGAGAGGATCCACTTAGTTGTAAAAAGTAAAGGTGGGTTTAATTCCAGAATTCAAAAAGAGAATCCTTCGATCAACTGGAGTGTCGGCCAACGGGGAATTCCCTGTAGTCGTACTTCAATCACATGCCAATGCTTTGTGGGGGCATACACTAGTCAAGAAAGAAAACTATGGACCCAACCAACTGGTCCAACAGTCAAAACATACCACAAGCAAACACCAAACATGCAGGGGAAACCACTGCAAGTGCTCCCTGATGTACTCTTCAAAGGAATTTACTAACCACACGCTTACATACCAACTTACAAATAAGAACTCAAACTCGGGACATAACCCATTCAGAAATAATACTCAGTTCAAAACGCCCCACAAACACCGTTTACTAAAACACCAAACATTTTCTTTAGCAAGACATTTTAAAAATAAGCAAAGCCAGTGGGTTGCACAAACACCAATGGTGTCTCATGGGCCTCGCACATGCATGTTCTCGTGCCGCACTGGCACCCACCTCATATCCATCAGAGCACTCATCTGCTCGTGCCATTAACCATTTTTTTTCCCATATACGCTCATGCATGTGGTTACCCACAAGAACACCAAGGGTCAAAACCAAACCTTTCAACTTTTCAAAACCAAAACATTCATCCCACACTTTTCAAACCTTTCGCGTCATTTTCTTTTTAAAGCCTTTCATTTGAAAACATTTTCCAAGACCCAAACATATTTACCTAAAAACCAAATTCTCACGAATCCAAAACAAAGAGACGAGAAATGACGCAAGAGAAAACTTGTGTCAGAGGGTGACTGGAACGTATGGTTGGCGGCCATACGCCAGTCATGCCACTGCAACGGAGGGCATTCTAGGACAGCGTCCCCGGCTCCACATGGCTTGCCAGACCCTACGAGCTCACTGGGACTACTGACCTTACCCCTTTTTCATTTCCCATAGACAAGATTAGTCGCAATGACGAAAAACACAGACAAAACTCAACACACTTTGGTAACTCGAGTCCTGCCACGAGGTGTGCTGGCCAGGCACATTGCTCGTAGCTAGAACGCTGAGTTCCAACAACCTTAATTTTGGTCCAGTCTGACTCTATCTCAAAAGAGAAAGACCCAAGAGGGCAAACCTTGCCCTCTGATACCATTTTGTCACGAACCAGGCCGGGTCGCCATCCGACCCGGCGCCGACCCGGTCCGCGGCAAGGCCCGAAGGGCGTTCCCAATCCCCACGGGCTGGCACAAGTGCCCGGGTATCAAGTTTAACAGGTGGGAACGGTTTTACCCGAAATACAAGACAGAAAAACCAACTAACCAGATAGATAAACTGAAAATAGAAATAGACAACAAAACGTGTCTTTAAACTATGAACAAGTTTAAAGTCTACAACTTGAAGAAATAACTAAAAAGAAAAGACGACAGCGGAAACTAAAACTCATACCCAACCTCCCGGCAGAAGTGAGACCACATCAACACCATTCTGCATGAGAAGACCAGCTGAAACCTGAACCACCATCACTGAGCACGAAGTCGCAACCTGGAAGACAGAAGAAACAGAAACTACATACACCCAAGGGTGTATGCAGGGTGTGAGCTAAAAGCCCAGTAGGACGCCACCGAGAAATGGTTCCATGCCACAACATCAAAAGACAATTTAAAGTGCTTATTCAAAATTTTAATTTAATTTTTTTTTAAAGAAAACATTTACAAGCTAAACGCTAAAAGAAAAAAACATTAAAAAGAACTCATTTAACAAACACGATTTTTTTTTTAAAGGGGAAGATAAATGTTCAATATGGGAACACACACACATACTCACACACACATACACATGCTCACACACACACACACACACTCACACACACACACACACTCAAGTGGTCTTCTATATGCCGACGGAAGGCACCACGCCAAAGATGGTAGAGCACTACGGGTAAATCCCCTAAGGTTCATCTAGCTCAAGTGGGACCCTAGAACCTCGTGTCTCGGTGAAACGTGGCTTAGAAGGCCACGACCCTCAGAAAACGTGGCTTAGAAGGCCACGACCCTCAGAACACATGGCTTAGAAGGCCACGACCCTCAGATATCATATGTTTAGTTAGTGTTGCAATCGTCAATCCAGCTAAGTGAAACAGGGACGATACCCATCCGGTTCACTAGCACACTAGTTCTAGTCTGCCCACCTAGATACCCAGGGTTTCCCTTGTGCTCAGATAAGTTTCACATTCACATAATGTATATCGCTTCCACATATCTCAAACCAAACAAAACATTACACACACACGTCACCATTTGCATACCCAAACACCATAAAAAAAACACACGCACACCAAAACCATTTTATCACATAGTCCAGATCACTTGCGTGACTTGATAAACTATTTAAACAATTAGAAGAACATTTCAAAATAGCACAATAGGATTTTTCACATGAGACATGTCCACTTTCACAAGTAAGAATACCTTTAAAACTTAACGCACACATAATTCTGTCAAAAACAACTCTCGCGCTCCACATATAATTTAATAAGTGCAATTAACAATTTATTAAACACTTAAAATTGGAAAGAAAAGGTTTGCACTAGAACGACAAACTCAATTTCATATACGAACGTCACTTTAAAACCAAAGTGCAGCTTATACAAACTAAAACATGTTTTCCCATTGTTCAAACAATTTTTTTCAATTTAGTTCCAAAAGTACGCCACAAGGCAAACACACCCAAAGTGACTCATTTTGGTTGAAAATCTACATTTGATGACACAGACACCTCAAAGATCTTGAAAACACATTTCGCACCTACCAAACAACCTCGAAAACCTTCCTAACCATGTTCCGCACCTCAAAAGTCACTTAATAAAACAATTTCTCAATTAATAAAACATCACATATGCATACCACAAAAACTTACTTTAAAACACACAAATTTCAGATGCCAGAACCATTTGAAAATCAATTGCACATCCCAACCTTTCTAAAACATCATTCGCACCCCTAAAACACACTCAAGGTTCTTAATAAAAATTAACACATCAAAATTGTTTATCTTCTTTAAAAGGAAACTCAATTTAATCACCCTTGCACCTCAAGCGTTCTTGAAAACACAATTTTCACACCTTAACCAATTAACCAAAATACATATAAAGGTTTCAAAAAAACTCGACGCACGTGAAATACATTGGGATTTACTTAAAAAAAATTCAAATTCATCAAATCTGAAAATCGAAGCATGCCTAAAATAAATTTCACATCACACAAATTATCATTAGAAAACATTACAATTTAATTCAGGAGCAATTTAAATCATCTAATGATGGTATAGCACAGAACCACCTACCTCGTCATCGCAGACTTCACAACCGTGGTGCGCAACGACCGCCGCACATCAACCGCAACTCAAACAAAATGAAAATTGATCCTAAACAAACAATTGAACCAAAACATCAAGAATTTACCCAGAAATTTATTGAATTCTTCAACCGAACCTAATGCGCACCATAAACGAACCAAAGGTAAACCATAAATCATGATATTTAACCGATACGAATTAAGATCAAACCCTGAAATCGGACCCATAAACAAGAGGCAAAACCCGACAATGAGGAGAAGGGATTACCGAGGCTGTTCGCGCGAGAGAGGTGGGGCGTCGACTGGTTGCGCGAAGGAGAAAACGTGCTGAGTTCAGTCGTGCGAAATAGGTGGTGCGTCGAAGCTGTTCGCACGACAGGGTCGGCCAACACCGAGCTGCAGCGCGACGAGGGGGAAGGAGGAGAGTTTGTCGCGTTGAGGTTGAAGCGGGTGACCTGGAGAGGGAGAAGAAGGCGACGCCAGACGATAGGCGCAGCGAAGAAGGAGGGCAGGGGGTTCGACGGGATTCCGAAATGGAGTAGGATGGTGCGCCGAAGGGGTGAGAACCTGGGGGGGGCGGTCGCGCGACTGATCTGGGAAGGGAAGGGGCTGCCGCGACGGGAAATAGAGGAAAGAAGAAGAGAGAAAAAAAAACGGCATAACCCTAGCTCCAAAAAGAAAACAAAAACAACAAAAATAAAAATAAATAAATGAAATTAATAGTAATAATAATATTATTACCATCAAAAGGATTAATTTTAATTTATATCCCACTACTATTATTTTATATTAATTTTATTTTATGACTCATTTAATTTTATTTCTTCATTGTTAATTTACTTCATTTAAGTAGTTGCACATCGGCAGGTGAGCGGGGAACCGAGCGAGGTCACGCGGTGACCCGAGCGAAGCTGCACGGCTTCGACCGTCCCCTACCCATGCATCGGACGCCGTCAAGCCCAAAATATTCCTTTATCTGAAAAACGTAAAATTGAACATCGGGCGGGTCACACGATGGCACTGGCGAAGTCACTGGGCTTCGCAGTTATATTTCGCATGTGCGTCGCACGTTGTCAAGCCCTGAGGAGTCGGGTGAGGTCGCGTGTCAAGGCCAAAACATTAATTTATCAATGCAAAAGAGCAAAAACCCAGTTGGGATTTCCCGCATTTCATACACATATATATAAAAAAACGAAATAATCATTTGAAGCAGATAAAATTATAAGATAAAACATAAAAATTAGAAACATGTCACAGCGCGAAGACCGGGTGTGACAAGGTATAAGAAAACACTATGATCTAGTGGTTCCATTCTAAATCAAGAAATGGAAGGATTTTGACTTAATATTTGATTTGAGAGTTTATTTATACCTAAATTTCCCATTTTATTTTATTACATCCTTGTTAAAATTAAGTGAATTTAACTTATAAGTGATTAACCATGTCTTAGTTAAAATTACACATAATTAAATTTATTTTAATTCTATATTGCATGTTTGTTAATTCATTAATTAAATGATAGCAATAAAGCATCCATAAATAATTAACCATGTGACTAAAAGAAATAAAACAATAAATTTTTATAATAGTGATATTTTTTTAATGGTTGGTTTATCTAATGGATAATAAACCAACCCTTTAACCCAAGGAAATAACTCTTGGAACCATGTCTAGTTTGTGTTTCATCATTCCACCTATGCACCAATGTATCTCTTGGGTTGGATTCACCTCATATATGAGTTTGTAATACCTCATCTTATCTAGGATCCTTATACTTTACATGTATTTTTACTCACATGAAAGTGAGGAGAAAAAATGGATTGTTTAAGGTGTTTTACATAAAATCAGCCACGGGTAAGATGGACCTTACATAATTAAAAGGATGGGATAACATGAAATCCATAATTTTAATTTAATGATAATAAATTAAATTAAACCAATTAGAGGTTTTAGGCACAGTGGAAGCACTTATTAGACAGTTTCCAACTCAAATTTTTTCATAATCTATGAATAATCCAATATGTACATGATGAAGAACATCATGAATAACATATTTAAATTGAGTATTAATTGACATAAATACTAGAATCGATAATTTAGGATATTTTCACATATAATTTATAATAAATGTATTTAAATAAATAAATACCTTGTATTGAATTTCTTTATTCATTTTTGATGATTGGATGAAGACCTCTTGTCATATAGTCATTGTGTCAGAGTAATTAAGGGTATATTCCCTCTATTGGTGATCCAAACATATTATATGAACCTTTAATTTCCATCATATAATCCTTGGTGTGCTATCACGAATGGTTTTAAGGTTTTCAGAGATTGCTTTTGATCATAGCAGAATCCTTCATGGTGAGAAGGAATAATTATAGTAGAAGAAGAGAAATGATTTTCATTCTTGAGTGAATTAAAGAGGAATATATCTCTAGGTATTGAAATAATACTCTCTAGAAATCATTGTGTACAATGATTAAAAATGGATAGGGTTTTATAAAATGTCATAACTAAGTTTAAATAGAGATAGAGTTAGAAAATAATTATTATACACTAGTCCTCATTATTTTCTTAATCCACAGCAAACCCTACATCTAAATAATAATAGAATTATTATTATTTACTAGACATTCACAAAACATATATATATATATATAAATATTATTTATCATTGGACCATTAAACTCAATTTTCCGATCCTCTCCAATATTTACCGAACCTTGAATAATGAATGCTTATTTTATTAAATAAATATCACTACATTATTCACAAATAAATAAATATTATATTCACTAAATTAGTGAATAGATATTTCTTAAATACTCACATAAATAAATAAATATTTTGTTACATTTCATAAAAACCAGAATAATGAAATATTATATATTCACATAATTAAATAAATGATTACCTAGTTAATAAATATTTATTAAATATTCAAATCATATATATATTCTCTTGAATAATAAGTGACTAAATATTTGTGATCAAACTAACATGAATTATTATTAAACAATGTATGGGAATAAAATTTATCTAACATGTTAAATTCATATATAATTTAACTAGGGTTTCTAATGCATTTATTATGTGATCCTATAGGCCCCTTTCTCATTAGAATTATGCTGCACTACCTAAAATTCAAGTTTTTCATCTAAAAACATTCCAAGGATCCCATAGAGAAAAATGATAATGCTAAAATGAAATAAAACATCCTATTAATTTACATTATGTAATATAATCTTTTTATCTTGATATCTCTAATCAATTAGTTTTTATGCTTGTGTCATTAACCTATGTGGTAAATGTCTCTTTGAATTTCTAGAAATACTCTCCAATATAATATCATGGATATGAACTTAATTATGTAGTTCCATTCCCATCAAAGGTATTGACATATCAAATTTCATTCTTGAATATAAGGAACAAATCCTTTCACACATTTTTCATTAATACAATATCAATTATGATTCACCCAACATACCCAACTTTGGAATGAACATATTTTTTCATGGATTATATAAAAACATAAAAGTACAACACTCATGATATAAATTAATAATAATATTAAAGTCTAGGAACCAGTACACATGTATGTAAATAGAAACATCCAATGACACTTATAAATGTGGATTTCCTACCACTGGTTCAAGTTCTCATCATCTCCTTTATTGAGATTATCAGGGAAGAACATCATGAGATGAAGTATTAATAAATTATGATCCCCCTACCCCTAATAGCATGTATAATTATTTTCCTATCAAATTATATCATACAGTCATATAACTTATCTTTAATAATATTTTCATGGAACTTTTAGGTTATCATTATGGAGTGGAGCTAATATAACCCTTTAGTATGATATGTGCACTTAGGTCATTATCACATACTATTTAATGAATAAAACAATAATGATGTGATAAATCTTTATTGATGTTCAAAATACATAAATACGGATAATCATAAAGTATGTATAAGTTGGTTCTAGGACACTAACTCTAACAGACTCTCACTTTCACTAGATTCAATAGCTAACAACCTTCATTCTGATAACTCTCACATGATACACATGATTCTACTGACATAATTATTTAGTCAAGGGCTCTAGCGTATTTTCATTTTTTGAAACTCCACACACCATAACCACACCCTTTTGAGAAAAATACCTCTGGATGTGGTAAGTATGGAGTATGTGCATCGTCGTTTGATATGACATTATCTCATTTATGAGAGTCACCAATGTATTATTATCACAATATAATATGATATAATCTTTAATATTAGGCACCACATAAATGTCTTTGATGAATTTGTGACTCCAAACCATCTATTTAGTTGTATCAAGAGTTGAAGTGTACTCATATTCTGCTATAGAATCGGTGACAACTGGCTTCTTTGAATTCTTTCATCTCATAGATCCTCTGTTAAGACTGAATACATGTCTTGACTATAACTTAAAATAATTTTTATCTATTTAGAAACTAGTATCATTATATCCTATGATGGCTAGCTCCTCGTCTCCTCTATATACCAGGAACATATCATTAATATGCCTTATATTCTTAAGTATGTCCTTAAAAACAAACCAATGTTATTCTCCTGAATCATCTTGATATCTACTTACTATTCTCAAATCATAGGAAACATTAATCCTTGTTCATAGCATATCATATATGATAGATCCTATTGAAGAATCATATGGGATATTACTCATTATCTCTCTCTCTTCAGTTGTGTCTGAAGAAAAAATTTCCTGGAGAGATGTATATCATGTCACACAGGAACCAATACCCTCTTAGATTATTCCACACTAAATATATTTAATATATGGTCAATATATATACCTTAATATAGTTAAATTATCCATTTGGTTCTATCAAGGATGATCTTGATTCCATGAATATAAGCTAATTTACTTAATTCCTTCATGGAGAAACACTTGTGTAACCAGTCCTTAATAGACTGTAATACTATTATGTCATTTCCAATAAGTAATATGTCATCAATATATACTACTAGTAATATGACCGCACTCCCACTTAACCACTTATAAACATATAAACCAAATCAGTTCTTTATGAAACCAAAATCATTTATGGATTTATCGAACTGAATGTTCTATGACCTAGATTCTTACTTCAATCCATAAATGGATATCTTATTGGAATTTCCCAAAGACACAGACCCTTCAGGTTGTGTAGATTTCATTCATTTTTTGTGTATAAAAAGTTTTTGAGTTATTTGGTGTCATAAAAATGATTTTTTTATGAAATTTTCATTCTTACTCATCTTAAATTGGTTTTATAAATTGTTTAATATAATTTTATATGATTATTGAAATGTGAGAGTTTGGAATTATTTTATAAAATGGACTTACCCTTTGGTTTTGTTGATGAAAATGAATTTCAAATCATGTTTTTATGTGTTATAAGGGTTTTTTTATTATTTATCTGTGAAATTACATTTTAATAATTTAATCTATGAAAAGGAAGCCTCTAAGTGAGGGATATTTGTGAAATTGAAATCCTCTAATTGTGGGCTATGGAACATGGGAACTTTTGGTACTTAGGAGGGGTATAGATTGGTACAATCATGATAGGATTATTTTTAGATACCTATAATGGACTTATAATACAACTCTAACTAAACTTTTTTATGATAGGTGGTTCAATTATTGGGGTGTTCTATCATCCCTAGGCATATGTTCTAGGTATATGTCTACACTTAGTCATTTTATCACTGATGTATGAGGATCCTAGATAAATCGGACCTAACCTACCCTAGTACTAGTTTTTATGGTTCTCCTTTTATATTTTTTATTTTTAAATGATTTAAGAAATTTTTTATTTGTAAATTCTTTGAAGATGGTTTCTTTATGCATGTATTATAAACTATTCCAAAAAGGGTGTGTTTACATGATTTATTAAAAACTATGATATTTAATGCCTTATATTTCTTTAAATGAGAATAATTGGTTTGTTTAATAAATAAATCTTATGAAATACTTAGTGGGATCCTACTATATTTTTTTTTCTCACACCCTACACATTCATTTAGGTGTATATAGATCTTGTTTTTCTGATATGTCAAAGAACTGCATGGTGGCAGCAATTATCTATGTTAGTGGGGTGTGGGAGTTTGGTGTAGATATGGTGGGATGTTTGTAACAACCCAAACTACAGTAACCTAGGGTTGGTTCCTACTTTATTATATTGGTATAAGATACAAGGAATAATATCATCAATGATCGATCAGTTTAGTAGTCTTGGATAACCATGTACATACATGATTTTCATTTTATGTTGTAAAGAAAATATAAAACATAGAAAAATTAAATATTATGAATACTTTAAACACATTAAAAGTCTCCATATTCATATCCTAGGGAAAGGAAAACAAAATAAAGTTGAGATCAAATGCTTAGTAATGGTTCCATATAGTGGAATCTATCATGAGTAAATAAGAAATAATCAATATGGTAAGGTAGATAAATGAAATCACATGTCATTTAATCAATAACTTGAGAACAAAATGAATCCATGGATAATATTAATTTATTAATCTAATGGATAATAATAATTGAATTTAAAATAAAGGAAATGCATAATTTTAAACATCATGATCAAGACCTTGTGCTAAGATATTTTCAACTATGGATTGGTATACACCAAAAATCTATTTAATAAGGTTATCCAATTGAATTGTCTCGTGATACCTATCAATCAATCAAGGGGATATCTGTAATATAGCTCTACCTATAATTTTATGTCCAATTCATTCCTCATATATTGAATGATCAATTTAATCCATAAATAATATGCATTATTAATAAATATTCATATTGAGTAAAGAATATAGAATATTAATATTTCACTAGTAACTCAAATAACTTTCATAGTAAAACACTCTGTATAGAAATGGTAAACAATTTAGGAAATAAACAGGTCCATGATACAAATAATATGGATATGGAAAAGAAATTTAATGTCTGATTAAATATGATCATGGGAAAGTGAATATTTAAGAGAAATTTAATGTCCACAAAATGAATAATACATAAAATATATCCATTGATTCATCATAAATATAGGTTTTACAATAAAATCAGGTATTTTAGAGAATAGAATAAAATTGAAGAAAAACTTTAAAATTAATTTTCATTAAATAATTTTCTTTATAAAACCATTGAAAACTTATAAAAGATACTAAATATCATAAAATGGTTATGGTAATAGGAGAATATTTCAATGTCATAAACATTAAAAAAACATTCCATTTTCCTTTTTATAAAGAAAGTTGAAAATTACCCATTTATAAAAAAAATAGAAAAATTACTTTTAAACCTTTTAAAAATTAAATGATAATGTAAAATTTACTTAATATATCATTTGATTAAATAAAAACTAATAATCTAAAACAATTTTCAAAAATATGGACTTGGAAGAAAAATATACTCGATCAAAAAGAGAAATAATATTGGATTTTATTTTAAAATTTTCTTTGCTTTATTAAAGTTTCAAAGAGAGTAAATTTTTAAAAAAACATGGAAACTCATTAAATATTTAAAGGAGAATAATATATAAGGGTTTTATGGATGATAAATTATAATATTCCTTCAATGAAAATATAATCAATCCCAAAAATGAGGTTGTAAAAATAAATTCATACCTATTTGGTAACTTTAAAATTGTAACCCCTTGAAATATTAAAATTAATTGAAACATTAAATACCATGAATAAATATTTATTTATGTTATATATAAAAAAGGGGTAGTATATACACCACATAAAAGGAAATGGGTGCATAATACAGAATATAACTCAATGAAGTGGAAATTGAGATGTAAACTCCTTACCTCACACTTCCACTTAGTTGAACATGATTTAACCTCATTTATAATAAATTAATAGATATTATATTTACTTACCAAAACCATATAATTATCTATAATATCATACATGGTCTATTTATAACATATTATTGCTTATTTGTTAACAATATTTCATTATTATCATTGTTTTATGTGTGAACTATTGTTTTTTCATGTATGTTTTGATTCAGTGGTTATGGTAATTGTGCCTTGATAAAGGTTATATAATATATAAAATGTTTATAATAATATAAAAATAATACATTATCATTATATACATATTTATAATCATCTGTTAATAGAATACATGAAAAATGAATCGCATCACTTCATGAAGGTTATAGTCAACATGTGTGCATAAGTGATGTTATAATTTTTTAATGAGTGGTAGGGTAAGGAAGTGAATGATATATTAAATTTACATATAAATTTTTTTCATAGATATCATATATATTAATTATTTCAATCATCATGACCATTCATGTGAGGCGGGGATGGAAAACAACTTACATCAGTTCACGAGGCAATAGTCCTCTATACACATGAGTGAGGTTTTGTTTACCATTTGATAAATAAGAAGATGGATAAATATTATTACATAATCATAATAAAAAAAATATTAAATGTTATATACTGGTTTTATTATATTGTAATGGTTATGACATAATTGAATATGGTAAAAGAAGAAGAAAAATGAAATTGTTTGGTTAAGATAATTACCTATTATTTGAAAGAGGTATTTTAGATCTCCTATTAAGGACCCTAGGGTTTTACTTTTGGGAAGAAAATAACATGTATAATATATATATGAATATTTTTTATAGATACTTTTTTAGGTTTTGGTTGAGATAAGTTTCTTAAGGTTGTGTTAGGAATAGAGAGGAGGTGGTGTCCTTTTATAGTGGAGGAAATAACACACTTGGAATTACTTAAAATATATAAGTATAATAAATTATTTTTCAGGTTAAATTAGAACCAAATGGAAAACATTTAGAATATAATATTATTCAACATTGAAATTACTTCAACCAATAAAATGTTTATAGGTTTATGTTTCACTTTAAAACTTATTTTTTAGTTTAACCCCTATGTTAACCAATTTTAACCATAACCTTGGTAACAATGTTATTATTCTTAAAAGATTATATATTTAGTTATACGGTTAAAAATTAGATCAAAAAAGTTAAAGGGATAAAATTTTATAACATATACCATCCACTATATCCACTTTAAATATTTTTATTATTTTTAAATCATTTAATAATATATTATTTAACATAAAATGCCACTAAATTCATTTTAAAAATTATTCACATATTTTGACTTGAAATACATCAATACTGTAATATAATTCAAATATAAACTCTTTAAATATAAATTATACATTTTTATTAACCATAAAATTCATGTGAAAGCATAATTCATTCAAAAAATATTACTTTTTGTGTTTTTAAAATCATTTACTTTGATTTTTTTAATGTTTTCCCAAGAACTGTGTCACCGTTGTGTAAGCATTTAAGGTAATTAAAGTATCCCTAAAAATTAAAATAAATTAACATAATATAAATAAATTATTTTTTTCAAAATAAACTTTTATATTCATTCATAACATATTCTTATCTCTATGAGAATATATAAGAGAAATTAAAATCAAGAGAGTGACATTTTGTAATTTTCTTAACTTAAAATAATATATATGTCATTATCAACGTCAAATGGCACAAAAATTACATATATCTGAATTTAGGATGTATATATTAAAATTAATCTCATTAAATTAATTAAATTAATTTTTTGGGTTGTTTTTTGAGACTATATCCCATAGTTTTAACCTTAATTAACCTATTTTACCCATTACCATAGCGATAAACTTTTAACATGGTTGTTATTAATTATGAATAAAAATGAAATTAATATATTTAATAATTTAAACTCTAAATATAAAATATTTAATCCATTTTTCAAGATTAAATTTATAAAATTGGAAGAGATAAATTTTAACATAAATTCATAAAACGCAACGAAAAACAGTTTTTGGAAAATTGTGTTTTTAAGCATAAAAATGAACTTCTACCAAAATCAAATATAATCATGATTAATATAAAATTATTTAGAATATTTTTAATAAAATGGATTTTATATTACTTTAAAACCAAATCCAAAACATAATATTACTTTAATATTATTTAATTTAAAGAAAATAAATGATAGTTTTACAAACAATGATATTTTTCATTATTCACTAAAAAATAAATCTTTTTAGAAAAATCAAAAAAATAACCCAAAGATAATATTTAACTAATGATTTAAAAAATGAAATTAATTTTTTCAAATACTATTTATGAAAGTGTTAGGAATTAATTATAATATCCATGCACAAAATATAATAAAAAACATTTTTGAAGAAATGTAATTTCAAATCATAAAATAAATTTATTCTTATTATTTACCTAATAATAAAAATAACATGAATGTTAAAATTATTAATTTAATTAATTAAAGAAATAATTTATACATATATTTCATAATTCGGTTATTTCTATTCATACCCTCCAGCCCAACTATTGGGTTATAATAGTTATATTTAAATAATTTTATTTTGGTGTTAATTTAAGCTTAGGGTTGTGTGTGGTGTACACTATAGAATATAGTGTTCTAAAATATCAGGGTTTTATATTATCCCATCATTAAAGAAATTTAATCCTTACAATTTTAATTCTACTTTTTTAAAAATAATATATCATATCATATTAATAAAATTAAATTTAGATGTTATCATGAACTTTAATTTTTAGTTTATGACCAAGAACATTATTATACATGTACCTTCATAAGAATCATGCTTGAAAATGAGTTTATAAAAATTTACTTTGGTATATTATTATCACCTTCCACATAAGACATGATATATTTACACAAATTTTTCTTGAGTTTGAGAAATTCCTTTACTATTGGTATAGAAAAAAAATGATGAAATTTACTTACATGATTTATTCCCATTATATAAGCATGACTTCATCCTTTGATGTGATTTATCATGATCATGATGAATTTTTCATGATTGAATAACTAAAATAAACTTTTAATATTCTAAAATATCAAAATAATGATGAAAATTTTTTCCTCCTATCAAAAACTAAAATGGTTATAACAAATTAAAATAATAATCAATATGAATAAACATTTATATGATGAATTACTACATTAATATCAAAAGCCTCAATGATAAAACCCAAAGTTTGTCTTAAATCATTCCATAAGTAACTAACCTTAAAACTCTTCAAAAATATTCATGAATAATTCAAAAATTCAAAAATAAAAAAGATTGGATCATATATTCTTCTGAGATCAATTTAGAATTTATCTTCAAAAAATATTAATCACTCATAAATTCATATACCAAAAGTATGTATTCCCTATCATATAATCTCTAAAATATGTTAATCTTTCTCATAAATAATCTGAATCACCATAAATCCATAGTAAAATCATATATGCTTCCAAAATATAATTCAACCTTTATTCTTCAAATAAAATCCTATCTTATCAAAAAATACTTCCATTTAATTTAATTATATAATGTTTATAATATATTGAACTTATTTAAAAATAAAATTAATCAATGGGTTACCAGAACACTTTTTAATTCCATGGTAATCTATATAATAAAACATATATTCTCAAAATGTAATAACTCTTCTATCCTAACTAACCAAATTAACATCAAAGATCATATTAAACCTAAATGTTGTCAATACGTTTCATCTTATGTCCATAAAATATAAAATAATTCCTCCTCAAATACTTATTTTACTAAAACACATACTAAACCAAAGGTTTTTATTCCTATAAATGTCTCCAAAAATGTCCTTAATCATCTTAAACTCCCATCACATAAAACCTCAAAAGGTGTATATATTCATTTAAACTTATTATAAACCTTAAAACTATAAACCCATGAAACTTGAGATTTATCCCATATGACTATTGAATATCATAGGTTTCCATAGGTTTTATCCCCTCATTCATCATAATGGTTCATAAAGAAAATGTGAATTAACCCAAAAATATCTCCTTAAAGTGTTTATCTAGGTGTGTAGTCATAGGCCCACTCATTGTGAACTAGTGATGATTGATTTAATACCCAATATGCCCCTTTCATAGTTATTACCCCTAGTTACATCTTTTTCATAGCCACATTCACTTGATGATATCAATATAGGGATATATTTGTAAGGAAAACCGCGCAATCTCAACTTTATCAAAACTTTATGATTTTATCATATACTTATACTTATCCCTAAAATCTATCTTAGGGTTATGTTCTATAATATATTTTTTACTAAATCTAGTTATCATCGTTTATATTAAACTTTATCTAATACCAATTGTAATAAACCCAACTCCAGTAACCCAAAGTTGGTTTTTACTTTATTACATTGGAATAAGATACATGGGATCATATCACCAAGGATTGATCAATTTAGTAGTCTTGAATAGCCAGATACATACATTATTCCCATTTTATATTGTAAATAAAATATAAAACATAGTAAAATTAAATATTTTTCATCCTTGAAACTCATTCAAAGATTCCTTGTTTATATCCTGATGAAAGGAAAACAAAATAAGGGTGAGCTCAAATGCTCAGTAAGGGTTGAAAATAGTAGAAGTTATCATGAGTAAATATGGAATAATCAATATGGTAATGTTGATAATTAAAAATATGTTTCATTTAATCAATAACATAATAATTAAATGCATCCGTGAATAATATAAATGTAGTAATCTCATGGATAATAATTACTAAATTTTCAATGAAGGAAATGTATAATGTCGAATGTCATGATCAAGGCCTTGTGCCAAGATATTTTCAACTATGGGTAGGTATACAAAAAACCCAAATTAATAAGGCTAGATAATTGTTTTGTCTTATGAGACATGTCAATGCATCGAGAGGATATATATAACCAAGCCCCACCAATAACTACATATTCAATTCATTCCTACTATATTTAATGGTCAATTTAATTTAAAAACAATATGCCTTATAAAAAATATTTGTATTGATTAAAGAATACAAAATATCAATATTTCCCCAGTTAATCAAATAACTTTCATATTAAAACACCATATATAGAAATGGTACATGTTTTAGGAAATAAGAATATCCATGATACAAATAATATGGATACAAAAGGTAAATATAATATCTTATGAAATATGATCACATTAAAGTGAATATTTCAAGATAAATTCAATGACCACAAAATGAATAAGAGATAAAATGTGACCATCTATTCATCTAAAATATAGGTTTTGTAATAAAATAAATTATTTTTAAGAATAAAATAAAATGGAAGCAGAACATTTAAACTAAATTTTCATTAAATAATTTTATTTATAAAACCATTTAAAACTTGTATAATAATCTAAATAGAATAAAATCATTATGGTGGTGGGAAAATCCATTAATGTCATACATATTAAAAAGAAAAATTCCTTTTAACTTTTTATAAATAAATTCAAAAATGAAACTTTTGTAAAACATTATAAATACTCATTTCAAACCATGTAAAAAGTCAAGGATAAAATAAAATTTTCTTAATAAATCATTTGAGTAAATAAAAATAACTTTTGTAATATAATATTGAAAAATATAGACATGGAATAAAAATATACCCAATCAAAAGGAGAAATAAGATCATATTTTATTTTAAATATTTATTTTCTTAATTCATGTTCCAAAGAGAGAAAAGGTTTGAAGAAAACATGGAAACTTTTTAAATATTCATAGGAGAAGAATAAATAAGGGGTTTATAAATGATAAATTACAATATTTCTTCAATTAAAATATAAGAAATCCCAAAAATGTGGTTGTAAAAATAAAATCATACCTCTTTGGTAACTTTTGAATTGTAACCCCTTAAAAGAGTAAATTTGAATAAAAAATTTAAATATAATAAATAAATATATATTCATTTTAAAAATATAAAAGGTTAATTATATACACTGCATAAAATTAAATAGGTTCATAATATAAAATATGTCTCAATAAAGTTGAAATTTAGACGTAAACTCCTTACCTCATGCTTAAACTTATTTAAATGTGCTTTAAAAACTTTTATAATAAATTTATATATATTATAATTACATAATAGAACTATATACATAAATATAATATCATATATAATCTACTTATAACATATTATCACCTTTTTGTTAACAAACATCCATTATTATCATTCTTTTGGGTGTTAACTATCATTTTTTATTATATGTTTTGATTTTGTAGTTATCATCCTTGGGTATTGATCTTTGTAACATCATATATATAATTATAATAATTATTTAAAAATCATAAATATTAATTATATACATATTTATAATCATATGTTAAAATCATACAAGAAAAATGAATCACATCTCTTAATGGATGTGGCAGTTCACACGTACGCACGAGTGACATTATCATTTTTGAACTGGTAGAAGGTTAAGGAATTATATAATATATTACATTTCAAAAATATTAATTATTTCATAAATATTATATATGTTAATTATTTCAATCATTATTACCATCCATGTGAGGCGGTGATGGAAAACAACTCACATCGGTTCGTGAGGTGGTTGTCCACCGTACACACGAGTGATGGTTTTATTTATCATTTGATGGAGAAGGATAGGGATAAATATTATTCCATAAACATAAAAAAAAATTAATAGTATGGTATATACTATTTTTTATATTGTAATGGTTAGTGCATAATTAAAGGTGGTAAAATAAGAAGAATAATGAAAGTGTTCGGTTAAGATGATTATCTCTTGTTTGAAAGAGCTCCATTAGATATCCTATTAAGGACCCTAGGGTTGGTATTTTGGGAATAAAATAAAGTCTAGAATGTATATAAGGATTTTGGGGAGATATTTTGGTAGATTTTAGTCAAGATAAGTTGCTCAATGTGGTGTGAATAATAGAGAATAGGTGGAATCCTTTTATAGTGAAGGAAAGGACACACATGGAATTACATAAAATATTTAAAAATAATAAATTATTTTTCATGTGAAATTAGTACAAAGTGAAAAAAACTAAATATAATATATATTGAGGTTTAAATAACTTAAAAAATTAAAATTTGGATAGGTTTTTGTGGTATTTTAAATCTTATATTTTGGTTAACCCCTTAACCAAATTTAACATTAACCATGGTAACGACTTTTCTTTATTAAAGGGTTATAAATTTACTTCTAAAGAAAAAATTGACCCACAAAAGGTTAATGGATGAAATTTTCAACCATATCACATATACCTTATACAATTTCAATATTTTTATGATTTTCAAATCATTTAATAATATATTATTTCACATAAAATACCATTAAAGTCATTTTAAGAATTATTCACACATTTTGACTTTAAAGACATCAAGATAAAAATAGAATTATAATATAGAATATTTAACCATAAATTATACATTATTATTAACTATAAAATTAATTTTATACTATAATTAATCCAAAAAACATTACCTTTTATGTTTTTAAGATCATTTACTTTGATTTTTTTTACTCCTTGCACAAGAACCTTGTCAGTGTTGCGTAATCATTTAAGGTAATTATATCATCACTAAAAATTAAAAATATGTTACCATAACAAAAAAATAATTATATTCAAAATAAAATTTTATATTAATTCATAACATCTTCTTATATCTATGATAATGTATAATAGAAATTAAAATCAAAAGAGTGACATTTTATAATTTTCGTAACTTAAAATAATATAAATGTCATTATCAAAGGAAAATGTCACCAAAATGCTATATATTTAAAGTTAGGATAGCTTTGGTAAACTTAAAATCATCCATTTAAATAATTGGAAGTTTTTTTTTGATTTTTTAGACCTTATCTCATAGTTTTAACCTTAATTAACTTATTTTACCCATTACCATGGTGATAAACTTTTACCTTGGTTACTATTCATTCTGACTAAAAATAAAATTGAACTGTTTAAAAATTTTGAACCTCGTGATTCTAAATTTTTAATCCATTTTTCAAGATTAAATTTATAAAAGTGTTAGAAAAAAAATTAATATACATGCATAAAATGCAATGAAAAATGGTTTTTAAAAAATTACATTTTTTAACATAAAAATGAACTTATACCAAAATAAAATATAATATTTATTCATATGAAATTATTTAGATTATTTTTAATAAAATGGATGTTATTTTAATTTTAAACCAAATACAAAATATAAAAGTACTTTTAAATTATTTAATTTAAAGAAATGAACTAGTAGTTTTACAAAAAAAATATTTTTCATTATTTATTTAAAAATAAATATTTTTCAAAAAATACCAAAAAATCACCCTGATAAAATAATGAAATTATTATTTAAAAATGATATTAATTGTTCTAAATAATATTTATAAAATTAGTAGCAATTAATTATAATATCCACCCACAAAATGAAAAAAAAATATAAAGAAAATTAATTTTAAAGCATAAAAAGAATTTATTCTTATTTATTGCCTATAATAACAATAATATGAATGTTAAATTTATTGATTGAATTCATTAATGAAATAGTTTATACATATATTTCATAATTTGGTTATTCCTACTCATACTCACCAACCCAACAACTAATAGTTATATTTAAATAATATTATTCTACAGTTTATTTAAGCTTAGGGTTGTGTGTGGTGTACACTATCAAACATAGTGTTATAAAATCTTATGATATTGTAAATTTGGACCTCGTGTAACATATAGATGGGTTTTTATTGGTATTATTTACTTAGTTTTATCTGTTTTGGTTTGTCACTTGTATTTTCCTTATACTCTTTATCTTTCGTTGCCTAACTTTGTATTGGAATGTTGCCTTTATTTTATATATTCCATTAATTTTTGTTTAGTTTGTTATGGTAAAATAATTACCAAGGGTAGTTATTGATGCTTGGGTTCTTTTCATCATCCCTTGGGGATCGTCAATTCTCTTTGGTTCTTTCCATGGTTTGGATCGGGTATTTGATTTAGTGATAACCCAGTTTGGTTCATGAATAATTAGTATTAAAGGTGAGGTTGGTTTCTTTGTCCATGGTCTTCACATATTGGGATGTTTTGGTAAATAGGATATTGGTTTTTTGGGACTTATGGGGTAGGTTATGAGTGATTTTCTATCTATCAATCATCATAATCTTCCTTAAGTTACCATGGGATTTTGCGGAGTGTGTCTCTCATGTAGAGTTTTGATCTAATATCATTTCTTTGACTATATTATTTTGGTTCAAACTAAGATTGGTCACATATATCATGGTCTCTCTTATTTCTTTTATGTGGTACCATGCCCCTATAAGGCTTCTTAGAGTTTATTAGGAGGGTGATCTATAAGGAAACCCTCTAGTCAATCGAAATCTTATTAAAGCGGTAGTGTGAGTGGTATGTTCCATGGACCAGGGTGTTATCCCTTCCCCAGATCAAAATAGAGAAATGAAACCAGGGACTAGAGGAGATAAATATCGAGACTAAGATTTTCTCCAATATAAACCACCTTCCTTCCAAGGAACAAATGATTCTCAATAAGTGGAGGACTTTTTTGGAGAATATTGATAAGGTTTTCAAATTTTTTGAGACTCTAGACTCTATCAAAGTGGAATTTTTCACCTTTAAGCTTGAAGTCCCTAGCAGGAGATGGTGGGACATGGTGGTTCAAGTAAATAAATATGAGGTTTTAGAGTGGAATTACATTAATACCATCTCTTTCCAGCTATTTTTTCATGAATCATTAATGATAAAAAAATCTATAGAGTTCCTTACCCTTCAATAAGGTGATAGTAATATAATGGAATATGCGAACTTCTTTATTGAACTAGTTCATTTCTCATCTGATATTATATCGAATGATAAATTGAAGGCTCATAGGCTTTATATGGGCTTGTAACCAGATATTCGATATTAGGTTTTTATGTATAATCTTACCACCTATTCTAAGGTTATGGATAAATCCATAGTAGAAAATTTTGATATGGTTGGAAAGTCTAGGATAGTTGACATTCATCTTCTACATAGTGGTGGTTTTATCGGCTCCTCTAGAAAGAAGAGTGAGTGGAATGAGATTATAAAGGGTGGTGTTAGTGGCTCCCAGCTATAGACTTATACCACACCTTTGGAAGTATCTAGTAGAGGACCTTTGACTCACTACCAGTGTGACAAGATAGGGAACACGAGATATACTTGTCACATATCTCTTAAAATATGTAACTCATGTGGATGACGGGGTCACTTATAAAAGCTTTATTAGGTTCTTTCTACTTTGTATTATGGCATCAACATTTCAGCACCTAAAGGGTCTACAGTGTAGTCAAATTCTTCAAATACTATACAGTTCTAGTCACATACCTGTAGAATAAATTAGTTTCATGTAGTGTAAGATTCTATGAGGGAAGTTGATACGGGCCCTACAACTATGAGAGGTGTTATATTTATTGATTCATCTTTAGTAACTTCTTTATTTGATACGGATGCCTCTCATTTATTTATATAAAAACACTTAATGTACCTTTTAAAACTTAAAATAAAACTCATAAAAATTTTCATAGAGTTGAAAATGACTCTTATAAAGGAGTGGAGTTTTTTATTTCCCTCATGTTCTCTTTTAATATCGAAATTTAAGTTAGTTTAGTATTTTTTTTAGTTCACTAATTGGATCCATTTAATGTTGTCATCTTAATGGATTAGTTATTTTCAAATAAATAAAAGATTGATTTCTATTATTTTTTGATGTTCATTACTCTCTCTAATGTGAGCACCTGGGTGTTTCAGGGAGAATGGGATCCTAGATCTAGTTAAGCAGGACCTCCCCTATCAAAACTTTGAAAATTTATTTTCTTTTTCATAGTTTAACTTAGGGATAAACCTATGGATTTTGATCTTACTTTGGTGGTTAATTGATTTTCTAAAGTATTTCTAGATGATTTATTTAGTCTACCTATGGAGAGGGAAGTTGATTTTTCAATCTATTTTGTGTTGGGAACTCGTTTGATGTCCATTCCTTCATATTTTATGGATTAATAGGAATTTAAGGGATTTAAGTTTTGTTTGGATGATTTTAAAGCTAATGGATTCATTATCATTAGTGTATCACCTTGGGCATCCCCTATGTTTTTTTCAAAAAGTCTGATGGGAATATTTGTTTGTGTGCTAACTATAAAAATCTCAATCAAGTGATGATTAAGAATAAGTATACATGTCCATGTATCAATGAATTGTTTGATCAATTAAATATAGAAAAATGGTTCTCGATAATTGACCTTCGATTTAGATATCACTAGATTATAGTTAAGGAGTTAAATATTTCAATGACCACCTTTTGGAGAAATTATATCTTCTTTGAATATCTTTTTATGTTGTTTGTTATGAATAATTCTCTATCTATTTTCATGGCCCTGGTGAATCGGATTTTCTATTGATACATTGATCCTTTTGTCATGGTATTCATGGATGACATTCTAGTTTATCTGATAACTAAATCATAGAATGAACATAACCTAAAATATACTCTAGGAATATTGAGTTATCACCTCCTTTATGATAAGTTATTGAAATTTCATTTCTGGATTAGAGAATTTAATTTATTAGGACACATAGTTTTGGACAAGGTATCTCAATTGATCTTGAGAAGGTGAAATTTTTTTTTATAGGAGGAGCCACAAAATTTATTTTAGATTCAATTCATCTTGGGTTTGGTAGGATATTATTAGAAGTTTTTTAAATACTTCTCAAAGATTGCATCTTCATTGAGTTCTCTTACTAGGAAAGGGGTGAAATTCATATGGGACATGAAGTGTTAGACTTATTTTGATTAATTTAAATGATTCATAACTTTAGCACCCATCTTTATTTTTCTAGAATCCAGATAAGGATGTGTAGTTTATTATGATGCTTCAGTTGTAGTATTGGTAGGTTTTTTTATATAAGGCGATCATGTAGTGGTTTATGGCTCTCACTAGCTTCAGAAGCATGAGAAGATTGCATATCCATTGACTTTTTTTACCAAAAAAGTGGTGAAATTCATATAGGACATAGATTATCAGAATTCTGTTGAGGAATTGAAATAGTTTCTACGTTTAGTACCCATATTGATTTTTCTAGAATCTATACTAGGATATTTGTTTTATTTTTATTCTTTGGGTGTGATCTTGGGATACATTTTTATTCAAGGAGATCATGTAGTGGTTTATGGATCTCAACGGATTCATCCACATTAGAATAATTACCCCACCCATAATTTATAAATTGTAACAGTTGTGCATGCTCTCAAGAGTTATTGATATTAACTCTTTGGAGAAAGGTTAACTGTTCATTATGATCATAAGAGTTTAAGTTAAATCTTTTCTTAGAAGGACATTAACCTTAGATAAAGATGATGGGGTAGTTTCTTCAGTAATTTGACTTAAACATTTCTTGTACCCTAGGAAAGGGGAGTGTTGTTGTGGATGATCTAAGTATAAATTTACCTTCTCAAGCAGTGATAGAATCAAAAGAAGAATGGAATATCATAGGACTCTTTTCTCGGATTCACATGGATGTGATGGAGGAAGAGACCAATATTGTTCTAACAAGTTCTCAATTGACATCATATCTTCTTGAGTTTATTTTTTAGGTACAATAGTGGGATAAATAGTTTATGAGTATCAATAACTCTTTATATAGTGAGGAGACCATTTTCAAGTGGTCTAAATTTTCAAAAGGTTTTATTTATTTCATAAATCAGTATTACATTCTTTAATATATAGTAAGGGATATGGTGGAAAGTTGTAATTTTTCTTAGTGGGTTTTTCATCTTGGTACAACAATGATGTACTATGACATGAAGTTCCAGTTTTGGTGGCCAGGTTTGAAATTTAATATATCTAATTTTGTGTCTCATTGATATAACTATTAATAGATTAAGGTCAAACACCAAAATCTTTCTAGCTTGCTTCAACCTATCCTGATTCCTATCTGGAAATTGGATGAGGTATCTATGGATTTAATTTTTGGGTTACCATAGACTCCCTAAGGGAAAAATTTCATATGGGTGGTGATTGAATGAATAACCAAGTTGTTTCATTTAATTATGATTTGAGACACCACCAAGATTGAGGATTTTGGAATGTTATATGTTTAGGAGATCATGAGGTGTCATGGGGTGTATTATGCCATTATTTTAGATAAATATCCATGGTTTGCCTCTCGGTTTTGGGAATTTCTCTAGGAAGTGATGGGTTCTCAAGTTAAATTGTGTATGACTTACCATCCTTAGACAAATAGATAAATGTAGAAAGAAATTTAAGTTTTTAAGGATGTTCTTCATGCTTATGTGATAGACTTTAAAGGCTCTTAGGATAGTTATTTTGTACTGGTTGAGTTTTCCTATAAAAATAGTTACCAGTCATCCATAAGGATAGATCCCTTTGAAGATTTGTATGGTCAACCATGTAAATAAACTCTTTATCGGTTTGAGGTGGGTAAAAATTCTCTTATAGTCCAAGTATTATTTATAAGATTTCAATGAAAATTCAGATTATTCATCAGTGATTGGAGATGGCTCAGAGTCAGCAAAAATATTATGTGGATTGCCAGTGTCATCCTATAGAATTTTCAGTGGGTGACCCAATTTTCTTGAGAGTTTTTCCTTAGTTGTGTCACTGCCGGCTTGGGAAGTAAGATAAATTACATACAAGATATGTGGGACCTTTTGATATCATTTATAAGATTTGAAATTGGATTATTTGTTATATTTTTCATCTTAGTTGACTTTTTTCCATGATGTTTTAAATGTGTATTAGCTTAAGAAGTATGATCCCAATATTTCTTATGTTCTGAACTAGAAAGATCTTGATTTATAACTAGATATGTTTGTAATCTAATGACCAATTAGGTTATTGATTCTCAAGAAAATATTTTGTGTGGTAAATATATTATATTGGTCCAAGTGTTGTGGTAGCACAAAACATATTCTCACAAGATGTGGGAATGATAATCAATGATGATGGAGTAGTGGTCTCATCTTTTCTTTGATCATTATTCTTCATCTTGACTTTCTAAGAGTATAAAGTTATATAGTGAGGATAATGTTCTCATCCTGATGTCACTTTTAGGTACTTATATTCATTCATTTTGACCATTTTTTTTTTGAATTGTTCTCATTTTTTTCTAGGTGATTTTTGAAAAATTTCATAGTTTTTTGGGCATGTGTATGATTGGTGTATGATTAGGAAAAAATATGCAGTGTTACTAGGAAACCATGAAAACAAATTTGGTTTAGGAAAATGGTGTTTTTCATATTTGGAACACAGTTAGCCAAACCATGAAACCAAACTATGGGGCTTCTCCAATGTATATAAACAAGCGCATGTTTGGTGTACTATTTTACAAACTATATATCCAAACCATATGACGAGAATTTATTAATACAAAAATTATTTTTTGAACCCAAAATTACTCATGCTAATCCCATTTTTTATTCTATATCCTAATCTCTCAACCCTATGGATTCCTCATGTAGATTTTGGAGATTATATCTCTTCTAGAGAGTGATTCTGATGTATCTTGTGGAGTTGGATCTGGGTAACTCAAGATAAGATCATGTTCTTCATTATTCTTCATCATTCATCTAGATCTACTCTATTTTTTTAGAAGGAAACAAATATTTTGGATATTATGGCCATATCTATGGGTTTTTCATTATCTATTGGGTTTTCTAATATATATTTTGAGATAAAGGAAGGTAGAGACTAGATCGACCTAGATCTTTGTGCGATTCTTTGGGAATTGTCTTAGTAAGTAGTTTTACTTGTCTTTATTGATCTACAGTTTCTTGAATTTAGGTTTTTATATGGTTTTCATGGTTCAGGTCTCTCTTTTTATTCTTAATAGCCTTCATTTCCTATGGCATGGTGATTTCATTCGGTTACTAGGTATATCAAATGTTTGAGGTAGGTGGTTTCATAAAAAGGATTTTTTTTATGAACATTGAAAGCTTACTCATCTTAAATTGGTTTTCTAAATTGTTTAATGGCACGATCTATGATTCTTGAAATATTTGAGTTTGGGATTCTTATATAAAATATACTTATCCTTTGGTATTATTGATGAAAATGGATTTCAAATCATGTTTTGATGTGTTACAATGGTTGTTTGATTATTTATGTGTGAAATACACTTTGAATGGTTTAATCTATGAAAATTGAATCCTCCAAGTGTGGGATATAGAACATGGTAACTTGAGGTACTTAGGAGGGGGATGGATTGGGACAAGCACGCTATAATTTTTTGTGGCTACCTAGCATGGACTTACATTATAACTCTAACTAAACTTTGTTATGATAGGGGGTTCACTTATTGGGGTGTTCTCTAATCCCTATCACCATGTTTTAGGAATATGTGTGCCCTTAATCATTTGATAACCGAGGTGTGAGGATCCAAACTAACTTGGACCTAACCTACCCTAGTACAAGTTTACATGGTTATCCTTTGGGATTGGTTATTTATAAATTCTTTGAGAAATGGTTTATTTGTAAATTCTTTGAAGATGGTTTGTTTATACATGCTTTATAAATTGTTCTAAAAGTTGGATTTACATTATTTATTGAAAACTATGTAAAGATATATTTCATTCCTTATCTTTATTTACATGAGAATAATTGATTTGTTTTATAAAGAATACTTATAAAATACTTTTTGGGATCCTACTGAGCATAATTGGTTTGTTTTATAAAGACTACTTATGAAACACTTGGTGGGATATTATTGGTCTTTTTTTTCTCACACCTTGTACATACCTTTGGGTGTGTGTTGATCTTTTTTTATCAACATGGGTAAAGTAAAGGTGTTTCATGGTGGTGGTGGGTATCTATGTTAGCGGTTTGTGGGAATTTGGTGGTGACGTGATGGGACATTGGCCCTTATATCACATGGATATGAATTTTTATTGGTCACAACTACTTTGGTTTACCTATTTTGGTTTGGAACTTGTATTTTTCTTGGACTCTTTGTCTTCCACTATCTTACTCTGTGTTGAGATGTTGTCTTTATTTTATATATAAAATCTGTTTTTGTTTGATTTATTGTGAGAAAAATCATTCTCAAAGGTATTTCTTGATGCCCAGGTATTCTTTGCTGGCCTGTGGGGATCAAGAACACCCTTTGAGCCTTTCCACAGTCTAGTTTGGATGTCTGGTTCAGGGATAACCAGGTTTGTTTTATGAAATTTAACTTTTTTGGTTGTATGTATGTATATATGTATGTATGTATGTATGTGTATATTAATTTTATATAAATAAAATTTATTTTTATTTTTATATAATAAAATTATACAACTACAAATTAGTCCTTTAACAGTGCTAGTAAAAGGGTTTTATCAGCACTAAAGAAGTGCTAATATTGAAAGTAATGTTAAAAGTTGACCTTTATCAGCACTCGCAAAAAGCGCTGATAAAGGGTACCTTATCAATTCCAAAAAAGCACTGTTAAAGCCACCCTTTAACAACAATTTTTTTATCATTGATAAAGGGAGGCTTTATCATCACTTTTTTAGCACTTATAAAGGGTGTCTTTATCAGTGTTTTTTAGCACTGATAAAGGGAGACTTTGTCGACGCTTTTTTAGCATTGATAAAGGGTAGATTTAGAAGTGATAAAAAAGCAATGATAAAGGCCCCCTTTATCATCTCTTTTTTATTACTGTTAAAAAATTTAAAAAACAATTATTATGTTCATTCACTCCTAATATCCCCCGTTGTTAGCACTCAAATCCACCTTTCTTAATGATTTCCACTCCCCAACTGCCATCACGCACTCCTCCACCCCTTCCTCAGTGCTAGAATGCTCCCTAAAATATCTATGTGCACCTAAATTTGATCCCTAGACCTCTATTATATTACTGGATGCCCATTACCACTTTGTCATGACTGTTTTGCTTTATATTTTATGATATTTAAATTTATTTGTATATATTTAAAAGTCTGTGATATATATATACACTTATATTTATTTAAATATATTATTTATTAATATTCATTTCTATATATTAGAATATATATATATGTGTGTGTGTGTGTGCTTATTAATACATACACATATGTATATATAAACATTGTATATACATTTTTATAAGTATATATATTCATATATTTTTATAATGTATAAAAATGGTTATATATTGTTTTAAATAAAATGGATAATAATAAATTTCATATTATTTATATAATTATTTTTAAATTCATTTTTAAAATATGTCTATATATTGAGAAATAAATTTTATACATGAAAAATATATTTATATGTCTACGTATTTATATATATTTATAAATATTTACTTATAACTGTGTACTTAGATATAAATTTTTTATAATGTATTTATAAATATTTGCTGTAAATAAATTTATATACTAGATTTAATGACAATGATATATCTATAAAAATACATTTATATATGATGTATATACAAAATATTGATATACACATACACATACATGCATATTTACACATTCACATGCACATTTATATTTCACACATACATGTAAAAATATTTACATATATATTTATTTATTTACATATATTAGAATATGCATATATATATATATATATATATATATTATTGACATGCACATGTTTATATATAAACATTACTGGTATAGGTATATATATACATATTAATAAGGTAGATAAAATGGATAATTTTTTACTTTAAATAAAATGAATAATAAATATTTATTTCTATTTGTTTTATATATTTAAAAATAAATTTTTATGTAAATATGTATTTATGAAATTGATTTATTATAAGTAAATATAATAAAATATGCATATATGTAATTATAAATGAAACTAAATTGTGAAAAATGAAACAAAAAACAAAACCATAATATCAATATGAATGTAATAACTGTGAATAAATTAAGTATCCACCAAAAAAATACAATAAGACCCCCTTAAATGAGGCTTAAATTTTATCAAATGTTAAAAAATTGGGATACCCCGACTAAAAACTCATTTTTAGAGGCCTTTAAGGATTTGTTTTCCTAAAAAAACATGCCTAGAGGTTCTCCCATTTCCCCAAGGCATAGATCTCTTTGCAAGATTTAGTTTGATATGTGGTAGATTCCAAACAAACATCCGGATCAAAAGTTATGACTGTTTGAAGTTCAAGTCATGTTTTCAACTTATTTTAGACCATTCATTAATTCATTTAGTTTTTATGTCATCCAATTGTTATTAAATGGATATTAATTGATAATAATTCTAAAATTGTTAATTTATATTATTTTTTAATTATTTTAAAAGTCATTTTTCACTAAATATCCTATATATTAAATATAAATGTGTATTTAGTTTTATCTAAATAATATTTTAAAGAATATATTATATTTATATAAATATAAATATAATTATATATTAACATAATTTTTTAATGAAATATAATTTTTTTATTAAATATAACTTTTAACAGCACTTTTTTAGCATTGATAAAGTTCCCCCTTTATCAGCGCTTTTTTATTAGCACTGATAAAGGGGGTATTTATTAGCACTTTTTTTAGCACTGATAAAGGTCCCCTTTATTGTTGCTTTTTCTAGCACTGATAAAGGGGGTCTTTATCTGTGATTTTAGTTAGTACTGATAAAGCTTAGCATTGTAAAATATTGAATATGTAGTAGTGTTATGTGTAGTATTATTAATATGTCTATATATATTAATATAAATATGTGTGTGTGTTATAATAACAATCATTTATTTACTCATTATTAATTCATTATAACTATAGTGTGTATGTGTTTGTCTGTATGTATGTAAGTATGTATATATGTATACATAGTTGGGTGGGTGGGTGGGTGGGTGTGCACTCTCAAACAGGTCCCTCGTGAGCTTGCACCCTATTAACTAATAAAATTCAACAGTCGTGGAAGTTCAAACTTGAAACTGTTGTAATATAATAGTATTACTCTATATTTATATATATGATAATATATGTGTATATAAATAAAAATTAACATATATATATTATTGTATATATTATTGTATCTATATTTATATAAATTAATATAATTATATTTATAAATTTATATATAAAAATTAAGTGTGTTTGTGTGTGTGTTATATTTATATATATGTTAATATATTTGTGTGTGTGCTTATAAATTTATATATTAATATATATATATATATAAGTAAGATGGGGTCATACCCCCTTTAATATATAAATTAATATATATATATATATAATTTTATATGTGTGTGTGTAATTTAATATATTTGTGTGTGTGATATATATATATATAATTTAATATGTGTGTATTTTTTATTTTAAATATACTTATAAATATATATATATATATATATATTGTAATTTGTAATAATATTATATATATATATATATTCACATCTTTAATCGTTTATTATTAATGAACATTTATTTAGTTATTATTAATTGATTATAATTATGTTTTGACATACATGTGTGTGTGTTTATATGTATGGATCTATATGTGTGTGTGTTTATTAGTCTTATCACATTTAAAATATAGTTAAAATAAAAAAATTCGATGTTTTAAAATGTGACTAAATTAGAGATGTTTTAAAACGTGACAAAATTAAAAATTAGCAATGTTTAAAAATGCAACTAAATTAGCCACATTATCTGAAGACATGGCTAAAAAACATGAATAATTACATGTTTTATGTAGTGAATGGGTCATGAAAACTTGAATTCAATATAAATTATCAATACTTGGTTTTTGTAATTTAATACATAAAGAACATTATTGAGTTGTGTCATACCATAATAATTGTTATTGTTATAAAAGTATCATTCTTTATTTATAAACTTGAAAAAAATCCATCCATATCAAGTAAATAAATAAAGATAATGCTCTTGGTAACAATAGGGACATAATAACAATTTTTTAAAACCAAGATAAGTCATCTTGCCAATGTAATGTGGTAGTCTCCAATGGATATAGTAGCCAACCTCGCTCTATTGGCATCATGTAAATTCACCTCTTTTCATGTGATCTTTCAAAATATACTTGGTTTCTAAATTTGAATATAGATGTGAGCAACAAAATATGTATCTAATACCCAATGTGTAGTTATAGAAATATTTCACCTAATAACGAACACACTTAAAGCTTCCTCTTGCTTCTTTAACCAGGTGTAGTTTTTTTTCTAGTGGCACATCTTGTGATATACAAAACATACTTCATCCTTTTCCTTTTTCTGTCTTTGGATCTTCCTTTTCTTTGAAGGAAAATGCTTGGGATCCTTAGACTTTGAGTTGGTCTTGGGGAGCTTTGCCTTATTATTCCTTTTATTCACTATAAATACTACAGGTTTTTCATTCCTCGTGTCCTTGTCGATTATGTGAATTAAAGTATGGAGTTTCAAGAGATACTTCTCACTATTTCTCATATTATAATTAATAATGAGACTAAAGAAGCTCATAGGTAGTGAGGATAAAATGAGATCTATTTAAATTCAAAGATGTATAATTTCTCAATGTATCTAATTATCTTGACTACATGAGGTCTAGTTAGTGTTGAATCTCCAAGATTTCTTATAAATAGTGCATTATAGATCTCATATCTCTCTTTTCTCTTGTTCTCTTGAGAAAGATCACAAAGTTGAGACATGATGTTATATGCATCTATATCCTTGTGTTGTTTTAAAATCTCATTGGACATTGATGATAGCATGAAACATTGGACATATGTGGAATTATCCAAATGTTTCATACAGAGAGAGATAGAGTTTATCCTCACTAGCCTCTTTACCAAGTGCTTTAGGAATCAGGGTTTCCATCACATATAACTTTTTTCAATTGTATGTTATAATGCACAAGAACCAATTCCATTCTTAGAAATTCAAGCTGGTGAGAAGGTTATATTTGTTTAATATGGATCGTAATGATATTATCAAAGTCATACGGGTTTCCATTTCTATAATAAATAAGAGAGGGTTTTTATTACTTTATCAAGATTAAAAAATAGATAATAAATTTAAATTAATTTATTAATCTCCCACTATTTTTTTTTCGAAATCCAATAGCCTTCACCATTACTTTCGTAATATTATGTCACATGGATATTTAAGTGGAAAGGATTCATCCATTCTTTCTTACAACCCAAACTTTGGCCATGAAAACTACTCGAAGAAATTTGGGTAGGTGTAAATTTCCAATGGCATTAACTCACAGCTCCTTGATCTATTGAGTAGACTTCTCAATCTTGAAATCCTATACTTATACTTCCTCAACACTTTCCTCTAAAATGGTATTGTATAGACTTTTTCCATTGAATATAATACTAATTTGGTTAAGTTAACCCAAAACCCTTATAATAATTCCTCAATAAAAATAAATATCCAAACCTTGGTTATGAAAACACTTAGTTCTATGGTTTCATTCTTATTCAAGTAATGGAAGGCTTGTTTAACTTAATATTTGATTTGGATGATTTTTATATTTATGTGTAAACTACCCATTTTTATTGTATTACATGCTTATTAATATTAATTTGATTATAATTATGTGATTAACCATGTATATATAAATTTTACACATATTTTATTTGTATTTTTATTTCATCTTGCATGCTTATTAATTGATTTATTTAATGATAAAACATCTATAAATAATTAACCATTAAACTGGTAGAAATAAAATAAATAAAGTGGAATGACCATGAGATTTTATAATGGTTATTTTATATATAAGATGATAAAAAAATCCTTGACCCTAAGGGAATAAACTCCTTGAACCATTCCCAGTTTTAGTTGTCGCATTCTACCTATATGCTCATATACCTACTTGATTGGTTTCTCCTCAACTCTGAACTTGAACCACATCCAATATCTTAGGATCTTCCTCCACTACATAAGATTTTACTCACACGTAGGTGAGGGGAACCAAATGATTTGTTAAATGGATTTACATAAAAATAAATCGTGGGTATTCTAGCCCTTACATAATGAGAGGAGGGGAATAACATGCATACCATTATTTAATTTAATAAATTATTACAAAACCATGCAACAATAATAAATTATAAAAACCAATCACATACACAGGATAATATATGATTATGATTATCTATATTCATGTAATGAATGCAAAAAAGTAAAATAGCTATAATTCACTTCAATTTGTTCTTTATTATAAAGATAAATACACTTGAATTAATTCAATCAATTAATTAATTCCTTCAATCGTAATGTCTATCTGAAAAATCTTGGAGAAATCCATCATTTGATGCATCATAGAAAATAAATGATTTGACAAACATTTATAGATAATTACATAGAATTAACTGAACATTTATTAATATTGAAAACCTTATTACATAGTTAACACACTAGCTGCTAATAATGTAATTATGTTTTAATGTTGCAATTACTTGTTATTTATGTAATTTAATTTTGTTTATTACTAGGTGACTACTTTGAATTTCTTAATGATCTATACATTGTGTTTATCACTTACCATGTATCCAGGATGGATGCACAGGGAATCGATGTGTATCTCATCTGAGATACATGGTGTGTACTAATGAGATACATGTTGTGTGTTTCGCTTATTGTGTATCTAAAAAACCATCCTACTAACTCGATGTGTTTCCTGGATGCGAAGATTGATGAGTCACATGGTGAGTACACCAAATACATGTTGTGTATATCATTAATATTATATATTGTTAGTCTCACACATTGTGGTCAAATATACAGGGTTTTATTTACTACTTAGCGCATCGTGTATCTTGTGACACATCCAGGTGCAGTGAACTTTGATCACACATCATATATCTGTATTTATTGGTTAAAACCCTTAGCACCTCCTGATGGAATCTCCAACAATTCTTCATTAGTTCTTAATTTATTTAAGACCGCATAGAACTTTAACGAAGCATATTAATATTTCAAAAATGTTTTAATTAAACTCTATATTAAATGAATAAACTATAAGTGAATAACTAATAATAATAGAACATAATTGATCAAAAAATTATAAATTATTATAAATTATTATGTGACTGCTCTGATTCTACTTGTACGTATTATGTGTAGCATAAGCTCCTATTGGGAAGTTTCTAACTCGAATTTTGTCCTAATTTATGAATAATATGAGACGTGCATGATAAATAACATCATAAAGAAAGAAATTAAATTGAAGATTAATTGACAGAAATGCTTAAATCAATAAGTGATGATATTTTCACATATATTTTATAATTAAAATATTTAAATAAAGAAATACCATGTGTTGGATTTATTTCTTCATTTTTGATGATCGGATGAAGACCACTTATTGTATTGTTACTGTTTCAGAGGAGTCAAGGGTAGATTCCCTTTAACAATGATCCGAAAATGCTCCACGGACCATAGATCATCATCATAGAATCCTTTAGGTGCTAGTGTGGATGTTTCTAATGCTTTCAGTGATCACTTTCGATCACAGCAGAATCCTTCAAGGCATTAAAGGAGGATAAATTATCTATGTTCTTGAGAGAGTTCTATAGGAATAACTCTCTGAGGATTAATATAATCCTCTTTAAAATTCGTTGTGTACAACAATTAAAATGGATAAATTTTTGGAAAATTTCATAATTGGGTTTAAATAGAGCTAGGGTTAGAAAATAATAATTACATGAGGGCCTTACTATTTTTTTAATCCCCGATGAACCCCAAGTATAAATAATAATATAATTATTAGTATTTACTTGATATGAACTAAACTAATGGATAAAATAAATATTATTTCTTTGAATAAATAATTTAATATTAATTTTAATAATATTTAATATGAAATTTTTCATTGGATCATTAAATTAGGTTTTCCAATCCTCGTCAATATTTATCAAACCTTAAATAATGACTATTTTTTTAATTAAATAAATATCACTGCATTATTCGCCAATAAATAAATAAATATTATATCAACTGAATTAGTAGATAAATATGTATTAAATATTCATGTAACTAAATAAATATTTTTTTACCTTTTGAATAAATCAGAATAAATAAATATTATATATTCACATAATTAATTAAATAATTACCTAGTGAATAAATATTTATTAAATATTCAACTCACATATTTTTTTTAATAACTAGTGACTGGATATTTTTTATCAAACTAACATGAATAATTATTAAACCACATATAATAATAATATTTATTTAAATGTTAAATTCATATAGAATTTAACAGAGGTTTGAAATACACTTAGTGCATGGGCCTCTACACCCCTTTCTCAATGGAATTAGGCTACATTGCCTAAAGTCCAAGGTTAGATTCTGACATGTTAAGGATCCCATAGAGAAAGAAGTTAATGTTGAAAATACATAAAACCTCCTATGAACATACATTGTGGGATATAATCTATTTATCTCAATATCTCTAATCAAGCAGGTTGGATGCCGGTGTCATCAACCTATGTACTCGATGTCTCTTTATTTGACTTTCCAGAAATGTACTCACTAATATAACATCATGGTAATATAAATAATTAGGAAATTCCACTCCCATAAAAGAGCACGAGATATCATATTTTGTTCTTGAATAAAAGGTAAAATCCTTTCTCACATTATTCATTAATACAATATCAATCATGACACACCCCATGTACCCAATTTTATCATGAACATATGACATCTGGTTTAAAGTAATACATCAAAGTACATAAATCATGATATGAATTAATAATAATCTCAAAGTCTAAAAACTATTACTCACATCCTGAAATAGGAATATCCAATGACACATATAAATGTGTATTTCCTACTGGTGGGTCAAGTTCTCATAATCTCTTTTCTTGAGATTACCAGGGACGAACTGTAACATCCCAAGTAAGTAATGAATAATAGATATTTTTATCTATGTCTACTAATTAATTAGATAGTGTTTTAGAGGCTTAAAATGAAAATAAATACAATCTTAAGCATGGAATACAGTAATATTCTTAAAAGATTGTTTTACTGCCTTTTGATGGCAAACCCTTTTTAAATAAATATTTGGACAATTTTATAATATGTATTTGTCAAAATAAACATATTCATTATGATTGGGACATTTAATTTTACATTGGATAAATTTTTGGTATTTTTCTAACAATGTTCATTTTTTAATGAATAGTGAAAAATACTGCATTTTACATCAAAACTGCTTTTTCATTTAATTTAATTATATGGTTAGATTATATTTTTTATTGGTCTTAAAATGTAATCTGAATATAATTTTACCATTTAATCCAATGGTGGTCATTAGGATTAATTTCACTTTGGAATTGGTCATAAACTAATGCCAAACTTTTCATAGATATTGTTTCAAAAAAACCCGCTATTTGTCATGACAGCGGGAAAAAATTATTAAATTAATTAATGTAACTTATATGATTTTAATTTTGTAAAATAGACATCATTTTTTAATTCGGAATATCAAATATATCTTAGGGTGAATTTTTGGTAATTTTCTGAAAAAACTTCAATTTTTGATGAATAGTGAAACCACTAAGTGGTACTTATAAAAACTGATTTTTTCCGTTTAAATGAAATTTTTCCATCATTGTGTTTTGAATTTCAAAAATCCGACATACATGGTTGTCATTAACAAGTAAAATTTGGTTCAATGAGATTAAAATATTTTTTTGGTGAATAGTAACTTTTAAGTTCTTAATCGCGATTAGAGATAATTAGTGTAGTTTAAGGTAAAAATAATGTTTTAATAATATGAGATGAGCATGACACATGTCCTACCCTCATTGGATGTGTCATGGCCGACCAAGACAATCCATGGGTAAACTTGGGGACCCCATGTAGCCACTTTGGTTGGGAAATGACATAAATAACTTTTTATTTAATGTAAAAGTAAAAATGACACAAACATGAGTTATGTTACTAAAACAATTTTTATATGGGGTTATACAAGTCAGATTTTTTACTATAAATATTCATTAGAAATATAAAAATATTTCCTACATCATAGTATTTTTTTATAATTTTTAGACATTAAATAAATTAAATTATTTATGACATCATGATGATGCAGCGATGACCTCATTATTTAACGATTTAAATAAAATGGAAAGATAATGTAAAATCTAAAACTTACACTTGGGAAAACCCAATTGGATGAGTGTATTTCGAACCCTTATCACCTTATCCTAGAATTATATCAATGTGGTACCTTTCTAATCCGAAACTCATTTTAAAATAAAGTAACTTATCTTTACTTTCCAAGAGTGCCCCTCCTCTCCTCTTATAAAAGGCCCCCACCTCTACCTCCTTACCCACACTCCCAAAGCCTTTGGCTCGGCCAACCCCTGTCCATTTTGTCTCTCCATATCCCTCTCTTACTCCTTGAAGCCTCACTTTGGGCATAAGTCTTCCCAAGGAAGCCTTTGAGCTCAAACCAAAGGGAGTTACCCGATTTTAAGGTAATGTCTTCTTTTGAGTCCTTTTGTTTTATTTTGCTTCTCCAACACCCTAAACTTTTTTTATTATTTTCTTTTGTAACAAATACATTATCCTAAATATACTAGTATGTTGTTATAATATGGATTCTATCTACACTTACACACACCTACATCTAATGGTTAACGAACATACTGTTTCCGTGGATGGTGAATTTATGCCTCCCGAAACGATGATTGTTCAACATTATTTTAACACCTTCAAAGGTGGCCATTAAGATGTCACTATAATTATATATGATATATAATATTTTTATGTTTTCCTTAATCTTCTGTTTTTTTCTTTTTGGTCATACCTTTATGGTTTCCATTATGGGTAAACGCGATATCTTCATTTAAGGAAGTGCGGACTACCGCCCCCTCAAAGTGATTTGATTCGTTAAATACCATATGTGGGACGTATAAAGGATGGAACTATGATATTATATATGATATTATACTATAATTATAATATACCTTTATATCATTATGATTCCATTCTATAAAATACGAAATAGAAATGAAAGTAGCGTTCATGCGTACGTACGGCTTACCGTCTCCATGAACGGTGCATTTCATTTCTTACCTCTAAATGATTATGTAATATTATAAATGCATGTATATACTGGATATATATGATATATACATAATGATTATAATTCTGGATATAATGGATACATGAACAAAATGTAATTATAAAGGGTTTATTTTTGACTCAAGTACCAATGATCGTTAAAACGACCGTTATTAACTTAAATAATTACATAGTGTTCATGACATGGCAATAAGTGATATAAAAGGAATAATGAACTTGAAAAAGGTTCTTAAAGAAGTAGAAATTAACTCAAGTTTATTATTCAGGACATTAAAGAACGATCGAGTCAAGTCGGACCCGAGGTATAGGACTTCGTCTCAATCTCCTTTCATTGAGGCATATTTTGTTTTATACACAACCTTCTTTTATACGGTGTATAAACCCCTTTGACTTTTACGTTTATCCAAAAGGAATCTTTTTTATATGAATCGTTTTACTAAACGACAAAAGGGAATGTTTTTGTCGTACGTATGTGGCGACAACGACTTCTCCGCCGCCGTGACCGTTATTTGAGTTTCGGCTTCCTCTACAAGCCATACCTTTTTTTAAAAGAAAAATAAATACCATGTTTTACTTTTATTTTATTTTGGTATTGAAAATGGTTTTCATAATGTTTTTATATAAATGTGTTGTATTGATATCTTGTGATTGAAAGGTGGAAATGTTATGTTTCCTTTATGCATGTTTTATGTGATACGATTATGTTGAGGTTCTTGGGAATTATTATGAAGACGGGTGGTTCCGTGATAAACTAAGGGCGGGTGAGCCTGATATAGCTCTCCAATGCATTGGGTAACGTGAAGGAGTGAAACGTTAAGGTTTCTCCGAAGAGATTTAGGGAATATACTGTGATGGGTATTCCAAACGTAACCAAGAGGGTTACTCTCTACGTAAGGATGTTATGAATGCCTCAAGTTACCTTTATGTCTTATGATTTCTATGATTTATTCATGATTTGATGAGGTATGTGAAAGTGCATATGTTTTATGGGTAAAGTATGATTTCATTCTTATGTATATATGTACCCATGTTTCCTTTCCATATTTTTATATCCCTTACTGAGCTTTTTATGCTCATCCCAAGTTTTTTGAAATGTTTTTCACAGGTCAAGGGAAAGGTATATGATATGATGATAGTGTCAAGGAAGTGTCAAGAAATAATCCATGTTTTATTTTAAATGTGTTTCCATTGATGGGAATGAAGAATACTATCTTTATGTAACCACTTTGTTTATATGTGGAATGTAATGCAAGTTTTATGATCTAATTCTCTAAAACTCTAAACCCGAAAAGATCTTCAATGTGTAATCTTGTAATAACTCAAGATTAAGTAAGGTTTAAGGCTGGGGCCTTATAGTTGGTATCAAAGGTCGGTTTAGATAACTTTAGGATTTAGAATTCTATTAAATGATTATCTAAAAATATTTTTTTTTGAAATGATATAGCATTTGAAGATTACCATGTTGCTTCATCTAAGACATGTTTGTTCAGAATGGTTTTCCACAGAGGAAACAGGGAAGCAGTGCTAGGAAGGCATACAGAAGGAAATAACCTTCCGAATCAGCATCCTGAGATGGTCGGAATTGGAACTGAATAGTTTGTTGCAGTAATGGCGCAGTTGACTCAAGTGATAAATGGCGGTGGTATCCATACACGAGATCAGCCAGATCAACCACAGAGGAACATGTTAGTGGTGGAACATTTCATGAGGCAACATCCCCCATAATTCAGAGGATCATCTGACCTTGTGTTAGTTGAAGGGTGGATTAAATCACTGGAGAAGATTTTTGATGTCATGGGGTATTCAGAAAATCAAAAGGTTAGTCTTGCTATTTACCGTTTGGAGGGTGAGGCAGATCAGTGGTGGTTTATGGTTAAAAATATCAGGGACGCCGATGAGATTGATGCTCTTGACTGGGATGAATTCAAAGGTATGTTTCTTGAGAAGTATTTTCCTAAGGCTGTTCAACTTAGGATGGAAAAGCAATTATTGGAATTGTGGCAAGAGGAAGACTCAGTGGCTACCTATGAAGAAAGGTTCACTCGATTGGCAAGGTATGCTCCAAATTTTATCCGAGCCCTTGATAGTAAAATCAATTGTTTTTACTCAGGATTAAATCCAAAATATCGAAGGGCATTAGCTTCTCGTGAGTTTAAAAGTTATGAAAAGCTTGTTCGATGTGCTGAGAAGGGGGAAGTGGAGTTTGTCGATGATCAAGTGTTCTATAACAACCAACAGAAGAAGAGACCTAGGTGGCAGGAGAAAGGTAAGAATTCTTCAAAAAAGTCTGATGGTAAGAAAACTAAGTTTCTAGTTTGTGATAAATGTGGAAAAAGGCATGCTGGGGAATGTCTTCTAAATTATGGAAAGTGCTACCGATGTGGTAAGATGGGACATAAGGCTCATGATTACACTGAAAAGGATCAAGGTGAAGGTAATACCAAATTTGATTTACAGTTAGTGAAATGTTATAAGTGCAATGAGATGGGTCTCTGGTTCTGCCCAAATTTACCCAAGAGAAGAAGGGTAGAACGGTCCTTGTAGTGTAGCTTGGGTTGTCGATTCCACAGAGACCTAAGAAGATACCTAAGATACACAACCTAAGGGATGGTTTTTTTGCTATGAATTGGCCAACTTTGATTGATTTTGGATGGGTTTTAAAGATATCTAATAGATTTAAGTGAATTCAATTTAAAAGAATTAGTTGATCCTAGGTTATCGCTCGGGGTGGATTGGACGTATTTTCTTTTTAATGATTTCAATTTCTTAAATTTGAGATGGGTTCATTTAAGGAGATAAAACAACATCATCACTTACTGATTTAATTCCTACACCCTTGAATACTAATCACCTATACACTTGAAGGATAAAAGTTTTGAGCACTTCAAGGCAAAGGATCGTATTAGTACTTGAAGTGTGTGGCCTTAAATTCAACAAGGACGATGGAGTTTAAAAATCATCAAATAAAAATCCCAATTAAAGAAGTGATTATACATTAATTAGGTGATAAATAACATCCAATCCAGCCCCTTTCTACTCCCTTGGATCAACCCATAATTGGGTTAGCCCTCCATTGATCCCATGGTTTCAATGGAAGCGGAAAGTAGACTCATTAGGGAGGAAATGGAGAAGTAAGGAAAAAAACAAAAATAAAATGATCACTCCACCGTTGTGTGAATAATTTCACAAGGGTTGGTGTGAATAAATTCACACCTTGATCCAACGGTATCAAAGTGATATTAATAACAACATAATAAGAGGATAAGAAGAACTTTTATTAAGAAACTAAAGTGATTTGAACAACTTACATGTGAAAGACAAAATTGAGGCAACAAAAATGTAGCATAACATTACAATTGAACAAAGCATCCAAGATCCTCAAATCCTTCACCACCACTACCTTAAATAGGAATTTTGGGAGCCTTGGGTCGATCCACCAACAGTACAAAGAATATTAATTAATTTTGGTAGGCTATAAGTGGTAGAAATCTTGTGGAATTTGGACTTTTCCACGTTTGACCCGAGGTGGCAGCCAGTTTTCATCCACCGAACAAACGCGTCTGTAATACCTTCTAGAATGCCGAATCAGAGTGGGCCATAGAATCAGAAAATGGATATCCGGATGTCTTCTAACCTCCTGTAAAATTTGGGCCCATTTGGAGTTGTGTATTCCAAGATATGATCAACTTAGTGGGCTGTTTTTCTGGGCCGCAGAATCTGGCCCAGAATTGTATCTCTAACTTGGGCCGCCTAAATGACCACCATGGAGGCCGAATCAGCATTAACTCCTGAAGAGTGATTTGTTCCTATACATTTCTTATAGCATAACACGAAATTTGGGATTAATTGGGCCTGTATGTTGGGCCCCACAGTCTCATCAGTGGGCTGATGTCCAATCTGCCTTCTCCAGAATTGCTTCCTTTCATTGCCAAATATCTCCATCATCCTCCATGAATTCTCCATTGATCCCTGAATGAAACATGTTCATATTGGAGTGTAGATCAATTATCAAATAAAAATATGTATAATCAGATGAATCATTTGGTACTTTAAATGATATTCAAAAATGTACCACATAATAGTGCATTTTAAGAAGGTATTACAATCATAATGTGAAATGATGTTCAAAGTGTAAAATGCACTAAAATGGTGTTTATGAATAATAAAGAACATGAATATTATATATATTACCAATGAATATTAGCCTCATTCAGTGGTTAATCACACCCCCCAACTTGAGTTTTGCTAGTCCCGAGCAAAATATATCTCATCAAAAATGAAATTCGAATTCCCTTTTCCAAAAACATTTTAATACACAATGATCACCAAAAAACCTTATACCAAACAATCATGAAACCCATCAAAATATTTTAATACGAGATAGTTTCATAAGCAGATCCCAATCCCAAGCCCATTCCTTTGATCAAATCCATCATCATTCTTCATCCAACTCAATTAGGTGTAATGATGTGTTGTGAATCACAATAGATATGGGGGTTCATTTTCATTCAAGGGGAAAATCATGGAAGCGCTAGGTGGAATCACATTTAATCCTAATATGAGTATTCTTCATCCCTATTTTTTTGATTTTTTTTTTGCAATATTGCTATAGTAATTGAGATTGCAATTAATCAAATTAACTCATGTAGCAATACTTTGCTGAAGACTCCCAGACTCAAAGGCCTTAGGGCACCAAGTGAAACCCACATACTCGGGCATCGTCTCGAGTTAACTTAATCAAAAACAAAGTCATATTACCATAAATAGAGATAGATTGAAAAACTCAGGGCTAGAAAACTCTGGAGTCACGATCCACAAGTGCCGAAAGCCTCACATTTTATCAATCCATTGCTCTACACGCAAATTTTTATTTTTATTTTTTATTTTTTATTTTTTAATAGTTTTTTTAAATTTTTTTGAATACTCATATTATTCATAAAAATAAAACCAGCCTATGCTATTTATTATGGGACCCCAAAAATTCAAATTAGTACCCCACAGTCTAGAGGACGTGCATTGTGGCATTTTTTTATTTGGATGAAAATATAAACGATGAAATATCACATTGGACAGCCACACTTTCCAAAATCTATGCTCATGAAATTATACAAGGATTAAAATCAGAATTAGGGTATGCTAAATTATTTGATATTCAGTTTCAAAGTGTGCAATTCATATTACCATGTTCAAAGTTAAAGGAATTTTTCCTTCCATTTAATTATTTTTTCAAATCATTCATTTTTTTTTGACATAAAAGCATTTTTTCTATTTTATCTCCCCCCCAACTTAAAACAACACTGTCCCCAGTGTTTGAAGAAATGAAAAATTAGAAGGAGTAGAGGCAGGGAATAAAAATTTAAAAAGGAAATTCAAAATGAGGATTATGGAATGAAGTCACCTGGTGGTTGAAGTTTGAAGTTCTTGCCGCTCGAATTTATTCCTTTGATATCCATGTCGCTTGCAAAATTCCCTAGTGGAAAAAGGAAAAAAACAAAACAAACAAAACAAACAAAAACAAACAATATATATTTATATTTATATAATAAAGGAAGTTAAATATAAGAATATATATAAAAATTATAGAATAAGGTAGCACAAGAAGCCGCAGTTCAGTGGTAAGCGCGCGCCCCTGTCTCCCTTCGGTCCCGGGTTCGAGTCCCCGCGGCTTCGCCGGTTGTGACGGGGTTTGCCCCACGGCCTATGGCGTGGACTTTTTTTTTGTATTTTTATATTTTTATTTTAATTTTTCTTAACCTATTGAATAATAAAAACAAAATAAACTGATGATACTTTGTCTTCTTTTTAAATTTCTGGGTAAGGTATTACTCAAGGATCACACCACGTGACGCGGATGAATATGGTGCTCCTATTTTGTACCCATCCAAACTCATAATAGAATAACAGGTCAAAAGTCTATTTTTTTATTTAAATATAAAAATGATTAAGTAATCTTATTTGAAAAAATAAAGATGATTCAGAAAGATTAGAAACATAAAAACCACGGGTTGCCTCCCATGCAACACTTTGTTTAACGTCGTTAGCCCGACATAGATCCCAAATTTATCAAATTTTTTCTGTTTCATAGATTGGATCAATTAACTCAACATCTATTTCCTATTTATTGAATGATTCAATGAATGTTTTTAACCTTTGACCATTGACCTTGAAAATGACCACTTGCGGGATCTTGAATCTCTACTGCCCCATGGGGGAATACATGATGCACTATGAAAGGTCCTGACCATCTAGACCTTAACTTTCCCGGATGTAAATGAAGTTTTGAAATATACAAGAGCACAAGTTTTCCCGGTTCAAAATGTTTGACCTTGATATTCCAAGATTGGTAGGCTTGAACTCTAGCTTTATTGATCCTTGAATTTTCATAAGCCTCTATCCTTAGTTCCTCCAGTTCATTGAGATATAATTTCCTTTTTGTTCCGGCCAATGAGAGGTCATAATCCATTTTCTTAATTGCCCAAAAGGCCTTATGTTCAATCTCCACTGGAAAATGGCATGCTTTACCATAAACCAACCTATATGGGGACATTCCTAAAATGGTTTTATATGCAGTTCTATAGGCCCAAAGAGCATCTAAGAGTTTCTCAGACCAATCTTTCCTAGATGGATTAACAGTTTTCTCAAGAATTTGTTTGATTTCTCGATTGGCTAACTCAGCTTGACCATTGGTTTGTGGGTGGTAAGTGGTGGACACTTTGTGAGAAATTCCATACTTATCCATGAGTGATGAGAATGGGCGATTGCAGAAATGAGTTCCACGGTCACTAATGATAGCCCTAGGAATCCCAAATCTAGAGAAGATGTTTTCTTTAAGGAATCTAATCACAGATTGATGGTCATTTGATTTTGTAGGAATGGCCTCAATCCATTTTGAGACATAATCGACAGCCAAGAGAATGTAAAGATATCCCCTAGAGTTTGGTAAGGGACCCATGAAATCAATTCCCCAACAGTCAAAGATTTCAACCACTAATATTGGAGTGAGAGGCATTTGATTCCTTTTTGTGATGGACCCTACTTGTTGACACCTAGGACAGCTTTGACAAAATGTGTAGGAGTCCCTTGAGAGGGTGGGCCAAAAGAGACCACATTGAAGAACCTTGGAAGAAGTTTTCTTAGAGGAAAAGTGACCTCCACATGCCTCACTATGACAGAATTTAAGGATGGACTCTTGTTCAGATTCTGGAACACACCTCCTAATGACTTGGTCAGGGCAGAACTTATAGAGGTAAGGATCATCAAACACATAGTGTCTAACATTATAAAGGAATTTCCTTCGAGCTTGAGTCCCTAATAATTTTGGAATGACTCATGTCACTAAGAAATTTGCTATGTCAGCATACCAAGGGCAGTCACTCACAGAGTATAAGTGTTCATCAGGAAACGAATCAGACACAGAAAGGTGATTTGAGTTGTCTTTGAATTCCATCCTAGAGAGGTGATCAGCTACAACATTTTCAATTCCCTTTTTATCCTTGATTGTGAGGTCAAATTCTTGTAAGAGAAGGACCCACCTAATCAGTCTAGCCTTAGCATCTTGTTTTTGGAAGAGGTATTTTAGTGCAGAATGGTCAGTGAACACAGTGATGGGTGATCCTAAGAGGTAGGGCCTAAACTTATCTAAGGAAAACACAATAGCAAGTAACTCCTTTTCAGTGGTGGTGTAGTTGATTTGGGCATCATTTAAGGATTTGCTTGCATAAGCAATGACAGAAGGAGTTTTATCACAACGTTGTCCTAACACAGCTCCAATAGCAAAGTCACTGGCATCACACATAAGTTCAAAAGGAAGGTTCCAATTTAGAGATTTCATAATGGGAGGAGAGGTGAGAGAGGATTTGAGGGTTGAGAATGAACCCTCACAGCTTTCTGTCCAAACAAATGGAGCATCTTTTACTAAGAGAGCACAAAGGGGACGGGATATTGAACTAAAGTCCTTGATGAATCTTCTATAGAAACCAGCATGTCCTCAGAAAGACCTCACTTCCTTGATTGTTTTGGGTGATGGAAGGTGACGAATGATGTCAACCTTTGCTTTATCAACTTCAATCCCCCTACTCGAGACCAGATGGCCTAGAACAAGTCCCTCTTTAACCATGAAATGGCATTTTTCCCACTTTAGGACCAGATTTTTTTCTTCACATCTTGAGAAGACTCTCTCCACATTCTGCAGACATCCCTCAAAAGTATCCCCAAACACAGAGAAGTCATCCATGAAGACCTCAAGAAAATCCCCTACCATGTCTGATAAGATTCCCATCATGCACCGCTGGAAGGTTCCAGGGGCATTGCATAACCCGAAGTGCATGCGTTTGAAGGCAAAGGTACCGAAAGGACATGTGAAGGTTGTCTTCCCTTGATCCTCTAAGGAGACCTCAATTTGATTGTACCCCGAGTACCCATCTAAGAAACAGTAGAAGGCATGACCTGCCACTCTCTCAAGGACTTGGTCAATGAATGGTAAGGGGAAATGGTCCTTCTTAGTGAATGAGTTTAGTTTCCTATAGTAAATGCAGACCCTCCATCCACTACTCACCCTTGTTGGAAGAATCTCTCCATCCTCATTGGTTATCACTGTGATTCCAGCCTTTTTTGGAACCACTTGGATTGGGCTCACCCATTCACTCTCAGCTATGGGATATATGATACCAGCTTTCAACAATTTCAGAAGTTCTTTCCTTACTACCTCCATGAGATTAGGATTGAGTCTCCGTTGAGGTTGACGACATGGCTTTGAATCAGATTCCAGAACAATCCTATGAGTCCCGATAAGTGGGCTAATCCCAGGAATATCAGAAAGGGTCCAACCAATGGCTTTCTTATGCTTCCTAAGGACATCTAGAAGCATCCTCTCATGATTGGCTTCAAGAGAAGCAGAAATGACAATAGGATGTGTTTGATTTTCCCCTAGGAAGGCATATTTTAGTGTAGCAGGAAGTTCCTTCAATTTAAGATCAGGTTGGTTCAAAATTTCAGCAGAAGATTGGGACATTGGATCAAGATCAATTTCTTTTTTTAGAGGTTTAGATTGGATTGATTCCTCACATGTAGAAGTTTCAGCTACTAGATTGGCTTGATAAAATTTAGGGAAGGAATTTAGAGGGGTCTCTATTAAATTGGTTTCTTGAAAGGTTTCACTGATTGTTGGACCTAAGACTTCATCAAAAGAGTAATTTGAAAATGACTCAATCCAAGGAGATAAACTTCCTTCATATGAACAAAGGAAATCAATCTCATTCTGACTTAAACATTCATCAAATATTCCTTGATGTTCCATGGATTCATTATCAATGCTTCCTATCATGTTTACTTCATGAATATCCTCGTCATCCCCTATTTGTGAGCTTGCATTATAGATGTTCAGGTCTAGACTCATGTTCCCAAAGGTTATGGTCATGTTCCCATTTCGGACTCGGATAACAGAGTTGATTGTTGCAAGGAAAGGACGACCCAGGATGATTGGGGTTTGTTCCTTATTTCCTAAGTTTGGATGGTTGTCAAGGACAATGAAATCAGCAGGGTAGATGAAGTTTTCAACCTTTACTAGAACGTCCTTTAAAATCCCCTTTGGAACCCTAATGCTACGATCAGCAAGTTGAAGTGTGACAGATGTGGTTTGGAGTTCTTCTAGGCCTAACTGGAAGTACACAGCATATGGGATGAGATTGACACTAGCACCTAGGTCACACAAGGCCTTGATAACTTTGCTTTCTCCTAGTTCAACATTTATGTAAGGGAAACCTGGGTCTTTCAACTTAGGAGGAATGGTCCCTTGAATGGTGGTACTCACATTAGCAGCCAAAAGGACTTGGTTTTTATGTGAAAATTTTCTTTTAAAAGTGCACAAGTCCTTAAGGTACTTTGAGTAGGCAGGTATAGTTTGGATGGCATCGAGAAGGGGTATGTTCAACTTGACTTGTGAAAATATTTCCCTCAACGTTTCGTTCAGTTCAGGCTTGGATTTCCCCCTCATGCGTTGGGGAAATGGTGCAGGTTGTGGGGTTGTTTGTTGAAGAGTTGTTTCTTTCACATTGTTATCAGTTTCCTTAGTTTGATCTTGTGGTTCATTTGAATTTTCATCCTAGTTTGAATCTTCAGGTGGGTTCTGAATTAGTTGTTCAGGTTTCTCAATTGATTTCCCACTTCTTAAAATAGTCACAGCCTTTAGTTGTTCATGAGTTGTTTGAGCACAACTTGACTCTCCCCTTGAAGTTGAGGATGGCACCGCCTGAGTAGGCATGGGTGCCTTTCCTGTTTTGATGGTTTGAAGTTCTTGTTTTATGGAAGAGACTTCTAAGTTCATCCTCTCCATTTGTTTGCACAGTTGTTCTAGTAGGCTTTGTGGAACAGTTTGGGTTGGTGCTTGATTAGGTTGGTTTATCCCAGGGGGATATTTTTTAGGTGGGATGGTTTGTTGAAAATGAACCGATGGCTGTTGGTATTGGATAGGTTGGGTTTGGAACTGGTTATGGGTTTGGTAGTTCTGTTGAGGGTAAGGATTTTTCCCTTGTGGTTGGATATGTTGTTGGTTATCCTTCCATCGAAAGCCTGGGTGGTCATTGTACCTAGGATTGAAGGTGTTTTGGTATTGGGGATTTTGAAAGTTTAGGGCATTGACTTACGCTGGGGGTCCTCCTAGAATAACATCCTTGATGGATGGAATGGTTCGGCAGTTGTCTGTTTTATGGTCATGTTTGTCACAAATTGTGCAAACAAGGTCTACATTTTGGATTTCATGGACTTTCCTAAGGTCTATCTCTTCAACCTTACTAAAGAGTGCTGCGAGTTTAGCCCTAAGGCTTTCCTCTTCTCTAAGTGTATGAATTCCAGTGTTTCTTTGTGGCTTTTCAGAATAAGGTGAAGTTCCCCAAGTTTGGTTTTGTTCAGCCAGACTTTCGAGATACTCGTAAGCATCATTTGGGGCCTTGTTTTTAAAGGTTCCATTACACATCATGTCAATGAACTATTTGTTCCCCGGACCCAACCCTTCATAGAAAATTCTAACTTGTTCAGGTATGGAAAACCCATGGTGTGGAACCATGTTTAGGGTGTCTTTGAACCTCTCCCATGTTTCATAAAATGACTCTCCCTCTTTTTCAAAAAAGTTTTGGATGCTCTTTTTAAGTGCAATTGTTTTGTGATGAGGGAAGTATTTTTTGTAGAATTCTCTTTGAAGTTGGTCCCAAGAGTGGATTGATGTAGGTCTCAAGTTGTTTAGCCAATTTTTAGCTCGATCCTTTAGTGAAAAAGGAAATAGCCTCATCTTAGCGGATTCTAGTTGATGTGGGGGACACATGGTTTCAATAATGTGGTTGAACTCTTTGACATGAAGGTATGGCATTTCTGACTCCATCCCATGAAAGGTTGGAAGGTGGTTTAGGACATGGGGTTTGAATATGTAGTTGGTGTCTCCTATGGAATTGTGTCTAATGCATGAGGGGGCATTGGTCCAAGCTGGAGTGAGGTAGTCGTTCATGGTTTGATCAACTACATTCCCTAAGTTTAGAGCTTCTTGGTTTTGGTTTCCCATTTGATTCCCCCCAGGGTTTACAATTTGATTTTGTGGATGACCCTCCATTGGACTTGTTTCAAGTTCTGACTTTGGGGTTTCAAGAATATTTGAATCTGATTTAAATAAAACCTTAGGTGCACTTGACTCCCCTATCCTAGGACTTTCCACCCTAACTAGTCTGTTTGAGAAATCGCGGGTGTAGGCGGACATGCGCCAAAAAAAAGCGAGAAAGGGACAAGATAAGAGATCTTGGGTGAGAGTAGAAGAATGGAGGTGAGGAAAGAAGGTTTTTTTTGGATCTAAGGTACTTACTTGGTCCCCGGAAACGGCGCCAAAATTTGGTTCACGCCCAAATTTACCCTAAAGAAGAAGGGTAGAACGGTCCTTGTAGTGTAGCTTGGGTTGTCGATTCCACAGAGACCTAAGAAGATACCTAAGATACACAACCTAAGGGATGGATTTTTGGCTATGAATTGGCCAAATTGGATTTATTTTGGATGGGTTTTAAAGATATCTAATAGATTTAAGTGAATTCAATTTAAAAGAATGAGTTGATCCTAGGTTATCGCTCGGGGTGGATTGGACGTATTTTCTTTTTAATGATTTCAATTTCTTAAATTTGAGATGGGTTCATTTAAGAAGATAAAACAACATCATCACTTACTGATTTAATTCCTACACCCTTGAATACTAATCACCTATACACTTCAAGGATCAAATTTTTGAGTACTTCATGGCAAAGGATCGTATTAGTACTTGAAGTGTGTGGCCTTAAATTCAACAAGGACGATGGAGTTTAAAAATCATCAAATAAAAATCCCAATTAAAGAAGTGATTATACATTAATTAGGTGATAAATAACATCCAATCCAGCCCATTGCTACTCCCTTGGATCAACCCATAAGTGGGTTATCCCTCCATTGATCCCATGGTTTCAATGGAAGCAGAAAGTAGACTCATGAGGGAGGAAATGGAGAAGTAAGGAAAACAACAAAAATAAAATGATCACTCCACCGTTGTGTGAATAATTTCACAAGGGTTGGTGTGAATAAAATCACACCTTGATCTAATGGTATCAAAGTGATATTAAGAACAATAGAATAAGAGTAGAAGAAGAACTTTTATTAAGAAACTAAAGTGATTTGAACAACTTACATGTGAAAGACAAAAATTGAGGCAACAAAAATGCAGCATAACATTACAATTGAACAAAGCATCCAAGATGCTCAAATAATTCACCACCACTGCCTTAAATAGGCATTTTGGGAGCCTTGGGTCGAGACACCAACAGTACAAAGAATATTAATTAATTTTGGTAGGCTATAGGTGGTGGAAATCTTGTGGAATTTGGACTTTTCCACGTTTGACCCGAGGTGGCAGTCAGTTTTCATCCACCGAACAGACGTGTCTGGAATACCTTCTATAAGGCCGAATCAGAGTGGGCCATAAAATAATAAAATGGAGCTCCGGATGTCTTATAACCTCCTGTAAAATTTGGGCCCATTTGGAGTTTTTTATTCCGAGATATGATCAAATTAGGGGGTTGTTTTTCTGGGCCATAGAATCTGGCCTAGAATTGTATCTCTAACTTGGGCCGCCTAAATGACCACCATGGAAGCCTAATCAGCATTAACTCCTGAATAGTGATTTGTTCCTATACATGTCTTCTAGAATCCCAAGAAATTTGGGGTTAATTGGGCCTGTATGTTGGGCCCCACAGTCTCATCAGTGGGCTGATGTCCAATCTGTCTTCTCCAGAATTGCTTCCTTTCATTGCCAAATATCTCCATCATCCTCCATGAATTATCCATTGATCCCTGAATGAAACATGTTCATATTGGAGTGTAGATCAATTATCAAATTAAAATATGTATAATCAGATGAATCATTTGGTACTTTAAATGATATTCAAAAATGTACCACATAATAGTGCATTTTAAGAAGGTATTACAATCATAATGTGAAATGATGTTCAAAGTGTAAAATGCACTAAAATGGTGTTTATGAATAATAAAGAACATGAATATTATATATATTACCAATGAATATTAGCCTCATTTAGTGGCTAATCACACCCCCCAACTTGAGTTTTGCTAGTCCCGAGCAAAATATATCTCATCAAAAATGAAATTCGAATTCCCTTTTCCAAAAACATTTTAATACACAATGATCACCAAAAAACCTTATACCAAACAATCATGAAACCCATCAAAATATTTTAATACGAGATAGTTTCATAATCAGATCCCAATCCCAAGCCCATTCCTTTGATCAAATCCATCATCATTCTTCATCCAACTCAATTAGGTGTAATGATGTGTTGTGAATCACAATAGATATGGGGGTTCATTTTCATTCAAGGGGAAAATCATGGAAGCGCTAGGTGGAATCACATTTAATCCTAATATGAGTATTCTTCATCCCTATTTTTTTGATTTTTTTTTCGAAATATTGCTATAGTAATTGAGATTGCAATTAATCAAATTAACTCATGTAGCAAGACTTTGCTGAAGACTCCCAGACTCAAAGGCCTTAGGGCACCAAGTGAAACCCACATACTCGGGCATCGTCTTGAGTTAACTTAATCAAAAACAAATTCATATTACCATAAATAGAGATAGATTGAAAAACTCAGGGCTAGACAACTCTGGAGTCACGATCCCCAAGTGTCGAAAGCCTCGCATTTTATCAATCCATTGCTCTACACGCAATTTTTTATTTTTATTTTTTATTTTTTATTTTTTAATAATTTTTTTAAATTTTTTTGAATACTCATATTATTCATAAAAATAAAACCAGCCTATGCTATTTATTATGGGACCCCAAAAATTCAAATTAGTACCCCACAGTCTAGAGGACGTGCATTGTGGCATTTTTTTATTTAGATGAAAATATAAACGATGAAATATCACATTGGACAGCCACACTTTCCAAAATCTATGCTCATGAAATTATACAAGGATTAAAATCAGAATTAGGGTATACTAAATTATTTGATATTCATTTTCAAAGTGTGCAATGCATATTACCATGTTCAAAGTTAAAGGAATTTTTCCTTCCATTTAATTATTTTTTCAAATCATTCATTTTTTTTTGACACAAAAGCATTTTTTTTATTTTATCTCCCCCCCAACTTAAAACAACACTGTCCCCAGTGTTTGAAGAAATGAAAAATTAGAAGGAGTAGAGGCAGGGAATAAAATTTTAAAAAAGAAATTGAAAATGAGGATTATGGAATGAAGTCACCTGGTGGTTGAAGTTTGAAGTTCTTGCCGCTCGAATTTATTCCTTTGATATCCATGTCGCTTGAAAAGTTCCCTAGTGGAAAAAGGAAAAAAAAACAAACAAAACAAACAAAACAAACAATATATATATATATAATAAAGGAAGTTAAATATAAGAATATATATAAAAATTATATAATAAGGTAGCACAAGAAGCCGCAGGTCAGTGGTAAGCGCGCGCCCCTGTCTCCCTTCGGTCCCGGGTTCGAGTCCCCGCGGCTTCGCCGGTTGTGACGGGGTTTACCCCACGGCCTATGGCGTGGACTTTTTTTTGTATTTTTATATTTTTATTTTTATTTTTCTTAACCTATTGAATAATAAAAACAAAATAAACTAATGATACATTGTCTTCTTTTTAAATATCTGGGTAAGGTATTACTCAAGGATCACACCACGTGACACGGATGAATATGGTGCTCCTCTTTTATACCCATCCAAACTCATAATAGAAGAACAGGTCAAAAGTCTATTTTTTTATTTAAATATAAAAATGATTAAGTAATCTTATTTGAAAAAATAAAGATGATTCAGAAAGATTAGAAACATAAAAACCACGGGTTGCCTCCCGTTCAGCGCTTTGTTTAACGTCGTTAGCCCGACATAGATCCCAAATTTGTCAAATTTTTTCTGGTTCATAGATTGGATCAATTAACTCAACATCTATTTCCTTTTTATTGAATGATTCAATGAATGTTTTTAACCTTTGACCATTGACCTTGAAAATGTGACCACTTGTGGGATCTTAAATCTCTACTGCCCCATGGGGGAATACATGATGCACTATGAAAGGTCCTGACCATCTAGACCTTAACTTTCCCGGATGTAAATGAAGTTTTGAACTATACAAGAGCACAATTTTTCCCGGTTCAAAATGTTTGACCTTGATATTTCTAGATTGGTAGGCTTGAACTCTAGCTTTATTGATCCTTGAATTTTCATAAGCCTCCATCCTTAGTTCCTCCAGTTCATTGAGATCTAATTTCCTTTTTGTTCCGGCCAATGAGAGGTCATAATCCATTTTCTTAATTGCCCAAAAGGCCTTATGTTCAATCTCCACTGGCAAATGGCATGCTTTACCATAAACCAACCTATATGGGGACATTCCTAAAATGGTTTTATATGCAGTTCTATAGGCCCAAAGAGCATCTAAGAGTTTCTCAGACCAATCTTTCCTAGATGGATTAACAGTTTTCTCAAGAATTTGTTTGATTTCTTGATTGGCTAACTCAGATTGACCATTGGTTTGTGGGTGGTAAGTGGTGGACACTTTGTGAGAAATTCCATACTTCTCCATGAGTGATGAGAATGGGCGATTGCAGAAATGAGTTCCACGATCACTAATGATAGCCCTAGGAATCCCAAATCTAGAGAAGATGTTTTCTTTAAGGAATCTAATCACAGTTTGATGGTCATTTGATTTTGTAGGAATGGCCTCAATCCATTTTGAGACATAATCGACAGCCAAGAGAATGTAAAGATATCCCCTAGAGTTTGGTAAGGGACCCATGAAATCAATTCCCCAACAGTCAAAGATTTCAACCACTAATATTGGAGTGAGAGGCATTTGATTCCTTTTTGTGATGGACCCTACTTGTTGACACCTAGGACAGCTTTGACAAAATGTGTAGGAGTCCCTTGAGAGGGTGAGCCAAAAGAGACCACATTGAAGAACCTTGGCAGAAGTTTTCTTAGAGGAAAAGTGACCTCCACATGCCTCAATATAACAGAATTTAAGGATGGACTCTTGTTCAGATTCTGGAACACACCTCCTAATGACTTTGTCAGGGCAAAACTTATAGAGGTAAGGATCATCAAACACATAGTTTTTAACATCAGAAATGAATTTCCTTCGATCTTGAGTCCCAAAGAATTTTGGAATGACTACTGTCACTAAGAAATTTTCTATGTCGTCATACCAAGGGCAGTCACTCACAGAGTATAAGTGTTCATCAGGAAACGAATCAGACACAGAAAGGTGATTTGATTTGTCTTTGAATTCCATCCTAGAGAGGTGATCAGCTACAACATTTTCAACTCCCTTTTTATCCTTGATTGTGAGGTCAAATTCTTATAAGAGAAGGACCCACCTAATCAGTCTAGCTTTAGCATCTTTTTTTTGGAAGAGGTATTTTAGTGCAGAATGGTCAGTGAACACAGTGATGGGTGATCCTAAGAGGTAGGACCTAAACTTCTCTAAGGCAAACACAATAGCAAGTAACTCCTTTTCAGTGGTGGTGTAGTTGATTTGGGCATCATTTAAGGATTTGCTTGCATAAGCAATGACATAAGTAGTTTTATCACAACGTTGTCCTAACACAGCTCCAATAGAAAAGTCATTGGCATCACACATAAGTTCAAAAGGAAGGTTCCAATTTGGAGATTTCATAATGGGAGGAGAGGTGAGAGAGGATTTGAGGGTTGAGAATGAACCCTCACATCTTTCTGTCCAAACAAATGGAGCATCCTTTACTAAGAGAGCACAAAGGGGACGGGATATTGAACTAAATTCCTTGATGAATCTTCTATAGAAACCAGCATGTCCTAAGAAAGACCTCACTTCCTTGACAGTTTTGGGTGATGGAAGGTGACGAATGATGTCAACCTTTGCTTTATCAACTTCAATCCCCCTACTCGAGACCAGATGGCCTAGAACAAGTCCCTCTTTAACCATGAAATGGCATTTTTCCCAGTTTAGGACCAGATTTTTTTCTTCACATCTTGACAAGACTCTCTCCACATTCTGCAGACATCCCTCAAAAGTATCCCCAAACACAGAGAAGTCATCCATGAAGACCTCAAGAAAATCCCCTACCATGTCTGAGAAGATTCCCATCATACACCACTGGAAGGTACCAGGGGCATTGCATAACCCGAAGGGCATGCGTTTGAAGGCAAAGGTACCGAAAGGACATGTGAAGGTTGTCTTCCCTTGATCCTCCAAGGAGACCTCAATTTGATTGTACCCCGAGTACCCATCTAAGAAACAGTAGAAGGCATGACCTGCCACTCTCTCAAGGACTTGGTCAATGAATGGTAAGGGGAAATGGTCCTTCTTGGTGAATGATTTTAGTTTCCTATAGTCAATGCAGACCCTCCATCCACGACTCACCCTTGTTGGAAAAATCTCTCCATCCTCATTGGTTATCAATGTGATTCCAGCCTTTTTTGGATCCACTTGGATTGGGCTCACCCATTCACTCTCAGCTATGGGATATATGATACCAGCTTTCAACAATTTCAGAAGTTCTTTCCTTACTACCTCCATGAGATTAGGATTGAGTCTCCGTTGAGGTTGACGACATGGCTTTGAATCAGATTCCAGAACAATCCTATGAGTCCCGATAAGTGGGCTAATCCCAGGAATATCAGAAAGGGTCCAACCAATGGCTTTCTTATGCTTCCTAAGGACATCTAGAAGCATCCTCTCATGATTGGCTTCAAGGGAAGCAGAAATGACAATAGGATGTGTTTGATTTTCCCCTAGGAAGGCATACTTTAGTGCAGCAGGAAGTTCCTTCAATTTAAGATCAGGTTGGTTCAGAATTTCAGTAGAAGATTGGGACATTGGATCAAGATCAATTTCTTTTTTTAGAGGTTTAGATTGGATTGATTCCTCACATGTAGAAGCTTCAGCTACTAGATTGGCTTGATCAAATTTAGGGAAGGAATTTAGAGGGGTCTCTATGAAATTGGTTTCTTGAAAGGTTTCACTGATTGTTGGACCTAATACTTCATCATAAGAGCAATTTGAAAATGATTCAATCCAAGGAGATAAACTTCCTTCATATGAACAAAGGAAATCAATCTCATTCTGACTTAAACATTCATCAAATATTCCTTGATGTTCCATGGATTCATTATCAATGCTTCCTATCTTGTTTACTTCATGAATATCCTCGCCATCCCCTATTTGTGAGCTTGCATTATAGATGTTCAGGTCTAGACTCATGTTCCCAAAGGTGATGGTCATGTTCCCATTTCGGACTCGGATAACAGAGTTGATTGTTGAAAGGAAAGGACGACCAAGGATGATTGGGGTTTGTTCCTTATTTCCTAAGTTTGGATGGTTTTCAAGGACAATGAAATCAGCATGGTAGATGAAGTTTTCAACCTTTACCAGAACGTCCTTTAAAATCCCCTTTAGAACCCTAATGCTATGATCAGCAAGTTGAAGTGTAACAGATGTGGGTTGGAGTTCTTCTAGGCCTAACTGGTAGTACACAGCATATGGGATGAGATTGACACTAGCACCTAGGTCACACAAGGCCTTGACAACTTTGCTTTCTCCTAGTTCAACATTTATGTAAGGGAAACCTGGGTCTTTCAACTTAGGAGGAATGGTCCCTTGAATGGTGGTACTCACATTAGCAGCCAAAAGGACTTGGTTTTTATGTGAAAATTTTCTTTTAAAAGTGCACAAGTCCTTAAGGTACTTTGAGTAGGCAGGTATAGTTTGGATGGCATCGAGAAGGGGTATGTTCAACTTGACTTGTGAAAATATTTCCCTCAACGTTTCATTCAGTTCAGGCTTGGATTTCCCCCTCATGCGTTGGGGAAATGGTGCAGGTTGTGGGGTTGTTTGTTGAAGAGTTGTTTCTTTCACATTGTTATCAGTTTCCTCAGTTTGATCTTGTGGTTCATTTGAATTTTCATCCAAGTTTGAATCTTCAGGTGGGTTCTGAATTAGTTGTTCAGGTTTCTCAATTGATTTCCCACTTCTTAAAACAGTCACAGCCTTTAGTTGTTCATGAGTTGTTTGAGCACAACTTGACTCTCCCCTTGAAGTTGAGGATGGAACCACCTGAGTAGGCATGGGTGCCTTTCCTGTTTTGATGGTTTAAAGTTCTTGTTTTATGGAAGAGACTTCTGAGTTCATCCTCTCCATTTGTTTGCACAGTTGTTCTAGTAGGCTTTGTGGAATAGTTTGGGTTGGTGCTTGAGTAGGTTGGTTTATCCCAGGGGGATATTTTGGAGGTGGGATGGTTTGTTGAAAATGGACCGATGGTTGTTGGTATTGGATAGGTTGGGTTTGGAACTGGTTATGGGTTTGGTAGTTCTATTGAGGGTAAGGATTTTGCCCTTGTGGTTGGCTATGTTGTTGGTTATCCTTCCATCGGAAGCCTGGGTGGTCATTGTACCTAGGATTGAAGGTGTTTTGGTATTGGGGCTTTTGAAAGATTAGGGCATTGACTTCCGCTGGGGGTCCTCCTAGAAGAACATCCTTGATGGATGGAATGGTTGGGCAGTTGTCTGTTTTATGGTCATGTTTGTCACAAATTGTGCAAACAAGGTCTACATTTTGGATTTCATGGACTTTCCTAAGGTCTATCTCTTCAACCTTCCTAGAGAGTGCTGCGAGTTTATCCCTAAGGCTTTCCTCTTCTCTAAGTGTATGAATTCCAGTGTTTCTTTGTGGCTTTTCAAAATAAGGTGAAGTTCCCCAAGTTTGGTTTTGTTCAGCCAGACTTTCGAGATACTCGTAAGCATCATTTGGGGCCTTGTTTTTAAAGGTTCCATTACACATCATGTCAATGAACTGTTTGTTCCCCAGACCCAACCCTTCATAGAAAATTCTCACTTGTTCAGGTATGGAAAACCCATGGTGTGGAACCATGTTTAGGGTGTCTTTGAACCTCTCCCATGTTTCATAAAATGACTCTCCCTCTTTTTCAAAAAAGTTTTGGATGCTCTTTTTAAGTGCAATTGTTTTGTGATGAGGGAAGTATTTTTTGTAGAATTCTCTTTGCAGTTGGTCCCAAGAGTGGATTGATGCAGGTCTCAAGTTGTTTAGCCAATTTTTAGATCGATCCTTTAATGAAAAAGGCAATAGCATCATCTTAGCGGATTCTAGTTGATGTGGGGGACACATGGTTTCAACAATGTCGTTGAACTCTTTGACATGAAGGTATGGCATTTCTGACTCCATCCCATGAAAGGTTGGAAGGTGGTTTAGGACATGGGGTTTGAATATGTAGTTGGTGTCTCCTATGGAATTGTGTCTAATGCATGAGGGGGCATTGGTCCAAGCTGGAGTGAGGTAGTCGTTCATGGTTTGATCAACTACATTCCCTAAGTTTGGAGCTTCTTGGTTTTGGTTTCCCATTTGATTCCCCCGAGGGTTTACAATTTGATTTTGTGGATGACCCTCCATTGGACTTGTTTCAAGTTCTGACTTTGGGGTTTCAAGAATATTTGAATCTGATTTAAATAAAACCTTAGGTGCACTTGACTCCCCTATCCTAGGACTTTCCACCCTAACTAGTCTGTTTGAGAAATCGCGGGTGTAGGCGGACATGCGCCAAAAAAAAGTGAGAAAGGGACAAGATAAGAGATCTTGGGTGAGAGTAGAAGAATGGAGGTGAGGAAAGAAGGTTTTTTTTTGGATCTAAGGTACTTACTTGTTCCCCAGAAACGGCTCCAAAATTTGGTTCACGCCCAAATTTACCCAAGAGAAGAAGGGTAGAACGGTCCTTGTAGTGTAGCTTGGGTTGTCAATTCCACAGAGACCTAAGAAGATACCTAAGATACACAACCTAAGGGATGGATTTTTGGATATGAATTGGCCAACTTGGATTGATTTTGGATGGGTTTTAAAGATATCTAATAGATTTAAGTGAATTCAATTTAAAAGAATGAGTTGATCCTAGGTTATCACTCGGGGTGGATTGGACGTATTTTCTTTTTAATGATTTCAATTTCTTAAATTTGAGATGGGTTCATTTAAGGAGATAAAACAACATCATCACTTACTGATTTAATTCCTACACCCTTGAATACTAATCACCTATACACTTTAAGGATCAAAGTTTTGATCACTTCAAGGCAAAGGATCGTATTAGTACTTGAAGTGTGTGGCCTTAAATTCAACAAGGACGATGGAGTTTAAAAATCATCAAATAAAAATTCCAATTAAAGAAGTGATTATACATTAATTAGGTGATAAATAACATCCAATCCAGCCCCTTGGTACTCCCTTGGATCAACCCATAAGTGGGTTAGCCCTCCATTGATCCCATGGTTTCAATGGAAGCGGAAAGTAGACTCATGAGGGAGGAAATGGAGAAGTAAGGAAAACAACAAAAATAAAATGATCACTCCACCGTTGTGTGAATAATTTCACACGGGTTGGTGTGAATAAATTCACACCTTGATCTAATGGTATCAAAGTGATATTAAGAACAACAGAATAAGAGGAGAAGAAGAACTTTTATTAAGAAACTAAAGTGATTTGAACAACTTACATGTGAAAGACAAAATTGAGGCAACAAAAATGCAGCATAACATTACAATTGAACAAAGCATCCAAGATCCTCAAATCCTTCACCACCACTGCCTTAAATAGGCATTTTGGGAGTCTTGGGTCGAGCCACCAACAGTACAAAGAATATTAATTAATTTTGGTAGGCTATAGGTGGTGGAAATCTTGTGGAATTTGGACTTTTCCACGTTTGACCCGAGGTGGCAGCCAGTTTTCAACCACCGAACAGAAGCGTCTGTAATACCTTCTAGAATGCATAATCAGAGTGGTCCATAGAAGAAGAAAATGTATCTCCCGATGTCTTCTAACCTCCTGTAAAATTTGGGCCCATTTGGAGTTGTGTATTCCGAGATATGATCAAATTAGTGAGCTGTTTTTCTGGGCCGCAGAATCTGGCCTAGAATTGTATCTCTAACTTGGGCCGCCTAAATGACCACCATAGAAGCCTAATCAGCATTAACTCCTGAAGAGTGATTTGTTCCTATACATTTATTCTAGAATACCATGAAATTTGGGATTAATTGGGCCTGTATGTTGGGCCCCACAGTCTCATCAATGGGCTGATGTCCAATCTGCTTTCTCCAGAATTGCTTCCTTTCATTGCCAAATATCTCCATCATCCTCCATGAATTCTCCATTGATCCCTGAATGAAACATGTTCATATTGGAGTGTAGATAAATTATCAAATTAAAATATGTATAATCAGATGAATCATTTGTTACTTTAAATGATATTCAAAAATGTACCACATAATAGTGCATTTTAAGAAGGTATTACAATCATAATGTGAAATGATGTTCAAAGTGTAAAATGCTCTAAAATGGTGTTTATGAATAATAAAGAACATGAATATTATATATATTACCAATGAATATTAGCCTCATTTAGTGGCTAATCAGTCACTATGAAAATGAGTGACCGACAAAGAGCTTGAGTGATGGGAAGCAGTTAGACTACAAGCAGAAAGGGGTGGTGAAATCCTTTGCAACTACTTCAGCAGATGTCAGGTCATCAAATGAAGTTGTATCAGGTACTTTGTTTATTTTTCAGATTATTCCAGTGTGTTTTTTGATTCGGGGTCTACACATTCTTTCATCTCTGAAACCTTTTCTAGTAAAATGGGAATACCATCTCAAGAAATGACTCCTGAACTTTTGGTAAAAACACCTGGGGGGGGATGTTGAGGCAAAAAGAATTTATAAGAATCTTCCTATCCTTATCTGTGGAAAGAACCTACTTGCAAACCTTATTGTTCTACCTCTAGTAGAGTTTGATGTTATCCTGGATATGGATTGGCTCTCTATTTACCATGCTAAGATTGACTGTAGAGCTAAAAAAGTTTCTTTTCAGAAAGACTTTCAGTTTGTGTACAAGAATGAACCCTTACTGTTGATAACTTATCAAGAGGTCGAGAAAATTGTAAAATATGGAAATGAATGTTACCTTGCACACATCATTGAAAATAAAGGAACTGTTCAGATTAATGATGTGCCAGTGATAAATGAGTATCCTGATGTTTTTCCTGATGAGTTGCCTGGAATAATACCAGATCGGGAAGTTGCATTTACTGTTGACTTAGTTCCTGATGCTAAGACAATTTCAAAACCCCCTTATCGAATGGCTCAAATTGAACTATTAGAGTTGAAGGAGCAATTGCAAGATTTATTAGAGAAAGGTTTCATTCGACCTAGCACATCACCATGGGGTGCTCCTGTCTTGTTTGTTAAAAAGAAAGATGGTTCAATGAGACTTTGCATTGATTATAGAGCCTTGAATAATATCACTGTTAAGAACAAATATCCTTTGCCTCATATCGATGATTTGTTTGATCAGCTCCAGGGAGCTCAGTATTTTTCAAAGATTGACTTGAGATCGGGGTACCATCAGCTGAAGGTAAAGGAAGAAGATGTTCCGAAGACCGCGTTCCGTACAAGATATGGCCATTATGAATTTGTAGTAATGCCTTTTGGGCTAACCAATGCACCTGCTGTATTCATGGACTTAATGAATAGAATTTTCCATGAGTTCTTGGATAAGTTTGTGGTGGTTTTTATTGATGATATTTTGGTGTTTTCTAAAAGTAAAGAAGAGCATGAAAGACATTTAAGGGTTATTTTGAAAACCTTGAAAGAAAATAAATTGTATGGAAAATTCAGAAAGTGTGATTTTTGGTTGCAACAAATTTCTTTCCTTGGTCATATTGTTTCTAAAGATGGGATAACTGTTGATCCTACAAAAACAAAAGTTGTGGAAGACTGGCCAAGACCCACAAATTTAACTGAGATTCGTAGCTTCCTTGGTTTGGTAGGCTATTACCGAAGGTTTGTTAGAAATTTTTCACGGTTATCTAGTCCAATGACTAAGCTAACTCGGAAGGGTGTTAAGTTTATCTGGACAAAAGAATGTGTTTATTTTTTTCAGGAATTGAAAAGAAGATTGGTGAATGCTCCAGTTTTGGCACTACCTTCCAGGAATGGTGAGTTTTTTATAGACAGTGATGCTTCATTGAAAGGACTCAGTTGAGTCCTAATGCAGAATGATCAGGTAATTGCTTATGCTTCACGACAGTTGGAAACTCATGAGGTAAATTACCCTACACATGATTTGGAATTAGCTGCTGTTGTTTTTGCTTTAAAAATTTGAAGGCATCATTTGTATGGAGTAAAGTGTGAAATATATACCGATCACAAAAGTTTAAAGTATATATTCACTCAGAAATAATTGAACGTGAGACAAAGGATATGGATAGAATTAATCAAGGATTATGATTGTACAATTCATTACCATTCGGGAAAAGCAAATAAATTGGTTGATGCTTTGAGTCGAAAAAGTAATACTTCATTAGCAATGTTGCATTTGGAACGTGATCCTTTGGTTAAGGATTTGATGAAATTTGGCATAGAAGTTGTTGGTGCAAGAAGTTCTTCTGTTTTGTTTCAAGTATCAGTGAGATCATCTCTATCAGATAGAATCAAGCAAGCACAGAAGCAAGACAGTGAGTTGCAGAAAAAGGTAGAGCTGGTTCAGAAAGGTAAGTTGCCTGAATTCAACATTGATAATGATTGCGTTTTGAGATTTGGGAAGAGATTGTGTGTGCCTTGTGATTAACAGTTGAAGAGATAGTTGTTATGTGAAGCTCATAGTTCTCCGTTTTCAGTTCATCCTGACAGTACTAAGATGTATAGGGATCTGTGGGAGTATTACTGGTGGGATGGAATGAAAAGAGATATTGCTGATTTTACTGTGAAGTGTTTGACTTTTCAGCAGGTTAAAGCAGAGCGGCAGTTACCGAAAGGGATGCTTCAGCCTTTACCAGTGCCAGAGTGGAAATGGGAGAATATATCCATGGACTTTGTTGTGGGATTTCCGAAGACATCTCGAGGTAATAATGAAATCTGGGTTATTGTTGATCGTTTGACTACATCTGCTCATTTCCTTGCTATACGAGATACTTTTTCCCTAGATCAACTTTTCCGTTTGTATCTTAAAGAGATAGTCAGGTTACATGGAGTTCCTCTCTCCATTATATCTGATCGTGATCCCAGGTTCACTTCTAACTTTTGGAAAGGCCTTCAGAAGTCATTGGGTACTGAATTAAATTTTAGTACAGCTTTTCATCCTCAATCAGATGGGAAGTCAGAACGAACAATTCAGACCTTGGGGGATATGCTACGAGCTTGTTCGATGGATTATCAGGGAAGTTGGGACCAACATCTTTCTTTGTTTGAATTTTCATATAATAACAGTTTTCATTCCAGTATACAGATGGCACCATTTCAGGCATTATATGGGAAGCGGTGTCGAACTCCAGCTTTCTGGGATGAAGTGGGTGAAAGGAAGTTGATGGGACCATAATTGGTAGAAGAGATGGCAGAAAAAGTTCAGCTGATTCAGAAGCACATGAGAACAGCTCAGAGCAGGCAGAAGAGTTATGCGGATAACCGGAGGAAGGATCTATCTTTCGAGGTAGGTGATCATGTTTTTCTCAAAGTTTCTCCTTGGAAAAGTGTGATGAGATTCGGTAAGAAAGGAAAGCTGAGTCCAAGGTTTATTGGACCATATGAAATTATGGAGAGAGTTGGATCAGTTGCATACCGGGTGGCTTTACCTCCGAGTTTATCTCAGGTACACAATGTTTTTCACGTTTTGATGTTGAGAAAGTATATGCCAGATCCATCTCATGTTTTGAGTCCAGAGGTAGTTCAGCTGGAAGAAAACCTATCTTATGAGGAACAACCGGTCCGGATTCTTGACCACAGGGAGAAAGTGTTACAAAATAAGGTTATTAATCAGGTAAAGGTTTTGTGGAAAAACCACATGATGGAAGAGGCAACATGGGAATCTGAAAATGCAATGAGGGATAAGTACCCCCATTTATTTGATAAGTAAATAAATTGCGGGGATGCAATTTTCTAAAGGGGGGAAGGATGTAACATCCCAAGTAAGTAATGAATAATATATATTTTTATCTATGTCTATTAATTAATTAGATAGTGTTTTAGAGGCTTAAAATGAAAATAAATACAATCTTAAGCATGGAATATACTAATATTCTTAAAAGATTGTTTTACTGCCTTTTGATGGAAAAACCTTTTTAAATCAATATTTTGACAATTTTATAATCTATATTTTTCAAAATAAACATATTCATTATGATTGGGACATTGAATTTTACATTGGATAAATTTTTGGTATTTTTCTGACAATGTTCATTTTTTAATGAATAGTGAAAAATACTGCATTTTACATCAAAACTGCTTTTTCATTTAATTTAATTATATGGTTAGATTATATTTTTAATTGGTCTTAAAGTGTAATCTGAATATAATTTTATCATTTAATCCAATGGTGGTCATTAGAATTAATTTCACTTTGGAATTGGTCATAAACTAATGCCAAACTTTTCATAGATATTGTTTCAAAAAAACCCGCTATTTGTCATGACAGTGGGAATTAATTATTAAATTAATTAATTTAACTTATATGATTTGAATTTTTTAAAATAGATATCATTTTTGAATTTGGAATATCAAATATAGCTTAGGTTGAATTTTTGGTAATTTTCTGAAAAACTTCAATTTTTGATGAATAGTGAAACCACTAAGTGGTACTTATAAAAACTGATTTTTTTCTATTTAAATGAAATTTTTCCATCATTGTGTTTTGAATTTCAAAAAATCTGACATACATTGTTGTCATTAAGAAGTAAAATGTGGTTCAACGAGATTAAAATAATTTTTTGATGAATAGTAACTTTTAAGTTCTTAATCGCGATTAGAGGTAATTAGTGTAGTTTAAGGTAAAAATAATGTTTTAATAATATTAGATGAGCCTGAAACATGTCCTACCCTCATTGAATGTGTCATGGACGACCAAGACAATCCATGGGTCAACTTGGGGACCCCATGGAGCCACTTTGGTTGGGAAATGACATAAATAACTTTTTATTTAATGTAAAAGTAAAAATGACACAAACATGAGTTATGTTACTAAAACAATTTTTATATGGGGTTAGACAAGTAATATTTTTGACTATAAATATTCATTAGAAAGATAAAAATATTTCCTACATCATAGTATTTTTTTTATAATTTTTAGACATTAAATAAACTAAATTATTTATGACATCATGATGATGCAGCGATGACCTCATTATTTAACGATTTAAATAAAATGGAAAGATAATGTAAAATATAAAACCTACACATGGCCAAAACTAATTGGATGAGTGGATTTCGAACCCTTATTACCTTATCCTAGAATTATATCAATTTGGGACCTTTTGAATCAGAAAATCATTTTAAAATAAAGTAACTTATCTTTACTTTCCAAGAGTGCCCCTCCTCTCCTCTTATAAAAGGCCCCCACCTCTACCTCCTTACCCACACTCCCAAAGCCTTTGGCTCGTCCAAACCCTACCCATTTTGTCTCTACACATCACTCTATTACTCCTTGAAGCCTCACTTTGGGCAGAAGTCTTCCCAAGGAAGCCTTTGAGCTCAAACCAAAGGGAGTTACCCGATTTTAAGGTAATGTCTTCTTTTGAGTCCTTTTGTTTTATTTTGCTTCTCCAACCCCCTAAAATTTTTTATTATTTTCTTTTGTAACAAATCCAGTATCCTCAATATACTAGGATGTTGTTATAATGTGGATTCGAGCTACACTTACACACACCTACATCTAATGGTTAAGGAACATACTGTTTCCGTGGATGGTGAATTTATGCCTCCCGAAACGATGATTGTTCAACATTCTTTTAACACCTTCAAAGGTGGACATTAAGATGTCACTATAATTATATATGATATATAATATTTTTATGTTTTCCTTAAGCTTCTGTTTTTTTCTTTTTGGTCATACCTTTATGGTTTCCATTATGGGTAAACGCGATATCTTCATTTAAGGAAGTGCGGACTACCGCCCCCTCAAAGTGATTTGATTCGTTAAATACCATATGTGGGACGTATAAAGGATGGAACTATGATATTATATATTATATTATACTTGAATTATAATATACCTTTATATCATTATGATTCCATTCTATAAAATACGAAATAGAAATGAAAGTAGCGTTCATGCGTACGTACGGCTTACCGTCTCCATGAACGGTGCATTTCATTTCTTACCTCTAAATGATTATGTAATATTATAAATGCATGTATATACTGGATATATATGATATATACATAATGATTATAATTCTGGATATAATGGATACATGAACAACATGTAATTATAAAGGGTTTATTTTTGACTCAAGTACCAATGATCGTTAAAACGACCGTTATTAACTTAAATAATTACATAGTGTTCATGACATGGAAATAAGTGATATAAAAGGAATAATGAACTTGAAAAGGGTTATTAAATAAGTATAAATTAACTCAAGTTTATTATTCAGGACATTAAAGAACGATCGAGTCAATTCGGACCCGAGGTATGGGACTTCGTCTCAATCTCCTTTCATTGAGGCATATTTTGTTTTATACACAACCTTCTTTTATACGGTGTATAAACCCCTTTGACTTTTATGTTTATCCAAAAGTAATCTTTTTTATACGAAGCGTTTTACTAAACGACAAAAGGGAATGTTTTTGTCGTACGTATGCGGTGACAACGACTTCTCCGCCGCCGTGACCGTTATTTGAGTTTCGGCTTCCTCTACAAGCCATACCTTTTTTTAAAAGAAAAATAAATACCATGTTTTACTTTTCTTTTATTTTGGAATTGAAAATGGTTTTCATAATGTTTTTATATCAATGTGTTGTATTGATATCTTGTGATTGAAAGGTGGAAATGTTATGTTTCCTTTATGCATGTTTTATGTGATACGATTATGTTGAGGTTCTTGGGCATTATTATGAAGACGGGTGGTTCCGTGATAAACTAAGGGCGGGTGAGCCCGATATATCTCTCCAATGCATTGGGTAACGCGAAGGAGTGAAACGTTAAGGTTTCTCCAAAGAGATTTAGGTAATATACTGTGATGGGTATTCCAAACGTAACCAAGAGGGTTACTCCCTACATAAGGATGTTATGAATGCCTCAAGTTACCTTTATGTCTTATGATTTCTATGATTTATTCATGATTTGATGAGGTATGTTAAAGTGCATATGTTTTATGGGTAAAGTATGATTTCATTATTATGTATATATGTACCCATGTTTCCTTTCCATATTTTTATATCCCTTACTGAGCTTTTTATGCTCATCCCAAGTTTTTTGAAATGTTTTTCACAGGTCAAGGTAAAGGTAAATGATATGATGATAGTGTCAAGGAAGTGTCAAGAAATAATCCATGTTTTATTTTAAATGTGTTTCCATTGATGGGAATGTAGAATACTATCTTTATGTAACCACTTTGTTTATATGAGGAATGTAATGCAAGTTTTATGATCTAATTCTCTAAAACTCTAAACCCAAAAAATCCTCAATGTGTAATCTTGTAATAACTCAAGATTAAGTAAGGTTTAAGGCTGGGGCCTTATACGAACTTCATGAGAATAAGTCTCAATAACTTATGATCCCTCTACCCCTAATAACATGTATCATGTGTGTCTCATTAAATTATAACATCCAACCATATAACTTATCATTAATAATACTATCATATCACCTCTTAGTTCTCATCATAGAAAGGAACTGCTATGACCTTTTAATGTGACATGTACACTTAGGACATTATCACATACTATGTCATGTATAAGAAGAATCATGATGTGATAAAAATTTATTAAGATTCAAAATTAATGAATACAAGAAATCGTAAAGTAAAAAGAAGTTGTTTCTAGGGTACCACCTCCAACACCAATCGCATACAATGGTCAGTATAAGCTCATGATCATCCACACATGCAATGAATACACTTTTAATTAACTAGCATTCATTTAAATCATTATTAATTAAGAAAAAATGAACTTGAATTAATTGATTATATTTGTTAATTAATAAATTTATTTATCTTAATTTTCATCCTTATAGTCCTATAGATTCTCATCCAATAAAATTTTAAACAGATTTAATTAATTAATTTTGTTTAAAATTAACTAAGTACAAAACATGTACTCAGAGGCAACGTGGTGAGTACCCATCTGAACTACCTAGTGTTTATTGTGGTCATATCTTTTCTACTCATAAGACATATAGAATACATATCTTTTCACATAATTACATGGTATTTACTATTAATACATATCCCACTCACACATGTTAATTAATGTATCATGTAATTCTTTTAATGTACATGAAGTAGTTGGTATATTATGAATATATATGATATGTGGTTGCAAATGTTGTGAAAAAATTAATTAATAATTTAATATACATAAATATATATATATATATATATATAATCTATCACATAATGTTTTCTATTAAAAAATGACACATAGAAACATGTTTATTAAGTTTAAATAGAATAATTCATTAATTTTACTTTCTGTGTAAAAAGGTGAGATACATAGTGTGTACAGGCCAGCTGCACATTTTGTATGTCTCTTCAGCTTATATATATGACACACACCTAGGGGATAGGTGCATATATCGGTCATGGATGTTTACGAGGTACAGGAAATGTATAGGAGTTACATGTTGTGTGACCCCTGAGTTGCATTGTTTTTAGTCACACACGTCATTTAATAAATACATGTGTCTTTGACTATATGTTGTCCACCATAAAAAAAATGTATAGAATATACGAAATGTAAGTAAGTAACACGACATGAAGTCTAATAAATCTTGTTTCAGTCTAGCCCAGTCAATACATAGTGTGTATTAATATTTTTTGTGTGTATTTACTACACGACAATCCATGTTTTTCATGGTTCATCCTGGAGTAGTGTACACCAATACACAGTGTGTACCAATGAACTAAACATCATGTAATATTATGCTATTTGACAAGATTTATCAACACCTGTGGATATTTTATTTATATGTTATTCATATATTATAAAATTATTTTTGATTATATGAGTGAGAACAAATAAGAAGAAGAGAATATCTCAATATTTGGACTTTAAAGAACGAATTACAAAAATGAAAAACTAATGATAAATGAATAAATAAATCAATGATCAATAAATAATTATAAATTGATATGTGATTGCTTTGATACCACTTGAAGGTTTTGGGGCATAGAGAAAGTGGTTGGGCTTGTTCCAAGCAATGTAAATTCATCAACTTCTTTGGATTTATCCTTATAACTAGACAAATAGCAGCCCTAGAATCCATGATACATGATAATACTATATAATTTATAATTAATTTATGTAAATAAATAATTACCATGCATTGAAATTTTTTCATCATTGGTGTATTAGATAACGAATTCATGTCATATCGTCATTGCATCAAAGGATTCAAGGGTAAAATAACTCTAGCAATGATCCACAGGTGCACCACAAACCTCTGACCATCACTACAAAAATCATTGGGTGTTAGCATGAGAGATTCTAGCACTTTTTTCATTCATTGATGTTCACCAAAAGAATCCCTTCAAGGTTAGAAGTATTATTTTAGTTCTCTCTAGAGTTAGGGGGTGGAGGATTAAGTTCTCTCTCTATTCTTGAGAGTGTTCTAGGATAAGATCTCTCTAGGTCTTGGTAAAATTCTCTCTAGGATTTTGTTGTGTACAATGATGATTAGGGTTGAGAATGATATAATCAAGTTTAAATAGAGTTAGGATTAGATATTATTAATTTCACATTGACTCTTAATATGATATTAATCCATTGTTAATCCCATGTGAAAATAATAATATTATTCTTATTATTTACTTAACATATGATAAAATCATGGATATATAAATATTATTATCTTGAATCAATAAATTAATTTTTATTCAAATAATATTTAATATGTTATTTATTACCAGGCCATTAAACTTGGTCCATCGATCCTTTTCAATATTTATCAAACCTTGAATAATGACTATTTATTTAAATAAATATCACTACATTGCTTATTGATATATAAATAAATATTATATTCACTAAAATGAAGAATAAATATTTATTAAATATAATAATCACATTTATTCTTTCAAATAACTGGTGACTAAATATTTTTATCAATCCAAACAAGAATATTTATTAAACCATGTACAATAATAATATTTCTTTAACATGTTAAATTATTGTATAATTTAATTAAGGTTTAAGATACACTTAGTGTGTGACCCTCTAGGCCCTTTTCTCAGTGACATTAGGCAAAATTACCTAAAGTGAAAGGTTAGCACCTAAAAACACACTAAGACACTCATATAGAATGAAGTTAATGTTGAAATGATATACAATCTTATAAAAATTTACACTTTGTAATATAATCTCTTAATCATGATATCTCTAATAAAGCAGTATGTGCACTAGTGTCATCAACCTATATTCTCGATGCATTTTTATTTAAATTTCCATAAATGAACTTTCCAATATAATTCCATGGCCATAAACTTAATCATGAAGTTTTATTCCAATTAAAGGGCATAATATATCAACTTCCACTAAACTGAGAAGATACAAATCCTTTCTTATATTATTCCTTAATTCCATATTAATAGTAATGCATCCAACACACCCAACTTCACCATAAACATATGTCATCATGGTTTATGATAATACATCAAACCATGTGACTCATGGTATGTATTAATAATAATAATATTAAATTATAAGGACCACTACACATGTATACAAATAATAACATCTAATTACACATATAAATATGAATTTCCTACTAGCAGGTCAAGTTATTATAACCTCCTCCTCTTGAAGATTACCAGGGATGAATTTCATGAGAATAAGTCTCGATGTCTTATGATCCCCTAACCCTAATAGCCTATGTCATTTTTGTTCCATAAAATTATATCAACTAACCATAGAAAATATATTTAATAATACTATCATTTCACTTCTAGGTTCTCATCATAACAGGGAATAGTTGTGACCTTTCAATGTGATGGGTACCCTTAGGAAATTATCACATACAACGTCGCATATAAGAACAATCAATATGTGATAATATATTTATTAATATTAAAAATACATAAATATAGATAATCATAAAGTACATATAAGTTATTTATATGTCACTAATTATAATAATAAATGTTTAAAGAATATATATAAATTCATAATCATGAATATTAATAAACCATAAAAGTGATATATTTTTTAAAATGCATGGGTTTTCACACAAAGGTCCTTAGACAATATCTAAATCCTTAGTGAACCTCATGTCTAATAATAATAATATCATTTATTTGAAACATTCATGTCTCAAAGATAATATAAATATCAATAAACAATTTAATATTTATTTAAATGATATTTAATATATCATTTCTGTTGTCGGGAACCTTATTCGGCCCATCAACCATCCTTGACATTTACTAAATATAAAATAATAAATATTATTTATTCTACAAATAAATATAATATTCACTTCCTGGTGAATACATATTTATTTTAATATTTAGCTAACATAAAAAAGTGACAGAATATATGTAATCAATAAATACTAAATAAATATTATTCCTTGGTCTGAAGAATAAAATTTATTTTAATAATTAAATTCAAATAGAATTTAATTAATTTTAATGTAACCACTTAGTATGTAACACTCTAGGACCATTCCTAAGTAACATTAGATTGATTTTCTATAATATTGATGTATAGAAACATAAAAAGGTAACCATATATAAAGAAGTTAATGCATTAGCATAGACTACCACATACGAATGTTCATCGTGTACTATAATCCCTTTGTCCCGGTATCGCATATAGAAGGTTGAATACTAATTTCATTAACCTTTGATACACCTTTCCTTAACTTCCCAAAATGAACCCATACATTACCATGGCCATGATATTTAGTTTGACAGTTCCATTCCAATCAAAGAGTTAAGATATCAACTTCTATACAGATGGAAGGTAAAATACTTCATTGACTTTTTCATTAATAACATATCATTTGTGATTCACCCAATATACCATACTTCCCATAGACACATTGTATCACCATTTTGGTCAGTACATCTAATTACTCGACTCATGATATACATTAATAATATTATTAAAGTCTAAGGATCATTATACATGTTCACAAACAATAATATCTAATGACATGTGACATGTAGAATTTCTACTGGTGGGTTTGTCCCCAAAATATCCTTTCTTAGAGATTGTTAAGTGAAAACTTTATGAGATGATGTATCATCTGCTTAAGAGTAATCATACCTAACAGCCTACATCATCTGTGTCCCATCATATGATATCATACAACCATAGGACATATAATTTAATAATATTATCATGAAACTTCAAGGTTATCATCGTAGTGGAGAACTTCTATGACCTTTTAATGCAACAAATACTCTAGGACATTATCACTTTAAAGTTACACAAAAGAAAAATCAATATGTGATGAGGTATTTATTAATGTTCAATTATGTGAATATACAGACAATATAAAGTATAGAGTAGTTAGTTATAGGGCACAAACTCTAATGATCAAGACCCCCTCACTTCATAGTTAGCCCTCATGGACTAATAATAAAGGAAGAGAGATGATGACACCAGAGTACCACCTTTAGTAGGCCCTGAGTTGGATACTATCATCAATGATATAATAATATCATGTATCGAAGTCATTACCCTCAATAATATATAAAGGATTGGGAGATGGTATAAAATAACCACCAAGAAACTCCATCATATAATATAAAATAAAGAACTAAATAATCCCTTAATGCATGGAAAATATAAATAAATTCAAATAAAAGTCTCCAAGTAAATACCAAAATATAAAGCCTACAGCAACTACAACTCAACCACAGCTTTAATTCCCAAGATAGAAATGTCTAACTCAGTTTCAAAAATCCTTCTGGAAAACTGGGAAAAAAATTTATATATATGTTGGGTAATCATAACATGTATACTTATAATGATCATACCCATAATATCTATGTACATGTGAAAAGATCATATTAATGCACTGGTGAATGGGAAATATGACCAATATGAAGCTAAATAGGTCAACTATCTAATCATGTATCATACCTGACCCAAACAGCCACCCAAATAGTTCTAACGGGCTGGGTTCCAGTGGCCTTAGGATCACCTTTCTGAACTCTAATGGTTGTCGACTAGAAGTGGGGGTGTAAACTAGTATAGTGGAGAGGATATACCCTATGGGAATAGATAATATACTATTCTGAGTATAATAGAATAACATGTAGCGGAAATAATGACTCGGTAGACTCGAACCAGACTTGTAGAGTAGAAGAACATCCAAAATCAATAAGCAGTGGAAGCAATATAGAAACAACCGCAGCAGTGGAAAGTAAACAAAATATCATGCCAACAAATCACTTATATCCACTATAAACAAACCAAGCAAATCATACATTCTATGTTAGGTCATATAATACAATATCCAAGGTGTTTCCCATGGCAGACCACAGTATCTACATATATAAGAATGCTGAAACTAAAAGGGAAACTAAACAAAAGTAAAACTCCAACTAGGCACGAACTCAAGATCCATGCCAATCTTCATGCCAAACAGTACTATGATCCAGCTCCTGAGCCTAATCCTTTACGTGTACGTAAATCCATAAAGTCTACACACATCTCGAAGGACCCATGTAGGATGTGAGAAAATTATCAGTAGGATACCACTTAATGATGCATACCTAGTATCAGTATTTAAACAGATATGAATCCTTAAGTAAAGTAAACATTATGATGCAATAAATAAACACAACCTCCACTGGTGCTCAGAAGCCACTAGAGAGTGTCGCCTACTTCGGCCAATGCCATAATCTCAGAAGTAAAGAGATTTCTTGGCTCACAGCCCAAGGTACCCCTGTAGTCACAAAGTCCTAATGAGCCCTTAGGTTCTACCTCTATCATATAGCTCGACACTATGTGCCTCCTCACACCTCATGTCTCAAAGTACAGATATCCCGAAGGCACGCCCAAACAATAATATCCGGGTATCATGGATCCCTACTCAAAAGCTCACGTTGGCCCATGTCGTGATAACTGGAGGAACAGTGATGTTTTTTCTCAAATAAATATCCATGCCCATGGCCTCAAGAATGGAGAGGCACATCCCACAACCTGATAACCTCATCGCTATCAACTAAAGGTTCCTCACCTTCCATATGGATATCTATAGCAAGCGCCCCTAGATCATAAAAACCTAAGCCGCAACTATTGGGGACCACAACCCACATGAGTGGTCAAAACCACCTCATCACGGAGTCAACCTATGTTCACATGACTCAATTGGTGTTTTGGCCATCACAGGTGAGCGGAAATCATGAAATAAGAACCTAAGCCATGCCATCTCTAGCATCTCATTCCCCTATGACCATGTCACTCAAATTCGATGGCCATTACATCCAAGTATCTTAGTCCATTCCCAACATGACAGTCACACTGCCTCAATCCGACGTCCACGACACCCAATCCTATGGTCAAAACCACTCAAGAAAATATGAGCCACACCCAACTAGTGATCAACATCACTCAATCCTAATGTTCGTGTCATCCCAACCTCGGGCCTATCCCGTCACAACCCCAAGGTTTTCAGCACATGTGAAATCAAGCATTACATAAACATAAAACACATTTAAGTACTTTAAAAAAGTAATTCAATTTAAATAGATTGAATTATTCTAACTACCATGTATATCACATTAGCACATACGCCTTGAATTCCTCTAACACACTTAATCAAGGTCCAAAATTTTAACATATCGGTTTAAATCAAAACAAAACATTTAAAACCATTTTGGAACCCCCGGCTAAAATATCCCAAGGAGAAACAGCCCCACTCCCAACCTCACTCAAGTGTAATAGGTATAGGGAATGCCCACGGCATCCCACATGGTCTAACAATCAATTTAATATGTTATAATAGGGTTCCTCTCAAAATCTGTTGTTTCACTAAAAATATGATACCCCCAAAAGTCCATGAAAACTCAAAACTAGGTATGCACCACCTACCTTAGACTCATAAGTGTAGGCACGTCTGATACTGATATCCAATTCAAAGTTTATCGACGTAGATCTGAGTTTCTATCTTAAACCTAGAAATTGGTTCGATGGAATAAGCCTACTCAATATTTCTTCCTATGTTACTCGATGGAGCACCATTTGTTTTTCTTGGTATTTTATGAGTTTTCTGGAGTAGTAGAAGTCCTTATCCATGTAATTATGTAATGTATTAGTGTTTTATTAAATAAAATGTTCCTTATATTTATCTTATTCCATTATTTAGTCTAAATTATATTCATTTATTTTCATAAAATAATAATAAGTAAAAAATAGCATTAATATTAATTACACCATTGAAACTTAGGTTCAGGGTGCTACATTCCCCCCCCCCTTAACATAATTAATCCCTCACAATTCAATTGTACTCAAACATTCCCACCAGCATAGACCTTCCTACATCATCCTTGATGTCCATACAAAAACATCTTAACTATTATTACTTAACAAAATTGAATGGAAAATAATTAATTTATACCTTCACTAGGTCCACCACCATGAACAACTCTCTGATGTCCTTCCCCTAAAATTTATTCCCAATTTACTTTTAAATTATTCAATTTCTTTAGCCCAAATACATCTTGAGGAGCTAGGATCATACTCATGCATATAACAATCAGGTCTCTAGAGAGAGGCAAGGAAGGTGTAAAGCTCAAAGATATCAGAATGGACCTGATACCTATAGACCAGTCTGACTATGTTGCTTTATAAATTTTTGATATCATAAAGTCTCCCATACATGATAAAGTTCAAGACTTGAAACAGATAGGTTTCATGGAGTTCACCCTCCTCTGTAGCTTCTTAGAAACTTCCTAAGGAAAAATAATTTTCTAATAGAGTAAAACATTTGAAGAGACCTTCATAATATTTCCCTTTACGTGTATAGAATGAAAGTTGAGAATACGCCATAAGTAAATAGACATAGCTAGATCCTTGGAAGAATCAAAGGATATTTGAGGTGTTTGATATCAGGTAAATGTGCTTGCAGGATAAATGTAGGTTTTTGAAAGGCTCATATGCATCCAAACACAATTTAACAATTATAGTTTCAAGTAACTCAATAGGAAGAGAAAAAATATTGGTTGGTGATCTCTTGTATTCCATATGAAAATTTAAGGAAAGAATTTTACTCATGAAAACATACTTAAATTATTAATTTTGTTCTAATTTTCCAAAATTAACTAGACTATTCCTCTGATACCAACTATAATGCCCTGACCCCAGTTTCCCAGTGTCAATGCTAAAATATGCTTTGTAATTTTTTTTATAAAAAAGGAACTGAATAATTACACATCACATTTCATAGCATAGGATCTTTACCATTACATGTTTTATAGAATTAGACACAACTATTACATTTCCTCAAAACTATACAAAAAATAAACTTTAATGTGCCACCTTCACAAAGTAAAGTACGTCACTGATAAATCTGCTAAACCTATAAAATTGAATTTAAAATGTAGGGTGAGCATTTAAAATTCCTAGTAAGGGGTTTTTAAAAATATTAATAAATTATTTTAAAACATTTCCTTATAATAAAATATATACTTTAAATCATTTTCATAAAAATAAAATAACCTTTTCTCATAGCATGTCGTCATCATTTTATTGAGTTACTAACATCATTTTAAGGAGAAACCCATGCTCAAAAATTTCAATATTTATTTAAAAGTTACAAATAAAATGAATTATAAAGTATGCATGAAATTGAACAAAAATTCATGGAATGCCGCTTATAAGTTAGATAATGGCCACACTTTAATTATACATGACATACCAAGGGTGAAAATTCTAATTTTCACATGAAATATTACTTGTTTAGAATTTGAACATAAAATGATATCAATTATTATTTAACTCATAAATACAAACCATGAAATGGTAGATAATGTTATAACCTTTGTTTATAGATTGGAAACAAAATATTAATCCCTACTTATAAATGAATTGTTATACATAAAAGCATATGTATAAATATAAAAAATTATACCATGTACATTTGAAAATATAAAACCGATTAATTAAAGACGTATAAATGTTTATAAGGGAATTATTCTTCACCAAGAATATTATACTAGTCGAATAATCACATGGAAGTTCAAATACTAGATTCATAATGAGGTAATGCATAATTTCGGACAACTGAAACATATCGTCGAGGCCTCATCCAATAAATATGAAAAATACTAGGGTAATCCCTCGGACAAAACCTGATTCTGTTTTGCCTCATGAGGCCTACCGATGCATCGAGGGGATATAATGGGCCCCACCCGTCACTTACTAGGTCTAATGCATTCCTCGAGGGAATGCATAATGCAAGACATCATAACCATTCTGTCAAGGCCTCATGCCATGATACTAGTTTATCTTATGAGACCTACTGATGCATCGAGGGGAAATAACGTTCCCAACTCGTCGCTTACTAAGTCCAATGCATTCCTCATATTAATGGGGTTAAACATAAGAAATGTATACATACAGTATGTAAATAACCTTCTTTATTTGAAAAAAATAAACAGGATAATGAAAAAAATACATACATCTTCACTAAAATGCATGGAATGTTATTTATAAATTAGATGATGGTTATAACTAATTATGAATGATATACCATGAGGTGATAATATAGTTTCACATGTGAAATGATAGATTATGCACATAAAATAATAAATTGTTTATTCTTGTTGCATAAAATAATAACTAATATCATTTAAATACTATGGTTACACATGATCATAACCATAAAATAATAGAATAAAAATAAATTATAACTTCATATATGGATTTGGTAATAAAATATTAACCCCTTTTTAATAAATAATAAGATACAGACACACACACACACACATATATATATATATACATGAAATAATAATTGCAATATCATAATAATAAACCCTTTTAAAATTTTAAGGCGCACAATAACAAAATAGGGTTTTGTTATTATTTTCCATAATAAATCAAAGATTATATTCACATAAGAAAACTAGATTTTTATTTAAAAATATTCTTTTCAAGGTTTAACATATATACATATATATACATAAATCATATTATGTGTGTGTGTGTGTACATCTTTGTAGAACAGAATCATTTGATAAAACTTCAAATCTTAAGTTTTTAATTCTAAAAACTTCATCAAATAGATAGAAACAATTGTGTATACTTTCATATGTCTAAATCAGTATATATATATATATAAGTTTATATATATACATATATAAATGTATAACATTTTTATAGATTTAAAATAGTTTATCCTTTACTAACCATAGGTCTTAGAAATAACTATTTAATTAAAAACCCTTATCACATATATATATACATGAAAATAAACATTTCATACTTATATATATATATTTACATATGAAATTAAATTTATAATGCTCTCCATTGAAAAATAAATTCATGTTTGAGAAAAACATCGATAAATGAGAATTTCAATTAGAAGAATTAATATAAAATCAAATTAAAACAAAAACTTTGATAAATAATAATATCTATTGTGGTATATTTAGCATGACTTTAAAACATAATTTTTATAAACATAATATAGATATTTAATTTGGAATATCTAAACATAAGAAAATAATTGAACACACTACACAACCATGAATTAAAACATGAATTGATAATTAAAATAATTCTTTACAACTATAATCTGAAAACTAAAATTATATAATCTCTCTTTAATTATAAGTTTTGAAAATAATTTTTGTTAGATGAACATATATATGTATAAATACATATATATGTATTAAATAAAGTTTGATAAAAATATAGTTCAAATGCTTTTCATAAAAATAACAATTATCATATGTTATAAATTTATAAAATAAAATAATTTGATGGATCTAAATGAATTTATACATATATTTTTGTAAATTAAAACTTGAATAGATATATTAAAATTATAACACTTAAAAAATACACAACTTAAGATGTAAAAATAAATGATCCCTTACAGAACATAAAATAAATTTAATAACACCTTATAGAATCAAGAATCAAATCTGAAAAATAAATTTAATAACACCGTATTAGAAAATCTCCCATAGAAATTTGAACATGTAAAATTGAATGGAAATAAATGTTTTTAAATAATTAATATTACCTTACCTGATTTAGATCAAAATAGGGGTTGTGGTATTCTATAAATTTCAAGAAGAAATAAACTGAGGTTTGAGAGGAAGAGGGTTGGGTGTTTCAAAGTGGGTATATAGGAGTTTAAATAAAATCTGATTACTTTAAAAAACACCCTTCTTGACAAATTGTCCATGGGTTTGGACCCATTTGGCCAATTTTCACGAATTAAATAAAAAAAGGTGTAAAATAGTGTAAAATTGAAGACATACATATTTTATATTCAAAGCTTGTTGAAGAAGCTCAGACTTAGATAAGGTTTTGGTTCTAAAAACAGATAAATAATCAAAATATATTGGGCCATGAGGGAGAGTGAAATTAGTGTAGGAGAAGGAAAGTGCATCATGGGTTGATGACTACTAACCCATAGGGTAGAAGAAGAACAGTGGAGGAGGAGAATATTTTTGGTGGTTGGCCCATGCATGACGGACGGGTGCGACCTGGTGTGAGGTGAAACTCAACGAGGGATATGTGGAATATTTGGACGGATGGATCAAATTAAATGAGGTCTAATTGGATGGATACAAAAAAACCCTAGCATATTTTTGGACGGGATCCAATCAGTTAAAGAGGGGGATGGCCAAGATGTCATTGTGGGAAATCAATGTCTGGTATTAGATCCATGTTTAAAAAACGCATCCCACATCGAAACCATTCAACTTTTGGGACCCCCTTATAAGACTCATTGTGGGTGCATTACTTCAAAATCACCATCACACACACACACCATGGGGTCCTTACACATGGGACCTCTTCACAAGCCTTGGCCTGACCACTGCACATGATCAACTAGGACCCTACACACGAGTCTATGCATGACCTATCCTAGACTATACACGGTTTTCCCCTTACACTGCTCGAGTGGACTTGTGTTAAGTTCCCACCAGACCTTGAGAGGTTGGCCTATAAGGCTTCTCCCAGTTGTGGGTACTTAGCCAATTGTTTTGGTAAAAATTTATTAAAATAACTCTTCAAAATAAAATCATTTTAATATATACAATATATATATATTCTTATATGTATAACATATAAAAAATAAAATATATATTCTTATATGTATATATTTTTTAATACTTCAAAACTAGTTTTCTATTCTTATTATTTTCTAAGTTTATTTTATCCAATTAATAACTATAACATTGCATGTAGTTAATTTTACCACTTACAAATATAAATTCATTTTAAAAATTTAAAACACTCAACTATTAAAACACTAATGGTTACTAAAAATTTATAAATACCCATGTTATAATTTCAAAATCTAAATATTAAAATTTATCTTCAATTAAAACCATATTATTATTTTACTGAAAATAATACCTTAAAACATTTAAAATTTTAAACACTTAAAATACTTAATGGTTATAAAATTATAACAGTTATATATAAACATTAATGTTCACTTTAAATTAAATCCCAATGGGTACTTATTTTACAACGTCCATAAAAAGTATTATAAATACCCATGTCTATGGGTATTAAAGACACAAAAATCACCAGTGTTCTCCTGCTTCAAAAATTCTTTTGTATATTCCTCTTATTCTTATTTGCCTAACTGTTATTATTATAACTATGGAAGACCCAAAGGAAGAGGCCTAATCAATATTTCTTCTTATGTTACTTGGAGGAGCACCATTTTTTTTCTTGGTCTTTTTATGAGTTTCTTGGAGTAGTAGAATTCTTTTTTCATGTAATGTTGTAATGTATCAGTGTTTTATTAAATAAAATGTTACTTGTATTTTTCTTATTCCATTAGTTCATCTAAATTATATTCATTTATTTGTATAAAATAATAATAAGTAAAAAAATAGAATTAATATTAATGAAACCATTTTAACTTAGGTTTGGGTTGTTACAATTATGGCCTTATCACTTAGTTTTAACCTAAATTTACCTGATTTACCCTTTACCGATGTGATAAATTTTACCACAGTTACTATTCATTTTAACAAAAATAAAAGGGTCCTACTTAATATATTTGAAATTCATGATTATAAATATGGAATAAAATTTTAAATATTCAATTTCTATAAGTGTTATAAATTAATTTTTATATAAATATATAAAACACAACAAAAAATAGGTTTTTTATAAATGTGTTTTAGGCCCAAAAATGTACTTATACCAAAATCTTGTGTAATGATAATTAAAATGAATTTAATTATATTATATCTAATTAAATAATAATTATGTTACTATGATATAAAATTTAAATCATAATGATACTTTATATGAAAATAAAATGACTGTTTTTTAAAAATCGGTATTTTTCACTATTCACTGAAAAATCAATCTTTTCAAAAAAATACCAAAATTTCACCCAAAAAGAATTTTGATATGTTGATTTCAAAAATAAATTTAATTTTATAAAATATATTTTATAAAATTTTCAAATTTTAATTATAATATTTTCTCACAAAAAATAATAAAAATTCATTTTTGAATAAAACATGTTTTGAAGAATAAAATGAATTTACTAAAAAATAAGTGATTAATTACTAAGTATTTATATTGAGTAGGGACTTTTTATATAATTAATAAAGTATTTAATCATATTTTTACCTTCTAAATTAACATGTAGGTTATAAATAACACATTAAATAATATTTTAATAGTGTATCGTGGTTCGTTTAAACTTGGTGTTTCATGTAACGTAAGCCATCGAAGAAATAAAAATATTTATAGGGAAATATTTTCTAAAATCTTAGGGTGTTACAGATATAACCCAAAACATTTGGGTAATGTTAAGGTGATCCAACTCGAGTAGGGTGTGTATATAAATAACTTAAAAAATACATGATAGATAGTCTCAAACAAATCCAATCAATTGATTAATATCAACTAGTTATAACACATCTTGCAACACCACCATAACTTCTAACGACATCCATAGCCAACCACTGCCACTACTAAACTCATCACACTACATCACACATCACCACACAATACCTTTTCTTCCAATTATAAGCCCATCCATTTCCATATTTCACTAATTTTTCAACCAACTCCATTTATTAATCTATTCGATTCATATTTCATAACAAACCACATTAACCATCTCACCCATTTAAATATATCCCATTCATTAATCATTTAGTTCATTAATTCAAATATTTCATATTGATTTTAGTTTCACTTTATTCGTTACCAATCTATGCCATTTCAATTTCATTATTTCCAATTCATTCCATAGTTGTCAAGAAACTACAACTGTAGTGTCCCTGACTTGATTAGCCACCTGAACAGTGCAACTGGGCCAGGTGCCATTGGACTTAGGTGCGCCTCCTCATATTCCAAATTATTTTGACTAGCATAAAGTATGTAAGAGAAATAATGTGTATACTATACCCTCTGGGGAAAAATATAATATAGATCTGAGTAACTATATATAACATGTAGTGGAAAAGTAAGACTTAGCATACTTGAACCAGACCCACCAAAGTCATAAGCATAGTCAATATCAATAATAAGAAATAGTATAAGCATAATTAAATAAGAAACAGAAATAAAAAACATGCCACTTGTAGCACAAAGACTGATCATGCATACAATACAGTTCATACATACAATATCCAAAAAGGGGTCACCATTTCATGACCACGATAGCTACATACATATAAGAATGTTAATACAAAGAAAGAAAACCATAACAAAAAATCTAATGGAGGAAAGACCTCAAGGTCCTATGCCAACATCCATGCCAAACAGCTACTAAGGTCCAGCTCCTAAAGCTGATCCCTTACCATAATGAAACAACATAAAGTCTACATGCATCTCAAAGGACCTGTGTACGTTGTGATAATGAGTCTCATTAGGATAATACCAAAGATTTCATACCCATCATAAGTGTTTAAGAAGGTGATATATAAAAAATGGAATAATAAATTATAATTTAATTCATTTAACAAAATCTTCCCTGGTGATCAATAGTCACTAGGAACCTTTTACCTACCTTGGTCAATTCCAAAATCACTAAAGATGAGAGGATCCTTGTCCCATGGCCCAAGGTATCCCTTGAAGTAGAATAGTCCATTCTAAACCTCATGTTCCACCTCAAAATTCACCACCACCTTGTTCCAACCCAACACCTAGTGTCCCAAAACAAATCACCAATGTCCCGAAGGCATGCTTAAACTAAGTATTTGGTCCCTCAAAACCCTGATCAAAATCACTCATCGGCTCAAAGCCCGATGACTAGAGGCATGGCGATATTTTTCCTCAAATAAATATCATCATCGTCTCATAGCATGATGTAAGGACTCAGAAATTCCATGTAAATTTGTTTTAATATATGGGAATTTTACGAGTCTGCGAAAATTGACGGAGTGTGATTCTGAGGCCCGGTGTGCCCAAAATGAATTTCTGAACTTTTTTTCGGGTACGTTCAGTAAACGTGTGAGCGAGTTTTTGTAACTTTTAAACTGGTGCTAGGAATTGAAATCTGAGGGCATCGTTGAACTCACAGCGCCGGTATTCGCTTAAGGAGACCCTCACCTCGACAGTAGTAAGTCAAGGGTGAAATATAGTTTTTCACTTTTTCGTGGGAAAATAAAAATAAAATTATTTAACATTTTATTTTTATTCTTGAAACCTCCTTTGATTTATGGTGGTGGGGACCACAAGAGTTTATCCTCCAAATTGAATTCTAGGTGGTGGGAACCACCTGATCCTAAAACCTCCCCTAATTTTAATTTAATGGCGGGGACCACTCGAACCCTCTTAATGGGATAAACACCTTGAACTTCCTCATTAATGATGAATTAACCCATGGACTTCCTCCCCATTAATTATTCTCCCATTTAATTATGCCTCATTAATTGATTAATGTTTCCAACTTGTTTTGTGCCAAAAATTTAAAATTGGATGAACACTTTTTATTTTGGTTGGCTATTTCTTTTGAGAGCATTCGTTGGAAAAAGGGTTGGCAAAGCTTTTAGGAGAACTTGGAGGAACACATCCTCCAACGAAGAATGCTTCTTCAAACGAAGAACACCGACGTTCTCCAAAAACTTCGAATCCTTTATCATTACATCCTCTAATGGTGGATGTCTTCAACAATGAATAACCACCTCCATCAAAGAGTTTTTATCCGATGAACGATCTTGGGATCGGAGGCATGTGGTGGGCGCGACGAACGTCAACATCTTTGAATTCTCTCTCGCAACACAACAACAAACCTTTGAGTTAGGGGTTTAGTTGTGTATGATTATATATTCCCATGTTATTCCCTTCTAAAACAAATAACGTAGATCAACTCTCTAACTATTTGATCCATGGATGTTTTTCTTTTGCGGGTTTCGGAATAATCTTTGTCAGGGGTTGTAGAGTTTGGCGTTCTTCATTCAAGATTTTTTTTGAGTCACTTGCTACCGCTCTAACACAGAGGGTGCGGTCCAAACAAACATGGATCAACCCCTATTTCATTCTTCTTAAATGGCGTGTTCTTCGCGATGGAAGAAGGCAGCTTTGTGCCACGGTGACGAACGGATGCAGCGGTCAGCACCACCGTTGGTCGCAACGAAGGCGACGGCGCAACAGCGCCGCCCCGTGGCCACGACACCTCCCCGAAGCCACTGTGCCACCTCGCATCCCTCTGTGGTGCCCCACATCCTCACCACCTCGTGTCCCTCTACGTCTCCCCACGGTCTCTCCGCCCTCGCGACCTTCACGGCCCCACGCGGCCTCCGCGGCACCTCGTGGCCTCACCGCCTCGTGGCGCTCCGCACCGCCCCACGACCTCGCTGCCTCGCAGCCCTCCATGTTTCCCCATGGCCTCACTACCCTCGCGACCTTTGTGGCTCCCCGTGGCCTCCGTGGCACCCCACGGCCTCGCCGCCTCACGGCCCTCCGTGCCGCCCCACGGCCTCACCCCCACACGGCACTCCGTGCCGCCCCGTGGCCTCGCACCGCCCTCACGGCCTCCGTTCCACCCAGTGTGGCCAGGATAGGCTGGACCCAGTGGGCCAGACCAGAACCAGAGGGCCAGGTCGATTTGAATCAGGTCGAGTCGGCCCAGGCCGGGTCAGACCAGACCCGGGATAACTTCGAACTTTTCGCTCTATCGGCCATAACTTTAGAATTGGGCATCCATTTGACGAACTATCAGCGGTGATGGAAACCTTAGAGAAAGATGGTCCCCTTGAGTATACCCCACTGAAGTTTTGGATAAATTTGGATTACCGTCGGTTTGGATCGAGCATGAATCCAACCGGGCCCTCGGGACTAAAAGGCTAATAACTCAAAGACCGGGCATCCGATTGACGCACCGTCTTTTGTGTTGAGACCCCTATGGCATGGCGGTCCTTTATGATACTTCTTTGTGAGACTTCTTGGCAGTTGGAGTATCGACCAGTGGATTGAGGAGTGGACCCTCCCGGAGACGAGCAAGCCTAGTGCGGGAACCCAGTAGCTAGCTATGACGTGAAGAATGAATAGCGATCTTGTGTGGGTTAGCACCAAGCAATCCTGTGTGGGTCAGCACCGAGCGATCCTGTGTGGGTCAGTATGAGTGATCATGTGTGGGTCAACACTGAGCAATCCTGTGTGGGTCAGTACCTAGCGATCCTATGTGGGTCAGCACCGAACGATCCTGTGTGGGTCATTAGCAGAGCCTCTTAACAGAGTAAGATGAATTAGTAGTTACATCTAACCATATCTACTACTATACTTAAGTTATACCTGGTGTGAGCTGAGTTCATACCTGTGTATTAATTTCCTTCATGGTAATACCTTCGTGGTATTCTTCTGTGTGGCATACCTTTGTGGTACTTACCTTCGTGGTATTCCTTCCTTTGTGGAACATTTTAGTTTTGGGATTTTGGGTTGGACCCTGTGTTTCCTCTTGATTGAGATGGGTATACTTGATAACTTAGGTATATGTATAGGAATATACCTAAGTAGGGTTGATAGTTGATTTCATGCTTTGTGGTTTATCCTTTGTGGATTTTGTGAGACCTTGAGGGTCTTGGGGTCCCTCCTGAGTATCGTTATATTCACCCCCACACGAGCTATACTCGCACTTCATTGTGTCTAGTGTAGACGATGGACAGCGCTGACTGAGGATGAGAGTACCAGGACTGGAGGTAGCTCAGAAGTGGACCATAGACTAGGCATACCACAGAGATGAATATTCAAGAGTCGTACCTAACCTTTAGGTAGGATCCTTGGTGGGTGATCACAGGAGTTGTTCCAGTTTACTTGTACTTTCAGTTTCTTGTACTTTCTAGTTGGGCTTGTATTCTGGCCCCTTTTACTTACTGTACTCACTCTATTTACTATTCAGTTTACTTGAGTTCGTATCTTGTTTTTTGCTTGGTTGTTTGTGTTTACAGGTTATAAAGGTGATGCCATCCTAGTTTTAGGTAATACGCCTTCGGTGCTAGTCGCCAGCCCCTAGCCTATGGAAGGAGGGCTTGGGGTAGTCATAGCACGGGCCCTGGAGGACGGGTCGTGACAAATTGGTATTAGAGGAGTTGTTTCTACTATAGAACATAAGACTCTAATCTTTCTTTTTAATGGATATAGTGTTAAGTGTAGTGAGTGTAGTTATCAGTTTAGGGAACCCAGTGTTGGTGCGGCGGCTGACGTATCCATACACCAGGACCCTAACTTATGATTTCTGACTCAGTGCACAAAAACATTGATTTCATGTGTTTTTTTGAAGAGTTTTCTTTGTGATATTTTTGAGTCAGCTCACCAGGTATAACTTTTGACTGTGGCACACCTGTTTCTTTTCAGGATTCCTCCACATAGACAGCCATCTAGGGTTCCGGATATAGTACGCACTGATATCCCACTTAGCAACAAGGCCTTAGTGCAGGGCCCTCTTCCAGTAGAGGCCCCAACAGTACCATTACTCATTGGTCCACTGATTCCACCAACCCCAGCAGCAGAGGGTGCACGCCACTTGAGCGCATTGTATGATTTCCAATTCCATAGGCCACCTAGGTTCAGGGGAGAGATGGACCCACAAGTGGCTGAGGATTGGCTGGAGGCCATGGTGAGAGTCTTATGACTAGTAGGGACACCAGCTAATCTCATAGGGATCATTGCTGCCAGTATTCTACAAGAAGAAGCCAGCAGATGGTGGAGTTTTATGCTCTTGGCTCACGACGAGGTGACTCTTCTATGGGCAAACTTCGAGAGCCTGTTTTAGGTAGATTTTATCCCAGAGACTCTTCGCGCAGTGCGTATATAGGAGCTTCTTCATCTGCAGCAGGGCAGTATAACTGTAGTTCAGTACTCAGCAAGGTTCACTGACCTCTCACGCTACTCCACTGAAATGGTTCGGGGCCCATTATTCAGGACCTGGACCTTTGAGCAGGGGCTTAGGTGAGAGATTAGGGCTTCGATGATTTCTCTTAGCATCCCGACACTGGCGGGGGTGTTAGAGAGAGCCCTCTTAGTGGAGAGTTTCCTTAATGAGCAATCACCAGTAGAGAGACCCACCACCAGTAATTATGTAGCGAAGTCTTATCTAGCTAGCAGTAGATACATGTTTCAAAGGTCCAAGAGGACCAGACCTACAAGTGGACGACTGCAGGATTCAGGGTCAGTTGTGTGAGGCACCCGAGGCAAATCCAGTCATGCCAGGAGCGGGCAGTGTTACGCATGCGGTGGGTAGGGTCACATGGCTCATGACTATCTGACCCGCCGTACGAATGATCAGAATACGGTCAAAGGACTTCCCAGGCAGAGATAGAGGTTCGACCGAGGAGATCCACAGGGAGTAGGCGGACATGGTAGAGGAACTAACCATGCAGCTGGTAGTGGGAGATGATTCGAGATGTTACCACCACCACCACCAGGTGGTCCACCCCGACCATAGGGAGCAGGAGGACAGGGGCGAGCTCAACTCCAGGAAGTTGAGGCCTACGATCATGGTGCTCCATAGATGATACGAGGTACAATCTGTGTCTAATCCACCTTAACTACAGTACTTATAGACATAGGTTCCAGTCATTCTTTTATTACCAGTTCCCTTGTTCAGAGCTCAGAGATTCTGACGGAGCCATTGGCTTGATCCTTACGGCTAGAGATTCCTACATGAGTGGATTCGACGATTATTCACTAGTTTCGGCAGTGTGATCTTATTCTAGGAGGTGAGAGCTTCGGCTGAGATATCCAAGTAGCGGCATTGAGGCCTTACAACATCATCTTGGGTATGGACTAGTTATCTACAGTCCATGCTCAAATTGACTGTATTAGGTGCAAAGTGTGGTGTGTCCGCACGGATGGGACCAGGTTTACCTTCATCGGCGAGAAGGAAGCCTTTGTAGCATAGGATGGACTTACCCAAAGGAGAGTACAGATGATCACTCATCAGTTGGCTAGCATTACCCTCAGATCAGTTGATGTGGAGAGTTTGAGTTATCCTATAGTGGTGGACTAGTATGCGGATGTTTTCCCTGATGATATTCCAGGTCTACCTCCTTGCAGAGAGGTGGAATTTTACATTGACTTGTACCCTGGGACAGCACCGATATCTACACCAACATATCGGATGGATCCTATGGAGCTTCGTGAGCTGTGGGTACAGCTAGAGGACTTACAGGGGAAGGGATTCATTTGGCCCAGTGCATCTCCTTGGGCAGCCCTAATTTTGTTCGCCAAGAAGGAGGATGGGAGCTTGAGACTTTGTGTTGACTATCGGCGCCTGAACCAGGTGACTGTGAAGAACAAGTACCCGCTTCCGAGGATTGATGACCTCTTTGATCAGCTGAAGGGAGCATGGTGGTTCTTGAAGATAGACCTCAGATCAGGCTATCACCAACTTAGAGTATGATATGAGGATGTGCAGAAGATGGCTTTAAGATATCGATATGGCCATTACGAGTTTTTTAGTCATGTCGTTCGGTGTGACCAACACTCTAGTAGTGTTCATGGGACTCATGAACAGGATATTTCATCCATACCTTGATTGCTTTGTAGTAGTCTTCATCGATGACATTATGATCTACTCAGCTACTGAGGAGGATCATGCCTATCATTTTCAAGTAGTATTAGACACACTCCGAGAGCACTATATTTATAGTAAGCTCTCGAAGTGCCAGTTTTGGATCTGAGAGGTTCAATTTTTGGGACACGTCATCTCAAAGGCTGGAGTTGCAGTGGATCCAGTGAATATTGAGGCAGTACTTTCTTGGGAGCCACCCAGGAGTGTGATGTTCATATAGAATTTCCTGGGTTTGGTCGGATACTACCGGAGATTTGTGCCAAATTTCTCCAGATTTACAGCACCTTTATCAATGTTGATGAAGAAGGGGAAAGCATTCGTGTGGTCGGAGAGATGTCAGCGGAGTTTTCAAGATCTGAGGCAGAGGCTGACTAGTGCCCCCATCTTGAGGCTTCTAGAGAAGGTCGTAGGGTACATAGTCTACTGCAATGCATCAGGTACCGGACTCGGATGTATCCTGATGTAGGAGCGAGCAGTGATCGCATATGGTTCTCGACAACTAAGACAGCATGAGCAGAACTATGCTACCCATGACTTGGATTTAGCAGGAGTGGTCTTCACCTTGAAGATGTGGTGACATTACTTGATGGGCGAGCATTTTACAGTGTACTCTGATCAAAAGAGTCTCAGGTATATCTTCTCTTAGAAGGACCTGAACCTAATACAGCGACATTGGCTTGAGTTCCTCCAGTACTATGACTTCGAGATAGTATATACTCCTGGGTAGGGGAACGTTGTAGCATATGCACTCAGTAGGAGATCTGGTATATAGCTACTATGTGAGGCGACAGATTAGTTGGTCGCTTTACAGATATCCCCTGTGGATCGGGATGGAACATCTTTTCTTCAGTCTCTTACAGTCACTCCCTAACTCCTTCAGTGAGTCAGGGAGGCGCAGCGTGGGGATGCTGACTGCGAGGCTCAACGTGCTCAGATATCCACAGGGCAGGCACCTAAAGGATTTTTTGAAGGTGGGGAGCACGTCATCCTCTTTAGAGGACGTACCATGGTACCAATGTTGCTTCGCGAGGAAGTGATGAGGGATTTCCACACTTCCCCTCTAGAGGTACATACAGGAGTGGCGAAGATATACCATGATCTCTGACGATAGCACTGGTGGCCAGGAATGAATAAATCAGTAGCAGATTTTGTCTCTCAGTGCCTCACTTGTCAGCAAGTGAAGGCAGATCATTAAGTACCAGTAGGCTTGGTTCAACCTTTAGAAGTCCCAAAGTGGAAGTGGTATGAGATATCCATGGACATCAAGACAGGAATTCCACGTACATCTAGGGGTCATGACTCGATTTGCGTGATCGTCGACCGACTCACCAAGTCGGACCACTTCCTACCGATCAGAGAGCAGGTTTCAGTAGAGATATTGGGATGCCTTTATGTGCAGGAGATTGTGCGGCTACATGGAGTACCCTCTAAGATTGTCTCCGATCATGATGCATGTTTTACTTCCCAGCTATAGAAGTGGTTGCAGGAGGCTTTCGGGACATAGCTTCGTTTGAGCACTATCTTCCATCCTCAAAAGGATGGTCAGACTTAGCGGACCATTCATACCCTCGAGGAAATGCTATGTGCTTGCATCCTTGACTTCGTTCGCAGCTGGGAGGATCAATTTCCTTTGGTGTAGTTTGCATACAATAACATCTATCACTCCACAATTGGGATGGCACCTTTTAATCTGTTTTACGGGAAACCTTGCAGATCACCTTTGTGCTGGAATGACCCAGGGGAGTCAGCACTAGTGGGACCAGAGATGGTACAGGATACCACAGAGAAAGTGCAGATCATCTAGGAGTGGATGAAGACTACACAAAGTAGGCATAAGTCTTATGCCGACAGGAGATGGAGACCTCTGGAGTTCTAGGATGGAGACCACGTCTTTCTATGGGTCTCACCCCGACGAGGTTTACAGAGATTTGGCCGAGGCGGAAAGTTATCTCTGAGGTTCATCGGACCTTTTTAGGTCCTCAACAGATTTGGAGAGGTGGATTACCACTTAGCTCTTCCCCCTCAATTTCACCGGTTGCATGATGTCTTACACATATCCCAGCTGAGGAGATATGTGCACGACCCTTCTCACATCATCAACCACGGTGAGCTGGAAGTCTATGATAGGGAAAATTTTACGTAGGTTCCAGTACAGATTGAGGATCGACAGGACTGGGTCCTTCATGGGTGGTCGATACCTCTGGTGCGTGTTCACTGGTATCATGGGAACCTTCAGGAGAGCACATGGGAGTGGGAGGCTGAGATTCATGCTCAGTACCCCCACTTGTTTCCTTACTTTGTGTTGTGGTTTATGGGGATGCAAATATTTGAGGTGGGGAGAATGTAAAGACCCGGAAATTCCATCTAATTTTTTTTAAATATATGGTAATTTTACGAGTCCATGAAAATTGATGGTGCATGATTCCGAGGCCTGGGGTTCCCAAAATGAATTTCTGAAAAAAAATTCGAGTACGTTCAATAAGCATGTGAGCGGGTTTTTGTAACTTTTAAACCAGTTCTCAAAATTGAAATCGGAGGGCACCGTTAAACTCGCAGTGCCGGTATTCGCTTAAGAAGACCTTCACCTCGACTGCAGTAGGTCGAGGGTCAAATATAGTTTTTCACTTTTTCGTGGGAAAATAAAAATAAAATTATTTAACATTTTATTTTTATTCTTGAAACCCCCTTTGATTTATGGAGGTGGGGACCACAAGAGTTTATCCTCCAAATTGAATGCTCATTGGTGGAAACCACCTGAGCCTAAAACCTCCCCCAATTTGAATTTAATGGTGGGGACCACCCGAACCCTCTTAATGGGAGAAACCCCTTGAACTTCCTCATTAATGAGGAATTAACCCATGGAGTTCCTCTCTATTAATTATTCTCCCATTTAATTATGCCTCGTCAATTGATTAATGTTTCCAACTTGTTTTGTGCCAACAATTTAAAATTGGACAAACACTTTTTATTTTGGTTGTCTATTTCTTTTGAGAGCATTCATTGGGAAAAGGGTTGGAAAAGCATTTGGGAGAACTTAGAGGAACACATCCTCTAATGAAGAACACTTCTTCAAATGAAGAACACTGACGTTCTCCAACAACTTTGACTCCTTTCTCGTAACATCCTCCAACGATGGATGTCTTCAACAATGAAGAGACACCTCTATCAAAGAGCGTGTATCCGAAGAATGAGCTCAGGATCAGAGGTGTGTGGAGGGCGTGACGAACATTGGCATCTTTGACTTCTCTCTTGCAACACAACAACAAACCTTCAAGGTAGGGGGTTAGTTGTGTATGATTACATATTCCCATGTTCTTACCTTCTAAAACAAAGAATGTGGATCAAATCTCTAACTAGTTGATCCGCGGATGTTTTTCTTTTGCGGGTTTGGGAATAATTTTTGTCGGGGGTTGTAGAGTTTGACATTCTTCATTAAATATTTTGTTGAGTCACTTGCTACCGCTCTAACGCGTAGGGTGCGGGCCAAACAAACATGGATCAACCCCTTTATCATTCTTCTTGAATGGTGTATTCTTCACGATGGAATAAGGAAACTTTGTGCCATGGTGACGAATGGATGCGGTGGTCGGCACCACCGCCGGTCGCGACGAAGGCGACGGTGCAACGGCACCGCCCCGTGGCCACGGCACCGCCCCGCGGCCACCGCGCCACCTTGCAGTCCTCCGCGCTTCCTCATGTCCCCGTCACCTCATGGCCCTCCGCGCCACCCTGCGGCCTCACCGCCCTCACGGCCTTCACGGCCCCTCGCAGCCTCCACGGTGCCCCGTGGCCTCGCCACCACACGACCCTCCACGCCTCCCTATGGCCTCGCCGCCTCGTGGTCCTCTGCACTGCCTCGCAGCCTTGCACTACCCTCGCGGCCTCCGCACCACCCAGTGCGGGCCGGGCCGCACAACGCGGCTGGGCCGGGCCGAACCCAGTGGGTCGGGCTAGACCCAGCGGACCTGGTCGACCCGAATCGGGTTGGGTCGGGCCAGGTTGGTCCGACCGGGTTGGACCAGACTCGGGCCAACTTCGAACTTTTCGCTCTATCGGCCATAATTTTGGCACCGGGCGTCCATTTGACGAACTGTCAGTGGCGCTAGAAACCTTGGAGCAAGACAATCCCTTTGAGTATACCCCACTAGAGTTTTGGATAAATTTAGAGTATGTTCGGGTTGGATAAAGTAAAAATACAACCGGGCCCTCTGGACTAAAAAGGCTAATAACTCACAGATCGGGTGTCCGATTGACGCATCGTCTGTTGCATTGAGACCCCTACAACCTGACGCTCCTTTATGATACTTATTTGTGGGACTTTGTGGCAGTTGGAGTATCGAACAGTGGCTTGAGGATCATACCCTCCTGGAGATGATCAATCCTAGTGCGGGAACCCAATAACTGGTTGTGACGTGAAGAATGAATAGTGATCCATTGTGGGTCAGCACCTAGAGATCCTGTGTGGGTCAGCACTGAGCGATCCTATGTGGGTCAGCAGGAGCGATCCTATGTGGGTCAACACTGAGCAATCTTGTGTGGGTTATCACCTAGCGATCCTATGTGGGTTAGCACTGAGTGATCTTGTGTGGGTCAGCAGCAGAGCCTCTTAACAAAGTAAGATGAATTAGTAGTTACATCTAATCATCTCTACTACTGTACTTAAGTTATACCTGGTGTGAGATGAGTTCGTACCTATGTGGTACTTTCCTTCATGGTAATACCTCAGTGGTATTCTTTTGTGTGGCGTACCTATGTGGTACTTACCTTCATGGTATTCCTTATTTTGTGGAACAGTTGAGCTTTGGGATTTTGGGTTGGACCCTATGTTTCCTCTTGATTGAGATGGGTATACATGATAACTTAGGTATATGTATGGGAATATACCTAAGTAGGGTTGACAGTTGATTTCATGCTTTGTGGTTTATCCTTTGTGGATTTTGAGATACCTTGAGGGTCTCAGGGTACCTACTGAGTATCGTTATACTCACACCTTCACGGGCTATGCCTACACTTCATTGTGTCTCATGCAGATGAAAGACAGTGCTGACTGAGGACGAGAGTACCAGGACTGGAGGTAGCTCAGAGGTGGACCATAGATGAGGCGTACCATAGAGAAGACCATTCGAGAGTTTTACCTACCCTTCAGGTAGGATCCTTGGTGAGTGATCATAGGAGTTGTTCCAGTTTACTTGTACTTTCAGTTTCTTGTACTTTCTGGTTGGGTTTGTATTCTATACCCCTTTACTTACTGTAATCACTATGTTTACTATTCAGTTTACTTGAGTTCGTATCTTGTTGTGTGCTTGGTTGTGTGTGTTTACAGGTTATAAAGGCAATGCCTTCCCAGTTTTAGGGAATACGCCTTCGGTGCTAGTCTCCAACCCCTAGCCTATGGAAGGCGGGCTTGGGGTAGTCACGACACGGGCCCGGGGGGATGGGTCATGACACGTGACGTCCTGAGGAATGGAAATCTCCATCATCCCAAAATAGTCCAAGCCCAACAACCTCAATACGATGAGCCTTATCCCCCAACCGATAGCCTCAACACTATCAACTTAAGGTTCCTCACCTTCCATGTGGCTTTCTATAACAATCACCCCCAAAACAATTTCCTAATCTACGCTATTGGTGGGATCTACCCACATGAGTGGACAAAACCACCTCATCACTGAGTCCTCCTGTGTGCACATGACTCCTATCAGGGATTTGGACATCACAGGTGAGTGTAAATTACAAATTTATTACTTAAACCACATACAACCAGGACCTAGTTCCACTGATAATGTGTCTCTCAATTCTGATGGTCATGTCATCCAATAACACACAAGCCTCACTCGTAACCTGATAGCCTTGTCGTCTCAAACTAGCATTCACGATTCCCCATCCTATGATTAAAAATCACTCAAATATATATATATATATATATATATATATATATATATTTGGGTTAATCCCATCCATATGATCACATTACCTCAAACTTGATGGCCATGCCACCTCAATTCCTTAGGTTGATCCCGTCATGATCCCATGGATCTCAACATCTTATCACAAGCAATCCCATATATATAATTCACTTCCAATTAAACAAGAAATTAAATGTAATTGAATTGAACATCTAAAATTCAATAAACAACTCAATTTTAAACAAACAAATTAATTCAAATAATAAACACCCCCAGCCTAACAACTCGAGTGGTTTACGGCCTCTAACCCAACCTCGCATGCATAAAATTGTCTTGGGAATTCCCAAAAGCATTCCATAAGATCATGCCATTAATTTAATAACAAACAACAGGGTCTTTCTCAAGTACCCAATGACATGTTAAAATTATTACCCCTAAAATGACTGTGAAAACACAAAGAAATTCATACACCACCTACCTTGGAATCGTAGATGTAGGCACATCCTGTATTTACCTCTAACTCAAATCGGTTTGGAATAAATCGATGTTTCCTTAGAGCACCCTAAAAATAGGGTAAAATGGATCAAATATATTTAGTACTTCATGAGTAAAAAGAAAAAAAATAAGTAGAAAAGGTTGAGGAGAGACTTGCCCCTATGGTCCTATAGCACCCAATGGCTTGAAGAACGGATCACCGACAAAAGAGATGGATCAAAAATGAAGAGGAGGAAATGGATGGTTTCCTCCACTATTGTGCACAACCCACGATAGGAGGAGAAAATGACAAATAAAGATAGATAAAAAGTTAATTTTCTACCTTTAGTGGGTCACACTATTTACCCAAACTGTGGGGTAGTTCAAAATCGGGATGCAGGGTTAGATGGAAGAGGCCGCACAGTTTACCCTAAACTGTGCGCCTTGACCTGTAACACCAAAAATAGTTCTTCAATACTCAGATGATCTTGAATCCCTTTTGAACACCTAAGTAACTCTCCAATCCTCTAAAACCATCCAAAATCATGATATAAGGCTGAAAAAACTCTCAGAATTTGGTTTTGATCAATAAAAAAGTATAAGGCATACCCACTAATTCAAAAGTACAAAACGGGAGAGGTTTTTTACCCGATTAAAAAACTCGAGATGTTAAAATCTCCCCACCCTAATATATCTCATAATTGATCTATAAAACATAAATATGAGATGGTACCAAACATACCCATCCCATTTAAAATAACCCAGATTACCTCGGTCTCAAGGGAATATGTCAACTACCTCAAGGGGGCTCCCCACCTTAGGAGTGACCTACCAAGACCTCATCCTAACCAAAACTCAAATAAAATAACTATTCTATCGACCATATCTAAAAATCAAGGTCCTACCATGATTCATCGTCACTCTTGCACCTCATCAGGTGCTCTCTTACCATTCCAGACACCCATCATCATACCACGCCGCATCGGTTCCTGCCTTGTGCCCATGTCATACATGACACCATCGAGGTCTTGCATCTCAAAATACGCTCAAATCAGTCATGGTGCCTCTCACCTCAATCAAGTACCTCATCACACTGATTCCTAGATACTAACACACATCAGTAATCACACACCCAATGGTTCTCACATACAAAAAATGGTTCCATAAACCTCACACACACACACACACACACATATATATATATATATATATCATAACGCACCCAAGCCAGTGCCAACCAACTAACCTATGTCTAGTTATTCCTTACACATATTACTTGTGCACCTCATTCACTAAAAATAGACATACCTTAACAAGACATGAAAAAGAAAAAAAAGTTCAGGTCATGCCCACAGCATACCTCTGACTGTTGTTCGCTCACCCATCTACTCAGAACCTAGAAGATCCACAACATGCATCTAGCCTGATACTCAACTACCTGAATCCTAACTTATCTATAGTGATACACCATCCACCGGCCACTAACCCCACTATTGGGTCCCACTATTTCTCTCACGACCACCTCATACAGCTAAAACATGGCTACCCTCACCCGGTACTGCTCCCGGTCCGATCTTAGAGCCCTGAGTCTGGCCTAGTCCCTGACTTCCAACTGTCCGATAAGGCTTCTTGTAGAACCTCTCAAGATTATCAAACTTTCCAAAAGCCCAAAACTCCTTCTAAGGACACTCTCACTAATTCCAAACATGTCCTGGATTCCCACACTAAAATAAAATCATCGATGACCCACTCTGAAGTGGTCTAGCTGATTCTTTGGTCTAACCGCCCTGTTGGAACTTATTTCGGACTTGCTTCCTACCATCTAAATCATCACCACTGAAATCACCTAAAGTCACTGGTCGGCTCTAGTATGACATATCCGTCAAGTTTACCTTGGCTATGAGTGTCTAGTTTACTGAATATGAGAATGATACCAACCTAAAGATGTTTACCTACACCCGAATGGTGTGTTGTAAACTATCCTCGAAGCACCTCACTCTCAAGGTGTCATCACTCACCATACTGAGTGAAAATATAGACAATTCGGTGAATGTCATTGCATAGTTTATGACGGACATGTCTCTATACTAAAGGATCAAGAAGTCCCAAGCTCTCTCCACCCTCAGCATCTCCATAAAGAAATACTCGAAGAACCTATCCTCAAAGTCCTTCCAGGACAGTCCCTCATGTCTAACCACTTGAACCTGTATGTCTCACCGGCACTTAATCGGTCCTCTAAGCATGTAGGTTGCTAGTTTCACCCTCTTCCCAAGCGGTGTCTCTAACTGCTCTAAGCTCATTTTCATGGACTCGATCCAATTCTTAGTCTCCTTTATACTACCCTCACCCTGTAAAAGTAGTGAGTGATGCTACTAGAACTCTCAAGTCATATACAACATGGAAGGCTCTACTCCCTGATCTCCCTGGTCAATACCCTAGATCAAATGTACCAGTATTTCTTAGATATGTTAATCCAACCACATCCCAAAAGATGTAAGATCTTGCGGCTGACCCACCTGCACTGGAACCTATACCTGAGCATTTACATGTGGCTGAGCCTGACCCTAAGCCTGTACCTACTCTGTCTGACCCTCAGGGGTATGAACCTGCTCATGCTCTAGCGGCACCCTATAATCGCCCTCCTAATGCTCCATATGAACCGTTAAGGTTGAAACCCATTTAATACCATCAACATGGTTAGATATCCCACATAACATTTATATATTAAATGAAAATAGGGAAAGCAGTAACAGGAAGCGTATCCTCACTACTCTTACCCTTTCCCATAATAACCATTCCACATAGCATCACGGCCTTATGGCCTCCTTACCTGACCTCAACAGAGCCAAGTATCAAATAATCCTCAGGCCACGCCCATCCTAATGAACTATTTCACCTCAATCTGATGACCATGTCACCCAACCTGGTGATCAACATCATCCCATATCACTGTACTTTCCTACTATTATAAGAGTTAGGCCCATTTCACATATCACATCATAAGCATTTTTTTAGATCATAGGAACATATATATACATATATCATAGCATATACATAGATGCATTTCACATTTCACAAGAAATTTTCACAAGCGCATGATGATATATAACTAAACATTCTACTTTTCCTATCAAGAACAAAAACAACCACGGAAAACACACCTTACCTTACCAGGACAAGGTTTGTAATCTCATTCCTTGTCGTACCAGGACAAGGTTCACAAGTAATAACATTTAACAATTTACATTTCAAATAATACACTCTAGGTGGAAATCAAACCAACTATAAAATGAGAAAATAGAATAGAAATTCCCACCCATGGTAACTTGGTTCGTCCCTCGTACATGGGGATATAGGCACCCAAGCACGAGCTATGAATCCAGTTCAAAACACCTCCTAATCTCCGGTCTAGCATAACCCAAATTGTAAGACTAGAAAAAAAGAAAATAAAAACCATTATCAATCTCATTAGTATCTATCCTTACACTGCTATTAAATCCCAGTCAAGAACTACTTTTATACCACTTGTAGCATCCTCGACCTGATTAGACACCCAAATAGTGTTATCAGGATGGGTTCCACTAGCCTTAGCCATGAATCCCTATACTCCAAAGTCTTCATACTAACATCGAGTGTGTAAAAGAGAAATAGTGTGAATACTATACCCTCAGGGGAAAGATATAATAGAATTCTAAGTAACAATATATAACATGCAGTAGAAAATTAAGATTCAATAGACTTGAACCAGACCCACTGAAGGTGGAATCATAGTCAATATCAATAATAATCAATAGCAGAAGCATAATTTAATAAGCAACAGAAATAAAAAAACATGCCACTTGTAGCACTAAAAATGAGCATGCATAAAATACAGGTCATATATACAATATCCAAAAAGGGGTCACCGATGGATAACCACAATAGATACATACATATAATAATATTGATACAAATAAATAAAACTATAATAGAAACTCTAACTGTGACAAGACCTCAAGGTCCCATGCCAACATTCATTCCAAACAGCTACTAAGGTTCAGCTCCTGAAGCTAATCCCTTACCTGAATACAATAACATAAAGTCTATATGCATCCTAAAGGTCCTGTGTAGGGTGTGATAATGAGTCTCAATAGGATACCACCCAAGTGTGAATACCCAACATAAGTGTTTAAGAATGTGATATATAAAAATAAAATAAATTAGAACAATTAAATTCATTTAATAAAAGCTTAACTAGTGCTCAATAGCCACCAAGAAGAATTTACCTACCTTGGATAATATCAGAATCACTGAAGAGGATTCATGGCCCATGGGCCAAGTTATCCCTTGAAGTAGAATAGTATAGTTTAACCCTTAGGTTTCACCTCAAAAGTTATCGGTACCTCATGGAAACATGAAACCTCATGTCCCAAAAAAATTACCGACATCTTGAAGGCATTCCCAAACAAATTATTCGGTCCCTTAGACCCCTACTCAAAATCACTCTTCAGCTCAAAGCCCGACATCTAGAGGCACAAATATATCTATCCTAAAGAAATATCACCATCATATCATAGAACGACGTCCCGATGAATGGATATCTCTATCCTCAAAAAATAGTATAGGCCCAACAACCTTAATACGGCTAGCCTCATCCCCCAATAGATAGCCTCAATGCTATCAACTGAAGGTTACTCACCTTCCTCGTGGATTTATATGGAAATCACCCCTAAAAAATTTTCTAATTCATGCTACCGGGGGCCTATACCCACATGAGTGGTCAAAATCACCTCATTATTGAGTCCTCCCATGTTCACACAACTCCTATAGGTGCTTTGGCCATCACGTGTGAGAGGAAATCACTGGTTTAGTACCTAATCCACATCCAATCGGCACCTTGTTCCCCTGTAACCATGTCACTCAAGTTCGATGGCCATGCCATCCAATAACACATAATCCTTTCTTATAAACTAATGACCTCACCACCTCAAAAAAACATCCATGATGCCCCATATTGTGATTAAACATCACTCAAATATATATATTTGGTCCAAGCACAACAAGGTGATCACATCGCCTCAAACTCGATGGCCATACCACCTCAATTCCTTAGTACAAGACCATAACCATCCCATGGATCTCAACAGCTTATCACAAGAAATAACATATATATAACTCAATTAAAATTAAACAATAAATTCAATGTGATTGAATTTCACATCCTGAATTCAATAAACAACTCAATTTTAAACAAACAAATCAATTAAAATAAGAAACTCACCCATCATAACAACTCAGGTGGTCAATGACCACTAACACAACCTCACATGCATAAATTTTTCTTGTTCATGACCAAGGGAATCCCATAAGGTCATACCATTAATTTAATAAGAAACAATATGGTCTCTCTCAAGTACCCAACAGTGCACAAAAAACTGCACCCCCAAAATGACTGTGAAAACACAAATAAAGGCATTCACCACTTATCTTGGACTTATAGATGTATGCACGTCCAGTATAATCCTCTAACTTGAAGAAATTTGGAAGAAGTTGATGTTTCTATTGAGTGACCTGAAAATAGGGTAAAACATATCAAACGGATTTAGTGCTTCATGAGGTGAAATCAAAACAAGGAGGCAAGGGTGAGGAGAGCCTTACCATTGTGGTTCTGTAGTGCCCAATGGCTCAAAGAATAGATCACTGATGAAGGAGATGGGGGAAAATTAATAGGATGAGGAAATAGAGGGTTTCCTCCACTACTGTATGTGACCCAATAGAGAAGAAGGAGGAAAAATTAAAAATAGAGAGAGGAAAAAAAGGTAATTTTTTACCTTTAGTGGGTTATATGGTTAGCTGGAAGAGGCCTCACAAATTACCCTAAACCATGCACCTTGACCTGCAACACCAAAACTAGGTCTTTAGGGCCCAAACACTCCTAAAGCCCTTCTGAACACCTGAGTAACTCTCCAAGACTCTAAACCCATAAAAAATAATGATATAAGGGTGACATAACTCTTAGAATTTAGTTCTAATCAATGAAAAAGAATAAGTCATACCCACTAATTCAAAAGTTCAAAACATGAGAGGTTTTAGACCTGATTTAAAGACCTGAGACATTACAACAACAACCACACAACCTATCATCTCATCCACTCCACAATAAACAATAAAAATCAAAAACACATTGAACTCTATGTAGTGAGTTCAGCTTTCACATACACCACAATTATAGATTCATATGAAGTATTTCATCACATTACTTCATTACTTTCCTAGGAATTCTCACACAAAACATAAGAAAATGAAACATGCACAATATCCCTCATAACAGTTATTTCAGATTCTCCACTTATCGCAATATCAATTCATGGTCTTTCACAACATTACCTCATCTTTACATGGATATTCTCACAAAAATCTATATTTCCATGGGAAATCAATTAATTATCCATCTATAAGTTCTCATACTTTTTCATGAATGGTGAGTTCAATTAATAAACATGACAAGGGTTCACATATCATAATAACTACAACACAAACAAGGATCCCAACAATATTTATTTCTAATAATAGCAAAAAATATGGATAAACTCATAAGAAATATCACAAAGTAAGTAAACACATATGAATACTCCTCATCCCCTTTAATTTCAGTTAAATATAATTAATTATCTTATTAATTGATTCATAATATCCACCCAAATGAATAAACAAATCATGTAATCCCTATAGATGCACATAAAAGGGAGAGAAAAAGGATCCCCTGCCTCAAACAAAGCTTTCCAATTTTCTATGAAAGGATGAATTAAGAGGAAAACAACCACTAGGCACAACAACATAAGGAAACACCTCAATCAACCTAGAACACAAAAACCCATCAATATACCTCCATAAAAAACCCCAAAAATCTATATCTTCATCCATGACTACCCTAGAGTGAATAACAAGGAATGAAACAAGGGGAGAAAGAAGGAAACTCACTTAGAATCATTGATGTTCAGTCTTCTAGTGATAAGGATCAAATCTTACAAGAAGAGGGTGAAAGGCCTCCAAAAAACTCCTAATATTTTCCCAAGGGTCAATATAAAATAATTGAGAAATATAGGGTTTATAGGGGGTTTTCAATTTATATCCATTAGATTTTTAATGAGACCGCGATGTAGCACATGGATCAATATCATAATCACCCCTGACCAACTGGCCTCTGGTTTCTATACTGCAGATCATGGCCAGATATTATCAACCCAGTTATAAGGATATGGAATAGAATCTTCACCACATCATAATTATCCTCAAAACAATAGATAATTTAAAAAAACCCAACTAATCCACTATGCTACAAAAACCTCTTCTACACCACAAGAATACCACCTCGGGATCACTATGCTGTAATTACCTAGCCACGCTGTAGATGCCCTCAAAAAAACAAGGGAACCAAAAATCTAACCCCTTAAACTTCCATTCCATAGCTATAATCCATTCCATATCTAGGATGAAAATAATAAAACCAAAAAACTTAACCTCCAGACTCTTTAGGTCTCTACACCACAATTTTCTTCATCACACCATAAAATCCTTTCTCTGTAGGAATCTCAATTATAACTCTAGCCTTCACCCCTTAACTCCCCTGAAACTTCCCCCAGACACCTCTATCCCCTAAATTTCCACTTATTAACAGCACATAAGGTCCAAACCATTACATTATATACCTCTCAAACAATTCATGTCCTCAAGAATCAAAACCAAACATGGAAGGAATGAAAAAGGAAGGGTCTGAACAACCACCCCATGAGATACCTCTCAGGGATCTTGTTATGACTAGAACACTACCACTAGCCAAGAACCCCAACTAGAGAGGAAAATCACATCTCATAATCAATAGAAATTCTAGTATTAAATTACCCAAGGTAAAAAAACAAATAAATTTAAAAAAAAATAGGTACCAGGAAAACATATGCATCTCATGCTCCCAAGTACTCTCCTCCAAGTCACCATTCCTCCACAACTCATGATCCAGGGGATAAATCATCCATGCAGCACATTCTCTCTATGATCCATGATCTCAATTGGTCACTCCACAATTTCACATCATCCTTGATATCTAAATCTCCCCAGTCAATGACGTGGGAGTCATTATGAACATAACAATAAAGATGGGACACGTGGAATGCATCATTGATCCTATATAACCATAGTGGGAATACCAACCAACAAGCCACCTCGTTTATTCTCCCTGACACATCGAAAGACCCAAAATCAGGAAGAAAGCTTACCCCCTTGACCAAACCTCAACCACCCCTTTATTATGGGAAACCCTCAAGAACACATGGTCTCTAACCTCAAACTCTAAGGGTATTCACCTAGGATAGGGAGAAAAATCATGAAAATATGAAACACTAGAATTTGAGACCAAATTTTGGTGAATAAACTTCCCAAACAATGATAAAACCACTTCCAAAACATGGATACAATCCAAAAAATAGAAACGCCCAATTGAAATCACAAAAAAAACACCCCAATCATCACCTAACCTATGGAAATATCCATGATAACCATAATTATTAAGAAAAATATCGTTGAATTAGATTGGTTCTAGAAAATAAGGTTACTATAAGACCTCCAGAAATGATACCACATTCAAGGAGAGTTATCAATTCCACACTCACCACTTTCAATTTAGGGGTCCTATTATGTTAGTATCCCAACTCTAACAAAGAAGGCCCATAAAACTAATAACCAAATGAGGCACTTCTCAAATTGAGATTATGAAAAATGGGTCCAAACTAATAGTGAAGGAAAGGGAAAAACACCAATCACTCTATCTCACATAAAATTTCACCCTCTATCCAACCATTTAACCATTTCACAACATAAAATCCTATCAATGAAACTAATTTTTAAATTAATACATTTTGGTTAAAATATGGTCCCTATTTTTTTTCAAAACTCCCACATGTTGTTTTAAAACTAAGAATTTATTTTTTCCTTTATTTAAGGAATAATTTAAGTAACACATTCACAAAATATTATTCGACTCCAAAGGATCATTTAAAGAAAATAATCATTAAAACAATCTAGGGAAAACAATCTCATCTATAATTCCAAAGATTATCTAAATTATAGATTCAATTAAAAAAAGGTACTAAGGTTACCGAATTGAAGCATAATCACTCTTGAAATACTAAACTCGACTCGCTCCATCTAGCTTGACTACTCATGAAAAATTGACTACCATGATGAACAATCAAATACCTCCTTGAGACTTAGGGACCCTAAAAATCATAGGACACTCATACTCCTAATTCCCCACATTGTTATAATGGAAACAGGTCAAATATCTAGACATTGGACACCTCAATACACTCAAACATTGGGCCCAAATCCATGATCTAGATTGGGAAGATCACCTCACTCTCTATGTGCACCCACCGTATGACCCTCTACTAGAGGTTACACCTTCATCATCCATCAGTATAGAGTAAACTCCCCTCAATAACATTTACATGATCCATCACTTACATCCAAGTCTTCAACCACAATCTATCCACACTCTATTGAATATTTGATATCAAGGAAGACTCAAAATTATCGCACATGTATATTCATCCACTAAGAGGTATGGAAACTGGGAACCAAAGCATAAAATAAATTTTTGAGGGAACACACTTTGGGCTCCCTTTACTAGAATTCCATGATCTTCTTCATGCACATATCCTTCTGATCCCAAGAAAGAAACTCTTCCCAGAACAAGGAAATATACCTTCTCCAAGAAACCCCTTTCTACTAAGCATAAATATATTTCCACCATGATTGAGCCTTTCTTTTAAGAGATCCCATTATCGAGGTAACTTGGAACTAATTTGGAGTCCATGTCATCTCAAAGGTAACCTTAGACTCTTCTATCCACCTCTCAACCTCACCATGGAACTTTGGAACCTCCTATTATTGGAATCTGGATAGAAAGTTACTCTATAAATTATTATTTTTCAATTTAAATGTAGTGTTGTGGTGGGGATCCATCAAAATTACTTAACCCCAATCATCAAAATAAACACTTTCAGTTCAAGCAATCAATTCATACAACCAAAATGGGGAGGGATACAAACATATCACAAGGGGCCATAAATCCCCAAACCACAGAACTTACTCATTATCCATGATGCTTCATATCTCTCCAAATTAAAAACACTCTCCTAATCTATCGCATTTCCTACACAACTATCCCAAATACCATAATTTTAAGGATAGACTACAACAATAGCTTTCAAGGGAATAGTAATTTTTTTCCAAGGTTTACCCATTTGGCATGCTTAACAAAACATTGGAATGAAGACCACTTTTTTAAATTCATGCTTCTAAAATATTTCAAATCATTTAAACATATAACCTTTCAAGTTATCTCCAAATCCATTTTAAACATTGAATTCCATTTAAAGGAAAAAACCCATTTTTAAAAACATGTCACATTTATAAATTACTTTTGAAATTTTATTCAACTCTTTTCAAAAGACAACTCAACATTTAATTGAGAAAATGAAGTTTCTAATAAGCACATATTCTGGTGAGAAAATTTATCAAATGACATTAATATTCCTTCATATACTACTAAACAATAAGGGATAATATTTTAAAATAATTAAGTCCCAACTTAGTTTAATTTAATTACTTTAACCAATTTAAAAAGGTCATTTGCAGAGTCAATTCAATATTTATTATGGAAAGAAACATGTTATATATTTAAGAAATTATACTTCCAACTGGAGAATTACCATTCTAGAATTCATGAACAAAGTTAATAAATAAAAATGAAAGTCTCTAAGTAAATATTGAAAGATAAAATCTATAATATTAACTCATCCATGGATCTAATGCCCAAGCTAGTAATTTCCAGTTCAATTCTCAAAATCCTCCTGAAAACCTAAAACATTTTATATACACGTAGGTTGATCATAAAATGTATAATCAGTAGGATCGTACCCACAATATCTCATGCACGTGTGAAAAAGTGCATACTAATTCACCAATAAACAAATAGTATGACCAAAATGCACCTAAATAGGTCAACTATCTAATCCCAACCTCACCATAGCACACTCAATAAATAACGCATCTAATGTAATAACATATTATCGAAAGAATATAATCAAAGGCACCCCATAACCACTTCCCTGCTATTTTTTCACTCTCACACCCCAATGTCAAACTTCTGGTGATTTCATCCCTTCCATGTATATCAATTCAAGTCTGATGTGGGTCATGACAAGTATCTACCTATCGCACCCTCATAATGTCTAACATCTTGTATTAGCATCAGTCAATATCCACATCATAACCTCACTAGGTAACTAGGGTAGTGGGGTATCATGAATGTTAAATACATAAACCTCATTCCCTCCTTCTACCATGCATGAACCCACTACACACCACATCCTCATTATCACTAGGAAATCTCCAACACCAACCTATTATCACCTAGGAAATTTCCAACAGAAACCCATCATCACCTGAAAATATCCAACACCCATCTGTCATCACTTGGGGTAGTCTCCAACACCAACCTGTCATCATCGTTGCTACAGAAGGAAGAGCAGGAAATAGGGGGTATCCAACCATCTGATCCACCACTAATATAGATATTGGGGAAAACACCTGGGACCCAAAACATTTGGGTGTTGGTAAGGTTATCCAACTCAGGTGTGGTGGATATAGAAATAACATAAAAAATAAATGATAGATAGTCTCGAACAAACCCAACCTATGGGTTAACATCAACCCATTCTAGTGTATCTCATAACACTTCCAAAACTTCTCATAACATCCACAACCAACTACTACCACTACTAAATGTTTAAAGTGGGTCCCCATACCCAACTTGTTTTATACTTTGATTACCACTACATGTATTCAGTTTTTTATAATACATGTGTTTATCTTTCCATAATAGTGTAGATACTTTTGCATCCACTTTGTTTATAGAAATGTACTTAGATTACATGTCACATCAAAGGGTTATAGTAGATCCCAGGCTATAATGAGGACCCTGAGATGCCATGATAGTAATCTTAAAGTAACGTCCTATGGTCCAGTTACATCATTCTGAAAGGACACAGATGATGTGTGACCATCAGGTGTTGGGGGCTCATAAGCATTGAGACTTCTTTTCATGAAGTTCGCACTTGATTATCTCTAGTAGTTGAGATCATGAGGACAGACCTGCATAATAGGAACACCACATGTTTTAGGTGTCATTGATCATTACTATCTACGAACATGTGTAATGGTATTTAGACTTGAGATCATTGTCATTGGATGTCATTTAATTACGTACATTTGATGCAAGGCGAAAACCACGGTGATAAATTCATGGTGAGGTAGTTTGTATCGGGTACGTCATTAATGGCATGGCATTGATTGAATGATCGAGAAAGGATTTGCCACTTCTTAGTTCAGGAAGAGATATCTCGGGCCTAGTTGATTAGGATGTTTCTACCTTGATTAAATCCATGGCCATGGTAGTGGAAGGTAATACTGTCCGGAAAAATCAACAAACAAAATAAAGCAAAATAAATAATTATGACACAAGTATACATTCTTCTTTATTGAGATATCGATGATGAAGAGATTATATTACACAGACTGTATTCGTAGGAAGGCAGTCGTTGCTTTAACTTTGTCTTATCTCTATAGGGGCCTCTATGGGTTGTTAGACCCCGCTCTAGGTCAGTGGATATTATTCACTACTATTGAGGTAAGGGCCTAGAGGGTCACATGCAATAGCACCTTGAGAATCTGCCCTATTCTGGGATGAGGAATATAAAACTTGGTGGGCCCCGCCAAAGGGTCCGAGCACTATCCAAGTTCTATGGATCACCAAAGAATAAATAAATTCATTAATTTTTCAAGTTTAGAATAATTCATTGAATTTATTTATAACGTGTATTTACAAGTTATATAGAAAATATAAGTATTAATATTATTCGAATGGATTTTAATATCCTAGGTTCATTTAATATTAGCAAGAGGTGTGAGTCTAGTTAAAGACTCAAATTTATCACGTAATATATTTATATATTACAAGTAAGTGATAAACTATAAATATTATTTATGGCATAATTGTATTTGTCATAAATAATTATTTATAACACTTATATAGAATACGTCTATTACACGGGGGTTGGGAATCCATACCGCATGTTTTAAACACTCTCTATATAAGTGAGAGAGAGGATCTCCCATGTTAACTATTCATGTGTTAAGATTGAGAGCTTCTCTATCCTCCTGGAATCTAGAGAGAGAGTCTCTCAAGTGAAGGAAGATCTTCAAGTTCATCCATCTCGGATTGAAGCTTCTTCCCTGGCGGTGATTGTTGTTGCACTGAAGTGAGCATCGAATATCCATGCTAGCACCCGGATCTCGACGAACGGCACGTGAGTACATTCGAGAGGCGTGTGTGGATGATCTAAAGGGATTCGACGTTGGAGTCTTTGAGAAACAATCACCGGAGTTCTGTGGCGGACTTGCAAACGTCAATTTTGAACTAGGTACATGTTCAGTTTATTTTTTTTCTCTGTTTAAACCTTGTGAGATCCTCAGACCAAACTAGGACAATGTCACCAGAGTTGACAGGGTTATGTCACTCCAGTGATGTAGAAATTTTTAAATTCATGGCCCACCAGCTTCCGTTGCGCCGTCCCGGTACCCAAAAGTGGTATCAAAGGGAGGTTAAGGTTTTTCTGAGTCAACAAAATTAAGATGCATTAAATTTAAGTGTGGGGCGTTAAAACGGTTCATTCGGATCCGACCGCGCATCATTTTGTTTTCAAATGATCAAGCTACGATCATTTAAGAAATTTAATCAGATCGACGTCGTGGTTTATTTTTCGTTCATTTGATGTTAATCTCAATCATTATTGAGATAAAATTAAATGCAATATTTTATTATAAAACATTTTCCACAAAATGGGTGTGGAAAATATTTTTCACAAAGTATTTTAAAAAAAAAGGGGGAGGGGAGACCAAGACCCCATTTTGGGGTCTTCCTCTTTTTATTTTAAATAAAAAAAAAAGGGAGACTAAGACCCCATTTTGGGGTCTTCCACATTTTTTTTAATAAAAAAAGGGGTGGTGGCATCTTTTGTCTAAAGACAATTTAAAAAAAAAGGAGAAGACCCAAAAGGGTCTTCTCCTTCACGCGACGCACAAGGAGGCATCTCCCCATAGAGAGAAATCCTGGCCGACCTGGTCCGCCTCCCCTCTAGACGCTGGAACATTTGGTCGTGCCACTCCCCTTCGCACCGGATTTCCGCCTCCCCTCTACGCACCGGACTTCCTAGCCGCGCCACTCCCCCTCGCACCGGACCACTTCCTCCCACCGAACCACCTTCGCGCCGGACCACCTGGTCATGCCGCCCCAAGCCGTGCTGGGCCGCCCCATCGCGCTGCCCCGAGCTCCTCCGAACCACCCATGCTGTTCCCAAACCCTAACTGCCGGACCTCCTGCTTGTGTCGGCCGAGAACCGCACCAACCGTCGTCGGTCCCGGCCGCACTGGTCCCGGTCATGCTGGACCGGGCCGCTGCCTCACCGGCTCGCCGAAGCAGCGGGCTGCCGGCCATGTGGCTGGCCGGTATGCTCCCTGGCCTCCTCTCGCTCCCTTCAAACCTCACTAGAAGCTATTGTCGCCACGGGATTCACATGACCAAGCGGTTACGCCGCGGTCAGGTCGTGGTCACGTCGCGGTCACGCCGCGGTCACATCAAGGTCACGCTGCGGTCACGCCACGGTCACGCCGCGGTCACGCCGCGGTCACGCCGCGGTCACGCCGCGGTCAAGCCGCGGTCACGCCGCGGTCACGCCGCGGTCACGCCGCGGTCACGCCGCGGTCACGCCGCGGTCACGCCGCGGTCACGCCGCGGTCACGCCGCGGTCACGCAGCGGTCACGCCGCGGTCACGTCGCAGTCACGCCGCGGTTATGCCATGATTTGGCCCTACTCCAGGATGACACCCCGTGGCGGTTCGCAGTCCTTCCGGACTCCCCGGCTAGAGTTAACCCTGCTTTAAATTAATTTTAATTAATTTATTTTTTTAAATTAAATTAATTAGAGTTAATTTGGGGGTTTAAATTATTTTAATCTGAAATATTAATTTAATTTAAGATTAAAATTAAATTAATGGTTTAATTTAATTTTTAGAATTAAAATTAAATTAAACAAATGGAACCGATAAAATAAATTATTTGAATTTAATCAAATTCATTTAATTTATTAGAACACCCTCTCACTATTTAAATTTATTGCAATTTAATTTTATTGCGCATATTTTACCCCGACTAGTCTTGAGAAAGCGACCGAACTGTGTATGTCGAGTTTTTATTTATTTATTTAATTATTTATTCAATGTGTGTGATGATTGTAATAATTAATTAGATAAATGACGGTCTGCGAATCATTCTTTTAATTTCAAATATGTATAAGGGCATGTGTGTCCAATGCACAAGATGTGTTTTGTACCCCTAGACCCCCTCGCCTACTTGCAAGTATATTTTTAATAAAATGATGATCTGAAATACAGACCCTGCCAAGACGAGGCGGTAAACCAGACAGGAGCCAAACGCATTACACTGGGCAAGCTGTGATGTGAGTCAAGTCATAACTCAGGTATGGATGCCCCTAGGTCAAGACTGATCCGTTGTGGATCAATCTTTATATAATTCTCAAGACCATCCAGATCGCATGATTTACTTTATGCATAGTTTATTATTTTATGTGTCTGCATGATTATTGTGTGATCACATAGAATAGTAAACAAGATAAAATGCATAAATATGTGATGAATTATATTCTATTGCATGTTCAGTTGTGATCACGACAACCCAGTTTGAACATAATAAATAGAAAAGGATTATATTCATCAATAAATAAATATAAAAATCCCTCAAAGATATATTAAGTTTAAAATCCTTCCATTTATCCCATCTAAACAAAACCGGGTGTTTGGGGTGCTCTTCATCCATAGTTGAGAGTGCATCTTACTACCGGGGCATTTTCATGAGAGAAATGGGTCGACTTAACTAAAGTGAGTAGTCTAGGATTAGCCTTAGATAACTTGATATCACTTTAGAGGCAAGATGTTGAGGGAATCAAGTTCATATTCCAAAAGCTGGTACTTTACTCAACAACACAAGGAACCACAAGAACAAGTGGTTGGCTAGTCTAGTTCCTACCTTGAAACCCTCTAAGTAGTGGCGTAGCCCTAGGTTGTAGACTATGAGGGAGGTTTCGAGGATCCTTTCCACTATAATACTCAAGCGATAGAGTATTCTGAATCTAATAGTGAGGGTTATTAAGGTTCTCTAAAATAGTGGGAGACATTAAAATGATATAATAATTTATTAATCATAAATTTCAAAAGGTAGTCAAGACAAAGTACTAACTACTAAATGTTTATCTGATGTAGATTCAAAATAGAAATCACTAACACCACAAGTACTTTATAACTGTGATCAATCTTGGATAAAGAAAATATCCTGACCGGAAATAACTTCTAGGAGTGGTACAGGTGCTTGCGCATAGTACTATGCCAAGAAAGGAAGTTATATGTGTTGGAATCCCCAATTCCTACTGATCCTCATCAAGGAACAAGTAAGGTGGAAAAAGATAAATGGAGAAAGCATGTAGATGATCCACTTGATGTACAATGCATCATGTTGTCATCCATGTCCAGCCAATTGCAAAAAATGCATGAAGATGAGGATGCATACAAGATGCTTTCACATCTTCAAGAACTATATGAGGAGAGGGCCAGGAAAGAAAGGTATGAGATCTCAAGTGCGCTTTATAAGTACATGCTAGCAGAAGGGCACCAAGCTGGTCCTCACGTACTCAAGATGATTGGGTATATTGAGAGGCTTGAATCCCTTGGGTTCAAACTGAACCAAGAACTAGCAGTGGATCTCATTCTTGCCTCTTTACCGTCAAGATTCTCAACTTTTATTGTCAATTATAATACGAATGATATGACAAAGTCACTCCCTGACCTTTTGGATTTAGTTCTCCAAGATGATAAGGATATGAAAAATACCAATTCATATGTCCTTATGTTGAACAAGAAAAACAAAGGCAAGGAAAAGGGTTCTAAGGCCAAGTCAAGGACAAAGACGCCAATGCATCATCCTGCAAAGAAGCCAAAGATTCAGAGGCAAAGTAATGAGCAGGAAGTTGTCTGCTTTGGATGTGGCAAGAAAGGCCACTGGAAGAAGAATTTCAGAACTGGGAAGAAGAATCAAGTCGATTCTTATACTTCAAGTATTTTTGTCATTGAATTCAATCTATATTTATCTACAATTTGGGTATTGGATACGGCATGTGGCTTACACATTTGTATTTATATACAGGAACCAAGTAGGTTCAAGAAGATTGAAAAAGGTCAAGTGGATCTCCGAGCTACAAATGGTGCAAGTCTGGTAGCCTTGGCAGTGGGAGACTATCACTTAACCTTGCCAACTGGTTTGGTTCTAGTTTTAAAAAATTTCTATTATGTACCATCTGTTACCAGAAACATTATCTCTGTGTCGAGTCTAGAAACTATGTGTTTTTATTTCAAGTTTGGAAATAAATGTTGTCTCTTTTATAGGGATAACATATGTTATGGTATGGCACATCTTAACAATGGTTTATATATGCTGAAACTAGAGAACTTAGTAATGGAAATCAATGACAAAAATAGCAAACATAACTCAAATAACACTCGCTTATGGAACTTCAGGCTTGGTCATGTAAATGAGAAGCGATTACAAAGATTTCATCAAGAAGGGTATCTAGAATTGGTACAGTTAAAACCCTTAGATGTATGTCAAGCTTATTTACAAGGAAAGATGACCAAAGCACCTTTCTTAGGAAAGGTAGAAAGAGCCAATGTAGTGCTGGAATTAATATATACTGATGTATGTGGTCCATTTCTAGTAGAGGCAAGGGGTGGTTTTCAATAATTCATTATTTTTACCGATGACTATAGTAGGTATGTTTATATATACTTAATGTGGTATAAGTCAGATTCCTTTCGGATATTTAACGAATACCAAAATGAAGTAGAAAACCAACTTGGTAAGAAGATAAAATCACTTCTCTTAGACTGAGGCGGAGAATATCTTAAACAAACTTTCATTGATCACTTGAAGGAGTGTGGGATAGTATCCCAAATCACTCCTCCTTATACACCACAATGGAATGGTGTTATTGAAAGGAAGAATAGGACCTTTCTTGACATGGTTAGATCAATGATGAGTCACGCAACCCTTCCATTATCCTTTTAGGGATACGCCTTGAAGACAGCAGCATATACCCTTAACTGAGTACCAACTAAAGCTACAGATGGGATTCCATAATAGTTATGGTATGGAAAGAAACCTAACCTGACAAAAATGCATGTATGGGGGTACGAGGCATTTTTCAAGACTTTACCAAGTGAAAAATTAGCATCCCGAAGAACTAAGTGCATCTTTATAGGTTATCCTAAGGAAACTAGAGGATACTACCTATATAACCTTTTAGATATAAAAGTCATTGTGTCAAGATACGCCACATTTCTAGAAAGGGAACACGTTTCTATTGGAAATAGTAGGATCAAGATTGACTTAGATGGAGTTAATTCTCCAGATGCACAAGAGTTGGTAGAGGAAAAATCTTCACAAGAACAAGTGGAAGAAGAATTTGTTCCTGAGACACAGATACTGCGTAGGTCTACGCGAGAGGTTAGAGAACTAGAGCGTTATGGTTTTCTTGTCACCGATTCAGGTGACACATTAGTCCTTCAGGATGATGAACCTCTAACCTATAAGGAAGCAGTGAAAGGCAAAGAAGATGATAAATGGAAAGAATTCATGAATTCTGAGATGGAGTCTATGTACCAAAATTAAGTTTGGATTTTGGTAGACCCTCCAGCTGATGTAAAGTCCATTGGATGCAAATGAGTATTCAAGAAGAATCTAGACATGGATGGTGAGGTCAATACGTTTAAAGAAATACTAGTTGCAAAGGGTTTCAGACAATGTCAAGTTATTGACTATGATGAAACCTTCTCACCAGTAGCAATGCTTAAATCCATCAGAATATTGCTTGCAATAGTAGCCTTTCATGATTATGAAATTTGGCAAATGGATGTCAAAGCTATTTTTCTAAATGGGAAGTTGGTTGAAGACGTATATATGACTCAACCCGAAGGGTTTGTCAAGTCAAAGAATTCCAATAAAGTATGCAAGCTATAGAGATCCATTTATGGATTGAAGCAGGCATCAAGATCATGGAATGTTCGTTTTGATGAGGCCATAAGATATTTTGGTTTTTTCAAAAATAGAAGCGAGCCTTGTGTCTATAAAAAGGTTTAAGGGAATGAAATTTTTTTCCTAGTATTATATGTTGATGACATATTAATTATGTGAAATGAGGAGCAAGTCTTACAGTCAGTTAAGACTTGGTTAAATGAATGCTTCTCTGTGAAAGACTTAGGTGAAGCAACCTACATTCTAGGGATCAAGATTTATCGAGATAGATCTCAAAGGCTGCTTGGGCTAAGTCAAAGTACATATATTGACAAGGTACTCAAAAGTTATAGTATAGAACAATACAAGAGAGGATTGTTACCTGTGTCACACAGTGTAAATATCTCCAAGAAAATGTGTCCAAAAACATATGAGGAGATTGACAGAATGAGTAGAGTCCCTTATTCTTCGGAAGTGGGTTCTATCATGTATTCCATGCTATGTACTAGGTTTAATGGCGCCTTTTCTTTAAGCATGGGGGGTAGATATCAATCCAATCCAGTAGAGATGCATTGGATAGCTGTTAAAACTATCCTAAAGTACTTGAGGCGTACTAAGGATATGTTCCTGGTGTATGGAGGAGATGAGGAACTAGTTGTGAGGGGATACACTAATGCTAGTTTCCAAAAATATCATGATGATATGAAATCGTAGTCAAGATACATCTTTTGACTGAATGGTGGTGCAGTGAGCTGGAGAAGATCGAAGCAAGCTATGGTTGTTGATTCTACATCAAAGTCTAAATATATTGCAGCTTTCAATGCAGAAAAGGAAGCAGTCTGGATACGCAACTTTATCTCAGACATTGGTGTTGTACCAAGAAGTGTAGACCATGTACCAGTATATTGTGATAATACTACTACAGTGGTGCTTTCCAAGGAGCCCAGGTCTCGCCATAGAACAAAGCATATTCTTCGAAAGTTTCATCTCTTGAGGGATTTTACTCAAAGAGGTGAAGTGACAGTTAGCAGAGTAGCCATAGAGGACAACGTTGTAGACCCCCTAACTAAAGACATTTCTCAGCAGAATCATGATTCACATGTGAAAGATAGCGGATTGAAACCTATTATCAGTTGGATCTAGTGCAAGTGGGAGTGTTGAAAGTGGGTGCCCTAGACCCAACTTTTTTTGTACTTTGATTACCATTACATGTATTTAGTTTGTTATAATAAATGTGTTTATCTTGACATAATAGTGTAGATACTTCTTCATCCACTTTGTTTATGTCAATGTCCTTAGATTACCTATCGCATCAAAGGGTTATAGTAGATCCCAGGCTATAATGAGAACCCTGAGATGCCATGACAGTAATCTTAAACTAACGTCCTATTGTCCAGTTACATAATTCTGAAAGGACACAGATTATGTGTGACCATCAGGTGTTGAGGGCTCATAAGCATTGGGACTTCTTCTCATGAATTTCGCACTTGATGATCTCTAGTAGTTGAGATCATGAGTACAGACCCGCATAATAGAAACATCACATGTTTTAGGTTTCATTGGTCGTTCCTATCTACAAACATGTGTAATGGTATTTAGACTTGAGATCATTGTCAATGTATGTCATTTAATTATGTACATTTGATGCAAGGCTAAAACCATGGTGACAAAGTTGTGGAGAGGTAGTTTGTATCGGGTACGTCATTAATGGAATGGCATTGATTGAATGATCGAGAAAGGATTTGTCACTTTCGAGTTCAGGACGATATATCTCGGGCCTGGTTATTTAGGATGGTTTCACCTTCATTAAATCCATGGACATGGTAGTGGAAGGTAAGACCGTCTGGACAAATCAACAAAAAAAATAAAGAAAAATAAATAATGATGACACTAGTATGCATTCTGCTTTATTGAGATATCGATGACGAAGAGATTATATTACACGGACCATGTTCGTAGGAAGGAAGTCATTGCTTTGATTTTTCCTTATCTCTATAGGGACCTCGATGGGTTTCTAGACCCCACTCTAGGTCAGTGGATATTATTCACTGCTATTGAGTTAAGGGCCTAGAGGGTCACACACAATAGCACCTTGAGAATATGCCCTATTCTGGGAATAGGAATATAAAACTTAGTGGGCCCCGCCAAAGTGTCCGAGCACTATACAAGTTCTATAGATCACCAAAGAATAAATAAATTCATTAATTATTCAAGTTTAGAATAATTCTTTGAATTTATTTATAACATGTATTTACAAGTTATATAGTAAATACAAGTATTAATATTATTCGAATGGATTTTAATATCCTAGGTTCGTTTAATATTAGCAGGAGGTGTGAGTTGAGTTAAAGACTCAAATTTATCACATAATACATTTATATATTACAAGTAAGTGATAAATTATAAATATTATTTATGGCATAATTTTATTTGTCATAAATAATTATTTATAACACTTATATAGCAGACGTCTATTACACGGGTGTTGAGAATCCATACCGCGTGTTTTAAACACTCCCTATATAAGTGAGAGAGAGAGTCTCTCCCATGTTAACTATTCATTTGTTAAGATTTAGAGCTTCTCTCTCCTCCTGGAATCTAGAGAGAGAGTCTCTCAAGTGAAGGAAGATCTTCAAGTTCATCCATCTCGAATTGAATCTTCTTCCCTCGCAGTGATCGTCATTGCGCTGAAGTGAGCGTCGAAGATCCGCGCTAGCACCTGGATCTCAACAAATGGCATGCAAGAAGATTCGAGAGGAATGTGTGGATGATCTAGAGGGATTCAATGTTGGAGTCTTCGAGCAACAATCACCAGCGTCCTACGGCAGACTTGCACACGTCAATTCTGAACTAGGTACATGTTTAGTTTATTTTTTTTCTCTGCTTAAACCTTGCAAGATCCTCAGACCAAATCGGGACAAGATCACCGAAGTTGATAGGGTTATGTCACTCCGGTGATGCAAAAAAATTTAAATTCGCGGCCCACCAGATTCTGTTGCATCGTCCCGGTACCCAACACTAAATGCATCACACCACATCATGAATAACCACATAGTCCATTTTCTTAATATTACAAGACCAGTCATTTATATATTTCACTAAGTTGTCAGAGAACTCCATTTGATTAATATTTCATGAAAAACCAAATTAACCATCACCCCTGTTTAAATCTAACCCATTCATTAATCATCTAGTTCATTAATTAAATTATCTCGTATCAATTTCAATCTCACTTCACTCATTACCAACCTATGCCATTTCAATTTTAGAATTTCCAATTTGTGCCATATCTACTGGGAAATTGCCATAACCACACCACCTATCATCTCATCCACCTCACAATACACAAGAAAACATAGAAACACACTAACCTCTATGTAGTGATTTCATTTTTCACAAACACGTCAATTACATATTCATATAAAGGATTTCATCACATTACTTCATTGCTTTACTGGGTATTCTCACATAAAACATGAGAAAAATCAATAGGCACACTATCCCTCATAACAACTATTTCAACTTCCCCACTTACCATAATATCAGTTCAGGGGCTTTCACAACATTTATTTATCTTTTCATGGGAATTCTTACACAAACACATGTTTCTATGGGTAACCAATTCATTATCCATCTATAAGTTATTATCCTTTTTCATGCATAGTGAGTTCAATCAATCGAAAAAACAAGGGTTCATAAATCACAATAAATACAATATAAATAAGGTTCCCAACAACTTTAATTTTTAAAAACAACAACAAACATGGATAAAATCATAAGAAATATCACAAAGCAAGTAAACACATGTGAATACTCCCCATCCCATTCAATTTCAATTAAATACAATTAATTATCTTCTTAATTAAACCATATTATCTACCCAAAGTAAGAAAATGGCATGAAATCCCCATGTATTTACGTGAAAGGGAGTGATTAGGGATTCCATGTCTTAAACAAAGCTTTCCAATTCACTATTCAAGTATGAAGTAATAGTAAGACAACCACTAAGCACAAAAACACAATGGAACACCTCAATCAAACTATAATAGATCATCCACATCAATATCCCTTCATAACACTACCCAAACCATCCATCTCCCCAACCATAACCTCCCCAGAATGAAGAACATGGAAGGAAATGAGGGGATAAAGGAGGAAAATCACTTAGAATCATTGATGTTTGATCTCCAAATGCCAAGGATCAAATCCCACAAGAAGGGGTGAAATGCCTATCAAAAACACCTAATCCCATGGGTCAAGAGAAAATATTGGATAAAGATAGGTTCAAAATGTTTCTAAAGTTTATATCTAAGATATTTTTAATGAGACCATGACACGACATAGGGTTCACACCATAATCACCCCCAACCAGCTGGCCTCCAAATTCCACATCATAGATCATGGTTAGATCCTATCTACTTGGAGGTAAGGCTATAGTGTAACCACTTCACCACATCTTATCTACCCTCAAAATAATAGATACTTCAAAAAAATACCACCCAAGCCTCCATGATAGAAAAATATATTCTACAACACAATAAGACCACCCCGGGAGCATTATGCTATAATCACCTGGCCACACTGCAACTACCCTCAAAACAATAGAGGCACCAAAAATCTGACCCCTCATACCTATATCCCACAACTATCCTCCATGCTTCAGTTGGTCTGAAAACAACAAAAATCCAAAATCATTCTCCCCAACCTCCTACGGTTATATACACAGCAACCCTACTCCACATCATAGCTAGTAAAAAATAAAAAACCACAAAACTTGACCTCCATATTTTATAGGTCTCTATGCTATAATCTGTTTCACCATGCCATAGAATCCTCTGTCAGTTGGAATCTCATTTGTAACTCCATCCTTAACCCCTAAACTCCCCTAGAAATTCCCCCATACACCTTCATCCCATAAATTTACACTAATTAAAAGGTTAGAATATCTAGATAATTATACCAACAAATGGTCTATTGAGGCCAATAATAGAGACCATTAGGTTCAGTGATGGATCATTGGGGTTGGTGATAAAGGCCATTGGGTTAAATTTGATATATATCATTGGGTTCATTGTTTATATATACAATTGTGACCAATTTCATGATACCCATTAGGTTCAATGCATATCATAAACCATTAGGGTCAATCTATGGAATATCATTGGGTTAAATTCTATTGCACCTCATCAAGGGTTGGAATGGTAGATACACTGACATTTAATGATGCAGGTAGGGATGAGTGTTGTGGTGACATGGTTAGAACATGATGACCTAACTTGATTTTTTACATTGAGTATGAGTATTTAAATGTATCATATGCATGCACTATGTATTGTTGGATCTTCTATAGGTTTACTTGTGATATCACAATGGGTCTTTGTACTCAAACTCTACAAGCACACTTCATGTGCCGATGAAAGATTTGTGATTTGTGGTGCAGGTAAGAGCAAGAACCCTATGGTAGATGGTGATGGTTAATGATGGGACAAATGGAAACCAAGACTTGGTTGGGTAGGAGGAAACAAACCTCGGGTCATTATTATTATGTTTATTTTGGTTATTGTGTATATATTATTGGTCTTTGTGTAGATATTCATGAGCTTTATATTATATGTGGCTGAAATAACGTTGCATGTCATGTTTATAAACCTATGTCGTTTTTTTGGTTTTATTTTTTGATTATAGATTCCATGTCCATTTATGTTATGATATTACTGATGATTCTATTTATTCACGTTATTGTGTGTTTAAGGGCATAGAATCCCCATTATTTGGATCATACCATTATATCTAGTTGACATACTCTGGTATACGAGGAGGTGTGCTTGGGGTCTTGTAATACCCCGGTTTAGGTGCCTGGGTTGGGGAACTACATTAATGTAGGTAGTTTTGGCTAAACCTGAATCAGTTCACATCCACAAAACATAGGATCCCAACTTCAGAAGACCCCAAGAATGTCTATTTCAAAAATATAGATCTCTTACCTTGGGATTTAAAGAAGATTCTAGGAAATTTCTTATGTGAGATACATGAAACTTACAATGAATTATCATATTTAGACCAAGAATATTTCAAAAAAAAGCTTGGGAAACTTATAATTCAATGAATTATTTAGTGTGAGTGATTAAAAACAATTAAATGATAAACATTTACTTCTCACATTATAAAGTGAAATGAAACTATTATCAAATAGAAACAAATGATTCATATATATATGTGTTAACATGGTGGGTTAGGTTGGCCCATAGGGTGTATCATGTGGGATATGAATTTTATTTCCAATCTACAAATAATGAGGAATTAAAAAATAAAGTCTCGACATTTTATATACGGTACCCACAGTCTAACGGGATGACCTACAGTCTTAAAGAAAAAAATATATAATTTTTTTTTTGAACCATGATGAAGGGGAGCGGGAAAAGATAAATGTTTAAAATTCAAAGAAAATATTTAGTTTTAAATTAACAATAACAACCCTAATAACAACAATAATAACAACCCTTAAAAATTGTATCTTTGATGGTTTATGTATGGTTGTATTAGGTGAGTTTAAACTTGAACTATTTTTTCCCTCACTCGTGTTAATTTATTTTATTACATTGTTTTATTTTGTTTTTCAATCATAACTTTTTGGTAGCCTAATTATAATTGCAGGCTAAACAGGACATACGGACACCAGACAAGCTAGTCCACACAGGCTGTGGGTTTTGCGGGTTGGATCAAATGCAGTTTGAATTTTTTGGGGCCTAAACATTAAAATACCTAATCCACATAAATTCACTAGCTAATGGATCAGACTATTGGAGTTGGTGCCCTAAAACCAACTTTTTTAGTACTTGATTGCATGTTTGTCTTATTAAAGAAGTTTTCTTATCATGTCATAATTATTATTCTGCATAATATTTGTATGTGATAATGTCCTTGGAATATATATTGCACTGAAAGGTCATAGTATTTTCTCACTAAGATAAGAATCTATAGGTTCCAAAACATTATTCTTGAACCTTTTTCTATAGCCAGATGATATTGTCTGACAGGACATCAAAAATACAGGCTAGCAGGGGTAGGAGGCTCATAAGACATTAAGACACATTCTCATAGTGTTCTCCCTTAGTAATATCCAAGATTAGAGGTTATGAGAATAGACCCATAAATAGTAAATCTATAGTTTTATGTGTCATTGGATGTTCCTATATGTAGACATGTGTATTGATCCTTAGAATTTAATATTATCATTAGTGGATATCATGACTCATATGATTTTATGTATTGATAAAAATCATGATTTCATATGCTCATGGTGAAGTAGGATATGTTGGGTGAATCATGAGTGATATAGAATTAATGGATAATGCAATAAAGTATTTATTCCTTTCGTCTCTTAATGAAAGTTAATATCTCGAGCCCTTTGATGGAAATGGAACCTCCATAATAAATCTGTGTCCATGGTGTTTGGTGGGTGAGTTTATTTTTGGAAAGTCAAATAAAGAGATATTGAGATTATAGGTTTATGGTACTGGCATGCAACCTTATTTATTTGAGATATTGGGATAAAAGTATTATATTACACGGTAAACATCTGTGGGAGGTAGGATGTCGTTTTGATGTTAACTTCTTTCTTTATGGATTCCTTTATGTATTTCTATATTCTAATCTTATAATTTAGGTGGTTATGCCTAATACCACTAAGAAGGAGTCCTTGAGGGTCACACACTAAGTGTATCCACAATATCAGTTAAATTATATTATTTAATTTAACAAGTCGGAATAAATATTATTTATTCGGGTTTAGTTGATCGCCATAATTTAGTCGCAAGTTATTAAAAAGATTAAGTGAGTTAAATGATAATAATAATAAATATTTGTTTATAAGTTTAGATAATATAATAGTTATTATATTTATCAGCAAATAATGAAATTATATTTATTTATTAAATAAATATTAATTATTTGAGGATCAGTAAACGTCGATGAGGGAAAGCGAATCGGGTTTAATGGTCTGATTGAAAATAATATAAATGATATTTATTTATTATTAAAGGCACTTTACATATCAATCAATTAATATTATTATTATTATTATTAAACATATGTTCAATTAATAATTACAAATATGGAAAGGGTTTAGTGTGCAATTTTCCAACCCTAAACCTGCCATAATAAATATCTAATTATATCACTTTCTAAAACACAATTGGTGTATACAAAGGATAGAGTGAGACTCTCTCAATCACTAAAGAGAGATCAAACAATCTAGAGTGATATCACCCCTCCTATCTCAAGACAATGAGAGAACATCAATATTTGTTCTTCTCTCGAAAAGAATTCTGCTGTGATCAACCACGAACAACACGGGTGATCAGGATTGGTCATGCTAGCACCTAGTGGTTCTATTGCATCATTCAGATATTGTTATGCATATGTGGATCATTGATAGAGGGATTCTACACTCAGATCCTACTGTGAAAAAATGGTATGAAAAGATCTTGTTAACCAGATCATCAATGAAAGTGAAATTATGAGTTGAGGTAAGTCTATATCAATTCATAAATTAATTATAAATTACATGTGAAGATCCTTCACTTTTGGTTCCAGTGTTTTAATCTAGTCAAGTAATCTACTATTTTTGTAATATAGGATGTTTTGATCATGTGAATAAATGATTACATGTGATTTACAACTAAAATCTGAGATGGTCATTCCACCAAAGGATGGTCATACTACACTCAGAACCTACAAGTGGTATTAGAGTAGTCACATGTTTAATTTATAATTATTTATTATTTATTGATTCTACATGAATTTTCATTTTCTTTTACTTATATCATTCTTTTTTAATAACCGAAATCATTATATCTTCTATCTCTTTGTTCTTGCTAACATAACTAGTAAACGGTTAAGGTTTAAAAACAAATAATCATCTGAAGAACATCATATCTAAGTGACAAGGGTTCTTCTTGGACAAAACTAGAGTACACGATATGTACTTCCCATATACACATTGTGTATTATGTTTTATTTCATGTATCTTGTTTTATCGGGTCAGATCAGACAAAATTATATCTAATATCCAAATAAAATGGATCGGCGTGTAGATCCAGATAGTCTGACACACATCATAAAAAACTACATGTTATGTAGTCCCTATATTCTTCTGGATAAGAACACAGGGCGTCCCAACGAGTCACATATCAGATACATGACATGGGGAGAAACATGTCATGAAACTCTCAGGTTACACACCATATAAGTTAGGTTATGCCTCATGTAACTCATGGTTTTCTGTGGAAAGAAACATGGATAAACCCAAGGAATGTGTTGTGGACATGAGGAGAAGACAATTACATGTTGTGTACTTTTGTACATGTTGTGTAGTCTACTACTAGTAGTGTTCTCAAGTTTTCATGGAAAGAATAATTAAATGTATAATTAAACCTATTGAGTATTTTTTTATGTCATTCATTCAAAAATACATTTCATGTCGTAGGATTAAAAATTATATATTAAATTAATTTCCATATTAAAATTTTCAATGAACACATGAGGTCACCTCCAAGTACACATACATATTACATTAATTTTAAATGAAATAAATTTTATTTAAAATTATAGATGATGGTGGATTAAATATGGTTGTATTGAATTAAGATACATTGAATTAATTGGATTAATCTATGGTGAATTATCTTAATTAAATAACAAATCAAATTAATTAATAACTAGATTGAAAATGTATACTCGTTTCTTGATGTGTTGATGATAATGATTTTATACCATCCCTTCTATGTGATTGGTTTCTTTTAATTTATTATGGTTAAATTATTATTTATGGATTGTGTGTCATGCCCTCCTCCTTATTATGTAAGGGCATGTGTTCTCATGATTTATTTTATGTAAACCATCTTTATCCAATCCATTGTATCCCCTATGCGTGTGAGTAAAAGATTATGTAAGGTCGGATCTCCTAGTTGAGAGGAGGTAGTCCAAGTCAAGGATCCAAGGTGAAACCAATCAAGGCGATACACATGAGAAAAGGAGGAATATTGAAACATGAACCATGTTATAGTTCAAGGTGTGTTCTCCCCTAAGGTTTAGGGTTAGTTTATCATTTTCTAGATAAACTAACCATTAAATAATCTCATGATCATTCCACTTGTATTTTATTTCTATTAGTTGTGTGGTTAATTATTTATGTCTATAAATGTTGTGCGATCACCAAATAAATGAATTAACAAGCATGCAAGATAAAATAAAATATAATCAAATTATGCATAAATATTTTATTAGACATGGTTAATCACTTAAGTAAGATCCACTTAATATTAACAAGTCATGTAAAAGGATAAAATGGGTTTTATGCATAAAGATAAAAATCCATCAACTAAATTATTAAGTCAGTATAGCCTTCCACTACTTAAGTTAGAAATGACCTCATAGTTTAAAGTGCTTAACCAAACCAAGTTGGGGTGATTTAAATTATTATGGAACGTTTAAATTGAATTTTTAGGTTGACTTAACTTATTTTATATCAAGGTTTGGTTATTCAATATGAACTTTGTGTAACTAAGAGGAAAAGGTTAAGGAAATATTAAAACAATATTTTAGGATTGGGGACTCTACTCAATGGATCAAGGAACTATGAGTTAATTTAGTTGGAAAGTTACAAAATTTATAGTGAGGTATATTGGGTTTTGAAAATAGTGGGAGATTAATGGAATTTAATTAAATTTAAATTTATGGATCTATTTTTGTAATCAAAACAAGTACTAATTATCTGCTCTTAATTTGTAGAAAATGGAAAATAAAATGAATTCAAAAATATCACTATGATTCATACTTGAGAAGGATAACCTTCTCACTAGTGTGAATATCTAGTAATGGTATAGTTACTTACACGTCATACTATTTTGCGAACAAAAATCATATATTCTAGGAACCCCACTTCCTAAGTTTATTTCCAAAAGGCTAATGAGGAAGAAGTATCTTTCTATGTAAAACATATATATGATGCTATGGATGTCCAATGTTTCATGTTATACTCCATTTTCAATGATATTATAAATCAATATGATGATATGGATGCATATAACATCATTTCTCACCTTAAGTATCTCTATTAAGAGAAGGTGATATCAGAGAGATATGAGATCTCCAATGCATTGTTCACATGTAAACTTAGAGAGTCAGTGTCAACTAGGACACATGTAGTAAATATGATTAGATACATTGATTTCCTGTAAATCTTGGGTTTTAAGATCCCTGGTGAGCTACACACCGATCTCATTTTTTCCTTATTACCAAAAAACTTCTGCATTTTTATGGTGAATTATAATATGACCAATAGTGAGAATACACTTTTGGAAATTCTTACTATTATTCATAAATTTGATAAATACATGGATCATGAAAAACACATTATCCTTATGGTGAATAAGAGGAACAATAAAATGGGGATGAAGAATCATTCTAAGTATAATGATCTAGAGAACCATCCCTCCAAGAAGAAGAGGATCCAGAGACAAGGAAGGGAACGGGATGTAGTATGTTTTTCATATAGCAAGCGGAACCACTAGAAGATGAATTTCACCCAGCCAAAGAAGCAAGGGGAAGATTCAAGTTCATTTTTTATTGAGTGTAATGTTTCCATATATACAATTTGGGTATTATATACTTCTTATATTTGTATAAAAATATAGGAACCATGTACATTTCATAAGATTACCAGAGATGAGGTGGATCTATGGTCTGCCAATGGAGAGAGGTTGGATGCTCTAGCCAATAGAGACTATCATATCACATTTTTTATATGATTTATTTTTGTTTTAAGAATATTTATTATGTGCCTAGTCTTACCAAATACATTATTTTCATTTATTGTTTAGATGTGGACGGATTTGTTTTCATATTTGAAAATAAAGTTTTATACTTTTATAAAGATATCACATGTTATGGTATGTCATAATTAAATAATGGTATTTGTGTATTAAATTTTGAAAAAATTGGAAATATATAATGAAACAAACATGAACGACTCATATAACACCAAGCAGTGGAATCACCATCTTGGTCACATAAATGTGAAGCATTTGATGAAGCTCTATCAAGATAGTTACTTCAACTCTTTTGATCTTAATCCACATGAAAGATGTCACACTTTTTTACTAGGTAATATGACCAACCCACCATTCCATGGTCAAGGTGATGGGGCCACAGAGATTTTAGATTTGGTATACCCCAATATGTGAAAACTATTTCAAGTAGAGGCTATAGGTGGATTCTCATACTTTATTACTTTTACTGAAGACTTGATTAGGTGTGGTTATATCCACTACTACAAATCAGGGATTTAATGGGGCTAGTAAAATGGATTTATCAATTCTATAAAATTTCTAATAATTTGAGTGATGTTAAAAGGTTGGCTTTAACAGTGCTCGTAAAAAGTGTTGATAGAGGGGCCCCTTTAATAGTGCTTTTTTAGCACTGTTAAAGGCCTTGCTGATAAAGGGAATAAATTTCCCCCACCACCTTTTTATTAGTGCTTCCCCCCTATAAGTACCCCCCCCCCCCCATCAGTGATTTATATAATTCCACCCTCCCATGCATGCCCCTACCTCCAACGAGTTTCGAACCTGATACCTCTAACTGGTACGTCAGTGCCTTTTCCACTACCCTGTATTGTTTTGTTTGTCATTTTATGATTTTTTTTAATTTTTTTATATATATATTTATATATATGTTTGTGTGTGTGTGTGTGTTTTAAATACATATATAAATTATGTTTTATTTTTTTGTGTATGTGCGTGTTTATAAATACATACATACATATATTTATTTATATATTTGTGTGTGTGAATCTATAAATATAATCATGCATATTTATATTTATTTAAATATATTATATATTAATATTTATATACATATATTATAATATATTGATAAATATATATCTATTTGTCAATAAACACACACAAATATATATATAAACATTATATATACATTAATTTTATATATATATAAATATTCATACATTCTTATTTTAAATAATATGTATATTAGTTTTTATTTAGATAAGTTTTGTATGTTGAAAAATATATTTTATTTGTAAATATGTTTAAATATTTATTTATAAAATTAAATTTTTATATGTGAATATATAAAAAAATATGTATATACTGTTATATATTTGATTATAAATAACATTAAATTGTGAAAAACAATAAAATTTTAAAACCATAATATCAATATGAATTTAATCCATGGGAATAAATTCATTCCCCACTGAAAAAAGGACAAAAAGACCCCATTAAACGAGGCTAAAAATCCATCGAATGTTGAAAAAAATGGGGTACCCCAACTAAAAACTCAGTTTTGGAGGTCTTATAAGACTTTTTGGCCTAAAAACGCAATTGGGTCCCCTAGTTTCTAGGGCATAGAGCTTATTTTGATCTTTTATTTGATATGTGTTAGAACCCAAATGGACACCGAGGTCAAAATTTATAGTCGTTTAAAGTTTGAGTTACATTTTCAACTTATTTTAGATCTTTTATTAATTTTTTGATTTTTTTAATCTTAAAATTATTACTAAATGACTATTACTCAATAATAATTAGAAAATTATTAATTAAAAAAAATTAATTATTTTATAAGTCATTTTCACTAAATATCTTATATATTATGTGTAAATGCCTATTTAGCCTTATTTAAAACATATTTAAAAAATATATATCATATTAATATCAATATAAATATATTTATATATTAATATATTATTTTTATGAAATATATTTTTTTTTTAAATATACCATTTATTAGCGCTTCTAAAAAATCACGGATAAAGACTTTATCAACTTTTTATGAGAGTATGATATTTTATCTCAACTCACTCCGCTTTATGCACCACTATAGAATGGTGTTAGTGAAAAGAGGAATCATACCTTGTTGGACATGGTAAGGTCAATGATGAGTCACACAGGAATTTTGTTATCCTTTTGGGGATATACATTACAAAAAACATTATGCTTACTAAACCAAGTATCAACTAAAGTGACAAAGGATATTCCCTTCGAGTTATGGAGTAGAAATAAACTCATTTTGTCACATGTTCGAGAATGGGGTTGTGGGGTGTTTATTAAGGCTAGATCAAGAAATAAACTAGCACCCCAAATCATGAAGTATGTTTTTATAGGATATCCCAAGGAAACATGGGGATACTACCTATACAACCCTTAATACATGAAAGTAATTGTCATAAGATAGGCTATTTTTCTTAAGAGGGAGCATATACTCAAGGAAGATAGAGAGAGAAATATTGAATTTGATGAATTTGATGCTCAAGATACATAAGATTTAGTACAAGAAGTGATTCTATAGGTCCCCATGGAAGATGTTGTTCATGAAACACAAGTACTATGTAGGAGTTCTGGATAGGTAAGAGGACTAGAGATATGATTTTCTAGTCACTGATTATGGTGACTCATTATTAGTTGACAATGATGACCCTATATCCTATAAGAAGGTATTAGATATCTCAAAAGTTGAAAGATGTAAATAAGTCATGAATTATGATATGGATTCCATATATCAAAACCAATTTTGGGTTTTTATTGAAACTCCAATTAATGTAAAACTCATTGGGTGTAAATTTGTATTCAATAGGAAAGTGGACATTAAAGGTAAATTAAATATCTTTAAAGCATAATAAGTGGCTAAAGGGTTTATATAATTTCAATGAATTGACTATAACAAAACCTTTTCTCCAATTTCCATGTTTAATACCATCAAAATTTTACTTTCCATGGAAGATTTCAATGACTATAATATTGGAGAAATGGATGTCAAAATCGCTTTCCATAATAGGAGCCTTCAATAGGATGTGTATATGACACAACCAGAAGGGTTTGTGACACTAGGAAATGTCAAAAAGGTATGAAAGTTTTAGAGATCTATTTATGTATTAAAGCAAGCATCCAGATCATGGAACATTCGATTTGATGAATCTGTAGGTTCCGGGTGCAGCGGAAGCGCGTTGGGGGGTTTACCCAACTTTAATTTTAGCGTTAACAACGATCAATCTGAGATCCTTCACAATAATAAAACGTCGTATCTTTGGAATAGAATGAAGAACAAAAAAGAAATAGGGGAGTCTCGGAACCATAAATAGGATCATCACATGTTGGTTATAATTAATTTAATTAATTGACAAGAATTACCTTGATGGAATTATTTCTTCGTTGATGTTTCGGTCATGATATGATGTGATCTGTCATTGCATCGTAGAATCCAAGTGTAGGATTCCTCTAGTGGTGATCCAAACTTGCTCCGCGTATCTCTAGACGTCACCTAAGGGATATTCGGGTGCAAGTGTGGAAGAGCCTTCTCTTACAATGTCTGCCTTCAATCGCCTTGATCCGGTGGGGGTGGATCTCTCTCTCTCTCTCTCTGGTAGCTTGAGAGCGTTCTTGGTGGAAAAGGAATTCTATCTTGGCTTGATAAATTTTCCAAATACATTGTTCACAACCACAAAAAATTTCTAGGCTAATGAGAAATATATAATTGGGATTTTTAATTACATAGAATAATAAAATGAATTAATTACCCAAAAGAATTTATTCATTTCATTTAATTATTAGTAACACCTCGTGTCTAATAATAACAGTTGACTTATTATTATTACTTGACATTCACCCAGTGAATTAATAATATTATTTCTCATAAATTCACAAAAAACACATGGCGTGTATATTTAATATACACGGCATGTAATTTTATTTTTTTATTTTTCTTTATTTTTTCCACCACATTTATTAGACCTTGAATAATAACTATTTATTTCTCAAATAAATATCACTACATTATTCACTAATAAATATATTATACTGCCCACAATATATTCTCTCCAATAACTAGTGTCGAAATGAATGTGATTAGGCATCCTTGAATAATTATTAAACCATAGTCGGGAATAATCTTTAGTCAACTTGTTAAATTAATATTTAACTAAGATACTTGGACACACTTAGTGTGTGACCCTCTAGGCCTCTTTATCAGTGGCATTAGGTGGAGCCTGCCTAAAGTCCAAGGTTATCATCTAGCAACATGCCAAGGCACCTGTAGAGAAATAAGTTAACTCCACGATGACGTGTCACCTCCTATGAATGTTTACCATGTAATATAATCCCTTTGTACCGATATCTCATATCAAGTGGGTTGTATGCTAGTGTCATCAACCCATGTGCTCGATTATTCTTTCTTTGAATTCCCGAAATAGAACTTTCCCATTCCTCACCATGGCCATGGATTTATTTAGGCTATATCAATTACATCAAAGGGCCTAAGATATCTACTTCCGTTATGGAACATAAAGGACAAATCCTTTCTCGCATGATCTATTAATGTAGTATTACTCGTGACACACCCAACGTATCCTACCTCACTGTGAACAGTGTGTTGTCACAGTTTTCATTAATACATCTAAGTGTGTGAGTTGTAATACCCATTAATAATAATATTAAAGTCTAAGGACCAATACACACATCCGCAGGTAGGAACATCCAACGACACTATGAAATTTGGATTTCTTACCGGCAGGTCTCGTTCTCATAATATCCTCCTGGATATTACCAAGGGTGCGCACCATGAGAAGGTGCCTCAAAGTTTTATGAGTCCTTGCCCCTAATGGCCTGTATTATTTGTGTCCTTAAAATAACATCATCTGACCATAAAAGATATATTCAAGAATAGTTTTATGGCACTTCCGGGTTCTCATCATAGCAGGAATCCGCTACGACCCTTTAATGCAACAACTATCCTTAGGATATTATCACATGCATTGTCATGCAGAAGAACAATCAAGATGTGATAAGGTATTTATTAATGAATAAAGTAAAAAATTAGTTGGTTCTAGGCCACCAACTCCAACAAACTCCCACTTGGACTAGAGCCAACTACTAACAACCTTTAATCCACTAAATCTCACATGATATTCATGCTTCTGCTGAGATAGGCATTTTGTCAAGGGGTCTGCCACGTTCTCTTCCGTGGACACTCTGCTCACTACAACTTCACCCCTTTGATAGAAATCCCTCAAGAGGTGATACTTCCAGAGTATGTGCTCTGTCTATTGATGTAACCTTGGTTCTTTTGCAAGATCCACTACTACAGTATTATCACAATACAACCTGATGGGATCTTTACTGCTAGGCACCACATCAAGCTCCTGGACAAAGTTACAAATCCAGAAAGCTTCCTTGGCTGCATCAGAAGATGCTATATGTTCAGACTCCGTTGTAGAATCGGAAAAAATTGGCTACTTTGAACTCTTCCAGCTCACAGCTCCTCCATTGAGATAGAAAACATATCTAGATTGTGACTTCAGATCATTATGATCTGTCTGAAAACCAGCATTAGCATACCCTCTAATGACAAGCTCGTCGTCTCCTCCATACACCAGGAACATCTCCTTAGTTCTTCTCAGATACTTAAGGATAGTCTTAATAGAAGTCCAATGTTGTTCTCCTGGATCTTCTTGATATCTTCCTACCATGCTTAGTGTATATGCAATATCAAGCCTGGTACATAACAAGGCATACATTATGGATCCTATAGCCGAAGCGTATGGGATCTTACTCATTCTATCTTTATCTTGTTGTGTCTGAGGACACATTTTCTTAGAAATATGTAGGTCATGTGACACTAAAACCAATCCCCTCTTGGATTGTTCCATACTAAATCTCTTTAGTATCTGGTCAATGTATGTACCCTGATTTAGTCCAAGTAGCCTCTTGGATCTATCACGAATGATCTTGATCCCTAGAATGTAGGCTGCTTCACCCAAGTCCTTCATGGAGAAACACTTGTTCAACAAGTCTTTAACTGACTATAAGACTGGTACATCATTTCCAATAAGCAATATGTCTTCAACATATACTAATAGGATAATGGTCGCATTCCCATTAAACCGCTTATAAACACATGTCTCACATTCATTCTTAATGAAACCAAATTATTTTATGACTTCATAAAATCAAATGTTCCATGACCTGGATGCTTTCTTTAATCCATAAATGGATTTATGCAACTTGCAAACCCGTTTGGATTCACCTGGTGTCACAAACCCTTCTAGTTGTTTCATATAGACATCTTCCTGAAGGTTCCCATTAAGGAATGCTGTTTTGACATCCATTTTACAAATCTCGTAGTCATGGTAAGATGTTATGGAAAGTATGATTCTTATGTATTTAAACATGGAAACTGGAGAGAAGGTTTCATTATAGTCAATTCCTTGACGTTTTCTAAATCCTTTAGCCACTAGCCTTGCTTTATAGGTGCTAACTTGACCTTCCATGTCCATTTTTCTCTTGAATACCCAATTTCATCCAACAGGATTTACATCAACTGGCTCATCAACCAGAACCCAGAATTGGTTTTGATACATAGAATCTATCTCAGAATTTATAGCTTCTAGCCATCTTGTAGCTTCTGAGCTTTCTACTGCTTCCTTGTAGGAGAGAGGTTCATCATTGTCCAACAATAATAATTCACCATCCTCAGTGACTAGGAAACCAAATATCTCTGGTTCCATTACCTCTCTTGAGCTCCTACGTGGTACTTATGTTTATGGAACCTCTTCCACAGGGATCTGTGGAAATTATTCTTGTACCAACTCCTGTGTATCTTGAGCTTCAACTTCTTCAAAGTCAATCTTGCTCCCACTATCCTTTTTGAGGATGTGCTCCCTCTCAAGAAAGACGGATTGTCTGGTGATAGTCACTTTCTTGTCTGAAGGGTTATATAGGTAATATCCTTTTGTTTCCTTGGGATATCCTATAAAGATACACCTCGTGCCCCGAGGTGTTAGTTTGTTGCCTGATAATGCCTTAACAAATGCCTTGCATCCCCATATACATGTGTGTAACAAAATTGGTTTCTTTCTATTCCATAACTCAGAGGGAATTCCATTTTCCACCTTAGTTGGTACTCGGTTTAATGTGTATGTTATAGTTTGTAATTCATATCCCCAAAAGGATAATGGAAGATCTGCATGACTCATCATCAACCTCACCATGTCCAACAAGGTGTGGTTCCTCCTTTCACTAACACCATTCCACTATGGTGTATAAGGAGGAGTGAGCTGAGATAGAATCCCAAAATCCTGTAGAAGATTGATAAAATCTTGGTTCAGATATTCTCCACCTCAATCTGATCTAAGTTTCTTTATCTTCTTACCAAGATGATTCTCTACTTCATTCTTGAATTCCTTAAATTTCTATAAGGCTTCTGACTTATACCTCATTAAGTATACATATCCATATCTACTCAAATAATCAGTAAAAGTAATGAAGTAAGAATATCCACCTCTAGATTCTACTGGGAATGGTCTACACACATCATTGTGCACAAATCCTAGAACCTCTATGGCCCTTTCACCCTTTCCACCGAAAGGAGGCTTGTTTATTTTACCTTGTAAAAAAACGTGGCATCTATCAAGTGGTTTTAGCTCAGTATAGTCTAAATATCCATCTTGGTAGAGATTTGTTGAGAACTTCTCGTTTACATGACCGATATTGTGATGCCACAACTCAGTGATGTATGAGTCATGTGATTTTGTTTCATTATCGATTTCCAACACTTGGTTTTCACAATTTAATACATACAAAACATTATCTAAATGCACCATACCATAACATACATTGTTCTTGTAAAAGAATAAACCATTATTTCCAAACTTGAAAATAAATCCATACATATCCAAACATGATACATAAATTATGTTCTTGGTAACACTAGGAACATAATAACAGTTATGTAAAACCAAAATCATCCTAGTTGGCAATGAGAGGTGGTAATCGCCAATGGCTAATGCGGCCAGCCTCATGCCATTAGTAGCTCAAAGATACACCTATCCTCTAGAAATATTTCTAAATCTACTTGGTTCCTACATTTTAATACATATGTGAGCCCCACAAGCTGTATCTAATACCCAATGTGTAGAAATGGAAAGATTACACTCGATAACGAACACACCTTTAGTGTCCCCGTGCTTCTGGGTGCACTTCCTCTTCCAGTGGCCTTGCTTGCCACATGAAAAACATACCGCCTCACATTCCTTGCCCTACCTCTGGATCTTCCCCTTCTTGGAGGGATGGCTCTCAGGGGCTTTATACCATTTATAAGTCATTGTACCATTTTCCTTGTCCTTCCTTTTCTTATTCACCATAAGGACTGCGGATTTTTCACACCCCATGTCCTTATCTACCTGGAGAATTAAGGTCAAAAGTTCTGATAGACTCTTCTCATTTTTGCTCATGTTATAATTGAAAAGGAAGCTAGAGAAGGTCTTGGGTAGTGATGATAGGATAATATCTGTACGCAACTCATCCGGGAACTTAATCCCTAAGATGTCCAAGCGTTCAATGTAGCCAATGAGCTTGACTACATGAGGCCCATCTGTCAAAAACTCTCAAAGATTAGTTGTAAACAAATCATTGGAGATCTCATATCTCTCTTATCTTGCCTTCTCTTGATAGAGATCCTCAAGGTGAGACATCATGCTATACACACTCATGTTTTCATGTTGCTTCAAGAGCTCATTAGACATGGCCGATAGCATGAAACACTGGACATCTGTGGCATCATCCATGTGTTTCATATAGAGAGATAGTTCCTCATCACTAGACTCCTTTCCAGGCGCAGCTGGAATGGGCTCTTCCAGCACATACAATTTCCTCTCATGGCGAAGGATGATGCGTAAAAGCCTCTACCACTCTTGGAAATTGGTGTCGGTGAGAAGGTTTTCCTTATCAAGTATGGTTCGCAATGATATATTTGAAGTAATTTTTCTTTCCATTTCTAAAAATTAAGATGATCAAAGGTTTGGTACTTTATTATGATAAAACTGAGACAAATAAATAAATAAATACTTGTTAGTATCCCACTATTTTATTGAAATCCAATACCCATCACCATTGACTTTGGAATATTCTACTGCATGAATATTCTAGTGGCAGGGATCCATATTTCCCTTCTCATTAGCCCAACTAGGGTTGGTCAATCAATTTAAAGGGTTTTAGGTAGGCATTCCAAATTCCAACTGCATTAACTCGTAGCTCCTTGATCCACTGAGTGGACTCCCCAATCCTGAAATCCTTTTATTTTGGATTTCCTCAACCTTTACCTCTTGGTCACACCAAGTTCTATTGTGGCAGTCAACCCTTGATGCAAACCAAGTGAAGTAAACCCAAAACCTTGAATTAGAATTCCCCAATAATTTAAATCACCCCAACTAGATTTGGTCAAGCACTTTGAACTATGGTTCGATTCTAACCAAGATTATGGAAGGCTATACCGACTTAATATTTCTTTGAGGGATTTTATCCTTATACGTAAATTGTCGATTTATTATCTTTGATTACATGCTTTTTAATAATAAGTGGGATATAATTAAGTGATTAACCATGTCTAAGATAATATTTACGCATAATCCGGTCTTATTTTAGTTCCATCATGCATGCTTGTTTAATTCATTAATTGTGTGATCATGACAAAACACCCACAATAAATAAACCATCCAACTGACATAAATAAAATAAATGGTATGATCATGAGATTGTTCTCTTGGTTAGTTTATCTAGAGATTGATAAACTAACCCAAGACCTAGGGGAGAAACACCTTGAACCTATCAAGTTCGTTTTTACAGCTTTCCACCTGTCCACCTTTGTATCTCCTTGGATTGGTTTCACCTTGGCTCCTGACTTGAGCTTTCTCCACTAGCTTATGAGCTCCATCCATTACATATACATTTATCTCACAAGAAGGTGAGGGGTAAAAGGGTGTTTTTACATAAAAGAAACCTTGGGCACGCAGGCCCTACATATTAATGAGGAGAAGGCTCGCAGGCCAATAAATTTAATTTAAATAAATAAATTAAAATAAACCATTCACATACAAAGGTCTTGGTCTAGCTCATGATCATGCATGCATGCAATGATATTTATGCATAAATAAAACTATCATTCAATTCTTTAATCATTCTTGTTTAAGATAAATCATGCTCAAATCAATTAATTATCTTTAATTAATAAATCCTTTTATCTTAAACCCTTTTTTGAATTTCCTTGAGATTCTCATCCATCATAATTTTAAACAAATAAATTCATTTAAAATTATCTTTTACATAACTTGTACCTTGGAGGCAACCCGGTGAATTCCCGTTCATAACTACCCAATGATTAGAAATGAACATTACGCAGATGTTAAATTAAACACGTATATATAAAACACCTATCACGTGTTGTGCCGTAGCTTTACGCCTACACTATGGTACACGTATCAAGGGTTTGTATAATATAATATTAAATTTTAATAAATTTGCGTAATTTGGATGAGTACATGGAATGTAGTTCCTACTACATGGTGTGTACTTTTTTTCACCATCCATCTGAAGTACACGCCCGGGGACATGGCGTGTAGATGTACTTCAGAAATTTTCAGAGTACATGGTGTGTTCAGTTGGACACACACCATGTAGTATCCGTGTTACATGGTTTCCAGCTAGGCAAGCCATGTACGGGGTACACGGTCTAACCCTAGCCCGAAGGGACTATACGTTGTGTTCAGTGGACCACACAGCGTGTAATCCAGAAACAGTGTGCCACCTATTCCTGGTCAACACACAGTGTCATTTATGACTTAGGAATACTCCAACACATGGCCTGATTTGGTAGACCAGTCTGATGCATTGTGGTAGGTCGTTTCACCAGAAGTATATTATCGGTGCCCCAAATTGTTATTAACCCACTCTTAAAACTTTAGTATAGTTGAAGTGCGGGGTCGATCCATAAGGAACTTTGGCAGTGCATTGGTTCAGTTGAGTTTATAATTAATTTAGTGAAACATGCAGAATTTAGAGTGGATTGGTTAGTTTGGATTGAGTAAAACTATTTTTTTTACATTAAGAAAATGATTAACAATTCAAAGGAAACAATAAATAGGGTTCCTAAATCAAATGAGCACAAGTAGGGTTCTTAAATCAAATTATCACAAGGTTCCCTTCTTATTCTTTTTTTTAAGTAGAACTCAAGGGAAACACTTATGAATACAACGAATAATTGTTTGGAACCCTTTTTTCCCCAAATAGTCAAGAGGCACTCCCCCGCACTTTATTTCATGATTGTGTACAAAAACTATGCCATGTATTTCCAACTCCCTCTTTAAAGCTCCAAAATGAATAATCATGCAAAGTTTAAAAATAAATAGGGTAGGAAGGGAAATAGGCTTGTAACGTGGCTTCCTATAAAGAATATTCATGGCTTCTATGGGCTTAACGAAGATTAAATGTAGGGTAGGTCTCAAGATAAAGGGGTGAAAACAATCTAGTGCCTCAATCATTTAAAATTAATTCAAAAATTATTCATGTTTTGAAAAGAAAACTTGAAAATTTTGGTAGTAATGCATAACCTAATAATCTCTCAAGAAAGAGGGTATTTAGAAAAGAAATACGAAAAAGGGTTTAGAATACCTCTCAGGAGTGGAAAAAATAATAAAGGGACAATCAGGTCATGACATGCATATAAATGATTATCCTAATTAATGTAATTAATCAAGGATTAAAAGTTTCAATTGAAACTATATCAGCAATAATTTTAAAATACTTAAGAATCAGAATAATAATGCAACCCTCAAAAAGTTCCTACTGATAACTTGAGGATTGATAAATAGGATTAACCAAAAATTGCCTCAATTTTTCAAATATATAGTCTAATAATGATGTCTCCTAGATTAGTTAAAGGGAAAAGACTAAGGTGAAATAGAGAGAGGCTCCCCCACACTGAAAATCACACGTGGCCCACCAAGTGCCCAAGAAAGAACAAGGTAAAGTGGGGACACAAAAAGTGGACCAGACCGAGGGAAAGTAATGAAAGTAGGAAGAGCAAGAAAGAAAAGAAAAAAAATGAAAAAGAATACCCCCCTTGTGTCTAGGAAAAGAAAAATGGTAGGTGAAGTAAAATCGCAGCCCAAAATGTTCCAGAGTACCTGTGATGGTAGAAAAAGAAAGACGGCAAGCAAGCATAACAAACACAGGCATAAGAGATCACAAATATATATACAATGAAAATCATATGTCCTAAAACCATTCATGGGGTCGCCTCAAAAGAGGCACCATCTAGGACAGGAGCAACTGGAAAAGATGGCGCATGAGGCATGGAAGCTGAAGGTGCATACTCGGCGGCGGGATGGGAAGCTGGAGAAGTAGGAGCCACAGGCACGGGATCCGGAAAATGAGGCGCAGGAGAACTCCCGGGACTGGAAGTTATGGTGTTGGCAGGAGAATTAGCAGCAAGGACCATAGTAGACAGTAGAATAGAGTCTGTGGCCTGTGTAGTGACAGGTGGTGGAGCAGCAACAGAAGGGCCAGGATCTGAGGCAGAGGCAGGTGGAGGAGGCAACAGAAGACCAAGATGCTGAGCAATATGTGCCAATAGCTGGTCCATCCGGTCCTGGAGGCTGTCGAGATGAATCAAATTCTGTACAATGGTGTCCTGGAAACCAATGATATGAACCAACTGCTGCTCCATCTGATCCTGTCAGCTGTCGAAGTGACCCAAGACCTGCTCCATCGCAGCTAGGTGGTGGGAAAGGACAAGATCGACCAAGGGTGCGGGGGTAGGTGGGATGGGTGATGGGATAGAAGAAGGAAGGCTAGAATAAGTTGGGTCAGTAAGAGGTGGGTGAGGTGGAGAAGCTGGAGGGGGTGGGGAAGGAGGAGCAGGGTAATCAGTTGGGGCAGGAGGGTCAGCGGGTGGCTGGGGGCGAGCCTGGGCAAGGATGTAGGCACCCTCCAAATTCCGGACCATCCCCATGCGAATGAGCATGAGAAAGTCCATCCACTGGGGTGAACCTAACAGGTCATGAGGCAAAGAGGGCTCGAATACCCCAAGGTGGTGGGTGAGACGGGTAGTATAAAACCCGTCGTTCAGGTTTCCCTGACGGCCGGTAAACATGGAGTGGAAATAGGAGGCAGTGAGATAGGGAAGGTCTGGGTAGTCATGTCGGATGACACAGGTAAGGAGCTCCATATCACAGCCGGTCATGACCCCCATATCCTCATGGCGGGGGAAAAGGATGGCGCTAAAGCACCTATGGGCAAAACAGAGGATGGGGTCAGTGATAAGGGTGCTCTTCTGGGAAGTGGGCGAGTATCAGTGGTTAGGCCCAGCGATCTCCCGCCACATAGCGACGATCTTAGAGCGCTCGGTCCTGGATAGGGTAGAAATAGGAGGTGGGGTGATGGGATGGGGGGGAAGCCTCACCCTCGGCCAAACTCGATCATGGTGAGGGAGAAACGTCGGCTGCCTAGCTGGAACCGTACCACGGGCACCACATCAACAGGTGTCTCCCAGTACTCTGCTCTATCAAACTCAAACGAGGCCGCGAACTCCAAAAATAAATCACGAAAAACTGGAGTGCTGACCTGGAAAATATCTAGAAGTGGGGTGTGCCTGAGAAGCTCCTCTAAGTCCTCCCAAATACCGAGCTGGTGCGGAATGCTACTGTCGAGGTATCGTCCACTCAACGGTATCGGCTGGTGAGAGAAGTGTCGGACCCTGTCATAGGCGAGATCGGTGACCGGGAATACCGTGCAGGGATAGGGAGCACCTGTAGGTCCCGGTCCAGGTGCAAGTGCAGCAGCAGGGGCTGGCTCTGTGGGTGGATCTGCTGAAGTAGAGGGTGGCTCGGTGGATGGAAGGCTCGATGAGGGACCAACTACTGATGAAGATGGCTCAGGGAGGGTGGCAGCTGGTGTAGTAGAAATAGTGGTGCGTGAAAGCTCAGTTCCGGAAGGTGGAGGTGCAGCAGAAGTAGACTCGGCCTCCGCTGAGGGAGTGAGTGGAGGTAGAATGGCCAATGGAGGGAGCGCGAAGACTGGAGCATTTGGGTCTGGCTGCGTAGGAGGTTGGAGTCGGATCCGACGATAGATAGGCCTCTCGCCCTTAGTGGCGGAGGTCGGCCGCTTCCCTCGGGAAGGATCGTGATCTGCCATACCCTGAAAAAGAAATAAAAACCATACAAAAGAAAAAGAAAAGAAAACAAAACAAAACAAAACAAAGAAAATGTGAGAAAAAATAAAAAATAAAAGTACACAGTGTGTACATCCAAAGTACACGGCGTGTAGTGAAAAATGTAAAGCATCCCGTGTTCTCTGAATATACACACTGAGGGTGAAAAATATACCATGTAAAAGTACACGGCATGTACCGAACATACACTCTGTGTTTACTCAAAGTGTAGGTGGTCGTGTGTTACAAACGACACGGCCATGTTTTCATCAGTCCAAAGAAAAAACTACATGTCGTGTAGGTTAAATCCACGGCATGTCTTTCACTCGAGGTACATGGCCGTGTAGGGGGTGAAACATGGGTCGACCGAAAGAAATAAAAGACACGGTGTGTACCAAACATACACGTCGTGTTTTGTAATATGGGGTGAGAGGCCGTGTTATGTGCCACACATGGAGGGGGACAAGGAAATGATATACACGGCGTGTACCAAACACACACGCCGTGTATGTGAAAATGGTGTGTGAGGCCGTGTGCAAAAAGATACTTGGGCACAATGGGGAAAAGTACACAGTGTGTACCAAACATACACACCGTGTATATTCAAATTTCGAATTATTTTGTGTGTGTTTGTGTACAAAAGTACACGGCGTGTGTTCTTCATGTCTTGGTCGTGTATCGCAGAAGCCGAATGGTCAGTAGATCCGAAAATCACCCTAAACGAGTCTAAAAACTTGAAATAGAGGGTGTAGAACGACATACCTTGACCGAGGATTGCAATGCAAGAAGAATCAGAACCTGAAACACCCTAAATTGATGGATCTGAGTATGGTGGTTCGGGTGGAGTTCGGGAGAAGAAAACGGGAATAGGGAAGGAAATGGGGAGGTCGCGCGACACGGGCTGAAGTCGGGTGGCCCGTGGCCTATATAACCAAGGTACACGGCGTGTATGTCTGGACTACACGTCGTGTATTCTTAATTTTTTTTTTACAAACATAAAATATACTATATAATAATTAATATTAATTAATTAAAAATAAAAGTAAAATAGGTATATATATGTATATGTATATACAGAATTAAAAGAAAATAAAATCATACACATAATGTAGTGGGAAAATACACGTCGTTTGTTTAAAAATTGTAAAAAGAGAAGTACAACCTTTGGTCCGGTGGATGGGGCGAGGTTCGAATCGGTGATCGGTTGTTCTGAATGGAAGCCCTCAACCACTGTATAAAAGTTTGTACTGCTGCTCATATTTATGATATATATATATTTATTCTATATGGCCTATACACACGAGAATAAAGAAAATCATTGCGTGTGGTTTTTATTTAGGAAAATATGGGGATGAAGTAGGGAGATTACCACGATTCGAACCCGGGTCTTTTGAACCTGGTGCTGAGACTTTATCAATCCGCCAACTTCACCCGCATGTAATTTCTTATTTTAAAAATGTTTTTAATTTACATTGAAAAATTATGGCGCACACGGCATGTATTGAAGTGCACATCATGTGGTTTTATTAAAAGAACAAATGATGGAAATGGGGCAGTTGTCTGGGTTCGAACTCGGGTCGTTTGGAACCAGATTACGATTCTAGCCAACCTGTCCATCCCCATCATGGGTTTTATTATATTTAAACACATTTATATATATATATATATGAAAAAAAACCACACACGCCGTGTAAATAAAAGGAGGAACCCTGTGCTGAAGGTAGGTCGGGAGGATTCGAACTGGGGACGGCTCGAATAAACTCTAGTGAATTTACCATCGGCACCGGCATCATCCCTAGTTATTTATTTTTTATTCTATAGATTTATACTATTAAGATTATAAATTAAAAAGATAAGTACACGCCGTGTATATAAGTGGGACACAGCGTGTAACCTCTGGGTTGCCTCCCAGGAAGCGCCTTTGTTTTAGGTCGTTGGCTCGACCTTCTTACCGTGTTTACCTGAAAGGGGTGGTGGAGATTGGTCCTACTGTATCTTCCATGGGATGGTAAATCTTTAGGAATTTTCCATTCACCTTGAACAGTTAACCATCCTCCTTAGCAATTTCCACCGCTCTGTGAGGGAATACTTGTAGGACATGGAACGGTCCCGACCATCTTGATTTGAGATTTCCTGGTAATAGACGAAGAGGAGTACCTGATCACCGGGTTGAAATTTTTTTCGTGAAATCATCCGGTCGTGGATGGATTTTGTTCTCTCCTTGTACAATTTAGCGTTTTCATACGCTTCCCTTCTAATTTCATCGAGTTCTGATAGTTGGAACTTACATCTCTCTACGGCTGCCTTCAGATCAAAATTTAGGGCTTTGACGGCCCAATATGCTTTGTGTTCTAGATCCACTGTCATATGATATGGTTTTCCATAGACGAGACGAAATGGTGACATCCCCAGTGGCATTTTGAAAGCAGTACAATAGGCCCACAAAGCATCGTCAAGCTTTTTGGACCAGCCCTTCCGTGAGGTATTCACTATTTTCTCCAAAATTTGTTTGAGCTCACGGTTGGAGAGCTCCACATGTCCACTTTATTGGGGATGGTATGGTGTACCCATGTGATGCTTCACCCCATATTTTGACAGCACTCCTTTCATTAACATGTTGTCAAAGTGAGTCCCTCTATCACTGATCAGCACACGAGGAACGTTGAACCTTCTAAAAATGTTCTTCTTGAGAAAGTTTACGACCACCTTGGTTGTGTCGTGGATCGTAGCAGTGGATTCCACCCATTTGGAGATGTAATCAACATAGATGAGGATGTAGGTATTCCCAAAAGAAGGGGGAAATGGTCCCATGAAGTCGATGCCCCAGAAATCAAAAATCTCAACCTTCAGGATGGGATGTTGAGGCATCTCAGCCCTTTGACCCATATTAATTGTACGTTGGCATGGATTACAGTGGGTAATGAAGGCTCGGGCATCTTTGTGCATGGTGGGCCAGAAAAACCCAGACTGCAAAATCTTCACAATGGTACGGTCTGGCCAATGATGTCCTCCAACGGGTGAGGCATGACAAAATTCCAGGACCCCTTGGACCTCTGTCTCTGGAATGCACTGTCAGATCACTCCATCTCCACAGGATCATAATAGGAGTGGGTCTTCCCAGAAGTATCACTTAACATCATAGAGGAATCTTTTCTTCTGCTGGAAGGAGAGGTCGGGATGAATGGCACCTTTAACTAAATAGTTAGCAATATCGGCAAACTAGGGCCTAGGGGATTCAATAATTGAAAAGAGTTGCTCATCAGGAAAATCCTCCCTTATTTATCGATCCTCTTCCTTCTTCAAGTGGGGAAGCTCCGGATGGGATAAATGATCAGCAACCATGTTCTCTCTTCCCTTTTTATCACGAATATCTAAATCAAATTCTTGTAAGAGGAGGACCCATTGGATCAATCGAGGTTTTGCATCCTTCTTGTTTAACAGGTACTTAAGTGCTGCATGGTCAGTATAAACGATAACTTTAGACAACACAAGGTAAGAACAAAACCTATCAAACGCGAATACCACCACCAGCATCTCCTTTTCGGTAGTGGTGTAGTTAATTTGGGCCTCATTGAGTGTCCTGCTGGAATAGTAGATGGGTCAGAAAATTCTATCCATCCGCTGACCCAGGACAGCTCCCACTGCATAATCACTTGCATTGCACATGACTTCAAACTGTGCCTCCCAGTTGGGAGCAATCATGACTGGAGCCTCCACCAGGCACTACTTTAAGTGCTCAAAATCTGAGGTACATGCCTCAGTGAATTCGAAGATGGCATCCTTGGTGAGGATATTGGTGAGTGGCTGAGCTATTTTTGAAAAATCGCGGACAAACCACCTGAAAAACCCTGCATGCCCCAGGAAGCTTCAGATGGCTCTGACAGATGTTGGGATAGGAAGTCGTGATATGAATTCTATTTTTGTTGGGTCCACCTCTATCCCTTTAGTTAAAATCATGTGGCCAAGAAATATGCCACTTTGCACCATAAAATGACACTTTTCCCAGTTTAAAACTAGGTTAGTGTTTTCACATCACTCTAGTACAAGATCCGGGTGTCGTAAACAGGTGGTGAATGACTTCCTGTAAACGGAAAAATCATCCATGAAGACTTCCAAGATTTTCTCTGCCATGTCATGTAAAATAGACAGCATGCATCGCTGGAATGTAGCGGGAGAATTACACATACCAAAAGACATTCTACAGTAGGAAAACATACCATATGGGAAAGTGAAGGTACTTTTCTCCTGATCTTCTGGGGAAATAGAGATCTGATTATAACTAGAGTATCCATCAAGGAAGCAATAATAGTCATGCCCTGCTAGTCTTTCTAGCATCTGATCCATGAAAGGCAGGGGAAAATGATCTTTCCTCATGGCTTCGTTGAGCTTCCTGTAATCAACACAGACTCTCCAGCCTCTGACAGTGTGAGTAGGGATGAGCTCATTCTTGGCATTGGATACCACAGTGATACCTCCCTTATTAGGAACCACTTGCAAAGGACTTACCCATGAGCTATATGAAATTGGATAAATGATACCTGAATCCAGTAGTTTGATCACTTCTTTCTTGATTACTTCTTTCATGGGAGGGTTTAGACGCCGCTGTGGTTGCCTGGATGGCTTGGATCCTTCTTCGAGTAGCATCTTATGGGTGAAAATGGTGGGGCTGATACCCTTCAAATCTGTAATTGTCCATCCAATTGCCTGTTTTCTCCGTTTCAAAACTTGAAGAAGTGTTTCCTCCTCTTCCTATGATAGTGCTGCACTAAGTATAATTGGAACAGTATGAAGATCTCACAAATACCCATACTTTAAGGAAGATGGGAGAGGCTTCAGCTCTAGTTCAGGTGCCTAAAGAACTGAAGGCACCAATGGTTATACTTATGTCCTTTCTAAGATGTCAGGAATGACTACTCATTTCCAGTAGTGGCCGCCCTGGCCTTAAATGAATTTGAGGTCCTCTGGCTCATCATCAGTAGGTATGTCTGGAAAATGTTTATCATCAGAAATGGAAGAGAATACCAGAGCATCTTCTTGTCCGCACAGCTGTTCATCCAAGGTAGTCACTTTTTAGCAGTACTCATGCTCGGGTACTGATGCCTGTTTGACAGCCTTTAAAACATTGTAGGAGACTCTTTCATCCCTTACCCATAAAATCAACTCTCCCCGGTGCACGTCAATGAGTGCCTTTCCAGTGGCTAGGAAAGGTCTTACCAATATAAGTGGTGCCTCCTGGTCCTCCTCCATGTCCAGAATAATGAAGTCAGCAGGTAGTATCAATCATCCTACTTTCACCAGTACATATTCCAGTAGCCCCTTCGGATACTTAATGGATCGATCAACAAGTTGAAGGGATACTTGGGTCGACTTCAAATCATGGAGCCCGATCTTTTGGAAAACTCTAAATGGCATGAGGTTGACACTTGCTCCCAAGTCGTATAAATCTTTTCCAAATTCACAGGGTCCAATTGTACAAGGAATAGTAAAACTACCTGGATCCTGGAGCTTGGGAGGTAAGGAATGTTGAACGACTGCGGAGTACTCCTTTGTTAGTGCAATAACACCCAGATCCTCCATATTACGCTTATTGGAAAGGATTTCCTTCATGAATTTGGCGTATGTAGGCATTTGTGTCAAGCCCTCTGAAAATGGGATGTTGATGTGGAGCTTTCTGAACACCTCCATGAATTTACCAAATTGGTGGTCCAGCTTTCTCTACTTAATTATTTCTGGAAAAGGTAATGCAGGTACAAATGGTTTGATGACTTCTTTTCCTTTGCCTAATTGAGCCTCCGGTGATGGTTCTTCAGATAAAGAGGGATTTGAAACTGAACCTTCTTTATCAACAGGGGATGGAGGTGCAGTTGACTAGTGGGTTGGTTCCTTCTATGGAAACGTTTTTCCGCTACGCAAGGTGATAGCATTGGCCTCCTCCCGTGGGTTCTTCTTAGTGTTTCCCGGTAGTGTATCGGGCTACCTCCCTGATAGCTGGTTTTCTATTTGACCAATTTGATTCTCGAGGCTTCGAATGGAATCCTCCTGGTTCTGAAATTTCATTTCAGTAGTTGATATGAATTTATTCATCAGGTCCTTTAACCTTGATGTGTTCTCTTTCTGAGATGGCTGGGTAGGTGGTGGAGGTGGTTGCTACCTTTGTTGTTGCGGGCGAGGGTTCTGGTACCCTTTCTGTTGATAGGAACCCTGCTGGAACTGCTGTCTCAAAAACTAATTCTGGTACTGAGGCTTATTGTAGTTGGGCGGTCGCTGGGGCGGAGGGTTTTGTTGCTGTTGTCCCCAACCTTGGTTCTGATTATCTCGGTACGCCGGGTTTTGGTACTGTTGATATTGATTTGACCCTCAATTTTGAGCAACAAAGCTCACCTCGCTTGTCAAAGGGTCGGATGGAAGTCTTGGGCATTCTCCCGGATTTTGGTTGTTACCACAGTTGCTGCATGCTGGATGGTTCGCCGCATGAACTTGAGATGCTCCTTTGAGATTCAATGCGTCGATTTTCTTGGAAATTGCATCCAACTGAGAAGAGAGCATGGTGGTAGTGTCAATACTATGCATACCTCTTTTTTGAGTCTCCCGCTCGGAGTGCCACTGGAAGTTTTTGGCAGACATATCTTCCAGTAGTTCAAAAAGTTCTTCAGGAGACTTTCTCATCACCGTACCTCCAGCAGCAGCATCTACCACGGACTTGGTATTTATTGTGTGTCCTCCATAGAAGTTTTGGGCTTGCATCCAGAGTGGGAGTATGTGGTGTGGGAATTTTCATAGCATCTCCTTGAAACGTTCCTAGGACTCATATAACGACTCAGAGTCATGCTGCTGAAAGTTGTGGATCTCATTCCTTAGCATCACCGTCTTCGATGGTGGGAAGTATTTAGACAAGAACGCCTAGTCTAGATCCTCCTAGGTGAGGATAGATATTTGTGGTAGCCCCTTGATCCAGTCTTTCACCTTGTCCCATAGAGAAAAGGGAAATAGGTGAAGATGGATGGCATCCTCAGACACTCCATGGTAACAAAATGTGTCACAGATCTCTAAAAAGTTGGAGAGATGGGCGTTCGGGTCCTCGCTGGGTAGGCCTACAAATTGGACGGTGTTTTAGATCAGCTACATGATAGAAGGCTTGATCTCGAAGTGCTGGGCCTGGACCGGAGGACGAACGATACTCGTATCTGCTCCATGGATCAAAGGAAGACCATACTCCATAAGGGTACGGCGTGGAGGTAGCTACTGAGGGGGTGGAGGTTGCAGATATTGCTGCTCTTGAGGGGCGAAATAGGGTCGTTGGAAGATCTTTTGTGGTTTTTGTAGTTGGTCGTACGCCGGAGGAGGTTGCTGTGGAGGCCGTTGGTAATCCCTTGGGAGGAATTCCATAAAGCCTTCAGGCGCCTTCTCTGGTGTACCAGCAGCGGGAGGCTGCTGGTCCTGGTACGGATGCTCAGCCACAGCATCCATGGCTAGTTCTCCTTCTTCCTTGTTCGCCATGGTGCGTGGCTGTTGGTTGTGAGTTTCTTTTAGTGAACACCGATGACGAAGCAGGGTCTGTTCGATCTCTGGATCAAGTGGAACTATTTCCGATGACTCAGTGCTCCTGGACCGTGTAGGGAATCTATTCATGCACTTTAAGCTTCTGCACAATCACAACACAAATACCAGGTGTAACAAGGGAAAAATAAAATATAAAAATAAATAGGATGAGGAAAGAAATTTTTGGGAATTTTTTTAATTTTTATTTTCACTTAATCAATTATTAACACAACTTAAATTGTAGCACTGAAACAAAAGGTTCCCCGAAAACGACGCCAAAATTTAGTCGGTCATTTCACCAGAAGTATATTATCGGTGCCCCAAATTGTTATTAACCCACTCTTAAAACTTTAGTATAGTTTAAGTGCGGGGTCGATCCACAGGTAACTTTGGCAGTGCGTTGGTTCAGTTGAGTTTATAATTAATTTAGTGAAACATGAAGAATTTAGAGTGGATTGGTTGGTTTGTATTGAGTAAAACTATTTTATTTACGTTAAGAAAATGATTAACAATTCAAAGAAAACAACAAGTGATTTAAAGGTGTTTTAACAGGAAGAAAAAGTGTATTGGGGTTGTGGTGATTATGGAGTTTTTATGCAGATTGCTTAAATGGTTGTGTTGTTCATGATAATTCATCATTCTGGATTTCCTTTTATCACAAGATCCCTTGGTCTAGTTTCTCTTGTTTGGAATTGAAGAAATTGAATCCTTGGTCCAGTAGTCAGTGTTTCTCAATTCTTAATGTGGTTCAGTCCATTTATGAATTGGTGAAACCTTTTCAATGGTCATAAAAGCTTTCACTGTTACTCTTCTTTTATATTGCTGAGAATTCTTCCCTTGGTCTGGCTCAGAATTCTCAGTAATATTTAGCAATGATTTAAGAGGAGTAAGAAGAATTAAGAAGAACAAACACAATTATCTAGATTAATACAACATAATACAATCCTTCATCACCCACAACCCCAACACAAGGGGTTTAGTTACACATGGAAATCATAATAGGAACAATACACTTAATACCAGATGAATACATTGTGTAAGCTTCGAGGAGCGGTGTCGGTAGGTGGAATGGTGGAACTACGGCACCATGGTGGCTTGGGAATGGTAGCAGAAGAACTTCTCCCCTCCTTCCAATGGTTTTGAACTCCAAAATCTGAAGGCCAAGGCCTCTATTTATAGAAAAATAAAGTACACGGCGTGTATAGAACGTACATGTCGTGTACTTCCGTCAACGCACTTTAGCGCTATTTTCTCCACTGGTAGGCAGGCTAACACGTCGTCTTTGACTTTGAACATGGAGCCACCTATAGGTGAGTGTACACGGCATGTAGCGCCTCCATACACGGTGTGTAATGCCAAAATGTGGCCACCAACCCCTTCTAGAATAGCAGACACGGCGTGTAGAAATGGAACACATTGTGTCTCCTTCAACGGCCACATGGGCGTGTAGACTCTTCTCGGCAACAACCGCTTCTATAATGTAGTACATGGCATGTAATGTCGCCTCACACGGTGTGTAGCTTCTGCCTGGTGACATGGGCGTGTACTCCCTCCTTCAATCTATGTCCCTTTCTGGATGTACACGGTGTGTATACTGAGTACACGCCGTGTAGTTTCAAAATTTTCATAGACTTCCCTTGATGTGTGTATTTTGGCCAGATTACTTTTGAAAATAGACAAGGTCACCAAAATCAAAGTATTTTTCTTCTAAGAAGTAGGTATTTGGTGAAAACTTGTTTTTATTTTCAATAATATGTATGAAAATGTATACACAAATCGGGTGCATCACATTGAAACTAAACTACACGACGTGTATTTCCGAATACACGTTGTGTATTTTGGTGTTGTACGTCCAGGAACATTTGGAACCTCCAGATGAGATCTTCTATTTTTATTTTAATCAAAATTAAAAGAAAAGTTTGTTTCTATAAGGTGAACGAGAAATGAGAGGGAAGGAACAGATCTCGAGATTCATATTTTTAAAGAACGATTAACTTGAATTAAAACAACTAAATTATTACTTGCATAAATCACCAATGAAAAACTAAATAATTATAATCAACGATATGACCTGGCTTTGATACCACTTCTATGTTTAGGGTGTAGCGGAAGCACATTGGGGGGTGTACCCAACTTTAATTTTAGCATTAACAACGATCAATCCGAGATCCGTCACGATAATAAAACATCAAATCTTCAGAATAGAATGAAGAATGAAAAAGAAATAGGGGAGTACCAGAACCATAAATAGGATCATCATATGTTGGTTATAATTAATTTAATTAATTGATAAGAATTACCTTGATGGAATTCTTTCTTCGTTGATGTTTTGGTCACGATCTGATGTGATCCATCGTTGCGTCAAAGAATCCAAGTATAGGATTCCTCTAGTGGTGATCCACATGTGCTCCATGTATCTCTGGACGTCACCGAAGAGATCTTCGAGTTCTAGCATGGAAGATCCTTCACTTGAGATGTCCACCTTCAATCGCCTTGATCTGGTGGAGGTGGATCTCTCTCTCTCTCTCGTAGCTTGAGAGCGTTCTTAGTGGAAAAGGAATTCTCTCTTGGCTTGAGAGATTTTCCAAATCCGTTGTGCACAACCACAAAAAATGGCTAGGATAATGAGAAATATATAATTGGGATTTTTAATTACATAGAATAATAAAATGAATTAATTACCCAAAAGAATTTATTCATTTCATTTAATTCTTTGTAATACCCCATGTCTAATAATAACAGTTGAATTATTATTATTACTTCACATACGCCCAGCGAATTAATAATATTATTTCTCATAAATTCCTGGAAAAAACACATGGTGTGTATATTTAATATACATGGAATGTACTTTTATTTTTCTATTTTTATTTATTTCCTCGACCACATTTATTAGACCTTGAATAATGACTATTTATTTCTCAAATAAATATCACTGCATTACTTGATAATAAATATATTATTCCACCCACAATATATTCTCTCGAATAACTAGTGTTGAAATAAATGCGATTAGGCATCCTTGAATAATTATTAAACCACATTTGGGAATAATCTTTATTCAAATTGTTAAATTAATATTTAACTGAGATACTTGGACACACTTAGTGTGTGACCCTCTAGGACTCTTTCTCAGTGGCATTAGGCAGAGCCTGCCTAAAGTCCAAGGTTATCATCTAGAAAAATGCCAAGGCACCCATAGAGAAAGAATTTAACGCCACAACAACGTATCACTTCCTACGAATTCTTACCATGTAATATAATCCCTTTTTCATTATATCTCATATCAAGCGGGTTTCATGCTAGTGCCATCAACCCATGTTCTTGATTATTCTTTCTTTGACTTCCTAGAATTGAACTTGCCCATTCCTCACCATGGACATGGATTTATTTAGGCTATATCAATTCCATCAAAGGACATAATATATTTACTTCCATTATAGAACAGAAGGGACAAATCCTTTCTCACATTATCTATTAATGCGGTATTACTCGTGACACACCCAACGTATCCTACCTTTCTGTGAATAGTGTGTCGTCACAGTTTTCGTCAATACATATAAGTGCATGAGTTGTAATACCCATTAATAATAATCTTAAAGTCTAAGGACCAATAGACACGTTCACAGATAGGAACATCCAATGACACTATGAAATGTGGATTTTCTATTCGTGGGTCTCGTTATCATAATATCCTCTTCGATATTACTAAGGGCGCACACCATGAAAATGTGCCTCAAAGTTTTATGAGTCCTTACCCCTAATGGCCTGTATTATTTGTGTCCTTCAAATAACATCATCCAGCCATAGAACATATATTCAAGAACAGTGTTATGGCACTTCCGGGTTCTCATCATAGCAGGGATCCGCTACGACCCTTTAATGAAATAACTATCCTTAGGACATTATCACATGCATTGTCATGTAGAAGAACAATAAATATGTGATAAGGAATTTATTAATGAATAAAGTAAAAAAGTAGTTGGTTCTAGGACACCAACTCCAACAGAAGCTATAAAAGAATTTGGTTTTATTAAGAATGAATGTGATCCATGTGTTTACCAGTGGATTAGTGGGAGTATGGTTGTTTTCATAGTAGTGTATTTTGATGAAATATTACTAATTATAAACAATAAACCATCCTTATAAGAGTTTAAGTCATGGTTCATCAAGTGCTTCTTCGTGAATGGATTAGGTGAAGCGACTTACACTATAGGCATCAAGATCATGCGTGATGGATCCAAGAGGTTGTTTGGTACATTGAACAAATATTGAAGAGGCTCAGTATGGATCAATCCAATAGAGTATTGGTTCTAGTGTAACATGGTATACATCTTTCCATGAAAATGTGTCCTCAGATACAAGAGGAAAGAAAGATAATGAATAGGATCTCATACACTTCTATGATGGGATCTATCATATATGTCATGTTATGTATGAGGCTTGATGTTGCCTATGATTTGAGCATGGTAGGAAGATATCAAGAAGATCTGGGTGAATGAAATTGGACTATTTTTAAGGCTATACTTAAGTATCTGAGATGTACTAAGGATATGTTCCTGGTGTACGGAGGAGATAAATAATTATCCATCAGGGGTTATACAGGTACTAGCTTTCAGACAAATCTGAATGATCTGAAGTTTCATTTCATGACCCCCTCCCACCAAAGATGTTGCAATGAAGGGAGATAGATAATAACCCCTAAGTCCCAGCTCCAATAGGCCCTGAGTTGGTGAATAACACCAAGGGTATAAAAATCCCATGAAATTGGAGACATTCCCCTATATAATGATATGGGATCAAGAGATAAGATAAGTCATCCACAAGTAAATTCATGACATAATATAAATAGAAACTGAAACCATCCCACAATGCATGTATAAATAAAATATGCACAGATAAAAGTATCTAAAAGTAAATACCCAAAAGAAAATCTAAGGCAGCAACATGGAAACTGTCCAAAAAGGTCCAAGATAGCACTATCTAGAATGATCCACGTAATACTCCTAGAAACCTGAAAATCAGTTTATATATGTTGGGTGATCATACAAGTATACTCGGTAGGAAAACCAAAGTCTCTCATGCACATGTGGAAGAAGCAATTAATGCACCCATGAGAAAACAGTAGAACCAACAACACCTAAACAATTCAACTATCCATACCAACCTCACCAAGGAACACTCACCAAATAATGCAAGCAAAGAATAACAACATAATAAGAATCATTTCGATAAAGGGTACCCTACACCACTTTCCCACTAATTTTCCACTCTCACACCCCAATGTCATACGTCCTAGAACTCCCATTTATTCTGAATAATATACACCACCACCCCACAAGCATAGTCACGTCACATCATTCCCAAAAACACCTAGGTCACCACCCCACAACACTGTCACATCTCATCTCACCCATATACACCTAGTTCATCACATCGCAACCATAACCAAAGTAGTAGGGTATCATGAACATGAAGTACATCAACCTCATGCCATACTCCTACCATTAACTCTCCCACCATAAGCTTCCCCATAGCATGGACATATCATATATCTCCTAAAAACACCCAGTCCACCCCCCCCCCACCATCACAGCATGGTCATATCACATCTCACTCAAAAGCACATAGGTCACCACCCCACAACATGGTCATATCACATCTTTCTTGAAAACACCTAGGCCATCATCTAGTGCACTAACAGATATGCATCCATTATAGCTTGTTCATATCTACTCACTTGGAATAGAGAGAGAGATAAAGAGAGCAAGTGGCCATACATCCATCCTCATCAGCGGGATGTTGGGAAAAACACCCCCCCCCCCATGTGAAAATATGGGTTTCGGCACATAGTGCTCGATGCGGGTGGGGTGTGTATTGAAATCACAAGGAATATACAAGTATATATATGTATATATAGATACACACCATCCTAACCTATAGGTTCACAAAAAAACATTAAACAACTCACAAGATCCCCACTTTCACTGCCACCTCTAAATATATAACATTGCACAAGCCACAAGTCATATTTCACATTTCCAACAAATTCCATTATCCAACTCATTCATTTCATTATTTACTAATAACTATATTTAACCACATAACCCGTCATTTATTTTTTCATTAATCATTTTAATCTCATTAAAAAAACCAAACCCCATTCATTTCAAACATTATTAACCATTTATTTCATCACTAGCTGAGCATCTAGCACAATGCAACCAAACCTCACAAGCAGCTCATCATCCCCATCGTACCATCGCCTCACCACCCCAAAAGCAAGAACAAAAAAATCATCACCACGCGGCCCCAAAATCACAACCAAATAAACATCACCTCACCACCCCAAAAGCACATCCAAACAAATCATCACATCACCACCCCAAAATCATGTCTAAACAACCATCACCTCACCACCCCAAAAGCATGGCCAAACAAACCATACATCACCTCACATCGCATCGTAACCACACATCACTACCACACAAGTACGACCACACATCATAATACATCAAAGACCATTTTATAGATTTAAAAAGGGGGGGTTATATCACATTTCACTTTATTTTAGGGGTGTTATCACACAAGCCATAAATCCAGGGGTAACCATTTAATTAGAAAAATATAAGTGGTTAACCAATTTTAATTTTGGGGTTATATCACAACAACATGAAACAAGGATTCTATATCATAAAAACTACAACATAAGAAAAGGATCCCAACATCCATGATTTTGAGCGGGACATTCAACTCGTACAATCACAAAATCGTAATAATATCAAAGTTGTAAAAGCATGTGAATCATTCCCCTTCCCCATAAATTTCAATTAACTGATTAATTTATCTTGATTAGGCCAGCACAAACCATCCCCCATATATAAACAAGAGTAAACCCCTCTCACATGATGAAAAAAAGTGAGAAATGAGGGATCCCAAACCTTAAAGAAGATTTTCCAACTCATTGTGCATCGCATGGTGAAGAACAAATGCTCGTAAACCACAACTAAATAAAAAACCCATGGATCAAACTACACTGCACCCAAGGATCATAAAAAAATAGACCAAATCACACCCCAAACCAAATATCCACCACCACAGCAGATCTATAAAATAAGAACAAGAGAAAACCACCAAGAAGGGGAGAATAACTCACCATCGATTTCCAATAGGAATCCATTGGAACCAATGGATCAAGGCAAGGGAAGGAGGGTTGGGAGGTCCATAAAAAAACACTTAGGGTTCACCATAAAGGAGAGAGAAGGAATCCACATCCGAATGAATAAAATTAGATAAAAAAGTATTTAAAACCCAGAATCTTGGCACTTTCATGTCGTGTAACCCATTCATGACTTGAAATCCACAGGTTTCCGAAAATTCCAAATTTCACCAAAAATCGCGTCGCCTCAGCCTTTATTTAATTAAACATCGTGAATAAATTTCATTATGTGGATCTGTTTCACAGGTTCCCACCTTAGCTGCATACAAGCCATGAAAATGGTCGAATACACAAGATATGAACCACTAATTCACATCATGTAACCCTTTCACAATGTGAATTTCACACTACAGCTCTTTTGAACCTCTAATCACCATAGAACCTCCTCAAGCCTCCTATGAAACACCTCCATCACCCAAAACCTACAAATTAATGGTCCAGGAAGGCATGGGTCATTATATCAGATACCTATCAAATGATTCTCACCCTTGAGAATCCAAAACCAAGCCCAGAAGGAAAGGGTTCAGAACAACCACCCCACGAGATACCTCTCAAGGATCTCGTTACTCCTCAACGCTACCACCATCCAAACACTCAAACCAAAACACCCATGAAACACATTTCATAGCCACAAACTGCCTCCTTTCACACAACTACGCCTCTACACAACCATCTTAACCTCCACGTAAGGGTATAATTTTGGCCTGACCCAGCCCGGCCCAGCCCGGTCTGAGTCGGGCCAGGCCAGGCTTGCCCTGCAAAAAATCAGGTTGGGCTGGGCCGGCCCGAACAACCTCATGAGGTGGCCCGAGGCCGGGTCGGGATTTTTCGGGCCAGGTTGGGCTTTTTCAAGTCAGGACATATTGGGCTTTTATTATTTTCAAAATAATTTTCTGTTTTAAAACTTTTTTTAAACATTTTTTTAACATTTATTTAAAACGTTTTTTACATTTATTTTTAAATTCATGTTTTTTAGATGTATTTTTTTTAAATGTTTAACATGTTTTTTGTAAAAAAAATTATTTTAATTTTTATTAACATTTTACAGTGGGTGGATATGTTATTTTTTTATCTAAATAGATTTATATATGTGAATCTATATATATTATGTGCAAATTATAAAAAAATAATAATGAGGGGTTGGGGGATGTACAGTAGTGGGTGAGTTTTAAAAAATTGTTATTTAAATGTTTTTTTAACATTTATTTAAAACATTTTTTTATATTTTTTTAACTTATTTATAATTTTTTTAAGAGTTTTTTAATTTTTTTTATTTAAACATTTTTATTTAAATTGTTTTTTAACATCTGTTTAAAACATTTTTTACATTTATCTTGAAATGATTAATTTAAAATGTTTTTTAATTTTTTTTAAACACATGATTTTTACAAGTATTTTTTTAAAACATTTAACTTTTTTTAAAAAATTTAATGTGAAAAGTTCGTTTAAGTGTTTTTTTTAATATTTAAATTTTTCTTTTAAAAAATTTTTTAAACATTTGTTTAAAACAATTTTTACATCTATTATTAGTCATTTAATTTAAAATGTTTTTTTGTATGCATATTTTTTACATGTATTTCGTTTAAACATTTAACATATTTTATGTAAAAACATTTTTTATTAACATTTTACAGTGGGTGGATGTGTTATTTTTTTAAAATATATTTATATATGTGTGTGAATTTATATATATTATGTGCAAATTGAAAAAAATAATAATGAGGAATTGGGGGGTACGCAGCAGTGGGTGGGTTTAAAGCGTTGTTATTTAAATTCTTTTTATCATTTATTTAAAACATTTTTTACATTTATTTTTTTAACATGTTTATGAAAAATGTTTTTAAGTGTTTTTTTAATTTAAAACATTTTTTTAAATGATTTTTAATTTTTTTTAAACGCATGTTTTTTACATTTATTTTTATTAAACGTTAAATATTTTTTTTGTAAGAATGTTTATTTTCTATTTTATTGACATTTTATAGTGGGAGGATATGTTATTTTTTTCTAAACAAATTTATATATGTGAATCTATATATATTATGTGCAAATAAGTAATGAGAGGTTGGAGGGTACGCAGGAGTTGGTGAGTTATTTTTTTTTAATTAGATTTATATATGTATATATAATATATATAATATGTGCAAGTTTCGTCATATTTAAAAAAAAATTAATGAGGATGGGGGGTGTGCGAACATCATTGGGAAAATAGTTATTTTTTTGTTAATATATAATGAGTTATTATATATATATAATATGATAAAATTGTAAAAAAAATAATAATTAAGTGTTGGGAGATGCGTCGTCGTGGGCGGATTAATTTTTTTTTCTAAATAAATTTATATATAATATATGCAAGTTGCAACATATTTAAAAAATTAAGGAAGTGGGGGGTGTGCACCAACATCATTAGGTGAGTGTGATATTTTTCTATTAATATAAAATAAGTTATTATATATACAATATTAAATCATTGATGTGTATATATATATGTATTATTAACAGCTTTGTTTATATATATATTATATTAAATCATTTATATATATATATATATATTAATGGATTTTAAAAATCCACACTTAATTGATATATATTATTAATAGCTTTATATATATATATATTATTAATGGATTTGTTTATATATATATATATTGTATCATATCATTGATATATATATTATTAATAGATTTGTTTATATATATATACATATATATAATATGCAAGTTTCATCATATCTAAAAAAATTAATGAGGTTGGGGGGTGTGCGAACATCATTGGGTGAGTGTATTATTTTTTTTGTTAATATATAATAAGTTATTATATATATAATGTTAAATGATTGATATATATAAATATATATAATATGAGAAAATTGTAAAAGTAATAATTAGTGGTTGGGGGTGCGCCATAGTGGGTAGGTTAATTTTTTTTCTAAATAGATTTATATATGTATAGTATGTATAATATATGAAAACTGCAACATAAAAATTAATGAGGTTGGGGGACATGCACAAACATCATTAGGTGTGTGTGTTATTTTTTTTATTAATATACGCAAGTAATAATATATATATAATATTAAATCATTGATATATATTTAAAAGCCACACTTAATTGATATATATTATTAATGGCTTTGTTTATATATATACAATATTTTATATGTATATATATAATTATATATCGTTGTATACACACACACACACACACACACACACACATTATAATTATATATAATAATAGTTATTTGTATATATATACATTATTATATATATTATTTTTTGTTAATATATAATGATATATATATATATATATCGTTGATATATATATATATATATACAGTCTGGTGATAATATAATAGGAGTAGCGTCTGGGCCAGTTGGTCCAAGTGCAGCCTTGGAAGTTTGTGGTAGGGGGATTGAATCTCTCTACCAGCACCTTCCCGTTATATTTTTTTATAGTGGGTCGGACTTCGTACGGACCAGTGGGGCGAGCTTTTTTGGGTCGGCCCGACCTGGCTCGTGGGCCTTGTTGGACAGGCCCAGGCCCAGCCTGATGAACCTACGGCCCGAGCCTGGCCTGGCCCAACATGGGCTTTGTCGGGCTGGTCCGCTCAGGCTTTCAGGCCGAGCCTCTCAGGCCGTCGGGCCAAAATTACACCCCTACCTCCACGCATCCCAAACCAACATCCTCTACAACCAAAAAAATGCACCAGCATAAACACATGAATCAGGAAATTCCATCCTCCATGTCAAGATACTATCCACTCTAGAAAGCACTGACTCACTCGCATGGGTTTAATCGTATCATAGTATAATGTGTCTCGATTAAGAATTAGGTTCTCCCCTTTCCACATGTAAAAACTTTATCACACATCAAGAAAACAGTATAGCTTATAACATAGAAAGATCCAAACATCACATCATAATCAAAACAAAGTAAATAAAAACTCAAAATATCTCTAGGTACAAGGCATGCATCTCTGTCTCTTGCTCACAAGTACTCTCCTCCAGACCACCATACCTCCATAACACACAAACCAAGGGAATGGCATGCTCATGTAGCATCTTCTCTTGGAGATCTTGGATCTCTACTAGATGCTCCACGAACATCATGTCAAGATCGATATCCAACTCTCCCCAATCAATGACATGGGATTCATTGTGAAGATACTAACGAAACTGAGAGATGTGGAAGACATTGTGGATCCTTTCCAGCCATGGTGGAAACGTCAATTGATACACCACCTCGCTAACTCTCCCAACACCTCAAAGGGTGTAGTAAAATTGGGAGAAATCTTACTCCCCCTGCCAAACCTCCACTACCCATGTCAAGGGGAAACCCTCAAGAACATGTGTTTCCCAAACTTGAACTCTAAGGGCCTCATCCTGTGATCAGTATAGGCCTTTTTCTGGTCTTTCACTGCTTTCATCCTCTCACGAACAAGTTGAACCTTATTTTTCATTCTCTTCACTACATCGAGACCAAGAACTACTACCTTCCCAACCTCTATCCAACATAATGGATAATGACATAGTTTCCCATATAAATTCTCATATGGGGCCATGCCGGTGGATGAGTGATAGTTGTTATTATAATAAAATTCAATCAAGGGGAAGTGTTGTGCCCAAAATCTACTGAAGTCTAAGATTCACACCCGTAAAATATCCTATAATGTTCGAATAGTCCGCTCTATCTACCCATTTTATCTGAGGGTGGAAAGCAGTGCTAAGGAATAACTAAGTGACAAAAGAATATTGTAATCACCTCCAGACTCATAAGTGAAAACATGTGTCCCACTCTGAGATAATGGACCTTAGAACTCCATGAAATCGGACCACCTCATCCACATACATCTTAGAAAAATCATTCATTGTGCCCAGCTCCATGATCGCTAAGAAGTGGACTAATTTCATCAATTGATCCACAATCACCCAGATATCATCACAACCTCCTTGAGCTCGAGGTAACTTTGTGATGAAATCCATTGATATGTCATCCCATTTCAACTCATAAACATCAAAAGGCTGCAACCAACCAAGAGTAACATGATGCTCGATCTTTACTTGCTAGCAAACCAAACACCTCACCACGAACTCTGCCACCACCCATTTCATCCCAGGCCACCAAAAATGCATCTTCAAGCCATGATATATCTTATATATTTTTGGGTATACTTTCAAAGGTGATACATGAAACTCACGGGATCTCTCACACATCACTACTGGAACAAAAAACCTCCCATAAAACAACATATGGTTCTGAAAATCTTCTGACCATCCCTCCAGAGCATCATTATGGTCAACACAATCACGCATTACCTCTACCTATGAGTCTACCCACTGAGACTTCTCCACCCACTGCATCAGAGAATACTGCACCATCATCTGAAACAAATAGCCTCTATCACTGACCACCCTTCCATCTAAGTGAAAGGATGCCAACTCCTTCATTCCTTTCCAAACATCCTTGGACTATTTAACAACATCCTTCCATGAATTTGTGATCAAAGTGTTGGCCATAACATTACATTTTCCTGAGGTGTGAGAGATCTAAAAATCATAATCCTGAATAAACTACATCCACCACCACTGTTGAAAATCCATATCACGCTGAGAAAAGATATACCTCAAACTCTTATGATTCGTGAAGACCAAAAAGTGCTCCCTAATGTGGTAATTCCGGCACAACTTTAGTGCAAACACAACCACTTCTAACTTCAGATCATGGGTGGCATAGTTATCCTCATAGGGATATAACTTCTTAAACCCATAAGTGATCACTTCCCTATACTACATCAACAAACATCCCAATACCATATGGGAAGCATCATAAAACACCTCAAAAATCACACCCTTCTTGGGTAATTAAAGCACTAGATCATTGACCAACTTCCCCTTTAGGTAACCAAATGTTGCCTATCACTGATCAGTCCACACAAAATCCTAGTCCTTCCAAGTCATTACTCTTAATGGGGATGAAATTCAAGATAAATTAGGCATAAATATCTTATAATAGCATGTAATACCATGAAAACTACAAACCTTTACCATGTTCTTGGGTTATTACCCAGAAACAACTACCTCAAACTTTGATGGGTCCATCTCTCTACCCTTATGAGACACCACATGCCCAAGGAAACACACCTCTTGCATCCAGAACTTACACTTGGACAACTTTCCATAAAGTTGGTGGTGTTGAAGGACCTGTAAAATAGCTATGAGATGCTCGGCATGCTCCACCTATGACTTCGAGTAGATCGAGATATCATTGATGAATATGATGATGAACTAGTTCAGGAACTCATGTAAAATATAGTTCATAATTCCCATGAACATAGTCAGTTCATTCATAACATCGAACGACATGACTACAAACTTGAAGCTCTCATGCCTGCATCTAAAAGAAGTATGTGGTATATCACACTTCTTCACCCTCAACTGGTGATATCCAGACCATAGATTGATCTTATAAAACCAATTATCCCCTATTAGTTGGTCAAAGAGATCTTTTATCCTCATAATAGGGTAACAATTTTTGACCGTCACCTAATTCGACCTCTGGCATACACAACCTTAGACTACCATATTCCTTCTTATAAAACAAAACTAGATTACCCCACAGAGACACACTGGGTAGGATAAAACCCTTCTACATCAGATCATCTATCTGAATCCTCAACTCCTGCAACTCAAAATTTATCATCTGATAAGGATCCATCAAAATCATAGAAGCACTAAGCAGCAAGTTTATCCCAAACTCAACATCACATCGAGGGTGCAGTGTCACAACCTCCTTAGGGAAAATATATAGAAACTCCCTAAAGACCATGGGGACACCCACTATCCTAGATTCCATTGATTCCACCAACAAATTATCCATCAAATAAAGAAGGGTCTCCACACACTGAAAACCCTACTCGCCAATGAAAACCACATACTAATTATCCACATCTAAGAACATGATTCTTGTAACACCCCGAGCTTCCACGATACGCTTCTCATTCAATAATTCAATGGCTTGCATTGTACGCAACTTCGAGTTCTAAAACACCGCGACTAATCAAAGTAGCCGTTATGAATAGTAATAACCACTTTTTAAAATTATAGAAATTTTATATTTCAAAATGGACTTCATTTTTGGATTCGGAATATCGAAATTAGCCTATGTTGAATTTTTGGTATTTTTCTAAGAACTTCTAATTTTTTATGAATAGTGAAAAATACTTAAAAACAAATTTTTTAATAAAAATAATTAATAGTGATAAATTATACTATTTAGTGGTTTTAAAGTATAATTGGAATATATTTTTACCATTTTATCCAATGTTGGTCATTAGAATTAATTTGACATTGAAATTGGACTTAAACAATTGCCAATCTTTTGATATAAATTGTTTCTTAAAAACACGCTATTTGTTGTGACAGCGGGAATTAATTATAAAATTAATTAATGCAACTTATATGTTTGGAATTTTGTAAAATAGACATCATTTTTGAATTTGGAATATCAATTATAGCTTAGGGTGAAATTTTGGCATTGTTCTGAAAAACTTCAATTTTTGATGAATATTGAAACCACTAAGTGGTAGTTAAATAACTGATTTTTCGTTTAAATGAAATATTACCACTTCTATGATTTGATTTTCAAAAATCCGACATACATGGTTGTCATTAAGAAGTAAAATGTGGTTCAATGAGATTAAAATAATTTTTTGGTGAATAGTAACTTTTAAGTTCTTAATCGCGATTAGAGGTAATTAGTGTAGTTTAAGGTACAAATAATGTTTTTATAATATGAGATGAGCATGAAACTTGTCCTACTCCTATTGGATGAGTCATGGCCGACCAAAACAACCCATGGGTCAACTTGGGGACCCCATGGAGCCACTTTAGTTAGAAAATGGCATAAACACCTTTTATTTAATGTTAAAGTAAAAAATGACACAAACATAAAATGTTTTACTAAAACAATTTTTACGTGGGGTTACACAAGTCCAAATTTTGATTATAAATATTCATTAGAAAGCTAAAAATATTTCCTACATCATAGTAGTTTTTTTATAATTTTTAGACATTAAATAAATTAACTTATTTATGACATCATTATGATACAGCGATGACCTCATTATTTAACGATTTAAATAAAATGAGAAGATAAAGCAAAATCCAAGGCTTACACTTGTCCAAAGCCTATTGGATGAGGATATTTCTAAACCTTATCACTGTAGCCTCGAATTATATAAGTGTGGGACCTTTAGAATCCGAAAAGCATTGTGAAATAATGTAACATTTCAATCTTTCCAAAAGTGCCCCTCCTCTCCACTTATAAAAGGCTCCCACCTCTCCCACCTCATTTACACTTTCAAGCCATTTGTCTCGGCCAAACTCTGCCCAAATACTCTCCCAACATTCCTCCCTTACTCCTAGAAGCCTCACTTTGGGCAGAACTCTTCCCAAGGAAGCCTTTGGCTCAAATCAAAAAGAGTTACCCGATTTTGAGGTAATGTCTTTTCTAATGTTGTTTTGTTTTATTTTTCTTTTCCAACCCCCTAAACTCTTTTTATTCATTTCTTTTGTAACAACACAAGTATCATCAATATACTAGGATGTTTTTATAAGAAGGATTAGAGCTACACTTACACACACCTACATCTAGTGGTTAAAGAACATACAGTTTCTGTGGATGGCGAATTTCTGTCTCACGAAACGATGATTGTTCAACACTCATATAACACCTTCAAAGGTGGCCATTAAGATGTCACTATTTTTATATATGATATATAATATGTTTATGTTTTAATTATGCTTCTGTATTTCTCATTTATGGCATACTTTATGATTTCCATTATGGGTAAAACGCGATAATTTCATTTTAGGAAGTGCGGACTACCGCCCCCTCAAAGTGATTTGAATCGTTAATGTCATATGTGGGATGTATAAAGGATGGAGTAAATGGTATTATACACTATATTATACTGGAATTATATTATACATTTATATCATTATTATTTAGTTCCATTAAATATGAAATTGAAATGAAAGTAGCGTTCATGCGTACGTACGGCTTACCGTCTCCATGAACGGTGCATTTCATTTCTTACCTCTAAATGTTACGTAATATTATAAATGAATGTATATACTGGATATATAAGATATATATGACATCTAAATCATGAATATAATTTTGGATATAATGGATATTTCACCACATAAACAACTTGTAATTATAAGAAGCTTATTGTTGACTCAAGTACCAAAGATCGACAAAACGACCGTTATTAACTTAAATAATTACATAATGTTCATATCATTGTAATAAGTGATATAATAAGGATAATGAAATTGAAAATGGTTCTTAATAAGGTATATATTAACTCTAGTTTATTATTCAGGAGGTTAAAGAACGGTTGAGTCAAGTCAGACACGAGGTAAGGGAACTTCTTAACCCAATTTCCATTCTTTGGGTTAATCTCCTACTTTCAAATTATGCCATGATGTTATTATGTCCTATTTTGTATTTTTACTTTCTTTATGTGTACCTATAGTGAATACACATAATATATCTATTTTATTTTAAAAATGATCTTTTTAAGGACTTCGTCTCAATCTCCTTTCATTGAGGCATATTTGGCTTTATACACAACTTTCTTTTATACGGTGTATAAACCCCTTTGACTTTTACGTTTATTCAAAAGGAATATTTTTATATGAAGCGTTTTTTCTAAACGACAAAAGGGAATGTTTTTCTTTCCGTACTTATGCAGCGACAATGACTTCTCCGCCTCCGTGACCATTATTTGAGTTTCGGCTTCCTCTACAAGCCATCATTTTTTTAATGAAAAATAAATACAAAGTTTTAACTTTCTTTTATTTTGGTATTGAAAATGGTTTTGAAAGCGTTTTTATTATATCAATGTGTTGTATTGATATCTTGTGATTGAAATGTGGAAATGTTTTGTTTCCTTTATGCATGTTTTATGTGATACAATTATGTTATGGTTTATGTTATGTTTAAACCTATTCATATGAGGAATGTATTGGACTTAATATGTGACGGGTGGAGCCCGCTATAGCTCCTCGATGCATCGGTAGGTCTCATGAGACAACTAGATGTGGAATTGGCCGAGGCCCTTTCCCAATTTGATTTATGGTTTTGTCCGAGGCCTTAATCATTTTAGACGTCTTGGCCGAGGCCTTGACAAAATGTTTCAGAATGTCCGGCATTATACATTCCCTCATTATGAAAGTGGTTATTGATATTGCATGTGATTATTCGACCAGTAGAATATCCATGTGAATAAGTGAATGACATTATCTCATTTTACTTTTGCCATATTATGTTTATGTTCATGTTTAAAAGGATTTTGTTTTAGTTACACATTGCCTTAAATTTTTATGTTTATTTATGAAAGCTTCTGCAATATTGTTATCTTTACTGAGCATCTGAGCTCACCCCTTTCAATGTTTTAATATTTTCCAGGATGTGAAGAAGTATTTTATGAATGACCTGCAGGGATAGTCAGAAGGGGATATGAGTGTGGACTATGAAGACCATGTTATTGTAGTTTTTTTTTACTTTTTGATGTAATGTAACGTTTAAGAATGTATCTAGTGTTTCCAAGGCTACTAAACTAATCGGTCTTTCGAGACTTGATCTTTTGTGATCATGCCAATGTTACGAAGTAATGCACCGACTCTGGGTAGCTGGGGTCGGGGCGTTACAGTTGGTATCAGAGGCAGTTTAGTACTAACCTTGGAAGCTAGATTTAGATAAACTCTGATTAGAGCACATAGACCTAAGATGAACTTTGAGGATTAGTATAGAAGAAATTCCTAAAATTTTGGTATTGTAGAGATTTTGTGAGTTTTCCGATCAATACATCCCTGTCTGGATACGAGCAGGTAGAGGCGGCTCTGGCACAGATGTACCTAGGGGTAAAACCCGAAAACACCGCTTTGAGCTAGACTCGAACGGGAACTGGTGCACGACAACGGGCCTTGCTGCACTCTTGGTTACGACACTCCCGGGGGATATGCTTAGGATAATTCTCATTTTATTTACAAACCACTGTGAAGGGTTATGAGTATATACTTACTCAAAGAAAACATTTCTTTTTATGATTATGGATTATATCCATAAATAGTTCAATTTATGTTAAGTGTTTTATAAGTATGGGATTATGTATTTTGATTCATAAACTGATCTAGTTTATGAAATTGTTTAGAAATGGCGCCTAGTGGAAGAAATGGAAACCGTATCAATGCACGAACTCCGTGTAGGGATTTCCATCCTGCTCAAGATAATTATTGTGGATCTGGATATACAACTGGTGCTGATCAACTTAATACCATACTGGGACAACTCACTCAGGTTATGAATAATAACCTTACTCGTATGGAGCACCCTGATCCGCAACGTGGAGGATCAATGCTAGACCGTTTCATGAGGCAAAAACCACCAACCTTCAATGGGAGTACAAATCCTATAGTAGCTGAGCAATGGATAAATTCGTTAGATAAAATATTCCATGTCTTGGGGAGTAGTGAAAGTGAGAAGGTTGTCATGGCAGTTTACCGCCTCACTGGAGATTCCGATCAGTGGTGGTCGCTGATTCAAAACACAAAGGAAGATGATGACGTATCGAATATGGAATGGAGGGAGTTCAAAGAGCTTTTCTTAGAAAAATACTTTCCTCGTGACCATAGAGCAGATATGGAAAGACAATTTCTGAGTTTGAGGCAGAAGGAGGATGAGAATGTCGCAAAGTATGAGGCTAACTTTACAAGGTTAGCGAGGCATGCTGCCGATTATATACGTAACCCAAGGAGTAAGATTGATCGTTTCTTTGATGGGTTAAAACCATTTCTCTGCCGAGCTTTAGTATCACAATCCTTCTCATCATACGAAGATATTTTCTCGTGTGCTATCAAGACAGAAAAGGAATTCTCTAAGTCTTATGACAACAAAGTAAAGCAAGAGAAGAAGAGAACGGTGGAACAAGAGACTGATAAAGGGAAAAAGGGAAAGAAGTATTTTCCATTATGTGATAATTGTGGGAAGAATCACCCTGGTACTTGCCTAAAAGGAATGGGAGTTTGTTATAAATGTGGAGAAAAGGGTCACCAGGCTCGTGATTGTAAGGGAAAGAAAGAGGCTGTCAAAGTTGAATGCTACAATTGTAGGGAAACAGGGCATTATGCAAATGAATGTCCTAAGCGTCAAGGAAACTTACCTCAGAAAAGGCCAAGGGATCAAGGCCAATCTTATGTTGTGACTACAGTTGAAGCGGAATAGTTAATGTATTGGTGCTTTTGGACTCAAGGATTATATTCTGGTTATAAGAATAATGTGATATATATATATGGATTGTACTGCAGTACTTGTTGATTTCAGTAAGGTTTTAATATGATTAAGGTAATCATATTTTTAGTATGTGACAATAAGAGAAACTTTTCTTTGTTTGGGTAATCTGATGTTACAATTGATTTTGGAATTTAGAGACCTTTTAGAGAAAGTCTGGACGGAGGTATTTTGGATAACTATTAAGGTTGGAATGGATTAAGTTGAACCATGGATAGTATTGTTTAAGGTTAAATCATTTCTGAAGATTATTTTTGGAATATTATAATACTATAGTTTTAGGAAAAGGACAACCTGCAGGGTGGGGAATAACCCGTCGCGTCGGACAAAGCTGCAGGAATCGAACCCACAACCATAGTGCGACAAGCCTTTATTTCATACCACTAGCCTACAGGAAGTCTCTGGTTATTACAAAATAGTTTTACTAATCTAAATGGTATGTGTTAACATTTTGAACCTTATACAATTAGGATAAATAGAATATTTTTGAGTTCCGTTACCATTTGGAGTAAAAGTTGGGTTTGTGGTAAAAATTTATTAACGAATGAAAGTATACATAACAAGTATGTATATTCCCTTACGTTCTTAGTAAATCTCCTAAATAAATTCCTCAACATTATAAAAGGTAACTTAAAACAAAAATGTTGTCGGTTAACTTTTCCAACTGGGGATTCAATGACCGTTTAACCAATCACAAGTTTGTGATTTTCTTGTGGTTAAACTTTCTCCTAATCCTGTTTTTTATAACTCTCCATCAGACCTTGATGGTTTGTTTCTCCTCCATATCCATATTTTCATATAATCCAAGAATGGGCTATATCGGGTGACCTTTGTACTTATCTTGCTTTCTTTTAATGTTATATATTTATTAACCTTATTTCCGATGTGGGTTTTCCTCAAAGGTATTTTCTCTTTTCAACCTTTTATTTTCAAAGAAAAATTTCAAATTGCGAGGACGCAATTTATTGAAGGAGGGGAGAATGTAACACCCCGAGCTTCCACGATACGCTTCTCATTCAATAATGCAATGGCTTGCATTGTACGCAACTTCGAGTTCTAAAACACCGCGACTAATCAAAGTAGCCGTTATGAATAGTAATAACCACTTTTTAAAATTATAGAAATTTTATATTTCAAAATGGACTTCATTTTTGGATTCGGAATATCGAAATTATCCTATGTTGAATTTTTGGTATTTTTCTGAGAACTTCTAATTTTTTATGAATAGTGAAAAATACTTAAAAACAACTTTTTTAATAAAAATAATTAATAGTGATAAATTATACTATTTAGTGGTTTTAAAGTATAATTGGAATATATTTTTACCATTTTATCCAATGGTGGTCATTAGAATTAATTTGACATTGAAATTGGACATAAATAATTGCCAATCTTTTGATATAAATTGTTTCTTAAAAACACGCTATTTGTTGTGACAGCGGGAATTAATTATAAAATTAATTAATGCAGCTTATATGTTTGGAATTTTGTAAAATAGACATAATTTTTGAATTTGGAATATCAATTATAGCTTAGGGTGAAATTTTGGCATTGTTCTGAAAAACTTCAATTTTTGATGAATAGTGAAACCACTAAGTGGTAGTTAAATAACTGATTTTTCATTTAAATGAAATATTACCACTTCTGTGATTTGATTTTCAAAAATCCGACATACATGGTTGTCATTAAGAAGTAAAATGTGGTTCAATGAGATTAAAATAATTTTTTGGTGAATAGTAACTTTTAAGTTCTTAATCGCGATTAGAGGTAATTAGTGTAGTTTAAGGTACAAATAATGTTTTTATAATATGAGATGAGCATGACACTTGTCCTACTCCTATTTTATGAGTCATGGCCGACCAAGACAACCCATGGGTCAACTTGGGGACCCCATGGAGCCACTTTAGTTAGAAAATGACATAAACACCTTTTATTTAATGTTAAAGTAAAAAATGACACAAACATAAAATGTTTTACTAAAACAATTTTTACGTGGGGTTACACAAGTCCAAATTTTGATTATAAATATTCATTAGAAAGATAAAAAGATTTCCTACATCATAGTAGTTTTTTTATAATTTTTAGACATTAAATAAATTAAATTATTTATGACATCATTATGATACAGCGATGACCTCATTATTTAACGATTTAAATAAAATGAGAAGATAAAGAAAAATCCAAGGCTTACACTTGTCCAAAGCCTATTGTATGAAAAGATTTCGAAACCTTATCACCTTAGCCTCGAATTATATAAGTGTGGGACCTTTAGAATCCGAAAAGCATTGTGAAATAATGTAACATTTCAATCTTTCCAAAAGTGCCCCTCCTCTCCACTTATAAAAGGCCCCCACCTCTCCCACCTCATTTACACTTTAAAGCCATTTGGCTCGGCCAACCTCTGCCCAAATACTCTCCAAACATTCCTCCCTTACTCCTAGAAGCCTCACTTTGGGCAGAACTCTTCCCAAGGAATCCTTTGGCTCAAATCAAAAAGAGTTACCCGATTTTGAGGTAATGTCTTTTCTAATGTTGTTTTGTTTTATTTTTCTTCTCCAACCCCCTAAACTCTTTTTATTCATTTCTTTTGTAACAAAAACAGTATCCTCAATATACTAGGATGTTTTTATAAGAAGGATTCGAGCTACACTTACACACACCTACATCTAATGGTTAAAGAACATACAGTTTCTGTGGATGGTGAATTTCTGCCTCACGAAACGATGATTGTTCAACACTCATATAACACCTTCAAAGGTGGCCATTAAGATGTCACTATTTTTATATATGATATATAATATGTTTATGTTTTAATTATGCTTCTGTATTTCTCATTTATGGCATACTTTATGATTTCCATTATGGGTAAAACGCGATAATTTCATTTTAGGAAGTGCGGACTACCGCCCCCTCAAAGTGATTTGAATCGTTAATGCCATATGTGGGAAGTATAAAGGATGGAGTAAATGGTATTATACACTATATTATACTGGAATTATATTATACATTTATATCATTATGATTTAGTTCCATTAAATATGAAATTGAAATGAAAGTAGCGTTCATGCGTACGTACGGCTTACCGTCTCCATGAACGGTGCATTTCATTTCTTACCTCTAAATGTTACGTAATATTATAAATGAATGTATATACTGGATATATAATATATATATGACATCTAAATCATGAATATAATTCTGGATATAATGGATATTTCACCACATAAACAACTTGTAATTATAAGAAGCTTATTGTTGACTCAAGTACCAAAGATCGACAAAACGACCGTTATTAACTTAAATAATTACATAATGTTCATATCATTGTAATAAGTGATATAATAAGGATAATGAAATTTAAAATGGTTCTTAATAAGGTATATATTAACTCTAGTTTATTATTCAGGAGGTTAAAGAACGGTTGAGTCAAGTCAGACACGAGGTAAGGGAACTTCTTAACCCAATTTCCATTCTTTGGGTTAATCTCCTACTTTCAAATTATGCCATGATGTTATTATGTCCTATTTTGTATTTTTACTTTCTTTATGTGTACCTATAGTGAATACACATAATATATCTATTTTATTTTAAAAATGATCTTTTTAAGGACTTCGTCTCAATCTCCTTTCATTGAGGCATATTTGGCTTTATACACAACTTTCTTTTATACGGTGTATAAACCCCTTTGACTTTTACGTTTATTCAAAAGGAATATTTTTATATGAAGCGTTTTTTCTAAACGACAAAAGGGAATGTTTTTCTTTCCGTACTTATGCAGCGACAATGACTTCTCCGCCTCCGTGACCATTATTTGAGTTTCGGCTTCCTCTACAAGCCATCATTTTTTTAATGAAAAATAAATACAAAGTTTTAACTTTCTTTTATTTTGGTATTGAAAATGGTTTTGAAAGCGTTTTTATTATATCAATGTGTTGTATTGATATCTTGTGATTGAAATGTGGAAATGTTTTGTTTCCTTTATGCATGTTTTATGTGATACAATTATGTTATGGTTTATGTTATGTTTAAACCTATTCATATGAGGAATGTATTGGACTTAATATGTGACGGGTGGAGCCCGCTATAGCTCCTCGATGCATCGGTAGGTCTCATGAGACAACTAGACGTGGAATTGGCCAAGGCCCTTTCCCAATTTGATTTATGGTTTTGGCCGAGGCCTTAATCATTTTAGACGTCTTGGTCGAGGCCTTGACAAAATGTTTCAGAATGTCTGGCATTATACATTCCCTCATTATGAAAGTGGTTATTGATATTGCATGTGATTATTCGACCAGTAGAATATCCATGTGAAGAAGTGAATGACATTATCTTATTTTACTTTTGCCATATTATGTTTATGTTCATGTTTAAAAGGCTTTTGTTTTAGTTACACATTGCCTTGAATTTTTATGTTTATTTATGAAAGCTTCCGCAATATTGTTATCTTTACTGAGCATCTGAGCTCACCCCTTTCAATGTTTTAATATTTTCCAGGATGTGAAGAAGTATTTTATGAATGACCTGCAGGGATAGTCAGAAGGGGATATGAGTGTGGACTATGAAGACCATGTTATTGTAGTTTTTTTTACTTTTTGATGTAATGTAACGTTTAAGAATGTATCTAGTGTTTCCAAGGCTACTAAACTAATCGGTCTTTCGAGACTTGATCTTTTGTGATCATGCCAATGTTACGAAGTAATGCACCGACTCTGGGTAGCTGGGGTCGGGGCGTTACAATTCTCCTCTAGAAGCAGTCGATAACATCATGTATGAAATAAAACTAATTGATTCATAGTATGACATTGTATGGATGCATCTATAGTGAGAAAAGATCCCCATGGGAATAATGTGGCCCCATCATCAATCTACACTCCCAACACACATCAGACAAGATATTATGGACTCCGACTAGTGTAGTCAACATCAGGGTCATGGGAAGCCTCTATACATCTTGTCTTAGAGAACAGACTTGATCAGGTGCAACAAAGGAGTGAAAATATCCTAAATCAAATAATTCAAAAACAAGGGTAGAAGAAAAAATTGTCATACCTAAAATGATCGGTGTCTCCTCTAGCACCGTTGCCTCCACTACGTGCAACCGACCATGCCCAAATCCTCCACCAAACTAAGAATGATTCCCCTGCTACTGAAATGGTCTCACTAGAATTTGTTTTTGAGGTTGGTTCTGAATAGTTTTCCTCCACCAAACTAAGCTTGAAAAACCACTAGACATTGGTTCTGATGCTTTCGCCGGGGTGTGCATGTCCGTCTGATTTGAGGACGACGACACAGTTTGTTGCCCCACATTCACACTTTCCAAAGGTGGGTGGCATCTGTTTCTTATGCATGGAAGTTTGCTCCTTGATCAAAATGGGATGATAGGATGTTGGTTCCTCCTTCCATGGATTCCTCCTCAGAACTCGTTACCTAGTCCGGGTCTCCCTTATAGACTTAAGACGTTGTTTGTGAAACTCTTCCCAGTGTCATATCTTCATGGACTCTAATTAATTACACTACTTCTATTGGGACATTCCAAGGGGTCCAGCCAGGGCAACAACCTTCGGTTGGGGGAGTAGTCACGTTGGACACCACTAGTGTGTCTGGACACCAGAACACTAGCATGTCTGGGTTTCTTCCCCTTCTTATAGGGCTTCTCGAAGGCATGGAATCATGAGTCATCCCACGTCGAATGTGGGGAATTATATGTCATAGTCATGTCTCTGTGTTTTTCCTCAACTTCCCATGTTTAACACAGGGTATGGAACGAGTTTAACATCTAGAAGAGATGGATTGGACTGATCATAACACTGACTAGAGTGGATCAGATGAGTGTAACCCCTTTAGGGAACACTGATGTTGGGGCTAACGTGTGGTTAGTTACCCGAATACTGCTAGGAACAGCAAAGAGGTGAATTGGAATGATCTCACTGGAATGTGGGGGATCGGGTAATAATCAGGATGGGTGATGGGTGGTTAAGTGAAGTAAATGGAGAATGAGATGGAGTCGACTCGAGGGTGATGGTGATGGTGGGTTTGATCCTCGAAGAGACCTCCTACGTATCCCCGTGGTAGGGAATCAAAGTCTACATAGTTTAGGATGGGGTATAGGATCGGGGTGTGCATAGAGGACAGCGACCCGATGATATACTGGGGATTACACACGGTTAGTAGCCTGAGGTTGATCTGACACCACTAGGACAAACCAGATATATGGGTCCTGACAAAGGGTACGACAACAGCTTACCACTGGGTTTAGGTTGACAATAGTTTATAGCTGACTGAAGTTGACAAAAGATTACCACCAAGTAGGGATCCCAGCAGCTTACCGTTGTGTGAGGTTCACAACAGCTTACCATTGGGTAAGGGATCATAACATCTTACCATTGGATGGGGCATAAAAGGGGCATACAGTTTAATGTCATGAAAGATGGGGGGTGGACTGACGTGGAGTGGTTGGGACCATTGGTTATTGGATTTGAACCTCAGGGAGGCTTCCTACGTGCCTTGACTTGGTAAGGATCAAAGTCCACATAGTTCAGGATGGTTGTGGTGAACCTACGTGAAGGGGGTTGGAACGACCGGGTGTTGGGCTTGAACCTCATGGAGGCTTCCTACGTACCTTGTCTTGGTAAGGATCAAAGTCCACGTAGTTCGGGTGGTTGGGGTGAACCAACGTGAATGAGGACCTAGGGTCTATATGCACTACTGGAATTTGGTCTTTTCCCAACGGTAGTATACCAACGGTTTACTTAAACCATTGGTATAGTGAGCCTTTGCCAATGGTTTAATTAAACCGTTGGCAAAGGGAATTTCGGTGGACCCTTTCCCAACGGTTCACTGAAAGAGTTGGGAAATGGGTGCTAAACTCACACATTTCCCAACGGTTCATTGGAACTGTTGGGAAATGTGTGCCTTTGCCAACGGTTTTTATAAACCGTTGGCAAAGGTTTTCCCCAAATTCCAGATCGCGATCTCCTCTCCCCATTCGGACAGAGCCCTAATCTATTCGCTCCGCTGCTCTTGCGAACCCCATCCGACTCCACTACTCTCGCGAATCTGAACACCAGCACCCCCCATACCAACAGGTACACCCCCATATGAATAGGTAAAATTTGATCTCAACCATATTGTTGTAGTTGTTTTAATGAATATATTTTTTCCAGGTGTTGGTGGTTTACTTGATTATTGAAATTAATATCTAAATAGGATATTGTTTGTGTTTGTGAAGACTTCTTTAATGTTTTTATATTATATGTTTGGAAGGAGAGTGTTCAAAACATGTAAATCAGAGTTGGGGGAGGCTATCGTGAATGTTTACATGTTTTGGATAATGGATTGTGGGAATTATGGATTGTGTTCAAACCAATTTGATATGTTTTGGATAATGGATTGTGGGGGTAGGGGGTGTCCACGGGGGTGGGTGGGTTGTCCACGGGGGTGGGCGGGGGTGTCCACGGGGGTGGGAAAGGCTGTCCACGGGGGTGGGCGGGGCTATCTAGGGGGTGTGGGCTATCATGGGGGTCTGGGTGGGGTGTCCTGGTGGGGGAGGGGTGTGTGGGGTGTCCAGGGGGGGTGGTATGTCTAGGTGGTGGTGGTGGGGTTGCAGGGGAGGGGGGTGTGGGCTGTTTGGGAGGGTGGGCGGGGCTATCCAGGGGGGGTACGGGGTGTCCAGGGGGGTACGGGGGTGGGCGGGTTGTCCACAAGGGTGGACGGGCTGTCCACGGGGGTGGTCGGGCTGTCAAGGAAGGGTGGGCGGGCTGTCCAGGGGGGGTGGGTGGGCTGGCCACGGGGGGTAGGGGTGTACGGGGGGGTGGGCGGGCTATCCAAGGGGGTGGGGGGCTATCCATAGGGAGAAGGGGTGTCGAGGGGGGTGGGTGGGCTGTCCACGGGGGTGGTTGGGCTGTCTAGGGGGTAAGGGGTGTCCACGGGGGTGGGCGGGGCTGTCCAGGGGGTGTGGGGTGTCCTGGTGGGGGAGGGGTGTGTGGGGTGTCCAGGTGGGGTGGTATGTCTAGGTGGTGGTGGTGGGGTTGCAGGGAAGGGGGGTGTGAGTTGTTTGGGAGGGTGGGCGGGGCTATCCAGGGGGGTACGGGGTGTCCAGGGGGGTACGGGGGTGGGCGGGCTATCCACAAGGGTGGACGGGCTGTCCACGGGGGTGGTCGGGCTGTCAAGTAGGGGTGGGCAGGTTGTCCAGGGGGGGTGGGTGGGCTGGCCACAGGGGGTAGGGGTGTCCAGGGTGGTGGGCGGGCTATCCAAGGGGGTGGGGGCTGTCCATAGGGAGAAGGGGTGTCGAGGGGGGTGGGTGGGTTGTCCACGGGGGTGGTTGGGTTGTCTAGGGGGTAGGGGGCGTCCACGGGGGTGGGTGGGTTGTCCACGGGGGTGGGCAGGGCTGTCCACGGGGGTGGGAAAGGCTGTCCACGGGGGTGGGCAGGGCTGTCCAGGGGGTGTGGGCTATCCTGGGGGTCTGGGTGGGGTGTCCTGGTGGGGGAGGGGTGTGTGGGGTGTCCAGGGGGGTTGGTATGTCTAGGTGGTGGTGGTGGGGTTGCAGGGGAGGGGGTGTGGGCTGTTTGGGAGGGTGGGTGGGGCTATCCCGGGGGGGTATGGGGTGTCCAGGGGGGTATGGGGGTGGGCGGGCTGTCCACAAGGGTGGACGGGCTGTCCACGGGGGTGGTCGGGCTGTCAAGGAGGGGTGGGCGGGCTGTCCAGGGGGGGTGGGTGGGCTGGCCATAGGGGTTAGGGGTGTCCAGGGGGGTGGGTGGGCTATCCAAGGGGGTGGGGGCTATCCATAGGGAGAAGGGGTGTCGAGGGGGGTGGTTGGGCTGTCCACGGGGGTGGTTGGGCTGTCTAGGGGGTAGGGGGTGTCCACGGGGGTGGGTGGGTTGTCCACGGGGGTGGGCGGGGCTGTCCATGAGGGTGGGAAAGGCTGTCCACGGGGGTGGGTAGGGCTGTCCAGGGGGTGTGGGCTATCCTGGGGGCCTGGGTGGGGTGTCCTGGTGGGGGAGGGGTGTGTGGGGTGTCCAGGGGGGTGGTATGTCTAGGTGGTGGTGGTGGGGTTGCAGGGGAGGGGGGTGTGGGCTGTTTGGGAGGGTGGGCGGGGCTATCCCAGGGGGTACGGGGTGTCTAGGGGGGTACAGGGGTGGGCGGGTTGTCCACAAGGGTGGACGGGCTGTCCACGGGGGTGGTCGGGCTGTCAAGGAGGGGTGGGAGGGCTGTCCAGGGGGGGTGGGTGGGCTGGCCACGGGAGGTAGGGGTGTCCAGGGGGGTGGGCGGGCTATCCAAGGGGGTGGGTGGCTGTCCATAGGGAGAAGGGGGGTCGAGGGGGGTGGGCGGGCTATCCAAGGGGGTGGTGCTATAGTGGTTTTGGATTGTTTGAGGTACTCTTAGTGTATTATAAACCCTCATTTGTTCCATATTCATTTAAATTGATTTAATATCATTTTTTTCACACACACCATTATATCCTCTCAAACTATATTTAGATTGTATTTTCAATCGTATGGTGTTAAATATTTTAGTAAATGTTCATACTAGCTTCTTTTATGTGTTCTAGGGGTTTAGACTAATGACAGGGCTGCATGATTATTGTGGGGGTATTCTTTTCATATAAATATACCTATACACCCCGACCCCCTTGGACAACCTGACCACCCCCACGGATAGCCCGCCCACCTGGACACCCTGACCCCCCTAGACAGCCCCCCACCCCCTGGACACCTCCGACCCCCCAGACGGCCCCACCACCCCCTAGAAACCCCGCACCCCCCCCCCCTGGACATGCCACACCCCCCTTGGATAGTCTCTCCACTCCCATGATCCTCATCCTACTCCTCATCCTAATCTACTTGGAGAAGTTAAAGTATAAAACTCATATACTCCCAACAAGACCCTTAAGGATTATGTATTCCTTGATCCACTTCCAATATCTTACTGGTCAATCCGTGAATATAGGCATTAGAAATTTTGTATCTTATTTTCTTATATACACTGTATTTTGTTGTATTTCTTAATATGATTCTCATATAGAGTAATGTGTTAGTTATGCTTTTATATAGAGTAAACAATTGTCATTTACGTAAATATTTATTTGATTAAACTTTAATATTATTGAATTGCTTTGAAATGACTTCTTGCAATTTTTTTACAGAATGGATAGAAGTTGGATGTACGAAACTGATTGGATTTCAACCGATTTTCAAAATAATTTGAACAGCTTTCTAGATTTTGCATTTGACAAGGCTTCAGATAGTGGTCGCATACACTGCCCATGTTTTAATTGTGTTGGAAGACCTTGGTTGATCTGTGAAGCAGTTAGCTATCATATAACCAAATATGGTTTCCAAACAAACTATTATGTGTGGTATCACAATGGAGAGAAAATGGAATCTCAAAATGTTGATGATCCAAATGATAGGACTGAATTGGAGAGTTTGATATATGATCGGTTTCCATTTATTCGACATCATGAGAAGGAAAGGATGTCCAGCCAACAAGATTTCAATACAAGCACACATGATGCATCCAATGAAAATGATGATGTTGATAGGGTGAAAAAATTTAATGATGCTGCGACGACTCCAGTATATCGGCAATGTGATAAAATGAAAAAGTTGGAATTTTTAATCTGATTATTTCATGGGAAAACTATGTATGGGATTTCAAATACTGCAATTGATTATATTCTTACCTTCTTGAAGGACTTACTTCCAGATGATGCAGATATTCCCTCAAACCACTATATGGCATGGAAGTTGGTTGATGAACTTGGATTCTCAAAAAAAAATTCATGCTTTCCCGAATGATTGCAGCTTATTTTGGGAGGAAACTGCTGAAATAAATGATTGTATAAAATGTGGAACCTCCCGATGGAAGCCAAAAGATGATGGAACACCATCTCGTGTGCCACAAAAAGTAATGTGGCACTTTCCATTGATCCCCAGATTACAGAACCTTTTCATGTCTGATGAAATATCCGTAAAAATGCGATGGCATGACACCGAGAGAAAAAAGAATAATGAAGAGTTGGTTCACCCTGCAGATGGATTTGCATGGCAGAGATTTGATGCTCGATATCCTGAATTTACAGCCTACGTGCATAATGTGAGACTGGGTCTTTCATGTGACGGTTTTAATCCATTTGGGCAGATGCTTACTTCGCACAGCACATGGCCGGTTTTCATACACATTTATAACCTTCCCCCTTGGTTGTGTATGAAAAATCCTTACACTTTCTTGAGTATACTGATATTTGGCCCTTCTGATCCCGGCAATGATATAGATGTATACATGCAACCTTTAATAAAAGAGTTGAAACTTCTTTGGGATGTGGGTGTTCCCACATACGATGCATGTTCGAAAGATATATTTCAGATGCGTGCTGCACTTATGTGGACTATCAATGATTTTCCTTCTTATGCAATGATGTCTGGATGGAGCACAAAAGGAAAATTGTCATGTCCTGTTTATATGAAGAATACTTAATCGAGAAGACTGAAATATCGTCGTAGTTTTATTTTTATGGGACATCGACGATTCTTGCCAATGAACCATCCATATAGAAACAATCGTCGAAGATTTGACAATACCATGGAGATTGACGATCCACCTCAGCGTATGTCTGGAACTGATGTGCTTAATGAATTGAAAGATTTCAGTTATTCATTTGGGAAGAGTGTAATGAAATCTAGAAAGAGGAAAAATGTTTCCAATGATACCTGTTACAATTGGAAGAAGAAGAGTATATTCTTTGAGTTGTCATATTGGTCAACCAACTTGTTACGTCATTGCTTAGACGTAATGCACATTGAAAAAAATATATGTGAAATGTTGCTTTCGATTCTTCTAAATGTCAAGGGGAAGACAAAAGATGATTTACGATCTCGACGCGACTTGGTAGATTGGGGGATTAGACCAGAATTGCATCCTGTCTGTATCAGTGAAAATAAATGGCAAGTTCCATGTGCTTCTTATGTGATGACTCCTGCTGAAAAAAATAAATTTCTGGAAGTGCTAGAGACTATTAAAGTTCCTGATGGCTATTCAATCAATATATCAAAACAGGTCAACAGAAAAGAGTTGAAGTTGAAATCTTTGAAGACTCATGATTATCACGTCCTTTTGCATGAGTTGATTCCAATAGCAATCCGTCATCTCTTGTCCAATAATGTTAGAGTCTCAGTTATTCGGTTGTGCTATTTGTTTAGAGATCTTTGTGCTAAGAGGTTGTCCAAATACCTCGTGCAAAAACTGTTGGCAGAGACACCATTAATTTTGTGTGAGTTAGAGAAAATATTCCCTCCATCATTTTTTACATGCATGTTGCATCTGACTGTCCATCTTCCGACCGAAATACTTCTTGGAGGACCCGTTGCTTTCCGTTGGATGCATCCAACTGAAAGAAACATGTGAACATTGAAATCATATGTTCGGAATAGGAATTATCCCGAAGGTTCTATTGTGAACGGTTACTTGGCTCAAGAATGTATGGATTTCTGCTCAATGTATTTGCCTGATCATACTACGAGAATAAACAGACCAATGAGAAATAAAGAAGAACAGTATGGGGAAATTGAACCCAGTTTTCCATCACTTCCTCAGACAAGAGGAATTATGGGATCATATAAATTGACAACATTAAGCCTTGAAGAGCGAGAGATGGCACATCGCACAGTGTTGTTCAATTGTGATTTGTTCGATGAGTATATAAAGTAAGTTAATTGTACATGTAACTCTTATCTTATCTCTTGTAATTTTAAATATTTGTTAAACTATTATTATTTTTATCTACAGGGAACATAAATAATTGATATATAGAAAGCATCGTTCTTTATCTTTGAGAAAGAAGGAGACTTTTCATAGCAAAGGGTTTTCTGCTTGGTTGAAATTGAAGGTAAAAATATTTCTGTAATAACTAAATAAAAATAATATTTAATTAAGTTTACTATTTGTTTATATTTCAGGTATCGAGTTTGCCTACAGACTCTGTTTCTGAGGAAATAAGAGCTTTGGCTTTTGGTCCTAATACCATGGTTCGTGCTTGTAAATCACTTGTGATCAATGGATACAAATTTTTTATCACTGAACGAGCAAGAAACATGAGAACACAGCATAATGGTGTTATGCTAACTGCCACAACAGACTGTTATGCCAGTTCATCGAACACTAGACCTCGTTCTGAAAATGTTGCTTATTATGGTGTCGTGGAGAAAATAATAATTTTGGATTATTACTTGCATGGTCGAGTCACGATGATGAAATGTCAATGGTTTGATTCAATGACGAGGCAAGGCACCTTTATTGATGATTGTGGATTTCAAGTTATTGACATGACTCGCACTCTTGCCACCGATGAACCATATGTATTGGCATCAATGGTGAAACAAGTTTTTTATGTCAAAGATCATCGTCATCCTAAATTTGGTGTAATTATTGAAGTAAATCCCAGACATGTTTTTGATGATGGTGATGATGAAGTTGACACTATCCCTGCTGCAATTGGAAGCAATCCGTTTATTACTTATGATGACCCCAACAGCTCAATTTTCAGAGTTGATTGTGAACCCGAAGTTGTGGTGTAAAATATATAGAATCATACAGTCGTGTTCTCACCTACATGTTTCACCTACATAATTAAGAGTGTGTATCCTAGTACTTACCTTCATAACACCATAAATCTTCTGTTTCATTATGTTCTTTTTATCATAATGGTTTTTCTATATTTTGTTTTTTGGGTTACACATTAGTTATCTATTTCTAATTACTTCCATATTTGTTTTCATTGCAGGAAATGACACCCATTGAAGAGAGGCGGTGGAAAAAGATGACAGATAATAATCGTCGCATGGTACAGATGGGTGTTCCTCCACTCATCCATGTTGTGAGTATTTTATTTCAAATATAAATATTTCAATAACTTATAATATCATGTGTTTACTTTTCTGTCAAACTTTTTTTCAGGATTCACGCCCTAGATGACAGATATCTGACGAGGAGCCTGATATTGCTCCCAGTAGAGAGGTTGGTGGTACGAGAGCTCGTGGGGCGAGAGTTAGATGATCCACTACCACAGACGTATCTTATATGCCCTATTTTGATCCTGGCGTGTCATCAGGGACATATGAGATATTTAGACCTCCGATGTTTACACTACCAGCTGGCCAAACGTCTATGCCATCATATTTTTCTTCTGGTTCATTATCTCCAGGTTATTATATTCCACCTTCTTCGACTCCTGCTGCGACACAGTATGTGGCTGAGGAGCATACACTAAGGGACACTCCACCTGTACAGGATATTCCTTCAGCTTATGCACCCATTGATCCGACTACCACAGGTATATTTATATAACTCTATCAAATTTTTATACCAAAATTTATTTTTATTATATCTTGTATTGATATTATTTTTCTTTAATAACATATTCATATACAGATAGGAGGCGGGGGAGGGGGAATACTAGCTTGCGTGCAGTATGGAACCGCCAGACACAGTTGATGGTAGAATACAATGTTGATGGACAAATGATTGAGAAATCTGGGCAGCAATGTCGGGGTTTTTTGGCAATGCTAGCCAAATACTCCGATATCATTCCAGTCATCCCTCTCTCTTGGAGACATCTGCCACCCGAAGTCAAGGATAATGTGTGGGCACAAATATGGGTAAAAAATCTATTGGATTTATTTTGTATTTAAATGAACTAATCAATTTGGTTTCAGCTTCAGTTTAACTTCCCTGATGGCGAAGGTGCATGATCAGCGCGTTTAAAAGAGCTAGGAGAGCTTTGGAGAGCTTATAAGCATGAGCTGTATATTGGATGGTGTGATAGAGTGGGCACGGAGTTAGAGACATTACCTATCGTGGATGACTGCCCGATAGAGCAATATCGCCAAATGATTACCCATTGGGCGACTGCCAAATTTAAGGTATTAATCTCATTTGAGTTATTTAAATGAGAGTTTTCATATTTTGCATTAATATAATATTATTAATTATTAATCATTATTTAGGAATCTTCTGAAAAAAACAAAAAAACATTGATTCAAAGAAATACTTCCACACTTTGGGGCGCACAACAATGTCAGATCATGAGAGGCAGCAGGTACGATATAGTTGTTTATAATTTTTCTTTAGGACTTTCCCTTTTTATTGGATCCTACTTAAATTATGTGATTTATTGAATAATGAATATATGATTATACTTTCACTTTATATTGTTTCAATGTCATTACAGAAGCACAAAATGAATATTGAAGGACATATCCCTCGAGCAAAATTGTTTTGCTCGAGTAGAAGAAAAAAAGATGGAACTGCGGTAAATGAACCGACCAAAGAGAAGATTGTAAGTTTTAATTTTTTTATTTCAAAGTTTGATATATAATTTGAAATTTAATAATATATTAATATTTTTTACAAGCTGCTTTAGAGGCTCTTGATGCCCAGGAGCCTGACAATTTTGGTCCACACGATCATTTATATCAGGTTTTGGGAGATGATCACTCTGGTCGAGTACGCTGCCGACCTGGTAAGAATATAGTCCCGATGAGGTATTGGTCGTCTCCATGTATCCATTCTAGTACCACCGAGTTGGAAAAGGTCAAGGAGCATGCAAGACAGTCTGATAAAAGGGTCACAGAGTTGGAAGTACAAGTTCAAACAAGAGACAGATAATTTATGAAACTGATGAGAGCTTTATCTTCATCACTTCCACCAGAGGCTAGTGCGGCTTGTCAAACATTTATGTCGTCGATGGGTGCATCATCCAATGCACCAGGAGGCATCTCTAGTGGCGATCGAGATGATGGAGTTCCTGGTGATGATGAGGATGCTGAAGAGGAAGAGGGCGAGGATGAGGATGTGGACGAGGGTGAGGATGGGGCCGAGGGCGAGGATGGGGCCGAGGGCGAGGATGATGCTGAGGATGAGGACGACGACGAGGACAGAGATGGCGGCGAGGATGAGGCTGATGATGATAGTAGTGATGGTGATGGTGATCAGAGGCAGATTGATCCATTACATTTTTGAATTCTTTATAACTCTTTATTTTTGAACATGGTTTTCCACTTTGGGGTTTTCCTCTACTTCATAGGGACGTTGCATTCAGATTTTGTTTTTTGCACTTGATTCTTATTGTATGATTAGTCTACTACATAGACCTTTAGTATTCCTTGGTACTGTGATGCTCATTTTTCTATTTTTTTACTTAGCTTTCTTAGTTATCCATGTATTTCATGTTTATGCATGTGGAAGATGATATGGAAAATGTGCTTTGAAGTAGTGGCCGACACCACTAACATTTATTTGAAATGGACAGGATTTTAAGTGAAAACAACAACTGGCATACGGAATACAGACCAAAATCATTCGGATTTTGTTTAAACTATAGTACAACGATTCATGGGTCATATGTGACATGTACGAGTCAACCTCGCCTCAATCCAAGGTCCGGTGTGGCTGGTACCACTCAAAGTGTCTTTCTTTTGTTTAAAATGGATGCGCTTTTAAGTAAAAAAAAACCACATACGGAAAATGGACCAAACACATTCAGATACTGTTGATACTTTAGGAAATATATTCATGGGTCATTTGTGGCGTGTAGGAGTCAACTCCGCCTCAATCCGAGGAGCGGTGTGGCCAGCACCACTCAAAGTGTGTCACTTTTCTTTGAAATGGACAACAGTTTAAGTTAAAACAACAACTGACATACAGAAAACGGACCAAAGGCATTCGTATACTGTTTATACTTTAGGACATGTATCCATGGGTCATATGTGACGTGTACGAGTCAACCCCTCCTCAATCCGAGGGCCGGTGTGGCCGGGACCACTCAAAGTGTGTCACTTTTCTTTGAAATGGACAACTGTTTAAGTGTAAACAAAAACTGGCATACGGAAAACCAACCAAAGACATTCGGATACTGTTGATACTTTAGGAAATGTATCCATGGGTCATATGTGACGTGTAAGAGTCAACCCCGCCTCAATCCGAGGGCCGGTGTGGCTGGGACCACTCAAAGTATCTTTCTTTTGTTTAAAATGGATGCGCTTTTAAGTAAAAAAACCACATATGAAAAACTGACCAAACGCACTCGGATATTGTTGATACTTTAGGAAATGTATCCATAGGTCATTTTTGACGTGTACGAGTCAACCCTGCCTCAATCCGAGGCGCAGTGTGGCCGACACCACTCAAAGTGTCTAACTTTTCTTTAACATGGACAACAGTTTAAGTTAAAACATCAACTGACATACGGAAAACTGACCAAACGCATTCGGATTCTGTTGAAACTATAGGAAAACGATACATGGGTCATTTTTGACGTGTAAGAGTCAACCCCACCTCAATCTGAGGGCCGGTGTGGCCAGGACCACTCAAAGTTTGTCACTTTTCTTTGAAATGGACAATGGTTTAAGTTAAAACAACAACTGACATACGGAAAACCAACCAAACGCATTCGGATTCTGTTGAAACTTTAGGAAAACGATCCATGGGTCATATATGACGTGTAAGAGTCAACACCGCCTCAATATGAGGGCCGGTGTAGTCGAGACCACTCAAAGTGTGTCACTTTTCTTTGAAATGGACAACAGTTTAAGTTAAAACAACAACTGACATACGTAAAACGGACCAAAGGCATTAGGATACTGTTTATACCTTAGTACATGTATCCATGGGTCATATGTGACGTGTACGAGTCAACCCCTCCTCAATCTGAGGGCCGGTGTGGCCTGTACCACTCAAAGTGTGTCACTTTTCTTTGAAATGGACAATTGTTTAAGTTAAAACAACAACTGACATACGGTAAACGGACCAAAGGAATTCGGATACTGTTGATACTTTAGGACATGTATCCATGGGTAATTTGTGACATGTAGGATTCAACCCCTCCTCAAGGGACGGTGTGGCTGGTACCACTCAAAGTGTCTTTCTTTTGTTTAAAATGGATGCGCTTTTAAGTAAAAAAACCCACATATGGATAACCGACCAAACGCATTCGTATTCTGTTGAAACTTTAGGAAAATGATCCATGGGTCATTTGTGACGTGTACAAGTCAACCCCGCCTCAATCTGAGGCGCGGTGTGTCTAGCACCACTCAAAGTGTCTAACTTTTCTTTGAAATGGACAACAATTTAAGTTAAAATAACAACTGACATACGGAAAACCGACCAAACGCATTCGGATTCTATTGAAACTTTAGGAAAATGATCCATGGGTCATATGTGACGTGTACGAGTCAACCCCGCCTCAATCCGAGGTGCAGTGTTACCGGTACCACTCAAAATGTCTAACTTTTCTTTGAAATGAACACCAGTTTAAGTTAAAACAACAACTGACATACCGAAAACCAACCAAACGCATTCATATTCTGTTAAAACTGTAGGACAACGATTCATGGGTCATATGTGACGTGTACGAGTCAACCCCGCCTCAATCCAAGGGCCGGTGTGTCCGGTACCACTCAAAGTGTCTTTCTTTTGTTTAAAATGGATGCGCTTTTAAGTAAAATAAACGGCATACGGAAAACCGAGCAAACACTTTTGGATTCTGTTGAAACTTTAAGAAAATGATTTATGAGTCATTTGTGACATGTACGAGTCAACCCCACCTCAATCCAAGGCACGGTGTGGCCGACACCACTCAAAGTGTCTAACTTTTATTTGAAATGGACAGGATTTTAAGTGAAAACAACAACTTGCATACGGAAAACCGACCAAACGCATTCGGATTCTATTGAAACTTTAGGAAAAAGATCCATGTGTCATATGTGACATGTACGAGTCAACCCCGTCTCAATCCGAGGGCCGGTGTGGCCGGGACCACTCAAAGTTTTTCACTTTTCTTTGAAATGGACAACGATTTAAGTTAAAACAACAACTGGCATACGGAAAACGGACCAAAGGCATTAGGATACTGTTTATACTTTAAGACATGTATCCATGGGTCATATGTGACGTGTACGAGTCAACCCCTCCTCAATCCGAGGGATGGTGTGGCCGGGACCACTCAAAGTGTGTCACTTTTCTTCGAAATGGACAATTGTTTAAGTTAAAACAACAACTGACATACGGTAAACAGACCAAAGGCATTCGGATAATATTGATACTTTAGGACATGTATTCATGGGTCATTTGTGACATGTAGGAGTCAACCCCTCCTCAATCCGAGGGTCGATGTGGCCGGTACCACTCAAAGTGTCTTTCTTTTGTTTAGAATGGATGCGCTTTTAAGTAAAAAAACCACATATGGATAACCGACCAAATGCATTTGGATTCTGTTGAAACTTTAGGAAAACGATCCATGGGTCATTTGTGACGTGTACGAGTCAACACCGCCTCAATATGAGGTGCGGTGTGGCCGGCACCACTCAAAGTGTCTAACTTTTCTTTGAAATGGACAACAATTTAAGTTAAAATAACAACTGACATACGGAAAACCGACCAAACGCATTAGGATTCTATTGAAACTTTAGGAAAACGATCCATGGGTCATATGTGACGTGTACGAGTCAACCCCTCCTCAATCTGAGGCGCAGTGTGACTGGTACCACTCAAAATGTCTAACTTTTCTTTGAAATGAACACCAGTTTAAGTTAAAACAACAACTGACATACCAAAAACCAACCAAACGCATTCATATTCTGTTGAAACTGTAGGAAAAAGATTCATGGGTCATATGTGACGTGTACGAGTCAATCCTTCCTCAATCCGAGTGCCGGTGTGGCCGGTACCACTCATAGTGTCTCTCTTTTGTTTAAAATGGATGCGCTTTTAAGTAAAATAAACGACATACAGAAAACCGACCAAACACTTTCGGATTCTATTGAAACTTTAAGAAAATGATTTATGGGTCATTTTTGACGTGTACGAGTCAACCTCACCTCAATCCGAGGTGTGGTGTGGCCGACACCACTCACAATGTCTAACTTTTATTTGAAATGGACAGGATTTTAAGTGAAAACAACAACTTGCATATGGAAAACCGACCAAACGCATTCGGATTCTGTTGAAACTTTAGGAAAAAGATCCATGGGTCATATGTGACATGTACGAGTCAACCCCGCCTCAATAAGAGGTCCGGTGTGGCTGGGACCACTCAAAGTTTGTCACTTTTCTTTGAAATGGACAACGGTTTAAGTTAAAACAACAACTGACATACAGAAAACGGAACAAAGGCGTTCGGATACTGTTTATACTTTAGGAAATGTATCCATGGGTCATATGTGACGTGTACGAGTCAACCCCTCCTCAATCCGAGGGCCGGTGTGGCCGAGACCACTCAAAGTGTCTTTCTTTTGTTTAAAATGGATGCGCTTTTAAGTAAAAAAAACCACATACGAAAAACTGACCAAACACATTCGGATACTATTGATACTTTAGGACATGTATCCATTAGTCATTTGTGACATGTAAGAGTCAACCCCACCTCAATCCGAGGCACGGTGTGGCCGACACCACTCAAAGTGTCTTTCTTTTGTTTAAAATGGATGCGCTTTTAAGTAAAAAAAATGACATACGGAAAACCAACCAAACGCTTTCGGATTATATTGAAACTTTAGGACAAAGATCCATGGGTCATATGTGACGTGTACGAGTCAACCTAGCCTCAATCTGAGGGCCGGTGTGGCCGGGACCACTCAAATTGTTTCACTTTTCTTGGAAATGGACAACGGTTTAAGTTAAAACAACAACTGACATATGGAAAACGGACCAAAGGCATTCGGATACTGTTTATACTTTAGGACATGTATCCATAGGTCATATGTGACGTGTATGAGTCAACTCCTCCTCAATCCGAGGGCCGGTGTGTCCGGGACCACTCAAAGTGTCTTTCTTTTGTTTAAAATGGATGCGCTTTTAAGTAAAAAAACCACATACAGAAAACTGACCAAACACATTCGGATACTATTGATACTTTAGGAAATGTATCCATTGGTCATTTGTGACGTGTACGAGTCAACCCCGCCTCAATCCGAGGCGCGGTGTGGCCGACACCACTCAAAGTGTCTTTCTTTTGTTTAAAATGGATGCGCTTTTAAGTAAAAAAACGACATACGGAAAACCGACCAAACGCTTTCGAATTCTATTGAAACTTTAGGAAAATGATCCATGGGTCATTTGTGAGGTGTACGAGTCAACCCCGCCTCAATCCGAGGCGCGGTGTGTCCGGCACCACTCAAAGTGTTTCACTTTTCTTTGAAATGGAAAACAGTTTAAGTTAAAACAACAACTGACATACGGAAAATAGAACAAAGGCATTTGGATACTATTGATACTTTAGGACATGTATCCATGGGTCACTTTTGATGTGTACGAGTCAACTCCGCCTCAATCCGAGGCGCGGTGTGGATGACACCACTCAATGTCTCTCTTTTATTTCAAAAGGAAATCATTTTAAGTGAATACAACTGAAATTTACACTCATCAACGACTCTTTTTCATGAGTTTGGTAGTTTCACTCATGGGGTCATAAGTGAAGAGACTCCTAAGAAAATATCTTTTCACCATATATTATAAACAATACAAGTTCAATGCAAAATTCATCACAAATCATTACATACCCAAACCTAGTATCACAAAAAAAATGGGATTTGAGTCAATTTGAATGTCTTATTCAACTCTAATAGATATTTATCAAACTATTCTGCCTATTAGAATTTTATGGGTGAGGTGAATTACCACCGGATGATTGTTGTCATGTGTTTTTTTGGGCTATTTTAGGTGTTTTTTATACTGTTTGAAGTTTTTATGTGGCTTTTGTGATATTTTTTATGCAGGTGTATAGTGGAGGGTATACTGAGGGCTGTTGTGCACTGTTTTTTTATGTAGGTGTAGCTTCTGGGGGGGCTTCTGGGTGCTGTTGTGCAGCAGTTTTGGGAAACAATTTACCAACGGTTCTGAACCTTTGGTAAAGCTTTTTCCAGAAATCTGGAAAAACTTATACCAACGGTTCTGAACCGTTGGTAAATTGTTTTCTAGATTTCTCAGAACCTATACCAACGGTTTAAATGAAACTGTTGGTAAAGGGCTTTCCCCACGCCTTACTGGCCAACGGTTTGGAAAACCGTTGGTATACCTTATACCAACGGTTTTCCAGCCTATAGCAACGGTTATAAACCGTTGGTATAGCCTACTTTTCCAGTAGTGATGGATGGTGGGGTTTAACCTCAGGGAGGCTTCCTACATACCTTGCCTTGTAAAGGATCAAAGTCCACGTAGTTCAGGTGGTGCGGGAGAACCGACGTGAAGGGGGTCGAAACGACTGGGTGTTGGGATTGAACCTCAGGGAGGCTTCCTACGTACCTTGTCTTGGTAAGGATCAAAGTCCTCGTAGTTTAGTAAGGTGTGTGGGGCTTACACTATAGGTTTCCCAATAGTGATGTCATGGTTGATGCTTACTCTAAGCCCAAGTGAGTCATGCTCGATGTGAGAAACAAGAGGTAGTAGAGACCTTATGATCATGTTGCGAAAGGTGCGTCTTTGGGAAGTGGAGTGGGGATTACGCGTGGTTTAGCGGACCAGGGATATAGAGACTGTGAATTATTCCGGGGTGGAAGCCCAATGGTGATAAAGCCCAAAGGGAGAGGGATTTGGCACTGAGGAATAGAGGAGGAGAAGGTATGTTGCCTCCTACAATAAAATCTAGGGGATTACACCAAGTTGGTTGCCCTTTCCCCGCGGACAGACACCACTCCGATAAGAAGGATCTCATTCCATGTGAGGAATGGTCACACTCTCGTAGAGACCATTGGGCATGGAGAATGTCTGAGATGGGAAACCCCACGTAGAGTGCACGGGGTGAGATCACGGTTTAACTTCATGTATTGAGGACAACGGTTCTTGGCAGTTTAACGTCCTGCAGCTCGGACAAGGCAGGTTCACTCCGCACCCCTAGGACTTACATGAATGATACCCATCCTCCTTTGGGGAAGGGAAGGCATCAACAAAATCATGGAGATGGGGTGTTGTAGAGTAATCAGTTGGGGGTCCATGTTAGTGTGGTTATGCAAAGAAGTAATAGCCATTAGCATGCCTATGCGAAGAAGTATGAGGAGAAGCAATGCAACGGGAAGTAACATCCAAGGGACTTTGAAATAGCTTCATGAAAACCTTTAAGGTCACATGGGAAAAGGAGTTGCAGAGCAAAGGGGTTCATAGGTAGAATCCTTGTGAAGCTTTGGTGCCCCATGAGATGGAAGGTATTTGAGAAGGGGTGTGCTTCACGAAGTAGAGTGGCCTTGCCTAGGCATATGGCATAGGTGTGTATGAAAGGTTCTTCACGAAGTGGAAAGGAATTCGCGGAGCGATTCCTCATAAAGCAAGGGTACCTTGCGAAACATAGCATTGTGAAACAATGTGCTTCGTGAAGCACAGTGTCCCTACCTTAGCATATGGGTAACATGTGCTTGAAGGGTGCTTCGTGAAGCATAAATGCTTCGCGATGACCCGAGTCCCCTTGGGAATCCCCTTCCTTCTTGGAGGCTCGTGGGCTCTGCGAAGGGCATCTCTCTTTGAAGAGGGGCTCAATTCATGCAAAAGGGAAGGCACTTCACAATAAGGAAGTACCTTGAAGAGCTCATGGTTCACAGAGTAGAGATTGCTTCGCGGTTTGGGAGCGAAGAAGTCGAAAGGTCGGAGGATCCATCCTTTGGTCTTGAGGGGAGCCCTATATTTATAGTTAAGAGGTGCTACGAAGCAGATCTCACTCCGTGCAAAGACGAAGCTTGCTTCGCGGCGGGTTCACGAAAGTCAAATCGGATCATGGAGGATCCCGCCTCCTTGCTCAGTGATGGGCTCGTGAATGTCAAAGGGGTTCACGGGGCATCATGCCTCCTTGCTCCACAGCAGGCTCGCGAACATCAAATGGGTTCGCGAGGCATCCCCCCTCCTTGCTCTGTGGCGTATGTGGGGCCATGGGGGCTCCACGAACGGTCTTCATACGGTAGCCCCTGAGTCTTTCCACTTGTTCTTATTCTTCCCCAATTTTGGCGCCAAAAAATCCCCCCCTCAGGCTTGGAGACAAGGAGAAATTAAGGGTCAAAGTCTTAGGTCCAATCTCCAAAATCCCTCGGTCATTCACGAAGCAGTCTCGCGAAGGAGGCTTGAAAAGCAGGAAAGCGACAGTCCGGTTGAGCGCGCCACAAATCTCTCTATGGTTTAGACACGTTTTGAAGCTCCAAAGGTCTTCTCCTATAAATAGGGGAGTTGAACTCTCTTTTTTCCTTATCTCCTCTGCAATTTTGGCTTGTATCGCTCTTGATTCACGAAGATCTATATACTTTTCACTTTCTCTCCGTGAATTGGGACTTTTGTTTCGTGGCACACAACAATTCTTTGACTCTGCGACAGTGCTTAGTGACTTTCATTTGAAGGTCAGGGCCGGGCTCCGTGAAAAGCCTTTGCGAATGAGCTTCGCGAATTTTCTCTATGGAAGAGCTTCATGAAGCGAACCTAGAAAACACCCAAACTTAAGCGGGATGGCTCACCAGGAGGATGTCAGGGGGTTCCTTGCGGATTTTTCCTGAAGGGAGGAGATGGAGAATATCTTGGGTCTAGGGGAGTTGATACAGAGATACTCTGACCACAATTTGCTGGTGGAGTTGCTATCAAAAATCCATAGGAACTACACACTCTGTAAAAGGTCGATGCTATATGACTTCAGGCTGAGGGATGACGTCTTCATCCCTGAAGCAAGTAGGGATAAGCCAGCCTACTGGTTCAGGAGTACGTTGTGCCAGCGCCAATGGTTCAGGGCGGCTGACGACCATGCCCGAGAGGATTTCACGCCTGTCGTTGCCGACTGCCTGTATAATCACTTGAACAATGTGGAAAGGAAGGCATTGCAGTAGGAGACCTCCCCCCCTCTGTATCAGAGAATCTTGAAGGTGGCCCTGAGGAACTCGGAGAAGGTATGGTCTAAAGAGTGGGACCTATTCCATGGCAGTAAATTCATAGATGATTGGGCTTAGGCCTACTGGGTAGGTGCCTCATGTGAAGAGTTTGGGGCTGAGCTAAGAAGATTGGGCCTCTCAATTCCACATTTATCAACTGAATCAGCTGATTTAGGAGTTTCTAAGCAGGTGGTCCTCGAGGACCAATACATTCCACTTACACCACAGGGAGGTCGACATCAATTTATGGGATGTGCATCAGATCTCGTGGGTCCCAATACTAGGGGATATATATGATGAATTCCTCCCTGTTATGGGTGCATGGGAGGATCCGGAGCAGATTTCGCCACTGGTGATGGCATTGATGAAGCTGGTGCTGGGAGAGGAGAAGGAAGCAGTGAGGGATGTCCACTTCAGGCGATGGTTTAAGTAATTTCTGAATTTTCCAGAAGAGGGGTAGTTTCTAGTGAGGCCTTGGACTTACCCTAAGGGGGATCAATGAGGCAAGGATCACTCGTACTAGAGGCTATTGGAGGACAGCCAGTGGAATACCTGAGGATTCAGTATCAACACTAAGAAATAACTGGTATTCGGGCTGGTGGCATTCATCGCGGCTCTCATCTGTGGTTGGATCCTACCGGTGAGGGATACGAACATGGGCATGCGACCAAGAACATTTATCATGGTGTCCATGTTGGCGATAGGAGGGCGGGTGAACCTTGGAATCCTGATTCTTGCCAAGATATACAAGATGTTGTGGCATATCAATGAGGGGAAGAGGCCACAGAGGATATGTGGGCCATTCCACCTCTTGTATGGGTGGATAGCGGTGCACGTTAGGGGGTTCTATTAATACCCAAACCTCATATCCCCTCTTAGGTTGGGATTCTGTTTGTCCATCCTGAACACCGCAGGAAGATTTTCGGCCAAACTGACCACGTCGTCGATACTGAATTGAGTGTGGAAGGTAGAGGAGTTCAATTTTCACCTGTTTCTACTACTGACGGGTGCTTTTACCGATGATGGACAAGGAACGGAGGAGCACCAGTCCTATCTCCTGGCCTTTCTAGGTGGAGTCCTGGTGGCCAAGGTGGACTATGAGCCTCTCTGCGAACCATACACCCCGCACTAATTCATCAGATAGTTTTGGTGTATGTAGCGTCTGACCCTGCAAGTTTATTTAGGGGTGAACTATGAGGAACATCCATGTGTGATAAGGAAGATGTGGCTTGTGTTCACACGGGAAGATGGGAAGATGCAGAACGAGTTGCCTCCACCCACCGCTATCTTTGGTTTGGTGAAGGAGTACTCCAAAAGCTGGGAGGCGGCCTACCCAGGGGAGATGTTGAAGCATCCAACTGTTCAGGCTGGTGATGGTGTGCCTCCCCAACCTCGAGGATGGGGCCAGAAGGTGGCAAGGACATCTCGTGGTGGTAGGGCTGCTATGGCAGCGAGGCCCGCACCAGCTGAGGGGGAGGCAGTGGTGGCGGATCCAACAGCGGCAGCGGGCCCGGTGGTTCTAGAAGAACAGAGTCATCCAGAGGGGAGGTTGCCAAGAGGATTCCGTAGAATATCTACCCAGGCTTCGGGGAAGCGACTGCGCCACATAGACATGCCGGATAATGTCATCTTCCCAGAGGCCTAGGACATCTAGGATGTCAACAGGCAATTCCTCAGCTCTGCCAAGATTTGGCAACACCTGAACCATCTAGGGATGGATTTTTTGGTGATAGGCCCTATCAGGGATGGATTTGCGATGTCCCCAGTGGAGGGGGAACAATACCTGGATGAGATAGAGTAATTCATGCATTCCCTAGGTGCTCCTTGTCCAATGAAAGATCGTTTCAAGGTGTTACTGGATCGTACAGTTCCCTCGCAGTTGTCGGCTGCTAATTTGAGGGAACAATTCCCTTTTCCAGAAGAATCAAACAAATCTTCTTGGGGGGACGAGGCCGGTAGAGGGATCCTGTTGGAGGAGGGAGAAGTTGGCGATCAAGACCCAGATCTTGAAGATTTCACAAAGGCCCTCAAGGTAAAATCCCAAGCCCCTTCCTTAGGGTTTGATTCCATGTCATTCTGGACTCCTTACTAACATTTGAACTGTGCAGGAGGACCTCATACATAGAACTCGTTCTCGTCCCTCAGTGGATGCAGATGTGGGACCTTCAGGATCCACACCTGCGGCCGCATCGATTTCCATGTCTGGTGGGGCTAGGACACCTGAGGTGTCTCCTCCAAAATTTCCAGACCTTCTGATAATATACGGAGGTCCACACCTCGGGGTCCCAGTGGAATCAACCCAATAATGATACTGGGAATACAATCTCTGTAATTTTCTTACTAAATTCATGAGTGTCACCCCTTGACCATGTTAACTGAATTCCATACCCCCTTTTTGGTATTCAAAGTTCTCAAAATGGTGTGGGTTTCCTTGGAGAGGTTGGTCGGGACTTCCAGCGGTGCCTTTCCCAGGGGAATACCGATGATCATGGCGACGGATACCCAAACTGACCGAGCTGCGGTACTCCCAATCCCTGGTGGGACTGTCAGCGGGGTCGAGCCTAAGATTATTGAGGTGGGATCTGACGATGAGGATCGATCAGATAGCCCGGGTCCCTCCATGACTGATCAAACACCAGATGTGGACCCTGCTAATGAGTTCCTGGGGGTGTTCCCTGCATATGAGCCTGCCAACCATGCCGATTGGGACGAGACAACATTTGATGAAGAGGATAGAAAAATATTCTATCATTGATCGTGGAATCTGATCAAGCACTTCATCTAAGACACCCCCCAAGTGAAATGGCTGGATGAGATGGATAGACTTCGGTCACGGTTGCGTGAACTGTATGTTGGGGGAGTGAATGCCTAGTGTCCTCACATGATCGTCTGAGATCTTATGGCAGAGAAGATTCGGGAGTATGACCGTGGCCTTGGTGTGGGCTAGCAGAAGAGGAAAGCAGTGAACATAAAGAGGCTCCGGGATGCTGAAAAAGAAGTTCAGCAGCTATAGGTCCAGGCGGATGAGCACTCAGCCTCCCTTCATGCGCAATCAGAGCTAATATTTCGATTGAAGGTCCAGTTAGCAGAGGTCGAAGAGCGCATGAAGCAATCCTCCAAAGAGATGACCATCATTCGGACCGACGTAGAGCGGGCCCAAATTGTGGCTGATGAATTGCACCCCATAGCTGCCGAGGAGGAGTGGGAGCTGAACAGGCAGCATCAAATTCTAGACACCACGAGCCAGAGGGTGGCAAAGCTGCAACTTTCTTTTGATTGGGTTAACCCATCTATGGGAGGGATCGACTCTCGAGTACTGTAAGGATTACAAACCCTCGAACTTACTTTCATGATTTGATTGTTTTATGCCAGATGCATGCATGAGTTTCGTTATTTGTATTGGTTTTACACGCATCTGTTACATTCGTGAAATACCTAGTGATTAATCCCTAAGATCACGCAGGTCGAGCCCAATGTGAAAAATAAGGGATGATTGCCATGTTATTTTGTCTGAACATAAGAGTGACGACCAAGCTTCGGGCATCCGGGGTTTGAACAACCAATCCGGATTTCTGGGGAGAAATGGTAGAGGCCCAATTGGAGGATGAGGACCTCATAATAGTCAATGTGTCGTCCTTCCAATGTGATATAGTGCACGAGCGGGGTAACTCCAGGGGCATTGAAATTAATGTGAACATAGGGGAGTGGAAAGTATGAATCGTGATAACCAAGATTTGGAACATTGTATGGATGGCATGACAATGAAGGATAACTTTTGACCATGTTTGAAACACAGTATCCTTATTGTGTTAGCCTGAAGTGGGGATAACAAATAAGGGCCGACCGCTGACCATATTCGAAACATGGGGCCTAAATCGAAATTTCATCCATTAGTCTTCTGGTACGTCAGCCTAGGATAGTAGGTGAGCCATATGATGAGCATCCATACTGTTAGGGGGTTCCTTTATATGTGAAAGAGGACAAGGGTCTAAATAATGGGCACGCAAAGCATGGAGTGTGGAGTGATGGGTTGTTCGAATGGAGTCCAATGCTCTTGAAATTATGCCACCATGGTGAAGACACATTAGGTCGGCGCATCAGTCTGATTAGGGATCGTACCTATTTCTAAATAGGAACTCTATGGAGAGGACCTGTAATGATCTGTAGTTTTACGTCATACGGATGCAGACGATGAATGGAATAGTTTAACATCATATGACCAGGACTTTGCACATAGCTTTATGGTCATACTACATGGACCAAGGTTAATAGTTTAAATTCATGTTACATGGACTGTAGTCTCCTAGTATAGGGTCATAGAGAGTGGACTGTGATCGGGGTCGAGGGGGCAGGAGGGTTAATGACCCTGGGGCTAGGCCTGAGGTGGAATGCCTAGGCGTCGTTATATATCCCATGAGAATGAGAATCAATCCAAACATAGTTATTAAGCATGGAGTGGTCAGAGACCAACGTTGGTAGGGAGAATCCTCTCTTTAGAGAAAACTAACATATCCTATGATTAACATAGGGCATCCTGAACTTTTTCAGGGTAGAACTGCAGTTTAGTGTCATGCATTGAGGACATATGAACTCGTGCAGTTTAATGTCATACAATAGGACAAAGAGTGAAAGGGAAGATCCTAGGAAGAGAGTATGTTGTGTGGTAGCTATAAACCCAATGTGAATGAGGAAATAAGGAGTTTTTACCACACCACGTATCCCCGAAGGAAGTTCTTTAGGTCAAGGGACCAAAAGTGAAAATTAGGTTGGGCCCGAAGCAAAGCAATCGAGTGTTTCTACATACCCCATTAGGATGGGAATCAAGCCTCACATAGTTCTTAGAGCATAGTTTAACATCATGCGGGATGATTTGAAAGTCATGTGTGGCATGGCTGCGCCCGTACACATCCTACCAAAACTACTAAGCCCACGTGAGTCGTGCTCGATGTGGGAAACAAGTAGTAGTGATGGGACTTTCCTAGCACAGGAAGGCACATGTTAGGGGTGATGAGATGCTAGGTGAATGACATCCCAATGATGCTTACCCACTTACATAACGCACCTAGATGCACGAAGGAGTAAATCTGATTATGTTGGAATTCCATTTGAACATAAGGCAATGGAAATATGTGAATCATAATGCTCGAGATCTGTACCACAATAATGGTAGTGTGATGATAAGGGATGGTTGTTGACCATGTTCAAAACATAGTATCCATATCGCGTTATCCTAATATGGGGACAGACAAATGAGGGTCGACCACTGACCGTATTCGAAACATGGTACCTGTCGCAAATGTTGTCTGGGGTCTTCAGGGACGTTGGCCCAAGATGTTAGGTAAGCCAATGTGTCATGAGACCAGGCTGTGAAGGGGGTCCCTTCGGATGTGGAAGAGGATAAGAATACAAATAACGGGGCTCACGAATCTTGGACATGGAATGAGGGAAATTTCCCCGTGAAAATTCCACACTTAGGGCTCTTTGTCAAAACGCATCTGAGTATAAATATAAGATGTATTAGATAGAGGGAGTCGAGTCCCTTCTCAAGGACAAGGGTCCTGGGGCCGCATTCTTCCAACTTAAGGTCCTAGGGTGGACCATTAAGGGGGGTTAATTTAATGAAATGGGCGCAGGGTGGCGAAGTAGCCGAACCCAATGCATAGTTCCCGTAGGGAGATCTTAGTTTAGGGTCATAGAACTCAGACCAGGTTGAGAAAAGACATGGGAGGCACATGATGTGGCTATTGAAAAACCCAATGTGAATGAGGACATAAGGAGTCTCCACCACACCACATGTTCCCAAAAAAGTTTGGGCCTATGGTCCAAACAGGGGGGGAAGGATTTTAGATTCCTGGGGATGGACCTGAAGACAATATTCCTAGGTGTTTCTACATATCCCATAAGGATGGGAATCAAGTCACGCGTAGTTCTGGAAGATGTCTTGCAGTTTAACGTCTTGCATCAAGGATGTAGAATGATATTAGTTTATGGTCATATAACTCGGACCATAGATGGTAGGGAATGTGGGAGACACATGGTGAGGTAATGATGAAACCTAATGTGAATGAGGACCTGGAGTCCAGATCACCATGTGTTCCTTGGGGAGGTTTTAGGTCGAGGGACCGAAAATAAAAGTTAGGTTGGGCCCGAGACAAAGTGCATGGGCGTTCCTACATACCCCATGAGGATGGGAATCAAGCCACACATAGTTATAGTGATGGAACGATAAGATACCAGTGCCATAGATAATAAGGTTGTGCGGGTCTGGCCCTTGCACCAAAAGAAACGGTATTTGATGGATCTTGTTTGTCCTTTAGGATGAATGAGTGTTGTTATTGTTTTTGTGAAGTGATGGACCTAGGATATAAAGTCCAAGCATCGCCACAAGAATAAAGTCGTGCGCCATTGTTGAAAATGGTATGGTGTGTGACTGATACCAAACATGATGTTCCCTTGAGTGAGGACATCATGATGCAGTGTCTTTTTTCATCGTGTGTCCAGGAGGATAATGTCACGGTTTAGGGTCATGTGATGGGACCAGGAAACATAGTTTAACATCATATGGCTTGGATGTATACAGGATAGATGAGGTGCAATAGGGAATGTGCATGGTGTGATAAAGCATACTCGATGTGAATGAGTACAAAGTCCACATCACACCGCGTGTGATTTCAAGAGAGAAACCTCAGGCTGAGGGGCCAGAAAATGTTAAAGGATATGGGATAGGAGAGGCTAACTCTCGGTTGAGCTGGACCCAAAGACAAGATGTCTGGGTGTTCCTATGTATCCCATGAGGATGGGAATAAATCCATATGTAGTTCTTGAAGGTACCTTTTAATGTCATGCAGGACAACACATAGTTTAATGTCATGTGGGACAGGAAGTAGGAGGGACTAACTCCTAGAAAGGGGCGTACGTGGTATGGTTATTACAAACCCAACGCGAATGAGGGAATAAGACCACACGCGCCACACTACGTGGTCCTATAAGGTTCAGATTACAAAAGGCGGAATATGAGAGAGGAACCATAAAGAGATATTAGTTTAAGGTCTTAGAGCTCGGACCATGGAGAAGTAGAACTCTTCCAAATAGGCGCAGACCTCAGTCCAATCCCTAAGCCTACATGAGTGGAACTTAGTGTAGGAAATAAGGGCGGAATAGAAATTCACAGTATATATAATACGATTAAAGGGGAAGTCGGTTTAGAGCCCCGAAGAACGTCGTACCACAGCTTTGTCCTCCTAACGTGCAAATGTGCACTGGGGGATAGCACCAGGAGTGTTGAGATTCCACTTGGACATGATGGAGTGGAAAATTATGTGAATCATGTGACCAACATTTTGGGATTAATGAGGTTGGTGTGTTGATGGAGGATAATTGTTGACCATTTTTGAAACACAGTATCCATATCGTGTGACTTGAAATGGGAACAACAAATGAGAATCGACCACTGACTGTATTTGCAACGCGGGACTTGTATCGATTTGTTGTCCAAAACCCTCAAGGACGTTGGCCCATAGTGGTAGGATGGCCCTTGGTCCGAGCATCCATCCCATTTGGGGGTCCATTCAGATGTGAAAGATGGTGGAAGCCCTAATGAGGGGTAACATGAAGCCTGGAAGGTAGGTGAGAGCATGTCTAGGTAGGATTCAACACTCTAGGTACTAGAGCAGAGAACTCTTAGGCACATTGGCAACTCACTGAAGAGGTTCGAGGGACCTGACTGAAAGGCAGCCGACTCAAAAAGATGAGTATAGGGAAAGGGAGAGAAGGCCGCTCAGGAGATACAGGTAGGCACGTGGCTGTTATAAACCTAGTGTGAATGGGGACATAAAATCATATCTCACTGTATACCCCTCTCCTTGAAGAACGCAGGTCAAGGGGCCAAAATGATAGGTGGATTTCCAAGAAGTGGGGATAGACCCAAAAACTAGGCATTCGGGTGGTCCTGCGTATCCCATAAGGATGGGAATCAAGCCACACGTAGTTCTAGAGGATGTTATGCAGTTTATTGTCTTGAGACAAGGACACAGAGTAAGGGTAGGATACCCCAATAAGGGAGCAATGCTCAGTGTGGGAAATAAGGAGTAGGACTAGACAATGCCCATATCCTAAGGGACGAGCAGCTGGAATCGCACTCCCGCCCATGGAAGACTGAGGCTTAAAGAGACAACGTGGTAGGATGAACTGCTACACTCAATGTCCGGGACATATGGGTTAGTGACAATGACAAAGGATATATTTTGATCATGTTCAAAACACATTGTCCATATCATGTGAATATGAAATGGGTACAACAAATGTGCGTTGACTGCTGACCATATTCACAATGTGGGACTTGTATCAATTTGTTGTTTGAACCCTCAAGGACGTTGGCCTGAAATGGTAGGAGAGCCCTTGGTCCGAGCATCCATACCCATCGGGGGTCCTTTTGGATGTGAAAGATAATGGGGTCCCATAGAAAAGGATTTAGTAAAGCACAGATGTGCCCATGCATTTTAATGTCAATCAGGGCGGTGACAGAGGTGAAAGTCTTCACGGGGTGGGATGTATGGCAGGGTCATGATGAACTCGATGTGAATTAGTGAGGAATCCGGCACCACACCATGTTTTCTGACCCAAGGGGAGATTCTGGAGTTTGGGCTGGGCCAACAGACAAAATGTCTGGGCGGTCCTACTTATCCCATGAGGATGGGAATCAAGCCACACATAGTTCTAGAAGGCCATGAAGTTTAGCATCGTGCAGTGAGGACGTGGGTGAATAGAAGAACGAGAAGGGATAACATGGTGCGACCCTCATACTCCTGACATGATTAGAGCTATAGAAGCTTGCACTACACCATGGTCCTCCAAGAGAACTACACCCAGGGGGAATAGTCGAAGAAAAGAGTTTGGGGGCTGGACTCAAGACGTAACGTATGAGCGTTCCTACGTATCCCATGCGGATGGGAATCAAGCCATGTGTAGTTATAAGGGTGAATTTTAACATCTTGTGGGACAATGTACAGTTTAATATCATACGGGACATGGTAGTTTAAGGTCTTGCGGGACCAGCTGTTTACGGTCATGCAGGACCCGGCAGTTTAGGGTCATGCAGTACCATCGAGTTGCTCAGGAAAAGTATTGCTTGAGGAACTTGGCATTAGTGGGAGGAGTTATATTCTCACCATACATGGTGACCAAGGAGTATTCTCCATTGGATTAAACCTTATAAACAATTTAAGTTCCTTCCCATTTGGGTTCCAACTTGGGTGGTTTCCTGCCGGGTATCATTGGTGTTTTGAGAGCCAGTACCAAGTCGCCTTGAAAGAAGGAGAGGAGGTGAAATTTCTTGTTGAAAGATCTAGCCATCTTGTTCTGGTGCCTTCCCAGATTGTGCAGGGCATGAAGTATGTTCCCTTAGAGCGCTTCCAGCTCAGCCAGGCAGATTTCAGCTATTTTATCTGGTGCTTTCTGATCATAGACAGCTGTGCGCAATGAGGGAAACTGAATCTTGATGGGCGGGAAGGCCTCCATTCCATACACCAAGGAATATGGGGTCACCTGGGTGGAATTATGATTTGCCATCTGATAAGCCCAGAGGGTGTTGGGGAGCTTGTTCGGCCAACTCTTCTTGTTCTAACCAACCATTTTCTGCAAAATGTTAGAGAGGGTCTTATTGAATGCCTAGATATTCCCATTTGCTTGAGCATGATAGCGGGAGGTGTGCATAGAACGGATGTTGTACTTAGCATACAGTTTCTTTAGCTCAGCTTCCTGGAAGTTCATTCTATTATCGGTGAGGATGGCGTGAGGGACTCCAAATCGGTAGATGATGTTGGAGCTCACAAAGTTAGAGATGGCATGGGCCTTGACCTCTTGAGCGGAATTACCTCTGCCCACTTGGAGAAGAAATTTGTAGCAGTTAGGATGAACCTGCACTGGCGAGCTGTCACCAGTTGATATGGTCCCACGACATTGAGTCCCCATACCAAAAATGGTCAGGAGTACTTGGTGGAGTGGAGAGGCTCTGGCGACTGATGCATGAAGTTAGCATGAATTTGGCACGCATGGCACCTCTTGGTGAACTCGATACAGTCATGGATCATAGAGGGACAAAAGTACCCCAATCTCTGGATCTGGTGAGATAGTTTTGGCCCGGTCTGATGAGCCCCACAGGAACTGGTGTGAACCTCCTACATGACCTGAGAAATATCAACTCCTTGAATGCAACGGAGGATAACCCCATCAAACCCGCGCTTGTTGAGGATCTTCTCATGACCAGGGCCATCCTGAAGGGTGAACTATAATGCGTGGCATCATATTCACTCATGCTCGGCCCGATCTGTGGGGAGATTACCATTTTGGAGTTACTCGACAAATGAGGTTCTCTAATTAGGAGTCAGTACAATCACTACATCCTGGGGACCTGGGGGTCCTAATGTGGAGGCGCTGACGGTAAGGTGGCTTACCTGTGGGATGTCATCATTATCTGGGGTGATGGGAGCAATAACTCTTCGGTGCGCCACATGTATAATTAGATCATCCTACTCGAGCTCTGCAAGTAATGCAGCTAGGTTGGCTAGGGCGTCATCCCTACCGTTATGAGATCGAGGGACATGATTAACTTCCTACTGGGATGGGAACTGGGCCTTTAGCTAGAAAGTGCTCTCTAACAATGGTACGAGATCTGGATTTCTAACAACATATTCACTGTTGATCTACTTGATGACTAGTTCAGAATCCCCTTTCACATGTAAATGGGGTACATCAATCTCGAGGGCCAGCTCGAGGCTAGTGATGAGAGCCTGATACTCCACCTCATTGTTGGTGCAGCCTTCTGACAACAGGAATGAGTATGGCATAATGGCTTGTGATGGGGTAATGAAGATGATACTCAGGCCCACTCTGTTGAGTCTGGGATCATTGAGCCTCCTGCCGGTGGGGCTCTGGAAAGCACCATAGAAGTGCATCTGCCAGCATGGCATGGCTTGGTCTACCGAGAGGATTGCCTCATCTAGGAAATCGAGGTCCATAGATTGGTCAGTAGGATCTGGATGGGCAGTGAGGAAGTCTTCTAATGCTTGTCCCTTGATATCCTTATGAGGCATGAACCTGATTTCAAACTGTTGGAGGATTACTGCCCACCAAGATAAACGGCCTATCAACATGGGGCGGTTTAAGATGTATTTCAGTGGATCTACTCAGGACACCAACTGTACCTCATGGTGCTACAGGTAATGTCACAATTTCTGTACTGCGAATACCATCACAAGGTAGCTCTTCTCGATAGGGGAGTATCTGGTCTCCGTATCGAGGATCATGTGGCTGAGGTAGTAAAGGTTGTTATTCATCCCTTCATTGTTCTTCTGGGCGAGAAGGGCACTGAGATATTGTTCCATGGTAGTCACATAAAGGACCAGAGGCTTTCCAGAGACAGGTGGAATTAAGACCGGAGGCTTGAGAATATACTACTTGATTTCCTCGAATGCAGTCTGACATTCTTCATCCCACTCATAGAGTGTACCTTTCTTTATGAGCTGAGAAAAGGGCTTACACTTTCCGGACAGATTTTCAATGAATCGTCTTATGTAGGATAAGTAGCCTTGGAAACCTCAAAACTCTTAGATATTTCTTGGGGGAGACATCTGGATGATGTCCTTGATCTTCTCCAAGTCGATCTCGATGCCCCGGTATTTGAAAACTAAGCCGAGAAACTTTCTAAAGTTGACCCTGAAAGAACACTTCAATAGGTTCATCTTCAGGTGGCGAGAACAGAGGAATCCTAACACTTTCTCAAGATCCTTGAGATGGTCCTGGTGTTGGCAAGATTATACCACCAGATCATCCACATAAAATTCCACCAATGTCCCAAGGATTGGATTAAATATTCGATTCATGGCATGCTGATAGGTGGCACCTGCATTCTTTAAACCGAAGGGCATGACTTGGTAATAGAAAGTACCTTGTGGCGCCATGAAGGCTATAGATTCATCATCATCGGGGGCCATTTGGATCTGGTTATACCCAGAGTAACCATCCATGAAGGAGAGGGCTTGGAACCCGGCTGTGGCATCAATCAAGATTTTCTTCACAGGAAGGGGAAAATCATCCTTCGGATAGTGACGGTTGAGATCCTGAAAGTCGATGCAGACTCTGATTTTTCTATTCTTCTTCCTAACTGGCACAATTTTTTCTATCCATTTTGGGTACTGGACCTCCTTAAAAAAAATTGGCTCTGATGATCTTGTCAACTTCGTCCTCGACCACGACACCGTGAGAAGGGTGCATCTTTCTGGGAGGTTTCTTGAACCCGCGATGATTTTTCGGGAGACCAAAGTGGTGGACGGATACCTGAGGATCTAATCCCAGCATCTCATCGTAACTCCAGGAAAACACAACATGGTGCTGTTTAAGGAAGTCTAAGTACCGCTGTTTCTCCTCGAGGGGCATGGTGTCACTGATCAACATGGGTTTTGGGTCTACCTCGCTAATGAGGTTCACCTGTACCAATCTGTCAACTATGGTGGAGACTCCCTCTTCAAAGGTAGGAGGAGCATCATCTAAATCATCTTCTCCACTTATGGAGGAGGGATCCTTAGTGGGAGGAGTTTCCTCTGAGTCAGAAGCTCCTGATGGGAGGCTGGTACCAGCCTAAGCGGTAGTGGACACTACATCGGGGGATTCCTATGCTGCCGCAACCATAGAGATGAAGGTTGTCGATCTGATCCCATCTGGTCTTTGGCCCAAGGGGCCACGCTTGATGATATCAAAGTAGTAGTGGCATGTCGACTTGAGCCATTTAATCCCAACCTAGAGAAACAAGCAAGTATGACGTATTTTTTGTTGCCATGGGGCGGACATCCCGATATCTTATAGGAGTAGGAGGCTCTAGGATCACTTGATCCTGATTTATATAGGAGTACGAGGTGATTTTCCACCATCTCTTAGACTTAGGAATGTGTTTCCCCCTTGTTCCAGACATAAATAAGCATTGTCCCATGTCCAGGGTTATAGCCTCCAATCGTTGTATTAGAGAGACGTAGGCATCATCTATATCTATCCACGGGTCAGTCATAGTCGTGGCATGCTCGACCTCATTAGTCTGAATCTGCTTGTCCTTTCTCTTGTAGTAGTCAGCATCTAGATAGCGGGCTTCACAAGAGGCAAAGGGAGATGCGTCACCTTGAAGCATGCCCACTTAACCATTAAGGGAGTACTTGAGGCACTGTTGATATGATGAGGGAATCGTTGCATGCAGGTGGAGCCACGGCTTTCCCATCAACATATTGTAGGCAGTGTCCTGGGAGACAACCATAAACTCGGTGCTGGAAACTAGACCACCAAACTGGGTCTTCAAGTGGATCTTGCCGATCGGTGTCTGTTTTGTCCTATCATAACCTTGTATTCTTAGGTTAGAGGGGATCAGATCATCTTTAGATAACCCCAATTTTCGCAGTGTCCCAGTCAGGATTAGGTTGATCCCAGAGCTTGTGTCAACAAGACAACAGTGAACCTCCATGCCATTGAAATGATCGGTAATATATAGTGGGTGAATGTGCCCCTATATGGGAGACCCTTCATCTTCTCCATATAATGAGATAATGTCCTGACATTCATCATTCTTGATCACCTCAACATGGATGGCTTCTGCGACTACTACTTCCGTCTCAAATTGGAGGGGGCTCCTTAAAGCCTCGGTGAGGGCCTCACGCATGTCTGGAAATAAGAGAAGAGCCTAAATTATGGAGAGCCTTGTTGGAATGTTTGAAATATTCTTGAGGACATCATACTTTTGCATCAGTCATGAACTTTTTCTTACAAAAGGTTGCTCTATAACAGGAGGTATGGTGGGTCTTGTCGGCTGGACCGGCGGCTGACTGGTACTAGGACTATCCCACTAATCACTAGTCAAAGCCTGCGGAGTGACTATCGGATGAGGACCAAATGACTGAGATCGATCCATGGGGAAGCACATCTGATCACGGCGAGGTCTGGGTAGCTCTGCCTGATCTAGTAGCACAAACGGCGGCGAAGGTAGACCTGATGTCACCAGATGAGAGGGTTGAGCTTGCTGAGATTTGTGCTGAGCCTATTGTCTGGTTTCAGTATCATGTACAGCCTAGCTTGATGTATTGACTGAAGCACTCCAATGACCCATATAGCCACGACTCTGTCGATGCTAACGACAGCTGGGTACATTGGGAGGATCTGTCTGGCACTCCTCATCATCGGGAGTCATGTAGGGGCTTACCATCTCTACGGTATTAACCAAGGAATACCCTTGACTATCACTTGAAGATTCATCCACTACTGGGTGGATTCTAGGAGGAATAGCCATATCTGGGGGCATGAAGTCACCAAGATTACGGGATGATGATGGAAGTGGCGAGAGACTTTGTTTTCCCTTGCGTCGTCGATGATTTCTCTTCTGGGAAGATGATGGCTGAGACGGTGATGCAGAGGTAGTAGTTGTGTCTTATGAAGGATATGGCCGATTCAGGCGTGCCTGGATGACACCATGGGCATGAGCGACCATTTTACGAGCCACCCAGTCATCATACTTCTGGGACCCATAGTTAGAAACTTGATGCCACTCGCCCTCATTGTCACTGTTGTTGTCCGACCTCACAAAGATGCACACCACCTATGTCGGGGTTGGGCCTAACCGGACTATGTTGTTATCCACCTAGTCTTGGAGCTAGTCTTTTAACACATAGAATTGTTTGAGAGTGTGCCCCAGGATCCGGTGATAAGGGCAGTAGTTAGGGAGATCAGTGGGGTTCGCCTCTTCTAGCCTTATGCACTCAGGTAAACGTACAATCCCCTCCTCTAAGGCACTGCGGAAGTAACTGGGGACCTGAGCCTCATTGAACGAGTTGGTCCGATTTATCCTGTCTGTAAAGGGGGACCTTGGAGCTTGACCCTGACAAGGAGATGGAGGAGCCTGTTGAGGTGGTGGAGCCTGGTTATCTCACCTAGGTGGTGGCGGTGCATTACGCGGGGGACCCTGCCGATTCTGCGGTGGGTGTTGCTGGGCCGGAGGCTGTGCCTGAGCTGGAAGGCCTCTGTGAGGCTGCGAAGCCGGCTCCACTGGTAACAATTCTAGTTGCATGGGGGACTCTACTTGGGCCACTATTACAGGATCGGCTCTGGAGGCCCTCCTTGTAGGAATTACAGAAGGCAACAGACGTTCCTGGATAGCATGTTGCAGGGCCTCTTCTAAGTGCTGGGCCTTATCAAAGAAGTCTTGGAATCCCCCGGGGTAATTCTGGGTGATCAAAGAGGGGACCAGTTCCATCTTGACATTCCTTACGCACATCATCATTAGTTTCTCCTGAGTCAGCGACATGTCAAGAGAGTATGTGATCCATTTCCACCGGGCGACAAAGTCTGCAACGCACTCATTAGGCCTCTTTTTGCACTTGAAGAGGTCTGAAATACTCATCTTCTGAGTGGTGGAACTAAACTGGTAGAGGAATTTCCTATGAAGGTCTTCCCAGCCGGCTACTGATCCGATGAGGATCTGGTTATACTAGAAGAACGTCGGTCCCTCCAATGTCTGCACAAAACACCAGAGTTTAGCAGCTTCCTACTACAATGGGGTTCCCAACATGGGCCCACACCTTGAGATGAAGTGGGCCAAGTGTTGTGGAAGGTCCCCTGTCTCGTTGAAGGGGGAAAAGGTGGTATTCCCAAAACCTGGGGGTGATGTCATATCATCCACCCATGCTGGATATGGCTTGCCATTAGGTGGGAGTGCCACTTTTCGTGTTTCCAATGCCTTGAGGCGGGCAATGAGGGCCACCATCGGATCATCTGGGCGAGGGTTCCTATCTTGATGGGGATCCCATATCTACCAATGCGTTGGCGAGTTCTTCAACATGATAAGGCGGCCCAACGGCTTGTGGAGTGACTGGTGGAACAACCTGTGGGGCAGTTGGGAGAGCTTGAGCTAGGTCCCGGGGGTTGTCACTCTGCTTAGGAGGATTCAGCGATACATACCATTCCCTCTTGCCGTAAGATCCATCTTCAACTCTGTCTGCATGGGAAGGATGGTCAGGGTCACCCAGGGGTAGTTCTCCAAGGGAGAGTTGTGCTTGCCCCTGCTGTCCTGGATGAGGATCACTGTAGTCTGGTCGTCTCTCTATAGCACGTTCATCCAAGAGGTCGTCAACCAACTTCTTCTGTTCAAAAATTTGCTGATGCAATGTGGATTTTTTTGGATCTTCCTCCGTCTTCTGCACTAAGCCAAACAGGTCGTAGGTTTTGGCGGCTCTGAGATGTTATTTACCCTTACCATGATTCCAGCTAAGAACTAATGCCTTGGTGGGCATAGGGAGACCTAGAAAATTTCTATATTGGTGAGTAACCCTTCCCAACGGATCCAATATTTGTGGCACGCCTTCAGAGGGGAGGTCCCCATCAAGGAGCTACATCCCATTCTCCTCTTCCGATAGGCTGGCCATGTTGACCGCGACTCTACCCGGGGGCATTTCCTCGATATCACATGGCAGGTCAGGCTGCTTCTGGATAGGACTGAATAGGAGGGCAGCATATTGCCCCCATCCATGGATCTACACGTGGGGGGAAGCCTCCTTGATAATCTTGTGGAGTACCTTGAAACTCTAGATGCATATTTGTTGGAGGGCCTTATGGTGACCTGGTGACTTATGGTGCTGGGTCACGGGGAGTGCGGCCAGATCAACCAGATGGCATTGTTCGTCGATATCCTCGAAATGTGCTTGGATCTTCAGATAAGCCACTCACTAGTGATGAAGGAAGAAGTGTGTCACCCAGAGGGTTTGAATGAAACACTCGACTTTCTCTGGGGTGAGGGATTCTGGTGCATAGAAATTCGGCATTGCAACAGGCCAAAACATCTCAGGGAAGTGGTCCTCTATGAGGATATTCCATAAGCTCCTCAGCTCGGATTCAGGGTCTGCCCCTTCATTTCCCCACTCATCAACCGGAGGCGGTTGGAGAACTGGAAGCAGTACTGAAGCATACCGCCAGGATGGTAGGATGGCCGGTGGAGAATACGGTGAGCGAGCTGACAAACTACCGCATCTCGGGCTATCCTTCGAAAAGTGTAGCAACTTAGCCACCACATCACGGTAGGATGGGATGACGGTTGTAGTTTTTGTCATGGGGGCTATGACTGTTGGTGATGGACCACACTACTTCTCATCCACCATTGGTCCCCGGAATATATCTTTGTGATCTCTAGTAGAGGTAGAGAGTGCTTCTGATGATGATGGCGGCGATTGCACAGTCACAACCTGTGGAGCTGCAAAACTTTAGTCCTCTTGAATATAACTGTGGAGTGAGGCAGGAATCCAATGGACCTCACATTCTGGGATTATGAGGATGATGTGCCTCGTTCCTGCCCCGGCCCTTGACATAGAGGACCGAGGGGAAGGTTTCATCACTGAGTCATACCCTGCTTCAGAATCTGAGAAGCGGGCTGGTTTGATCTTTGTCCAGACCATCCCAGAATTCTTCTTATGGCGGCGATGACCCGCCTTCCTTCCCATGGGTGGCTCTTTGGTATAGGGTATATTTCTAGCATGAGGAGGACCTTCAGCCGTACTGGTGCTGAGGCAGAGAGGATTTCTGCCTGAGTAAGCCGAGGTGCAAGGAGCACCGAGGCATATATCAAAGGGGACACGGGGAGGACCTTTGTGGGCAGTGTTGGAGTGGGTAAGACATTTGTTGGAGCTGACAGGAGCATGGGTAGGACCTCCATGCTTATTTCCCCTAGTGACATCAGTGTGAGGAAGGTCCTTGTACTGGCCAAGCCGAACATGGGTAGGACCTCCATTTTGGGCGCTGTGAAGTGAAGTTAACCTCCAACCCTATGATTTTTGGGGTGAGGAAGACTTTTGCCTGTGGTTTTTAGGACATGGGGAGGTCCCCCATGTTGGAGACTGACCGAATGAGCAACATCCCCACCCCAATGGTCTGTGTTAGGAGGAATGACTCCATACCCGGTGTAGTGAGCACGAGAGAGACTCTCGTATTGAGTGTCGCTGTCGTGGGGAAGACCCTCATTTGGGTTGAAGGTGGCACAGGGTGGACCTCCATGCCAAGCTTGGAAGCAGAGAGGACCCACGCTCTCCATTGTGGTGGTACGGGGAGGACCTCTGTACTGGGTGTCGTTGCTATGGATTGGTCCGCGGCAGCCACTGCCTGTGTCGACAATCAAGAGAGTCGACCCAGCCTGCCTGTGGGGCGGTCTGGGCCTCGATCTGCATCAGGCGTATGAATTCCCCTGCTCAAAATACATATGGGTCTAGTGATATACGTCGGTATTGGCTCGGGCCACAGTAGCTGCTAACGTTGATGCCCCTTGGTGGGATTTCTCTTAGGCTTACGCCTGACACTGGCATCGAGTTAGACGGACCGGAGCCGGTGGTGCAGGTACATGGCTTACCTGCTCCTCAGCTAGTAGGACTGGGTGGCGGCGCTGGCGCAGCCTCGTGGGAGCCCTCGCCGGGAGCCCCTGTAATGGGATCATGGCTAGGCTGACCTAGACATACCATACCTCATCGGCGTAGAGGAGGGAGTCATCGAGGTGTTCCGAGGACAGGCTCCTAAAGCGATTATACGTAAGTGTGGGGAGCAGCGGTTCCCTGTGCGGCCCTTGGGGAAGGCGGTGGCGATGAGGTGCAGATGCCTCCAGATCCTGGTGGGCCATACCCCGAGTCAGGATAATACCCTCCTCCTCGTACCGATGTATGAGGTCATTGATCACCCTCCACTGAATGACTTCAGATGGGAGATGGGGTGTGGGTTCCCAGCAGTTGTGTTGGTGGTAATCGTCGCAGAAACGGTGGAGCCACGCGGGGTTGCTGCATTAGTGTTGCCCCTACCCCTACGTCGGTGGGCGGGTAGTGATCGGGTTCCTGGTGTAGCAGTTTGGTTTTTTGAAAGTAGGGAGATTGAACCATTAGTACTGAAACAAAGAAATCAACATCTAGTGCCCTAGCGCCATTCTGTATTCTATAGCTGGTAAGAGGGATCCATGCTGACAATGTCACAGACCGAGATGCCCAACGTTTTGACTGCCCCGACTTCTGGTGAGTTTCACACCAGGCCTGTTATTTGCTTGGCGAGACCCGACACTGGATAACTATATCTAGTGACACGTTAGTCCATTGATGTCTCACATACTACTAATATCTATATTTAGGAGAAGATCTTCACGTCAGGTTCACCATTTCTATTTCCGACGCTTTTGTCGGGACGTGCGCGTCCATCTGATTTGAGGATGATGGCGTTGTTTGTTGCCCCGCATTCCCGCTTTCCAAAGGTAGGTGGTATCCATCGCTTGTGAATGGAAGTTTACTCCTTGATAAAAATGGGATGATGGGATGTCGTTTCCTCCTTTCGTGGATTCCTCCTCGGAACTCGTTACCTAGTCCAGGTCTCCCTTATAGACTTAAGACATTGTTTGTGAAACTCTTACCAGTGTCATATCTTTATGGATGTCGGTTAATTACACTACTTCTATTGGGACATTCCAAGGGGTCCAGCCAAGGCAGCAACCTTCGGTTGGGGGAGTAGTCACATTGGACATCACTGGCGTGTCTAGACGCTAGAACACTAGCGTGTCTAGGTTTTTTCCCCTTATTATAGGGCTTCTCAAAGGCACGGAAGATTGATGAATCCCACATCAAATGCGGAGAATTATATTCTATAGGCATGTCTCTGAGGTTTTCCTCAACTTCCCATGTTTAACATAGGGTATGCCGCGAGTTTAATGTCTAGAGAAGACAGATCAGACTGATCATAACACTGACTAGAGTGGATCAGATAAGTGTAACCCCTTGAGGGAACACTGATGTCGGGGCTAACGTGTGGTTAGTTACTCGGATACTGCTAGGAACAGTGAAGAGATGAATTGGAATGATCTCACCGGAATGTGGTGGCCCGGGTAAGAATCAGGATGGGTGATGGGTGGTTAAGTGAAGTGTATGGAGAATGATATGGAGTCGACACAAGGGAGATGGTGATGGTGGGATTGAGCCTCGAAGAGACCTCCTACATATCCCCGTGGTAGGGAATCAAAGTTTACGTAGTTCAGGATGGGGTATAGGATTGGGGTGTTCGTAGAGGATAGTGACCCGATGATATACTAGGGCTTACGCGTGGTTAGCAGCCTGAGGTTGATCTGATGCCACTGGGACGGACCATAGATATGGGTCCCGACAAAGGGGGTGACAATGGCTTACTACTGGGTTTAGGTTGACAACGGCTTACCACTGACTGAAGTTGAAAACATCTTACCGCTGAGTAGGGATCTCAACAACTTACCGTTGGATAAGGGATCACAATGGATTACTTCTAGATGGGGCACAAAAGGAGAATATAGTTTAACATCATGTAGGATGGGGGTGGACCGACATAGAGTGGTCAGGACCATTGGTTGTTGGATTTGAACCTCGGGGAGGCTTCCTACGTACCTTGCCTTGGAAAGGATCAAATTCCACGTAGTTTGGGATGGTTTTGGTGAACCGAAGTGAAGGGGGTTAGAATTACCTGGTGTTGGTCTTGAACCTCGGGGAGGCTTCCTACGTACCTTGCCTTGGTAAGGATCAAAGTCCACATAGTTTGGGTGGTTGGGGTGAACCGACGTGAATGAGGACCTGGGGTCCAGATGGATGGTGGGCTTGAACCTCAGGGAGGATTCCTATATACCTTGCCTTGGCAAGGATCAAAGTCCATATAGTTCGGGTGGTGTGGGTGAACTGACGTGAAGGGGGTCAGAACAACCGGGTGTTGGGCTTGAACCTCAGGGAGGCTTCCTACGTACCTTGCCTTGGCAAGGATCAAAGCCCCCATAGTTCAGGAAGGTGTATGGGGCTTACACTCTAGGATGCCTATTAGGGATGTCATGGTCGATGCTTACTCTAAGCTCATGTGAGTCATGATCAGTGTGAGAAACAAGAGGCAGCAGAGACCTAACGATCACGTCATGAAAGGTGCGCCTGTGGGAAGTGGAGTGGGGATTACGCGTGGTTTAGTGGCCTAGGGAGATGGAGACTGGGAATTATTCCTGGGTGGAAGCCCAGTCATGACAAAGCCCAAAGGGAGAGGGATTTGGCACCTAGGAAGAGAGGAGGAGCAGGGGTGCTACCTCCTGCAATAAAAGTTAGGGGCTTACACCAAAGTGGTTGCCCTTTCCCCACAGACAGACACCGCTCCGATAAGAAGGATCTCATTCCATGTGAGGAATGGTCACACTCCTATGGAGACCAGTGGGCATGGAGAATGTCTGAGACGGGGCACCCCGCATAGAGTGCATGGGGTGGGATCAAAGTTTAACATCATGTGTTGAGGATGACGGTGCTTGGCAATTTAACGTTCTGCAGCTCGGATGAGGCGGGTTCACTCTTCACCCCTAGTACTTACATGAATGATATCCATCCTCCCTTAGGGAAGGGAAGGCATCAACAACACCATGGAGAGGGGGTGTTATGGAGTGATCTATTGGGGGGTCCACGTTAGCGTGGCTATGTGAAGAAGCAATAGTCGTTAGCATGCCTATGCGAAGAAGCATGAGGAAAAGCAATGCAATAGGAAGTAACATCCAACGGACTTTGAAATCACTTCCTGAAAACCTAGAAGGTCGCACGGGAAAAGTAATTGAAGAGCAAAGGGGTTCATAGGGAGAAGCCTTGTGAAGCTTGGTGCCCCATGAGATGGAAGGTATTCGCGAAGGGGTGTGCTTCACGAAGTGGAGTGGCCTTGCCTGGGCATAGGGCATAGGTGCGTATGAAAGGTTCTTCACAAAGTGGAAAGGCATTAACGGATCAATGCCTCGCGAAGCAAGGGTGCCTTGTGAAACATAGCATTGTGAAGCAATGTGCTTCGCGAAGCACAATGGAATTGCCTTATCATATGGGTAACATGTGCTTGAAGGGTGCTTCATGAATCATAAATGCTTCGCGATGACCCGAGTCCCCTTGGGGATCCCCTTCCTTTTCAGAGGCCCATTGGCTCCGTGATGGGCATCCCTCTTGGAAGAGGGGATCAATTCATGCAAAAGGGAAGGAACTTTGTGATGTGGAAGTACCTTGAAGAGCTCATGGTTCGCATAGCAGATATTACTTCACGATTTGGGAGCGAAGAAGTTGAAAGGTCGGAGGATCCGTCCTTTGGGCTTGAGGGGAGACCTGTATTTATAGGCAAGAGGCGCCGCAAAGTAGAGCTCGCTCAGTGAGAAGATGAAGCTTGCTCCACGGTGGGTTCGCGAACGTCAAATCGTCTCGTGGAGAATCTTGCCTCCTTGCTCCGAGGCGGTCTCACAAACCTCAAAGGGGTTTGCGGGGAATATCGCCTCCTTGCTCCATGGCGGGCTCGCGAACATCAAATGGGTTCACGGGGCATCCCACCTCCTTGTTCTGCAGTGGTTGCGGGGCCATGGGGGCTCCGCGAATGGTCTTCGTGTGGTAGCCCCTGAGGCTTTCCGCTTGTTCTTCTTCTTCCCCAATTTTGGTGCCAATAGACATTAATTATGTAGATAGTAATAAAACCCACATAAAAAACATAGTAACCTGGTATCTTGAGGAAAATCACATAAACCAATGGCCCCATAAGGATGAAAGGGAAGTTTTTGAGGTCGACTCCCCACTGGTTAAAACCTCGAAGGTCTGGGTGCCTGATACCTACCATTAGAAACTCTACTATTCAAGGAACTCTACTAGTTACCCTCTCACAGTAAACCTCCTTGTGGGTGTGTTTGGTTGATCACCTCCACCTTCTTATGAACCACCATATATGTTGAAAACTTAAAATGATTAACTAAATACTGGATAGAAGAGTGGATTTCCTCCTCAATACATCTCGCATGAGACTCATCATTTGGAAAAAGATCTAAGGAAAAAAACATATAAGGTCCTTGAACTTGATCCACAACTCCCGCATTAACATAATCCCCAACTGAAGAGAAATAATCTTCTATTTCTTTGCTACCTTTATGGTCAGTGAAAGGAACTTTTCTCAGAACTCTTTCTAAAATTCAAACCATGAAACATATACCTCATTCCAATCACCTAGATACAATGTCCACCACTGACATGTAGCTCTTTTCATATGACTAACTACCAAAGGGATCCAATATCCTACTGGGGCCTGGATCAAACTAAAAGTGATATCGAGCTCCTCTAACCAGCTCTCTGAATCCATATCTAAAAAACTACCCTCATACTTCCCCAAAGTTTATCACTAAAAAGCATGCAATTCCCTCTACCAAGCCTCATCCTTCTCTCCTAGATCAACCCTATGGTGATCAACTGGATCATCCAACTAAACCCCATCTTCTTGAAGCACACACAGACGATGTCTAGGAGCCATAGATGAAAAGAAAACAAGGATTTCCTAAGACTAGTGGTATGGAATTTTATTTTGATTAATTTTAATTCACTTTATTCATTTTAACCTTACCAAAACAACCCAACTCAAATAGGAACACAAGTCATCATTATTCATGTACCTCTCCTAGGACTCTACCCTATAAATAGGTCCACCTCACTTGGTCATTCAATAAGCTCGGATTCTGTGCACTGGATCATGAGGGGCCCTAAAATCTCATGTCCTAGCCATTCTCTCTGGCCTATGTCATAACCTAAAGGTCAACCGGCACTGTTTTCATACCAACCCATGGAATCTGCACTGTGATACTCCAAACTTCATCATATATCTCAACCATCACCTCTAATACTGCTCTATTATAATCCCCTCCCACCAAAGATGCCACAATTAAGGGAGAGAGATGACCCATGAGTCCCACCTCCAATAGGCCCTAGGTTGGCGACTAGCAGCGAGGGTATAAAAATCTCAAGAAATAGGAGGCATTACCCTCTATAATAATATAGGACTGATAGATAATATGAGTCATCCACAAACAACTCCATGAAATAATATAAAGAGAAAACAAAACCATCCCATTATAAATGTGTAAATAAAATAGGTGCAGATAAAAGTATCCAAAAGTAAATACCCAAAAGTAGAGTTAATGTAGTGACAAAACAACTATCCAAAAATATCTAAAATAGTATTATCCAGAACAATCTACATAATCCTCTTGAAAACCTAAAAATAAATTTATATACCTAGGGTGAGCATACAAGTATACTCAGTAGGAAAACCAAAATCTCTCGTGCAATGTGAAAAAATCATATTAATGCACCTGTGAGAAAATAGTAGAACCAACAACACCTAAAAAAGTCAACTATCCATATCAACCTCACTAAGGCATGCTCACAAAATAACACAAGCCAAGTATAATAATATAATAAGAAGTATATTGATAAAGGGTACCCCGAACCACTTTCTTACTACTTTTCCACTCTCACACCCCAATGTTGTCCATCTTGGCACTCCCATATCTTCTAAATAGCATATACCACCATCCCATAAGCACAATCACATCACATAATACCCAAAAACACCTGGGCCACCACCCCATAACAAGGTCACATCTCATCTCTCCCGCAGACACCTGGTCCATCACATCGCAACCATAATCAGAGTAGTAGGGTGTCATGAATATAAAGAAAATAAACCTTGTTCCCTCCTCCTATAATGCACAACCCCCACTATAAGATTCCTCATAGCACTGACATATCACATCTCACCCAAAAACACTTGGTCCATCACCTAATTTACTAACAAAACTCTGATGATCACAGCTTGTTCATATATACTTGCCTGGAAGAGATCACGAGAAAGAGTGGGTAGCCATCCATCCATCCTCATCACTATGATGTTGGGAAAAACACCCCCCGTGTGAAAATATGAGTGTTAGCGCATAGTTCTTGACATGGGTGGGGTGCGTATAGAAATAAAAAGGAATATACAAGTATATACATATAGTCAAACATAAGGTCAGCCTATGGGTTCACAATAAAATACTAACAAACTCAAAACATCCCCCACTTTCATTTACACCTCTAAATTTATAACACCACACAAGCCACAAGTCACATTTCACATTTCCAACTAATTCCATTATTCAACCCATTCATTTCATTATTTTCCAAAAACTGTATTTAACCACACATCCCATCATTTATTTTTTCATTAATCATTTTCATCCCATTAACCAAATCAAAACCTAGTCATTTCAAACATTATTAATGAATCATTACATCACTACTTGGGCATCTATCATAATGCAATCACACCTCACAAGAAGCTCATCATCACCATCGTATCATCGCTTTTCCACCCCAAAATATCAGCCAAAAAACCATCACCTCATCACCCCAAAGCACATCCAAAAAACCATCACCTCATCACCCCAAAATCACGTCCAAATAAACCATCACCTCACCGCCCCAAAAGCATGACCAAACAACCATCACCTCACTGCCCCAAAATCATATCCAAAAAAACCATACATCACCCCACACTGCATCGTAACCACACTTTGTCACCACAAAAGAATGGGCACACATCACAATACATAAAATACCATTTTTTTAGATTTAACAAGTGGTCTTATATCAAATTTAACTTTATTTTAGGGGTGTTATCACAAAAACCATAAATCTAGGGGAAACCAATTCATTATCCAGATATAAGTGGTTAGTAAATTTCTATTTTGGGGTGATATCACAATAACATGCAGTAAGGTTTCCATATCAAAACAACTACGTTGTAAGAAAAGGTTCCCAACACTCATGATTTTTAGTGGGGCATTCGACCTATAAAAACACAACATCACAATAATATCAAAGTTGTAAAATCATGAAAATCATCCCCCTTCCCCATCAATTTCAATTAACTGGTTAATTTATCTTCATTGGGTCGAAAAAAAAAGCATCCCCCATAGATAAAAAAGAGTAAACCCCTCCTGCATGATACATAAAATTAATAAACAAGGGATTTCCACCCTCAGAGAAGCTTTACTAACTTTGTACGCACCACAAGATGAAGAAGAAACACCCACAAACCACAATTGCATGAAAACCCCAAGGATCAACCTACATCGCACCCAAGGATCATCAAAATGTAGACCAAATCACACCCCAAACCAAATACACACCACCACAATGGATATCTGAAAGAATAATAGGATAAAACTACCAAGAAAGGGAAAAGAACTCACCACCGATCTCAAACAAAAATCCATCGGAACCAACGGATCAAGGTGAGAGAAGGAGTGATGAAAGATCCCTCAAAATTTCCTAGGGTTCACTATAAATGAGAGAGAAGTAATCCATGATAAAATGAATAAAATCATCTAAACAAAAGGATTTATAACCTATAATCCCAAAAATTTCACGTCATGTAACCCATTCACGACATGAAATCCACGGGCTTCCCAAAAATTACAACTTTAGCTGAAAATCGCATTACCATAACCTTTATTTAATTATACATCATGAATTAATTTCATGATGTGAATCTATATCATGGTTTCCCCCTGATCTACATACAATTCTTGAAACTAGTCAGCTACACAAATCGTAAACCACCAATTCACACTGTGTAACCCTCTCACAATGTGAATTTCCTACTACAACTCTGATGCACCTCCAACCACCATGGAACCTCCCCAAGCCTCCTATGAAACACCTCTAATAGACAAAAATGATAAATTAATGGGTAAATAAGTCATGGTTAATTACATCATAGTTTATATATGTCTTTTGTCTCAATGAAGGAGTTGTGAGATGAAGAGTTCAAATCAGCCAGTTGTCATTGATTCTATAGTAGAGTCTGAGTATATTGTGGTTTTTGATTCAGACAAAGAAATAGTTTTGATTCAAAACTTTTTCCAAGATCTTGATATGGTACCTAGAAATAAATTTCATATCACAATTCACTGTGATAGCACTATAGTGGTAGCTCTATCCAAATAACCAAGGTTACACTACTATAAATACCCCTTTTATCAGCGCTAAATACCCCCTTTTATCAGCACTAGAAAAGCGTTGTTAAATCCGGCGAAGATAAAGGGGTATCCCCTTTATCAGCGCTCTAGAAAGCGCTGATAAAGACACCTTTTATCAGCGCTAAAACAAAGTGCTGATAAAAGGGTCATTTATCAGCGCTTCCATTATCAGTGCTTTATTTTTAGCGCTGATAAAGGACCCCTTTTATCAGCGCTTTTTTAAAAGCACTGATAAAAGTTAAAAAAATCAAAAAAAACAAAAAAATTAAAAAAATTAAAAAAAATTAAAAAAATTAAAAAATTAAAAAAAAATTAAAAAAAATTAAAGAAATCATGCCAATCGGGGGGGATTTTATAGCACTTGAGCCCCCCCCCCTCCCTTTACAGTGCTTTTCTGCCCCCCTCCAGTACCCCCATGCACCCCCCTCCACCCTTTATCAGTGCTAGCTCCCATTTCCCCCCATGCGCACGCGCCCCTACCTCCCACCAGGTTTTGAACTCGATACCTCCCCCCTGCGCGCCTAAGCCCTTACCACTCCTCTATTTTGATTTGTTTTACATTTCATAATATCTATATATATATATATATATATATTTAGTTATATTTATTTGTATAGTAATATATATTTATATTAATATATATATATAGTTATATTAATATATATATATATAGTTATATTAATATATATATATATATATAGTTATATTAATATATATATATAGTTATATTAATATATATCTCTATTTATTTATATATATATATATTTAGTTATATTTATTCATATAGTAATATATATTTATATTAATATGTATATATATATAGTTATATTAATATATATCTCTATTTATATATATATATATATAGTTATATTTATTCGTATAGTAATATATATTTATATTAATATATATATATATATATAGTTATATTAATATATATATATATAGGTATATTAATATATATATTTATAGTGATATTAATATATATATATATATATATATATATATATATATTTATAGTAATATTAATATATATATGTAGTTATATTAATATATATATATATAGTTAGATTAATATATATATATAGTTAGATTAATATGTAGGTATATAAATATTCATATATTTGTATTTTAAATAAAATGGATATTAGTTATTATTTAGATAAAGCTAATATATTTTATATATAAATATATTTTATTATTTATATTTATAATTAAATTTTTATGTGTAAATATATAAAAAAAATATGTATATATTGTTATATATTTGATTATAAATAGCATTGCATTATAAAAAATGATAAAATTTCAATAACATGATATCAATATGAATATAATACCTTGGAATAAATTCATTCCCCACCAAAAAAGGCAATAATATTCCCTTAAACGAGGCTGAAAATCCACAAAATGTTAAACAATCGGGGTACCCCGACTAAAAACTCTGTTTTAGAGGCCTTATGGGCCTTTTTTGGCCTCAAAAAAACCTTAACCTGGGTCCCCCCGGTCACAGCGACGTAGAGTTCATCACAGGCTTTGATTTGATATGTGGTAGAGCTCAAACGGATACCCGAATCAAAAGTTATGGCCTTTTGAAGTTCGAGTTGCGTTTTCAACATATTTTGGATCTTTTTTTATTTTATTTTTTATTTTTTTAGTCTTCAAATTATTATTAAATGACTATTACTCCATAATAATTAGAAAATTATTAATTAAAAATATTTTTTTAATTTTTTTATAAGCCATTTTCACTAAATATCTTATATATTAAGTGTAATTGTATATTTATACTTATCTAAAATATATTTAAAATTATATTTAAAAAATATATATTATTTATATCAATATAACTATATCTATATATTTAAATATTAATATATTTTTTTAATGGGTTTTTTTTGGAAGTAGACCCTTTATCAACACTTTTAAAAAAAGCACTGATAAAGACCCCCCTTTATCAACGCTAACAAAAAAGCGCTGATAAAGGGGGGTACCTTTAACATCGCTAAAAAAGCATTGTTAAAGAGGGTACCTTTATCAGTGCTAAAAAATCATTGATAAAGGGGTACTTCAATCAGCGCTTTTTTAGCGCTGATAAAGGTATCTTTTATTAGCGATGATAAAGGTACCCCCCTTTATCAGTGTTTTTTCATTAGTGCTGATAAAAGTGTGGCACTGGGAAAAACTGTTTTTGTGGTAGTGTTACACCAAATAAAAAAATAATATACTTCGAAAGTTTTATCTCTTGAGGGATTTTTCTCAACGAGGTGAGGGGAAGTTGCGGTGATTAGAGTATCCATGGAGGAAAACCTAGAAAAAACCCTTAATGAAGGATTTATCTCAAAAGAATCATGAGTATCATATGAGAACTGGTGGGATAAAAGTTGTTATCATTTGTCTCTAGTGTTAGTGGGGGTCTGTTGGAGTTGGTTCCCTAGAACCAACTTGTTTACTACTTGATTACATGTTTTTATAATTTAATAAATTTTCTCATTACATCATGATTTTTCTTCTACATAATATTTATATGTGATGATGTCCTTGAAATAGATTTCATGTTGAAAGGTAATATAATTTTTACACTATGATGAGAACCTATAGGTTTCACAAAATTATTCTTGAACCTTGTTAAATTGATAGTTGTTATTGTCAAAAATGACACAAACAATATAGGATATCAAGGGTATGAGTCTCATAAGACACTAATACATCTTCTCATGGTGTTCACCCTTGGTAATCTTCAAGATATGAGGTAATGAGAACATACATGTAAATATAAAATCCACATTTTTATATGTCATTGGATGTTACTATCTATGGATGTGTGTATTGATCCTTAGACTTTAATATTATCATTAGTGGATATCATGAATCATGTACTTTGATGTATTTATGAAAACCATGATGGCATATTCTCGTGATGAATTGGGATACATTGGGTTTGTCATGAGTGATATAACATTAATGGATAATTCAAGAAATGATTTTTCACTTTTGTCTCTTAATGAAAGTTAATATCTCAGACCCTTTGATGAAAATGGAACCACCTGAATAAATCAATGACCATGGTTTTCAATGGGTGAGTTCATTTCTAGAAAGTCAACGAAAGTGGCATCGAGCTTATAGGTTTATGGCACTGGCATGAAACTTGATTTATTTGAGATATCGAGATAAAAAAATATATTATATGGTAAATGTTCATGGGAGGTTGTACGTTACTATGTTGTTAACTTCTTTATTTATGGATATCTTGTCGTGTTATTAGATATTAATACTTGACTTTAGATGATTATGCCTAGTGCAATAAATTAGGATAAACTGTGCTAGCACTCGGTAATTCTATTACATCATTTAGAGACTATGGTGCATGTGTGGATCATCGCTGTTAGAGGGATTTTGCACTTGGATCATACAACACAAGTATAATAACATAATAAGAATCATATTGATAAAGGGTACTCCACCCTACTTTTCCACTGATTGTATGCTCTCACACCCTAATGTTGTACGTCCTAACACTCTCATGTCTTCTGAATAAAATATACCACCATCCCATAAGAACGATCACATCACATCATGCCCTAAAACACTAGAGTCACCACCCCACAACACATTCACATCTCATATCATTTACAAACACCTGAATCATCACATTGCAACCATAATCAGAGTAGTAGGGTATCATGAACATGAAGAAAATCAACCTCATGTCCTCCTCCTACCATGAAGAACCCCCACTATAAGCTGCCTCACATAATGTACATATCACATATCTCCTGAAAACACCTGGGTCACCGCCCCATAGCACGGCCATATCATATCTCATCTAAAAAAACCTGGGTCACCTCCCTAAATCATGATCATATCACATCTCACCCAAAAACACTCGGGTCATCACCTAGTTTACTAAGACCTCTGAAGATCACAACATGTGCATATCTACTCACCTGGAAGAGAGTGCAAGAAATAGTGGGTAGTCAGTCATCCATCCTCATCACTGGGATGTTGGGAAAAACACCCCCCCCCCCAATATGAAAATACGGGTGTTGACACATAGTGCTCGATGCAGGTGGGGTGCATATAGAAATCAAAAGGAATATACAAGTATATACAAATAGCCAAACATAATCTCAGCCTATGGGTTCACAATAAAATTCTAACCAACTCAAAACATCTCCACTTTTGTTTCCACCTCTAAATTCATAATACCACACAATCCATAATTCACATTTCACATTTCTAACTAATTCCATTATTCAACCCATTTATTTCATTATTTACCAACATCTGCATTTAACCACACATCACATCATTTATGTGTTCATTAATCATTTCTTTCTCATTAAACAAACCAAACCCAGTCATTTCAAACATTATTAACCAATTATCCCATCACTACTCGGGCATCTATCATAATGTAATCACACCTCACAAAAATCTCATCATCCCCATCATATCATCTCCTCATCACCCCAAAATCATTTCCAAACAAACCATCACCTCATTACCCCCAAAAGAACGACCAAACAACCATCACCTCACTACCCCAAAAGCATATCCAAAAAAACCATACATCACCCCATACTGCATCATAACCACACTTCGTCACCCCACAAGAACAGACACACATAAAAACACATCAAAGACCATTTTGCATATTTAACAAAGGGGCTTATATGACATTTCACTTATTTTAGGGGTGTTATCACACAAACCATAAATATAGGGGAAACAATTTAATTATATATATATAAGTGGTTATACAATTTTCATTTTGGGGTGATATCACAACAACATGCAATAAGGTTTCTATATCACAACAACTACAGTGCAAGAAAAGGCTCCCAACACCCATGATTTTTAGCGAGGATTTCGGCCCATAAAAACACAATATCACAATAATATCAAAGTTTTAAAATCATGATAATAATTACCCTTCCCCATCAATTTCAATTAACCAGTTAATTTATCTTCATTAGGTCATCAGAGACCATCCCCCATATATAAACAAGAGTAAACCCCTCCTACATGATACAAAAAAGTGAGAAATTAGGGATAACCTAATGATCATAAAAATGTAGACCAACTCACACCCTAAACCAAATACACACCACCACAGTGGATATTTTAAATAGTAATAGGAGAAAACTACCAAGAAAGGGAAAATAACTCACCAATGATTGCCAACGGGCATCCATCGAAACCAACGGATCAAGGCGAGGGAAGGAGGGTTGAAAGATCCCTCAAAATCACCTAGGGTTCATCAAAAATGAGAGATAAGGAGGCCATGGTTGAATGAATAAAATAATTTGAACAAAAGGATTTAAAACCTGTAATCTTGACACTTTTACATCATGTAGCCAATTCATGACGTGAAATACATGGGTTTCCTAAAAATTCCAACTTTCACTGAAAATCGCATTACCAAGACCTTTATTTAATTACACATCATGAATTAATTTCAATATGTGAATATGTTTTATGGGTTCCCCATAATCTTCATACAATTTGTGAAACTAGTTGGCTACACAAGTCATGAACCACCAATTTAGGTTGTGTAACCCTATCATGATGTGAATTTCCCACTGCAACTCCGATGCACCTCTAACCACCACAGAACCTCCCTAAGTCTCCTATGAAACACCTACAACACCTAAAACTAATAAAGTAATGGTATGGGAAGGCATGGGTTGTTACATCATAGTCTAGATATGTCTTTTGTCTCAACAGAGGAGTTGTGAGTTGAAGAGTTCAAAGTAGACAGTTGTCGTTGATTCTATAGAATAATCCAAGTATATTATGGTTTCTGATGCAGCTAAATAAGTAGTTTGGATTCACAAATTTATCCAAGATCTTTATGTGGTACCTATAAGTAAAGATCATATTACAGTTCACTATGATAACACTATATCGGTGGCTCTATCCACAGCTCAAAGGTCACACCAAAGGAAAAATCACATACTTCATAAGTTTCATATCTTGAGGGATTTTTTTCAATGAGGTGAAGTTGTGGCAAGTAGAGTATCCACAGAGGAAAACCTAGAAGACACCTTAATGAAGGATTTATCTCAGAAGAAGCATGAGTATCATGTGAGAGATAGTGGACTGAAAGTTGTTGTCAGTTGTCTCTAGTACAAGTTGGACTCTATTGGAGTTGGTTCCATAGAACCAACTTGTTTAGTACTTGATCACATGTTTTTCTTATTAAATAAGTTTTCTTATTACATAGTGATTTTTTTTATACATAATATTTTTATTTGATAATATCCTTTAAATATATGTCGTGTTGAAAGGTCATAGCAGTTCTCCGCTATGATGAGAACCTAACGGCACCACTACATTATTCTTGAACCTTTTTTAATGGCCGACTGATATTTTCAGACAGGACACAAACAATATAGGCTATTAGGGGTAAGAGACTCATAATACACTGATACATATTCTCATGGTGTTCACCCTTGGTAATCTCCAAGATAGGATGTTATGAGAATAGAGTCATAAATAAAAAATCCACATTTTCATGTGTCATTGGATGTTCCTATTTACATATGTGTGTATTGATCCTTAGACTTTAAGATTATCATTAGTGGATATCATGACTCATGTGCTTTGATGTATTTATGAAAACCATGATGAAATATTCTCACAAAAAAGTCGGATATATTGGGTTTGTCGCGGGTGATATAGCATTAATGGATAATGAAAGAAATGATTTATTCCTTTTGTCTCTTGATGAAAGTTAATATCTCAGACCCTTTGATGAAAATGGAACTTCCTGAATAAATTATTTACCATGGTGTTTGGTGGGTGAGTTCATTTCTGAAAATTCAAAGAAAGAGACATTAAGCTTATAGGTTTATAGCACTGGCATGCAACCTTCTTGGTTTGAGATATCGAGATAAAAAAATTTATATTACATGGTAAATGTTCATGGGAGGTTGGATGTCATTACGATGTTAGCTTATTTCTTTATGGATATCTTGGTGTGTTGTTAGATACTAATTTTGGACTTTATATAGTTATGCCTAATTCCACTAAGAAGACCTAGAGAACCACACACTAAGTGTATCTACAATCTCAGTTAAATTCTAGTATTGAATTTAACAAGTTATAATAAATAGTTTTTATTCAGGTTTGGTTGATCATCATAATTTAATAACAAGTTATTAGAAAGAATAAGTGTGTTAAATAATAATAATAATATTAATAAATATTTTTTTTCAAGTTTGATGAATATAATATTTATTATATTTATCAATGAATAATGCAGTAATATTTATTTATTAAATAAATGGTCATTATTCTATGTTCGGTAAATATCGATGAGGGAAAGAAAATTGGGTTTTATGGTTCAATTAAAAATAATATAAATTATATTTATTTATTATTAAAGGTGTTGCACATGTCAACCTATTATTATTATTATTTTTATTATTATTATTATTATTATTATTATTATTATTGGAAATGAGATTAATTAAGAATTATAAAGATAGAAATGGTTTAGTGTGAAATTTTCCAACCTTAAACATGTCATAATAAATATCTAATTATTTCACTTTCTAAAATACAATTGTTGTGCATAATATATATAGTGAGACTCCCTCAATATTTTGAGAGAGATTAAGAGATCTAGAGTGTTTTCCTCCCCTTCTGTAACTATTCAAAATTCTATTAATGAAATTTCCCTTCTTATGATTATTTCATATAGTATAAATCACATAAAATCACTTAGAGAACACAATAAAAACTTTATAAATGAATAATTAATGAAATAAGAAGTATTTCTAGAAGTTAAGTATCTTATACCAATGAAATAGTAACTTGACCTTTGGAATAGTAATATGACCCTTATGAATAATAAATCGACCAAATGAATAATAACCTCACCCATGAAAGTATAAATAAAATTTAGGAATCTTATAAATTAATGTATGATATAATTATATCATAGTGTGAGTAAATGAATATTCTAAAAAATATTAATTAAGTGTTGGTATTTTTATAAGTTATAAATATTTAATTACAATTTTATAATTAATATAATTATTTAAAAGAAAATGTGTTTTCAAAAAATAGATTCACATATTAATATTTTGTTGTCTTATGATTTTAAGATAATTTTATGAGACCTTAGTTAATTTTTCAAAATGTTACAAAATCAGTTATAATTTTAAAATTTGTATTTTTCGAGTAAGTGATGATTTCAATTAAAAATTAAATTTCTCATATTTTGAAAATTATTTTCATAAAATGGAGTTCAGTTTTGAATTCTACATGTTGAAAAATGGTTATGGTGAATTTTTTGGATTTTTCTAAAATACTTAATTTTTTGTGAATAGTAAAATACGATAATTTATGATAAATGTTAAATACATGAATTACTGAGTAATAGGTGATTTATAGATGATTTAAGCTCATAATATTGAACTCTCCTTAATTATTTTAATATTTTGATGATAATTCTCAAAATATTCATATTCTTGAGCCAAAATAATAAACAAATGAATAAAATATTCAAAAAAGCACTCATCGCCTCCACTATAAATACCACCCCTTCTCCTCACATCTTATAAGATTTGAGCCTTGACAAATTTATACTCAATACTCTTATTAATCCCCTCCCACACTTCCATGATCTCTTGGTCTCATCAAAAGACCAAAACCTTTACCCTAAGGAGTTTCTCAAGGAGGAGAAAATCAAGAGGTAAAAACCTCTTTCTTTTTCTTTTTTTTTAAGTTATTTTATTTCATTATTCTCTCCTAAACTCTTATTTTCCAAGTGTAATGATAACTATAGTATCATTTATATACTATAATGATATCATTCTAATATAATAATTCATCATCAAGACCCTTCTCCTCTCCCTTTTATTCTGAAAATGGAAACATCATCTGTGAGGTGTTGTTTTATCACCTTCAAGGATGACAAGTTTTCATTTTCCTTCACCGTCTTTAAGGTTGTTTATAAAACCTTTTATTGGTTGAAAAATATTGTAAAATTTATATTAAAACCCTTTTTATGTTTTTTAAGTAACATATTCACATAATACTAAATGATAAAACAAAACGAGTTCATTGTGATCTAAAACCACTATAATTAATCTAAATGATTATCATTAACATGTTATTTAATGATTCATCCTCATATCTGGGAAAAAAATATAAAACTAAGAAAATGAATGCTCTTGAATGATGAAATTAAACTCTATAACTCATTAATAAGGCTATAAATTAAGTTAATAAAACTATAATTAATCAAATTAATGTATAAAAGGTTCTGGATTTGTTAATTAATGAATTTAATTTTATTATTCAGGATGTTAAGTACAAGTGCATAACACTTTCGAACATAAGGTGAGGGTTTTCTTCCTAAACATTTATTTTCATTTGGGTTATGATTTCTTCCTCTATAAACCAATGTAATTATTCATTATTTTTATATACTTATTCTAAATTCTATGTAGACATTCCAAAATCATGTTTCCATATCTCTTCATCTTTTTTTATAATAAATACATGTTTTTCAAGGTTCCCTTCTCAATTATTCCTAATACTCAAGACTGATTAAAAGGAACTTCTAAATTTCTTACCCATTTTTAAGTTTCATCCATAATCTATTTTAAGACACTATTATTTTTCTAAAATCACTAATTTTGTCATTAAAAACTATATTTGTTCATTTTTGGTTTAATACAAACAAATATGACAAATACAAATGATTTTTCCAGAATAAATCTTCTTTGAAAAGTAAAATGGGTATTTCTCTCAAGAATTCCTCGATAATTTTACTTGAGTATTTTCATCCATTTCAACATATATGTTGAATTTTATGATTTATTGAGATTGATCTCTTATAATTATCATCTACCTATTTTATTAAATAGTTTATGATAATTTTGACTATGGATGTGCTATCTTGATATCATTCACCATACTACTCAGAATAGTTAGTGATTGTGTTTATAGATTGGGGAAAGTTATTTACATTTCATGAGTATATGATGTTTATGTGTAACCCCATTAATATGAGGAATGCATTAGACTTAGAAAGTGATGTGTGGAGCCTATTATATCCCCATGATGCATTGATAGGTCTCGTGATATAAAACAGATTTAGACTTGGTCGAGGCCTTGCCCATTTTCAGATATAGTTTTGGCCAAGGCCTTAACCATTTATTTTTAGATGTCTTAGTTGAGGTGTTGATGGTATGTTTCAGATGTTCAGCATTATGAATTCCCTTATTATGATTTTAGTAATTGATAATCCATGTGAATATTTGACTAGTATAATATCAATGGTTAAGATTCATTCTCATGTGATTATTTTTATGGCATTATTTATTTAGCTTTTATTCTTGCCATATTATTCTCAAGTTTATATTATAATGGTATGTGTTCTCAATCATTCACCATGAATTATTATTTATATTATCTTATTTTGTATTACTTACCCTTATTGGTCATCAGAGCTCACCCCTTTATTATGTTTTATTTTTCCCCAGGATGCGAAGATGAATATTATTAATGACTTTCAGGGATAATTTAGGAGTTATGGATGTTTTCAATGTTATTTCTATATTGTATTTAATTTAAAGTTATAATTTAAAATTTATGTTCATATTTGGTTTTCTAAAACTACTAAACTATCCAGTCCTTTTGGATGTGACTTCCTTGTTTATTATGCCAATGTAATGAAGTAAGGAACTGACTTCAGACAACTGGGGTCGGGGTCTTTAGAGTTGGTATCAAAGGAAGTTTAGTAGAAATATTGGAAACTAGATTTAGAAAACATAGATTAGGGAACATAACCCTAAGATGTACTTTGAGAATAATCATAGAAGAACATCCTAGAATTTTGGTAAGGTGGAGATTATATGGGTATTCCTATAAATACATCCTTGTCTAGATACTATAAGTGGATGTGGTTCTGGCATAGATGTACCTAGGGGTAACAACTCCGACAAGGTGTCTCAGGTCAGACTCAGGATAACCTGGTACACGACAATGAGTCTTACTGCACACCTAGTTTGACAATCCCAAGGGATATGCTTAGGATAATTCACATTTTATTTACAAACCATTGTGAAGGATTTAAAAAAAATATTTCCCCAAAGAAACCATGTTTATGATTATGATATTAGTTATGCATAAAATTTCAATTTATGTTAAGTATTTTACTAGTTTAAGATTATACATTAGGATTCATATCCTAATTTAGTGTATGCCATTATTTAGATTTGGTGTCTAGTGGTAGGAATGGAAACCATATCAACACACATAATCTATGTAGGTATTTCCCTCCTATGCAAGATAATGATGCTGGTATCAAAGTTGCGACTGGTGCTGAGAAACTTATAACTATACTAGGATAGCTAACTCAAGTTATGAATAATAACCTTTCTCATATGAATCATCCCAATCCACAATGTGGAGGAGAAATTTTATACCACTTTATGCGATAACAGCCTCCATCATTCAATGGGACTACAAACCCATTTGTAGCAGAGTAGTGGATAAGTTCCTTAGAGAATATATTTCTCACTTTGGGAAGTAAAAAAAGGGATAAGGTTATCATGGTAGTTTATCTTCTATCTAGAGATGTGGATCAATGGTGGTCATTAATTAAAAACACAAAGGAGGAGGAAGAAATTACAAATATGTAATGGAGGTATTTTAAGGAAATTTTCCTAGAAAAATATTTTACTCATGAACAACGAGAAAATAAGGAGAGGTGATTCTTGAGTCTAAAAAAAGGATAAAAACATTGAAAAGTATGAATCCAACTTTACAAGGTTAGCAAGGAATGTTTCAAACTACATACGTAATCTAAGGATCAAGATCGATCGATTATTTGATGGTTTAAAACCATTCCTCTAAAGGGAACTGGTCTCCCAAAATTTATCATCATACGAAGATATAGTCTCATGTGCTATCAAGATAGAGAAATAATTCTCTAAGTCTTATGAATTTAGGGAAAAAAATATAATAAGAAGGTGGAGAAGTAAATAATGGATAAATGGAATAATAAAAGGGGTAATTTTACAACATGTGATACTTGTGGATGGAAACACCCTAGTGCCTGCTTAAAAGGAAAATGAGTTTGTTACAAGTCTGGAGAGAAAGGTCATCTTGCTAATGATTTCAAGGGAAATAAAGAAGATATCAATGTTCAATGATATAATTGTAGGGATATGGGACACTACACTAATGATTATCCAAATCATCAAGTAAACATACCTCAAAAAAGGCCACTGGAGCAAGGCCAATCTTATGCGATCACAACTACTAAGGTTAAAATTCCTAATGATGTGGTGGTGGGTACTTTAATCGTTTCCTCAAACTTAACCAATGTTTTATATGATTTTGGATCATCTCATTCTTTTATATCTTCCTAGTTTTCCAATAAAATTAGACATTTATATTTTGATTTAATAAAGGATTTTTCATTCAAAAATCCTAAGGGGAGTATCATTACAACAAATATGTGTTGGTCAGTCCCCTTCATGATACATAAACATGCATTAGTTGATGACCTTATCATCATACCTATTATTGAATTTGATATAATCCTTAGTATGGATTGTATTTCAAAATATGGTGCAAAAATCTATTGCAATAGGAAGGAAATTATTATCGATGAAGAAGATATAGAATCCCTTATCTTTAGATCAAAAACCTCATCATTTGAGTCATATCTAAATCTGCCTCCAGTAGCTCTTCTAAATGAAATTCTTGGGGTGGAATAGAAAACATCATTTATGGATGAGTAAATAAATATTCAAATTTAAGATATACCTATTATGCAAGAATATATTGATGTATTTCTAGAGGATTTACCTGAACATCCTCTAGAGTAGTAATTTGAGTTCTCTATTGGTTTAATTTTTTGTGCAATACCTATATCAAATACTCCTTATATAATGTCCACTATGGAATTAGTAGAATTTAAGAAACAACTAGAGAAATTGACTGATAAAGGATTTATTCTCCCTAGTGTTTCTCCATGGGGAGCACCTGTTCTTTTTTTCAAGAAGAAAGATGGATCTGTGAGGCTATGCATTGATTATAGATAAATCAGTGTTATTATAATAAAGAACAAGTATCTTATGTCTCGCATTGATGATTTATTTGATCAACTTCACAGAGCTCAATATTTCTTGAAAATTAACCTTCAATCTGGATATCATTAGTTGCGTACGAGGAAGGAATATATTCCAAAGACAACACTTTGAACCAGTTATGGACATTACGAGTTTACAGTAATGTCATTTAGACTGACTAATGCACCCTCTATTTTTATAGATCTAATTGATAGAGTTTTCAAGGAATATCTTGATGATTTTTTGTGGTATTTATTGATGATATATTAGTATACTCCAAAATATATTAGAAACATGAGAACACTTGTGGGTTGTTCTGGATACTATTAGGAGAAAAGAGTTATATGGGAAGTTTAGAAAGTGTGAATTCTGGATAAAAATATTTTATTTTCTCAGCTATATTGTCCTTAAGGATGGAATTTTAGTTGATCATGCAAAGACAAAGGCAGTTTAGGAATGTATTACACCAACAAATATAACTTAGGTGTGTATTTTTATTGGTTTTACAAGTTATTATCGGCATTTCATTCAGAATTTTTTAGATTAGGTAACACATCAACCAAGATTACTCATAAAGGGGTTAAATTTATTTGGAAAAAGGAATGTAAATAATGCTTTGAAGAATTGAAGAATATGTTATTGAATGCTCTGATCTTGAATCTGCCAACAAAAAATGGTGGGTTTGTGATTTATAGTGATGCATCAAAGAAAGGACTTGGTTGTGTTTGTATACAGAATTATAGAGTTATTGCCTATGCATCAAGGTAGTTAAAAACTCATGAATAGAACTATACAACTCATGATCTTGAGTTGGCAGTCATAATCTTTGATTTGAAGATATGGAGACACTATCTTTATGGCGAAATATTTGAGATATATACATATCACAAGTGCTTGAAATATATATTATCACAGAAAGAACTCAACATGAGGAAAAGGATATGGCTTGAGATACTTAAGGATTGTGATTATTCAATACACTACCACCTAGGGAAGGCGAATAAGGTAGCAGATGCATTGAATAGGAAGGATCACGGAGTTCTGAAAAAAATGAGGATTGTCAAGGATCTTGTGTATATAGATCTAGAAAAGATGGATATGAGAATTATCAAGGAAGATGAAATATCATTACTTTTTAAATTGGTTTCCCAACCATCTTCATTGGAAAGGATTAAATGTTCTTAGTCTTATGATGAGAATCTTAAAAATAAAATTAAAGTTGTGAATGATGGGAAGTTGGCAGACTTCATGTATGATGATGGAATTCAGAAATTTGGGAAGAGGATTTGTGTTACCTTTATACCTGAGATAAAAAGGGAGTTATTGGATGATTCTCGTAGCTCAAATTTCTCTATACACCCTAACATCACTAAGATGTATAGATATTGGAAGGAATATTTTTTGTGGGATAATATGAAGTGTGAAATTGCTAATTATATATCAAGATGTTTAGTCCGTCAACAGGTGAAGGCTGAAAGACAACATCCTAGAGGAGTCATGAAACCTATGTCTATTCCTACATGGAAATGGTATGACTTTACTATGGATTTTGTCACTGGATTACCAAAAACTCCAAGAAAGAATGATACAATATGGGTAATTTTTTATCGACTCACCAAATATGCACATTTCCTCGCTATAAGGGAGGATTACACAACTCTGTATTAATGAATTCATAATACTTCATGGAGTACCTATTTCAATTGTGTCTGATTGTGATCCACAATTTACATAGAAATTCTAGAAAATTCTTTAGAAATCTTTTGATACTGAGCTTTATTTGAGTATTGCTTATCATCCTCAAACTAATGGGAAATCAAAAAGGATGATCCAAACTTTAGAATACATGTTGAGATCATGCTCACTTGAATTTTAAGATATGTGGGATTAGTATTTTCCTTTAGTAGAGTTTTCTTACAATAATATTTTTCATTATAGTATTCAAATGGAACCATATGAAGCACTTTATAAAAAGAGATATCATATAATAACTTGTTGGGATGAAGTTGGTGAAAGGAATCTTGTGGGACCAGAGCTTGTGGAGGATACAACGGAAAAGGAATAGATTATTTAAACTCATATCAAAGCAGCTCAAAGTAGGAAAAAGAGTTATGCTGATAATCAAAGGAATGATTTTAAATTTCAAGTGGTAGATCATATTTTCTTTAAAGTATCTCCATGGAAGGGTGTTATAATATTTGAGAAGAAAGGGAAACTAAGCCCCAGGTACATTGGCCCTTTTGAAATTCTGGAGAGAATTGGAGTTATGGTTTATTGTTTGGAAATGTCTCCTAGCCTTTATAATGTACATAATGTGTTCCACATCTCTTTTTTAAGGAAGTACATGTCAGACCCAATGCATGTCCTCAATTATGAAGGAATAGATTTGGAACCTAATTTATCTTATTGTGAAGAGCCTATCTGAATTCTGGACAATAAAGAATAGATGTTGAGGAATCAGATGATTCAGCTGGTAAAGGTACTTTGGAAAAATCATAAAATTGAAGCGGTGGCATGGGATCCTAAAGAACTTATGATGAATAAATACCTAAATCTTTTTATGAGATGATATTCTAGAAATTTTGAGAATGAAATTTTCGATATTCTAGAATTATATCAATGAAATTTCCCTTATTATGATTATTTTATATAGTATAAATTACATAAAATCACTTATAGAACGCAGTACAAACTTTATAAATGAAGAATGAATGAAATAAGAGGTATTTCAATAAGTTAAGGATCTTATACCAATGGAATAGTAACTTAACCTTTGTAATAGTAACATGACCCTTCTGGATAGTAAATTGTCCAAATGAATAGTGACCTCACCCATGAAATTATAAATAAAATTTAGGCATCTTATAAATGAAAGTATGATATAATTATATCATAGTGTGAGTAAATGAATATTTTAAAAAATATTAATTAAGTGTTGGTATTTTTGTAAGTTATAAATATTTAATTATAATTTTATAATTAATATAATTATTTAAAAGAAAAATTATTTTCATAAAATAGATTCATATGTTAATATTTTTTGTCTTATGCTTTTAATATAATTTTATGAGACCTTAGTTAATTTTTCAAAGTGTTATAAAATCAATTATAATTTGAAAATCTGTATTTTCTGAGTAAATGATGATTTTAATTAAAAATTAAATTTATCATATTTATAAAATTATTTTCATAAAATTGGGTTCATTTTTGAATTCTATATGTTGAAAAATTGTTAGGTCTAATTTTTGAGATTTTTTAAAATACTTGAATTTTTGTTGAATGGTAAAATATGACAATTTACAATAAATGTTAAATAAATGAATTATTAATTCATAGGTGATGTATGGATGATGTAATCTCATAATATAAAACCCTCCTTCATTATTTTAATATATTTGATTATAATTCTCAAACTATTCATAGTCTTTCCAAAATAATAAACAAATGAATAAAATATTCAAGAAAACACCTCTCTCCTCCACTATAAATACCACCCCTTCTCCTCACACATTCCAAAATTTGAATCTTGTCAAATTTTTACCCATTCCTCTTCCTAATCACCTCCCACGTGTTTAGGATATATTGGTCTCATCAAAAGACCAAAACCTTTTCCCTAAGGAGTTTCTCAAGGAGGAGAAAATCAAGTGGTAAAAACCTCTTTCTTTTTCTTTTAATTTCTTTTCAAGTTCATTTATTTTCTTATTATCTCCTCACCTCCTCTTATCCAAGTGGCATGATAACTCTAGTATCATTTATATACTATAATTATATCATGTTAATGGAAAAATACATCATCAAGACCCTTATCCCCTCCCTTTTATTCTAAAACACTACCACAAAAGAGGGCAAGGGAAGCACTGCCCTTTATCAGCACTAAACAGAAAGCGCTGATAAAGGGGTATGCCTTTATCAGAGCTATATAAAAGTGCTGATAAATGTTACATTTATAAACGCTAAAATAATCGCTGATAAAGGTATGTTTTATCAGTGCTAAAAGCAAGCGCTGATAAAGGTTCTGTTGGTTTTTATTTAATAACCCTAACAGGCCATCCTCGCTTGCACGCGGTCAAGCTCTCGCAGAAGCTGAACTATGCCCCTTGTCGCGCGACCTCATCCTCCTCGTCCTCCTCCTTCCTCCTCCTTCCTCCTCCTCATCCTCCTCGTCCTCCTCCTTCTCCGCCACCGCCGCCTCCGCCCCCGCTCCCGCTACCGCGACCGCCTCTGCCTCTGCCGCCTCCACCCTCGCTGTCGCGACCGCCGCCGCCTCTGCCGCCACCGCCGCCGCCTCCACCTCTGTCATCGCCGCCGCCTCCACCCTCACTGCCACGACCGCCTCTGCCTCGTCCTCCTCCTCATGCTCTCAAGGTGGTATGTGAGTTCCATGGATGGTATTCCCTTGGTATATTATTTATATATTGTGTGTGTGGGGACCAAATAGTGAATATAGATGTGAGATAGGAATGATACCATATCTTGAGCCTAATTCCAATAAGGATTTACATAATAGATAGTGTGGTCTTAATGTGATTATGATTATGCCTAGGGATGTGATTCATAATTAGTGATGAGTGTCGAAATAAGAGATGTTATTGATATTTAGCAACACAAGTGGGTTGTTTGTGAATGATGTGGAATTGGATACCCTATAGGTTCCATAGGGATATCTTGACTCTAAGATGAAGTATATGGTAATTGGTTAGTTATAATGGTTCACGTGTGTGAAAGGTCTACCAAGGTTATGTGTGATGACTTTTGTGGGTAACCAACGCTTGTTTTCATTTTTTTTATTTTGAGTTACCATGGGCAGTAAGTTATACCCCTTCGAGTTGAATATTTATGTATGAGATACAAAGGAAATAGTTTTTAATCTTATGGTTATATGAATTCCCAAAGATTATCCCAATGGAAATGATGATGGATCCATATTAATTTTAATCACATAGCATAATCTCATAGTTATATGATTAGACAAAGATGAACTCATAATACAAAACATATCACCTAGTATGTCTGTCACATATACAAATAAATAAATTAGAAAAAAACATGCTACAAAGCATAAAGGTACAATTAAATACTTACATTGGTCAACTTTTTTTAGAAATTGTTTATCTTCATTCATGCCTTGTACTAGCACCCATGAATTTGAAGGTGAGTATGCGTACATGATAGTTGACCTTCTTAGAGAAGAGTTTATGGAAGAGTATAAGAGACATGAAGCAATGAAGATCATTAGAGTGTTGGAGAAAATGTGGTTGCTACAAACAATGTGGAAATCGGCTTGTGCAACGCGGCCTAAGTTACAACTTGCAGGTATTGTAACTTAGGTCGTGTTTCACAAGCCGATTGCCACAATGAATAGCAATGATCATTCCAAAATGCATTTACATTGAAACCACATTTTCTCCAACACTCTAATGATCTTCATTGCTTCATGTCTCTTATACTCTTTCAGAAACTCTTCTCTAAGAAGGTCAACTATCGTTTACGCATACTCACCTTCAAATTCATGGGTGCAAGTACAAGGCACAGATGAAGATAAACAATTTCTAAAACAAGTTGACCAATGTAAGTATTTAATGGTACCTTTATGCTTTGTAGCATGTTTTTTTCTAATTTATTTATTTGTATATGTGAAATACATACTAGGTGATATGTTTTGTATTATGGGTTTATCAGGAGTCTGTATGATTTCTTGTTTCCACATTTTATTTTAAATAGCATGTTATAATTATATATTTACTGTACCCTAATGGCTCAAATAGTCAGGCATATTGTAGATGTTTCTAGAATGTTGTAGGATTATTTTTCCCCAATGGTAGTACATTTTTAGGATGTTTTCACTGATGAGGTATAAAATTTACTTCTTAATAAAGAGATAAACTTTATAATCTAGTTAGTTTTGGGAGAAAATTCAGTTTCTATCAAAATTTCTAAAATAACACCAAAAGAGCATCAGTTGTTTGAATTAAAATTTGATGATATATAATATAATGGTTTCATATGGAATGGTACTTTACCATGGGGTTTTATAGTTCTCTAAAATAGATGTTTTATTGGTATTTATTCTTTTGTTGGACTATTGGAGATTGAACCTAATGAGAGTCATGAATATGTATCCTCATCCACGCATTGATAGTTACATTGATCATCTATGAGGTTCTATTATCTTCTCCAAGATAGATTTGACATTAGGATACCATTAGATGAGTTGGACATCGATGGACCTACCATGGACTACTTTTAGGAGTAGTTATGGTATGTATGATTTTTTAGCGATGATTTTTGGTTTAACTAATGCATTGGTTGTATTAAGGGACTTGATGAATAGGATATTTCATCCTTTTCTGGATCAGTTTTTAGTAGTTTTTTTCAATTAAATATTAGTGTACTCCCAACCCATAGTTGATCTTGACCAACATCTTATCATCACCTTGAGTACATTGAGATAGCATCATATTTATTACTGTTTTCTCCTATTACTCATTGGTTTCCTCTTGTTCGCATGTCATATATTTTCTAAGGCATAGATCATGCATGTGACCAACATCTTATAATATTAGGAAAGTTCTCGAGATCGAACCCATAAAGATGATGAATATGAATAAAGAATGGATGAATGCCAATCGGTTGACAAAAGAGTATGAAGATGGCGTGAAAGAGTTTATCAATTTTACAGAAGATCATGCATGTGACCCTTCTCAAATCCTTTGTCCGTGTTTATTTTGTTTTTATTCAAGACAAATTAGTCCAGAGGAGTTGGAAGAACACCTAATCTGTCACGGAATAGATCGAAGTTATACATGTTGGAATAAACATGGGGAAAAAACCAATGTAGGTAGTGACTCAGAGAACACGACATTTTTATAGATCATCTGATATGATTAGAAGCATGAACAGTGAAGATGATCATATAGAGGGTGTGATTACAGATGTGAACGATGATGAAGATCGTATTGAGGAAATGACAAGGACAGTTGAAGATGAACTTCGTGATTGCCCAAAATTGTTTGATAAGTTAAAGAGTTGTGAAAAAACTCTATTGTATGTTGGTTGCACTAAATATACAGCATTGTCAGCCATATTGAAGCTGTATAATTTGAAAGCAGGCAACGGGTGGAGTGACGCCAGTTTTACAGAACTACTTGCTCTTCTGAATGACATGCTCCCAGAAGATAATGAACTCCCAAGCCGAACATATGATGCCAAACGAATGTTACGATCGATGGGTATGATCTCTAAAAGAATACATGCTTGCCCGAATGACTGTATATTGTTTCGCAAGGACCACAAATCAGTTAAAGAATTCCCAAAGTGTGGTGTTTCCCGATACAAGAAAGATGATTCTAGTTCTACTAAAGTTGTATGATACTTTCCAATCATTCCTAGGTTTAGACGCCTATATGGAAGTGAGGAGACTGCAGGACAATTGACATGTCATGCAGATACAAGAATTAAAGATGGGAAACTACGTCACCCTGCAGACTCTCCTCAGTGGAAGAGAATTGATCATGAGTATCCTGAATTTGGGAACAAGCCGAGAAACCTTCATCTGGCGTTATCTACAGATGGGGTGAATCCTTTTGGTTTTCAAAGCAGTAGTCACAGTACATGGCCGGTTATGTTGGTAAATCATAATTTACCACTGTGGTTATGCATGAAACGAAAATAAATCATGTTATCTATACTTATATCAGGACCAAAACAACCGGGTAATGATATTGATGTTTATTTGGCCCCACTGATCGAGGATTTGAAAATATTGTGGGATTCAGGTGTTACGATGTATGATGCTTACAAAAATGAACAGTTCACTTTGAAAGCCATGTTGTACGGGATGATAAATGACTTTCCTTCTTATGGAAATTTGTCAGGATATAGCATTAAAGTAACTCAAGGGTGTCCCGTTTGCAAACAAGGTATACATTCAATTAGGTTGAAACATTCATCGAAAATCGTTTTTCTAGGACATCACAGATTTCTACCCCGATGACATAAGTACCTATCTTGGACGACATCATTCAACGAAAGTTTAGAGGAATGTACAGCACCGTCTCCACTAACAGGTGATCAATTGTTTGAGAAAGTGAAATATTTGGAAACTACTTTTGGTAAACCATTTTCGAAAAACCTTATGAAAACTGGTTGGAAAAAGAGATCAATTTTTTTTGAATTACCATACTGGAATTGTCTGTATGTCAGACATTTTCTTGATGTTATGCATGTTGAAAAAAATGTATGTGATAGTGTCATCAGCATATTGCTAAATGCACCCAGCAAAACAAAGGATGGAATTAAGGCTAGATTGGACATGGTTGATATGGGAATATGAGAAGAGTTGGCACCAGTGAAGGGTGAAAAATGAACATTTTTTCCTCCTGCTGCTTACACTCTTTCCAGGCAGGAGAGATATCAGTTTTGCAACTTCTTGAATGACGTAAAGGTTCCAGAGGGGTATTCATCAAATATCAAGAACATCGTGTCAATGGAAGATTTAAAATTAAAGGGTCTGAAATCACATGACTACCATGTTTTGATGCAAGATATAATTCTTATAGCTATACGTTGAATTTTTCCCAAGAATGTACGCCATACATTAACGAAGCTCTGTTTCTTATTCAAAGCTATATGCAGCAAAGTTATAGACCCGGCGAAATTGCCAACTCTGGAAAGAGAAATTGCCGTCATATTATGTGAATTGGAAATGTTCTTCCCACTGACATTTTTTGATATGATGGTTCATTTGATGGTTCATTTGGTGAGAGAGATTCTACTATGTGGTCCTGTACATTATAGATGGATGTACCCCATTGAACGGTATATGAAGATTTTGAAAGTGTATGTCAAAAACCGAAGTCGGCCAGAGGGTTGTATTGCGGAGCAATATATTGTTGAGGAAGCTGTTGAATTTTGTACTGAATACCTTTTTGGTGTGGAAATCATTGGCCTACCAAAATCTTGTCACACTGAGTGTCTTGAGGGTGAAGGAATTTCTAGAAGAGAGGTTGTCACAATCAATATTACAGATCGGGAGCAGGCCCACCTTTACGTTTTGCATAACAGTTTCGACGTTGACCCATATGTTCAAACACACAAAGAAATTCTTAGGCGTTTGAATCCTTCTAGGGCTGAAAAATGGATATCAGATACACATAATCGACAATTTATAGGATGGTTTCGAGACCATATTTTTAAGTAGTTAGATGAAAATCCAGACTCAATTTCAGAACGACTTCGATGGCTGGCCGGAGGAGAAAGTGTGTACGTATTATCTTACAATGCTTATGCAGTTAACGGTTATAAATTCTATACTAATGAACATGATGAAGACAGTACCATGCATAATATTGGGGTTACACTTGTGGCTGAGGCGATGCATGTTTTCGGTGCTAAGGACAAAAATCCAATTTATGTAGAATCTGGTCCTCGTGATGTTTTGAGGTGTTTATGGAAGGTATGAGGAGTATAATAAGCCCCGTGGCCACCATAAATAATGTTTACAGACATATCCACATGTTTTTTGTGCCTCATGCCTCTTTATAAGGATCACTCCATTCACATGGTCCATCTTAGCACGTATGTCCCATTCATCCCATTGCTACTCTTGGAAGAACCTGAGAATCTGACAATGCATAAGCCCCACAAGACCCATACTCATCCAACCAAGAGTATTCCTAGTGTGAAGGGAAGCTAACCATGGGTAATACCCACAACATACCTCTTTTAAATATATGGGTTTTGATCCTTGTATTCTAAATAGGGTACGTAGGAAGCCTCCATGAGGTTAAATCCCAACCAATGGTAAATCATGGTGACCCCCTCACTGGGGTACACCTTCGATTATTTTCCCTCTTGTATTTCCCTTAGTGGAATCCGAATAATTCTTCAAAATGAGAAACCCTACCTTTATGGGATGCACCACACTTGGGTCAGACCTAATTGGGCGTTTTGATACATCTATTAGGTAAACATTCCAGGTGATCCCTCCTAGAGATGTACCTACCTAATCCACCTTTATAAGTGTTTTGATCCACCCAGGTCTTACATCTCTGTAAGACATTAAATCATGACCCTCTATCCTTGTGGGATGTTAAACTCATGGAATACCACAAGTTAAACATGGGTTTCCATTAATATATATTCAATATTAATGTTTAATCAGTCCTTATTAAGGTATTGTGGAGGTGTGGTTTTATGTTTTCCAACAGATTTTGGAAGATTCCACGCTTTATTTAGGTGATTCCATGCTTTTACATTATATAATGATTTTATTATGCTATATTTGTTTGCTAAGTGTATTATATGAAATGTTTGTGTGGTTAAAAATGTGTTATCAAAGGAATTTGGGGTGTGTATAGACTTGAAAGTTATTTTTAAAATGAATGCAGTTGTATTTCTTGTGGATTTTCATGCTTAAGTCCTTTAAATGTGTTTGAAGAAATGAGAAAGTTGTGTGATGGGTGTTTTCAAATGGATTTAATGTGTTTGTGAATTTTAAAGAGGGTTTTCTTATGAGATGTAGAGAGTCTATATATGTGTATTTACATTGAATAAAATTACATGAGAATGTGTTGATATATATGATGTTTATAATGTAAATTGAGCACAATTTCCATACAAGGTATTTTCTTTATGATGTGCAGGGGACAGGGTGAGAGGGCAGGGGTGGTTTTCTGGGGGAGGGGGAAGGGGGCAAAGTGGTAGGGGAAGGGGTAGGGGTGTGCTGGGTTATTTTGAAATATGTAGGGGGTGGGCAGGGGGGGTGTGCAATGGGCAGGGGGGAAGTGCAGTGGGCAGGGGTGTGCTGGGGAAGGGGGTAGGGGGTGTTCAGGGGGCAGGGAGTGTGCAGGGAGTGTGCAGGGGTAGGGGGTGTGCTCGGGGGTGGGCAGTGTGTAGGGGGTGTGCTGGGGAAGGGGGAAGGGGTGCTTATTTTTAATGGAATGGGGGGACATATAGCCATGTTCTACTAAACATTGGTCCATTTGATTATTATAGATGATTAGCCCTAACCATGCACCAATTCCGTTAATTGGTTATTTTATGTTTTGTGCCTCACTAGTATAATTATATTTAGCAACCCCATTCTTTATTTCATTATTGTATTACTAACATAATATTTGTTTTATTATGTAGGTGAAATCTTTTTCCTCAGTTCGAATGCTTTGTTCGGAAACCGCCGCCATGGACGACAATTTTTTAGAGCGGATGGATGCAAAAAGGATGGAACATCATTGTTTTTTAACTGTTTGTTGAATAAATGTAATTGTAACCAAATTAAACATTGTTTGAAATGTATATAGAAGTGTGTTGTTTTGTATTCATGATTTCAAGTAAATGTATGTATCATTTTTGTTCTTATGTGCTTTGTGTGTGGGTGTTGTGTGTGTTGTGTGCAGGTTTTGTTTGGACTATGTGCAGGTGCTGTAATGTGTGCAGGTGCTGGGCAGGTTCTGTGCAGGTTTTGGTTTTGGATAGGATCGTTGGCCTTTATCAGCACTAGTTAAGTGCTGATAAATGGATAATATATCAGTGCTATTTTGAGCGCTGATAAAGGTAGTTTTTATCAGCACTCACAATAGCGCTAATATATTATACATTTATCAGCGCTGAAAATAGCACTGATAAATACAACCTTTATCAGCGCTTGCTTAGCGCTGATAAAGGGGCACTTTTATCAGTGCTTTTTTTAGTGCTGATAAAGGGGACCCCCTTTATCTTCGCCGATATTAACAGTGCTTTTTTTAGCGCTGTTAAAGGCCGTTTTTAGCGCTATTATAAGCCATATTTGTAGTAGTGAAAATGGAAATGTTGTTTGTGAGGTGTTGTTTTATCGCCTTCAAGGATTACAAGTTTTCATTTTCCTTAACCATATTCAAGGATGTTCATAAAATCATCTTAATGATTGAAAAATGTTGTAAAATGTATATTAAAACCCTTTTTATGTTCTGGAAGTAACATATTTACATAATACTAAATGATAAAACAAAACGTGTTCATTGTGATCTAAAATTGTTGCAATTAATCTAAACGATTATCGTTAACATGTTATACAATGATTCATCATCATATCAGGTAAAAAAATAATATATAAAACCAATTACACTTTTGGATGTTCATTAATAACATATAATTCCAATTCTGTAGAATTATACCCATTTTACATGAACTTCATTACTTATAAACAAGCGAATTGATCGTGAAAACCAAGAAAACGAACACTCTCGGACGATGAAATTAAACTCTATAACTCATTAATAAGGTCATAAATGAACTTAATAAAACTATAATGAATCAAATTCATGTATAAAAGGTTCTATATTTTTTAATTAGTGAATTTAATTTGATTATCCAGGACGTTAAGTATAAGTGCAGAACACTTTCGGACATACGGTAAGGGTTTTCTTCCCGAACCTCTATTTTCATTCGGGTTATGCCTTCTTCCTCTATACACCAATATAATTATTCATTCTTTTTATATAGTTATTCTAAATTTTTTGTATACATTCTAAACTCATGTTTCTAGATATGTTCATCTTTTTTTATAAGAAATGCATGTTTTTCAAGGTTTCCTTCTCAATTATTCCTGATACGCAAACCCGATTAAAGGTAACGTCTTGATTTCTTACCCATTTTCAAGTGTCATCCATAATCAGTTTTAAGACACTATTATTTTTCTAAAATCACTAATTTTGTCATGAAAAACTATATTTGTTCATTTCTGGTTTTATACAAACAAATATGACAAACGCAGATGATTTTTCCAAAAGAACTCTTCTTTACAAAGTAAAATAGGTGTTTCTCTCAAGAATTTCTCAATAATTTTACTAGAGTATTTTCGTTTATTTAAACACCTCTATTTAATTTTATGATTTATTGAGATTGATCTCTTATGATTGTCATCTACCATATTTTATTAAATGGTTTATGATCAGTTTGACTGTGGATGTGTTGTCTTGATAGCATTCACCATACTACTTAGAATGGTTAGTGATTATGTTTACAGATTGGGAAAAGTTATTTACATTTCATGTGTATGTGATATTTTTGTGAAACCTCATTCATATGAGGAATGCATTGGACTTAGAAAGTGATGGGTGATCCCCACTATAGCTCCTCGATGCATCGGTAGGTCTCATGAGATAAAACAAATATGCACTTGGCCAAGGCCTTGCCCATTTTTAGATATGGTTTTGGTCGAGGGATTAACCAATTTATTTTTAGATGTCTTAGTCGAGGCCTCGAAGATATGTTTAAGATGTCTGTCATTATGCATTCCCTCATTATGATTTTAGTAATTGATGATCCATGTGAATATTTGACAAGTATAATATCAATAGTTAAGCTTCATTCTCATGTGATTATTTTTATGGCATTATTTATTCATCTTTTATTCTTGTCATATTATGCTCAATTTTATGTTCTAACAACATGTGTTTTCAGTTATTCACCATGCCTTATTGTTTATATTAGCTTATGTTGCATTACTTACCCTTACTAAGAATCAAAGTTCACCCCTTTCTTATGTTTTATTTTTCCCCAAAATGTGAAGATGGATATTGTGAATGACTTGTAGAGATAATATGTGAGTTATGGATGTTTCCAATGGAATTTCTATATTGTATTTTCCTTCAAGTTGTAATGTTAAACTCATGTTTGTATCTGGTTTCTCAAAACTGCTAAACTATCTGGTCCTTCGAGATGCGACTTCCTTGTTTATTATGTCAATGCAATGAAGTAAGGCACTGACTCTGGGAAATTGGGGCCGGGGTCTTTACACCTTTCTCAAGCCAACAAGCGCTACTACAAATTGGGTCTTTAAGAGTGCTGGTAAAAGATTTTTATCAACGCTAATATTGCGAGCGATGTTAAAAATCGACCTTTATCAGCGCTTGCAAAAAATGTTGGTAAAGAGTGGCTCTATTAACGCTAAAAAAGCACTGATAAAGGGTGGATTTATCAGTGCTAAAAAACACTGATAAAGACCCTCTTTATCAACACGGTTAAAAAAGTTGAAAAACAATTGTTATTTTCACACACCCCTAACATCCCACATTATCAACGCTCGAAGCCCCCTTTCTTAGCGCTTTCCACTCTTCAACTGCCATCACGCACTTCCTCACCCCTTCCTTAATGCTAGAATGCTCCCCCAAATATTTGCATGTGCCTAGATTTGATCTCCTTGTTGGGGCGGAGAAAGAAGGGAGTGATGGCAAGAGGGGGGGTGAATTGCCTTTTAAAAATTAATTAACAAATTAAAAATCAAAGTTGAAATGCAGCGGAAATAAAGAAGGCAAGACACAAAATTGATAACGGAGTTCGGCCAAAACCCGGCCTACGTCTCCGCTCCCAACTCAACCGTTGAGAGATTCCTACCGCTTGCTTTTCAATGGTTTTAGCAAGAAACCCACTAGGCTTTGAGGTAGCACTAGGACCTATTACAGCTTGCTTTTGATGGTTGAGCAAGAACACACTTGCTTTTAATGGTTTAGCAAGAACCCACTATCCTTCTTACAGGTGAAGGATAGCTCACATATGTCTCAAGCTATTTAAAAGGGAGTGATGGCAAGAGGGGGGTGAATTTCCTTTTAAAAATTAATTAACAAATTAAAAATCAAAGTTGAAATGCAGCGGAAATAAAGAAGGCAAGACACAAAATTGATAACGGAGTTCGGCCAAAACCCAGCCTACATCTCCGCTCCCAACTCAACCGTTGAGAGATTCCTACCGCTTGCTTTTCAATGGTTTTAGCAAGAAACCCACTAGGCTTTGAGGTAGCACTAGGACCTATTACAGCTTGCTTTTGATGGTTGATCAAGAACCCACTTGCTTTTAATGGTTTAGCAAGAACCCACTATCCTTCTTACAGGTGAAGGATAGCTCACCTATGTCTCAAGCTATTTAAAGGAAAGCTTGACAACCTTTTCACACCTTAATGGTGTTGTGAAACCCAAAATAAAGAGGGATGAAGAAAGAGTTTGGGGTTTGTAGGCACAAACCCAATTTTAAGCTCAAAATAAATATACAATAAAAACCGTATATGAGAAGAAGCCTTGGGCGCCTTTGAATGATTGGAGATGTTGAAGGCCGCTTCCAAGCTTCTTGGGTGGAGCTCCTTGGATGTGGAAGTTGTTGGAGCACTTGAGGTTCCTTTGAAGGAGGTCGCCGGAGGTTGGCCAATTGATACAAAATATGTCCGTTGGCTTCGTATATGATCCGGCTGGTGTCCAGGGCTTCCTTGGCCTTTATTTATAGGCATGGAACCCTTGGGGAGTCTTCGGAGCCGTTGGAAAAGGCCTCAGAGCCGTTGGAGGCCAAAAGAGGGTTGACTAGTCAAAGCCAACGACTAGTTTGACTGGGCTACCGGCTGGCCGGTACAGCTCCACCGGCTGGCCGGTGCCTTGGCAGAGGAGAAGAAATTTGGTCCAGGCTCTACCGGCTGACCGGTGGAGGAGCCACCGGCTAGCCGGTGGGGAGACAGTAGCTGGCCAATTGGTCTGGGTGCCACCGGCTGGCCGGTGACAGAGCCACCGGCTGACCGGTGGAACCTGGCAGTGGGCAATGCCTCTGCCAGGTCCACCGGCTGGCCGGTGCTATCACACCGGTTGGCCGGTGGACTGCAATTCAGTCCACTTTGAGATTCTTTCTTGGGCCAACTTCTTGGCAACCTTGTGCCTATCATTCAAAAACACTTCAAACAATATTAGAAAAATAATAAGGTGATTGTGATCATGAAAATCAAACAACGAGGGGAACGAGAGGTACAACAATCTCCCCCTATTTTGATGATCACAATCACCAAAACAGTTAAAGTAAAAACATGAATTAAAGGCATGCTTTAATGAATAAAATGAAATGTAAAACAAAGCATGATCAAAAAGGTTTCTCCCCCAATCAATCAAGAAATTTCTCCCCCTTTGTGATTATCAAAATAGAATGGGGCATAAAACTTGATTGAGGGATAGGGTTTGAAAAACTAGATATGAGAATTGAAAAATCAATTGAGATTTTTGAAATGAAATGAAAATTTGAATAACAGTTTGAATTGAAAGTTTTGAATCAAAAACCAATTGAAAATTTAAATTGAAAAAAGAATCGAAAGAGATTTTTGAGTTTAAGAAAATTTCTCCCCCTAAATAAAACAAAAGATCATCGGGGAAACGAAACTATTTTTGGCCCGGAGAGACTCGCCAAAAGGGATTTTTCAATCCAAACTTGTCTCATAGTGGGTCTTCTCCTATAAAATTCGTCCGAAAAGAAAATACTTTTGGGTTGACCATACCGGGCGTTTTTACAATTACATTCATAAATAAGATGCCCGGGTTTTTTACAATAGTTGCAAAATTTAAAACTAGAGCTCCCCCTTACAAAAACAGTGGGTGCATGGGAGGAGGAAGCTATATTGGTATAGCCAAGTCCATTGGTGGTTCTAGATACTCGTTGAGAACCTAAGAGTTTGGACAAATTTTGTTCACCTTGGGTGAACTTGGCTAGGGATTCTCTAAGGTCCTTGATGGTTGATTCCAAAGAATCAACATTGGGGAAATTTTGGATTTTTAGGGAGAGTTCCTCCTTCTCTTTGAGAAGTTGGTCTTTTCGGAGGAAAGCTTTTTGAAATTCTTTTTCAAAGCGACAAATTTTGAAGAAAGCTCATGAAAACCATTTTCTAATTGATCTCTAACGTGTTGGAGTTCTTCATATGACAAATGATTGAAAGAATTTGAAGAACTAGAAGACGAGGAAGAAGAGTCGGAAGATGATACCTCATGATTTGCCATTAGGCATTTTTTACCTTGGTCGCTCGAGGAGAAGGAGGAGAATGAAGAGGTGGAGCTATCACTCCATGTTGCCTTTGAAGCCTTCTTCTTCTCCTTTTTCTTGGCCCTTTTCTTGTGGAGTGGGCAATTGGGCACGGATTTTTCATCGGGTTCTTGCTTGTTGTCGGGTTCTTGCTTTTGAGCCATGCTAGTACCTTCATGGGTTAGCTCTAAATATTTCCAAATATCATGTGAAGTAGAGAAAGTAGAAATGCAATTAAAAACATTACGGTCAAGACCACAATGAAGAGCGTTCATGGCTTTGCCATCAAGCTCGAAATTTGCAATGTCGGCGGGGGTCCATTTAGACTCATCGGGAGAAGAGAGGGAAAATCCTTGCATAACAATTTTAAAAATAGGATAGCTAATGCTTTTAAGAAAAGTTGACATGCGGGTTTTCCAAAAAGTATAATCGGCTCCATCAAAGAATGGAGCACGATCCAAAGAATGTCCTTCGGGGGATTGAGAGGAAGAAGCGGTAGAAGCCATAAAAAAAAGGTCTTTAATTTGAAACTGGTTAGGGAATTATTCAAATACTCCCTCTGATACCAATTGTTGGGGCGGAGAAAGAAGGGAGTGATGGCAAGAGGGGGGGTGAATTGCCTTTTAAAAATTAATTAACAATTTAAAACAAATTGAAATCCAGCGGAAATAAAGAAGGCAAGACACAAAATTGATAACGGAGTTCGGCCAAAACCCGGCCTACGTCTCCGCTCCCAACTCAACCGTTGAGAGATTCCTACCGCTTGCTTTTCAATGGTTTTAGCAAGAAACCCACTAGGCTTTGAGGTAGCACTAGGACCTATTACAGCTTGCTTTTGATGGTTGAGCAAGAACCCACTTGCTTTTAATGGTTTAGCAAGAACCCACTATCCTTCTTACAGGTGAAGGATAGCTCACCTATGTCTCAAGCTATTTAAAGGAAAGCTTGACAACCTTTTCACACCTTAATGGTGATGTGAAACCCAAAAGAAAGAGGGATGAAGAAAGAGTTTGGGGTTTGTAGGCACAAACCCAATTTTAAGCTCAAAATAAATATACAATAAAAACCGTATATGAGAAGAAGTCTTGGGCGCCTTTGAATGATTGGAGATGTTGAAGGCCGCTTCCAAGCTTCTTGGGTGGAGCTCCTTGGATGTGGAAGTTGTTGGAGCACTTGAGGTTCCTTTAAAGGAGGTCGTCGGAGGTTGGTCAATTGATACAAAATATGTCTGTTGGCTTCGTATATGATCCGGCTGGTGTCCGGGGCTTCCTTGGCCTTTATTTATAGGCATGGAACCCTTGGGGAGTCTTCGGAGCCGTTGGAAAAGGCCTCGGAGCCGTTGGAGGCCAAAAGAGGGTTGACTAGTCAAAGCCAACGGCTAGTTTGACTGGGCTACCGGCTGGCCGGTACAGCTCCACCGGCTGGCCGGTGCCTTGGCAGAGGAGAAGAAATTTGGTCCAGGCTCTACCGGCTGACCGGTGGAGGAGCCACCGGCTGGCCGGTGGGGAGACAGTAGCTGGCCAATTGGTCTGGGTGCCACCGGCTGGCCGGTGACAGAGCCACCGGCTGACCGGTGGAACCTGGCAGTGGGCAATGCCTCTGCCAGGTCCACCGGCTGGCCGGTGCTATCACACCGGTTGGCCGGTGGACTGCAATTCAGTCCACTTTGAGATTCTTTCTTGGGCCAACTTCTTGGCAACCTTGTGTCTATCATTCAAAAACACTTCAAACAATATTAGACAAATAATAAGGTGATTGTGATCATGAAAATCAAACAACGAGGGGAACGAGAGGTACAACACTCCTGACCTCCCTTATGCGACCAGATGCTCTTTACCACTCTCTCATGCTTGTTTTGCTTTATATTTTACAATATTTCTATTTATTCGTATATATTTATAAGTGTGTGGTGTATACACACACACACTTATATTTATTTAAATATATTATATATTAATATTCATTTATATATATTAGAATATAAATATATGTATATGTATTATTACAACAGTGCAGCGAGGGGGTTGGATACAAGAAAAGCCTACACTACCAACAGTAAAGGAATCTGTGAAACTCAAACCCAAGACCCTGTCGAGGCCCCACAGGGGCTGCCGCCACTTGAGGTGCACCCTAGGGGCATGAATATATACATGCATGTATGTTTATTAATACGCACGTATGTATATATAAATATTACATATACATTTGTATAAGTGTATATATATATTCGTATATTTTTATAATGTATAAAAAATGGTGACATGTTGTTTTAAATAAAATGGATAATAATTAATTTCATATGATTTATATAATTATTTTTAAATGCATTTTTTAAATATGTCTATATATTGAGATATAAATTTTATACATGACATATGTATTCATATGTCTATGTATTTACATGTATATTTATATATATGTACTTGTAATTATGTATTTAGATATAAGTTTTTTATAATGTATTTATAAATATTTACTATAAATACATTTATATACTAGATTTAATGATAATGATATGTCTATAAAAATACATTTATATATGATGCATGTGCACGATATTGATATACACGTACACATACACGCATATTTACACACACACATGCGCATTTATATTTCACACATACAGGTACAAATATTTACATATATATATATTTATTTACATATATTATAATATGTATATATATATATGTTTGTTTATTGGCACACACATGCTTGTATATAAGCATTACTAGTATAGGTATAAATATACATATTAATGCATTTTTATAAGGTAAATAAAATAAATAATTTTTTACTTTAAATAAAATGAATAATAAATATTTATTTTCATTTGTTTGGTATATTTAAAAAACATTTTTATGTAAATATGTATTTATACAATTGATCTATTGTAAGTAAATATGAGAAAATATGCATATATTTAATTATAAATGAAACTACAATATGAAAAATGATAAAACTTCAAAATCATACACTACTGCAAATATGACCTTTTTCAGTGCTATAAAATAGCATTAACAACGCTAAAAAAACGATGTTAATCGAGGCGAAGATAAAGGGGGGTCCCCTTTATCAACGCTTTTTTTAGCACTGATAAATGTCACTTTTATCAACGCTAAAAAAGCAGTGATAAAAGGGATCTTTTATCAGCGCTAAAAAAAGCAGTGATAAAAGTTGCAATTCAGGGAGGCTTCAACAGCGCTTGAAGCCCCTTTAACAGTGCTCCGACCCCCACACCGGACGCCCCAACCACCACCCCCACCCGACCCTTTAATAGCACCCCCACCCCCCTTTGACAGCGCTAGCTGTTATTCCACCCGTGCGCGCGACCTACCTCCTCCTGGATTCGAACTCGGGACTTGTTGTCTGCGCACTCTAAGCCTTTACTACTCCAACATATTGTTTTGCTCTTCATTTATTAATATATCTATTTATTTTTATATATATATATAGTTATATTTACTCATATGTTAATATATATAGAGGTCAGGGAGGGCCTCTGAGCGGCGGCGTCTCCCCCCTCCGCGCGCGCCTAGGGTTTCTCCCCCTTTCTGTTTCCCCCCTTCCTCCGGCCTGGCCCGGCCACGTCGACAACCTTCTCATCTCAGATCGACGTCGATGGGCGGTGGATCTGTGGGGTCCGGTTTCGTTCTTGGCTCGTCGGTGGCTTTGTTGCGCTTCTCGGCTTCAGGATCTCGTTTTGCTTCGGGTGTGCTCGGTGCCGGCACCGGCTCGTTCTGTGACAGCTTCATCGCTTCTGGCTTCGAATCTGCTCGGCATAGGCGTGCGTCGACTCCGAGTGGTCCGGCTTCAGGTGGTGGCGAAGATCCTTCCGGCTCCTGGAGCCCTTTGCAGCTACGGGTGTTTGGTGTCGATTTCGGTATGCTCGGTGTTGGCCTGGTCATGCCTTTGGCTTCGGGTCCGTGTCGTAGAGGTGGTTCGCTCGTCGTCAGCTCTCCTCTGCTAGCCGCCGTCTACTCGGGTTTCCGTCGGGGCTGTGGTGTGCTCAGTGTGGGCTACGGTGTGCTCAACTTTGGCCTTAGCTTGCTCTCCGACTCCGCGATCTCAGCGCGGCCTCGTTCCAGCTCGACTTCGGCTCTCGCAGGTGACGGTGTGATCGGGGTCGGCTCCGGTGTTCCGGAGGGGGGAGGTCCTTCATTTTGGCGCTCCTGTAAGTTTTTTCCAGGCTTTGATCCAATTAAGATGAATTATTGTTTGATTGGATGTGAAATTGGTGGTATTGTGGTGGTGCTATTGACGTGGTTGACTGTGAATCTGCTGGTTACCAGTTGTTTAACCGTTGTTGGAGGTGAAATGGATGTATGTTGGGGAATCCATATTGGAAAGAACTCACGATTGCAGTGGTGATGTCTTGTTGATGCTGGAAGCAGGAAAGAAGTGGTGATTTTTTTTATGTTGCAGAAATGCTGCTGGTTGAATGTGTTGACTCAACGGAATGGATTTTAGGTTTTGCGAGTGATGGTTTGGTATGTAATTGTCTGTCTTTGGTGGGGACTCTTGCTTGGGTTTGGGCAAGATGTTCTCCCTCATCCATTTCCTTGTTTACTGCACTTTTTATTTCTATTTAATAAATGGTCAGAGGTTTTTCCTCTGACTGAACTTTCCTGGTAATATATATTTATTTATTTATATTTAGTTATATTAATATGTGTGTGTGTGTGTGTATTTAGTTATATATATATATATATATATACATATATTAATATACATATATGTATAGTTATATTTATATTTTAATACATTTATTCGTATATTAATATATATTTATAAGATCGCTTTTGAATGCATTTATAAAATATGCTTTTTATGTGTGTTTATAAATAAATAAATACATATATACAACACACACACATATAGTATGTGTATATCTGTATGTATAAATATACATGTACACGTTATATAGGTATAGAAATATTATATATTAATATGTATGTACATATGTTTAAAATATATAGATAGTATATATAAGTTTGTCAATACAGATGCACACAGATATATAAATATACATGTACACGTTATATAGGTATATAAATATTCATATATTTGTATTTTAAATAAAATGGATATTAGTTTTTTATTTAGACAAGGCTTATATATTGGGAGATATATTTTATATGTAAATATGTTTAATTATTTATTTATAAAATTAAATTTTTTATGTGAGAATATATAAAAAATGTGTATATATTGTTATATGTTTTATTATAAATAACAGTACATTGTGAAAAATGATAAAATTTCAAAGCCATGATATGAATATGAATGTAATCCATTGAAAAAATTCATTCTCCAGTGAAAAAGGTCAAAAAGACTCCCATAAACGCGACTGGAGTTGCATCGAATGTTAAAAAATTTGGGTATCCGGACTAAAAACTCAGCTTTGTAGGACTTCTGAACCTTTTTTGGCCTCGAAAAATGTGACAAAAGGTTCCCTTCTATTATAAGCGCGTAGAGCTTGTCGCAGATTTCGATTTGATATGTTGTAGAGCTCAAACGGACATCCGAATCAAAAGTTACGGCCGTTTGAAATTTGAGTTACGTTTTCAACTTATTTTACATCTTTTGATAATTTTTTTGATTTTTTGTGTCTTCAATTTGTTATTAAATGATCATTAGTGGATGATAATTAGAAAATTAGTAATTAATAATTTTTTAAGATGTTTTACAAGCCATTCTCACAAACATATCATACATATTGAGTGAAAATGTTTATTTATACTTATCTAAAACATATTTAAAAAATATATATTATATTTATATCAATATAAACATACTTATATATCAATATATTATTTTTTTATGATTTTTTTTTAAATATACATTTTATCAGCGCTACAAAAAAACATTGATAATTCCCTCCCTTTATCAGCGCTACTAAAAAAAGTGATGATAAAAGGGGTTTCTTTAACAGTGCTAAAAAAACGTTGATAAAGGAGGTGACTTTATAAGCATTTTTTTTAGCGCTGTTAAAGGGTGGCGCTGCGGAAACTCGGTTTCGTGGAAGTGATAATATCAATATGAATATAATCACTGAGAATAAATTCAGTCTCCATTGAAAAAAGATAACAAGACCCCCTTAAATATCACTGAAATTACATCGAATGTTAAAAAATTGAGATATCTCGACTAAAAACTCAATTTTGGAGGTTTTTTGGGCCTTCTTGGCCTCATAAAATATGACTGAGGGTTCTTCCAGGTTACCACAATGTAGATTTATTCGTAGACTTCGATTTGATGTGTGGTAGAGCTCAAACAGACACCGGAATCAAAAGTTATGATCGTTTGAATTTCAAATCACGTTTTCAACTTATCTTAGAACGTTCATTAATTCATTTAGTTTTTATGTAATCCAATTGTTGTTAAATGAGTATTACTCGATAATAATCATTAGATTATTAATTAATCTTATTTTTTAATTATTTTATAATCCATTTTTCACTAAATATCTTATATATTAAATGTAAATGCACATTTAGCTTTGTCTAGATCATATTTTTAAAAATATATTATATTTATATAGATATGAATATAATTACATATTAATATAATATTTTTAATGAAATATATTTTGTTTATTAAATATATCCTTTATTGGCACTTTTTTACTAGCGCTGATAAAGACTTCTATTTATCAACGTTAATAAAGACCCCTCTTTATCATCGTTTTTTATTAACGCTGATAATGAACACCCAGTTTATGAGTGTTTTTTATTAACGTTGATAAATGAGGCTTTTATCAGCGTTTTTTTTTCGTTGATAAATGTCCATTTTATCAACGTTTTTTCTAATCAACGCTTTTAGTTAGAGTTGATAAAGCTTAGCACCGTTAAAGGCCGAATTTGCAGTAGTGGGGAGAGCATTAAGAGTCATTCCTCTCTCGAGAATAATTATGCTGCGATCAACCATGAACAACGCAAACAGTCAGGATCGATTGCGTCACCACCCGACAATTTCAGTGCATCGTTCAGAGACTGTGGTGCACGTGTGTCACCACCGTTGGAGGGATTTTGCATTTGGATCATGCGACGCAACGACGGTACGACAAGATCTTGTTAATCAGGTCATCAACGAAAGTGGAATTATAAGTTGAAGTAATTTTATATGTGTTTATAAATTAATTATAAATTACACGTGAAGATCCTTCGTTTCTGGTTCTGACATTTTAATATAGTCAATTAATCTATTGTTTTCGTTGGACGTGACGTTTTGATCATGTGAAACAATGATTACAAGCGATTTACAACGCAAATCCGAGATGATTGCGCTCAAAATCTACACACCCCACGATCTTGCGGGTTTTTTGACAGGTATATTCAAATACATTTGCCCCCCGCGCTTGGTTGGGGTGGTAAGGGTGGGGAGGGGTTTGGGGTGTGGTCGCGGGGTCAAGTTTCTGAGCCAACGAGTTTATCTGTATTTTCTTCTTTGCGTGGGTGTCGCATTCGCGGTTGTACCCAATTTTTAAATTCATATACACAGAGACACATATAAATGCGTGTATTTTGCCCCCAGGGCCTAGCTCAGTGGCAACAACCCTGCAGGGTATTGATGAAGATATTAAGTCCGAGTCTTCCCAACTTCGTGCATGACTGTATTGCCTGTTTTCTTTATAGTTTTGTAATTCCTCCATAACCTTTTGTAATATAAATTGCGCGTTTTTATCTCACAAGTTTTTTTTTTTTAATCTCATAAAGCAAAATCAAACATCATTAATATATGATCATTTATTTCTTTTTATTTATTAAATAAATTTATAAATAATTTTTTATTATATGTATTAATTCACCAAACACGCTTTAAACACTAATTAAAATAAGTTCGATTTAACTGCGTGTATTATTTTAACCGTTTCAAGATTATAAATTTCACATCGGAATGCTTACCGGTATTTTGCGGTTCGCATTGCCATTTTTAATCATTTTTCATCTGCAATAAAACAAAAAAAAAAAACCTATGTAAAATCAAATTAACATTATTTCTCCGCAATATTGAACGGACAAGCTGAATTTCCTTTTCATGGCTCTTAAAACCTAATCTTTGGTAATTGCAGGAATCTTGATTATATGTTGAATATAATTCTATTCCCATTAGCCGGCCGCTTTTTTGTGGCATTAACTCGGAGGAACCTTCATTAATTCATCACATAGTTCTTGGATCAAAGCCCCTTCAACATAAAATTTTGTTCAGATCTCTGTTGTGTTCTAAGGTTAGGATTTTGCTCATGGCTTGCGAACTGGATTCTCCTGTATCTCCATCAATTTTTGTTTCTTTCATTTAAATGTTTTGATTGACCGTCTCCGTGGATTTTTAGGGTTTATAGATCGTTTAGATTCGCATGACAACTGTGTTTGTAGGGTAAGGGGGCAGAAAGGTCATTTAATTTTTTTTTCATTTTGTTCGACAGTGCTGATGGGAACAGAACTGATTCAGATCCGTTGCAAAGAAGATGATGCCGAGATCTCAGGAGTCCCACCAGGTCTTGAGTCACCCAACCCCTTCCACATAAAAAGTACGGATGACAATAGAACCATGATTAGTTGCCCAGCTTCCACATGTGCTTTAGAAACACAATCAAACCAAAGGGAAGTTGAGTCAGAGACCAGTGATCCTGGAAAGATAACAAGGCTCCGAAGGCTGAGACCATGGAACCATTCAGAGGACGAGTATGGTATTATGAAGCCTGGTCAAGTTAGTAATTATCTATACATACTTTGTATTTTCAAATAACACACATACATATATATACACATGTACAATGCATAAAAAGTTCCATTTAATTTTGCAGCATCACTCCTTGAAGTCTCATCTTCCGAGAGGCGTCATCCGTGGGTGTTCAGAGTGTAATAATTGTCTAAAGGTTGCTTTTTGAATACATTGCAATTTTTATTGTGATCCGGCCCGGTCTAGTTTGGTTGGGCTTTTCAGGTCAGACCTGGGACGTACTTTTTTTTTTTAAATTATTATTTTTCCATTAATTTTTTTTTTCAACAACAAACAAGTCTTAAACCCAATTAAACGAGTTCGGTTACATGGATCAAACGTTGTCAATTAGCTCTATTGAAAACCATATTTTCATTGAAACCAGTTAGAATAAGATAATTATGGGTGATTTGTTTTAGGGTCCTTTTAGTTTTATCTCTTTCACTTTTAATAAGTGAGTATGGTCATTAAATTTACCCCATTAACAAGTGCATCCCCAGGTCTTCTAATATGGCCTAACCATTTTAATCTAGTCTGAATCATCTTCTCGCCAATCGGAGTCACTTCAATTTTCTCTTGAACACATTCATTTATAATCTTATCCATCTTAGTCCACATGTTCATCTTAACATTTTCATTTTCGGTACCCTTATTTTTTGTTTAAGACATCTCATCAAAGATCAATACTCATTGCCATATAGAATAGTTGGTCGAATAACAACTATAAAATTTACCCTTTAATTTCAAAGAAAATTTACGACCACTGAGCATCCCAGAAGGCTTTCTTCATTTTATCCATCTAGTTTGAATCTTATGAGATATATCTGCATTAATATCTCCATCACATTGCATAAATGAGCATAAATATAAAAAACGATCAACTTTTGAAATAATTATGTCTCCAAATCTCACATCCATAACATTACTAGACAATTTTTTGCTAAAACGACGGTCTATATATTCCATCTTATCCCTGTTAAGACGAAGTCTTTCGATTCTAAAATATCTCTTCAAAGCTCTAACTTTAAATTAATAGTCTTTTTGGATTTTGCAATGAGAACTATATCATCCGTAAAAAGCATGCATTCAAGTATCTCATATTGAACATGCTCTATATGTTCATCTAAGTCCAAAACAAAAAGGTATGAGTTTAAAGCTGAACCTTGATGAAAAACTATCGAGACAGATAAATTTATAGTGTCACATACTGGAGTTCTAACTCGAGTCAAACTCCCTTCATACGTGTCTTGGATGAATTTGATATACGCCACCAACACCCATTTTCTTTCAAGAGCTTTCCATAAAACCACTGATCAGACCTCTAATCAAACAAGATGCAAATCTTGGGCCTTTTGTTGATAATATTCCATCAGACCTCTAATCAAATAAATTGCTTTTGTGGATGGGCATCTAGACATAAAACCAAATCGATTATCTAAAACTTTAGTTTCCTTTCGAATTCTTTGTCCAATCACTTCCTCCCAAAGTTTCATGGTATTTCTCATAAGCTTAATGCCTCTATAATTCTCACAACTTAAAATGTCTCCTTTATTTTTATACATAGACAACGGAGAACTTTTCCTACATTAATCGAGCATTTTCTTAGATTTCATAATCTCATTGATACCTGTTGAACTCGGTTAATTGTATTTTCGGATAAAGGGTATTTCCGAGTTCCACAACGGATTATTTCAACTTTTAATTCTTTTCATCCATCTATAAAAGAATGTCTCCACCTCTCCTTGAGGTAGAGACTTCCATTCTCCATGGTATCAAATGGTAACTCCCAATAATTTTTTCCCCTCCCATTTGCTGCACTCCGCCCTCAGCAAGATTCATCTCTGATGTCGGCGGAACCCCCCTGCGCGCTTCGCCCGCAGCACGGTTCCTTCCTCCCGGCGGAACCCTCCAGGCGGAACCCTCCCGCCGCCTCCCTGTGCGGCTTCCCGACCCGCCTCTCTCCGAGTCTTCCCGACCCCGCCTCCCGCTGCGGCCTCTTGACCCCGCCTCCCGCTGTGGGCTCCCGGCCCCGCCTCCCGCTTCAGCTATCCTGGCCTGCATCCCTCCTACGGACCCCCGTCTCCCTGTACGGTTATCGAAGCAACCCCCGTTGCTGGCTCCTCTTGCGCGGAAGTCCCGTGCCCTCTCACCGGCGCCTCCTATACGGAAGCCCCGCACTCCATCTTCGGCTGCCTCGCGCCCTCTCGTCGGCCTATCTGCGCGGCTCTTTCGTTGCACTTGGCGCAACAACGCTGCTCCTCCCGACGACCCACCTGTACGCATGCTCCTCCACCGAAATCCTGTCGCTAGCCCTTCAGTGCGACCATCTACTGCGCGATTGCATCCCGGCACGACAACCCCTTCACCGACCCTCCCGCTCGTCGCCGCCAGATCCCGCAGCGACGCCTCTCGTTTCTCCAGACACGACTCTCTTGTCGGCAGATCTTCCTCGCTGGCTCTGGTCCAGGTCGTCTCCATCGCGTGGTGCCCCAATTGTCTTCCTCCTCGGGCTGCCTAACCTTCCAGATCTGGACCAACGAGCGAACATCCCCTCAGCGTCGCTGGTACGTCAAGGAGTCCCGGTCCCGCTGCCTGCCTACGTGAGTCGAACAACCACCGTGATCGCACCCCCTTCCTCCGCGGTGAACTCCCGTCCAACACCTCGCGTGCAACTCTTCCGTAACTTTCCCGACGCTCCATCGCCGACGATCCAGAAGCCCCTCCCGCGCGGCTCTTCTGCGCAATCCCGCAACCCACCTCCCGCCCGCGACTCTTCAGCCCGCGGCCGTCCGGCACCACCTTCCGTCATCGACACCTCCCGTCGCCGGCACCACCCGTCGCTGACACCTCCAGCACCCCCTGCCCTGTCGACGACCCTCTGCGCCCCGTCCCGCGCGCATCCCTTTGACACAGCATTCCTGCGGACAGCCAGTGACCCTTCTCCAACATGATTCCCCCATGCTTTTATCGCTGACACGCTCGCACGTCTCCCCCTACGCCTCCAGTTGCCGACTCTCCTGCGAGGCCGCCCCCTCACCTTAGTTGTCGGTTTTCCCGCACTACACCCCCACGCTCCATCCCCGCGTCTGTGCGCCTGTCTGCGTGGCTGCCCCGTGCTCCGTCACCAGCCCTCTCGTGAGGCAGTTTCTCTTACCTGGCGCACTCTGCATATCCAAACATGTCTTTATCCTCACTATTATCCATTATCCGTTACAAACTAGCACTCTCAGAGGAGATTGCATTTATACAATCTTATCGGGCTGCTTTGCCACATTCCTCTTCTCCAGCCACCATTGCTCAGACTGGTGGCCCTACCGCGTGTATGTCTTATCGATCGACAGCTTGAATGCTTGATTCTGGTGCGTCTGAACATCTCACAGGGGATTCAGGTATGCTTACTACCTATCATCCATATACTGGTGCCTCTACAATTACTGTTGCTGATGGATTCACAATTCCCATTGCGGGATTTGGCATATGCTCATTGACCCCGCCCATTCGCCTAATTTCAGTAGCTCATGTTCCTCACAGTTCTTTTAATCTTATCTCCATAAGTAAATTCACCAAAGACTTAAATTGTGTTGTTACTTTTACATCTTCTGGTGTTGTTTTTCAGGAGCGGTCAACGAATCGGGAATTTGGTAGAGGTCATCTTAGTGATGAGGTATACATGTTCGATACCCCACCATCCCTTGCTTGCTCATCCACCTCTGCTCGTGCCCTCAACCTACATTTTCGTCTTGGTTATCCACCGACTTCTGTCTTACATAAGCTTTGCCCCCCAATTCAGTCCACACATTTCCCTCCATTGTGAATCCTGCAAGTTTGTTAAACATCATCGGGTGACGTATGTTGCTCGATTGGAAACGCGTGCAGCGAATCCTTTCGACCCTGTTCATTTCAATGTATGAGGTTCTTGCAGAGTTCCTAACCAGTCAGAGTACAATTATTTTGTATCCTTTTTTGATGACTACTCTCGGATGACATGACTATATATCCTTCGTGATCGTTCCAAGGTGTGTGATATTTTCAAAACCCTTTACCATGAAATTCACATTCAATTTTCTAAGCCTATTAAATGTCTCCGTTATCGAGAATATTTATCCACTTCTCTTCAGCAGTTTCTCAAGGACAACGACATCATTCGTCAGACATCCTTCCCCGAGACACCTCAGCAGAATGGAGTGATCGAGCGTAAACATTGTCATATTCTGGAGACTGCTCGTGCTCTCTTATTCCACACGCAGGTGCCTCTTCTTTTTTGGGGGATGTTATCCTTACTGCCACATGCCTCATAAATCGCCTTCCTTCTTTTATCCTTTAGGGAGATACTCTTTTTCGGGCTCTGTTCTCCCCTCTCCCTCCTCACCGACTTCCACTCTGTGTGTTTGAGTGTCTGTGTTATGTCTGTGACACTCGTCCCAATCTCTCAAAGTTTTCTCTCAAATCCCTCCGTTGCATCTTCCTCAGATATTCCCGCACTCAGCGCAAATATCGATGTTTCTCTTCAGACTTACGGCGTTATATCATTTCCGCTAATGTATCTTTTGTTGAGATTCTCTCATCCCTCCCCCCTCTTCCCATCCAGACACCACCATTGGTGATTGTCTTCCTCTCATCATCCACCCACCTCTGACTCTGGTGTCCCACTCTGCTGATCATCGGTTTGACATTGTCTACTCTCATCGCCCATCGAATGTGTCCCCCGTCCAGGTCGAGGACACCATCTCTCCAGCTTCGTCCGACGCTCTTGCTCCAGCAACAGATGACTTGCATATTGTATTGCGAAAAGGTACCCGTTCTTGCTAGAATACTCTTATTTACACATCCTCATACAGAGGTCTTTCTGCTTTGGAGACGATATCTATTCCTCGCACGGTTGGCGACGCCAAATCTCACCCTGGGTGGCTTCAAGCAATGTGGGATAAATTGCAATCTCTGGATGACAATCATACTTGGGATCTGGTCCTCCTTCTGACAGGTAAACAGGTGGTTGACAGCAAATGAATTTATATGGTCCGCCTCAATGCAGATGGTACTCTTCATCGCCTTAAAGCCAGACTTGTGGCGAAAGACTTTGCTCAGACATACGGTGTCAATTATTTTGATACTTTATCTCCGGTTGTGAAGATGACATTTGTCCGATTATCCATCTCTCTTGTCACTCACCATTATTGGCCTCTTCATCAATTTGATGTCAAAAATGCATTTTTACATGGTTTTCTTGAAGAAGAGGTATATTCGCAACAACCTGCTGGGTTCCGTGGCTCAAGAGTCGACTCTCATGTCTGTCGACTTCGTCGCTCTCTTTATGGACTCAAGTAATCTTCTCGTGCATGGTTTGGAAGATTCTGCACAGTCGTCACTACGTTTGGCCTATCTCAGAGTATGAAGGACCACACTGTCTTCTAGCGCACGACGTCCTCCGGCTATATCCTGCTGGTTGTCTATGTTGATGATATCATTATAACTGGAAACGACTCAAATGGAATCGCCCATCTAAAGGGACATCTTCAACACCGCTTTCAAACCAAAGATCCGGGTCCTGTGACATACTTCCTTGGCATTGAGGTCTCCCGTTCTCCAAACACCATCTTTCTTTACCAACGAAAATATGCTTTTGATACCTTGCAGGATGTTGGTTTGACTCAGAAAACTGTCGTCGACACTCTTGAGCCCAGAGAACGGTCTCTTTATGATAACACAAAACCATATTCTCACTCAGAGAGGTACCGTCGTCTTGTGAGAAAACTCAATTATCTCATCATGGCTCGTCCAGACATTGCATGCGCTGTCAGCAAGGTTAGCCAATTCACGGAACATCCAACAAAATCTCAGTGGGATGCTGTCATTCGCATTGCCAAATACATTGAGAAAGACCCTGCCCGTGGTCTTCGGTATTCATATCACGATCATCTGAATATTGAGGCCTTCTGTGATGCTAACTGTGTTGGTTGCTTAGCTACTCGAAAGTCTACTTCTGGGTTTGCCATTTTCCTGGCAGGTAACCTTATCTCATGGCGAAGCAAGAAACAGACTATGGTCTCCAGATCCAGTGCTGAGTTTGAATACCGTGCGATGCCCATGATCACTACTGAGATCCTTTGACTTCGTCATCTACTCCATGAGATTGGTTTCCCGTCACAGACGTCTGCTTATATTTGGTGTGATAATCAGGCAACCACGAAGATTGCTTCTAATCCCGTCTTTAATGAACGCACGAATCATATCGAGGTGGACTGCCACTTTCTTCGCCATCACCTCGAGCAACACCATGTCAGTTTCAGCCACTTATCGATGACAGATCAACTTGCCGACATCTTCATCAAAGGCCTCCCGGGAGTTTGACTGGACTCTCTATGTACAAAGCTGGACATCCACAGCATCAACGACCCAGCTTGAGGGGGAATGTGTACGGTTTTGTTTGGTGTCTTCTTTCTTTTTTGTGGGACTATTGTTCCAAGCTATCATGTATTAGCTTGAGGGGCAGTGTTGAACCCGGTTAATTCTATTTTCGGGTAAAGGGTATTTCCGAGTCCCACATCGGATTATTCCAACTTGTAATTCTTTTCATCCATCTATAAAAGAATGGCTCCACCTCTCCTTGAGGTAGAGACTTCACCATTCTACAATACCCAACTCCCCCGAACCAATTAAAAATACTATTTTTAAAATGAAAAAATTGAATGAGTTTCTAGTTCCGGAAGTCTGGGTAGGGCCTGATTGGGCCGTCGGGCCTGGTTTGGCAGCCTGGGACGGGCCACTTTTACATCCCTGCCCAGCTCTATTATGAAGTCTTTGGTCTCCACATACCCTTTTTTGGCTCTGTCCGTTTTGTTCTAATAATATTGTAATGGGTATGAATTTGAACTCGTGCACTGCATTTCAAGGCTGATTTCTATTGTTTTTATTTATTTATTTTTTAAATTAAAAATCTATAAACTTGCTTGGAACAGGTATCAGCAAGATGGCATCCAGAAGATGCCTGCAGACCCGACCTTGAGGATGCTCCTGTTTTCTTTCCAAATGAGGAGGTCTTAACTGTGGCTTGTAAAATCTTGAGTTTCCAGTTTCTTCTAGTTTCCATTTGACAACACTCATTGATAATCAGTTTGAAAAACATATGGTTGTTCTGTTTCTGAAAAAAACACCTGCGCTTCAATTCTAGAAGAAAACCGCTTAAATAAGTTGCAAAAAAAAAAAAAAAAAACTTTTTCTATAAGCAATCTGGACACACTAGTACAAAATCACTTATCATAAGTGATAAATGTTACAAGCAGTTTTCAATAAGTGCTGTCAAATGGACCCTTAGTCTGTTTCCTATTGTTGTACCAACTTGCCAAATTCCGGATTTCTAATGCATTGCCACCGCTATTGTGTTTAATGGCTTGCAGGATTTCAAAGATACTTTGAAATATATAGCAAGTATAAGAGATAAGGCAGAGCGATATGGAATCTGTCGCATTGTTCCTCCTCCTTCTTGGAAACCTCCCTGCCTTCTTAAGGAAAAACCTGATTGGGAGAGCTGCAAATTTGCTACTCGTATCCAAAGAATCGACAAGCTCCAAAATCGGGATTCGATGAGAAAGGCACGCAACCATGCGAGAAAGAGAAGGAAATGTAGAACTGGTGTTCTTAGTTCAGTAGATGCTGAATTGAATGCGTCTGAGACGTTTGGGTTTGAGCCCGGTCCAGATTTTACTCTGGCCGAATTTAAAAACCATGCAAATGATTTTAAAACCCAGTACTTCACCCAGAATAATTTTTTTCGAGATTTCGGAGTCAAGGAGCCATCAGTGGACAGTATAGAGGGTGAATATTGGCGCGTGATTGAGAAACCTACTGAAGAAATTGAGGTATTATGAACATGAAATGGTGTTCATTAAATTTTTATGCATTCAATTATTGTGCCTTATTTTGGAGATTGAGAACTTACATTTATCTGATAGGTACTTTATGGGGCTGATCTGGAAACTGGGAATTTTGGCAGTGGGTTCCCTACATTGTGCAGTGAAGTTGCTTCTCCTTCAGATGAGAAGTATATAAAGTCAGGATGGAACTTAAATAACATTCCTAGGCTCCCAGGGTCCGTCCTCTCTTATGAAAGTTGCAATATATCTGGCATTCAGGTTCCATGGTTGTACATAGGGATGTGTTTTTCTTCTTTTTGCTGGGTATGATAAAAGCTGCCCCCTTTTTAATTTTGCAGAATTGGTTTTTTTGTGCCTAGACATTGTTGCGCTTGGGAGTTTTTTGATTGTCCCATCCATTAGTCTCCGCAACACTTAAAACTGTTTATAGCACCCATTATTTTTTTTATAGCACCTACCTCTTACGATAAGCAGTTTGAACAAATAAGTTTTGTTTTTTCTGTTTCTGAAAAACATTTGTACTTGGATTTTAGAAGAAATTCATTTCAATAAGTAGAAAAAAGCATTTTTCAATAAGCAATTTGGCAGTCAGTACAGGGCATGAAATTGATATTAAAAAAGTTATCTGGTATGAATCAAAACTAGTTGGACATTTCCACCCAGTGCTCCCGCTAGGCCGATGATTCAAATCAACTACATTAATTATCAATTGCTCATGGGATAAAACTAAGATGTGATATTTAACTTCTGCTAGGTAACCCTTCCTCTTGCTAACTGGTTTGTATTGGAGCTTCGATGATTAGGACCACACTAGTATTTTATATAATTAGAAATGATTTAGAAAACAATGAATAAGTGTAGTCACCTTAGAGGGTGTCATTCCATACGATCTGGATTAGTCCGATTCCAAATAAGTCCTCAAGTTGAAGCAGGGTAGGTCCATACTGAATAGCCTTGTTTAAAAAAAATTGAAACCCCCCCTAGAAAATGACAAAAATGAAAAGTATAAAAGAGGACTATTAGTGAATAATTTGCAAAATAAGGAAGTTTTATTTTGCATCCTGTCCTTGCAGTAGTTTTATATTATTTATGCAAGGCAATACAGCATTGGTTTTCAGATTTTTTCTACTGACTGTTGATGACCCCCCCCCCCCCCCTAAATGCAGCATGTTGAAGATCACCACTTGTATTCATTGAATTACATGCATTGGGGTGCTCCAAAAATGTGGTATGGTGTCCCAGGTAGAGATGCTCTTAAATTGGAGGCAACAATGAAGAAACATTTACCCAATCTTTTTGAAGAACAGCCAGACTTGCTTCATAAATTGGTGAGCAGACATTATTTATCTTCATTTTAAATTGTCCTGTCCGGGAAATGTTTTTACTGTTGTTTTCTATGGTGAGTTTGAATATCATGATCAATTGGATGCCCAGTGCAGGATACTTCTTTTGACAACCCTATTTTTAATTTACACTTAAAGAAGAAGTCCTTATAAGGAGTCATGATTAGGCCGTGTTTGGCAGAAATTATTGAAAAGCGTTTACAACTCTTCCCATTTATGATAGGCAGTTTGAACAGTTTTAAAAAAATAAGCGGTTTTTATTTTGTTTCTGAAAGCACTTTCACTTAGGCCCTGTTTGACAGCCCTTGTTGAAAACTGCTCGGAGTGCTTAAGCAGTGTACAAAATAAGTGGCGTTTGTCCTGTTTTCAAAAAAAAAAAAAAAAAAAAACTAGCACTTAAATTCCAGAAGAAAATCACTTAAATTAGTCCAGAGAAACACTTTTTCAATAAGCAATCTAGAAATACTTGTACAGAAACACTCATCATAGGTGATAAGTGCTACAAGGCTGTGTTTGACAGAACTTACTGAAAAGTTATAATCGTACTAATCACTTATGATAGGCAATTTAAAAAAATATTTTTTGTTTTTAGCCCTTTTTAAAAAACCACTCACACTTAAATTCCTGAAGAAAACCACTTAAATAAGTGATAAAAAAACACTTTTAATTAGAAATCTGCAAACACTTATACAGAAGCACCGAATAAGTGTTATAAGCAGTTTTCAATGAGTGTTGTCAGATGGATGCTAAGCAGTTTTTAGCAAGTGTTGTTAAATGGAGCCTTAGATGCTAGAAATAAACCACATAAATTGGTGGCAGGAAAACATTTTTCAATAAAGAATTTGGAAACACTTATACAGAAACACTTATCATAAATGATAGGTTTTGTAAGCTCTAAGTGTTGCCAAACACAGTCATAGTGCACACGTGACAAATCCATCATTACAGTCTTATGTGACTATTAAGACACATGCAATGCTTGTGGAGAGTGGCTAGTAGCAGAAAATGAAATCCGTTTCATAAATCAGTCCACTGATGCATTTAAGATTGTAGAATGGAGAAACCCACTTACCTTCAAGGTGAGGTGGGGCTATTCTTTTATAGAATGGAAAAACAGAATGTACAAGGGAGTATTCCGATGTGGGACTCGGAAATACCCATAATAATACAAAAGAGGGTTTAACACTCCCCCTCAAGCTGGACAGGCCCAGCTTGGACAACGAGTCCCACAAAAAAGAATAAGAAGACACCACACAAGACCCATAACTACTCCCCCTCGAGCTGGGTGTCAGATGTGGCGGATCCCCAGCTTGGAACTAAGCGAGGCAAGGCGAGCACCAGGGAGGCCTTTGGTGAAGATGTCAGCAAGCTGGTCGGCCGTCGGAATGTGGCTAAAACTGACATGGTTGTGCTCCAGGTGGTGGCGAAGAAAGTGACAATCCACCTCAATATGCTTCGTGCGTTCATGGAAGACGGGATTCGAAGCAATTTTAGTGGCTGCCTGATTGTCACACCATATGTGAGCAGAAGTCCGCTGAGGAAAGCCAAGCTCCTGGAGGAGTTGCCGAAGCCAAAGGATCTCGGTAGTAACGGTGGCCATGGCACGGTACTCAGACTCGGCACTGGATCGAGAGACGACCGTCTGTTTCTTGCTGCGCCAAGAAATGAGGTTGCCTGCGAAGAAAATGGCGAACCCAGAGGTAGATTTCCGAGTGGCAAGGCAGCCAGCGTAATCAGCATCGCAAAAGGCCTCAATATGCTGATGAGGATGCTGGGAGTAGTGAAGACCACGGGCAGGATCCCGTTTGATGTACTTGGCGATGCGGATGACAGCATCCCACTGAGATGTGGTGGGATGCTCCATAAATTGACTCACTTTGGCTACCGCACAGGAAATGTCGGGTCGAGTCATGGTGAGATAATTGAGTTTGCCCACCAATCGACGGTACCGCTCGGGATGGGGGTAGGGAGCCGAGGAGGCATAAAGAGACCGTTCGCCAGGCTCCAGAGGAGTATCGACCGCAGTGGCCTGAGTCAGCCCAGCATCCTGCAATATATCCAAAGCATATTTCCGTTGGCAGAGGGAGATGGTGGCAGAGGAGTAGGAAACCTCGATGCCGAGGAAGTAGGTGAGAGGACCAAGATCCTTAGTGTGGAAGTGCTGGTGAAGATGAGCCTTGAGATGGGTGATACCCACAGAGTCGCTGCCGGTGATGACGATATCATCCACATAGACGACCAATAAGATGCAGCCATGTGGAGTCGTCCTGTAGAAGACAGTGTGGTCTTTCATACTCCGGGAAAGCCCAAAGTCGCTGACGACCGTGCTAAAGCGACCAAACCAAGCACGGGGAGACTGCTTGAGGCCGTAAAGAGAGCGGCGGAGACGGCAGACACGAGATTCAGCGCCGGCGGCACAAAATCCGGGGGGCTGCTGGAGATAGATTTCTTCCTCAAGGAAGCCATGGAGGAATGCATTCTTGACATCCAATTGATGAAGAGGCCACCGATGATGGGCGGCGAGAGAAATGAATAGCCGGACAGAGGCCATCTTGGCAACCGGGGAGAAGGTATCAAAGTAATCAACTCCGTATGTCTGAGCAAAGCCTTTGGCCACAAGGCGGGCTTTGAGGCGATGGAGAGTACCATCGGGATTCAGCCGGACCGTGTAAATCCATTTGCTGCCCACTGCCTGTTTTCCTGCTGGAAGGGAGACAAGATCCCAAGTATGGTTTTCCTCCAGAGCCTGCAATTCATCCCGCATGGCTGCGAGCCACCCGGGGTGAGATTTGGCCTCACCAACTGTGCGAGGTAGAGAAACCGTCTCCAGAGCGGACAAACCCCTGTAAGAAGATGCAAATAGAGGAGTACTCTGGCAGGAGCGAGTACCTTTCCGTAGGGCGATGGGCAAGTCCACGGGTGGCGGAGCAGGAGCAGCGGACGAAGCGGGAGCATCAGTGTCACTGGCCGGAACGGGGAATACAGTCGAAGGACGGCGGGAGTAGACCTGACCAAAATGGGTGTCAACAGGGGTTGACACCGGTGGAGGATGGATGAGGAGAGGAGGACAATCATCGAGGACAGGGTCAGGAGGAGGAGAGGTAGGAGGAGGCAAATCCGGAAGAGGCCGGAGGATGAGGGGAAGACAGTCATCAATGGCAGAGTCAGGAGGAGGAGAGGGAAAGGAGAATGGAGAACTTTCCACAAAGGAGACATCTGCGGAGATGACATACCGGCGAAGGTCCGGGGAGAAGCAGCGGTATCCGCGCTGAGTGCGGGAATAACCGAGGAAAATGCAGCGGAGAGATTTGGGAGAGAGTTTGGTGCGGCCAGGGCGAGTGTCACGAACATAACATAAGCAGCCAAACACTCGAAGAGGGAGGGAATGAAGAGGGAGAGTGGGGAAAAGAGCCCGAAAGGGAGTCTCACCCTTAAGGATAGAAGAAGGAAGGCGATTGAGGAGGTAGGTAGCAGTGAGAATGGCATCGCCCCAAAAGAGCAGAGGCACCTGTCGGTGGAAAATGAGGGCACGGGCAGTCTCTAGAATATGTCTGTGTTTCCGCTCGGCCACGCCGTTCTGCTGGGGTGTATCAGGACAGGAGGTCTGATTAAGGAGGCCATTCTCCCGGAGAAACTGCTGAAAAGAAGTGGAGAGATACTCGCGCCCATTATCCGAGCGGAGACATTTGACCGAGATAGAAAAACGATTCTTAATTTCATGAAAAAAGGTTTGGAAGGTGGAGAACACCTCGGAGCGTTCCCGAAGAAGGTAAAGCCACGTCATTCGCGAATAGTCATCAATGAATGAGATATAGTATTTATAGCCCAAGTGACTCGGAACGGTACACGGGCCCCAAACATCGGAATGAACCAGATCAAAGGGGTGGGAGGCCCGTGTATCCGTGCGAGGAATGTAGGAAGAGCGATGATGTTTCGCAAAAGAGCATGACTCACAATGAAAAGTAGGAGTCCTACGGAAGTCCGGAAACATCTGATGAATGGTGGATGCAGGCGGGTGCCCTAACCGGGAATGGAGATCAAGCGCCCGAGAAGAGGTAGATGTGCAAGCAATGGGCGCGGGCCCCTCGAACATGTAGACCCCGTCTCGAAGCCGACCTCGACCAAGTTCCCGGTTCGTAGCCTGCTCCTGAAACACAACACCAGAGGAGGTAAATATGGCCGCACAGTTATAATCCTTAGTCAGTTTACTGATGGAAAGCAGATTAAAGGGACTGCGGGGCACATGTGCCACAGAGGGTAGATGTATCGAAGGAGTCAGGGAGCATGCGCCGAAGCCCGCTATGGGGATAGTGGACCCATCAGCGACGGTGATGGCTGAAGAACCGGCATAAGGGCAATAAGACGTCAACATACCAGCATCACCGGTGAGGTGGTCGGAGGCACCTGAGTCCAGCAGCCATGCAGGGGAGCAATGGCTGACCAAGGCAGTGGGGCAAACCGTACGGGCCAGAGAAGCCGAGGAGGGAGAGGGGCGGACAGAGGCCGGTGGATCATGAGGCCGCCTGAGGTCGGCCATAGACAGGGCCAGAGACGGGAAAAGAGAGGCGACAGTCGAGGACACGTCCCGGACCGCGGGCTGTTCCTGCCGCAGGTGCTGAGAGGGTCGGCCATGCAGGACCCAACATCGGGCGATCAGGTGACCAAACGTGCCACAATGGTGACAGAAGGGACGTGGACGACGTGAAGCACGACCACGTCCCGAGAAGTCCGCCATGGAAGCGGCGGGAGCTGAGGCAGCGGGCTGGCGGGATGAGCGGGCGCAGGACGTGCGCGTGCTGGAAGGGCTGCCGAAACGAGGGCGCTCGGCGGGGATGAGGGCGTGCTGCCGGGAGAAGGGGGCTCTGCCGGGAGCGCGCGGGAGCAGCAGGAGGCGCCGGGGGAATGGAGGGCCGGCGCGATGGAGGGCTGCGCGATGGAGGGCTGCGCGACCGGGAGCCGGCAGGGAAGAGGCGGGACACGAGGCAGAGGGCCGCCTGGGAGCCGGGAGAGGGCGCGGGCGCCGGGCGAAGGCCGGCTGGGACGAGGGCGCACCGCGGGAGGACGGCGGATGCGGGGAGGAGAGGTGCGCCGGGAGCCGGGAGCCGCGGGAGGCCGCCGGGAGCAGCGGGAGGCCGCCGACAGGGCGCGCGAGTGAAGGCGGCGGGAGCAGCGGGAGGCCGCCGAGGCGCGCGGGTGATGCCGTCGGGAGCAGGGGGAGGCCGCCGGGAGCAGCGGGAGGCCGCCGGGAGCAGCGGGAGGCCGCCGGCAGGGCGCGCGGGTGAAGGCGGCGGGAGCAGCGGGAGGCCGCGGGGAGGGAGCGCCGGGAGGGAGCGCCGTAGGGGAGAAGCGGGGCGCGCGGGTGATGCCGCCGGAAGGGAGCGCGCAGGGCAGCCGGGAAGATGGAGCGCGGTGCGACGAGAGGGCCGGAGAGGAGAGGAGCGCCGGGAGGGAGGGCCTGCCGGGAAAGGTTAGGGCAGGCGGGAGAGAGGCGGGGCCGGGAGAACGCCGGGAAGCCGCAAGGGAGGGAGGGTTCGGGATAAAAATCCCTCTGATACCATGTAGAATGGAGAAACCCACTTACCTTCAAGGTGAGGTGGGGCTATTCTTTTATAGAATGGAAAAACAGAATGTACAAGGGAGTATTCCGATGTGGGACTCGGAAATACCCATAATAATACAAAAGAGGGTTTAACAAAGATCAATGAAGAAGGTCCATATCTAAAACCAACACAGTTTGGAAAACATTTCCTTAGTATAAGATGTACTTTTAATATCCTGCTTATGATTGTACTGTTTAAGATGGACCTTTTTTCACACCAAATACATGGGTGGCTTTATAGTAGCTTTTCCTCTGTGAAGGTCACACAGCTGTCCCCCACGATACTTAAATTCGAGGGAGTGCCAGTCTATCGCTGTGTTCAGAACCCCGGAGAGTTTGTTCTCACCTTCCCTCGCGCGTACCATTCTGGATTCAACTGTGGCTTCAATTGCGCTGAAGCTGTTAATGTAGCCCCTGTTGACTGGCTGCCTCATGGATTGAGTGCTGTAGAGCTCTACCATGAACAGAGACGGAAAATATCTATTTCTCATGATAAATTGTTGCTTGGGGCAGCCAGGGAAGCTGTTAGAGCACAATGGGAGCTTAATTTACTGAAAAAGCACAGCAGAGATAATTTAAGATGGGGAGACGTTTGTGGGAAGGATGGCATCCTGGCCAAAGCACTCAGGGTAATTTTTCTTTCGATCATTATGTCTTCTTGTGCGCTTTTGTAAGAAATTTATGGGTTTCTTAACTGTTTTGAATATAGAGAATAAATAATTGTTTAATGTGGATTTAATTTTTTTGTTGAAAATGATTAAATTGATTCAAATCGCAAATTTTAGTTTCTTTTAAAAAACTACCATGTATTAATTTCTATGTTAAATTTAATGATGATTTATACATGTCTTTATGTTCATCATGAATGTTCAATCTTCATTTCTAAACTAATATTAAATGCGCTGTTTGTTTTTTTATAATTAAGATCATGAGGAGACCCAACTCTTTTTCTTTTTTATTCGAGACTGAAGATATTATTTGCTTTAAGTGCTACTTTTTTTCTAAAAACATGCTAATTAAAGGAGGCAGTATCTTTTTCAGGGTCATGCAATATTCGATTTTATTTCACTGGTTGTTTCCGTGCCATGCAGATACAAAGTTCATGTTGTGTTTACTTATGAAAAACAATTTAAAAAATCTTACATTGAATTAGAAGTACACATTTAAACGACTGAAATATCATCTTGGGCACTGTGATATTACCAATTGAATTGAGGGTAAAATCTTGACATTCTGCCTCAGCCTCAATTTTTTTTAATTTTACACAATTACACCTTTCTATATCAAGGATCTTTCTAGTTTCGTATTCTTTGATTTCGGCATATTGGGAAGATTAATATATTTCTTAGGCCCTGTTTGGTTCAAGGAATTTGGTATGAGGAAATGGTGATTCCAATGACATTTTATGTCTTTATCGTTTGGTATGTTAAATTCCTGGAATATGGATGTCATAGGGAGTCCTGATTACCATATTTTATGGAATCCAGATTCCTGAATAGAAGCTAACTCATGGGGATTTCTAGAGTGAGTTTCATTTTGTAAGTCTTAATTGCCCTTATCAATATAACAAAACAAAAAGCATTGAAACCCTTTTAATATGGTCAAATATGCATTTTTGGTTGACTACTTCATTTCATTTTCTCGTTTATATTTCTCAATTTAACGGATTATCAAAAATTTATCCTCATCATAATAATGATTTACATGATTTCATTGCTTTCCATTAATGAAGTGGAACCAAACAGAGCCGAGTATTTAGATATTTAGGATATGGGTATTGACCAGGTCTATTCTATCCCCCTTTTCCTTTAGTTTAAATTTTGTATTTCCTATCTATCTTGGTGTCTTGTATCTGATCAGTCTCTGTAAATATAGCGTTCCGTCCTCATTCAAGAGGAACGGTTTTTGGGTCTTCTCTTTCTACATGTTATCAGAGCCTAGGAAACCCTAGAAGGATCTCTTTCCTCTTTCTTCCTCCCTCCCTCCCTCTTCCAATCCGAGCGGCCACCTCGCACGCTCACTCAATACCCATATCCTAAATATCTAAATACTCTAACCGGAGCCTTAATCATTAAATTGTTTGATACTTTTCGTTCCTTTATCATGTTGCCTATACACTATGGCGATGCCTTCTGACTGTTGCATGTAAAAACACTTTCTTCCATAGGCACGTGTTGAAACGGAGTGTACGAGGAGGCAATATCTTTGCGACTCCACACAGGCAGCAAAGATGGAGAGTAGTTTTGATGCCACAAGTGAGAGGGAATGTTGTGTATGTTTCTTTGATTTGCACCTCTCTGCTGTGGGCTGTCACTGTTCCCCTGAGCGAATTGCATGTCTGAACCATGCCAAAGACTATTGTTCATGCTCGTGGAATAATAAGTTTCTTCTCTATCGCTATGATGCCAAAGAACTTAACATCCTCGTTGAAGCTCTGGAAGGAAAGTTGAGCTCAATATACCGATGGGCAAGACAAGATCTTGGCTTGAAATTGAATTCTTATGTCTCCATGGACAAGTCACGAGCTGATGCATCGTCTCACAGCCCCACAATGTCTGAAAAAGAGCTCAAAGGGGAAGAGAGCACTACAGAAGACCCAACCTGCTCATTGATGAACGAGAATCAATCTGAAGCTATGGAGGAGAAGCCTGCATCTGCCAAGACTATGAATGGTATCGGACCTTCTAAAACTGTGGCTGCTGCGAAATCTGCATCGAAGGACATTATATGCCTTAGTGATGATGAGTCTGAGGAGGCTAGCCTGCCAGTATCTGGCAGGGACAAAGGGCACCAATTTGCAACACATTCTGAGAGGTTGGCAACTTGTGATGGAAAGACCAGTCTGTGTAATTATGACAGGGAGCCAGCCTTGACAACTCCAGCAACCAGTGCAATGTTGCTGAGTGATGAAGATTTTAGTTTAATGCCTGTTCTGAAAGACAGTCCCAGTTCTTCACAGTTGGCCTCTGATGGAGGCGGTGTTGATGAAAAAGTCGAGGGCTTTTCGAGGGCTGTGAATACTGTTCATAATCTGGGAAGTGTTTCAAGCCACCTTCAGCATTCACAGTGCAATGGCAGTGGAGAGTTTCTCAATGTAAATAAAGTTGATGTTGCCGAAACATCAAACTCCAAAAATAACTTCGAAAAGTATACTCCCACCCGCAAGGGTCCTCGACTTGCTAAGGTAGTGCGAAGGGTTAGCTTTGATGTTGTGCCTTTGGAATTTGGATCTGTGCAACCGGGAAGTGTATGGAGCAATGGTCAGGCCATTTTTCCCAAAGGCATGTTTTCATTCATAGCTATCCGACGATCTCATTTTTCTTTGCAAGTACTTGATTACCAATTTAATGGAGTGTTATGAATTTGTATTTACTTTTGGTTTTGTTCAGGGTTTAAGAGTCTAGTGAAATACATGAGCATTTTTGATCCCACTAAGATGTGCGATTATGTTTCTGAAATTCTGGATGCCGGGAAAGATGGACCTTTATTCATGGTAATTGCCTGCAGTTTCCCAATTTCCGATTTTGTTATATATTTAGGGTCTGTTTGACTGCGCTTATTGAAAACTGCTTATAACACTCATCGCTTATGATAAATACTTATGATTGAGTGTTCCTAGATTGTTTACCAAAACTGTTTTTCTGCCACTTATTTAAGTGCAAGCATTTTTATAGAAACGGAACAAATATCATTTATTTTTTTAACTGCTTATCATAAGTGATAAGTAATATTTGTAGTTTTAAATGACTGCTACCAAACATTAACCTAAATTGCCATGAAGGCCTCTGTTTACTCCCCTGAGTGTTTCAGTTTGTTGTGTTTCTAGAATGAAACTCTGTTTTATACTGTACTTTGTCTGACTCATTAGCGAATTTGAGGACTATAATGCCTTGTAGAAGGGTTTCCTGATATACAACGTTCTTCTGTCTTTTCATGGTCTGACATTTTCAGGTTTCATTGGAGCAGTTCAGAAGTGAGGTATTTATTAATGTTTCGGCTCTCAGATCCTGGGAAATGGTGAGGGACAGGTTAAATCAAGAGATCGTGAGGCAGCACAAGCTGGGAAGAACAGGGCTTCCTCCATTGCAGCCCCCGGGAAGCCTTAATGGGCTTGAGATGTTCGGACTTTCTTCGCCAGTAGTCTTGCAGGTAGCTCTCTCGTAAAAACTGTTCTCTTCAATTCTCTCCCCGTCCTGCAGTAGTTTCCTTCTCCATTGCATTTCGGGAAACACATTGTTAGTTTTCCTTCCATTTATTGTTAAATGGGTAATTTGAAAATCGGTTTAGTGGGTTCCTCATTTGTACAGATAAAAATCATATTTTTGGCCATGAATAGGTTCCCTCCAGTTATTAAATGGGTAATTTGGGTTCCATGTTTGTACAGATAAAAAATTGTATCTATGGGCACGAGTGGTAGGACTGTAACACTGTGTTTGGTAAAATTTTAGTAAAAGAAAAGAAATGATTTGATAATTTATAAAAGAAAAGAAATGGAAAGAAATGATTGTGATTTCTCTCATTGTGTTTGGATCAATAACTTAGTAAAAGAAAAGAAATGATTTAGATTTCTCTCTCTCACGTTTGGTGACAATTTTTAAAAAAAAAGAAAAGAAACTGTTTTGGTGCAAATGACACAAATAACCTTTGTTAAAAAATAATACACACACCGGATTAAAGGTAATCAAACTTATAAATTCAAAATTATCAATTCAAAATAATTATTAATTCAAAAATAATTACTAATTCAAAACATTTATTAATTCAAAATTATTTATAAATTATTTATATAAACAATTAATTCAAGATAATCATAATTATTTATAATCAAAATTATCTAAAATCAAAATTATTTATAAATTATTTATGAATATTTATATAGACAATTAATTATTAATTCAAAATTATTTATAAATTATGTATATAAATTATATATATAAATTATTAAATCAACATAATCAAAATTATTCATAATCAAAATTATCTATAATAAAAATTATTTAAAAATTATTTATAATTATTTATACACATAATCAAAATTATTTATAATTATTTGTTATTATTACTTAAGATTATGTTGAAGTTATAAAAATAATTATTTATAAATCGTGTTTAACAAAATATTTATATACATATGAAAATATGGTTATTATTAATAATCACAAAGATACCATTTATCTAAATATTAATTCAATAAAACATAAAATAAAATAAAATTTATATATGTTGCGGAATCGTCGGGAGGCGCAACGACAGAAACGAGAAAACGAAAGAAAGAAATCAACAAGAACACAGCGATTTACGTGGTTCGGGAATAATCCCTACGTCCACGGGAGATGCAAAATTTCACTATATCGGGAGCACAAAATTATAGAGGATTTTCAGTAGTAACCCTAGCCCGAAAATGGGCTATAAAACAATGGAGAAAACGATCACTGTTCGAAAAGTGAGTCCGCGTCGCTACAGTGAACGACGACCAGCTTTGTCAAAAACGCTATAGTGGCTGCCGGCTGGAAGTCAAAAGTGCTATAGTCCAGTTGACCCTGAAGCATTCGGCTCAACCGGATCGGGCTACACCAATCCAACAAATATAGAAGGATAATATAGGGAATTTTAAGAAAACCGCACACCCCGTTTCGTTTCCTTCCAAATCACCCCAATTTTGGGGTGATTTGAAACCAGCAGGAAGAGAGAAATCGGTTTCCCTTCGTTTCTCGGCGAGGGGTTTCTCTCGCTCCAATCTCTAAGGCAGCCAAACAGGTGAAACGAAAATCAATCGCTTCATTTCCTTTCATTTCGCTCCAAATCCCCTCTGCCAAACGGAGTCTAAGTGCTATTGTGAGAAAACAATGAAATAGTAGGAAAAACAGAGTTTCACTATGAACTTTATTGGAAGAAAGGAAGGGAATCTGTCTGTCCAATTGGTTCAAGAAGAAAAGTCTCTGGAAGAGCTTCCCGAGGTCAAGATCAAAACCTCCTAACAGCAAGGCTGTAATACAACCAGTGCCTCTTCTCCCTCTCCCACAATAGAACATATACTACTATTATTCTGTAACAAACACAAAGGCTTTTACCAAACTACCCCTACACATTAACTGCCCTCCCTTTCCTCCTATAATAGGTTTTAAAATTCAAGCTGTCCGCTAAACTGCCAGCAGACTTAGAATTCCTTTCTGCTTGAACAACCACCTTATCCTCACGGCGAAAAAATGGAAATTGAGCTCGTAATAATTCTGTGCTCTCCCATGTAGCTTCCTTTGTAGGTCGTCCTCTCCACCCGATCAAGTCACTCCCCACAACTCTTCCTCTAATCCACAAATCTCACCCTTGATCTCTGCATCAACTTCTTCACCTTGAGGTTGAACACACTCCCACACCATTAAACGAAAACCTAATCCCCTGGCTCTTCTATCTTCATATACTGTTCTTGATATATTTCTGACCCCCTTCCATTTAGGCTCAAACTCTTTCTTTTCCACCCCCTTCTCCCTATTTCTCTCTTGTCCAAAAGAATTATGGAGTTACTCAGCAGCCCCATCATTAAAAGGTTTGCTACCTTGGTAAAACCGACCAGTCTTGCTCCTGATTCATAATAATGCCTTTAATAATAAGCTCCCGTTCAATATTTCGAGTTAATGACAACATTCGTGCTTTGTCTCTCGGCTCACGTGTTATCACTGAACTCTCTATTTCTAGACGCAACTCCCCCCACCCCTCCCCCCCCCCAAAAAAAAAAAAAAATGATGTACGAAGGCTCTTGAAATTCTGAAACGTGTAATGCCACCCTTTGGAATTCACTGATGTAACGCTCCACTGTGCCTGTTTGTTTAATTCCTTTTAGCTGCCGCAACGATTAACTTTCTGCCAGAGTACCATATCGATAAAGGAGTTTTGTCTTCGGCTCATCCCAAGTCAAATCAGGTCGAATCAAAAGTATTGACAAAATCCAGTGTTGCACACTTCTTTTCATACACAATTGTTCAATTGACACTCAAATTATTGCGAGTTTTATGGTTCATGAAATACGTAATCCAAATAATAGGATCCTCTTCTGTAAAATAAGGTAATTCTACTCGCTTAGCTGTAATTTTTAATTCCTCCCACAATTCTTCCTCTCCCTGTGCACCTCCCCCCCTTAAGACGAGAATCCTGAACAAGATCCACTTTCTCCTTGTTCCTTCCATCAAAGCTCGAACTATGATCAAACGTTTCCCTGCCTCTCCAATCCTGATTTGTATCAATCTTCTCCTTTCTTCTGCAATCTCGTCCATCTATCTGAATTCTCGGACTGGTTACTTCATCATTCATAGGTTTCGAATGTACAGGACTAGATTGACGAACAGAAAATTCAACGAAGGCTCGTCTGTTCCTGCACTGCCTCCTATAATTCACACTGCTGTGTCAAGAGCTCCGACTGTCCCCTATGAAGAATGCCAATGGTGGACTGAACTTCCTGCATGCACTCTTCATGGTTTTGCAACCTTTCAGACTGTTTTGGGAAATCGGCCGCCTGAACCTGCACCAACTGCTCCAAGCTAGAATTCAGGGACTCCACAGATGCAACACAGGACTCCATTCTTGAAGGCATTCACCTACATGAAGTTCCCACACAATCTCTCAGTGAAAGCACCAATTGATAAGACTAAGTGCTATTGTGAGAAAATAATGGAATCATTGGAAAAAACAGAGTTTTGCTATGGACTTTATTGGAAGAAAGGAAGAGAATCTGTCTGTACAAATGGTTCAAGAAGAAAAACCCCTGGGAAGAGCTCCCCAAGGCCAAGGTCGAAACCTCCCAGCTGTTGCGGAATCGTCGGGAGACACAACGACAGAAACGAGAAAACGAAAGAAAGAAAGCAAATAAGGACACAGCGATTTACGTGGTTCGGGGAAAATCCCTACGTCCACGGGAGAGACAGAATTCACTATATCGGGAGCACAAAATTACAAGAGGATTTTCAGTAGTAACCCTAGCCCGAAAATGGGCTATAAAACAATGGAGAAGACGATCACTGTTCGAAAAGTGAGTCCGCGTCGCTACAGTGAACGACGACTGACTTTGTCAAAAGCGCTACAGTGGCTGCCGACTGGAAGTCAAAAGCGCTACAGTGACGTTGACTCCGAAGTCCGCACTGCTGCAGTGCCTGTCGGTGTCGGTCGGTCAACTCTGCTACAGTGTCAGCATTGCTACAGTGCCGAAAAAATTGGGCCGGCGACCTTCAGCCCCCGAACCCCCGGAGTAGGGGCGCGTTGCCCCCTGCAACCCCCAACGAGCTCACCGCGGAGCTCGACCCGTGACAGTTGCGGGCCACAAGCATTCGGCCCAACCGGATCGGGCAACACCAATCCAACACCAGCAACAAGGCTGTAATACAACTGGTGCCTCTTTCCCCTTCCCCACAAGAGAACATATACTACTATTATTCTGTAACAAACATAAAGACTTACCAAACTACCCCTGCACATTAACCGTCCTCTTCCTCCCATAATAGGTTTTAAAAGTCAAGCTGTCAGCTAAACTGACAGCAGACTTATCAAATAGTTTCCTTCCGTCCATTGTTAAATGGGTTTTTGAACACTGGTTTAGTGGATTCCTCATATGTACAAATTAAAATTGCCTTTTTGGCCATGAATAAGTTCCTTCTTCTTGTTAAATGGATAATTTAAAAGTTGGTTTAGTGGGTTCCTCGTTTGTACAAAATAAAAATCATCTTTTTGGCCATGAATTCCTTCTACTTGTTAAATGGGTGGTTTGAAAATTGATTTAGTGGGTTCCTTGTTTGTACAAGTATAAAATATATCTTTGGCCATGAATGCCTCCACTTGTTGTTAAATGACTAATTTGAAAATTGGTTTAGTGGGTTCCATGTTTGTACCGATAAAAATCGTATCCCGAGCATTGTTTACTTGTACTTGTTGTTAAATTCGTAGTTTGGAAATTGGGTTAATGAGTTCCATGTTTGTATAGATAAAAATGGTATCTTTGGCCATGAATTCCTTCACTTGTTGTTAAATGGATACTTTGAAAAGCGGTTTAGTGGGTTTTTTGTTTGTGGTGATAAAAATCCCATCTTTGGACATGAATCCCACTTGTTGTTAAATTGGTAATTTGAAATTTGGTTTAGTGATCCTTGTTTGGTCCAATAAAAATGTTCATGGTCAATCCAACATGAAAGAATATGTGAACACACATTTTACTAGATCCAACTAGGTCTCGTTTACGCATTTATCACTGTTGGATTGACCACTGATCAATCATGGCCGAGGAAAGGATATTTCCACTCTTCTTTTCAATTTATCATTCAAGCTTCTACTTGGACTCCGTTTGACTGTGCTTTTGGAAAATTGCTTATAGTAAGTGTTTTTCAAGCGTTTCTAGATTGCTTATTGAAACAATATTTTTTAATGCCACTTATTCAAGATTTTTTCTTTTGGGATTCAAGTGCAAGTGATTTTTAAAAAACACAACAAACATCACTTATTCTTTAGGCTTCATTTAACTTAACTTATTGGAAACTACTTACAGCACCTATCACTTATGATAAGCAATTCCAAAAAAAAAAGTTATTTTTTTTCTGTTTCTGAAAAAACTCTGAAATTTAGCAATTCAAGTGGTTTTCCTTTTGGAATTTAAGTGTAAGTGATCTTTAAAAAACATAACAAATGCCACTTATTCTTTTTAAAACCTGCTTATAGCACTTATCACTTACGATAAGCAATTTGGAAAAATAAGTGATATTTGTTCTGTTTTTGAAAACAGTTAATTTTTTTTATTCATGTGGTTTTCCTTTTAGAATGTAAGTGCAAGTGATCTTTAAAACACATAACAAACACCGCTTATTCTTGACAACTACCCGTATCACTTATCACTTATGATAAGCAAGTTGGAAAAATAAGTGATATTTGTTCTCTTCTGAAAAAACACTTAAATTTCATTTTTCAAGTGGTTTTCCTTTTGGAATTTAAGTGCAAGTGATCTTTAATGTAAGTGGGTGAATTCCCCTTACCTCAATGTGAGGTGAGGATATTCTTTTATAGATTGGGACACCAATATACAAGACGGGTAAGTCCGATGTGGGACTCACCCATTTACACTTAAATGGGTTCCAACACTCCCCCTCAAGCTGGACATGCCCAGATTGGATAGAGTCCCACATAAAAAGAATAACAAGACAATCTCAAACTCCCCCTCAAGCTGGGCCAGGGAGGCTGTGAATACCCAGCCTGGAAGTGAGAGACTCAAGACGAGCTCCGGGAAGACCTTTGGTGAAGAGATCGGCAAGCTGATCGGCCGTCGGGATATGGTCGAAACCGATATGGTGCTGCTCCAGATGGTGGCGGAGAAAGTGACAATCCACCTCGATATGCTTCGTCCGTTCATGAAAGACGGGATTCGAGGCAATCTTCGTAGCGGCCTGATTGTCACACCAGATATGAGCAGGAGTCGATGCCGGGAAACCGAGCTCCTGGAGAAGATGACGAAGCCAGAGGATCTCAGTAGTGACAGTGGCCATGGCTCGATACTCTGCCTCGGCACTAGAACGGGAGACCACAGTCTGCTTCTTGCTGCGCCAAGAGATGAGATTACCGGCGAAGAAAACGGCGAATCCCGAAGTAGACTTGCGGGTAGCAAGGCAACTGGCATAGTCCACATCACAAAAAGCCTCAACATCCATGTGAGCATGATGTGAGTACCGAAGGCCGCGTGCAAGATCTTTCTTGATGTACTTGGCAATGCGGAGGACAGCATCCCACTGAGAGCAGGTGGGATGCTCCATGAACTGGCTGACTTTGCCAACGACACATGCAATGTCGGGACGCGTCATGGTGAGGTAGTTGAGTTTACCGACCAAGCGCCGATAGCTCTCAGGATGAGGAAAGAGTGCCGAGTCGGAATGAAGGGAGCGTTCCCCAGGCTCAAGGGGAGTGTCAACGGTGGCGGCGGTGCTCAAGCCGGCATCCTGCAATAGATCAAGAGCATACTTGCGCTGGCAGAGAGAGATAGTGTCCGCAGTTCGGGAGACCTCGATGCCAAGAAAGTACGTGAGGGGTCCAAGATCCTTGGTGTGAAAGTGATGGTGAAGATGCGTCTTGAGGCTGGCGATGCCTCTGGAGTCGCTCCCTGTGATGATGATGTCATCAACATAAACTACAAGCAAGATACAGCCGTGTGCCGTCGTACGGAAGAAGACGGTGTGATCTTTCATACTCCGAGAGAGACCAAAGGCGGTGACGACAGTGCTGAAGCGGCCAAACCAGGCGCGAGGGGACTGTTTGAGGCCGTAGAGGGAGCGACGGAGACGGCAAACATGGGAGGCGGCACCAGAGGCAGAGAAACCAGGGGGCTGCTGCAGGTAGACCTCCTCGTCAAGAAAGCCATGGAGAAAAGCATTCTTAACGTCAAGTTGATGAAGGGACCAGTGATGATGAGCAGCCAAAGAGATGAAGAGGCGGACCGAGGCCATCTTGGCGACTGGAGAGAAGGTCTCAAAGTAGTCGACGCCATACGTCTGAGCAAATCCCTTGGCGACAAGCCGGGCTTTGAGGCGGCAGAGAGAGCCATCGGGATTGAGACGGATCGTGAAGATCCATTTACAGCCGACCGCCTGTTTGTTTGCCGGAAGGGGAACAAGATCCCAAGTATGGTTGGCATCCAGCGCCTGCAATTCATCTCTCATTGCGGCTAGCCACCCGGGGTGAGATTTGGCCTCACCGACCGTTCGAGGAAGCGACACGGTCTCCAGAGCCGACAAACCCCTGTAAGAAGATACAAAGAGAGGAGTATTCTGACACGAGCGAGTACCTTTCCGGAGCGCAATCGGCACATCCTCGGGAGGTGTGGTAGGAACATCAGGCGAAGCGGGAACAATGGTGTCCTCGGCCGGGACGGGAGGTACAGTGGAAGGACGACGAGAGTAGGTCTGGCCAAAGAGTTGACCGGTCGAAGGGGACACCAGAGGCGGGTGAACCATGAGCGGAAGGCAGTCATCGATGGTAGTGTCAGGAGAAGGAGAGGGGAGAGTGAAAGGAGAGCTCTCGACAAATGAAACGTCGGCAGAGGTAATATACCGGCGGAGGTCTGGAGAGAAGCATCGGTACTCGCGCTGAGTGCGGGAATACCCGAGAAAAATACAGCGAAGGGATTTGGGTGAGAGTTTGGAGAGATTAGGGCGAGTGTCCCGGACATAACAGAGACATCCGAAGATACGGAGGGGAAGAGAGTGAGGAGGGAGAGAGGGAAACAGGGTATGAAAAGGAGTCTCCCCCTGAAGGATGGAGGAGGGAAGACGATTGAGAAGGTAAGTAGCAGTGAGGATGGCATCCCCCCAGAAAAGAAGAGGGACCTGGCGGTGGAAGAGGAGGAGGGCACGAGCGGTCTCCAAGATATGTCGGTGTTTCCGCTCGGCCACCCCATTTTGCTGAGGGGTATCAGGACAGGAGGTCTGATGGATGATGCCGTGGGCCCTCATAAACTGCTGAAAATGAGTGGATAAGTATTCGCGCCCATTGTCAGAGCGGAGACATTTCACAGGGAGAGAAAACTGGGTCTGGATTTCCTGAAAAAATGTCTGAAAGGTTGAGAGAACCTCCGTTCGATCTCGAAGAAGATAAAGCCAGGTCATGCGGGAGTAATCATCAATAAAGGTGATATAATAACGGTACCCTGACTGGCTAGGAACCCGGCAAGGACCCCATACATCGGAATGAACAAGAGCGAAAGGAGTCACTGCACGTGGTTCCGGGCGAGGAGCATACGTCGTCCGATGATGTTTGGCAAACTTGCAGGATTCACAATGGAAGGAGAGGTGAGAACCGAATTGGGGGCAAAGTTTATGGAGGGTGGAAGGCGGTGGATGGCCAAGGCGGTAATGGAGGTCAAGGGCTCGGGCGGAGGTGGATGAGCAAGCAAGGGATGATGGGGTATCAAACAGGTAAACCCCATCCCGAAGATAACCTCGACCAATTTCCCGATTCGTCTTCCGCTCCTGAAAAACAACACCAGATGAGCTAAAAATAGCAACACAATTCAATTCGGTGGTGAGTTTGCTGATAGAGATAAGATTAAAGGGACTTTGAGGAACATGAGCGACCGACGTCAGGGGAAGAGACGGGGTCAAGGAACAGGTGCCATAGCCGGTAATAGGGATGGTTGAGCCATTAGCAACAGTAATGGTAGAGGCACCGGTGTACGGATGATAGGTAGTGAACATACCAGAGTCCCCTGTGAGATGGTCTGACGCACCGGAGTCAAACATCCAAGCTGTCTGGCGATGAGAAACACAGGCGGTGGAGTTGCCAGTCTGAGCAAGTGGAGCTAGAGAAGAAGATGGTGGCGCAGTCGCGCGATAAGATTTTACCAAAGCAAGCTCCTCCGGCGAGAGTGTGGTCCGGTAACGGGTACTGGAGGAAGGAGGACCGCTGCGCGGTAGAGCCGATGATGGAGGATGGGAGAGCCGCTCGGCTGAGTGCATAGGTGCCCGGGAAGGCTGATAATGGAAGTGAGGGTGCGGCCCGACCGGAATGCTGGCGGCCGGAGGTGAAGCCGGAGGGCCGCGGGCGGACACGCCCGCCATTAACGCAGGGAGCTGGGCCGACGGCGCAGGAAGGCCGCAGGGTAGCTGCTGGTAGATGGGCTGGGGAGCGCCGGACCGGGCGGGAGCCGCTGCTGGGAAGGGAGCTGCTGCGGAGGGCGGTTGCAGGAGGAGGGCCGCCGGAGGAGGAGTCGGCGCGGGATGAAGCGGGAGGCGCCGGGAGAGCAGCGGGCGAGCGCGACAAAGGGGTGAGCGCGACGGAGAGGCGCGGGCGCCGGGCGAAGGCCCGCTGGGACGAGGGCGCACCGCGGGAGGAGGGCGGACGCCGGGGCCGGGAGCCGCGCCACCGGGGAAGGGCGCTGGGCGGGGTGTCGCGCCTGAGGGAGGCCCGCCGGGAGGTGGAGCCGCACCGGGAGGGAGAGGCGGGCGCCGGCGTCGGGATGCCACAGCAGGAGGCAGGGCCGTCGCGCAGGGAGCCGGCGCGGAAGGGAGCCGCTGCGGAAGGCGGGCCGGCGCGCAGGGTGGGAGAGCCGCGGGGAGGGAGTGCTCCGCAGGAGGAGGCGCCGGCGGCTGGAGAACCAGGGAGAGGCGCCCGTCGGGCGCCGGCATGGAGGGCCGCCGAGGGAAAGGAGCCCGACGGGAGGGAGGCGGAGCCGGTTGCCGCACAGGAGGCGGGGCCGGAAGGCCGCCGTGAGGCGCGCAGGAGGGCGGGAGGCGCTGGAGGCGCTGCAGGCGCCGGAGGCGAGGGGGCCGGGAGCGCGCCAGGCGAGGGGGAGCCGTCGAGAGCGGGACGTCGAGGGCGGGGTGCGCCGCAGCGAGGCACCGGGAGCCGGGGAGGCGGAAGATGGCGCGCGCAGGAGGGAGCGGGCCGGGAGCCGCGTGGGAGGGCCGGCGAGGGTTGCTGGGAGGCGGATGGTGCGGGGGCGAGAGCGCGGGCGAGGGCGAGGGAGCTGCGCGGGCGTGGGCGCGAGGGCCGACGGGGCGAGGGAGCCGCGAGGGCAAGGGCGCCGGGAGGGGTGCCGCGCCGGGAAGGAGGCCCGCCGGGAGGGAGGAGCTTCGCCAGGAGGGAGAGCCTGCCGGGAGGAGAGGTGGCCGCCGGAAAGGGGGCAAGGCCAGAGGGGGGGAAGAAAGGCGGGGCCGGGCAGAACCGGGAAGCCGCTGGGAGGGAGGGTCGGGATTAAAATCCCTCTGATACCATGTAAGTGGGTGAATTCCCCTTACCTCAATGTGAGGTGAGGATATTCTTTTATAGATTGGGACACCAATATACAAGACGGGTAAGTCCGATGTGGGACTCACCCATTTACACTTAAATGGGTTCCAACATTTAAAAATCACAGCAAACACCGCTTTTTCTTTAAAACTACTTATAACACTCGAGCAATTTGGAAAAATAAATTATATTTGTTCCGTTTCTAAAAAATACTTAAATTTCATTATTCAAGTGTTTTTTTTTTGGAATTTAAGTGTAAGTGATCTTTAAAAACATAACAAACACCACTTATTCTTCAAAACGACTTCTGATAAGCAATTCAGAAAGCACTTAAATTTCTGTAGGAATCACAAGTGTCATAAAAGCACTTCTTCAATTATCAATCTGTAAACACTTATACAGAAGCAGCAAGTGATAAATGCTATTGAAAACTGCTACTTACCACTTATGATAAGCTGTTTTGTAAAAAGAATTGATGTTTGTTCCCATTCTGAAAAAACACTTGCATTGAAATTTCAGAAAACCAAACACACTTTCAATAAGTGATAAGTGCTATGGACAGTTTTCAACAAGCAATGGTTTTTCTAAACTGTTCATCATAAAAAAAAAAATTTGGTACAACCGCGAAAGCGGACGCAAGGAAGAAAATTACATTAAATTGCAAGCCCAGGGACTTGACCCCGCGACCTGCCCCTCATCCCCCCAAACCCTTACCACCCCACCATCAACGGTGGGACTAAACTATTCATCATAAATTGATATAAACGGTAAGTTTGTCATACAGAACCCTAATTGCCCTCATGAATCTCCAAACAGGCTATAGAGTTAATGGATGAGAATCGGGTTTGCACCGAGTATTGGAGGCACCAATCCCAGAAGAGAAATTTACCATTGAAGGTCGTGGAACCGACTGGAGGGGATGCCGGCCTACAATGCCCGACACCCACTGGAGCAGACAGTATACTCGGCAGTCTGTTCAAGAGAGCGAGTGGGGAAGAATTGGACTCACTGTACAGCATTTTAAGCGGAGATGGCTTCGTTCTTGATCAGAAAACAGTGGCTCAGCTTCTTGATAAGGAGATCCGAAGCCGGAAGAGATGATTATTTATGTGCGTGCATAGTTTTATTTCTCAAATGTGATTGAAATGGCGGCTTGGACACTGTAAATTCCGAGTTCTTTGTGTTAGGCTGCTTGTATAGGCAATGTAATGGTGGGCTTTTGAGAAGGTGGATGCCTTCTCTCTCTCTCTCTTTTAATGGAGAAGATGTCCGCATCTTCTTGGGGGCTGTTTTATTGCTACATTTTATCCCATTTTACTGATTTTTTTTAGCTTTTTTATAGTGTCAGCAATTTCACCCTGTTGCATTCTGAGGTATTTTTAAGAATCGTTTTTTGGTGAAGCCAGCTGGGAAGAAACTTCAGGTTGATTTTTTATTTTAAAATATTGTTTTATGAAGGGAGGTTAATCTAAAATTCCATTTTCTAGAATTATTTATCACGAGTTTAAATTGTCTATTTTAAAAACTAAAACTTTTAAACCTATTGATGCTGTTTTCTGTTTTATTAATTAATTTTAATTTTTTTAGAACAAAATAAAAATAAAATTATATTTGATGATGTGTTAACATAATAACCTCTTTTAAATAGAAAAAGTCCGATAAATTCACTTCACGTGTTATTTACATTTTAGTACAAAAAAAAAAAAAAACCTTTTTATATATGAGCCCGTTGGAATATTTTTATTTCACCATTTTATTCTTCAGGCATTTATTTTGTGTTATTGATTTATTTTTATAAAGAACATTATTTTAATTAAAAGGAGAGATTGAATTTTTTATTTTTTATTTCTATGTTGAGATGATTATTTTATGGCTACAATTCTGTGTGTTGTTTTTGAAGAATTCTTTTTTTAATTTAATTATGGAGTTTTTTTAAATGAGAGGCCCAATGAGAGGGAGATTAGAAGCCCCATTTTTTTTCCCAACAAAGCATGTTCACATTTTTATCACCCATTCAATTTAAAATTAATGATACAATTGATAGAAATATGCACTAAAGTTAAATCATGGTGTGGTGGTGTTAATCATATCATGGTTTGTGCTAGAGTAAACCACATCACTTTGAAGGTTATCTCGTCATGATTTTATGCATGACACCTCATGCACTATACAATAATGCATACTAGTTGCTTGTTTATCATATTGTAAGCTATCACGATTGGTTGAAACATCATGCCATGATGTTTAATGAGTTTCAAAAATTCAAATCAATTGTTTAAACGTTAAACAATTAAGCACAAAGATGAGTTGATGTTAAAGAGTTGTTATTTTATGAAACGTTTCATTCATAATTGATCATTAGAGAAACGTTTGAGATCCAAGGAGCATCCTTGGATGACCATATAAATTGATTTGTGAAAGATATGGATGAGGTTACATGCAAATACTATTCAATAGTGTGAGAAATTCAAAGTTAAAACTCTCATTCTCTTGTTCTCATTAACTAAGACACAAACCACGAGGGAGAATCCTTGCTAAACATTAATTAAGAGATTCATAAAAACCATAGGATACCTTAACAAGGAGTCCTTTGGCTGGTTCCTAGTGATCTTCATTAACCACATTGAAGAAAAATAAGGATCTCAGTTCAATAGAGTTGAGGTATGCTCTTCATTTATATTATATTCAATTCAAAAGAAAGGTTGGATTTATCACAAATGAGTTTTTGGTGATTATTTTCCGCTGCATTTGAAAAGGGGGTGTCTTAGTCAAAACCCTACAATGGTATCATAACAGTTTCTATTATGTTTGGATTAAAGTTTTGAATTGATAAAATATTTGGAAAAATAAGTTTTTCTAGAACCACGACAAGTTTTATGAAAAAACATTTATGGTTTACAAATATTTTCATAACCACAACGCGATTCTATGAAAAATGGGCGTGGAAAGTGTTTCTGGAAATATCACATCATACAAATACGAATTTTACATTGCGATTTTAGCTAAAACAACCGTGATTTGTATGGGAATGCGATTTCCATAAGAAAACCATGATGTAGGTGTGCAAAATTATATTGTGGTTTCAAAGTGTGACTTTTGAAGCTTTTTATTGAAATGGCTATGCCCGAGAAACAATGCCACAATTCTTTTGGAAACGACCGTCACTTGGGAAGAGCCACGTCGTGGTTTATATTAAAAACAAACATGATTTATTTTATGAAGAAAAGTCTTTTTTTAAATTCTCAAAAACCTTTGTTAGCACAGACCCTTTGGGTTCATACTAAATCTGAGGGGGATTTAGATCTTGCCAAAAATATTTTGGTGGATGTGATATAGGTTTAAAGTGGATTTACATGGTTGATTAATTTATAGTGTTAATAGATTATAAAGCAAGATCAAATATAAAGCAATTTATATTAATTTATGAAATTTCCATAAATAATAATATAAAATGTTAATATTAAAAGGACTTATTTGGAAATTTATTTAAACCATCGCAAAGGGAGTTGAATTTAATTCAAGTTCAAATAAAATGAAATATGTGATATTTAATTTATGTAATTTTTTTATATAAAATATGAAATATTCATAGGAGATATAAGCGAATTATATATGCATAAATATCCTATATTTGAAATATGAAGGAGTTCATACTAAATACCATGTAAATTGATAATATGAAAGAGTTCATATTGAAATAAATATGAAATATTCATGTTTATTTCTTTATGGATTATCCATAAGTTAATTTAATTATAAAATGTTTATAATTTTTTATTTATGAAATGTTCATAAATGTTTATCTCATGTCTAAATTTATGAAATGCTCATTTATTTAGTTTATTTCATGCTTTATTTAATTCATGAATATAAAGTGTTTATATTATGAATGAATGTTTGTTTTACTTTAAAGTGATAAACCACTTCTTATAAATGTTATACCATGCATATAAAGATTTACATGCTATGTATGGCATAAAATTTAGTTACGTTCAACCAATACTATGATTTGTTAATGGGCTATGAACTTGAAAGTAAATGTTGATTATGATTTATATATATCAGGTGTTAGGATTATATTAGAATTAAGATCACTCTTGAGTAATGATCTATGCATAGTTAGACTTTGGGCCGGACTTCTCATTCGCTCTTGTGGGGATTTTTTTCCGTATAATTCTAAAACTTTACATGAAAGGGTTTCATGTACCTTATCCATGAGATACATTTAGATATCACTACTGGAAATTTGGTCTATACTAATGGACCTATACCAACTGTTTGAAAAACCATTGGTATAGGTGGTCTATACTAACAGTTTTAAAGTTATCCCTACACGAATGGTTTTGAAAAAATGTTGGTATAGGTGACACGTGCCTGTCGTGGGGTGTGACAAAAACAAATAATACCTAAGTTAAAATATAGTAAATTGGTTAAACTAGGTTGTCTCTAGAGAGGAGCGCACAACAATCAAGCTGTCACCTTAAATTTGAGAAAGAAGTGTAGATTGTTTTTGAAATTATTTGATTTTGAAAAGGAACTAAATTGAAAAAACAAAACAAATAAATGAATAAAAATACTAAAAACAAATTGACAAAGAAAGAGATTGAAAATAGTGATATGAATTGAGTGATCGGGTCATGATCAGCTTTCCAATTGCAATGTTATCATAGTTCCAATTTATCCAATCCTCTTCAACTAAGCTGATTAAAGTGAGTTTCCACGATCACTTCCTCTCACTCCCTTGGTCAAATGGTGATGGTGAGAGTAAACTTTGATAAGATCTCAGCTTAGTCTACTCTCCTTCATATGTGCGAAAGAGTCGCAGCGAATATCCTCAATTGACTTAGGCAATTCCCGACCAGGTCTTGTTTATCCCAAACAACCAAGAATATCCACTATCCCTCCACACGTACCGACGATCGCCAAGTACTTCACCACTAAGTCATGATTTATTCCATTGTATATAGACCATAACCTAATGGAGGGATAACATTATCATTTACTAATGCAACATCAACAACAGAATCTAAAACCAAATACGATCGTACTTGATAGTAAAAACAATTATTAGAAATTGAAACCAACTTCGCAAAAGAGAGAAATGATTTCATAACATTAAGTGCATGAACTCAAAAATTACATAAGGGAAAACCTATCCTTTTCCAATAACTCAGAGGATTACCCCTCCATGTGAAGTGAATCCATTATCAAGGGGGAAGAAGAAGACATTACAAAAATAAAAAGAAAGAAAAGAGGGGAAAGGAAGAACACAAAATTTCTCCTCCAGAATCCTTCCACTGAAAGTTGTCTTCTGTTCTGCCCACCAGACTCTCAAAAATCGCTAAGGTATCTTGTTAAAATTTTTTCAAAATTGAGTTATCTATCTACTCACAAAATTTCAATGAGATTGGACACGTGTAGAAAAATTTATACTCAAATTAATGAAGTGAACTTTTTCTTCCCGAGGTGACTCTTCAACTTTCGCTTTTTGGTCACATGCAATGGATGCCTTAATGACCTCATTTATTCATGAAATTTAATGTAAACATGATGTGATGAGTCCTATTTCTATTACAGCTGGAATAACATAATTTGGACACATGTATATTCCTCATTAATTAAGGTGGGGTCCATTCTGTATGCCAAAAAACTTTTTCCACTTGATAAATTTTTTTGGGCCGTTCTGTGTCGAATTGGACCTTGGTCCATAAGAAAAAGTTGAATCCCACGAGCCTGGAAAGTCTAAAAAAAATAATCAAACCATTTGGATCAAAAATGTAAAATATATGCCCGAAATATAGAAGCTCCACAAAACTGTTAAATTTCCAGAATTAACCAATTTGCACAATTAAGCCCATAATTCACCAAAACACTAAAATGATAAAAATAAGCTCAAATTGATTAATTGGAAGGGGTTAAATAATTAAAACACATATAAAAAATAATTAAAATATCATCTCTATCAATTCCCCCACACTTATCACTTGGACTCCCAGACAAGTCAAAATCAAAATCAAATCAAAGCAAATTCAAAACACATGCTAATGAGATCCACCAATTCCACACCAACAAATAAAAGATATCACGCCTCATCCATAACCACTATTCCAAATTCTCAAATTAGACCATTCAATATTTTTCCTCTTCATTTCTCCTCCCATGCACACAAGACACCTACCTCACATGAATTTTCTCTCATCTCACAAATATCAATTTTCAACAAAGTTTTTCTCATCCAAACCAATGCAAGGGTCACAATAGGTTTGAAAAACTCATACTTTTCCACCTGATGTGAGTCAAGGACATGTTTTTATCATGGGGAATTTTCAAGGTTGTTATGTGCCTTTCGGTTGGTAGGATTTTTAAGTGAAAAATTCTGAGGCCAAATGAGGAGGGCTTGGCTCTTTTTGAAGCAAAATTACACAATTCTAATTTTCCCTCAAGTATGGTATCCTTCTCACTCCCCTTTGTAGAAATTCAGATTCATTATTATAAAATCTCAAGAAATGTTCAAACAACTCATCATTTCAGCAGCAAAAATTTCAATCTTCTCAAACATGTTTTTTCTTGAAAGCTCTAGAAAAGGCACAAATTTATTCCTCCATTAGAAGCTCCAGAAAGACACAACTTCTCTTATCATTAAAGCTCCAGAAAAGACACAAATTTCAATAGAATGATTTTTCATTAGCACACACATCTCTTTATCATTTTATTTTCCACCCAAAGTTTTACCAAATGAGGTAGCACAACACAAAACAGCTTCCCCCACACTTAAGTTCAACTAGATCATGCAATTTCACTTTAAGAGTAGGTTGGATAGAGAAAATTGGATTGTAATGTGGCTAACCTAACAGGATGTTCATGGCTTCTATGGGCTATAAGGATTAAATTTACAAGGTAGGCCAGAATGAAAGGAATTATCTTGAAAATGGGGCTTTCAAACCAAAGAAATGCCTCAATCATTTAAAACATATGTACCAAAAACCCTCAAGTTTTGAAAGGAATAAATCAAATTCTGGTTAAGACAAGCATGGTCCGATTCTCTCAATATGTGAGGTGAATGAAAAGAATATAACAAAAATGGTTCATAAGCCTCACAAGAAAGTGATTTCAAATATAAATACAGTGAGATGTGGCATGAGATTAAAAAATCTGAGTACTTTTCATGAAATTCCCAAAGAATTGAACTTGAAACAAAATCATTTTCAGCATTCATTTAAGCTCAGTTTTATGAAATAAATTGGTTCACTTAATGACATGGGTTTAAAAAATGGCAATGATAATCATTTCAACTCAAAAGTTTCAAAAAAAAAACACCAAAAACCGAAAAATAAACAAACAAAAATTTGAAAACACACAATTTTTAATTTTTTAAAAAACAAACAACAAATGAAAATCCTAAACTATAAAGGTTACCTCCCCCCACACTTAAATGATGCAGTGTACTCAATGCATTCAAATGGATTTAACATGTAAGAAAATTTTAAATTGAATCACAGCAACAAGAAAGTGTAAAGGAGAGGTACAACCTAACTTATTGGTAGTTCAATATTGAGTTAATATTCTAAGTGTTGCACACTAAATACCTACATGATAAAGAACAAAAGAAAACATAAGACATTTATTGAAAGAAATAAAAATAGAAACAGGATGAGAAAAGAAGGATAGATATTGGTTTAATCCCCCCGAGTGGGCCCTGGGTTTTAACTGCCTCTAAATGGGAAGTTCCAGTTGGTTATCCCCAATCTGATGGTGGGTGAAGTTTCTTTCTCATGAACCAACAAAAAATCTTCTTTACACCACACAATTCATCCTTTTTGTTGAGTTCACCATGGGTATAGTACACAAAATCCACCCCTAGGAAAATAAAATACAACTTTCTTGGTGGAGGTAGGACAAAGAATGATTCCTCATCTTTCTTGGTTTCCAATTTCACAACCTCCCCTTTATTCTCTAGTGTTGCTGAAGGTTTGCTGCATCATTGAAAAAATCAAAGGGAAAGTCAGAGTATAATTCTATTTGAACAAAGTTAAAGCATGAAGAATCAATATCAAATTCTTCCCTTTCAAATTATTCATCTTGCATCCCCTTTTCCTCTAGAAAATCCACGTGGATATCCTCTTGAACTACCTCCAATAAACAATCAACATGTTCGAGGAGATCTAACTGTTCCTCTTTAGGTGCATCTTCCTTTTCTTCCTCGTCTACCAAGGCAATACATGAGTTATCCGAATTTGAAAATTTAAATCAAGGGGAGTTGATACTCAATTCAGTTTCAATAAAATTAGAAGACAATGATTTCATGAAAAGATCATCTCCCTAAGTTTTCTTGAATTCAATTGTTTCTTCAGTAAGAAGTGCCTATTGAAGTAGAGTGGTAGCAGATGGAGGCGAGTAGTCAGAATCCTCAATATTCTCTTCAAATTCCACCACGTTGGTGGTGTATTCCTTCAATGATGATGGATCTTCTACATTATAAGGAACTGTAGGATTAATTAGTTCCTCACACTCATTCTAGAAGTCATCCTGATCTTGTTGATCTCCCGTACTTACTTCATAAGGTAAATATTCTTCATTAATCTTCTTCAAAAATGGTTGAGAAGGGACAAATGGATCTTCTTTTAATTCCATCATGGTATCCCCAAGTTCTTCAACATCAAGTATGATAGGGGAATCCACTTCCACTAATGGCTCAAATTTAGGTTTGAGTTTCTCTTGGGATGTGCGAACATATTCAATTATCCATTCCATTTTCTCTCTAGATCCTATATTTCTTCTCGAAGTCCTTACAACTGATCTTTTGTTTGAGTTTCCTCTTTTTGTTGTACCTCAAACATTTCTTGATAAAATTATGGAAGTACTCTTGGAGTTCAACTAATTATCTGGCCAATCCCTCCAATATTGAGTATTCAAGGTGTGCTTTAAGGTATTGAATGAGATCCTTGAATTCATCCTCCTTGTTGATTTGGATTCGAGCTCCCCTGATCTGTTTAGCAAAGAGAGAAACACTATCCTCTATAGACCAAGGTGAGTCAATAACTGGTTCTTTCACTCATGGGTAATTGTTCCATGAATTAAAGAAAAAATAATTTGAGAACATCATGGAAAAACATTTTTTTATGTTTTTTTAATTTGAAAAGAGTGAAATATTTACAAATGGATTGTTGGCACAACCTCCCCGGCAACGACACCAAGTTTTGACACATGCATGTCGTGGGGTGTGACAAAAACAAATAATACCTAAGTTAAAATATAGTAAAGCAGTTAACCTAGGTTGTCTTCAGATATGAGCGCACAACAATCAAGCTATCACCTTAAATTTGATAAAGAAGTATAGATTGTTTTTGAAATTATTTGATTTTGAAAAGAAACTAAAGTGACAAAAAAAAAGAATAAAAATACTTAAAACAAATTGAAAAAGAAAGATATTGAAAATAGTGATATGAATTGAGTGATCGGGTCGGGATCAATTTTCCAATTGCAATGTTATCATAGTTCCAATTTATCCAATCCTCTTCTACTAAGCTGATTAAAGTGAGTTTCCACGATCGCTTCCTCTCACTACCTTAGTCAAATGGTGATGGTGAGAGTAAAATTTTCTAAGATATCATCTTATTCTACTCTCCTTCCTATGTGTGAAAGATTCACAACGAATATCCTCAATTAACTTAAGCAATTCCTGATCGGGTCTTGTTTATACCAAACAACCAAGAATATCCACTACCCCTACACACGTACCGATGATCACCAAGTACTTCACCACTAAGTCATGATATATTCCATCGTATATAGACCATAACCTAATGGAGGGAGAAAATTATCATTGAACAAAGCAACATCAACAATAGAATCTAAAACCAAATTCGATCGTACTTGATAGTAAAAACAGTTATTAGAAATTGAAACTAACTTCACAAAAGAGAGAAAGGATTTCATAATATTAAGTGCATGAACTCAAACATTACATAAGGAAAAACCTATCCTTACCCAATAACTCAGAGGATTACCCCTCAATGTTAAGGGAATACATGAATAATGGGGAAGAAGAAGACATTACAAAAATAAAAAGAAAGAAAAGAGGGGAAATGAAGAACAAAAAATTTCTCCTCCAGAATCCTTCTACCGAAAGTTGTCTTCTGTTCTGCCCACCAGACTCCCGAAAATCACCAAGGTCTATTCTTAAAAGTTGTTCACAATTGAGTTGTATATCAACTCCCAAAATTTCAATGATATTGGACATGTGTATAAAAAGTTATACTCGAATTAATTAAGTGAACTTTTTCTTCCCGAGGTGACTATTCAACTTCCTCTTTTTTGTCGCATGCAATGGATGTTTTAATGACCTAATTGCTTTATGAAATTTAATGTAAACGTGATTAGAGGAGTCCTATTACTATTATAGGTGTAATCACATCATTTGGAAACATGTAGGCTGAGATATGCCTCATTAATTAAGGTGGGGTCTATTATGTCGGCCAAAAAACTTTTTCCACTTGATAAATTTTTCTGGGCCATTCTATGTCGAATTGGACCTTGGTCTGGAAGAAAAAGTTTAATCCCACGAGCCTAGAAATCCTAAAAAAATAATCAAACCATTTGAATCAAAATTGTAAAAGATATGCCCAGAATACAGAAGATCCACAAAACTGTTAAATTTCCATAATTAACCAATTTCCACAATTAAGCCCATAATTCACCAAAACACTAAAATGATACAAATAAGATCAAATTGATTAATTTTTAGGGGTAAATCATTGAAACAAATATGAAAAATAATGAAAATATTATCTCTATCAATAGGTTGTAATGCTCTGATTTGACTCACTCTGAAGTAACCAGATCAGAGAGCCACATGACCTTATGAGTGCCTCCCCATATGTCGAAGGTTTCCAACCAGTAGTGGAGGTATCATAATAAAGTGGGGTGACCATATCCCCCATATTAGATAACTATAAATAATAGAAAAAGTAATAACAATAATAGTAATCCATGTAACTAGCGCAGGGTAACATCATAACTGAACACCAATAAATAAATATAAAAAACTCATGCCATATCAATATGAATGTGGTATATTTCATACAATCATATATACATAATATGGACCCCCCACGGACAGATCATATACATAAAGAACCAAAATAATAAAAAATCTAGAAAAACTGCAAAACCGGTCTCGAGTCCTAGCTTGGCCCTATCTCACACACTCCATCCCAAACACCTCAACCATCTATCGATTATAGGCCCTTTCCCTTGTCCTGACCTACAATCATGAAGTCTTCTCAGGTACCCACAATGACATGAGCAAGGTGTGAGTACAACTCAATATCCCACCACCAGCGACATCCCTAAAACATCACGTCTAAATAAGGTGCATGCTAATGTGTCATAATAATTACCGAAAACATAAATAAAATAAAATACCGGTGATCCTAGGGTTCTATAGTGACACCAAGGATCGACTATACTTTCTTATACCAATGATATATGTCTCTGAACATGATGCATAACTTATAAAGTGTAGGATAAGAACCTACCCATAATACCATCAATATATACATACGCCTTAATGGATAAGCAGCCCACTTAGTCTTTCACCATATAAGTTATCGAAGGGATAAGCAACCCACCTGATATATCACATATAAATAATTGGTTTGATAACTATATCGATTGGTATATCATATATAAATCATCAAGGTTATGGGTGGCCCACCCGACATACCACATATAAATCATTGGGGGGATAAGAGACATGCCTAATATACCACATATAAATCATCAGGGGGGATAAACTGACCACCCAATATACTAAATATAAATCATCAAGGGGATAATCAACCCGCCTAATATATCACATATCTTCTCCTAAGGATCATCCTAGGGTATTTACATTCAGACTACCAAGTTACCATTTCACTTTGGGCACCCATTATGCCACCTCTCAAAGTATACCATTTCATTAGATCAAGGAATGCCCCTCTTGGTGGCTAAAAATTAGACTCTACATTTTCTCATGGCCCCACCCATGACCCAAATAGTGTGATTTCCTCATGAAATGGAATCATAAACCATTTGATTAATTTTTGGGTCAAGCAAAAATTAGGTCAGTGTGATCGCACACCATACACACATAAAAAAGAGCTAAGAATTTTAGGATAACTTAGGGAACACTTAACTCGTTCTTAGAGGAAACTATTCATTGAATATCGATAGATAAATTAGGCCCATATAGAAGAAATTGAAGATTTTGAAAAAAATATTTGAAATAGGGAATAAGTGTCCATCATTGGTGTAAGCCCATAGAACAAAAAAAAAAGAAATCAAGAAAAAATCAAGGAGGAGTGATATATTTACCACTGGCTATCACCCAAAATAAAAAACACTCAAATCTAATGAATGATGGAAGCGATCTCACTCTTGGATGAAGTGGGAAATGAAAGGGAACAATCTAGGAATATTTCTAGCATTCTATTCAAGCCATCCCTAATATCCATCTCATAATCAATTTCTCCCACTTAATTAATCATTTTAATTATTTTATAAAAATTCTAGGAAAATTTTCATATTTAATTTTTAACTATAATGCCCAAACCCTAGAATCCTGGAGTCGGTGTATTATTTTATTATATTGACATGATTCCAAGGAATCAAATCAGGGACCAAATAGTTTAGCAGTTTTGTAAAACCAGATTACATACATGATACCCATATTACATTGAGAAATAGAAAATAAATCATGATACATAATAAAATGAAATGAACACCATACTTGAAACTAATTTAAAGGAATCTTCTCCATAAAACACGGAAATAAAACATAATAAGGGTGAGCTCAAATGCTCAGTAAGGGTAACTAAAGTTGAAGAAAATATGAATTGATGAGAACAATCAACATTACAAGGTAAATAACTGATAACACATTCCATTCGAATAACTAGATAAGACACAATCAATATGAAAAGATAATAAACTTAAACACACACCATTTAATCAATAAAATGATAATAGAATGCATCCATAGATATGTCAAATCAAAAATCTCATGGATAAATAATAACTGAGTCTAAATAAGGAAAATTCTTAATTATTGGATACCATGTTTCCTAGGTACATGATACCTTTACCGTCAAGACCTTTATCAATATGGTTTAATAGTAAAAAACCATCTAATTTGGCCAAATGATTTGTCTCATGAGACTATCGATATATCAAGTGTCTATCTATAACCGGGTGTCACCTGTGTTGTACCTTTCCAAAACATTCCTCATATATCAAATAATCGATTTAACAATGTGTCTTATCAAATATCCATATGGAGTAGAAGATAAAGATTATAAATAATTCCCCAGTGGAGGATAAGTAATAAAAAGGGGTTTTGATGTTGATGAATGGAAATACCATTGAAAGATCATTAAAACATTATTGAGGAAAATAATCTTTAAACATTCCAAAGTACCCCATACCACATTGAAAAATTTGAATCATAATATACATGAAGGAATGAAATTAAATGAAACTTATAATATCATGATAATAAGGATATTCATGATATAACATGTTAAAGTAAAGTATATATACTATATAAAAGAAACTAGGTGTATAACATTACAATATGCCTCAATGAAATGAAATTGAGATGAAATCCCTTACCTTATCCTTCATTTTTTTTGTCTGGTATTTAACCTACTATATAGTGGTTTAAACATGTTAATAAATTTTACTAGAACCATAATAATATTTATGATCTTATTATAATATCTTATTACCTGTTTGATAATAACCTTTCATTATTTTCACTATTTCGGGAGTTAATCACCTAGTTTTTTGAGTATATTTTGACTTGTTATTTATTGTTCCTATTACTTAGATCATGATTTAATAATATATATAATGTAAAACATGATATATATATATATATCATATATATTCAGTATATATTTATTTATAATAATCCATAATATTTGGAGATAAGAAATGAAATGCACTGTTCATAGAAACGGTAGACAATACGTACGCATGAACACTACTTTTATTTCTTTTTCGTATTAAAAGAATGAAAATTAAATGATATATCTGTATATTATAATTCTAGTATCATATCTATTGTAGGTTCTGGGAACAGTGAAAGTGCGTTGGTGGGTTTTCCCAACTTTAATTTTAGCGTTAAACAACATTCAATCCGAGATCCGTCATGATAATAAAATGCCAGATCTTCGGAATAGAACGAAGAATGAAAAGAAAGAGAAGGGTCCTATAACCAACGAGAGGATCATCATATGTTGGTTATAATTAATTTAATTAATTTACAAGAATTACCTTGATGGAATTATTTCTTTTTTGATGTTTCCAGTCATGTTTCGATGTGATTCGTCGTTGCGTTTCAAAAGCCAAGTGTAGAATTCCTCTAGCAGTGATCCACACATGCACCACGTATCTCTGTATGTCGCCAAAGGAATATTTAGGTGCTAGCGTGGATAATAATTTTCTTGTGTTGTCCTCCTTAGATCGCCTTAATCCGATGGAGGAGAATCTCTCTCGGTCTTGAGAGCATTCTTGGAGGAAGGAGTTCTCTCAGCCTTGAGAGAATTTTCAAAAATTGTTGTGCACAACGATTATCTCTAGAAAAGTGTTGGGGTTGAGAGGATATTTATAATCAGGTTTGAGGTTATATAGTTATGACAATAAATAAATGCGTTACGCGTTTTATTTATTTCATTAACTCTTATTGAAAACCCCCATGTTGAATGATTAATTCCTTGACATGCGTCCACACTGATTATAATAAATACCATTTAATAAAACGATATTATTTCCTCAAAATGCCGACTGGAAAAACTACACGGCTATTTCAGACGCTTTTACGCCGGGGCACGCGCGCGTGTCCGTCACACATGGGAGGACGCGCGGCTCGTTGCCCTGCATTCCTGCTTTTCAAAGGCGGGCGACATCCGTTCCTTATTTAGGGACGTCTGCTCCTTGATCGAAACCGGGATGATGGGATGTTGGTTCTTCCTTCCATGAATTCTTCCTCGGAGCTCATCACCTAGTCTGGGTCTCCCTCATAGATTTAATACGGGTTCGTGAAGCTCGTCTCCGGCGCCATATCTGCATGGATGCCAGTTAATTACGCTGCTTCCGTCGAGACGCTCCAAGGGGTCTTGTCGGGGCAGCAACCTTCAGTGAGGAGAATGGTCACGTTGGGGTGTCGTTGGCATGTCTTGACGCTGGGGATCGGCATGTCTGTCTTATGTCCCTTATCACAGGGCTTCTCGAGGGCGCGGAAGCCCGAGGCATCCCACATCGAACGCGGGGAATGTATACCATCTGAGGTTTTCCTCAGCTTCCCATGTTTAACACGAGGTATGCCGCGAGTTTAACGTCTTGCGGAGACAGATCAGACTGATCGAAACACTGAGAGTGGATCAGATTGAAGAACCCCCTAGGGGGAACACCGATGTTGGGGCCAACACGTGGGCGGTTTCCCGGATACCATGGAGTGGTATGGGGTGACATGATCTCACCGGGATGTGGCGACCCGGGTAAGGATCAGGATGGATGATGGAGTGATGGGCTTGAACCTCGTGGAGGATTCCTACATATCCCCATCACAGGGAATCAAATTCTTCGTAGTTCGGTGATACGGTGGGACACCTGAAGAGGCGACCTGTGAGAATGGACGCATGGATTGGATCCTGGAGGAAGTAAGATCTCCGGGCTAGGGCATGAGCTTCCCAAGGCACGTGGGCTTGAGGGGGGAAGTTAGGATGAGACGTGGGTGTGAGGCATGGGGATTATACTCTGAGATAGACCAAGAGGGGGAATACAGTTTAACATCATGCGGGACGAGATACAGTTTAACGTCATACAGGATGAGGGCATACAATTTAACGTCATGCGGGACGAGGGATCTGGGGATTACTCTATGAGGAGGCCCATAGTGGATATGGGGCTTACGCTCTGAGGCGGTCCATGGTGGATATGGGGCTTACGCTCTGAGGCGGCCCATGGTGGATATGGGGCTTACGCTCTGAGGCAGACCATGGTGGCCGAGGAACCGACGTGGAGAGGTCGGAGCGACCGGGTGGTGGGCTTGAACCTTGTGGAGGCTTCCTACGTACCATGCTTTAACACGGATCAAAGTCCACGTAGTTCGCTGGTATGGGGCTTATGCTCTGAGGCGGCCCATAGGAGGATGTCATGGTCGATGCGCGCTCTAAGCCCATGTGAGTCATGTTCGGTGTGAGAAACAAGAGGCAGCAGGGACCAGACGATCACGTCGCGAAGGGTGCGTCTGTGAGAAGCGGAATGGGGCTTACGCGTGGAGCGGCCCAAAGAGGAAACATGGGATTACGTGTGGTTAGTGGCCCTGGGTGCTAGGGCTTACTCCAGGGTGGAGACCCGTGGTGCGACAAAGCACAGCGGGAAAGGGACTCCACTGGCCTTGGCAGGGGGGAAGTATGGAGGTGCATGGGTGAAACCTTCCGTAAGAGAGGCTAGGGGCTTACGCTCTGAGGCAGCCCTTCCCCCGTGGACAAACGCCACTCTGACAAGGAGGATCTCATTCCATGCGAGGAAGAGTCCATTCCCGTGGAGACGAGAGGCATAAAAAATGTCTGAGCTGGGGGGACCCTGCATGCGAAGCACGGGGTCAGACCACAGTTTAACGTGATGTGTTAAGGACGAAGTGCTTAGCAGTTTAACGTCCTGCAGCTTGGACGAGGTGGGTTCACTCCACACCCCTAGGGCTTACATGCCCAATTCCCTCTACCCCTTGTGGGAGGGAAGGCATCGATAAGGCCATAGTGAAGGGGGGCCGCAGGGCAAACCATTGAGGGGTCCACGTTAGCGTGGCTATGTGAAGAAGCAATAACCGTTAGCGTGCCTATGCGGAGAAGCATAAGGCAAAGCAACACAATGGGAAACACCGCCCAAGGGACCTTGAGGTTACTTCGTACGAGCCTGGAAGGCCGTACGGGAAAACAACGCATTACGCGCACGCTCGGCAGGGGAGACATCAGGTGCCGACGCGGAAAGGCTGCCATGGGGCGTCACGGTAAAAGGGGTCCTGGGTGTTGCACGCAAAAGGAAGGTTTGCGTGCAAAACACTGAGATGGCGCACAATAGGGCCAGAGGATTGCGCAGATAGGTGATTGCGCGCAAGGTATTGCGTGCATATAAGGGGATTGCACACAAGGGGCAACGATCGCGCGCAAGGGAAGTACTCAGAGGAGGAGGCAAATTTACTTAAGCCAGTGGAGTTGCGTGCAAAGGTGAACCCCGGGGCAAGGTTGCACGAAAAGGGGGATTACCTGGAAGTCATATTGCGCGCGGGGGGAGTCGAATTGCATGCACGGGAGCCGATCCTAATTCTGCAACCCCCAAACCGTCAGGGGTCGCCTTCTATTTATAGGCATCAGCCGGCGCGGAATCCAGGCGGCGCGCGAAAGTTTCCGCGATGGGACCCGTCGGCGCGCAAATCTTCACCGCGCGGAACCGGGGCGTGCAAAATTGCGCGCACCATCGTCTTGATTACGCGAATCCCAGGAATGCTTCGCGTGCACATCTTTATTTCGCGCAAGCCCTCCTTTATTTTGCGCACCACTTCCCGGGCCCCTGGACCGGGCCTCTGATTCCGAATATGACTTCGCTTTGCCATTTCGAAACTTCCTCTAGGAGTTATGCACTTTTTAGGCATCTACAAATGACCCCCCTCAGAATTGGATTGACAAGAGGTCACAACGGTTAGATTTCGAGGGAAACGACGAAACGCCGAAGCAGGGCCACTCCTGGGCGCTTAGCGTGCAAACAACCCACGCGGTGCGCAAAACGACGGATCAGCGTGGAATTTGCTTTCCACACGGCACAAAACCCTGGCCTCGCCTATAAAAAGGGGCGCTGGGTCCCAAATCCGTACCCCATCTTTTCCGCACGATAGGCTTATAACTCTTGTGCGCGAAATTGCTCCCGTGGCTGCGTGTAAAAATGCTCTGGCAGCGCGGAATTCCTTCCGAATTTTGGCTGTCCTTACACGCCTACTCGGGATATTCTGCGCTTAGCGCGCCGATTGCACGCCCATATCCCGGATTTTGCGTCGCCACTTCATATTTCGCGCAGCACTCTCCGATTCTGCGCACTACATCCCGGTTTCGTGCAACTCCCGAAATATTCGAGATGGCCGCAAACCGAGTTGATGAGGGGGAAGACGTCACTCGTAGGACCGAAATGGCGGCGAATGAGGAGGTTTATGGTGCCATGGTGATCGTTTTCAACAACCTGACCTTGTTCAATCTGCTGACTCCATCCCAGAAGACGTATCCCCTGTCTGACAACCTCCCGCTCTGGAATTTTTGGCATTCTAGAGGAGGTGCCCCTGCCGGGTTTCGAGGTGGACACACCGCAGTCATGGGTGACCCGGGAGGACGAGATTCCTCGCTAAAACATCACCAACAATGGACGTCCTACCAGGGAAACCAGACATATGGATGTATATGTCCTGAACCCGAGGACCAGGACCATTACCGGAGACGAGCCTATTGCAGAGAATTCTCTGGCCCTCTATGCGAGCACGTTCCGTCAGAGCATCACAGATGGCACGAAGGGATGGATGAAGGATTGGAACCTGTGGTCCGGGGGTAACTTCACCAGCGAGTGGGCCTTGGCGTTCTGGGTTCGCCATACATGCGACTAGTTCAAGGATGAACTGCGGTATATTGGCCTGTTCGAGGTGGTATGGACATCGTAGTTCCACTTCCACCGTCACCCTGAGCTCGGGCTGAAGCTATTCACTCAATGGTCTCCTGATACCAATACATTCCACCTTCATCATGGGGAAGTCGACATAAGTCTCTGGGACGTTCACTGCATCGGAGGTATCCCACTGGAGGGCTACCAATACGACGAGTTCATTCCTCTAAATAACACCTGGGAAGACAGGTCACGGACGCCCATGCTGACGTGGCACCTGCTGGAGCTGGCCAAAGAGAGGCTGGGGGTCAAGGAATTCCTGAAGGACATTGCCTACAAGGGCTGGTTCAGCCTCTTCCTTGAGAAGGATCTGACCGTCAAGATGCCGGGACGGGGTAAATGGTGCCCAACCATAGCTCAGAGGAGCAGGGATGGGTCATACTGGAGGACCCTGGAGGTGGGGCAATACCAATCATGGGGCTATCGCGTCATCAAGGCTCGGGACCCAAACGTCCGGTATACCAGGTTCCTTGCCGCCTTCCTGAGTGGGTGGCTCCTGCCGGTGCGGGACGTGAGGATGGACGTCCGTCCAGCAACACTGGTGATGGCAGGTACCATGGCCGCCAACAAACGGTTCAACTTGGGCGTCCTCATACTGGCCAAGATGTACGCCATCCCGGGACGCATCTCACGAGGGGGGGGGGGGGTCTACTCAGAGAGTATGTGGCCCCTTCCAGATCTTCCATGGCTGGGTGGCGGCTCACCTCGGTGGGTACACTTTCCTAAACACCATCCGTCCTCTGGGAAATGGCCTGCGACCATCCTTTCTAAACATCACAGGGGTGGCGCCGATGACACTCAATGAGGAGAGAGTGAGAATCTGCATCAGCAACCACAAAAACTTCCACTTCAGCCCGTTCCCCACCTCGGTCGTCCAGATGGTAGACAATGGGAGAGGCTCTCTAGAACAACAGGAATATTTCCAGAGCATTCGAGGCGGGGTGCTCGTGGCTCAGATCAACGAGAAGGTGATCTGCGAGCCTTATGTGCCATCCCGATTTGCCAGGCAGTTCGGGTGCCTCCAACGAATGCCGAAGAAGGTATTCACGGCTGTCTGGAAGGAGAATAATCCCTGCATTCTGCGTCATATGTGGTTGATGTTTACCACTTTCAGCTCCGGCGACGTCATTACTCTTCCTCCCATCGGGGTTGATGTTGGCCTAGAAACCGAGTATGCCAAACACTGGGCCATCGCATACCTTGAGGGGATTTTACGCAAGCGAGTCTGGCAACTTGAGGTTACTCACGCGGAAACCGGGCGACGGGGGAGAAGGCAAGGGGCTGCCGGAAGGGGGGAACCAGGGGTGCGTCAGGAAGTGAGTCCTGCGTAGGCTGGGACTTCAGCAGCGAGAACATCACACAACGCCACCGCGACCTCGTTGCCCGTGGGGGGGTCACATGAGGCGGCCAGGGAACTGCCCAGAAAGTAGATAAGATACCCACTCAAACCTTCCCAAGATGCAATTTTCCCGGCACTGTGGTCGGCCTGGATGACCCTGCGGCAATCGCTGAGCGTTGAAGTCGTCTGGCAGAAGATCATGCAAAACGGGATCCAGATTACAGAGGTCGGGCTCATTCGAGTTACCAACCTGGTAAATTTCCATTGGAGACATGATTATCTGATGGCCATGGACACATACACGCGCCAAAGGGGTCGGCGTGCAGATCCACCTTTCCTAGTGAAAGTGATGCTCGGCCAGGAGCATGATCCAGAAGTGATGCCGCCGGAAGAAGGCGACAGTGACGAGGAGTCGGAGGGGGAGGAGGAGACCGGAGAAGACAAAGGAGAATGAGAAGATGAAGAAGAAGTAGAAATCGAAGATGAGGGGTCACAAGGGGCAACCTACCAAGCGAGTCTCCGAGAGAGCGGTGATATTGTCAGCTCTGATCTCGACATAACTGAGATACTCGAGGTTTGTCTCTATCTTCATTCATTTTGCTTCTTCATCCATTCTCCTTTACAATTTCCAAACTGTCTCTCTGCCTCACTCAGGAGAGACTGAGTGTTGGACGGGCATCCCCACTAGAGGAGGGAGGAGAGGAACCGGTGGGACATGATGGGGATCTGACACCCATCATTGAATTAACAAGCGCAGAGGGGTCTCCCATCATGGCGGCTCCTGCAGCGGCCGAAACACTAGAGACCAATACTATGGACTCCTGTAAGTCTCACGCTTCACTACTGGTGCTTTTTATCAAAAGATCCCAACTAATCAGTGTACGCCTTGCACAGTGATCTCAACATTGGAGGCTCGTTAGGCTGCGGAGCCTGGGCCGTCCGTGAGCGGACTAGTGGCGGACACAACACCTCATTTAGAACATGCTCCCTACACTGAGTCAATCCTAGAAATTGGTGAGAAGGGGGTAGCGGGCATCAGCGGCGCTATTCTTGAGGCGAGGCCAGAGGCTGATGGAGGCATTGTTGCTGCTGGGGCGAGAGAGGAAGGTCTCCCTGACGTCGAGGATCCTATTCCTCACGAAGACATCCCTGAGGCAGATCCTGCTGCCGATCTGCTGGCTTCCTTCCCTACATACCGACCTGCTGACCCTGAGGAGGTAGATGACTCAGACTCAGAGGCATCCGAAGAGAGCCAGATGACACAGAACAAAGGGTGTAAGTGTATCCAGCGCTTTCTCAGATAGCCCCAGTCGGATTGGCTGAGGCAGATGAGATCACTCCAGACCTGGCTACGCTTCCTGTGCGCTGGAGGGGCTGACACTCAGTGCCTTCATCTGACGGTCCGTGATTACATGGCCAAGAAGATACACGAGAGCAGCCGGAGAACCGACGTTACCCAGTGTCGGGAATGATCGGTGAGTGCCCGAGCATTGCTGAGGGCGAAGCAGGAGGTCCGGCACCTCGAAGGGCAGGCGACAGATAAGGAGGCCTTCATTGTAATGTTCTCTGAGCTTGTGGAGCAACTGACGGCCCAGCTGGTTGACGCGCAGGAACAACTAATGGAGGAGAGTCACCAGATGACCATACTTAGAACCGAACGGGCGCAGACACAAGCTAGGATTGGTGAGCTGCGCTCTGCGGCGGCTAATGAGGAGAGAGTCTTCGAGGAGCGAGAAGCGGTCCTGGAGGCTACCAGCCAAAGGGTAGCAGCGCTGGAAAGGTCGATTCAGCACGTTGATCCTTAAGGGATTTGTTTTGGACATCTCATGAACCTCTTGCTTGTACTGCTCACCATCTCAATCCAATACATGTCCAAATCCATTCATCTGTACCCTTGGTTTAATATACTCAACCATAATTCTGAAATGAATAACAACCCATCACTAAGCTCTTGTGGGTCTCACCCAACACGATAAGCAAAGTATACTCGTGTTATCATCTCGTCCAACTTTGATGCATTGACCAAGCCTCAGGCATCTGAAATTGGTCCTAGATTTCTGAGGAGAAGACCTCAGACCGATTGATATATCACCTTCTCAATGTGCTCTGACACACGAGCGGGGCAATGCCGGGGGCATTGAAATCCATCCGAACATAGGGAGATGGAAAGGAAAGGTGACTCATGCTACCTGAATTTGGAACACTGTGGGGCACGACGATGGAGTATAACTGTTAACCGTGACGGAAAAGCAATATCCATATCGTGTTGGCATGGAGTGGGGACACTAAATGAGGGCTGACCGCTGACCATGTTCGCAACACAGGGCCTAACTCAAATATCTCCGGTCAGTTTCCCGGAACGTTGACCCAGGACAGCAGGCGGACTATAGGTCTATCATCCATATTGCTACAATAGGCGGACCAAAGGTCTATCATCCATATTGTGGCAGCAGGCGAACCAAAGTCTATCACCCATACTGTTAGGGGGTCCCGTCAAACATGACCAGTCCTCCGGAACATTGGTCCAGGATAGTAGGTGGACTATAGGTCTATCATCCATACTGTTAGGGGGTCCCGTCAGACATGAAAGAGAATGAGGATCCAAATAAAGGGTCATGCAAAGCATGGAAGGTGGAGTGGTGGTTTGTTCGAACAGATTCCAACACTCCCGAAATTGCGCCACCGTGGCGGAGGTGCATTAGGCAGACGTACCAACCTGGTCACGAGTCGTCCCAATTTTCAGGTAGGACCTCTCTGGCGAGAGAACTTCCACTTCACATTACTACTATGGGGCATCCCGAACTTATTCGGGGTAGATGTCACGATTACACCACTTCTCATGAAGTCAGGCCAAGGGGCCGACAATAAGGAGGGAAGAGGTTTGGTAATCCCTGGGGCTGGACCCAAGACGAAATGTCCGAGCATTCCTACGTATCTCATTAGGATGAGAATCAAGCCACACGTAGTTCTAGAAGCATAGTTTAACGTCATGCTGGACGAAATACAGTTTAACGTCGTGTGGGATGGGGGACACATCTCATCTGGGGATAGGCACGACACGACGAGTAACCTAACATGAATGAGGAAATAATCTCGCACCACACCGTACAATCCCATAAGAGAGACCGAGTCATGGAAATCCAAGAAAAGGATCTTAGTTTTAGGTCTTAGAACCTGGACCAAAGGAGAAGGGGAATGGGAGACACATGGTAAAGCGGTTGCAAAACCCAACGTGAATGGGGAAAATCCCTACTCGCTATGTGCTCCTGGAGATGCGTTTAGGTCGAGAGACCAAACACGAAAAGTTAGGCTGGGCCTGTGGGGAAGTTCCCAGGCGCTCCTACGTATCTCATAAGGATGAGAATCAATCCATACATAGTTCTTGAAAGGCAGCATGGTGTGATATGGCGCCTGTACAAAGGACGAAGGAGTCGTGCGGGTCTAGCCCTCACACCAAAAGAAGTGGAATTTGATATATCTTGTTTGTTCTTGAAGGTAAATGGTTTTTCTTTTGTGGGGCGACTGGCCTAGGGTATAAATTCCTGGCATCTCCAAAATAATCAATCCATAACAGGCGTTGACAAGCGGCATGATAATCGACCAATACCTGGTGTGATGTCCCCCATGGGGAGGTTATCACAATGCGGTGCCATTTTTCTTCGTGCGACCAGGACGATATCATCACAATTTAAGGTCTCATGGTAGGACCAAAAGCACAGTTTAAGGTCATATGGTTTGGACCAACAACACAATTTGTTTGGACCAACAGCACAGTTTAAGGTCATATGGTTTGGACCAACAACACAGCTTAAGGTCGTATGGTTTGGACCAACAACACAGTTTAAGGTCGTATAGTTTGGACCAATAGAACAGTTTAAGGTCGTATGGTTTGGACCAACAGCACAGTTTAAGGTCGTATGGTTTGGACCAACAACACATTTTAAGGTCGCATGGTTTGGACCAAAAACACAGTTTAAGGTCCTATGGTTTGGACCAACAACACAGTTTAAGGTCGTATGGTTTGGACCAACAACACAATTTAAGGTCGTATGGTTTAGACCAACAACACAGTTTAAGGTCGTATGGTTTGGACCAACAGCATAGTTTAAGGTCATAAGGCTTAGACCAACAGCATAGTTTAAGGTCGTATGGTTTGGACCAACAACACAGTTTAAGGTCGTATGGTTTGGACCAACATCACAGTTTAAGGTCGTATGGTTTGGACCAACAACACAGTTTAAGGTCGTATGGTTTGGACCAACAGCACAGTTTAAGGTCATATGATTTGGACTAGCAGCACAGTTTAAGGTCGTATGGTTTGGACCAAAAACAAAATTTAAGGTCTTATGGTTTGGACCAAGAGGAACACGCACGATGCGATAAAGCATACCTGATGCGGGTGAGGGCATAATCCCATACCATCACCACGCATGGTTCCGAAAGAGGAGCCTCAGGCCAAAGGGGCCTATGAGGGTTCAACAATCATGGGGGGAGACTCCTCGTTCCCCATGGGGATGAGGGTCAAGCTGCACGCAACCTGTAAAGAAGAAACCCAAGCACATAATCTAGCGCTCAGATCGCGGGAGCCCCGAGAGACACCGTTACGTAGCTCGGTCTGTCCGATGTGTGAGGGTGTACTGAGGGTTATTACAAGGAGTGTCAAGATTCCACCTTGTCACGGTGGGGGAGGAACACAATGTGAATCATGCAACCAACATTCAAGGCCTGAGGAAGCTGGCGTGACGACTAAGGATTACTGCTGACCACGTTCGCAACATAGCATCCTGTTGCGTTAGCCTAGAAGTAGGGGAAAACAAATGAGCATCAACCACTGACCACATTCGCAACATGGGATTTGTATCAATTTGTCGCCCAAAACCCTCGGGGGCGTTGGCCCGTGATGGTAGGAGATCCCTTAGGCGTTGTATCCAGGCCGTTCTTGGGGGTCCCTCTGGGTGTGAAGGATGGTGGGGCCTGAATGAAGGGGAACACGAAGCTTGACAAGTGGACAAAAACTTTTCTAAGTCGAATCTGACACTCCAGGTCCTAGACCAGAGTACTCTGAACACATTAGCAGACCACTGGAGAGGGTCGAAGGGCTCAGTCCGAGAGCGGCCAAAAGATGGTGGATTCCCAAGGGAAGGGCAGGCCAAAAGACCGAGGAAACCAGGAGATCGTGGGATCTCCTAAGAGACAGGGATGGACCTGAAATATAAGTGTTTAGGCGGTCTTAAGTATCCCATAAAGATGGGAATCAAGCCACATGTAGTTCTAGAGACGCAGTTTAATGTCATGTTGGACAAAATATAGATCTTAGTTTTAGGTCTTAGAACTCAGACCAAGGATCCCAGATGTAGGGAAAAGTGTAGTTTAAGGTCATGCTGGACCGGGTGCAGTTTAAGGTCATGTGGGACCGTACAGTTTAAGGTCATGTAGGACAAAAAAAGAGGACGGGGTGCAGTTTAAGTTCATGCGGGACCGTACAGTTTAAGGTCACGCAGGACCAAAAAAGAGGACGGAGTTTGGTAATCCCTGGGGCAGGACCCAAGACGAAATATCCGAGTGTTCCTACGTATCTCATTAGGATGAGAATCAAGCCACACGTAGTTCTAGAAGCACAGTTTAACATCATGCTGGATGAAATACAGATCTTAGTTTTAGGTCTTAGAACTCGGACCAAGGAGACCAGATGTAGGGCAAAGTGTAGTTTAAGGTCATGCTGGACCGGGTGCAGTTTAAGGTCATGAGGGACCGTACAGTTTAAGGTCATGTAGGACAAAAAAAGAGGACCGAGTGCAGTTTAAGGTCATGCAGGACCATACAGTTTAAGGTCATGTAGGACCAAAAAAGAGGCTTAGGAAAAGTACTACTTGAGGAACCTGGCGTTGTTGGGAGGAGTTACGTGCTAACCATCCATAGTAACCAGGTAATACACACCATTGGGATAGACCTTATGGAAAATAAAAGGCCCCTCCCATTTGGGCTCCAACTTGGGTGGTTTCCTGCCAGGAATCATTGGTGCTCTGAGAGCCAGCACCAAGTCACCTTGCAGGAAGGAGCGGAGGCGAACCTTCTTATTGAAAGCTCGAGCCATCCTGCTCTGATGCCTTTCCAAGTTATGTAAAGCATGAAGCCTACTTTCATCCAGCGCTTCCAATTCGTCTAGACGGATCTTGACAACTCTATCCGGCGCTTGCTGGTCATAGAATGCCGTGCGTAATGAGGGAAACTGGATCTTGACGGGCAGGACGGCCTCAGCTCCGTATACCAGGGAATACGGAGTCACCTGGGTGGAGTTACGAGTCGTCGTCCTATAATCCCAGAGGGCGTTGGGGAGCTTGTCCAGCCATATTTTCTTGTTCTAACCAACCATATTTTGCAGAATGTTAGAGAGGGTTTTGTTAACGCCTCAATCTATCCATTCGCCTGCGCGTGGTAGCGGGAGGTGTGGTTAGAGCGAATGTTGTACTTAGCATACAATTTCTTCATACCGGCTTCTCGGAAGTTAGTTCCGTTATCCGTGAGGATAGCGTGAGGTACTCTAAATCGATAGATGATATTGGAGCTCACGAAGTCAGCGATAGAACATGCCTTGAATTCCCTGAGTGGGATTGCCTCCGCCCACTTTGAGAAGAAATCCATAGCGGTTAAGATAAACCGGCACTGGCAGGCCGTCGCCGGTGGGTAAGGCCCTACGACATCTAACCCCCAGACTGCAAAGGGCCAAGAATACTTGGTAGTATGGAGAGGATCTGGTGGATGATGCAAAAAGTTAGCATGAACTTGGAACGTGTGACACCTCTTGGCATACTCAATGCATTCGGAGATCATGGAGGGCCAGAAGTATCCCATCCTCTGAATCTGGTGGGACAACTTCGACCCGGCATGGTGGGTGCCACAGGAACCAGCATGCACTTCTTGCATGACCTGTGGGATCTCTACTCCTTGAAGAAAATGGAGGAGGACACCATCAAATCCGCGCCTGTAAAGGAGATGCTCAAGGCTGGGACCGCTTTAAAGGGTGAACTGTGGCGTGCGACATGTGGCGTCGGATTCATTCTCGCTCGGCTCGGTCCGGCGGAAGATTTCCGTGCTGGAGATATTCAACCAAGGGTGTCCTACAGTCAGGAAATGTCTCGATTACCGCGCCTGAAGCCCCTGAGGATCCTGACGTAGGGGCACCAGTGGTGAGATGGTTCACTCGCGGGCCACGATCGCCCTCCGGAATAACAGGAGCAATGACTCTCCGGTGCGCCATGTGGATGATTAGGTCATCCTGTTCGGGCTCCGCAAGTGATGCAGCTAGGCTGGCCAAAGCATCTTCTCGACTGTTCTGTGATCGGGGAATGTGAATGACCTCTGGCCAGGAGGGGAACTTAGCCATTAGACGGAGGGTGAACTCCAGCAATGGCACGAGTTCTGGCTTTCTGACGGCATAGTCACCATTGACCTACTTGATGACTAACTCAGAGTCCCCTTTTACATACAGATGGGGTACGTCAATCTCGAGAGCCAACTCGAGGCCAGTAATGAGGGCATGATACTCTGCTTCATTGTTGGTGCAACCTTCTGACAAGAGGAATGAATACAGCAGAATGGCTTTCTCCGGGGTAATGAAGACGATACCCAGGCCCACTCTGTTAAGCCTAGGATCGCTAAGCCTTCTACCGGTGGGGCTATGGGAGGCACCGTCAAAGTGAATCTGCCAGCATGGGATGGCGTGATCGACTGAGAGGATTGCCTCATCAGGAAAGCCTAGATCCAATGGATGGTCCGCGGAGGTTGGGTGGGCAGCTAAGAAGTCTGCCAACGCCTGTCCTTTGACAGCCTTCTGAGGTACGAACCTGATGTCGAACTGCTGGAGGATCACCGCCCAGCGCGCCAATCGGCCGGTCAACATAGGTCGGTTTAGGATGTATTTCAACGAGTCTACCCGAGAGACCAGTTGTACCTCATGGTGCTGCAAGTAGTGCCACAATTTCTGCATGGAAAATACGAGCGCTAGGCAACTCTTATCGATGGGAGAATATTTAATTTCCGCGTCGAGGAGCATGCGGCTGAGGTAGTAGAGGCTATTCTCTGTTCCCTCATTGTTCTTCTGGGCGATAAGTGCACCGAGGGATCGCTCCAGGGCGGTCACGTAAAGGACCAGCGGCTTTCCGGAAACGGGTGGCATCAAGACCAGAGGTTGAAGCAGATACTGCTTGATTTCCTCAAAAGCGATCTGACACTCTTTGTCCCATTCGTAGGTGGCGCCCTTCTTCATGATCCGGGAAAAGGGCTTACACTTTCCGGCCAGATTCATGATGAATCGGCGTATATAGGCTAAGTGGCCTTGAAGGCCTCTCAGCTCCCGAATATTACTCAGGGGAGGCATCTGAATGATGGACTTGATCTTCTCTGGGTCGATCTCGATGCCTCGATACCTAACAATGAAGCCAAGAAACTTTTAGGAGGTGACCTCGAAGGCACACTTCAACGGGTTCATCTTCAAGTGGCAAGAATGGAGGAAGCCGAACACTTTATCAAGGTCTTTGATATGGTCCTGGCACTGACGAGACTTAACCACTAGGTTGTCTACGTAGCACTCCACCAGCATCCCGAGAATCGTCTTGAATATGTGGTGCATGACCTGTTGATAGGTGGCACCTGCATTCTTTAGGCCGAAGGGCATAACCTGGTAGCAGAAAATACCCTGGGGGGCCCTGAAGGTAGTGAAATCTTCATCCTCGGGGGCTATTCGGATCTGGTTGTACCCGGAGTACCCATCCATGAAGGATAGGGCTTGGAACTCGGCCGTGGCATCGATCAACAACTCTATCACGGGAAGGGGAAAATCATCCTTCGGATAGTGGCGATTGAGATCGAGGAAGTCGATACAGACCCTGATCTGCCCGTTCTTCTTCCTGACTAGCATAATGTTGGCTAGCCACCTGGGGTACTGGACTTCCTTGACGAAGTTTTCCTTGATGATCTTATCAACTTCGGCCTCAACCATGGCACCGTGAGAGGGGTGCATCTTTCTGGGAGGCTGCTTGAACCCGCGATGGTTTGCTGGAAGGCCAAGGCGGTGGACTGATACCTGGGGATCTAGTCCTGGCATCTCGTCATAACTCTAGGCGAACACATCACGATGTTGTCTGAGGAAGTCTACGTACCTTTGCCGTTCCTCGGGTGGCATAGTGGCGCTGACCAATGTGGGTCTCGGGTCCGCCTTGCTACCGAGGTTCACCTGCACTAACTCATCAACAGTGGTGGGGATTCCATCCTCAAAGGAAGGAGGAGCATCTTCCATGTCCTCCTCTCCGCTTGCGGAAGGATCATCCACGGGGGGATCCGTTTCAGGGCTGCCAGACCCTGATGGGAAGTTGGTGCTGGCTTGGGCGGCAGAGGTTGTTGGGTCAGGGGATCCATGCACTGTGGAGACCATGGAGACAAAGGCGGTTGATCCAATCCCATCTGGCCTTCGGCCCAAGGGGCCACACTTTATGACATCAAAGTAGTAGCGGCGCGTTGGCTTGATCCGATCAATTCCGGCCCGGCAAAACAGACATGTATGACGTACTGCCGTTGCCATGAGCCCAACATCCTGATATCGTACAGGGGTAGGAGGCTCGGGGATCACCTGATCCTGGCTGGTGTAAGAGTGTGAGGTGATTTCCCGCCGTCGCTTGGACCCAGAAATATTCCTTCCTTTGGTACTCGAAACAACAAAGCAATGCCCCATGTCGGGGGTCGTGGCCTCCAACCTATGGATTGGGAAGACATATGTGTCGTCCAAACCTGCCCAGGGACCACTTGCAATAGTGGCAGGCTCGACCTCACCTGCCAGGATCTGCTTGTCCTTGCTCTTGTAATAGTCATCATCCAGATAACGGGCTTCACAAGAGGCAAAAGGAGACTCATCTCCTTGGAGCACGCCCACTCGACCCTTAAGGGAGTATTTGAGGCACTGGTGATACGATGAGGGGACCACTGCGTGAATTTGGAGCCACGGTCTACCCATCAACGCGTTGTAGGCGGTGTCCTGAGAGAAAAACATGAATTCGGTATTGGCAATTAGGCCGCCAAACTGGGTCTTCAGACGAATCTTGCCGAGTGGAGTTTTCTTAGTTCTGTCATACCCCTGGATCCTGAGGTCAGAGGGAGTTAAATCATCCTTAGACAACCCCAGTTTATGCAGTGTCTGAGTTGGGATTAGGTTAATCCCAGAACCCGTTTCAAGAAGACAGCGGTGGAATTCCACGCCATTGAACTGGCTGGTGATGTACAATGGGCGAATGTGCCCCTGTATGGGAAGGTCTTCATCTTCACTGGAAAACGAGATAACCACCTAAAATTCAGCATCCTCAATCGCCTCGGTGTGGAAGGCTTCTACGGCCGTCACCTCCATCTCAAACTGGAGGGGGCTCCTTAGAGCCTCGACGAGTGCCTCACGCATTTCAGACGACAGGCGGAGGGACTCAAGGATAGAAAGCCTTACCGGAATTCCATCTAGGTGCTTCAGAACATCATACTTTCGGGACAAACGCGAGCTTCTGCTTACAGGAGGCCGCTCTGCGATTGGAGGCATGACGGGTCCTGCCGGCGGGACCAGTGACTGACTGGTACTAGGCACGTATCTCTGTTCACTAGTCGAAGCCTGGGAGGTGGCTACCATGTTAGGACCGGAAGGCTGTAGTCGGCCGGTGGCAGGGCATGGATGGTTGCAACACGTGCGAGGTGGTCCCGCCTGATCCAGCAGCACAAACGGTGGTGGAGGCGAACCTGTCGACACTGGGTGAGGGGGCCGCATGTGCTGATCTCTGTATTGGGCCTACTGCCTGGTCTCAGTAGCGTGAACGACCTAACTGGAGGTGACGACTGCCGTGCCCCGGCGATTCATGTAGCCATGGCTCCACCGACGTTGGCGACAGCTGGGGACATTGGGGAGGTCCACCTGGCGTTCCTCATCATCGGGAGTCAAAAAGGGATTTACTAACTCTAAGGTGTTAACCGAAGCGTACCCCGGGCCTTCACTCGAGGATTCATCCACTACTGGACGGAGTCTCGAAGGGATCCCCATCTCTGGGGGCATAAAATCGCCAAGCGTGCGGGAAGATAATGGCACTGGCAGGGCGCGTTCTTTCTTCTTGCGCCGCCACTTGCTCTTCCGGGAAGAGGTAGGCTGGGATGACGATGCCAAAGCGGCGCTCGCAGATTCTGAGGGCTCTGAATGAATCAGGCGGGCATGGATGATGCCATGGGTATGGGAAACCGTCCTGCGGGCCATACAGTCGTTATACTTCCGGAACCCACGGTCGGAAACCTGTTCCCACTCATCCTCGTTTTCACTGCTGCCATCTAGTCTCATGAAGACACCTGCCACCTGCGCCGGGGCTGGGCCCAACCTGACTATGTTGTTGTCAATATGGTCTTGGAGCCAGTCCTTGAAAACATAGCATCGCTGGATGGTGTGTCCCAGGATCTAGTGATAAGGGCAGTTGTTAGGGTGATCAGTGAGACACGCCTCTTCTGGCTTCCGTCACTCAGGCATCCGCACGATCCTCTGCTCCAAGGCACTACGGAAATAACCGGGGACCTGGGCCTCGTCAAACGAGTAAGTACGATTCCTTCTATCTGGAAAGGGGGCTCTTGGAGGCTGACCATGACCAGGGGCCAGAGGAGCATGCCGAGGAGGCGGAGCCTGATTATCTCGCCTGGGTGGTGGCGGTGCGTTACGCGGAGGCGCCTGCTGATTTTGAGGCGGTTGCTGCTGGGCCGAAGGCTGTGCCCGTGGGGGTGGACCCCTAGGAGGCTGCTGAGCTGGCCTTAATGGTAGCAACTCTAGCTGTCTGGGGGCCTCTATCTGGGCTACGATAGCGGGCTCGGCTCTAGTGTCTCTCCTTGCAGGGATTACAGGAGGCAGCGGGCGTGCCTGACTGGCCTGTTGCAGGGCTTCTTCGAGGCGCTGAGCCTTGTCTGAGAAATCCTGGAACCCTCCAGGGTAATTATGAGTGATCAGAGAAGGAACCAGCTCTGCCTTGACGTTCCCTACACACATTGTCAGTAATTTCTCCTGAGTTAGTGGCATGTCAAGGGAGTACGTGAGCCCCTTCCACCAGGCGACGAAGTTCGCGACCCGCTCATCGGGCATTTTTTTTCACCTGAAGAGGTCTGGAATGTTCGTCTTCCAGGTTGTGGAACTAAACTGGTAGAGGAATTTCCGGCGAAGGTCCTCCCAGCTAGTCATAGATCCAACAGGGAGCTGGCTGTACCAGATGAATGCTAGTCCTTCCAGTGTCTGAACGAAGCAATGGAGCTTGGCAGCCTCCTGCTATGCCGAAGTCCCCAACATAGGCCCGCACCTCGATTTGAAGTGGGCCAGGTGTTGTGGCGGGTCTCTGGTCCCGTTAAAGGGGGCGAAAGTGGGGTTCCAAAATCCCGGTGGGGTCGGTATATCATCCAACCATGCTGGGTATGGCTTGCCATCTGGTGGGATTGCCACCTGCCGAGTTTCCAGGGCCTCCAAGAGGGCGATGAGTACTTCCATCAGATCGTCTGGACGCGGATTACTATACTAACGGGGATATCTAACCACAAGAGAATTTCTGGGCTCTTCAATCCGGTAGTCAACCTCAGCAGCTCGTAGGGCGGCTGGCGGAGCAACTCTCGGGGCAGTGGGAGGAAACCGAGCATGGTCCCCCAGGTGATCCCGCTGCTTGGGAGGGTTCGGCGAGACGTATCGCGCCCTCTTTCCATGGGAGCCAGCCTCTCCCCTGTCGGTGAATGCAACATGGTCGCGGTTGCCTGGGGGAATCTCGGCAAGGGGTGGGTGCTCCTGCCCCTGCTGTCCTGGCCTAGGATTACCGCAGTTAGGCCACCGCTCTACAATGCGTTCGGCCAAGAGCTCATCAACCAGCCTCTTTTGCTCAGCAAGCTGCAGGCATAGCGTGGCCTTCTCGTAGTCTTCCTCTGCCTTTTTCACCGAGGCAGATGGGTCGGTGAGCTTGACATCCCTGGCATGCTCTTTACCCTTGCCGATGTTTCGGCTCAGTGTCAGTGCCTCAGTGGGTGTGGGGAGACCTAGGAGGCTCCTATGGTGGCGAGTAATCCTCCCAGATGGGTCCAGTGGCGGCTTGTCCTCAGGGGGTGAGTCCCCATCGAGAAGCTCCACACCGTTTCCCTCATCTGAAAGGTCAGCCATGTTGACCGCCACTGCCTTTAGTGACATTCCCTCAGGGCCGCCCGGTGAATCGGGCTGTCGGCGGATCGCACAGAAAAGAAGGGCAGCGTACTGCCCCCATCCACGGACGTGCGCATGGGGGGTGGCTTCCTCGATAACCTTGCGGAGTACTTGAAAACTCTGAACGCATTGTTGCTGGAGGGCCCTGCGGTAGCCAAGCGACTCGGGGTGCCGAACCGCAGGGGGCGCTGCCAGGTCGACCCGACGACACTACTCACCGATATCCTTGAGATGTGCTTGACTCCCGGGATAAGGCGCTAGCTGATGGTGAATATGGGAGTGAGTCACCCGAAGAGTCTGGTGTAAACATTCAAAATCTCCCAGGGTGAGCGACTCTGGCATATCAAAATTCGATCCAGCGACCGGCCAAAACTTCTCGGGGAAGTGGCCCGCTGCAAGGACGGTCCAGAAGCTCCATGACTCCAGTTTGGGGTCCGGAACTTACTGCCCCGACTCATCAACCGAGAATGGATGGGGATCTAGCAACAGTGTCGAGGAAGGTCTCCAGGCCGGTGGGCTGGCCGGCGGGGAATACGGTGAACAAGCCGATTGGCCGCCAATCCCTGAGTCGTCCTCCAAGGGTTTCAGTACCCTGGCTGCCACATTGCGATAGGATGGGCCAGCGAATGGGTCTCCTGTCACATCATCGGTGCTCGCCGAGGGTGTGTCGCCTTGAGACTCTTCCATCGGTCCCCATAAAAGTTCCCCACCCTCCCTGACTGAGGTGGAAGGTGCTTCCGGGGAGGCCAGTGATAACTGCAGGTTTGACCCCTGGGGGTACGCCAAGTCCACATCCTCCTAGACATACCTTCGGAGGGAGGAGGGAATCATACGGATCTCGCATTCGGGGAGTACGAGACTGACGCTCCGCATCCCCGTCCCTGCCCTCGACTCAAAGGGTTGGGGGGAAGGTTCCACCGTCGAGTCGTACTACGCCTCAGAGTCCGAGAAGCGGACTGGTCTAATTTCCGTCCGGACTCCCCTAACATTCCTCCTACGGCGACGACACCCTACCTTCCTTCCCCTGGGTGGCTCCTCAGGGTAAGGATGATTTCCGTCAAGGAGTCCCCTGGTTGCAATAGTGCTGGGGTAGAGGGGACTGAAGGCCAAGGTGTGAGAAGCACCGGGACAGATGTCGAAAAGGACATGGGGAGGACCTCCATGTGAGTGAGCGACTGGATACGCAACGACTCCATACACACGACCAGTAGTAGGGGGAGTGACCTCATACCCAGTGAAGTGGGTGCTGGAAGGAGTCATACCCGGAGCGTAGCTCTCGTGAAGAAGCCTTCAGCTTTCCAGATCAGTGGAACATAATGAGCCTTCATGGTGGGTGGCACTACCACGGATTGGTCCGCGGTGGCCATTGCCTGTACCTGCGACCAGAAGATTTGACCCAACCCGCCTGTAGGGCGGTTGAGGCCTCGATCCTAGTAGGGAATGTGACTGCCCCTGCTCAACGTGTGTGGGGGTCTGGTAGCAGGAGTCAGCAGTGGCTCGGGCCACAGTGGTTGCTGATGTTGGTGCCCCGGGACGGGCATTCTCTTCCGCTCGCGCCCGACGCTGGCGTCGGGTCAGATGGGTTGGATCCGGTGGTGCAGGCACAAATATTGCCTGGTCCTCGGTCCAGGGAGCCGAGTGATGACGTCGACACAGCCTGGTGGGGGTTCTTGCCGTTAACCCCTGGGATGGGTCTCCAATTGGGCAGACCCGAACATCCCCCACCTCATTGGCGTAGGGGACAGATGGGTCAAGGCGCTCCGGGGATAGGATCCCGAAGCGGTTGAACATCAGAGTGGGGAGCGGTGGCTCCCTGCGCGGTCCTCGGGGGCGACGACGATAGTGAGGCGCAGCCGCCTCTAGATCCAAACGGGACATGCCCCTGGTGGGGATGATCCCTTCCTCATCGTACCTATGAACCAAGTCGTCGATCACCCTTCGATGGATGATTTCTAACGGGGAGAGGGGGTGAGAGCGCCCGACAGTCGTGGAAATTAGAGCTGGAGTGACTATGGAAAAGGCGAGACCGCGCGGGGTAGACGCATCGGTACTGCCCCTGCCCCTGCGCCAGTGGGCAGGTGGCGATCGAGCTCCGGATGCAGTGATCTGATTCCTGGAAGCAGGGAGATGAACCCATTAGTACTAACAGGAAAAGAAATTGATAACCAATAGCCCAACGTCATTCCATCTTCGGTGGTCGGTGAGAGGGATCCACGCTGACGACGCCACAGAACAGAGTGCTCAACATCCCGACTACCTCAACCCCTAGCAGGTTTCATGTCCCGGTGATAGGTACCCAGACCTGGTGACATGCTAATCTTCCGACACCCCGAACACTACCTATCCCCATATAGAGGAGAAGAGATTCATGTCGGGTTCACCATTTTCTATTTCCGACGCTTTTATGCCGGCGCGCGCGCGCGTGTCCGTCACACATGGGAGGATGCGCAACTCATTGCCCCGCATTCCCGCTTTCCAAAGGCGGGCTACATCTGTTCCTTATTCAGGGACGTCTGCTCCTTGATCGAAACCGGGATGATGGGATGTTGGTTCTTCCTTCTATGGATTCCTCCTTGGAGCTCGTCACCTAGTCCGGGTCTCCCTCATAGATTTAAGACAGGTTCGTGAAGCTCGTTCCCGGTGCCATATCTGCATGGACGCTAGTTAATTACGCTGCTTCCGTCGAGACGCTCCAAGGGGTCTTGTCGGGGCAGCAACCTTCGGTGAGGAGAATGGTCACGTTGGGGTGTCGTTGGCATGTCTTGACGCAGGGGATCGACATGTCTATCTTCTGTACCTTATCACAGGGTTTCTCGAGGGTGCGGAAGCCCGAGGTATCCCACATCGAACGCGAGGAATGTACACCATATGAGGTTTTCCTCAGCTTCCCATGTTTAACACGGGGTATGCCATGAGTTTAACATCTTGCGGAGACGGATCAGACTAATAAAAACACTGAGAGTGGACCAGATTGAAGAAACCCCTAGGGGGAACATCGATGTTGGGGCCAACACATGGGCGGCTTCCCAGATACCATGGAGTGGGATGGGGTGGCATGATATCACCGGGATGTGGCGGCCCGGGTAAGGATCAGGATGGATGATGGAGTGATGGGATTGAACCTTGTGGAGGATTCCTACGTATCCCCATGACAGGGAATCAAAGTCCGCGTAGTTCGGTGATATGGTGGGACACCTGAAGAGGCGACCTGTCAGAATGGACGCATGGATTGGAGCCTGGAGGAAGTAAGATCTCCGGGATAGGGCATGAGCTTCCCAAGGCACGTGGGCTTGAGGGGGGAAGTCAGGATGAGACGTGGGTGCGAGGAATGGGGATTATGCTCTGAAACGGCCCAAGAGGGGGGATACATTTTAACGTCATGCAAGACGATATACAGTTTAACGTCATGCGGGACGAGGGCATACAGTTTAACGTCATGCGGGACAAGGGATCTGGGGATTACGCTCTGAGGCGGCCCATAGTGGATATGGGGATTACGCTCTGAGGCGGCCCATGGTGGATATGGGGATTATGCTCTGAGACGGCCCATGGTAGATATGGGGCTTACGCTCTGAGGCGGCCCATGGTGGCCAGGGAACCTACGTGGAGAGGTCGGAGCGACCAGGTGGTGGGCTTGAACCTCGTGGAGGCTTCCTACGTACCATGCTTTAGCACAGATCAAAGTCCATGTAGTTTGCTGGTATGGGGCTTACGCTCTGAGGTGGCACATAGGAGGATTTCATGGTCGATGCGCGCTCTAAGCCCACGTGATTCATGCTTGGTGTGAGAAACAAGAGGCAGTAGGGACCAGATGATCACGTCGCGAAGGGTGCATCCGTGAGAAGCGGAATGGGGCTTATGCGTGGAGCGGCCCAAAGAGGAAACAGGGGTTTACGCGTGGTTAGCGGCCCTGGGTGCCGGGGCTTACTCTAGGGTGGAGGCCCGTGGTGCGAAAAAGAACAGTGGGAAAGGGACTCCACTGGCCTTGGCAGGGGGGAAGTATGGAGGTGCATGGGTGCAACCTTCCGTAAGAGAGGCTAGGGGCTTACGCTTTGAGGCAGCCCTTCCCCCGTGGAAAAACGCCACTACGAAAAGGAGGATCTCATTCCATGCGAGGAAGATTCCATTCCCGTGGAGACAAGAGGCGTAAAAAATGTCCGAGTTGGGGGGACCCTCAATGCGAAGCACGGGGTCGGACCACAATTTAACGTCATGCGTTAAGGATGAAGTGCTTAGCAGTTTAACGTCCTGCAGCTTGGACGAGGTGGGTTCGCTCCACACCCCTAGGTATTACATGCCCAATTATCCCTACCCCTTGTGGGAGGGAAGGCATCGGCAAGGCCATAGTGAAGGGGGGCCGCAGGGCGAACCATTGAGGGGTCCACGTTAGCGTGGCTATGTGAAGAAGCAATAGATGTTAGTGTGCCTATGCGGAGAAGCATAAGGCAAAGCAACGCAACGAGAAACACTGCCCAAGGGACCTTGAGGTTACTTCGTATGAGCTTGGAAGGCCGTACGGAAAAACAACGCATGGCACACATGCTCGGAAGGGGAGACATCAGGTGCCAGCGTGGAAAGGCAGCCAAGGGGTGTCATGGTAAAAGGGGTCCTGGGTGTTGCTCACAAAAGGAAGGTTTGCGCACAAAACACAGGGATGGCGCACAATAGGGCTAGAGGATTGCGCGGATAGGTGATTGCGCGCAAGGTATTGCGTGCATAGAAGGGGATTGTGTGCAAGGGGTAACGATCGCGTGCAAGGGAAGTACCTGGAGGAGGAGGAAAATTTACTTAAGCTAGTGGAGTTGCGCGCAAAGGCGAACCCCGAGGCAAGGTTGCACGAAAAGGGGGATTACCTAGAAGTCATATTGCGCGTGGGGGGAGTCGAATTGCACGCACGGGAGCTGATACGAATTCCGCAACCCCCAAACCGTCAGGGGTCGCCTTCTATTTATAGGCATCAGCCGGCGCGGAATCCAGGCGGCGCACGAAAGTTTCCGCGATGGGACCTGTCGGCACGCAAAGCTTCACCGCACGGAACCGGGGCGTGCAAAATTGCGCGCACCATCGGCTCGATTACGCGAATCCTGGGAATGCTTCGCGCACACATCTTTATTTCGCGCAATCCCTCCTTTATTTCACACACCACTTCCCGGGCCCCCGGACTGGGCCTCTGATTCCGAATATGACTTCGCTTTGCCATTTCGAAACTTCCTCTAGGAGTTATGGACTTTTTCGGCGTCTACAACGGTGTGTAATCATTAATACACGACGTGTACTCATTTTCTATGAAAACTACACAGCATGTACATTCAATGTACACAGAGTGTTTATCTTGTTTTCATTTTTCTTTATTTCCTCCACCACATTTATCAGAACTTGAGTAATGACCATTTATTTCTTAAATAAATGTAACTGCATTACTCGCTAATAAATATATATTATTTCACCCACAATATATTCTCTCGAATAACTAGTGTCAAAATAAATGTGATCAGGCATCCTTAAATAACTATTAAACCACGGTCGGGAGTAATCATTATTTAACTTGTTAAATTAATATTTAACTGAGATACAGGGACACACTTAGTGTGTGACCCTCTAGGCCTCTTTCTTAGTGGTATTAGGTGGAGCCTGCCTAAAGTCCAATGTTATCATCTAGAAACATGCCAAGGCACCCATAGAGAAAGAAGTTAACACTGCAATGATGTGTCACCTCATATAAACGCTTACCATGTAATATAATCCCTTTGTCACAATATCTTGAATCAAGCGGGTTGCATGCTAGTGCCATCAACCCATGTGATTGATTATTCTTTCTTTGAATTTCTGAAATTGAACTCACCCATTCCTTACCATGGACATGGATTTATTTAGGCTATATAGATTCCATAAAGGGGCTTGAGATATCTACTTTCATTATGGAACAGAAGAGACAAATCCTTTTTCGCATTATCTATTAATGTAGTATTACTCGTGATGCACCCAACGTATCCTACCTCACTACGAATAGTGTGTCATCATAGTTTTCATAAATACATCTAAGTGTAAGAGTTGTAATACCCATTAATAATAATCTTAAAGTCCAAGGACCAATACACACGTCCGTAGATAGGAACATCCAATGACACTATGAAATGTAGATTTCCTACTGGCGGGTCTTGTTCTCATAATATCCTCTTGGATATTACCAAGGGAGCACACCATGAGAAGGTGCCTCAAATTTTTATGAGTCCTCACCCCTAATTGCCTGTATTATTTGTGTCCCTCAAATAACATCATCTGACCATAGAACATATATTCAAGAACAGTGTTATGGAACTTCCGGGTTCTCATCATAGCAGAGATCCGCTATGACCCTTTAATGCAACAACTATCCTTGGGACATTATCACATACTTTGTCACATAAAAGAACAATCAAGATGTGATAAGGTGTTTATTTAATGAATAAAGTACAAAGTAGTTGGTTTTAGGCCACCAACTCCAATAGACTCCCACTTGGACTAGAGCCAACTGCTAAAAACTTTTAACCCGCTAGCTCTCACATGATATTCATGCTTCTGATGAGATAGGCCTTTAGTCATGGGGTCTACCACGTTCTCTTCCATGGATACTCTTCTCACTGTAAATTCACCCCTTTGATAGAAATCCCTCAAGAGGTGATACTTTCAGAGTATGTGCTTTGTCTGTTGATGTGACCTTGGTTCTTTTTCAAGAGCCACCGCTGCAATATTATCACAATACAACATGATGGGATATTTATTTCTAGGCACCACATAAAGATCCTAGACAAAGTTATGAATCCAGATGGCTTCCTTGGCTGCATCAGAAGCCGCTATATATTCAGACTTCGCTGTAGAATTGACGAAAACTGGATTCTTTAAACTCTTCCAGCTCACAACCCCTCTATTGAGACAGAAAACATATCCAGATTGCGACTTCATATTGTTATGATCTTCCTAAAAACCAGCATCAACATACCCTCTGATGAAAAGCTCCTTGTCTCCTCCATACACCAGGAACACATCCTCAGTTCTTCTCAGATACTTAAGGATAGTCTTAACAATAATCCAATGCTGTTCTCCTGAATCTTCTTGATATCTACCTACCATGCTTAGTGAATAGGTAACATCAAGCTTGTACATAACATGTAATACATGATGGATCCTATATCCGAATCGTATGGGATCTTACTCATTATATCTTTCTCCTGTTGTGTCTGTGGACACATTTTCTTAGAAAGATGTAGGCCGTGTGACACTGGAACTAATCCCCTCTTGGATTATTCCATACTAAATCTATTTAGTATCTGGTCAATGTATGTACCCTAACTTAGTCAAAGCAGCCACTTGGATCTATCACGAATGATCTTGATCCCTAGAATGTAGGATGCTTCACCCAAGTCCTTCATGAAGAAACACTTGTTCAACCAGTCCTTAACTGACTGTAAGACTGGTACATCATTTCCAATAAGCAATACGTCGTCAACATATACTACTAGGATAACGATCACATTCCCATTAAACCGCTTATAAACACATGGCTGACATTCGTTCTTAATGAAACCAAATTCCTTTATGGCTTCATCAAATTGAATGTTCCATGACTTGGATGCTTGCTTTAATCCATAAATGGATTTCTATAACTTGCAAACCTGTTTGGATTCACCTGGTTTCACAAACCCTTCTGGATGTGTCATATAGACATCTTCCTGAAGGTTCCCATTAAGGAATACTGTTTTGACATCCATTTACCAAATCTCGTAGTCATGGTAAGCTACTATGGCAAGTATGATTCTTATGGATTTAAACATGGCAAATGATGAGAAGGTTTCATCATAGTCAATTCCTTAACATTGTCTGAATCCTTTAGCCACTAGCCTTGATTTATAGGTGCTAACTTGACCTTACATGTCTAGTTTTCTCTTGAATACCCATTTTCATACAATATGATTTACATCAACCGGATCATCGACCAGAACCCAGACTTAGTTCTGATACATGGAATCCATCTCAGAATTCATAACTTTTTTTTATCTTGCAGCTTCTGAGCTTTCTACTACTTCTTTGTAGGAGAGAGGTTCATCATTGTCCAACAATAATTATTCACCATCCTCGGTGACTAGGAAACCAAATCTCTTTGGTTCCCTTACCTCTCTTGAGCTCCTACGCAGTACTTGTGTTTTTAGAACCTCTTCCACGGGGACCTGTGGAACTTTTTCCTGTACCAACTCCTATGTATCTCGATCATCAACTTCATCAAAGTCAATATTGCTCCCACTATCCCTTTTGAGGATGTGATCCATCTCAAGAAATATGGATTGTCTGCCGATAATCACTTTCTTGTCTTGAGGGTTATATATGTAATATACTTTTGTTTCCTTGGGATATCCTATAAAGATACACCTCGTGCCCTGGGGTGCTAGTTTGTTGCCTGAGAAGGCCTTAACAAATACCTCACATCCCCATACACGTGTGTGTGGAAAAATGGGTTTCTTTCCATTCTATAACTCGTATGGAATTCCATTTTCCTCCTTAGTTGGTACTCAGTTTAATGTGTATGCTTTAGTTTGTAATTCATATCCCCAAAAGGATAATTAAAGATCTGAATGACACATCATCAACCCCACCATTTCCAAAAAGGTGCGGTTGCTCCTTTCAGTAACACCACTCCACTGTGGTGTATAAGGAGGAGTGAGCTGAGATAGAATCATAGACTCTCATAGAAGATCGATGAACTCTTGGTTCAGATATTCTCCGCCTTGATCCGATCGAAGCTTATTTATCTTCTTACCAAGATGGTTCTCTACTTCATTCTTGAATTCCTTAAATTTATATAAGGATTCTGATTTATACCTCATTAAGTAGACATAGCCATATCTACTCAAATCATCAGTAAAAGTAATAAAGTAATAATATCCACCTCTAACTTCTACTGGAAATGGTCCACACACATCCGTGTGCACTAATCCTAGAAGCTCTGTGGCCCTTTCATCTTGTCCACCCAAAGGCATCTTGGTCATTTTACCTTGTAAACAAGCGTGACATCTATCAAGTGGTTTTAGCTCAGTAGAGTCCAAATAACCATCTTGGTAGAGCTTTGTCAAGCGCTTCTCATTTACATGATCAAGATGGTGATGCCACAACTGGGTGATGTATGAATCATGTGAGTTTGTTTTGTTATCGATTGCCAACACTTGGTTTTCATAATTTAATACATACAAACCATTATTTAAATGTGCCTACCATAACATAAGTTGTTCTTATAAAAGAGACAACCCTTATTTCCAAACTTGAAAATAAATCCATCCATATCCAAACAAGATACAAAAATTATGTTCTTGGTAACACTAGGCACATAATAATAGTTATGTAAAACCAAAATCATCTCAGTTGGCAATGAGAGGTGGTAATTTCTAATATCTAACACAGCCAGCCTTGTGCCATTAGCAGCTCGAAGATCCACCTCTCCTCTAGCAATCTTTCTAAATATACTTGGTTTCTGCATTTGAATATATATGTGATCCCCACAAGCTATATATAATACTCAATGTGTATAAATGGAAAGATTACACTCAATAACGAATTCACATTTAGCATCCCCATGCTTCTGAGTGCAGTTCCTCTTCCAGTGGCCTTGCTTGCCACATGAAAAACATACTGCCTCCCATTCCTTTCCCTGCCTCTGGATCTTCACCTTCTTGGAGGGACGACGCTCGGGGGCTTCAGACCGTTTATAAGTCTTTGGCCCCTTTGCCTTGTCCTTCTTTTTCTTATTCACCATAAGGACTGCAGGTTTGTCACGCCCCATGTCCTTATCTACCTGGCGAATTAAGTTCAGAAGTTCTAATAGACTCTTCTCATTTTTGCTCATGTTATAATTGAAAATGAAGCTAGAGAAGGTCTTGGGTAGTTGTGATAGGATGAGATCTATATGCAACTCATCTAGGAATTTAATCCCTAATATGTCCAGACATTCAATGTTGCCAATAAGATTGAATACATGAGGCCCAGCTGGCACAAACTCTCCAAGATTAGTTGTAAAAAAATCATTGTAGATCTCATAAATCTCTTGTCTCGCCTTCTCTTGGTATATACCCTTAAGGTGAGACATCATGCTATACACATGCATGTTTTCATGTTGCTTTAAGAGCTCATTAGACATGGCCGATAACATGAAACACTGGAAATCTGTGGAATCATCCATATGTTTTTCATAGAGAGATATTTCCTCATCATTGGCCTCTTTCCCAGGCACAACTGGAACAGGCTCTTCCAGTACATAAAATTTCCTTTCGTGGCGAAGGATGATGTGTAAATGCCTTTTCCACTCTTGGAAATTAGTGTTGGTGAGAAGGTTTTCTTTCTCGAGTATGGTTCGCAATGATATGTTTGAAGTAATTTTTCTTTCTATTTCTATAAATTAAGATGAGAAAAGGTTTAGTAATTTATTACAAACTGAGACAAATAAATAAATTAATACTTATTAGTCTCCCACTATTTTATCGAAATCCAATAGCCCTTACCATTGACTTCGAAATATTCTGTTTCCTGAATATTCTAGTGGAAAGGATTCATATTTCCCTTCGCATTACCCCAAATAGGGTTGGTCAAGAAACTTGAAGGGTTTTAGGTAGGAATTCCAAATGCCAACTGCATTAACTCGTAGCTCCTTGATCCGATGAGTGGACTCCCCAATCCTGAAATCCTTTTATTTTGGATTTCCTCAACCTTTGCCTCTTGGTCACACTAAGCCCTACTGTGGCAGTCAACCCTTGATGCGAACCAAGTCAAGTCAACCCAAAACCTTGAATTATAATTCCCCAATAATTGAAAGCACCCCAACTAGGGTTTGTCAAGCACTTTGAACTATGGTTCGATTCTAACCAAGATTATGGAAGGCTATACCGACTTAATATTTCTTTGAGGGATTTTATCCTTATACATAAATTTCCATTTTATTATCTTTGATTACATGCTTGTTAATATTAATTGGGATATACTTAAGTGATTAACCATGTCTAAGATAATATTTATGCATAAGATGGACTTATTTTAGTTCTATCATGCATGCTTGTTTAATTCATTAATTATGTGATCATGACAACACACCCACAATAAATAAACCATGCAACTGACAAAAATAAAATAAATGGTATGATCATGAGCTTGTTCTATTGGTTAGTTTATCTAGCAGTTGATAAAATAACCCAAGACCTAGGGGTAAAACACCTTGAACCTTTCCGTTTCGTGTTTATAGCTTTCCACCTGTCCAACTTTGTATCTCCTTGGATTGGTTTCACCTTGGCTCCTAACTTGAGCTGCCTTCACTAGCTTGGGAGCTCCATCCATTGCATATGCATTTATCTCACATGAAGGTGAGGGGTAAAAAGGGGGTTTTACATAAAATAATCCTTGGGTGCGTAGGCCCTACATATTAATGAGGATAAGGCTTGCAGGCCAATAAATTTAATTTAAATAAATAAATTAAAAAAAACCATTCACATACAAAGGTCTTGGTCTAGCTCATGATCATCCATACATGAAATGATATTTAAGCATAAATAAAACTAGCATTCAATTCTTTAATCATTCTTGCTTAAGATAAATCACGCTCAAATCAATTAATTATCTTTAATTAATAAATCCTTTTATCTTAAACCCTTTTCTGAATTTCCTTGAGATTCTCATCCATCATAATTTTAAACAAATAAATTCATTTAAAATTATCTTTGTACGTAACTTGTACCTTGGAGGAAACGCGGTGAATTCCCGTTCATTACACATATGTTAAATTAAACACATATATATAAAACACCTATCACGTGTTGTGCCTCAGCTTTACACCTGAACTATGGTACACGTCTCAAGGGTTTGTATAATATAATAATAAATTTTAATAAATCTGCATAATTTGGATGAGTACACGGCGTGTAGTTCCGACTACACGACGTGTACTTTTGTTCACCGTCCATCCGATGTACACGCCTGGGGACATGGCGTGTAGATATACTTCGAAAATTTTCGGAGTACATGACATGTTCAATTGGACACACGCCGTGTAGTATCCGCATTACACAGTTTCCAGCTGGGCAAGCCATGTACGGGGTACACGGTCCAACCCTAACACGAAGGGACTACATGCCATGTTCAGTTGGACCACACAGCGTGTAATCCGGAAACCATGTGCCACCTGTTCCTGGTCAACACATGGTGTCATAAATGACTTAGATAGGATCCAATACACGACCTGATTTGGCGGATCAGTCAATGCATTGAACCTAGACTACACAACATGTACTTCTGAATACACGCCGTGTATTCTGGTTTTGTACATCCAGGAGTGTTTGGAACCTCCGGATGAGTTCCTCTATTTTATTTTAATCAAAATTAAAAGAAAAATTTGTTTCTATAAGGTGAACGAGAAACGAGAGGGGAGGAACAGATCTCGATATTCAGATTTTAAAGAACAATTAACTTGAATTAAAACAACTAAATTATTAAATGCGTAAATCACTAAGGAAAAACTAAATAATTATAATCAATGATATGACCCCTCTGATACCACTTGTAGGTTCCAGGTGTAGCTGAAGCACGTTGGTGGGTTTTCCCAACTTTAATTTTAGCATTCAACAACGTTCAATCTGAGATCCATCACGATAATAAAACGTCAGATCTTCAGAATAGAACGAAGAATGAAAAGAAAGATAAGGATCCCAGAACCATCAATATGATCATCATATGTTGGTTATAATTAATTTAATTAATTGACAAGAATTACCTTGATGGAATTATTTCTTTGTTGATGTTTTCCAGTCACGTTTTGATGTGAGTCGTCGTTGCGTCGCAGAAGCCAAGTGTATACTTCTTCTAGCAGTGATCCACACATGCACCACATATCTATGGATGTTGCCAAAGGAATCTCCAGGTGATAGCGTGGAGAAGAATTTTCTTGTGTTTTCTTCCTTATATTGCCTTGATCCGATGGAGGAGGATCTCTCTCGATCTTGAGAGCATTCTTGGAGGAAGGAGTTCTCTCGGCCTTGAGATAATTTTCCAAAATTGTTGTGTACAACGATTCTCTCTAGAAAAGTGTTGGGGTTGTGAGGATATTTATAATTGGGTTTGAGGTTATAGAGTTATGACAATAAATAAACTCGTTACGCATTTTATTTATTTCATTAACTCTTATTGAAAACCCCCATGTTGAATGATTAATTCCTTGACATGAACCCACGCTGATTATAATAAATATCATTTAATAAAATGATATTATTTCCTCAAAATCCCAACTGAAAAAACTACACAGCGTGTAATCATTAATACACGACGTGTACTCGTTTTCCATTAAAACTACACGGTGTGTACATTCAATGTACACGACGTGTTTATCTTTTTTTCATTTTTCTTTATTTCCTCCACCACATTTATTAAACCTTGAATAATGAATATTTATTTCTTAAATAAATGTAATTGCATTACTCTCTAATAAATATATATTATTTCACACACAATATATTTTCTCAAATAACTAGTGTCAAAATAAATACGATCAGACATCATTTAATAATTATTAAACCACAGTCGGGAATAATCTTTATTTAACTTGTTAAATTAATATTTAACTGAGATACATGGACACACTTAGTGTGTGACCCTCTAGGCCTCTTTCTCAGTGGCATTAGGCGGAGCCTGCCTAAAGTCCAAGGTTAGCGTCTAGAAATACGCCAAGGCACCCATAGAGAAAGAAGTTAACACTGTAATGACGTGTCACCTCATATGAACACTTACCGTGTAATATAATACCTTTTTCACAGTATCTTGAATCAAGCGGGTTGCATGCTAGTGCCATCAACCCATGTGCTCGATTATTCTTTCTTTGACTTTCTAGAATTGAACTTGCCCATTCCTTACCATGGCCATGGATTTATTTAGGCTATATCAATTCCATCAACGGGCTTGAGATATCTAGTTCCATTATGGAATAGAAGAGACAAATCCTTTTTCACATTATCTATTAATGTAGTATTACTCATGACGCACCCAACATATCCTACCTCACTGTGAACAGTGTGTTGTCACAATTTTCGTCAATACATCTAAGTGTGTGAGTTGTAATACCCATTAATAATAATATTAAAGTATAAGGAACAATACACATGTCTGAAGATAGGAACATCCAATGACACTATGAAATGTGGATTTCCTACTGGCGAGTCTTGTTCTCATAATATCCTCCTAGATATTACCAAGGGAACATACCATGAGAAGGTGCCTCAAAGTTTTATGAGTCCTCACCCCTAATGGACTATATTATTTTTGTCCCTCAAATAACATCATCCGGCCATAGAACATATATTCAAGAACAGTGTTATGACACTTCTGAGTTCTCATCATAGCAGGGATCTGCTATGACCCTTTAATGCAACAGCCATCCTTGGGACATTATCACATGCATTGTCACGCAGAAGAACAATCAAGATGTGATAAGGTGTTTATTTAATGAATAAAGTACAAAGTAGTTGGTTCTAGGCCACCAACTCCAACATCTATGTCTTATATATCACATATTTTTATTAAAACCATCCATTATACATTCCATGTATAGTGTGAACGAATCACATCACCTTGAGGAAGCAGTAGTCCACACGTCCACAAACCATATTTACAAAAAATGGAAAGCATAAGAGTATGTGTTATATAAAAATTAAATAAGCATAAAGATATTATAAATATAATATATATCATATATAAATAGTGTGTTCATCATAATTCCCACCATGATAGGTGGTAAAGGAAAAACAAACAATCATCATTTCGTGAGGCGATAGTTCGCTGTACACATAAATGACAGGTTCATTATCCATTAGATAAATGTGTGTGTAAGTGAAGGTAAAAACCCTAACATAAAAAAATATCAGTATATTTAGGATACTAATTTTATTATATAATTATGGAATACTAATATTTTAGGGTATGGAGAATGTAAATAAAGAAAAAGAGTTTGAGGAAGGACATTACCTCTTCTTTGGGTAACTCCTTTTGGTTTGCACCAAAGAGCTTGCTTGGATGAATTTATGCATAAAGGGAGGATTATAGGATGAAGGGAGGGATTTTGGGAGATTATTTTATTAGAGGTTTTTTGATCCAAAGGGCTTGATATGTGTGATTAATGAGGAGGGGTGAGTGTCTTTTTATAGCGGAGGAGGAGTGACATTCTTGTAAATTTTTGAAAAAGGAATTCCACCCACGTTTTTCTTATGAAAAGTGGATCCAATAATAGTCCAAATCTAATAAAAGGGAGAATAGGGTCAGAATATGTCCATACAATATCTTTTTGAAAAATTTCTAGCTCATTTAGGCCCTTAAGTTTAATGTTTAGTCCTTTGTTAAACTATTTTTCCTCTTAATCGTTATAATTAATTTTAATCACTTTCACTAATATTTTTGGTCAAAAACTAAGTTGAAATTATTATAAATTATAAATTATTCTGAATAAAAATATGTAATATATTTTTATAAATTTCAATCATATAATTGGAAAAAATTAATTTAAAATTAATCCTATAAATGGGACAACCAGACAAGTTTTTAAAGTAAAAACGTCCAAAAGTTTGCTATGTTTTTATATCCAATTTCAAAGTGAAATTAATTCAAATGACCTAAATTGAACCAATTTATATATAATTTATATAATTTTAATTTAAAACCAATTTAAAATATAATTTAACTTTTTAAATAAATTATAATAAAACATAGTTTTGAAATAAAATTTAGTATTTTCACTATTCATCAAAAAATGAAAATTCACATAAAATTATCAAAAATTAACCCTAACCAAAATTTGACATTATGATTTAAAAAATGAAGTTTATTTTGAAATATAAAATTTATAAAAGTGTTAAAATTCGTATTTATAATAGGTTCTCCATTAAAAGGTGAAAAAACTACCTTTATAAAAATATGGTATTTAATGCATAAAATTGGGTTTGTTTTTATCTTATGCCTATAAAATATATTGAATGAATGTAAAAATATTTTATTGGATATATAATATATAAATTTACTATATAAACTCTCTAAATTTTTTAAAATTTATTTGACTGTGCAAAACACGACTAAATAGTGTTTTATTTAAATCAGGTGTTGTGTGTATTGCAAAGTTATCAACAAAATTAAATTTATTCTAGAAGGAAAATATGGTAAAGTATTTGGGTTCTGGATTCTTGACTCCTAAAAAATATTCTTCCTTGAAATTTCTAGGGTATTACCTTCAAAAATACGTGGGTAGTTCTCCTTCATAGAATCCTCTTGTTCCCATGTTGCTTCTTCCATTTTGTGATTTCTCCAGAGTACCTTTACCAGATGAGTTTTCTGATTTCCCAACACTTTATATCTGGTATCAATAATATTTATGGGTTCTTCATAGTATGAAAGGTCATGTTTCAACTCTATTTCATTATAGGTGAGTACATGCTTTGGGTCAGGCATGTATTTTCTTATTAGAGATATATGGAACACTAATAGCCCCATCGGGCATCGTTAGTTCCCTACATTACTATGAAAAATCAAATTTATAAAACCCAAACTATGCTACTCAATTAATTAAAATTTATTATAAGATAAGTTTAGGGTTAAACCCACAGAGATAGTGATTTATTTTTATTAGGTTTTCAAAATATTTGATTAAAGAATGAGGTGAGGAAGGGAGTGAATTTAATGGTTGAGAAAGCAATATGAAAATGAAACAGATTAATTGATTGGTTGTGAAAACAGATTTTGAAAGCGTGCCAGGGTAATGTAATTTCTAGGTTCAAGTGAAATTGGATTTAATCAAATAAGTTGATTCATGGTTGGTGTTGGAGTCGAGATGAGAAAGATCCAATGATCATGGTATCCCCTCCTTGACGCAAAAATTTCCTATTTGCCTTGGTTCGACAATTTAGGATTTTGCCGAATCAAGTTTGTCTCGATACCACATTTAAACATGATTTCCTCTAAATTTAACAATGGTCATGACATCTTTAGGGTACTCAATTTTTCAATTTAAATGTTCCTTTTAGATTCAAATATCTATGGTCACGATAAAGGAAAAAAAAAGGGATTAGAAGTTAAAGAATGAAATTACGCAAACCAAATACATGAATAAATAAAATGAAAGAATCCAATGCACCTTCCCCCTTCGGTTACATCACCCTATCACATGGTGGGATTACCCCATAATCCTAGTGATGATATGTTTATAGGGGAGGAGAAATGAAATAATAAAGGGAAAAAACTCAAAAATGGATTAGTAGCTTCGCTCCAGGTGATGGTCTTCAGTTGAATCTGAATGCTCCAAAGGTGTAACCAGAGGCTCTATTTATAGGTGCTGGAAAGGTTCTACCCGACCACCATCACAATGTGTACTTGAGCTACACATCATGCAGTGCCAATCCTTTTTTTGTGTCTCTACGTGACGCATGAATAGATCTCAACTGATATTTTGGAATGTTGACCACCTACATGATGTGTACTTGGCTTACACGTCGTGTATACCTTATCTGCATCACCTCCATGTCTACGAGAATATTACGTAAATCTTTCTCATAAATTTGAAGTTTGACCACCATCATGTGGTGTATTGAAGGTACACGACATGTAATTGAATTTCATAGCATGTTTTCTCTTTACAAATGTTTCTGATGCTTTCACCAGGGTGCGCGCGTCCGTCTCGTTTGGTGGGACGACAGCGCTGTCTATTGCCCCGCATTCCTGCTTTCCAAAGGTGGGTGAAATATGCTTCTTATTCAGGGAAATTTTCTCCTTGATCGAAACATGATGATGGGATGTCAGTTCTTCCTTCCTTGGATTCCTCCTCGGAACTCGTCACCTAGTCCGGGTCTCTCTTATAGATTTAAGACATTGTTCATGAAACTCTTCCTGGTGCCATATCTTCATGGACACCAGTTAATTATACTACTTCTGTCAGGACATTCCAAGGGGTCCAGTCAGGGAAGCAAACTTCGGTCAGAGGAGTAGTCATGTTGGACATCACTGGCGTGTCTGGATGCTGGGACACTGGCACGTCTGGGTTTCTTCCCCTTATTATAGGGCTTCTTGAGGGTGCAGAAGCCCAAGGCATCTCGCATCGAATGCAAGGAATTATATGCCATAGGAATGTCTTTAAGGTTTTCCTCAGCTTCCCATGTTTAATACAGGGTATCCCGCAAGTTTAATGTCTAGAAGAGACAGATCAGACTGATCATAACACAGACTAGAGTAGATCAGATGGGTGAAACCTGTAGAGGGAACACTGATGTTGGGGCCACGTGTGGATAGCTTCCCAATTGTTGTTAAGGGGAATGGGGTATGAGGTGGCATGATCCCACCGGGATGTGGCAGCCCAGGTAAGAATCAGGATGGATTATGGGAGGTTCAATGAAGTGGATTGAGAATGAGATGGAGTCACCCTGAGGACGACCGTGGTGTTCAAATTGAGTCTCAAATAGGATTTCTACATATCCCCGTGACAGGGAATCAAAGTCCATGTAGTTCATTTGATGACAGCTTGCTGCTGATTGGGGGTTTCAATGTCTTAGTGCTGAATAGAGGCACAAAAACTTACCACTGAATGGGGTCACAACGTCTTACCACTAGATGGGGTCACAATGGATTACCGCTGGATGGGGTCACAACAGCTTACTGCTGGATGGGGTCACAACGGATTACCACTGGATGGGGGTTGAACCTCATAGAGACTTCCTACGTACCTTTTCTAGGAGACAGGGATCAAAGACCACGTAGTTCAGGATGGAGTGAGTGGGAACCGACATGATGATGGTCGGGACTAATGGGTGGTGGGCTTGAACCTCAGGGAGGCTTCCTACGTACCTTGCCTTGGCAAGGATCAAAGTCCCCGTAGTTCAGAATGGTGTGTGGGGATTACACTCTAGGCTTCCCATGGTATTGGTGAACTTACGTGAAGGGGGTCGAAGCAACCAATGATTGTTGGGATTAAACCTATGGGAGGCTTCCTACGTAGCTTTCCTTGGCAAGGATCAAAGACCTCGTAGTTCAGGATGGAGTTTGGTGCACTGACGTGAAGATGGTCGGGACCAATGATTGTTGGGATTGAACCTCAGGGAGGATTCCTACGTACCTTGAATTGGCAAGTATCAAAGACCTCGTAGTTCAGGACACGAGGGTGGGGTTTACACTCTAGGATGCCCAAAGAGGATGTCATGGTCAATGCTTGATCCAAGCCCACGTGAGTTATGCTCAGTGTGAAAAACAAGTGACAGCAAAGACCTGAAGATCACGTCGCGAAAGGTGCGTCTGTGGGAAGGGGAGTGGGGCTTACATGTGATCATAGCCCAAAGAGGAAACAAGGTCTTATGTGTGGTTAGCAGCCCAGATAGGTTGGGACTTACTCCAGGATGGAGGCCTAGTGGTGACAAAGCCCAGTAGGAGAGGGATTTGGCACTAAAGAAAGGAGGGACAAAGATGCTACCTCCTGCAAGAAAAGCTAGGGGGATTACACCAGGGTGGTTGCCCTTTCCCCTCGTAGGATGCATGGTGGGAAGTCACCGTTTAACATCATGTGCTGAGGATGATGATGCTTGGCAGTTTAACATCTTGCAGCTTGGATGAGGTGGGTTCACTCCGCACCCCTAGGACTTACATAACCGGTACCCTCTGCACCTTGGTGAAGGGAATGCATCGGAAATATCGTGGTTGGGGGGTGTTATGGAGCGAACCATTGAGGGGTCTACGTTAGCATTGATATGAAAAGAAGCAATAGCCGTTAGTGTGCCTCTATGGATCAACAATGGAGGATGGTGCTTATGCATGGAAGCAGCCCAGGTGCCGCTAAGGAGCAGTAATGGTGGATGGGGCTTATACATGGAAGCTGCCCGGGTGCCACTAAGGAGAGACAATAGTGGATGGGGCTTACACATTGAGCTGCCCGGGTGCCGCTAAGGAGTGACAATAGTGGATGGGGCTTACACATTGAGCTTCCCATAATGTCTTCCTCATGTCTGGACATGAGGGCATCCCAACTCACTGGTGGGTTGAGGTATATAATTGGGGACAACACCTATGCGCAAGTGCACAAGTGGGATAACACCAAGGGGCGTTGAAATTATTTCGAACAAAGGGAGATGAAAAGTGTGAATTACATGCCCGAAATTTGGAACACAATGAGGGTGGCGTGTAAAGGGAGGATAACTGTTGACCATGTCCGAAACACAGCATCCATATCATGTTATCCTGAAATGGGGAAAAAAAAATGAGGGTCGACTGCTGACCATGTTCGAAACACAGGACCTGACTCGAAGTGTCATCCAAAGTCTTCTGGGGCATTGGCCCAGGATGGCAGGTGAGCCGAGGTGGCATGGGATCAGTCCGTTAGGGGGTCCCTTCAGACATGAAAGATGATGAAGATCCGAATGAAGGACATGCAAATCATGAGGTGGAGCGATGGAATGTTTGAACAGATTCCAATGCTCTTGAAATTATTCCACTATAAACATGACATGAGGAATCTTATTCTTGGATCATAAAGAATCTCTCGTTTGGAACAAGAGGCATACTATTATTGAATGATAGGGCATACTGTAATTTATAGTCATGTAGAGAGGACTATTGGCATCTTATGCTTGGCGCATAAGGAATCTCTTGTTTAGAGAAAGAGGCATCCTATATTTGTTGTATATGCAGTTTATAGTCATATAGATAGGACTATTAGGCATAAGGCGGCTAGAAATGGCTGGTGTTAGGACTTACACAAGGGCGGCCCTTTCTGGTTCATCCTGGAATAGGAGTCAGGTGATGGGGTTTGGACGAGTTACTTGAGGAATGGTTCGAGTCAAGGTACTTGAGGAATTGATAATGAGAATATCAACTCACGACATGGGAAACAAACCAAGAGGAATATTTTGACTCAAGGTATTTCATGGTGTGTGGAGGAGTATCTCAAATCATGGTATTCCATAGGTGGAAGGTGGGTGCGCATAAGGGCGCAATGGAAAATCTCGACGTCTCGGCCCGAAAAGTTTGCGGTGCGACTCTCCATTTTTCATGGGGGTCAGTGACGGTAGCGAAGGGACCGACCTGGAGGGTCGGGACCGCAGCTCAGCACTGATCCTGAGCGGGGGTGTGGGGGTGAAGCCCCTGCGGTATGAACCAGCAGGCGCAAGCCTAAGCACTGTTGCGCATAATAGGAGCAACACACTAGATGATCTATGTGCAAAAGGATGGATTACGCGCAATAGGGAAGGCCTGCGCGCAATAGGGAAGACATGTGAGGAATATGAGACATGTGCGTGCAATAGGGGAGTTGTGCACGCAATAGGGAAGTTTTGCGTGCAATAGGGAAGGGTTGCGCGAAATAGAGAAGGGTTGCGTGCAAAATTGGGCCCAATGGCACTGTTGTGCGCAAAAATAATGTTTTGCATGAAAAACTGGGTAGGTTGTCCCATTTACTCACAAAAGTGATGTTTTTCACGCAAGATATGGGGTTTTATGTGCGAGCGCGGAAAATTTGGACTTACACACATTAGAGCGGCAACCGACCTCCGGGGTCCTCCCGGGAAGAAGGGGGTGCACTTGTATTTATAGGCGTATCCTTGATTGTCGGTGCACGTAAAATTGCATTCCAATTTTCCATGAAAAGCCATTTTGCACGCCAGAATCCATTTTTATGTGCAAGCTTCCATTTTGCGCGCAGATCCATTTTCCGCACAAGATTATTTTTTTTACGCGCAAGATTATTTTTTTATGCACAAATCCATACTTTGCCCCGAAATCACATTGTATGTCCATTTCCAGTAGTCTCCCTTCGAACGACCATAACTTATGATCCGTAACTTCGTTCAGGCTCCACAACTAGTCAAATCAAAGCCTTCAAAACGAGCTATGCTCCGGGATCATGTGTAGAAGAATTTGGTGAATTTCATGAACGCATTTTCCGGTTCCAACAAAGAATTTTTCTGGTAGTGGCCTACTTCTCCGATGAAGTAACAACGTGTACTTGTGGTACATGATGCGTAACAATGTTTTTCCAAAATTTATAGCTTCTATTTTCCTCAAAAATCTGATGTTGTGCCGCTTCACTTCTCTCGTGGCGCGAGGGGTCCTTTTTCTCATATTTACACACCTTTTCATTCCTTTTCCAAAGATTCATCATTTCCTTCCATAAAACATAAAACAACTCAATTCATTACAATATTGGCAATATTATTCATTTAAATCCATAAATCAATACATTGAAACATTCTAAAATGTCTGTATGAAATACACTTATCAAATACATCATGTACTTTTGAGAGATTTGGAGGAATTTCCAAATGATAAGAAACATATCCAACTCTTTCAATAATCTCAAAGAGTCTAATATACTGGGGCTCAGTTTTCCCTTCTTACCAAACCTGATAATACCCTTCCATGGATATATTTTCAAGAAAACATGATCTCCCTCTTGAAACTCTAAATATTTCCTCTAATTATCAGTATAAATATTTTGCCTACTTTGAGTTTCTTTAATATGATCCTGAATAGCCTTTACCATTGTCATCATATCTTCAATTTTTTTTAACCCTATTAGTTTACTTTCACCAGATTCATCCCAAAAAGTTGGAGTACGGAATTTCTTTCCATATAATGCTTCATACGGTTCCTTTTAAATACTTGAATGAAAACTATTATTATAGAAAAACTCTACCAAAGGTAGGTACCGATCCCACGTACCTTGAAAGTCAAGTGAGAAATTCCTCAACATGTCTTCCATTATTTGAATTGTTCTTTTATACTATACACCAGTTTGAGGATGGTAGGAAATGCTCAATTAGTGATCAGTTTCAAGATCCTTCTGAATAATTTTTCATAATTTTGACGTAAATCGGGGATCTCGATCAGAAATAATCAATAGAAGTGTGCCATGAAGTCTTAAAAATTCATTAATATAGAGCCTTACAATTCGCTCAAGAGTCATGTTTTCTCTTATAGTAAGGAAATGTGTAGATTCGGTTAGGCGATCAACAATAACCCATACCACATCATTATTTCTAAGAGTCTTTGGTAGTTCCATGACAAAGTCCATAGTAATTTCATCCCATTTCTAAATAGGAATAGGAAGGGGTTTCATGAATCCTTTAGGATGCTACCTCACAACTTTCACTTGTTGAAAACCACTAAAAATGTTCCCTCAAGTCCCAATACATCTTTGTACTACCAGGGTATATAGAGAAATATAAGCTATGATCATCATCCAACAATTCAATTTTTAGATCAGGTATAAATGGAACACATAGCCTCTCTCCAAACTTTAGAACTCCATATTCATAAACAAAGTCTGCTAATTTTCCATCATTCACAGCTTTTATTTTCTTCTAAAAGTACTCATCATCAGATTGAGAATTTTTTATCCTCTCTAATAAATATGGTTTTGTAATCATTTGAAAAATTATTGATGTATCCCCTTCCTTAGAAATTCCCATATCCATATTTACTATGTCCATGAACAGAGGATCCTTCTCAATCCTCATTTGTGTTAGAACTCTATGATCCTTCCTACTCAATGCATCCACTACCTTATTTACTTTAACTGGGTGGTAGTGTATTGAGAAATCATAATCCTTGAGTATCCTTAGAGAAAATATGGCCAATAAAATAAAATTATTGAATCTAAAAATTGCACTTACTAAACTTCCAATATAAATCTTCACTTATAAGTGTTTTATGAATGATATACAAGTGATTCTCATAGTTCTCATAGATTTTATAATACAATAGAATACCATCAATGAATACCACAACAAAATCATCAAGATATTCACTAAATACCCTGTTCATTAGGTCCATAAAAAAGAGGGTGCATTAGTCAATCCAAATGGAATTATTGTAAACTCATAATGCCCGTACCTCATCTGAAAATATGTCTTCAAAATTTATTACTTCTTCAATCACAATTAGTGATACCCAAAATGAAGATCAATCTTTGAAAAATATTGTGCTCCATGAAGTTGATCGAACACGTCATCAATGATTCGTAGAGGGAACTTGTTCTTTATTGTAATAATATTGATTTCCCTATAATCAATGAAAAAACTAATGGATCCATCTTTCTTCTTAATTAAGAGAACAATAGAACAAAGAATCCCCATGGAGAAACACTAGGGTGAATAAATCCATTATTACCCAAATCCTCTAGTTGTTTATTCAACTCCACTAATTCCATAGTGTCCATTCTGTATAGAGTATTTTATATTAGAATTTCATCGAGGATTAAATCAATGGAAAATTCAACCTCACGCTCTGGGGGATGTCTAGGTAATTCCTCATAAAATACATCAATTTATTCCTACACAATGGGTACACCCTCAATTTGGAGATTACCTCCTTAGTCACTAGATGTTTCTTGCTCTTTTTACCATATAATTTCATTTAATAGAGCTACTGGGGGTAGATCTAGATAAGAATAAAGCGAGGAAGATTATTCTTTAAAGATGATAGATTCTACATCTTCCTCATAAATTGTAATTTGCTTCATCTTGCAATAAATCTAGATAAGAATCAGGTGAGGAATATTTTTCTATAAAGATGAGGTATTCTACATCTTCCTTACAAATTGTAATTTTTTTCCTCTTGTAATAATTTTTTTATTATATTTTGAGATTAAATCCATACCAAGGGTTATATAAAAGTAAAATATAGGTATGATAATGAGTTCAGTAAGAAAATCACATTTATGTTTTATAACGGGGACTTTCCAACACATCTTTATTGCTATGGGACTTCACTTAAGAGTTTTTACTGAAAACTATCTTATTAAATAAAAAGAAAAATGTCTAATTTTCTTAAAAAAATGGGTAGATATAAAATATTTTGATGATCCAGAATAAAATAAGGAATTTAATAAATTTTAATATAAGATTAATGCACCTGACACCACATCATTTGGTACTTCTACCTCTGTTTTAATGATAACATAAGCTTGGCCATCTCCCCTTGGACTCCTTTGTTGTAAATCCACCCAATTCTTAGGGAATTAGATTGAATAGTGCTCCATCTTCCTGCAGTCGTAACACTGAATAGTAGCGTTCTCCTTCTTCCCCTTGAATTATTTAGTATGATGCCCCCTTTATCCACATTTATAACAAACTCTCACTCCATTCAAGCATTTCCCAGGGTGACTCTTTCCACATTTTTCACAAGATAGAAATCACTCAAACTTATTATTCTTATTTGATTCATTCCATTTTTCTTGGTGCTTAGAAGTACTATTCTTATCTTGATTTCCTTTGAATATGTAGGATCTCAAGAATTACTTATTTGTTTTTATAGCACATAAACTATTTATTTGCATGATGAAAAATCCCGAGAAACCATTTCCCTTTAAAGATTTGGATTAATACCTTCAAATAAGTGGTCAATATTTCACTCCATGTTGCATATATAATCTGCAACATACCTATCTAACCTTGTAAAGGCAGATTCATAATACGAAATACTTTCTTTTTCTTTTTGATTTATCTAACTAATTTTCTCTTCATCTCAATTTCTTGATCATGAGGGAAGTATTTATTAAATAATTCCTCCTTAAAAGTTCTCCATTCCATGAGTTATATTTATTATTCCTCCTTAGTATTCTAGATCAAGGACCACCATTGAACAACATCACCTTAGAGACAATAGAAAACAAGTGTAACCTTTTTCCATTTCAATACATACCAAGGCCATAAATATCTTCTCCATAGACTTAATCCATTGATCAATTACAATTGAATTAGTAGTACCACTAAATGATAGGGGATTCTTTCATATAAATCAATCTAGCACAGAATATTCTCTATGTGGAATAGGTTGGTCTATTCAGGTAAGGTTATTTGTCATAACCTGATTAATATTCCCCAGAATATCCATAATTTTCTCTGTTCCAATACCATTTATATTGGTTTACTCAGTAAGGAAATATCTACATTTTCCAAGAGTATTGATACCATTCATCCTTCTAGACGTTATTTCTAAATAATGGAATATACTAGATTATCTCATAAAATCATAATGTATAATTCTAAATATGGCATAACACATAACATAAATTTATGCATTGTAAATCATAGAATCCTAAACTTTGGTTTCTTTAGGGGAAACTTTACTTTTAAATCCTTCATAATGGTTTGTAAATAAAATGTAAATTATCCTAAGTGTATCTCTTGAAAGTGTAAAACTAGGTGTGCAGTAAGGTCCATTGTCATGTACTAGGTTACGTAGAGTCAGACCTGACACACCTTATCAGAGTTATTACCCCTAGGTACATATTTTTCAGAACTATATCCATTTTTAGTATCCATACAGGTATGTATTTCTAGGAAGAACCACATAATCTATACCTTAACAAAATTCTAGGATGTTCTTCTATACTTATCCTCAAATTTTATCTTAGGGTTATGTTCCCTAATCTAAGTTTTCTAAATATAGTTTCTAAGGTTACTGATAAACCTACTATGTTACCAAATATAACACCCCAAACCTAGAATCCTAGAGTTGGTGTATTATTTTATCACATTGGCATGGTTACATGGAATCAAATCCCAAAGATACCAAACTATTTATCAGTTTTAGAAAACCAGATTATATACATGATAACCATATTACATTGGGAAATAAAAAATAAAACATGATACATAATAAAATGAAATAAATAGAATCCTTGAAACTCATTCAAATGAATCTTCTTAGTAACTTGTGGAAAGGAAATATAATAAGGGAGAGATATAATTCCCAGTAAAGGTAAGAAAAGAATAAGAAAATATGAATTGACGAGAATAATTAACATGGAAAGGAAAATAACTAATAACACATGACATTTGAATAACTAGATAAGGCACAATCAATACGAAAATGTAAGAAACTAAAACACATTCCATTTAATCAATAAACTTAGAATAGAATGCATCCATAGATATGTCAAAGAAAAAATCTCATGGATAAATTATAACTAAGTCTAAATGAGGGAATTCTTAATTATTGGACACCATGTTTCCTAGGTATATAGTACCTTTACTGTTAAAACCTTTCACAAGAGGATTTAGAATATCGAGTAAAAACCCATATAATTTTGCCAACTAATTTATCTCATGAGACTACCGATGCATCAATGGGCTATCTATAACCATGTCCCACCCATGCCGTACCTATCCAAAACATTCCTCATTTATCGAATAATCGATTTAAAAATGTGCCTTATCAAATATCCATATGGAGTTGAAGATACAGATTTATCAATAATTCCCCAATGGAGGATAAGTAACAACAAGATTTTTTAATGTTGATAAATTGAAGTACCATTGAAATATCATTAAAACATTCTTGAGGAAAATAATCTTCAAACATTCCAAAGTGTCCCCTACCACTTTAAAACATTTGAATCATAATACCCATGAAGTAATAACATTAAATGAAACTTATAATATCATGAGAATAATGATATGCATTATATGAATTTTAAAAGGTAAGTACATACACCATACAAAATAAACTAAGTTCATAACATTACAATACACCTCAATGAAATGAAATTGAGACGAAATCCCTTACCTTATACTTACTTTTTGTTGTGTGGTATTTAACCTCATTTATAGTGTTTTAAACATGTTAATAACTTATAATAGAACCATAATCATATTTATGATATCATATATGATCTTATTATAATATCTTATTACCCATTTGATAATAATATTTCATTATTTTCACTATTTCAAGTGTTAATTGCCTAGTTTTTCGAGTATGTTTTGCCTTGTTAAAAATTGTTCCTATTACTAAGATCATGATTTTATAATCTAAATAATGAAAAAAATGATGTATATATCATATATATTCATTATATATGTATTTATAATAATCTATAATATTTGTATATAAGAAACAAAATGCACCGTTCATGGAGACGGTAGGCCGTATGTACGAATGAATGCTACTTTCATTTATTTGTCGTATTAAAAGAATTAAAAGTAAATGATATATATGTATATTATAATTATAGTATCATATATATTTCATATATTTCACATATATTCATTAAAACCATCCATTATACATTCTATGTATAGTTCGAATGAATCACATCGCTTTGAGGAGGCGGTAGTCCACACGTCCACAAATGATGTTATCATATTTACACAAAATGAAAATCATAAGGGTATGTGTTATATTAAAATTAAATAAGAATAAATACACTTTAAATATAATATATATAATATATAAATATAATTTCAATCATAATTACCACTATGATAGTTGGTAAAGGAAAAACGAACAATCATCATTTTGTGAGGCGGTAGTTCACCGTACGCATAAACGGCCAGTTCGTTACCCATTAGATAGATGTGTGTGTAAGTGAAGGTATAAAAGTTAAAATAGAAACATATAAGTATATTTAGGATAATTATTTTATTATTTTATTATATAATAATAATATTTTAGGGGATGGAGAATGTAAATAAAACAAAAGAGCTTGAGGAAGGACGTTGCATCTTCTTTGGGTAACTCCTTTTGGTTTGCACCAAAGGGATTGATTGGATGAATTTATGAACAAAGGGATGATTATAGGGTTAATTGAGGGATGTTTTGAGATTATTATATATGAGTTTTGGTGACACAAAGGTCTTGAGAGGTGTGAGTAAGGGGGAGGTGTGAGTGCATTTTTATAGTGGAGGAGGAGTGACATTCTTGTCAATTTTTTAAAAAGGAATTCCACCCATGTTTTTACTAATAAAAGTGGATAAAATAATTATAAAAATACAATAAAATGGAGCATAGATTCTAAATATGGCCATAAAATATATTTTGGATAAGTTTATAGGTCATTTTTTCCCTTAAGTTTTAGGTTTAGTCCTTTGTTAAGCTAATTTTCCTTTTAATTGTTGTAATTAATTTTAATCACTTTCACTAATATTTTTGGTAAAAAACTAATTTGAACTTATTATACATTATAAATTATTATTATTTATAATATTGAATCCATTTATCCAAAATAAAATCATATAAGTGATATAAATTAATTTAAAATTAATCCCACAGACGGGACGACAATACAGGTTTTTAAAGTAAAAATATCCTAAATTTTGCTATTCTTTTTATATCCAATTTCAAAGTGGAATTGATTAAAATGACCTAAATTGGATTAATTTATATATAATTGATATAATTTAACTTTACCAATTTAAAATATAATTTAACCTTATAAATAAATTAGAAGAAAAATCAATTTTGAAATAAAATTTAGCATTTCTCACTATTTATCAAAAAATGAAACTTTATAGAAAATCACCAAAAATTCACCCTAACATAATTTTAATGTAATTATTTAAAAAATTAAGTTTATTTTTACATATAAAATTTATAAAAGTGTCAAAATTCATATTTATAATAGGTTCTCCATTAAAAGGTGGTAAAACAGCCTTTGTAAAAATATAGGATTTTATGTCTAAAATTAGGTTTGTTTTTATCTTATGCCTATAAAATATATTTAATGAATTAAAAAATATTTTATTATATATATAATATATAAATTTACTATATAAACTCACTAAAAGTGTTATAATTTAATTGACTATGCAAAACGTGACTAAATAGTGTTTTGTTTAAATCAGGTGTTGTGTGTATTTAAAAGCTATGAACGAAATTAAATTTATTATAAAAGGAAAATATGGTAAATTATTGGGGTTATACATTTAAAAACACCCTTAAACTTATGTATCACCCCCTAATACCCTTACATATCACCCCTAGATACCCTTACGTATCGCTCAACTGAAATTCGCTAATTTGAGTGCCCTTACACATCAAAGGGTAAATATTTACCCTCATGTAATTTAATTTACACATTAGAATACTATTATGTAACTAGGGAAATGAAAATTAAATATTATAATTTTCCACATAAAATATCTAGAGTTGGAAAGTAAAGTTATTATTAAGTTCATTCAATCTTCAATCACTCATTGATCTTGTGGGTTCGAAAATATTTTATTTCAAGAAAATAAGTTGATGTATTTGTTTTTGATAGAGAATCACATAAATATGATGAGATATATCATTAGATATATGTGTCATGTTTTAAAAAATACTATTAACTTCTATCCTTTTGAAGGATTCTGATGCTCCTTTTTATGAAAGCTGATGATCGACTGAATGATGAAATTACTACTCATTACCATGGGTTGAAATAATAATAACACTGGAGAATTGAAGAGAGTGGATGCTTCTGGATTTTCTATATAAATAAAATCTTACCTATGGTATCTTATGAAGACATTGAAGTGGAACTTACTTAGGTTTAGGTGGATAAATCCCAAGCAATCACTATTTTTAGAAGATCTGAAGAAGTTGTTGCCAGTGTGGCATTAAAATATCCCTTGGATGATGTAACTCTTACTGATATAAGAATAATAGTTAGAGTGGTTATCTATAATGATATTCAACCAAAATATTCCATTAGAGTCAATTAAACCACTCAATAAGTTGAATCAGTGGTGAATTAGGATGTAGTTCCAGTGCCTGCGCTTGAAGCTACCACACCTCACATCCTTATAGAAGAGTATCTAAAAAACCATGTTGTTGATAGTGTTATTCCTTTTTCTATAACTAGAGAAGGTTTGACTACATCTATCACCAGGATTATCAGTATTATTTAGGAAAGTAACATATCTAAAGTTTATGATTTAGTTCCATTGTTTGAAGTCTCTAGAACTATTGTGGATGAAATGAGAACCAAAAGGGAAAAATTCAGTTTACTGGGATCTTAAGAAGAAGAAGAAGACGTTATTCTAGTCGCTATGATGAATAAGAAGAGAGATTCAGTTGAACCCTCTCATGTATAATAAAATCAAGAAGTTGAGAAAAATCAGTAAGTGGAAGAGAATAGAGAAGTTACTTCTCTTGATCATGAAGAAGCTGATTGTAGTAACACTGAGGTGCCGGTATTTCCCAAATTTACCCAAGTTTTTAGGGCTGAAGTGGTCACTTGTAGTGTAGCTTGAGTTTTCAAATCCTTAGTGACCTAAGAAGAAACCTAAAGATACATACATTCTAAGAGTGATATTTGGATATGAAGTGTCCAAATTTGGGTTGATTTAATATGGTTTTAAATGAGTACTAAGAGGCCTATGTGAATTTAATTTATGAGAGTGGGTTGATCCTAAGTTTTGTCTAGGGGTTGATTGGATGAATTTCTTAAAATGATTTCAATGTATTTGAATTTGAGACTGTTTCTTTCAATGAATTTAGAACTTCCCAAATTACTCACTAATTTAGTGATTTCACTATCCCAAGTCTAATCACCTATACAACTATAGGACCATTTTCATTATCACTTCAAGGTGAAAGATCATTCTAGAACTCGAAATGTGTAACCTAAAAATTAACGAGGTCTAAGGAGAAAATAAATCATTGAATAAAAATATCAATTAAAATAATTGTTTAAGAATTATTAGAATGATAAATAACATCCAAAACAACCCCTTTAAACTTCCATGTATCAAACCATAATATAGTTATCACTCCATTGATGCAAAGATTTAAATGGAAGATAGAATTAGACTCATGATGGTGGAATTGAAGAAGTGAAAAACAATGAAACAATGAACACTCCACTACTGTGTGAAGGATTTATCTCTTCACTGTGTGAATAAATTCACACCTTAATGAAATGACATAAACATATAAACAAAAATAATATAAAATAAGAAAAATAAAAAGTTTTATTAACAAGCTAAGGTGATTCAAGCAACTTATAATTTAAGAAATGTAATTAAAATCTCCAATTAGTAGCATAACATTAAAATGACATAAACAAAAATAATCACCTAAATCCTTCACTACTACTAACTTAAATAGTAATTTAAAAAGTATTGGGTAGATACCCCAATATTAAAAGTCTTCTCACTTGATTATGGTAGGCCTAGGGTGGTGGAATGTTTGTGGAATGTGGACTTTTTCTACCCTTGATCCGAATTGGGAGCTATCTTGCATGCCTCTAACATATGTTCCCAAAAGATCTTCTATATGGATGAATTTTTGTGGGATATAGAAGAATAAATTGAATACAAATATTTTCCTTAACATATTTTAAATTTTAATCCCAACTGGATGTTTGGTTTCAATGATATGACTGAAATGGTGGGATATCATTCTGGGCTATAGAATTTGGACTAGAATTTCATCTTCAAATTGGGATGCATGGAACTCCATTCAAAGATCAGTTTTAGCTCTAAAAAATATTGAATGAAATGTTAAATATGATTTACTCTATCTCTAGTTAAAATTTTAGCTTCATTGGGATTGTATCATGGCCTCTGTAGTCATTTTAGTGGCCTGCTATTCAGTTCACTTTTCCCAAAATGTTCTAGGTTCAAGGTGCACTTTAATCATCATCCAAAATGAATCTAAAATAGATCCAAAATGATAGAATGTTACTCATATAATGGGATACCTAAAAATAAAATATCAATATAAAATCAAGACCATCAGGTTTTTTATGAGGCTTTCAAAAATGTACTATGTAATAGCGCATTTTAAGAAGGAATTACTAACATGATAAGAAAAGAAATTCAAATTGTAAAATGAACTAGTAATAGTGTTTATGAACATTGAATCACATGAATATTATAATATAAACAATGAATAATAGCCTCTTTCAGTGTCTAATCACACCCAAACTTGAGTTTTTCTAGTCCCAATAAAAAAATATATCTTAAAAATATGAAAATTAAATTCCCTTTTCCAAAAAAATTTTAATATAAAATCCTCACTAAAAGTAATCATGCCAAAAAATCTTGAAACCTATCAAAATAATTCAACACAATATAGATTCACAAGCATATCCCAAGACCAATCCTATTCATTTGTTCAAATTCATTACCAAATTTATCTAATTTCAATTATGCATGATGATGTGTTGTGCATCACAATAGACACGAGGGTTCATTTTTATTCAATGGTAAAATATGGAAGTGCTAGGTGGAATCAAATTTTAACCCTAACACGAGTGTTCATGTTTTTTTTGAAAATTTTCCATGGTAATTGAATTGGTGTTAATCAAGTCAACCCCTACAGCAAGACTTTATTGATGACTCCCAGGATCAATGCCCTTAGGGAACCAAGTTAAGCTCACATAATTTGGAATCATCTCAAGTTAAAGCAATAAAAAATTCAAATTACCAAAAATAGAGATAGAATTCTAAACTATATTCCATAAAACTATGGAGTCATGATCCCCAAGTTCCAAAATCCACACATTAGGTCAATCCATTACTCTATGTTCAAATTTATCGTTGCTTTTTTAATTATATTTTTTGATGATATTTTTTAATACTCATGTTAAAATTAAAACTATCGCCAAACCTATTCTATTTATTATGGGACCCCAAGAACTCAAACTAATACCCCACAATTCAAAGGATTTGCATTGTGAATTTTCTTTATTAAATGTATGGAAATGTAAATAGTGAAAAATCAAATTAGATAGCCACACTTTCAAAAATCTTTTCTCATGAACCTAAACTTGGATTAAAATTAGAATCAAGGCATGAAAAATTATTTGATATCTAGTTTCAAAATTTTCAATGTGTATTATCATGTTCAAGGTTAAATAATTTTTTCCTTCCATTAATGCACATCTTTTTCATTTCATTATTTTTTTTTTGTTTTTTTATGTACACAAAAACAATTTTTTATTTCATATCCCCAAATTATAATAACAATATCCTTAATATTTAAAGAAAAGAAAATTTAGAATGGGTAGAGGCAGCGGGGAGTAGTTCCAAAATAAAATTAAAAAATGAGAATCATGGAATAAATCCACTCAATGGTTGAAGTTAAAGTTCCTAATACTACCATTTAATCCCTTGATCTCTATGTTGATCATATAATCCTAATCAATGATGGTGGTTTGTGTTTGTATGCCTATAAGAAATGTGATTTTCTTAAAAATTGACCAATCTCAGTAGCCCTTGAATCTTACACACCAACACAATTAGAATACAGTGGAAACCCATTGAGGTTCCCTTAACTAAAAAAGACAGACAAAAGGAAAGGAAAAAAACATACCTGTTTATTTGGAACTCCAAACACGAAGTCAATGTATCGGTAAAATCCATGTTTCCTCCTAGAAAATGCTTTGTTTAATGTTGTTATCTCAACATGGACCCTAAATCTATCATTTTTTTTGTTCATAGGATGACTTAGTTAACCAATCCTCTATTTTTTTATTGAATTATTTAGAGAATATTTTTAACCTATGAACATTGACTTTGAATATATAACCACTACTGGGATCTTGAATCTATACTACCCCATGGGGGCACGCATGATGCACTATGTAAGGACCTGACCATCTCGACCTTAAATTTCTTGGGTGTAAGTGAAGTTTTAAACTATAGAGGAGAAAAAATTTTCTTGGTTCAAAATGTTTTACTTTAATACTCCTAGATTGTTAGGCTTAAACTCTATCTTTATTGATCCTTTAATTTTCATAATCACCCATCCTAATTTCCTCAAGTTCATTGAGATCTAATTTCCTCTTTGTTTCGGCCAATGAAATGTCAAGGTTCATTTTTTTATTTCCCAAAAGGACTTATGTTCAATTTCAACTAGTAAATGGAAATATTTTACATAAAACAACCTATATAATGAAATTACTAGGATAGTTTTTAACATAGTATGATATTACCAAAGGGAATCCAAGTGTTTCTTAGAGAAATATTTTCTAGAGGGATTGAATTTTTTTTGAATAATTTTCTCAATTTTCCTATTTTCTAACTCAGATTGACCATGGTTTTGAGGATGGAAGGTAGTGGAAAATTCTTGAGAAATACCATAATTTTACATGAGTATTGATAAGGGATGGTTTGTGAAATGGGTTCCATGATCACTGATAATAGCCTAAGTAATTCCAAATCTAGAAAATATGTGTTCTTTGAAGAATCAGATCACAACATGATAGTCATTGGAATTTGTGAGAATGTACTCTACCCATTTTGATACACAATCAATATCTAATATGATATAAATATATTCCCTAGAGTTTGATAAGGGTCTTGTGAAATCAATTCCCCAATAATAAAAAATTTCAATGCTCAGAATGGGAGTAAGGGGCATTTGATTCCTTTTGGTTATGAATCCTAATTGTTGAAACCGAGGAAAACTTTAGAAGAATGTGAATGAATATTTAGATAGGTTAAGAAAGATTAAACCACTTTGGAGGACCTTTTTAGTTGTTTTATTTATAGAAAAGTGGCCTACACATGCCTCCCCATGATAGAATTTAAGAATGGACTCTTGGTTATAATTGGGAATACATATCCTAATGACTTGGTCTAGACAAAACTTGAATAGGTATGGATCATCAAACACATAGTGTTTGACATTAGAAAGGAATTTACTATTATCTTGGGTTTTAAAAAATTTTGTAATGACAAACATAACCAAGTGGTTTGATACGTCAGCATACCATGGGAAATCACTCACAGAATAGAGGTTCTCATCAAGAAATGAATCAAACATAGAGAGGTGATGTGATTTTTATTTTAATTCCATCCTATAGAGGTGATAAGATACAACATATTCAAAACCCTTTTTATCCTTAATGTTTATATCAAACTCTTGAAGAAGAAGGACCCACATAATCAATATAACCTTAATATCTTGTTTTTGGAAAAGGTATTTTAGATATGAATGATCTGTGAAGACAATGATGGGGGATCCTAAGAGATATGGCCAAAATTTTTCTAGGGAAAATAAAATATAAAGAAACTATTTCTAAGTGGTGGTGTAGTTTATTTGTGTATCATTTAATGATTCACTTGAATAAGAAATTACATATGGAGTTTTATCACAATGTTATCCTAATATAGCTCCTATAGTGAAGTCACTCACATCACACATGAGTTTGAATTGAAGTTTCCAATTGGGATATTTCATGATAGTATGAGATATAAGAGATGAATTGAGTGTTTTGAATTATTCATCATGGCTTTTTTTCATATAGATGGAGCATATTTTACAAGTAGTGCATAAATTGGTCGGGAAATGGAGTTGAAATTCCTAATTAACCTTTTATAGAAACCATCATGTCCTAATAAAGACCTCACTTATTTGATTTTTTTGGAGAGGTAAGGTAAATAATGATATATACCTTGGGTTTTTTCAACTCCAATCCCTCCAATAGAGACTATATGCCCCTAAAATAGTCCCTCATTTACCATGAAGTAGTATTTTTCATTATTTAAGATTAGATTATTATCCTCACATATGGATAACATCCTTTCAACATTTCTCAGGAATCCCTCAAATGTATTCCCAATTATGGAGAATTCATCCATAAAGAACTCTAAAAATCCCCCACCATGTTAGAGAAGATTCGCATCATGCACCATTGGAAGGTACTTGGAGAATTACACAACCAAAGGGAATGTGATTTAAGGAAAAAGTTCCAAATAGATAGGTGAAGTTTTTTCCTTGATCTTATAAGGAGACCTAAATTTGATTGTACTCTAAGTATCCATCTAGAAAATAGTAGAACTGATGACCTGCCACTCATTTGAGGACTTGATCAATGCAGGGAAAAGTGAATTGTTCTTTCTTGGTACAAAAGTTTATCTTATTATAGTCAATATACACTCTCCATCCACTAATCAACCTTGTTGGGAGAATATCACCATCCTCATTAGTAATCATAATGATTCTAGCCTTTATTGGAACAACTTTAATTGAGCTTACCCACTCACTCTCAGGAATGGGGTAGATGATACCCAATTTAAATAACTTTATAATTTATTTCCTTACCACATCCATAAGATTGGGATTTAGTCTCAACTGAGGTTTATGACATGGTTTGGAGTTAGATTCTAGAATAATCCTATGAGTTACAATGAGTGGGATAATCCTAGGAATATCAGACAGGGTCCATCCAATTGCTTTCTTATGCTTTCCTAGAACATCCAGAAGCACCCTATCTTGATTGGATTTAATAGAAGAAGAAATGAAAATAGAGAAATTTTGATTGTATCATATGAATTCATACTTTAATGATGAAGGAATAACCTTTAATTCGAGATCAGGTTGGTTAACACTTTCAAAATAATGATGGGACCTTGCATCGAACTCAGTTTCTTTTTCAATTTTTTTTGACAAAATTAGTTTCTTTTGAATAGAAGTTTCATCCAACGCATTGGCTAGATCAATTTTAGGAATGGGTATGAACTCAATGTTTTTTATTTCTCCAATGGTTTCATTGATTTTTTATTCAAAAAATCATCAAAGGATCTATTTTAAAGAGATTCAATACAAAGAGACAAATTTCTATCATGCGAACAATAGAAATCAATATCATCTTGACTTAAACATCCTTAAACAATTACTTGATGTTATTATGGTTCAATTTCAACACTAAATATCCAATTCACCTCATGAACTCCTAATCATCCCCAATTTTATATTTTTCATTGTAGATGATTAGGTCGAGGCTCATGTTACCAAAGGTTATAGTTATGTTTCCATTCCTTACTCATACTACTGATTTGATTTTCGAGAGGAAGGGATGACCAAGGATAATTGGAATTTTTTCCCTAGTGCTTAGATTGGGATTATTTTTAAAACAATGAGGCTAACATGGTAGATGAAGTTTTGAACTTTCACAAGAACATCCCATAAGATTCCCTTAGGAACCCTAACATTACAATCAGAAGGTTGGAGTGTAAAAAAAGTTGGTTAGATATCTTTAACCCCTAATTATAAATACACTATATATGGAATGAGGTTAACACTATATCCTATATTAAAAATTTATTTGAAAAATTTGTTTTCTCCTAGTTATAAATTGATGTAAGGAAAACCGAGACTTTCAACTTATGAGGAATGTTTCCCTGAATGGTGGTACTCACATTCATAGCCAAAAGGACTTGGTTTTTGTGTGAAAATTTTATTTTAAAAGTGAAAAAGTACTTAAGGTACTTTGAGAAGGTAGGTATGGGTTGGATTGCATCAATAATGGTAATTTTCAACTTAACCTGAGATAAAATTTCCCTCAAAGTTTTATTTAGTTTTGGTTTATATTTTCCTCTCATGCATTGAGGGAAGGGAGAAATTTGTTTGATTGTTTGGTATGGTTGTGGATCCTTCACATTCTCATTAGATTTTTTAGAATCTGAGGGTGGTTTTTCATCATTTTCATGTGATTTTGGATATTTTAATGGTTCTATAATGGTTTGTTCAAGCTTTCAATGGATTTACTGATTCTTAATACTGTCACTACTTTTAGTTGTTCAAGTGATGATTGTGTGCAGCTTGATTCACCCCTCAGGGTTGGGGTAGCCTTAGTTGGCATGGGTTATTTTCTAGTTTTAAGGTGTTTTAGTTCATGTTTAAGTTATGATGCTTAAAAATTTATTCTTTCCATTTTTTACAAAACTGTTCAAGGATTAAGAGAGGGATAAATAGGATAGGGCCTTGTGTTGGTTGGTTTATCCTAGGAGTATACTTTGGTTTTTGTATTGGCTATTTAATGGGTTACTGGATGGGTTATTAGTATTGTATAGGAGGATGTTGGTAATGGATAGGTTGTGGTTGTAACCAATTATGGGTTTTAAAATTATGTGTAGGGTAGTTGTTTGGTCCTTATGGATAACTGGGTTACTGGATGGGTTGTTGGTTATCTTTCCAGTGGAATCCATGATGGCCATTCTAACTTGGATTTAAAGTGTTTTGGTATTACAGATTTTTAATGCTCAAATAACTTAACTCTAGCGGTGTTCCCCCTAAAATAACATCCTTTATTGAAGGGATGGTTGGGTAATTATTGGTATTGTTATCATTTTTTTCACAAATTGTGCAAACATGGCTGATAGTATGGATTTCTTAGACATTCCTAAGATAGATCTCCTTAACCTTCCTAGTGAGTGAGGAAAGTTTTTCCTTGAGACTTTATGCTTCCCTAATATTTTTCATTCCACAAAATTTGGGTGGATTCTCATAGTAAGGTGATGTTCCCCTTGTTTGGTTCTGGTCATCCAAACCTTATAGATACTTGTAAGCATCATTAGGGATTTGCTTTTGAAGGTTCCATTACACATCATGTCAATGGTTTTTTTGTTTCTCAGACCCAACCCTTCATATAATATTCAAACTTTTTCCGGGATTGAAAATACATGGTGAGGTACCATGTTAAGCATGTCTTTGAATCTTTCACATGTTTCATAAAACGACTCCCCTTATTTTTCAAAAAAAAAAAAAACTGGTTTATCCTTTTAAGTGAAATTATTTTATGATGGGGGAATTATTTTTTATAGAATTATATTTTAAATTAGTCCCAAGAGTGGATTGATTCAGGTATCATATTATTTAACCAATTCTTTTCTCTATCCTTTAATGATAAAGGAAAGAGTCTCATCTTAGTTGATCAAGTTGGTGTGGTGGGAACATGGTTTCAATAATTTCATTAAATTAATTGACATGAAGGTATGACATTTATGACTACATCCCCTGAAAGGTTGGAAGGTGGTTCAAGATATGAGGTTCAAAGACATAGTGGGATTATCATAGGGTATCGTGTCTAATTAAAGAGGGATAATTGATCTAGGAAGGTGTTAAATAGTCATTCATGGTTTTATCAACTATATTTCCCAAGTTAGGGGCTGCCTCATTTAGATTTCCATTTTGGTTCCTGCCCAGGTTTATGAGTTGGTTTCATTGAAAACCCTCCATTTTAATGAGATCAATTTTTTAATCCATAGTGTTAGTAATATTAGGATATAATTAAAAGATACCCCTAGGTGTATTTGACTCCCCAACCCTAGGACTATCCATCCTAACTATACGGTTTGATTGGTCATGGGTATAAGTGGACATGTGCCAAGAAAAGTGAAAAAAATAAAGGGGAAAAGATAATATAAATTGAGGTAAGAAAATATAAATGGGGGAGAATAGAATGTGTGTCGAGTTGAATTACTTGGGTCCCCATAAACACTGTGAAAATTTGGTCTCTCCCAAATTTACCAAAGTTTTTAGGGTTAAAGCGGTCACTTGTAGTGTAGATTGGGTTGTTGAATCCTCAGAGACCTAAGAAGAAACCTAAAGACACATACATTCTAAGAGGGAGATTTGGATATGAAGTGGCCAAATTTGGGTTGATTTTAGATGGGTTTATATGAGTAATAAGAGACCTATTTGAATTCAATTTATGATAATGGGTTGATCCTAAGTTGTTTCTAGGGGTTAATTGGATGGATTACTTAAAATGGTTTCAATGTATTGAATTCAAGAGTGTTTCTTTCAGTGAAGTAATAAATTCCCAAATTACTCACTGATTTAGTGATTTCACTATCACAAGTATAATTACCTATATAATTTTAGGATAATTTTCATGACCTATTCAAAGTGGAGGATCATTCTATCACTCAGAATGTGCAACCTAAAAATTGGTGAGGTCGAAGGAGAAGGTAAACAGTTGAATAAAAATCTCAATTAGAATAATTGTTTAAGAGTTTTTAGAATGATAAATAAAATCCAAAAATAGCCCCTTGAAACTTCCATGGATCAAAACATAAGTTATTTATCCCTCCATTGATGCAGATCTTTCAATGGAAGATGGAATTTGAATCATGAGGGTGGAATTAAAGAAGCGAAAAACAAGGAAATTATGAACACTCCACCATTGTGTAAAGGATATATCTCTCTTATATGTGTGAATAAATTCAAAACTTAATAAAAAATTATCAATATGTTAAAAAAATAACATGAAATGAGAATAATTAGATGTTTTATTAATAAGATAAGGTGATTCGAGCAACTTATAATTGAAGAAATGCGATTACAACCTCAAATTGGAAGCATAACATTAAAATGACATAAACCAAAATCATCCCCTAACTACTTCATTAACACTACCTTAAATATTAATTTAAATATTCTTGGGTTGATCCCCCAATATTCCAGATCTCCCCACTTTATTATGGTAGGATAAGGGTGATGGAAAGTTTGTGGAATATGTACTTTTCCACCCTTGACCAAAAATAGGATCCAGCTTGCATGCCTTCGAAATATGTTCCCAAAAGTGATTTTAGATTTACAAATTTTAGTAGGATATAAGAGAATAAATTGGATCCCAAGATTAACTCTAACATAATATAAAACTTCATCCCAATTTTATGTTTTGGTTCAGAGATATGACCTAAATGGTGGGATGCCATTCCGGGCCACAGAATCTAGCCCAGAATTTCATCTTCAACTTGGGCCACATGGAACTCCATCAAAAACTCATAATTAGCTCTAGAAAATATTTAATTAAATTTTAACCATGATATTCTCTATATATAGTTAAAATTTTATCTTCATTGGGCTTTTATCATGACCACTACAACTATTTTACTAGGATGCTATCCGGTTCACTTCACCTAGAAGTTCTAGGTTCAAGGGCCACTTTGATCATCATCACAAAAAAATATCCAATTTCTCCAGAAGTATAGAATTTTCCTAATATAATGGGAGACCCGAAAATAAAATATTAAAATAAAATCAATACCATTGGGTGTTTTAAGAGGTGTTAAAAAATGTACCATGTAATAGTGAATTTTAAGAAGGAATTACAAACATTATAAGAAAAGAAGTTAGAATTGTAAAATGAACTAGTAAAAGTGTTTATGAATATTGAATCACATGAATTTTATAATATAAACAATTAATATTATCCTATTTTATTGGATAATCAGGTGAAAAATAATGATTTTTTAAATTGTGGTGATCAAATCTTGTCTTAGTTCGATGAGTTATTAGCTAAAGTAAATTCCTTAAAGACTATATTGGCAGAATCTATAGCTAAAGTTTGGTTTCTTTAGAAAAATTTAGTGTTGAAGGATGATTTGGATTCTATAATAAAGAATTGAAATCTCATTTTGAGTATATCAAAATAATTATAACTTCTCAACCAAATTTGGTCTTTAAAAAATATTTTGATGGTTTAAAGAGTACGATCCAATCTATTTTGGATGAATCTCAGAGAGAACTAGTTACTGGACCATTTAAGGAAGGATCTATTGATCAAGTTGTGATGAGAGAGAAGATGTAAGCTTTCATTGCTTCCCTTAACTCTCTCACTGTAAGAATTTATTTGATGAAATGTAATCTTATTTCAATAGATAACTTTAAAGTGGTTAAAAGAGAACTCTCTATTGACATTCATAATATTCTTGGTTTTTGAGAAGTGTTTTCCAAATTATTAAAAAACATGTAAAAGATTTGGTAAGTTTAGTTCAAGATAATATCTCTTCTATTAAAGAAATATCTATAAAGTTCCTGAAGGAGACAAGCCTTATTATAACCGGGTTTAGAAAGATGGTTGGTTCCATTTATAATAACTTCTCTTTTACAGAAGAGATTTTTTTTGGATCTTCATCAGTTGGTTTTCTGGTCTCAGTCATCTTATTCCTTTTAATTTAAAGAGGATTATTTAACTGAACAATTAGAGAGGTCTGCTATTAAGAAGGGAAAAGAAGTTATTTTAGCTATTTATTATTCTATTACCATTTTATTTTCCCCTACCACTAGTGTTTATAGTTTTTTCAGACATTTGGATGGATGTGAATAAATAGTTGATCTATAGTTTTGTAAGGAATTCATATTTTTAGATTTGTATCAATACCATTGACCATAAGTCATGGCAAGGTTTTACTATTATTATTGAATTCCATTAGAATGAAATTGTTAAGAGGATATACATGTACATAGATTCACTATTTTAGTTATGTGGTTTACAATCACTTGGAACTAAAATTCAAGACTGATACCCAATTTCCTCATAGCGGCTAAAATAGATATTTGATCCTCCTACAATATATGCTAGGGAGAATCATACATTCATTCCAGAATCTTCAATTCCTACCAACGCCTCTTCAAAGATTTAGTTTTCTCCCACAAATAGATTTGGTTTATCTAAATATCAAGAAGAATATTCTAAAATTCAGTCTAGTACCTTCAAGATAATTCCTAATGAAAATGTTGGCCTCATAGGTTAATTTAGATAAGATGTTCTGCTGGGTGATATGTGCGGTGAAAGTGCTGATGCTTCTTTGCCTACTGAATCTTTTACACATGGAAAACCTCAATATTTTAACAATTTTCATCTTAAAAACTCACTTATAATATTCCAACAAGAGACTAATTATTATATCTATTTTGTTTACCTAATGGTTATTTATAACATTTTAATTTCCAAATGATCATTTCTTGAATGTTTATCTTCGAATGTTTACTAATTATTCAGTGCATGCTTTTCATTACTTCAGTTATGTGTTTATCATTTTATTTTTATACTTGTTAATATGCTATAGTAAATTTATTTCTTTTTAAATTCACCATCCCTTTTTATATTAAAAAAGGGGGAGTATTTATGGGAGTATTTATAGGAGTATTTTTTAAAATGTTTTATTGGACAATATAACATTTTCAACTTTTTGCTTAAAAGGGGAGTACTCGTAAGATCCTTCTGATTATTATTTTTAGGTTTTATGATCACCAAAAAGGGGAATATTATTAGAAATACTTATATTGATCTACCATATCTCATAAAATCATCTATATTTTAATTCCCACAAAATCATCATTTATTTATTGATTTTTTTATCTTAAGTGTTTCAGGATAATATCTATTATTCTCAACTCATTTGAATGATTTGAGTTGTCATCCAAAATTTATTAAGGAATTATATTATGCACCTAAGCTTATCTTATGCGCTAAATAATTCTCTTATGGATATACTCATCACTTACAATCAATTTCAGTTTGAGCTAAAGGTTTTTATCGTAAATAAGACCAACTTAAATAAATTATCTTATGATATAATTAAGTTATATTATAGAGTAAAATAATTTTTTTTACAAAAAGAAGTCAAGATTAGAAAACTAAAGAAGAAAGTTTTATAGCTAAGTATTTTCTCTTACATGGATATCAATTTATCTTATGAAAATGAAAATTTTAAGTAAATTATATTACGTACTAAACAAGTAAAAGATCTATTAAGTGTGTTTTATTGTAAAGTCTGTTTATCTTACATCAATAAAATTATCTTATGAGAGCAGTACTTCCCAAAATTTATCTTATGCAGATCTAATTATCTTATAGAGGATCAATATTTTATTCTCAAAGTTAGAGTATCATTCAGATACACACAACCATTAAATTATCTTTTGATAAGTCAACTTATTCCTTTATGTGCATTAGAAAAGAATTTTTATAAATAAGGAGAGGCTAACTTGTACAAAGTTCCTTTTTTCCTAGAATGGAAAAATTTGATGAAGACACAATCTGTTGCATCCTTCCATCTTTGTTCATTCTTTATTTGGAAATGAAGGACACACACTAATTAAGAACCTATTTCTTTATAGTTCAAAAAGGATTGTTTTATATACCATTGGTATTAATAGTTGTGCTTAGTTAGAATTAAAAAATATGAGATATAAAAAAATAGCACACAAATGAATGAAGAAATATAAAAATATAGAGGAAATATATGAATGATATGAATACACATAGTCTTTTCACTGCTAAACAATAAATACTTGATCATAGATGTTTCTATGATTACAATATTATATTTTTTAATTTAATAATCAATAGAGATACTCTTTTAATCTATTATTCTTCTCTAGATGTTTCTTCTTCATCTATCAGTTTCTTCTTATAATTATGTGTCGAACCTATATCAATCTATTTTTTATTTTTTTATCATTATAAACTCATTGTGTTCATGTGTTATAAAACCATGGATAAGTATTTTAAAGGGAGATCCTTTTTAAATGATCTTGTAACTCTTGTAACAAGTAACAAATACTTATAATTAGCTGGGTAATCCCTGAAAAAAGGGCTGGTATAGTGAAAATCACCAAACTAAAGGAGTAGAGTTTTGGTAAAGTGGACTAGAGGATCTTTATGACCCAAATCACTAGAAATTATCTATGTTATATATTTCTATTACTATTTTAATTCAATTACTTATTCATAATAAGATAATATTTGAATCAATAATACCTTTAAGAGAGGGTGGTATTTAAGTGAAGAAAATTTTCAAGAACTCAATTCACACACCCTCTTGAGTCATTATGCAACTTTTATCTGACCAATAGGGATACCATGGAAACAATGTTGTCCATGTGTACCAAGAGCGCTCGTAGAAGTATTTTAGGGACCAATTGAAGTGCCTAGATCAGTGTGAATCACTGAGAGGGGGAGGGGTGAATCATTGATCCATTTAAATATTTTTACTAATTAATTATTTTCAATTAAACCTCTATGGTTGGTTAAAGCCTTGATCCAGTCTTCTTGTGTCTCTCAGGCTTACCTCGAATGATGCTGTAAATGTAAAGGCACTGAACACAAGGATTTACAAGGTTCAGTTCAAAGAACTACTCCTTGCTTTGTTGGTTATTCTCCCCAACACAAATTCTCCATTATAATTTGGTTAGTAATTACAATGGTCGATACAGAGTCACACTGTATCTCTCCCGAGTCCCACAGGAGGTTCTTTATACCACTTCCCATAGTGTTACCAGAGTCCCACTAGCCTGCTTTAGAGTCCAATTGAATACTTCTTCTCCTCCCTGAATCTCACAGGGGTCTTCTAGCTCTTGAGTCACACGAGCAACTTCCTTATTTAAGTTCTTCTTTGATTAACTATAGATGATATTCTGATCTTCCCACACATGTTTGATGAATCACACTTTCTTGTGTATCTCTTTAAGAATATTCAACAGCCTTTGGTAAGGTATGTTGGCCTTGCTCAATAATTCCGATCACTTGAGTTGATCAGTTATTAGTCTCAACAATGCTCAGGCAAATATTTCTTCTTCTGATGAAGACATTTACTCACTTAGATGTGTGCCAATGGTGCACACAACTTCTTCAAGAATATAATATGCAAGAATGATCTTGCACAATACCAACATCATCTTTCTTCTTTGATTCTCAAACACTATAAACTCAGATCGAAGATCTTCTTTAACTCATTCTGGCTTCAGTATCAGTTCTCATTCACTTCATGCATGGATTTCATGGGATCTAATACCTTTTTTGGATATCTCATTTTCTTTTTCCTTAGTGAAATAGCTGAATGCACTAAAACTTCTCCTTTTTTTCTTGGCAAGAATCACATACACTTATGTGATTATTCAAACACTGAAGATTAGCTCACTTGGTATCATCTGAATTAATTATGCTTCGTGCATGAGTTTCATGGCATTGATTCTTCTTGTTTATACATGTGCACTAATAATCTTGATTCTTATTTTAAGTGTCTTCATGTGTGCATGTTCATGCATGAATGCATGCAAAATCCTTTTCTTATTTGTGTGAAAACCTCTAATGATAAAACAATTTGAGCACACACACACACACAATCTCTTCTCTTTCTCCTTTTCTCTTTCTATTCTTTTGGATCTTAGCACACACACACTTGTTCTTTTTAATTAGGGTAAAAAGGGTGTGTTTTATTTTTATTATTTCCTCCTTCTTCACATATGCACACACACCGTGTTATTATGTTTTCATGCACATGAACTCCACCATGTATTCACCCTCCTTCTTCTTTAAGTAAAGCACACACTCAACCCAAATGGGTGTGACCCACCCTTTGGCTTGTTCGGGTATCTCAAATCATTCATATGAATGCATGAGCATAATGCATGAATTATCCTTCTTCTCTTTGTGAACAATCCCAAATGGATGTGTGTGGGTTATTCTTCCTCTCCAAGGTAAGTGTATGTATACACTTCCCTTTTATTGTTCTCACGCAAAAGGTGTGTGTGGGTTCCCTTTGCGAACCGGGATGGTTCACAGTCCTTCTCTTCGCAAACCACAAATGGTGCTCGTCTTCTTTCACGAACCAAGGGGTTCTATCTTCTCCTCCATGAAAGGGATGCAAGGGACTCCTTAGTGCAAGAGATGAGCAAAAATTTATTCTTCGTATAGCAATGGGCTACGTAGGATTGTCCTTCGTGAATCAGGAAGTGCTTCATGGTTCTTTCTTCACGAACCAGAGGGATGGTCTACAGTAGCTATATTTCTTCAAAGAAATGAGAGATATCTTCAATGTTAATGGAAGACACCTCTTCACATCTTGGGATCCTCCTTTTACAGGTGAGGAGTTCATTCAAAATCCATGTGAGATTCAGCGGTATTCAAATATTTGAATACCCATGGTCTTCATTTTGAGTATTTCAAATGTGGATATGAGATACGCCACATATCACAGTTTCTTTTTGTTCAAACCTAATTCCTCATTTCACGTGACAATCGACACGTGCGTGCATTTTCAAACGCATGAAAATATTATCTTTGTACATCGAATGACATGACCTTTGAAACTTCGTTTGCTCTTGGCCTATGTGGATTTCTCATTCCAGTCGCATGCATGAAACTTTTAATGCATGCATGTGTTCGGTTCGTCCAGACGATCACCACACACTTAGCTTGAGCTTAAACAGTGGCCAGGAGCTTGATCTCAGTGGATCAGGTTCATCTGCGGTGAGTAGTGGGGTCAGGATGGATGGAGGTTGAAGATGACCTCGAGGTCTCTCCTCATCCATTGGATCGACTCAGATCGATCATAGATAGTGGAGATTATAATGCAGGATGCGGAATGGAGCGTACTACTCGGATCAGACACAAGATCAGATGAACGAAAAAGATCACATCCGTGTTTTTAAAATTCTGTCCCACATTGAAATGGGCCATGGTTTTCTCACGGTTTAAGTATCAAGCCACCCCAACTACAGCTCGAAATTCTCCTCTCTCCCTCCACAGTACCGCCCCGTACTGTGTTCACCCTGCTGGAGCACTCTTAGCTCCCACTATGCTCCTCAGGCATGCACCTAGCACCCAATGTGCATCCTAGAACGCACAGGTTGATCACCATGCATGCTCTACGAGCTTACACATGGCCCGAACGCCCTACCCCATGCGGGGCTGGCCTTGAGGGATTCCCTCAAGTGTGGTTGACCCTCAGGTCCCACATGTGATTGGGGTGAGGACCTTAGCTAGCCCTCCATGGTTAGCCCATTTTTGTGTGTAAGGAAGGCCATATACTTGGTTAAAAACCAAGTGTCTAGTACAACAAGAATGGATGGACACCTTCTTCATTCCAACCCCATGCATGGGCAATAAACTTACTAGCTTCCACACTAAGTCCTTCCTCCTTTCTTATTCATCTTCAAACATAATCTTTCTTTTCTGTTTGGAATAAAAAATCTAAGATCTTCAAAATTCCTTTAATCCAATCATGGATGATGCATGGATCATTTCTTCATTCCTCATGCATTAAGGCATAATTCATGGAATCTCCTTGATGTGAGGGATGTGTTTTCCATTAACACATGTCTTGTACTTTGAGATCTAGCTCAAACAATCATATAATATTTTAAAATTCATCCATTTAGATTCAATGGATAGGTCTTTAATTCTCTCCTCATGCAATTGAGTATTGCATGGACTTCTTCAAGTGTTGTAACAATGTATCACCTTCATACAAGTCTTCAAACTTAGGACTAGTTCAACAATCGTCAGATTTGTATCCTCTTGTAGAATTGATCAAGTGCAGTATTGACTTCATTGAATCAAAAAAAAGTCACCTAGGATTCACCAAATTCTCATCAATACCTTTCATTCACATATTGAATTATCATTGACAACAAATGCAACTCTTATGAACTTCAATCCATATTGACAATAAATGCAATTTTTATACACTTAAATCTCCCCACTTATATTTTGTTGTCAATATTACCTAAGAACATTTTTTATGGGTCAATATGTGTTCCAATAATTTCTCCCCCTTATTGGAAGCCAAATGCAAAGGTGTAGTGGGGTCTGTTAAAAAACATGTCCTCCTCCCTTTGAATAATATCTTTTGGAATGTTTCTGAGAGAGGGATGATGTCACATGGTTCACTTATCAAAGAGAATTTAGTTAATAAACTCTAAGTCTACTTGGGATAACCCAATGTATAAAATGATATAGATATGACCAAGGTTTTTCAGTGATATCCATAAATAACCATACATGTGAAATCATGCTTAGAATGTATCAACTCTTATTCCAGGGGTTGAAAAAAAATCAGATTTATCAATGAAATGATAAATCCTGCACATACTTCACCAAAAATATTAAACAATTCAAGTGAAAAGATAAATATCCTCCTTTCATCCCATCTTTTCATCAATCAAGAACTCCCCCTTAATTGATATGATAAATACAATTAAGAACAAAGGATGAAAGTGTTATTGGAATACCTCAGTTTCAACTTCTTGAGATGATATGAATTTCAAGATTTGTCATGACATAATACTTAATACCATCTCCTTCATATTTACTCTCCCTCAAGGGGTGGACTCCCTTTGAATTACCTTGGTGGATAATATCATCATATAAGCTTAAAGATATGAATGTTGATGATATTCCACTATGGATCACTTCAAGTAATTATCAAATCATGAATAATGAGTTCAACTTTTAGTTCTCTACTTTGCTCATTCAACTGTCATTTTAAGAATGTCCTTCATCTTCAATTCCATGAAATGTAAGCACAAATATATAAAAAAAGTATAAGGGAATAATATGGAACACTTGTGAGCTTCTTAATAGAAGTACTGGGGATGAGAATTTTCTCTCAACCCAAGAACTCCTTTCCTTGCAGCTCTAAAGTGTTTCGTACTCTTCATGATGATGTCTACTCTCCATTTGGCATTTTTATTTTGCACTGTCAACATGGATTCTTTACTTAAATTCACCTTCAACTTGTGTGGATTTTTTTTCATCACTTCCTTCAGTAGTGAAGTATATTTTGGTGCATGTTGTTCAATTTTCTCCATTTGGCCTGGTTAAACAGTTAAACATTTATTTTCATGATGTCCAGCCTTCTTGCACCTTCCACAAAGTAGTTTTGAGACACTTGGGTTATCATGTGTTGACAACCTCTTATGAAATTATAATTACCCTTCATGTGAAATGACCTATTTTCCCTTTTACTTATCTTTAGCTAGTATTTCATCTTCAGATCTTTGCAGTTATCTAGAAATTTGCAAATGACTAGTCCAGATAGCTAAACAATCATTATTAACATTTTTTTATTTAGAGCTTCCACATGGTTTCTTCATTGTCTTAAAGTTACCTTTCTTAGGAAATTTATTAAGATTATCTTCAAGAACATCTTTAGTCAATCCCATTTTCTTCTATATTGATTATCCTTTTATTTTCAGCTTGCTTCCATTCACTTCCATGGATTGTTTGTAGTGATCCATTTTATGGACTTTCTTTCCACAATAGAAGCATATTTTCTTTGTTGAGATGACATTCTTGGAATCCAGCTTATAATTCTTCTTGGGAATAGTTTGTTTCACAGTTTTCTTGATGTTGGTGTTTTTCATATTCCCAATAAAAGGATTTTCAACTCTTTTTATTTTATCCTACCATTATTGTAGTCTATGTTTCTTATGAACTACCTAAGTAATGGTAGGACTAAACCAACACTCATCATAACTATGACCACTTTTGTTGCAATTATCAGAAAAGTCTTCAAGATACTCAAATCTTTTCTTGATAGACATATTATTCATCATCTGTGTTTTCTTCCTTAGCATTGTAGGTTGATTCATTTAATCACATCTAATTTCCTTGGATGTAGTCCTTCCACAATTTTCATATGCTAGAATATTATGCCATCAATCATTGGACTGATGCCCAAACTTCCAGCAACACCAACAATAGTCAAAAAATATTTTTATTTTACTTTTAGTATCAGTCTAGCTAGATTTAGTGCATTTTTGTTTTTGGAATTGTATTTCTTTCTTTGGAGCATCCTTATGGGAGTTTCTATTCTTGATAATTATATTATATACCATTGAAATTTTTATGGATGTTCATCATTTTTATCAATCCACATCTTCCTAGATTTTGGTTTTGAACCTGTACTTGCAGATGAAATTGCATTAGTATAAACAGAAATAAATGGGTTATGTGATACCTTCTTCTTAGAGGATGTTTCTCTTGAATTATAGGATAATCTTATGTTCCTTTTGGAATCGTATTCCCCAATACAAACTTGAGTGGTAGTATCTCTTCTTTCAGATGTTTGGGAAGTTTCAGCTTGTGGTGATTGCTGATTTTTCAATCTCACCTCCAATTCTAAACATTTCATGTTTAGATAGTTCTTCCCATCCTCAACTGATCTCAGCTTACATTCCCAATTATACTTAAACATTTTTATTTGTTCTTCATGCAAATTTCTTAATTGGTAAAAGAGATTTCAACATCCTTTAGATTGTTGGATTTGTCTTCTAGTTGAGCAGATTTTACAACCATAGAAACTTTTTGCAACATTTCAAATGCATGGAACAAATACTTCCCTACAATTCTTCAGTAACTTGAGTATTACTTTCATTGCAAAGATAAATTGTTTCTTCCTTTACCTTCACTAGTTTTGTGAGAGTGTTAGATATGCCAACCCTTTTAGCCAATACTTCTTACATGGAATTAGCTTCTTCTTCCAGATTTAATTTTTCATCTTGAAGATCACTAATTCTTACAATAATGTGTCTTGCCACTTTTCTAGGGACTTTCTTCAGATGATCTTTGAGTGCAGTCTGAATATCACTAATTGATCTATCATCATTATAGCTTGAGAAGGCTTCATCAGAAGAATAATAGTTATTATCACATGTTTTACCTTTCATATTACCTTCAGTAGAAGGTGTCTATCCATTAGTAGTAAGATTCTTTTTCATATTCCTTGCCCATTTATTATTTATATTTTTTTGAGTCTTGGAAGAAATATTCATTTGATATTTCTCATTCATCTCCTCAAATATGCAATTCATAAATACTCCCTTAGATCTTTTAGAGGGAACCTCACTCTGATACCAATTGAAGTGCCCAGATTAGTGTGAATCACTGAGAGGGGGAGGGGGTGAATCAGTGATCCCTTTAAATCTTTTTACTTAATTGATTCTTTTAAATTAAACCTCTATGGTTGGTTAAAGCCTCGATCCACTCTTCTTATGTCTCTCAGCCTTATCTTGAATGATGATGTAAATGTAAAGGCACTAAACACAAGGATTTAAAAGGTTCAGTTCAAAGTCCTACTCCTTGCTGTGTTGGTTATTCTCCCCAACACAAATTCTCCATTATAATTTGGTTAACAATTACAATGGTAGATACAGAGTCACACTGTATATCTACTGAGTCCCACAAGAGGTTCTTTATACTGCTTCCCACAGTGTTACTAGAGTCCCACTGGCCTGCTTCAGAGTCCCACTAAAGACTTCTTCTCCTCTCTAAATCTCATAGGGGTCTTCTAGCTCTCGAGTCACACGAGCAGCTTCCTTCTTTAAGTTCTTCTTTGATTCAAAGAAGATGATCTTACGATCTTCCCACACAAGTTTTTTGAATCAAACTTTCCTGTGTATCTCTTCAAGAATCTTCGACAGTCTTTGGTAAGGTCTGTTGGCCTTTCTCAATAATTCTTATCACTTGAGTTGATCAGTTCTCAGTCTCAATAATGCCCAGGAAATTCTTTCTTCTTTTGATAAAGACTTGGCCTGACTTAGATGTGTGCCAATGGTGCACACAAATTCTTCAAGAATATAATATTCAAGAATGATCTTGCACAATATCAGCACTGTCTTTCTTCTTGGATTCTCAAACACTGTAAACTCAGATGGAAGATCTTCTTTAACTCTGTCTAGATTCAGTCTCAGTTATCATTCAATTCATGCATGTATTTCATGGGATCCAATACCTTTTTTATTTGGATATCTCACTTTCTTCTTCCTCAGTGAAATAGATGAATGCACTAAAACTTCTCCTTGTTTTCTTAGAAAGAATCACATACACTTATGTGATTATTCAAAAACTGGCGATTAGCTCACTTGGCATAATCTGAATTAATTATGCTTCATGAATGAGTTTCATGACATTTCTTCTTCTTGTTTGCATACGCGCACTAATAATCTTGATTCTTCTTTTAAGTGTCTTCAAGTGTTCATGTGCATGCATGCATGCATACACAATCCTTTTCTTATTTGTGTGAAAACCTCTAAGGATAAAACAATTTGAGCACACACACACACACACAATCTCTTCTCTTTCTCCTTTTCTCTTTCTCTTCTTTTGGATCTTAGCACACACACACTTGTTTTTTTAATTAGGGTTCAAAGGGTGTGTTTTCTTTTTATTCCTTCCTCCTTCTTCACATGTGCACACACACTTTGTTCTTATGTTTGTATGCACATGAAATCAACCATGTATGCACCCTCTTTATTCTTTAAGTAAAGCACACACACAACCTAAATGGGTGTGACCCACCCTTTGGCTTGTTCGGGTATCTCAAATCATTCATATGCATGCATGAGCATCATGCATGAATTATCCTTCTTCTCTTTGTGAACAAAACCTAATGGATGTGTGTGGGTTATTCTTCATCTCCAAGGGCAGTGTATGTATACACTTTCCTTTTCTTGTTCTCACAAAAAGGGTGTGTGTGGGTTCCCTTTGCGAACTAGGATGGTTCACGGTCCTTCTCTTCGCGAACTGTAAATGGTGCATGACTTCTTTTGCGAACCAATGGGTTTTCTCTTCTTCTCTATTCAAGGGATGCACGAGACTCCTTCATGCAAGAGATATGAAAAAATATCTTCTTCACATAGAAATGGGCTATGCTGGATTCTCCTTTATGAACTTGGAAGTGCATTGTGATTCTTTCTTCACAGACCAGAGGGCTACTCCACAGTAGCTCTGTTTCTTCAGAGAAACGAGAGATCTCTTTAATGTTAATGGCTCCCACCTCTTCACGACTTGGTATCCTCTTTTTATAGGTGAGGAGTGTGTTCAAAATCCACATGATATTCCATGGAATTCAAATATTTTAATACCTGTGATCTTGAGTTTGAGTATTTCAAACATGGATATGAGATACACTGCATATCTCAGTTTCTTTTTGTTCAACCCAAACTCCTCATTTCACGTGACAATCCACATGTGCATGCATTTTCAAACGCATGCAAATATTCTCTTTGTACATCAAATGACACAGCCTCGAAAACTTCATTTGCTCTCGGCATATGTGGATTTATCATTTCAGTCACATGCATGCAAATTTTAATGCATACATATTTTCAGTTCATCCATACGATCACCACACTCTTATCTTGAGCTTTAACAGTGGCTGGGAGCTCGATCTCAGTGGATCAGCTTTATCTACGGTGAGCAGCGAGGTCAGGATGGATGGAGGTTGAAGATAACCTTGGGGTCTCTCCTCGGCCATTGGATCGAATCAGATCAATCACAGACGATGGAGATTATAACGCGGTATGTGGGATGGAGCATGCAGCTCAGATCAGATGCGGGATCAGATGAACGGTGTAGATCACATCCGTGTTTTTAAAATGCCGTCCCACATAGAAAAGGGCCGTGTTTTTCTCACAGTTTAAGCATCAAGACGCCCCAACCACATATCAAAATTCTCCTCTCTCCCTCCACGGTACCGCCCCGTACCGTGTTCACCCTACGAGCACGCTCTTAGCTCCCACTCTACTCCTCGGGTGTGCACCTAGCACCCACTATGCATCCTAGAATGCATGAGTTGATCACCATGTGTGCTTTGCGGGCTTACAAATGGCCTGCATGCCTTGACTCATGCGGGGCTGGCCTTGAGGGCTTCCCTAATGCACGATTGACCCTTGGGTCCCACATGTGCTTGGGGTGTGGACCTCGGCTATCCTTCCATGGTTGGACCATTTTGTGTGTGTGTAAGGAATTCCATATACTTAGTTAAAAACCAAGTGTCTAGTATAATGAAAATTCATGACCACCTTCTTCATTCAAACCCCATTCATGGGCAATGCACTTAGTAGCTTCCACACTAATCCCTTACTCCTTTCTTCTTCATCTTCAAAAATCATATTTCTTTTTTGTTTGGAATAAAAAATCTAAGATCTTAAAAATTACTTTAATCTAATCATGGATGATGCATGGATCATTTCTTAATTTCTCATGCATTAAGGCATAATGCATAGAACCTCCTTGATGTGAGGCATGTGTTTTCCATTAACACATGTCTTTGAATTTGAGGATTAGCTCAAACAATCATATGATATTGTAAACTTCATCCATTTAGATTCAATGGATGAATCTTTAATTCTCTCCTAATGCAATTGAGTATTTCATGGACTTCTTGAAGTGTTGTAACAATGTATCACCTTGATACAAGTCTTTGAACTTAGGACCAGTTCAACAATCATCAGATTTGTATCCTCTTAGAGAATTGAACAATTTTATTATTCAATGCTTTGAATCAACAACAATTATCCAAGGCTTCACCAACTTGTTCATCAATACATTTCATTCACATATTGACTTCTCATTGATAATAAATGAAACTCTTATTCACTTTAATCCATATTAACAACAAATTAAATTGTTATGCACTTCACCAAGGAAGACTAGTAGAGCTTATAAAATTATTATACTCACATAGCCATCCAAAAACCATATTTTAGACTCATTCATACTCAATCCCATTGTTTAGAGACCATGATTCTTATTTCTTATGCTTTATTTTATTTGGATTCCCATGTATTTATTCCTAAAATCCTTTGTTATATATATGATGTTTCTTATGCTCATGCCTATGATTATTCCATGTTTGGGTGAGTTAAACTTATTTATTCCATATGCTTTCACTTCCTTATTATTGATATTTTTTTATATTTTTGAAATATGGAATGTTTTTGAGAAAAAAAAGAATTTATAAAGAAATGGTTTCAAAGTGAAATTTATTTAATTATAGAGTTAATGGTTTGTAAGGAGAAATAAATTATATAGATTCATGGTGGTATCTTATTGGGATTTTTTCTCACACCCTTTATTTTTGAAATAGGGAATGTTTTTGAGAAAAATAAAAGGAACTTATAAGGAAATGTTTTCAAAGTTAAATCATTTTAAATATGGATTTAACAATATATTTATTGGTTTATAAGGATAAATACATTATATAGATTCATGGTCATATCCTACTGATATTTTTCCTCATAACCTGCATATGCCTTTGGGCACATGAAGACCTTATTTTGTAAGACACAGGTAAAGGTAAGGAATCCATGAAATTTAGTGGACCTTCTTTATTACCATCATCCATGGTTGGTTTGTGATGGTGGAGATGTTAGTCTCATTGAGTTTAGATCATGTTTAGAATTTTTGTATTTTGGTTAGTTAGGATGTTTTTTATTGTAATATTTGGCCTTAATCCGTGTTTTGAGATTTTTTCAATTTTTACCATTGGATATCATGTATATGTCTTAAATAAAAATTGTGAAGTGATGATGGATATGATATCTATTTTTACATTACTATGTATACTCTATTTAAATTATTATATTTTTTGATGATTCTTATTTTTTTTGTCATGGATGTATAATTCATGGATTTTTCATTCCATATTTTAAAGGGAAAAACATTCTTAAATGGTTTTTTGTAATACCCTGATGCTTGTCACAAACCTTTGGCGATCGAGAACACTCTTTGAGCCTTATGGTGGAGCGGTTTGGGTGATGCGTCATGTTGACTTGGGTTAGTTAATTACAAAATGGTATCAAATACATCTTTTTATTTGGGGGTCAATATTATACAGGAGATAAGTCCATCAGGTATCAAGTGGTAGGTGCAGAGGAGTGCTTGACCAACTCTCAATTTTGATAAACATAGAGTTTCCATGGGTTTTCAAGAGTTGTGTTTTAAATTTAAACCAATATTTGGGTTTTATTAATTAGTTTTTATGTATTTTATCATTTATTATGGGGTTTTAGGAAGAAACCATGAGTGGTTTTTATAAATTTTGATTTTTTAGGTGAAATGAGAAAGGATAGAAGAGGCACACATTTTAGGCACACAATTAGTAGAAACTAGACATAGCCTATGCATCCAATTTTTCAATCATTCCAATTATTTTTCACAAAGTTGGTTCATGATTTTCCTAAATGTGAGACCAAACCCTGTACATTGTAAAATGGTTAAAATTTTTATATCTTCACCCCTTCTTCATTTGGAATTTATATTGTTGATAATGATGGTTTATGCCTTGTGTTTTGTAGAAAATGCCTCCCAGAAAGGCCTTATATAAGAAAAGGAAGGGGGTTACAAAGCATGTTCCATAAGAAAACCCTCTAATTGAACATAATTTTGTAGAATTGGTGATCCATACTATTCAATACTTGGACCAAGAGGGTTAAAGAGGATGAGAATAGATAGTGGACCATGCTCAAGAGTTCTTGAAGAAGAACCCACCAATTTTCCATAGTGACAAAGGTACCCAGAAGCCTGAGGAGTGTATTGAAAGGATTTATCATATATTAATTTTTATAAATACCCCCATGAACTCTAAATTTTAATTCTATACTCACATGTAAAAAGGACTGGGAAGAAAGTGGTGGGAATCCATGGTGCATGTGAAGAGCGATGAGGATCTCACCTAGACTACCTTTAAGAAGGTGTTTAATATGAAGTTTATCCTAAGACACTAAGGGAGATGAAGGCCCGTGAGTTCATGAACATGGAGTAAGGAGATAATTCAATGATGGATTATTCTACTCATTTTTTAATGTTAATTCATTTTCCTCATAAGATCCTCGTGAATGACTATCTCAAGGCTAGAAATTTTGAAATGATCTTAAAGGCCGTGATTACATATATGATTATTCTAATTTTACTACCAAATTATTCCAAGGTTGTAAATAAAAAAGTTATGGTTGAAGAAAATTTATCTAGGAATATGGGTATTAGTGGGTTTTCTTCAGTAGTTGGGGGTATCCAGAGCTCTTTCTTTATCTAAAAGAGGAAACAACATAAGCTATGTTAGAATAATGGTATAGGTGTTCAAAATTCATCTAGTTCAGTTATAATGGATTATTTAGGGTGTAAGTTAGCATGAAAAGTATGATCATACTATACTTGAATTCTTAGAAGCTTCAATGACCTACCATTGGTGTGGGAGTCTGGGTCATCTCCAGTGCCCTTTCAAGTCCCTCCTATAGGGGAGTGGAGTTTTTTCTTCATTTTTTAAGGATTCATAGGTGGAATATAATGCTTCTAGAGGTGTGGGATATTTAATTTACTCTAAATAGTATAATTACTTGAATAAGAAGTCTTGGAGAGGTTTTGAGTCTGGATGTATACATGCAACAAATATGGAACTCAAGGAATTTGAATTTAGGTCAGCCACTATAAGAGGTATGATGTTTATTTATTATTATTTGGATTTGTATTTTTTCAATACATGTGATACCCATTACTTTATCTCATTAAAGTTACTTGATGTTTTTGGAATGATGTAGAAGTTTATTCCATTAATGATGGATCTACTTACCCCATTGGGAAGAAAAATGGAGCAAGTCATTAGGTGCCCAGAATGTCATGTTTTGGTTGCCGACATGAAGGTCATGTGGGGTTTAATTATATTGGACCTATATGTTTTTGATATCATCATCATTATGGATTATATGATCAGTTTTAAATCTTATATTGGCTATTATCTCCATAGGTTCTAGTTTCTATCCCCTGATGAGAGGACTCACATTTTCTAGGGTGAGTGGGAACTGAGGTCTGGGAGTGAAGGACCCATTATTCTGGATGTGGGATTGATTTCATGATAGTTATATAGATTATTCTATAATGTTGTAGAGTAGGGACCAGATGGTTATATTTCTATGGTGTTGTAACAATACCTTGAGTTGATCTAGATGATTTTATGGGATGTTACCTCAACAATAGCTCAAGTTTACTATCAACTCACTCCCTGGGATGATCCCCATTTATTTACCATCATATCAGATGGATATTTCTAGGTTGAAAGAGTTAAAAGTTTATTTGGAGATCCTTTAAAGTAAGGGATTTATTCACCCAAGTGTGTCACTATGGGTGGTTCCAGTTCTTTTTTGAAAAGAAGGAATACGAGTCTTCAACTTTTCATGATTATCGCAAGATGAATTAGGTGACTGTTAAGAATAAATACTCATTGTCTCGAATTGATGATATTTTTGATCAAATTAATGGAGCCTGGTGGTTTCCAAAAATTGACCTAAGGTTCGGGTACTGCTAGTTGAGGGTCCATGAAGATTATGTTCCTAATAATTCCATTAGGTGATGGTATATGAATTTTGAGTATCTATTTATTCCATTTGGACTTACCAATATTGTGGTATTTATGTATTTGATGAATAATATTTTTCATCACTTCTTAGAATATTTTTTTGGTTATGTTCATTGATGATATCTTGGTGTATTCCAATATGAAGGTGGACCATAAATAACATTTAGATGTTGTTTTGGGGACCTTGATAGAGCATCACATATATGATAAGCTACACAAATGATAGTTTTGGATCCAGAAGGTTATGTTTTTGAGTCATGTTATTTCTGAGAATGGTATTTCAATGGATACATTGAATATATAACCGGTCATGTCTTAGAAGTGGTCTAAGAATGTGTTTTATATTAAGATATTTTTTGGGATTGGTCGGATACTACATTTATTTTTTTAGAACTTATCTAGGATAGATTCTACATTGAAAAATTTGACTTGTAAAGTGTTGAAGTTTGAGTAGAGTAAGAAGTTCCAGAGATATTTTGAGAAGTTTTCTGTTTATTTGACATCATATCCATTTATTATTCTTAATTATGGGAAGAGATATGCAGTGTATTATGATGTTTCAGGTATGGGGATGGGGTCTGTGCTGATGCAGGATGATCACATGTTAGCCTATGTCATTTATTAGATATGTGCACATAAAAAAACCCATGAACTACAGTTGGTATTCATGATACATGAATTTATGACTTGGAACCATTACCACTTTAGGGAGTGGTTTAGAGTCTATTTAGATCATAAGACCATGAAGTATTTTTTCACCGATAGGGACTTGAACCTCAGAAAGATACTATAGGTGGAATATCTTTAGAACTTTGATTTTCATATCACCTATACCCTTGGTAAGGGAAATTTGGTTGCTGATTCCTTGAGAATAAGTTTATTGATCTAGGTAATGAAACAATGGATAAGAATAGTCTGATGGGTTTGTTTTTTTATATGAGTTTAGAAGTGAAAGAGGATGAAGAGTAGGTGTTATTGACCAATGTTTAGGTCAATACATCTCTTGTTGACCGATTATAACATGACTATACATATGACCGTAACTACCAATAGATTAGTAGAGTTTTAAATGGTGGGGAGACCTTTGGTGGGTTTTCTTGGTCTTCTGATGGTACCCTCTTTTTCAATAAGTGGCTGGTAGTTCCTTTTATATTGAGTTAGGAGGTGATGCATGAGGGGAATTATTCTAGGTAGGTTATTCACCTGGGGGATACCAATATGTTTTATACCTTAATAAATAGGTATTATTAGCCCAAAATGAGATGACCAATTATTTATTTTGTATCCCAATCTTTTATCATATAGGGATCAAATCCAAGCATCACATACTGGATGGGTTACTCCAACCTCTTCCCATTCTGGTATAGAAGTGGGACGAGATCTACATAGATCTTGCAATCATCCTACCTCATAATCATAGTGGGAAAGATTCCATTTGGGAGATTATAGATCGATAGACTAAATTATCCCATTTTATTCACATTAAAGAGTCAATGAAGGTGGAGGATATCAGGAACTTGTATATTCAAGAGATCATTAGGATTCATGTGGCACCCTCGACTATATTTTATAACTAGGATTCCCATTTTACTTCTTAGTTTTGGAAGGGTCTCGTGGAATCCATGGGAACCCAATTAAAATTGAGAACAACATGTCACCCACAGATGGATAGTCAAACTGAGTGGGATATCAAAATTCTTGAGGATATACTTCAATATTTAATTCTTTACTTTAGGGGTTCATGGGAGAGGAATATTCTATTGGTTGAATTTTTATACAAAAAAAAGTATGAGGTATCAATCAATATGGATCCTTTTGAGTCATTTTATGGGTGTCCTTTTCTATCCTATCCATGTTGGGATGAATTGGGTGAACATTCCTTATTATTACCAAGCCTTATCTAGGAGATTATAGAGAAAGTGACATTGATTTGTAATAGGTTATAAATAAATTAATGTCATCGAGGATAATATTCCAATATTCTTCATCACCATTTAAAGTTTAATATCAGTGATTAAATGTTTCTTTAGGTATCCATTCGACAAGGCCATCACCACTTGGGAAAGCATGGGAAATTGGGTCCGCATTATGATAGTCCATTTTAGATTATAGAGAATATGGGGAAGGTATCCTATATGATTTTCTTTATAACATGGATGAACTCGATCCAAAACATATTTCATGTGCCTCAATTGAAGAAGTACCATATAGACCCATATCATATGATAGAGTGGTAGGATTTATAAGTGGATCATAATGCACTATTATGAAGAACTTGTTCATATCCTGTATTATCATAATTAGGTTATCCATGGAAATTAAATCTAATTGGTTTGTGTACTTTGGCTGTATAGTGGCGATATCCATGAGACATGAGAGTATGAAGATTTTGTGAGGGAGTAATGGCTTCACCTATTTTCTTATGAGGATATTAGAGGAATTTTTGGGGATAGAAAGTGTCATGGTGGGGATAATTGAGACACCCACTAGGTCATTGATATATTTTATTTATTTATTCTTGGAGTTATGGGGAGTTTTATGGTGAAAACCATATTTTTTAGAGAAATAGACCCTATCACATGGTTAACGCACCATTCATAGTAACTGTATGGATGACCATGCAAGAGTGATGTTTGGGGGATAAATCAGGTTTTCATAGTCTACACATAGTTATAAAAACTATGTTAAATTTTCTAGGAACTATGCATATTTGATTTGGGGAGATAGTGGCCCCTGCACAGTTGGTGCACAATTTGCCTAACCATGCAGATAAACCATGAGGGTGTCTAACTCATTAAAATTTTGTGATTTTACCTAAATTAACTTACATGATTTACCAAAAATAAACCCTCCCCTATCACATGTTTATCCTCTCTATTAGATTATATCTCTCCTTTCTTATTTCCCATAGTAATCTCTCCTTGGATCTTGGTGATCTTACTTTATGTAAGCATGTTTCTTCTTGATTTCTTCATCCTCTACCCTTATTCTTTCTTATTATTACATTTCTATGGAGTTTTGAAACTTTTCAATTTCATGAAGATGAATTTAGGGTTGTATATTGTAACACCCAGATCTTCCACGATACGCTTCTCATTCAATAATTCAATAGCTTGCATTGTACGCAACTTCGAGTTCTAAAACACCGCGACTAATCAAAGTAGCCGTTATGAATAGTAATAACCACTTTTTAAAATTATAGAAATTTTATATTTCAAAATGGACTTCATTTTTGTATTCGTAATATCGATTATATCTTAGGGTGAAATTTTGGCATTGTTCTGAAAAACTTCAATTTTTGATGAATAGTGAAACCACTAAGTGGTAGTTAAATAACTGATTTTTCGTTTAAATGAAATATTACCACTTATGTGATTTGATTTTAAAAAATCCGACATACATGGTTGTCATTAAGAAGTAAAATGTGGTTCAATGAGATTAAAATAATTTTTTGGTGAATAGTAACTTTTAAGTTCTTAATCGCGATTAGAGGTAATTAGTGTAGTTTAAGGTAAAAATAATGTTTTAATAATATGAGATGAGCTTGAAACATGTCCTACCCTCATTGGATGTGCCATGGACGAACAAGACAATCCATGGGTCAACTTGGGGACCCCATGGAGCCACTTTAGTTGGAAAATGACATAAATACCTTTTATTTAATGTTAAAGTAAAAAAAGACACAAACATGAAATGTTCTACTAAAACAATTTTTACATGGGGTTATACAAGTCATATTTTTGACTATAAATAGTAATTGGAAAGATAAAAATATTTCCTACATCATAGTATTTTTTTTATAATTTTTAGACATTAAATAAATTAAATTATTTATGACATCATTATGACGCAGCGATGACCTCATTATTTAACGATTTAAATAAAATGGGAAGATAATGCAAAATCCAAGGCTTACACTTGTCCAAAGCCTATTGTATGAGGATATTTCTAACCCTTATCACCTTAGCCTCGAATTATATAAGTGTGGGACCTCTAAAATCTAAAACTCATTTTATAATAAAGTGACTTTTCTTTACTTTCCAAGAGTGCCCCTCCTCTCCACTTATAAAAGGCCCCCAAATCTACCACCTTATTCACACATTCAAGCCATTTGGATCGGCCAAACTCTACCCAAATACTCTCCCAACTTCCCCCTCTTACTCCTAGAAGCCTCACTTTGGGCAGAACTCTTCCCAAGGAAGCCTTTGGCTCAAATCAAAAAGAGTTACCTGATTTTGAGGTAATGTCTTCTCTAATGTTGTTTTGTTTTATTTTTCTTCTCCAACCCCCTAAACTCTTTTTATTAATTTCTTTTATAACAAAACCAGTATCCTCAATATACTAGGATGTTTTTATAATAAGTATTCGAGCTACACTTACGCACACCTACATCTAATGGTTAAAGAACATACGATTTCTGTGGATGGTGAATTTCTGCCTCACGAAACGATGATTGTTCAACACTCATATAACACCTTAAAAGGTGGACATTAAGATGTAACTATATTTATATATGATGTATAATATGTTTATTTTTTACTTATTCTTCTGTATTTCTCATTTATGGCATACTTTATGATTTCCATTATGGGTAAACGCGATAATTTCATTTTAGGAAGTGCGGACTACCGCCCCCTCAAAGTGATTTGAATCATTAATGCCATATATGGGATGTATAAAGGATGGAGTAAATGGTATTATACACTATATTATACTGGAATTATATTATACATTTATATCATTATTATTTCATTCCATTAAATACGAAATAGAAATGAAAGTAGCGTTCATGCGTACGTACGGCTTACCGTCTCCATGAACGGTGCATTTCATTTCTTACCTCTAAATGTTATGTAATATTATAAATGAATGTATATACTGGATATATATGATATATATGACATCTAAATAATGAATATAATTCTGGAGATAATGGATATTCTACCACATAAACAACTTGTAATTATAAGAAGTTTATTGTTGACTCAAGTACCAAAGATCGACAAAACGACCGTTATTAACTTAAATAATTACATAATGTTCATAACATTGTAATAAGTGATATAAAAAGGATAATGAAATTAAAAATGGTTCTTAATAAGGTATATATTAACTCTAGTTTATTATTCAGGAGGTTAAAGAACGGTTGAGTCAAGTCAGACACGAGGTAATGGAATTTCTTAACCCAATTTCCATTCTTTGGGTTAATCTCCTATTTTCAAATTATGTCATGATATTATTCTGTGATGTCTTGTATTTGTACTTTATTTATGTGTACTTATAGTAAATACAAATAATAGATCTATTTTATTTAAAAAATTATCTTTGTAAGGGAACTTCTTAACCCAATTTCCATTCTTTGGGTTAATCTCCTACTTTCAAATTACATCATGATATTATTATGTCCAATCTTTTATTTATGATTTCTTTATGTGTAAATATAGTGAATACACATAATAAATCTATTTTATTTAAAAAATGACCTTTGTAAGGGAACTTCTTAACCCAATTTCTATTCTTTGGGTTAATCTCCTACTTTCAAATTATGTCATGATATTATTATGTCTTATCTTGTAATTGTACTTTATTTATGTGTACTTATAGTGAATACACATAATAGATCTATTTTATTTAAAAAATGATCTTTGTAAGGGACTTCGTCTCAATCTCATTTCATTGAGGCATATTTTGTTTTATACACAATTTTCTTTTATACGGTGTATAAACCCCTTAGACATTTACATTTATTCAAAAGGTTTTCTTTTATAATTATTTTATTTTTTCAAAAAGAGATATTTCTCTCAAATGTATGAAAATCCAGTGCAAATGTATACGTATTTAACGCAAGCTTAAAAATGTTTTCAGAAAACCTGACTCTCGAGTGTGGTAGACAGGAAGGGATTGGGCATGGACCCATCATAGCCTGTAATTAGTCGAGAAGTCTCAGAATTAGTTATTTTGTTTTCAGAAGCTTGCATAATTTTTTCAGAAAAACACTGGAGTATATTTTAGCAATTTTAAACGTAAGTATCTTCTAAAAAATTGCATCGGTAGGTCTCATGAGACAACTAGACGTGGAATTGGCCGATGCCCTTTCCCAATTTGATTTATGGTTTTGGCCGAGGCCTTAATCATTTTAGACGTCTTGGCCGAGGCCTTGACAAAATGTTTCAGAATGTCTGACATTATGCATTCCATCATTATGAAAGTGGTTATTGATATTGCATGTGATTATTCGACCAGTAGAATATCCATGTGAAGAAGTGAATGACATTATCTCATTTTACTTTTTCCATATTATGTTGAAGTTCAAGTTTAAAAGGCTTTTGTTTTAGTTATACATTGCCTTAAATGTTAATTTTTATTTATGAAAGCTTCCGCTATATTTTTAACCTTACTGAGCATCCGAGCTCACCCCTTTTAATGTTTTAATATTTTCCAGGATGTGAAGAAGTATTTTATGAATGACCTGCAGGGATAGTCCGAAGAGGATAAAAGTGTGGACTATGGAGACTATGTTATTATAGTTTTTCACTTTGTGATGTAATGTAACATTTATGAATGTATCTAGTGTTTCCAAGGCTACTAAACTAATCAATCTTTCGAGACTTGATCTTTTGTGATCATGCTAATGTTACGAAGTAATGCACCGGCTCTGGGTAGCTGGTGTCGGGGCGTTACAGTTGGTATCAGAGGCAGTTAAGTACTAACCTTGGAAGCTAGATTTAGATAAACTCTGATTAGAGCACATAGCCCAAAGATAGACTTTGAGGATTAGTTTAGAAGAACTTCCTAGAATTTTGGTATTGTAGAGATGTTGTGATTTTTCCGAGCAATACATCCCTGTCTGGATACGAGCAGGTAGAGGCGGCTCTGGCACAGATGTACCTAGGGGTAAAACCCGAAAACACCGCTTTGAGCTAGACTCGAATGGGAACTGGTGCACGACAACGGGCCTTGCTGCACTCTTGGTTACGATACTCCCGGGGGATATGCTTTGGATTATTCTCATTTTCTTTATAAACCACTATGAAGGGTTATGAGTATATACTTCCTCAAAGAATAAATTTTCATGGATTATATCCCTAAATAGTTCAATTTATGTTAAGTATCTTACAAGTATGGAATTATTTATTCATAAACTAATATAGTTTATGCCATTGTTTAGAAATGGCGCCTAGTGGAAGGAATGGAAATCGTATCAATGCACGCACTCTGTGTAGGGATTTCCCTCCTGCTCAAGATAATTATTGTGGATCTGGAGATACAAATGGTGCTGATCAACTTATTACCATACTGGGACAACTCACTCAGGTTATGAATAATAACCTTACTCGTATGGATCACCCTGATCCACAATGTGGAGGATCAATGTTAGACCGCTTCATGAGGCAACAACCACAAACATTTAATGGGGGTACAAATCCATTAGTAGCTGAGCAATGGATAAAATCCTTAGAGAAAATATTCCATGCCTTGGGGAGTAGCGAAAGGGAGAAGGTTGTCATGGCAGTTTACCGCCTCACTGGAGATACCGATCAGTGGTGGTCGCTGATTCCAAACACAAAGGAAGATGATGATGTATCGAATATGGAATAGATGGAGTTCAAAGAGCTTTTCTTAGAAAAATACTTTCCTCATGACCATCGAGCAGATATGGAAAGGCAATTTCTAAGCCTGAAACAAAAGGAGGATGAGAATGTCGCAAAGTATGAGGCCAACTTTACAAGGTTAGCGAGGTATGCTGCAGATTATATACGTAACCCAAGAGGTAAGATTGATCGTTTCTTTGATAGGTTAAAACCATTTCTCCGTCGAGCTTTAGTATCACAATCGTTCTCAATATACGAAGATATTGTCTCATGTGCTATCAAGATAGAAAAGGAATTCTCTAAGTCTTATGAAAACAAAGTAAAGCAAGAGAAGAAGAGAACGGTGGAACAAGAGACAGATAAAGGGAAAAAGGGAAAGAAGGATTTTCCATTATGTGATAATTGTGGGAAGAATCACCCTGGTACTTGCCTAAAAGGAATGGGAGTTTGTTATAAATGTGGAGAAAAAGGTCACCAGGCGCGTGATTGCAAGGGAAAGAAAGAGGCTATCAATGTTGAATGCTACAATTGTAGGGAAATGGGGCATTATGCAAATGAATGTCCTAAGCGTCAGGGAAACTTACCTCAGAAAAGGCCAAGGGATCAAGGACAATCTTATGCTGTTACTACAGTTGAAGCAGAATAACTAATGTATTGGTGCTTTTGGACTCATGGATTATATTCTGGTTATTAGAATAATGTGATATATATATATAAGAATTGTACTGTAGTACTTGTTGATTTCAGTAAGGTTTTAATATGATGAAGGTAATCATATTTTTAGTATGTGACAATAAGAGAAACTTTACTTTGTTTGGGTAATCTGATAAATTGATTTTGGAATTAAGAGACCTTTTAGAGAAAGTTTGGACAGAGGTATTTTGGATAACTTTGGATAGTATTGTTTAAGGTTAAAACATTTATGAAGATTATTTTTGGAATATTATAGTTTTAGGAAAAGGACAACCTGCAGGGTGGGGCATAACCCGTCGCGTCGGACAATGCTGCAGGAATCGAACCCACAACCATAGTGCGACATGCCTTTATTACCTACCACTAGCCTATAGGAAGTCCTTGGTTGTTACCAAAATAATTTTACTAATCTAAATGGTATGTGTTAACATTTGGAACCTTATACAATTAGGATAAGTATAATATTTTTGAGTTATATTATCTTTTTGAGTGAAATATGAGTTGAAGGTTGAAACTATAATTGTCAAGCATAAATATATATATACCTATCTCTTATTCAATGAATGAATTAATTCTTAAACTTTAGTAAAGGGATATTAAAACAAAAAAATGTGTTATCCTAATACCTTATGTCTTGTTGAACTGATGATATTTTAAATCAACATAGATTAAAGGCTTTGAGGCCCTCAATTTGACAGTTGATTGTGATTGATGACCTCAATCACTCCCTACAAATATTTACGTTTTTCCTCCAATTATATGTCTCTAATTGCCACCAATGTTCTCCTAATCGAGATCATAATTGGGTGGTGACTTTTTCATTTCCCTTTCCCTCTTATTAAGGCTAAATTTTATTAATCTTATTTCTGATGTGGGTTTTCCTCAAAGGTATTTTCTCTTTTCAACCATTTATTTTCAAAGAAAAATTTCAAATTGCGAGGATGCAATTTATTGAAGGAGGGGAGAATGTAACACCCCGATCTTCCACGATACGATTCTCATTCAATAATTCAATAGCTTGCATTGTACGCAACTTCGAGTTCTAAAACACTGCGACTAATCAAAGTAGCTGTTATGAATAGTAATAACCACTTTTTAAAATTATAGAAATTTTATATTTCAAAATGGACTTCATTTTTTTATTCGTAATATCGATTATATCTTAGGGTGAAATTTTGGCATTGTTCTGAAAAACTTCAATTTTTGATGAATAGTGAAACCACTAAGTGGTAGTTAAATAACTGATTTTTCGTTTAAATGAAATATTACCACTTATATGATTTGATTTTAAAAAATCCAACATACATGGTTGTCATTAAGAAGTAAAATGTGGTTCAATGAGATTAAAATAATTTTTTGGTGAATAGTAACTTTTAAGTTCTTAATCGTGATTAGAGGTAATTAGTGTAGTTTAAGGTAAAAATAATGTTTTAATAATATGAGATGAGCTTGAAACATGTCCTAACCTCATTGGATGTGCCATGTAAGACCAAGAAAATCCATGGGTCAACTTGGGGACCCCATGGAGCCACTTTAGTTGGAAAATGACATAAATACCTTTTATTTAATGTTAAAGTAAAAAAAGACACAAACATGAAATGTTCTACTAAAACAATTTTTACATGGGGTTATACAAGTCATATTTTTGACTATAAATAGTCATTGGAAAGATAAAAATATTTCCTACATCATAGTATTTTTTTTTATAATTTTTAGACATTAAATAAATTATTATTTATGACATCATTATGACGCAGCGATGACCTCATTATTTAACGATTTAAATAAAATGGGAAGATAATGCAAAATCTAAGGCTTAAACTTGTCCAAAGCCTATTGGATGAGGAGATTTAGAACCCTTATCACCTTATACTCGAATTATATAAGTGTGGGACCTCTAAAATCCGAAACTCATTTTATAATAAAGTGACTTTTCTTTACTTTCCAAGAGTGCCCCTCCTCTCCACTTATAAAAGGCCCCCACATCTACCACCTTATTCACACATTCAAGCCATTTGGCTCGGCCAAACTCTGCCCAAATACTCTCCCAACTTCCCCCTCTTACTCCTAGAAGCCTCACTTTGGGAAGAACTCTTCCCAAGTAAGCCTTTGGCTCAAATCAAAAAGAGTTACCCAATTTTGAGGTAATGTCTTCTCTAATGTTGTTTTGTTTTATTTTTCTTCTCCAACCCCCTAAAATCTTTTTATTCATTTCTTTTGTAACAACACCAGTATCATCAATATACTAGGATGTTGTTATAATAAGTATTCGAGCTACACTTACACACACCTACATCTAATGGTTAAAGAACATACGATTTCTGTGGATGGAGAATTTCTGCCTCACGAAATGATGATTGTTCAACACTCATATAACACCTTAAAAGGTGGCCATTAAGATGTCACTATATTTATATATGATGTATAATATGTTTATGTTTTACTTATTCTTCTGTATTTCTCATTTATGGCATACTTTATGATTTCCATTATGGGTAAACGCGATAATTTCATTTTAGGAAGTGCGGACTACCGCCCCCTCAAAGTGATTTGAATCGTTAATGCCATATATGGGATGTATAAAGGATGGAGTAAATGGTATTATACACTATATTATACTAGAATTATATTATAAATTTATATCATTATTATTTCATTCCATTAAATACGAAATAGAAATGAAAGTAGCGTTCATGCGTACGTACGGCTTACCGTCTCCATGAACGGTGCATTTCATTTCTTACCTCAAAATGTTACGTAATATTATAAATGAATGTATATACTGGATATATATGATATATATGACATCTAAATCATGAATATAATTCTGGAGATAATGGATATTCTACCACATAAACAACTTGTAATTATAAGAAGTTTATTGTTGACTCAAGTACCAAAGATCGACAAAACGACCGTTATTAACTTAAATAATTACATAATGTTCATAACATTGTAATAAGTGATATAAAAAGTATAATTAAATTAAAAATGGTTCTTAATAAGGTATATATTAACTCTAGTTTATTATTCAAGAGGTTAAAGAACGTTTGAGTCAAGTCAGACACGAGGTAAGGGAATTTCTTAACCCAATTTCCATTCTTTGGGTTAATCTCCTATTTTCAAATTATGTCATGATATTATTCTGTGATGTATTGTATTTGTACTTTATTTATGTGTACTTATAGTAAATACAAATAATAGATCTATTTTATTTAAAAAATTATCTTTGTAAGGGAACTTCTTAACCCAATTTCCATTCTTTGGGTTAATCTCCTACTTTCAAATTACATCATGATATTATTATGTCCAATCTTTTATTTATACTTTCTTTATGTGTAAATATAGTGAATAAACATAATAAATCTATTTTATTTAAAAAATGACCTTTGTAAGGGAACTTCTTAACCCAATTTCTATTCTTTGGGTTAATCTCCTACTTTCAAATTATGTCATGATATTATTATGTCTTATCTTGTAGTTGTACTTTATTTATGTGTACTTATAGTGAATACACATAATAGATCTATTTTATTTAAAAAATGATCTTTGTAAGGGACTTCGTCTCAATCTCCTTTCATTGAGGCATATTTTGTTTTATACACAATTTTCTTTTATACGGTGTATAAACCCCTTAGACATTTACATTTATTCAAAAGGTTTTCTTTTATAATTATTTTATTTTTTCAAAAAAGAGATATTTCTCTCAAATGTATGAAAATCCAGTGCAAATGTATACGTATTTAACGCAAGCTTAAAAATGTTTTCAGAAAACCTGACTCTCGAGTGTGGTAGACAGGAAGGGATTGGGCGTGGACCCATCATGGCCAGTAATTAGTCGAGAAGTCTCAAAATTAGTTATTTTGTTTTCAGAAGCTTGCATAATTTTTTCAGAAAAACACTGGAGTATATTTTAGAAATTTTAAACGTAAGTATCTTCTAAAAAATTGCATCGGTAGGTCTCATGAGACAACTAGACATGGAATTGGCCGAGGCCCTTTCCCAATTTGATTTATGGTTTTGGCCGAGGCCTTAATCATTTTAGACGTCTTGGCCGAGGCCTTGACAAAATGTTTCAGAATGTCTGGCATTATGCATTCCATCATTATGAAAGTGGTTATTGATATTGCATGTGATTATTCGACCAGTAGAATATCCATGTGAATAAGTGAATGGAATTATCTCATTTTACTTTTTCTATATTATGTTGAAGTTCAAGTTTAAAAGGGTTTTGTTTTAGTTATACATTGCCTTAAATGTTAGTGTTTATTTATGAAAGCTTCCGCTATATTGTTAACCTTACTGAGCATCCGAGCTCACCCCTTTCAATGTTTTAATATTTTCCAGGATGTGAAGAAGTATTTTATGAATGACCTGCAGGGATAGTCCGAAGAGGATAAAAGTGTGGACTATGGAGACTATGTTATTATAGTTTTTCACTTTGTGATGTAATGTAACATTTATGAATGTTTCTAGTGTTTCCAAGGCTACTAAACTAATCGGTCTTTCGAGACTTGATCTTTTGTGATCATGCCAATGTTACGAAGTAATGCACCGGCTCTGGGTATCTGGGGTCGGGGCATTACATATATGGGGGATTTATGTTTTTTCTTGCAGCTTTAGGTTTTTGAGTACTCCTACTTAATTCTTGTGTTTTTCATCAAAGGTGGCAATTTTTTATTTGGTTTCAAGGTAAGTGTCTTCATTTAAGGGTGATTTTCCATGTGATACTGATATAGATGATATTTTAATTATTTTTCATGTGTATTTAAATGATTTAATCCCCATAAATATATCAATTTTAGATTAATTGCATCATTTTTGGTTTTTTGGTGAATTTTGTGCTTAATGTGAAAATTTCTAAATTCTAGAATTTTAATTATTATTTTTATCTCATTGATGTTTCAGCCACAAAATTTTCAATATTGATCCAAATTTATTAATTATAATTTTTAGGATTAAATTTTTTGTGGGTTTAATTTCTTTCTATTGGGATAAGTGATAAATCAAAGTCAAGAAGGCCCAAATTAATCATGCAAGTTGTAAAACGTTTGGGGTGGACAAAATTGACCTACCTTAAATAAATGAATCATAACTTGGAATATAAAACTACAAATGATATTATTTCAATTATAAAGTAAATATGAATCTTTGTTTCATCTATTTACAAAATATCATGTCCATATTCATTCATTATGTCTTTCGATGGGAACGTGAAAATGGATGATTTGGAAAGTCTTTTTATCCAGAAAAATAGAAATTTTGTAATTTGGGAATAAATTTTAATTCACATGCCAAAATGATCTGAAATTTTTGAGAGAATAAAGGAAACACAAAGAATAATAACTATTAATAATAAATATATGGGACATCTAGCCTTATGGTGGGATAAAATAGTACAAAATTTCTGTAGAAGAAATATGGAGAAGAAATTTTTTGAACTTCATTTTCTATTTTATTAGTTTTTTAATGCCTTAATATTATCCATTCTTCTTGGTTAGCATTCACATAGAGGGGTAAAATTATGAGTGATTGATTAAGGGGAGTTTTTATTTTTTAATTCTTAATTTCTTTTACTTCATGGAATAAACCACCTTTCTTTCTTTTTTTAGGGTGGTTTCAATATTCTAATAAAAGTTTTTATAATCAAGTATGATCGTATTTGGTTTTATATTATATTATTATTATTTTCTTGGTCTATGATCTTTATATCCCTCTACTAGGTTCTATCTTATATATGATGGAATAGGCCAGGGAATAATGGTTAAGTAATCAATGATTTTCAATATGTATGGGAGGGTTAGTTGACACTTTTGACTATTTTGAACAAAATAATCGATTGGTTATTTACTAAGACATTTGGGGGTATTCGATATAAATATATCACACATTAGAAGGAGGGAAGACCAAGAAAATATTTTAGTAAGGTTGATTCTCAACATCACCATTTGACCAAGGGAGTGAGAGGAAGAGATTTTGGAATCTCACTTTCATCATCTTAAGAAAATATGATTGGATAACTTATAATTAGGATAAAATTACATTTGGAAGAGTGACCCCAACCTAATCACTTATCTTACATTACTATTTTCAATATCTTATTTCATTACTTTCTTTTATTTTAAAAATCAAACAATTTCAAAGACACCCATTTCTATAACTTAAAGTGAAAAATGTTATTGTTATGGAAACTTATTTGGAGACAACATAGGTTAACCACTATACTAAATTCTAACTTAGGAAATAATTTTTTCCCCACACCCCATGGTAAAAAAGTGTCAAAACTTGACACCATTTATAGGGAGGTTGTTCCAATAATCTAATTATAAATAAATTATTGTTTCAAAATTAAAATAAAAAATAGATTATACTTTTGACTCACCCCACCAAATTATGAGGATATGTCTACATGTGTTAGAAAAATATAGGGATCCATAGTTTCAACTGGTAGAGAGGCATTTAGGTATCTCTTTAAGGATCTCAAGTAGGACCTCAAACCATCCATGATAGAGCCTTATCCAAGGAGCTCAATGAGACCCCAAAATACTTTATAGAGTTTTATCAACATTTTACCAAGGTAAAAAAATATTCCACCCCTACAACCTATCAATAAGACATCCAAGAGGTGGAAGAAATACTTAAAGAACCTTTTATCCCTTAAATTTCTAAGATGACACCCATGACACTCATGGAGTAACACATATTATGAGCTGAACCACTTAATGGGGAAGAATAAACCATTAATTCACTATTTTTTTAATATTTCTCAAATTAATCTAAAAACTCACCCTCTTTGTTTTGAAAATGTATAATCAACACATTTTGAGTATTCATTGGAAGAATAAAAAGAAGAGGATATTATAGGATTTGAATAAATTTTTACAGATCCACTGCCCTATATTAAATAATACAGTTAAGGGACATTCATTAAAGAATATGAGATCATGATAGAGCCACTCAAGGGAGTATACCTTTACCTGAATTTAATTAATTTTTATTTATAACTTCTTGAATTAAAAATTAACTCCTTTTATAATGAATATTCAGGGATATCTGAGCAAAATTTCACCCTATAAATTGAAACAGAACCTAAGGTAGTAACCATTGAAGAATATGTAGACCTTGAAATTGTAAAAAAGGATTCCCAACATAATAAATGATAGGTTGTACATGTAGTAGATGAACCAAAGGAGGAGGACCCATAATTTATCCTACCCCCACCTTTAAATTCATATCTCATTTCTAAGGGGATGGGTTTGATACACTCTATCCCTAGGGACCTAATAAAGGAAATACGATGCAAGCTAGAAAGAAAGCTACATGGTTGTTCATATCAAAGAAACTCCACCCACTATTAGACTATAGATGACATCTGGACTACCCATTAGAAGAAAGTAAAAACCCAAGGCTCAATTAGGGGTCAAACCAATAATTATCCTTTTTATTCCCCATTTAAAATATTTAATTTTATTTATTTTCTTTCAATAAAATTTTGATGTTTTATTTCTTTTTTTCTTTTAGGTTTATAAGTTTCAGTGGTTAGGAGATCAACTCAATGACACTGCTTCCAACAAACCAAGTCATGTATTTCCTTCCCACTTGTTTTCTTCATGTCTTATCTTCTTGTTTTTTACTTATAATATAAACTACGCACAATTAAGACATTATACAAAATAAGTGTGAGGGAGGGAACCTTTGTAGTTTAGGATTTGATTTTTCTTCCTTAAATTTTTTTGTGTCTTTTTCAAATTTACATGTGTTTAATTTTTAATTTTAGTGTGTTTTTGAAACTTGAAAAAGCCAAGTGATTTGGTTAAGTTTAAATTATTGTCAATAATTTAATAATATTAAAATTCAATGATTTTTTATAATTGTGATGATTGAAGAGCTGGTATTTAGTTCCAAATACTTGTTCAAATATGAATACACATTTTTTTACAATAGTTAATGGACTAAAGAATAATAAGTGGTCATGCATGAGGAGAGGGATTTGATAATAGTATAAGAATCCATTCGTGAGGAGAATTTATATTATCAATTCAAGTTTTAGTTGTCTGGATTTTCATTTTATGTGGACATTGGTTTGGTTAATTTTTTCATGTGTTTCACATTAAAAAATTACCACTAAGCCAGGAAACTAAGGGGATCAACACCAAAAGGGAATCTAATCTCTACCCTCGGCTAGCTAGCTTATTAGCAGTTGAAGCATGCAAATAATTTCCATAGTGATTCATGGGAGAAATGGAGGATTTCCACCATTCGGGGTGGCATGAAGGTAGAGGTGTGTGCAGGAGCATGCCCGTAAAATTGGTACGGTGTGGTATTGGAGGAGGGAAAATAGAATTATGAAGTGGGGATGTTACGTCAATTATTATAAAAGAATAGTAAAACTCATGCTATTTCGATGTGGTATTTTACCTAATTAACCAGGACCATCTGATTTCTCTAATGTTTTATCCTGACCGTTCAATCATCTTACTATACTCTCAACTATACGATCTATTGATCGAATTTCTTGAGTTGTCCAATCAAGCGCTAGAAGTCGTCTTCTCCAGCAAGCCTTGTGCCTAAGTACTATTCACTGAAGTTGCATGCCACATTGTCCATAAATTGAGCACATCCATCAGATCATAATTTGATCTTTATAAGGACTATAATGTGATTGAAATCACATGATCAATCATCTGAATGATTTAATGAAGATCAAACTAAAGCTTTGAATCTTAGAGAAAATATGATTTGTCTAGTGATGATGATCATTTGTGAAGTGAGCTATTCATCTGTGATTCTCAATGTTTCTAAAATGAACGGGACATTGTGATTCTATAAGGTTCCAAGGTAATGATCGACACCTATAAATACCTAAGCCAATCTAATTTTCTATAGACATTTTATCTCACATATGAGATCTATTTTTGAGAGAGAAACAGAGTTCGGTGAACATCTGGTTCTCAAAGGGATTTGAACACCTTCTATTTGTGAAAAAAAGTTTAGAATCCTATGGTAAACCTATATGTGCAGTGCACACTAGTGTTGCTTCATGAAGAACAAGGTTTCATGAAGAAAAAAAGATAATGCATTACTCATACACATGTATTTACTAGCTTTTTGCGTGAAGAGTTTGAGATACCATGGGAAAGTATATACTTACGCCGTAACTCATGAAGAAGAACTTGAGACCATATAATATTAAGAACACTTTTTATGGGTCAATATGTGTTCCAATCATTTCTCCCCATTATTGGAAGCCAAATGCAAAGGTGTAGTGGGGTCTGTTCAAAAACATGTCCTCCTCCCTTTGAATAATATCTTTTGGAATGTTTCTGAGAGAGGGATGATGTCACATGGTTCACTTATCAAAGAGCCTTTAGTTAATAAACTCTAAGTCTACTTGGGATAACCCAATGTATAAAACGAGATAGATATGACCAAGGTTTTTCAGTGATATCCATAAATAACCATACATGTGAAATCATGCTCAGAATGTATCAACTCTTATTCCAGGGGTTGAAAAAAAATCAGATTTATCAATGAAATGATAAATCCTGCACATACTTCACCAAAAATATTAAACAGTTCAAGTGCAAAGATAAAGATCCCCCTTTCATCCCATTTTTTCATAAATCAAGAACTCCCCCTTAATTGATATGATAAATACAATTAAGAACAAAGGATGAAAGTGTTATTGGAATACCTCAGTTTCAACTTATTGAGATGATATGAATTTCAAGATTTGTCATGACATAATCCTTAATACCATCTCCTTCATATTTACTCTCCCTCAAGGGGTGGACTCCCTTTGAATTACCTTGGTGGATAATATCATCATATAAGCTTAAATATATGAATGTTGATGATATTCCACTATGGATCACTTCAAGTAATTATCAAATCATGAATAATGAGTTCAACTTTTAGTTTTCTACTTTGCTCATTCAACTGTCATTTTAAGAATGTCCTTCATCTTCAATTCCATGAAATGTAAGCACAAATGTATAAAAAAAGTATAAGGGAATAATATGGAACACTTGTGAGCTTCTTAATAGAAGTACTGGGGATGAGAATTTTCTCTCAACCCAAGAACTCCTTTCCTTGCAGCTCTGAAGTGTTTCGTACTCTTCATGATGACGTCTCCTCTCCATTTGGCATTTTTATTTTGCACTGTCAACATGGATTCTTTACTTAAATTCACCTTCAACTTGTGTGGATTGTTTTTCATCACTTCTTTCAGTAGTGAAGTAGATTTTGGTGCATGTTGTTCAATTTTCTCCATTTGGCCTGGTTAAACATTTAAACATTTATTTTCATGATGTCCAGCCTTCTTGAACCTTCCACAAAGTAGTTTTGAGACACTTGGGTTATCATGTGTTGACAACCTATTATGAAATTCTAATTACCCTTCATGTGAAATGACATATTTTCCCTTTTACTTAGCTTTAGCTAGTATTTCATCTTCAGATCTTTGCAGTTATCTAGAAATTTGCAAATGATTAGTCCAGATAACTAAAAAATCATTATTAACATTTTTTTATTTAGAGCTTACACATGGTTTCTTCATTGTCTTAAAGTTACCTTTCTTAGGAAACTTATTAAGATTATCTTCAAGAACATCTTTAGTCAATCCCATTTTCTTCTATATTGATTATCCTTTTATTTTCAGCTTACTTCCATTCACTTCCATGGATTGTTTGTAGTGATCCATTGTATGGAATTTCTTTCCACAATAGAAGCATATTTTCTTTGTTGAGATGACATTCTTGGAATCCAGCTTATACTTCTTCTTGGGAATAGTTTGTTTCACAGTTTTCTTGATGTTGGTGTTTTTCATATTCCCAATAAAAGGATTTTCAACTCTTTTTCTTTTATCCTACCATTATTGTAGTCTATGTTTCTTATGAACTACCTAAGTAATGGTAGGAATAAACCAACACTCATCATAACTATGACCACTTTTGTTGCAATTATCACAAAAGTCTTCAAGATACTCAAATCTTTTCTTGATAGAAATATTATTCATCATCTGTGTTTTCTTCCTTAGAATTGTAGGTTGATTCATTTAATCACATCTAATTTCCTTGGATGTAGTCCTTCCACAATTTTCATATGATAGAATATTATGCCATCAATCATTGGACTGATGCCCAAACTTCCAGCAACACCAACAATAGTAAAAAAATATTTTTATTTTACTTTTAGTATCAGTCTAGCTAGATTTAGTGCATTTTTGTTTTTGGAATTGTATTTCTTTCTTTGGAGCATCCTTATGGGAGTTTCTATTCTTGATCATTATAGTATATACCCTTGAAGTTTTTATAGATGTTCATCATTTTTATCAATCCACATCTTCCTAGATTTTGGTTTTGAACCTGTACTTGCAGATGAAATTGCATTAGTAGAAACAGAAATAAATGGGTTATGGGATACCTTCTTCTTAGAGGATGTTTCCCTTGAATTAGAGGATGATCTGATGTTCCTTTTGGAATCGTATTCCCCTATAAAAACTTGAGTGGTAGTATCTCTTCTTTCAGATGTTTGGGAAGTTTCAGCTTGGGGTGATTGCTGATTTTTCAATCTCACCTCCAATTCTAAACATTTCATGTTTAGATAGTTCTTCCCATCCTCAACTGATCTCAGCTTACATTACCAATTATACTTAAACACTTTTATTTGTTCTTCATGAAAATTTCTTAATTGTTCAAAGAGATGTCAACATCCTTTAGATTGTTGGCTTTGTCTTCTAGTTGAGCAGATTTTACAACCATAGAAACTTTTTGCAACTTTTCAAATGCATGGAAAAAATACTTCCCTGCAATTCTTCAGTAACTTGAGTATTACTTTCATTGCAAAGATAAATTGTTTCTTCCTTTACCTTCACTAGTTTTTTGAGAGTTTTAGATATGCCAACCCTTTTAGCCAATACTTCTTACATGGAATTAGCTTCTTCTTCCAGATTTAATTTTTCATCTTGAAGATCACTAATTCTTACAATAATGTGTCTTGCCACTTCTCTAGGGACTTTCTTCAGATGATCTTTGAGTGCAGTCTGAAGATCACTAATTGATATATCATCATCATAGCTTGAGAAGGCTTCATTAGAAGAATAATAGTTATTATCACATGTTTTACCTTTCAGATTACCTTTAGTAGAAGGTGTCTCTCCATTAGTAGTAAGATTCTTTTTCATCTTCCTTGCCCATTTATTATTTATATTTTTTTGAGTCTTGGAAGAAATATTCATTTGATATTTCTCATTCATCTCCTCAAATATGCAATTCATAAATACTCCCTTGGATCTTTTAGAGGGAACCTCACTCTGATACCAATTGAAGTGCCCAGATTAGTGTGAATCACTGAGAGGGGGAGGGGGTGAATCAGTGATCCCTTTAAATCTTTTTACTTAATTGATTCTTTTAAATTAAACCTCTATAGTTGGTTAAAGCCTCGATCCACTCTTCTTATGTCTCTCAGCCTTATCTTGAATGATGATGTAAATGTAAAGGCACTAAACACAAGGATTTAAAAGGTTCGGTTCAAAGTCCTACTCCTTGCTGTGTTGGTTATTCTCCCCAACACAAATTCTCCATTATAATTTGGTTAACAATTACAATGGTAGATACAGAGTCACACTGTATATCTACTGAGTCCCACAAGAGGTTCTTTATACTGCTTCCCACAGTGTTACTAGAGTCCCACTGGCCTGCTTTAGAGTCCCACTAAAGACTTCTTCTCCTCTCTGAATCTCATAGGGGTCTTCTAGCTCTCGAGTCACACGAGCAGCTTCCTTCTTTAAGTTCTTCTTTGATTCACAGTAGATGATCTTACGATCTTCCGAAACAAGTTTTTTGAATCAAACTTTCCTGTGTATCTCGTCAAGAATCTTCAACAGTCTTTGGTAAGGTCTGTTGGCCTTGCTCAATAATTCTAATCACTTGAGTTGATCAGTTCTCAGTCTCAATAATGCCCAGGCAATTCTTTCTTCTTTTGATAAAGACTTGGCCTGACTTAGATGTGTGCCAATGGTGCACACAAATTCTTCAAGAATATAATATTCAAGAATGATCTTGCACAATATCAGCACTGTCTTTCTTATTGGATTCTCAAACACTGTAAACACAGATGGAAGATCTTCTTTAACTCTTTCTAGATTCAGTCTCAGTTATCATTCAATTCATGCATGTATTTAATGGGATCCAATACCTTTTTTATTTGGATATCTCGCTTTCTTCTTCCTTAGTGCAATATATGAATGCACTAAAACTTATCCTTGTTTTCTTAGAAAGAATCACATAAACTTATGTGATTATTCAAAAACCGGCGATTAGCTCACTTGGAATCATCTGAATTAATTATGCTCCATGAATGAGTTGCATGACATTTCTTCTTCTTGTTTGCATACACGCACTAATAATCTTGATTCTTATTTTAAGTGTCTTCAAGTGTTCATGTGCATGCATGCATGCATACACAATCCTTTTCTTATTTGTGTGAAAACCTCTAAGGATAAAACAATTTGAGCACACACACACACACACAATCTCTTCTCTTTCTCATTTTCTATTTCTCTTCTTTTGGATCTTAGCACACACACACTTGTTTTTTTAATTAGGGTTCAAAGGGTGTGTTTTCTTTTTATTCCTTCCTCCTTCTTCACATGTGCACACACACTTTGTTCTTATGTTTGTATGCACATGAAATCAACCATGTATGCACCCACCTTATTCTTTAAGTAAAGCACACACACAACCTAAATGGGTGTGACCCACCCTTTGGCTTGTTCAGGTATCTCAAATCATTCATATGCATGCATGAGCATCATGCATGCATTATCCTTCTTCTCTTTGTGAACAAAACCTAATGGATGTGTGTGGGTTATTCTTCATCTCCAAGGGCAGTGTATGTATACACTTTCCTTTTCTTGTTCTCACAAAAAGGGTGTGTGTGGGTTCCCTTTGCGAATTAGGATGGTTCACGGTCCTTCTCTTCGCGAACTCTAAATGGTGCATGACTTCTTTTGTGAACCAATGGGTTTTCTCTTCTTCTTTATGCAAGGGATGCACGAGACTCCTTCATGCAAGAGATATGAAAAAATATCTTCTTCACATAGCAATGGGCTATGCTGGATTCTCCTTTATGAACTTGGAAGTGCTTTGTGATTCTTTCTTCACAGACCAGAGGGCTGCTCCACAGTAGCTCTGTTTCTTCAGAGAAACGAGAGATCTCTTTAATGTTAATGGCTCCCACCTATTCACGACTTGGTATCCTCTTTTTATAGGTGAGTAGTATGTTCAAAATCCACATGATATTCCATGGTATTCAAATATTTTAATACCCGTGATCTTGAGTTTGAGTATTTTAAACATGGATATGAGATACGCTGCATATCTCAGTTTCTTTTTGTTCAACCCAAATTCCTCATTTCACGTGACAATCCACATGTGCATGCATTTTCAAACGCATTAAAATATTCTCTTTGTACATCAAATGACACAGCCTCGAAAACTTAATTTGCTCTTGGCATATGTGGATTTATCATTTCAGTCACATGCATGCAAATTTTAATGCATACATATTTTCAGTTCATCCAGACGATCACCACACTCTTATCTTGAGCTTTAACAGTGGCTGGGAGCTCGATCTTGGTGGATCAGCTTTATCTACGGTGAGCAACGGGGTCAGGATGGATGGAGGTTGAAGATAACCTTGGGGTCTCTCCTCGGCCATTGGATCGAATCAGATCAATCACAGACGATGGAGATTATAACGCGGTATGTGGGATGGAGCATGCAGCTCAGATCAGATGCGGGATCAGATGAACGGTGTAGATCAAATCCGTGTTTTTAAAATGCCATCCCACATAGAAAAGGGCCGTGATTTTCTCACAGTTTAAGCATCAAGACGCCCCAACCACATATGAAAATTCTCCTCTCTCCCTCCACGGTACCGCCCCGTACCGTGTTCACCCTACGAGAACGCTCTTAGCTCCCACTCTACTCCTCAGGTGTGCACCTAGCACCCACTATGCATCCTAGAACGCATGAGTTGATCACCATGTGTGCTTTGCGGGCTTATAAATGGCCTGCATGCCTTGACTCATGCGGGGCTGGCCTTGAGGGCTTCCCTAATGCATGATTGACCCTTGGGTCCCACATGTGCTTGGGGTGTGGACCTCGGCTATCCTTCCATGGTTGGACCATTTTGTGTGTGTGTAAGGAATTCCATATACTTCATTAAAAACCAAGTGTCTAGTATAATGAAAATTCATGACCACCTTCTTCATTCAAACCCCATTCATGGGCAATGCACTTAGTATCTTCCACACTAATCCCTTACTCCTTTCTTCTTCATCTTCAAAAATCATATTTCTTTTTTGTTTGGAAAAAAAAATCTAAGATCTTAAAAATTCCTTTAATCTAATCATGGATGATGCATGGATCATTTCTTCATTTCTCATGCATTAAGGAATAATGCATAGAACCTCCTTGATGTGAGGCATGTGTTTTCCATTAACACATGTCTTTGAATTTTAGGATTAGCTCAAACAATCATATGATATTGTAAACTTCATCCATTTAGATTCAATGGATGAATCTTTAATTCTATCCTAATGCAATTGAGTATTTCATGGACTTCTTGAAGTGTTGTAACAATGTATCACCTTGATACAAGTCTTTGAACTTAGGACCAGTTCAACAATCATCAGATTTGTATCCTCTTAGAGAATTGAACAATTTTATTATTCAATGCTTTGAATCAACAACAATTCTCCAAGGCTTCACCAACTTGTTCATCAATATATTTCATTCACATATTGACTTCTCATTGATAATAAATGAAACTCTTATTCACTTTAATCCACATTAACAAAAAATTAAATTCTTATGCACTTCACCAAGGAAGACTAGTAGAGCTTATAAAATTATTATACTCACATAGCCATCCAAAAACCATATTTTAGACTCATTCATACTCAATCCCATTGTTTAGATACCATGATTCTTATTTCTTATGCTTTATTTTATTTGGATTCCCATGTATTTATTCCTAAAATCCTTTGTTATATATATGATGTTTCTTATGCTCATGCCTATGATTATTCCATGTTTGGGTGAGTTAAACTTATTTATTCCATATTCTTTCACTTCCTTCTTATTGATATTTTTTTATATTTTTGAAATATGGAATGTTTTTGAGAAAAAAAAAGAATTTATAAAGAAATGGTTTCAAAGTGAAATTTATTTAATTATAGAGTTAATGGTTTGTAAGGAGAAATAAATTATATAGATTCATGGTGGTATCTTATTGGGATTTTTTCTCACACCCTTTATTTTTGAAATAGGGAATGTTTTTGAGAAAAATAAAAGGAACTTATAAGGAAATGTTTTCAAAGTTAAATCATTTTAAATATGGATTTAACAATATATTTATTGGTTTATAAGGATAAATACATTATATAGATTCATGGTCATATCCTACTGATATTTTTCCTCATAACCTGCATATGACTTTGGGCACATGAAGACCTTATTTTGTAAGACACAGGTAAAGGTAAGGAATCCATGAAATTTAGTGGCCCTTCTTTATTACCATCATCCATGGTTGGTTTGTGATGGTGGATATGTTAGTCTCATTGAGTTTAGATCATGTTTAGAATTTTTGTATTTTGGTTAGTTAGGATGTTTTGTATTGTAATATTTGGCCTTAATCCGTGTTTTGAGATTTTTTCAATTTTTACCATTGGATATCATGTATATGTCTTAAATAAAAATTGTGAAGTGATGATGGATATGATATCTATTTTTCCATTACTATGTATACTCTATTTAAATTATTATATTTTTTGATGATTCTTATTTTTTTGGCATGGATGTCTAATTCATGGATTGGTCATTCCATATTTTAAAGGGAAAACCATTCTTAAATGGTTTTTTGTAATACCCTGGTGCTTGTCACAAACCTTTGGCGATCGAGAACACTATTTGAGCCTTATGGTGGAGCGGTTTGGGTGATGCGTCATGTCGACTTGTGTTAGTTAATTACAAAATGGTATCAAATACATCTTTTTATTTGGGGGTCAATGTTATATAGGAGATAAGTCCACCAGGTATCAAGTGGTAGGTGCAGAGGAGTGCTTGACCAACTCTCAATTTTGATAAACATAGAGTTTCTATGGGGTTTCAAGAGTTGTGTTTTAAATTTAAACCAATATTTGGGTTTTATTAATGAGTTTTTATGTATTTTATCATTTATTATGGGGTTTTAGGAAGAAACCATGAGTGGTTTTTATAAATTTTGATTTTTTAGGTGAAATGAGAAAGGATAGAAGAGACACACATTTTAGGCACACAATTAGTAGAAACTAGACATAGCCTATGCATCCAAATTTTCAATCATTCCAATTATTTTTCACAAAGTTGGTTCATGATTTTCCTAAATGTGAGACCAAACCCTTTACATTGTAAAATGTTTAAAATTTTTATATCTTCACCCCTTCTTCATTTGGAATTTATATTGTTGATAATGATGGTTTATGCCTTGTGTTTTGTAGAAAATGCCTCCCAGAAAGGCCTTATATAAGAAAAGGAAGGGGGTTACAGAGAATGTTCCATAAGAAAACCCTCTAATTGAACATAATTTTGTAGAATTGGTGATCCATACTATTCAATACTTGGACCAAGAGGGTTAAAGAGGATGAGAATAGATAGTGGACCATGTTCAAGAGTTCATGAAGAAGAACCCACCAATTTTCCATAGTGACAAAGGTACCCAGGAGCCTGAGGAGTGTATTGAAAGGATTGATCATATATTAATTTTTATAAATACCCCCATGAACTCTAAATTTTCATTCTATACTCACATGTAAAAAGGACTGGGAAGAAAGTGGTGGGAATCCATGGTGCATGTGAAGAGCGATGAGGATCTCACCTGGACTACCTTTAAGAAGGTGTTTAATATGAAGTTTATCCTAAGACACTAAGGGCGATGAAGGCCCGTGAGTTCATGAACATGGAGTAAGGAGATAATTCAATTATGGATTATTCTACTCAGTTTTTAAAGTTAATTCATTTTCCTCATAAGATCCTCGTGAATGACTATCTCAAGGCTAGAAATTTTGAAATGATCTTAAAGGCCGAGATTACATATATGATTATTCTAATTTTCCTACCAAATTATTCCAAGGTGGTAAATAAAAAATTTATGGTTGAAGAAAATTTATCTAGGAATATGGGTATTAGTGGGTTTTCTTCAGTAGTTGGGGGTATCCAGAGCTCTTTCTCTATCTAAAAGAGGAAACAGAATAAGCTGTGTTAGAATAATGGTATAGGTGTTCAAAATTCATCTAGTTCAGTTATAATGGATTATTTAGGGTGTAAGTTAGCATGAAAAGTATGATCATACTATACTTGAATTCTTAGAAGCTTCAATGACCTACCATTAGTGTGGGAGTCTGGGTCATCTCCAGTGCCCTTTAAAGTCCCTCCTATAGGGGAGTGGAGTTTTTTCTTCATTTTTTAAGGATTAATAGGTGGAATATAATGCTTCTAGAGGTGTGGGATATTTAATTTACTCTAAACAGTATAATTACATGAATAATAAGTCTTGGAGCGCTTTTGAGTCTGCATGTATACATGAAACAAATATGGAACTCAAGGAATTTGAATTTAGGTCAGCCACTATAAGAGGTATGATGTTTATTTATTATTATTTGGATTTGTATTTTTTCAATACATGTGATACCCATTACTTTATCTCATTAAAGTTACTTGATGTTTTTGTAATGATATAGAAGTTTATTCCATTAATGTTGGATCTACTTACCCCATTGGGAAGAAAAATGGAGCAAGTCATTAGGTGCCCAGAATGTCATGTTTTGGTTGCCGACATGAAGGTCATGTGGGGTTTAATTATATTGGACCTATATGTTTTTGATATCATCATCATTATGGATTATATGATCAGTTTTAAATCTTATATTGGCTATTATCTCCACAGGTTCTAGTTTCTATCCCCTGATGAGAGGACTCACATTTTCTAGGGTGAGTGGGAACTGAGGTCTGGGAGTGAAGGACCCATTATTCTGGATGTGGGATTGATTTCATGATAGTTATATAGATTATTCTATAATGTTGTAGAGTAGGGACCATATGGTTATATTTCTATGGTGTTGGAACAATACCTTGAGTTGATCCAGATGATTTTATGGGATGTTACCTCAACAATAGCTCAAGTTTACTATCAACTCACTCCCTGGGATGATCCCCATTTATTTACCATCATATCAGATGGATATTTCTAGGTTGAAAGAGTTAAAAGTTTAGTTGTATATCCTTTAAAGTAAGGGATTTATTCACCCAAGTGTGTCACTATGGGTGGTTCCAGTTCTTTTTTGAAAAGAAGGAATACGAGTCTTCAACTTTTCATGATTATCGCAAGCTGAATTAGGTGACTGTTAAGAATAAATACTCATTGTCTCGAATTGATGATATTTTTATCAAATTAATGGAGCCTGGTGGTTTCCAAAAATTGACCTAAGGTTCAGGTACTACTAGTTGAGGGTCCATGAAGAGTATGTTCCTAATAATTCCATTTGGTGATGGTATGTGAATTTTGAGTATCTATTTATTCCATTTGGACTTACCAATATTGTGGTATTTATGTATTTGATGAATAATATTTTTCATCACTTCTTAGAATATTTTTTTGGTTATGTTCATTGATGATATCTTGGTGTATTCCAATATGAAGGTGGACCATAAATAACATTTAGATGTTGTTTTGGGGACCTTGATAGAGCATCACATATATGATAAGCTACACAAATGATAGTTTTGGATCCAGAAGGTTAAGTTTTTGAGTCATGTTATTTCTGAGAATGGTATTTCAATGGATACATTGAATATATAACCAGTCATGTCTTAGAAGTGGTCTAAGAATGTGTTTTATATTAAGATATTTTTTGGGATTGGTCGGATACTACATGTATTTTTTTAGAACTTATCTAGGATAGATTCTACATTGAAAAATTTGACTTGGAAAGTGGTGAAGTTTGAGTAGAGTAAGAAGTTCCATAGATATTTTGAGAAGTTTTAGGTTTAGTTGACATCATATCCATTTATTATTCTTAATTATGGGAAGAGATATGCAGTGTATTATGATGTCTCAGGTATGGGGATGGGGTGTGTGCTGATGCAGGATGATCACGTGTTAGCCTATGTCATTTATTAGATATGTGCACATAAAAAACCCATGAACTATAGTTGGTAGTCATGATACATGAATTTATGACTTGGAACCATTACCACTTTAGGGATTTGTTTAGAGTCTATTTATATCATAAGACCATGAAGTATTTTTTCACCGATAGGGACTTGAACCTCATAAAGATACTATAGGTGGAATATCTTTAGAACTTTGATTTTCATATCACCTATACCCTTGGTAAGGGAAATTTGGTTGCTGATTCCTTGAGAATAAGTTTATTGATCTAGGTAATGAAACAATGGATAAGCATAGTCTGATGGGTTTGTTTGTTTATATGAGTTTAGAAGTGAAAGAGGATGAATAGTAGGTGTTATTGACCAATGTTTAGGCCAATACCTCTCTTGTTGACCGATTATAACATGACTATACATCTGACCGTAACTACCAATAGATTAGTAGAGTTTTAAATGGTGGGGAGACCTTTGGTGGGTTTTCTTGGTCTTCTGATGGTACCCTCTTTTTCAATAAGTGGCTGGTAGTTCCTTTTATATTGAGTTAGGAGGTGATGCATGAGGGGAATTATTCTAGGTAGGTTATTCACCTGGGGGATACCAATATGTTTTATACCTTAATAAATAGGTATTAGTAGCCCAAAATGAGATGACCAATTATTCATTTTGCATCCCAATCTTTTATCATATAGGGATCAAATCCAAGTATCACAGACTGGATGGGTCACTCCAACCTCTTCCCATTCTGGTATAGAAGTGGGATGAGATCTACATAGATCTTGCAATCATCCTACCTCATAATCATAGTGGGAAAGATTCCATTTGGGAGATTATAGATTGATAGACTAAATTATCCCATTTTATTCACATTAAAGAGTCAATGAAGGTGGAGGATATCAGGAACTTGTATATTCAAGAGATCATTAGGATTCATGTGGCACCCTCGACTATATTTTATAACTAGGATTCCCATTTTACTTCTTAGTTTTGGAAGGGTCTCGTGGAATCCTTGGGAACCCCATTAAAGTTGAGAACAACATATCACCCACAGATGGATAGTCAAACTGAGTGGGATATCAAAATTCTTGAGGATATACTTCAATATTTAATTCTTTACTTTAGGGGTTCATGGGAGAGGAATATTCTATTGGTTGAATTTTTATACAAAAAAAAGTATGAGGTATCAATCAATATGGATCCTTTTGAGTCATTTTATGGGTGTCCTTTTCTATCCTATCCATGTTGGGATGAATTGGGTGAACATTCCTTATTATTACCAAGCCTTATCTAGGAGATGATAGAGAAAGTGACATTGATTTGTAATAGGTTATAAATAAATTAATGTCATCGAGGATAATATTCCAATATTCTTCATCACCATTTAAAGTTTAATATCAGTGATTAAATGTTTCTTTAGGTATCCATTCAACAAGGCCATCACCACTTGGGAAAGCATGGGAAATTGGGTCTGCATTATGATAGTCCATTTTAGATTATAGAGAATATGGGGAAGGTATCCTATATGGTTTTCTTTATAACATGGATGAACTCGATCCAAAACATATTTCATGTGCCTCAATTGAAGAAGTACCATCTGGACCCATATCATATGATAGAGTGGTAGGATTTATAAGTGGATCATAACACACTATTATTAAGAACTTGTTCATATCCTGTATTATCATAATTAGGTTATACATGGAAATTAAATCTAATTGGTTTGTGTACTTTGGCTGTATAGTGGCGATATCCATGAGACATGAGAGCATGAAGATTTTGTGAGGGAGTAATGGCTTCACCTATTTTATTATGAGGATATTAGAGGAATTTTTGGGGATAGAAAGTGTCATGGTGGGGATAATTGAGACACCCACTAGGTTATTGATATATTTTATTTATTTATTCTTGGAGTTATGGGGAGTTTTATGGTGAAAACCATATTTTTTAGAGAAATAGACCCTATCACATGGTTAACGCACCATTCATAGTAACTGTATGGATGACCATGCAAGAGTGATTTTTGGGGGATAAATCAGGTTTTCATAGTCTACACATAGTTATAAAAACTATGTTAAATTTTCTAGGAACTATGCACATTTGATTTGGGGAGATAGTGGCCCCTGCACAGTTGGTGCACGATTTGCCTAACCATGCAGATAAACCATGAGGGTGTCTAACTCATTAAAATTTCGTGATTTTACCTAAATTACCTTACATGATTTACCAAAAATAAACCCTCCCCTATCACATGTTTATCCTCTCTATTATATTATATCTCTCCTTTCTTATTTCCCATAGTAATCTCTCCTTGGATCTTGGTGATCTTACTTTATGTAAGCATGTTTCTTCTTGATTTCTTCATCCTCTACCCTTATTCTTTCTTATTATTACATTTATATGGAGTTTTGAAACTTTTAAATGTCATGAAGATGAATTTAGGGTTGTATATGGGGGATTTATGTTTTTTCTTGCAGCTTTAGGTTTTTGAGGACTCCTACTTAATTCTTGTGTTTTTCATCAAAGGTGGCAATTTTTTATTTGGTTTCAAGGTAAGTGTCTTCATTTAAGGGTGATTTTCCATGTGATACTGATATAGATGATATTTTAATTATTTTTAATGTTTATTTAAATGATTTAATCCCCATAAATATATCAATTTGAGATTAATTGCATCATTTTTGGTTTTTTGGTGAATTTTGTGCTTAATGTGAAAATTTCTAAATTCTAGAATTTTAATTATTATTTTTATCTCTTTGATGTTTCAGCCACAAAATTTTCAATATTGATCCAAATTTATTAATTATAATTTTTAGGATTAAAATTTTTGTGGGTTTAATTTCTTTCTATTGGGATAAGTGATAAATCAAAGTCAAGAAGGACCAAATTAATCATGCAAGTTGTAAAACGTTTGGGGTGGACAAAATTGACCTACCTTAAATAAATGAATCATAACTTGGAATATAAAACTAAAAATTATATTATTTCAATTATAAAGTAAATTTGAATCTTTGTTTCATCTCTTTACAAAATATCATGTCCATATTCATTCATTATGTCTTTCGATGGGAACGTGAAAATGGATGATTTGGAAAGTCTTTTTATCCATAAAAATAGAAATTTTGTAATTTGGGAATAAATTTTAATTCACATGCCTAAATGATCTCAAATTTTTGAGAGAATAAAGGAAAATCAAAGAATAATAACTATTAATAATAAATTTATGGGACATCTAGCCTTATGGTGGGATAAAATAGTACAAAATTTCTGTAGAAGAAATATGGAGAAGAAATTTTTTGAACTTCATTTTCTATTTTTTTAGTTTTTTAATGCCTTAATATTATCCATTCTTCTTGGTTACCATTCACATAGAGGGGTAAAATTATGAGTGATTGAGTAAGGAGAGTTTTTATTTTTTAATTCTTAATTTCTTTTACTTCATGGAATAAACCACCTTTCTTTCTTTATTTAGGGTGGTTTCAATATTCTAATAAAAGTTTTTATAATCAAGTATGATCGTATTTGGTTTTATATTATATTATTATTATTTTCTTGGTCTAGGATCATTATATCTCTCTACTAGGTTCTATCTTATATATGATGGAATAGGCCAGGGAATAATGGTGAAGTAATCAATGATTTTCAATATGTGTGGGAGGGTTAGTTGACACTTTTGACTATTTTGAACAAAATAATCGATTGGGTATTTACTAAGACATTTGGGGGTATTCGATATAAATATATCACACATTATAAGGAGGGAAGACCAAGAAAATATTTTAGTGAGGTTGATTCTCAACATCACCATTTGACCAAGGGAGTGAGAGGAAGAGATTCTGGAATCTCACTTTCATCATCTTAAGAAAATATGATTGGATAACTTATAATTAGGATAAAATTACATTTGGAAGAGTGACCCCAACCTAATCACTTATCTTACATTACTATTTTCAATATCTTATTTCATTACTTTCTTTTATTTTAAAAATCAAACAATTTCAAAGACACCCATTTCTATAACTTAAAGTGAAAAATGTGATTGTTATGGAAACCTATTTGGAGACAACATAGGTTAACCACTATACTAAATTCTAACTTAGGAAATAATTTTTTCCCCACACCCCATGGTAAAAAAGTGTCAAAACTTGACACCATTTATAGGGAGGTTGTTCCAATAATATAATTATAAATAAATTATTGTTTCAAAATTAAAATAAAAAATAGATTATACTTTTGACTCACCCCACCAAATTATGAGGATATGTCTACATGTGTTAGAAAAATACAGGGATCCATAGTTGCAACTGGTAGAGAGGTATTTAGGTATCTCTTTAAGGATCTCAAGTAGGACCTCAAACCATCCATGATAGAGCCTTATCCAAGGAGCTCAATGAGACCCCAAAATACTTTATAGAGTTTTATCAACATTTTACCAAGGTAAAAAAATATTCCACCCCTACAACCTATCAATAATACATCCAAGAGGTGGAAGAAATACTTAAATAACCTTTTCTCCCTTAAATTTCTAAGATGACACCCATGACACTCATGGAGTAACACATATTATGAGCTGAACCACTTAATGGGGAAGAATAAACCATGAATTCACTATTTTTTTAATATTTCTCAAATTAATCTAAAAACTCACCCTCTTTGTTTTGAAAATGTATAATCAACACATTTTGAGTATTCATTGGAAGAATAAAAAGAAGAGGATATTATAGGATTTGAATAAATTTTTACAGATCCACTACCCTATATTAAATAATACAGTTAAGGGACATTCATTAAAGAATATGAGATCATGATAGAGCCACTCAAGGGAGTATACCTTTACCTGAATTTAATTAATTTTTATTTATAACTTCTTGAATTAAAAATTAACTCCTTTTATAATGAATATTCAGGGATATCTGAGAAAAATTTCACCCTAGAAATTGAAACAGAACCTAAGGTAGTAACCATTGAAGAATATGTAGACCTTGAAATTGTAAAAAAGGATTCCCAACATAATAAATGATAGGTTGTACATGTATTAGATGAACCAAAGGAGGAGGACCCATAGTTTATCCTACCCCCACCTTTAAATTCATATCTCATTTCTAAGGGGATGGATTTGATACACTCTATCCCTAGGGACCTAATAAAGGAAATACAATGCAAGCTAGAAATAAAGCTACATGGTTGTTCATCTCAAAGAAACTCCACCCACTATTAGACTATAGATAACATATGGACTACCCATTAGAAGAAAGTAAAAACCCAAGGCTCAATTGGGGGTCAAACCAAGAATTATCCTTTTTATTCCCCATTTAAAATATTTAATTTTATTTATTTTCTTTCAATAAAATTTTGATATTTTATTTCTTTTTTTATTTTAAGTTTATAAGTTTCAGTGGTTAGGAGATCAACTCAATGACACTTCTTCCAACAAACCAAGTCATGTATTTCCTTCCCACTTGTTTTCTTCATGTCTTATCTTCTTGTTTTTTACTTATAATATAAACTACGCACAATTAAGACATTATACAAAATAAGTGTGAGGGAGGGAACCTTTGTAGTTTAGGATTTGATTTTTCTTCCTTAAAATTTTTTGTGTCTTTTTCAAATTTACATGTGTTTAATTTTTAATTTTAGTGTGTTTTTGAAACTTGAAAAAGCCAAGTGATTTGGTTAAGTTTAAATTATTGTCAATAATTTAATAATATTAAAATTCAATGATTTTTTATAATTGTGATGATTGAAGAGCTGGTATTTAGTTCCAAATACTTGTTCAAATATGAATACACATTTTTTTACAACAGTTAATGGACTAAAGAATAATAAGTGGTCATGCATGAGGAGAGGGATTTGATAATAGTATAAGAATCCATTCATGAGGAGAATTTATATTATCAATTCAAGTTTTAGTTGTCTGGATTTTCATTTTATGTGGACATTGGTTTGGTTAATTTTTTCATGTGTTTCACATTAAAAAATTACCACTAAGCCAGGAAACTAAGGGGATCAGCACCAAAAGGGAAGCTAATCTCTACCCTCGGCTAGCTAGCTTATTAGCAGTTGAAGCATGCAAAGAATTTCCATAGTGATTCATGGGAGAAATGGAGGATTTCCACCATTCGGGGTGGCATGAAGGCAGAGGTGTGTACAGGAGCATGCCCGTAAAATTGGTACGGTGTGGTATTGGAGGAGGGAAAATAGAATTATGAAGTGGGGATGTTACGTCAATTATTATAAAAGAATGGTAAAACTCATGCTATTTCGATGTGGTATTTTACCTAATTAACCGGGATCATCTGATTTCTCGAATGTTTTATCCTGACCGTTCAATCATCTTACTATACTCTCAACTATACGATCTATTGATCAAATTTATTGAGTTGTCCAATCAAGCGCTAGAAGTCGTCTTCTCCAGCAAGCCTTGTGCCTAAGTACTATTCACTGAAGTTGCATGCCACATTGTCCATAAATTGAGCACATCCATCAGATCATAATTTGATCTTTATAAGGACTATAATGTGATTGAAATCACATGATCAATCATCTGAATGATTTAATGAAGATCAAACTAAAGCTTTGAATCTTAGAGAAAATATGATTTGTCTAGTGATGATGATCATTTGTGAAGTGAGCTATTCATCTGTGATTCTCAATGTTTCTAAAATGAACGGGACATTGTGATTCTATAAGGTTCCAAGGTAATGATCGACACCTATAAATACCTAATCCAATCTAATTTTCTATAGACATTTTATCTCACATATGAGATCTATTTTTGAGAGAGAAACAGAGTTCGGTGAACATCTGGTTCTCAAAGGGATTTGAACACCTTCTATTTGTGAAAAAAAGTTTAGAATCCTATGGTAAACCTATATGTGCAGTGCACACTAGTGTTGCTTCATGAAGAACAAGGTTTCATGAAGCAAAAAAGATAATGCGTTACTCATACACATGTATTTACTAATTTTTTGCGTGAAGAGTTTGAGATACCATGGGAAAGTATATACTTACGCCGTAACTCATGAAGAAGAACTTGAGACCATATAATATTAAGAACACTTTTTATGGGTCAATATGTGTTCCAATCATTTCTCCCCCTTATTGGAAGCCAAATGCAAAGGTGTAGTGGGGTCTGTTCAAAAACATGTCCTCCTCCCTTTGAATAATATCTTTTGGAATGTTTCTGAGAGAGGGATGATGTCACATTGTTCACTTATCAAAGAGCCTTTAGTTAATAAACTCTAAGTATACTTGGGATAACCCAAAGTATAAAACGAGATATATATGACCAAGGTTTTTCAGTGATATCCATAAATAACCATACATGTGAAATCATGCTCAGATTGTATCAACTCTTATTCCAGGGGTTGAAAAAAAATCAGATTTATCAATGAAATGATAAATCCTGCACATACTTCACCAAAAATATTAAACAGTTCAAGTGCAAAGATAAAGATCCCCCTTTCATCCCATCTTTTCATAAATCAATAACTCCCCCTTAATTGATATGATAAATACAATTAAGAACAAAGGATGAAAGTGTTATTGGAATACCTCAGTTTCAACTTCTTGAGATGATATGAATTTCAAGATTTGTCATGACATAATCCTTAATACCATCTCCTTCATATTTACTCTCCCTCAAGGGGTGGACTCCCTTTGAATTACCTTGGTGGATAATATCATCATATAAGCTTAAAGATATGAATGTTGATGATATTCCACTATGGATCACTTCAAGTAATTATCAAATCATGAATAATGAGTTCAACTTTTAGTTCTCTACTTTTCTCATTCAACTGTCATTTTAAGAATGTCCTTCATCTTAAATTCCATGAAATGTAAGCACAAATGTATAAAAAAAGTATAAGGGAATAATATGGAACACTTGTGAGCTTATTAATAGAAGTACTGGGGATGAGAATTTTCTCTCAACCCAAGAACTCCTTTCCTTGCAGCTCTAAAGTGTTTCATACTCTTCATGATGATGTCTCCTCTCCATTTGGCATTTTTATTTTTCACTGTCAACATGGATTCTTTACTTAAATTCACCTTCAACTTGTGTGGATTGTTTTTCATCACTTCTTTCAGTAGTGAAGTAGATTTTGGTGCATGTTGTTCAATTTTCTCCATTTGGCCTGGTTAAACAGTTAAACATTTATTTTCATGATGTCCAGCCTTCTTGAACCTTCCACAAAGTAGTTTTGAGACACTTGGGTTATCATGTGTTGACAACCTCTTATGAAATTCTAATTACCCTTCATGTTAAATTACCTATTTTCCCTTTTACTTAGCTTTAGCTAGTATTTCATCTTCAGATCTTTGCAGTTATCTAGAAATTTGAAAATGATTAGTCCAGATAACTAAACAATCATTATTAACATTTTTTTATTTAGAGCTTCCACATGGTTTCTTCATTGTCTTAAAGTTACCTTTCTTAGGAAACTTGTTAAGATTATCTTCAAGAACATCTTTAGTCAATCCCATTTTCTTCTATATTGATTATCCTTTTATTTTCAGCTTGCTTCCATTCACTTCCATGGATTGTTTGTAGTGATCCATTGTATGGACTTTCTTTCCACAATAGAAGCATATTTTCTTTGTTGAGATGACATTCTTGGAATCCAGCTTATACTTCTTCTTGGGAATAGTTTGTTTCACAGTTTTCTTGATGTTGGTGTTTTTCATATTCCCAATAAAAGGATTTTCAACTCTTTTGCTTTTATCCTACCTTTATTGTAGTCTATGTTTCTTATGAACTACCTAAGTAATGGTAGGAATAAACCATCACTCATCATAACTATGACCACTTTTGTTGCAATTATCACAAAAGTCTTCAAGATACTAAAATCTTTTCTTGATAGACATATTATTCATCATCTGTGTTTTCTTCCTTAGCATTGTAGGTTGATTCATTTAATCACATCTAATTTCCTTGGATGTAGTCCTTCCACAATTTTTATATGCTAGAATATTATGCCATCAATCATTGGACTGATTCCCAAACTTCCAGCAACACCAACAATAGTCAAAAAATATTTTTATTTTACTTTTAGTATCAGTCTAGCTAGATTTAGTGCATTTTTGTTTTTGGAATTGTATTTCTTTCTTTGGAGAATCCTTATGGGAGTTTCTATTCTTGATCATTATAGTATATACCCTTGAAGTTTTTATGGATGTTCATCATTTTTATCAATCCACATCTTCCTAGATTTTGGTTTTGAACCTTTACTTGCAGATGAAATTGCATTAGTAGAAACCGAAATAAATGGGTTATGGGATACCTTCTTCTTAGAGGATGTTTCCCTTGAATTAGAGGATGATCTGATGTTCCTTTTGGAATCATATTCCCCAATACAAACTTGAGTGGTAGTATCTCTTCTTTCAGATGTTTGGGAAGTTTCAGCTTGGGGTGATTGTTGATTTTTCAATCTCACCTCCAATTCTAAACATTTCATGTTTAGATAGTTCTTCCCATCCTCAACTGATCTCAACTTACATTCCCAATTATACTTAAACATTTTTATTTGTTCTTCATGCAAATTTCTTAATTGTTCAAAGAGATGTCAACATCCTTTAGATTGTTGGCTTTGTCTTCTAGTTGAGCAGATTTTACAACCATAGAAACTTTTTGCAACTTTTCAAATGCATGGAACAAATACTTCCCTGCAATTCTTCAGTAACTTGAGTATTACTTTCATTGCAAAGATAAATTGTTTCTTCCTTTACCTTCACTAGTTTTGTGAGAGTGTTAGATATGCCAACCCTTTTAGCCAATACTTCTTACATGGAATTAGCTTCTTCTTCCAGATTTAATTTTTCATCTTGAAGATCACTAATTCTTACAATAATGTGTCTTGCCACTTCTCTAGGGACTTTCTTCAGATGATCTTTGAGTGCAGTCTGAAGATCACTAATTGATCTATCATCATCATAGCTTGAGAAGGCTTCATCAGAAGAATAATAGTTATTATCACATGTTTTACCTTTCAGATTACCTTCAGTAGAAGGTGTCTCTCCATTAGTAGTAAGATTCTTTTTCATCTTCCTTGCCCATTTATTATTTATATTTTTTTGAGTCTTGGAAGAAATATTCATTTGATATTTATCATTCATCTCCTCAAATATGCAATTCATAAATACTCCCTTGGATCTTTTAGAGGGAACCTCACTCTGATACCAATTGAAGTGACCAGATTAGTGTGAATCACTGAGAGGGGGAGGGGGTGAATCAGTGATCCCTTTAAATCTTTTTACTTAATTGATTCTCTTAAATTAAATTTCTATGGTTGGTTAAAGCCTCGATCAACTCTTCTTATGTCTCTCAGCCTTATCTTGAATGATGATGTAAATGTAAAGGCACTAAACACAAGGATTTAAAAGGTTCGGTTCAAAGTCCTACTCCTTGCTGTGTTGGTTATTCTCCCCAACACAAATTCTCCATTATAATTTGGTTAACAATTACAATGGTAGATACAGAGTCACACTGTATATATACTGAGTCCCACAAGAGGTTCTTTATACTGCTTCCCACAGTGTTACTAGAGTCCCACTGGCCTGCTTCAGAGTCCCACTAAAGACTTCTTCTCCTCTCTGAATCTCATAGGGGTCTTCTAGCTCTCGAGTCACACGAGAAGCTTCCTTCTTTAAGTTCTTCTTTGATTCACAGTAGATGATCTTACGATCTTCCCACACAAGTTTTTTGAATCAAACTTTCCTGTGTATCTCTTCAAGAATCTTCAACAGTCTTTGGTAAGGTCTGTTAGCCTTGCTCAATAATTCTAATCACCTGAGTTGATCAGTTCTCAGTCTCAATAATGCCCAGGCAATTCTTTCTTCTTTTGATAAAGACTTGGCCTCACTTAGATGTGTGCCAATGGTGCACACAAATTCTTCAAGAATATAATATTCAAGAATGATCTTGCACAATATCAGCACTATCTTTCTTCCTGGATTCTCAAACACTGTAAACTCAGATGGAAGATCTTCTTTAACTCTGTCTAGATTCAGTCTCAGTTATCATTCAATTCATGCATGTATTTCATGGGATCCAATACCTTTTTTATTTGAATATCTCGCTTTCTTCTTCCTTAGTGCAATATATGAATGCGCTAAAACTTCTCCTTGTTTTCTTAGAAAGAATCACATACACTTATGTGATTATTCAAAAACTGGCGATTATCTCACTTGGAATCATCTGAATTAATTATGCTTCATGAATGAGTTGCATGAAATTTCTTCTTCTTGTTTGCATACGTGCACTAATAATCTTGATTCTTCTTTTAAGTGTCTTCAAGTGTTCATGTGCATGCATGCATGCATACACAATCCTTTTCTTATTTGTGTGAAAACCTCTAAGGATAAAACAACTTGAGCACACACACACACACACACAATCTCTTCTCTTTCTCCTTTTCTATTTCTCTTCTTTTGGATCTTAGCACACACACACTTGTTTTTTTAATTAGGGTTCAAAGGGTGTGTTTTCTTTTTATTCCTTCCCCCTTCTTCACATGTGCACACACACTTTGTTCTTATGTTTGTATGCACATGAAATCAACCATGTATGCACCCTCCTTATTCTTTAAGTAAAGCACACAAACAACCTAAATGGGTGTGACCCACCCTTTGGCTTGTTCGGGTATCTCAAATCATTCATATGCATGCATGAGCATCATGCATGCATTATCCTTCTTCTCTTTGTGAAAAAAACCTAATGGATGTGTGTGGGTTATTCTTCATCTCCAAGGGCAGTGTATGTATACACTTTCCTTTTCTTGTTCTCACAAAAAGGGTGTGTGTGGGTTCCCTTTGCGAACTAGGATGGTTCACGGTCCTTCTCTTCGTGAACTGTAAATGGTGCATGACTTCTTTTGCGAACCAATGGGTTTTCTCTTCTTCTCTATGCAAGGGATGCACGAGACTCCTTCATGCAAGAGATATGAAAAAATATCTTCTTCACATAGAAATGGGCTATGATGGATTCTCCATTATGAACTTGGAAGTGCTTTGTGATTATTTCTTCACAGACCAGAGGGCTGATCCATAGTAGCTCTGTTTCTTCAGAGAAACGAGAGATCACTTTAATGTTAATGGCTCCCACCTCTTCACGACTTGGTATCCTCTTTTTATAGGTGAGGAGTGTGTTCAAAATCCAAATGAGATTACATGGTATTCAAATATTTAAATACCTGTGATCTTGAGTTTGAGTATTTCAAACATGGATATGAGATACGCTGCATATCTCAGTTTCTTTTTGTTCAACCCAAATTCCTCATTTCATGTGACAATCCACATGTGCATGCATTTTCAAACGCATGCAAATATTCTCTTTGTACATCAAATGACACAGCCTCGAAAACTTCATTTGCTCTCGGCATATGTGGATTTATCATTTCAGTCACATGCATGCAAATTTTAATGCATACATATTTTCAATTCATCCAGATGATCACCACACTCTTATCTTGAGCTTTAACAGTGGCTGGGAGCTCGATCTCGGTGGATCAGCTTTATCTATGGTGAGCAGCGGGGTCAGGATGGATGGAGGTTGAAGATAACCTTGGGGTATCTCCTCGGCCATTGGATCGAATCAGATCAATCACAGACGATGGAGATTATAACGCGGTATGTGGGATGGAGCATGCGGCTCAGATCAGATGCGGGATTAGATGAACGGTGTAGATCGCATCCGTGTTTTTAAAATGCCACCCCACATAGAAAAGGGCCGTGGTTTTCTCACAGTTTAAGCATCAAGACGCCCCAACCACATATCAAAATTCTCCTCTCTCCCTCCACGGTACCGCCCCGTACCGTGTTCACCCTACGAGCACGCTCTTAGCTCCCACTCTACTCCTCGGGTGTGCACCTAGCACCCACTATGCATCCTAGAACGCATGAGTTGATCACCATGTGTGCTTTGCGGGCTTACAAATGGCCTGCATGCCTTGACTCATGCGGGGATGGCCTTGAGGGCTTCCCTAATGCACGATTGACCCTTGGGTCCCACATATGCTTGGGGTGTGGACCTCGGCTATCCTTCCATGGTTGGACCATTTTGTGTGTGTGTAAGGAATTCCATATACTTAGTTAAAAACCAAGTGTCTAGTATAATGAAAATTCATGACCACATTCTTCATTCAAACCCCATTCATGGGCAATGCACTTAGTAGCTTCCACACTAATCCCTTACTCCTTTCTTCTTCATCTTCAAAAATCATATTTATTTTTTGTTTGGAATAAAAAATCTAAGATCTTAAAAATTCCTTTAATCTAATCATGGATGATGCATGGATCATTTCTTCATTTCTCATGCATTAAGGCATAATGCATAGAACCTCCTTGATGTGAGGCATGTGTTTTCCATTAACAAATGTCTTTGAATTTGAGGATTAGCTCAAACAATCATATGATATTGTAAACTTCATCCATTTAGATTCAATGGATGAATCTTTAATTCTCTCCTAATGCAATTGAGTATTTCATGGACTTCTTGAAGTGTTGTAACAATGTATCACCTTGATACAAGTCTTTGAACTTAGGACCAGTTCAACAATCATCAGATTTGTATCCTCTTAGAGAATTGAACAAGTTTATTATTCAATGCTTTGAATCAACAACAATTCTCCAAGGCTTCACCAACTTGTTCATCAATACCTTTCATTCACATATTGACTTCTCATTGATAATAAATGAAACTCTTATTCACTTTAATCAATATTAACAACAAATTAAATTGTTATGCACTTCACCAAGGAAGACTAGTAGAGCTTATAAAATTATTATACTCACATAGCCATCCAAAAACCATATTTTAGACTCATTCATACTCAATCCCATTGTTTAGAGACCATGATTCTTATTTCTTATGCTTTATTTTATTTGGATTCCCATGTATTTATTCCTAAAATCCTTTGTTATATATATGATGTTTCTTATGCTCATGCCTATGATTATTCCATGTTTGGGTGAGTTAAACTTATTTATTCCATATGCTTTCACTTCCTTCTTATTGATATTTTTTTTATTTTTTTGAAATATGGAATGTTTTTGAGAAAAAAAAGAATTTATAAAGAAATGGTTTCAAAGTGAAATTTATTTAATTATAGAGTTAATGGTTTGTAAGGAGAAATAAATTATATATATTCATGGTGGTATCTTATTGGGATTTTTTCTCACACCCTTTGTTTTTGAAATAGGGAATGTTTTTGAGAAAAATAAAAGGAACTTATAAGGAAATTTTTTCAAAGTTAAATCATTTTAAATATGGATTTAACAATATATTTATTGGTTTATAAGGATAAATACATTATATAGATTCATGGTCATATCCTACTGATATTTTTCCTCATAACCTGCATATGCCTTTGGGCACATGAAGACCTTATTTTGTAAGACACAGGTAAAGGTACGGAATCCATGAAATTTAGTGGCCCTTCTTTATTACCATCATCCATGGTTGGTTTGTGATGGTGGAGATGTTAGTATCATTGAGTTTAGATCATGTTTAGAATTTTTGTATTTTGGTTAGTTAGGATGTTTTGTATTGTAATATTTGGCCTTAATCCGTGTTTTGAGATTTTTTCAATTTTTACCATTGGATATCATGTATATGTCTTAAATAAAAATTGTGAAGTGATGATGGATATGATATCTATTTTTCCATTACTATGTATACTCTATTTAAATTATTATATTTTTTGATGATTCTTATTTTTTTGGCATGGATGTCTAATTCATGGATTGGTCATTCCATATTTTAAAGGGAAAACCATTCTTAAATGGTTTTTTGTAATACCCTGGTGCTTGTCACAAGCCTTCGGCGATCGAGAACACTCTTTGAGCCTTATGGTGGAGCGGTTTGGGTGATGCGTCATGTCGACTTGGGTTAGTTAATTACAAAATGGTATCAAATACATCTTTTTATTTGGGGTTCAATGTTATATAGGAGATAAGTCTATTAGGTATCATGTGGTAGGTGCAGAAGAGTGCTTGAACAACTCTCAATTTTTATAAACATAGAGTTTCCATGGGTTTTCAAGAGTTGTGTATTAAATTTAAACCAATATTTGGGTTTTATTAATGAGTTTTTATGTATTTTATCATTTATTATGGGGTTCTAGGAAGAACCCATGAGTGGTTTTTATAAATTTTGATTTTTTAGGTGAAATGAGAAAGGATAGAAGAGGCACACATTTTAGGCACACAATTAGTAGAAACTAGACATAGCCTATGCATCCAATTTTTCAATCATTCCAATTATTTTTCACAAAGTTGGTTCATGATTTTCCTAAATGTGAGACCAAACCCTGTACATTGTAAAATGTTTAAAATTTTTATATCTTCACCCCTTCTTCATTTGGAATTTATATTGTTGATAATGATGGTTTATGCCTTGTGTTTTGTAGAAAATGCCTCCCAGAAAGGCCTTATATAAGAAAAGGAAGGGGGTTACAGAGCATGTTCCATAAGAAAAACCTCTAATTGAACATAATTTTGTATAATTGGTGATCCATACTTTTCAATACTTGGACCAAGAGGGTTAAAGAGGATGAGAATAGATAGTGGACCATGCTCAAGAGTTCATGAAGAAGAACCCACCAATTTTCCATAGTGACAAAGGTACCCAGGAGCCTGAGGAGTGTATTGAAAGGATTGATCATATATTAATTTTTATAAATACCCCCATAAACTCTAAATTTTCATTCTATACTCACATGTAAAAAGGACTGGGAAGAAAGTGGTGGGAATCCATGGTGCATGTGAAGAGCGATGAGGATCTCACCTGGACTACCTTTAAGAAGGTGTTTAATATGAAGTTTATCCTAAGACACTAAGGGAGATGAAGGACCATGAGTTCATGAACATGGAGTAAGGAGATCATTCAATGATGTATTATTCTACTCAGTTTTTAAAGTTAATTCATTTCCTCATAAGATCCTCGTGAATGACTATCTCAAGGCTAGAAATTTTGAAATGATCTTAAAGGCCGAGATTACATATATGATTATTCTAATTTTCCTACCAAATTATTCCAAGGTGGTAAATAAAAAAGTTATGGTTGAAGAAAATTTATCTAGGAATATGGGTATTAGTGGGTTTTCTTCAGTAGTTGGGGGTATCCAGAGCTCTTTCTCTATCTAAAAGAGGAAACATAATAAGCTGTGTTAGAATAATGGTATAGGTGTTCAAAATTCATCTAGTTCAATTATAATGGATTATTTAGGGTGTAAGTTAGCATGAAAAGTATGATCATACTATACTTGAATTCTTAGAAGCTTTAATGAACTACCATTGGTGTGGGAGTCTGGGTCATCTTCAGTGCCCTTTCAAGTCCCTCCTATAGGGGAGTGGAGTTTTTTCTTCATTTTTTAAGGATTCATAGGTGGAATATAATGCTTCTAGAGGTGTGGGATATTTAATTTACTCTAAATAGTATAATTAATTGAATAAGAAGTCTTGGAGAGGTTTTGAGTCTGGATGTATACATGCAACAAATATGGAACTCAAGGAATTTGAATTTAGGTCAACCACTATAAGAGGTATGATGTTTATTTATTATTATTTGGATTTGTATTTTTTCAATTCATGTGATACCCATTACTTTATCTCATTAAAGTTACTTGATGTTTTTGGAATGATATAGAAGTTTATTACATTAATGATGGATCTACTTACCCCATTGGGAAGAAAAATGGAGCAAGTCATTAGGTGCCCAGAATGTCATGTTTTGGTTGCCGACATGAAGGTCATGTGGGGTTTAATTATATTGGACCTATATGTTTTTGATATCATCATCATTATGGATTATATGATCAGTTTTAAATCTTATATTGGCTATTATCTCCATAGGTTCTAGTTTCTATCCCCTGATGAGAGGACTCACATTTTCTAGGGTGAGTGGGAACTGAGGTCTGGGAGTGAAGGACCCATTATTCTGGATGTGGGATTGATTTCATGATAGTTATATAGATTATTCTATAATTTTGTAGAGTAGGGACCATATGGTTATATTTCTATGGTGTTGGAACAATACCTTGAGTTGATCCAGATGATTTTATGGGATGTTACCTCAACAATAGCTCAAGTTTACTATCAACTCACTGCCTAGGATGATCCCCATTTATTTACCATCATATCAGATGGATATTGCTAGGTTGAAAGTGTTAAAAGTTTAGTTGGAGATCCTTTAAAGTAAGGGATTTATTCACCCAAGTGTGTCACTATGGGTGGTTCCAGTTCTTTTTTGAAAAGAAGGAATATGAGTCTTCAACTTTTCATGATTATCGCAAGATGAATTAGGTGACTGTTAAGAATAAATACTCATTGTCTCGAATTAATGATATTTTTGATCAAATTAATGGAGCCTGGTGGTTTCCAAAAATTGACCTAAGGTTCGGGTACCGCTAGTTGAGGGTCCATGAAGAGTATGTTCCTAATAATTCCATTAGGTGATGGTATGTGAATTTTGAGTATCTATTTATTCCATTTGGACTTACCAATATTGTGGTATTTATGTATTTGAGGAATAATATTTTTCATCACTTCTTAGAATATTTTTTTGGTTATGTTCATTGATGATATCTTGGTGTATTCCAATATGAAGGTGGACCAAAAATAACATTTATATGTTGTTTTGGGGACCTTGATAGAGCATCACATATATGATAAGCTACACAAATGATAGTTTTGGATCCAGAAGGTTAAGTTTTTGAGTCATGTTATTTCTGAGAATGGTATTTCAATGGATACATTGAATATATAACCAGTCATGTCTTAGAAGTGGTCTAAGAATGTGTTTTATATTAAGATATTTTTTGGGATTGGTCGGATACTACAAGTATTTTTTTAGAACTTATCTAGGATAGATTCTACATTGAAAAATTTGACTTGGAAAGTGGTGAAGTTTGAGTAGAGTAAGAAGTTACAGAGATATTTTGAGAAGTTTTAGGTTTAGTTGACATCATATCCATTTATTATTCTTAATTATGGGAAGAGATATGCAGTGTATTATGATGTCTCAGGTATGGGGATGGGGTGTGTGCTGATGCAGGATGATCACGTGTTAGCCTATGTCATTTATTAGATATGTGCACATAACAAAACCCATGAACTATAGTTGGTAGTCATGATACATGAATTTATGACTTGGAACCATTACCACTTTAGGGAGTGGTTTAGAGTCTATTTAGATCATAAGACCATGAAGTATTTTTTCACCGATAGGGACTTGAACCTCAGAAAGATACTATAGGTGGAATATCTTTAGAACTTTGATTTTCATATCACCTATACCCTTGGTAAGGGAAATTTGGTTGCTGATTCCTTGAGAATAAGTTTATTGATCTAGGTAATGAAACAATGGATAAGCATAGTCTGATGGGTTTCTTTGTTTATATGAGTTTAGAAGTGAAAGAAGATGAAGAGTAGGTGTTATTGACCAATGTTTAGGTCAATACCTCTCTTGTTGACCGATTATAACATGACTATACATCTGACCGTAACTAACAATAGATTAGTAGAGTTTTAAATGGTGGGGAGACCTTTGGTGGGTTTTCTTGGTCTTCTGATGTTACCCTCTTATTCAATAAGTGGCTGGTAGTTCCTTTTATATTGAGTTAGGAGGTGATGCATGAGGGGAATTATTCTAGGTAGGTTATTCACCTGGGGGATACCAATATGTTTTATACCTTAATAAATAGGTATTAGTAGCCCAAAATGAGATGACCAATTATTTATTTTGTATCCCAATCTTTTATCATATAGGGATCAAATCCAAGCATCATATACTGGATGGGTTACTCAAACCTCTTCCCATTCTGGTATAGAAGTGGGACGAGATCTACATAGATCTTGCAATCATCCTACCTCATAATCATAGTGGGAAAGATTCCATTTGGGAGATTATAGATCGATAGACTAAATTATCCCATTTTATTCACATTAAAGAGTCAATGAAGGTGGAGGATATCAGGAACTTGTATATTCAAGAGATTATTAGGATTCATGTGGCACCCTCGACTATATTTTATAACTAGGATTCCCATTTTACTTCTTAGTTTTGGAAGGGTCTCATGGAATCCATGGGAACCCAATTAAAGTTGAGAACAACATATCACCCACAGATGGATAGTCAAACTGAGTGGGATATCAAAATTCTTGAGGATATACTTCAATATTTAATTCTTTACTTTAGGGGTTCATGGGAGAGGAAAATTATATTGGTTGAATTTTTATACAAAAAAGAGTATGAGGTATCAATCAATATGGATCCTTTTGAGTCATTTTATGGGTGTCCTTTTCTATCCTATCCATGTTGGGATGAATCGGGTGAACATTCCTTATTATTACCAAGCCTTATCTAGGAGATGATAGAGAAAGTGACATTGATTTGTAATAGGTTATAAATAAATTAATGTCATCGAGGATAATATTCTAATATTCTTCATCACCATTTAAAGTTTAATATCAGTGATTAAATGTTTCTTTAGGTATCCATTCGACAAGGCCATCACCACTTGGGAAAGCATGGGAAATTGGGTCCGCATTATGATAGTCCATTTCAGATTATAGAGAATATGGGGAAGGTATCCTATATGGTTTTCTTTATAACATGGATGAACTCGATCCAAAACATATTTCATGTGCCTCAATTGAAGAAGTACCATCTGGACCCATATCATATGATATAGTGGTAGGATTTATAAGTGGATCATAACGCACTATTATGAAGAACTTGTTCATATCCTGTATTATCATAATTAGGTTATCCATGGAAATTAAATCTAATTGGTTTGTGTACTTTGGCTGTATAGTGGCGATATCCATGAGACATGAGAGCATAAAGATTTTGTGAGGGAGTAATGGCTTCACCTATTTTCTTATGAGGATATTAGAGGAATTTTTGGGGATAGAAAGTGTCATGGTGGGGATAATTGAGACACCCACTAGGTCATTGATATATTTTATTTATTTATTCTTGGAGTTATGGGGAGTTTTATGGTGAAAACCATATTTTTTAGAGAAATAGACCCTATCACATGGTTAACGCCCCATTCATAGTAACTGTATGGATGACCATGCAAGAGTGATGTTTGGGGGATAAATAAGGTTTTCATAGTCTACACATAGTTATAAAAACTATGTTAAATTTTCTAGGAACTATGCACATTTGATTTGGGGAGATAGTGGCCCCTGCACAGTTGGTGCACGATTTACCTAACCATGCAGATAAACCATGAGGGTGTCTAACTCATTAAAATTTCGTGATTTTACCTAAATTACCTTACATGATTTACCAAAAATAAACCCTCCCCTATCACATGTTTATCCTCTCTATTAGATTATATCTCTCCTTTCTTATTTCCCATAGTAATCTCTCCATGGATCTTGGTGATCTTACTTTCTGTAAGCATGTTTCTTCTTGATTTCTTCATCCTCTACCCTTATTATTTCTTATTATTACATTTATATGGAGTTTTGAAACTTTTCAATGTCATGAAGATGAATTTAGGGTTGTATATGGGGGATTGATGTTTTTTCTTGCAGCTTTAGGTTTTTGAGGACTCCTACTTAATTCTTGTGTTTTTCATCAAAGGTGGCAATTTTTTATTTGGTTTCAAGGTAAGTGTCTTCATTTAAGGGTGATTTTCCATGTGATACTGATATAGATGATATTTTAATTATTTTTCATGTGTATTTAAATGATTTAATCCCCACAAATATATCAATTTGATATTAATTGCATCATTTTTGGTTTTTTGGTGAATTTTGTGCTTAATGTGAAAATTTCTAAATTCTAGAATTTTAATTATTATTTTTATCTCTTTGATGTTTCAGCCAAAAAATTTTCAATATTGATCCAAATTTATTAATTATAATTTTTAGGATTAAATTTTTTGTGGGTTTAATTTCTTTCTATTGGGATAAGTGATAAATAAAAGTCAAGAAGGCCCAAATTAATCATGCAAGTTGTAAAACGTTTGGGGTGGAGAAAATTGACCTACCTTAAATAAATGAATCATAACTTGGAATATAAAACTACAAATGATATTATTTCAATTATAAAGTAAATATGAATCTTTTTTTCATCTCTTTAAAAAATATCATGTCCATATTCATTCATTATGTCTTTCGATGGGAATGTGAAAATGGATGATTTGGAAAGTCTTTTTATCCAGAAAATAGAAATTTTGTAATTTGTGAATAAATTTTAATTCACATGCCAAAATGATCTCAAATTTTTGAGAGAATAAAGGAAACTCAAAGAATAATAACTATTAATAATAAATATATGGGACATCTAGCCTTATGGTGGGATAAAATAGTACAAAATTTCTGTAGAAGAAATATGGAGAAGAAATTTTTTGAACTGCATTTTCTATTTTATTAGTTTTTTAATGCCTTAATATTATCCATTCTTCTTGGTTACCATTCACATAGAGGGGTAAAATTATGAGTGATTGAGTAAGGGGAGTTTTTATTTTTTAATTCTTAATTTCTTTTACTTCATGGAATAAACCACCTTTCTTTCTTTTTTTAGGGTGGTTTCAATATTCTAATAAAAGTTTTTATAATCAAGTATGATCGTATTTGGTTTTATATTATATTATTATTATTTTCTTGGTCTATGATCATTATATCCCTCTACTAGGTTCTATCTTATATATGATGGAATAGGCCAAGGAATAATGGTGAAGTAATCAATGATTTTCAATATGTGTGGGTGGGTTAGTTGACACTTTTGACTATTTTGAACAAAATAATCGATTGGGTATTTACTAAGACATTTGGGGGTATTCGATATAAATATATCACACATTAGAAGGAGGGAAGACCAAGAAAATATTTTAGTAAGGTTGATTCTCAACATCACTATTTGACCAAGGGAGTGAGAGGAAGAGATTCTGGAATCTCACTTTCATCATCTTAACAAAATATGATTGGATAACTTATAATTAGGATAAAATTACATTTGGAAGAGTGACCCCAACCTAATCACTTATCTTACATTACTATTTTCAATATCTTATTTCATTACTTTCTTTTATTTTAAAAATCAAACAATTTCAAAGACACCCATTTCTATAACTTAAAGTGAAAAATGTGATTGTTATGGAAACCTATTTGGAGACAACATAGGTTAACCACTATACTAAATTCTAACTTAGGAAATAATTTTTTCCCCACACCCCATGGTAAAAAAGTGTCAAAACTTGACACCATTTATAGGGAGGTTGTTCCAATAATCTAATTATAAATAAATTATTGTTTCAAAATTAAAATAAAAAATAGATTATACTTTTGACTCACCCCACCAAATTATGAGGATATGTCTACATGTGTTAGAAAAATATAGGGATCCATAGTTTCAACTGGTAGAGAGGCATTTAGGTATCTCTTTAAGGATCTCAAGTAGGACCTCAAACCATCAATGATAGAGCCTTATCCAAGGAGCTCAATGAGACCCCAAAATACTTTATAGAGTTTTATCAACATTTTACCAAGGTAAAAAAATATTCCACCCCTACAACCTATCAATAAGACATCAAAGAGGTGGAAGAAATACTTAAAGAACCTTTTCTCCCTTAAATTTCTAAGATGACACCCATGACACTCATGGAGTAACACATATTATGAGCTGAACCACTTAATGGGGAAGAATAAACCATGAATTCACTATTTTTTTAATATTTCTAAAATTAATCTAAAAACTCACCCTCTTTGTTTTGAAAATGTATAATCAACACATTTTGAGTATTCATTGGAAGAATAAAAATAAGAGGATATTATAGGATTTGAATAAATTTTTACAGATCCACTACCCTATATTAAATAATACAGTTAAGGGACATTCATTAAAGAATATGAGATCATGATAGAGCCACTCAAGGGAGTATACCTTTACCTGAATTTAATTAAGTTTTATTTATAACTTCTTGAATTAAAAATTAACTCCTTTTATAATGAATATTCAGGGATATCTGAGCAAAATTTCACCCTAGAAATTGAAACAGAACCTAAGGTAGTAACCATTGAAGAATATGTAGACCTTGAAATTGTAAAAAAGGATTCCCAACATAATAAATGATAGGTTGTACATGTAGTAGATGAACCAAAGGAGGAGGACCCATAATTTATCCTACCCCCACCTTTAAATTCATATCTCATTTCTAAGGGGATGGATTTGATACACTCTATCCCTAGGGACCTAATAAAGGAAATACGATGCAAGCTAGAAAGAAAGCTACATGGTTGTTCATCTCAAAGAAACTCCACCCACTATTAGACTATAGATAACATCTGGAATACCCATTAGAAGAAAGTAAAAACCCAAGGCTCAATTGGGGGTCAAACCAAGAATTATCCTTTTTATTCCCCATTTAAAATATTTAATTTTATTTATTTTCTTTCAATAAAATTTTGATGTTTTATTTATTTTTTTCTTTTAGGTTTATAAGTTTCAGTGGTTAGGAGATCAACTCAATGACACTGCTTCCAACAAACCAAGTCATGTTTTTCCTTCCCACTTGTTTTCTTCATGTCTTATCTTCTTGTTTTTTACTTATAATATAAACTACGCACAATTAAGACATTATACAAAATAAGTGTGAGGGAGGGAACCTTTGTAGTTTAGGATTTGATTTTTCTTCCTTAAATTTTTTTGTGTCTTTTTCAAATTTACATGTGTTTAATTTTTAATTTTAGTGTGTTTTTGAAACTTGAAAAATCCAAGTGATTTGGTTAAGTTTAAATTATTATCAATAATTTAATAATATTAAAATTCAATGATTTTTTATAATTGTGATGATTGAAGAGATGGTATTTAGTTCCAAATACTTTTTCAAATATGAATACACATTTTTTTACAATAGTTAATGGACTAAAGAATAATAAGTGGTCATGCATGAGGAGATGGATTTGATAATAGTATAAGAATCCATTCGTGAGGAGAATTTATATTATCAATTCAAGTTTTAGTTTTCTGGATTTTCATTTTATGTGGACATTGGTTTGGTTAATTTTTTCATGTGTTTCACATTAAAAAATTACCACTAAGCCAGGAAACTAAGGGGATCATCACCACAAGGGAAGCTAATCTCTACCCTCGGCTAGCTAGCTTATTAGCAATTGAAGCATGCAAAGAATTTCCATAGTGATTCATGGGAGAAATGGAGGATTTACACCATGCGGGGTGGCATGAAGGCAGAGGTGTGTGCAGGAGCATGCCCGTAAAATTGGTACGGTGTGGTATTGGAGGAGGGAAAATAGAATTATGAAGTGGGGATGTTACGTCAATTATTATAAAAGAATGGTAAAACTCATGCTATTTCGATGTGGTATTTTACCTAATTAACCAGGACCATCTGATTTCTCGAATGTTTTATCCTGACCATTCAATCATCTTACTATACTCTCAACTATACGATCTATTGATTGAATTTCTTGAGTTGTCCAATCAAGCGCTAGAAGTCGTCTTCTCCAGCAAGCCTTGTGCCTAAGTACTATTCACTGAAGTTTCATGCCACATTGTCCATAAATTGAGCACATCCATCAGATCATCATTTGATCTTTATAAGGACTATAATGTGATTGAAATCACATGATCAATCATCTGAATGATTTAATGAAGATCAAACTAAAGCTTTGAATCTTAGAGAAAATATGATTTGTCTAGTGATGATGATCATTTGTGAAGTGAGCTATTCATCTGTGATTCTCAATGTTTCTAAAATGAACGGGACATTGTGATTCTATAAGGTTACAAGGTAATGATCGACACCTATAAATACCTAAGCCGATCTAATTTTCTATAGACATTTTATCTCACATATGAGATCTATTTTTGAGAGAGAAACAGAGTTCGGTGAACATCTGGTTCTCAAAGGGATTTGAACACCTTCTATTTGTGAAAAAAAGTTTAGAATAATATGGTAAACCTATATGTGCAGTTCACACTAGTGTTGCTTCATGAAGAACAAGGTTTCATGAAGCAAAAAAGATAATGCATTACTCATACACATGTATTTACTATTTTTTTGCGTGAAGAGTTTGAGATACCATGGGAAAGTATATACTTACGCCGTAACTCATGAAGAAGAACTTGAGACCATATAATATTAAGAGTAAATAGTGGACATCCAGTTTTTCATTAAGGATAGTACATGTATACCTGATTTTTCATACATAAGTATAAGAAGAAGTGTACATATACATACATGAAGGGAGTTTATTGTGTATGATTTGTTAAGGATTTATACACCGAGAAAGCAGTGTGGAATACATATATATTCATTTAAATGCATTAATAAATCATATGGGCAGTGCTATCTATCATCTAAACATACACATGTGAGATCTCATTCATATACCTTTGTGTATGAATAATGAAGTGAATGGTGTGTGTGAATTGTGAAGTGATCATAGTTGACGATGTGTGTTTGAGAACTCATATAAAAAACAATTAATTGAATTAAATCATATTCACATGAATGCATGAGGAATAAAAAAAGAAGGCTTTGTAGTGTTATATATATATATATATATGCATGAAGTTTGAATAAGTGAAAGTGAAATTTATATTTATTAATCAATGTGTAGTGATTTGAGACTGAAGATGGGGAATTATTTCTATCAGTGTTTTAGAATATTTGTATATTCTATTTTTTAGTGTTAACTGAGGCCGAGACTTCATTTGAAGAAGGAATTTCTTGAGTAGTGTTTTACTGAGCCAGATAACCATGTACCAGTGATTAGATTTTATTTGAGAAAGACCAACAACAATGAAAAGGTTCTTGAACTGTACATGGGTTAGTTTGATCTAGAAATATCATGGGGGAAGATTATAAAATCATCATATCAGTGGATCAAATCTTGTGTGTCTCAATATTGTGAAGTCTCTAGTGGGACTTTGGAGATGGCTGGTAGGATACTGGTAATACTGTGGGATGCAGTATAAAGATCCTCCTATGGGACTCAGGAGTCACTAGTGTAGGTAAGAACTTGTAAACTCTAGTGGGATTCTAGAGTGGAAAACTATGAGACTCAGTGTTGATGGAAATGAGACTTTCCCAAGTTGTAACCATCTATATATAGTGAAAAATATGCAACCAGGGGTAATTAATGGTTGTAGAAAAGATGTAGGTCTCAGTACCAAACCTTTTAAAAATATCATGTGCTCTGTTTCATTTAAATTATACATTTCATATAGGATCCACTCATCCCAACATGTGATAGAGGTTATAAGTGGTTAAGAAAATAAAATAATTTAGTAAAAACAAGCCACACCTAATTCACCCCTCTTAGTGTGACTACGTGATCCATTGGAAACTTTAATTGGTATCAGAGAATATTCCACCTCTAATTGGATCAACTATACTTGTCTATATATTTTTATCAGAATCATATGAACTATAGATTTGAGTTTGAAGAAAATTTAGAAGTGCTTTAGATGGAAAAGACTATATCTTCTCTTGATTTTAGAAATTCTAAAGTTTCATATAAGACTTATAAAAATAAGAAGAAAGGAGTGGTAAATAATATGAATAATAGTTCAAAGATAAATTAATATCAACTACTAGATGAAGGAACTCATAATGTAATTTTTTCAGTGAAATCAGTTGGTTATAATTATGATGAATCAAGTTTAAACTGTGATGATAATATGATCAATTATGAAATCAGAAATCAATTGAAGAAACTTACCAAAGAAGTAGTCACATGTATGATCAAATCTTTAAAGGTACTTTGGTATGCAAAATTATAGCTAGAAGAAGAGGTTAATTTTATGTAATAATAATTAACCAAAAAGGTTGGTATAACAAAAACTCTCTCAAAACTTATGAAAGAAAAGGATGAAACAATATTTATTTACAAAGAAAGATATGTTGGAGATATTGAAGAATATGAAAATATTATTTGTGAGAAAGATGTCTTTGAATTTTTTTCTATATAATTTATCCATGCACATGAAAGGATGTATAATACATCTATAAATTTCAAATATGCACAATTGAATGACATATCGGGAAGAATCAAGGAGCATGAAAATTTATTACAAAAGGGAAATTAGATTCATGAAGATGAGATTTATAAGATGAATATTCAGTGGGAAGAAGGCATGAAATCTGTTGAAGATGAGAAGATATCTCTTAACATAAAGTGTCTTGAACTAGAAGTGAAACTGACAAATATAGAAGACACACAAGATAAGACTTTCCATGTTGCTGAGAAAATAAGTATTTACAAGGATTCATATGATAAGAGTTCTATTTCTAAAAATATTGAATATATTTTCAATAAGAGTTTGAGATTATCCAAAGATAAATTTGTTGCATACTCTTTAAATAAGGTAACTCTTAGTCCTGATAAATCTGTGTGTACTAATGTTGTCTTTTTGACTAGTATAGATTCAACATTTAAATCTAGACAAACATGGGTGAATAAAAATACTTAGAAATTCACAACATCTTTAAAGATAGACGTGAAGAAGTGTAAAAATCCTTGTTCCCTAATGAAATCAGAGAATAAGAAATGTGCTACCCAAATTCAGCAGAATGTCAAATATAGTAAAAAAATGTCACATAAGAATAAATAAAGATTTTTTGGATACTTTTTTTGTTGTTGTAAGTTTGGGTATCAAACAATTAATTTTTGGCACAATATTTCATTTTATTAAAATTATAGAATGTCTACATTTAGGGGAAGAAAATATGAAGAAAATATGAAAACTGTAAAATATAAGCAGAATTCATAGAAAGTGAATAAATTTATTAAGAACAAATATTATTAGTTTGAAAATTTCTATTATTATTGCAATCAAAGTGGTAACTATTATGATGAGTGATGATATATACCAATCATACACAAATCATCTATTGACGCAAATAGAATATCACAACAGAAAGTGAAGCAAGTAAGAAATGAATATGACAACTCAACCTTGGGATGTGATCAAACTAAGAAGGTTATTAAACAAACAAATACCAAGAAGATTGTGAAAAATGATGTGAAGAGTGTCTAACCAAAGAAAAAATGTTTCTATTATGGCAAGAAAGGTTACATTATGGACTATTTTCAATTTTCCATGAACATTTATACTAAAAGAAGAAAACTGGAATCAAAGAAGTAATTAGTCCAGAAGAGAAATAACAAGATTTATTTGGTGAAAGACATCTCTCATGAAGAATATAAAAAGATTCCTAAAAAAGGTAACTTGTTTAATTCTAATGTTTTGTGTGATAGGTGAAACATGTCTGGACATTATGGTAAAAGTTGTTTGACATGGTTATCTAGTCAAGAATAGTTCTTGAAGAAGAAAGGTAAAGAATATGTGACTTATATTGTTTTGAAAAAGAAGTCTACACACAAAGTGAAGACTGAGCATGTTCCTAAAGAATGTTTGATTATATGTCTAGAAAAAATGGAAGAGGTAAGAAATTTGGAACAAGATGAGAAATCTAAAATTTTTTTGTTATCAAATTCTAAGAATCCTTTTTTATCTAAGAATATTGTTGGGTTGAGAAGAAACTCTCAGCCCTATTTCTCTAACCTAGGAGCATTAAAGAACCACCTTATTTCCATATATATTGTGTTTGTTTTTCATGCAGGGAATTAAAGGTATACCATATATTTAGGGGGAGACCCGAGTTTATAAAAGTTGTGAATATTTTATAGATGGAAAGATGTCCATCATAGAAGACTATTGACATCATCTTTTCAATTTGAAACATCTCAAATAATCTCAGAAGAAATTTGGAATTTATTATTGAATAAATTTAATCACGATGAAGAAGTACTATGTGCATATCTTTAGAGGGACTAAAAAACCATTTATCATATATTATATCTCAGTTGTCATCATATGAATATCAAAATTTCAGGAGAGGTATGAATCTGATAATTCTAAAAAAATTGTGTTAGGAAATTAAAACTTTTCATCATTGAGGTATGATTGATTACATCTCCTATTTTCATGGAAAAAAATTATCAATTATATAAGGAAGAGATTTATTATTTGATAAAAAAATTGGAAATACATCCTTGTATTTGAATGTTTCTAATCTATTTGTTGAGATGTATGTAGGATATTAGTTTTAAATATTTTGAACAATTTCTGAAAATAAGTTTCAGTGATTGGTATCACAGGTTGGAAGTTTATTGACAACATTGATATTAAACTTGATCAATATTATTTTCTACATAGAGAATTTCTCACGTAGAATTAGAGTTTATTGATTTTATCTCTTTGCCAAGTTATTAGTGATTCCATCCTTCTCATAAATAAATTATACAATATGAGTCAGAAGAGAAGAGACTATTATTAGAATTTGAATTTTGGAAATGAGAATTCATTCCCATGCTTATATATTTGGATTTATTTCCAATAAGGGGTAGAATATGTCGTTGAATTTTAAAATTGAAATGGTCATTGACAACAAATACAAAGGGAGATATTGAAGAATCCAAGTGATTGGGTTAATTTGAAATTATATTCAATAATTTAAGAATATGAAAATTCAATGAGTTTTTATAATTGTGATGATCATAGAGCTAGTTTTTAGTTCCAAATACTTGTGAAAATATGAATTCAAATTGTTTAAAATAGTTAATGGAGTAAAAAATTAGAAGAGTCCATGCATGTGAAGGATATTGATTTAATAATTGTAGAAAAATCCATGCATGAGGGGAATTTATATTCTTGATTCAAGTTTGAGTTTTTTGGATTTTAATTTTATGTGGATATTTGTTTGGTTAATCTTTTAATGTGTTGTGCATTAAAAAATTACCACCAATATAGTTAGCTAAGGGAACTATCACCATAAGAGAATCCAAGCTCTAACCTCGGCCAACCAACTTATGAGCGGTCAAAGCAAGTAGAGCGCGCCTGTAGGGACGCATGGGAGCAGCAGTGGATTTACACTGTGCAGAGTAGCACAGAGGCAGAGGTGAGTATAGGAGCACACCCACAAAACTAGTATGGGGCAGTACCGGAGGAGGGATAGGAGAATTCTGAAGTAGGGATGTTGTGTCGAGTATTATAAAGGAATGAGAAAACTCATGCTGTTTTGATGTGGGATTGCATTGAATTAACCAGGACTGTTTGATTTCTTGAATGTTTTATCCTCTCTATTCGATCATCTCGCTATCATATCAACCAAAAAATCTGTTGATCAAATTTCTTGAGCTGTCCGATCAAGCATTGGAAGTTGTTTTCTCCAGCAAGCTATACGCCTGAGTAGTATTCACCGAAGCTCCATTCTATGCTGTCTAGAGATTGAGTACATCCATCAGATCATTTTTTGATCTTTCTAAGGACTCTAATGTGATTGAAATCACATGAGGAATCATCTGAATGATTTAATGAAGATCAAACTAAAGTTTTGAAGCTTGTATAAAATATGTTTTATTCGGTGATAATGATCATTTTCAATGTGATCTGTTCTTCCATGACTCTCGAAATTTCTAAAATGAATGGGATATCATGATTCTATAAGGTTATAAGGTGAAGATCGACACCTATAAATTCTAAATATGAGATCATTTTCTATAGATGTTTTATCTCACATCTAAGAGATGTTTTGATAGATAAATGGAGTTCCGTGAATGTTTGGTTCATAAAGGGATCTGCACACCTTCTTTTTGCATGAAGAAGTTGCGACTCCAATGAGGAACCTATATGTGTAGTGAACACTAGTTTTTCTTTGTGAAGAACAAGGTTCTATGAATCAACCAAGATAACGCATTCCTCTTACATGTGTATCTGCTAGTTTTTTCATGAAGAGTTTGAGATACCATGGGACAATATATACTTACACTATAACTCATGAATAAGAACTTATGTGCATATAATATTAGGACTAAATAGTGAACATCCAATTTTGTGCAATGGACAACACATGTATGCATGCTTCTGTATACATAAGTATAAGAAGAAGTGTACATATATGTACATGAAGGGAGTTTGTTGTGTGTGATTTGAGAAGGATGCATACACTGAGAAAGTAGTGAAGAATACATATATATGAATTTATAATAATTAAGACATTAGGTGTTAAGTGCTATGTATCATCTAAACATACACATGTTAGATCTCATGCATATACCTTTGTGTATGAAGAATGAAGTGAATGGTGTGTGTGAATTGTGAAGTGAGCAGAGTGGACGGTGTGTGTTTGAGAAATTATATGAAAAAAACTTAAATTAATTAAATCATATTCACATGAACGCATTAGTAATAAAAAGATAAGGCCATTTAGTGTTATATATATATGCATGAAGTTTGAATAAGTGCACCTACAATTTTTATTTCTTAATTAGTGTGCACTGATTTGAGACTGAAGTTGGGGAATTATTTCTATCAGTGTTTGAGAATATTTCTATTTTCTATTTTTAGTGTTAAGTGAGGATGGGTCTTCAGTAAAAGAAGGAATTGTACGAGCAGTGTTGTAATGATGCAACTAATGATGTATATGTGATTATATTTTATTTAAGCAAGACTAACACCAGTGAAAATGTTCTTGAATTGTACATGGGACAATTTGATATAGAAATCTCATGGAGGAATATTATAAAATGATCATATTATTGGATCAAATCTTGTGTGTATCAAGATTGTGAAGTCTCTAGTGGGACTCTGGAGAAGACCAGTGGGATGCTGGTAACACTGTGGGATGCAGTATAAAGATCCTCCTGTGGGACTCAAGAGTCACTAGTGTAGGTGGAAATTGTAAACTCTATTGGGATTATAGAGTGGAACACTATGAGACTCAATGTTTATGGGAATGATACTTTCCCTAGTTGTAACTATCTATATATAGTGAAAAATTTTCAACGAGGTGTAATTACTAGTTATAACAAGGATGTAGGTGGTAGTACTGAACCTTGTAAAAATATTGTGTGCTCTATTTCATTTATATTCTGCATTTAATATAGGATCTAGTCATCGTAATAGGTGATAGAGGTTATAAGGGGTTAAGAAAAGAAAATAATTTAGTAAAAACAAGTTACACCTAATTCACCCCCTCTCGGTGTGACTGAACGATCCATTGGACACTTTAATTAGTATTAGAGCACATACCATATCTGATTGGATCAACTATACTTATCCCTATATTTTTATTATAATCATATGAAGTGTAGATTTGAGTTTGAAGAAAATTTAGAATATATTTAGATGGAAAAGACTATATCTTATCCTAATATCAGAAATTTTGAAGTTTCAGCTAAGACTCAGAAAAACAGAAAGAAATGAGTGGAAAAGAAGCTGAAGAATAGTTCCAAGATAAATGAAGATAAAATTCTAGCTGAAGACACTCAGAGTGGAATTTGTTTAGTGAAATTAGTTGGTTATAATTCTAATGAATCAAGTTCAAACTATGATGATAATATGATCAATTTTGAAATTAGAAATAATTTGAAGAAACTTACCAAATAAGTAGTCACATGTTTGATCAAATCTTTCAAGGTACTTTGGGATGAAAAATTATAGCTAGAATAAGAGGATAATTCTATGGAAGAAGCATTAACCAAAAAGGTTGGTATCTCAAAAAACTTATGAAAGAAAAGGATGAAACAATATTTATTTACAAAGAAAGATATTCTGGAACTATTGAAGAATATAATAATATTGTTTGTGAGAAATATGTTTTTGAAATTGTTTCTATAGATGTTATCCATGCACTTAAAATGATGAATAATACATATATGAATTTCAAATATGTTCAAATGAATGATATATCAATAAGAATCAAGGAGCTTAATAATTTTTTATAAAATGAAAATCAGATGAATGAAGATAAGATTTATAAGATTAAGATTCAGTTGAAAGAAGGCATGAAATATGTTGAATATGAGAAGAAAGATCTCAACTTAAAGTGTCTTAACTAGAAGTGAAACTAAGAAATATGGAATAGACACAAGCTAAGAATTACCATGTTGCTGAGAAAATAAGTATATATAAGGATTCTTCTGATAAGAGTCCTATTAATGAAAAGATTGAATATAGTGTCAATAAGAGTTTGAGATTATCCAAAGATAAATTTTCTACAGACTCTTTAAATAAGGTAACTCTTAGCCCTGATGAATCTGTGTATACTAATGTTGTCTTGTTGACTAGTGTAGATTCAACATTTAAATTTGGACAAACATGGGTGAAGAAAAATACTTAGAAATTCATAACATATTCAAAGGTGGATGTGAAGAAGTGTGAAAATTATTGTTCCCTAATAAAATAACAGAAGAATAAATGTGCTACCTAAATTCAACATAATGAAAAATATAGTCAGAAAATGTCACATAAGAAGAAATCAAGATTTTTTTTCTACTTTTGGTGTTATTGGAAGTTTGGGCATCAAAAAATTAACTTTTTGCATAATATGTAATTTTATGAAAATTACAAAATGCCAAAATTTATGGGAAGAAAAGATGGAGAAAATTTGAAACCTAAAAGATAGAATCATAATTCATAGAAATAGAATCAATTTATTAAGAGAAAATATGATTACTTTGAAAATTTCTTTGATTATTTTAACAGAAGTGGTAACTGTTATGATGAGTGATGGTATTTACCAATCATGCACAAACCATCTGTTGATGAAAATAGAAGATCACAGTAGAAAGTGAAGTAGGGAATAAATGAATATGACAAGTCAAACTTGGGATGTGATCAAAATAAGAAGGTTTTTAAACAAACAAATCCCAATAAGATTGTGAAAAATGATGTGAAGAGTGTCTCACCAAAGAAAAGATGTTTCTATTGTGGTAAGAAAGGTCACATCATGGACCATTTTCAATTTTCCATGAACATTTATACTGAAAGAAGAAAAATTGAATCAAAGAAATAATTAGTCCAAAACAGAAATAACAAGATTGATTTGGTGAAAGACATATTTGATGAAGAATCTGAAAAGATTCCTAAAAGAGGTAACTTATTGAATTCTAATGTTGTGTGTGATAGGTGAAACATGTCTGGACATTCTGGTAAAAGTTTTTTGACATGGTTATCTGTTCAAGAAGAGTTCTTGAATAAGAAAGGGAAAAAATCCATGACTTCTAGTGTTTTGAAAAAGAAGTATACACACAAAGTGAATACTGAGCATGCTCCTAAATAATGTTTAATTATACGGACATAAAAAATGGAAGAGGCAATAAATTTGGATCAAGTTGATAAATCTAAAATTTCTTTGCTATCAAATTCTAAGAATCACTTTTTATCTAAGAAGATTGCTGGGTTGGGAAGCATCCATCAACCCTGTTTCTCTAACCTAGTAGCATTAAAGAACCACCTTATTCTCATATATATTTTGTTTGTTTTTCATGAAAGGAATTTAAGGTGTACTATATATTTAGGGGGAGATCTAAATTTATAAAAGTTGTGAATATTTTACATCTAGAAATATTTCCATCATAGAAGACTATTGACTTCATTTTTCCAATTTGCAACATCTCAAATAATATCATAAGACATTTGGAATTTATTCTTGAAGAATGTTAATCATGATGAAGAAGTATTGTGTGCATATATTGATAGGGAGCACAAAAACTAGTTATCAGATATTTCTATCTTATTTGGAATCATATGAATATAATAAGTTCTATAGAGGTATGAATATGATAATTCTAAAAAATGTGTGTTGGGAAATTAAAACTTGTCATCATTGAGGTATGATTGATTACATATCCTATTTTCATGACAAAAAATTATCAATTATACAAGGAATAGATTTATTATTTGATGAAAAAAGGTAAAATAAATCCTTACATTTGAATGTTTCTAATATTTTTGTTGATATGTATGTAGGAGATTAGTTTTAAATCTTTTGAACAATTTTTGAAAAGAAGTTTCAGTGATTGGTATCACAGACTATAAGTTTATTGACAATATTGATGTTAAACTAGATCACTCTTATTTTCTCACAATGAATTACTCACATATACTTAGAGTTGATTGATTTTATATCTTTTATAAGTTATTAGTGATTCCATACTTCTCATAAATAAATTAGACAATACGAGTCATAAGAGAAGAGACTATTCTTAGAATTTGAATTTTGTAAATGAGAATTCCTTACCATGTTTATATCTTTGGATTTATTTCCAAGAAGGGGTAGAAGATGTCATTTAATTTTAAAATTGAAATTGGTATTGACATCAAATCCAAAGGGGGAGATTGAAGAAGACAAGTGATTTGGTGAATTTGAAATTATTGTCAATAATTTAAGAATATGAGAAGTCAATGAGTTTTTATAATTGTGACGATTGCATAACTAGTTTTTCATTCCAAATACTTATGAAAATATGAATGCACATTTCTTAAAATAATTAATGGAGTAATAAATAATAAGATTCCATGCATGATAAGGATAGGGATTTGATAATTGTAATAGAATCCATGCATGGGGGGAATTTATATTCTTGATTCAAGTTTGAGTTGTTTGGATTTTAATTTTATGTTGATATTTTTTTGGTTAAGTTTTTCATGTGTTGTACATTAAAAAATCACCACTAATCTAGCCAGCTAAGGGGAGCATCACCATAAGGTAATCCAAGCTCTACACTCATCCAATCATCTTATTAGTATTCAAAGTATGTAGAGCATGCTCGCAGGGATGCATATAGAGCGTGCCCAGATGTGGGCATAAGAGTGCACCTGTAGAATCGGTATGGGGTAGTACCAGAGGAGGGATAAGAGAATTATAAAGTAGGGATGTTGTGCTGAGTATTATATAGGAATGGAAAAACTCATGCTATTTTGATGTGGGATTTCATCTAATTAACAAGGACCATATGATTTCTCGAATGTTTTATCCAGACTGTTTGATCATCTCGCTATGCTCTCAACCATGAAATCTGTTGATCAAATTTCTTGGGCTGTCCGAGAAAGTGCTAGAAGTCATATTATCCAACAAGCCTTGCGCCTGAGTACTATTCACCAAAGCTCCATTCCATGTTGTCCATAGATTGAGTACATCCATCAGATCATCTTTTGATATTTATAAGGACTCTAATGTGATTGAAATCACATGAGGAATCATCAACATGATTTAATGAAGACCGAGCTGAAGTTTTGAAGCCTGGAGAAAATATATTTTATTTAGTGATGATGATCATTTTAAAATTGAGATATTTTTATGTGACTCTTGAAGGTTCTAAAAATAATGGGCCATCATGATTCTATAAGGTTCTAAGGTGATTATCGATACCTATAAATACCGAAGCTGAGATCATTTTCTATAGACATTTTATCTCACATCCAAGAGCTGTTTTGATTGAGAAATAGAGTTTCATGAATGTATAGTTCACAAAGGGATCCAAAAACCTTCTATTTGTGTAAAAAATTTGAGACTCCTGAGAGGAACCTATATGTGTAGTTCACACTAGTGTTGTTTTGAGAAGAACAGGGTTCCGTGAAGAAACCAAGATAATGTGTTCTTTTTACATGTGTATCTATTGGTTTTTTCATGAAGAGTTTGAGATACCATGGGATAGTATATAATTATGATGCAACTCATGAAGAAGAACTTGTGTACATATACTGTTAAGAGTAAATAGTGGACATCCAATTTTTCTCAAAGGACAATACATGTATACATGCTTCTGTATACATAAGTATAAGAAGAAGTGTACATATACATACATGAATGGAGTTTGTTGTGTATGGTTTGATAATGTTTCATACACTGAGAAAGTAGTGAGGAATACATATATACGCATTTACATGCATTAAGACACCAGGTGGGTAGCACTATGTATCATCTAAATGTGCACATGTGAAATCTCATGCATATACCTTTGTGTATGAAGAATGAAGTGAATGGTGTGTGTGAATTGTGAAGTGAGCATAGTGGACAATGTGTTTTTGAGAACTCATATGAAAAACATTTACATGAATTAAATCATATTCACATGCACACATGAGAAATAAAAAGAGAAGGCCATGTAGTGTTATATATACTTGCATGAAGTTTTAAGAAGTGAACATGCAATTTATATTGCTTAATCAGTGTTAAATGATTTGAGACTGAAGATGGGACATTATTTTTATCAGTTTTTCAGAATATTTTTGTATCCGAGTTTTTAGTATTAAGTGAGGCCGAGTCTTAAGCAGAAGAAGGAATTTCCCGAGCTATGTTTTACCGAGGCATATGACCGTCTATAGGTGGTCAGATTTTATTTGAACAAGACCAGCACTACTACAAAGGTTCTTGAATTTTACAAAGGATAGTTTGATCCAGCAATATCATGAAGGAATATTATAAAATCATCCTATTAGTGGATCACATCTTGTGTGTCTCAAGATTGTGAAGTCTCTAGTGGGACTCTGAAGCAGGCTGGTGGAATGCTGGTAACACTGTGGGATGTAGTATAAATATTCTCCTATGGGACTCAAGAGTCAATAGTGTAGGTAGAAACTTATAAAATCTAATGGGATTATAAAGTGGAACACTGTTAGACTCAATGTTGATGGGAATGGTACTTTACCTGGTTGTAACCATCTACATATAGTGAAAAATATGTAACCAGGGGTAATTACCAGTTGCAGCAAGGATATAGGTCTTTGTACTGAACCTTGTAAAAATATCATGTGTCATGTTTCATTTACATTCTAAATTTCATACAGTATCCACTCATCCTAATAGGTTACATAGGTTATAAGGGGTTAAAAAAAGAAAAGAAAAGAATTTAGAAAAAAGAAATCACACCTGATTTACTCCCCTCTCAGTGTGACTGGACGATCCATTGGAAACTTCAAAACTTGTGAGATATAATGATTATATTTTCCATTTTTAAAATCCTTGTCAATGAGTGAACCAATTTATCCCATGAAACTAAAATTAAATGAATGATGAAAATGAATTTGTTTCAAGTTCAAAACTTTTAGAATTTTATGAAAATTTATCTTATTTTGGAATCCCATGCCACATATCACTATCATTATCTTTAAAATTACCTTCCTATGAGGCTTTTAAATTGTTTTTACATATTATTTTCATTCACTTCATTTCTTGATAGAACTAATCCATGCTTACTTTAACCATAATTTGATTTATTTCTGTCAAAACCTGAGAGCTTGAGGTACTTATGTTGGAAATTATTGAGGAACTTATCTAATTTTAGAATCCCCATTTTCAAGAAAATCCTTTTTATGTCAGCCTTCCTATATATTTAATCCTTGTAGCCCTTAGTTTCCATGAAAAACCTATTATTTTATCCACATTACATGCCACTTTTCCTTATACAACCTGACCTGGAAGTAAAAATTGCATGATCTAGTTGAATTCATGTGTGGGGGAGATGGATTGTGGTGTGATACATCATATATTTTTATGAAAATTAGAAGGATAATCTAAACAAGTTTTTTCTATTACCAAAATTTGTACCATGATGAATCTTGTTGAGTAAAATTCTAAAAATTTATAGTCTCTAACTGCTGAAAAATTCAAGAATAATACTTTTATTATGAATTTGAAAAGAAGTATTTTCATTCAAGATAAGGGTAAATAAGTCACACAAACTACTTGAAATTCAAAGAAAAATCACTTCCTTCAAAAACAAAGCTATGAAAAATTTGAAAATATCATTAAAAAATTCAATTTTGTTAAAGTAAATTGAGAAAATATTATTTTTGATGCTAAAATTTTGATGGTTTGGGATGTAAACTAAATCTTCAAAGATTTTTGGAGATGATTTTATACCGAGGAGAGTGAGGAGGATACAATTATTGATTGAAAATTAGAATTATGAAATTTTTCTTCAAAAAGTGATAAACCCTCATTATTACACATTATAATTTTTAACATATAAAACATACCAACCAAAATCACCTTAAAAACCTTGAAATTTCCTCATGATTAACACATTTCCTTAACTCACATTGGGTGGAGATGTAGGAATTTATCAAGCCCATGGTGACTCTGCATGGTTTTAGAGGGAAAAACATTGTTTAATATATAAATTTGTATGATGAGGGAGAATTCATGCGAGGTAAGTGTTTTGTGTGCATGAGAGTAGAAATAAAGTGGGAATAGATTGAATTAACTAAATGGATAACTTTAATTAATTTTTTAGGAGGAATGATATATTTTTGTTTTATTCATGTTAAATTGGTGGATCTCATGAGTATGTGTTTTAAATTTACTTTTATTTGATTTTGATGCTTACTTATTGAGGATTATAAGTTTTAAGTGTGGTATAATTTATGGATATAATATTTTAATTATTTTTCATGTGTATTTAAATGATTTAATCCCCACAAATTTATTATTTTTATCAAAATTTCATCATTTTTGGTTTTTTGGTGAACTTTGTGCTTCAATGTAAAAACTGATAATATTTTTAATTTTAACTATTTTTTATCTCTTTAATATTTCAACCATAGAATTTTCAATATTATTCCAAATTGAGAAATTATTTTTTAGGCTTACATTGTTTTTGGGTTTATTTCTTTCAACTATTCAAAGTGACAAATCAAACTCAAGAAGGCCCAAATTAACAATGAAAGTTGGAAAATGTTTGGGGAATATATAATTAAACTACCTTCAATAAATAAATAATAACTTGAGATATAAAACTTAAAATGAGATTATTTTAATTGTAAAGTAAATAGGAATCTGTGATGCATCTCTTTGTAAAATATCAGGTTTATATTCATTCATTATGGTGGCTTATGGGTGCATGAAAAAGGAGGAATATAAACTATCTATTTGTTTGAAAAAATAGAACTTCAGTAATTTGGGAATAAATTTTTGTAATCATGTCTAAATGGTTTGATTTTTTTTGTATAATAAAGGAAAATCAAAGGTGAAAAACTCGTAAGAATATATCTAGGGTATATTCATCTATCTTGTGGGAAAAAGCATTAAAAACTTTAGATTGATAGATTCCAGAGAAGAAATTTTCTTCTCTTCATTTTCTATTTTCTAAATTTTGTAATGCCTTTTCTTCACCAATATTCTCAATTACCATTCACATAGAGGGGTAAACTTCTGAGTGATTATGTAAGGGGATTTTTTCTTTTTTATAATACTAAGTTCTTACACTTCATGGAATAAAACCCCTTTCTTTATTATGTTAAGTTAGTTTTATTAGTCTAATAACTGTTTTTATTATCAAGTGTAATCATATTTAATCTTAGATCATGTTATTGTTATTGTCTTGGTCAATGATCTTTATCTACCTCCACTAGGTTCTGGTTTAAATATTATGGAATAGAATTGGTCATAGAGGTTAAGTACTCGATGATTTCTAGTATGTGTGAGAGGGGTAGTGGAAACTCTTGACTATTTTGAAAAAAAAAGACCCAATCAGGTATTTCCTAAGTTATTTATGGGTATTCACTGAAACTATATCACACATTGGAATGTGGGTTGATCAAGATGTGATTTAAGTAAGGTTTATTCTCACCATCACCATTTAACCAAGGGATTTATAGGAATTGATTGTGGAATATCACTTTCATTGGTTTAATAGAAGATGATTCGATAACTTGGAACTAGGATAACATTACATTTGGAAATCTGACTGTGAACTAATCACCTATCTCATATTACTATTTTCAATTACTTATTTCATTAATTTATTTTATTTTAAAAATAAAATAATTTCAAAAAAAACACATTTCTCTAACTTAAAGTGAAAAATGTGATTTATATGCACTCAACTTTAGAGACAACCAAGGTGAACCACTATACTACATTCTAACTTGGGAAATAATTTTTTTCCACACCCCATGAGAGTAAATTTTCAGTTATATTCGGTTCTTTTTTTCCTTTAGTTTTTTTTTTCAAATTTTATAAAAATTTTATTGTTAATATTGGTTTATCTATGTTTCTTATGATTCATGAAAATGTGTTGGAAATTTTATGGGTTAAAGTGGAATTTAAAAAGGAAGTGGTTTTAATGATTTCAATATATTTACTAAAATTACACAAGTAGTATTTATGGTTTAAAATGGATTTTAAAACAGATTTTAAGATGGATTTTTGAAATGGTTTTACCTTCTCTCTTATTCTTGGTTGATTATGAGAATACATGGTATATACAATTAGCAGTTACAATATTTTATGTGATTGAAAATGTGTGGAATATGGTATACCTTGAGTGTTTGAGGGACTTAAGGAATTTAAGAATTTTCTTATATAATGGAATATCTGGGGACTACTACCCATATGACAGAGGGATCCCATGTAAAGAATGTTTCCCACAAGAATGAGGGATCCCATGGAAAGAATATTTTCCATGTGGATATAGAGTTCCCATGGAAGTATTATAGGGTAGAGGAAAACCAAGACAACTTTCAAACATGATGTATTCTCCTAGATGGCTAGAAAACCATGTCTTATAATAAGTAATACATGACCCCATTGGTTAGATCCCATGATGCTTATCACTTTTTCCTTGTTTTATCTATATTACCATATATTTATGCCTAAAACCTTTTGTTATATATATAATGTTTCTTATTCCCATGCCTATGCTTATGACATTTTTTAGTGAGTTGGACTTGTTTATGCAATATGGTTTCACTTATTTTTTATCCATACTTGTTTATTCATATATTTAAAATATGAAATATTCAAAGGAAATTCTGAAGAAATGTTTTCAATTTTTTTTAAATATGGATTTAAAACTAGAGTTATTAGTTTGAACGGAGAAAAATATTATTTAGACTCATGGTGGTATCCCTCTTTAAATTTTCATCACACCCTTTATATGCCTTGGGTATATACAAACCTTGTTTTGAAAGATATAGGTAAAGGTAAGGTCACCATGTATTTTGGTGGCCCTTCTTGACTACCTTCATTCATGGTTGTTTTGGGATATTAGAGATGATAGTATTATGAAGTTTAGATTGTTTGGATAATTTTTGGATTTTAGTATGTTGGGATGTTATGTATTGGACTCTTTAGTCTTAATCCTGATTTTGAGATTTTTTTTATCACTGAATATCATGGATATTTCTTGTTTAAAAATTATGAAGTGATGATGGATATGATATCTATTTTGGTCATTACTGCATATAATCTATTTGGATGATCATGACCCCAAGACTTATGGGAGGATACTTGAATCTACCCCAAATAAACCCATAGACAAGGGATCATGCTACCTTAGTAACAAAGTGAGATACCTAACCTTATCTAGGGAAATAGAGACTCCACCACCACATCCCAAATGGAACCCTTCTCATAAAGGAAAGCTTGAAAATCCTAATACGAGTGGAATGGGATTACATGATGTCTACAAGTGTTACATGAGGTGTCACCCCAATTCAAAACTTGGATGTGTGTCACCATTATACATGGAGTGAAAAAGACTAACTACATGATGTGTGAGTCCAGTCACACTATGTGTAGGTTCAAGTCCATCACTTGGCGTGTTCCTCCACTACTTAAGTCATGTTCCTTTGAGGTCACATGATGTGTGACCCATCCACATGGAATATGAGATCACTCAAGGTTCTTGGGAATGTATAGTTTGTACATGTTAGACTGGTCATCTTGGGTCACATGATGTGTGGTCCTGACCATATGTCCTTGTAATATTTTTCTCACTCAAAAACCCTAGTGCTGCATCAATGAGACAAACGATGTGTGTTATTATGAACTAAATTCCATGTAATTAGGAATTTTATGGAAAATTTTCTTCACTTGAAAGATTTACTTCTTCCTCCTTCCTTGTCATGGATTTCACTAAGAAACCCATAAACCATGCTTACCGATATCAGTGACAAGATAAAATATGGATTCCTATCACTGTTCTTTAAAAAATTAAAATCATGTTTCCTTTATAAGTTACCCTCATTTCCTAAATCGTGAAATAACCATGCTCAATTCTTACTTGAATTAATTTTTTATGAACAACCCTTTTCCATGCCATAATTATGAATATGAACTCACAATAATGATCCATGGAACCAAAAATTGAACACACAATGACTTGGTCCACAAATAACAGTCAAATCACCAGCTTAAAAAAATACTGGTGATGAACATGTGAAAAAAAGGAAAAAAATACACAAACCAAAAAGTTGAGAATCAATGAATATTTTACATGATCATTCATGATCTACAATTAGATAATATTAAGAAGCATATAAATATTATAAGTTTTAGAATCGATGATTCCCAAATCATAGGTTCAACAAAAAATATAAATTGAAAAGGCATAAAAATTCTTATCATGGATGTAATTATAGGGTAAATTAATCAATGAATGTAGAAATATAAACAATAGGATAAATACAACTAAATAAAATTCTCTACCTCAATATCAGATCGATCTCTAATGAATAATTAAGCCCACATCATTATCGTTGTAGAAGTGGTTGAACTCTAACTCATTCGTGATTGGTTCCAAATTCCATGTTCAATGAAAACATTATCCACTATATCTCTCTTCTCAATACTCCCTCTAAGTTATGTGGATAAACCTAGAAGAGTTTTTAATAAGGTATTAAATAGAGAATGACTAGATTAACCAATTAGTTAAATATTTATTTATTTATTTAATTTTTTATTTAAACTACCCATTACTATGAACCATCATAGAACCTGACGTGAACAATAATAATTTCATGAATAGAGTAAAACCCTTGTTTCAGATCTAATGGAGGTCTCAATGTCCCCATATGAGACTCAATTTGAAAGGAAATATATTAATTCCAAAATTAATCACGCACATGAGTTAATATATTTAATATATTTAATATATCAACTTTATGGATATACTACACCCAAAAATCTATGAAAAATCCTTGAATTACTCTAAAAATATTATTTAAAATTTTAAAGGGTCTAATCACAACAAAACAGAGCTTTTACATCCTTCCCACCTTCAAATATTTTCATCTTGAAAAGTAGGATATACCCAAACATATGAGGATACTGAGATCACATCTAGTTCTCCTGCTCCCATGAGCTCTCCTAAAGATTCCTGTACTTCTAGAGAACATACATAATGGGAATAATCTACTAATTAAGGATCTTATCCCACTGATTCTTGATCACCATCAAGTACTATGAAAAGGTGGATATATCTTTTATGTCCAACTCACCCCAATCAATATCGTGTGAAATGTCGTGCACATACCTCCTCAATTATTACATGTAAAAGATTTTATGAGCTTTGACCAACTAAAGTGGTAAAGATAGGCGATACATAACCTCATTGACTCAATATAGAATTTGAAATATACCGATGAACCCCATAGATATCTTTCCACCCCGAAAAAATATATACAACCCATGCTGCAGTGAGACCTTAAGGAAAACAAAGTATCCCTCAGTTAACTATAAAGGCCTTCATCATTGGTTTTTATTGTAATTATAAATTATTTGAGATGTTCTAAACCATTCTAGGATGATCTACACTTTCTCCATCACTTATTACACTAAATTTGACCCCATAAGTACTTATTCTCCCAACTATGACCAGAATAATGGTGGTCTATAAGGTCTCCCATATAGGGATTCAAAAGGGATCATAAAAAAATTATAATGATACCTTTTATTTTCTAGAAACTCTACTAAGGGTAGGTGAGCCTTCCAGTTTCTAAAAAAATTCAATATACAAGCCCGAAACATGTCCTCTAAGACCTGAATGGTCTACTCGTTCTAGTATTTGGTCTTAGTATGGAACACCCTGATCATCCAAAACCAATAAACAAAATCCTCCTACAAACCTCTCCACAAATTAGATGTGAAACAAGAATCATGATTCAAGACAATAGTTGAGGTAGAAACATGAAGTCGAATGACCTCTTTCATGTACAATCATCCCAATCTTTCTATTAAACTCTTATATTTGATGGAGATGAAGTGGTTAGAATTAGTGAGTTGGTCCATGATCACCCAAATATTTTCCTAAAATCTCACTATCTATAGAAATCCCATCATGAAATCTGTGGTTATACTATCCCACTTCCATTCCAGTACCTCAAGGGGTTGGGAAAAACTTTTTGAAACCTAATGATCTACCTTCACCTACTGAATAGTGAGGAATCAATAGATGAACTTTATAACACTCCTCTTCATATCTAGACACTAAAACTAATTATGAAGATCCTAGTATATCTTTTCCACTCCTGGATACGTCACTAAGGGAGATCTATGGAACTCTATCATCACATCTTCTAAAAGCATGGATAACACTTCTATTCATCCTTATAAACAGATGATATTCTTGCCACATTTAGATAATCCATTAGGATAATGTCTAATGAAGATATGGTAGCCTAAGGCCTAATAATCAATATATTCAATCTACAATTCCCCCACTCACTGTAGAAGTGGAGGGGTCACAACCATTGACCAGAGGTATACCACTCTTCCCTCTTTCACTAGATATAACTATAATGAGACCAACTACTCAAAAGCCTCATTTTACAACTGGGAATGTGGTTTCCTACTAAGAGAATCTTCCACCACATTCTCATTCCTTAGAGTATCTACTATCTCAAAGTCATAGTATTATAGGAACTCTATCCATATGTAGTAACTCTATCCATCACCTATATCTCAGGTTGAGGTCTCTCTAAGTGAATATGTACTTGAGACTCTTTTAATAAGAATAAACAATGACCTGATCACCAATAAGATAGTTTCTCCTAGTTTTCAAGGTGAAAACCACACTTTATAGCTCCAAGTCATGGGTTTTATAGTTATTCTAATGGGGTCTTATCTACCTAGACTCATAAGCTATCACCACCTAACTCTACATCAACATAAACCTGAGCTCTACTATAGAGGCATTGAAAACAACTATATACTCAACCCCTATTCTGGAAACCTCAAGATGGGTGTGTTAGTCAACATCTACCGCAACTCCTTAATATCCTTTTAACACTATTCTAACCAAAATAAAGGATAGCCCTTTCAGGTAAATGTAGTAAAGTGAGTCACAATACTAGATAAATCTAACAAAAATATATAGTAATATCCTATAAACCCAAGGAAGCTTCACACCTCTTCTATTCTCTTGGGTGAATCAAAATAAATCACTACCTCAATATTCATAGGGTCCATCAATACTCCCTCATATGAGATAACATTCCCCAGACAGTGGATATCTATTATCTATAACTAACACTTTGAGAGTTTACCATACATCCAATACTCTTAAAGCATCTCTAGAACGATCCTAAAATGTTCTATATACTCATCCACTGATGTAGAGTAAATAAAAATGTTATTGATAAATACTACCATAAATCAGTCTAGGAAAAGTTGAAATATCAGTTCATGAATTCCATAAACACCAAGTGATAATTCTTCATGATAAAGGGAATCACTAGATATTCATAATGACTGTAGCATCATCAAAACTCTATCTTTGATATTTAATCCTCACATACTTACAACTGAAGATATCCTGACCTAAGTTTGATCTTCAAGAACCACTTTTTCCCTTTCAGTTGATCAAGGAGGAGGTCAATTATTGTTAGTGGATACTTATTCTTGATAGAAATTTGATTCAAGTGATGATAATCCACACATAACCTTAGGCTCCCATCTGAATTCTTGGAAAATAATATCAGAGATGTCTAGGGGACACACCAGGTCTAATAAAGACTTTCCTCTAAAGGTCCTTAAACTACAACCCAGCTCTCAAAGCTCATAAAATTCCATCTGATATGCTATTGAAGATACCAGATTAGTTCTAGGATGAAAGTCAATACAAAAATCAACCCCTCAATGATGAGGTTAACCATGTATAACCTCGAGGAAAACATTTAGGAATTACTCTACCACTATAGGGAACTAAAAATTCATTGAGCCCACTACACCAAGATTCAATCTATCCAATTGATGGGAAATTGGCTATAAAACCTTTCACATGAGACCAAACCACTCCGACGTAATTCCTTCTCACCAGTGAAGGAAAAACATAGTTCATCAGTATGAGTAAAACATATCCTTAATTAGAAACAATAAATCCAGGTATGGATGGTAGATATCCCATATATATCTATAATGATATCATATTTTCTCATTTCAACTATTAATATATCCAATGAAATTTTCTCCTCCAAGGGTTAAGCCACACCGCCAATAGAAAAGTGTTATCACAGAATCCCCTCCAGTAGGAGTCTCAAGTTGTAAAGGTTGGGCTAGAGGTTCCGTTGGAATCTACAGTCATTGAAAAAAGTATAAGGATAGGAAGGAATAGATCACACCCATGTCTATAAAAACTAATGTTAAGGTGTATAATAAATAGATCGTACCTCAAACCATGTAGGGAGACTCTAGGTTATAAGCCTCAACTACTTGAAACTACCCACACCCCTGACCACTAGTTCTATGATACTAGTTTGGTTCACCTGGGGGTTATGATTGTTGTATTTGGTTATAACATTGACCACCTACTTATCTCCTACATAACCTCTTGTATGATCACCTCTTTGAGGATCTTCCAAACTACCTCTGGGAGATCCCTGGTCACTTTTCTTCCTCTGACACAATGGCCCATCCACTGCCTTTCCTACCTCTAATTCTCAACAGGTCGGGTAGTCCTGAGCAATATGACCATACCCATCCCAAGAAAAGAAACACCTTCTTTCATGTTGTATAGATCCCCTCTGTGAACCCTAATCCACTAATCCTATTGTATGTGACTACACCTAAGAGAATCATAGACATTTAAGTACCAAAATATTCCATTGGCCTCTTGTTGTAAGTGTCTCTACTCTTGGGTGACCTATACCATCACCTGCTAACTTCATATGCTCCAATAAGAAGTGATCTACCACTAGGGAACACTCCAATACCCCAACATATGTGGAAATATATATAGGAATCAATTCATCTCAAACATCTCTACAAATTAGCCTATTAAATTTTCATGATTGGAAGTAACAATAATAGACCCTATAAAGAGAGTATCATGTAAGATAAGTGAACCTAAACATATAATCATCCATGAACACTATTCCCTATTTCAACTCAAGGAGATCATGTATGTGCATTAAATGCAGAGTCACTAGTAAATAATCCTCTTGGAAGAGGTTCTCGAACTCGGTCTAAGGAAGAATTTCTTTATTATGTTTCTAAGTCACAAATCTCCAACAAAATACTATCATATCATGGAAAATGATAGATACAAGAACCACCATCTGGTTAAGAGGTTTTTGAACTATAAAGAATACTTAGACCATCAAATCTATCTAGTTTTTGGCCGTCTATAGGTCAAGATCACCCCATAACATGGGAAAACTCTACCTATGGAACTCATGAAGTGTGATCAGCCTATGATTGTCATTATACAATAATAATGGAATTATTTTCTACCTATCATATGTAAAAATGTATGATTATGATATTAGGAGTATGTCTAATAATTTATTGATGGGTGGAAGTATTGGTCAATGTCCATTAGGAGCAAACACCTCCTGTATAGGCCCCTGTATCGAGGCCTCATTAGTAAAATAATAATCATCATGATCTTTTTGTAGAATTTATGCTATTTATCTACGTGGATTAATCCTACAATAATAAATATGTACTATGTTAAAATAGTATATCTAGGGATAATAATTAATAAGGATATAAAAAACACAACCCATTCCTATAAGATTCATATACCATTGTTTTCCTTGTAACCAGTGTATTGGTGTACCGAGTCAATAAGTGGGTTATCAAAATCCTGGTGAATGGATACATTTATATCTACACCATCACTGGGTTCCCTAGAATATGAACTAAAATTAAGAAAATTTAACACCATTTCCCTAAATCTTAAACCAACTCTCACAACTATTCTATCTACAAACTATTTCCTAGGAAAACCTAGGCTCTGATACCACTCTAACATAACCCAACTCACCGGGTCCCACCTAGCCTGTAGTAATCCAAGTGTTACACCCCAAGCCTACTTACAATAGTCTAGAGGATAGTGAAAATAAATGATTTGGAAAATCTCATATATGGGAATCCTTCACCTAATGCACCTATACACATGCACACATATCTCTATACACACCAGAGCAATGCAGAAAAGTAAACTACTGGAATAATAAATGTATACACAACCTCTATCAAACCAAAAAAGTAATACAAGTCATAAACAAAGTAAAAGGGAAAAAATAAAATCCTAATAACTAGAAAGTAGGACTAACATGACAATAATAGGGAAAACTATCCCAAAACTCAACCTTCAGTTTGACTACAATCCTACTACCATAGCCACAAACACCACTATGAACCACCCACACTAGGTCCACCTAGATCTCCATTGAATATTATTTCATCTTCATAAGACACTACATGTTCAAGAAGAGTCTATGTAGGGGTGATTATATACATACCCAGTAGGTCACCCTAAAATCACCAATAAGTAAAGCATAAAAATAAAGTTAGCTCTAAACCAAAGACCAGAGGGTAAAGAAGGGAGAATCCAAATATGACTATAGATGGATACGAGTCATCTAGTAAGATCTTAGACCTTACATCTAGTTCAAGATCAATATTTTTCATGTGTATTCACAAGTTTTACTATCTAAAGGAGATCCGTGAGACCTCTTAGAAAATTACTATAGGGAAAAACTTGTTGGTAGACACCTCAAATGAGGGAATTCAACTCACAGACAAGGAATTACACCATAGTATTAGGGGGACACCTAAACCCATTGGAGTTAAACTCATAATTAGAGGATTGTAACCTAGTCTACAGGTGGATACCTAACTCCATCTAGATAAAATCCCCGCATGTAGGTGATGGTATACCTATCCCTACATAAGGAAAAGGGAAAAAAGGATCATGAACCTAGGCCCTATGGGGGGATAACTGACTCTACCTATGATTGAACCATAGAAAAGGTATCATAAAACATGAGTAGTAGGGTGGGATATCCAAACATATCTAAATGGATATGAGACTCCCAACCACATAACATGTGGAACCATTCTCAAAAAGGACATCTCAAACATTTTAATATGAGTAAAAGGGGAGTATAATGTGTTTTCAAGGGGTACATGGGGTGTCAACCCAAGTTAATAACCTACACATGTGCTATGAGTCTACATGGCTTGAAAAGTACTTATTACATGACATGTGAGTTTGGTCACATGGTGTTTAATTTTGGGTCTAGAACTCGGTATATGCCTCCACAGCCTGAGTCATGTTACTCTAAGATCACAAGATATATGGCCCCTCTATATAGAACACGAGAGCACTCGGGGTTCTTGAGAATATACACTTTTTACACACCGGGTTGGCCATATTGGGTTAAATTATGTGTAGTCTCAACAACATACCCATGTGATATTTTTCTCAGTCAAAAACCCTAGTGCCACATCAATGTGATAAATGGCATGTGTTCTTCCTAACTACATGCCATTTAGTTGAGAATTTTCCATAAACTATGATTATCTAACAAGATTTTATAATTACTCTCTAATTTACATGAATTTCATTTAAAAACCCAAAAAATTTGTTTATCAATATCAATTTTAAGTTGGAAGATAGATTTCATCCACTGCTCGTCATAAAATTGAACCCCCATCACCTTTTCGTGTTTCCCGCATGTCATAGATAATAAAATGGTCATCCTTGATTCTTACCCAAATTAAATCCCAATGAATGAACCTATGTTTTTTTAATTCCAAATCCAAACACACAAAAAAGATTCATGGAACAAACAATCAAACACATAGTGACTTGGTCTGTGAAGAGCAATGGAATCATCAACCAAACCAAATACCGGTGATGAATGCATGAAGAAAAGAGTGATAAATACAAAAACCAAAAAGGTGAGAATCATCGATGAGAATACATGATCAACTATCATCTATGGTTAGATAATATAAATAAGTAGATAAATATTACAAGTTTTGGAATCATTGATTCCCAAAACATGGGTTAAAAAAAATTTATAGGGCTTAATAATGATTGTCAGGGATTCAATTCTAGGGGAAATTAATACATGAATGTAACAATATAAAAAATGAGATAAATAAAACAAAATAAAATTCCCTAATTTGATATTAGACCAATCAATGATAAAGAACAAAGCTTTCATCATTGTCATTATAGACATGGTTGAACTTTGGCGTGTTCATGATCGATTCCCATTTCCATGCCCACCGCCAATATTCTCCACCATGAATACCCTCTAAAGAATCCCTATTGGTTATATACATAACCCTATAAGATCCAATAATGTGGGATTAAATAGGGAATGAATATATTAACCAATTAATTAAACATTTAATTAATTAATAAATTAATTCTATATTTAATTCGTCTGCTATTTCATACCATCATAGAACTTGATGCGAATGACATTAATGTAAATCCTTGTGTAAAACCCACATTCTAGATTCAATAACGGTATCAGTTTCTCCATCCAAGACTCCATTAAGAAGTAAAACCATTAATTTTAAAATTAAATTCTCACATGAGTTAATATTTTTAATATGTCAACTTCAGTGATATATAATGCCTGAAACTCCATGCCAACTCCACAACTAGCTATAAAAATATTATTTAAAATTTTAGAAGGGTATAATCACAAAAACCAAAGTCATTTCATCACTGGTGGTTTACTATTACATATATATATCCCCTCTAGGATAACTCATATGTATCATCAGAGTTACTTTTATGTATTAATAATTACTCTTACTCGCCAAGGATGTTACTTTTATATATTAGGGGTTTAATTTTTTGTACCACCCCTTAACATTTCTTGACCCTTATGTATGAAAATTTTTCCACACTTAGAATAATTATCCAAACTCTTATGTATGGGAGTACCCATATGTAAGAGTAATTCTTCACATGGCGACTCTTACACATGGTTACCCTTATGTATGGAAGTTAGCCATTTTTTCATAAAATTGCTGCAACTTCCAAAAATTTATAAATTCATCCTAAAACAATTTGTTAAGTACTTTAGCACCTATAACCCCCTAGAAACCTGAATTAGATAATTTTTTTTTCATAAATCATCCCTTGATCAAGAAAACCTATTAAAACTCAATTTCCAACCAATTTCGACACTCCCAATTCCTCAACTAGGACCTAATACACATGAACGACCCAAGATTCAACCTAAATAACTATTTAAAAATTATCAAACATATATAATAGTCTAAAAAATATATATATTAGGCATAAATTAAAATAGACTCATATCTTAAATAAAATAATTCAAATCAATTTAAAAAATTTAAAAAAATTATACCTTGATCGGTCCAGGATGTTACAACCTCTCCACCATATTGCTTCTAATCCTTAAGTTTAATTTTTACACATAAATAGGCATCATTGATGAAAAATTATGGCATTTTTTTCTACATGTTAGACTCATGGTCTAATTATTTCTCCTAGATATGTCTGTGATTCCTCTACACATGTATTAGCATAACCATCTTCTCAAACATGGTGTTTTCACAATGATCCAAAATATAAACTATATGCTCCTAAAATAATGAATTTTCCTTAAGATTGAAATAAATAATATTTATTCCATGAGAAATATTAGGATGATATTGATAAAATTTAATACATGAAATACATCATACATAACACTAAAACACTAAGGAAGAGCTAATCAGTATGCTACTATACTAATTTTGTCTATGATCTCAAATAGTTCTGCATACCTAGGTGATAATTTTCCATATCTCCATATAAGATAATGTACCAATGTAGGATACACTCACAATAATACTCTAAAACTCACCTAAAACTCTATTTGATGATGTCACTAGTCTAAATTACAATCTTTGACTACTTTGACCAGTTACTAACTGGTTCCTGATCAAATAGATACACTCTGATGTATCTTGTACAAGAATCGACCCAGTAATTTTCAAATCCCTATCCTATATCCAAAATTATGGTGATTGAAATGTTAAAACATATAAATAATTGAAAGGTTCCATATGAATCTATTCTTGATAAGTATTACTATAGGAAAAATCTATAAGTTCTAAATATTTCGTCCAAAAACCCTAAAAATCCAGGACACATGCCCTAAGTATGTCCTCTAATATTCACATATTCCATTAAAACTGCCCATCTATTTGAGGTTGATAAGTAGTGCTCAAATGTACTTAAATTTGAAGTGAAATTTTTATCCTTCACCAAAAGTGTGATGTAAAACAAGAATCTTGGTTTGAGATGATGCTCTGAGGTATGCCTTGTAGACATAATATCTTCCGCACATAGAGATTACCTAGATCATCATCACATAATGTCTCTCAAATCATTATGATATGTGTGACCTTAGTCAACTGATCCACAATAACCCAAACCTCACCGCTTAATCACTACATTCTTAATAAACCCATTAAAAAAATTTATAGTCACATCATTCCACTTCCACTCAAGAATGGGTAGTGACTGAAGAAGACCAGCAAAACACTGGTGCTCAACCTTCATTGACTGATATGTGGTTCACTATATAATGAAACCCGAAATATATCTCTTTATCCTAAGACACTATTACTACCTATGAATATTATAATATATCTTGATCAAACCTAGATTTATGTCCCACCTCAAGGCATGTGAGTCTCTCATAGGCTCCTCACACATGCTCATAGGGACCGTAATATGACCTCAAACATAAATAATCTCATTGTCATCAAGAGAATAGTCCATTGGTGGATCCCAAATGTATATATCACCCCTAATTCACTAAAAAAATTAAATATGGTAACTTAATACTCTTTACCCTATTGATAAGTGAGGAACTGATAGATAAGGATATAAGGGTTTCTTGATCCTAAAATTCCTAGACACCCAAATGAAACTTAGTGAAAAGGGATATCACCTTCCACTCACTGCTTGAATCCTACACCACTTGGGATTGGGTATTATTTCTTAATGAATTATCTATAATTTTCCCCTTTATAGGGGTGTATGATAGATAAAAATATAATTAATCCAAGCACTAAACCCACCTTTATTATCGAAGGTTCAATTCACATAGTGAGAAAATATATTTCAGGATCTTATGGTTGGTGTACACCAAAATCCCCTTTCCCAAAATATAGTGCTACCAACACCTCAATATGTACATCACTTATAAAAAATCAAGATCATGTGTTAGAAAGTTCCACTCATAAGAACTCATCTTTTAGAACCTATGAGAGACAACAAAACCCTCATATATTAGAAATTCTCTAAGGATTATTCCTGATACATCATAATATAAAGTACACTTATTACCTTTCTCGGGTATGTTCAAGATCAATATAGTGTTAAACTACCCTCTCAGATATTGAAAGGATATATCACAAGCATATTTATAAAGAAAATTTCCCCTTTCTTAGTTAGGGACATCATCAAAACTACCAAATAGAAAATTCTTGTATAAACCTTCATTAATAATCATCCAGTCCTAAGAATATTCATATCTCAAAAATATTCTTGGGTTTCTCAAAATAAAACACTACATTGACCTTCTTATGGTATACTAACAATCTATCCTCTAAAATCACATATCCCAAGAAGCATACCAGATTGATCTAAATTTTGAAACTTTGAGATATTTACATAAATATGATGCTCCATAAGTGTACTCAAATAATCTAAAGGTGTCTAATGTGATTCTCCCTTGATCGAGAGTACACAAGGATATCATTGGTAAATTTATCCACAAAAATATCCAAATAAATATTGAATACTTGATTCATCATGTTCATAAAAACCGAGAGACATCACTAGGTAGTCATATAGTCCATACCTACTCCTAAATGCAGTGAAAAGTATGGTAGAGGCCTTTTACCCCTCCCCCACAACAAAAAATATACTAATATTATTATATAACAAACAAAAATACTTTTACTAAACTAACCATGAACATTAACTATATTCTTCCTCCTATAATTGGTTTTAAAAGTCACATTGTCTGCTAAACTATTAGTAAAATTATCAAATATCATCCTTTAATCCAATATTAAATGGTTAATTTAAAAATTGGTTTAGTGTATTAATCATATATTCAATTTAAAATTTATTTTTTGGTCATGAATAAGTTACTTATACTTTTTAGATGGGTAATTTAAAAGTTGGTTTAGTGGGTTCCTTATTTTAAAAAATAAAAATAATCTTTTTGGTGATGAATAGGTTCCTTTTACATATTACACAGGTAATTTGAAAATTGTTTTAGTGGGTTCCTCATTTTTACATGTAAAAAATGTAACATTGGACATGAATTTCTCTTCTCATTAAATGACTAATTTTGAAAATTGGTTGAATGAATTTCATGTTTGAACTGATAAAAATTGTATCTTGAGCATAAAATAGTTTCCTTGTACTTGTAGTTAAATGTATAATTTGAAAATTGGTTTAGTGGGATCCATGTTTGTATTGATAATGATATTATCTTAGGACATGAATATGTTCCTTCACTTTTTGTTATATAGTTATTTTGAAAAGTGGTTTATTTGATTTTTATTTATAGTGATTGAGAAAAGGATTATAGGGGAACCTAAAGTTTTAGATAATCAATTTGATTTTATTACTAGACATTCAACCACATAATAAATTTATTTTATTATAGTTCTTATGGGATACTATCAACAAAAAAACCAAAATTTTCATATGGTTTTCATTAATTTGGAGAAGACATATGATAAAGTTACTAAAGGGGTTTTATATAATAATATTGAATGAAAAGGGGTGTAGGTGACATATATAAAACTAATCAAAGTCATGTATTAAGGGAGTTTTACTCGATTTAAAACTCTAGAGGGTGACACTATATACATCCTTATTTTGACAGAACTATATTAAGGTTAAAATTTAAGCCTATAACGTTTTTTTCTTTAGTATTAATTATACTTTCAATTCATATTCAATACAAGATACCTAATTGCATGTGTTTATAAATGATATATTTTTCATTGTAGAATTGAAAGAGTCCATCAATTTAAAGTGATATTTAGATTGATAATTCAGAATAAAAAATTTTCTATCTTATTAGGGATAAAAAAAATATATGGAGTGTTTTTTTAGAATAGGATAGTCAAATAATTTCATGGATGTGAGATTGGGCGACTACGCTATTTCAAAATTTATTTATTTTTTGGTATTTAGGATCATTTTTGCAATTTGATAGAGCTATTAATACATATATCTCTCATAGTATTCAATTTTGATGGATAAAATAGAGAAAGGTTTCTAGAGTACTTTGTGATCATACAATTACTTTCAAATTAAAGGGTAAATTTTATTAGACTATTATTAGAACGACTATTCTATATGGTAGTGAATGTTGGCCTTTGATAAGACATATTGAATAAAAAAAGAGTAGCATAAATGAAAATTTTAATATATACATGTGGACATACAAAGATGGATAAGCTTAAAAAATGAATGTGTTTGACAGAAAATTAGCATGGCTCTGATTGACAAGAAAATGACTAAGAGTACATTAAGATGGTTTAGTCATTTTAGAAGAAGACCTATGAATTCACCTATTAACAAGGTAATATTAAAGATAAATTCACTTATTAAAAAATGTATAGGTATAATTAAGAGAATAATTAAATATAATTTAACACCCCAAGCTTTCACGGTACACTTCTCTTTGAATAATACAATAGCGTTTGTTATACGCAACTTCGAGTTCTAACACACCGAGACCAATCAAAGTAGACGTTATGAATAGTAATACCCAATTTTTGAAATTTTATAAATTTTATCTTTCAAAATGGACTTCATATTTGGATTCGGAATATCGAAATTATCCTAGTGTGAATTTTTGGTATTTTTCTGAAAACTTTCAATTTTTGATGAATAGTGAAAAAAACACTGAGTTATAGTTTAAAAACGAATTTTTATTTAAAAAATTATTTATTTTATTTAAATTTAATTAAGGTCAAAATAGATACATAATACCTATATAAGTTCAATGTAATTAATTTAAGTTATTTTAGAATAATTTTAGATATATATAAGTTTTATTGAACTTTTCACCGTCTTTTACCCACCTCCTAGGAGAATTTGGAAATTCACGTAAAACTTAATTTTACCGCTTCTGTGAGTGGAATTTAGAAAATCTGAGAGACATGGTTAATATAAAGGAGTAAAATGTGGTTCAATGAGATGAAAATAATTTTTGGTGAAAAGTAACTTTTTACTTTTATTTACCATGTTAAAAAGTAAATAGGGTAATTAAGGGTAAAAATGATATTAATATTACCGTAACACATGTCCTAATTCTACTGGACAAGTGTATCTCAACTAAAAACAACCTTAGGAATAAAATATTATCATTTAGGTCCACTTGGATTAGATTAGGACATTTATTATTATTTAATTCAAAGGAGAGTTAAAAGAGTTAAAATAAAGGTTTAATTAATAAAACATTTTAATATAGGGTTATAAATAAGATAAATTCGATTGTAAATATTAATTATAAAGATAAAAATATTTCCTACATAATGGTATTTTATTTATAATTTTTATACATTAAATAATTTAATTTATTTATGACAAAATGGTGATGCAGTAATTACCTAATTAATGAAATATTAAAATAATTGATATTATAAATATCCAAATAAATGTAATTTGAGACTTTTTATGAATTTAAATAATTTTCTAGGTTACTATGACATATTAGTATTGGTTAGAAGAATTTTTTTCGAAGTAATAATGTTGTTATGAATTTATCAAAAACAAAATACCCAATAGTGTCAAAATTGACATAAAAGAGTTTTTAAAACAAATATTATATTATTAATCGATATTCTATTCCTAAAAATCTATGGTTCGACCAAAGTACTTATATCATGATTGGTGTATCATTAATGGACCACTTGGGGGTCTCTTAGAAGTATATAGTAAGTTTATTAACTATATAATATAAAAATACAAAGAGACACGGTAAATGTCAAACTAATTAACTAAGAGTTAAAACTAAAAGATAAGGTTAATAAAATGACCCAAACCTATATAAAACCTATTGTTTGAGTGGATTTAGACCCATACCCACATTAGACTCTAAATAAATCAATTTGGAGCCATTATAAACTGAATATGAATTTATTATAAAATAATATTTTAAATTTTTCCAAAGGTACCCCTCACCCCTCTTATAAAAGGGCACTCACCCTTCACTCTAATTCACACGTTCTAAGCCATTTGGCTCGGCCAAACCCTTCCCAAATACCCTATAAACAATCCTCAATTAAACCTAGAGGCCTTAGTTTGATAATAAATCCAACCTAAGGATCCCTTTTGATCAAATCAAAAGGAATAACCCGAAGAAGATGTAATGATTTCACCACCCTCTTTCAAGTTCCTTTCTTCTTCCACTTCCTTTTTCTTTGTTGTTTCCATTATAAAATATTAACTCCAGTATCTTCTATATACTTTGATGTTATTATAATTATGGTACAACCAAATTCATTATTCTATCCACCCTTTGAATGACATGTCACCATACGTGCGTATGTACGGCTTACCGTCTCCATGTCGTGGTGTAATTGTTATTCAATACATTATTATTTGGATGAGTATAATAATGATGTGTATTTTATGTAAATAATAAATATAACATGACAAGGATTTTTTATATATAATATAAAATCCAATTATATATTATTATTATATCAAAATAATGACATTTTCGCTCGTGTGTACGTACGGATTACCGTATCCACGACGCGATGAGATTCATTTACAAGTTCACCATTCATCGACGATTATAAAAATATATATATTACTAATAAGTATGTAATATATGACATAATAATGCTACTGGAGATATATATATTTATATATATAATTATTTATGTACTTACATATATCTTATTCACTTACTTCCGTTCAATACTATATGAAAACAGAAACAGCGTTTATGCGTACGTACGGACTACCGTCTCCATAAACTGTGTTTTCCATTTCATATATATGTCTATTATACATAATTATATTCTATATATATATGATATATAAATAATGTTTTATATTCTGGAAGTATTTAAATCATTATCTATGTGATACAATCAAGTGTAACAAGTTAAAACACAGAAAGCGATTATTACCCGAAATATTAATATAACATGGAAATTATTATTAATTGGGCAGTATAAAGTAATAAATGAATAATGTATGATATCATAAATATTAATATGGTCCTGGTATAATTTAATAACATACTATAGTCTTCATATATGAGGTTAAACGTACCCTCGACTAAAGGAAAGTGCAAGGTAAGGGGTTTTCATCTCACTGCTTATTCTCGTGAGATTCATGACATATTGCCACTATTACCTTTTGTGTGGTGTATGTACTACCCATAATTGTATTCTTTGTGTAATACACTTTAATTTATTTGTATTTACATATTCATTGTATGATACCTCTTTCATGGGTTGTATGTTTCTTAAGTTACCAAATTGGTAATGGTTAATTTCACAATCTCTTTATTATCCGAGGTTGTTTTTACGTTAGTATCTACTGGGAAATATTCATTATCCATGTCCATATTTTATGAAAGGGTTTTCAAAGGGATTATTTTATGGTAATTTTTACTAAAAAATCATTTCAAATGTTTTAAATATTTATTCTTCTAAATCTTTCTCATTAATGCCAATGTCTTCAAAATGGGTTTTAAGGATTTATTTATATGAACATGAATGTTTTTAAAATGTTAATTCCTTTCAAAAGTTTCAAAGTTGTATGAGACACTTTGATTCAAAAATGTCTTTAAATTACTTCTTTTCTAAATTGTGTGACTTTTAAATGTTTTCATGGAAAAGTGGTATTTATCTCAATGAGTTTTACAAATCATTTTCATCTATGTCAATATCCTTTGATAAAATTTACACTTGTTTGAAGTTGATTTATTATGATACAAATCATACATATTGTATTTAAGGTTTTGTGATATGTTTGACTATGGATGAGTTATTTTTATGACATTAATGGTTTATGATTAATGTTTTGGAATTTCGTATGCTAGTTTTAATACGAATGTTTATGTTATATTTCATCCTCTTCTTAAGATGAAGGTGTTAGACTAGTATATTCCGGGTTGGGGTCCGGTTACAGCAGACCCTCCGGGTTGGTGTCCGGTTATTAGAGGCACTACAGGTTGGTGTCCAGTTATTAGAGGCACTCCGGGTTGGTGTCCGGTTATTAGAGGCACTCTGGGTTGGTGTTTGGTTATTAGAGGCACACTGAGTTGGAGTCCGGTTACAGAGGCTCTCCGGGTTGGGTTCCGGTTACAGTTATCCCTTAGGTCTTGGCATGAGGCCTTGATATAGAAATTAAAGTTCATCAATATGCATTACATCATTATGAAAGTTGTTATTGTTTTTTCATGTGATTATTCAACTAGTAGAATATCCATGTGAATAAGTAAATGAAATTATTTCATTTTATCTTTGCCATATTATGCTGAAGTTCAAGTTTGAAAGGCTTTTGTTTTAGTTATACATTGCCTTAAATGTTTCTGTTTATTTATGAAAGTTTCCTCTATATTGTTATCTTTACTGAGAATCTGATCTCACCCCTTTCAATGTTTTATTTTCCCAGGATTCCAAGAAGTGTATTGTGATTGATATGCAGGGTTAATCCAAGGGAATAATGGCACTCATAAAGGATTATTTATGTTGTTTTGTATGTTATAAGTGTAATGTAACATTCTTGTATGTAATATATTTTCAAAGACTTCTAAACCGATCGGTCCTTCGGGACTTGACTCCTTGTAATCATGCCAATGTATTAAAATAATGCACCAACTCTGTGTAACTGGGGTCGGGACATTACAGTTGGTATCAGAGAAAGTTTATCAATAACCTTGGAAACTAGATTTAGATAAACTCTGATTAGATCACATTACCCTAATATAGACTTTGAGGATTATTATAGAAGAACTTCCTAGATTTTTGGTACTGTATATATTTTGTGAATTTTTCGAGCAATACATCCCTGTCTGGATACAAGTAGGTAGACGCGGCTCTGGCACAGATGTACCTAGGGGTAAAACCCAAAAACACTGCTTTGAACTCGACTCAAACAGGAACTGGTGCACAAAAATGGGCCTTACTGAACTCTTGGTTACGACACTCCCGGGGGATATGCTTAGGATATTTCTAATTTTATTTAAAAACCATTATGAAGGGTTTATGAGTATATACTTCCTCAAAGAAAACATTTTTAAGATTATGGATTATATCCATAAACTGTTTAATGTATGTTAAGTGTTTTAAAAGTTTGCGATTAGGTATTTCTATTCATAAACTAATATAGTGTATGCCATTGTTTTGGAATGGCGCCCAATAGAAGGAATGAGAAATCCATCAATAAGTATGATCCAAAGAGTAAGAAGGATCATATCTTTCACGGTATTAAGCCAACATTTAGAAGGGAAATAGTCTCTCATATATTATCATCATATGAAGAAATAGTATCATGTGTTGATAAGATAAGTAAAGAGTTCTCGAAGTCCTACGGATTTGAAGGGAAGCCAGAGAAGAAAAGGATGGTAGGGAGAAAGATAGATAAATAGAAGAAGGTAAAGAAGGATTTTCCCATATGTGATAACTGTGGAAAGAATCACCATGGAAAATTCTTTAAAGGAATGAGAGTGTGTTATAAGTGTGGAGAAAAAGGACACCACATTCGTGATTGCGAGGGTAAGAAAAAGGTTTCAAATGTACAATGATTCGTCTTCAAGGAGTGGGGAAACTATGCAAATAAATGTTCAAATCATCAGAGTATGCCCCAAATGATGCTATTGGATAATAATAAAGTTATGATACCACCACAAATGAAGAGGAATGACCAGTGTTCTTATGTTGTTATTAAAGAATTATTTCATTTGAGTGTTGTATCAATGATGTACTGGTTATATGAATTATGGAGATAAATAAGGATTGTACTGCAGTACTATTTCATTGAGGATTTGAGATAATATGGTACTATGAAAAGTGACTCAACAACAACTCAATTTTTTTTGAAAATACATGGTTGGAGGAAATGTAATCCATAATATGGTCTTGATAGTGAGGTAGTGATTTTGGAATAAGAGATGGTTCATTTGAATAAATTATGTTGGATATTCTTGACTACCTTGAAACTGATTAATGATTTTTCATTGTTGTAGTTTACAACATTTTTGGATAGATGGAGTATATCCAGTATTCTATAAAGAATAAGGGAGCATGGATGTAATAAATAAGGTTTTATGGTAATTCAGGATGTTACCATGTTTTAAAATAATACGTGATGAAGGTGTTCACATGTTATTACATGGAAAAAAGGATCTTCCTTGTGTTTAACTTCCTTATAAATTTTGGACTGTGAGTTTGGATAGTAGTATTTTGGATATGTCTATAGGTTGGAATGGATTAAGTTTGAAAGGTTATTTTTGGATTTTTATAAAAGGACAACACGCAGATCGTGTGACAACCCGTCACGTCGGACAAAGCTGCGGGAATCGAACCCACAACCATAGTGAGATTGGGATTTATCACCTACCACTAGACTACGTGAAGTCCCTGGATTTTATAATGCAGTTTCTTTTTTTAAAGGGTCTGATATTTGAATTATAAATTCATTATATTTGGAACCCTATACGATTTGGATAAATAGAGTATTTTTGAGTTGTATTATGTTTTGTAGTGAAAGATGAGTTGTGGTAGAAATATATTAATGGATAAAACTCTAGTTATAAAGTAAGTATATCTCCTTATGATCTTATACAATCTCATAAATAAGTTCCTCAACATTAAGAAAAGGAACTTAGAACGAAAACGCTGTCCTAGATAGTACCTTAGATCATCACGAATTTATGGCTTTGTGATTGTTGGCATTTTCATATCCATGTTCTCTACCACTCTCCATCAAATATTTATGGTTATATTTCTCTTCCATATCCATGTTTTCCTACATGGAACCCTAGTATGTGTTATTTTCGGTAACCTTCATACTTACCACTCTTTATTTTAAATAGAGGCCTCATTAATCCATTTTTCGATGTGGGATTTCAACTATGATATTTTGAAATGTCAACCCCAAGTTTCCAATACCGAGAATAAATTGGGAGGATGAAATGTATTGAAGGAGGGGAGAATGTAACACCCCAAGCTTTCACGGTATGATTCTCTTTGAATAATACAACACCGTTTGTTATACGCAACTTCGAGTTCTAACACACCGCGACCAATCAAAGTAGCCGTTATGAATAGTAATACCAAATTTTTAAAATTTTATAAAATTTATCTTTCAAAATGAACTTCATATTTCAATTCGGAATATCGAAATTAGCCTAGGGTGAATTTTTGGTATTTTTCTGAAAACTTTCAATTTTTGATGAATAGTGAAAAAAACACTAAGTTATGGTTTAAAAACAAATTTTTTGTTTAAATAATTTTTTATTTTATTTAAAATTAATTAAGGTAAAAATAGATACATAATACCTATATAATTTCAATGTAATTCATTGAAATTAGTTTAGAATAATTTTAGATATATAAAAATTTTATTGAACTTTTCACCGTCTTTTACCCACCTCCTAGGAGAATTTGGAAATTCACGTAAAACTTAATTTTATCACTTCTGTGAGTGGAATTTATAAAATCTGAGAGACACGGTTAATATCACAGAGTAAAATGTGGTTCAATGAGATGAAAATAATTTTTAGTGAATAGTAACTTTTTACTTTTATTTACAACGGTAAAAAGTAAATAGGGTAATTAAGAGTAAAAATGATATTAATATTACCCTAACACATGTGATAATTGTATTGGAAAAGTGTATCTTGACCAAAAACAACATTAGGAATAAAATATTATCATTTAGGTCCACTTGGATTAGATTAGGACATTTATTATTATTTAATTCAAAGGAGAGTTAAAAGAGTTAAAATCAAAGTTTAATTGTTAAAACATTTTAATATAGGGTTATACATAAGATAAATTCAATTTTAAATATTCATTAGAAAGATAAAAATATTTACTACATAATGGTATTTTATTTATAATGTTTATACATTAAATAATTTAATTTATTTATCACACAATGGTGATGCAGTAATTACCTAATTAATGAAATATTAAAATAATTGATATTATAAATATCCAAATAAATGTAATTTGAGACTTTTTATGAATTAAAATAATTTTATAGGTTACTATGACATATTAGGATTGGTTATATGAATTGTTTTTGAAGTAATAATGCTGTTATGAATTTATCAAAAACAAAATACCCAATAGTGTCAAAATTGACATAAAAGAGTTTTTAAAACAAATATTATATTATTAATCGATATTCTATTCCTAAAAATCTAAGGTTCAGCCAAAGTAATTTTATCATGATAGGTATATCATTAATGGACCACTTGGGAGTCTCTTGTAAGTATATAGTAAGTTTATTAACTATATAATATAAAAATACAAAGAAACATGGTAAATGTCAAACTAATTAACTAAGAGTTAAAACTAAAAGATAAGGTTAATAAAATGACCCAAACCTGTCTAAAACCTATTGGTTGAGTTGATTTAGACCAATACCCACCTTATACTCGAAATAAATCAATTTTGATCCATTATAAACCGAATATTTATTTATTATAAGATAATATTTTAAATTTTTCCAAAGGTACCCCTCACCCCTCTTATAAAAGGGCACTCACCCTTCACTCTAATTCACACATTCTAATCCATTTGGATCGGCCAAAACCTACCTAAATACCCTCTCAAATATCCTACCTTAAACCTAGAGGACTTAGTTTGATCATAAAGCCAACCTAAGGAGCCCTTTTGATCAAGTAAAAAGGAAGAAACCGAAGAAGAGGTAATGATTTCACCACCCTCTTTCAAGTTCCTTTCTTCTTACACTTCATTTTTCTTTATTTTTTACATTATAAAATAATAAATCCAGTATCTTATATATACTTTTATGTTATTATAATTATGGTACAAACAAATTTATTATTCTATCCACCATTTTAATGACATGTCACCATACGTGCGTACGTACGGCTTACCGTTTCCACGTCGTGGTGTAATTGTTATTCAATACATTATTATTTGGATGGGTATAATAATGATGTGTATTTGATGTAAATAATAAATATAACATGATATTTATTCTCTATATATAATATAATATCCAATTATATATTATTATTATATCAAAAGAATGATATTTTCACTCGTGTGTACGTACGGATTACCGTCTCCACGACGCGATGAGATTCATTTCCAAGTTCACCATTCATCAACGATTATAAAAATATATATATTAATAATAAGTATGTAATATATTAAATAATAATGCTACTAGAGATATATATATTTATATATATAAGTATTTATGTACTTACATATATCTTATTCACTTACTTCCGTTCAATACTATATGAAAACGGAAACAACATTTATGCGTACGTACGGACTACCGTCTCCATAAACAGTGTTTTCCATTTAATATATATGTCTATTATACATAATTATATTCTAAATATATATGATATATAAATAATGTTTTATATTCTGGAAGTATTTAAATCATGATCTATGTGATACAATCAAGAGTAACAAGTTAAAACACAGAAAGCGATTATTACCCAAAATATTTATATAACATGGAAATTATTATTAATTGGGCAGTATAAAGTCATAAATGAATAATTTATTATATCATAAATATTAATATGGTTATGTTATAATTTAATAACATACTATAGTCTTCATATAGTAGGTTAAACGTACCCTTGACTAAAGGAAAGTGCAAGGTAAGAGGTTTTCATCTCACTCCTTATTCCCGTGAGATTCATGCCATATTGCCACTATTACCTTTTGTGTGGTGTATGTACTGCCCATAATTGTATTCTTTGTGTAATAAACTTTAATTTATCTGTATTTGCATATTCATTGTATGATACCTCTTTCATGGGTTGTATGTTTCTTAAGTTACCAAATTGGTAAGGGTTAATTTCACAATCTCTTTATTATCCAAGGTTATTTTTACATAAGTATCTACTGGGACATATTTATTATCCATGTCCATGTTTTATGAAAGGGTTTTCAACTGGATTCTTTTAAGGTAATTTTTACTAAAACATCATTTCAAATGTTTTAAATATTTATTCTTCTAAATATTTCTCATTAATGTACATGTCTTCAAAATGGGTTTTAAGGATTTTTTATATGGACATGAATGTTTTTAAAATGTTAATTCCTTTCAAAAGTTTCAAAGTGGTATGGGTCACTTTGATTAAAAAATGTCTCTAAATGACTTCTTTTCTAAATTGTGTGACTTTTAAATGTTTTCATGAAAAAGGGGTGTTTCTCTCAATGAGTTTTACAAATCATTTTCATCTATTTCAACATCCTTTGATAAATTTTACACTTGTTTGAAGTTGATTTATTATGATACAAATCATCCATATTGTATTTAATGTTTTGTGATATTTTTGACTATGGATGAGTTATTTTTATGCAATTAATGGTTTATGATTAATGTTTTGGCATTTCATATGCTAGTTTTAATACAAATGTTTATGTTATATTTCTTCCTCTTCTTAAGATGAAGGTGTTGGACTAGTATGTTCCGGGTTGGGGTCCAGTTACAGCAGACTCTCCGGGTTGGTGTCCGGTTATTAGGAGCACTCCGGGTTGGTGTCCGGTTATTAGAGGCACTCCGGGTTGGTGTCCGGTTATTAGAGGCACTCCGGGTTGGTGTCTGGTTATTAGAGGCACTCATGGTTGGAGTCCGGTTACAGAGGCTCTCCGGGTTGGGTTCTGGTTACAGTTATCCCTTAGGTCTTGGCACAAAGCCTTGACATAAAAATTAAAGTTCAGAATTATGCATTCCATCATTATGAAAGTGGTTATTGTTTTTTCATGTGATTATTCGACTAGTAGAATATCCATGTGAATAAGTAAATGGAATTATTTCATTTTATCTTTGACATATTATACTGAAGTTAAAGTTTGAAAGGCTTTTATTTTAGTTATACATTGCCTTAAATGTTTATATTTATTCATGAAAGTTTCCTCTATATTGTTATCCTTACTGAGAATCTGAGCTCACCCCTTTCAATGTTTTATTTTCCCAGGATTCCAAGAAGTGTATTGTGATTGATATGCAGGGTTAAGCCAAGGGAATAATGGCATTCATAAAGGATTATTTATTTTGTTTTGTATGTTATATGTGTAATGTAACATTCATGTATGTAATATATTTTCAGAGACTACTAAACCGATCGGTCCTTCGGGACTTGATTCCTGGTAATCATGCCAATGTATTAAAATAATGTACCGACTCTGGGTAACTGGGGTCGGGGCGTTACAGTTGGTATCCGAGGAAGTTTAGCAATAACCTTGGAAACTAGATTTAGATAAACTCTGATTAGAGCACATTAACCTAAGATAGATTTTGAGGATTATTATAGAAGAACTTCCTAGATTTTTGGTATTGTAGAGATTTTGTGAGTTTTCCGAGCAATATATCACTGTCTGGATACGAGCAGGTAGAGGCGGCTCTGGCACAGATGTACTTAGGGGTAAAACCCAAAAACACCACTTTTAGCTAGAATCGAATGGGAACTGGTGCACGACAACGAGCCTTGCTGTACTCTTGGTTACGACACTCCTGGGGGATATTCTTAGGATAATTCTCATTTTATTTACAAACCATTATAAAGGGTTTATAAGTATATATATTTCCTCAAAGAAAACATTTTTATGATTATGGATTATATACATAAACTGTTTAATGTAAGTTAAGTGTTTTAAAAGTTTGTGATTAGGTATTTCTATTCATAAACTAATCTAGTGTATTCCATTGTTTAGAAATGGCGCCCATTAGAAGGAATGAGAAATCCAGTAATACGTATGATCCAAAGAGTAAGAAGGATCATATATTTCACAGTATTAAGACAACATTTAGAAGGGAAATAGTCTCTCATGTATTATCATCATATGAAGAAATAGTATCATGTGTTGATAAGATAAGTAAAGAGTTATCAGAGTCCTATGGATTTGAAGGGAATCCAGAGAAGAAAAGGATGGTAGGGAGAAAGACAGATAAAGGGAAGAAGGTAAAGAAGGATTTTTCCATATGTGATAACTGTGGAAAGAATCACCTTGGAAAATGCTTGAAGGGAATGGGAGTGTGTTATAAGTGTGGAGAAAAAGGACACCACGTTCATGATTGCGAGGGTAAGAAAAAGGTTTCAAATATACAATGCTTCATCTGCAAGGAGTGGGGACACTACGCAAATCAATGTTCAAATCATCATAGTATGCCCCAAATGATGCTATTGGATAATAATAAAGTTATGATACTACCACAGATGAAGAGGAATGACTAGTGTTCTTATGTTGTTATTAAAGAATTATTTCATTTGAGTGTTGTATCAATGATGTATTGGTTATATGAATTATGGAGATAAATAAGGATTGTACTGCAATACTATTTCATTGAGGATTTGAGATAATATGGTACTATGAAAAGTAAATCAACAGAAACATAAACTTTTTTCAAAATACATGGTTGAAGGAAATGTAATCCTTAATATGGTCTTGATAATGAGGTAGTGATTTTGGAATAAGTGTTGCTTGATTTGAATAAATTATGTTGGATATTCTTGACTACCTTGAAACTGATTAATGATTTTTCATTGTTGGAGTTTACAACATTTTTGGATAGAAGGAGTATATTCAGTATTCTATAAAGAATAAGGGAGCATGAATGTAATCAATAAGGTTTTATGGTAATTTAGGATGTTACCATGTTTTAAAATAATACGTGATAAAGGTGTTCACATGTTATTACATGGAAAAAAGGATCTTCCTTGTGTTTAACTTCCTTATAAATTTTGGACCGTGAGTTTGGATATTAGTATTTTGGATATGTCTAAAGGTTGGAATGGATTAAGTTTGAAAGTTTATTTTTGGATTTTTATAAAAGGACAACACGCAGACCGTGTGACAACCAGTCGCATCGGACAAAGCTGTGGGAATCGAACCCACAACCATAGTGCGATTGGGATTTATCGCCTACCACTGAACTACGTGAAGTCCCTGGATTGTATAATGTAGTTTCTTTTTTTAAATGTTCTGATATGTGAATTATAAATTCATTATATTTGGAACCCTATACGATTAGGATAAATAGAGTATTTTTGAGTTGTATTATGTTTTGTAGTGAAAGATGAGTTGTGGTAGAAATATATTAATGGATAAAACTCTAGTTATAAAGTAAGTATATCTCCTTATGATCTTATACAATCTCATAAATAAATTCCTCAACATTAAGAAAAGGAACTTAGAACAAAAACGATGTCCTAGATAGTGCCTTAGATCATCACAAATTTATGGCTTTGTGATTGTTGGCCTTTTCATAGCCATGTTCTCTAACACTCTCCATCAGATATTGATGGTTATATTTCTCTTCCATATCCATGTTTTCTTACATGGAACCCTAGTATGTTTTATTTTTGGTAACCTTCATACTTACCACTCTTTATTTTAAATAGAGGCCTCATTAATCCATTTTTCAATGTGGGATTTCAACTATGATATTTTGAAATGTCAACCCCAAGTTTCCAATACCGAGCATAAATTGCGAGGACACAATTTATTGAATTAGGGGAGAATGTAACACCCCAATATTTCACGGTACTCTTCTCTTTGAATAATACAACAACGTTTTTTATATGCAACTCCAAGTTCTAACACACCACGACCAATAAAAGTAGCCATTATGAATAGTAATACCCAATTTTTTAAATTTTATAAATTTTATCTTTTAAAATGGACTTCATATTTGGATTTGGAATATCAAAATTAGCCTAGGGTGAGTTTTTTGTATTTTTCTGAAAACTTTCAATTTTTGATGAATATTGAAAAAAAACACTGAGTTATGGTTTAAAAATGAATTTTTATTCAAATAATTATTTATTTTATTTAAATTTAATTAAGGTCAAAATAGATACATAATACTTATATAAGTTAAATGTAATTCATTGAAGTTAGTTTAGAATAATTTTAGATATATAAAAATTTTATTGAACTTTTCACCGTCTTTTACCCACGTCCTAGGAGAATTTGGAAATTCACGTAAAACTTAATTTTACAGCTTCTGTGAGTGGAATTTCTAAAATCCGAGAGACACGGTTAATATCAAGGAGTAAAATATAGTTCAATGAGATGAAAATAATTTTTGGTGAATAATAACTTTTCACTTTTATTTACCACGGTAAAAAGTAAATAGGGTAATTAAGGGTAAAAATGATATTAATATTACCCTAACACATGTCCTAATACTGTTGGACAAGTTTATCTCGACCAAAAACAACCTTAGTAATGAAATATTATCATTTAGGTGCACTTGTTTTAGATTAGGACATTTATTATTATTTAATTCAAAGGAGAGTTAAAAGAGTTAAAATCAAAGTTTAATTACTAAAACATTTTAATATAGGGTTATACATAATATAAATTCGATTGTAAATATTAATTAGAAATATAAAAATATTTCCTACATAATGGTACTTTATTTATAATTTTTAGACATTAAATAATTTAATTTATTTTTGACACAATGGTGACGCAGTAATTACCTAATTAATGAAATATTAAAATAATTGATATTATAAATATCCAAATAAATGTAATTTGAGACTTTTTATGAATTCCAATAATTTTCTAGGTTACTATGACATATTAGAATTTGTTATATGAATTGTTTTCGAAGTAATAATGCTGTTATGAATTTATCAAAAACAAAATACCCAATAGTGTCAAAATTGACATAAAAGAGTTTTTAAAACAAATATTATATTATTAATCGATATTCTATTCCTAAAAATCTAAGGTTTAGCCAAAGTACTTATATCATGATAGGTGTATCATTAATAGACCACTTGGGGGTCTCTTGGAAGTATATAGTAAGTTTTTAAACTGTATAATATAAAAAAACAAAGAGACATGGTAAATGTCAAACTAATTAACTAAAAGTTAAAACTAAAAGATAAGGTTAATAAAATGACCCAAACCTATATAAAACCTATTTGTTGAGTGTATGTAGACACATAACCACCTTAGCCTCGAAATAAATCAATTTGGAGCCATTATAAACCGAATATGAATTTATTATAAAATAATATTTTAAATTTTTCCAAAGGTGCCCCTCACCCCTCTTATAAAAGGGAACTCACCCTTCACTCTAATTCACTCCTTCTAAGCCATTTTTCTCGGCCAAAACCTACCCAAATACCCTCTAAACTATCCTACCTTAAACCTAGAGGCCTTAGTTTGATCATAAATCCTACCTAAGGAGCCCTTTTGATCAAATCAAAAGGAAGAACCCAAATAAGAGGTAATGATTTCACCACCCTCTTTCAAGTTCCTTTCTTCTTCCACTTCCTTTTTCTTTGTTGTTTACATTCTAAAATAATAACTCTAGTATCTTATATATACTGTGATTTTATTATAATTATGGTACAACAAAATTCATTATTCTATCCACCCTTTGAATGACATGTCACCATACATGCGTACGTACGGCTTACCGTCTCCACGTCGTGGTGTAATTGTTATTCAATACATTATTATTTAGATGGGTATAATAATGATGTGTATTTGATGTAAATAATAAATATAACATGATAAGTATTATGTATATATAATATAACATCCAATTATATATTATTATTATATCAAAAGAATGATATTTTCGCTCATGTGTACGTACGAATTACCGTCTCCACGACGCGATGAGATTTATTTCCAAGTTCACCATTCATCGATGATTATAAATATATATATATTACTAATAAGTATGTAATATATGAAATAATAATGCTACTGGAGATATATATATTTATATATATAAGTATTTATGTACTTACATATATCTTATTCACTTATTTCCATTCAATACTATATGAAAACAGAAACATCATTTTTGCATACGTATGGACTACCGTCTCCATAAACAGTGTTTTCCATTTCATATATATGTCTATTATACATAATTATATTCTAAATATATATAATATAGAAATAATGTTTTATATTTTGTAAGTATTTAAATCATGATCTATGTGATACAATCAAGAGTAACAAGTTAAAACACAGAAAGCGATTATTACCCGAAATATTAATATAACATGGAAATTATTATTAATTGGGTAGTATAAAGTCATAAATGAATAATGTATGATATTGTAAATATTAATATGGTTCTGGTATAATTTAATAACATACTATAGTCTTCATACAGAAGGTTAAACGTACCCTCGACTAAAGGAAAGTGCAAGGTAAGGGGTTTTCATCTCACTCCTTATTCCTGTGAGATTCATGCCATATTGCCACTATTACCTTTTGTGTGGCATATGTACTGCCCATAATTGTATTCTCTATGTAATACAATTTAATATATGTGTATTTACATATTCATTGTATGATACCTCTTTCATGGGTTGTATGTTTCGTAAGTTACTAAATTGGTAAGGGTTAATTTCACGATCACTTTATTATCCGAGTTTGGTTTTACGTAAGTATCTACCGGGACATATTTATTTTACATGTCCATGTTTTATAAAAGGATTTTAAAAGGGATTATTTTAAGGTACTTTTTACTAAAACATCATTTCAAATGTTTTAAATATTTATTCTTCTAAATCTTTCTCATTAATGTCAATGTCTTAAAAATGGTTTTTAAGGATTTATTTATATGGACATGAATGTTTTTTAAATGTTAATTACATTCAAAAGTTTCAAAGTGGTATGGGACAATTTGATTCAAAAATGTATTTAAATGAATTATTTTCTAAATTGTGTGACTTTTAAATGTTTTCATGAAAAAGGGGTATTTCTCTCAATGAGTTTTACAAATCATTTTCATCTATGTCAACATCCTTTGATAAATTTTACACTTGTTTGAAGTTGATTTATTATTATACAAATCATCGATATTGTATTTAAGGTTTTGTGATATGTTTGACTATGGATGAGTTATTTTTATTCCATTAATGGTTTATGATTAATGTTTTGGCATTTCATATGCTAGTTTTAATAGGAATGTTTATGTTATATTTCATCATCTTCTTAAGATGAAGGTGTTGGAATAGTATGTTCCGGGTTGGGGTCCGGTTACAGAAGACCCTCCGGGTTGGTGTCTGGTTATTAGAGGAATTCTGGGTTGGTGTATGGTTATTAGAGGCACTCCGGGTTGGTGTCCGGTTATTAGAGGCACTCCGGGTTGGTGTCCGGTTATTAGAGGCACTCCGGGTTGGAGTCCGGTTACAGAGGCTCTCCGGGTTGGGTTCCGGTTACAGTTATCCCTTAGGTCTTGGAACGAGGCCTTGACATTGAAATTAAAGTTCATAATTATGCATTCAATCATTATGAAAGTGGTTATTGTTTTTTCATGTGATTATTTGACTAGTAGAATATCCATGTGAATAAGTAAATGGAATTATTTCATTTTATCTTTTCCATATTATGCCGAAGTTCAAGTTTTAAAGGCTTTTGTTTTAGTTATACATTGCCTTAAATGTTTATGTTTATTTATGAAAGTTTCCTCTATATTGTTATCCTTACTGAGAATCTGAGCTCACCCATTTCAATGTTTTATTTTCCTAGGATTCTAAGAAGTGTATTGTGATTGATATGCAGGGTTAAGCCAAGGGAATAATGGTGTTCATAAAGGATTATTTATGTTGTTTTGTATGTTATAAGTGTAATGTAACATTCATGTATGTAATCTATTTTCCAAGACTGCTAAACCGATTGGTCCTTCAGGACGTGATTCCTTGTAATCATGCCAATGTATTAAAATAATGCACCAACTCTGGGTAACTGGGGTCGGGGCGTTACATATAATCTTCTTCTGAATGGTTTCAATGAAAATATGGTCTTTAATAGAGCTAATTGGTGGCGTTTGATCCATGTTTACAGACCCATTTAATTTGGTTTAAGACTTGTTTATTGTTGTTTATTTATAGTGATAGAAACTTTATCATTGGACATGAACAAGTTCCTTCCACTTTTTAAATTAAAAATTGGAAATTTTGTTTAGTGATCCTTGTTTGGTCTAATAAAAAAGTTTATGGTCAATCCAACATGAGAGAATTCATACACACATTTTAATAGATTACACTAGGTCTCATTTACACATTCATCACTATTTTATTGACCACTGATCAATGATTTCCAAGGAAAGGATATTTACACTATTATTTTAAATTTATCATTTAATCATCTACTTGGACCTAGTTTGACTATGCTTTTGGAAAATTTGTTATTGCACTTATCACATATGGTAAGTGCTTTTTTAAGTGTTTCAAGATTTATTATTGGAGAAATATTTTTTTAATTTCATTTATTCGAGTTTTTTATTTCTTAATTTAAGTGTAAGTGATATTTAAAAAACATAACACACCACTTATTATTTAGTATTTGTTTAACATAACTTATTAAAAACTACTTACAACACTACCACTTATGATAAGAAATTATGAAAAAGTGATATTTTTTACATTTTGAAAATAAATCTTAAATTTACCTATTCAAGTTTTTTTAATTTTTAAATTTAAGTGTAAGTGATCTTTAAAAATCATAACATATTCCACTTATTATTTAAAACAATTTATGAAATTTAGAAAAAAAGTGATGTTCTGTTTTAAAAACACTTTAATTTTTTATACAAGTGGTTTTTCTTTTTAAATTTAAGTAAAAGCGATCCTTAAAAAACATAACAAACACCAATTATTATTTATAAATAATTATATAATTTATCACTTATGATAATAAATTTTTTAAAATAAGTGATATTTTCTCTATTTTTTGAAAATACACTTAAATTTCATTATTCAAGCGGTTTTAATTTTGGAATTTAAGTGAAAGTGATCTTTAAAAAACATAAAAGCACCAATTATTCTTTAAAACTATTTATAAAATGAATCATTTATGATAAAAAATTCCTAAAAATAAGTAATATTTTTTATATTCCTAAAAAGAAATTAAACACTCCTTATTCAAGTGGTTTTCCTTTTAGAATTTAAGTGTAAATAATCTTTAAAAACATAAAAAACACAAATTATTCTTTAAAAATAATTAATATCACTTATCACTTATAATAAGTAATTCATAAAAATAAGTGATATTTATTATATTTCTAAAAAAAATTTAAATTTCAGTAGGAAACACTTAAAAGTGTCATAAAATCACTTCTTTAATAATCATTCTATAAACACTTTTACTGAAGTAATAAGTTATAAATGCTATTGAAATATGATTACACCATATACCATTTATGATAAGATATTTAAAAAAATTATTGATATTTTTTTATTAAAAAAACACCCTCATTGAAATATAAAAAGAAAACAAAAAACACTTTAAATAATGAATCATAAAAAGTGCTCTAGATAGTTTTTAACAAGGAATGGATTTTATCAATTCTTCATCATAAATGGTAAGTGATATAAATAGTTATTAATAATTATTGTTAAATAGTACAATAATGTCCCTCATGAATCCCAACATAGTCTATAAAGTTGATTGATGATAATAAAATTTGTACCAAGTATTAGAATCACCAACCCTGAAAGAGAAACTTACCATTTAAGGTCATGGAACTGAGCAGAGGGGATATCAAATTATAGTTCCAGACACCCACTAAAGTAGAAAGTTTATTTAATAGTCTATTAAAGAGTGTGAGTGGAGAAGAATTATAATTTACGTACAACATTTTAAGTGGAGATAACCTCATTATTGATAAAAAAAGGTGGATTGGATTCCTGATAAAGATATTAAAATCCGATAGATATTTTTATTTATGTACATGTCTAGTTTTCTTTTTTAAATGTAATTGAAATGGTGGCTTGGACATTGTAAACTATGAGTTCTTTATGTTAGAATGCTTGTATTGATAATTTAATGGTGTCTTATAAGAAAGTGGATGTCTTATCCTCTTTTTTTAATGGAGAAGACATCCTCAATCTTCTTGGGGGACATTTTATTTCTATATTTTATCTCATTTTACATATATTTTTTATCCTTTTGATATATATAGAACCAAAAATTTATCCCTATTGTATTCTGATGTTAAATATTTAGATTCAAGGGTTTTATCACTAATAGGTATATTTAAGAATCCTTATTTGGATTGTATTTACTAGTAAAAAACTCTAAATGGATTTATTTATAAATCTCCCTTAAATAAATGGAACCACACTTGTTATACATTATTAATTAATTTTTCAAACAAAATATGTGTTATTTCATTTAATTTTTGAATACTTTATTTATATTTAGTGAAATATAATTTTCTATGTTATTATTTTTATTTATTTTCTAAAAAAATAAGGTTTTAACCATCATTTATTACATATTTAATATAAAATTAAATACAAAATTTTTATTTTTTATTTTTATTGTTTTTTAGTTAATCACATGTTTAATAATCACACGATACATAACACATATTATGTGTTATTTTATTATTTTAAAACTCACATTATTTCTTTATTTTTTTAATATATATATATATATATTAATTTCTAGTGACATAACACATGTTTTATTTTTTTAATTCTTTTTATTCAACAAAACTTTTTTTCATGATTTTTTAAACGGAGTATAGAGAACCTGATTACATTCACTAGGTATATTGACATTCAAATATGTTTGTGATAAAATATTCTATAAACTCTTATGATCGGTAAACACCATGCATTTCTCACCAAAGAGATAATGACACCACATTTTCAAGGCATGAACCACGAACTCCAACTACAAATCATATGTTGGGTAGTTATTCTCATGAAATCTCAACATCCATTATCCATATGCAACCACGTGACCCCCCTTCATGAGAACACACCCCAAACCCAATCCCGATGCATCATAATACACCAAATACCCTTTCCCTAGTTCAGGAAAAACCAAGATTAGTGTTGATGTAAGGAGACCCTTAAGCTCTTCAAAACATTTCTGACACTTCTCATCCCATTGAAATAGAAAAATCTTCCTTGTCAAATCTATCATTGGTGAGGCCAATAGTGATAAATCACAAAAAATATGCCAATAATACCCGACCAGACCAAGGAAGCTCCATATCTTGAAAACATTATCTGGCGATTGCCATGAAATAAAAAACTTTGTATTTTTGGGATCAATTGAAACACACTTCTTAGAAATGACATGGCCAAGGAAACAGACCTACTGTATCCAAAATTCACACTTTGACAATTTGGCATACAAGCGATGATCTCTCAAGATCCCCAACACTATCACCAAGTGCTGCTCATTCTCCACCCTTTTCCTTGAAAACACCAGTATATCATCCACAAATACAATCAAAAAAGAATCCAAATATCTCTGAAATATCCAATTCATAAATTCCATGAACACTATGGTTGTATTCGTGATACCAAAGGGAATAACCACATACTCATAATGGCCATATCGACTTCTGAAATCTTTTTTGGGAATAATCTCCATCCTCACCCATAGTTTATGATATCTTGACCTCAAGTCAGTCTTTGATAACCAATGAACTCCCCTAAAATGTTCAAATAAATAATAAATTCATGGAAGTGGATATCAGGTGTTTTATCATAACTTGATTAAGCTTACAATAATCAATACACAACCGAAGGATTCCATCCACCTTCTCAACAAAAAATATCGGTGCTACCTATAGATAAATTCTAGGAAAGATGAAGCCTTTGTTTTCTAACTCCTCCAAATAAAATTTTAATTCCCTAGATTTTGTTGGTTCCATTCGGTAAGATGGAAGTAAGATATGACTGGTCCCTGAAAGGAGATCAATCATAAAATACACTTCTCTCACGGGAGTAAACCCTGAGAATTATTTAGGAAATACATCCAAAAGCTGTTCAACCACCACTAAAAAAACACCATGCTAGACTCCTTCCATTGACGCCAATGATAAATCCACCAAATAATATGATATCATCCCAACAGCTGGTGCCAACAAACTTGTTACACCTAACTTTTCATTCTTCTTCCCTCTAAATAGATGTGCGACATCATCCCCCATTGTAAAACTCACCATTCATACATAACAGTCAATGTGGGCCTTAAACATCATCAACCAATCCATTATTAGGATTATGTTATAATCACCCATCTAAAGTATTTAGAAATCCCAAATCAAATCAACCCCATCCATAACTAAACAACATGCTATACACATGAAGGCTCAACACTCTCTTTGACCTAAGGGGTTTGAAGTTTCAAAACAGAAGGAATCATTTCCATATATAAACCCATAAAAGTAACAACATGGGAAGCTATAAAATAATGGGAAGCACTTGTATCAAACAACACTTGCATCAAGGTAGAATTTAAAAGAATCATACCTCACACTATGGATGGTCCTGACTGATCACCCATCAAAACCTACTCAGCTCCAAAAAACTAATTGCTTGCCACACTCTGCTCTTTATTGACCTACTGAGGAGTCATGGTATTCCTTGAATCACTATGACTAACTTCATTCTAATGGTGAGGGGTGTGCTTATTCCCCCTCCCAGTTGAGGCATATGACACATGCGATCCCTAAGGAGTGTCACAAACACCCGACCTAGGAGAATTTCGACAATACCACTGAAGATGCCCCATATTCATACAGTTATGGAATGCTTGAGACTGTGTCATACAATCATTCTTTATGTGACCCATAGAGCTACACTGAAAACATCCCAGCTCACTCTTAGGCTTTGGAGGAAGATTCACTAATCATGCTATTGGATTCTGAACCATACTACCACCCTATAAATAAGTGTACCTCTTTTGGTTAAACCCAACATTGTAGTTCCCACTATTCCCCATGGGTACTAACATACTTCCCCCACCTATAGATTCCAATACATCTCATTCATATACTATTTATCAATTCACCATTTCTATGTAATCACTTATACACAACACCACTATCCTGGAATGAATTTCCTACCTCAACCCAGATTAAAAAATATGCTCCTTCAATGAAGTACTACCCGCCACCTCAGGTGAAAAGCGCACTAAGTTCATGAACATAGCTGCATATTCCATTACTGACATGTTCCCTTTCTTCAAGATGAAGAAATCTGCTGTGTGTTGAATTCTTAACATATGAGGGTAGAATTGTTTATTAAACAATTCCTTAAAACCCTCCCATCACACCCCTTGGTCTGTTATATCTTGGACCACCAAATCCCACCACTGTAGGGAAAGATCTTCTAGTATGTATGTTTCTAGTTTCACTTTCAGCTTGGATGGTGTTCCCAAGAATTCAAATATTCTATTTATTCTATTCAACCATGCTTCTACCCTTTTTGGCTCTAAATCACCCATAAAGACGGGTGGATTCTGCTTTTGAAACTGAATTGTGTGGTCCCCAAGCTTTGTCTCATCTAATTTATTCGAGCTTTACACAACTTTTAAAGCTTTCACCATACTTTTCACTAGCTGCTAGTTCACATGGGGCTTAGGTGAAGCCACATTTTCAGAAGCCTCCTTTGGTTGGTCTCTACGACGCCTACCCAATACCATTTCTATCAAAACAAAAACAACCATGAGTCTCACTCCATTAGAAAGAAAAGGTTTACCATTTTAAATTCAATTATATTGCAACTATCACAAACATGATTTCTAAAATATCACATTTCCCATGTTGAATTATTTTTGAAAAAACCACCATGTTTTGAAAACCAACCCATTTTCAACATACCACAACCGTCCACATTTCAAATCCTCACATTTGAAAATAATTTCCAAAATTTTCTAGAAATATACATAATCATAACATGACATAAATCATCATACCCAATGAAATATACATCCTAGTGGGAAGTCATTTCTACCATGCATGTCATGCTCATATCATTGGTTACACCCATGATAATGAGATTTACAATACCTATAAGCATCTCTAAAACACTTATGTACCCAAATCCCTAGTAAATTGAAGTTCAACATAAAAGGGTTAACTATATCCTTTTATACTATACATTTCAATTTTCGATAATCCTATGCCTCACTACCGTCCCAAATGAAGGAATAGATCAAGAACGAATACCAACATCAAGATCGAAAACTAATTTCAAGACCAAACAAGACATACTTTACTTATATGTTAAGGACCAAACAAGATGATACCACTTGCAACGTCTCACCCCTTCCTCATTGGCTTGAGATGGCGGAGAGATGCTACTAGTCCTTAGGTGACATTCCCAAGGCACCAAATGTTGACAATAAATGCCAAGGGCTTAAAGAACAGTTGGGGAATGATTTTCCCTTAGAGTAAAAGAAACCAACCAAACAAGTCATAACAAACAGAAACTACATGATGCATGTCAACAAAGTTTACAACTCAAAAAACCAAAATACCAATACAACCATGTCACAAGAAATCATAATTAGAGAACCAAGAAAAAGACTACAAAACCAAAACCAAAGAAGCTATGACACAATTCCACAACTCCAATCCAAGATCCATGCTCCAAGAACCACAAAAACATCCAAGCATCACGATGAACCGCTAGAAAAATGAGATGCTTTACCCTTACCTATGTCTCGAAAAATGAAATCTACAAAAGCACTTACATGATAAATCAGGGGGTGAGTACAAATACTCAGTAGGTTTTCCACAAATTAATTCCCTAAACATGCCACTAGGATGAAACCTTCAACACATTTATATAAAACAATTGATATAAAACAACAAATAGTGCAACCAATTCTAACAATCCAAACACACCCTTACCAAGACAACTTTCAACCAATTCACACAATACCAAGTAAATCCAACAACCATGACATAATAAATTTTTACCATTTCATATTAGCACAAAAATTTCCACCTTGCATAGAAAAACCCAACAAAGCATAACCATAGAGGTTCATACGACCAAACTAGTAAACTATCATGGTGGAACTTCCCATACAAGCCATCACACTACTTTACCAATCTAGTGGTACTTACCGACCACTTATCTTTGACGATGGCCCTTCCATCCACTACCCACCCCCTCTTTTATAGTGGTACCCCCTGCCCACTCCACATACAATTCAACACAAGCAATAACGCACAAGAAAATAAACAAGTAAATACACCCATAGGGCCAGAACAATATGAAAATAATACTTTCCAACCAAATAATACCTTAAGCACATCAACAATTCCAAATCAAGACATAACCACTTCAATAAATCACCTATTTATTGAAAACACCCATAAAACCTTTTCCATTCCAACCCACATTTCAATAAAACAACATTTTTATTGAAATCTATCTTCCATAAATCATTTTTTTCCACAATTCAAACCATTATCAATTTTAAAATGAACATTTTAAAATTTCACAATAAAGCCCCCTTTTCCACTATATCCCATTTTACCCAAAATCCAAAATCCATCACCAAACGAGTTCCCATAAAAATTTTCACAACATATTCACAATTAATTTCAAGAAAAAAAAATTAATCTCAAATAAGGACTTAATTTCTAGCAAAGTGGAGTCGAGAGAGAAGCCACCTAACTCAGGGTTTTGGGGAAATCAACCCACCGCAGAACCGCACACCAAATCCAGACGAAAGATCCACTAAAACCACTCTAAATCCTCTTCCCTATCATCAAAAAGACTTAAAATAATTACTTTAGGCAACAAAAACCCTAGATATACATGAAATAAATGTTGATCTAGAAAACTGGGAGAGAGGTAAGAGTAGATCTAGAGAGAACCACAAAACATTAAGAGGAGAGATTTACTGAAGAATAATTGCCCCAACTAAACCAAGAAAACCCTTAAATTTTCTTGAAAAATGAGTGGGAGATCTCCTATAACCCTTGAGAACCAATAATCCTGAGTGGGGTTCATATGGGAGAAGAAATGAGTGAAATAGAAAAAATCCTGAGTGGTCCTAATTTAAAAAAAACATTTTTACATCACACATGGTTAGATCACATGGTTAGGAAAACCATGTGCTAACCATGCATATGATAATACCTAGAAGGGAACCTCACATGATCTCCTCAAACAGTTAGACAAATCATGTGAAAACCGTACAAATCCCATTGTCTCAAGTTTCATGGTTACCTGGGGATTCTGCACGATTTCCCCTAACCGCACTCAAACCGTGCTCATTTAAAAAGCCTCCAAAAATCTATTAAAACCCTTCCAAACTCTCCCAAGATCTAAAAAAATTTACCCAACCACTTTAAAACAAACAAAAGACATAAAAAAGTGCTACATATGTCAAACTTGGGGTGCTAAAACTGACCAATGCAAAAGCTAAATATATTGCGTCACTCAATCTTACATGTAACTATTGTGGATGAATAAAAAATGGAAGATATGGGAGTTGAAGTATAATCACTGATCAGAAAAAATTTCAAAAATTAAAGTGTTATAAGTTTTAAAAAAATACATCAATTACTCTTGCATAAAGAACATTATAATTAAGTATCACATCATCACATATAGAGTTAATCATGGGTTGTTGAAATTAGAGTATGTGATTACCAAACCTCAAGTCACAAATATCATCAAAAAGGCATTACCCAAGGAATAATTTGAAAGGTATCGACTAGATCTTGGATTCCAGTCAACCCCATATAGTTAGATAGTGTATCAATAGAACCCCCAATCCTCAAGGCATGTTATGGATTCTCTTTTGTGCTGATAATTATTATTTTCATATTGAATCCCAAAAAGAAGTGAGCTTTGGGTTCATTAATAAACGGGGATAGATATTATCCATGAAAATGGGATAAAATGATCAAAATATCCAATGGGGAGAGTAAAAAAAATGGGGATATATCTACATTGTTAAATTATATGGAGAAAATATCTTAGGGGATCAGTGTTGTTGTGGGGTATCATGTTTTTCAAACATCAAGTGGAGGCCAAGAATTGAATGGAGTGATTTATTAATAATATTTTCTTATTATTCATTTTTCTCATGATGAGATTGAATCATGTGATCCTAGAGTATGTATTGAGTGAGTATTTGATCACAATCTATAATTTTATAGGGAGAATAATGTTTGAAATAGAAAGTTTGAAACATTTGTCAACATGATAGTTATGGTTTTTGAAGTTTTTTAAATAAACCCAAAGAGAGATTTTCTTAGAAAAAATTCCCCAAGATGATGTTTCAGAGTTTTTAGGATTTTTTTTGTTGAAAAATCATGTTGAAAAACTTACAAAGTAGAGAATACCTTGAATTATTCTTGAAGGAAGTGATTTTAAATAGTTTGGAGTCTGTTTGAGAAGTTTGCGTAGAGTTTTTAGAGAAAAGGAATAATTCTACCATAAGTCAGTCATACTCTCACGTAAATTAGAATCATGAAAGGGAGTTTCATAATAATTGTAAAATAGAGGCCACATGTTTTATGGAATCTTGAAAAGTTGTGTGAATGATCATTTTTTCTGAAAAATAGAGCACTGATCATCATTAAAGAAAATAATAGTAGTGAAGGAAGATCAAAGTGTTCTATTTTCACCTTATAATCATGTAAACATATTTATTGTGTGAATAAATATTACATTACCATTAGTTTTATAAATAAATGAACTTAAATTTTGTGAACCAGTGTTATGAAAATGTGTTTTACATGAACAACCATTATGTACAAGTAGGGTTACACGAACCTTAAGAATATTGCTCATAATTTCCATGTTAAAGTAGACTTCATCATTTAGATGAAAGATTTAATTCATGACACACCAATTGTGGTGTAATTATGGGTGATTCAATAAATTAAAGGAATATTTTAAATGAACAATAATTACACTTCATTTCAGAGAGAAATGAGTTCTAAAATTATAATAGAGGAGTGAGTTTTCAAAGTGAACCATTGTAAAATAATGGGGACAATGAGTCCACTTTGAATACTGTAAAAAGGTAGGTGATTAGTGATTTTAGTACAATAATACACCACCATTGTATTATACTTATATTATACCATTATATTTTAAACAAATAAAAATTTATTGTTTCCCTCTTTTTTTATACCTTCATATCTACTATGAGGGAGAGAGTTGTTCCTATTAACAGTGGAACAACTCATTGGTGAGGGTCCTTCAAAGAAATTGACATACCCTATTTCACCCCCACATCAGGGTATTTAGCTTTATTGGGTCCAATATTATATATTCATCTTATCTCCTAAATATTTATTTACTTTTAATTATCTATAAATATCGAGCATCAAACCTCATTAAAAAATTGATATCATATCACTACAATACCTGCCTTTTAAACTCACACAATATCCAGTTGTTATTGAATCTTAATTTCTCATTTAAATCACCTAAAGATATAATATTTATTCTCTATGAAATTTCTAGAACTACCACGGTGTATAATTCTTCAAAAAATACACGAGCATTAAATCTATCCATGCTTGAATAAAGGAATATCATCACAACATAGAATCTCATTCTACATTGCGACTTTCTTCAGATAAAACATACATGAGTCACCAAAAACTCAAATATAGAGTGTCCTTAATATAATTATAATTTTAAAGTAACCGCAACATGTTTCTTATTCTCATTATATGTCTACCTCTCAAAATAAAGAAACAACTTCAGTTGGTATATCATCCTCATACTATTTATACAACATGATCTTCTTCTCCATGGTGTAAAGACCACTTTCTCAATACCTATATTAAATCAAGAATACCCTTTGAATAATTATGATATTTATTACATTGAATAAAAAATAAAATATCAAATAGATTAAATTTCAATAGTGTCTTCTAAAAAATCACAATTCTCAAAAATATTTCTGACCAAAATACTTTTACATATTGAATAAGTTACTTTTATATAGCAATAAAACTCTTGAAATTACATTCAAGTATTATAGGGAGATCCTGAACCTCACCAATTTTTCAATATTTATTTAGGAGTTATTTTTATCTATGCTTAAGATGAATATTATACATATAATCCCTTTTCCAAGTTTCAATCTACATTTTGAGATGATTCTTATATATGAATCAGAGTTATTCATACATATTTAGTGTCATGTATAAATATTCTACTATGCTCATACAATTAATTTTACATATAGAATGACTTTTCTAATCATTATATTATTATCCATAGTTGCTATCATATATGGAATTTTCCGTTTTCAAAATTTTAATCAAAACCTCAACTTCCAAAGCTTATATTCAGAAATATCAATTCAACTCAAAACCTTATCAAGTATTTTCGAACCACTTAAAAACATCTCAAAACACATTAAATGACTTTAGAAAATATCATAATGTTTCCAGATATCTTCAAAATCATTTAAAAATCCCTTTATATCATATAATAATTCTAATTGAATTATTTAATTTTTTAAAAAAAGGAGGGTTCTGGTCAAAAGACCAAAACATAGGGCTTTATTCAAAGAGAAATAGTCAAAACAAGTTACAACAAATGAAAAGAGGGAAATTTTCTAGAATACTTAATAAAAGAAGGAAGCAACTCAGGTGGGAGTTCATTCCTCCAGGTAATCTCATGAGAAACTCCCAAGTTGGAAAGTCCATCAGCGATCATATTCCCTCCCGATAGGTATGGGTGGAAATGAAATTGAGGTTGGTGAGCGCAGCTAGGCAGTCCATCCATCTGGGAGTGAGAGACCATGCAAGATGTACATCACCCTTCCAGATGGATTGCACAATATTTGTGGAGTCTCTTTCAATCCAGATATTCTTCCAGTTGAAGAGCTTTGCATAGGAGATGGCATGAATGGTAGAAAGCATTTCTGCCTCCAGCGCAGAAGCATTTCCACAGCTTCCAAAGAAACATCCAAGGATCCGATCTTGATGGTATCTGAAAATTCCACCACATCCAGCAAGTCCAGGATTTCCTTTTGAGGCTCCGTCCACGTTTACCTTAATCCATCCAGAAGGGGGTGCCTGCCAGAAAACTTCAATAGTGTAGCATGGCTTCGGGAAAATACCTCTGACACCAATTCGGCGAATGGTTTCAAAATCTATGACAGAATTGTCACAACATGCTGTTTGGATCATAGCCGCTTCCTTTATACACAGCAGAATCCTCATTTTACCTGTATTGATATAAAAAGTGTTATTGTTGAAAAAAGAGTCATTTCTACCATACCATATTATGTGCAGAAGTTCCAAAACAGCAGTAAGAAAGATATTCTTGATTTGGGAAGACCTTGGGAATTCCACCGCTCTTTTAAGCTGAGAGAAAATAAAAGAATCTAAACACCATCTACATCCAAAAAGGTCAAAGATGTAATTCCAAAGGGCCATAGCAGTATCACAGAATAAGAAGCGATTATTTAGGTCCTCGCGATGCTGATTGCATAATCTACATTTAAAGCAAATATTAAAACCATAAGATTGCAAGCAGACATCAGTTGTAATTTTTTTATGCGCAATCCGCCACATAAGAGTGAGACGAGAAGGCTTAATCCAGGCTTTATTGAAATTGGACAGCCAATTAAAATTTTCATCCCCGCTAGGGAAGTGAAAGTGATAAAAAAATTTTGAGTCTAAAAGGCCATTATGAGCAGGTTCCCAAACGAGGAGATCCTCATTGGGGGTGAAATAGTAATTGTCCACAATTCCCTTGATAGGATTCAGAAGTTGAAGTTCAGGGGAGTTGAGCATCTCTTTAATGGAGCAGTTCGAAGGATTAGGGGAAAAGGTATTAGGCATATCAGAAATGAGGGGGGAGCCAGTCCAGTTATCAAACCAGAAATTTAAAGAAGAATTTTTACTAACAAGACATCTAGAATTTTCCATGATAGAGTGAAAAGAGGCTTTAATCGAAGGCCAGATAGAAGAAGTCATGTAATTGGAAGAACCAGACTTAAGCTTATCAAGAAATCGGATTTTGAGGAATCTCATGGAATGAGAGTTATTATGAATGAGGGACCATGTGAGTTTGGCCTAAAGGGCCTCATTAAAGATTTTAATATTCTTAATACCGATTCCTCCATTTTCAATAGGTTTACATCAAGTGGCCCATGAGACCGTTACCAGCTTCTTTTCCAGAGTGCTTCCACTCCAGATAAAATTTCTTATAGTTGTATTTAATTTTTTTATTAGACCCAAAGGCCATTTGTAAACCATCATCGAGTAAACCAGATTAGAAACAATAGTGGATTTAACAAGGCAAATTCTTCCATCCATTGAGAGGGATTTACCATTCCAGGAAGAGATTTTCTTTTGAGTTTGATCAACGATTCTAAGAAAAAAAAAAGCTTTAGGTCGGCCCCAGAAAAGGGGGACACCAAGATAAGTAAAAGGAAGGGATCCTTCCTTAACTCCTAAGACATTGGTGATAAGCATTTTCCTATTTGAGGGGAAGTTTTTACCAAAGTAAATGAAAGATTTTTTCCAGTTAATGTGTTGGCCAAAAACTTCCTCATAGTGAGAAATGATGGATTTAATATTGTTAACATTTCTATTGTCTCCCTGAAGAAAGATAATGATATCATCGGCATAGAGAAGATGAGAGGGAGCATGAAGATTTCTATAAGCAATGATTGGTTTGATTTTTCCTCGCTCAACATTGATGGAGAGGATTCTACTAAGATAGTCTTCAGCTATAGAAAAAATGATAGAAGAGAGAGGGTCTCCTTGTATAACTCCTTTGGAGCATTTGAAGTATCCCCTAGGAGAGCCATTAATAAGAATGGAGATATTGGCTGAGCTGAAGATGATTTTAATTTTACTGATAAAGGAATCATTAAAGCCAAAACTGTCGAGGACCTTAAAGATGAAGGCCCATTCAATCGTATCGAAGGCCTTAGTGATGTCTAGTTTAAGAGCAATGTTACCACCTCTGGTATTTCTGTTCAATAAATTAGTGGATTCCGAGGTGAGGCAAATACAATCTTGTATAGATCTGCCTTTGATAAAGCCAAACTGGTTGCAAGAGACAATTTTGTTACTAATGTTAGAGAGTCTATTGGCAAGGATCTTTGTAATAATTTTAAAGAGAGAATGTAAGAGAGAAATGGGACGGAAGAGGTGAATTTCATCAGCATTTTCAACTTTGGGAATTAACGTGAGGAATTGTGAGTTGAGAGCGTGGGGAAGAATACCTTTTTCAAAGAAAGATTTCACTAATTTTCAGACATCATTTTGAAGAACATCCCAATGTTTTTGATAGAAACCATTGTTGAAACCATCGGGACCTGGGACACTGTATGGATTTAGACCAAAGATAGTGGCCTTGATTTCAGAATCAAGGGGGGTGCAATTGAGCAGACGATTATCCTCAGCAGATACCATGTAAGGAATAATGTTAGGGAGAATATATTTGTTGATGTTAGGACCATTGAAAATGTCAGATAAGTAAGAGACAACATGATTAGCAATATGTTCCTCTGAATCAATGAGATTGCCCTCAACTCTTAAGCAAGAGAGAGGTTTACAAGCTTTCCTAACCCGTTGAAGAGAGTTGTAGAATTTGGTGTTTCTATCTCCATCATTTAGCCATTTAGTTTTGAAAATTTTCTTTTTTAAGTTATCTTTGAAGTTTAGAAGAGAGATCAATTTAGTCGAGATGTTGATTTCCTCCTGGTGATCAGAATTGAAACTGGGTAAAGTCTTATTATTTTGAATGAGAGACAAGTCCTTTTCCAAGCCCTGGATATCATTGTCAATTAAATTATCTTTATTAGAACACCACTTTTTGATAATGTTTTTAAGGTTTTTCAGCTTAGTGGTGCACGCAAAGGCATCATTGTGATTTCCCATATTAGTCCAGGAAGAATTGATAAGAGAAACACAATACGGGTCCGAAGACTAGGCCAAATTAAATCTAAAAGGAAAGGAGGGGTTTCAAGAGTTTTGGGGAAAACTGACTAAGATAGGATGATGGTCAGAAGCAAGTTTAGTGAGGGTAGCACACAAGATCTGTTTAAACTTATCAAGAGCAGGTTCATTAATGAATGCTCTATAAAGTTTTCTCGCCACCACGCAGTTGTAATGTTGTCGATACCAAGTGAAATGAGCACCAGTAAGATTAATCTCAATGAGATTATTTCCTTCTATGACAGATTTAAATTCTCTGGCAGAGATAGAGGAGAAGGAGTAGCCAATTTTTTCAGAGGGAGAAAAAATAGCATTAAAGTCACCAATCAAAACCCAGGGATCTTGAATCATGTTATTGATGTCAGAGATCTCCTTCCAAAGAGATATTCGATCAAGGTAATTGTTTTTGGCATAAACAAAGGTATTGTAGATGTGAGAGCTATCAAGATAGTAGTCGCACGTCAAAGCTTGAGCAGAGAGACTAAAAATGTTAACATTTTGCAGAGAGGAGTGGAAAAAAATCCAGAGAGAGTCCACATAACCATTGTTACAAGCACCAAAAAAGGAGAAACCAAGATTACACAGATGCGTGAATTTAGGGGAAAAGTTGATTTTAGGTTCATCAATGGCAATCAGAATAGGACGATGGGTAAAAATAAAATGCTTCAAAAAATTAAGGGTTCTAGGGTCCCCTGACAATTCCAGTAGAGAATATGCATTATTATTTACTTTTTGGGTTTGGACCCCCTTTATTTTTATTACCAGCACTTTTTCCTCTAGTTTTCATAGGGGAGGTGGTTTTGATGGGGGAACAGCTTTTATCCTTTCCTGTCATAGGAGGGTTGGCAGTGTTACCTCCTGTTTGAATTTCTACAGGATTGATAATTGAAACTGGAGCCAAGGGCTCCAAGTTAGAAATTGTGTTATCCACCAAAACAGGGGGGTCTCTCTCCAAAACAGAACTCCACTGATGAGGGGTCACCGAATCAGAGGAAGGAACTGTTTCAGAAGGTTCTGCGATTGATGGGTTCTTATCAATCACAACATTGGGAGCATTTTGAATGGAAACAGTGATGGGAGAGTCTGCAGCTTGCATGGAAATAGAGAGGGGACCATTTGCAGACAAGGTAGCTTGGTTAACATGATCAAAAGACTGGACAGTTGAAGAGGAAGGGTTGTTTTTGTCCAAATCTACAGAGGGAGAAACACCGGGTGTTGAGGAAATAACCTGCTTATTGCATTTTATTTTTTCAGAAGAACAAAGGTCTTGAAGACAGGAATTTGAACTGGCAAACCCAGGAGGAGGAAGAGGGAGGTTGAGCTGGGTTCCAGGAGCTGGTCCAATCAGACAGGAAGACTCTCCCTTATAAGTCTGTGAAATTGGCACTAGAGGGAGATCTTCAGGAATGGAGTCATGACCCAAAATAAGGGAGGGGACTTGAATTATTTAATGAGTCTTCACTACCTCAATAAATTCATATTCAAATTCAACTTTCTACAACCTTCATCTAGGAGTTATTCTTTATATATGACTACAACCTTCATGTATAATAATCCATGGATAGATTCTTTCTCTTCCATAAAACTATTATATCCACCTTATCAAATTAAAATATCTATTATTCATCAATAATATACAACTCTACCATCCTTCATAAATTTATATTTGATAGTGATTCCTTTATCCAATAACACTTGTCTTTGATCATTTATAATCTATCTCAACAATCATTGTGTCACCCCAGACCCGTACTCTCAGGTCTGGTGATCAAAACATATACTTTACACATAGGATTTAATACCAAGTGATATAACCCAAGATAAAAATATCTTTATTTTGTATCCTTTTCATAAGTTACACATTATATATTTCAATAATCACAAAATACCAAGAATATAAGGTTTAGTGTCTTTGAGGATTAGTTGCATAAGAAACTTATTTCGTGATACTTGTGAACATTTATCCATAATAAATCCAAAATAGACACCCTTATAGAATTATCATAGTTTATACTCATATTTATAACCTAGAGAATGGAAACATAAGAAAGGGGTGAGCTGAAACTCTCAGTAAGGGAAAACTTATCAGTATGTCATCAAGGGTTAGATCATAAGCATATGAGAAAACATGAGTGGAGAGAAATGTATTATTAAAAAAATGGAATAATAAGAGTTTTCCATAAGTCATTATAAAATTATATGTAATATAAAATGAAAAACATGTATCATAAAATAAGTGTGTGAGATAATAAACATTATTCATAGATAATAATCATAGGAATATAACATAGAAAATTGGAAAAAAATAAGTACAAAAATAATAACACAATGGAACATGAATCATTTATTGTCACGAAGTGTCTTTGAGTATTAGTTGCATAAGAAACTTATTTTGTGATACTTGTGAACATTTATCCATAATAAAGCCAAAATAGACACCCTTATAGAATTATCATAGTTTATAATCATATTTATAACCTAGGGAATGGAAACATAATAAAGGGGTGAGCTGAAACTCTCAGTAAGGGAAAACTTATCAGTATTTCATCAAGGGTTAGATCATAAGAATATGAGAAAACATGAGTGGAGAGAAATGTATTATTAAAAAAATGGAATAATAAGAGTTTTCAACAAGTCATTATAAAATTACATGTAATATAAAATGAAAAACATGTATCATGAAATAAGTGTGTGAGATAATAAACATGATTCATAGAGAACAATCATAGGAATATAACATAGAAAAGTGGAAAAAATAAGTATAAAAATAATAACATAATGGACCAGGAATCATTTATTGTCACGAACCTTCTCCCCGGGCCATGGACCTTGTCATCTGACCCCATGGGTCTCCTGTAATACCTTGGTTTTCTTCCCAGCACACCATAGGATATTACTCACTAGGGTCGCTTATCAGAATAATGACTATCCCCACAGGCCAACACATGTTCTTTCAGTATGTTTTGTCCTCAATCACACACACCCTGGGAAACTTCCCAGAAGGTCACCCATCTTGATTACTACTCCATGACAAGCATGCTTAACTGTGGAGTTATAATCAGGTAGGATCCCGAAAATAAAGGTGCACCTTGTTGACTTGGGTAGTAACATTTAACCTTTTAAGTTTCACTTTTCCAGGGGTGTTACATTTTCCACCCCATTAAAGCACAACACCCTCGTTGTGGACCCCAAGCCTCAAACCCAGGCAGTGACTAAGCACTTATGGATGGGTATTGGCTCTGATACCATTTGTCATGACCCGCATCCCTAGGCCATGAAATTTATCATCTGACCCCATGGGTCTCCTGTAATACCTTGGTTGCCTTCCCAGTACACCATAGGCTATTACTCACTAGGGTCGCTTATCAGACTAATGACTGTCCCGACAGGCCAACACATGTTCTTTTAGTGTGTTTTTTTTCACTCAAACACACCCTGGGGAACTTCCCAGAAGGTCAAGCATCCTGATTACTACTCCATTCCAAGCATGCTTAACTGTGGAGTTCTAATCAGGTAGGCTCCTGAAAAGAAAGGTGCACCTTGTTGACTTGGGTAGTAACATTTATCCTTTTAAGTCTCACTTTTCCAGGGGTGTTACATTTATATTACCCTTATATGATTAGTAATTACTTCTTGTTTCCTATAGTAGATCATGTATTAATTTTTGTTTCCCATAGTGGATTGGTCATTACTTTATGTTTCCTATAGTGGATTAAACATTACTTCATATTTCCCATAGTGGATCAAATATTATTACTCGTTTCCAATTGTAAGACTTTAACCAATACATTATAGGGTTATATTAGACCCACCCATCACATAATAATCACCCACACATATATGTGACACTTGAAATCAATCATTCATTATGTCATAAAGAACATATGAAAAGAAACTGGGTTTCGTAACATTTTCAAATGGTATCACATAAAATGAATTCAAGACATAAATCAATTGATACTAAAAATTAAATCACCCCAAAAGAAGTATTTCATAAATTCATTTTGAAGGTGATTCATAAAACATAACTCTATATGAGTTTTATTTTTGGATTTAAATAAGAATATGGATGTGAAACAAAAAAGAGACTTTTGAAAATATTTCTTATCATTGTCGTAAAGGAGAAGTTATGAGTAATTTTTAAAAGCCCAATTTTTGAAAAATTGAAGTGATTTTTTATAACTTTTAAATTTAAAAATATTATTCAATAACTAAACCTTGAAAATGACATAAATTTTATCTTGATAAAATATAGAGTAAAGATGAAAATTATGAATTTGAAATTGAAACCCTTTTTAATATTTTAAAAATAACTTTATTGAAACCCACAACATAAAAAGGGTGATTAAACATCCTTTTGAAAATAGGTAAAGAAAATTTTAAATATCACTAAGAATAAAACATATTTTTATTTCCAAATAATAAAGGATAACATTAGAAGGAAAAGTGAATATGGATATGAAAGAAAAATAACTCATTTGGAGATAATGAGAATTATTCTTAACATCATAAAATTTGATAAAGAAAGAGATCCATCAATGTAATTACCCAGAAAAGTAGGAAAGTAAATATAATATAATCATATAATAGAATAAAAATATCTCATAAAAACATAGTTAAATCATTATGACTCAAGAAAAGAAGTTGAGTCAAGAAAACCCCTTATATCTTAAGAAGCATTTTAATAAAAACCACTTGAAAGAGAGAGATTGAAATTGAACTTAAAATACCATGAATAAAGGATAATACCTGATATTATATATCCAATAGGAATTATATAGACCATTTAAATGAAATTAAGTGCATAAAAAAACATTACTCAAATAAAATAGATTGATATAAAACACCCTTACCTTTTCTTCCCACTTTCGCAAACAAGATCTAACCTCACATATAAAAATAACTATATTAATCACATATTTAAGAACCTTATTCACACATATAAACTTTTTAAACATAATTTATAACTATTTATTTTAAATATATTAGTTAGTTATATTTTATTTTCATCATTAGATGTTACTAGATTTGATTTTTTGCTTAATACTAGTTTCATAATGGTGGTGTCGATTCTTGTTTTTAGATTTGAAGTTCATTATTATGATATCATTATAGGTACTAGAATAGATGTTTTATAATAATTTTATAATTTGATAATTTGATAATTTTATTTTATAAGTATTTTAGTGATTATCTGTGATAATGAATTTGGTAATGATATTATTTCAATAATTTTTAAATAATAAAAGGGAGGCACTATAATAATAAATTAAATATTAATATAAAATTTACAAATCCATAATGAAAAAGTTATTTTCTCATTAATTTATAATAAAACCATTAGTTAATTTTTCATATTCATCCATGGTAGAAAAGTATATCATTGTTCAAGTTGGTGGTTAAATAGACCTAAATAAGAACAAACTATAATCAATGGGTGAGTATGTTTAATAAAGAAATTCATTTGGAATATTATAATTATTAAATAAAAATAATGATATTATTTTGATGTTTTTAAGGCTTTGAATTAAATTTTAAGATAGTTTTATAAAAAAAATAAATATTAGATAAAAAATATGTCACTTTTGTAGAGGTGGTAGTCTGCACCTACGCACAGGTGACACATTAATTTATATATAACATGAGGAAGATATGTAATGGTTTATAATTTAAAAATATTAATAATGTTATAAATATTACATTAATCACCTAAATACTCTATTTTAACCAAACATTTAAAGTGGTGATGTAAAATAGATCACATCTCTTATAATGGCGGTAGTTCACACATAACACAAGAGACACTTTCATTTTTTAAATGGTTAATCAGAGGGTAGAAATGGTTATACCATATGTATAATAACATTTTATTATACTTATGATACTAATATAATTATTTCAATAAGAGAAAATTATATTAATAGGAAGTAGAATAATAAAGAAAAAAATAAAGAAAAAGGAGTAATTGAGAATTTTACCTTACTCCTTGAAAGATCTCCTTTGAAAATTAGATTAAGTATTTAAGAGGTGGTATTTTAAGAAGAATAAAACCACATGGAAGTTTATAGAAGTTTTGAGGAGTTATTTGGGTATAGTTTCATTGAATATAATAGTCTTGGTGAACGAGGATGTAATGACCTAAACTTTTATAAATTAATTTCCCTTTTAAATGAAGAAATATCTTAATTTAGTAATGTGGTTATAGAAAACACATGCACTAATTTAGTTGTTTTAGAACATTATAAAATATATTCTATTGGATATAAAATGCCATTAATAATCTTAACCATTGATAATATATCCATTGTACAATGAAAGTTAATATTAGTTTATATTAAGGGTTATTATAAAGTCTAATTAACATAGATAGAAGAAGAAATGACCTTGACCAGTAGGATCATAGCCTATTAATCCCATTTATCAGAGCTTTCAAGGGGATGAAATCACTAGGATTCACCTAGGAAAATATCAAGATGAAATTCAAAAACTAAAACATGAACAAAACCACTTATGGGAGAAGTTTAAGATTATCAAGATCATGACCCAAACAATATTCACCAAACTACCCCAAGAAAGTACCACCATCCCACACCTTACCCCTAATGCGTATTCTAGTGTAATAAGGGGTTATGTATCTATAACCCAGTAGTATGAATTTGTATGTTTTATTTTTAATAAAATAATGATTATGTTTATCTCTTTTCATTATTAATTTATATATACAATTATATATGAGTTGATGAAAATTATATTTTGATACGAAGAAACCAATATTTTATTTTTGTAAAATATATGGTTTTAAAACTCTTTTTGATAAATTAAATAATTTTGAAATAAATATTACTTCCATATAATATTTTTATTAAATAATATTTATTTATATACAAATGATAATATAATTTAATGAAGTCCAATGTTATCTTTATAAGGGTTATAAAATTATTATTATTAGAAAAAATTATTTTCCAATAAATATGGATTTTTATTTAAGTTTAAATTATAATATTTAGATAATTATTTTGATATTTTTTTAAAATTATCATTTTGAAATTATCCAATGTTTAATTTTTCTTAATTTCCCGAGATAGTTAATTTTTTTGGGTAAAAATTAAATACAATATAAATATATGGTATGTATTATGACATCATAATGGTTCAAAAGTGATGTAATAAATGATATAAAAGGAATAAAAAACGAAATATATATTTCCCCTTTAAATAATATGTTTTTTAAGTTATCTAATTAATTTTATAAGCCTTTAATTAATCCTACAAAACCATATTATATTTTAAGGGTTTAAAATCAATTCTTTATAAACATAAATCACTTCCACATAACCAATGATATTATTCTTATATGACTAGTTCATGGACTTGTAAAATATTTAAAACCACTCCTATTTGGCAGAAATCATGTGCAAAAACCATGATAAGGTCTTTGGTTTTTATTATTTTATTATATAGAGTTCAAAACCTATGTTTAGAAATTAATAAAAAATCCCCCCTCTTTTTCTATAAATACCCACCCAACCTCCCACTTCTATTTACTAAAAACCCATTGATCATGAAGTTGCTATCCATACCTATCCCCAAATCCATCCCAAGGTGTTACCAATGTAACGAACCTGGGTTTATAAGTGATATTTTTCCCAAATAAATATGTGTTATATTATATTATATAGTATTATACACATACAACACATAGAGAAACTAATAAAACTTTATTTCATAAATGAATATCATTACATTAGTTAATAAAAAAACCTATTTAAGTTAAAAATGTAATAATTGTATTAAAAATATAAAATTAAGAAAATTATAATGAGAAATTTTGGATCCTTCTAATCTACTAGAATCATCACCCCCATGAACAACACTATAGAAAATGAACTGAATATTAGTATACCAATAAATATATTATAAAACTAAAATATGGAACCTTGGTAGGGATTTTAGTGAATTTTGAAAGAAATAATGAAGAGGTATTTATAAGAAGTAATTTGACCATTGTAATGGTAACCTGACCCTTGAGAATAGTAACCCGATCATTGGGAATAGTAAACTCACCATTGGGATAGTAACCTGACTGTTAGACTGGTAATTTGAACTTAAAGTAATAAAATGTAATATAAATATTATTCATAATTATTTATTTTATAAAATATAAATATTATAATCCCATAAAATAAATATCAAGGTTAAAAGATCAAAGAAAACATAAGCACATTTTAAAAAATAGTATTTTAATGTATTTCATAAGAATCATAATTTTTATATTAAAAATTAAAATACCTATATTAAAAAATATTTTTATAAAATTAATGTTATTTTTATAATCATCATTTAAAAATTTTACAATGGTGTTTTTTTGGTAATTTTCTGAAATATTTTAATTTTTATGTGGATAGTAAAAATACTATTTTTCAAATACCATATGTTTTATGACACAATGAGGATGGAATAATGTCTTAATAAATTCTATTTTTTTTATTTTGGCCCAAAAATAAATTAATAATATAAATGGGTCATTAAAAAACAATAAAATGAACTTCCAAACCAAATAAGTATTTTCTAAAGTCTAAAAGTCAAAAGTGTCCCTTTAAATTAACATTGTTTCATTTTTCTCCTTTTTTTCTGATTAAACATATACATTAGAATTATAAAGTGATTAAAAGTCCTAAAATAATTTTATTTTATTAAAATATATTTAATAATTTAAAAAATATCACTATTGTATGGTTTACCTTCAATATAATATTTTATTCAATATTATAACTCAAATACCCCTCTCCTTAAGTATAAATACCCCCTCTCCCTTCCCATGAAAAAACACTACTCTCTCACTTACCAAAGAAAAAAAATCTATCCAAAAAATCTCTATAAATACCCTTATAATCCTTAGAGACATTATATAGTAAAACAAATCTAATTATCAAAGGAGTTTAATACCTTAGAAATGAAGCAACACTGAGAAATGAGTAAGTTTTCATCAACCTTCCTTCCTGTTTTCTCTTCTCTTACTCTTTGAACAAATTCATTTTAAACTAAAATCTTATAATATTTTTTTAGTAGTATGTTAAAATTATATTAATTATGTTAACCTACTTTAATGATTACTTTTACAATATATTTATACTTTATATTTATCTTCCTTCACTTTTAACGATGCTCCTTCAACGGTCGGTTAACCACCAACGAAGAAATTTATAATCTATTTATTATTACCACCATTAAGGATGGTTATAATAAATTATTTATAATATATAAATTTATAAATATATTTATTTTAACCATTTGAAATTAAATCTACTAATGTATAAATGACCTTGAAAAAAATAGAAAAATCGAAACAAAAATGGATATTTTTAAGGAAAATATGATATCAAATCATTTCACCTTTAATAAAGGGAATTATGGTATAGAATACAATTATTATAACTGATTAAGAGTGACAAAAATTAAAATAATTCACTTATGGATCCAGGTTTTATTGAATCCAAGTTTATTATTTAGAATTCATAAAAGTGAAAAAGTAAAGCAGGATTTATGGTAAGGGTATTATCAAACCCAACTCTTTCTTTTGGGTTATTTCATATTTCACATTGTTTTTAGTATGAGTATTCCTATAATATAATTAAAATTACATTTAAATACTCTTTCTATTTTTATTTCTAGGGATATAATGTTTCTATATTGAGTATTTTTACTTACTTTTGGTGATGTTTTTGGAGAAAGTACTAATGCTCATATGCCTACATCCTCATTACCAGTTGGCCAAACTCAATTTTTTAATATTCCACCTATGAAACATCAATCAGTGTCACAAAAATAAATTAATTTCTTGATTATGTTTTTTAAGTGAATGTAATCTCAAAAAAAATTAAACGGTTGTTTAATTACATTTCATGTTTGAAATTCCTTTCTTTATTTCTTATTTTCTATTTATATTTAATGATTTATTATTTATATACTTTATGAATGTTTTAAAAATTTATCATTCTTAGTTTTCATTAATTACTATCATTATATGTTTCTTTACTCTTCATTATTTTCATTTATTATTTACTCTCTGATTTCTGAAAGCTTTTTATTTTTGATCCATGATTTGAATTATTTTTTATAATTATTTGATTATTTATATCATTAATTTTTGTATCTTATTAGTAATTTTTTTAGTACAAGTATATTCCAAATTTTATTCATATTCAGAATGTCTTACTTAAACCATTTACACTTGTTCTTGTGCGATGTTAATTGTACTCTTTTTTACTTATCTTAATTATTTTTGATATCACAAAAAGGGGGAGAAGAAAAATGAGAATACAAAAATTAAACTATTAAAATCTATTTAATTTTTTTTCATTAAATTTTTGTTTATGATTCAATGGGTTTTGTGATCATCAAAAAGGGGAAGATTTTTGGAAAAACTTATATTGTTCCAAAATATCAGTTTTTTATGTGTTTTGATGATTCAAAAAATACCTATTTTTATTCTAATGAGTTTATCATAAGTGTTTCATATTTTATATTCTTATAAGCAGTGATATATTTATTTAAAATTAATTTATCATATTAAAAGTCATCTATTATGATATATTTTAGCCGTCTGATTTATCTTACGCCATGTGATTATCTTACATGTAACATAATTATCTTATGGAGTAAAATCAGTATCTTCTTTGTAGTTTTAATTTGGGTTAAATTATTTTATCTTACTGAATCTAAATATTTAATGTTTAACTTATGAAAGTAATATATTATATTATGAAGGAAGTAAATTATATATTGTATACTCAAATCTAGATTGATCATTCAGAAAGATATTATGAGAAGTCTTTTATATAATGATCATCTAATGAGTTCACTTAAAAAGAATTTATCTTACAAAAATAGTGAATTCAAGTTATCCTACACAGTGAAATATATGAAGTGATTTATCTTACAAATCTACTCATAAATTTATCTTATGAGAACAATGATATCAGATGTTTATCTTACAACATATAAGTTACCATGTCAATAGTCATAATTAATTCTATAATTTTAGAATAATATATTTAAAAGTAATTTAATTCTTTTAAGAATATCATAAAGGGAGTTTTCTAAATAAGGAAATATTGATTTGGAAAAAGTTTCATTTTTATAGGAATGGAAAGATCCAAAGAAGAATACTTCTGACATCACCACCATAGAGGCTTATTCATTTTAACTTTGTGATTATTCGATATGCTTAAGTTCAAGATCAAATAGAAGATATAAATAGGAAAGTTAGCTGCTACATGAAGATAGAATATGAACATACATATAAACTTAGTTAACAAGAAGGATAAACACATGTACATAAAAGAAAACACATACGTGCTCCACTAAATACTTGCATACTATTCTTATAAATTTATCTATTTCAATTGAAGAACCTCTAGAGCTATGATTTGAAGATCATCATTTTCTCTAGATTTATGCTTATCTATTGTCAGTTGCTACTTAAAACTGTGTGCTATATCATTACTTCAAATTATATTAATTTTTATTTTATCTTCACTCATTGTAATTGAGCATGTTAAGGTCATTGGTAGGGTTTTTAAATGGATATCTCGGTTAAAATCTGTTTGAACTTTTTATCATATAACAAATGCTTTCACTCAGCTCAGAGCCCATGTAAAAAGGGATGTTACAGTGAAGATCACCAAAATTGGGGAGTAGAGTGCTAGTAGAGTGGACTAGAGTATTTCTGTTCCCCAAACCATTATAAATTTAATGCGTTTGATATTTTTCCTATGATATTTTATATTTCTTATTCCTTAATTTTCAAAGGAAAATATTGGATCTTGCATACATTGAAGTGGTTGGTTTTAAAGTAAATAATTTTTAGGAACTAAATTTACCCCTCTTGAGTTTTTAGATATCTATTCTCTATAGAAATATGATTTACCTTATTCATCTGGGATCCCAAAATGTTATTTATGAAAGTATTATTTAATTTTTTTATGAAACCCATTTTATTCCATGGGTTTATTTCATGACTAAAATTGTTCTATTTCCATGTGGCGTGCATGATTATAATAATTTTATAATGCGATGGGTGGGACCAGAATTATATATCCCACTTATGAACTGGTTAATATGATATATCTCTTGCGATTATGTGTATTATGTATAAACATGATTATGTATTTGTTCATAATTATGATGTTATGATTTATGAACATATGTTATGTGTGAACATGATGCTATATTTTTTCACAAATATGTGTGGTATTTGACCACTATGTTATAATGTTTCATTATTATTCATATTCCACATTCCATGACTTTATCAAATGTTTCCCTCATGATAATTATGATGATCCTATGATTATGATATGATGATGTTGATTATGATCACCCATGCACTATTGATTCATGCCACTTATTCCTCCCTTATATGGATTTTAGGTAACCCCTTTCTTTGATGTGAATCCTTTGGTGATTACATGTACAAAGGAGAACATGAGATATTTTAGGAGGATAAAGATAAAGGATTTATATAATGTTTAAGTTTTAATATGTACAAGTGATGTATGAGCCTAATTTTTCCAAGATACTAAACCTTTAGATTCTAGATTCTATCACTATTATATCATTTATCTTAAAAATAATGTAATAGCCACATAAGAAAAATTTAGGTTTCTATAGGTGGTATTAGAGGACAATTTAGTTAATTTAGTATTTTTATTAGAAAAATTTAGTGAAGACCCTAATGATAAGTCTAAGTATAGGTAAACATCCTATGTTTTGGTAAAGTATAAGAGTACACAGTTTTAAATAAATGAAATCCCTATATATATACTACATGTGGATATGGATCTAGAATAGTTGTACCTAGGGGTAATAACCCCAAAAAGGTATCATTGGGAATTGAATCAATCACCACCTGGTGCATGAAAAAGAGGCCTTGATGCACATATAGTTTGGAACTCCCAAGGGATATTCTCTGGTTAATCTCAAACTATATATAAACCATTATGAAGGATATATAACTAAAGTAATTATTCCTATAAAAGTTAGAAAAGGATTGAAGTAAATCATCCTTGAAGTATCATTTGAGGAAAATGATGAACATATGGATCCCATAAGATATGACTTTATAATTAATTTTCACATAAGAATAAATTATTTATTCATGATTTTTTGACTTATGTCTTGTTCAAAAATTTTATATTTTAGAAAAATGGCAGGAACCGAGAGAATATTGACCAACAAACCATGTAAGGGAAAATATAATGATTGTTTGAATGAAATCCCCAACACCATGGGAGGTGGAGTTAAAGATTTTATGGAAATTCTTACTCAACTATATCAGGGATATAAAGAATAACATTAACCATGTGTAACATTCCTTCTTCACCTAAGAAGAATAAATTAGTTGTAGAATCCTTTATAAAACAAAAACCACTGATGTTTAGTGGATCTTACAATTGTATTGTCAAGAAATAGTGGGCCATCTCAATGGATAATATCTTTTTGGTGCTGCACTATTATGAGAAGGATAAATTCACCTTGGATATCAATAATTTATATTGAGAGGTTGATCAATATTGGGCATTGATAAATATTTCCATTCTGAAAGATAAAATGGAAGAAATAGAGTTAGAAGACTTCAAGAAATTATTTATTAACAAGTATTTCCCTTGAAATATTCAAACAAATATAGAGAGATAATTCCTAGAGCTTATGGAAAAGGAGAGTGAATCTGTCATTTTAAAGACCAGATCACAAATTTTATTTAAAAAAGAGAAGAGATTACATGATTCTAAAGTAGAGAATCATATTACAATCCTTCTCATGAAGAGGTATAAGATCAATGGGGAGATCATCACGCTAGGTAATGTATTGATTTACTCCCTTATTAGCAAGGCCATTTGCAACCATATTATCTTCACGATAAATATGAGTTATAATGTAGTTGATGTTGCGAAGTGAGTGGGTGAAATCCATCCAACAGGTAGTAATCAGCCACACAAGGTGCGTAACACCGTTCCAAATTGCTTGCACAATAGTGGTCAAATCACATTCAATATAGAGATTGTTCCAACCATGGATATTTTCGAAAGTAATATCATGTATCATACCCATCATTTAGGCCTCTAGATAAGAGGCAATACCGAAATTACCAAGAAATCATCTGAGGATCTAACCAAGGTGATTCCTGAAGATAGTGCCACTACCCGTGGGACTTGGATTTCCTTTGGAGTCACCAGCAACCATTACTTTAATCCAACCAGGAAATAGAACACACCAAAACCCTTAAAAGGTATGACGTGATTGAATTTTTTTTCCATTAATCTGAAGACGTTGTAGAATTGTGAAGTCATCAACAATGTTATTGCAATGACCCTTTTACATCGATGTAGCTTCATGTATGGAAATAAGGATCCACATCCGACCTGCATTATGATTGAGTGAGTAATTGTTATGAATAATATCATTTCTATCATACCAGTTCACATGATATAGCTCAGCAACAATAGCAAGGAAGAGGTTATTAATTTCCTGAGAATTTTCCATTTCTGAACATCTCTTTAGTTGAGTGTTGATAGAGTCAAGAATCAACCATATGCAGTTAAAGATGTCAAAAATATATTTCCAAAGAGAAGAGAAAGTAGCTCAAGAAAGGAAGAGATGATTAGTGTCTTCTTTGTATTGATTGCAGTGTCTATATTTAGAGAAAAGTTGAATACCAAATGATTGAAGGAATCCATGTATGGGAACTCTGTTGTGAGAAAGGTGCAAAATAAGAGTGAATCTTGAGGGTTTTATCTAGGGTTTGTTAAAACCAGACCTCTAAAAATATCTATCCATATAAGAATTCAAGAGTTATAAAGGATTATTTCTATGTGATCTCAAAGTAGAGCTAGAGTTTGGATAATACTCCTATGGTTATGGAGATAATAAATTAAAGATAGAGTTTCAAGACGGAATATCGAATCATAAAAGATGAAAAAATACCCAACCCCCCACATGTAAAAAATATGAGAAGAAGCATCATGGTAATTTCCTAAAAGTGATAGAGAAATTATTTAAGTGAGGGAGATAAGGCCACAAATATCCTAAATAATAAAGATAAATGAATAATCTGACCAAAATGATGAAGGAAATGAAGGAACCACCCATGGTTCAATGCTTCAACTATAGGGAGTATGAGAACTATGCAAGCTAGTTCACTAAACCACGAGTTATCAAGGTTAATCAATGTTAGCAACCACCAAAACTGAATGATAAATGGAAAGATTATTCCATCAATACCATTGAGTTGGAACATGAAAATAAAGCTATATAAGGCACATTTCCTATTCAATTAAGAATGAATTTTTTTTAATTTTATTTTAGTAATAAAAATTCATTTATTTCATGAAAGTTTTCTAGAACCATTGAATAAAAACCTCAATAACTTGAAGAAGAGATATTCATAAAAACACCCAGTGGTGCAATAAATGCAACCCAAGTGTTGGATTCTTCTGCTATTAGAATTTGTGGGAAAATTCTTCCATTAAATCTCATAATCCTTATCTTAGTGTAATTTTACACTATATTAGTCATGTATTGGCTCTAATTATATAAAAATCACATCAAATTTAGGAAAATAAAATCTCTTTGTATATTCCAAATCATACCATACTCTTATATAAATGTAAGGAAGATCATGAATCTACTATGTAAAATCCCTCAATGGTGTGTGTATTGATACCCAATGATGAAGCATACATTTCCCAAATGGTTGAGTTTAAGGAAATCATTTACCTTATGGAAATTTAAATAGTAAAGGAATATACTATTGTATTTACTGAAGAGTTACTTGGAATCCCTCTAGATTGTGAGGTATATTTCTCAATAGATTTTATACTATAATCCGATTCTATATTTAAATGAACCTATATAATGGACTAGATTGAACTGGATGTGATAAAGAAGCTTTTATAGGATAATTTTGGAAAAGGGTTCATATTCCCTAGTGAATCACATTAGGGTGCACTATTACTCTTTTTTAGGAAAACAGATGGATCAATGTAGTCATGTATCAATTACCAGGATCCCAAAAAGATAAACATAAAGAAAAAGTATCCCCTTACTAGGATTAATGACTTGTTTGATCAAGTTTGATGAGCTCATTAATTCTTAATGGTGGATATCCATTCTCGATATCATAAATTGAAGGTAAAGAAGGAATATATTCATAAGATATATTTTTTTACAAGGTATGAATACTATGAGTTCATAGTGATTCCCTTCGGACTTTCCAATTCCCTTGTAATCGTCATGTATTTTATGAATTTAGTATTTGGATACTACCTCAAATTTTTTTGGTAGTCTTTAACGATGATATTATCATTTACTCTAATATTGAGTAATAATATGAAATGCATCTAAAGATTGTGCTAGAGACATTAAGGAAGGAGAAAATGTAAACTATATTAAATAAGTGTGAATTTTCGACATATAAAGTCATATTCTAGGGGAAGGTGATCACAAGTAATGGAATTTATATAAACCATTAAAATAAAAAGGAAATTGAGGAATGAACCAAACCATTTAGTGTCATAAAAATCCATAGTTTTCATGGTTTATCAAGCTACTACTAAATATATCATGATTCTATAGCTTGCTAACTAAGTTAATATGGAAAGGGGAAATGTATGTTTGGATAGAAGAATGCAAGGAAATATTTAAGGAGCTTAAGAAGAGGCTAATCACTATGCGTGTACTCAAAATACCATAAAGTGGTGAAGGGTTTTTGATATATGGTGATGATTTGAAAAAATACTTTGGTTGTGAACTCATGAAGAATGAAAAAGTGACAACATATGTCTCATGATAGTTAAAGATCCATCAGAATAACTACCTAATGCATGACTTGGAGTTAGCAACTACGATCTTCACCTATAATATTTTTTGGCACTACCTCTATGGTGAAAAGTGTAACATATATACAGATCACAAGAGTCTAAAGTATATATTCTCATAGAAATAGATCAACATGCATCAACAAATATGGTTATAGCTGGTCAAGAACTATTATTTCTCTATTCAATACCATTTGAGAAAGGTGAACTATAGTGACCCAACTTTTTCTCACATGACTATTTTATTATTTTTAAAATTAAAAACTTAATAGTGATACTAATCCAGGATCCAAAGGTTTAGTGTCTTGGGAAAATTAGGCTCATACATCAATTGTACATAATAAAACTTAAAATTTATTTAAATTATTATTCTTTATCCTTTTAAATATCTCATTATCTTCTTAGAACATGTAGTCATTTGAGGATATACATCAAATAAAAGTGTGAGATAAAATCCCAGTAAGGGGAGGAATAAGGGATCTGAATTGATAGTATATGGGTGAGAATAATCAAAATCATTATATCATAATCATAGGATAATAATAAAAATAATGAGGGAAAAATTTGATAAAGGCATGGAATGTTTCATAGTCATAATAATGAAACATTATAACATAGTGGTCACATACCACATATAGTTTTGAACAAAGCTCCCATCATGTTCATGCATAACATATGCACATAAATCATGACATCAAAAATGATAACAAAGATAGAATAATGTTCACAAATTATACACATTATATAATGTGATATATCAAATTATCAAATGAATTAGAGGGATATATAATTTCAGGTCTATCAATCACATCATAAAATGCTCATAATTATGCATTCCACAGAAGGATAACAAATATAGTCATGAAATAAACCATGGAAAGGAATGGGTTTTGTAAAATATTTCACATATAATACTTCATGAAATTAACTTTAGGATTCATAAATGAACAAATGAGATCATAAATTGGAATAAAATATCATTTTATTATTTTAAATGAGAAACAGTACAATAAGATTCAAGAGATGTTTTGGTAATTGAAGTATTTTTGAAAAAGAATTATAAATGGATTAAAAAAATTTCAGAATGGTAGAAACATGTATAAACCCAAAATAAAAGAAAAATAATATTAAAAATAAATATTTTTAATATTATAAGAATATTTATACTTAAATCAATGTGAAATAGAAGATAACCTAAAGGGAAGAGTTTGGGTTTGAGAATCCCCTTACCTTAAATCCTGCTTTATTTCATTGTTTTTTCACCTCCTAAATAATAAAAATGGGTTTATTAAAACTTGAAATAGAATTGAATTATTGATTTTTTCCGCTATTTATAAATTATAATCATTGGATTATATTTATTAATTCTATCGGTTAAAGGTAAAATATATTGATATCATGTTTTCCTTAAAAATTTCTTCTTTTGCTTCAATTTCACATTTTTTATTTGAGGCCATTATACATTAGTAGAATTAATTCTATAAGAATAAAATAATTATATTTAAAAAATTTTATATCATAAATAATTTATTATAACTAACTATAAGGTTTTTTATGATAAAATAATTTGAAACCTCCTCATTGGTGGTTAACTGACCATCAACAAGATATTTTCCAAGGTGGATGTATGAGAATTATGAAATATAATTACATAAAAAATATGATTATTTAAGTAGGATCAAATAATTAATATAATGTTAACACACTAATTAATTAATCTTAGTAGATTTGAGTTTGTAAGTGATAAATAAAAAGAGTAAGAGAAGAAGAAAACTCAAAGATGGGTTCATGAAAAAATACCCTCTTCTCGGTGTTTCTTCTCTTGTATGACACTACAATACCTTGATTCTTAGAGTTAGTTACTCAATAATTTCTATAAGTATTCTAAAGGGATTGATTGAGTGGATTTTTTAGGGGTTTGTCTTTGGTAAGTGAGGGAGGTGTGAATTTCAAAGGGGAGGGAGAGGGTTCATTGATACTTGAAGGGATGGGTATTTTTAGAATAAAATATTGAATAAAATACTATATCCAAGATAAACCTTATAATAGTGATATTAGTAAAATTATGGATCATATATAAATAACATATAATGTTTATAGGAATTTAAACCCCTTTATTATTGTAATTTCAATAGTTTATTAAAAATAATATTGGAAAAAATGAAAAATTGTATTTTAATGGAATACTTTAGATCTTATACTTTGGAAAATAATTTTTAGGTTTGGAAACCATGTTTATTGTATTTAAATGATTTATTTATTAAATTTAATATATTATTTGATAATATTTTTTTCTATAATTGATTTGGTCATTATTATATCATGAACTATGTAATTTAAAATACACTAGTTATGAAACAATTGTATTTTTACCATTCATATAAAAATTGAAGTATTTCAGAAAGTTACCAAAAAAACCCTTAAATTTTTTGATGTTATGATTTTAAAACATTCATTAATTTTATCAAAATAATTTTCTAACACATTTTATTTTAATTTTTAATATAAAAATTATGATTTTTATAAAATACCTTAAAATACAATTTATTAAAAATGCATTTATATTATATTTTAGTTTTTAATCTTGATATTTATTTTTTGGAATTATAATATTTATGTTTATATAAATTAATTATGATAAATATTATATATATTACATTTTATTATTTTTAGGTCAAATTACTATTCCAGCGGTCAGATTACTGTTCTCAATGGTCAGGTTACTATTCCCAATGGCCAGGTTACTATTCCCAATGGCCAGGTTACTATTCCCAATGGTCAGCTTAATATTTCAAATGGTCAATTTACTATTTTAATGGTAACATTACTATTAAAATTACCACATCACCTCCTATAAATGATACTTCATTCCTTCATTCAATATTTAGTACAATTCCTCTAAAGAATCTATACTTTAATTTTCTAAGATGTCGATTGGTTTACTAATATTTTGTTTCTTTTCTATAGTGTTGGTCATGGGGGAAATGATTATAGTAGATTGGGGTGATATATTTTCCCATTACACTTTTATTAATTTATATTTTTTGTACCATTGTAATGTTTATCATTTTCATTGGTTTAGTTGTTGATTAATGTAATGATATATATTAATGAAATATTTTTTTCTCAGTTTGTTTTTGTATTGTATGTGTACAATACTATACTATATAATATAATATAATATAATAAAAATTTATTTCAAGAAACAAATATCATTTATAAACTATAAGTTATTACATGAACAATGTAGTTGCTTCTCTTAGTAGGAAATAACCTGCTATACTATCCATGATGTAGATTGAGAAAGACCATATCTTCACTGATATAAAAAGAATGGATCTAGAAATAAAAATGGAAATGAACACATCCTCCATTTCTCAAATGATTTCCAAAACATATATCCAAGAGAAGATCAAGGGGTCACAATTGGATGATTGAGAGCTTCAAAATTTGGAAGCAATAAAGCAGGGGAAGCTTCATGAATTCCACCTTAATAAAGATGATTTCATTCAATTTGGAACTAGACTTTATGTGCCTTCATCACCAAAGATAAATAAAGAAATATTGGATAATTCACATAGCTCAACTTTCTACATCCATACTAGAATTACCAAGTTGAATCATGATATTTGAGAGAACTTTTGGTGGGACAACATGAAGAAGTATATCGCTGAGTACAACTCAAATTGCTTGACATGTTAGAAAGTTAAATGATAGAAACATAAGTCTAAGGGGATGATGAAACCATTTCCCATACCCATAAGAAAATTGGAGAACACCATCATGGAATTTTTCACTTGTCTTATGAATATATCCAAAGGAAGCAATGTGATATGGGTTTTAACGGATCAAATCACCAAGACTTCCCACTCCATAACTATTTGGTATGATTTCTCATTTGAACAACTTATTAAGATATACATAAAGAAAGGGGTAAGGATACATGGGGAACCAATTTCAATCATCTATGATTATGATCCAAGTTTCAATTCTAAATTCTAGATAATTATTCAACATACTTTTAATACTGAATTGAGTTTTAGTATGACCTATCACCCCCAAATTGATAGGTAATTTGAAAGGACTATTCAGACACTTGATGAAATGATGATAGCCTACTCAATAGAATTTAAATGATGTTGAGATCAATATCTTCTATTAGTTGAGTTCTCATAAAATAATATATTCCACTTGAGAATTAAAATGGCCCCATATAATGCTCTTTATGAGAGAGATATAGAACTTCTACTTGTTAGGATGAAGTTGGGGAACCAAATATACTTGGACCTGTTCTTGTGTAAGAGATTACAGAGAAAGTTCAAGCCATTCAAAAACATATAAAATCTACTCATATTTATTAGAAGATATATGCTAATTTTTTTGAAGGAACATAGTGTTTGAAGTTGTAGAAAAAGTGTTCTTTTGAATATCACCATGGAAGAGAGTCATGCAGTTTGGAAAGAAAGGGAAGCCTAGACCTAGGTAAATTGGACCATTTGAAATCCTTGATTTCCTATGAGTAGTGGACTATGAATTAACACTTTCAACAAACATGGATCAAGTTCATGATGTGTTCTATGTATCTCTCATGAAAAAGTACATACCTAATCCCTCACATGAATTGAATCTTAAGGGGACATTAGAACTAGAGGAAACAATGAAACATAATCACTCTCATTTATTCTCAACCAAGAATATGATTTTAAATTTCAGGGATTAAATTTCTAAAGGGGGGGAGAATGTATTGACCTAGATTTTATAAGTGAAATTTTTTTCCTGAAAAAATGTGTGTTACATTATATTATATAGTATTATACACATACAATACATAGAGAAACCAACAACACTTTATTTCATAAATGAAGATAGTTTCATTATTCAATAACTAAACCCATGAAAATGATAAATGTTATGATTAAAAAAAATAAAAAAAATAAGAAAAGTAGAACAAGAAAATTTTGATCCTTCTAATCTACTAGATTCATCGCCCCCACAAACAACACTATAAAGAAGAAACATAACATTAGTAAACCAATTTAAATCTTAGAAAATTAAAATATATAAACTTCGGAGGAATTTTAGTGAATGTTGAATGAAATAATGAATTGGTATTTATAGGAATTAATGTGAATGTTGGAATAATAACATGACCTTTGGGAATAGTAACCCAACCACTGGGAATAGTAACATAACATTTGAAATAGTAATTTGACCTAAAAATAATAAAATTTAATATAAATAATATTTATTATGATTAATTTTTTAAAATATAAATATTATAATGCTATAAAATAAATACCAAGATTAAAATCTCAAAGAAAACATAAGCACATTTTTAATAAACAGTATTTTAACATATTTCATAAAAATCACAATTTTTATTTTAAAAATTAAAATTACCTATGTTAGAAATTTTTTTTAATAGAATAAATTTCATTTTTAGAATCATCATATCAAAATTTTTCAAGGGTTATTTTTTAGTTATTTTCTAAAATACTCTAATTTTTATGCGAATAGTAAAAATATTATTTTTTCAAATACCTCATGTTTTATAACATAATGATAATAAAATAATTAATAAATTATAAATTGGTTATTTTGGACCAAAAAAAATTTAATAATATAAATGGTTGATTAAAAAACAATAAAATCAACTTTAAAACCTAAAAATCATTTTCCAAAGTCTAAAAGTCAAAAGTGTCCTTTTGAATAAACATTTTTTCATTTTTATATTTTTCTTTTGATTAAAATTATAAATTCAAATTGTAAAGTGATTCAAAATCCTAAAATAATTTTATTTTATTTAAATATATTTTATAATTTAAAAAATACAACTATTTAATGGTTTACCTTGTATATAATATTTTATTCAATATTATAACTCAAAAATACCCCTCCCCTCAAGTATAAATACCCCCTCTCCCTCCCCTTGGAAAACAACTCCTCCCTTAATTAAAAAATCCAAAAATATTCAAAACTAACCTCTCTAAATCCTCTTATAATCCTTAGGGACATTTTGGAGTAAGCCAACTCCAACCATAGAAAGATTTTAGTGCTTTAGAAAAGAAGAAACACTAAAAAATAGAAAGTTTTCATAAACATTCCTTCCCATTTTTTCTTCCCTTACTTTGTATAAATTCCTTTAAAACAAAAATCTTATAATATCTATTTATTAGTATGTTAAAAATATATTAATGATACTGAACTACTGTAATGATTATGTTTACAATATATTTATATTTTATATTTCTCTTCCTCCTCTTTTAAAAATACCCCATCAACGGTCAGTTAACTGCCAATGAGGATGTTTATAATCCTTTTCTTATCACCACCATTATATATGGTTATACTAAATTATTTATATTTTATAAATTTATAATCTTCTATAATTAATTCTAATTATGTATGAATGACCTTGAACAAAAATAGTGATATCAAAACAAAATAAGATATTTTTAAGGAAAATATGATATCAAAACATTTCACCTTTAACAAATGAAATTAAGGTATATAATAAAATTATTATAATTGATCAAGAGTGAAAAAATTAACATAATACACTTATGGTTCTTGGTTTTAATGAACCTAAGTTTATTATTCAGGAGGTCAAAAAGTGATGAAATAAAGCAAGATTTTGGGTAAGGGGATTATCAAAACCAACTTTTTCTTTTGGGTTATCTCCTATTTAACATTGTTTTTAACAAGGGTATTCCTATAATACCATTGAAATTCCATTTAAATGTTACCTAACTTCTCTTTATAGGTATATACATGTTTATACCATGGTAAAAATGTTTTTTTAATCCATTTACACATATTTTTTGAAAGGACTTTAATTTCAAAACCATTGTACTGAATCCTCTTGAATTGATTATTATACAATCAATAATGATGATGTTTTATGCCAAATTATGATTTCTATTATTCATTTGGGAATCCCAAAGGATATTCATGAAAGTATTATTTACAAATCCTTTATGAAACCCATTCCTTTCTATGGGTTTATTTCATAACGATGATTTTTCTCTTTCCGTGTGGCATGCATAATTGTGAGAATTTTATGATGTGATGGGTGGGTCCAAAATTATATAGTACTATAATTCATCAGGTAATATGATATATCTCATTAGATAATTTTTATTATGCATGAACATGATTATAGATTTTATCACCATTCCGATGTTATGATTTATGCACTTATATTATGTGTGAATATGATGCTAGCTTTGTTAACAACTATGTGTGGTATTTTACCACTATGTTATGATGTTTACTTATTAATAATATGACAAATTCCATGAATTTATAAGATGTTTATATCATTATTATGTTTATGATATTATTATTATGATATGATGAAATTGATTTTGATCACCCATGTACTTTTTATTCATGTCCATTATTCCTACCCTTACCAGGATTTTAGCTCACCCATTTCTTTGATGTATATCCATAGGTGATTACATGTACTAAGGAGAATGTGAGAAATTTTAGGAGGATAAATAAGAATTATTTAAATGATGTTTAAGTTTTAATATGTACAAGTGATGCATGAGCCTAATTTTCCCAATATACTAAACCATTAGATCTTGGATTGTATCACCATTATGTTATTTTTCATAAAAATAATGTAATAGTCACATAATAAAAAGTTGGGTATCTATAGTTGGTATCAGAGGATAGTTTAGTTAATTTTTGAACCAGGATTTGAAAAAATTAGTGAAAACCCTAATGATAAGTCTAAGTATAGGTAATAATCCTATGTTTTGGTATAGTATAAGTGTGTAGGGTTTTCAAACAATGAAATCCATATACATATAATAAAAGTGGATGTGGATCCATCATAGTTGTACCTAGATGTAATAACACTAAAAATGGAGAATTGTTAATTGAATCTAACATCACTTAGTGTATAATAAAGAGTCCTTACTTCACAATTAGTTTGAAACTCCTGATAGATATTCTTTGGTTAATCACAAACTCTATAAAAACCATTATGAAGGGTATATAACTAAAGTAATTATTCCTATTAAATTTAGAAAAGTATTAAATTACATGATCCTAGAAGTATAATTTATGGAAAATGATAAACATATAGATCCCATAAGATATGAATTTAGAATTAAATTTCACATATGAATGAATTATTTATTCAGTCTTGGTTAAATTTTGTTTTTTTCAAACATTTTCTATTTTAGAAAATGTTGGGAACTAGGAGAAACAAGAACAAAAAACCCATTTGAGGTATAATGCAATGACTAAATGATATCCCCAATTCCATGGGATGTGGAGTTCAAATATTTATGGTAAGGATTACCCAGTTATCTTATACTATCAATAATAACATGAACCATGTGTATCATCAACCTTTACCAAAGAAGGATCTACTGACCATTAAATCCTTTATGTGGAAATGACTATCAACATTTAGCGGATCTCCAATGCACTTGTTATAGAATAGTGGGTTATCTTAATAGAGAAGAAATTTTTGTTGTACCACTATTATGAGAAGGATAAATACACATTGACTATCTATAATTTATATGGAGAGGATGAAAATGGTGGGTGTTGATAAATAATATCAATATAAAATATGGAATGGAAGAAATGGAGTGGGAATACTTTAAAATTTATTTATTAACAAGTATTTTTACTTAAACTCTTAAAAAAAATATGTAGAGATAATTCCTAAATCTTAATAAAAAATATATTGAATCTATTATGATTAATGAGTTAAATTTCATAAGTCTTTAATGATATACCTTAGGTTTTGTTATAAAAAATGATATAAAATTAGATAGATTATTTAGTGGTTAAAACATAACCTCTAAAAATATCTATCTATATGAGATTTTGAGAGTTATGAATAAGTAGTTCGATGTGATCTCAAAATAAAGATATAGTTTAGATAATGGTCCCATGGTTATGGTGATAATAAATTAAAGGTTGAGTTTCAAGTTGGTGGATAAAATGAAAAATGATGTAAGAATATCCAACCACCCACATGTCAAAAATGCAAGAATAATCATCATGGGAATTGCCTCAAATGGGTAGAGAAATTCTTTAAGTGTGGGAGAGAAGGACAATAATTTAATTAATGTATAATATAAATTAAGAATATATACAATGTGATGGAGGAAATTAAAAGGCTTTGTCATGGGTGCTCTCAAATGATGTTTGGTTTTCTAGTTATTTAGGTGCAGTATAGTGGTTGACCAAGGTCGTCACTCAAAAGAGGAAGTAATTAAAACAACATATTAAAGGTATTTTGAAAATAAAATAAAATTAAAAAAACACACTACTTAAAATTATGGGGGGGGGGGGTGTGGTTATTTAACATTTATAAATCTTGAAGATGTATGCTGGAAGAATATTTTATTTTTTGTCTTGTTTTTTTGAAATTAAATTTGATTAATAAGATAGAATGAGAATATTTTTTTTAAAAGGTGTAATAGATATAACTCTGACTCTTCAATTACTTATTAATCATTATCATTTAATTTAACATCCTATTTTTTTTTCAGTCATTCACTTAATTATGATCCCCTAATTTTTTTACCCTCAATCCCTATGGGAATTAACTAAACCACAAAGATGAAAGGAATTAAAACCTAGGATAACTTTGGAACATGAAATCGTAGCACCATACTTTGATTATTGTTCCAAGTTTAACTTTTGTTTAGTGGTGAATTAGGGATATTATACATATTGGTAGTGAGGATGAATTGAGTTTTAGGATTATTTTTTAACTCTATAAATTTATCCTGTGTGGTTTTGTTTTACCGATTAAGATCACACTCTCATAATTCACACCTTACTCGACCTCATGAGTTTTGTGTTAATTGTTAAATTGCTTGAATTGTTTCATTTAATTTAAAAAATAAACTCATTGATTATATTATTTTAAGTTAAGTCTCTCATTGATTCAAAATAATTAAATGAATAAGGTATGAGATAGATATATTACTAAGAAATATACTCTTCCATGGGCAGTGTATTCATTGTAGAAATGAATTATATCAGTAAAGGTTTATAATGGGTATAAACAATAAAGTTTACACTCCTTAGTTCCATACTAAATAATCTAATTAAATAATAATATAATTGAACAAAAAAATGGAATATAAACTAAGAAGTTTATTGCAATAACAAAAACATTATAATAAAGAAGAGGAAAAGAAGTGAATTTTGGAGGAGATCCTATCTTGATAGCTTCCCTCCTAAAATGGTGAATTTAAATGCAAATTAACCACTTATCCTCTACTCCAAATCATATAATTCACTTAAAAACCTCTCTAAATGATAAAAAATAAATTTATAGAGTGTAGGGGAGGCTAGTTTTTCAAGAATTTTCATGTGTGAATAGGGAATTCATACAAATATTTTAATCCAGTTTTTACTGCCTATTTGACCTCAAAAAATATGAAACATCTATCCTTATATAATTATTATTTTTTTGAAATTGGTTCCTTGAGATTCTCTCTAAAGTTTTGCCCATTCCAAGTATATATGAAGAATTTATGGCCCAAATACTAAAGTTGTTACCAATCTGGCGAGTCCAGTCTAGCTTTGAATTAATGGCCCATTTACTTCAATAAAATTCATGATCTAGCTCATATGTACTAAATTAAATTTTTATCCCATTGAGTAATGAAACATATTACAAATATGTAATTTCAAATAATACATAGAAACATATTTATGTCTGAAATACTATAGTGCACTTTAAAACAAAAAAAAACTTGAATTTTCATCAAATTTTCAAATGAATGATCTAACCCCACTATTTTATAAATAAATATATTTAAAAAAATATGAGGAAATTATGTTATTTATTATCAATAAAATATTCAATAAAATTTCATTTTATCAATTCCCCCACACTTACACTTTTTCATTGTTCGGAAAAACCTCATATCATGTATTTCAAAAACAATCGTGTCAAGATATGCATTTTTATATTCTTTAATACACAATGGAAATATAGTAAAAGTAATAATCCCATAAAGTGTCAATATACATAAATTTTAAGGTAATTTTCTCATTAATTATATCAAAATAAAATCTAGTGAGATTAATGATACTAATCATAGTGAAATAAATCATGGGTCTACCATGCCATTAATTCCCCATTTCTGTGTGTGCCAACCATTTCAAGATTATATCTCCACCATTTATTCAGAATATTCAGGTCAAGTAAAACAATTCTTCTTACTTGGTTTAATTCAAAAAACCTATTATACATTCCTTTTCAATCAAAATTTAATACCCACTCACTTAAGCATTCCCAAAAGTCCAACCTCAAACTCCCAACCTAGAAATCCCCACATGTTTTACATTTAATCACTCCCATATTTATTAAGATAATATATATATATATATATATATGTTTTTATTTATTTTTTCTGATTTTTTTGAGGGCGTACAACTTTTGGATATCACGTATACACACATAGGTCAATTCAATATAGAAATGAAACTGATCGTAAGAGAAACAAACATACAGATAAATCATTGATATAAGATTATTTTTTTGCCTAACTTGGATATAACTTTAATTGAGTAGGAAAATATTCACAATTCATGGTTATGTTAAAAGTTGTTTGGATAAATAAATGAAACAATTTACCATGATGAAATATCATAAAGATTGGTGCCAAAATATAAAATGTTTTTTAATGAAACAACCAATCATATCATCGATGAATTCTATTTTTATAAAAATAAACCCTTAATAATGAATTATTTCACATTATTATCATACCACCAATGAATTTTAAAATCATGAATTTTCTATATATTCCATATCTAAATGAAAATTTTACATGACATGTTTTTATTTTTTTATTTAATATTTTTTTAAAATTTAAGAGAAAACTTAACAAAAAACACACAAAAAACACACAAATAAAAATACTAAATAGCTACCCCAAAATATTATCCCCTCCCCTACACTTAAAACATTTCATTATCTTTAATGTAAAACCATGAGATAATATGTGCACATGAAATATATAATTATAAGTAGGAAAAATAATATAAAAGTGAAAGGGTTAGGAACAACCTAATATTCTCAAGTGACGATGGGGTCATGCCGTGTGATGAATTCAACTGCATTGGTAGGAAATCCATCAATGAGTTTCTTTAAACACTTCCCATTGATTGTAAATCTACTTCCTGTGTCCACTTGTGTGATCTCCACTGCCTTATAAGGAAAAAAATTAGATATTACATAAGGACCTAACCATCTGAAACACAAATTATCAGGCGTCATCTTCAGTCGTGAACTGTAGAGTATGAATTTATCTCCTAAATGAAACTCTCTTTTTTGGATCATTATATCATTATATTCTTTAGATATTTCCTTGAATATCCTTGAGTTATCATATTATGATAATTACTCAATATCTTGAATTTTAATCTTCTACTGAATTCCAGCTTTGGATAAATCCATGTTTCATTTCTTTATAGGCCAATATTCCTGATGCTTGACCTCCATGGGGAGATGAAAGTATTTCCCAAAAAAATCATAAATAGTGACATACCAATGGGAGTTTTGAATTCCATCCTATAGTCCCATATGAAATCATCTAATAGGTTTCTCCAATCCTTCCTATCCGACTGCACAGTTTTCTCCTAAATTTGTTTCAACTCCCAATTTGAATCCTCAGCCTAGCCATTTTTTGGGGGTGGTATGGTGTTGATGTTTTATGTTTCACCCCATACTTCTGAAAAAGGTAAGCCAAATTATTATTGAAAAATTGTGTCCCTAATCACTAATGATATCCTTTGGTACTTCAAACCTGCATAAAATATATGCCTTAAAAAAATCAACTACAACATGAGAATCACTAGTACTGACAGCCTTTGCCTCCACCCATTTGCTAACATATTCAATGAAAACCAAAATATTCAATAAAAAATGAAATAAGAAAAGGACCCATAAAATGAATGCACCATATATAAAAAATATCACAGAATAATATGGGTTGTTGAGGCATCTCGTGTCTCCTAGAAATATTTCTAGTGTGTTAGAAACATGAGCAAAACTTACAAAACACATTAGCATCATGGAATAAGCTCGTACAATATAATATAGAGTCAAAGAATTTCCTATCTATCTATTGGGTTCTAAAGAGTCCTCCAAATGAAAGTGTATGTCAAAAATTCATAACAGACTCAAACTCATGACCATGAACACACCTCTTAATAACTTGATCACTACACAAGTGCCATAGGTAGGGATCATCCCACTCATAAAACATATACCCAATATTTGTTTTTTTGGACTTGATGTTTTTTTAAATTTGTAGTAATTTCAAAGGAAACAAGGTAGTTAACTAAATCGGCATACTAAGGATGAATACCTGAGATGACATAGAGATCATCATCGGGGAAAGTGTCCCGAAGTGGTACCTGGTCCAATGTGTCACTCTCTAGTGTGTGAGTAATCCTACTCATGTGGTCCGTCACCAAGTTTTCTGACCCCCTCATTATCATTTATCTCAATATGAAATTCTTGAATAAGGAGCATCCATCGGATAATTCCGGGCTTTGAATATGGATTCTTCAAGAGTCACCTCAATGTTTCATGGTCTGAAAAAATAACTACTTTAAAACTAATAAATATGGACAAAATTTATATGAATAAAATATAGCAGTAAGAAACTACTTTTCTATTGTAGTTTAATTTTCTTGGGATGAATCCAAAGTCCTAAATGCATAAGCAATCACATGGGACCACCCCTCCACCCTCTAATATAAGACAACTCCAATCATGAAGTTGGATGCATTACACATAAGCTCAAAGTAATCTCCCACAATAGAAGCTGTATGATTAGTGGAGTGTCTATACACTTCTTTAGCTCATAAAATGATACCCTAAATTAATAATTAAAAAATAATTTAATATTTTTTTTAAAGAAATCGAGATAAGGGTAGAGAAATCTTACCTAAATATCTGATAAAGCATTGAAAAAATCCCACATTCCCTAGTAATGGTCTAACATCACACACACATGAAGGATATGATATGGATGAAATAATATCTACCCTAGATCTATCAACCTCTATTCCATGTTTTGAAAATACCTTCCCTAAGACAATTCCATTCTCTACTATGAAATGGAAATTTTCAAAGTTCAAAACCATATTCTTCTCAATACAACAATTCATCACCTTTCCCAAAATAAAGATACATTCATAAAATGAAGATCTATACACTCTAAAATCATCCATAAATACCTCCATGTAGGTTTCAATGAAATCTGAAAAAATACTTACCATGAATATTTGGAAGGTACTTGGGGCATTGTAAAGTATAAATGGAATCCTTCAGTAAAAAAATGTACCGAATAGACAAATGAATGTTGTATTTTCCTGATCCTCCAGAGCTATAAGAACCTAGAAATATCCATAAAATCTAACAAATAAACAGTAGTGTTTTCCAAGATAGTATTTCAATAATTTTATCAATAAATGGGAGGGGGAAATGGTCATTTTGATTGGATTGATTTAGTTACCTATAATCAATACACACACATCAACTATTTTTTACCCTCATTGAAATTAACTCCTCTCTCTCATTTTTAACAATTGTAACAACAATTTTCCTAGGCACAACCTAAATAAGACTCATCCAATGGGAATCTAAAATGGTATAAATGATACCTGCCTTAAGAAAATTTTAACCTCTTTTTTAACAAATTTCAAAATAATTGGATTAATTTTCCTTTTTGGATGCCTAATTGGTTTATCACCATCCCATAAAATAATCATATACATGTAAATGGAGGGGACAATACAAGATATTTTAGCCAAGTTCAACCTGATTTACCTTATGTTCTCCCTCAAAAGATTTAATTTTTTTCTTCATATTCAAAAGGGATATTGTTAGAAATGATAGTAGGTAATCTATCACCACTCAATAAGTATGAGTATTTGAGATTTGTTGGAAATTGATTGAGTTCCAATAAAGGGGGTTCTGTATGGATGGATACATTGAAGTAACTGAAATATGTGCACAATGGAAATATGTACTAGAATATACATCATTAAAATTAGTGAATAATGCATCAAATCAATCTGAATACTCAATAACCATGTAATAATCAGAGTTAACATGATCAAAATCAGAATACTAATCCACATAAAAATAAAATCCTAGAGAGTATTGTGCATTATAAATAGGTTTGGAAGTGCTCTTATCCATAACAATAGAACCAATGCTCATAATCTCTCTAAGAATGAGATAATTAAATTACATGGGGTTATTACTTGGTGGTTTAGAATAGGAGATAACAAAATTAAAATGGTCCTCTGAGGGGTACTTTATGGAGTCCATAACATTAAATATCACAACTTCATCTCCAAACTCCATGGAAAGTGTACTCTCATGGAAATTTATGATCATTTTTGTAGTTTTGAGGAAGGGATTACCTAAGATAATTGGAGAATGATAATTTACCTGATCATCCTCTATGGTAAGTATAGGGAAATATATTGTAAAGATCATGTTTCTTATTTGAACAAGTACATCCTCAAGGACTCCCACTGGATATGCTGTAACTCTATTCACCAACTACACCACTACTCTCATCATATTAAACTCAAAAACCTATATATAAGATAATATAGAGTGAGGTATCACATTTATGGAAGCTCCCAAATCACATAAATAATAAAAAAATGTGTAACTCCCCTATGGTGAATGGGATGGTGAATGTCCTGGAATCTTTTCACTTTTTTGGAATTTATTGAGTTGGTATAATGAGTGCTGAACATCACTTCCAATATTAATCCTATCATTTACCTTGAGACATATTCTATTAGTATAAATTTATTTTTAGAATTTTTCATACCTTGGTATTTTCTTAATAGCTTCAAGTAGAGGGATATTGATCTCAACATGCTTGAATGTATCCAAAACCTTTTTTTATATCACCTCTTCATCCATATTATTGGTTTGAACACATCTATTTGGAAAAGGAAAGAGGTTTAGGAGGCATATCATCATTCTTTCTTACCATTTTATTTCTCCTTCAGCTACTCATTAGTTGGTCTTGATTGAGGATTCTTTGGAGTTGTAGTGAATCCCGGTGGATTGATATATACAGATGTATCAATAGTTTACTTACCACTTATCAACATGATGGAACTAAAATTCCCCTTGGTATTTGGAGTATTTTGGGAAGGTATATTTCTATAGTTCTTACTTACCAGTTCATGGATGGTAGTGGAAATCTGGCTCATTTGTGTATTCAAATCCCTTAACTTAAAACCTTAACTCTTCATCTCATTTTATTGATTAAGAATAATTTATTTCAAAAGGTTATCTATATTAGAATAAACCTTTTATTGATAATTCCCTTGTTTTTTTTACTTTTTGATGCTTAAGATTAAAATATCCTTTGGGGTTGTTGAAAACCTTATTGATATAGAGGAGGATGCTGGAAGTTTTATTGAAAAGGGGCCCTTTTTTGTTGTTTAGAACTATACCTCATGTCTTATTTTTTCTTCCACCATTAGTTTTATATTGGTGAAAAGGAATAATACTTTTTCTAGGAATGTGGTTGTTGTTTCTACTGATATGGTATCCTATATAATACTACTGCACAATCCTCTGTCTCTTGTAGTTGGGGGAAACAATCGGTTGGGGTGTCTATTTCAGTAAAAATTCCATAGGTCCACATAGGAGTGGGTTGGGATGTATTTTGAGCTAAAGTGATATGCCTCACCATAGTGGTCATTTCTTCTAACTTGGTATCAATTAAATTATTTTCAATAGAATATAGACTTACCTAATGTACTCCTCTAACACTTGGTGTACCTATATCACCACATTGTTTGGAGTTTTGTGCCATCTTGTCGATCAACACACATGAAACTGCTGATGTTTTGTCGACCAATGTCATTCCATCTATGACATCCACTATACTCCTCCCCATAGGCATGAGGTCTTCGTAGAAGTTTTGGATGAGGAGTTTCTAACTAATTTAGTGATGCACGAATCTTGAAAACAATTTCTTGAATCCCACCCAGTACTCATACATTTACTCCCCTTATTCCTTCTTAATCCTTGATATCTCATTTTGAATATAATTGGACCTCAATGTTGGAAAAAATATCTACAATAAAAGATGTTTCAAATCATTCCAACATGTTATGTCTTCAGGTTGTAAATAATATATCTAATCATTTGCAGTTCCATCAAGTGAAAATGGGAATGATCTTAGTTTGATTTGATCTTCAGAGACATTTATTGGTTTAATTATTGAGAATACCACATTGAATTATTTAATGTGTTTTTTGGTTCCTCGGTAGATAATCTATGAAATTTTGGAAGAAGGTGAATTAACCTAGATTTCAGTTCAAAGTATGATTGGAGAGTTGGATATGAAATGCATATAGGTTGATAATTAATATCAGGTGAAAAAAACTCTCAAATGGATCTATTGAGTACATTGTTATTATTTTTAGACATTGGATTTGGTTTAATATTTGTTTTACATGAGATTCCTATTTCAATGTTTCTAGAATTGAGGAATTACCCAATTGGTTGAATGTTGAAACTTCCCATTGACTAAGACTATTTGATTCGATCCCTAAGGTTATGCTCAATACAAGGGTCAAGATCTAAGAGATCACTAGGATTAGTTTGTGTCATAAATAAAATAAAAATGAAATGAAGAAAAGTTTACCATAATAAAAAGATTATAAATTTAAGTTGATGGTCCAAAAAACGAATTAAAAAAATAAAATGAAAAATTGAGAAAGGGGAAAGAAAGAAGAAATAAGATAAAAAGAGAATAAAATAAAAAATAAAATAAATACCTCAATTTTTTTGAAATAAGTAATTTCATCCCCAGAAATGGGGAAAATTTGAAATGTTCTGTCATTGATTATTTCAAATGATGTTCGTTTTTTTGGTTATTTAGCTGTAGTAGAGTGGATGACCAAGATCGTCTCTCAAAGGAGGAAGTGATTAAAAAAAATATTAAAGGTATTTTGAAAATAAAATAAAATAACATAAAAAAAATACTTAAAAGGATGGGGGGGGGGGTGATTTAACCCTTATAAGTCTTGAAAATTTATGATGGAAGAAGATTGTATTTTTTTGTTTTTGTTTTTGAAATGAAATTTGATTAATAAGACATAAAAAGAAGATGTTTTTTTAAAATTCATAATCAATCTAACTCTACAAATTAAATTATTTGTTAATAATTATCATTAAATTTAGCATCCACTTAATTATGATCCCCTAATTTTTTAACCCCGAACACTATGATAATTAAATAAACCATAAATATGAAATGAATTAAAACCTGAGCTAGATTTGGAACTTGAAATCATAACACCCTTATTTTGTCACGAACCATCCCCTGGGGCCCGTGCCACGACTACCCCAATCCCGCCTTTCATAGGCCAGGGGCTGGCGACTAGCACCAAAGGCGTAATTCCCTAAAACAGGGAAGTCATTGACTTTATAACCTATAAACGCACAAAACAGAGCCCACATTTGGATACAAAACACTAAGTAAAATATATAACAAAATATTGTTGAAAAGAAAAGGGGCCGGAAATACAAGCCCAACAGTAAAGTACAAGGAACTGGAAGTACAAGTATAACTGAAGAAAGGAAAAACAACTGCTGGGTCATCCTCTGGGATTCCTACCTGAATGGTTGGTACAGATAGCCTCCTCAGCACTCCATATTCTTCAGTCTCCTCCGTGAGACGACTCGTTGTAAGATCCACCTCTGGGTACGTCCAGTCCTGGTACTCTCAGCCTCAGTCAGCGCTGTTTGTCGTCTGCAACCAACACAACAAGGTGCGGACATAGCCCGTGCATGGGTGAGAATAATGATACTCAGTAGGGACCCTGAGACCCTCAAGGTCTCAAAAAATATAACAAGGATAAACCAAAAAGTATGAAATCAACATATAACCTTACTTAGGTATATGCCCATACATATACCTAAGTTATCAAGTGATCCATCTCAATCATGAGGAAAACACAGAAAAACTGACTCATCTCAAACTAGGATTTATTCTAGGGGTAAAAACATTCTGAACCCTCAACTGCTAGAGAAATCCTCCTTTATCGAGTACAGTGGGCCGACCACGTCACACAGATGCGCTTCCCAATAACCTTGGACTTCTGAGGTACTCCTCCTATTGAGTACTGTGGGTCTGCTACATCACACAGAGGCGCTCCCCACCATGGGTCTGCCGCCACAACCAGGCGCTCCCCCTCATAGCCTGCAGAGGTACTCCTCCCATCGAGTACCATGGGTCTGCCGCCACAACTAGACGCTCCTCCACCGTGGGTCTGCGACCAAAACCAGGCGCTCCCCACTAGGCTAGTTGAGTCACTCCGAGTCAAATAGACTGCAGTCGTCAAGTCTCAGCTAGCTACTATGTTCCCACACAAATTCACGCTCATCTCCATAAGATCCACTCCAAAAGCTACTGGTTGATTCTCCACTGTCAAAAAGTCCCATGAAGAAGTATCCCAAAGGTACGACATGTCATAGGGTCTCAACGCAACAGAAGACGCGTCAATCGGATGCCCGGTCTAGGAGTTATTAGCCTTTTAGTCCTGGGGGACCGGTTGGATTCATGCATGATCCAACTTGACCATATCTCAACCATACCACAAACTCCAGTGGGGTATACTCAAAGGTACCGTCATGCTCCAAGATTACAAGGGCCGCTGACGGTTCGTCAAACGGACGCCTGCTGCTAATGATATGGCCAAAAGAAAGTAAAGGGGGTCGTAGTGGGCCCGGGTCTGGTCTGACCCGACCCGAACCAGTCTGGGCCAACCCGGTTTGGGTCGACCCAGCCTTCCTCGTTGGGTCTCTCCCTGCCCGTTGGGTGGGATAACCCGTTGGGTTCGGCCCGACCCACTAGGCCCAGCCCAACAGGCCGCGAGGGACTGTGGAGGGCCGAGAGGGCGCAGACCGGCCACGGGTCCGTGTGAGGGCGGTTCAGCCCGGAGGGCGCTGCGTGGGTGGATTGGCCTGGAGGGCGCTGCCATGGTGGCTCATCCCAGGGCACGGGGCCAGTTCGTCTTGGAAGGCACCACCAGTGTGACTCTGGCCAGGGCGCGGGGCCAGTTCGGCTCGGAGGGCACCACAAGGCCGGTTCGGCTGAGAGGGCACCATCTAGCCGGTTTAGCCGGGACGACTCTACACGGTCGGTTCGGCTGGGAGGGTTTCGTGCGGACAGTTCAGCCGATAGGGCGCCGCGAGGGCGTGACGGCTCGGGAGACCCGCAATCGGCGTGAGTCGGGGCAGCTCGGTGGACGGCGGATGGTGCGACCGGTTCAACCAGCAGGGGGAGCGACCGGTTCTGCCGGCGTGGCTGGGGTGGCACAACTCGGGTCGGTTCAGCCAGTGGTAGCGTGAGGCCGGTTCGGCCGGAGGCCAGGGTGCCATGGGGGCGGTGCGTGTCGCGGTATCAGTGGGTGGTGGCGCTGTTACCTTTGTCGCCATCATCGTCTCGCCATCTTCCTCCATTCCAAAGAACATCACAAAGAAGAAAGACAGGTGGAGTTGGGCCATGTTAGTTTGGCCCACACCCTTAGCGTTTAGAGTAGTTGGAGACGGTCTTCAAGAATATAAATAGAGAAGGAGCATGGAAGATATTTTAAAACATCATTTCCCATAATCCCTCGCGAATTTCTATTCCCAACCCCCAAAGGAAAACATCTGCAGATCAACTTGATAATAAGTTGATCCACATTCTTTGTTTTTAGAAGGGAAGAATCAAGGGAATAAAATCATACTTAATTAAAAACTCTACCTGTTTGATGTTGGTTGACATTGGCGCGAGAAGGTGGACATTGATTTGTTGTAGACGAACATGTCCTACGCCAGAGGAAGTCCCGAGGAAGAAGGTCAAAGGGAGTCTGCATTCTTCTTCAGTGGATCGTTCTTCGTGAAATAACACGTTCTTCATTGGAGAGAGTAATTCTCCCAGTGTTGAGCGTCGCATCACTTTACCGGCACTTCATCGCTTGGTGAAGCCATCCCAAATCCTCCTCCCAAGCTCTATATATATAGGAGAGGGGGGAGGTAGGTAACAATCATTGGAATTTATGATTGTTCATTTATTAGGAACCTTCCAAAATTCCAACGATGCTGTTACTTAATTTAAAATGAGGTTCAAGACAATTAATTTACGTTGGCGAAAAAATAATGGTGCATTGGAATAATTAATGTGGAGGAAGTCAAGAGACTCCTCCACATTAATGGGGGGGGGGGGTTGAGAGTTTCTCTCAATTAAAGGGGGGTTTAGACCAGGGTGGTCCCCACCACCATAACCTCTCATGGGAGGTAATGGTTCGGGTGGTCCCCACCACCATAACCTCACATGGGAGGTTAAGGTCTGGTGGTCTCCACTTCCAACTTCCACATGGAGGTTTAACAAACAAAATAAAAATAAAGCTACACAACTTTATTTCTATTTTATTCATTCACAAAAAACCCAAAAACTAACTTTCACCCTCGAACATATAATGTCGAGGTGAAAGTCTACTTAAGTGAATAACGGTGCTATGAGTTAAACTGTGCCCTCAGATTTCAATTCTGAGCACCAATTTAAAAGTTAGAAAAACCTGCTCGCACGTTTACTGAACATACTCGAAAAAAAGATTGGAAAATTATTTATAGTCACCCTCGACCCTTGCTGGTTGATGTTAGGATCTGCCCAAGTGAAAGACACCCCAAAGAACTCAACGGTACTCTCAGATTTCCAATCCGAGTTACCATTTAAAAGTTATGGATTTTACAATAAAATAATTGCCACTTAATTATTTTATTTACGGCCAAAAACTAACTTTCACTGGTGGCCCACACTAGCCTAAGTTAGTATCTTCTTAAATAAATCATTCCATTATGAGTTTAGTGGTGGTCTCAGATTTTTAATCCAAGATACCATTTGTGAGTTATAAGCATTTGAAAAATAAAATAATTTATTTAATTATTTTATTTACGGTTATGTCAATTTTGGGTTTTGTCATAGGAGGCCCGTGCCGATTAATATTAAGTCGCGCCTAGGGTAAACCTGCCATCCTGAGCGCAACGGTGCCCTCAGATTTTTGATCTGAGTAACCATTTAAGATTTATTCAACTTTTTCAGGAAAAATGCTTACGTGCGTTAACTTAAGCTTAACAAAACTTCAACGGATCATTCTGGGCACTCTAGGCCTCAGAATCGCGCACCATCTGATTTTGTGGACTCGTAAAATTCCCATATATTTTAAAAAAATTACATTGAAATTATGGGTCTTTACATTTTCCCCACCTCAGGGCTCTATGTACCTGTAAGCCAAAACTCAAACTAAGGAAACAAGTGGGGGTACTGTGCACGCATCTAAGCCTCCTACTCCCATGTGATCTCCTAGAGGTTCCCGTAATGCCAATGAATGCACACCATAGGTATCGACTATCCACGAAGGACCTGCTCCTGTTGATTCTCAATCTCTACTAGAACCTCCATAAAAGTTGCCCCATCGTCGACGTCCAGCTACCCATGGTCTATGACGTGAGAAGGGTCGTGCACGTATCTCCTCAGCTAGGATACATAGAAGACGTCGTGTACTTAGTGCAACTGAGGTGGAAGAGATAAGTGGCATGCCACCTCGCCAACTCTGTTGAGGACCTGAAAAGGTCTGATAAACCTCGGAGATAACTTGCCGCCTTGGCCAAATCTCCATAAACCTCATCGAGGTGAGACCCGTAAAAAGACGTGGTCACCATCCTCAAACTCCAGAGGTCTCCATCTCCTATCAGCATATGACTTCTGCCTACTCTGTGCAGTCTTCATCCGCTCCTAGATGATCTCTGCTTCTCCATGGTAGCCCGTACCATCTCTGGTCCCACTAGTACTGACTCCCCTGGGTCAGTCCAGTATAAAGGTGATCTACAAGGTCGCCCGTATAACGCCTCAAAAGGTGGCATCCCAATAGTGGAGTGATAACTGTTGTTGTATGGAAACTCCACCAAAGGTATGTGATCCTCCCAGTTATGACCAAAGTTGAGGACACAAGCACGCAACATGTCCTCAAGGGTCTAAATGGTCTGCTCAGTCTGACCATCCGTCTGAGGATGCAAGGCGGTTCTCAAACGAAGCTGCGTCCCGAAAGCCTCCAGAAACCCCTTCCATACTTGGGAAGTAAAATGTGCATCACGATTGGAGAAAATCATTGAGATTACTCCATGTAACCGCACAATATCTTGCACATAGAGGCGTCCTAAGCTATCTACTGAACCCTGCTCTCTGATCAGTAAGAAGTGGGCTAACTTGGTGAGTTGGTCGACGATCACCCAAAACGAGTCATGTACCCTGGATGTATGTGGAAGTCCTATCATGAAGTCCATTGATATCCCATCCCACTTCCACTCTGGGACCTCTAAAGGATGAACTAATCTTGTTGGTACCTGATGACCTGCCTTCACTTGCTGACAAGTGAGGCACCAAGAAACAAACTCTGCAACTGCTTTCTTCATTCCCAACCACCAGTGTTGTCATCGGAGATCCTGGTACATCTTCACCAATCCTAGATGTACCACTAGAGGGGAAGTGTGGAACTCCCTCAACACTTCCTCTTGAAGTGAAACTGGTACCATGGTATGTCCTCTTAAGAGGATTACATGATCCCCACCATCAGAAAATCCATCAAGTGCCTTTCCTATGGATATCTGAGCTCATCGAGTCTCGAAGTCATCATCCCCACACTGCACCTCCCTGACTCACCGAAGAAGTTGGGGAGTGACTGTAAGAGACTCAAGAAAAGCTACTCCATATCGATCCACAAAGGATATCTGCAAGCGGCTAGCTGCTATTCCTCCCCACTCAGCAGCTGCAGGCCAGACCTCTTGCTGAGTGCGTCCGCTACCATGTTCCCCTTCCCAGGGGTATAGAATTATTTATGTCATAATCCTGGAGGAACTATATCCACTATTGTTGGGAACTGAAAACTAAAAACTTATGCTGCCACGAGGGTGAGGCTGGACAACTCACAAGTGATCAGCCGCACCCTCCTATCTAGGAGTTTATCCTGTGCTGCTTGGTTTTCCTTTTTCACAGACTAAGGAAAACCTCATCCCAATGCTGTAGATAAACCACAAAGTTTTTGCCTAATATAGTCAATCTGAGTGTGAATTGTGGATGTTAAGTCCAAACCCAAACTAACACCGTAAGGACTCGATGCTGCCACCAAGAGGTTCCAACCGAAACTCTCACTTCAAGGGTCAGATCACATCGTCGACATAAGTGTGATTATTGAGTCTCCTCCCAAAGGTATCTCCCGACATGAGGGTAAAGTCAATGGTTTAACCAGAAACTCTAGGTCTTGGACAAGATTCTTGGAAGTAAGTAATGATTGGTACCTATGTATATTGATACAACATCTAGTAGTAGACACAGACTGTACCGCGAATAATTCTTAGAGCATTAGGGTCACACTCCTTGAACACATGCAGCTACTCTCTTCCCCCTGTCCTCTAGCTGCCTGAGCCTAGCGGGGGCCACAAAGGGGGGTGGTTTTAACATGTTGAAATATACACCACCTCATGCTGCTCCTCTAGCTTTGTTTCCACATCTGCAAACTTGTAGATTTATCTTTCCCTAAAAATTTTTCTTCCCAGAACATTTTTACATGCCCAAGTGTCTAAGACTCGCGCCAGTTTCCTGCTTTCCCACTACTAACATTCACTGGCTGCATCTACTCATCCAAGGAATATTCAACCGAAAATGTTATCTCTAGCACCCTAACATAAGTAGAAATGCATAGAGGAATAGTTATAGCTCGGATGTCCCTAAAGACACCTCACTCAGAGGTCTGAGATTTGAAGCACTGATCATATCATATTCATTGAGTACTAGGAATGATCAGTACATCTCGATGAATACTCAACTACCGACATGTCATCTTGCCTAAGCTATAGAAGCTATAGAGAACTCTCAGCCACCTTCTCAATCCAGTCCTCAACTACCTGTGAGTCAGCTCACCTCGGAACCTGAGGGGTATCTGATGATGAATCATTCATAAGGCAATAAGACTATATGTTTTCTTTACCGGCACCGCTGGTTGTAACTGCTGACCAACGGGTAGTGATATAGCTGACACACTACCTGAAGGTATTATCTCAGGTAATGGTCCACATATTGAAGCCTCATCACTAAGCGGACCATACTCATGGTCAGTCATTAAAAAAGACTAGCAGTTAAGATCACCATCTGCTCTACTAGTGCCTCAACTAGACGAGAATCTCTAGCAATCGCCTCCAGCCAGCCCTCAGCTGCGTGGGAATCTATCTCGCCTCGAAACCTCAAAGGCCTCTGATGCTGAAACTCGTGCAACGTGCTCAGTCGACATGCACTGTTTTCTAGTGTGGATGGTGGTATCTACTTACCAATGGGTGGTGGTGCTGCTGGCACACCACCCGAAGGTGCCAACATAGTAATAGGTCCCTGCACCAGAGCCTCGTCGCTCGGTGGGCTATCAGTACATACAACTCTCGGAACTGTAGCCAGCTATCTGCGTGGAGGAATTCTAAAAAGAAACAGCTGTGCTATGATTAAAATTTTATACCTAGTGAGCTGACCTGGTGAGATGACTTAAGAAATCACAAAGAAAACACACATACAATCAGTGTTTTCATACCTTGAGTCAGAAATCAGAAGTCAGGGTCCCAGTGTATGGATACGTCAGCCACCACACCAACACTGGACTCCCTGAACTGAAAACCACACTCACTACACTTAACACTATTAATTCAAAGAAAAGAATAGAGTCCTAAGTTTAGTTGTAGAACTTACTCCTCTAATACCAATTTTTCATGACCCATCCCTTGAGGCCCGTTCCGTGACTACCCCAAGCCCGCCTTCCATAGGCCAGGGGCTGGAGACTAGTACCAAAGACATAATTCCCGAAAACTAGGAAGACATTGACTTTATAACCTGTAAACACACACAATAGAGCACACAACTGGATACAAAACACTAAGTAAACTGTATAACAAAAGAGTGCTGAAAAGAAAAAGGGGCCGAAAATATAAGCCCAACAGTAAAGTACAAGGAACTGGAAGTACAAGTACAACTGAAGAAAGGCAAAACAGCTGCTGGGTCGTCCTCCGGGATTCCAACCTGAAGGGTAGGTACATATATCCTCCTATGTATTCCACGTCTGTCAGTCTCCTTCGTGTGCCGACTCGTCACAAGGTTTACCTCCAGGTATCGTCCAGTCCTCGTACTCTCAACCTCAGTCAGTGCTGTCCGTCGTTGGAAACCAACAAACAAGGTGCGGGCATAACCCGTGCAGGGGTGAGTATAACGATACTCAGTAGGGACCTCGAGACCCTCAAGGTCTCACAAAATCCAACAAGGATAAACCAAAAAGTATGAAATCAACAGATAACCTTACTTAGGTATATGCCCATACATATACCTAAGTTTTCAAGTGATCCATCTCAATCATGAGGAAAACATAGAAAAAATGACTCAGCTCAAACCAGGATTTATTCTAGCGGTAAAAACATTCCGAACCCTCAGCTGCTGGAGAACTCCTCCTCTATAGAGTACAGTGGGCCTGCCGCGTCACCCAGAGGTGCTTCCCACTAACCTTGGACTGCTGAGGTACTCCTCCTGTCGAGTACCGTGGGTCTGCTGCATCACACAGAGGCGCTCCCCACTATGGGTCTGCCGCCACAACCATGCGCTCCCCCTCATAGCCTACATAGGTACTCCTCCCGTCGAGTACCGCATGTCTGCAGCCACAACCAGGCGCTCCTCCACCGTGGGTCTGCCGCCACAACTAGGAACTCCCCACTAGGCTAGTCAAGTCACTCCGAGTCAAACAGTCAGCAGTCGTCAAGTCTCATCCAGCTACTAGGTTCCCGCACAAATTCTCACTCATCTCTGGAAGATCCGCTCCACAAGCTACTGGTCGATGCTTCAATGTCACGAAGTCCCAAGAAGAAGTATCCCAAAGGTCCTCTATGTCATAGGGGTCTCAATGCAATAGACGGCGATCAATCTCACGCCCGGTCTATGAGTTATTAGCCTTTTAGTCCTGGGGGCCGGGTTGGATTCGTGCACGATCCAACATGATCGTATCTCAACCATACCCCAAACTCCAGTGGGGTATACTCAAAGGGACCGTCAAGATACAAGATTACCAGGGCCGCTGATGGTTCGTCAAACGGATGCCCGGTTCCAATGATATGTCTAAAAGAAAGTAAAGGGGGTTGTAGTGGGCCCGGGTCCGGTCCGACCCAGTCGGACTGACCGGGCCTGACCCAGTCTAGGTAGACCCGGTTTGGGTTGACTCAGCCTGCCCCATTGGATCTGGCCCGACCCATTGGGCAGGCCAGCCCGTTGGGTTCGGTATGGCCCGCTGGGCCCAGCCCAGTGGGTCTCTAGGGGCTGTCGAGGGCCGAGAGGGCGTAGACCAGTCGCGATGGCACGGATCGGTCACGGGTTGGAACTATGGCGGTTCATCCCGGAGGGTGCCGCATGGGTGGCTCAGCTCGGAGGGCGCCGTGAGGGCGGCTCGGCCCAGGGCGCAGGGCCGGTTAGGCTCGGAGGGCGCCGTGAGGGCGGCTTAGCCTAGGGCACAAGGCCGATTCAGCTTGGAGGGCGTCTCGGGGCCGGTTCGACCGGGAGGGCACCGTGCGACCGGTTCAACCAAGAGGGAACCGTAAGGGAGCGATGACTCAGGAGACCGGATAGTGGCGTGAGTCAGGGCAACTCGGTGGCCAGTGGATGGCGTGACCAGTTAGGCTGGTGGGTGGCACGACCTGTTCGGCCGGCGCAGCCGGGGTGGCGCGGCTCGGGCCAGTTCGGTTGGTGGCGGTGTGAGGCCGGTTCGGCCGGAGGCCGAGGTGCCTCGGGGGTGGCGCGCGTCATGGTGGCCATGGGTGGCGGTGCAATTTCCTTCGTCGCCTTCATCATCTTGTCGCCTTCCTCCATTCCGAATAACATCACAAAGAAGAATGACGGAGGGAGTCGGGCCATGTTAGTTTGGCCCACACCCTCCATGTTTAGAGTGGTAGTAGATGGTATTCAAGAACATAAACAAAGAACAATCATAGAAGATATTTTAAATCATCAATTCCCATAATCCCTTGCTAATTTCTATTCCCAACCCCACAAATAAAAACATCCGCAGATCAACTTGATAATAAGTTGATCCACATTCATTGTTTTTAGAAGGAAAAAATCAAGGCAATAAAATCATACTTAATTAAAAACCCTACCTATTCGATGTTGGTTGACGTTGGCATGAGAAGGCGGATGTTGATTTGTTGTAGATGAACACATCCTACGTCAGAGAAATTCCTGATGAAGAAGATTGAAGGGAGTTGATGTTCTTCGTCGGTGGATTATTCTTCGTGGAAGAACACATTCTTCATTGGAGAGCATAATCCTCCAAGTGTTGGGTGTCACATCACTTTACCAGCGCTTCTTCGCTTAGTGAAGCCATCCCAAATCCTCCTCTCAAGCTCCATATATATAGGAGGGGGGGGGGGTAGGTAACAATCGTTGGAATTTATGACAGTTTATTTATTAGAATCCTTCCTAAATTCCAACTATGCTATTACTTATTTTAAAAAGGGTGTCAAGCCAATTAATTTACATTGGCGCAAAAATAATGGTGCATTGGCATAATTATTGTGGAGTAAGTCAATATACTCCTCCACATTAATGATGGGGGTTGATAGGTTCTCTCAATTAAAGGGGGGTCTAGACCCGGGTGGTCCGCACCACTATAACCTCTCATGGGAGGTTATGGTTTGGGTGGTCCCCACCACCATAACCTCTCATGGGAGGTTAAGGTCTGGTGGTCCCCACTTCCAACTTCCACATATAGGTTTAACAAACAAAATAAAAATAAAGCTACACAAATTTATTTTTATCTTATTCATTCAAAAAAACCCAAAAACTAACATTCACCCTCGACCATCTGCCGTCGAGGTCAAGGTCTCCTTAAGAGAATACCGGTGCTACGAGTTCAACGGTGCCCTCAGATTTCAATTCCGAGCACCAATTAAAAATTTAGAAAAACCTGCTCACATTTTTAATGAACATACCAGAAAAAAAGTTCGGAAAATTATTTACAGTCACCCTTGACCCGCTTTGGTCGAGGTTAAGCTCTTCCCAAGTGAAACATGCCCCAATGAACCCAACAATACTCTTGGATTTCCAATCCGAATTACTGTTTAAAAGTTAGGGATTTTACAATAAAATAATTCTCACTTAATTATTTTATTTATGGCCAAAAACTAACTTTCACTAGTGGCCCTTGCCAGCCAAAGTTAGTATCTTCTTAAATAAAGCATGTCCTCACAAGTTTAGTGGTGGTCTCGGATTTTTAAACCCGCCATCCTGAGCACAATGATGCCCTCATATTTATGATCCGAGTAACCATTTAAAATTTATTCCGCTTTTTCAGGAAAAATACTTACGCGCGTTAACTTAAGCTTAAAAAAACTTCGACGGATCATTCCAGGCACTCCAGGCCTCAGAATTATGCACTGTTTGATTTTTGCGGACTCGTAAAATTCCCATATATTTTAAAAAAAAATTACATGGAAATTCCGAGTCTTTAAAGATTTGATTGTTGCTATAAAGATAGATCATGGTTAGTGGTGAATTAGGTATCATATCCATATTTTAGTTGAGAATAAATTGATTTTATGGATTATATTTTAACTCTGCAAATTTATCCCTCGAGGTTTTGTTTTTCTGATTAAGATCGTGCTCTCACAATTCACACATTACTCAACCTTAAAAGTTTTCTGTTAATTGTTAAATTTATTTATTAGTTTTATTTAATTTAAAAACTTAACTCATGGATCATATTATGTTAATTATAGTATCTCATTTATAAAAAATAATTAAATGAAGAAGGTAGGAGGTATATCCATTACCAAGATATCTACTCTTCTATGGGCGGAGTAGTCATCGTAGAAACGAATTGCATTCACAAAGGTTTAGAATGAGTATTACCAGATCAAGTTTTTAATCTTGATTTCCTACCAAAATAATTGAATTAAATAAGAATAAATAAAAAAACAAATGTAATAGAAACTAATAATTTTTTTGCAAGAACAAAAACATTTCAACAAAGAAGAGGAAAAAGAGCATTTTGGAGGAGATTCTAGCTTTATAGATTCCCTCCTCAAATGGTGGATTTAAAAGGAAAGGGAAAACTTATAATATTCTCCCAATACTATAATACACATCTAGACCTCTTCAAATGATAAAAAACAAATTTATTGAGTGGAGGGGAGGGTAGTGTTTCAAGACTTTTCAATTGTGAATGGGGAATTCTTCCAAATATTTTAATCCAATTTGAACTACCTATCTGAACTCCAAAAAGTGTGAAGCATCTATAGTTATATAAGGATGATTTATTTGAAATTTTTCATTGAGATTATCTAAGAATTTTGGCCCAATAAAATCATGGATGAAGAAGTTATGTCCCAAATACTGAAGTGGTATCCAATATGATGAGTCCGATACATATTTGATTTTATGACCCATTTACTCCACTAAAATTCATGATCCATCTTAGATATCCTAAATTAAAGTTATATCCCATTAAGTTAGGAATGCTGTTAAATTTTTTTAAGTTCAAATAATACACAAAATCATATTTATGACCAAAAATACTACAGTGCACTTTAAAGGAAAAAAAATGTTACTTTCATCAAATTCTCAAATGAATTATCTAATCCCAAATATTTTATAAATGAAAATATTTAACACAATATGGGGAAATTATGGCATTTATTATCAATAAAATATTCAATAGAATTGTGTCTTATTAAAAAATTAAGTTACCACCCATGGTTCAATGCTTCAATAATAGGTTAAAAGGACACTATGAAAGCCAGTGCACTAAACCAGGGTCATCGAGGGTAATAAATGTTACCTGAATGGCCCGAAGGCCTTCATTGTTAGAAACCACTAAAGATGAAGAAGAAAAGGAAAGATCATTACATCACTACTATTGAGGTGGAACATGAAAATGAAGTCATACAAGGTACACTTACTAGTCACTTAAGAATAGAAACAGTTTTATTTGATTCTAGTTATACACATTCCATTATTTCCTATAAGTTTTCTAGAACTATTGAATCAAAACATCAATACCTTAAAGTAGAGATATCCATAAAAATACCTAATGGTGAGATAAATGAAACCCAAGTCTTGGAATCTTCTCCGATTATCATTTGTGTGTATATTATTCTTGTGAATCTTGAAATCCTTGCCTAGGTAGAATTTGATGTATATTAGGCATGAATTTTCTCTCATTATATAGAGTTCACATCAATTGTAAAGAAAATAAAATATCTTTATATATTCCAAACCATCACATGCTTATTTATAAATGCAAGGAAGATCATGAATATTCTTTGTAAAATATATCAGCATTGTGGGTATTGATACCTAGTGAAGAAGCATACCTTACGCAAATGGTTGAGTCTAAGGAAGGCATAAACCGTGAGTAAATGCCAATTGTTAGGGAATCTTCTAATGTATTTACTGAAGAGTTACCCAAAATCCCCCCATATCATGAGGTATATTTCTCATTATAGCTTATAATTCGATCCACTCTTATATCTAAATTCCCCTATAGGATAACCCCGATCAAAATAGAGGATTTAAAGAAGATGCTAAAAGTGAATTTGGAAAAAGGGTTTATATTCCCTAGTGCATCACCTTAGGGTGCACGATGATCTTTATCAATAAAAAATTATGGATCAATACAACTATGTTTCTGTTACCAAGAGATCAACAAGATCACAATAAAGAATAGGTATCCCCTTCCAAAGATTGATGACTTATTCGATCAAATTAGACGAGCTTAGTACTTCTCAAAGGTGAATCTTTCTTATGGATATTATCAAAAAAAGTTAAAGAAGGAATATATTTATAAGACAACTTTTATTAAAAGGTATTGATACTATGAGTTCCTAGATATTCTCTTTAGAATTACAAATTCCGCTAAAATCTTCATGGATTTGATGAATTGAGTCTTTAGAGACTACCTCAACAAATTTGTGGTAGTATTTATCAATAATAATCCTTTTAATATAAGAGTAATGAGGAATATGAAATGAATCTTAATATTTTACTAGTTAAATTATAGAAGGAGAAAATGTACACTAAATTTAGAAACTATGACTATTGGATGAAACAAGTCACACTTTAGGGGAACATTATCACAAGTAAGGGAATTTATGTATACCCTTAAAAGGAAATAGAAATTTAGGAATGGACCATAACCACAAGTGTTATGGAGATCCATAGTTTTCTTGTCTTAGATGGGTACTACAAAAATTTTGTGTGAAATTTCTCATGATTTTATAGCCTGATAACTAAGTTAACATGGAAAAGGGTAAAGTATGTTGGGACATAATAACATGAGTAAATATTTAAGGAGTTTAATAAGAGGATAATAACTATGCCTGTACTCACACTACCATCAAGTGAAGAAGATTTTTTGATATAAAATGATGCTCCAAAAAAATTCTTGGGTTTTGTACTTCTGAATAATGAAAAATTGATAGATTATGCCTCATGATAGTTAAAGGTACATGAGAAGAACTACCCAATGCATGATAAGAGTTAGTAGATATGATTTTTCATTGAATATTTGGTGGAACCACCTCTATGGTGAGAAGTGTGACATATACATAGATCACAAGAGTCTAAATTACATATTCACATAGCAATAGATCAACATGAATTAGTGAATATGGTTAGCGATAATCAAGGACCATGGTTTCTCTATTCACTACCATCCTAGAAATGTGAATAAGGTAGTTAATGATCTTAGTACAAAAGAACATGATACACTATCCATGATGTGGATTGAGAATGACCCTATCTTTATGGATATAGAAAGGATAGATCTAGAAATAATAATAGTAGGTAATATATCCTAACATTACCAAATGATTTCCCAACCATGTATCCAAGAAAAGACTAAGTAAGAATAAAGGGATGATCTGTATCTTCAAAAGAAGGTGGAAGAAGTAGATGAGGGTAAACTTCATGGATTCCACCTCGATGAAGATGGGGTCATTCTGATTGGAACTAGAATTTGTGTGCCTTCATCACTAAATATAAATAAAGAGCTATAGGATAATTTATATACCTCAAATTTCTCCATCCATCCTATAAGTACCTTGAAGTATCATGATCTTTGAGAGAACTTTTGGTGGGATAATATGAATAAAGAGATCGTTGAGTATACCTTAAAGTGACTGGTATGTCAAAAAGTTAATAGAGAGAAACATAAGTCCAAGGGGATGATGAAACTATTTCCCATACCTACATGTAAATAGGATAACATCACCATGGTATTTTTCACTGGTCTATTGAATACATACAAAGAAGAAATGTGATATATGTTGTATTGGATCGACTAACCAAAACTTACTTATTTGTATCTATTCCTTTAAAATCAAAATCATATAATATTAATTGAGTAGTATGATAAAATTATAATAATTATATTAACATACTGTAATGATTATATTTATGATTTTTTATATTTTAATTTTCACTTCCTTTTTAATAATTTCCAATTAATGGTTGGTTAAATGCCAATGAGGACATTTATAATACTTTATTTTCACCAACCTTATGGAAAATTATAATAAATTAATTATGAAATATAAATTTATAAAAATATATTTATTTTAATATTTTTTAATTAATTATACTTATGTATAAATGACCTTGAACAAAAATAGCGAAATCAAAACAAAACAGGATATTTTTAAGGAAAATACAATATCAAAATATTTCACCTTTTAAAAAGGGAATAAGGTATTGAATACAATGATTATAATCAATCAAGAGTGAAAAAATTTACCAAATTCACTTATGGTTCCATTTTTTAATTAACCTAAGTTTATTATTTAGTTGATGGAAAAGTGATGAAGTAAAGCGATATTTAAGGTAAGTGGATTCTCAAACCCAACTCTTTCTTTGGGGTTATATTCTATTTTACATTATTTTTAGTAGAGTTATTAATATAATATACTTAAAATTACCTTTAAATAGTCTCTACCTTCTATTTATAGGTATATATATGTTTTTACATTGAAAAAAATGTTTTTCTAATCCATTTACAAAGCTTTTTCGAAAATATTTTAATTTCAAAAGCATGACATTGACTTATCTTGAGTTGTTTCTTATACACTCAATAATGATGATGTTTTATGCCAAAGTATTATTTCCATTATTCATTTTGAAACACCAAATTTTATTCATTAAATAATTATTTACAAAACCTTTATGAAACCCATTACTTTACATGGATTTATTTCATGACTATAATTGTTCTCTTTCCATGTGGCGTTCATGATTATGAACATTTTATGATGTGATGGGTGGGACCAGAATTATATATACATCTAAGGAATTAGGTAATGTTATATATCTCCTTATATTATGTGTATTATTCATGAAAATGATTCTATATTTATTCAAAATTATGATGTTACAATTTATGCACATATTTTATGCATGAACATGATGGTGGCATTGTTCACAATTATTTGTGGTATTTGACCATTATGTTATGAAGTTGTATTATTATGAATATTACACATTCCATTAATTTATCAAATATTTCTCTAATTTTTATGATGAAAATATTATTCTTAAGATGTGATGATGTTGATTATGCTCACCCATGTACTATTTATTCATGTCCCTTATTCATACCCTTACTGGGTTTTTAGCTCACCCATTTATTTGATGTATATCCTCAGGTAATTACATGTACTAAGGAGAATGTGAGAGATTTTATGAGGATAAATAAGATGGATTTAAATGATATTCACACAAAATTATATCAGTTGAACAAACAAATGTGATCTGATCTGATCAAGGATTATGATTGTTTGATCTATTACCATTCTGAGAAGGCGAACAAAGTACCAAATACTTTGAGTAGAAATTATTTCTTAACCCTATCCCTGATAATGATTGAAATGGATCCAATTTTCCTAGACATGAAAATTATATACATGGGAATAATAAAAGTATATTCATTATATCTTTATCAAATAACTGATCAACCATCCATTCTTAATAGGATCAAGGAGGATCTAAAAGATGATGAGGAGTTATAGAGAAAGGCAGAGAATATTTCAGAGTTCAAATTTTCTAATGATTGAGTTATAAGGTTTGGAACCAAAATATGTGTCCCATAAAAACTAGTACTAAATTGGGAACTGTTTTATGATAGAAATAGCTCACTCTTCTCTATTCATCCAAGAATCACTAAGATTTATAGAGATCTAAATAAAAAATTATAGTGGGATAAAATAAAGAGGGAGATTGTAGAATTTTTATCTCATTTCTTGGAATAACAAAAAGTAACTTCTTAATGATATAAGTATAAGGATATGATGAAACCATTTCCCATAACAATATTTAAATGGGAAAATATAACCATGGATTTCATTATAGGACTCCCTAGAGAATCTGATGGCAATAATGACATTTGAGTGGTAGACAATCACCTTACAAAGTCAATGTGTTTAATTACTATCAAGGAATATTTCTCACTTGACCAACTATCAAAGATATACATAATTTAAGTGGTAATACTTTATGTAGGGCCACTATCCATTATATCTAATCGAGATCCAAGGTTTACCTTGAGGTACCCGAGAAGCCTTTAATAAACATTGGATAAAAATATGAGTTTCAGTACTATTTATCACCCTTAGATGGATGGTTCGTCTGAAAAAATATTCAAAATCTAGAGAATATGTTGAGATATTTTTCAATGTATTTCTAAGGATATTGGGATAAAAAACTTTTGATAGTGTAGTTCTCATATAACAATAGTTTCCATTCTAGAATTAAAATGGAACCTTATGAGGCATTGTATAGGAAGAGGTGTCAGACTACAAAAAGTTTGATTAAGTTGGAGAGTGGAAGATTATTTGACCCTACATTATCCAAGAGATGAAAAATAAGGCTTAAAACATTAAAATTCATATGAAATTTAAAAAAATTCTATTGAAAATATATGCAAAAAATCATTGATGAGACCGGAAGTTTGAGATTGGAGATAAGGTGTTCCATCATATATCACCATGTAAGAAATTTATGAGAGTTGGTAAGAAGGGATAACTTAGTCTAATATACATATAAACCTCTAAGATTATTGGTCTCATTAGAACTGTGGCCTATCGACTAGCACTACCACCCAACCTATCCCAAATACATGATGTGTTTTATGTATCCCTGTTGAGAAAGTATATTCCATACCCCTCACATGTAATGAATCTAGAGGTGGTATACTTGGGGAATGATATTTTAAATGAGGAGTATTTGGTGAATATCTTATATCATAAAGAAAAATTTCTATGAAATAAGACAACTCACCTGGTAAAAGTGTTGTGGAAGAACCACAAGTTTGAGGAAACATCATGGTAACTGGAAAAGGTGATGAAACAAAAGTAACCTTATCCGTTTTAGTGTATTAGATAACATTTAAATGTAAAAATTTATGAAGGGGGGAAGAATGTAAAAACCAGAACTTTTATAAATTAAATTACCTTTTTAAATGAATAATTTTCTTATTAAGTAATGCAGTTATAGAAAACACATTCACTACTTTAGTTATTTTGACCCATTATAAAATATAACTGACTATATTTAAAATACTTTTAAGCAACTTAATCGTTGATAATATTTCCATTTTACAGTGACCATTAAGATTAATATGTATTAATGGTTTTGATAAAGTCTAATTTTCATAGATGAAAGAAGTGATGGCCTCAACTAGTAGGGTCATACCCTATGAATCCCATTTATCAGAACTTTATAGGGGGATGGGATCACTGAGATTTACTTTAGACTAAGAACAAGTTGAAATTATACAAATGAAATATGAATGAAACCATTTACATGATAATTTCAATATTATCAATATCACAACCTAGATCATGTTTTCTGAACCACCCCAATAAAGTACTACCATCGCACACCTTACCCTTAGGGTGTATACTGGTGTAATAAGGAATAATGTATCTAGACCCAATTAGTATTAATTTTTATTTTTTCTTTTCAATAAAATTATAATTATTTTATAAATGTTTTTAATTACTTTATATATACAATTATATATGAGTTGATGAAAATTAAATTTTGATACGAAGAAACCAAAATTATATTTTTAGAAAATATATGGTTTTAACACTCTTTTTGATAAATTTAAGAATTTTGAAATAAATATGACTTTCATATAAGAATATTATTAAATAATATTTATTTATATAAAAATGATAATATAATTTAATTACGTCCAATGTAATCTTTATAAGGGTTAAAAAATTGTTGTTGTCGAAAAAACAAGTATTTTACCGTAAGTAAGGATTTTTATTTAAAAGTAAAAATTATCATATTTAGAGAATTATTTTGATAAAATATTTTTTTTAAAATAATCATTTCAAAATTATCTAATGGTTATTTTTTCATAATTTTATAAGATATTCATTTTTTTTAAATACGGTATAAATATATGATATGTATTACAACATCATATGGACCAAAAGTGATGTAATAAATGATATAAAATGAATCAATTACCAAATATATATATTTACCCTTTAAATTAATGCGTTTTTGAAGTTATTTGAATAATTTTGTAAACCTTTAATGAAACCTTTAAGGATTATATTATATTTTAAGGTTTTAAAATCAATTCTTTATAAACATGATTAATTTCCACACACAAAATGGTATTATTATAATATTTTAAGTTCATATAATTATATACTATTGGAAACTAATCTTATTTGGAAGAAAGAATGTTCAAAAACCATGGTATGGTTTGTAGTTTTGATTGTTTTATTATATAAATCCCAAAACCTATATTTAGAAATTAACAAATAATTCCCCTATCATTTTATATAAATACCCACCCAACCTCCCAATCATCTTCACTAAAAATCAATTGATTAAAAATTTCCTACCCTTATCCCTATATAAATCCCTCCCAAGGTGTTCTAAAGATTTTAAGAAGCTCCTCCCAAGCTTTTAGAATCTCCCTCTCATGGCAATAGATTCTCTCCTCTTTATTGAAGCACTTTCTTTGAAGTATGCCATTTTATTTCCAATTTTTCATGTTGGAATGTGTTTTTACACATAAATTTTAATTTCCTAATTATTTACATGTAATTATAGACCACCATTTTCAATAATTAAATTTGTCACATTCTGACCTGAGTGCCACTAAAAAGGTTCCATGAGACAGTTGGCGACATGACCTCAAGTGTGCTTCCCCATATGTCAGTGGCTTCCAACTACCAGCAAGGGTATAATGAAGGTATAGTGGGGAGAGTATACCATCTAGATCAATAATATATATATAATAATAAATATAATAAAATTAAATCAACTATGTAATAAATCATAACCTACAGGTAATAATAAACAGATACCCTAGAAAGTTCCAATAAAACATCCATGCATTAATATTCAAAGACATAAATAAAAGGTAATAAATTATACAGCTAGAAATAAATTAAACTAGGATATATAGGTAAAAGAATAAATAATTAAAAGTTCTAACTCTGGAAGGCAGACTGAGTACATATTAGGCTGCTACTCCCATGCCAAGTCCTAGCTAAAAGTAAAGAAACAACAGAGGCATAATCCAGGGTCCTAACTAGAACCAAGGAGTCTATCTTGGTACCAAGTAGAGGTCCTAAAAACATGTGAATAAAAATCATTAGGTTACCACCAAAGATTCCTAATTCAATCCAATACATGATTATAAAATAAAGAAATGTACATGTATAATTAATAAAGAAGTAAATAATAAATGTAATCAATTCGGGATCAAGTTTGTCAAAAGACACCTGGCTTACCATACTTGATTCAACCTAATCCATAATGTATCTAAACATGTACCATCATTTATATATATGGATATATGTATATATATATATGAATATATATATATATGCATTGGTGATGAACCTAGGGTTATGACCCAGGTGTTTGTATAAGGATATCATACTAGTATCACACTTTAAATAAGGAATTTCATGCCCAATGATCTCAATTAATGATAAGGGACGTCATGCCCAATAGTTTCATGTGAATAATAGTAAAATAAGGGACTCATATTTTATAAGGGGCATAAGATTAGGAATCTAAATAGGGGATACATAATTCCATGATTGATTATACCAATCAAAGATATGAAGTATGATGTCCAACATCCAAAAAAGGGGTGTGAAACGTCATGTCCAGCAACCCAAAATGATCTGAAATTCCATGTCTAATATCCTAGACCAAAGGGATAAGAATCATAATTTACAACAACCCTAACCAAGGTATCTCATTAATAATCCAATATAAAGTAATCCCACTTTCCCTATGAGCTCATAATTATGGTGTTCTATAAAAAGGAACCCATATATCACTCAAGATACAATGTAATTTCATTTTCATGTTGCATTTAATATTTAGATAACGACCATGAGAAAATCTATTCATCAATATAAGTCAAATTATTTAATTATACCATTTAATTTATAACCAAAAAAATAAGTCCATGGTAAGCACCAATGCCTCAACACAATTTCAGACATACTTTTAATCATTTTGTTTAAACAATCACTCATAAGAATTTAATTTAAGGAATTTCAAATTTTATTAGAAATATGAAGAAATTTTAGCATGTGGAAAAATAATTCATTTTATAAATGATCAAATTTTAATGAGAAAACATATAGACTAGCTACCTAAATCTTATTATGCTTCACTCATCCAATATCAGCGTCTGATTCATCATAGAATGAGTGAAATCGAAGAAACAAAAAAGTAACCCAAAAAATAGGGAATATGGGATTTCATATAAATAAAATATTATATAAAAAGATAAATGAAGTAAATAAGGAAAAATAATGATATAATAATTGAGGGTGATACAATGAAACTGATGATGATTGATTTCAATCCAGAATGAATGAGATCTCTCCATTCCTAGGAAGAAATCCAAAGGAGAGCTCCCAATGAGGGGGATGCTATACATTTTGGGGAGGAAGAAGGAATGTGGTTTTTAAAAGGAGTGAAAAAATGGTAATTTATAGGACCATTAATGATCCTTTGGGTTTTGACACCTGGTTTGAAAAACCATGTGCAAACTGTGTAGTGCCACTGTCCAAAGGGATATCCCCTTTGCATGGTTGTAGTGCATGGATAGAAAAACTATACGCCAACCATGTGGGTTACCCTGATAACCCACACCAAATAACATGGTTTCCCTAGAGGTACACATGTTTTCAAAAAACCATTTGTCTATATAAAACATGCCACATAGTTTGGGATGAATAGTTGTTAATATCTGTATTCCCCTATCCTCTTCTCCTGAAATTGATTTTTTTGGAGCCCGATGATTCCAAAACTCATCCAAAATCTTGAGACACCTAATGGGACTTAAACACCATAAAAAAACAATTTTATGTTTTATAACTTTTAAAATTTTATTTTTAATCTTGATTTGTAATTTGGATTGTCTACCAAATGGAAAATTCAAATTCCTTTGAAAATATCAACCCGTCAAAAACATAGGACCTTAAAACCTCTACACATTAGAACTTATCATCCTCAAGAATCCATGATGGGAAATGAAAAAAATCATCCGACTTACTTGGGTTAATAATTTCTCATTGAAAAGGCCACATTGCTTTTTTAAATTCCCAACATACCTATATTCTTTAATTTAAACAAACGATGCTTAATACACCAAGAAATCGATCAATTCTCAAACCACTATTGAGACATTAAGAAGGTGCTTATGTGATAAAATATAACTTGAGAAATGATCACATCATCATATCTTTTAAAAAACAACCTATGGTGCTCCCCACCATAGGTTATAGATTTCATATAGACAATTCCAAGCCATGGTGCTCCCACCATAGAAATTGACTATTAAAGACCATATAGATTTTCCTAGTGACACTACTAGTATGTTTAAAAAATTACAAAATAAGGACACTACCCTCAGTCATAAATTTGGTTGAGATGGCCAGACTCTAATCAACCAAGTTTATAATGGTCACAACATATTTTCCTTGAAAATAGATAAATGACCTTTAAAATACACCCATCTCATCTTAATGGTGTTATGATGTGGTTCCTCATTGACCACATCCAACCATTTGAGGAAACTCAATTTGAATCAACCTGACTAAATACTTCTGAAAATTATCATCTTCAATAGTTGATGCATCATTAAGAAAGATTCTAAAATCCTTTATTCAAAGGAGTACCGAGATTGTTCCAAGAATACTCATCGAATCAGGTAATTGACTTTTAGTGATGTATCCAAGTTAAACCATCTCCTGATAGATACATGATCCTATACTTGTATTGTGACAAGATATGATGAGCATGAAATCCACATTTAGACTTCCCTAAGTTTATATTCAAATATGTACCTGGAATTTACTAAGAAACCAAGTATTACATGTAATATTTATTCAATGGTATACAAGATCCAAAATGACCACCACACAAATGGTCTCAAGCTCCCACAACCCTTCCCACATGAGGGTCGCAACCGGAGACTGTTGTTCCTCTCCCCATATTAGGATAATATTTATCATAAATGAAATGAAATGATTTTTTTATTTTTATTATAACAACCCATGCTTTAGCATGAATGAGAACCCACTCACTCTCGATCACTAACACATACATAATCGATCACTCATTTCGGATTATTGAGAATGGTTCAAAAAAAAAAACTCTAGATTTCAAGTTACAATGATGGTCACCACCCTTAAATAGCCATGTTTTACTATACATCATCTAGATTATCATAAACTACTCCTCAAGAACAACTCCCAAGGAGTCTCTATGAAACTAGAAAAATCTATTTAGATAGGTAGCTTGGTGTATAGTCTATTATCTGTTATCATAATTAATATGATGTCAATCTATTGGGCATGACCATATCCAACTAGATGTACAAAAAGATTACACTGATAGGGATGCACTACTCTCCTAATCCATGATCACATCAAACAATCTATACTTGCCTTAATTAACCCCGGATATTATGTTTCTTGAGCATGATGTCAAGGTTCACCCATGGGTCAAGCTCCTCATGGAAACCTATTTATTTATAATATATCCCTCATCATAAGGAACTTATTTTTAATTTATCTAAAGTTCCAGTTCACCATGCCTACAAGAATTATATTTTAAACCATCAATATTTTGCTCATACCTGACCACTCACTGAATTTCTATGTCAACCAGTTATCATGCTCAACCAGCACGAACTAAAATTTCCATACACAATGGGTGAGTATCTCGTACCACCCAGTTCAAGAACCAAATCACAGTCCAATGAGTCTTACCTAACAAGGGATAAGATGATTATTCTATATGGAACATCAATATTAACATGATAGTAGTTCCCTTGGAACCCCTATTCAAAACTGGGCACCTATCTATACCATGATTCATCAAATGACCACCCACATCCTGGGGTCATTTGACAACGTAAAGCATCAACTATGTAATCACTAGTCAATAGGGCCAGGAACCCAAACAATACTTCCCATAGAAGCTACTTTAGATATCCATCAACCTAGGAACTTCCTCTAAAACCTTAGGTATCACCATGACTATATTTCAAAACCCGATCACCTTCTGTACATCAATATCTTTACAACAATACAACCAATCTCAATTAATTCAAGGAAAATATAAACCCCAGGACAATCTCTCTCATAGGTTTCCCTAGATCAAACCAACTATGAACTCACCAAAGTTCAAGTCAAACTAAAGGCCTCTAGGTCTCACACATTGTCTTAAGGTATCTCACATAAGAACCATATCTCACTGAAGTGAATCTGTTACATGGAATCTAACAAGCCTAAAAACGATCTCTATAAAGGTAAAACTAAAGAAGGTAAAGGAATAATTAACCTATGAGGGTTAAAATACACTAATATAGGTGTAATGACATCCCCTTCTAAGCATTAGCCTACTAGGCCCTAATGATATTCGATTATCCTCATAGGGGAGTGCTCCTAGAAGGGTTAAAATGTCACAATAAAAGTATAAGAAGTTGAAACTCATTGGGTATTCATATACAGTAATAACCCCTTGAGGTTTAACTTACCCGAAACCACCCACCTACCTAGGGGTGCCATTTCATCAACTAAAAGTCCTACCCCAACTCAAATAGTCTAACAGAAAAAATTATCATGCTTAGAAACTCAGATCAAAGTCTACCATTTACCAATCTACAAGGGCACTACCACAACAGGCTAACCCCTTGTTTCAAAATAAGGCATAAACTTTTAAACTATATTCATACCTAAAATGTAGATAGGATATATCACCTATCCTTTAGGTTCAAGAAACAATAGTAAAGAATCCAACTGAGATCTATAATAATTCTCATGTTCTAGTTCAAGACACATCTCAAGGATTTTTTAAAAACCAACTCATACAAGAGGTTCCTTTATTATCAAAACCTCTGAAAGGTTTCATTTTAAGGCATTTAATCAATATTCATTTATTACAATATTTAAATAAACACATATAAATGGAATATTAAGTAATAGTTATAAAGGAAAACTATGATAAACACTTTATTGAGATGAAACCTTGCAAAACTATTGTAAAATCATCTCATAATTCCCTTTTAAACCATTTCATTTATCCATAATTTCTCACAACTAGGATCTGTTAAAGAAAAATTCAATTTTAATCTATACAGGGAAAAACTCTTTTGGTTGTAACTACCATTTTAATTAACTAATACCTCATATTAAATAATCTCAAAAGTAAAACAAATGTCTTTTTATCGATTTTATTGGAATCAATTAAGTATTATACCACCATATATTTTTATGTAACACCATATAAGTAGTTTAATACACTTTAAATAACCATCCCATTAGCATAAACATACTCCCATGGGGTTAAGTACCAAGTAATCTAAAGAATAAGGTGACCTATGAGGGTCTATTCATGCAAACATGAGTTTATTTATATGGGAATCCATTCCCAATTTATGGATTCAGCACTCTATAAATTAAAATTGGAATCCAATTTAAATGAATCCCATAAAAGTTAAAATTTGAAAACAACCTTAGTGAGTTAAACTCATAAGCACGAAAATGCTAAAACTCACCTACAAGGTCTGAGTAAAGCATATAAGGATTAATTTATATGGGTCTTCATTCCATGTTATAGAGGTCTATTCCATTATAAGTTCCAATTAACATGCCAATTAACCAACATCCATAAGAAATGATTTGTATTTGTTAAAATAAATCTAATTTATTTGAAATTTAGAGTGTCATTCATGTTAATTTATTAACCATTTTTAAAACTATCCCATTCTTTTAATTGATTCTAGTATGAGTAATTATACTTTCACCATCAATATATAGGGAAAACACAATTTATGTTGATACAAAGACTTTATTTAACTCACCCTAAACCATAACTATAACCAGGATAATCATCATGTTAGCAAGGAAGGCTATCACATATTCAATGAACACAATAATGTAAGATAGAAAACACACTAGAATGGTATACATATAATCATGATAAATAATCACATAATAAAGCATGCTAAATAATCTTACAATCATGGTATATAGATAATCATGCTAATTACATGTGAATACTGTGTGCCTGAAATAATGTATGAACCCCATTTCTTTCTATTCTAGGCTAAGAGGTAAATCTCATAAATGAATAACTAGAATAAGTACAATAATCACCCAATCTGAAACATTATTCAACTTTAATAACAAATAATATGAACAACAGTCCCATCCTTGGCAACATGATATTTCCATCATGTATTGGTTGGTTAGACCCAACCACAATCTATTTACTAAATTACAACACATTAATAGTCTCTTATGTACCATCCCAAAATAGAAATACAAAGTAAAAAATAACCTATGATACCACTTTGTCATGTCTCTACTAGATATCCACTAAAACGATGCCTCAAGTCGGTTGGTGACATGACCTCAAGAACACCTCCTCATACACTAGAGTCTATTGACTAGTAGTGAGGTTATAATTGGGGTAAAATGGGGAGAATATACCCTCTAGATCGATAATATATAAAAAAAGTAAATATAATAAAATGAAATAAATATCATAATTAATCATAATAGACAAGTAATAATAAATAGATACCATATAAAGTGCCAATAAAATATCCATGCATAAGCATGTTAGGCCATAAATACAAGGTAGTCAAACATAAAACAATCAATATAGTGGGATAGACAAATAAAAGAATAAATAAATAAAAATAAAAATTCTATAAGTGAACTAGAGTATATGCTCAACCGCTACTCCCATTCCAAGTCTTAGCTCGAAGCAATGAAACATCAAAGAGGCATAATCCAGGTTCCTAACCCACAACCAAGGAGTCTTTCCGAGTACCAAATGATGACATGAATAGGGTGTGAGTAAAAATAAGTAGTTCACCACCAATGACATATAGTGAAATCCAATCCATGAGTATAAAATAAATTAGCATGTAGGTACAATGAATAAAGAAGTAAATAATAAATGTAATCAAGTCGGGATTAGGTTCCTCAAAAGACACCTGACCAGCCATACCTACTTCATACTAAGCTAGAATGTCTCTAAACATGATCCATTATTTATATTTATATATTTAAACTTATATATATAAATATATACATTCACTGGTGAGGACCCAAGGCTTAATACCTAGATGTTACTATAAGGATATCATACAAGTCTCATACTTTAAAGAAGGAGCATCATGCCTGACCATATCAATGAATGATAAGAGACATAATTACTAATAGTTTCAGGTGAATAATAATATAATAAGGGTCTCAAATTTTATAAGAATCATAATACCAAGAAACATGGGATATGTACACCATGCCCGACTATCCCAATCAAATATGTGAAGTGTCATGTCTAACAACTTAATCAAGGGGCATGGAATGTCATGTACAATAACCCAAAATGTTATGAAATAAAATTTACAACATCCTAAACCAAGGGGGTGTGAAGAATCATGTCCAAAAACCCTAACCAAGGTCTCTTAGTAATAATAAAGTATAAAGTAATCCCACTCACCCTATGAGCCAGTAACCGAGGTGTTTCATAATGAGGGACTCATGTATCACTTAAGACATAGTGTAATTTAATTTTCATGTTGCATTTAATATTTAAATACATGATATGAGAAAATTCATTCCATAATATATGTCACACTGTTCAATTACCCCATTTCATTTATAACCAAACAAGAAGGCCATGGTAAGCACCCATGTCTCAACATAATTTTAGACATGATTTTAATCATTTCATTTAACAAATCACTCAGAAGTGATGGGGGGTAGTGTAAAATACATTCCATACTATGATTCAATTAAATTTATACTATTGAACAATTCATAAACATCAAGAATAAAGTAACATATTAAGGACTAAAGGTTTATCCAAGACATTTAACTCACTAAGAAATTTCACTAGCATGAGGCATGATCAACACACCCATAGGGGTGGTTTATTAAAATAGGAAATGATAATAATCATAAAAATTTTAATCAAACTCAAATTATGTGGTGGTTTAGGTTGAGGTCATTAACCACAAACCATGTTAAGGGGTCTAAGGAACATTATAGTTGTTGTATAAGTGTTTAATTTAAGTCATTTAAAATTTTAGAAGAAATACATGGAAAGTCCGACATACAACATAATGAAGCATTTTATAAATGAAAAAATTAAGGTAAAACGATACAGACCACCTATCTCGAGATTAGGATGCTTAACTTTTCCAATATCAGCCTTTTATTTGGGATGGAATGATATAAATCATAGAAATAGACAAACTCCATGAAAATAGGTATATGAGGTCACATGAAAAATCATATGATATGGTAAGATAAATTATAGATATATGGAAAAGGAATGATAAACTAATTGAGGGTGATCTAAAGTAATTGATGATGAAAAATTATAAGCCTAAACAAGGGACATCTGTCTATGCCCAGGAGGAGTTCCAAATGAGAGCTCCCAATGAGGGGGATGCTATGCATTTGGGGGAGGAATAAATAATGAGTTTTTAAAAAAAATTAGGGGAATAATGTTAATTTACAGGCCCTTTAATGATCCACATGATTTTAAAAACCATGCACCAACCATGCATCAACACTATCTAAGGAGAAACCTCCCTCACACGGTTAAAAAAATCGTGTGCTAAACATACAGGTTAACTTGAGTACCTTCACCAAGTCACATTTTTTCCCTTATAGGATCATACAATTTCAACAAACCATTACCTTGTACAAAACATGCCACATAGTTTCAGATGTATGGTTAATACTAATCGTGTTCCCATTTATACTTCTCCTAAAATTGAGTTTTCAGAGACCGATACTTTCAAAACTCATCCAAACTCCAGAGACACCTCTCATGACTTAAACCTCATAAAAATAACTTTTAATTTTTCCAAATCTCAAAATTAAATTTCAAAGAGTGGCTTTAAATTTGGACCATCCACCAAATGGAAAATAGAAATTAATTTTAAAATTTCAACCCATCCAAAACATGGGGCCTTAAAAAAATTCTTCCATGAATCTTTATATACACCCATTATACTACTAAAATTATACAGTGTTTTTTCCATTCTAAACATTTGTGTAGTGAATAAATATCTCCATTTCCACTCAAACTTATTCACTTAGATGTATCTATCCTTTATTGATTGGGAGATTATATATATTCAAACCACACTCGTTAATCGTGGTTTTAAAAGTAATGAAAGGGTTTATTATGTTGTATGATCTATGTGAAAAAAAAATTCATGTACATAATATTAATGTGATGGGTGGGAATAGAATTATATATCCCTCCAATGCATTGGGTAATGTTTTTATCTCATGATATTACATGTATGGTGCATGAGAGATTATCCTATGCATGTTAGGTTATGATGTCTCAGCGGTTAGCCTTGACTTATTCTTATGATTTTAAGTTTTGTGTTTTCACCACATTCCTATATTTACTTTATGTTATCATCTTATATCATGCATCAATGTTCATGTTTATGATTATCACCCCCTTTATGTCACCTTGATATGAATCTTGACTCACATGTACTTCTTTCATCATGTTATTATTTTATTATTCTCTTACTAGGATTTATAACTCATCCCTTTCTTATATATGTCCCTAGGTTATCTTGTGTAGTTTTAAAAGAGTGATGGAATTTTAGGAGCACGTTAAGGCATTTTAAATAATGACGTTGTATCCCTATTTTAAGTTATTATGTTATATATCTAATTTATCAATGAAACCAGACCTAAAAATATTTTGGGATTGTATTATGCATGTCTTTATGTAATAATGAATTAATTATGGTGTATTAAATATATGGGTTGTTATAATAGAGAAGTGGGGTGGTGATGACTCCTTTTATAAGGGAGACGAGTGATATTTTTGTAATAATATAAAAGGTAAAGTCATCATTAAAAGGTAAACTGGATCCAATAATGGAAAATAATGGAGTGGGGGGAGTTTTAAGGTCGATAAATCCTAAAAAATATATTTTCACACATATTTTTGACACATTTTTAATTATTTTACTCTTATATTTTTCACCTTTACCATATTTGGGTTTTAAAGTGCTAACTATTTTTTACCTCAACAATTTAATTTTAATGCCTAAAATATGGGTATTATTAAATAATTTGGACATAATGATTCTAAATATGAAATAATTTATTTAAAATAGAATTTATAAGGGTGATAAAAACTTATTTTAATATTAGTACACATAACACATAAAAATCTTTTTTAGAAAAAGTTAATTTTTATACTTAAAATTGAAATAAAGATAAAATTATCAATATTTTTGATTTATATGAAACTAATTGGTTTATTATTAACCAAATAAGAGTTATTTTTCTTTAAAATTAATTCAAAATAAAATTATACCTTGAGAAAACATAATTAAAATAAAAAGTTGAAAAACCATTTTTTTGTTATAATAAATGATTACTTAAGTTTTAAAATGTTAAACATGAGTTTTCTAAATTTAAAATAGTATTATTAAATGAATAATTTTACTTCTTAAAAAATTTCATGGTCATTAATTTTTTTATAGAAGTTTTATGTCATGCTTGGATCATGACGAGTTGAAAAATGCTATAGTATTAATAAAAACTGAATGTTTCATTATTCACCTAAAAGTAAATCTTTTCATAAAAATTCCAAAAATTAATCTTTGGATAATTTTTAAATTATAAATTAAAAAATTCATTTCATTTATAAAATTAAAATACTAAAATATCTAAATTTAGTTTCTTACTGAAAATACAAAATATAAAGAAAAACTGTTTTTATTAAAAAATGATGTTTTAAGTGTTGTTAATATTATTTCATATCAATTTATAATTTAAATAATGTTAATATATTAATTTACATATAATAACATTTTATAAGTTTTAAAATTAATTTTTTAGGATAAAATAGAATTTAAAGAAAACATTATTTGAGAAAGAGCAATCCTTCTTAATATTAAATCACATTAATTATTTATCCACTAAATGTAATAAATTTTAGTTGAGTAATATATTTTTATTTTTAGAGGTTTTATTATTGTTATAATTTTATTAAAAATATTTATTTAATATTTCATGGTCTATTTTAGTTCATGTTTAATGTGAAACAAGCTATCTAATATAGTATAAATTTAGAGAAAAATATATTTCAAAATCTCGGGGTGTTACAATCATCGGATATTTAGGGGCATATTTCTTGAGTTTTTTTATTCAAGAACTCTAACTAAAAGCAGGATAAAATCCATTCCAATTATTATTAGTCATACAATATTAAATTTCTTTTCCAATATATGAAAGGAGCTATATGATACAATGTTAGGAAGCTTCAAATCATGTTCTCCATAACAACTTTATGTTGCATCCCACAACTTTGACCTTTCCACTTGGTGGGCTCTTTATCATCACCCAAATCATATTGATAGATTCACTTAATAATTAAAACCTTAATTATTGAAAAAAATATAATCACATTACTCCATCAAGATCTTTAATCCACCCCTTTGATTTTTTTTCAATATCATTAAATAACTCTATGTTAATATGTGTTCTTATCATCTCTTTTATTTTATCCCTTATTAAAAATAAATGAAAAGGTGAAAGTGTAAGGGAAAGTCTTAATCATATTTAATATTCTTTCATGATTTTAAATTTTATACACTCTTTTTCATTCTCCTATTATTGGTTACAAACCAATTCAATACTTGAGAGATAGATGGAATCACATTTCACTTAACCATGAGCCATAAATTATCCAACTATAAGTCTATGTGAGAAATGATTAGTGTAGAAAACTAGAGTTATCAAATCAAACATCAATGATGTCCATAAACTATTCCATATGTGATGAAAATAAATTTTATCTTTGAAGGGTATGTTCAAGTATTTTTACACTTAAAAACCTATTCAATAAACACATTAAAAACATCCAAGTTAAAAAATGTTTGTCCCCCATTTCAGATTAATATACACCCCCCTAAATAATAAAATTTTATATAATCTAATGTAAGTTCATGAAAAGTGTTTTTCATACCTAAAATTTTACTTTCTCATGAGTTATCTAGATTTTTACATTTATATAAAATAATGTTTTTTGGATGCCTTTTTATCTCCTCAGTTCCCCCTTAAGAGATATACTTCATCACAGTTGATCATTTCCAAAGTGAAATCCAGGAATATACTTCAGATATCACTTTAAATGTCTCAAGGAGTCATTAAACACTCCATGATAGACAATTAATCTTACTATTTAGTAAATATAAAACTCTTCCATCTCCCACCTTAATTCATTACCTTCAATTCCATATATATAAACACAAAAAAATAAATATGGGAATAAGGTGGAAATCCTTTGATATTTTGTTGGAGTAATAATGTTGAGTGTTGGTTCACAACCAAGATAATACTTTCCTTCTATCTCCAACTTTGGGTAAACTCCTCATGCTTTCTTTTTGAAATTTCTTAACATGGGTCTTTATAGAAAATATGATCATCTTACACTTTTAAACCATCTTTTTTTGTGTAATTCCTTGTTTAAATGATTCATTAAATAACATATATCTCAAGATTCTTGATTTATATTATCGAACATATCTACTTGAGATGGAAACATTATCAAAAAATATTATGAGTTATGCCCCACCTGCTTTCACCTCCCATATAACATCTCACGAGCCACCTGGTTATCACTCTTAGACAACCTCTCATGAAATTTGGCTTCTTCATGTGATTTTTCTTGACTAAAATTTTCATATTCACTTTAATGTGTTTTATTTTTATTTTATTTTTGTTACAAACCATTTTAACCAAAATTTCCATGTTTTATTTCTCTTCTTTTAACCTTATTATCTCCATAAATATATAGGATTTGTCTTGTTAGTGTTTCAATGAATTCTTAAGCACAATGACCCTATTGGTCACATCTTTCATATATTTATTTAAGAAAATAAAATCTATTTTAATTAGACACACTTTTTAATATTTCATTAAAAAACTTATTCATCATAAGACTATTTCTTCTCTTCATAAAGTTTCTTCTTTCCTTTCAAGTTTTTCCTCCACTTGATTCATTCAAATTATAAGGAATTAACATGTTATACTGCAAATTATAGGATTTATTCACAACATATCTACAACAAAAAACAAAAAAATAACAACAAAAACCTTTAAATTATGATTATCCATAATAATATGAATCCAATTATTTAAAAGTTTACTACTATTTGGGCTTACCATGCGCTCTATTTTTCCCTATGATCAGGAGAATAATTCCTCCTTAGATAGCCTTAAACTCCTCTTGAAATAAGAGTGGGTTTTGTTTTATTTTGGGAATAATGTTTTCAACAAAGGAAGAATATTATATTAAGGGGGATAATACTTAGTAAAGGGGGAGAAAAATTTATAGAGAAGAGAATACGATCCTTAGGGATAATTTTATCCTATGTAAGAATTAATCATATTCACCATTATTCTCAGAAGAGTTATAAAACTCATGGAGAGATAAGTTTTTGTTTTATCTTTATCTTTTTATTTTGTTCTTTCCAAAAAGGGGGATATTATTGAGTCAAATTTTTTTTGTTTACTTCTCCATTCATTTTTTTGGAAATCACAAAATCTTTCTAAATATATTCCATGGTTATTCACATCGAATAAAATTTATAATGTATTGTTTTCAATCGCAACCGCATGTATTGTTTTCAATTGTAACTGCATGTATTTTTTTCAATCATAACCACATGTATTATTTTCAATAGTAAACTCATGTATTTTTTTCAATTGTAATGGAATGTATTGTTTTCAATCATAACCACATGTATTGTTTTCAGTCGTAAACGCATGTGTTGTTTTGAATCGTAACCACTTATTATTTTCTTTATGAAAATAATCATTCTTTAACTTATCATTTCTAGTAAATATTAATTCTTATAAAATGAAATATTTTTTATTAAAATGATTTTGTGAAATTTGTTTTGTATTTTAATTAAAATGATGTCATGTATTCCGTTTTAATATGACTGTTAAAGTGCCAGGTGTATAATTCCATCCTATTTTTTGGAAAGATATAACCGTTGGAGAATGAATATGAATATTGGGATGAAGGCTATAAATACTAGGTTATTCAACTGATCCCAACACAATTTTTAAGATCTAGAGATACTCTATGAGTGTTTTGTCAAAATCACTACCTTTTTCAAAAGCTCTGAAGAATACAAGTTGTGAATAGCTTGTTCCAAGCACTTGTATCTTTGAGGAGTTTTGATTTTCTTTATGGGATAATGATAAATTGTGATTATGATCTAGGGATTACAGGGATAGGAAGACATATTGGTGCCTATATTTTGTGGATCGAGGGCTTACAAGGCTAGGAAGATAGAGGTGCTGATTACCTTCTTAATCGAGGGGTGTTGGGGATAAGCAGACAAACTGAATCCGATCTTCGAATCAAGGAATTACCCTGGTATGGGTAAGACATAATTGCTTTAAATTATAAATCAAGGGACCTCTATCCTAGGTTAAATGATACCCTTCTCTTTAGGTTAAAGTAATTGTATTCTTTACATTTCCACTATATTTGTAATAGAAAGATAAATTTTAGTTTTTATCTCTATTCATATTTCATATCATTATAATTGTTTTAATTATAATAAATATATTTAACATTGTATTAGTGCTAATGATTATTTATGATTTATGGTAAAACCATATATTTTTTTAATACTATTATTATCATAAACATTGTAATTATGATCATCTATTCGCTTATTCTGATCATCGTATTCATCTAGGATATAGTTGTTCTTTAAATAAAACCTGTGGTATGCCTATCATAATCAATATAATTATGATATTTATGGTAGAATCATATATTTTTGTAATAATATGATTATCATAAACATTGTAATTAAGATAATCTATTCTCTTACCCTGATCATCGTATTCATCTAGGATATGATTGTGCTTTAAATACAACCTATGGTATACTTATCATAATCAATATAATTATGATACCCATCGTAACTAACCCAATTATGATTATCTTTTTCATCGGTACCAGGGCCCACAATGATTCATAGTTTTATAAAATTTATAGGTATTGTGAATTGAATTATTTTAAATCCTTTTTAACTAGATTTATTTGAGGTTTGATAATGAAAGATTTTAAAACCTACAATTCACCCCCACTTGTATTGTTCCATATACATACATATTTATATACAAAAATTGGTATCACATAAGGTCTATAGAATACTAATATACATATTTGTATTAGTATAGGATTCCACTCTATTTACCTCACTTGTCTCTCTTACAAGTTAGATTTATTTCATTGATCAAATATTTGTTTATAAATACACACTACACTAATGAGTGGAGTAAAAAAGTTTTATTTTTTAAAATGGAAGGAATTAATGTTGGATCTATTGATAATAAAAATTCAATAAGACCACCTATTTTTTATGGTAATGATTATTATTATTGGAGAGATAAAATGAATACATTTTTATCAACAATAGTGTGAAAATATCTGTTATGATTACTGGAGATTATAAAATACCTGACAAGGAGGTCAGAACTTTTACTAATCAAGAAAAGCCAAAACATCAACTAAAATATAAGGTATACAATAATTTGTTTTTTTCTATTACTAGTAATATATATAGCTAGATATCTTCTTGTGAAGAAGCTAACAATATATGAAAGAAACTCGAAGTTACACATTTTGATACTTCTAAATTCATTGAAACAAGAAGAGACATACTTAGAGAAGAATATCATGGTTTTGTTTTTCCCTATAGAGAACCTATTATTAAAGTTCCATAGAGAATTATGACTATCGTAAAGAGATTACAGTCATTGGGATAAAAAGTCTTAGATGATGAGATTCTTTTAGATAAGATCATATACATCATGCCTAATGAATTGTAATCAAAGAGAACTGCTATTGATGAGTCAAGGAAAGTTACAACTGTTACCCTTGATGAGTTATTTAGAACTATATTATAGCATGAGAATATATTGAATAGAGATGCATAAAATAAAAATAAAAAGAATGAAATTTTTTCTTTTACTTCAAATACAAATCAATTTAAATAACAAACTCTTGATAAAATAGTAAAGTCATCAAAGAAAAAGAAATTTGTTTTTAAATTGGACTAAAGTGAAGATGGGAAATCTGAAAATGAATTATATAATCTTTCTCAAAGTTTAAACAAGATTGTTGTAAAGTAGGATTTTTAGTACAAATATAAAAAGAGAAATAAGGATAGAAATGATAAGAAAGATTCATAAGTGACTTGTTATAAATTTTAAAAAATAGAACACATCAGACCAGATTGTCCTAAGCTTGATAAGAAAGACATATGGGATAAAAATTCAAATAGAAGTCAAAATAAGTTTTGGACAACCAAGGGAAATAAAGTGCTAAAGTAAAACGATACTTGGAGTGCTAGTGGTAGAGACTCATCTGATGAATATTTAGATATTGAATATTATGGACAAAATAATATTGCTATTTATGCTAGTATTCCAATATAAAATCATTATCTCATGTCAAAGTTACACAATACTGAATCTTTAACCAATATGTTTTTAAATACTAATTATCTTGATGAAAAGTATTCTGACTCCTCAGATAAAGAATCCTATTCATCCAGTGATAATGATACTTTACCTTATTTTGAAGAAGCTTCTATATTTTTTAAGTTAATTGAAAATGAAAATAGTAAGATAAAAAATAAGTTTGATAAAGAAAATTCTAGAATACATGCTATGACAAAAGAAATATCAGATCTTTCTAAAGATCATGAAGAAAAAGTTATCAATTTTGAAACTATTTCTAAAAACCTTAATGAATTAAATTTTGAGAAGGATAAACTTTTTAAGGATTATGAAAATATTATTTCTAAGATAATTTTTTTATAGGAAAACTCCAATCCTAAGACTAATGACCTTGAGAATAAGAATTTAGTCATTAGAAGAGAATCTGAAATATTTTATTTAAAGAAACTTTTGTCAAAAGTTACTTCTAGAAAAGAATGTTTTGATAAAATTTATTCACAACTTCTTACTCTAAATAATAGTTCTGGAATGGGTTATACACTCAAAACTGGTTTTCAGTCACAACTATTTTGTACATCAGAGTGACCTTTTTGCACTAAGTGTCAAAGTGGTAGACATTGGGGGAATATTTGTTCTTAAAAAAAAAAACAATCCTTAGGATTTAATAAATACCACTTTTTTTAAAACAAATGTGGATTTCTAAAATTTTACTTTATAATAGTTTCAGATTAAAGAAAGATTGGATTCTGAAAATCTAATTGTTTTATTTCTAGGAAATAAAAGGGAGTACCAACAATAATAGTATTTGGTACATGGATAGGGGATGTTCTCATCATATAGCTGGAAACAAATATTTTTTTTTAAAAAAAGATCATTGAAATGAAAGGTGAAAGAGTTACCTTTGGAGATAATTGGTATAGGTAATATTGTTTTTCTTGGAAAAGCCTTAATTTAAATTTTTTTATTCGCGAAAGGTCCTAAGAACAACCTTATAATCATAATTAAATTTTGTGATGAAGGTTACCTTGTGAATTTTATGAATGATAAATGTGTAGTTAAAAATTACAAGGATGAATTTTTTATTTATTCTAATAGCCATGAAAATGTTTACACTATAAACTTAGAAGACCTTAGGAGCCAAAACATACCTTGTCTTAGTGTAATGGAAGACCAATCTTGGTTATGGCATAGAAGGTTATGACACTGTAACCTTAGGAACTTATGAAAAATATCTAAGAAAGGACTTGTTAAGAATCTACTGGATCTTAAATTTTATTCTTAAAAAGTCTATTACCCTTGTCAATATGGTAAAAAACATAAGTCTAGATTTAAATACATAAGTGAAGTCACAACTTTTTATGCATTACAACTAGTGCATATGGATCTTTTTAGTCCAATAAAAACTGGATGTATTGGAGGAAACAAATATGCATTTGTTTTAGTTGATGATTAAACTATATTTACATGGTTATATTTTCTAGAAAATAAATTTTAAGCCTTATCTTATTTTAAAACTTTTACATCCAAAGTTAAAAATGAGAAAAAACTTCCATTGATACAATTTATGGTGATCATGGAGGAGAATTTGAAAATTTAGATTTCTAAACTTTTTTTAGTAATAAAATCATTACTCATAACTTCTCAGCTCCTATAACATCTCAGTAAAACAGTGTTGTTTAAAAAATAAACCAAATTATTCAAGAGATAACAAGGACCATGTTGAGTGAATACTCAATTGCTAAATATTTTTGGGCTAAAGCTATAAATACTACTTGTTATACTATAAATCGAGTTTTAATAAGTTCATTTCTTAATAAAACACCTAATGAATTGTGGACAAGCCAAAAACCTAAAATTTCATACTTTAGAATATTTGGATACAAAGTATTCATTTTGAATACTAAAGATAAATTACACAAATTCACACCCAAATCTGATGAATGAATATTTTTATTCTATTCCACTACCTCTAAGGATTATAGAGTTTTTAATAAAAATTCTTATACTGTTGAGGGAATGATACATTTTAAATTTTATGAGACTGATCCTTTTGTTTTTAAGAAACCCCAACCTACATATTCTGATGTGTTTTCCAAAACTGATTATCAACCCATGATAGAAGATTATTCTAAAAAGGAGAATACTCAAGAAACTATTTCTGAGGTACTTACTCTAGATGAATTTCTACCTTATGTTAATAAACATGTCTTATAAAACCCAAATCAGTTATATCTTAGGAATTATACTAGTGATAGCATCATTAGTGATGTAAAGTAACCAGTAAGGACTATAAGTTCCTTGAGAAATGAAGCATAACATTTAGTATTTTTTTCTCAATTTGAACCTAAAAGTCCTAATCAGGACTTAGGTGATGAAGATTGGATAAAAGCTATACAAGATGAACTAAATGAATTCAAAGGGAATAACGTATGGACTTTGGATGAAATACCTAAAGAAACAACTGTAATTAGAGTAAAATGGGTGTTCAAAAATAAATGTGATGAAAATGGAATAATCATTCAAAATAAAGAAAGACTTGTTTCTAAAGGTTATAACCAACAAGAGGGAATAGATTACGAAGAAAACTATGCTCCAGTAGCTAGAATTGAATATATTTATCTTCTACTATCTTTTATAGCATTATTTAATTTCAAACTTTTCAAATGGATGTATACTGTGATTTCCTCAAGGGATATGTACAAGAGGAAGTATTTGTAGAAAAACCCCTAGTTTTGAAGATACAAAACATCCTGAATATGTTTTCAAACTTACCAAAGCTTTACATGGCCTTAAACAAGCCCCTATATCCTGGTATAATAGATTAATAGAATTTTTGTTGTAAAAAAATTATGTTAAGGGAACTATTGATCCAACTCTTTTTATAAATAAAGAAAAGAAAAATGTTTTCATTTTTCAAATATATGTTGATGACATTATATTCAGATCAACTCAACAATCCTTAACAGATTCATTCCAGAATTTTATGAAATCTGAGTTTGAAATGAGTATAATGGGTGTGTTCAATTTTTTTCTTGGTTTTCAAATTTCTCAAAAAATAGAAGGAACCTATATATCTCAACATAAGTATATTAAAGATATTCTTAAAAATTATGGATATAATAATACTAAAAGTATAAGTACTCCAATCGGTACCTTAAATACACATGATCTTGATGAAACTAGGAAACCAGTTGATCAAACATCTTTTAGAGGTATGATAGGAAGTTTATTATACTTAACATATAGTTGTAAAAACTTAATTTTTTTAGTGTGCTTATGTGAAAGATACCAAGAAAATAAAAAATAATCTCATTTAAAATTAGTGAAAATAATTTTTTACTATTCAAAGGTAACTATGGATTTAGGACTATTCTATTCTTCTGGAAATGATTTTAACTATTTTTTTTCAGATGATGAATTTAGTGGTTGTACAATGGATAAAAATAGTACATCTAGAAATTTTCATTTATTAAGAGATTCTTTAGTTTCATGGTCATGAAAGAAACAACACTCAGTAGTAATTTCCACTACTGAAGCTGAATATGTAGAAGCTGGAAGTTGTTATGATCAAGTATTATGGATGAAACACACACTAATAGATAATGGCATGAGTTTTACTAAAACTAAAATACTATGTGATAACACTAATTCCATATCCCTTAGTAAAAATACTACACATCACTCTCGTGAAAAACACATAGATATTAGGCATCACTTTCTTAGGGATAATACACTAAAAGAAGATATTATTTTAAAATTCATCAGAATGCATGAAAACATTGATGATATTTTAAAAAAACCTTTACCTTATGATATATTTGAAGACATTAAACAAAATCTAGGAATGATCACTGTAATGTTGTCATTCACATCTACTTTCTATTTAAACCATCTCCTTACATTAAGTTACTCTTTTTCAAAGGGGGAGTACATATGATTTTCATATTTATAATCAGTTTCATGTTTTTAATCAGTTTCATGTTTCTAATAAGTTTCATTTTTTTAATAAGTTTCATGATTCTAATTAGTTTCATGTTTCTAATTGGTTTCATGTTTTTAATTGGTTTCATGTTTTTAATCAGTTTCTTGTTTGTAATCAGTTTCATTTTTTAATAACTTTAATTTTTTCCTTTCTTTTTAGTATTAAATTTTTATTGATATTAAAATTTTATATGTATTACATTTTTATTAGTATTAAATTTTTATCAGTATTAAAATTTTATCGGTATTACATTTTTATTGGTATTACATTTTTATCGGTATTACATTTTTATCGGTATTAGAATTTTATCGATATTAAATTTTTATCAGTATTACAATTGCTTTTGTATTTCATTATAATGGAAATATCAATTTTATTCAAAATATATTTTAAAAAATAATATATCATATTTGAATTATATTTCACTACTTTCAATTTCTATTTCATAATAATAATATATTGAAATCAATACATCTATCCTGATACTCTGAAAGGTACAATTTCCAAACCTTACACTTTCTATTATATTTCAAAATTGTTGGTATTTTAATTCCTTCAATTTGTTTTAAAACATTGTCAGATTCATCTTAAATATGATAATTTAAAAAAAAACCTTAAGAGTTTGAAATAATTTTCAACCATTGTATTTTTAAGATCTAATATAAGCTGTAGAATCTCAATGCTCAAATTTCCATCACCTATATAAAAGGACCCCCTACCTCATCCCATATTGACTTCTCACTAAAGTTCATTGAATCTTTTATTCCCTTCAAATATTCAATATCGTTTGTTTCCGTAACCATAGGAGGTCTTTGTTTTCATATTCATAGATAGTTTTCATGTTAGAATAAACAACATTATCTCCAAAAAAAATTTCTTTAAAGGACTTATCATCTATGACCTTTCAAGGTGAAAGGTTAGTCTCTAAATAATTTTATGATTGTTTTGATTATTAGGTGACAAAAGTTATAGACTTCCAAGGCTAGAAGACTCTTTGTATTGAAAGTCCCAAATCTGTTTAAGAGCATGTTTACTATAGGAAGTGCTGGAATTCTATAATTCAATGGAAATAAATGATAATGAAAAAGTTTCTTTTATAATGTATGAGAAAGAATACACCACTTCAGTAAATAAATCTAAAAATCTTATGGGAATTATGTGTGAAGGAGATGCTTTATGTCCATCCCATAGATTTCCCAAATCGGAAGGGAATTTTGAAAAACAAAAGGAAGAGGAATATCATTTCGAGATTCATGAAGATAAAGGAAAGTTGAATCATATTTTGGATGAAAACTGATTAATATCCCTCTGAATGCTAGGATTTTTAGTGTCAATAAAATGTGATAAGGAAAATCTAAATTTTTTTGAAGTTTATTTTCTCAATCTCTTAGTAAATATGAGGAAATTCAATCTCATGGGTTTCATATTTTTTAATATCAATAAATTGAAGTCTGGAGAACTCAAATCTCAGTTGATTATGTTTCCTGGAATCCTAATAAAATTTATTTCTGAATGTTTTGGGCTGTGTAATGTGGAAATTAAGTTAGAAAAAAAAAAGCTTCAATGTTTTTCTTATTAGTATAGATATAATCAAGAGGTTGAAGTTACGATTCAATTCAGAATTGAATAAATTTGAAAAAGATATTGAATTTTAAAAGGAAAAAATAGATGGAGGGAGTTAGGAAGCTGCAAAAAAAAAATATAAATCGATTATTTCTAAAAAGAAAAAGGCTGGGTCTAAACCACCCAAGAAATAAAATAAGAAAAAAGCAATACCTGATGAGGTTACAGTTGAATGGAGAAAGAAAAATGTAGAAAGGAAAGATGGGGAACCCCAAATCAGACTTGACCTATGGAGTCCCTGACTCACAAAATTAATACCCAATAAAATCTCAAATAAGAAGAAAAGAAAAAGAGGATGAAGAAGAGATAGGATGAGGCCATTGATATGGAAAGTCTTTTGAAAATTGGTGAGAAAGATATTGCTGATATTGTTTTAAAAGAAAGGAAATCTCTTCCATCTATTCAAGAAAATCTAAAACAAATATTTGGAAAATAATCGACTCTTAAAACTGTTTATCAAGAAAGAGAAGAAGAAGAATATAGAGATAATGAACTATAGAAAATTGATAAATACTTTGATAAACATAAAGAGAAGGATGGAAGAAAAAAATAAGAAAAAAATAATAATAAGAACAAGAAGGAGAAGAAAAAAAGAGGGGGGAAGAGGATAAAGAAAATAAAAATCAAGCTGAATCTGTTAGCAAGAAAACCTCTTCTCAAAAGAAAATCCCTATGGAATCCTCAGAAGTGGAATCATTCAAATTTCTATCTCCAGATGTTCAGTATTCAAAAGAAGTCACTCAATATCTAAGAAAGTAATTAAAATCCTAAATAAAGAATAAGAAGAGGCAGAATCCGATAAAAATGAGAAAAAAATTGCGAATGTGTCTATATTAACTAATTATGGTGAGATTCTAGATTTCAATGAGGATACTGATTCTGAAAGAAAAATTACAATCAAAGGAGTTAAATACATTGAGAAAGAATTGAATATACTGAAAATATCATACCTTGTCTTCCAAAAAATTGAAGCAAATATCTTCTTTCAAATAGCTATAATGAAAGAATAAATTCTATTAGGATTTTGATGGACATATTTCTGAAACTCAAAGGCGATTTTAAAGTTTTTGAAGAATGTTCTCTCAAACAAAGAAATTCTTATAAAAAAATTATCAATTTGTCATATAATATTGATGAAAATATAAAATGTAATAAGGAAAATATTGTGGAAATAAGGAATCTTGTAAATGATCTCAATATAAATTACAAAAGGTTGTTTAGTGATATGAATGAGAAAGTTAAGGCATTCAAAACACCCAGTACTTCAAAAGAAATTATCTTTGAAGAGTTTGAGAATCTCAAGGTTAAAATATTGGAGGTAAAAAATGAAAACTTTTTCTTGAAAAAAATAGTTCAAATCCTATAGAAAGCCTTGAGAATCCAAACAGAGGATTTTCATGATCAAGAAGAAAATTTCAAAGCACAAGAATAGATTAATTGGCTTCAATAAGAAAGAATTCATAATCAAGAAAACATGTTTGCAAAATAGGAAGAAAATTTTTAGGCTTAGCAAGAATATCATGATAAGTTTATGGAGGATAGAAAATAATTAAAAAATATGAAGTTATCTATTTTAAATATCACAGATAAGGAAAAGGAGAATAAATGGTTTCTTTTTGAACTATTGTTCTATTTTTTTATCAAATCAAATGCATGCTCTGTTTCATATTTATTATTTTTTATGTTTGTATGCTCTAACCCTTTATAGGTTTATCTAGATTTTTTACCTTTTTAAAAATCAAAAAGGGGGAGAATGTTTTATATTTGGAAGAATATTTTCAAAAAAGGAAGAATATTATATTAAGGGGGAGAATCCTTAGAAAAGGGGGAGTAAAATATTATAGATAAGAGAGTATGATCCTAAGGGATAATTTTATCCTAAGGAGGAATTAATCATATTCACCATTATTCTTAGAAGAGTTATAAAACTCAGGGAGAGATAAGTTTTTGTTTTATCTTTATATTTTTATTTTGTACTTTCCAAAAAGGGGGAGATTATTGAGTCAAACGTTTTTGTTGACTTCTCCATTCATTTTTTTGGAAATCACAAAATCATTCTAAATACATTCCATGGTTATTCACATCAAATACAATTTATAATGTATTGTTTTTAATCGTAACCGCATCATTTGTTTTCAATAGAAATCACATGTATTGTTTTCAATAGAAATCGTATGTATTGTTTTCAATCATAACTACATGCATTGTTTTCAATCATAACCACATATATTGTTTTAAATTGTAACCACATGTATTGTTTTCAATCATAACCACATGTATTGTTTTCAATCACAACTGTATGTATTATTTTCAATCATAACCACCTTTTCTTTTCTTTATGAAAATCATCAGTCTTAAAGTTATCATTTCTAGTAAATATTAATTCTTATAAAAGGAAATATTTTATATTAAAATGATGTTGTGTAATCGGTTATGTATTTTAATTAAAACAATGTCATGTATTCTATTTTAATATGACTATTGAAGTTCCATGTGTCCAATTCCCTATGATATTTTTGGAAAAATTTTACCGTTGGAGCATAAATATGACCGTTGGGATGAAGGCTAAAAATACCAGGTCATTCAACTCGGCTCAACACAGTTTTTACTGTCTAGAGATACTCTATAAGATCTCTGTCAAAATCATTTCCTTGTGAAAAATCTCTGAATAATAAAAGTCATGAGTAGATTTTTCTAAGAACTTGTATCTTATAAGAGTTTTGATTTGATTTGTGCAATACCAATCAATTGTGATTACGATCGAGGGATTACATGGATAGAAAGATATACTCATGCCAATATTTTGCAGATCGAGGGATTCTGAGGTTAGGAAGACAAAGATATTGATTACCTTCTTAATCAAGGGATTCCGAGGAATGATAGACAGACTAAATCCGATCTTTGAATTGAGGGCTTACCCTAGCATGGGTAAGATAGAATTTCTTGAAAGTATAAATCAAGGTACCTATATCCTAAGTTAAAGGATACCCTTATATTTATGTTAAAATAATTTTATTATTTACATTTCCTTTGTATTTTTAATAGAAATATAACTCTTTTAGTTTTTCTTTCAATTAAAATTTCATATCATTTTAATTATTTTAATTAGAATACATATATTTCATGCTGTATTAGTGCTTAAAATTATATATGCTGTATGGTATAATAATCTATTATTGTAATACTCTGACTATCTTGGATATTATTGTTCTTTAAATACAACCTGTGTTATACTTATCATAATCAATATAATTACGATACATATGGTAGAATAATATATTTTTTAATACTCCGATTATCGTAACCATTATAATTACAATCATCTATTTGCTTACTCTAATCATCATATTCATCTAGGATATGATTGTGATTTAAATAAAACCTGTAGTATACTTATCATAATCAATATAATTACGATACCTATTGTAACTGACCCAATTATGATTATCTTTTCATCAGAACCAGGGCCCACACCGATTCATAGTTTTATCACATTTATAGGTATTGTGAATTGAATTAATTTAGATCCTTTTAAACTAAGTTTCTTTTAGTTTTGATAATGAAAGTTTTTAAAACCTATAATTCACACCCTCTTGTATTTTTCCATATATATATATATTTTGATCCAACAGGTTGATAATAACTTCCCTCATCCCAAAAAACTCTTATTTTATTTTTAGGAAACACACTATTAAGTGAAAAAGATTTAGTAACATTAGAATAAACAAGAATAACTTGTACCTTCTTTTTGGGGTTAATTTTCACAATATATTGAGATGATTCATCCTAAACAACTATATATATATTATAATATTCTTTCATATATTTAAGGTATTTTTATCTTTAAGACACTTGGATTCTGTATTACTCAATTATTAATCCTTTGAAAAAATTGTAACGCCCCAACCCCAGTTACCTAGAGTTGGTGCCTTATTACATAACATTGGCATGATCACAAGAAAGATCAAATCTTGAAAGACCGATTGGTTTAGTAGACTTGGAAACACTAGATATATTCATAAGTCTTACATTACATCATAAAGTGAAAAACTACTAAAACAACATATTGTCTCCATATTACACACTCATATCCCCAAATAATATCCCTGTAGGTCATTCATAATTTACTTCTTCACTTCGGCGAAAAATAAAACATATAAAAGGGGTGAGCTCAAATGCCCAGTAAGGATAACAATATAGCGGAAACTTTCATAAATAAGAATAAACATTTAAGGCAATGTATAACTAAAACAAAAGCCTTTTAAACTTGAACTTCAACATAGTATGGAAAAAGTAAAATGAAATAATTCCATTTACTTATTCACATGGATATTCTACTAATCGAATAATCACATGTAATATCAATAACCACTTTCATAATGATGGAATGCATAATGACAGACTATCATAACCACATAGCCAAGGCCTCGTGCCAAGACTACAAATAAGATTTTTCCAAGGCCTTGTGCCAAGACACTAGTTTGTCTCATGAGACCTACCGATGCATTGAGGAGCTATAGAGGGCTCCACCCATCGCATATTAAGTCCAATGCATTCCCATATGAAAGGGTTTAAACATAACATAAACATTCGTATTAAAACTAGCATACGAAATGTCAATACTTTCACCATAAACTATGAATGGTATAAAAATAGCACATCCACAGTCAAACATATCAAAAAACCTTCAATACAATATAGAAGTTTTGTATCATAATAAATCAACTTCAAATAAGCGTAAAATCCATCAAAGGATGTTGACATAGATGAAATCAAAACTCTTTTTAGAGAAATATCTCTTTCTATTTTGAAATAATTTAAGAGTCATATATTTATAAAATAAAACATTTTCTTTGAAAATATACTTATAATCTTGTAAGGGAAGCTTCAATGATTTTATAACGGTGGAAAATAACCGCACCCGCCGTATAAGTTAAAAAAATATTCTTACCTTAATTCCGTTGAAAAGGTTAAAAAGCACCTTGTTTGGAAAACGACGGAAAGATTCCTTTATAAAACTCTTATGAAAAGTAAAACAAGGGTATAAATGACTTTAACCCATATTATTTTAAATAGTAAAAATGTTTTGAAATACATTTTTAAGAAACATGGATGTGGATGATAAAGAGATCCCAGTAGATTATTACGTATAAACAACCTCAGATAATGAAGAGATTGTGAAATAACCCTTACCTTGAACTTTTCCTTGGTTGGTGTAGGTTAACCTCCTGTATAATAGTGAAATAATTGTTATTAAATTATACAAGAATCATATACATTCATATGATATCATATATGATCTTTTAACATTGCTTTGTTAATAATATCTTAGTATTATCGTCGTTTAAGGTGTTAACTTACTCGTTTTCTTTTATATGTTTTGTTACATAAGCCATGTTTGTCATGGATAGGTTGTATATTATTCATATACATAATGATATCAAGTACTTAAACATTATTTTTAAATCATCAAATGATAATTATACTTGAATGGATACAATGGAGAATGAAACTCATCGCGTTCGTAGAGACGGTAGTTCGTACGTACGCACGAGCGACAATATCATTCTTTTGATATTAAAATAATATATAAATGGATGGTATATCATATATAAATAATCATTAACATGTTATATTTATTATTTACATGAGTTACACATCATTATTATACCCATCCAAATAATAATATATTGAATAACAATTACACCACGACGTGGAGACGGTAATCCGTACGTACGCACGTATGGTGACATGTTATTCAAAGGGTGGATAGAATACTGAATATGGTTGTACCATATTTATAAAAACATCACAGTATATATATGATACTGGATTTATTATTTTATAATGGTAATAACAAAGTAAGAAGAAGTGGAAGAAGAAAGGAACTTGGAAAAGGGTGGTGAAATCATTACCTCTTCTTCGAGTTCTTCCTTTTGATTTGATCAAAAGGGCTCCTTAAGTTGGATTTATGATCAAACTAAGGCCTCTAGGTTTTAGTTAGGGAAGTTGGGAGAGTATTTGGGCAAATTTTGGCCGAACCAAAAGGCTTTGAAGGTGTGAAGAAATGAGAAGGAGGAGTGCCCTTTTATAAGAGGGGTGAGGGGCACCTTTGGAAAAGCTAGAAATATTAATTTATAATAAATTTATATTCGGTTTATAATGGATAAAAAGTTGATTATTTAAATTTTAAGGTGGGTATAGGTCGAAAAACATTCAACAAATATAATTTAGACAGGTTTGGGTTACTATATTAACCTTATCTTTAAGTATTAACTCTTAGTTAATTAGTTTGACATTTACCATGTCACTTTGTATTTTTATATTATATAGTTAATAAACTTACTATATAAATCCAAGAGACCCCCAAGTGGTCCATTAATGATAAACATATCATGATATAAGTCTCTTGGCCAAACCTTAGATTTTTTGGAATTTAATATCAATTAATAATATAATATTTGTTTTAAAAACTCTTTTATGTCAATTTTGACACTATTCAATAGTTGATTTTTGTGAAACTCATAACAGAATGATTACTTCAAAAAAAGTTAATTAAATCAATCCTAATATGTCATATTATCGTAGAAAATTATTTTAATTCATTAAAAGTCTCAAATTATATTTATTTTGGTATTTATAATATCAATTATTTTAAATTTTCACTATTATGTTAATTACGACATCATCATTGTGTCATAAATAAATTAAATTATGTAATCTCTAAAAATTATAAATAAACTATAATTATGTAGGAAATATTGTTAGAGTTCTAATTAATATTTATAGTCGAAAATCCAACATATATAACCCTATGTAAAAATTGTTTTTCTAAAAGATATATGTGTGTGTCATTTTTGTATTCATTTTTACTTAATTAAAATAAAGTGTCCCTATCAACTACAAGTGGATCCATGGGGTCCCAAAATCTACCCAAAGATGCCTATGGTCGAACATGTATCAAAAAATAAGGCTAGTACACGTTTTAGGGTAATTTAGTATTATTATAATATTATTTTTTAACCCTTATTTACCAGATTTACCCTTAACCATGGTAAATAAAATATTTACCGAGGTAATTATTCAAAATGTCTAAAAATAAAAGTTACCAATTTACACAATTTGAACATCCTGATTCCAAATATGGAATCCATTTTTCCAAATTCAAAACATATAAGTGGCAGAAATTAATTTAAAATTAATTCCCATTGTTAAAACAAAAAGCGTGTTTTTAAGAGATAATAACTATCAAAAGATTGACACTTGTTTATGTCCGATTTAATTGTAAAATTATTTCCAATGACCAAAATTATATTAAATGGTAAAAATATATTCTATATATACTTTAAAACCACTAAAATTCATAATTTATCACTATTAATTATTTTGATTAAACAAGTTGTTTTTAATTAAAATTTAGTAATTTTCACTATTCATCAAAATATTAAAGTTATCCGAAAAGTACCAAAATTTCACCTTAGGCTAAATTCGATATTTTGAATCCAAAAATGAAGTCCATTTTAAAAAATAAAATATATATAATTTCAAAAAGTAGGTATTACTATTCATAACGACTAGTTTGATTGGTTATGGTGTGTTAGAACTCGGTGTTGCGTACAACACAAACTATCACATTATTCAAAGAGAAGCATACCATGAAAGCTTGGGGTGTTACATTCTCCCCTCCTTAAAATAATTTCATTCTCAAAATTTCTAGAATATTATCGCATGAAAAGACTCGGGTGGTTCTTCATCATAATTTCCTCAGGTTCCCACGCTGCCTCTTCCATCTTATGGTTTCTCCACAAATCTTTTACCAGACGCATCGTCTGGTTTCTCAGTACTTGTTCTCTCGTATCAAGAATCCTGACGGGCTCTTCACAATAAGACAGACCGAGTTCCAGTTCTAACTCCTCATAGGTGAGTACATGCGTTGGGTCAGGCATGTATTTCCTCAACAGAGATACGTGGAACACATCGTGAACTTTGGAGAGACTTGGCGGCATTGCCAATCGGTAAGCTACAACCCCAATTCGTTCCAGAATTTCTAAAGGTCCGATGTACCTGGAACTCAATTTACCTTTCTTACCAAAATGTATGACTCTCTTCCATGGAGATACCTTCAGGAAAACATGATCACTGGCTTGAAATTCCAAATCCTTCCTTCGATTATCGGCAAAACACTTCTCCCTACTTTGAGCTGCTTTGATGTGATTTTGGATTACCTCCACCTTTTGTATCGTTTCCTCCACCAGTTCTAGACCTACATTTTTCTTTAACCAACGTCATCCCAACAGGTTGGTGTGCAACATATCTTTCCGTATAACGCTTCATATGGTGCCATCTGAATACTCGAATGGAAGCTATTGTTATAGGAAAATTCTACCAGAGGTAAATACTGATCCCGCATACCCTGAAAGTCAAGTGAGCAGGATATCAACATGTCTTCTAAGGTTTGAATAGTCTGTTCTGATTGTCCGTCTGTCTGAGGGTGGTAGGCAGTGCTCAAATGAAGTTTAGTATCCAGGGATTTCTAAAGACTTTTCCAGAATCTTGAAGTAAAACGGGGATCACGATCAGAAACCATCGATAGGGGTACTCCATGAAGTATCACAACTTCATTAATATATAGTCTTGCTAGATGTTCCAGTGGTATATCTTCTCTTATAGCAAGAAAATGTGCTGACTTGGTAAGACGATCAACAATAACCCATATTGCATCATTCCTTCTAGGAGTATTTGGTATCCCCATGACAGAGTCCATCGTAATATTGTCCCATTTCCACTCCGGTATGGGAAGAGGTTGCATGACTCCTCCAGGGTGTTGCCTTCCAGCTTTCACTTGTTGACAAACCATACATCTTGACACAAAATCAGCAATCTCCCTCTTCATATTGTCCCACCAAAAATATTCCTTCAAATCTCTATACATTTTGGTGCTCCCAGGGTGTATATAGAAATTGGAACTATGAGCATCATCCAACAATTCCCTTTTTATATCAGGTATATCGGGAACACAAAGCCTCTTCCTGAATTTCAAAATTCCATTTTCATACACAAAATCTCTCAATATCCCATCATTAACAGCTTTAATCTTCTTTTGAAATTCTCCATCATTAGTCTGAGAACTCTTAATCCTTTCTAGTAAAGATGGTTTGACAACCATTTGAAAAAGCATTGATGTTTCTCCTTCCCTGGTTATTCCCATATCCATCTTCACTAGATCCATGAAAATTGGGTCCCTTTCAATTCTCATATTGTTCAAAACTCCATGATCTTTTCTGCTCAAAGCATTTGCCACCTTGTTTGCCTTCCCCGGGTGGTAGTGTACCGTGCAATCATAATCCTTGAGTAATTCAAGCCATCTCTTTTGCCTCATGTTGAGTTCTTTTTGCGAGAAAATATACTCCAAACTCTTGTGATCAGTATAAATATCACATTTTTCACCATAGAGGTAGTGCCTCCATATATTCAAATTAAAGATCACATATTCTAACTCAAGATCATGAGTAGGATAGTTTTGTTCAGGAATTTTCAACTGTCGTGATGCATATGAAATAACTCTATCATTCTGCATAAGGACACAACCAAGTCCTTTCTTCGATGCATCACTATAAATAACGAACCCATCATTCCCCAATGGTAGAGTCAATATAGGAGCATTGAATAATCTTCTCTTCAGTTCTTAGAAACATTCTTCACACTCTTTTGTCCAAAAAAATTTAACCCCTTTACGTGTGAGCTTCGTTAATTGGTTAGCCAATCAGGCAAAATTATGGACGAAACGTCAATAATAACCTGCTAAACCAATAAAACTACATACCTCAGTTATACTCGTCGGTGCTGGCCATTCTTGTATTGCCTTGGTCTTAGAAGGATCAACAGAGATTCCATCTTTAGAGGCAATATGGCCAAGAAAAGAAATCTCCCGAAGCCAGAATTCACACTTGCTAAACTTCCCATATAATTCATGTCTTCTCAGAGTCTTCAAGATAATGCGCAAGTGATTTTCATGATCTTCATATCATTTTGAGTATACCAAGATATCATCAATAAATACCACCACAAATTCATCTATATATTCCTTGAAAACTCTATTCATCAGATCCATGAATACAGAGGGTGCATTAGTCAATCCAAAAGGCATTACTGTAAACTCATAATGCCCGTACCTGGTTCGAAATGTTGTCTTTGGAATGTCTTCCTTCTTCACACACAACTGATGGTATCCAGATCGAAGGTCAATCTTTGAAAATTATTGAGCTCCATGCAGTTGGTCAAATAAATCATCAATGCGAGGTAGGGGATACTTATTATTTATCGTTATAGCATTGATCTCCCTGTAGTCAATACATAACCTCATGGATCCATCTTTCTTTTTAACAAAAAGAACAGGGGCTCCCCATGGAGAAACACTAGGGTGAATAAATACTTTATTACTCAATTCCTCTAGTTTTTTCTTTTGTTCGACTAATTCTACAGTGGCCATTCTATAACGGGTCTTCGATATAGGCCTTGATCTTGGAATTAAATCAATGGAAAACTCAACTTCCCGTTCTGGAGGATGTCCAGGTAAATCTTCTGGAAATATATCTATATATTCTTTCACAACAGGTACATCCTCTATTTGAACATTCCTTTCCTCACCCATAGTCATTTCATTATCTTCCTCCCCAATAATTGAATTTATTTGAGCTACTGGGGGTGGATCTAGATAAGAATTAGGTGGTGACTATTCTTCTCTAAAGATAAGGTGTTCCTTATCATCATCATCAAAAATAGTAACCCCTCCTTCTTCTTACAATAAATCTTCACATCATAGTCCGAAAGCCAATCCATATCGAGGATTATATCAAACTCAATAATAGGCATGACAATGAGATCAGCAGATAAAGAACATTTATGTGCTCTAATGGGGACTGATTCACAAAACTTTGTTGCAATGATACTTCCCTTAGGAGTTTTAACTGAAAACTCCCTTGTTAAATCAAATTGGAAATATCTAATTTTCCTAGCAAACTGGGAAGATATGAAACAATGCGATGATCCAGAATCAAATAATTCATTTTACAAACTTGAGGAAACCATTAAATTACCTGCAACCACGTCTTTCGGAGCTTCTATCTCAGCAGTAGTGATAGAATAAGCTTGGCCTTGATCCCTTGGCCTTTTCTGAGGTAAGTTCTCCTAACTCTTAGGACATTCATTTGCATAATGTCCCATCTCCCTGCAATTGTAGCACTGAACATTGGTAGCTTCCTTCTTCCCCTTGCAATCACGAGCTTGGTGGCCTTTTTCACCACACTTGTAACAGACTCCCATTCCCTTCAAGCAAGTACCGGGGTGTTTCTTCCCACATTTACCATAGGATGGATATTCAACCTTTCCGTTCTTCCCCTTATTTCCATTCCCAGATTGATCAGAAGATCTATTCTTCTCTTGCTTTACTTTAAATTCATAAGACTTAGAGAATTCCTTTTCAGTCTTGATAGCACACGAGACAATGTCTTCGTACGACGAGAAGGATTGTGAGACCAATGCTCGACGGAGAAATGGTTTTAACCCATCAAATAAATGATCAATCTTACTTATTTGGTTACGTATATAATCTCCAGCATACCTTTCTAACCTTGTAAAGTTATCCTCATACTTTGCGACATTCTCATCCTCTTTCTGTATCAGACTCAGAAATTGCCTTTCCATATCTGCTCGATGGTCGCGAGGAAAGTATTTTTCTAAAAACAGATCTTTGAACTCCCTCCATTCCATACTTGATACTTCATCATCTTCCTTCGTGTTTTGAATCAATGACCACCATTGATCAGCATCTCCAGTGAGGCGGTAAACTGATATGATAACTTTTTCCATTTCACTACTCCCCAAAGCCTGAAATATTTTCTCTAGGGAATTTATCCATTGCTCAGCTACTAAGGGATTTGTAATCCCATTGAACGTTGGTGGTTGTTTCCTCATGAATCGATCTAACATTGATCCTCCACACTGCGGATCAGGGTGCTCCATACGGGTAAGGTTATTATTCATAACTTGAGTGAGTTGTCCCAGTATGGTGATTAGCTGATCGTCACCAGTTGCATCACCAGCTCCACTATAATTATCTTGAGCAAGAGGGAAATCCTTACATGGAGTGCGTGCATTGATACAGTTTCCATTTATTACACTAGGAGCCATTTCTAAACAATGGCATAAACTAGATCAGTTTATGAATCAATATACATAATCCCATACTTATAAAACACTTAACATGAATTGAACTATTTATAGATATAATCCATAATCATAAGAATGTTTTCTTTGAGGAAGTATATACTCATAAACCCTTCATAATGATTTGTAAAGAAAATGAGAGTTATCCTAAGCATATCCCCCGGGAGTGTCGTAACCAAGAGTGCAGCAAGGCCCGTTGTCGTGCACCAGTTCCCGTTCGAGTCTAGCTCAAAGCGGTGTTTTCGGGTTTTACCCCTAGGTACATCTTTGCCAGAGCCGCCTCTACCTGATCGTATCCAGACATGGATGTATTGCTCGGAAAACTCACAAAATCTCTAGAATACCAAAATTCTAGGAAGTTCTTCTATACTAATCCTCAAAGTTCATCTTAGGTCCACGTGCTCTAATCAGAGTTTATCTAAATATAGCTTCCATGGTTTGTACTAAACTTCCTCTAATACCAACTGTAACGCCCCGACCCCAGTTACCTAGATTCAGTGCATTATTACATAACATTGGCATGATCACAAGAAAGATCAAATCTCGAAAGACCGATGGGTTTAGTATCCTTGGAAACACTAGATATATTCATAAGTCTTATATTACATCATAAAGTGAAAAACTACAACAACATATTGTATCCACATTCCACACTCATATCCCCACATAATATCTCTGTAGGTCATTCATAATTTACTTCTTCATTTCCTGGGAAAAATAAAACATAGAAAAGGGGTGAGCTCAAATTCCCAGTAAGGATAACAATATAGCAGACACTTTCATAAATAAGAATAAACATTTAAGGCAATGTATAACTAAAACAAAAGCCTTTTAAACTTGAACTTCAACATAGTATGTCAAAAGTAAAATGAAATAATTCCATTTACTTATTCACATGGATATTCTACTAATCGAATAATCACATGCAATATCAATAACCACTTTCATAATGATGGAATGCATAATGCCAGACTATCATAACCACATAGCCAAGGCCTCGTGCCAATACTACAAATAAGATTTTGCTAAGTCCTTGTGCCAAGACACTAGTTTGTCTCATGAGACCTACCGATGCATCGAGGAGCTATAGCGGGCTCCACCTATCACATATTAAGTCCAATGCATTCCCATATGAAAAGGTTTAAACATAACATAAACTTTTGTATTAAAACTAGCATACGAAATGTCAATAAATTCACCATAAACTATGAATGGTATAAAAATAGCACATCCACATTCAAACATATCACAAAACCTTCAATACAATATAGAAGTTTTGTATCATAATAAATCAACTTCAAATAAGCGTAAAATCCATCAAAGGATATTGACATAGATAAAATCAAAACTCTTTTTAGAGAAATATCTCTTTATATTTTGAAATCATTTAAGAGTCATATATTTATAAAATAAAACATTTTATTTGAAAATATTCTTATAAGCTTGTAAGGGAAGCTTCGACGATTTTATAACGGCGGAAAATAACCGCACCCGCCGTATAAGTTAAAAAAAACATTCTTACCTAAATTCTGCCGAAAAGGTTAAAAATCACCTTGTTTGGAAAATGATGGAAAGATTCCTTTATAAAAATCTTATAAAAAGTCAAACAAGGGTATAAATTACTTTAACCCATATTATTTTAAATAGTAAAAATGTTTTGAAATATATTTTTAAGAAACATGGATGTGGATGATAAAGAGATCCCAGTAGATTATTACGTATAAACGACCTCGGATAATGAAGAGATTGTGAAATAACACTTACCTTGTACTTTTCCTTGGTTAGGGTAGGTTAAACTCCTGTATAATAGTGAAATAATTTTTATTAAATTATACAAGAATCATATACATTCATATGATATCATATATGATCTTTTAACATTGCTTTGTTAATAATATCTTAGTATTATCGTCGTTTCGGGTGTTAACTTACTCGTTTTCTTTTATATGTTTTGTTAAATAAGTCATGTGTTTCATGTATAGGTTGTATATTATTCATATATAGAATTATATAAAGTCCTTAAACATTATTTTTAAAGCATCAAATGATAATTATACTTGAATGGATACGATGGAGAATGAAACTCATCACGTTCGTGGAGACGGTAGTCCATACGTACGCACGAGTGACAATATCATTATTTTGATATTAAAATAATATATAAATGGATGGTATATCATATATAAATAATAATTAAAATGTTATATTTATTATTTACATGAGTTACACATCATTATTATACCCATCCAAATAATAATATATTGAATAACAATTACACCACGACGTGGAGACGGTAAACTGTACGTACGCACGTATGGTGACGTGTTATTAAAAGGGTGGATAGAATACTGAATATGGTTGTACCATATTTATAATAACATCACATTATATATATGATACTTGAGTTATTATTTTATAATGGTAATAACAAAGGAAGAAGAAGTGGAAGAAGAAAGGAACTTGGAAAAGGGTGGTGAAATCATTACCTCTTCTTCGGGTTCTTCCTTTTGATTTGATCAAAAGGGCTCCTTAGGTTGGATTATGGATCAAAATAAGGCCTCTAGGTTGTAGTGAGGGAAGTTGGGAGAGTATTTGGGCCGAGTTTGGCCAAACCAAAAGGCTTTGAAGGTGTGAATAAATGAGAAGGAGGAGTGCCCTTTTATAAAAGGGGTGAGGGGCACCTTTGGAAAAGATAGAAATATTAATTTATAATAAATTCATATTCAGTTTATAATAGCTCCAAAGTTTATTATTTAAATGTTAAGGTGGATATAGGTCTAAAACCATTCAACCAATAGAATTTAGACAGTTTTGGGTTACTATATTAACCTTATCTTTAAGTATTAACTCTTAGTTAATTAGTTTGACATTTACCATGTCACTTTGTATTTTTATATTATATAGTTAATAAACTTACTATATACATCCAAGAGACCCCCAAGTGGTCCATTAATGATACAAATATCATGATATAAGTCTATTTTACGAAAATTAGATTTATATGAATTTAATATCAATTAATAATATAATATTTGTTTTAAAAAATCTTTTATGTCAATTTTGACACTATTCAATAGTTGATGTTTGTGAAACTCATAACAGAATTATTACTTCAAAAAAGGTTAATTAAATCAATCCTAATATGTCATATTATCCTATAAAATTATTTTAATTCATTAAAAGTCTCAAATTATATTTATTTGGGTATTTATAATATCAATTAGTTTACATTTTCGCTATTATGTTAATTACTGCATCATCATTGTGTCATAAATAAATTAAATTATGTAATCTCTAAAAATTATAAATAAAATATCATTATGTAGTAAATAGTATTATCTTTATAATGAATATTTATAGTCTAAAATCAAACATATATAACCCTATGTAAAAATTGTTTTGCTAAAAGATATATGCTTGTGTCATTTTTGTATTCATTTTAACTTAATTAAAAGAAAGTGTCCCTATCACCTACAAGTGGCTCCATGGGGTCCCAAAATCGACCCAAAGATGGCTATGGTCGAAAATGTATCAACCAATAAGTCTAGGACATGTTTTTGGGTAATTTAGTATTATTATAATATTATTTTTTAACCCTTATTTACCGGATTTACCCTTAACCATGGTAAATAAAATATTTACCGAAGTAATTATTCAAAATGTCTAAAAATAAAAGTTACCTATTTAAAAAATTTGAACATCCTGATTCCAAATATGGAATCCATTTTTCCAAATTCAAAACACAGAAGTGGCAGAAATTAATTTAAAATTAATTCCCGTTGTTAAAACAAAAAGCGTGTTTTTAAGAGATAATAAATATCAAAAGATTGACACTTGTTTATGTCCAGTTTAATTGTAAAATTATGTCCAATGACCAAAATTATATTAAATGGTAAAAATATATTCTAAATATACTTTAAAACCACTCAAATTAATAATTTATCACACACACTATCACATTATTCAAAGAGAAGCGTACCATAGAAGCTTGGGGTGTTACAAAAATTATTCATTAATATTTTTTTTATCATTTTATCGTAATCTATAATTCTCACCATGAGATTATTTATTTATTCAATTTTTTCATTCCTCTTATTAAGTGATTCATCTGTATCTTTTTTTCCATTTTTAAGAAGTATTTTCTTTTTATTTATCTTAGTGTTTTACTCAAGAAAATATATAAATTCAACTCTCAACATATGTTTAGTGTAGATCTCTTCAACCTCAATATCACTCTGGAACTATCCTCATAACTAATAAAAGTGACTTCATGTTTTTAAAAAATATTAATGAAGGTTATGTGGTACCACATGAGTAGATAATATGGAACTATAAGAGAAGGGGGGAAGAATTATAGTTAATATCTAGATAATAATTTTTCTCCCACATGAGTATTAAGTTTATTAGAAGTTATGATTTACTATCAAATTAGAGTATAAAAAAATTAAATATAGTAGAAAATAAAAAGTTGGAAGGTGATAGTACACGATGTGTCAGTTTCATTGAAGGAGGTAGTTCACAGCTCTCTCACGGATCAAAAGGAATATGTTGAAAAGATCATGATATTTTAAATTTGAATTTGAAGATCTGGTGGAAGTATGTTTTGAATTTTGAATTTGGATCCTATGTGGGAGTATCTATCTTTGAATGTTCATTTCCCAGTAAACTGAAAGGGAAGTTTAGGGAAGATATTGTAAGATAAAAAATTAACTGACATAAGAAACAATTTAGTAGTGGAAAATAATCAGAAGATACACACTATCCAATAAAAACAATAATGCAGTGGAAAATATAACAATGTTAAATAATGCTTAGAGTATCGAATAATAATTTAAATACCCCTCAATGTATATTATTACCAAAAACACTTCCAATTAGGGAATTATTTACTTTTAGACCAAAGGATTAAGTGAATCGATATAGATGATTCAAGGTATCCAAGTCTCTTTGGAACCTTTTCAATAGTAAAACTATCTAAAGGTAGCAAGCTCCAAACCGTGAACTTCACTAGGATTCTCTATCCTTGATCTCCTCTTCAATATCCTTAATTAACAGAAAGTCAAATCCTATGAAATTCCTCAACTATAAACCTATCAGAAGGTACAACTTCCTCTCCCCAAAAGCTCATCAACATCAACTATTAGAATCAACTCAGGTTCCTTATGCTATAACCTCTTAGATCACATATGATTAGACAATAAACAATTATAAGGGAAGATAAAATATGTATAAACATATTTCACACTATGATAAATCTTATAAAAAAATCGCTGAAATAAAAATTAAAATATCAAGCACTCAAAGCATCGAGATGATAAAAACTTCAAAATGATTTCAAGTAAGCTCAATATAGTTTCATCACTACCACTCCTCAAAGTCCATAATCCAATTTATATCCTATCTTGAAGAAAACCCCAATAGTTACATTCTAAGATCTCTAATTATGGTTGAAAATCCATCAAACACAACACTCATTATTTTGATGAATGTAGTATTGCCTTTATATTTTAATGAGAAAAAAGATTCCATCAAAAAATTACATAAATCATGAAATTCTAACACTTCACTATGTTATAGTAGACAGATCATCAGACCCATTTCATTAAAACATATGATCAGAAAATAAGTCTACACATAATAAAACTAAAAAATTTGACTCTAAGTTAAATAAAAAACCTTAATTAAGTGTACTATGATTTCTCAAAACTAAGGATAAGAAAGAAGTAAATTAACACAACAATCTCCCAAAAAATCTCCCCCTTTTTATAAATTATAAGTCACAAATGAAAACTAAATTAAAGCTAATTTTGAAAATAATTTTAAAAATAAAACTTCCTATACCGTTCAATGAATCTACCTACGATATAAAATCCAATAAAACTAATGTTTATCCTTTAATAAATACACATGGTTAGTAAAAATAAATCTCCCAACAATATCTAACCTCTTCCACTAAAAATTACCCCCCTTAAAAAAATTCTCCCCCTTAAGAAAGGGAAAACTTAAGGAATACTAAATAAAAACATACCTCTAAACAATTCCTAAAATATCTACTCATTTGGTATGGTAAAAAAAATAAGATTCATGGAGAAAAAATATAGAATCTGAATAGTAGTTAAGATAAGTAAGAATAAAGAAGATATAAATTTCCTATAAATTCTATGTGATTTACTTCATATTGGGATTTAGAATAAACTCAAAATTGTAAATTTATCATATTTCTATATTTTTTGTGAATTTTATCTCTCTTCCTTACCAAAACAACATACAAAATGAAAAAAACTTTATCACCCTTTAGAGTTAGTGAAAATAAAAACCTATTCAATAATAATGACGAATTAATGATAAAAATAAAAAGAATAAAACTTTTAAAATTTATCTTTTAATTCCTATGGATTATCTTCTTCTAGAAAGGATGGTTCTAGAGAATGTTAAAAAAAAGTTATCTTATCTTCTATAGAAATAAAGAATATAATTTTGTTCAAACATAAACAATAGAAACTCTCTTTTCTCAATGGTTAATTATATATATATATATAAATATATAAATAACTTTCACGAAGTAAGAGATCTTACAATGTGAGATTAAAAATTATAAAACATAAAATTAGAATCTATAGTATCATATCCTTGGGAATTTTTAAAAAATGAAATCACATGAGCATATAAATAATACATAAGAAATATCTTTACATAATTTCTATGCATAAGATATTCTCATAAGAATAAAATATGGGGTTTTTATGTTATAATATACCATAAAGTAAATGATACCTATCAGAAGTTAATAATAATTAAACTCAACTATAAAGGAAAGTTCTGTTAGGTTTAGTTAATATATAAGTTAAAATTACATTTTTTAATCTTTATGCAATAAACTTTTGGATACTATAAACTACATGAATGAAAAGTTATCACAATTCAAAACAAAGAATATCCTCCCCCTCTATTGATGATTTTTTCAATGTCAATAGATAGTGAAATAAGAAGTATAAATTATGATTTTTTTTTGACCATTCCCAAATTATATTTAATTAATTCAAATCTATCATAATTTAAGGATTTATTGAAAATGTTATAAAAATTATTTTAAGTTATAAAAAACTTGAGAATGATATATCCTTTTCACATGTGATCCTAAATGAATTGTTTTCTTATATCTATGTGCTTAGAACATGAGTAATGTGCTAGGTTTATATACAAGGATACAACACCAGTGATACAAAAAAGAGTCAGAGTTTGAGTAAAACTTAAACCAAAATCATTGAGTGTGTGCTATATCTATAATAAATGATCACTATAACTTCTAACTTCCATATATTCTGATTCTAAAGTTGACATTGAAACTGAATGTTTCATCTTGATGGACCATGAAACTAAAAAATCTATAAGAAGATAACACATTCTAGATGTGCTCTTCCAATACATTATATAATAACGTAAGTTAACATCAGAATAAGTCATAAGAGTAAACTCATTTTTAGAGGAATAAAATAATCCAAGATCTAGAGTTCTTTTAAGGTTGTTGAAGATCTTATTTACTATCTTAAAACGAGTTTACTTAATATTTTTTTAGAACCTCGCCCAAAATAATACATAGTACATAATTTACAACTAGCTAGATTTCAAGTATAATAAACTCCCCATCATACCTTTAAATATTGTTTAATCTATCAGTTTACCAGATTCATTAAGATCGAGTTCATAAGAGGCACCTAAAAGATTACTAATACTAAAGGAATTATAAAAATCGAGAAATCTAAGTAAATATGTTATATATGTATATTGAGTTAATATTGTTCCTTTCAATCTTTGAGTTATTTAGAATCCAATGAAGAAATTAACTTCACCCATCATACTCATCACAAAATCATTCTGTATAAGTTATGAAAAAATATCTGTGAGAGTTTTCTATATTAATACAAATATAATTTCATTTATATAAATTATAATAATTATGGAATCCTTAAAACTTTATTAATAAAAAAGTGTATATTCTATTCCTTTAATAAAATTATTTTGAAGTAGAAATCTATATAATCAATAATACTAGGATATTAGGTCTTATTTAAGTCCATAAAGTTCCTTGGTAAGTATAAATAAATAATCTAAAAAATATATATCTTCAGAACCAAGGGATGTTTCTATATAAAATTCCTCCTGAACATATCTATCAAGTAAAAAACTCTTAATATCTATTTGATAATGATTAAAGTTATGGTGATCCATGAAATCTTATAAAATATAGATGAATTTTATCTTAGATTCTAGATAACATTTCTCCCCATAATCTAGGAACTCTTACTAGTTATAACCCTCACCAATTATTCTTTCCTTATTCCTAACAATAACTCCATTTTCATTTCTTTTATTTTGAAAGACCCATTTTACTCCTATAACTTGAAGATCCTTAGGATGCTTAACCAGGGTAAAAACCTTGTTCTAATAAAATTTATTGATACTTTATTACAAATATATTATCAAAATTTCATCATATAAGGATTCATATACCATTTTATGTTCAATTTGTGATAAGAATTCAAGATGATCACATTTACTTTGTAAGAAATTTCTGGTCTTAACTGGTTATCTTACATCACCAATGATATTATTAGTTGGATTATTCCTTAATAACAATTGATTTATAGGTGAAATAGAATGTTTATATTCATATATTTAATTATTAACTTCCATTTAACTAATTTATGGTAGTCTAGATTCCATTTTTTAGCTGCCAGTATGTTAATTTTTGATCGATGTAACTTAACATTTAGTATAAAACAAGAGAATTTTCAAAAATAAAATCTAGATAAGTATATTCAAGACATTATAAATTTTTATAATGATACCTTTAACCAAGTTTAAAATTTAAAATTTCTTCAATAGTATGTGTTTTCTTGTTGAAAACTCAATATGTCTTACTATAAATGGAGTATCCAATAAAAAATCCATCATAATAATTTTGATTAGATTTATAAATATGATCTTTATTTTTGAAAATAAATATTTTTCATTAAAAGACTATAAAGTAAAAATGTTTAGGCTTCCTACCATTCCAAAATTCATAAGGTTTTTTATCTAAGACTGAATAAAGAAAAACTTGATTTATAGTGTTACAAGATGCACTCATGGATTTTTCCAAACAATACTTAGTTATTGAATTTTCACATTACATATACTAAGTGATTACTTAAAGGGTTCTATTCCTTTGTTTATATACACTATTTTTTTGTGGAGTTCTTGGTGTTGAGAAACTTTGATCAATGCCTTTTCATAATAAAAAGTTTCAAAATAATAATTTATAAAATTACCACCATGATCACTCTGGATAGTGAAAACATGAATGTTTTTTAATATTTGAATAAAATCTAAAAAATTTTTAAAATAGAGAGTTCTTAAAATTTAAGTTCTATAAAATACGTCCATGTATACCTAGAGTAATAATCAAATAAGACATATAAATAGTGTTTTCCTCTAATACTCATAGTTTTTAAGGTCTAAAAAGGTCCATGCCCACTAACTATAAATCTCTGTAAGTTGAGACTTCACCAATTTGTTTAAATCTTGACTTGTGATTATTACCATATTAGAAATGGTTATAAACTCCGATATAGTTGAAATTAAGTTCTGGAAGTTACCTCACAAGTCTATTATTAGGAGTATATGATAAGTACCCAACATAAAATTTTCCTAACCACCTAGTAGAAATCCAAAAATATATCTCAACATCACTAAGACTTGTCAAGTACCAATTACTAAGGTATTCTAAATCTATCTCATAAACATTATCATTCCTATCGAAAGATAAAGCATGGAATCCTTCTATACTTTTAATAATACATTTATCATTCCAAAAGTTAATGGAGTAACCTTGATCGTATAATTATAGAATGATGACAAGGTTGTGATTATATCCTGAAACATAAAGTACATTCAAAATTAAAGTCTTAGTGAGAAAAAAAATCACTAGTTCTGATGATTTGCCCTTGTGAATTATATCTAAAAGTGACTCAACCTCCCTTAACTTTATGTAAGTTAGGAAAATTGGACATTTCTCCAGTAATATGGTGAGAATAACTATTGTATATATACCAGGTATTATAGTCACTGGAACTCAGTCTATCTTCCTAAAATAAATCATATTTTAGAGTTTGATACTCAAAATGTTTTCAGGTTGGGAACTATTAGAAAAAAACCATAGGAACCCACATTTATCCAACCAAATAGTATTGAATAACTGTTAGTTTACTAGAAATATAATCCTTAATAGTTCCAACAGATTGATATTTTTTTAAAGAACAATTATTCTCTCTAATATTATCCTCTTTGACTATAGTAAATAAAGGTATATTTTTTGGGAAAAATTACTTTGATTGGAAATTAAATTTTACAGAAGTAAAACCTATTCCATAATATGTAAGATTTTGTTTCAAATATATTAAGAGCTTATCAAAGTTTTATTTTATTTAAGTAAAATTATATAAAATATTCTTTACACTAAAAATTTATTATTTTAGTTTGTTGAAAAATTTACAATTATTATTGGTTGAAATAAGTTTAGATCTAGAATATAACTCTAAATACACTTTATATAAATTTATAGAGTAAGTTTAGAAATACTATCATCCACTTTAGTAATTTATACCTTAGCCAAATCATGTTCTTTCTTCAAATTTTTATTTTTCTTCTCTAATAAAGTCACATGTCTAATCATTTCCTCAAATGATGTAATATCATCCACATATTTTGATGAGGATGAACTACTATCATTATATAATTTAAAAAATTAATATATAGATATAACTATGAAATTTAATCAGAATTCACCTTCCCCATAAATCATAGATCATTATGAGGAATGCTCATTTAAAAACTAATATTCTTTAGGCTATCATCACTCTTAGAATCAATACTTATTTGGGAATATGGATGCTCGCTAACACTCTACATATAATTAGTTTCTATAAATGATTTTCACTCTTTACACTTTGAATATTTCCTATATTTACTTTTATTCTACATTATAGGAAAATAATGCTTGACATGACCTAGTTTTTTTAACTTATATTAAATAGTATCGAAAGATTCCTTCTTCTCATAATTATCTTTTATATTATTCAAATAGTTAAATAAGAAGTTTTTATTTCTTATAATTTTTTGACATGTATTGAAATATGAGTAAGATCTCACTCAATAGATTCTTAATTACAAATATCTGAATGATGTTTTGATTTATTCTTTATAATAGTAGTAAAATTTGTAGTTTGAGCACCAGAATTTATGGCACCATAAGATGATGCCAATGTAGCCCCATTATTTCTTTTCTCCTTCTCAACGTCTCTCTTCATCAGATTCTCATACCTCATTAGAGTCCTAATATGATCATTAAGACCAATAATTATTAGATTATTAGTATCATCAATCTTAATATGCTTATATTCCCATTCCTTTATAAGAATATTGAAAATATTTTCCATAAGATTATCATTTATAACTTCCTCATCAACCAAAGATTATAACACATTAATAATCGTCATAAAAAATTTATATATCCATTACCCTAATTCATGAGATAAAAATGGCTAGATAATTAGATCTAAAGATCACTATTAACATCTTGAGAACTTTAGATGTTAGGAAGTGTGTAATCTCAAGAATTTTATAAATTCTATTTTTTATATCACATGATTAAATCATAATATAGATTTTTATAGTCATCTACCGAATAAAAGTATTGAAAAAGTTGTAATTCAACCTCCAATTTAGTCTCTCTAGTAAACATAGATAATTATTTATCTAGAATTCTAGAATTTATAGTCATCAGAAGAAACTATTCCACAATAGTGTTGGAAAAATATTTTTCATCCTATCATTTCAATATTCATAGTTTTCACCTCAAAGATTGCTGGTCAGCTAGGATTTGTGTTTTCAAGGGTTCTAATTAGAAGGAATACTATATCAAAATAAACGGTATTTCTATTACAACACAGTCAGTGTAAGTAAAATTTTAAATCGTGATAATATATATATATATATATATATATAATACCTATTACAATAAAAGAGACAATCTCAAAAATAAATACTTTTTTTGATACAAAATTTTATCCCAGATGAGTAGATGGTACGACATTATGGGGCAGGGGTGAATTATAGTGAAAATTAATCTAACAATTTTTCTCCCACTCAAGTATTCAGTTGATTAGATGTTATGATATATGATTATATCATAGTATAAAAAATTAAATACATTGTAAAGTAATATGTTATAAGATAAACACTGAACCAACATGAGGAATAATGCAATAATCAGTGAAAAATAAACATACTAGAAGATATAATTTATATGATAAAAACAATAAAGTAGTGGAATATATAACAGTAATGTAAAACAATGATTGGAGTATGAAATAAAAATTCAAACAACCCTTAAAGGATATTATTACGAACATAAATTCTAATATGGGAAGTAATCTGTTTTAAACCAAATAAGTAGGTGGATTTGTAGACCGGATATAATGTATATAAATCCCTTTGGAACTTATTCAATTGTAAAAATATAAGAAGGTATCCACTTATAAACCCAAAATTTCACCATGATTCTTATCATCAATTTCATTTGAAATATTTTTGATTGAAAACAATTCCAATCCTATGGACTTTCTCAACCATAAACCAACATGAAGGCACAACTTCTTCTTCCTGAAAACTTTTCAATACTAATGATCATAATCTGCCCAATTTCATATCCCCCAAAACTCCTTGGTCATGTAATATTATAAAATATACAATTATAAAGAATCTAAGAGCTTGATAAGGATACCTTACACTATGAGGTATCTTATAAAAAACCCACTAAAAGAAAAATTATAATCAAAAGTACTCAAAGCATCAAAATAATTCAAACTCTAACCCAACTATAATAAAGATAAATGTAGCATCACCACTTATGTTCCTCCATGTACTAAATATAATTTATAGCCTCTATTATAAAAAACTCAAGTAGTCACATTATAAGATCTATAGGTATGGTTTCAACTATATCAGCCACAACACTCTATTTTCAAATAGATGCAGTTCTACCTCTATATTCCAATGGAAAAAAAGGAACACCATCATCATGTTTTGAAAAGCATGAAATTACAGTACTTCACTAAGTTATGGTAGATAGATCCTCAGAATCAATTCATCAAAACATATTAACAGATAATAATACCACACAAAAAAAATCAAACAACTAACTTTATATTAAATCAAAATCATAATGATGTGTATCATGATTTTTTAAAACAAGTATAATAAATAATTTGATTCACAAAACAATCTGCCCAACATGTTATTTTTTTTATTAGGTGTATCTATATTCCGACTCACTACTTTGTGATTATACTTAATCTTCTTACTATTTTCTCATTATATTTATTCTAAACCCTATTTTGAACTTATTATTTTCAATATCAAATTTTATACTTTCTACCCATTTCATTTTTGTGAAAATATTATTCTTTCTCATCATGCTAAGTTTCTAAACTTCTCTTCTTTGAAAAATCAACTAAAAAAATTCCAATTTCTACCATAACTAAAGAAATTTAGAGGAAGCATACCTATATAATTACATATTCAAATTTTAATGTTTTTTGAAATAAGATACATGATTCTATCATGATCTTCATCAATTAATTTACCATATTTATTTTTCGATAATGAACAATCCTTCTTTAATTTTATATTGATACCTTTCATGGATTTGATATCCATTGCCTACTTTAATTTCTTCTTTAACATAGGGGGTTTCCTCATTTCATTAGAAGCAATAAAATTATGTAATTCATAAAGTGATATCTCATATTTATCCTCCAAGGAAGATAACTTTTCATTAAATCTACTATGGAAGTTACTCATCAACTTATTGAAAATGGTTGAATCTTCCAAGGTTTCTCCAAGACTTTTGATATTACTAAAAATTTCATTTAAATTTGTGAAGTAACTATAAATGGTACCATCACCAAATATTATAACATCTTCAAATTTATCTCTAAAAATATATATTTTATAATCTTTAACCTTAACATTCCTTTTAAAAGTGCTTTAAAGATTTTCTGAAATTTATTTTTCAGTTTTGAGTCCCATAACTTTTTTGTATACCTTATATGATAATGACATCAAAACTGTATTAATTACTGTTCCATCAAACAAAAAATTTATTTTCTCAAAAAATTTGATAGGTAAACCTTTCTCAATTGGAGTAAGCCTGAATAAATTAGTACCCTTTACTTATGGGACTTTCAAGAGAATAAAATGTATCATTTTAATCCCCCAACGTTGATAATTCTTACCATAAAATGTTAGAACAACTCTATTATTAACTAAATTCAGATTCTCTATCTTTAACTTCAATTAATATTGGATATTTAAGAGGGAACCTATATTTTCTATGATACCAATTATAGTTCCCATGTATATGATGATGTATAATTGGGTGGGGGGGGGGGAGGGTGAATAAGTGAAATAATTTTTTCTTTAAATTTATCTCTATATCTGGTTGAAGTCTCGATACACTCTTCTTTAAACTCACACCCTTACCCATATGTAACAAAATAAAGTAATTTTAATTCATTTTAGGTTTTTACAAGGTTATACCCTAATGTGAGTGACCACTCTTTACTAGTTTTGGGTTGAGTTTTGAGCCCCAAATATTCACTATATGACACAAGTAAATACAAGAAGGATATATCCAAATAATTATGAACATTCTCCCAAAGGTTCTTTATACTACCTCCTTCTAGTTTATAATCTCTTGAATGATTTATTAATACTGTCTTCTTATAGTGTACAATATATCCTTCCAACAAGCTATAAAAAAATATCTTATTTTTGACTCTAGATGTCATTGCATTAATAATGAATGATCTTATTCCGTATAAATGTGTGTTAGACTATAGGTTTGTCTAATAGTACAATTTCTTGCACACCATTCGTATTCCTTTCAAGACTTAAGATTAGAATGATCAATGTGCATAACCAAAATTTTATTCTTCTTCCTTGATATTATTCTTTGGATTATGAAATATAGGTATATCATAGGATATGTATAACATCCTACCTTTTTATCACATAAACTTTCATTACATTTTACAAAACTGAGGATCTTTAAGGTTTAGTGTCTTGGAAACCAGGAACTTTAAACATCAAAATAGAAAAGATTCTTCTTAAACACTTGAAAGGATTCTCCTCATGTTCATCCTAGGTTCATTACTGCATCTCATAACCTGGGGACATACATCAAAAGAAAGGGTGAGCAGAAGGCCCAGTAAGGTAAACAAGAGAAACATTTTACATGTGAACTTGAGATACTTCAATAAGGTCATGAAAAGTACATTAAGGCATGAGAAAGAAATCATGAGTCATATCATAATAAAAATAACATTTTTCATAACTTGAAGATTTGGCTAAAACATTTAATATAGACAATCATGAACATATCACCAAGGTCCATCCCCAAGGTGTCATTTGAAAATTACCAAGGTTATTCACCAAGATATCGTGAAAATTGTAATCTCTAGTGGTTACATCATTACCCAATGCATTGGAGCACTATCAGGGAGCACCCTTAAATTTTCCTTTATTATCATGTGAGCCACATATATCATCATAAATCATTTCATAAACAACCCATATATAATAAAAGAAATGGGTTTCATTTCATAATCATAACATTTTAAAAACTTCTTTAAAGACATGATCTTTACGTCACTTTAAACCCACAGAAGGGGAGAGCGGGTCTCGTGTATGTGAATCCCAGAATTTAAATTAAAATTTTTTGGTATATATGTGAATACCCCTTTTGAAGAAATATGTTTGAGTATTAACTTAATAAAATAAAAGTACTTTAGAAAAAGAGAGAGACATTTTGATACGGAAATTCTGCAGCATAACGGCTATGTTTCGGGGTTTTAGAAAACATTGAAAAGAGAGGGAACATGGGTAAAACACTCATAAATGACCCATAAAACAGTAGAGGGACAGAATATAAAGGATTTTAGAACATGGTAATGAAATTTGAAAGATATACCATATGAAATGAAGAACATGAAAGGAAGACAAAAATAAGATTTCTCTTATGAAAATTCGGCATCCTAACAGCGTTACATAAACTTCAACCAAAAATGAATTGATGAGATCAAATAGGGTCTCTAATCATATGAAAATAAAAGATCATTATGATATATATAGAGATAATACCCCAAAATAATACAAAAGGAACTTGAAATACTTGACATGAAAGTAGATCTTTGAAAAAAGAGAAAGGCAAATAAATCCCTTAAAAATTCGGCAGCCTAACTGCGTCACTTAAACTTCAACCAAAAATGAATTGACAAGATAAAAATAGGGTCTCTCATAATATGAACATAAGGGTTCAGTATGATAGATATAGAGATCATACCCCAACATAATAAAAAGTAACTTGAAAGACTTTACAGGAAAATAGATCTTGAAAACGAGAAGGGTGAAAGAATCTCTTAAAAATTCGGCAGCCTAACGACGCCACTTAAAACTTCAAAATACTGAATTGAAGAGATCAAATGGGGTATCTCATCATATGGTCATAAAATATCAGTATGATAGATATATAGATCATACCCCAACATAACAAAAAGGAACTTGAAAGAATTGACATGAAAGTAGAACTTCAAAACGAGAAGGGTGAAGAACCACTTAAAAATTCGGCAGCCTAACAACGCCACTTAAAACTTCAAAATACCGAATTGAAGAGATAAAATGGGTTCTCTCATCATATTATCATAAAATATCAGTATGATAAATTTAGAGATCATACCCCAACATAATAAAAAGGAACTTGAAATACTTTACATGAAAATAGATCTTGAAAAATGAGAAGGGAGAAAGAATCCGTTACAAATATTTCGGCAGCCTAACGACGCCACTTAAAACTTCATAAAAGAAAATAATGAGAGTAATAGGGGATATCTCATTATGTGAACATGAAAATGGCAGTAAGAGGAGTATAAAAGAACACCCTTTAACATAAAAACATGGAGCATAAAAGAAATTACATAAAAGAGATTTCTTGAAAAGAAAGAGAGAGATCGGATCCCTTACCTTAAAACGTAACTCTTAAAACTCAAAGGTTGGGACCTTGAGGGCTTGGGGGCACCTTGGGAGGACTCCTTGGGAGGTAATGAGACCAGAACTTCATTGGGGGAGAGTGAGTAGTCGAATGGATGAGAGGATGGCTTGGTATTTATAGGGAAAGTGAGGGGACAAAGCATTAATGGCCAGGGGACACCTCATTAGTGGTTTTGGAAAAACCATGGGCTTGCCCATGGTATTTTCCCATGGTATTGGCCACTTGAGACACCTAATACCTTATATTACTATTCATAATTCGACCATATTTATTAAATACTTAATACATCATTTAATGATGTCATTAAACACCCGTATCTTAAAAACTGTATTTTCACTATTCATCGAAAATTCAACTTTCTCAGAATAATCCTAAAATTTCACCTTAACCAAATATCAATGCTCCGATTTCAAAAATGAACTCCATTTTATAAAAATAATTTTCTAAATATTTTTAATTTATTTTTTAAATAAATACACTATTCACTAAAAATTCATTTTTTTCAGAAAAAACCCCAAAAATTACCATAACATAATATCAGTGCTCTGAGTTCAAAAATGAAATCCATTTTATAAAAATAATTTTTTAAATATTTTTAATTCAATTTTTAATTAAAAAACACTATTCACTCGAAAAAAACTAATACTTGAATAATAATTTATGAAATCGTTATTTAACCATTTTATTGAATCACATTACTTAATCAAGGTGGCTAGATTATATTAATACTTTCTTTAAGTGAGATTACTAATCCATTTGGACACATTACTAATCCTAATCATAAAATAACTATTCATAATTTACTATTCATCAAAAATTAAGTTGATCTTATTAGACTCTAAATTTCGTGCTGAGCATAATTGTAGAAGACTATTTTTTGAATATCATTACACATTTTTAATTATTTAAGGTTTACATAAACATTTTTAAAATATCATTTTTCTAAAATTCATCAAAAATATGCATAATATATTTATCCTGTCATTTGAAAATTCATAAACTTCATCATAAGAAGAAATCCCAATTTTTATTTAAAACAAAGGATTACAGAAGGCAGTTACGGTCTCCTTACATAGCCCCTTATCACACCAGCATAGGACCTAAGTGTAAGGTGTGCTAAGGTGAGAGAATCTGAGGGAGGCTCGACTAACATCGCACGAGTAGTAATTTCTATCAGTTTGAACTTCTCGCAAAGGCGATTCCGTTCTAGCTTCACACGATGAGGTTCGGCTCGGGTTTGGTCTAGAGCAAAGCCCAGTGGTGCTCCCTCCTTCCCAAGTTCTGTTAGATGGGATTCGATCGGTCCAAGACTATTGGGTGAGGCCATCGAATCTTCTTTCTATAATAATTAACCAAGATTACTTGTATTTAGAGACAATAATAAAAACGTTTAGTTTCCAGGGGTCATATTAACCAATGGTCATATAACAGTCAAAACCCAATGGTCTCATTTTAATTATACTCATGTTATCAAATGAAACATTTTTGTTTAGTATAAAAAACAAAATAAAAGAACACCTAAAATTAGGAAACAAGATTTATTCAAAATTTTGGGTCGTTACAATCTTCCCCCCTTAAGGAATTGCGTCCTCACAATTTTTAAAATTGGGTTTTGAAATTTCATTGAAAGTCCCACATTGGAAAAGGAGTCAGTAAAACTATTACATTAAAAGAAAAAAAAAGGTAAGTACAAAGGTCACCCGAGTTAGCCCACACTAGGATTCCATGTAACGAAAACATGGACATGGAGGAGAAAACAAAGGGTCAAGTTCTGAGGGAGAGTGATAGAAAACATGATTAGGAGAAAGTTAACCATAAGAAAATCCCAAAATTATGATGTGTGTAAACAAGCTTTGATTACCCAGTAGGAAACGTAAACCAAAAACGTTTTTGTTTTACGTTCCTTTTCATAATTTTGAGGAATTAATTTACAACATAAGAAAATATACCTATCTTCATGTAGAGTTTCATCCTTTAATAAGTTTCTACCAAAAACTAATCTTTTCTCCAAACTATGAGCATTAAAAACTACTTGGTCTCATCAAAACACAAGAATCATCCTCTAGAGAATCACATAATCCACAAAAGATTAACTATCTATTTCTTCTATATTTAAACATTATCCCAAAAACAGAAAGGGTAAGGTAAAACAACTCTTCAAAAAGAAATAATTCCATAGGAATGGAAACTACTTTTAAATCTTCAAAGTTCCATGGTACTACCCAGCGTTCATCATAGTCCATTCCATAAATAACGGTCCTTAAAATTCCTCAAAATAAACCAAACTATGATTGAAAGACAAATACAAGAAGGATTTGATAACATAGTCTTCCATGAAAAAACCAAACAATAACCTAGGGATGCTTCCAAAATCAAGAAAAGAAAATAAAGATACATAAGTGATAAGATTACGAGTCACCCTAATCTTTATCCTTGAGATATTACCCTGGTCATCCACTAGGATACATTAGAAGTATAATATAAATTCTAATTGACTATGGCCCATGAAAATTACATTATCAACTTGGAACTAATTATAGGGAGAAAGGTTATGTTTCACTATCTTTAACACAACTATAAACAGTGTTTTCTTGTTTTTCTTATTTTTATTTGTTTTTTGTTTTCTTCTTTCTCTATTTTATCAAACTGAGATAAGTATTCTAGTGAGACTATTATTTTATGGATTCTCACCCATATTCCCAGTGCATAGTCCCATATACATCCCAAGAGATGAACTTTCCATGGCAGTACTAATAAAAACCTTCACTACACACCAATGGGTGGGAGGATGGAAACTACTATATGAATGGACCCAAAAACTATAAAAAACATACCCCCGATCTAGAAAAATGAATTAGAAATTACATAATATAAAATTCATAGCTACTCATCTATATTAAAGTATTTTCAAGTGAACCAAAAACTAGTGGAACATAGAGAAATGATTGAATAATTAAAAGGTATGAAATATGTAATAGACACTACCCTTCAAGAACTTGTGGATAAAATGAAGAAATAATAATATGAAGATTTAGAGACCTTGGTATTTTACAACAATGATATTCAAGAGGATAATAGTTTTTTATAATTGTAGGATCTTCTCCTATTCACCCTTGAGCACATATTCCTATAACTAGTTTATCGAGCAAAGAAACACAAAGTTGAAAAAATTGAGGGATATTTTATTTCTAACTTTAAATTTTCCAATTTTATTAAAAAACAATTGAATTTCAATATCATTCTTTTTGTTAATGAAATCACAGAATTAGAACAATTTTTGTAAGCCTTGGAGCATGGTAAAACTGATGAGGGAGTTACCACTGAGCATAACTCTTATCTTTCTAATTTTTTGCAAGATGAATTTTCTATTAATCCACTTAATATTAATTTTCCTGTCTCAGTACCACTGATGTACATCCTAGATGATGAAGATAAAGAACCATACATAGTTCCCTTTGAATAAAAATTAGATAAAAAAATAGTATAATATAAACTAGAGTTGTTGGAAATTAATGATAATGTTTCCCATGATGATTAGAAAGAGGAACTGGATGAAGAGTACTTTGATTGAGTGCATGAATCCAATTTTAAATATTTTAAATAATATTCCATAATAGAAGTGTCTACTCAAGAATAAGAAGTCTTTAGACCTATTGTGAAGACAATACTCCGTCAAAAAAACCTGGACACCAACTGGAGGGGGGACAAAAAAACTGGAAGTAATCCTAGTGGCTACAACTCATGAAGCTGTAAAAGTGGCCACTACATATTAAGGGAGAAATTTTAATTTTAGATCCCTTATTTTCATCCTTTTAAATTTAAATTAATTACTAAATCTCCCCAATTTTAATATTATAATGACATAAAATTATTAAAGGTGTCATTAGATGAAGAAAAAGCCACTACCACTGTGGCACAACCCAAGGAGACACCATACTAGATTCTTTCACCCCCATTTGATGAAGTACTTCATAGTACCATGGGTGTACATGTAGTATTCTATTCAAGGGTACCTATAGGATGAAGTGGACCTGAATAGTTTTGAAAAAAGGAGTATGTGGTGGTTCCAACCACACAAAACCCATCTATAGATTGGGTATAACCTCAATACTATCCAACTATGTAAAATATAAATTATAACACCTCTTGGGGGGTTAAAATAAAGACTCTTTCCCATGATATTTCCCTTTCATTTTCTTTACTTTACTTTAAAAAAATTTATAATGTTTAATCTATTTTTCTATAGGATTTCCCTAAGTGGGAAACACCTAGGAGTCTAGATCCACTGCCCATAACACACCGGAGGGTGAGGTTACCTTGAAACTATTAGACAATAACTTATAGGTTCTATCAATCCTTTCTCATTTTTTCTTCATTGCATTTTTTCTTCATTTTACTGGAATTTAAATGGATAGTGATAAACAAGTTCATGGGAGAAAATTCACACATATTAGAGTAGTTATTTTAAATTTTTTTTTCATATTTTAAATTATGTAAATTAAATAATATATTGATTATTTTTTCAAGTTTTTAATATATATATATATATATATAAACAAAAATTTCAAAAATAAAATTTTAATTTTTTTTATATTCATAAATTTTGTAAATGTCAGTTTTCCATTTATTTTTATCTTTAATTCAATAATAAAAATAATAAAACCTAAAAAATTAGAAATATGTAAATTCTTTATGTAGAGTTCTATTTAATGTAATTAAAATAAAATTCGTTTTTCTACAAATATACATTTTTATTGTTATTTGTTTTATTTTCAAACATTTCTTGAACTTCATTGACACCCTAACTTGTTTGAATTTCCTACTGGAATTGAGGAAATTCATTAGTTATAACAAATATAATAGTTTAAGAAATTTCTAAATGAGTTTTTCATTTTATTATGGAGGTCTTGTCTTAGAATTAATAGATGAAGTGTGAGTGAAAAGATTTGCGTATAAATAATTTTATAACTTTAAGTCACTAGAATTTTGAGCTTGATCTATGGAAACTTGACCTCTACGAGACAAACATCTTAGGGAGACAAATTAAATTGAAATTATATAAGTACAATGAACTAGGAATAAAAATGGAAAATTGGGAATCTGTAATGAATTTCTAAGATACGAGCACTGGGTGTGTTTATTTAATTAAATAAATCCATCTTAATAAGTGCTATGCATAGTGCTTTGCACACAATTATGGATGAGAAAAATAATTCTTAAAAGGGAATTATAAAAAATGAGTCAATTTAAGTGATGGAAATATTGAACCCATAAAAATATGGGTAATTAAATTATAACACATTCATTTAATTTGTATCAATAAAGTGAAAAATCAAACTTTGGATTTAGGAAACTTAAGAAAGAAGGATAAATGTAGATGTTTTTTTAAATTTTTCTTCCAATTAAATATATTTTGATCCACACATAAAATGAAACTTTGACTATATTTTAGTGAAGTAGTGACTTTAATTACATATGAAACATAATATTTTTTTATAAGAATATGTTTTTTTAACTCTGGCTATTAACTTCAAATTTAGACTGGATGATTTTTTTTTGAATAAATTGAATTCAATGATAAATTTCCTGAGAGTTCAATAATTTAAGTGAGGGGGAGTGATTTGAGCTTGGATTTTCAAAATTTACTACATTTTATTCATTGAAATTACCTCACATTCTAGTTTACTTACTAGGTTGATTTTAGTTTTTGTTGACTTTATCAAATTAGAACTTAATTAGAAACTGGATTTGAATATGATGTTTCTTCTTTAATTTTTAGGGTGGACTCTAATTGTAGGAAAATAATTTACTAAGAATGAAAATTAATATTTATAGGTTGTAAAATTATAAAGGAAAAAGTGACCATGATACCCATGGACACTATGCTTACTATGGGTATTGACCATATGCTACCCGTGCATGAACCTGTTTTCACACAGCAGGCATGGTGACCGTGCCTTAAACCTACCAAAAACACTACCCATGGTAAGCTTCCCACCTTACAACACCATAGTCTCATGTAAAGTCTACCAACCATGAGTACCATCAACAGACCATGAACTAAAAAATTATACAATAGAAAAAATAGATGGTTGTATGAAAAAAATTCAATAACCATGGAATTATTCTCACTATAGGCATACCTACTATGTTCCCATCATTTTTAGCCACAATCTCACGATAATCACATTGAACTTGAAATTAAATGTAAGCATGATTAACATAAGTTTTAACCACCTTTTTTGGCCATTCAACCAATAAAGCTTGAGATCAGCCATCACATCACTGAGCTGCATCTCTAAAGAAATCAAGGCCGAACCGAGCACTACTCATGACAATCTCTCCAAATGATGACCAAATCCAACAGAACCCAAGTGTACTAGTAAAATCTCAATGGAGGATGAACACACCACCATTGAAGATCCATGTCTGAGAAATGGAGATGTCCAGAGGAGTCTAAAGCCCATAAGTCACCACTGTAGAAGCCAATAACCTCCACACCTCCTCTCAATGAAAAATCACACACCACCAGTTGAAACCGAACCTCTTGAGATCCATGGTTCACCAAATAAGACAACCACCAAATTTATTCCATGATTCCAGAGGGAGGGATGTTGAAACCACCAAAACCACCAAAGATCACCACACCCCCACTATTAGGAGAGTCGACCACTGAGTGAGGGATAATTCCCAAATCAACTAAGAGTATATTAAAGTTGACCCCCACTTAAACTAAAATAATAATAAAATAAAACAAATATAATAATAATAATAGTATATATATAATATATATAAATATAAGTATATATATATATATCTATATATAAATAATAATAATTATTGTATTTTTATGTTTTCAGTAATGTATAGGCCTAGGACCAAATTCCAAATCAATTATAATCCACTATTTCAACCTCAACCCAGATTAATTACAAAATAACCAACACTTTCAGTGATTTCAAGTAGAATTCAACTTCTACTGGAGCTAAAAAACACTAGAACAAATCTAAATGTGTTCTCAATCATGAGGAAAGGTTGTGTCAACAAAGTATATCTCAACCATTGAACACAACATGTGTAAATCATTTGAAGTAGACAAAGGACCTTACTGATCATCAATTCATTCTTAGAATATGTCATCTTATATAAATATCTCTCACCCTCTCCTAGTAGATTCATTTAGTCTCATATTATTATGTTTCTAATCTATTATATTTTCTTTATTTTTGTATTTTTAATTTAATTTTCATTTTATTTATTTTTCAATCTATCTATGTTGTTATTTTCACCCCCAATTTATTTGTGTTTCTCACCTTTATACTATCAATATTTATCTTGATGACATGTAGAGATAACCCATTATTGTCAGTCTAAAGGGGAATTACTATAAATACCTTGAATTTATGTGTTCAATTATCAATCTATCTCCTCTATAATTATAGTGCAATAGTGAAAGTGAAATGTGGAGGAGACGATTTTCACTATACAATCCATTAACACCATAACACACTTCCAACTATTACACAACAAAGTCTCCCTCCATTTTGTACCAATCTTCGTATAAGTGGAGTTGTGTGGTTATATTGGAATAATAGCATGTGATTACTTCTAGGTGTGTGGGTGATTTTGTTTAATTGATTTAGGAATGATTATACCCATTAACCTTGGATAATATATAGAATGGATGACCTGTTTAAGGATATATTGATAATATTAGTGGTTTCATACCAAAGAAAGCATTGGAGGGTGAATAGGTGAATGATACAGAACCAACTCATTGAATTAGATGATATAGAACAAAATTAAATGATGATATATCTTAATAGAATTTATCCTTAATCCTATTTTAATTTCTTCTATTTATTCTTTGTGCATTTTCATTTCCATTCTCTTCCATGGTTCCTTCAAATAAAAAACCCAAAAAAAACCTCTAGCTACTTCAAAAATTAAGAAAAGAAAATAAATATAAATAGGTTCTAGGATAATGAGACTCCCTACCCTTTCTACTTGAGATACATCTCTGGTGATCCAATAGGTTAAATTTGGAGTATAATATAATTTCTATTTGACCATCAACCATGATTTTCACATTATAAAAAAGAAATGGTTTTCAAAATATTTCACATAACCTTTTCAAAACTTACCTTTGAATGAGATAGGAACATTTTTATTTCATGTTAATGATAAAAATGTTTCAAAAAATATTTTAAGTTTTTTATTCCATTTACCTTATAATTTTAAAAATAATTTCCCAAATGGGCTTTATGTTTTATGATTTATCCTATAATATATATATATATATATATATATATTTCATTTTGGGGATTGAAATTTTGGTATCAAATAATTCAATTCTTGATTTCTTCTTTTGTGATAACGTTTGAAACATTCTTTTTATGAGGGTGTTTTCATTTATGTCAAAACTCTTCTATGTTTCATTTGTTTCATCAGGGTTATATTATTTTTCAACAATCCACCTTTTTTCAATAGATGGATTATGATCATTTTACCTCTTTTATTGATAAATAAAAAAGTGTTGACATGCTTGATGATTATTGACTACTAACATAGGTTAATTATGTTTTGAAATTTCATATTTTCATTCTATAAGTAACCAAAATAGATATGAGACTATTTAAGTGACTTGATTAGTATCTAATAGTTTAATTAAAAGATATAAATAGTATTTTTAAAACATTTAAACGTTTTATAACTTCTATATAAGATCATGTTAAACTCCTAGGAATGCTTTGGGTTTTAGTGGTTTCTATTAACGATTTATTCTCTCCATATGTATATATACACCTCATGTGTATATAAATTATATTGATGATATTGTAGGTAGAGTAAAGAGGCCTCATAATTTGGGAGATTATGTCAGTAAAAATCATGGATTGGTGTTTTTATACATTTGGAGTCTTATACAGGGGCTTTATACATTTCATTTAGTTATACTTTTTTGGTTGTAATTTTCATACTTTAGTACTTGGGTTTTTAAGCCTTGTATAGATGGATGGATAATATGGGAATTTGTGGGATATTTTCTAAACATTTCAAATCATTCTATTATTGGATTTCTATATTATTATTGTTATAATGTTTATTTTGGAACTTTTATGTGATTTACCAATAGATGGAAAATATCTCCCTAAAAGATACCATTAGAACCTCAATAATAATTGCTAATCTCTAGTGATTGAGTAGTTCAAATTAAGTTCTATTATGTTTCAATATGACAAAATAATTTTGTCATAGCATGATGCTTCAAATCCTTTGTAGAGGATACCAATTCCTTACTTCACATAAACCAAAAACTAATAATCAATGAATAACCTCAAACCTCCATTTAAATTATTGGAAAAAACACTAGTCACACTAGGGAAAATAAATATTATATATATAAAATAATCAATCAGGATATATAGCTCTCAAATATCTATAGAAACCATCTGAAAGAATCCATTGATATTGAGGGCATACCTGAATATAAATTAATGCCAAATTCAATCTCTCATGTCGCAGGGAAACTCATAATCTCCACAGTGAAAGCATTGCGATAATACCTTAACACCCTTATGCCATTATTTACCTTTAATTTGTATTTTAAAATAACTAAACTCACAAGTTGATATGTAATGCCTTGTTATTCGATATGATATAACCCATTCATCTGATCACTTTCTCCCAAATAACACTATACAATCTATGTTCACATTAAAATAAACTACCCTACTTTTTTTTAATTTTTTTTAATATTATCTCATATGGTTTGAAACCAATTCATTCCAAGTATTCCATCTCATGGTTTCATATGAAAAAACAAAATCCATTTTATATGGTCACCTCCTATAACTAACTTATCTTTATATAACACCTTAACTAGGATCAAATGATCTATTAATAGAGTATATAAATCCAGAGGTTGATGAATCCTCTTCATGTTTAACTATAATCCTCTAACTAATTCATTAAAATGAATAAATATGAGTCTATAGAATCAAATATAATTAAAGAAAGTCTCAATAAGATACACATTGTACCCCATATCACTTTGGGTACTTCTTTCTCATCATTCTATACTACATGAAGCTTCCCAAATCCAACTACTTTACCATGTTGTCTAAAAAATTCACCACATAATTACCTTTAACCATTCCCTTGTCTAGGAGTATGTGAAATATTTTGGGACTAAATATCACTAACACTACCTTGCATATATTGTTTATCATCTCACTAATGATACAATTTCTAAATGGGCTAGTGTGGATATAGTTGTTATCAGGGAAAACTTCCACCATAACACTATGATTAGGTCTATGATTGCCTACTTAATGAAATAGATACAAAGACTATCAGTGTACTCTATATATATAAGTTTATTAGGACACACCACCATAAATACACAATGGTGGAAAACTACCAACTATTAAGAATCATGTATAAGGGCCCCTATGTTGATGACCCAACTTTCTTGAGACTACATTTATCTTCCTTCTTTCCTCACCAGATACCAAAATCTATTGTTCTTCTTAAATTATATCACTATAAATTTTAAAGTTCCCCTTAATAACCTCCATATTCCTTAAAACATTAGTATAACTATTAAAATTAAATGAAAAAACATTTTATTAGATATTAGGTTTAATTCCTTTATCAATGTAGTGATGTATCAACTCCTCACTAACTAAGAATTTAGGGGAATATTGTAATAAGATCATGAACCAAACTTCACACTCTCTAAGAATTTAGGGGAATATTGAAATAAGGTCATGATCTCTAAGGAACATAGTCCACTACCATCATGCTGCTTCATAAAAAAATCTCACTACTAATAGAATACAATGATCCTTAACTTATTTGATAAGATAAAATAAAATCTCTAATTCTTCTATAATTGTATCTATTTCGTTATGCAAAGAGGAATGTAACAACCCAAACTTATAGTGCTAAATTTCCTTTAAACCTATGATAACTTGCCTTACATGTAACATAAAAATAAAACTAACCTTTCCTTATTTAATTAGGTATTGAATTATAATAAAAAATTTAATACATTACATGATAACTAAATGAAACACAATTAACTAAATTAAAAAAAGAATAATACCACTAGTAATTAAAAATCCAACAATATTGAAATATTCATTATCCCAATCCGCATTAAGGATAATACCATTAATAATAACTATGTAAATAATACAAAAGCATAGAAATATGGTAAAAATATTTATAATAGAAATAATAGGATGATATGAATGATTTTCATGAAGTATGTAAGGTTATATATAGTAATGTAATATGATCGTTATATATATGGTCATTGGGCTTATATAGATGCTTTTATTATGTGTCCATTGGAATTATATGGCTGGTAAAACCATAATTATACATAAAAATTTTAATGTGATAAATTATAATTTTTTTAAAATGTAGTATTAAATTAAACTATAACTGTTATAATATAACTATTTAAATGGTTGGTATAAATAAAAGTAATTACAATATGAAATCTATGATGAAAGGTGAAACAATGAAAAAATGTAGATAAAGAATTCCTTATGAGGATAATTTTTATAATATTGGAAAATAGGTAGAATCACTTGGGTTTCCCTACACTAATCTCTAGCTGAACTTTAACAAGTACAACTTGAGTGAAATCCTCAGTGGGGGAAGTTTATGCTTGTGAAAATCACTATGATATCTATGTTGGTTGAGTCATTACCAACAATTTACACAATTTCTTATCTTATCCCAAGTTATTATATAAAGGTATTGAGGTGTTTTAAGTAGATTTTTGGATAATATAAACCTACAATTATTAATTTAATAAATTATATTTTACATATATATATATATATTATTAGGTGTATATTTATACATTTGAAATGATTATAAAATTTAATTTAAAAGAATGAATTTATTTAAATGATAATTTTTTTAATGAAAAAGTACTGATGAAATTAAATTAATTTTTATTAAGTAAAGAATCAATTTTAAAGAATTAGGAGTAAAACAATTTAATGTAAAAAGATACATTTTTCAAAGAACTATTTTTTATGTGAAAATTATTTTTTTAACTTAACTAAATTAATTGCTAAAAAAAATTATTTTAATGAAATTTATTTATATATATATATATAAATTAATATTTATCTAAAAATCATTACTTAGTAAGGAATACGAATAATGTCATTTTTATACTTAAAAATAAAAATTTCAAAGAATAATTTTTATGCATTGTGAATTCTTATATTAAAATTAATTTTTATCACTTTTAGGAATTTAATAAAATAAAGTGGTTTCCATATTTGGAATCATAATGTTCGAATTTGGAAATATGTTCAATTTTATTTTTATGCATAAAAATAAGTCTATGAGGTAATAATTGAGTTACTATGTTAAAGATAAAATGAGGCGAAAGAGTTAAATTAAGGGGTAAAGTCCTAAAATATCTCAAAACATCATCTCTATATTGTAATATGATGGAATTATGGACATTAAATTATCCTATATCAATTATGTTTTAACTTTTGATCCACTTTCCATGAGAAATTACATTCCATAATCATTAAGGAATTAGTATTTTTGAAAATTCCACTCTAGCTAACCTATAAAAGAACCCTATTATACCCACCTAAAAGAACACATTTACATAGTGTTAATCTTTAATAATCACCCAAATACCATCCCAAAAAATTTTATCTCACATTTTGTAACTTTTTTCCAATATATGGAGTCCCAAAACCAATATTTTAAAGAGGCTCTCTAATAGAATATTCAAGTCTTCAACGTAAGTGTTATCCTCTCCCTAACCATTTTCAGTTTATTTTTCAACCAAATATTATTCAATATAATTTATCTATTTAATAACATTATTTTGAAACAATTAATATTCTATAAAGATGATTTTAGATCTATATAATAAAATGTTCTTATTTATTCATTTGTTATAATATGTTATTATTTGGGTTGAATATACCATCTATATGAACGATTCTATAATGGTTATATCATGAATTATTAAGAAAAAATAAATATTGGTAATATGATATATTTTTTAGAAAGCTGGAGGTAGAGCCCCTTATTATTATAAAAAAAAGTAGTCTGGGAGGAAAAGCAAAGAACAACAAAGATATCAAGTTCCCCCTCTTGGGGGGACAAGATTTTTCCTCAGCTTGTTTCCAATCCTTCGTTCTTGTTCTCTTAGATCATTCCATACCTGTACATTGATGCGCCCCCAACCTATCCCTTTTATAGTGTAGTGTTATTCAATATCCTTAGCTTGCATTAGCAATGTTTCCACATCTTCATCTGAACTTTCAGATTTCTTTTCCTCCTTCTTCCTTTCCTCTTTTCTTGCCGCTTTTTTTTTGACTTCTTGTTCTTACCTGTTGCCAAGCACTATCTTCATCATCCTTCAGTTCACCATCCTTCCCTGTTTTTACTGCCACCTGCATAGCTAAGGGAGGCAAAAAGTTAGAGGGTTCGCCATGACATATACTCACCTGTTTTTTAGGGCTGGCCAAATCCCCATCCACAGTTGACTGCATCTCCAAGGGAGTAGCAAAATTAACAATATTCCTAGAATCTGTAGCAACAGCAACAAAACTCTGAAGGTTTAGGTTCATGCTGGTAACTGGAGAAACCGAGGTAGAAGTCTGATTCGATTGGATTCCAGCCTCAAAGTGAGGCCTACATTGTGCTAGAATTTGTTTCATTACATCATCAGGATTACAATCAAGGTTTTTTGGTTGAGCTGAGATCTCAACCACCCCAACAGTGGATGATTCAGTGAGGGAATTTTGACTAACAGAAGCCATATGATCTTTAATTGGAGCAATGCTTAGTTGCTAAACAAAATCCATCTCGGTGTGCTTCTCTGGGCTTAACTTTATCTGAATAGAAAGAATCTGATTATTGGAATTATCAGCATGAATAACATTGGGTTTAAGAACATCAAACTGCAAAGGTGTTTTACTTTGATCAGTCAAACCAGTTTGCTGGTTCTTACCGAAACTACCCTGTAGAGCCTGCACATTAGGAGCATGCTCTAATATACCAAACTCATGTTGAGAATTCTCTGAAGACTCAATTCCCCTTTATGCTATTTCATCCTAGGAAATTCTTATAGGTTTAGCAAAATTATTTTGGTTTTCTCTTGTTTCACTCACAGTTTGATGGACATTAATGTTCCCAGGTTCAAGATTCAGAGATGCTCCCTTCTGGTTGTCCAGTTTCTTGGGTCTAGGCTTCATCCTCCTAGTATTAGTGCATGATTTAGAGTCATGCCCTCTTTTATCATAGGTATCACAAAACAGTGCATTCCTACAAGTTACATCATCATGTCCAATAATTTTGCAGTCATGGAAAAATTTTGGAAATCTCTCAAACTAAATTCTGAGTTCTAATTCTTCATCATTAGTAGATAAGTAAATTCTATATACTAAAGTAGCACAAAGATCAATTTCTACAAGACATCTATAAAAATGACCAAATCTAGCCATTTCAGTTTCCTTATCCATCCTAATCGGAACTCAAATGGAAAGGGAAATATCATAGAGAATCCTCGGATGCCACAAAATCCAGTTAAATCCAAAAATTTTAATCCAAACCTGGGCTGAGGTGTTACCTATTTGAGTTGGATTGAAGCCACGATTCCATTCTCTGATGTGCAAAGCACTAGGTTTGAAAGAAAGTGATCCGAATCCCCATACTATCTACTTTAGTTCTTCTGATGGGAAAATCAGATGAAAAAACCCCTTGCCAAGCGACACACATTTCCATTCATCAAAACCCCAGATGGCTGCAAGCCGCTGATGAAGGTATTCTATCTTCCATGGATCGGTCCCTTTTGGAAATATCAACCCCGCGATTATTAAATGTGCACCCAGCTCCATTCGTTCAACAATAGCATCAGAATCAGCCTTAACATGTGCTACAGAACCTCTTTTTCGGATTCCTGCATGTGAGCCTTTATAGAGAGAAAAGGACCGATTACATTCGCTGGTTTCAAAAGGCTTCGACTTGAAATCTCCGGGATTCCTTGAATCAAACTGAGCCAAGCCATTTGCAGCATGTGCGTGGGAGTTGAATCTCCCAGGTAAGAGGAATCCATCTGCCATTGAGAAATGATGCGAACAGAAGCACGATACAAAACCCTAATCGCCATGCAGGGGAAAGGAAGCGCCGCTCGAAACCATCCTCCTCTTTCATTTATTGGTAATATGATATAATGATTATGGATTTAATATTATTTAATATTTATTTAATGTAAATATATATAAGTATATTCATTTATAAGACCAATTCTTTTTTTATTGTATTGAAATTCACAAAAAATGATATTTTAACTGCTCTTTACAAACTGTCACCATAACTTCCATAAAATGAAAATTGGACTTTATAACTACATTAAAAAAATATATAACCTCTATGGAAATTGAGGAGGTTATTAAAACATGATCAATGATCAAGGACCAGAACTTCCATACTGAATATAGCATAAAACAAATGAGATAATTAACTCTAGAATATTAATTTTAACAAAGAATGATAAATACATGGATAATAAGAAATTATAAATAAATTATAGAAAGTAAAATAAATATAAATGTGGTTATGATATAGATGAATAATAAAACAAAATTGATTATAAAATATGTTATAGAATTTCTAACTAAGTTAGAATACAAGGTAATATTTTTATTGCCTCAATTTCCATTTTGTTGGGTAATAGTCATTCTTATGTGAATATGTTCTTATAAGTTTTCTATATTCTGAAATTTATCTACTTCATATGGTATTTTCTAGTTTTATATATGTTAATTAAGTTTTTCATTTCAAAATATTCCTATTTAATGGATTTTTTCTTTATAAAAGTATGTCATTGCTAAGAATAATTATCATCATCTTTACTAGCTCTTTCTCCTCCATATACAAATTTTTTCTTACCAAAAATGTTTTATTTTATTATTTTTAAATAAGAATATGTTTAATATTTTGTAATATTTTTATTACTATTTATATATTTATAAAATTAAATTTTATAACTCTTATATTGATATATGTTTGATTTAAAACTATCCAAAAATCCTAAAAAAATGCATTAATTTTACCAAAAATATAATTTTTATTCGTAGAAGGGGGAAAGAAATATAAAAATAAGAGTTAAAGGTGGTCTAAAGTGGTGGACAAAAAAATCTTACTAAAACAAAATAGGTTTAAAATATATAGTAATATATCCTAATGGTGAAAAATATTAAGTGTTATGGATTTATCCCCTTTAGAAACTAGGATGTCCACCGCATAGTTTCACTCACACCAGGTATTCCATATTTCCACAATTCGAGTTTACTAAATACATTTATAAGTCAAATGAAAACCTTTACACTAAAAAATATTTTCTATGGTGATAATATAGTAATTAGTGAACCAAATTTGAAATCTATACATTGTAGAGATGACACCATCCTAGCAAGATTTTACCGATGGATCATTCCCTTATTGGGTATGTTGAAAAATATAGAAACCCTTCATCTGAAAAGACATAGAACTGGAATAGATGAATAAATATCAATCCTATTAATTTAATAGGTGAATTATATTAAAAATAGTTCTATGTTATTTAATAAGAATAGTATTGGCAAATCTTGGATGGTTCTTTACTATTTTGAAATTGATGTCTATTGTCAAGAAGTAAGGGAAAAAGGGAGGTCTAACCACCTGGTTATCTTTGAATAAGTGGACATGCCCTTACCAAATAATCCAACATGGTTGTTCAAGGAGAATTTGGATGTTTGTTTATAGGATCTTCCATAATAATGAAGAAGAAATAAGAACATATCGAATGACATTGAGAGCATTACCATACTTGTTTCGAATGTATCTAGACCATATGTAGTCACCCATGGTAACATCACATGAATGTTTTTCATGCATGACCTTCAAAGATTCATCAAGGTTCCTTAAAAAAATTCCTCAATTATCAATGGATTTATTTAAGTTCATTTAAATAGCCAAGTGACACCAACCTTTATACTAGGAGTACTAAAGGAAGTTATTGATAGTATTTTAAATATTTCAAATAGCACCATTAGAAATATTAATGAAAAATTGAATATAAATATGAATCAAATATAACACAATATTGATGAGGTTTATGCACCCTCCAAATAATAGGAGGAAAATTTTCCATTTTTTGATGCACCCCATGATTCTATGTATCAAGATATAAAAATGATGGATCATAATACTTTTAGTTGATAATTAATCTTTTAGATATTCCATCATATTTTTTTAAAGACAAGCTATCCCTTTTTTTTGAGAATAAATTTCCGATAAAAAACTTTACAAGTAAAAATTTCTTTTGGAAAGGAAAAACCATTACCCACTACATTTATCATATTAATTCATAGATTATTTGAATCCTTAGAACGATTTATGTCAACCATTTATAAAAAATATAATATCATCTGTAAAAAAATGTAATATACCCTAGGTAAACTATAACAACCTTATAAGGGGATAATGTAACATCCCACACCTCAGCCATTTCCTTGGGAAGAGGTGGAGGTTACAATTACCGTAGGTTGCATCTCCTAGACACCAAATGATGACCGTAGATTCCAATGTCTTAATAGAAACTTAGGGGATGATTTTCCTTGAAGAACCAAAACAACCATAGAGAAAAAATACAAAAAATAAAACCAACTATATGATGCATGAATAAAAAAATACAACTCAAAGGAAACCAAATAAAAATAAATATTATAGTAGCAAAGAAAAGTAATAAAAATGAATACAATTAAGAAAAAAGACATCTAAAATAGTAAATTCAAATGTGGAATCACACCAAAGACACCAAGAGAGATATCTAAAACTTAAACACCAACTAATAAGTAATTATCATGATGCACCACTAGAGAAATGTGACACCTTAAATTTTATTGTATCCCAATATATAATATCTTCAAACTCACTAAAGTGACCAAGAAGGGGTTGATTATAAACTCAGTAGGAGATCTACAAGGAGTTATGATCACATTCCACTTGGATAAGAACATCTTAGTGAATTTTATATAAAATGTGATATAAGAAAATAAATAGTGTATAATAAAAGTGTAAAAAAATTACATGGAAATAATTTAACATTCCTTTGAACTTGTTACTACCACTTATCATAACCATCCCATGTTAATCCACCCCACACATGAATAATTACCATGTTCCTCCCTATACTTGTGAGTGACGATCCATCCTTTAACCAATTTTTCACCCGGTAAAAAATTCTTATAGTGGTACTTCATGATAATACTCCATACCACATTGATAGTGGAACTTAACACCATTACTCCATCGCCTATGCACGTGAACACACACTACCATGTATGAAAATTTCACATGTAAAATTATTCCAAAAAACATATCTTTTTTAAAACAATTTCCTTTTAATAATTTTATCAAACAACTTATGTGCTTTATTCCAAAACCAAAGATTTTGGAACTAAAACTAGAATAGTTTTACTAAAAACTCAAAGATATAAGAATTTAACACAAATTCTTCAAGTTATAGAACTTTTAGAATGATATAGAATCCAACTATCTATCAACAGATGAAGAAAACAAATAACATAACAAAAAATTCTAGATATGAGCTTACAATAACTTACCTTCAATAGATCCACAAGATTTCATCAAGATTAACATGTAACACAAAGATATATATATAAAAGATTAGATACATGAATTTAAGAGAGAGGATTAGATTATATCTAAAGGGATCAAGGAAGAATGAGAACTTACCATCAATTTTGGATCTCCAATACACTTTGATTCATCAAAAGTCACCTATAGATCAAAGAGAATAACCAAGGTAACCAATGAGAGAAAAGGAGTTCGAGACCCTATAAGAATATGAGAACAATGAGGGTTTCAGGGAAATAATATTAATTAAACCATAATTTTCAAAGAAATAACAGCAATTCATATAATTTGGTTGCACAGTTTGTCAAACTATGAACTAAACATGTGTGTGAAACTTGACAAGATCTATAGATCCACATGGTTTTAAAAATTTTGTTCTAATAATGTAGTGTTACTGTCCCAAGGCCACACCCTCACATGGTTGGATCATATGGTTTTACTGACTATGGGAGAACCATTATTTAACTCCTATCTCCAATCACATTGGTTTTCTTGGAATTCACACAATTTGGACAAACCATTCTCAAACCATGCACCTACCCAGTGGCCCCTAACATCGCCTTACAGACTTTCCCAGGGATAGTGCGTAGTTTATACTAACCATGATCAAACCAATGACCTCTATAAACACTTCCAAAACACTCCAAAACCTTCCATAAACTTCAAAAACTCAACCCAAGTATTATATAATCTAAAAGTATATAATAAAAAGGTAAATTACCTAAAAGTAGAGGTACTATAAATAACTAGTCCAGATGAGATAACAATAGACAAGTTCCTACAAAGAGAGTCTTGTATAAGGTTTAAGGGGCTTGGGGAGATAATATCTAATTGTTGAAGGCCTAATGGAATTAACTTTCCATCAATGAGGCTACAAAACATGGATATGAGAAACATTAGAAGAACATTTAACAAAACCACTTAGAGAAATATTTTTTTATAGGAACTTGATAATGAAATTCCATTCTAAGGTATTTTAGTATTTTTCCAGGACAACCTTATGTGGTGGCTGTGATAGTGAAAAAATACAGGGGGGGGGGGGGTGAATTGTAGTATTAAACAAACTTAAAATTTTTTAACCTCTTATAGTATTAATATAATAATATTTTCATATTACTAATGAAATCAGAGATTGATAAGTTTTTTGAATTACCAAGGATATCAAAGATCAAAGTGACTAAATAAGTACTGTATTTAAATATAATTTTTAAAGTGTAAATTAAAATGATTAGTATTATAAAATACTAATGAAAGAGTTAAAGAAGCACCACTTAAAACTATATGAATTATAGAAATTGAAATTTATAAAAGAATATAACAAAACTTTAAAACAAAGAACAAATTATTCGTTATAAAACCAAATATTCATATAAAGGATATTTATTAAAAACCTCACTTTTAAACCAAATTAAAAGGTAGATTTGTAAACCTTATCAGTGGTAACCACATATTTCAACTAGTTATAAGGTATACTTGATTTAAATGCATGATAAGTTCTATCTTCCAATACCCAAAATACCTCAACTATCCCTATTGATATTAGTTCACAACTAAACTTACAAGCACTAAAATTTCCTAATCTCTATCTTTATAGCCTCATATTCCCCCAATCAGACGTTCAGATTTTCTATATCTTAAAAATCTCTCAATCACAATAGATTAGATTTTGCTCTCTATTCCTATCCCTAGAATCCCTAAATCACATAGTATTGGAAAATTAAGTGATTATAATGAAAAAACAAATATATTTAAAAGTATAACATCATACAATATTACACCTCAGCTAAAATACCCAGAATGAAATAAATTAAACTAATCAGAAGTGATCAAAGAAATAAGAAATTGAAAATTATCAAAATGAAAAATAACTTTCAGAATGATCTTTCATATATATATTTTCTTCTGATGCTTTAGGTGCGACTATATTTGTATAAAACATTATAACAAACTCCAATAGTCAGATTCCTCAAAACTCAGGATCAATTATAATGAAATATACAACAATATGTTCATACAAAATCATCATTAGATTCATATATAGATGAGTTATTTTAGCATCACTATAATGATTATAAATCTAATATAGGTAGTTTATCATTGAAATTCTAGATCACTAGATGTTTTTAAATTAGTTGAAGTTTTAGTATTTCATAAATCATTTATCAAAAATTCATTCTAAAATAACATAAGATCTTAAATAGAAACTTAAGTTATAATATTTTCATATGAAGTGTATTGTGATTTACAAAATAAGTAAATAGGTGAGAATAACAACTAAAAAATCTTTCCCTTTTTCAAAATCAAAAAACACACAAGAAAATTTGAATGAATAAACTAAATTTAAAAATAAATCTCATTATGATATTCACGATATGAAACATTACTTAATTTATTTTCTCCCTTAAAAAAACTTAATTATCAAAAGATAATAATATTTAATAATCTCTTTAAAAAATATATAGATAATATAGAGATATTTATTGAGTAAAATGATAAATTAATTTCTCATACTTTAGAAGATAATAAAATAAAAATTAAAATAGTTTCCCGTTTTAAAAGTGTTTCTCCCAATTTTGAAATTAAAAAAATCAAATAAGATATAAAAAATAATAATAATAATATTTAATAAAATAAATAACACATTTTATTAAAATTATATCCCTTTATGATTTTCAAAAATAAATATAGAAGAAAGAAAAAATAAATATAAATAAAACCATAAATTTGAAATCTAATTATGTTTGAGAATTTATTAGATAACATGTTTTTTATTCCTTTTAAACATATTCATCTCTTCATATATTTTTTAAAAATAATTTTAGAATGGTTGATGTAATATTTTTTTTCTACATAAATTCTATTTTGAACATGATTTCCTATCTGACATGAAATTTTAATAAAGCGAGTTCAGGTTAAACTACACTTTATTCACCAGTCTTGTATATCTTACCAGGAATATAAACATAATGAAAGATATTAAATTGAATTATCATAATTTGAACTTTAATTTCTTCACCAATAATCAGAGAAACTACTTCAGCTGCATCTGATTCTTTAATTGTAGAAATGAATAATTTATGATTCATAGTTGATTTTTAGATATTCTTTATAATTATACTTCTTATGAGAAATATTTAAAAGATAGAAAGATATTTTAGATAGAATTATTGATATTGAAGTTTATATATAAGCATTTAAGATTGATAACTTCAAAATAATTTTCTTTTTTGTATGATTAGTTCTCAAGAATTTCTTATAAAAATGAAATTCCAAAAACCTATTTCATACATATTCTCTTAATAATAAAATTTAGAATTTATTTGAGCAGAAAAGAAAAATTTTACCTTTTGAAAGGTAAAATAAATCTTCTTTAAAAGAAATTGTTAGAATTTTTTTAAAAAATTTATTTTAAAAAATACCACCTAAATTAAAAAATAATGACTTATAATCAGTAAAAGATCTAGGTAGAGAGATTAAACATTCTTGAAGTTATCTTCCATATATGATGGATGAATTTCCTCATTCAAGGATGGTTATATAATAGATTATAAAAAGGGATGTAATTTCTTTACAAAAATTAATGATAAGTCATAATATTTAAAATCATTGACATTGAAAATTAGATATATTTGAAAATTAGATTTTTCTTTAAGTTTTTAAAAATATTTTTTTTAAAAATTAGATTGATTTAAAAATTATATCCCTTTTTTCTAAAGGATATTTTAATGTAAGGAGATGTATAAAACATTAATTGGATTTATGTTCACTTTAATTTTATCATTTCTAACTTATTTTTAATAAATTTTAATCTATCATAAGTAAGGGTTTTGGTAAAAATATTAGCATACTAATTTTTCATTTCTGATAAAGTCTTAAAGATTTATCTTTTAAGTGTGTAATATATAAGGAAATTGTGTCTTATAACTATGTTCTTAGCTCACGAGTGATGTGATGGGTTTCTAGATAAATAATGGAAACTATTATTACAAAAACTAATTGGATTTCAAGTAAAAATCAATCCAAAATCAAGGACTGTGCGTTGCAACCAAAACACTTGAGAAAAACTTTCAGATGCTATATATTCCAATTAAACAGTAGAATTTTCTAAAAAGTGTTATTTATTACTAGACCAAGAGATTATATCTTATCCTATTAAATTTAATTTTCATAAATTACATTTTCTATCTAATCTAAAACCTTCAAGGTTAGTCTCTAAGTAAAATTTTAAACAAATTTTATTTATGGAATAATAGAATCATCCAATTTTTGAAGTACCATTAAGGTATCTAAATTTTTTTTTACTAATTTTAAATGAGATTTATTTAGATTGTCTTGAAATATCACACATAAACATACTGATAACATTATGTGTAGTATACTTATAGTAATATATAGTAAAATTTTGATCATACCTCAATAAAGTTTTTGATATATCAATTTACTAATTTCATCAATATCAAGTTTGCTAGACTTTTCAATGAGTGTAATAATTTTTATGAATTTTCAGAACAAAAATTTGAGTAAATATTTAATATATTTATGTTGTTTAAAAATACTTCCTTTTGGTTTTTGATGAATTAAAAAACTATGAAAAAACTCATGTTCTCCTATCATGCTCATTTCAAACTCATTTTTCATAAGTTCTTAAAATGTTTATAAAATATATTTTTGAGTTAAACCAAAACTTAAGTAATCAACATAAATTTGAAAAAATAGAGTTTTTTGAAAATTTTGTTAATGAAAATGGTTGGATTATCACTTATTTTAAAAAATTATTTTGAAGTAAATATTTGGAAAGTTTTTCATACCAAGCTCTTGGGGGTTTGTTAAGTCCCTACAGTACTTTAACAAGTTTGAATACTTTTAAAAAAAATTATATCTTCAAAACCAAGAGGCTGTTCAATATAAACTTCCTCTTGAACATATCCATTAATAAAATCATTTTTTACATCCATTTGATATAAAGTGAAATTCATATGTGTTGTAAAGGTTAATACGATTATTATAGACTATAATATAGCTACTAGTACAAAAGTTTCACTATAATCTATTCCTTATTATTGAAAATAACCTTTTGCCAAATGTTTATCTATATTTATAATAATGATTCCATTTTCATCATACTTCTTTCTAAAAACCAATTTTATTCTAATTACTAGTATATTTTTAGGATGTTCAACTACAGTCTAAATTTGGTTCCACTCAAACTAATTAAGCTATTCATGCATGACCCTTATCCAAATTTCATCAAATAAAGAAATATATACCGATTTAGGTTCAAAATATGATAGGAAATGTTGATTCTCACATTGATTTCTCAAGTAAATTCTAGTTTTAACTGGTTGACCTACACCTACAATTATGTAATGAGAAGGATGATTCCTTAAGATCAACTATTTTTTTGGGTAAAGTTGCAAGATTATATTTAACTACTGGATTTATATATTCTATTGAAATATCTTCAGGATTTTGAAAATCCATTAGAAAACCTTCTAGAGTATTTACAACCATTATTTGTATATTATCTTCTCATAATAAAATAGAATAATTTTTAAAAACATCATCGGTATTTTTAAATTATGATGGTTTTACAAAAAAAAAGATATTTTTATAAAAACTCACACGAACAATTTAATCAACAATATTAGTTCTTTTATTACTCTATAATCATTACTAGTTATATAATTACCCATAAAAATTCATTTATCTATTTAAGAATCAAATTTATATAACTAGTATTTAGTATTTAGAATGAATACTTTATATCAAAAAACTCTAAAGTATGAATGTTTTGGATTAATTCTGATCCACAAATCATACAGAGTTTTATGAAGAAAAGGTTTGATTAGAACTCGATTTATTTTAAAAAAACTAGTACTTAAAACCTCATATAAAATATGACTTTAAATAGAATTCTCAGTTAGAAATGTTTGAGTAATTTCTTGAAGAATATTATTTATTTTTTCAATTACCTCATTTTGTTGTGGTGTTCTTGGTGAAGATAAATTATGATTAATACCTTTTTACTACAAAAAGTTTCAAAATCAGAATTAATAAACTCACTACTTTGATCACTTTAGATATTAACCAATGGTAGGTTTTTCTCATTTTTTACCAAATCATGAAAAATCATAGAATTTTTAAAAGATTTATATTTTTGAGTGTGAAAATATACCTATATAAATATGGTTTAATAATGAACCAAGACATATACATAGAATTTTCTTTTAATACTTCTAGTTTGTTTAGAACCAAAAAGATCCATGTATACTAACTGTAAAAATTTAGAATTTTTGACTTCAATTTTAGATTTAAAACTTGAAATATGTTTCTTTCCATGCTGACAAGGATCACAAAATCTGGTTAAATTGGACTTAAGTTCCATTAGGTCACTAAAATATCCTTTCCTAGAAATTTTAGTCCAATTCTAGAAGATATATTATCATAGAATCTAATTATAACCTAGAAAAGTCTGCTGTTTTACTTAAACAAGGAAAACTATGATTACTTAGCTCTTCTAAGTCAAGTGTGTAAATATTTTTAGGAATATCCACAAATAAAATGAAATTAACTTCTAAAAATTGAACAATATTTTTTTTTTCATTCTCGAAATTCACAAGATATACCTCATCACATCACTAAATTATACTAATAAGGTTGTGACTAATACCTATAACATATAAAACATTTTAAATAATATATTTTCTAATAAAAGAAATATCATTGATTCTGATGGTTTCACCATATCAACTATCTCCAAAAGTAACTTTTCCTCCTTTGAAATTATTGAAATTTTGGAATTTTGACTCTTCACCAGTCATGTGTGGAGAAAAAACATTATCTATATACCATTTTTTTTCTACCAGTACTCATTATCTTTTCATAAAATAGATAAAACTTAGTTATTGGTAACCACATATGTTTGAGTTCAGTTACGTTAGAAAATAAAATTTTAGGAGCACATATTTTTCCAACTATTTTATGTTGTACAGTTTCTAGTTATTATCAAATAAAATCTTTATAAAAAGAAAAATATTGAACTTTATTTAAGGAAAAATATTTAATCCAGTATCCTCTTTGAGATTTATTACAAAAGGTGCACTTTTAGGTACATAATAATTTTATTGGAAAGAAGATTTATTATAAGTAAAACCTATTCCATATAAGTTATAAAGGATATTATTTTTTTTATACATTTTATCAAAATTTTATTTAATATAAATAAAATTAGATAAAATATTCTTTAAACAATAAAATTCTCATTTAATATAAATAACCAAATCCCAATTATCTTCTTCAGATTTCCAATAAATCACATTCCAATTTATAAAATTTCAATCATTGATCAACTGAATTTTTATCTTCTAAATTTCAATAAATTGATATTTTATTTGAAGACATAATTTTTGACTCTAATTTAGTTTATTTTTTTGAAATTTATTAAGTTAATTCTAATATTCCTTTATTATATTTAACAATATTAGCATCCATGAACTTATATGTATTTTTTAGTTTATCATTCTCTTAATTCATTAGAGTAACATATCTATCCATTTCATATAAAAAAGGTAAAGCATCATAATATTCTGATATTAGGGTTTTTAACTTCATATAGATTATCTTTTTCATCTTCTGATGAAGTTCAATAATAATCTTCAGCATTATAAGTAAATTTGGAATTAAAGCTTAAAGTTGTAATAGATTATGCAGTTACCTTTCCCATGATGCACTTTTCATTCCTTGGAATATTTTAATAGAATCTGAAAATTTTAAGAAAGGATATTCCACTATATTCTAGTAAAGCATATGAATATTTATCACTTTAACTTGTATTACAAGTGTTTAAGGCTTTCAATATATTCTTCCCCTTTATTTTAAAATTCCATTTTTATTTTCTATTCTTCATTTTTCTAGTTGTGGATAATCCGGTGTTATATGACCTTCCCTCTTACATTCATAGCATATAATTCTAAAAAATCATTATATTTACTTTCTTAATTGTATTTATTTTATTTTATTTGGGTATTTTAGAAGCATTAATTTCTGAAAAGTTATTCATCCTTCTTGAAATTTAAGAAAGTTCACTATTTCTATGTTCAAAATCCCTTGGATATAAATGATTACATTTTCTTTTTGAAATAATATATTTAGAATTTTTAGTATAAACATTAAAAGTATTGGAATTAGGATTAGCTAAAGTAGATATAAATTCTACTCTATTCTTTATTTTCAATTCTTATCATCTCCTTTTAGTCTTCTCTCACACGGTATCAATGTTCTAATTAAGCCATCCAGACTTATCATTATTAAATGTTTAGTATTCTAAATAGATTTACCATTTTACTCTCATTTTTAGGAATAATATTGATAATCCTTTCAAAAAGTTGATCTTCTAATAACCCTTTTTCATACAATTATTTTAAACTATTGACTATTGTCATAAATTTTTAATGAATTAATGTTATTATTTCTCTAGGTAGAAAATTAAATGCATGATAATCAAATATAAGTCTATCTTTCTAAGTTTCTAAGAATTTTTATGTTCCAAAATGTGTTATCTATATCTTATTCTAAATTATATTTATTTTTTAACATGAAGATATCTGGATGTATATATTTCTAATCATAGGAAAAAGTAAAGTATTTCGAACTTTATGTTTTACTTAATATTATTGTTTTTCTTCATGAGAAAATTGAACTACTTACTTCTCAAAAAATTTATAGATTCTTATTAGCATGGAATTTTTTTGACACTAATACAAATGATATTGGATTTTATATTATCATAACAACAATCATAATAATATCTATAAAAAAATAGGTGGTCTGTTCAGATTTAAAATTTCAAGTTTTCCAACTGATACTCTTTCCATCACAAATGATCTTTCCTCTATAAATATAGTTAGTTTAAGGAAACTGGATTGATATTATGATAAACTAACAAAAATAAAAAATAGATTTCTTTAAAAACATATTTCATAATTATGGTGAATACTCCCATGATATCAATTTTTGTGGGTGTGATGGTGACCAAAATATAAAGGGCGGAGGGGTGAATTGTACCTTTAAAAAGCTTATAATTTTCATCCCCTTATAGTATTAATATAATAATATTTTCATATTACCAATAAAATCACATATTGGATATTTTTTCAAATTACCAATGAGATCAAAGATCAGAGTAACTAAAGTAAGTACTATATTGAAATATAGTTTTCATTGCAGAAATTAAAATGATCAATATTATGAACTATTGATCAAAGAGTCAAAGTAATGGAAGTTAATATTATCTAAATTAAAGAAAATGAAATTTAGAAAATAATAACAATATAATATTAAAAACAAAACATGGAATATTGGTCAACAAACCAAATTATTCTATAAAGTATATTTATTTAAAACCTCACTTTAAAAAAAGTGAAAGCTAGATCTATAAACATGGTCTGAGGTATCCTCAACTTTAAACCTGTAATAAGGTACCCCAATTTTATAACTATTTAAAGGTTTGTCTTCCTGTCACTGGAATCTCTTGACTATTCCTATCATTAGTATCTTGAAAATGAACTTATAAGAACTATATATGGAACATCCCAAGAAATTAAAGCAATAATTTCTCTTAATTAAGTATTTATTTAATAGTTTGTTTCATAATTAAAACAAACTAAAGTATGATTTAATAAAAAATAGATGTTTTCTATAGTTAATTTCAATTTTGAGAATAAATTAAGTTAAAATATTCAAATTATCAAAATATTGCATTTTTCATATTTTTAAAATGATAATATTTTTATAAAAAATTAAAAATTTAATTTAATGCAAATATATTAATTTCTATATATTTATAGCCTTTAAATATATGGTATAATTTAAAAAAGTTGAAATGCAAGTTAAATAAATATTTTTGAAAAGATATTATTTTTATGTTACTTTTTCATAATATTCCCTTTTGAAACCTATTTAATAATGTATAAGTATTTTTGATAAAAAAGTACAAGTAATTATTAATTATTTAAAAGTAATTTTTATTTTGATATGAAAAACAATAATTTTAAAAACATAGGATTTTAATACTATTATTTTTAAATATACTATAATTTTTCTATAAATATTTTTTAACATATCATTAATAAGTTTAAAATTTAAGAATAAATAGTTGAATTATAGTTTTCTTAGGTATATAATATTTTTATCCTTTAGTAATAATATCTAACACTAACACACTTGCTATTATTTTTTTGAACTATATATATATATAATGATAAGGTACACTTAATTATAATTATAATAAACTTATTATAAGGTTAAAATGAATAAATATTTATTTATATAATATTAGTATAATTTGTATTTTAATTTAAATTTACTTATTTAAAAAAAATTGGTCAACCCACATCCAACCAAGGGACCCCTCAAAAACACATCTGGTACTCGAAGATCAAACATGTGGGAGAGGTCAACCTAGCCAACCATGGGTGGAAGGTGTGAGTGACTGGGCATGCATACTACCCACTAGATTTTCCTGACTGTGTACATAGTGCGCACAAAGAGTGCGCTGGGTTGCTGGTGGGCCAATGCGTGGTGGTGCAGACCATGTGGCATGTGTGTATGTGTGTTTAAATTCCGATACCCCAATTACTTAGCATAGAACCTATTGGTATTTGTTAATTAATGTATAATCACCTAAATATTTTAAAAATTGTCACAAGGCTTAGGATACGTGGGTACTATTCACCCATTAAAAATGTACGCTTATATCACAGTCGTTGGATCAAAATGATCTCGACCATCTAATCAATTCAGATATTGTATTCAACCTCACACTCGACTTAGTGAACCCCAATATGTCCTAATGTATCTTAACACTGGTTTCATTCACATCTACTCATGCATGGTCCAACATAATTTCATACCACCATTTTTATGTTTCATTGACGACAAACCCGTATTCATCAAAAAATAAAACCCTATGCAGGAGAACCTTTTGGCACACACTGTCTAGTGGTGTATCTTTCATTATTCTTCCTTTGGTCCACAATAATAAAATCCTTACATTAATCTTGTTGACTTCATGTCATTATCAAAATGAAAATAGTCACATTTGTTTGCAGTGTCAAAAATTCAAGTGGGTGTTGTCTCGTTTGAAGAAAACTTCATAAAAAAACCTCGTTAGAACCATATATAAAGAAAGAAATAAATAAATATATAGATAAATTTAAGATAATCTATAGTTATTTTAATATCTTCTAGGTTTTTCAATTTTCTCCTCCTCAGCTTACACAATAAGAAAAGATGAGTTATATATATATATATATATATATTCTCTATTTTATAACAAGAATAACCTTCCTGATTTTCATCTGCGGTCTTCCCTAGACACTCAGATCATTTAATGTACACGTTTACACACAAACACATAAAGTTATCATATGTGATTTTGTTTATATCCTATGATTATCTAGTTAAGTTATATATATATATATATATATATATATATATATATATATATATATATATATCTGAATATAATTCTAAAAACCGGACTGGAATTTCATTAAAAAAATTATTAAATGAAATTAATAACTAATAAAATAAGCGATTTGTGAATCAACTTGTAAATGGAAAGTACGTGTCTTTCATTTATATTTAAATGCTTCTTCCTAACTCACTATAAAGACCCCCATGACTAATATATATATATATCTCCATCTATTTATTTTCCCTCATTCCATTTTCTTATTCCTATACTAGAAGTAGAAACAAATACCACTACATAAGCTCATATAAGATCTTATTAGAAGTTACAAGGTAAGGGAAAATTATGTTTTTCCAAAATATTATTCCATGAATTTTTTTCAAAAAAATCCTTCTCTTTTGAGTTTTTATTTTTAAATTACTATTTTATGTTTGCAATTGAAAATTCTATTTTTTAAAAATATTATTCCATTTATGTTTTTTAGAAAATACCTTATGTTCGGGAGTTTTTATGTTAAAATTACAATTTTATATTTGTAAGAAAAAACTATATTTTTCTCATCAAGCTCATATTTTATAAAAATCCCTTTTTAAGGGTAATTTATGCATTAAAAATTCTGTTTCATGTATGTTTTCAAAATCCTTCTGCAAAGGAAAAGTGATTTATTTTCAACTTCATTTAAAAAGAGTTTCTTTCAAAAATTATATTTACAATTTTCTTGTGGGTTTCAAAGTTATCGTTTTATGAATAAAATGTTATTTTAAACATATGTATGTTGATCATGTTTGTAGATTTGTCCATACTCTATTATTAACATGTAAATTACATAACTTGTTTATGAAAAGTATCTGCCTATGTTTTATTCCTTCTTTATATGTATTATTTCAAGTATTAATTGTGAAATATGGATTTATCCTAAAATTTATAGTGTTTTTTTAAATCAAAAATTTTAAAAGATTATATTCTATAAAATTATTTTATCTTTAATATAATTTAATTGTATTTCAAAAGCATTATTTAGTGTAAACAAAATGAGAAAATAAAATCCTATGAAAAAGTTTTAATAAAAAAATGAATACTTTTGTATCGAATGTGATGATGAAAAATGGGGAGTGAACCCACGACCTAAAAGGGGTCATTGTGATAAAGGTGATACTGTTAGTGAACTCATGGATTTATTAAGGGGTTCCAAGTATAATTTGTTTCCATAAAACTTAATTATTTTCAACTAAAAATTTTAAAACTTTAAGGAGAAATCCAAGTACATATTTCAAAGGTTATTATATTTTTAAATGAAATGGGTATTCAAAGTAATATACAATTTTGAAAGATTTAAAATATATTTTCTATTTAATTTTTCTCGAAAACCCTATTTGTATATTTAAATAAATTTATTTATTAAATTGAGTGTATTTTATTTTATATAAAGAGAATTTTTATCAAAGAATATTGTTTCAAAGGAATTTTTCATAGTATTTATAAAATGATTAAAACCCTTGTTTTAAAACTAATTTCTGATAAATTTTATGATCATCATACATTTTAAAATGTTTTTATAGGATATTTAGAAGTTCCAAATGTGTTTTGTTTTATTTTAAGGAGCTAGAATGAGTAAATCAAGATAATTATTTTGTATAATCTTTGTATAAACTCTGATATAATGTAAGGGTTTTCATAATTCTCTAAAACCCAAAAAAAAATCATTGGTTATATAAAGGATTTTATATTTTTTAGTTTATTTTTTATGAAAAAATATGCACGATGTTTTATCTTCGGATATGGGAGTACAGATTTTAGGTTGTTACAATACATTCTGAAGCTATTCTTTCCTAGAATTAAAATCCCTAGATCATACAATTATATTTTCCACCTTCTTCCAATCCCAAAAAAAATCAATCACACATGATTAGTTTTTTTATATCTTCCTATCCATGGAATACCTCAACCATTCATGATCAAAAAAGATAATGATTAAAATAAAAAAACCAATATATTTACAAGGATAACCTCAAAAAACGGTATAACTTAGTTGAAAAAATCAGAAATAAAAAAATTCCACTGATCAGAAGATCTCAAATCAACAATAAATATTCTTTAACACCCTTTATAGGATATCCTCCCTAGGTAATATGGTATAATAATAAGATCAAGTTTGAGAAATGGTTACTGGATCATGGACCTAAGAAATTGATATCACTAGTAATAGACCAATCCTCCATTTAAATATTAGGGTTACTAATGAATTTCTTCTCTTTAATATACGAATAAAAGTAGGTGGTGTTTCTATATCCATCTATAATACACTAGACCCTAGACCTTTCATAAAAATTTCATTCCACCTATAATATTATATCTGTTAATTACATTTTGTTAGCTATGAGGGTCACAAAATATAATTATTACAAGAGTTTTGTAGGATACCATCTGAATGTTTTATTTTAGTTTAGAAGTCCCCAACACCAGGGAGAGGAGAGTTGTGAATACTTTCTAAATATTAAAGGCTAGTTCTTAGAAATTTGAGTTTCTTATAAATAATATACCAAGGTTTTACATTTATGAAGCTATCCCATGATTATTGGACACTTAATATAAACTATTCTTCCTAAATCCATCACATGGTGAGGAAAAAATAATGGGATTCCCTACCCAATTATTTTTGGGTGAGAAAAATAGGTGAGTGATCTCATATATACCTAAACATATAGGTTTAAAAGTGGTTGGAAATTAGGATATCCATTTAATATTATAATGAAACTTTTTGAGAAAACTTTAGATCCTATGAATTCCTTTTTTATTATTCCACCAGGAAAACTAATCACCAGATAATCCCATGTACAATAGATTATTGGTAGATAAGAAATTATTAAAGTTAATTAAGGCCTTACTGGAGTTGAAACACACTCCTAATTTCTTAGTTTAATCAAGAATAGTATTTAAGTCCTCTATAATAAACTAAGAGAGTGGTCCTAGATTGAACTTAGAGAGTGATTCCTAGATAGATTCTCATTCCCTTACTTTACATTTTTCAAAAATAAATATAAGGTAAATAACTTGATTGAGAAGAATCACCATACAATAATGTGTTTGGAGAGAAGTTTACAAATAACACTGATATACTATCGTTCCAAAAGATAATATGTGGTCACTATTTGAGATGTCATGAAATAAATTTCTGATGTAAAGTTTGGCTATAAAATTTTGGATATAACATGTATTGTTCTTAGGTTAAAAAATCAAAATTATGGGTAACCTATAGTTCATAGATTTGGTATGAATATATTCAAATTTATTAGGGTATACAAGTCCCCTTGTATTCTAGATGAAGATAGTGGACATTATAAAATCGAGATGAAGGCCTTGGTGATCTTGTTATTCAATCTCCTCAAAGATGGATGTAGACCTTCAGAGCATCATAGTATACAACTTGCATGCCTTGGAATATAAAATATAAAATGAGCATGCATTATATAATATTTTCATGAAGTATTGTATACTATATGGTACCAAAGAAATAATCGATAAGTGAAGACATTGAGAAAACTATTACACTATCATATTGAGGAGAGAGAACCATTTGAAACTAGGGTGATCTCTTCATAGAGATGAAGAAATATTCCTAAGTATTCAAAAGGAATAGAAGGACCCATATCATTTAAGGTCTAAAGTGAGTTTCAAGAAAAAACTAGAATAATTTGTTGTTAAAGTTCTTAAAGACTATACCTGAGAAAAATCTATTGATAAATCCTTATCATAGAGGGATATCAGTTTAAAAGTGGTGTTGAAGATACCTAGAGCATATCGATATATTTCTATCATTAGATTAAATCATAAGAATGAGTTTTTGAATGGGGAATCTAGCTAGTCACTAAATAGGAGATTGTAGTTGGGGTGTGTAACCAATTAATAGGTAATTTTAGTTATGGAATCTGTAATGAACTGAAATGGGATACATTCTAAAAATGGGACCCTAACCGATCTACTACTAACCCGAAGGGCATTCCCAATCCCCTTAAGATGTTGACTAGCACCCGAGCATCGAAAAAAAACTATAGGGAACAATTTAAACCAAACTAAAACAAGATACATGTAATATATATATATATATAGAGATAGAAAGAGAGGAACCATAAAATAAAATATCTATAACCAAATAATGACAATGTAAACGATACAATCAAGAAGTATCCCGATCAAAAACCAAGGTACATGTCCAATAATAACCAAAAGGGATAATAAAAACTAGAAAAAACTACTCCATGTGTTAAGTTTGGACCACATCCCACTATATCAAAACCAGTTACCCAAACCCAACCGAAAGAAGCCTCACTGCCTCATTACATTTCCTTATCATTTCTTACATCAAAATATAAAACAAGGTCCATACACCCCCAAGTAAGTGTGCATGGTGTGAGATAAAAAGTCTTAGTAGGATCCCACTTAGGTGTTCCATATCAAACATTTATACAAAAATCCTAATATGATCATATTGAAATAAAACAAGGCATTATGAGAAGTTAAAAATTTTTATATCAAAAGCATGGTAAAATATTTTCAATTTTCCGTAGTTCTAAAAACAATCCAGGTAAAATAGATTCAAAGCATAATTCCCACAACCAATTTTCATATATTAAAGAATGTATCAAAGGAAAGCTAGTAAAAATACAAATCATAAGGATAAACATGAATAAGACCACAAAAGTTCATTCTTTTTAAACCCATCATACCTGAAATAAATACTAGTATGCATATAAAGTACCTAGAAACCATGCATCAGGTATAAGAAATAATGGAACACCCCCAAAAGTGACCCCTATAAAGTTTATAATGTCAACGTTCCCATGAATACATGGTCTAGGAATAATGGAAAATACTAGAAATGAACCCCCTTATAATACTAATGGATGAGGCCTAATAATACATCCTCTACTTAAGTACCCAAGGCTCCAATGTACAAAATAAATCAAAAATATTTCAAAGTGCATATCAAATTTCACAAATCATTTTAAATTATACTTTATTAATAAAAAACTTGCTTTAAAAACCCATTTATAAATCTTTTTCACTATTCTTTTAAAACACAGTTTCTTTTAGCAAAATGAGGGGGAAAATCAAATTTTATCAAAAAACCTTTTTACACATACAAATTAACTAATTAATTTAGAAAAATATTTATAAAAAATGGACATCAATGGTTCATAGAATATTAGATATATATAGAAACACCAACCTCAAACATGGTTATCACACCAATAACTACGAAATCAACATGCATTGGAAAGTGAAAATAATAAAAGAACAATAAAAAGAGGCCCTAACACCAATTATCACATATTATAATCGAGTTCCATCAGAAAACGTGTCGGTGGAGAATTCAGATCAACAAATACCTTGAGATTCTCATGAACTGAACCACAACCGTTAAGAAGACCGACATTAAAATGAAAAATAAACAACATATATAGAGGGGATTAGAGAAGCATAATAATATATCTTAGATCCCGTAAACACAACCCACCACTGCTACTAAATCCCATATAAACAAATAAGACTGGAAGAGAATGATCCAACATACCAAGAGAGGAGAAACCAACTGAGTCGAAGATCAAAGAACCAATTAGAAAATCCCATAAAAGATGAATTCACCCAAAAGAGACTAGAGTAGACCTAGGGTTTAAGGGAGATATGGGAGGAGTGAATGAGATAGGTATTAGACATTCTATGTATAAAACCTGCTGGGAAGAAATGATTCATGTCATGAATCATGGATTCATGATGTGAATCTATAGATCTTCATATACATAAAAAAGGAACCACCTCTATTTAAAAACCCATTGAATGAGTTCATGATGTAAACTCAACATTTACATCATGAATGTTTTTCACATCATGTATGGGTTTCATGGATCCTTCCCAGGGTTAATGCACATAATGAATATAAAATTCATTGTGTGAACCGGATCCTGTAGCAAGTTCCCATCTCGGCTCCCTTATAAAACTCTCAAATAGCCTCTAATGCTCATTGAATCCCAAAATACAACCTATTAAATATAAAAAATATATAATACCTTAAATAGGACGTTACAATTATCTTCACCATAAGAATTTCTATCCATAGATAGTTACATGGTAGAATAATGATCTAGAAAGAGGTGTAACCACTGAACCCTCATTGATGATTCCTACTCCCAAGTCTTGTAAGAATCTAATACATGCCACCACAAAAATTTCACCAACGAAATAAACTTACTATGAAATAATTTCATCTCAGAATAAAAAATCTCCACTGGTTTCTCTATAATGGAAACATCTAGCTCTAACCCAATCTCCTCCCAACTCAAAACATGGGAAGGATCAGGATGACACTTCTTGAGTTGATATATATGGATATTATCATGTTTAACTATAAACTAAGGTGATAACACCAATCAATAAGTAACCTGATGAAGTTTCCAAGTGATCTCAAATGATCCAACATATCTCAGATCTAGATTCCTTTATTTCCTATGATAATAGTGGCCCAACCAAGGAGAAATTTTCAAGAAAACCCAGTCACCAATCAAAAACTTCTAAGGATGGCGTTGATGATCCACATATGATTTTTTATTCTAATCTATAACCAAGTGTCAATATGTCTCTTGAATCCTCACTGATGTCTATTGAATAAGACTTGGTCACATAAGAGAGGCCCCACCCAACTCTTCCTAAAAAATAGGTAACCTACATAGGTGACCATAAAAAGGGTTGAAGGGTTCTATTTTGATCAATGAATGGTAACTATTATTATAATAAAACTCATATAGTCCCAAATGGATGTCCCACGGTCCATTGAAATCTAAGACAAAGATAAGGATCATACCCTTGAGAATCTAAATAGTATGATTTTTCTAACAATCCGATTATATGAATTGAGTCTCCATCACCTCTTGGAGACTCTTACAGAACTAGGAGGTAAACCTGGTATCCCTATTTGATAAAATGGAAGAGGTAAACCATTGAAACCTCAAAATATTTTACACATACAACTTACCTAGATCTTAAACCTTGGTGGTGTCCCTAATCGTAACAAAACAAGATAATTTCATCAACAAATCAATAACCACCCAAATAGAATTATTTTCTTTATGGAGTTTTGGAAACCCAATATTGAAGTCCACGAGAACCTCATCCCATGTCTAAACAAAAAATGGAAGAGGATGGAACAAAACAGAAGGCTTTAAGTGATTATCCTTTATATATTGGTAGGTGTAACAATGAGACACATAATTGAAAATCTCATACTTCATACCCGACCTATAAAATTACTGTCTCATATCATAATACATATTTTTAGTGCCAAGGTGAATTAACCATTATGAACTATGATATTAATGCAACATTAAATTTCTAAAAAATAATGGGATAAAAAATTTATTCTTTAAGAAAGTAATACCATAAGAATAGAGAGACCAATTAGAGATTCTCCCCTCACTATATAAGGTTTTCCTAATTCCTTTGAACTCATCATCCTATTACTATACCTGGATAATAGAATTAAACAATGATAATGACAACTAAAACCTAGTTAGAAACATAACTGAATCATCCTCCTATGAATCTAGAAACAACTTAGAGAAAGGACCCATAAGGTTCCAATTCCCCTATAATTACAAGATATCATATGGTGGAACTTTCCTACTAAGAGTTTCAAAAATGACATTCCTCTTTCACGTGGTGGTGATGACTAAGTCAAACATTTCGAGGTACTACAACCATCATATCTACTTAAAAGTGAGGTCTTTATAGGATAAGATATAGCTCATACTATTATGATTAGACAAGGATGTGAACCACTCCCTAGAAATATAGTGAAACCAATACTTAAGCACATGCATAATAACCACCAGATCCAAATCATGAGTGGGGAAATTTTTATCATGTTCCACAAGTTAATGATAGCCATATGACACAATGAAATCATCCCATATAATCAAAAAACCTAGACTAGCACCAAAATAATAATAGTATACCCTATACACCTTATAAGTCTTGAGAAAGATAAAAATAATATATTATTTTACAAGCTATTTATATTCCTCAAAACAAGTCTAGCATCCAACATAAAAAGTGAATTTCACCCCTTTATTTGTAAGAGAAGTCAAAGGTGATGCTAACTTTGAGAAATACTTGAAAACCCACTAATAATATACAGAAATACCTAATAATATTTGAATATAAAAGATGTTTCATGGTTATTACCTTGACAATAAAATGCTCACCATATTAGGATAGACTAAAAGGCCATGTTTTGAAATCACATTCCCCAAGAAATTCACTTCTTGGATCCACAAATTGTATTTATAAATATTATAATAAAGTAAGTGGCTTCTTAGGATCTCCAAAAACAGATTCGTATGGTTCTCATTCTCATGCTTAGATATTTAATAAACCAATATATAATCCAAAAACACCACAAAAAAGGTAGTGAGATATAGATGGAATATATAGTTCATCAAATCCATAAAAAATACAGGAGAGTTAGTTAGTCCAAAAGGAATCACAAGATATTCAGAATGCACATACCTACTCCTAAAAGTTATCTTTAAGATATCCAAATCCTGAAACCTAACATAATGATTACCCAACTGAAGATCAATCTTCCAAAACCACTCTATCCCCTTTAACTGATTAAACAAGTCATCTACATGGGGTAATGGGTACTTATTCTTAACAGTAACCTGGTTTAACGATTGATAGTCTATGCTAAAATGAAATGAACCATTAAAATTATTATAAACTAGTAGGGCCTACCCTTGGGGAAACGCTAGAGTAAAAAATCATTCTAAATTCTATGATCTAGTTAGATCTTGAGCTCTCTTATCTCAGTAGGTGACATACGATAAGATTTTATCGAGATCAGATGGGTACCCAAAACCAAATTAATAATGAACTCTACCTATCTTTCTGGATGAATATTAGAGAATTTATCTAGGAATACATTAGGGAAGTCCCTAACAACCATGATATTTAAGAGGAGAAACATTATCCGGATTAACTAAAATGATAGACAACAAAGTCTTGAGATTTGGGCGGGAAGGTCCTACATGATCGGAACTTGAAACCCACTCTCCATGAAACACTCAATAGATCCCATCAGTATAAAAGAATGAAACACAGTAATGATAACAATAAATATCATCATTATGAGAAACTAACTAATCCATCCTGATAACTACATTTAGTAGATCCAAATCGAGAACCAGGAAATCCCAGACTAACTCAACGTCAGCTATCGATAGAGAACACACAAGACAACTAAACCCATGATCCTTCCTCTTTTAAATATGAATATTATACTCTATAAAAAATTAAATGATATTCATTGGAAGTTTTATAATATCAACAAAATTAATATATACAAATAAATAATAAAAAATATATCAAAAAGAGAAGTTTTTATAGATTACACAACAAAGATGGTACCTCTCACTATATCTGGGAAAACATCAAACTCCACCAAAAACTCACCCATAGTGTCAATTTTCATTACTATTGACTTATATGGATGGATCCCTATAGTATTTTAAGTAGCTAACTGCACCAAATTATCCTTTAGATTAGAAGATCCCTGACTATAATGTGACCTAGATAGAGCCTGAAATAACCTCTATAGATGTCCTTAGAAGACATAAGAACTATAAATCTTCACGAGCATGGGATAAGAATGGAAGGTGTGCCCAATAATTTCATACTAATAGCTAGATGGGGGCACATTGCTAGCTGCTTCTGATGGTGTAGAGGAGGACCAATACTGAGAACCATCTCCACTACCATTTATATTATCATGACACATACTCTTCTTCCCCTACACACCATTTAATCTTCCACTAATAGGAAGGGAAGATCCATATAATCCAATTTTCCTATTATATCTATTTATTCCATAATATACCTATCAACTATGTCATCATAGGAGGTAATATTTAGCATATATACCTACGATTTAATGTTTTTTTCACAATCCCTATAGGTATTTCTAAGATCTCAACTTATCATTCATTATCACCTCCTAAGAAAAATGTACCACCTTCACAAAGAAGTTGGTGTACTCTGAAACAGAGTGTTTTACCTTCTACAAAGAGAGGAAACCCAATGACTTTATTACCGTCAATGAATTTTGGTAGAACTACTAAAATAATAGGGTCTTGAAATACTTCCAATCCAAGATCAAGTGTGAATTTTCCTATAATATGGAATCCGTCCACCACTTTCTGGGAGACTCGACCTTGAATGTTGTTCATCTAACCTTGATAGACTCATGTTTTTTTAGGAATTCAATGACCTGATCAATATTTTATTGACATTATTCGACCTCTTGGGGTTCATTCATACACTTAAAGTGTGGGGGATTCTCATATATGAACTCTTGAGATTGATCCCTATCTCCTCCATATTTTGGCTATGTATCAATAGCTTGGTTGTAAACAAATGTGACATTCTAGTCTATGGAATTAACTGACTATACAATTTCCTCTAAAATATTTTGATCCAAAGGAGGATTATTTTGAGGATAATCTCTCACAAGACCCTCCTAAGGAACCCTTAAAATATTTCTTAGAGGCATGTTACAACACACCAGTAGTAGAAGAAAATGACAAAAAAACCAGATAATTTCAGTTCAAAATCAATGACTATAAGTATAAACTATGATTAAGATTAAAACTTGACATATTAGACACCCATACCAACACCCCATAGTAACTTGTGGCTTATCATGGAATATATGGACAAACACTCCCCAAAACCAACCTCTTAAGTCTGAAAAATCCTATCTCATTTCTTCCAAATGTACCAAGATAATGAAACTTGACATCAGATCTCCTTTGATAGAAATTTATAATGAACCAATTCTGGATATCCTCAAAACACAGACACAAATCAATTTTCTACTGACTTGAAGGGAATTCCCAATCCCCAGGTGCTAGTGAGTTACACTCGGTGATCGAACAAAATCCAGAGTGAATAATTTTATCCAACCTAAAACAGGACTAATAGAATATATATGTATATATATATAGAGTACACTATAAAATAAATATACCATAATCAAATAATGAAAATGAAAATGATATAATCAAAAAGTATCTAGATCAAATCCCAATGCACATGTCCAACAATATCCAAAAGGGATAAGAAAAACTGAAAAAATACTCCATGTAATAAGTGTAGAACATGTCCCACCCTCTCACCACCCCATACCCAAACCTAGTAGAGAGAAAACTCACAACCGCACTATGGTCCCTTGCCTTTTCCTGCATCAGAAGATGATACAAGGTCTATACACCAACTAGAAATTGTGTTGGGTGTGAGCTAAATAGGATCAATAGGATCTTACCTGGGTTTTCCATATCAAGTATCTATATAATAATCCCAATATTCTCATATCTAAATAAAAAAATGATTGATAATCAGTTAAAAATTTTTATATCAAAATCATGGAAAATAATTTCCTCATTTCCATAGCTCGAAAACAACTTCAGGTAAAATTTTTTTGAAGAATAATTCTAGAAACCCATTTTAATTTATAAAATCAAGTATCAAATACAAAACTATAAAAATATAAATCAAAGGGATAAAAATTTAGAGGATTTAAAAAGCGCATGGATGGCCTAGGGTCCAATGGAGAGATGAGATGAGTTAATGGGAAAAGATTCAGGTGTGAGTCATATAAAAATTACTGGGTCGAAATAATTCAAATCATGAATCATTGATTAATGATGTGAATATATAGATTTTCATATACAATGAAAAGGAAATTATCTATGTTTAAAAACCTATAAAATGAGTTTATGATGTGAACACAACATTCACATCATGATTTTTTTAACATTATGAACTGGTTTCAGGGCTCCTATATAGGGTTAATTAACATCGTGAATATATAATTCACAGCATGAACATGATCCTTTATCTAGAAACTATCCTAGTTTTCTTATAAAACTCATGGATCACTTCCAAAGATCCTAAATTCTCTAAGTAAAACCTCTTAAACATTAAAAAGATAATGTACCTTAACCATGCTTTTATAGTATCTAACTAATCACTTTTATAATCACTTTTGGATATAGTGTAGAATTCATATTAGAGCCTTTAAACAATATGATAATGACTAGGATTTTATCTCAAACCTTGTAAATACTCTGATCTATCTTCTATCTCATTTCAACTTCAAATGAGGTAAGGTTCTAAGATATTATTTATAGGTTCAAGAAACTTAATAAGTTTGAGTTTTTGAATTAAAAAAGAAAACAATTCATGAAATTAAACCACTGATTCAACCACCATATTAGTTTCTAATATAGCCGAAGGATTTACAAGTGGTATTAGAGTGAGGTTCCCTCTAATTATATTAAATAAGATTATAAGAAATGGAGACTCTTAATTATATGAACAATATGAATGTTCTAAATTTTGATGGAAATAATTATTATATTCTAAGGAATATAATGCTACCCCACCTCCTATCACTTGATTGGGAAGTGAGAGATGACACAATAATGGTTTTTACACTTGTTACTAAAGATGATTATTTGACTCAAGATGATAAGATAAATATAGATTTATATGGAAGTTATCAAAATTCCATCTTGATGTATCTATCAAATAAGGTCTACACAAAAGTCATGGGTCTCCGAAATACCCATGATATATGGGAAAAATTAATAAATAATTACGAAGGTAATTTAAAATTTAAGGAATCCAAACTTCAATTTTGGAAGAGTAAGTTTGAGGACATTAAAATGGATTATGATTAAAATATTTATGGTTATTTCACATGGGTGAATGCGATAGTCAGCAACGTTTGAGGGTTTTATGAGAATATGGATGATTCTATCATTATCAAAACAACAATGAGAAATTTTCTAGATCAGTATGATAAAAAAATATACACCCTGTAAGAAATAAAACATCTATCAGTGGATGAGTTACATAATGTATTCATCACCCATTATATGATAAAAGGAACCAACCTTAAAAATTAAGGAAAAAGATGATATATCATTTGAAATCGTGAGAAGAGGAAAAGTTAGGGAACAAGGGGTTGTAGAATCATGTGTTTTAGATGATAAGGGATATGAAAATATTATCGAAAACAAAACCCTTATATCAAGGTGATTCAAAATTTTATGTGGATAATAAAAGGAAGACAATCAAAAAAGTGATATAATTATGATGGCATTGCAAAATTTCTCTATTATTGTCCAAATAAAAAGGTTTCTAATTCTGAATCTAATGAGAAGGATGTTAATTTTTTTAAAAATAAAAAGTGTAAAAGAAAAAGAATTATTTCAGTAGTAGGAAAATAAATTTTATGAGAAAACATAAGAAATATAAGTCATCATCAATTTTCTCTTTAGAGGATGCGGTTAATTTTCTTGATATATTTGAAAAGTATTTGATTAATCAAGTAGTGATGATGATGGAAAAGTAAGAACAGAGATGAAATGATAGTTTAAAGGTTAGTAGGAAGAATATATCTAAGAGATTACAAATTTTATGAAATAAAAGAAAAAATTTCTAAAGGATAAAAACAATGTGGCTGAAGAAAAAGAGGATTTGGGAAGAAAGGAGGTAGTCTATATTGGTGAGATTAAGAAAAAAATCTTAGAGAAGATAAACATGAGAATATTATCAATGATCTTGAGGAGAAGCTATCTAAAAGGGAGGAATAACTAATTGAGACACAATAAATATGTCTTATTGTTCAAAATGAGTTGAACAAAGTCATAAAAGACCATGTAAAATAAATTGAGTTTGAAATAGAATTATCCAAAGTTATTGAGAAAATGGGTTCAAATACTGTAGGTTAAAAAAATGATTTCCAAACTATTTAAAAAAATAAAAGTGGGAGAAATTATTCCATATCCAATAAAATGATGAACATTCCAATGAGACCTCTAACCCCTCAGTAAAATAGGGATTACACTAAATGAATAAAACCCTAATTTTTTTTTGTAAAGATTCACTATTAAGCTAAGAGATCATAGTTAATAGGATATTACTAGTTTTGTGGAAGGTATAGACATGAAACCTATTCTTATTTGTATAATATTTTCTTTATAGGTATGAGGTAATAAATGTAGGGAAACTATGGTGGATAAATAAAATATAATTCATAAATGATACAAGGTGTGACTGGAACTTCACAAAATCCATCCACTCAAAATAGGATTAAATATTTGGAAGTTATACATGGAATGTATAGAAAATATGGTTTTGAATTTGAGGAATGCATTATTAGGGTGTTATAAGAGGTTATCTATGACATTAAAGGGATACAAATTATGAAATACTAAAAGGATGGGTCTTTCAATATTAATTCTTTTAAAATGACATGTGAGAAGCCTAAATAAAATGAGAAGGTCATAAAATAACTCTTAGAGATCTGTCCAGACAAGTTAGTGATAACTGAGAGAATGGATAAAGAAGAGTTATATGAAAAAGATAAATTAAAATAGAAATTTATACATGAATAAGTTGGGATTCATGAGAATATATCCAGAAATAGTGATATGAAAAATCATGAGGAATATTTAACAAGTGGTGTCTTTAAGATTAAAAATACTCCATCTGGAAGGTGTTCAAAAACCAATCATGGTATGAATAATTGTATGTAATCCTACCAACCCAATAATAGAACATGAAAAGGATGATGCAAACAAAAAGAAATGAAGTTTTCTTAACCTCTGAGGAAGAGATTTTTTTTCATAGGTAATATGTTTAAGGGAAGGAGATAATAAAATAACCCAATGAGGATGATGAAATAAAGAAAAGTGATAATAAGAGAAGGAATAATAATTCTAAAGTGAGAGGAAACTGTTAGCCCGAGTTTTTCTTCTATGTAAAAATGAAGTTACCTCCTTATTCCCTATTTTTTTTATTTGTACCAACCTTCAAGGAATTGAAAGAGAGGTCTTGAGGTTTTCAATACTGGATAACATGATATAGTTTCTCTTCATAAAGTATTAAAACCCCCCAATGAAGAAGTGATTTCATCCCTAGAGGGGAAAAAATGAAGATAGATTCACAAATATATAGTAGCATGTGTGAATCTATATATTATGAAAATAAAAAAAGATATATGAAATCTAGAGTATATGGTATTTAAATCACACTTACAACCCTTTTTCTGATTTATATCAAATATGTTTAAAATTAGAGAGTGTTAGTTGATGAAAATATGAGAAAAAGGGTGAGTTGTATGATTTTTAATTTAATTTTTTGATATGTTTGTTAAGATGTTTTAAGGATAAAATGTATTTCAAAATAAATCCATCTAAGTAATACCTAGAATGGGTTCTAGGTTTGGTATCACATGAATGGTTTTTTATTGAAAGTAGTGTAAAGCTTAGTTAACCAATCTTGTTTTCTACACCAGGATTTACCAATTATACTTAGAGTGCACTAACTAAAGGATATTTGATAAGGAATATCATATGATATAATTATTCTCTCAAAATGGAACAAGTTCCCAATCAATTGTAAAAGTGGGAGAAGCAAAAATTTTCAAAATAAGTAAATGATATGATAATCCCTCAATATTTATTTAGATTTATTATCAATAAGAGGGAGAAAGAAAAGAACACATATTGACTTGAGGTGTGTGTAGTGATATTGACTATAAAATCCAAATTGAGAGATTTAAGTGCTTGAAATGTCCCAAATTACCTCACTCAATGAATAGTAACAAAACTGGTTTTCCACATGACCTCAGGCATACCTCCATGAATTCTAGATGCAACCAACTAGTAGTAGGGTCTATGGAGGTACCATGGGGAGGATATTACCCCTATATTAGAGTGTGAAATCATAAATAAATAACCAAAAATCATACACATCAGATTATGTAGAATAATAAATAAACTGGACATTCTATAAAAAAGGAAATTCAACATACAACTCAAATAATAATGATTAGAATATAAAATACCAATACCAATCACACACTGAGTTGATCATACATACCAGAAAATAAAATATATTATTCTCTACTCCAGCTCGAAGTCATATCTCATATTGATCTTCGATCTCATCTAAGAAATCCTACTCAACCATGATAAACCTAATCTTGAGCCTCAACCATACATACACCTATAATAAACATGTGAGAACTACTTGGGTACCCATGTGAAATGAAAACATGAGTAGAGTGTTAGTACAAAAATCAGTAGGGCACCTCCAACATGGTCTTGTGTATCACTAAAAATGTATTGATATGTGCATGTGACATGATAAGAAAAAAAATAAACCAATAAAACAAATAATAAAACAACCAATAATACCTTATTTGATCTGATGTTAAAATATATTTGAGTAATTTTGTGATAACCGCACCATCATAGTAACCAATGTAGATCATCAGTTCCTATACCTTGATCGATCATACCTGCATCAGCTAGTTCTGGTGTGTCTCTGAGCACATCATGATGATCATGCCTACCAACAAGGTCCTTTAGCCAATCCCCATGTAATCATGGGTGATACATAGAGAAAAAACCTATTGGGGGTAATATTCCAATCCTTATAGCACATAGGCTTAGCCAACTTGAAGTAATATACCCATCCATCTAGAACATATCAACCACCTTGGGTGAAATACCATCATGGAGAAATATAACCACACAAGGATCATCCAGAGAGAACATGTAAAAAAAAATAACTTGTAAAAGAAAACACCTAATCAGCAAATCCATCATCCTGAGGAATCAATCATGAGAAATATTAAAAAACAAGGGACCAATGACACACCAAACCCACCTCAACACTATACCCTCCTTAACTTAAAGTATGTCTGAGGTTTAAAGGTGACACCTAAAGTCATCTATAACCATATTAGTACATACCCACTCAGGTTTGGTTGGTCAACAAGGCAACCCCTGAGGGTCCCCTAGGTTACAAAACATTAGATTCAACCTCACATGTGTCTGTGACCCAAAAAAATACCATTTCAAGAAATGATGCTTTATGGACATCACATACCATGGCATCATCATAAGGTATCATGGACTTAATAGCTATACAAGGTTCACCACATAAGAAACATTCAAAAATATGTCCCATGTCAAAACTTCACTATCAAAGTCTCACTTGGACATTATTCTCACCAAACCCAATATTGTTCTGTCTAGGGTTTGTCAAACTTATCCTAGTCACATAACTAGGGGGAGGGTGACTCTCCCCTTGGTTAATTCGACAAGCCCCAAGATTACAGGGGGTCACAAGGTACTCACATGACCAATTCAGGTGATATATGCCTTTGTCATCACTCACCCATACATGGGTGTACAAATTTACAAAGCATGGGACACTAATATATAATTATGTAGTTAGTCAGAAGGAAACCCATAGTGGAGGTACAAATATATCAGGGAGGCATTGATTCAAGGCATCAACTATCAACAGTTGAAGAGTTATGTTGGTGCCCTAGAAACAATGTGGCATATATAATCATTCAATTAACTTATGGAATTAAATTAGTTAACCTTTTAAATTTTATCATTTACCTCAATATAGAATATTTTAATTTCATAGAAGGGAAACACCTACAGTGGAGGGCCTACACATTTCATACCATAAGAAAAAATCATAGTAACCATATGGATAGCATACAAGACTGCATACCTTGAATGAATCTTTTAAAAATTATTTTCAAGTGTTGATAGCTCCTCTAAGGCCCATCTAAGATCAACCAATCCAACCAATGTCCATTCCAATATTGTGCCAGCATCTGAGCCCCTAGATCGTGTAAAACAATGACAAACATCAACTAATAATTAATTCAAACATCTATAATTAATAGTTAACTTTAAACAAACATGTAATAACTTCCCAAAACCATAAAACATCAACAAATTTCACTATAAATGAATCTAATAGCTGGTGGGAGGTCCGTAGTAGACCCCAACACCAACCCAGGATGAACCCCTAAGTGAGGAAATCATCTCCATAATTAATTTAGTTTAATTTAAATAAAAAACATAAATAATATTATGAAATGATGTTGATTTTGAAAAATATAAAGCAATGATAGGTGGATGTTATCTTAGAACATCCTCTTCCTAGGCTATATGAAACCCCCATAAAAATCAGAAAACCTTACCATTTTCAAGTGAAATCAACATTTTCAACCAAAAAGAAAATAATTTTTAATTATAATGAATTAGTAAGGATATAAAATTGATTAAGGACATGATCTATTACCTTGATTCACCAAATAAAATACCCAATAATTTTTCCCCGAACCAAGGGGAATAAGAAAGGGAAAAGGAAGGAGTCCCTCCATCCGTGCACATAAAATCGCAGATAGGTCTAATAAAGGGAGATACTGATTAAAAGATCTTATTACTCTTATAGAAAGTAAAAAGTAATTTTAATAAGTTGGGTAATCCCCTAAAAATTAACCATTACAATGAAAATTATAAAACTCAAGGATTATAGTGTCGAAGAAGTGGACTAGAGGATCTTTATGCTTTAAACCACTATAAATTACCTGTGTTATATATTAATTTTAATTTTTTCATTACATTTCTTATTCATAAAAGAGAAGATAAAAATCACTAATACCTTTAATAGATGGTGGTATTTAAGTGAATAAACTTTTCAATAACTCAATTCACCCACCCTCTTGAGTCATTATGCTACTTTTATCTGACCAACAGGGATACCAGAGAAAGAATATTGTCCATGTGTACCAAGAGCACCAATAAAAGTATTAAAGATACCAAGTAAGACTGAGAGATCTTATGAAATTATTATACTCACATATCTGACTTGATAACTATATCTTATACTCATTCATACTTGATACCATTAGTCAGAACCCATTATTCTTATTGATTTTTCCTTTTTTTATTTGGATTCCCATGTATTTATTCCTAAATAACTTTGTTATATATATGATTTCTATTATGATCATGCCTATTATTATTCCATGTTTGGGTGATTTAGGCTTTTTTGTTCTATATGGTTTCACTTCTTTCTTATTAAGCGTTGTTTTTTAATATTTTTGAAATGTGGAATGTTTTGGAGAAAACCAATGGAATTTATAAAGAAATGTTTTCAAAGAGAAATTTTTTTAAATATGGAATTAAAAATAGAGTTATTGGTTTGAGAAGATAAATAAATTATATTTATTAATGGTTTTATCCTATTAGAAATTTTTCTCATGCCCTTTATTGTTAAAATATGGAATGTTTTTGAGAAAATAAATACAACTTATAAGGTAGTTTTTTCAGGGTGAAATTGTTTTAAATATAGTTTTAAAACTAGAGATATTATATTTCAAGGAGAAATAAATTATATAGATTAATGGTGGTATCCTACTGAGATTTTTCTTTATAACCTACACATGAATTTGGACACATGAAAACCTTTTTTTTAGGACACAGGTAAAGGAAACAGAACCATGAACTTCAGTGGACCTTAATTATTACCATCATCCATGGTTGGTTTGGGATGGAAGAGAATATAATATCATGGATTTTAGATTGTGTTGATCATTTTGGGATTTTGGTAAGTTGGGATGTTATGTGTTGGATTATTTGTCCTTGTTCAATGTTTTTAGTTTTTTTTTTCAATTTTGACCATTAGATATCTTGAATAGGTCTCACTTATAAATTTTGAATTGATAATGAATATGATATCTATTTTGATCATTGCTGTGTATACTTGATTTGAATTATTATATTTGTTGATGATTCTTTTTGTTCATATATGTCCAATTCATAGATGGTAAATTCCATATTTACTATGGAAAAACCATTCACAAATGGTTTTTTGTAATGACCTGGTGCTTGTCATCAACCTATGGAAATCAAGAACACAATTTGATCCTTGGGGTGGAGTGGTTTGTGTGAAATTTCAGGTTGACCCATGTTATTTCATTACAAAATGGAATTAGAGAACTCTTTTTATTTGGGGGTCAGTGGTAGATAGGGTATAAGACCATTGAGTTTCAAGAGGTAGGTTTAGAGGAGTTCCTGGACAAATCTATATTGTTATAATCCTAGTGTTTCCATGTATGTTAAAGAGTTGTGTTTTAAAATTTAAACCTAAATTTGGGTAGTTTTAATGAGTTTTGATGTATTTTATCATTTATTATGGGATTTTGGGAAGAATCTATGAGTGGTTTTGAGAAATTTTAATTTTCAAGATGAAAAGAGAGAGGAGGCACATTGTTTTGGTACACAATTATTAGAAATAAGGCAAAGCCCATGAATCTAGTTTTCAATCCTTCCAATTCTTTTTCACACATTTGGCTGATGATTTTCCTAACTGTGCTACTAAACCATGCGTAGGTGGATTTTTTTTAAATTTCTTATATTTTCATCCCTTCTTCATTTGGAATTTTTATTGATCCTAATGGTGGTTGTTTGAGATTTTTTGTAATTGTTTTTATGGTTTAATTGAATTCTATTGATATTCAATAATTTATTGAGTGGGTTTATGCCTTTTATTTTATTGAAAATGTTTCGTAGAAAGGAATTTTTAAGTGAAAGAAGAAAGGTACAAAGAATGTTCCACAAGAAAAACCACTAGATAAAATTACTTTGGTAGAATTAGTAATATATAGAATTCAATCCTTATTACAAGAGGGTGAAATAGGATAGGAATAGATGGTGGACCATGATCAAGAGTTTACGAAGATGAACCCACCAATTTTCCATAGTGATAAAGGTACCCAGGAACTCGGGGAGTGGATTAAAAGGATCTAGTGTATATTCCTTTTAATAAAGACACCCTTGACCTCAAATGTTTCCTTCTCCACTGACATGTTAAAAGGTCTGGGTAGGAAGTGGTGGGAATCGATGGTGTGAGTGAATAAGCATGAGGTTATCACCTGAACTTCCTACAATAAGATGTTTAATATATTGTTTTTTCTAAATACATTGAGGGTGGTGAGGCCCATGAGTTTATGACCACCGAGTAAAGAGATTGTTCAATGATGAATTATTCTAATCAGTTATTCAAGTTAATTAATTTGTCTCCCAAGATCCTCAATAATGACTATCTCATAGATATAAATTTTGAAATGAGCATAAAGTATGAGATCAAATTGATTCTTATTCTCATTTTCCTACCAAATTATGCCTAGGTGGTAAATAAAGAGGTTATGGGTGAGGAAAATTTATCTAGAAAGATGGGTCTCATTAAGGTTTCTTTAGTATATGTGGATAGCTAGAGATCTTTCTCTATCCAAAATAGGAAGCAAGACGAGCCTTGTTAGAGTAAGGGTATAGGTGTTCAAAATTCATCTAGTTCAGTGCCATTGGATTCTTCAGGGTTTAATTCAGCATGGGAAGTCTGATCATTCCAAACCTGAATTCCTAGAGGCTTTGAGGACCTAACATTAGGGTGGGAGTCTGGGTTATCTCTAATGTTTTTTCAAGTCTCCCCTATCAGGGAGTGGAGTTGGTTCTTCATTTTATAAGGATTCAAATACAGAATATAATGCTTTTAGAGGTGTGGGATCTTGAACTTAGTCTAAATATGAGATTAAATCAACTATGAAGGCCCAAGTAGGGCTTGAGTTTGGATGTATGCATGAAATAGATATGAAACATAAGGACTCTGAATTTAGGTTAGCCACCATACGAGGTATGATGTTTATTGATTATTATTTGGATTTGAATTTGTTTGATATGTGTGATTTTGATTGATTTATCTCATTGAATTTACTTGATTATTTTATCATAAGAGAGGAGTTGATTCCATTTACAATGGATCGAATTATACTATTGGGAAGTAATGAGGATAATGGTAGTAAGTTCCTAGAGTGTCATGTTTTGGTTGTTGGCAAGGAGATCGTGTGAGAATTCCTTATGTTGGATAGAGATGTTTTTGATCTCATCATCAGTAGGGATTAGATAATCATTTTTAAAACTCATATTGACTGTTATCTCCATAGGTTCTAGTTTGTATTCCTCGATGAGAGAATTCACATTTTCTAGGGTGGGTAGGACTCGAGGTCAAGGAGGGATGGACCTGTTGTTCTAGATGTGGGATTGATTTCATGCTAGTTATCTTTGTTATTATTTAATGTTATTGAGTAGGACCTATATGGTTATCTTTATATGGCGGTGTATTGGTACCTTGATGTGATATAGTTGATATTTATGGGTTTATTATCTAGTGAGAGGTCAAGTATAATACTCCCTGGGATGAGCCCCATTTATTTGCCATCATACCAGATGGATCTCATGAAGTTTAAAGAGTTAAAATTTTAGCTGGAGGAATTTGGAATTAAGGTATTTATTCAACCAAGTGTGTCACTAGGGGTGTTTAATTTATTTTTGAAGAGAAGGTAGACACGAATCTTTAAAATTTCATATATTGTCACAAGATGAATTAGGTTACCATTAAGAATAAATACTAATTACCTCAAATAGATTATCTTTTTGATCAACTCAGGGGATCCCAGGGGTTTTCAAAAATTGAACTAAGGTTGTAGTACCACCAGTTGAGGGTCAAGGAAGAGTGTGTTCATAAGACCTCTGTAAAGTGTTGGTATTAGAATTTTTAGTATCTAGTTATGTTTTTTGGACCTAACAATACTCTTGTGGTCCTTATGGATTTGATGAACTATCACTTTCATCACTTTTTGGAATCATTTTTATTTATGTTAATTGATGATATCTTGGTGTATTCCAAGATGAAGGTGGGCTATAAAAAATATATAGAGGTTGTTTTGGGGACCTTGGGAGATAATCACCTATATACTAAGCCATCCAAATGCCTGTTTTGGATCCAGTAGGTTATGTTTTTGAGTCATGTGATTTCTTAGAATGGTGTTTTAGTGGATACCCTGAAGATAAAATCAGTCATGTCTTGGAAGCGGCCTAAGAATGTATTTGAGATCAAGATACTTTTGAGATTCATCAGATGCTACATGAATTTTTTGGGACCTCTCTAAGATAACTTCCCCCTTGAAAACATTGAATTAGAAAGGGATGAATTTTGAGTAGATCAAAAAGATCCATAGATATTTTTAGGAGTTTTATCTCTAGTTTACATCATATCCATTTTTAATTATTCCTTATTCTGGTAAATTATATGTAGTGTATTATGACACCTCCGGTATGGGGATGGAGTGTGTGAAAATTCAGTATGATCATGTGGTAAGCTATGACTCTTGTAATCTATTCCCACATAAAAATACTTACATTACCAATCACTTAGAATTGGTAGTCATAATTCATGAATTGATGAATTGGAAACATTAACTCTTTAGGTAGTGGTTTAAAATCAATTTCAAAATAAGAAATTGAAGTATATTTTCACCCATAGGGACTTGAACCTCATATAGATATTCTAGGTGGAATATATTTAGGACATTTATTTTTATATCACCTATACCCCTAGGATGGGGAATGTGGTTGCTAATTCCTTGAAAATAAATTTATCGATTCAAGTAGTGAAATAGTTTATGGATGAGAAGATTATGATGGGTTTGTTTATTTATCTGAGTTTATAAGTGAAACATGAAGAAGAGTGGGTTTTCTTGAACAATGTTTATGTAACCTCCTCTTATCTATTAATTACAGTGAGACCAAGAATCTGACCCTGAATGACAACATGTTAGTATATTTTTAAATGGTGGGGGGACCTTGGGTAGTTTGTCTTGGCCTTTCGATGATACCCTCTTATTTAGGAAGTGGCTAGTTTTTAATTTGATATTGAGGTAGGAGGAAAATCATAGAGGGAACTATTATAGTTAGGCTATTCACCCAGGGGATACTAAGAAGTTTTATACATTAAGGAGTAGGTATTGGTGTCCTAGGACGAGACGACTAGTTATTGATTCTGTATCCCAATATTTTACCTTCTAGAGGATCGAAAACAAGCATTAGAGGCTAGTTGGGTTACTCCAACCTCTTAACATTCTGATATAGAAGTGTGACGAGATCTCCATAGAACTTGTGAACATCCTACCTCATACTCTTAATGGGTGAGATTCCATTTGGGTGATTATAGACATATTGAATAAATCATCCCATATTCATCCCATTAAAGAGTCAATGAAGGTGGAGGATTTGACGCACTTGTATGTTCAAGAGATTATTAGGATTCATGGTTTACCCTCGAATATAGTTTCCGACAAGGATACCCATTTTACTCCTCAATTTTGGAAGGGTCTATAGGAATCCATGGGAACCCACATGAAGTTTAGAACAATATATCACCCACTGATGGATAGTCAGACTGAGCAGGACATCCAGATTCTTGAGGACATGCTTTGAGATTTAATGATTGAATTTAGAGGTTAATGGAAGATTAATATTCCATTGGTTTGATATTTATAAAAAACAAATTATGAGGTATCAATCAAGATGGCCCCTTTTGAGGCATTATATGGGTAACAATTTTTATCCACACCATGTTTGGATAAGATGGGTGAATGTTCCTTATTGGAATTAAGCCTCATCTAGGAGATGATGGAGCAAGTGAATTTGATTTATAAGAGGTTACAAATGACTTAAATTCATCAAGTATCATATTCTAATTTATTTATCACCTATTAATGTTTAATATCTGTGATAAAATATTTCTTCATGTATCTATTCGACTGGGCCATCACCACTCAGGAAAGCATGGGAAATTAGCACCAATTTATATTAGGCAATTTAAGATTATAGATCATATGGAGAAAGTACCCTATCATTTGGTCTTTCCAACTTGTCCGAACTTGATCCAAAACATATTTCATGTGCCCCAATTGAAGAAGTACTATATGGACCCATATCATGTGATAGAGTGAGAGGATTTGTAAGTAGATCTTGATAAACTGTTATGGGGTTCTTTTTTGTATCATGTATTATTAGAATAAGGTTATCCTTGGTAATTAAATCTCATTGGTTTGATTACTTTACTATCATATTGGTGATACCCATGAGATATGAAAGCTTGAAGCTTTGGTGAGGTAGTACTAGCCTCACCTATTTTATTCCAAGTATATTTGAGGAATTTATATGGGTATAAAGTGGTAAGGTGGGGATAATTGTGACACCTAATGTTTCAATAAAATGTTTTATATATTTATTCTTGGATTTATGTGGTTTTGGATGGTAAAAACCTTAGTTTTTAGAGAAATAATCCCTAGCACATGGTCAACACATGATTCATAGTAACTATGTGATTGACCGCATGATAGGGATATTTGGCGGATAGGTCAGGTTTTTATTATCTCCACATTGTTATTCAAACTGTGTTTAAGTTTCCATGAAAAATGCATCATAAATTTTAAGAGATAGTGTCTCTTTCACAATTGGTGCACAATTTTCCTAATTATACATCCAAACCGTGTCGATTGTCTAACCCATTAAAATTAGGTAATTTTTCATAAATTACCTTACATGATTTTCCCAAAATCCACCTACCCCTATCATATTTGTATCTTAACTATTAGATTATATCTCTTCTTTCTTCTTTTTCATAGTAATATCTCCTTGGATCTTGGTGATTTTTCTTAATATAATCACACTTCTTATTGATTTCTTCATCCTCCACACTTGTTATCTCTTATTATTACATTTATATGGATGTGTGAAAAAATATAATGTCATGAGGATGAATATAGGGTTTATATGGGGGATTTATGTATTTTCATGGTGTTTTAGGTTTGTGAGGAATCCTCTTACTCAATTATTTTGGTTTTTATCAAAGGTGATAAGTTTTGATTTGGTTTTTAGCTAAGTGTCTCTATTTAAGGTTTATTTTCAAAGGGGTCCTGATAAATATTATACTTCCATTATTTTTCATGTGTATGTTAATGATTTAATCCCAACCAATTTATCAATTTGAGCGAAAAATCATCATTTTTGAGTTTTTGGTGAATTTGTACTTAAATGTTAAAATTTATTAATTCTTTATTCTTAACTATTTGTATCAATTTTATGTTTTAAACACAAAATTTTCAATATTGGTACAAATTGTGAAATTATAATTTTTAGGATTCCATTTTCTATGGGTTTAATTTGTTTCAATTGGGATAAGTTCTAAATAAAACACTAAGAGGCCCAAATTAATCATTCCAGTTAGAAAATATAATGACCTAAGCATGAAGTATATGAATATTACATATTTTTCGATGAATATTCATTACATTTTAAAAACTCATTCCTGAGGACTTTAATAGTCTAGTGCCTTTGTAAACTTTGAATATAGTCTTCTAACTTCTTAAAGATCTTCAATATCTCCCATAAATATCTTCCCCTTTAGTACTCCTACTTAAGTGATTTCTTTATAACCTAATGAACGGAAACACAAGAAAGGGTGATATTAGATTCTCAGCAAGGGTAATTGTTTCCGATGCTTTCACCAAGGCGCACACATCCGTCTGTGAAGGACGCATAGCTGTTGCCCCACATTCCCACTTTCCAAAGGCAGGAGACATCCGTTCCTTGTTTAGGGATGTTTGCTACTTGATCAAAACAGGATGATGGGATGTCAGTTCTTCCTTCTGTGGATTCCTCCTCGGAACTCGTCCCTTAATCTGGGTCTCTTGCATTGATTTAAGTCGTGGTTTTTGAATCTCGTTCCTGGTGCCATATCTTCATGGACGCCAGTTAATTACACTACTTCCGTCAGGACATTAAATGGGGTCTTAACATGGTAGCAACCTTTGGTCAGAGTAGACGGTAACATCGGGTATGTTGGGGCATCTCTAGATGCATGGAAATAGGAGAACCTGTATTCTTTATCATAAGAGGGAATCTCAAGGGTGCATAACCTGATGCATCCCACATCGAATACGGGGAATCATATTCCATAGGCATGTATCTGATGTTTTCATCATCTTCCCATGTTTAACACAGGGTATGCTGAAAGTTTAACGTCTAGTAGAGATAGTTACGCCAAAGGTGTGTCCTCTGAGGTTCTCCTCAGGCATCTAATGTTTATCCCGATGTAGGCCGTGAGTTTAACATCTTGCGAAGATGAAATGGGAGTGATCAGAACGTCCTATAGAGACGGATCAGATTGGTACATCCCAAGGAGGGAACACCTAGAAGATGGATGAACAGATCAGAATTCCCAATGAGGACAGATCCTAGGTGGTGCGCCCCATTGAGGGGAGATGTCACACCGTAATGACTGATCTGAACACCACTGAGGGCGGATCAGGGAGAGTGCACCCCAGAATGAGGGACACCATGGTTTTCTATTGGCTAGGATTTAACCTCAGGGAGGTTTCCTATGTACCCTGTGTAGACAAAAGGGATCAAAACCCCCGTAGTTCAAAGGGGTGATGAATCGGGGTGTACACAAAGGACAACGACCCAGAGACATGCTGGGGCTTACACGTGGATAGTGACCTAGGTACTGTTAGGAGCAGTGAGGGGGTGGATGACATGATCCCATCGGGATGTTTCGGCCCAGGTAAGAATCAGGATGTATGATGGAGAGTTGAATTGAGTGGAGGGGGAATGAGATGGGACTGTCATGAAGGTGAAAATAGTGTTTTTCTTGAGCCTCGAAGAGACTTCCTACGTATCCTCATGGTAGGGAATCAAAGTCCGCATAGTTTGGTGGGACGATGGGACACCTGAGAAGGTGTCCCGTGAGAATGGACGCATGGATGGGACCCGGAAGAAGTAGAACCTCCGAGTTGGGGGATGATCTTACCAGAACACATGGGATCAAGGGATAGATCAGGATGAGACAAGGGTGCTAGGCTTGAGCCTCATGGAGGCTTCCTATGTATCCTATTGGTAGGGAATCAAAGTCCATGTAGTTCATCTGATGACGACTTACCACTGAATGAGGTTGAAAATGGCTTACCGCTGAATGAGGTGTCAATGGCTTACCACTAGATAAGGATGTCAACTACTTACCGCTGAATAGGGTCACAACGGCTTACCACTGATTGAGGTCACAATGACTTACCGTTGGATGGGGTCGAACCGACATGAAGGGGGTCCGAACTACTGGGTGTTGGGCTTGAAACTCATGGATGCTTCCTACGTAACTTACCTTGGAAAGGATCAAAGACCACATAGTTCAGATGGTTGAGAACCGACACGAAGGTAGACCTGGGGTCCAATTGGGTGGTGGTATTGAACCTTGTGGAGGCTTCCTATGTACCCTACCTTGGCAAGGATCAAAGTCCACATAGTTCAAGATGGTGGTGGGCTTGAAACTCATGGAATATTTCTACGTACCTTGCCTTGGCAAGGATCAAAGACCACGTAGTTCATGTGGTTGCATTTGGGGCTTACGCTCTGAGGCAACCCAGGGTGTCGGTGAACCGATGTGAAGATGGTCGGAATGACCGGTGTTGGGCTTGAATCTCATGGAGGCTTCCTACGTAACATGCCTTGACATGGATCAAAGACCATGTAGTTTAGGATGGTGTGGGCTTACACTCTAGGCTACCCAGGGAGTTGGTGAACCGAAGTGAAGGGGGCCGGAACGACCGGTGGATGGTGGGCTTGATCCTCGTGGAGGCTTCCTACATACCCTGCCTTAGTAAGGATCAAAGACCACATAGTTCAGGATGGTGCGAGGCTTACACTCTAGGCTTCCCAAGGTGTTGGTGAACCGACGTGAAGGGAGTCGGAACGACCGGGTGGTGGGCTTGAACCTCATGGAGGCTTCCAACGTACCATACCTTGATAGGGATAAAAGTCCTCGTAGTTCGAGTATAGGTTGGGGATTACACTCTAGGCTGCCCAAGGTGTTGGTGAACTAATGTGAAGGGAGTCGGAATGACCGGGCGGTGGGCTTGAACCTTGTGGAGGCTTCCTACATACCTTACCTTAGCAAGGATCAAAGTCCCCATAGTTTGGGTATGGGTTGGGGCTTACACTCAAGGCTGCCCAAGGTGTTGTCCTGGTTGATACTTACTACTCTAAGCCCACGTGAGTCGTGCTCAGTGTGAGAAACAAGAGGCAGTAAGGACCTGATGATCACCACACAAAGGTGCATCCATGATGGGTGGTGCATGGGGCTTACGCAAAGCTACCCGAATACCTCTATGGAGAGACAATGGTGAATGGGGCATAAGCAAGAAAGCTGCCCGGATGCCTCTATGGAGCGGAAATAGTGAATGGGGCTTACTCAAGGGAGCTGCATGGGTGCCGCTATGGAGCAGAAATGGTGGACGGGGCTTACACAAGGAAGCTGCCCGGGTGCCGCTATGGAGCTTATGCAAGGAAGTTGCCCGAGTGCCGCTATGGAGAGACAATTGTGGATGGGGATTACGCAAGGAAGCTGCCCGGGTGGTGCTATGGAGTGGAAATGGTGCATGGGGATTACACAAGGGAGTTGTCCGGGTGCCACAATGGAGCGATAATGGTGGATGGGTCTTACGCAAGGAAGCTGCCCGGGTGCCGCTATGGAGCGACAATGGTGGATGGGGCTTACATAAGGAAGCTGCTCGGGTACCGCTATGGAGCAAAAATGTTGGATGGGGCTTACATAAGGATGCTGCCCGGGTGCCGCTATGGAGCGGCAATGGTGCATGGGGCTTACGCAAGGGAGATGCCCGGGTGCCGCTATGGAGCGACAATGGTGGATGGGGCTTACGCAAGGAAGCTTCCCAGGTGCTAGTATGGAGTGACAATGGTGGATGGGGCTTATGAAAGGAAGCTTCTCGGGTGCTGCTATGGAGCAACAATGGTGGATGGGGCTTACGCAAGGATGCTGCCAAGGTGCCACTATGGAGCGGCAATGGTTCATGGGGATTATCCAAGGGAGCATCCCGGGTGCCACTATGGAGCGACAATGGTGGATCGGGATTACACAAGGTAGCTACCCAGGTGCCGCTATGGAGTGGAAATAGTGGATGAGGATTACGCTAAGAAGCTTCCCAGGTGCCGCTATGGAGCGGAAATGGTGCATGGGGCTTACGCAAGGGAGATGCCTGGGTACCACTATGGAGCGGCAAGGGTGGTTGGGGCTTACGCAAGGAAGCTTCCCAGGTTCTGCCATGGAGCAGCAATAGTGGATGGGGCTTACGCTAGGAAGCCACCCATAATGTCTTCCTCATGTCTGGACATGAGGGCATCCGAACTCCCTGGTGGGTTGAGGCCTTCACCTATGCGCTAGCACACAATAAGGATAATGCCAAAGGGCGTTGGAATATGTCTGAACAAAGGGGGATGAAAAGTATGAATTACAAGCCTGACATTCGAAACACAATGAGGATGGCGTGGCGATGGAGGATAACTATTGTCCGTGTTCGAAACACAGCATCCATATCACGTTACCCTGAAATGGGGACAAAAAATGAGGGTCGACTACTGACCATGTTCGAAACACAGAACCTGACTCAAAGTGTTGTCAAAAGTCTTCCAGGGCATTGGCCCAGGATGGTAGGTGAGCCGATGCGGCATGGGACGAGGCCGTTAGGGGGTCCCTTCAAACATGTAAGAGGATGATGATCAGAATTAAGGACATGCAAAGCGTGAGGTGGAGTGATGGAATGTTTGAACAGATTCCAACGCTCTTGAAATTACGCCACTGTAATCATGGCATTAGGCATGTTTTTTCTTTGAGCATAATGCTTCTCTTGTTAGTAGCAAGAGGCATCCTATGTTTGGAACATAGGGTTCACTACTGTTTAAAGTCATATAGATAGGACTATTGGCATCTGATGCTTGGAGTATAAGGCATCTCTTGTTTGGAGTAAGAGGCGTCCTATGATTGGAACATAGGGTATACTACAGTTTATAGTCATGTAGATAGGACTGTTGGCATCTCATTCTTGGAGCGTAAGGCATCTATTGTTTGGAGCAAGAGGAGTACTATGATTGGAACTTAGGATACACTATAGTTTATAGTCATGTAGATAAGACTGTTGGCATCACATGCTTGGAGGATAAGGCATCTCTTGTTTTGAGCAAGAAGAATCCTATATTTGGAACATAGATAATACTCTAGTTTAGAGTCATATAGATAGGACTCTTAGGCATAAGGAGCTTGATAATGGATGGTGTTGGGACTTACGCAAGGGCGACCCCTTTCTAGTTCACCCTGGAATAGGAGCCAAGTGATTGGGTTTGGAGGAGTTTCTTGAGGAATGGTTTGACTCAAGGTACTCGGGGAATTGATGTTGAGAATATCAACTCAAGACATGGAAATGAAACCAAGAGGAATATGTCGATTGAAGTTGTTTCATGGTGTGTGGAGGACTATCTCAAATCATGGTATTCCATAGGTGGGAGATGGGTGCGCAATGGAAAATCCCGACATCCTGGCCCGAAAAAGTTTGTGGTGCGACTCTCCAATTATCATGGGGGTGAGTGATGGTAGCAAAGGGACTGGCGCAAACCTGAGCGGGGATGCGAGGGAGTATCCCCCGCGGTATGTACCAGTGGGCACAAAGGTAGGAGCCTCAGAAAGGATAGGTCTTTGTGAAGTAGCTTCACAGAGAAAAGGGGCTTGGGGAGCATGGGGTCCCGCGAGGCATGCACTCGCGAAGCATGGAATCTCAGAGTAGCATCGCGTAGCATGGAATCATGGATCATGGACTCGCGGAGCATAGACTCTTGGAGCATGGGATTGTAGAGATTAGGCTTGCGGAGTAGCAACGCGAAGGAAGCTACTCGCAGAGCAGCAACCCGAAGGAAGCTGCTTGGGGAGCATGGCCTCACGATGCCACTTCGCGACGGAAAGCGGAGCTCCGTGAACTAGAAGATCAGCTACCCAAGGGGAGGAGTGGTTGTATGGAGAATGGGGGTGATATAGGTATTTATAGGGGAGAGGTGACTTGAAGCGGAGCTCGCTTGGTGCGAAGATGGGGTTGTCTCCGTGGCGGCTCGCGAACGTCAAAGCGGCTCGCAGAGCGTTACCACCTCCTTGCTTCGCGGTGGGTTCACAAACATCAAATGGGTTCACAGAGCATTACCACCTCCTTGCTTCGTGGTGGGTTCGAAAAATTCAAAGGGGTTCACGGAACATTCCACCTCATTGCTTCGTGGCGGCGCTGTGTGATCACGAAGGGGGCTTCACGAATGGGCTTCGTGAACCAGTTTTCCATCCCAACTTCAAAAGTCCTTAACTCATAATATGTAACTCTATTTGGTCCCTACGACCTACCAAATCAAATATTTTGAAATGGGATACAATATTGGATCATGTATGGAAGCATTTGAAAACTTTTTGGGATGCGTTTTCTAGTTCCAATAGTAATAAAACAATATATGAACACATGAATGTAAAAACATGAACATAATTTTTGAATATAAAAATCTTGATTCATGAAATAAATATTAGTAGTTCATAAGGCATAAATCATAAAGAAACATTTACCATGATAACATAACATTTTCATAAAACATGAACTTTTGGAAAAAAATAAGCATATAAAATCATTTTCATATTATCCATGGCTCATAGCCAAGACCATCATAGCGGACAAAGTCTGTTACTGAACCGAGTTCACTTCTCGTTCTAGTCATGTATTACTGAACCAGATATACTTTCCATTTCAACCCTGTATTACTGAACTGGACTTACTTTCCATTACAGTCATGTTTATGTCATGAGATATAAACCTTTACCCAATAAGTTGGAGGGATATATAGGTCCCACCCATCTCCTAATGAAATCCTTCTTACATGTTCCATAAAAACATAAATCATTCATCATAACATAAACCAAGAAATAAAATGGGTTTATTAAACATGATTCCATCATTACATAATCCAAATAAAATACCATTCCATAATTAAAAAAAATAAAATCATAGTAATAATAGGGATGGAAACATAACTCTATTTAAAGAGCATCATCTTAGATGGAAAATAATTTTGATAAAACACTTGAACTTAATTCTTGAGGAGAATATCCTTTCTTCTTAAAAAATGTTTTATTTTCCCAAAATTCCATGAAATTTTAAAGAAAAAAATTTATTTGAAAATAAACTTGAAATCTTATAGATGAATCTTCGTGTAAATAAGGTGTAAAAATCTGTCCATGCTGTATAAGTTAAAAAAACATTCTCCTCGTACTTTTTCCAGAAAAGTCAAAAAGTACCTCGTTTGGTAAATGAAATAAATATCCTTCCAAACCATGTAGTAAATGTAAAAAAATGAGTAAAAATGAATTTAAACATACATATAATAATAGTAAACATTTTATGAAAACATTTTTATAAAACATGGACATGGATGATAAATATACCCCAAGTAAATACTTACGTATAAACAATCTCCGATAAAAAATGAGATTTAAAAAATTATCTCTTACCTTAGGTCCGCTATCCTCTGTATGTATCCAAAACTTCTGTATTATGATTTAAATAATGTCATATAATTATTCCAGAATCATTGTAATTTTTATGATATCATATATGATCATATTACCATCCATTCGATAATAATATTTCATTATTACTTGTTATTTGGGTATTAACTACTTCATTTTATCATGCATGTTTTGTCAAATAAGTTCAATTTATCCTTCTTAATTGATAATTATATCATTAAAAAATGATATTAACATAATATATATCATATGTATTTATTATTTACATTTATATAGTCATGATTTAATGGATATCATGTAGAACGAATCACATCGCATCATGGAGAAGGTAGGTCGTACATACACACAAGCGATGATATCATTCCTTTAATTATGAAACAGTCTGGATTAGATGGTATATTAATTATATAGAATCATTATCATGTCATATTAATTATTTTTATCCTTTATATTCATTGTTATACCCATATAAATAAATTAGTGTTGAATAACAAATTACACCACGACGTGGAGACAGTAAGCCATATGTACGCACGCAGGGTGGTATCGTTATTCATAGGATGGATAAAAGGAGAAATATAGTTATTTAATAATTATAATAAAATATCAGTATATAATTTATACTGGAGTTATTACTTTATTATGAAACAAATCATGTAGATGAAGTTGAATAAGAAAGAATTTTGAAAGAATCGGTAGAGAAGATTACATCTTCTTCGACGTGCTTCCTCTAAATATCCTCTTAGAGCACTAGAGTTGGTCTTTGAATAAGACCAAAACATCTATAATGTAAATAGAGAAGTTTAAAATGGAAATTGGTAGGGTATGTATGATATTTAAGGCTAAAATTGATGTGAATAAGTGAGGGATGACATGCCCTTTTATGATTACTATGAGGGGCACTTTTGGAATCTTAAAAAAATATTAATTTATAATAAAATAAAACCCCACTCAAAAGCGTAAAAAATGTACCAATTTTTAAGATGAAATGATATATGATTTTAATATCATCAACCAATAATTTCTAGAAAAGTTTTTATTTCAATTTAAACATTATCATTTTAATTAACATTTAGTTATTCTATTTAATTTTAATTAAGATAACAAATATTTCAATATTAAAAAGGTGAAATATTTATTTATTTGACATCAATTAGACCATAAATAAGTAACTTAGATAATATTATACCATATAATAATTATTCTATATTTTTATAAAATGTTTTATGATTTTGAAATAATTTAATAAAACATTGTTTTGACAAATCAACAATAGTGTAAATTTTGAAACTATTCAATTCATGGATTTTTTTAAAATATCAATATAATATTTTATCATCAAATAAATAATTTATTTATACCACTATGGGGTCTAGGTCATATATAAAAGTAATTTTACATATTAATTAGATAAAATTATATTTATTTTAATATTTTTAATAACCTTAATTTGATATTTCCATTACTAAAATAATTACAACATCAGTTTTGTGTAATTATTTAATATACTTATTTTTTTGGGTAAAAATTAAAAATAAAATACTATGATGAATATAAATATACTATATTTCATAATAATACTTTTATTATAATTTATCTTCTAGAAAATGTAACTTTAAAAATGTTATACTTATTAAATTATGAATGTGACACCTTTAATATCACTTTAAATAAAATAATATAAGTGTCACAATCTCTTTCTTATGGGTCCAAATGGTCAATAACTAGAACCTTGGATGATTATGGTATATATATACTCTAATAATAATAATTGGGAATGTTTTTGGGTATTTTTATTATTATTATCATTTTAATAATAATTGTTTTATTAATTTCTCATGAATTAATTAATTTGTACACCATCAAACTAAAAGTCTTTTAGGTAATTATATATTTCCTAAAAAATAAAAATAAATTAAAATGATATATAAAAACATTTTATCTTTAAAATAAGTATTTATAACTGAATTTATCTTCTCTATAAACTTATATAAAAAAATATTTTGTTATTAAAATTTGAGTGAGATATATTTAACGTTTCTTTAAATAAAACAAATTAAATGTCCTAATCTCATCCAAGTGGGTTATAAAGGACAACATTTCAACCTAGTGATGATTTTGGTCTATAAAACTCATATAATCATATGAATACAAGTGTTAAGGTAATTTTATAATAGTATTGTTACCCTTAATTACCCGTTTTACCCTTTTACCGTATTAATAAAAATTACCGAAGTTACTATTCATAATGTCCAAAAATAAAATAAAGATATTTAAATAATTTGGGGATACTAATTAAAAATATTGAATCCATTTTTAAATATTTAAAACATATAATTTTCAGTAATTAATTTAAAATAATACCTATTGTTGGAAGAAATAAAGAGTTTTTAAAAGTTAAAACATTGCAAAAGATTGAAATGTTTTTACATCTGAATTCAATGTAAAATTAATGCTAATGACATAAATTATATTTAATTATAAAAATATTTCCTATTTATACTTTAAAACCATTCAATAATAAAATTTAATTACATAAATTATTTTGATGAAAAAGTTTTTTTCCATTAAAATTTAGTACAATTTTATTATTCATCAAAATTTAAAACTTATCAAAAAAATATCAAAAATTTATCTAAATTTTTTTATATCCAAATTACAAAGATGATGTTTGTTTTATTAAATAAAATATATAAAATTTTCAAAAACTAGAATTAAAATGGGTGCACCATTAAAAGGTGGAAAAACTGTATTTTTTTAAAAACAATTCTTTTATCCGAAAAATTGAATATATTATTATATAACGTTATAAAATATGAATTTTAAACATTAGATTTAATATATTACATAAATTGTTTCATTAATAAAATCCATCAAGAGTTAATTTATTAATTTACAGATTCACTTATTTTCATTTAAATAGTTTTTGAGAAGAAAGTTAATATTATTCATACCCACCATTATAATGACTAGGTTATAATATTTAGTTGTTCACTTATACCCAGTCTTATTTGAATTTAATTCTATAAAAATAACTTGAAATTGTGTGTAACAAAAGTCAAGAATAGTGTTCTGCATACTGTAAGATAATACAATGTTGCGTATAGCACAAGCTAATCTTGGTGTAGCGTACAACACAAGAAATCAATGAAATTTAAAAGAATCTATCTCATAAAATCTCATGGTGGTACAAAAAATGTTTGGGTCGTAAAAAGTTGAAAAACCTTAAATAAATGAATCATTACATGGGATATACAACTCTAAATGATCTTATACACTTGTAAAGTAAATATGACTCTCCAATGAATATCTCTACAAAATATTAGGTCCAAATTCATTCATTATGGAGTTCGATGGTCTCATAAAAAAAGATGAAGTTGGATAGTATCTTTGGAATCCCGACTTTTTATTACATAACTTTTCATTACATTTTACAAACAAAGGACCTTTAAAGTCTAGTATCTTTTAAATAAAGAACAAAATACATGAAAACATAAAACAATCTTATAAATACCCTTGAATAAGATTCTTGAAAAGTTAATACTATGTAAAATTACTGCATCTCTTAACTTGGAGACATACATCAAAGAAAAGGGTTAGCAGAAGGCCTAGTAAGGAAAGCAAGGGAGTCAGTTTACTTGTGATATAAATAAGAACTTGATGATTTACATAAATAAATGAGTAATGGAAAAAGAGGAATATAATAATTTAAAAAAAATAACATGAATCATAACTTGAATATGTGGATACAACATTTAATTTAGACATTAATGAATATATCACTAATGTATAACCCTATGGTGTCATAAAAATTACCAAGGTTATTAACGAAGGTATCGTTAAACTTGTCATCTCTAGAGATTAAATTATTTACCCGATGAATTACAGCGTTATCAGGGTACAACCTTAATAAGTATTTATTTTTATGTTATCCATATAGATCATAATTATACATTTCATAAATAACCCAAAGAGAATATAAGAAATGGGTTTTATATCAAAATAATGATGTTTTAAAAGTGCTTAAAAATATGATCATTATGCCTTTTATAACCCATGGAAAGGGAGTGAGGGTTATATTTATGTTAATTCCAGAATTAGATAGATCAATTTTATGTCTTTATGAATACTCATGTAAATGAAAATAGATTTGGTTATTCAGATAAATAAAACAAGAGAATTTCTGGAGAAAGAGTGAGATTTTGAAATGAAAATTCTGCAGCATAACGACTATACAACATGGCTTTAGAAAATATTGAAAAGAGAAGGTCCAAGGGTCAAACACTCATAAATAACTCATAATAAAGTATGGGTACATAATAAAAAGAAATAAGATCATGGTATGGATATTTTAATGAAATAACACATGAAAATGAAACTTGAAAGAAAAGAGAAGATGCGATTTCTTTTACAAAACATTCGGCAGCCTAACGACTTAGCTTATAATTCAGAAAAATAAGTTGATGAGAGTGGAAATAGTCTCTCATAATTTGGAAATAAAATAGATAGAAACAAGATAGATAAGAACATACCCCAACATAATAATATGGAAACTTGAAGATATAACATAAAGGAAGTCATGACTTAAAAGAGGAGGGTGAAAGATTCCATTACCTTGAAGAGTAACTTTGAAAGCATGAAGGTTGGAACCTTGGGGGGCTTAAGGGAACCTTGGGAGGACTCCTTGGGAGGTAAAAAGACCAGATATTCATTGAGGAGGATTTTAGAATGAATGTAATGAGGTAATGACTTGGTATTTATAGTAAAAGTGAGGGAATATTTAATTAATTTCCAAGGGACACCTCATCGGTGGTATTTTCCAAACCATGGGCTTGACCATGCTATTTTCCCATGGTATTGGACAATTGGGACACCTAATTACATATACTACTATTCACAAGTCTACCAGAATTATTAAGTTTTTATTACATTATTAATGATGTCATTAATCACACCGAAACTCAAAAACTATATTTCTAGTATTCACTAATTTTTTTTTATAAAAATCTCATAAATTCACCCTAACCTAATATCAATGATTTGAATTCAAAAATTAAATCCATTTTATGAAAATAATTTTCTAAATATTTCTAATTTAATTTTAAAATAAAATCATTATTTATTCAAAAAACAACAACTCTAAAACTGTAGCTCATTTTGTAACACATTGAGAATATAATCATGGTCCCATAAAAATATCATATAACCATAAGACAATAAAGTAACAATTTATGATTACATTTTATGAAAAAAATTTCCATTTTAAATTATTAAATAAATTATAAAATTATAAATAAAATATTTATGACATACAAAAACACTAAAACTTATAATATGATCGTTTTTTCACTTTTAAGATATCTAAATTTTATTTATACATTTATTGGTGAAGTTTCTATTTTTTTGGCTGATTTAATATTCATTAATATTCAGTACTATTTATAAGGGTATGTTACTATTAACAAAAAAATTATTTTGATCTTATTTAACAACATTTCTCACCCTGATTACAATCATGTATGAAAGATTTTTGAAAATCATTTCACAGAAAAATTTATTTAATAATAAAATATTTTTATACTATTCATCAAAAACTATTCATAAACACTATTCATAAAAAAATTAATACTTCTTAGAAAACATCTAAAAATTCATCCTACATTAATTTTGACATATGGAATTCAAAAATGATGTTTATTTAACTATAACAATTCTCCAAGTATGAGAAATTGAAATTTTAAACTATAAAAATCCTTAGTCCTTAAAAATAATACTAGATAAAAAATCACTTATGATATTGCATAGGGAAATTTCTGACACAATAAATAAAATAAAATTATTTTATCATTTAAATTTTAAAAGGGGTTTTTTAATCACACTATTTAACTAAAAAAATCATTATTCCATATACCTTAATTTTTTATAATAATTATATCATTTATGAAAACTACAATTTGGGTCCGAAGTAATTCAATGTGCATTTATTGTAAAACATAATAAAAATTTATTATGAGGAAAGATATCCAAAAATAAAAGTACATTTTTTCATGTCATTACATTCTTCCCCCATTAATGAAATTGCTTCCTTGAAAATTTCACTTATTAGAAATTTGTCACTACTAGGAAACTTAAAATTATAAATTAATTTCATTTCTCAAAAAATATTATTCTTTAAAAACAATTATATTTTCTATAAATCCTTAATAACTATTCATAAAAAGTTTATGATTAACTAAACATATCCCCCGGGAGTATCAAACTAGAAGTGCAGCAAGGCCCGTTGTCGTGTACCAGGATACCCCAGGTCAAGCCAGAAACTCGTAGTCATAGTTTTCACTCCTAGGTATATATGTGCAAGAGCCACATCCCCTTGTTCGTATCCAGACTTGGATTTATTTGTCCAGAAACCACTTACTTAATATTTCATCAAAATACCAGGAATTTTTACTATATTTAAATTTTTCTATCCTGTTCTTCCTAAGGTTTTCATAGCCTAATTTCCATAAATAACTAAACTATCCTTTGATAACAAATATTAAATCCCGCCTTTTTATTACATAACTTTTCATTACATTTTACAAACAGAGGGCCTTTTAAGTCTAGTCTCTTGGGAATCAGAAACAAAATACACGAGAATATAAAACACTCTTATAAATCCCCTTAAAAAAGATTCTGTAAAATCTCATATTATGTAAAATTAATGCATCTCATAACTTGGAGACATACATCAAAGAAAAGGGTGAGCATAAGGCCCAGTAAGGAAAGCAATGGAATCAATTTACTTGTGATATCGATAAGAACTTGATGATTTACCTAAAGACACGAGTAATGGAAAAATATGAATATAATAATAAAAAATGAACATGAATCATAACTTGAATATGTGGATACAACCTTTAATTTAGACATTAATGAAAATATCACCAAGGTATAACCCCATGGTGTCATAAAAATTACCAAGGTTATTAACGAAGGTATCATTAAACTTGTCATCTCTAGAGATTAAATTCTTTACCCGATGTATTGGAGCGTTATCAGGGTAAAACCTTAATAAGTCTTTATTTTTATGTTATCCATATAGATCATAGTAATACATTTCATAAATAACCCAAAGATAATAAAAGAAATGGGTTTCATATCAAAATAATGATGTTTTAAAAGTGCTTAAAAATATGATAATTATGTCATTTATATCCCATGGAAAGGGAGTGAGGGTTATATTTATGTCAATTACAGAATTAGATAGATCAATTTTATGTCTTTATGAATACTCCTAGAAATGAAAATAGATTTGGGTATTCACATAAATAAAAAAAGAGAATTTCTGGAGAAAGAGTGAGATTTTGAAATGAAAATTCTGCAGCATAACGACTATACAACACGGCTTTAGAAAATATTGAAAAGAGAAGGGCCAAGGGTCACCCACTCATAAATAACTCATAATACAGTATGGGTACATAATAAAAAGAAATAAGAACATGGTATGGATATTTTAATGAAATACCACATGAAAATGAAACCTGAAAGAAAAGAGAATATGCGATTTCTTTTACAAAAAATCCGGTAGCCTAACGACGTCGCTTATAATTCAGAAAAATAAGTTGATGAGAGTGGAAATAGTCTCTCATAATTTGGAAATAAAATAGACAGAAACAAGCACATAGAAGAACATACCCCAACATAATAATATGGAAACTTGAAGATATAACATAAAGGAAGTCATGAATTAAAAGAGGCGGGTGAAAGATTACCTTACCTTGAATATGTGTATATGACATTTATTTAGGAGTTAATGAACATATAACCAAGGTATATCCCCAATATGTCATAAAAATTACCAAGGTTATTCACCAAGGTATCGTAAAACTTGTCATCTCTAGAGATTAAATTCTTTACCCAATGCATTGGAGTGCTATCAGGGCGCACCCTTAATATTTATTTATTTACATGTGATCCACATATATCATAATCATACATTTCATAAATAACCCAAAGATAATAAAAGAAATGGGTTTCATATCAAAATCATGACATTTTAAAAGTGCTTAAAAATATGATCATTATGTCATTTATAACCCATAGAAAGGGAGTAAGGGTTGTATGTATATCAATTACAGAATTAGATAGATTAGTTTTATTTCTTTATGAATACCCCTAGAAATTAAAATATATTGGGGTATTCACATAAATAAAACAAGAGAATTTCTAGAGAAAAAGAGAGATTTTGAGATGAAAATTCTACAACATAACAACTATACAACATGGCTTTAGAAAATATTGAAAAGAGAGGGGACAAGGGTCACCCACTTATAAATAAATCATAATATAGTATGGGTACAAAATAAAAATAAATAATAATATAGTATGGATATTTGAATGAAATACCACATGAAAAGGAAACTTGAAAGAAAAAAGAAGATGCAATTTATTTTACAAAAAATTCAGCAGCCTAACAATGTTGCTTAAAATTAAGAAAAATATGTTGATAAGAGTGGAAAGGGTCTCTCAAAAGTTAGACATAAAATGTACAGAAACAAGGACAAAGAAGAACATACCCCAACATAATAAGATGGAAACTAGAAGACATAACATAAAGTATGTCATGACTTAAAAGAGGAGGGTGAAATGTTCCCTTACCTGGAAGAGTAACTTCGAAAGCTTGAAGGTTGGGACCTTGGGGGGCTTGAGGGAACCTTGGGAGGTAAAAAGGCTAGAGCTTTGTTGAGGAGGATTTTGGAATGAAAGGAATGAGGGAATGGATTGATATTTATAGAAAAAGTGAGGGAATATTTAATTAATTTCCAAGGGACACCTCATCTATGGTATTTGCAAAACCATGGGCTTGCCGTTGGTATTTTTCCATGGTGTTGGCCACTTGGGACGCCTTATAATGTATCTTACTATTCACAAGTCGACTAGAATTATTACATCATTATTACGTCATTAATGATGCCATTAATCACACCAAAATTCAAAACTATATTTTTATTATTCACCAAAAAACAAAACATTTTATAAAAATCTTATAAATTCACCCTAACCTAATATCAATGATCTGAATTAAAAAATTAAATCCATTTTATGAAAATAATTTTCTTGTCATGACCCATCCTCGGGGCCCGTTCCGTGACTACCCCAAGCCCGCTTTCCGTAGGCCAGGGGCTGGCGACTAGCACCAAAGGCGTAAATCCCGATAACTAGGAAGGCATTGCCTTTATAAAAGTAAACAAAGCACCACAGAGTACAAGCAGAAATAAAACACTAAGTACAAAGAGAAGTGCTGAAAGGTAAATGGACCAGAATACAAACCCAAAAAGAAAGTACAACTACAAATGAACAAAGTAAAACAGAAAAGACAATAGCTGGAAGGACGGAAGCGGCTCCTGGGTCGTCCTCCTCAGATCCTACCTGAAGGGTAGGTACAGATGGCGCAACTCCTGGATCGTCCACCACGGATCCTACCTGAAGGGTAGGTACAGATGACGCAAATTCTGGATCGTCCACCACAGATCCTACCTGAAGGGTAGGTACAGATAGCCTCCACAACGCTCTCGCCCGTCAACCTCCTCCGAGTGTCGTCTCGCCATGAAGTCCACCTCCGGGTACTTACTCGTCGTGTAGTCTACCTCCGGGTACCTTCCAGTCTCGAACACTCGGCGTCCGTCAGCACTGCCTGTCGTCTGCAACCAACACAACGAGGTGCGGGCATAGCCCATGCAGGGGTGAGTATAACGATACTCAGTAGGGACCCCGAGACCCTCAAGGTCTCACTAAAACCAATAAGGATAACCACAAAGAAGATCTCAACAAATAACCTCTACTTAGGTATATGCCCATACATATACCTAAGTTATCAAGTAACCCATCTCAATCATGAGGAAACACAAGGATTATGAAATCAACGGATAACCACTACCCATGTATATGCCCATACATATACCTAAGTTATCAAGTAACTCATTTAATCATGAAGAAAACACCAAGATCATGAAATCAATAGATAACCACTGCCCAGGTATATGCCCATACATATACCTAAGTTATCATGTGACCCATCTCAATCATGAGGTAAACACAAGGGTCAAAAGTCTCATCTCAAACCAGGATTTTCATTATCGAAACCATAACTGATGAAGAGCTTCGTCTCTGGAGTGTACAGTGGTCCTGTCACGACTCCGAGGTACTGCTCACTAACCTAAGACTGCTGAGGTACTCCTCCTGTCGAGTACCGCGGGCCAGCCACCCAAACACAGTAGTGCTTCCCACCGGGGTATGCCACCCAAACACAGTAGTGCACACCCCCTTATAGCCTGCAAAGGTACTCTCCAGACGAGTACTGCGGGTCTGCACTGTCACACAGGTAGTGCTCCGTCCGCCATGGGTCTGCACCTCACAAAGTAGTGCTCCATCCACTAGACTAGTCGACTCACTCCAAGTCGAGTCGGTCAAGCAGTCGTCAGGTCTCAGTCGGCTACACGATCTCCGTACTCCGCACGATCGTCTCTGGGAGGGTCCGCTCCACGAGCTACAGGTCGATACTCCAAGTATCTAAAAGTCCCATGGAGAAGTATCCCAAAGGACCGCCTTGTCACAGGGGTCTCAACGCAACAGACGACGCGTCAATCAGACGCTTGGTCTCTGAGTTACTAGCTCTTTCATCCCAGGGGCCCGGTTGGTTTTGTGTGCGAACCAACCTGGTCGTATCTCAACTATACCCCAACTCTCATAGGGTAAACCCATAGGGACCGATTCTCAACGTGATCACCAACGCCGCTGACGGTTCGTCAAACGGACGTCCGGTCTGAAAGATATCAGCTTTTCCGTTCCAGGGTCCCGGTTGGATTTCGGGTGCAATCCAACCCAACCACTACCCAACTGCATCCAAAACTTGGGTGAAGTATTCCAAAATATCCTTCTCACTTATAGAAATCCATCAAAGTTGACGGCACGTCAATCGGACGCCCGGAGCTCAAGATATAAGCGTTTCCGCTCCGAAGGCCCGGTTGGTTTCGTATCCGAACCAACCCGGCCAAACCCAAAGTATTCCGAAACCTTGAGTGTGATATACCGAAATGACCGTCTCGATCCAAGGATCGCATATCCACTAACGGAACATCGTTCGGAGGCCCGTAGCTAAAGATACGGGCAAAAGACCGAAAAACGGTCCGAAGACGGGGGGGGGGGGGGGGGTCTGGGCCCGGACCGACCCGGCCCGACCCCCCCTGGGTCGGCCCGAACCGGGTCCGGGTTGGACCCGGCCGGGGTGCGACCCGGTCGGCGGGTCGGCGCGGCCCGGCTCGGCTCGGCCGAGCGGCCTAGCGAGCGGAGTCCGGGGGCGGGGGCGCGCTGCCCCCGCGTGTGAACACCGCGGCCCCCTCCTCCCCCCCGCCCCCCTCGCAGGGGCCGCCCTTGGTCAGCGTACGCGGCATTTCCGCGTCCCGTGTGCACCGGACCCTGGCGGCCGCGGGTCCGCTGGTGCCGCCACCGCCGCGGCTTCAGCCCCGACGGCTCTGTCTGGCGGCGCGCCGCCGCCTCCGGCCGCCGGCGCCGCCGATGGTTTCCGCGGGCCACCGGAGTTGCTCCGGCGGTCCGATTCCACTCCTGTCTGCGCTGTAGCTCCTCCTGAGTCCCGTTCTTCATTTCGGAATCAACAAATCACCCCTGCGGCAAGTTTTGTCATCGCCCGCCAATCCTCACATCAACGAAGAACTGTAGAGGGTTGTCGGGCCGTGTTTGTTTGGCCCGCACCCTCCGCATTAGGTGATAACAATCGGGACGAAAATAATCCACACATGGAAAACAAAACAATATACAATTTTAATAAATTAAAATTGTATTTGAATCAGGTTCTTTGTTTTTAGGAGGAAACAACCACGAAAATAAAGATTGTTCTCAAATAAAACCCCTACATTAACTTCGTCATCGGACGTGAGATCAACCGTCGCGGAAAAAAGGGTCGCCGCGTCGCGGAAGGGCTTCACTGTCATACGGTACTCGGCGTCGCGTCGACAAACTCCGAGGATCGAGAACATACAGATTTAATTATAATAATTAAATCCATGTTGATGTTATAAACCAAAAGGAATTAAAAAGGAGCGCTACCCCCTACCTTGTCGTTGTCGATCGAAGGTTGTCGCAGGGTTGGATCGTCGTGGAAGAAGCGTCGCGGAGGGAGAATCGCGGAAGAAGCGTCGTTGACGTCGCAGTACATGGCGTCGCGTCGTCGATCTCTGAGGGTTTGGCGTTCTTCATCAGAGGTCGGAGCGTTCTTCGCATTCTTCGTGTTCTTCGCGTTCTTTGTCGAAGAAGAACGCTTTCCTCCCAAATTCTCTCCACGCCACAAGTCCAACTAAATAAAATAAGTTCAACCCTTATTTTATTATTGACCTAAGCTTTTGAAATTCAAAAGATAAGAAATGAACAATTAATTCATTGAATTAATTGTAACAATTTAACTGCCCAATTAATTGGGGCGTTTCTTAACCAGAAAAACGCACGGTTGACTTTCCTTAATGAGGAGGTTTCGCGGGTTCGTTACTTAGAGAAAAAGAAACGGTGAGGCTCATGCGGGCCCCACCTCACAAATATCCTACCAAGAGGATAGGATATTTTGGATTGCACCATATCCGCTTCAACTCAGCTTAAGTAGCTTTAAGTGGCTTTTAAGCGATCTTAAGTGAAATAAAATAATGTTTTTCGTACCACATTATTTTATTTCTTAACTTAAAGCCCAAAAATTAAAAACCACACCCGAGCAAACGCAACTCCGAAAGAGGTGTTTCTAAGCAAATATCGGCACTACGATTCCATCGGTTCCCTAGGAATTTGGTTCCGAGCACCGGTTCAAAAGTTAGAAAAACCCGCTCATTCGTTCACTGAACGTACCTGAGCCAAACTTCGGAAAATGATTCTGGGCACACCGGGCCTCAGAATCAGGTGCCGTCAGAAAATGCGTTCTTGTAAAATTCCAAAGAAAATTAAGAAAAATATTTCCTTGAAATTTACGGGTCTTTACATTTCTAAATATTTTTAATTTAATTTTTAAATAAAATCATTATTTATTAAAAAAAAAACTCTAAAACTATAACTCATTTTGTAACACCTTGATAAAGTAATCAAGGTCCCATAAAAATATCGTATAACCATAAGAAAATAAAATAACAATTTATGATTACATTTTATGAAAAATATTTCCATTTTAAATTATTAAATTAATTATAAAATTGTAAATAAAATATTAATGACATAAAAAAACACGAAAACTTATACTATGATCATTTTTTCACTTTTAAGATGTCTAAATTGTATTTATAATTTCATGGGTGATGTTTCTATTTTTTTGGCCTATTTACTATTCATTACTATTCATAAGGGTATGTTACTATTCACCAAAAAATTATTTTGGCCTTATTTAACCACATTTTTACCTTGATTATGACCATGTAAGACAGATTTTTGAAAATAATTTCATAGAAAAAGCTATTTAATAATAAAATATTTGTATACTATTCATCAGAAAACTATTCATAAAACACTATTCATCAAAAAAATTGACACTTCTTAGAAAACATCTAAAATTTCAGCCTAGATTAATTTTGACATTTGGAATTCAAAAATGATGTTTATTTAACAATAAAAATTCTCCAAGTATGAGAAATTTAACATTTAAACTATTAAATACTTAGTTATTAAAAATAATATCGGATAGAAAATGAATAGTAAAATTGCATAGTGAAATTTCTGACACAAATAACAAAATAAAATTATTTTATCATTTATATTTAATAAGGGGTGTTTTAATCTTACTATTTAATTAAAATATTCATTATTCAGTATACCTTAATTTTTTATAATAATTATATCATTTCTGAAAAATACAATTTGGGTCCGAAGCAATTTAATGTGATTTTATTGTAAAACATAATAAAAAGTTATTATGAGGAAAGAGATCCATAAATAAAAGTACATTTTCTTTCGGGTCGTTACAGTCTCTTCATATAGAAAAATATAAATTCATTAATTTGGGAATAAATTTTCATACACATACCAAAATGGTTTAATTTTCTTGGAGATGAAGGTAAGATCAAATAATAATAACTACTAATAAGAAACCTAGGAGATATTCAACCTTATATTGGGATAACATAGTGAAAACTTTCAATAGATGGATTCTGGAGAAGAAATGTTATCCTCTCAATTTTTTATTTTCTTAGTTTTTTGACACCATATTCTTCCCCATTATTCTTGATTACCATTCACATATAGGGGTAAAATTATGAGTAATTGAGGAAGAAGAGGTTTTATTTTTTAATTCTTAAGTTCTTGCACTTCATGGAATAAAACCTATTTCTTACTTCTGTTAGGTTGATTTCAATAATCTAATTATAGTTTTTATTATCATGTAAGATCATATTTGGTTTTATATTTTATTATTATTTCCTTGGTTGATGATAATTATCTCCCTCTAATAGGTTCTAGATTAGATATAATGGAATATACCAGGGCATAGTCGTGAAGTACTCGACAATATTTAGTATGTGTGGGAGGGTTAGTGGACACTTTTAACTTTTTAGGAAAAAAACACTTTATCGGTTATTTCTAGAGACATTTGGGGGTATTCTCAACAATTATCTAATACATTGTAAGGAGTTAGACCAAGAAAATATTACATTAATGTTTATTATCACCATCACCATTTGACTAAGGGAGTGAGAAGTAGTGATTGTAGAATACCACTATCATTAGTTTAATTGAAGAGGATTAGATAACTTGTAACTAGTATAAAATTACCTTTGGAAGACCGACCCCAACCAAATCACTTATCTCAAATTATTATTTTCAATCTCTTGTTTCATTTCTTTATTTCATTTTCAAAATCAAAAAATTTCAAAAACACCCCTTTCTCTAATTTAAAGTGACAGATTTGATTGCTATGGACTCCCCTTTGATGTCAACCTAGGTTAACCACTGTACTTAATTATTAATTATGAAATAATTATGTTTTCCAAACCCCTTGATTGAAAAGTTTCAAAACATGGAACTATTTCTAGGGAGGTATTTCAGACAATCTGATTGAAAATACCAAACTATTATCAAATTAAAATAAAGAATAGTTTGTACCTTTTACTCACCCCCAAAAATTATGAGGTTATTGATACATGTTTTCAAAAAAAAAAGTATCGATAGTTGTAATAGTTTGAGAGGAATTTGGGGAGATCTTTGAGGATCTCAACCAGGACCTCGAACCATCCATGCTAGAGCCTTGTCCTTGGAGATCACTGAGATCCCCAAATACTTCCCAAAGTTACATCAATATTTGGAAAAGGTAAACAAAGAGTACAATCATCCAACCTATGAATAAGACATCCAAGATATGGAAGAACTAATTGAAGAAACTTTTATCCTTCACATTTTTGAGATGATACTCACAACACTCATAGAGAAACAAATTTTACTATCTGAACCACTTAAGGGAGAAGAATAAACCATGAATTCTCTTATTTTTAATATTTCTAAAATTAATCTAAAAACTCAATCTCTTTGTTTTGAAAATATAGAGTCACCACTTTCAAAGTAATACTTGGAAGAATAAAAAGAAGAGGTGATTATAGGACTGGATGAAAGATTTATGGATCCACTACCCTATTTTAAAGAAACAGGTCAAGGGATATTCATTAAAGAATATGAGATCATGATCAAGCCACTAAAGGGAGTATAACTTTACCTTGATTTAATTCCTTTTTATTTATCACTACTTGTGATGAAAATTAACTTCATTTTTAATGAATATCCAGGACTAGACGATTAGAGTTTGGCCTAAGACATTGAAGAATAAACTTAACCAATAACCATTAAAGAGTTTGTAGACCAGAGAATTATAGAATATTATACCCAATATGATAAATGATAGGCTATATATGTAGTATATAAACCAAATGAGTAGGAATCATAGTTTATCCTACCCCCACCTTGCAAGTCATATATCATTTCTAAGGGGCTGGATTTGATACACTGTATCCCTGGGGACCTAAAAAAAGGGAAATATGATGTAAGGTAGAAAGAAATATATGGGGTGGTTAATATCAAAGAAACTCCACCCACCATTAGACTATAGATAACATATGGACTACCCATCTGAAGGTAGTAAAAACCCATGGCCCTCTTGGGGGTCAAACTAAGAATTATTCTTTTTCTTCACCTTTTACTTTTTTTATTCTATTTATTTTATTTCAAAAAAATGTTAATGTTTACTTTCTTTATTTCTTTTAGGTTTCTAAGTTGTAGTGGTTTAGAGATTAACTCAACGATGCTGATACTAATAAACTAGGCCATGTATTTCCTTACCACTCGGTTTCTTTATGTATTATATTCTTTATTTTCACCTATAATATGAAATATGAACAATGAGAACATTATAAAAAATAAATATGGGGCGGGAACCATTTTGGTTTAGGATTTTATTTTTTTCATTAATTTTTTTGTGTCTCTTTCACATTTGTGTGCATTTAATTTTCAATTTTAGTGTGTTTTTGATACTTGTGTGCTAAAATGATTAAATTTTCCATTTTTGAAATCCATTTTATTGAGATAACCAATTTATATTATGAAATTAAACTTAAATGAATAATGAAAATGAATTTTTTTCAAGTTTCAAACTTTGAGAATTTTCTTAAAAGTCCTCTGATTTTGGAATCCCATGACACAAATCACTATATTTATCCTTAAAATTACCTTCTTGTGAGGCATACAAACTTTTTTGACATATTATTTACATTCACCTCATTTATTGAGACGACCAATCCTTGCTTTATTTAACTAAAATTTGATTTATTTATGTAAAAACTTGATATCTTGAGGTGCTTGTGTTAAAAATGATTGAGGAACCTATTTTATATTTGAATACCCATTTTTAAGAAAATACTTTTTTATGTTGGACTACCTGTATATTTAATCCTTGTATCCCTTAGTTTCCATGGACTACTTATTATTTTAGCCACATTACATGACACTTTTACTTATCTAACATTCTATGGAAGTAAAAATTGAATGATCTAATTGAGTTCATGTGTGTGGGAGATATCTTATGGTGTGATACATTATATTTTTTTATATTATTTATGAGGAAAATTAGAAGCTGAATAATTTGTTTATACTATTAAAAGATATACGTAACTGGAGCTTGCTGAGTAAAATTTTAAAAATTGATGGTCTATAGCAACTAAAATATTTAAGAAGAATAAATTTTTTTGTGAAGATGAAAGGAAATATTTTCATTCAAGATAAGGTCCAAGAAGCTACCCTAACTAATTGAAATTTAAATCACCCTCACTACCTTCAAAAATCACATTGTGTATAATTTAAAAATATCATTCAAAAATCCATGTCTATTAAAGGAAATTGAGAAGATATTATTTTTTTCTACTGACATGTTTATGGTGTGGGATATACACTAATTTTTAAAATATTTTTGGAGTTGAATTTATATTGATGAGAGTTAGGAGGATACCATACAAAAGTGAAAATTAGAATCATGTGATTTTTCTTAAAAAGGATCTAAACCCTCTTATTTTAGCATAAAAAATTTTAACATATAAAAACTACCAACTAGAAGCTACTAAAAATCCCTAACACGTTCTCCTGATTAACAAATTTATTTAACTCATATGAGGTGGAAATGTATAAATTTATCAAGCCTATTGCAAATATGTATGGGTTTAGAGGAAAAAACATTGTTTAATATATACATTTATGTGATGAGGTAAATTACATGTGAGGTAAGTGTTTTGTGTGAATGGGAATAGAATTAAAGTGTGAATGGATTGAATTAAATAAATGTAGAAATTTAATTAATAGTTTTTGTGGAGTCATGATATATTTTATTTCCTGGTTTTAAATTTTTGGATCTCATGAGTATGTGTTTTAAATTTACTTTGATTTTATTTTGATGATTACTTATCCAGGTGTCCAAGTGCTAAGTTTGGTGGAATTTATAGAGATGATATTTACATTATTTTTAATGTGTATTTGAATGATTTTGGTATATTATGGATGCATGAAAAAGGATGAATCTAAACAGTATGTTCATCTAGAAAAAGATAACTCTAGTAATTTGGGAATAAATTTTCAAAATCATGTACAAATGGTTATAAATTTTGATATAAGAAAGGAAAATAAAAGGTAAAAAGATATTAGGAATATATATACGGGATGTTCATCTATAATGTGGGATAAAATATTAAAAAATATTGGTGACCAAATTTTGGTGAAGAAATTTTCTACTCTACATTTTCTGTTTTCTTAGTTTTGTAATGCCTTTTCTTCCCCCATTATTCTCAGTTACCCTTCACATAGATGGGTAATCTTATGAGTGAATGGGTAAGGGGTGGTTTTCTTTTTTTAATTCTGAGTCATCAAACTTCATGGAATAAAACCCCTTTATTTATTCTGTTATGTTAGTTGTAATATGCTAATAGAAGTTTTTATTATCAAGTATGATCATATTTGGTTTTATATTCTATTTTTGTAATTGTCTTGGTCGATGATTTTTATCTCCCTCCACTAGGTTGTAGTTTATATATGATGAAATAGACCAGGTCATAATGGTGAAGTACTTTAGGATTTTCAGTATGTGTGGGAGGTATAGTGGATACTCTTAATTATTTAAAAAAACACAAGACCAGATCAAGTATTTCCTAAGTTATCTGGGGGTACTCACTAAAACTCTATCACAAATTGGAAGGATACTAGGGCAATATGATATTTCAGTATGTTTTATTCTCACTATCACCATTTGACCAAGGGAGTGATATGAAGTGATTTTGGAATATCACTTTCATTGGTTTAATATTAAATGATTTGATAACTTAGAACTAGGATAACATTACATTTAAAATGTTGAACATGAACTAATCACCTATCCCATATTACTATTTTCAATATCTTATTTCATTGCTTTCTTTTTTTTTAAAAATCAAAAAATTTCAAAAAAAAAATTTCTATAACTTAAAGTGACAAATGTGATTTCTGTGAACTCCCCTCGAGAGACAACTTGGGTTACCAATATACTACATCCTAACTTAGGAAATAATTATTTTTTCTACACCCCATGAGAGTAAATTGTCAGTTACCTATTTTATTTATTTCCTTTATTTTTATTTATCAAATTTCCTTTAAATTAATTAGATAATGATGGTTTATCTATTTTTCTTATGATTTATGAAAGTGTCTTGGAAATTCGATGGGTTCAATTGTCTTTTAAAAAGGAATTGGTTTTAATGATTTCAATGTATCTAATTAAATTTCTCAAGGAGGATTTATGGTTTCAAATGGATTTTAAAAATGATTTTTGAAAGGGTTTTACCTTATGTCTTATACTTGGATGATTATGGGAATATGTGGTTTATGAAATTATAGGTTACAAGATTTTTTGTGACTAGAAATGTGTGGAACATGGGAGACCTTGAGTGTGTGAGAGACATAATAAATTAAAGCATCTTCTTATGTAATGAACTATCTAGGGAGTGTTACCCATAATACCAAGGGAGCCCATGGAATGAATGTTTCCCATGGGACTAAGGGATCCTAGGGAAAGAATGTTGTCTATGTTAACAGAGAGTTACCAAGGAAGTATTATAGGGCCCAAGGAAGACCAAGAGAGCTTCCAGAATTGTCTTATTCTCATAGTTTGATAGAGAACTATGTCTTAGACTAAGTCATACATGATCCCATTAGCTACATTCCATGATTCTTATTTATTTTTCCTTTTTTGATTTGTATGGCCATACATTTATTCCAAAAAACTCATGTTATATATATATGGTGTTCCTCATGACCATACCTATGATTTAGCCATTTTGGTATTAGTTGGCCTTTTTTATTCCATATGGTTTCAATTATTTCTTATCAAACCATGTTTATTCATATTTTTGAAGTATGTAATATTTTTGATAAAACCAAAGTAAAATATAAAGAAATTATTTCAAATTGATTTTTTTAATATGGATTTAAAACTAGAGTTATTGGTTTTCATGGAGGAATAACTTATATAGATTCATGGTGGTATTCCACTGGGATTTTTCCTCACACCCTTTATATTCCATTGGGAGTATGCATACCTTCTTTATCAAGATACAGGTAATGGTATAGGAAACATGCATTTTAGTGGCACTTATTGATTACCATCATTCATGGATGGTTTGGGAATGTGGTGAAAATAGTCTCAAATATTTTAGATTATTTAGAGAATTTTTGGATTTTAGTCTATGGGATGTTATGTATTATCCTCCTTAGTCTTCATCCAGGTTTTGAGCTTTTTTCTATTTTGATAATTGGGTATCATGGATATGTATTTTTAAAAAATTACGAAGTGACGATGGATATGATATCTATTTTTGTCATTACATTGTATAATATATTTGTATGATTATATTTATTTATGATTCTTATTTTTGGGCTTAAATGATCAATTAATGGATGGTTTATGTTATGTTTTCACTTGAAAAAAAAATTCCAAAATAGTTTTGTGTAATTACATGGTGCTTTTTGCCAACATGCGGAGATCCGGAATTCACTTTGAGACTTGTGGAAGAGCGGTCTATGTGACGTGTTAGGTCAACCTAGGACAGTTCATTACAAACAACCTATCATTTATATAAGTCATGACACATGAATTTATAACCCATACAAGGGTGAATATATACAAACCAACTAGGACACCCCAAAATCACCAATAAGAAAAGAATAAAAGAGATTCAAATACAAACCATATACTAGAGGGCGAAGAAGAGATAACCAAGATATTATCATAGAAGGATACAATTTATCTATTAAGGCCCCAAACCTTACAACAAATCTAATGATTAATATTATTTATATGAATTTATAGGATACATCATCTAAATGGGGTTTATGATATCTCTCAGGAAATTACTATAGGGAAAATACACCTTTTTTGAAGACACCACAGATGAGGGAATTCAATTCATAGATAGGGGATCACATCCTATTATCAGGGGGATACACGAACCCATTTGAGTTCAACTCATATATATAATATCACACTTTGGGCTATAGGGGGATACTTGATTGCATATGTACTATCGAATAGTTGGGGATCACATTACCCACATGTAGTTGATAAGATATCTTTGACCCTACCTAGGGAGAGAGGAATAGAGGATCATGATCCCAAGCACTATGGGTGGACACTTGAATCTACTCATGATCAACATTTATACATGGGATTATACTTATTGAGTAATGAGGTAGGATATCTAACCATATCTAGGGGGATCAAAGACTCCACTTCCGCATCCCACATGATACTCTTTTTATAAAGGAGAGCATGAAAGTCCTAATCTGAGTGAAATGGGAATAAATGTACTATAAAAGGGGTACATAATATGTCTCCCCAAGTAAAAAAATTTGATGTGTGTCTCCAGTATACATGGTGTACAAATGAATAACTACATGAAATATGATTCTATCCACAATATGTGTAGGTACAGGACCAACAATTAGTATGTGCCTCTAATACTGGAGTCGTGTTTCTTTGAGGTCACATGATGTGTGACCCTTCCACATGGAATGTGAGAGAACTCAGGTTTCCTAGGAATGTAGACTTTTTACATGTCGGACTGGTCATCTTGGGTCACATGATGTTTGGTCTTGGATATATATCCTTGTGATATTCTTTTTCACTTGAAAACCCTATTTTTATATCAATAAACCACAAGATGTGTGTTCAAATTATATTCCATGTAGTTGGGAATTTGATAGAAACTATTCTTCACTTGAAAGCATTACCACTGCACCCTTTCGTGCTATGAATTTCACTAAAAACCCATAAATTATGTTGACAAATATCATATCCAAGGAAAAAGATGGATTCAATCCACTATTTGTTAAAAAATTAAAATCCCATCTACTTTACATGTTACCCTCATGTCCCAAGTTGGGTAATTTCCATCCATCATTCTTCTTTGAATTTTGTTTCTTTGAAAAATCTTCCGCCATGATGTAATTATGAATCTGAACTCACAAAAAAAATCCATTTAACCAATAATTGAACACATAATGACTTGGTGCATAAAGAATAGTCGAATCAATATAACAACTAAATATTGGCGATGAATGTGTGAAGAAAAAAGAGAGAAATACATGAACCAAAAATGTAAGAATCAATGAATATTGTATTGTAAGAACCCAGTTTCTACTATGGAAGACTTTGGAATATATTTTATGATATTCCAGAGCAGCGCCTTTCGACGGCGTGCGATTCCGAGCCCCAGAGTGGCCGAAATTATATTTTCAGTGCGTTCACACTGGAAACACCAAATAAATGAGATAACTCCTAAATGGTGTTTCAGATCATAGATCTGAGTATTCGGATGGGTCCGGAATGGGGTGTTTACACTAGGAATGACATAAAACATGTCGGCGTAGGATGTTTGGACCCCTTGCCCGCTCCCGGAACGTTAAGCAGAAAAATTAATTAATTAATTTATTTGTTTAATGGATAAACTCCAGTATCTATTAAATAGTGGATCGTATCGGAAAACTGAGGGTACCGTTGAGTTAGAAGCATGCCATTTACCCTAGGAGGGGTGTATGTTTCACGGGCGCGGGCCGTTTGCGAAAAATGGCCCCAGGGGCGTTTTAGTAATTTGGCAGCCTCGGGCGCTAAGTTTAATAACTTTTAAACGGGGTATCGGATTAAAATTCCGAGACATCTGTTGTGCTCGGGAGTTGGTTTTTACCCTAGGGGAGGCTTAACCATGACCCTGCTGAGGGTTCGGGTACGGGGCCCACAGGCAGGAGTTTAAATGTTTTGTTTTTAAACACTTCTCCCCCCCTCTAGGTAGTTTTCCCTGGAGCAAGATCCCCCTCATCCCTCTTCCATCTCCTCCTCCGGTGAGGCACCTATGGTGAGAAATCTCCGCCGAGGCGTGGCTCCGACAGATCGCGGCGAAGCTTTGGGCAAAGCCCATCGAGGTAGGGTTTTGTTGCGTTTTTTCATTCCCGCACATCATTTGAACCCATAAACATATGTAGAATTGCTGTTTGATTGTCAAAATAATCCCTTGGTTGTGTAGTCCATGAAATTATCTCTCTAATAATCCTTTCGGATCGAAATTCCGAGCTCTGAGGCATCCGCAATCGTCCGGTGAAAAGTGCGGGTTTTGGAGGTGTTTCCAGTGGTCGGCAGGGCGGTCTGGCGAGCTCCGGCGGGCGGAGCGGCTACAGGCGGTGGATATGGTGGTGCGCGGGTGGATTTAGGCGGGCGAAACGGAGGCAGACCAAGGGGCCATGGCGGCGGGCTCCGGCCGCGGGTGAGGATCTCGGGGCGTCGTCGGCGGGCCGGCGCGACTGCGAGGTGGGGCCGCACCGCGCGACCCCGCGCGGTGACAGAGACCCGCGATCGGCGGGTCTCTGCGGAGGACCGCGACCAGCCTCGTGGCCGGTCGGTGCGGCGTTGACCCGGATTCCACGTCCGGGCCACACAAGTGAGCCGCGGGCCGGCCAGCGCGGACCGGTCCAGACCGGCCGGACGGGCTGGACCCTGCCGGTCCTATCCAGGGGGAGGAGTTCGCCCCTCCGACTTTGGACACCCATCATTTCTGCCATGGGTGTACGTTTTGCGCGCCGTCTGAGGAAGCACGGACCTAACAGCGAGGCGGTCTTTTGAGATGGTCCTGTGAAATTATAATTCCCAATATGGGGGCCTCGGTGGCACGACACGTGCGTAAGGCAGCTGAGCAGGACTTCCTGAGAATTCTTATTTTGAGCGGCGCGGACACATCCGACGTCTATTTTGAGCGCCGTCAGTGGCGTTGGAACCCTGGAACCGAGGTGGAGCTTTCCAGGGTGGTTTCAGGAATGGAGTACGAAGTTGAGGTGTGGGCCCCACGACCCGTCTTTTGAGCTACGAGCAGCGTTAGCGACTTTCTCACCGGGCGTCCGTTCGGGGCGTGTGAACAGTCGATTCTAGATTTTTTTCCAAGGGGATTGCAATGGTGCAATCTGCCCACCCTAATTCGGCACGATGGTGCGGGGCCCACAAGGACCGTTTGGGCGTCGACGGTGATTTTCCATCTTTATCACCGGGCGACTGTTTTGGACATGTGAATAGTCCATCTTTTGTGCTTTTTCGAGAGGATCACAATGGTGTAATCCGTTAATTGTGTTTCGGGACCGGGTTGCGGGTCCCACGAAGCACCGCTCGTGTGCGGTGCGCCGAAATGCACCTTTTTCTCCGGATATCCGTTGCACTCATGTGTGTAGTGCTTTTGACGTGTTTTCCCGAGGGGATCGCATTGTTACGATGCGCCTGACTATTTTCGGGGCCGAGGCTTAGGATCACGGGACGACGTTCAGGTGTGAGGCGGTGTTGGCGACTTTTCTGTTGGATATCTTTTTGAGGCGAGTAAGTAGTCTATCTTGCGTGTTTTTTCGCGAGGTTTACAACGGTGTGATCTGTTTGGTTGTGCAGAGCCTCTTTCGTGATCTTATTAAATGTGGAATATGAAAGGTGCCCCAGTGGCGGTCCTTCTACCATGTTTGTAGCGGACCCTTGGCGTGTGATCGTGCACTCTTGGGAGAGTGATGTAAATGTTTAATAGATGTGGTTGGTCGTTCCCCAGCCGTTGAGGCGACAAGTTGGAGATGTTACGTCACGCCTTCGCATTGACGTTGGGTGCCGTGTGCACGATAGCCTTGGGCTGGAAATGAGGTATACTCTGGGAGTATATGGGAGCGCTTGGATGTACGTTTGGTTTGTATTTGAGTCTGTTTATGCGCTTGGTTGGGGATTGACTTGGGGCCACACATCGTGTGGGACCTAGGTGCATGTCGTGCTCTACTTTGCGTACTTTTGACCTCTCGCGACGTATAGGGTCCCTCGGTTCTCGTTTGTTGACCAGTGAGGTTGAGTTTTTCCCCAGCTCTGTGATCGATGGTTTAGATTAGCAGGGTTGAGTGGTTTCCCCTGGTCTTGTTCCGGAGTCGGATGGCTGCGTGAGACTCACTTCGTGTTCGGTTGGCCAGTGTTGTAACCATCCAGTAGAGATGGCCAGAGTAGTTCTGAGTTTTACCCTCCAGCGGGGCTGGGCAGTGGGTTACTCATCAACTTCTTCGGGTTTACCCTCCAACAGGGTTGGGCAGTGGGTTCCTCACTGACTTCTAGGGTTTACCCTCCAGCAGATACTGGGCAGTGGGTCACCCGACGCTCTTAGGGTCTACCCTCCAGTAGAGATTGGGAAGTGGGTCACCCAACGACCTCTCAAGGTCTACCCTCCAGCAGGGCTGGGTAGTGGGTCGCCCATTGTTTAGTACCAGGTCTACCCTCCAGCATGGTTGGGCAGTGGGTCGCCTGTCGACTTATTCCAGGTCTACCCTCCAGCGGGGCTGGGCAGTGGGTCACCTGATGATGTATTAGGGTTTACCCTCTAGCAGGGCTGAGCAGTGGGTCACCCGATATCTAGTTATGAATTACCTTTCAGCATGGCTGGGAAGTGGGACACCTATCGGCATTCTAGGATTCGTCCTTTATACTAGGCTAGTCTGTGTATTTCCTCCATGATTACCAGAGCGGGACCCTTGGTTATACGGGTTAGTGTTGTGACGGCTTTGACTTTGAGAAGACCTCTCGACTGCAGGGCGGCGACGATGTGTGGTTTGACTTTCCCTGGAACTCTCAAGTACGAGGGGCGCTTTCCCCACGGAGACGTGTCCTTGTGATGTAACCTAAAACCATGCGGGCAATTCAGTGCCGCCCAAAGAAGATAGTGTCAAGGTGCAGCGATTTGAGCCCCTTGACTTGTAGTTCGGGGGGGACGTGTGAGATGCTGGGAATCGACGGTGTTTCTTTCTAGGACTGTTGGCGACTAAATTTTCTTGGGCTAAGATACGGGATGGATATCCCCTTAGTACCTTGTTCGGGCTTCGTGTAGAGCATATGTATATGTATATACCTTGTTCCAGTACCCACTCCTTGGGTTTTGGCTACTATCCTTCTAGGAGAGGCGAAGACGCGCGGGGTATGCCACGTGCTTTCTGTGTCTAGCTTCTCATGGTTGGATGAGTCTACTCTCCTGCTATAGGTAGCGAAGACTCGACGAGAAGTTCATCTTCTCACCGTTTTCAGCTCCTTGTGTCTGGATGAGTCTACCTCCTTTCTTTTGTTGGGTTGAGCTGGACTCTCTACTGGTATTCTACTGCACTCTCTATTGTACTCCTCTACATTTCCTGTTCGCTCTACTGCTCACCCATCGGTACCTCCTTTGTTTCTCCCTCGAGCCTTCGGGGTATTCTATTGAGTATTTTTATACTCACCACTGCTTGGGCTTTGCCCGCACTTGGTGTGCCCTTGCAGACAACAGACAGGTTGGTTGTGACTTCAGTGGAGCATAGGAGTTTGGGAGCTTGGACTGCGTGCGGTGGTCGTAGTCGGGTTCCAGGTGGGGAACCCTTCCAGCTGTTTGTTTTGTTTACCTGTTTTTGGGTTATGGCACTTTTCCTGGTTGGGCGCGTGTTTTTCCCATTTTCTTTTCAGTTTACTTTCAACACTTTCTTTGTACTATTTAGAGGTCGATGCACATTTTTGGTTTTTATATATAGCAGTTGCCCTTTTCTTTACTTGAATTTTCCTTTACTCTTCACTTTTTCATTGAGTGTGCTGCATGTTTGTGTACAGGTACTTAGGCAAAGGCCTCCCCGAGTTTTTGTGCCTTCGGCACTGGTCGCCGGCCCCTGGCCTATGGAGGCGGGCTTGGGGTAGCTGCGGCTCGAGCCCAGGTAGGGTCGGGTCATGACAAAGTGTTATCAGAGGTTGTTCATTCCTTGGTATGCTGTTCAGACATACCTAAAATAAAAGGAATTGTTTGGGATATATGGAAACAATTTTAGTGTGTCTCGAGAGTGGCTCTCAGGCCAGGGAGTCCAGTGATGGTGCGGCGGCCGACGTATCCATTCACCAGGACCTTGATAACCTGCTTGTCGACTCGGCATGATGAGACACTTGTTGCAGGGAAAATTTGTTTGTGCATCAAATAGGATTGAGTCTTCGACGGTTCTTCTTGAGTCATCTCCCCATCATTGTTATCGGTATATACATATATTCTCATCTGACCACGACACTCCTTGATAATATTCAGGACGTCTTCGCGAAGATAGCCATCTAGGATACCAGCTTGGGTTCGTGACGAAGACCATGTGAGCTACGAGGCCACAGTCCAGGACCCATCATGCGAGCCCCTTTCTCCGGGTGGGCCGGTAGCAGCACCCCCGCCTGTTGAGCAGCAGACAGCTTCAGCAGAGCAGACAGGGCTTGAGCGCAGGTTGAGCGCACTCCATGAGTTCCAGAGGCATAGATTGCTGAGGTTCATCGGTGAGAAAGACCCTCAGGCAGCAGAGGCTTGGCCCGAGGCAGTGGTTCTCCCTTTTATGCTTGTGCAGATGCCAACAGATCAAAGAGTGGCTTTGGCAGCCACCCTTTTTCGTGGAGCAGCTTGGCGTTGGTGGAGTCTGGTGACTCAGCTTCTTGACGAGTTGTCACTTTCTTGGGGAGACTTTCAGTTGTTGTTCCGTGAGGAGTTTTTCCCCTCCTGATTGGGATTTGTTCAAATTCAGGAGCTCCTACATTTTCAGCAGGGAGGGATGATGGTGGCCGAGTAAGCGATTAGTTTTGCAGACCATGTACGCTTTCACCTGGACTTGGTCCATGGCGACAACATCCGAGCGCGAATGTTTGATCAGGGTCTCCGCCGAGAGATTCATGCTGTCATAGTACCCTTGGGAATTTCCACATATGTTAGGGTTCTAGAGCAGGCACTGGTGACATAGGGCTTCCTATCATGTTCTAGAGTTGGTGGTGGTAGCAGGCACGTCGGAGCCGAGACATCTGCTGCAGCTAGCGGGCGTCGGCAAGCAGAACCTCGACGCAGGTGGGTTTCTGACAACCAGACTCAAGGGTGTGGTCGTACACCATAGTGGTGCCGGAGGGCACCAGTGCATCCCAGAGAGATTCAGTGCTATGCTTACGATGAGCGAGGTCACCTGGCACGGGGCTGCCTGACTAGGCATGCGAAGAGCTTCAGACAGGTAGCAGGTGCACCACCCCGACATAGGCAGCATCATGATCGGAGTAGCGCCCAAAGAGGTGGTGCTAGAAGAGGAGAGGGAGGAGCTGGTAGTGGGGGAAGACTTTACGAGGTCTTCTCATCACCACTAGGCGGTCCACGTCAGGCTCCGGGAGCTGACAGTTGGGACCACAAACAGCCGTGAGCTTTGGATGTCTACGATCCTGCAGAGCATGAGGTGATAAGAGGTACAATCTACAGCTATTCTACTTTTTTTAGTAGAATTGTTAGACTCTTTGTGTGGATTGCTTTCCTCCCTACTCCTTGCATGAGGTGTTACCAGGGTGGCGTGGGGCGTCGGTGTAACCCTGTGTTGGTAAGGTAAAAGGCATAGGACCTTTTTCTCTAGTCGATGGTGTCGACTCCTTCGCCTTTCGAGCATGTAAGAGAGCCTTGGGTGTGGGACATCGACTGTGGAATCTCGTATAACCAGATATCCTTGGGTGTTTCACCATATGGATATTCTGAAGGAGGGAATCACCAGGCCTTATTCCAGGCGTGAGTGGTGATTCTAGTCGCGGCGTGCGACGTAAAGGTTCATCTTGTGTGATTTTTCAAGAGGATCACAATGGTGTAATCCGTTCATTGTGTTTCGTGTCCGGGTTGTGGGTCCCATGAAGCACCGCTTGTGTGTGGTGTGCCGGAATGCACCTTTTTATCCGGATATCCATTGCACTCATGTGAGTAGTGATTTTGACGTGTTTTCCCAAGGGGATCGCATTGGTGCAATGCACCCGACTGTTTTTGGGGCCGAGGCTCGGGATCATGGGACGCCGTTCGGGCGTGAGGCGGTGTTGGCGACTTTTCCGTCGGATATCCATTTGAGGCGAGTAATTATTCTATCTCGCGTGTTGTTCCGTGAGGTTTAGAACTGTGCAATCCGTTTGGTTGTGAGGAGCCTCTTTCACGATCTTATTAAATGTGGAATATAAAAGGTGCCCTAGTGGCGGTCCTTCTACCGTGTTTGTAGCGGACCCTTGGCGTTTGATCGCGCACTCTTGTAAGAGTGATGTAAATGTTTCATAGATGTGGTTGGCTATGCCCTAGTCATTGAGGCGGCAAGTTGGAGATGTTACGTCATTCCTTCGCGTTGACGTTGGGTGCCGTGTGCACGATAGCCTTGGGCTGGAAATGAGGTATACTCTGGGAGTATACGAGAGCGCATAGAGGTACATGTGGTTTGTATCTGAGTATGTTTGTGCGCTTGGTTGGGGATTTTCTTGGGGCCACACGTCTTGTGGTCCCCAAGTGCGTTCCGTGCTTTGATTTGCATACTTTTGACCTCTCACGAAATAGAGGGTCCCTCAGTTCTCATTTGTTGATAAGCGGGGTTGAGTTTTTCCCCCAGCTCTGTGCTTGATGGTTTAGATTAGCAGGGTTGAGTTGTTTCCCCTAGTCTTGTTCCAGAGTCGGATGGTTGCGCGATACTCACTCCGTGTTCGGTTGGCCAGTGTTGTACCATCCAGTAGAGGTGGCCAGAGCAGTTCTAATTTTTACCCTCCAGCGGGGCTGGGCAGTGGGTTACTCATCAACTTCTTCGGGTTTACCCTCCAGCAGGGCTGGGCAGTGGGTTTCTCACTGACTTCTAGGTTTTACCCTCCAGCAGAGACTGGGCAGTGGGTCACCCGACGCTCTTAGGGTCTACCCTCTAGTAAAGACTGGGCTGTGGGTCACCCGACGACCTCTTAGGGTCTACCCTCTAGCAGGGCTAGGCAGTGGGTCGCCCGTCGTCTAGTTCCAGGTCTACCCTCCAGCAAGGCTAGGTAGTGGGTTGCCTGTCGACTTATTCCAGGTCTACCCTCCAGCGGAGCTGGGCAGTGGGTCGCCTGATGATGTATTAGGGTTTACTCTCCAGCAGGGCTGGGCAGTGGGCCACCCGATATCTGGTTATAAATTACCCTCCAGCAGGGTTGGGAAGGGGGACACCTATCGGCATTCCAGGATTAGTCCTTTCTACTAGGCTAGTATGTGGCTTTCCTCCGTGATTACCGGAGCAGGACCCTTGGTTATATGGGTCAGTGTTGTGAAAACTTTGACTTTTAGAAGACCTCTCGACTGTAGGGCAGCGACGAGGTGTGGTTTGACTTTCCCTGGAACTCTCAAGTATGAGGGGCACTTTCCCCACTGAGACGCATCCTTGTGACGCGACCTAAAACCATACAGGCGAGTCAGTGCTGACCAAAGCGGATAGTGTCAAGGTGCAGCGATTTGAGCCCCTTGACTTGTAGTTCGGGGCAGGCGTTTGGGATGCTGGGCATCGACGATGTTTCCTTCTAGGATTGTCGGAGACTCACTTTTCTTGGGCTGAGCTAAGGGATGGAGATCCCCTTACGAACTATTTTGGGCTTCTTGTTGAGCATATGTATATGTATATACATTGTTCCAGCACCCACTCCTTGGGTTTTGGATACTCTCCTTCCAGGAGAGGCGAAAACGCGCGGGGTATGCCACATGCTTTCTGTGTCTAGCTTCTCGTGGTTGGACGAGTCTACTCTCCTTCTATAGGTAGCGAAGACTCGATGAGAAGTTCATCTTCTCACCGTTTTCAGCTCCTTGTGTCTGGACGAGTCTACCTCCTTTCTTTTGTTGGGTTGAGCTGGACTCTCTACTGGTATTCTACTACACTCTCTGTTGTACTCCTCTACTTTTCCCATTCGCTCTACTTCTCACCCATCGGTACCTCCTTTGTTGCTCCCTTGAGCCTTCGGGGTATCCTACTGAGTATTTTTATACACACCCCTTCTTGGGCTTTGCCCGCACTTGGTGTGACCTTGTAGACGATGGAAAGGTTGGTCGTGACTTCAGTGGAGCATAAGAGTTCGGGAGCTTGGACCATGTGCAGTAGTCGTAGTCGGGTTCCAGGTGGGGAACCCTTCCGGCTGTTTGTTTTGTTTACCTATTTCCAGGTTGTGGCACTTTTCCTGGTTGGGCGCATGTTTTTCCCCCTTTCTTTTCAGTTTACTTTCAGCACTTGATTTGTACTCTTTAGAGATCGATGCACATTTGTGGTTTTTATATATAGCAGTTTACCTTTTCTGTACTTGACTTTTCGTTTACTCTGCACTTTTGCATTGAGTGTGCTGCATGTGTGTGTATAGGTACTTAGGAAAAGGCCTCCCCAAGTTGTTGTGCCTTCGGCACTGGTCTCCATCCCATGGCCTATGGAGGCGAGCTTGGGGTAGTTGCGGCTCGAGCCCAGGTAGGGTCGGGTCGTGACATGTACATAATCTTCCATCATATATGGCTAGAGAATCTATTGAATTAGATAAATATTATACATTTCAAATTCGATGACTCCCAAATTATAGGTTCAAAAAAAATACAGGGATTCAAAATGATATTCATGGATTTAATTCTAGGGTAAATTAATCCATGAATAAAAAAATATAGAAGAAATGTATAAATCCAAGTAATGAAAATACCCTACCTTGATATTGGATTTATCACTAATGAATAATGATGCTCATTCTATTTTCATTATAGATGTGGCATAACTTTTTCTTGTTCATGATCGATTCCAGATTCCAAGTTCACATCCAACATTCTCCACTATAGTTCCCCTATCAATAATACTTCTAAGTTATGTGGTTAACCTTAAATGATTTCTCAATGATGGATTAAATAGACAATGACTAGTTTAACCAATTAGTTAACCATTTAATTAATAAATTAATTTTCTATTTAATCTTCCCACTAATACGCACTATCATAGAACTTGTTGAGAACAATTATAATGTTATGATTAGGGTAAAACCCATGTTTTGGATTCAGTGGATGTCTCAATGTCCCCATTTGAGACTCATCTTAAAAAGAAATAAATTAATTCCAATATTAGGTGTGCATGTGAGTTAACATATTTAATATTTTCAATATATTATCTCCATGGATAAAAGACACCCAAAACTCTATAAAAACTCCATGGATTTCTATGAAAATATTATTGAAAATTTTCAAAGGGTCCAATAAAAAAAACTAGATCCACTATATCTTCCCTAAATTCAAATATTTTAACCTTAAAAAGAAGGATATTACCAAATAGGTGAGGATACCGAGCTCACATCTGGTTCTCATACTCCCATGAGATCTCATAAATATTCCTATTTTACCAAAGAACAGTCACAAAGTTGAATTGTTTTCTCATGAAGGATCCTATTACACTGATCCTCGATCACCACTAGGTACTCTGACAATGTGGCTCTATCATTGATGTCCAACTCATTTTATTCAATATCATGTGATAGATCATGTACATATCTTCTCAACTATTATATATGGAATAAAATATGAACTTGTTCAAACTAAAATGGTAAATATTGGTGATAAACAACCTTCTTGACTCAGCATAGAATATGAAATAGGTCAATAAATCTTATACATAACTTTCCACCCTGACCAAATCTCAAAAAACTATGATGAGGTGAGACCATCAGGAAAACATAGTCTCCATTTTTGAACTATAAAGTCCTTAATCATTGGTCTTCATTGGAATTATGGAATATTTGAGCTGTTATTCTAGGCTGATCTTAACTTTCTCGATCACTACTTGAACTAACTATGAACCCTAAGCGATGATTCTCCCAACCTTGACTAGCATAGTGGTGGTATACAAGGTCTCCCATTTAGGGATTCAAAATGTACCACACCATATTTATAATGATACCTTCTATTGCATGAAAAATCTAATAAGGTAATTTTATCCTCCTAATTTTTTGTGAAAATTCAATATACATGCCTACAATTTGTCCTCTAATACCTAAATGATCCACTCGGTCTAGCCATCTGTTTGGGGTTAGAACACCATGATCATCCAAAACTGATACCCAAAATACACTTGAAAATATATACACAAAATAAATTTTAAATAAGAATCATAATCTGAGACAATAGTGGGGGGAAATATGAATTTGAATGATCTCCTTCATGTACAATCTTCCCAAGATTTCCACCAAACTATTCTATCTGATGGAGAGGAAGTGATTTAACTGAGTGATTCTATCCAAAATCACCATTATATTGTCTTTAACTCTCACTATATATGGAATTAACATCATAAAATCTATTTATATACTATCCCATTTCCATTCTAGTACCTAAAAGGGCTGGGCCAAACCTGTCAGAACCGGATAATCAAACTTCACCTACCGACCGGTGTGGTATCGAGAGATGAACTATACAATGCCCCTATTCTTCCATATACACCAAAACTAATGATGAATATCCTGATATATCATTTCCAATACTAGATAAATATCTAATGAAGATCTATGGAACTTTCTCACCACCTCCTCTCAAAGCATGACTAGCACCACCATTCATCCTTATAAGTGAATGATATGCTCCAAACCTTTATAGAATCCATTAGGATCATGTCCTATAAATATCTGGTAGCATAATTCCTAAAAATAATTATATACAAGCTATATCTCCCTCACTTATTGTAGAAGTATATGGGTCACAACCATTGATTAGAGGTATGCTGATCCTCCCACTTTCACAGTAGATAACTACAATGATGCCAACTTATCTAAAGCATCATTTAACAACTGGGAATTAAATTTCATAATAAGATCATATTCCACCAGGTTTCCCTTCCTAAGTGTATAGAATATATCAAATTCATAATGATATAGGAAGTCTATCCATAAGTATAGAATCTAGACATCTTCACTATCTTAGGTTGAGGTATCTCTAATTGATTATGTGCCTTATAATCTTGTGATCAGAATTTATAATAAACCTCTCAACAATAATATAGTTTCACCAAGTTTTCAAGGTGAACAACAAAATTTATAGCTCCAATTAATGGGTTTAATAGTTTTTATTATGGGTTATTAGTTACCTAGAATCATAAGTTATCACCACCTACCTCTACATCAACACACACCTGATTCTGACTACAATGGCATTGAAAGACACTATGTACTCAACCTCCTCTTCTGAAAACCTCAAGATATGTGTTTTTTTCAAACTCTATCATAATTCCTCAAATTAATTTTGAAACTATTCTAAACAGATGAAGGGATACCCCTTTTAGGTCATGGTAGTTAAGGGAGTCACAACTTTAGATAAATTTAACATAAATCTATGTTAATATCACACAAACCTAAGGAAGCTTCGTACCTCCATCATGCTCTGGGGAGACTCTTAAGAAATCACTACTTCATTAATCATAGGGTACACCAATACTCCCTCCTATGAGATAACATTCCCACGATTGTGGATATCTCTTATCTAGAACTAACACTTCAAGAGTATACCATCCATCCAATACTTTCAAATTATGTCTTGAACCATTCTCAAATTTTCTACATGATCAGCTTCCGATATAGAGTAAATAAGAATGTCATCGATAATGACCACTACAAATCAGTCTAGGAAAAGTTAAAAGATCAAGTTCATGAGTCCCATAAACACCTAAGTGACATTCATCATGCTAAAGGGTATCACAAGGTATTCATAATGACTACAGAATCACAAAATTCCAGCTACGATATGTTATCCTCACATACTTTCAACTGGTGATATCCCCACCCAAGGTCAATCTTTGAGAACCAATTTTCCCCTTTCAGTTGATCGAAGAGGCAGTCGACTCTCAATACTGGATACTTATTCTTATTGATCATTTCATTTAGGCAATGATAATCCAAACTCAACATTAGGCTCCCATCAACATTGTTGTAAATTAATATTAGAGCTATCTAGGGGGAAACTCTGAGTCTAATAGGTCATCCAACTGTACCCTCTACTCTCAAAGCTCAGTGGAGTCCATATGGTAAGCAATTAAAGATACCAAAGTAGTTCTAGGATTCAAGTAAATAAAGAAATAAACCTCTTAATGATGAGGTAAACCAGGTATGAACTCAAGGAAAGCATTCCAACAATCCTCTACCACTATAGGGAACTAAAAATACATTAAGTGTATCATAAAAATTCAAGCTATCTAATCGATGTAAAATTGGCTGTAAACTCATGAACATGATCCCAAATCACTCTAAATGAAATTACTTCTCTCCAGTGAAGAAAAAACTCAGTCCATAAGTCCAAGTACACCATACCCTCTATTAGAAATAATCAATCTGGGTATGCATGGTAGATAGAATGTCTATATCTATAATGATATCATATGGTCTCATTGAAACTATGAAGACATCCCATGATAAATTATCTCTTCCAAGGGTTAATTCACATTGCTGATAGAAACGTATGACCACAAAATCCCCTCAAGTAGGAGTCTCCAGTCAAGAAGGTCGGGCTTGAGGTTCTTATAGAATCCCCAACCATCGAACAAGGGAAAATGATAAGAAAGAATAGCTCACACCTATGGTTATTAATACATTTATCTCATGCATATTACTTAGTGTGTTTCAATATATAAATTTTCATAATATAATAGAAATTATTTACAATATTTGGACTGCTTAACTGGTTTTGTGATTTATGGTAGGATACAATCAACAATCGGAAAAATAAAAAATAGGTGAATATTATGATAAAAAGAAGTGTCACGGTTTGAAAATAGAAAATATAAGGCTTACCATGATGAAGGATACCTATGAAACACTATCAAGGGATGAAAATGAATAAAAATAGTGAAATAAGGCTTCCAATGATGGAAATCAAAGATTCACATTGTGTAAACATCACATGACCTGAATAAATTACACGAGGTTAATCCAAGATAGGAAGTGAAGAGAATTTGAAGAAGGACTGATACTTACATGACATGAGAATAATAAATGTCATGAATAAATTACAACAAATTAATATAAGAAAATATTCCTATAGTTCAAGTCATGAAGCATGTTGTGAATATTTCAAGGCCAACACTTTACATGTCTTGTGGGCATTACCAGACATGAAAGTCCTGGGACATACCCAATAATGAGCAGAATACCTCTTAGTTATTTTTCTAACCCTAGAGGATTCACTAATGAGTGATTAAATATAGAATTACTACATTATCCAATTAATTAAACATTTAAATAATTTTTAAAATTTGTTTTCTATTTAATCATCCCACTATTGCATATCCATCAAAAAACATGATGTGAATGACACTAATGTCGCTCCTAGGGTAAAACCCGTATTCTAGATTTAATGATGGCCGCAGTTTCTCCATCCAAGACTCAATTTATAAGGAAATTCATTAATAGTGAAATTAAGTGCGTTTCTGAGTTAATATTTTTAATATATAAACTTTGGTGCTAAACGATGCCCGAAACTCAACGCTAACTCCACGGTGAGCTCTAAAAATATTATTTAAACTTTCTAAAGGGTCTAATAAAAGAAACCAAAGTAATTTAATCACCAATAGTTTAATATTATGTATAAATGGACCATCCAGGATAAATATTACATATCATCAGAGGTACTCATATGTATTAAGAGTCACTCTTATGCACGAAGGATGTTACTGTTACATATTAAGGGCTTAATTTTATATACAACAACCTTACCATTTTTCAACCCTTATACAACTATGTTTCTCAACACTTAGAAAACTTATCCACACTCTTATGTGTGGGAGTACCCATATATAAGTGTAATTTTTTCCTATGGAGACTCTTACACATTGTTAACCTTATGTACGAGAGTTATCCATTTTTTTTATAAAACTACTACAACATTAAATTTTTTCCAAATTCATTCTAAAATCATTTTTAAGTATTTCAGAACCAATAACCCCTGTAAACCTAAAGTAGCTAATAAAAATAAATACAATCATCCCTAAATCTCGACAAACTATTGAAACTCAATTTCTAACCTATTTTGACATTCCCAACACCTCAACTAGGACCTAATACACATGAACGACCTAAGATTCAACCTAAATAACCATTTCTAAATTGTTGGACATATATTATATTTCAAACACATAAATATATATATTTTGTGAATAAATAAAAATATAATTAGATCATAAATAAAAAAATTCAAATCGATTTGAAAAATTAAAAAAATTTATACCTTGAACGGTCCAAGATGTTTCAACCTCTCCACCATATATATGGTCATCCTCAAGTTACATTTTCACACATCACTAAGACTCATTTTTGAAGAATTATGAACTTTTTTTCTACATGTTAGACTCTAACTCCCATGTTTTCTCTTGGATATGTCTATGATACCACTACATATGTACTAGAGGAACCATATTCCCACACAGGGTGTTTTCACCACGATCCACAATATAAACCAGACAGTCCTAAAATAATGAACCATCCTTGAGAATGATGTTAATATTATTGATTCCATGAGATATATTAAGATGATATTTCCAAATTTTTGATACATTAAATACCTCATGCATAAATCAGAAACACTAAGGAAGAGATAATCAATATGATACTATACCTATTCTGTCCATGATCTCAAAAAATACCACACACTTGGGTGATAATTTTACCTATGTCCACATAAGATGATTTTCCTAATGTAGGTGACACCTGTAAGAATACATGGTCTCCCAAATCAAACTCCAAGATATGAAATCACCTATCGACATTATGACCTTTGAATACTTTGACTAGTTTCCAATCACTTCCTAATCTGCTAGATGCAGTTCGATGTCTCTTATATAATAATCGAACTAATAATTTTCAACTCCCCATACCCTATTCAAAATTATGGTGAGTGTAATGACCTACCATATAAATCTTTGAAAGGATCCATATGGATCTATACTTGATAACTATTATTATAGGAATTCTCCATAAGTACAAAATATTTCTTCCAAAAAACCTCTGAATCCAAAACACATGCCTTAACTATGTCCTATAATATTCACATATTGTATTTAGAATACCTGTCTGTTTGAGGATGATAAGTAGTGATTATATTCACTTATATGTGAAGATAATTTTGTAGTGATAAATAGAAGAATGATGTAAAACATGAATCCTATTATAAGATGATTCTATGAGGTACCCACTGTCGATGAAATATCTACATAACAAAGATCTTACCCAACTAATAAATAAGTAAAGTTTATCAGATTATTAGGAAATGTTTTATCTTAGTCAATTAACCCATAATAACCCAAACTACATCAATTCCTTGATACATTATAAAAAAACCATAATATAATTAATATTCACAACATTAGACTTCCACTTAGGAATGATTAGTGAATAAAGAAGGCTAACACACCAATGGTAATCGATCTTCATCAACTGATAGGTGTAGAACCACATAACAAAACCCAAAATATCCCTCTTCACCCCAAGACATGAATACTAAATATAAATATTATAATATATCTTGGTCAAAACAGGATTTATTATGCACCTCATGGCATGTGAATCTATCATTATCTTCTCACACAAGCTCATATGGACTACAATATGACCCCAGACATAAAGAATCTCTTTATCGTCAAGAGACCAGTCTCGTGGTGGATCCCAACCATATATATCATCCCTCAGTCACTAGAAAGTTTGAATATGATAAACTACTACTATTTACCCTAATATAAGTGAGTAATTGATAGATAAGGATATAAGTATTTACTGATCCTAAAATTTTTGGACATCCAAATGAAATATAGTGAAAAGTGTTATAATATTGGACTCACTACTTGACTCTAAGACCACCAAGAGTTGGGTCTTCTTTCTTAGTGAATTTTTCATAATGTTTCAATTTCTAAGGGTGTATGATATCTCAAAATATAATGAATCTTGGAACACAGACAACCTTTATTTATAAAGGTTCAATTCACACCATGAGAAAATATATTTCAAGTTATTATGGTTGGTGTACACCAAAATCCACTTTCCCAAAATATAGTGATGCCAACACCTCAAGGTGCGAATAAATTATGTCATATTAGGATCATGTTTCCGGAAGTTCCACTCATATGGCATCAGCTTCTAGGACTTATAAGATACTAAAAATCCCTCATGCATCAGATCTTATCCAAGGAGGATTCCTAATACATCACAATATAGAGTATAATTCTTACTTGGATTGGGTATGACCAAGATTAATGTATTATTCAACTACCCTCTAAGATCTTTAAAGGCTCCATCAAAATCATCAATCTAAAATAATTCCCCCTTTCTTGGTTAGGTCTATCATCAACACTACCAACTAGGAAATGTTCTGCAAGAACCTTCACTAATAATCATCCATTTCTAAGATGATTCATATCTCAAAAATGTTTATAGGTCCTTCCCAAGAAACTTATACCTCTATATTCTTATTTTATACTAACACACCAACCTCTAATATCACATATCCCAAGAGAATTACTTTATTGATATAAATTTAACACTTTGTGATATTTTCATAAAGTCGATTCTCCCTAAGTGTTCTCAAAATAATCTATAAGTGTCAAGTGTGATTCTCCCTTGATCGAGAGTATATAAGGATATAATTGATAAATACAACCACAAAAGTATCAAAATAAATATTGAATACCCGACTCATTTTTTTAAACACCTCCAACATGTTTTTCCATCCAAACAACATCACTAGGTACTCATATAGTCCATAATTACTTCTAAATACAGTGTAAAGTATGGTAGAGGCCTCCTCCCCACAACAGAACATATACGAATATTATTCTGTAATAAACCTAATAAATTTTACCAAACTAACCATATATATATTAACCAATTTATTCATCCTATAATAGGTTTTAAAAGTCAATGTGTTGGATAAAATTTCAATAAACTTATCAAATAATATCCTTTCATCCAATATTAAATGGTTTATTTAAAAATTGTTTTAGTATATTCCTCATCTTTTCAAATTAAAATTTTCTTTTTGGCAACAAATAAGTTACTTCTAATTCTTAAATTGGTAATTTAAAATTTGGTTTAGTGGGTTCCGCTTTTTTTTAAAAATAAAGATAACATTTTTGGGGACAATAAGTGGTATCAAAGCTAAGATTAAAGTCAGTGTAACTCTTCATTAAGTGGAAATAATGGAATATGTAATTCTTAAAGGGATTCTGATCTTCAATAGAATTAATTTTCAACTATAAAAGAATCAAACGAATCACTACTTATGATATTTAGGAATGAATTCATATATAGTCATTATTCAAGGAATATTTGTCAGTATGAATAATAAATATTTATTATAAGGATATAATAAAAAATTGGATACCAATTCCATAAAAATAAACACTTTATGGGGAGCCTTACGAAACAGAATCTACATGAAGGTGGTTCCATGTAAATCCTCACATGTCAAGTTGTAAAAAAATTTCAATATCTATTAAGGTAACTCAAAGACCTGAGAATACAACTTTTAGGTTTTATGGAACAAGTATGAGTATTTTAAGATGCAATTAAATGAATATGTTGAATCATTCTTTGATTGGGTAAATGTTACCATAGAGTACATGTCTAGTCTCAGAGAAACCCTCTATGATGCTAACATAATCAAGGGAATCTTGAGAGAATTTCCACCTAGGTTTAATAAAAAATTATTTATAATTGAATTTAAGTAACCAAAGGAGCTGCTGATGGATAGTATTTACAGTACTATTATTGAATATGAGATGATAAATGAAGATAATGTGGCATTGGAAAAGTGGAAGTCTAAAGATTTTTTATTCTAGTAATTGAAGAAGAATAATATGGAGTATGACCATAAAGAAGAGGAGGTTGGTGAATTAATGCCATTCATTTCCTTAAATTAGAAAAGGGGGAAAAATTTTAAATGGAGACTTCCTCTCGCATGATGGAATGGTTAGCCATCTTAAAGAAAAGTTTCCAAAGAATTTTTAAAATGATGATAAGGATGATGAAGTTGCTATTAAGAAATATTTAAGTAATATAAAATGTAAGAGGGATACTAAAATAAATTTTTTAAGAATAATAAACTACTTTAAAAATAGGTAAATACCTCAAAATAGAAAAAAGTGGAAGAAATTAAGGACTAAAAATAACTCAATGAAAATGCTCTCATGAATATTGTAAACAACTCAGAGATAAGAGAATAAAATGATAATGGTAAAGGATAAGTTGAAGGGAGAGTATATCTACAAGAATAGTTATAATATTCTCTTGAAGATATATATTTTTGGATATCCAAAATAAATAAATACAATGGTGTGATTTGATACATCAAACTCTAAATGTTACAATAGGAAAAAGAGAAGTATGAGTTGGGAGAGAAGATTGAAAATCACAAATATAAAAATCTATAAATCTCATTGAAAGTTGTTGAGTATAAGATCAAGATCGATAATAGGACCTAGGTTATCTATGGTTTTAATTACATAGTGAAAGATCAAGATAAAAATATTGAAGATCTTGGGGACAAGTCATTGATTTATAGTGAAAAAAAGAAGACCAGGAGAAAAATTTGATTCTCGATATGCCATCAAGAAATCAAATCACATGAGAAACATAGAAGGTGAATGATAATGGATGAAAAAAATAAATTTAGAGAATTATCCATAGAAAAAAAAGACACATCAAAATGATGAAGTCGATATAGGTATTGATCACAAGAAATAGGAAGTGATAGTGAATTTTAGGTCATAATCAGACACACTAATCTTAATGCTTTATTTGAGAATAACTCAGAAACAAAACATTTAATGGGACTAAAAGACTACCAATATGAAAGAAAGGATATATAAGGGTACATGGAAAATTAGGTGTTATTTTTGTGGAAAATATGGGGCACTCTCAAAATGCACATTCCACAGTCAAAAGATACGAGAAGGTACAAGTGGAAATAATTCGGTAGTTTTTTGCCATATTTGTGTGAATGAGATTCAGTGTATTCTAGATGGATGTCAAATAAACATTTCTAAATAGATTAATTTAAAAAGAGGTGTAAATTGAGAAACCAAATTCTTTTATTATCCATTAATATGAAAAAAAATATTTGTTTAAAGAAGGAAACATTATAGGGGGTTCAAGACATTAAAATTATTGATGGGAAACATTAGAGGTAGTATTGTTCCAAGACATGGGATGATGTATCACTGTGAGGGGGTGAGGGGTGGGGTGAAACAATGATAATAATTTTTATAATTTCTTCTTTAAATTAACTATTGTGAATTTTTAAATTCATAATTAACTTTATTTAAAGTATCACCCTTACCTATATGAAAAAATAAATTATTTGGAAATAACACAACATTTTTACAAGGTTCTTTCCCAATATGGGTGACTACTCTTTACTAGGTTTGAGGTGAGTTTTGAGATTCAAATATTTATTATATAATTCATGTAAATACAAGTATTCTATATCTTTAAAATATAGAATTATCACCAAATTGGTTCTTATATTAAACCCCATAAATTTAGATTCTCCCGACTGATTTGTTTATACTAGTTCCCACAAGTGTAAAAAATATTATTCCAACTAGATACTAAACAAAATATTATTTTCTACTTCAATTTTTATCACATAAAAAATGAAAGATATTATTCCTTACAAATGGGTCTTAAAATAAAAATATGCATTTTGGTATACTTTATTTCTCATCAACCATATCATTTCAAGATCTAAACTCATAATGATTGATGTGTACGAAAAAATAACTTGTATTCAACCTTAATATTCTTCTTCAAATTCTTTGATATAGGTATATCATAGGAAAGGTCTTAAAACCCACTTCTTATCCTTGTTTTTATTCTTCAACTCACAGGTTTTTCTCTACTTACATATTGTCAGGCTCTCTCTCTTTGATATATAGACAACAAACATGATGTGGTATCATATTTACACCCCTATTATGATTCTTTAAATTTTTATATGTTGTAAAAATACCTCAGGCTGATTTTTCAAAGTTTTTGAGATTATGTTTGTTAATAAATCATGTTGAAAATTTTCCAGAGTGAAGAATACAATGTTGTGTTTTTGATATAATGGATCTGGAAGAGTTTGAAGTATGTTGAAGAAGTTTTCATATATTTTTTTTATAGTGATGGAAGAATTATTTCATTATTTTGAAAAAATATCACAAAAAATATCACAAATTGGAGTTGTGTGTTGATTATGAAATGGAGTCAGCACATTTTTCAGAATCATGGAAAGTCATGAGATGGATTTTTTTCCCTTAAATATAGAAATAATCATGATTAAGTTAAATATGAATAGTAATGTAAGTTCTAAGTGCTCAATTTTCACATAATACGTAAAAAAATGTTTTTCTATTATGAAGGAATCTTAAATGTTGATCAATTACATGATAAACATACATTATGTGAACCAGTGCTGTGTGAATCTGTTTTATGTGAACACCTTTTGTACACAAGGAGGGATGAGGAAAACCTAAATAAATTTCCCAAAATTTATATGGTGAAGTGGAAATCATAATTTGTATGAAAGAAGATATTTATGACACACTATTTTTGGTGTAATAAAAGATGATTCAACACATCATAGGAATATTTTGAATTAACAATGAGTACACTTCATTTTATAGAGTAGTGAATTCTCAAATTGAAAGAGTGTAGTGAGTTATCAAATTGAAAAATTGTAAAATAGGGGGGAAATGAGTCTATTACAAACATTATAAATAAGAATATTATTAGTGATACAATTACATCAACAAAAAAACATTACATTCTCTTTAGATTAGCCCCATGTAAGTGAACCAAGTAAAATTTACTCATGTACCTCTTTACTTGCTTTATCACTTAATATTTACTATGATCATGAGAGTTGTTCCTATTAATAAAAGAACAATATAGTTGGAGAGTGTAATTAAATGAAATCCACATACCCTGATTCAATCACCTCTAAAGTTATTTACCTTTCCTGGGGCCAATAAGTTGTATCAGAGCTAAGGGTTTAATTAGAAGGAAGAGTTGATCCCCAATCATAGTTAGAAGCTTCTAGTAAAGGTATAGATGTTTAATGATCTAAAATGAATAAATCCAATGGAGTGGTTTGTAATTTCAAACAATATGTATACCATAAAAAAGAAGAGAAATATGAGTTGGTGGTGGAAATTAAAAATCACAAATACGAAAATCTAGAAAGATCGTAGAAATTTGTTGGGTACAAGATCAAGATTAAATATCAGACCCAAGTTATTGATGGTTTGACTAACAAAGTTAAATATAGTGTAAAAAATATTGAATAAATAGAGGGATAAGGAATAAATTTATATTAAAAAATAAAATATCAGGAGAAACATTTATTCTGGTAACGACATCAAGAAATTATATTGCATGACCTTTAAAGATGGTGAAAGAGCATATATATATATAGTAGGAAAATTAGTGAAATTACCAAAGAAATAAAATGCACATTAAAATGAAAAATCTAGAATGGGTATTGATCACAAGAACAAGGTAGTGATGATGGATCCTAGGTTATAAGCACCCAATCCAAACTTAAAGGTATATTTGAGAATGACTTTGAATCAGAACGCTCTAAGAACCCAAAATGATACTGATACAATTGCAAGGATACATTAGAGTGTAGAATTTTTTTTGTGTTATTGTTTTGGATGGATGGGAAACTCGAAAAATATGTATTCTATAGACAAGAGGTACTATAAGGCATAAGATAAAATAATTCATCCAAGAAAAGTTTAAAATTTTATGTATGATTTCAATATATACTTCTTCTGGTGTGGTAAATATGGTCATATGGCTAGGTATTTCTCACAAATGATATGGAGGAATGTGCCTATTAATACCTAAAGTGGTCATACATAGTATATTTTGGAATCATCAAGAAGGCTAAAAATGAAAAATTATTTTTTCATTGAATGTTTAAGTTGTTCTGTCATATTTGGTGGAAGACCAATTGTAAAAATCACCACCAGGTATGAAGAAAAATACATGGATGAAAAATAAAATTTCTTATAATATAGTGGCTACTAATATTTTTCTATGATAATTAGATCATACTAGTGTATGGATTATTTATATCAGATATACTTATTTTATGATAGGAAATATGGATTTAGTCGTAGGCATCACATACAATAAAGAATTTTTCATATGACTTGGAAATGATGAAGGTATGAAAATAATTGGATCAAGAAAAGATATATTTGGGGGAAAATGCATAAGATGAAAGGATTTATTGTTTGTTAAAGGTATTGGGCAGAAAATACTAAGTTTAATTCAATTATGTGACTCAGGACATGGAGTGAATTTTTTCACAAAGAATTTATTTTTCAATGGGATGGATGGTGTAGTTGTGGTGAAATGGAATCACATAAATGGGAACCTATACCTCATCAGTAGATAAGAACATATGCTCTATCTATCCAAGGAAGAAAAAAAAGATTATTTCATAAACCACCTTGTAACATAATCCAATTGTCCTTAGAAGATTGGGATGAAGAGACCACTTTGTGTATGAATTGTATTTAATGTCAAATGATTGTAATTGGTGGACAAAGATAATCAATGTAATAGGAATATCACAGTGATGTCAATATGATGAAGAATTTAAAAAGTTATAAAGTTAATAGAGCTTGGATGAAGTCCTTAATTTGTGATATTCCAAGAAACATTTGAATGGTTTTAAGACTTTGAGTTTCATGGGGATTCTTGGAGAATTGTTATGGATTCATTAGATAACATTTGATGTTATTATTGAATAATTCTCCTAGAAAAATATGAAAATGATTTGTTGAATTGTATTTCACAAATATCATTAGTTTTTTGGAGAACTTATGATGTAATCCTTATAAATGAAAGAGGGAGAAAAGGTGTTACCGATTGTATATATATTTTATTAGAAATAAGGATATTGATGGAAGACAGGAAAGTTATGATGATCTCCATTGAAAATATGAAAATAATAAAGATGATTGATGAAATGATATATATCATGATCTCTATAGTTTTAATGGAAAAAATGACTCAAAAAATGTTTTGATGGTGTTGCCAAAGAATATTTTTAAGGTGGTTTTGTTTCCCAGTGCTTTCCAAATTTTTGGGCCTCAAAATCAGGAGTTTTGTGTGGAAAAGGAAGGATTTTCACAAAAGAGTACATAGTTCACAGACCATGAAGCATAGTTTATAAAATGTAAAGGAATTATGCGGAATGGATAAGAAAAACCCAACAGATGAAGTATTTCTACATAGTAGTGCTATACAGATCGCAAAGTGTGATACATAAACCTCGGAGGGAAAATAGTTCACATGAGGATTGCAGTTTGTGGGAGGATTAAAGTTCATGGGAAGGCCATAATTTGTAGTTGAGAGGTGGAGATTCATTTGTGGAAGACATTTCACACCACGAGGAAAGAAATACACTATATAGATTGTAGAGGGAAAAACAATTCATGGGAGGAGAATAGTTTGTAGTGAATTCTATCCTAGATCGAATTTTTTAGTAAATCAAATTTGTGGGATCTATGGATTTATTTTCCTATAAAAATAAATCTAATCAGATCGTTAAGGAAGAGTGGATTTAAATAGAAGAGATAATCACTTCTAGAATAATTCGGCTAAGTCTAAAATAGTTTGTGAGGTAGAATTACGAAAAATAGAAGAGTTCTCGGGGAATCAACTTTGCGAAGGAAAAGAGGATATTCCACAAATTCAGTACGCGGAAGGAGTTTTGCATGGAATTGTAACTCGTGAAAGAAAAATGGTCATAGAGAAGAGTTAATATGTTGAGTGAGGATAGTCTATAGAGAGAAAGATGTTCAATTAATGAAGGAAGTTCATGGAGCAAAGAGGTTTTCTGTGAAGCATCGATAGTTTGCAACGCATCAACAGTCTGCGGAAGAAAAGGCCTTTTGTGAATCATAGGAAAACCACATCGAATAGGAGGTCTGTGAGGCATCAATAGTCCACATAATAAGAGTTAGTTTTTGAAAGAGAGGGTAGTCTGTGGAAGTAGGGGAATTCTACGAAATATAGGATAGTCCATCGAATATGGGTAGTACATGGAATTAGAAAAAATCTAATGAAGGAATGGTTGTCTGCGTAAGGAAAGTTTGTCCAAAAAGCACTATGCTACATGGTTCAATAAAGTTTTGAAATGATACCATATAGTTCATGAAGGATAAAATACCGTGTACATGTGATAGGTGTTTACACCCTCATCACGACTTATAAATGATATGATACATGGACACTTGACACATGTTAAACTCACAAGAATTTAGTGATTCATGAAGAAATGGTCGGTGAACCAGTGCTTGGGTATAATACCCACACTGTGTGTCCAAGAAGAATAAAGTGTGCCCACTTAAAAGATTTATTATTATTTAGGGAAGATTTATTGTGATGATGAAATGATGAGATGAGATTTATTTTTTAATAATCATAAAGTAATTTTTTGATTCTAGAAAGAATAAGAAGAAGAGATCATAATGCAGTTGGTTTTTCACTGATGAAGAAATTAAGAAGAAGAAAAGAAGATTTTATTACCAAATTGATATCAATTAATTATAATTTGGTTCATAGAAAATTCAATATTCATCAGTAAATAAAACATTCATATTATTATGATTGATAAAAGAAGAAGATTGTAGAAATTTTATTTGGCTATTCGGAAGAGGTAAGAAGAGTTACAAGCATGTTGCTAAGAAAGTAACAAGAAAATAGAGGAAGATCAAATAAGTAATATGGAATCCAAAATTTCCTAATAGGTGGAAGACTTTATTGCTATTACAAACCTTCAATAAAGATAAGACTATCTTTGGAGGTAGTATAAAGATCCATCCAAGTGCTGCCAGACATGCACTATTGGATTGTTTTTATAGTGCTATATGAGTGTAAGGGAATATCCTACTCATTGTAACCACATTCAAAGGAATTATTTCTATTGTTTTTGTGTTCAAGATTATTTACAACCCATTATAAGGACTAGATACTCTTATTCTGCAGTGAACCTTGTAAAAATATCATATAATTATGTTTACTGGTTTCATATACTTGCATGCGACATGGAAAAGAGAATAATAGAATCAATATCCTTGTAGGTCTAAGAGGTACATGGATAAAAATTCACATTTGGATTAAAAAGTCCCCAAAACCGATTCACCCACTCTCAATGATAGGCATTTACCAAACTAGTCCTCTCAATTGGTATTAGGGACATGTTTACCTCTGTTAGATTATCTAAAGTGATGTTATTATCTTTTGATGACTTGAGTTTCATTACAGAGTCAAAAATGAAGTGTCATTTTGGTGAAGAGTTAGTTATCTCTAAGCAGAAGTTTATATATACCAAGACCATTATGAATAGTAAAAATAAAAAGAATAGAAAATTGAACAATTCCCTCTTATCTAAAGAAGAGGAAGTATATATTTTTCCATACATTAATGACAATGAAGACATATCATGTTTGGAAAGTAATGAGAATGTGGATCAAATTTCCACCAAGAAGATAGAGAACATTCCCACCTCTAGTGGTTAGGAGGTATGTGTTAGTACATTTGAAAACATTACTCAAGATGAAAATTCTAGCACAAGTTGTGATGCTGATCAATCTAAAACATCTAAAAAATTATTTGTTTATAGATTAAGAGTTATTCTGCATGGTATTCCTAATGAAAGAATTTTTTTTGTTTTTAGAGTCTTTTAATGTATGCAGGAAGATATAACCTAGTTATAAGAAGAAACTGATGTTTTAGAGAAGGGATTGCAAGAAAAAATTGTTGAGGGTCTAAACCACTCCAGACATGTTTGAACAATTAAAGCAATAAATAAGGAACTTGAAATAATTTCCTCAAAATTACTCAAATAAGTTGAATATAAAGATGCAGTCAAAAGGATTCTAGATGGAAATATCCATTCATTTGAGTAGAAATTGAAAAATATCACTAATGTCAAGGCTTTACAATTGGAATAAATATCTAATAAGATAAAAAAACGAATCTTTAATTTAGAAAGAAAGTTAATCTGCATGAATATGAATTTAAAAGAATGAAAAATGAGTGTAAAGATAATATGATTATGAATAAAAATTATAAAATCATCCTCAATATGAAATGTCTTGATTTGGAAGCTCAGTTGGCCAATTTTGACAAGACACATATTGAGACTTCAAAAAAGAAGAAAATAGTTTCCACTGGTACTCAATGTTCATTGTATGATTCTACTATCAAAATAACTCCACCATGTGATAATAATATCATGACTTCATTCAATGATATATTAAAATTAGATTAAAATGAAAAGGTACCATCCATAATATCATGAACTAATGTTTCTAAATCTATTTCAAAAAAATAATGTAGGTTGGAAAATAAATTCTGAATATGCATGGATTAACAAACGTGATAAGAAGCCTACGACAAATACTATGGTGGATAGGTAAAATAATATGGCATTTGATTCCCTACATAAATCACAAAAAATCATGAATAATACCCAACAATATAATACAAAAAATATCAGAAAATTATGATTTTTGGGTCAATGTTGGTGCTGAAACAAATTAGGGAATTGTGCATTAAATTTTTTGTACAATCCTCAAAATGTAAAAGTAAAATGAAGTCTATCTCAAGGGGGATAAATCTATATAATAAGAAGAAACATCTACACATCCATAAGAATATATATACTGCAAATAGATTTGGAATGCTTGAGAGCATCTGTGATGTATGCAATGATAGTGGTCATATGGTTGGTACAAGATCATCTCAACATGTATATAAATCTAATAAGAAAATAATATCAAAAAATCGGACATGGAATGAAGAAGAAACATTGGAAAGATATAATAAAAATGTTGTGAATAGAAATCCTCCCAGGAAGGTAGAAAAAAAGAATGGTGAGAAAACAATAGATTCTAAATCCAACAAATTGAAGGGCAGTGCACCCAAAATAACTAATAAGAGGGATGAAACTTGTAGTAACCTATTTGGAATATCCAAACATAAAACCATAGTTCCTAATTACATTATAGTTATCTATATTTATGATTAGGAAAAAATAAGAAAAATGGAAGATGCAAATGATAATACTAGTGAAAATGGGGAAGACTATATTTCCCATGATGAAGAAAAATTGTATGAGGGTTTTCCAAGGAAAGAAAACACTTATGTTAAATAAGTTCTTTGTGAGAGATGCAAGAAATATTGTCATAGTGAAAAATTATGTTTAACGATAATGCCAGAGTAAAAAAGCAGTCCTCAAGAGAAGTATTAATGTATCATCCATGAAGGATGTTAAAAAGAAAAATTATCCACACAAAGAATAATAGGATGTGAAAAGATCCATTTTTCCTCAACATAAATTATAATAAATGTTCAAATATAAAAGCATGAATACTAGAGAAAATGGAGAAACTTGGTTGAAAAGATTATCTCAACCTTTCTGTTCATAATAATGAAGCATGGATAATCTATGTTATTCCCTCAAATATTTGTATATTTTATTTGTGTTTATAATTCAGGGAATTGAATGTGAAGAAAGTTCTCAGGGTGAAAACCTAAGAAGAAGTTAGTGCCATCAATTCTTGATAGAAAATATAAATAAGTTACCATCCTTGAATGTTTTTTCAATTGATATTAAAATTTTAATATGATGAAATATCATTTTTATGAAGATGAAGAATCTGATGTTATATTATGTAAATAAAATATAAATAAGATTCTATCTTTTTTTGGTCTTATTTATTGGAATTCTGAAGAAAAAATGTTCTCGAAGATCATCCTTGATGAAGTTGTGAAAGTTTTCCAATATGAACTATCACAAGATGAAAACCCATTATGGTGTATTCTACATAACTATAATTTATTTATATCCATTCCTGATGAGATCCACCATCATGAAGATGATGAGGAGTTTCTTCCTTGAGGGGGAGAAAAATGAAGAAGCTGCCAAAATTTTCATTTCAATAAGTATCAAATCTAAATATTCTAGAAATTTTTTAAGGATCATGTCATTGGAGAAGTTATGTGTCTGTTAAATCTCTCATCCTTAGTTATCAAAAATAACATCATTTTTACACAGGGGGGCAATTTAATTATTTAGTGACATAAGAATAATAGAAGTTCTCTAAGGTCACTAATCCTTCCTATTGCACGTGATTGTTTTTGATCTATTTGTTAAAGTGAGTCCATGAGTTTCAGGTTGATTGTTTTTAAAAAAATTCATCTCACATTTAGTAATTTCAGCCAAGTATGAAAGTGAACAATCCTTGAAGACAAATATATTAGTTCTCAATTATCCAGGTATCATGATCATCTGGTAATGGATGCCTTTTTTATCCAAATCAAATCTTCTTATTTTTGACACCAAGAATAGCTCAAGTAGACTAAGATTGAAATGATGGATGTCGCATTACTTAAGTATGGACTTATACCCTTTATCCAATTTACTTTGTATTTCTTTTCAATAAGGGGGAGATAAGTTGAAATGAAAACTTGAAAGGTAAAGGGGAGTGATAAGATAATAGTTCCACACATTTTCATATTCATTTGGAAAGAAACTTTAATGCATGACTAACATATTCAAAGGGTGAGATTGAATATCCCACTTTTTGTATGGATTGTATTTGTTTTAAAATTATTTCCATTAGTGAAAAAAGATGATAAATGAAATGGGAAGATTATAGTGATGTCAATTTGATGAAGAATTTCCAAAGTTAATGGATCTTGGATGAATTCCATATGTCTTGAAAATACAAGAAACATGTAAATGGTTTCAAGACTTTGAGTTTCATGGTGATTCCTAAAGAATTTCTATAGATTAATTATATGTAACTGGATTTCATAGTTGAATAATTATATTAGAAAAATATAAGGATGATTTTTTGATTTTTATTTCAAAAATATCATAAGTTTTTTGGAGAACCTTTTATTAAATCCTTATGAAGGAAAAGTGTAGAAAATGTGTTTCCAAACATATTCATATTTTATTCGAAAGAAAGATGCCAATGGAAGATTGAAAAGTTACAATAATTTCTTTTAAAATTTTGACAATGCTAAAGCCATTAGATCAAATGATATATATCATAAAAATCATAGTTATTGATTACATAAATGATAAAGAAATTGTTTGGATGGTGTTTAAGAATAATATTTTTATGGTGGAAATATTTTATAGTGTTCGACAAATTTCTGGGCCACAAAATTGGGAGTTTGTTTTATGAAAGAGGAAGGATTTCTTCAAAGGAGTACACAATTCACAGATTAGGAAGCATAGTTCAGGGACCGTAAAGGAAGTATGGGGAATGGTGAAAGAAAAAATCCACACAGGAAGGATTTCCACATAGCAATGCTATGTGGACAAGAAAGTGCGCTACATGAACCGCAGAGGGAAAATGATTCGCTGGAGGATTTCAGTTCACGAGGGGCATGAAGTTTGCGGGAAGACCGTCATTTTTGGTTGAGAGGTGGTGATTTGTTCTTAGAAGGTATTATCCACCACAAGGAAAGAAAGGAAACACACATACTTCATAGGTAAAAATAGTTTGTGGGAGGAGTATTTTCTGTGGTGAAGGATTTCCCACATCAAAGTTTTTGGTAAACCAAATTAGCATCATTTGAGGAGTTATTTTCCTATATAAAGGACCATAATATGATTTTTAAGGAATAGAAAATTTTATTAGAATATATAATCACTTCTGAAGGAATTCAACTATGTCCTAAAGAGTTCTCTAGGGATAATTACATGAAAGAAAAGAGTTCCCGGGGAAGCAACTCTATGAAAGAAAAGAAGACAATCTACGAGTTTAGTATATGGAAGGAGTTTTGTGTGGTGATATAGATCACAAAAGAAAAAGGTACGTAGAGGATAGTTAGTCTGAAGAGTGAGGGGAGTCTGTAGAGTGAAGGATGTTCATAGAATTAAGGCTATTTGTAGAACAAAGAGGCTGTCCTTGAAGCATTGGTAATTTTAAAGGCATCAGTAGTCCATATAAGGAAAGGCCGTCTATGAAGAAAATGAAGACTACATAACATAGGTGGTCCATGAGGCATCAACAGTCCACAGAGTAAGAGGCAGTTCATGGGAGAGAGGGAAGTCAATAGAAGTAGGGGCATTCCACAAAAGAGAATACAATCTGCGGAAGAGAGGTAATACATGAAAGTAGAAATGGTTTACTGAAGAAAGTTTAATCCAAATAAGGAAAGGTTTTCCACAAAGCACCATTTCATACAATTAAAGGATGTTTGTGGAGGATACTAGATTGTTTTTGAAAGAGAAAATACCATTTACATATGATAGGTGTTTACAGACTCATCATGCCTTATAAAGATGGTGATATTTGGACACTCAATACATGTTAAACTCACAATCTTTTAGTGACTCGCAAAGAACGGTTCAGTGAACCAGTGCTTGGGTATAATACCCCCATTTTGTGTCTAAGAAGATATAGAGTGTGTCCACTAAAAATATTGATTATTATTCTGGGAATATTGATTGTGATGATACCATGTTGAGATGATCTTTGTTATTTTAATAATCACAAATTAATTTTGTGATTCAAGTAAGAATAAGAAGAAGAGATATCAGTGGAGTTGTTTTTTTTAAATAAAGAAGAAATTAATAAGAAGAGAATAAAATTTTCTGACCAAATCGATATTAGTTCCTTATAATTTGTTTCAAAGAAAATTTAGTATTTATAACTCCACAACACATTCATATTATTGTGACCAATAAAAGAAAAATATTGTGTAACTTTTAGTTTTCTTATAGGAAGAGATAATAAGAGTTACTTTCATGTATCTAAACAAGTAATGAGTGAAGAGAAGAATATCAAAGCATTACTATGGTATCCAATAGGTATCAATAGGTGGAATACTTTATTGGTGGTACAAACCTTTAAAAAGGAGAATAATATATTGGTAGTTAGTATAAATATTCATCAAAGTGCTGTAAAACAAGTTCTATTGGATTGTTTTCATAGTGCCCCATGAGTGTAAGGGAATATCCTACTCATTGTAACCACCTTTAAATGATGTTTTGTGGCTAGGATTCTTTCTATACCATTCCAAGGACTAGCTACACTTATTGAGTAGTGAAACTTGTAAAAATATTACATGCTTAAGTTTACTTCTTTCATATAATTTCATGCGACATAGAAAATAGAATAGGTGAATCAAGATCCTAATAGGCCGAAGAGGTACATGGATAAAAATCCACAATTGGATTAAAAATTACCCAACATTGATTCACCCCCTCTTAGTGTTAGGAATATCCCAAACTGGTCCTCTCATGGGTAAATAATGATAGAGCTCATGATATACCTAGATTATCACATGATCATACACACACATGGGATGTTTGTAAAAAATGATTATTTGAAATACATACAAGTTACAAGACCAAAAGTAAATGGGGTTGATTTAGTTGATGCATGTTGATGTGTATGGGCCGATATCACCAATATCCATTGATGGTAAGAGGTAATTTATGCTATTTATTGAATGTACCTCAATATGGAATAGGTTATGGTCATCACACACTTGTAAAATTTGTTCAATTGAAATAATAAGTATTTTAGGAAGGATAAAAATATGTTTGGGAATAAAATTGTGAAGTTTCAAACTGATAATTTCATGGATTTCACTAAGAAGTTGGTGAAGGAATCTAGAGAATCAGGGTATAGTACACCATGTATCTATAGTGAGAACCCCTAAATAATATTTTGTAGGGGAGAGGAAGAACCATATCATAAAAAACATGCCATAATGATTCTTATTTAGAAAGACCTACTAAATAAATTTTTTAAGGAAGTAATCACAATATCAATTTATATTTCTAATAAATATTTGTTGTGTCTAGGTGAAATGAAGAATCTATATGATATGTCATATGAATAGAATCCATTATTTAAGTACTTTAAAATATTTAGTAGTATGTGATTTAATATTAATAAGGAGGAACATATAAATTTTTATTCTTATAGAGATGAAGGTACTTTTCTTGGCTACTTCGGAAATAAAAATATATATGAGATCTTCAATAAGAGTATTGAAATACTTTTAAAAAGCAAAAAAATAACTATAATATAGAATGATAAGAATATTTATAAAAATAAAAAATTAAATTCTAGATAAATGTGATGAGGTGGTAAACATATCATGGAGAGAACAAGGAGATAATAACGACTTTAAAAAAGCTACTGATGAAGGAAAAACATAAGTTAGACAAAAAAATATAAAAAATATGAAAAGAAGGGATGGAATTAATGAGAAAAATATCATCAATGATGAGACAATACCAATTAAAACTAGGGGAATGAAAAACTTATAGAAAACCTCACCATTATCTCAGGTAGATCCAAATATTTTTAAGAAATCTTCTAAATATGAGAATTGGGTCTAAGTGAGGAATTAAGAGATTTATCAAAAAATGAAAATAACCAGATATATATTTTTTCAAGGTAGAAAATTAAAATGTGATCAAGACCGAATTGATTTTCCCTCAAAAACTGAATGAAGATGAAATATTGATTCAGAACAAGCCATGAATTACGTTCAAGGTAAACCCCCCATATTAAAGGTATCAATGTGTATGATACATTGGATCATATGGCTAGGTTGGAAATAAATCAATTATTATTGGAAATAGTGGTGAAAAATAATATACAAAGTATTCCATATGATTTCAAATCAATGTTTCTAAATTGGTTACTTTAAGAAGAGGTATACATTAAGAAACCATATGGTTTTATTATTCATGAAGATGAATAAATAGTTATTTTGGTTGAAGAAGGAACTGTATGGGATAAATTTAAAACCAAGAGTATGATATTGTAGACTAGATAAATACTTGAATAATATTACTTTCTTGGATGGTGGTGTTGATTATAACCTCTATATAAAAAGGGAGAGTGATCAAAGAATTATGGTTCTTATATATGGTGATGATATTATATTTGGCGGATCAAAAAATACACAGTGAAAGTAGTTTAAAAAATACATGCGGTGTAAGTTTGAAATGTTAATGATTAGAGAGTTAATATTTTTACTTGGTATATAGGTGATATAATGAAGGCATGACATAGTTAGCTCTCAATCCAAATATGGAAAATAGATTATAGATATATTTGGAATGTAATATTCCAACTTAATGACAACACTTTTTACTACATGGATAAATTTTTCAATGGAAAATTATTGAAAAGAAAATAATTTCATAGAATAATATCAAATATTTGGGAGCATGTTGTACTTTACAATGACATGACATGATATTTTGTTTTAAAATTTTCAAAGTGAAAGAGTAATAGTAAGAAAATACACCTACTAATGGTGAAAAAGTACTACAGTCTATCAAAGGAATAATATATTTTGGCTTGTATTATATTGAAATATCAGAGAAACAATTATTAGGATATATAAATAAAGATTGGGTTGGTTTAGTAGACAATAAAAAATCAACATCAGGTGGTGTATTCTATCTTATAATATTTTGTATTTATTAGTTTATAATTAAATATGATTTCATATCATTTAGCACTGCATAAGATGAATATATTGCAGTCACTCAAGATTACATGAAACTGTGGTGAATGAATCAATAATTGGAAGATATGGGAGTTTAAGTGAAGTCTCTTATTAGAATCTATTTCCAAAATTAAAGTGTTATAAATATTAAAAATAATCCATCCATCACTCTAGGATGAAGTAAATTATAATCAATTATCACATCATCAAGGATTGAGTTGATAATGGGTTGGTGAAATTAAAGTTTGTACATAACAAACCTCAAGTCAAAAATATCATGACAAAGGCCTTACCTAAGGAATAATTTAAGAGGCATTGAATAGAACATGGATTCTAGTCAACCCTTGACACTTAGATAATGTTCCCATAGAACCCCCACTACTCGAGGTATGTTATGGATTTTTCTACAAACTGATAATTATTATTTTTCTCTTGAATATATGAAAGGAGTGACCTTTGGGTTTATTGATAAAAGGGGGAGAGATATTATTCATGAAAATGGGATAATTTTCTCAAAATATTTAAGGGGGTAAGTAAATCTGATAAAATGGTGAGAGATATACATTATTAAATTAGATATAGAAAATAATAATCAGATCAATATTTTTGTGGTGTATCATGGTTTTTAAACATCAAGTGGATTCCATGAGTAAAATGAAGCAATTTATTAATAAGCTTTTCATGTTACTCATTTAATGATTAGATTCAATCATGTGGGATTAGAGTATGTGTTGAGTGAGTTTTTGATAACTATCTATAGTTTGAGAAGGATAATATTATTTAAATAAAAAATCATGTAATATATTTTAACATGATCTTTATGGTGTTTGATGGGTTTTCAACAAACCTAAAGACGGATTTTGTTGAAAAAATACCCCAAGATGCTGTTTTACAGTTTTTGGGATTGTGTTTTTTTGAAGAATCATGTTAAAAAAGTTCTATAGTGGATAATAACATGAATTATTCTTGAATGAAGTTCTTTGAAATATTTTGAAGTCTATTTGAGAAGTTTGCGCAGAGTTTTTAGAGAAAATGAATAACTCTCCAATAAGTCATGAAGACACTCACCTATATAGAATCATGAAAGAGAGCTTCATTCCAATTGAGAAGTAGAGAATACTTGTTTTCTATAATATTTTATATTTGTGTGACAGATCAAAATTTCCTACAAATAGGGCAGCGATGATCATTAAGGAAAATATGAATAGTAAATGAAGTGCTAAGTGCTCTATTTTCACCGAATAATTATGTTAACATATTTATTGTGTGAAGAAATCTTACTTGACCATAAATTTAATAAATAACGGAACTTAAATCATGTGAATGTATTTAATGAAAATATTTTCTACATGAACAACCATTATGCACATGGTTGGTTACACAAACCTTAAGGAAATTGCTCAGAATTTCCATGTTAAAGTGAAATTCATTATTTTGATGAAAGAAGCACATAATGAAACAATTATTGTGGTTTAATTAATGGTTATTCAACACATTAAATGAATAATTTTAAATAATAATTTCTACACTTTAGTTTAGAGAGAAATGAGTTCTTAAATTGTAGGAGAGCATTGAGTTCTCAAAGTGAACCATTGTCAAACAGTGGGGTAGTGACTCCTCTTCAAACATTATAAAAAAGTAGGTGATTGGTGATTATAGTAAAATAATGCATCACAATTATATTATCCTTATATTATCCCATTATAGTTGAACTAAGTAAAAATTTATTATATACCTTTTTATTTTCTTTATCGCTTCATATCTATAATGAAGGAGAGAGGTGTTCCTACTGATAGTGGACCAAAATAATTAATGAGGGTCATTGGAAGAAATTGAAATACCCTAGTTCACCCCCATCTCAAGGTATTTAACTTTTCTAGGGTCAATATTATATATTAATCTTCTATCCATAATATTTCTTTACTTTTAATTCTCTATAAATATCAAACATCAAACAACATTAAAAAATCAATATCATATCACCACAATGCACACCTTTTAAACTCACGTGATATCCAGTTGTTATTCAATATCACCTTATAACTTAACTCAACTATATATAGATTATTTATTCTCAATGAAATATCTATAAATATCATGACCTATTATTCTCCACAAAATACATGATCATTTTATCTCTCCATTCTTGAATGAAATAATATCATCACAATATAGAGTCTCATAAAACATCATGCATTTATTTAGATAAAACATGAATGAGTTTTCATAACTTCAACTATGGATTGGACTTCATATACTTATCATTTCATAGTCACAAAAACATATTCCTTCACCTAATTATATAGCTACCTCCCAAAAATAAATTACTAACTTCAACTTTTATCTTATTCTCATACTGTTTCCACATCATGATCTTCTTCTCCATGGCATGAATATAAGTTTCTCAATTCTTAACTTGAATAAAAATCCCCATTTGAATAATTATGATATTTATTACATTGAAAACAAATTCAATATTTAATAGATTAACTCTCAGTATTATCTTCCAAACCCCCCCCCCCTTCTCAATTTTTTATGATTGAAAAATTTTTACATATTGAAGAAGATACTTTTATATAGAAAGAAAACTCTTGAAATTTATTTTACGTATCATATAGATATCCTAAAATTCACCATTTTTCAATATAAATTTATTATTTATTTTTATGTATTCTGTAGATGAAACTTACACATATAATCTATTTTAAAATTTTCAATATACACTTTGGGATGATTCTTATATATGAATCATAGTTATTCATACATCTTCAGTACCATTTAAAAATATTCTATTTTTATTATTAAGTTAATTTTACATATATAATGCCTTTTAAAATTATTATATTATTATCCAATGTTAATATAATATATGGAATTTTCATTTTTAAAAATTTTTAATTAAAAAACTTAACTTCTTAAGATTATATCCAGAAATATCAATTCAACTCCAAACCCTCTCAAGGATTTTCCAACCACTCAAAAAAATATAAAAACACATTAAATGAATTTAAAAAATATCAAAATGTTTCTAGATATCATAAATCTAATTTCAAAATACTTTTACATCATATAATAATTCTTCATGAATTATTCAATGAGTCTTTACCACCTCAATAAACCCAACTTCAAACTCATCTATCTATAAAATTTATCTAGGAGATATTCTTTATATATAACAACAACCTTCATATATAATATTCCATAGATGGATTCTTACTCTTCCAGAAAAATATGATATCCACCTTATGAAATTAACATATCTATGATTCATCAATCATACACAACTTTATAATCCTTTATAAATATATATTTAATAGTGATTTATTCATCAAATGACAGTTGTATTTGATCCTTTACAATCCATATCAATAATTATTGAGGTTCCACAAACCCTTATTCTTAGTTCTAGTTCTTAAAACACATACTTTACACATAGTATTTGATACCAAGTGAGATGAAATAAGATAAACATATCTTTATTTTAATTCTTTTTCATAAGTTACACTATATATATCTTAATAATCACACAATCCCAAGAACATAGGGTTTAGTGTCTTTGAGGATCAGTTTCATAATAAATTTATTTTTTGATACTTTTATACATTCATCTATAATTGAACCACACTAGAATCCTTTCTATAATTATCATAGGTTATACATATATTCATAACCCTGGGAATGGAAACATAAGAAAGGGGTGAGCTTAGACACTCTCTAAGGAAAAAATTATCAGTAAGTCAACAAGGTTTAGATAATAAGAATGTATGAAAACATGAACAATGAGAAATGTATTTAAAAAACACAATAGAATAAGATTTTTCCATAAGTAATGATAAAATTATATATAATATCAAATGAATGAACATGTAACATAACACAAGAGTGTGATATAATAAACATGATCCACAGAGAATAATCATAGGAACATAATAAAGAAAAGTAGAAAACAATAAGTATATAAATCCTAACATAATGGATTAGGAATAAATTTTGTTTCCCTTAGTGGATTAGGCATTGATTCTTATTTCCTATTGTAAATCAGAAATTACTTCATTTTTCTTACAATGGATTAGGAATTACTCCATATTTCCCATAGTGGATTAGGCATTAATTTGGGTTTACTATAGTGGACCGAGCATTATTACTAATTCCCTATTATAATGTTTTAACTAATACATTATTTGGTTATATAGGACCCAACCATCACATAATACTCATCCATACATATATTTGACACATGAAATCAATAATTTATTGTAACACCCCATAATAATAAAGGGTTAAATGAATAAATGATATGAATCATGTTAACAAGGTTCTCCTTTCTTTTCGGGAGCCTTCCTAGTTAAAACTCCATAGTTAAGCATGCTCAGAATGGATTAGTGATCAGGATCGGTGAACTTATGGGTAGTTTCCCAAGGTATGTGCGAGTGAGGAAAAAACAAACAAGAAAGAAAAAGTGTTGGTTTGTGGGGATAATCATTCGTTAGATGTCCTGTTCAGGCATATGGGTGGGCCCTAAGGTGGGGAATACATGTCTGTGGGGAAACCGGTGGTACATTTTAGGCCAATACCAAATGACCATGTTAAGAAGGGGCGTTTGTTCTATCATTAGGGCCCAGTTATTACATTTGGTATCAAAGGTGGTACCCAGCCATAAGTGCGATGTACTTCATGGGTTGATATGTAGGGTCCACAATGAGGTAATTGTGCTCTAGGGGGAGGGGGTGAATACAGTACCCCGGAATGATAAATGGTTAAATGAATAAATGATATGACTCATGTCAATGAGGTGAACCTTTATTTTTGGGAGCCTGATTGGTTTGAACTCCACGGTTAAGCATGCTTGTTCTAGAGTAGTGATTATGATGGATGAACTTATGGGAAGTTTCATAGGGTTTGTGAGAGTGAGTAAAAAGAACACTGGAAAGAACAAGTGTTGGACTTTGGGGACAATCATTAGTCAGATGACCCATTCGAGCACGTGGGTGGGCCCTGGGGTGGAGACCATGTGTCTGTGCTGTCAACAAGGCCCATTTTTCACATTTGGTATTAGAAGTGGTACATATCCCTAAGTTCGGTGCACTGCCTAGGTTTATATGTAGGGGGTCCACAATGAGGGAACTACAATCTGGGGCGGGGTGATTACAACACCCCAGAATGATAAAGGGTCAAATGTCTAAATTATATGGCTCATGTCAACAAGGTGCACCCTTCTTTTCTGGATCCTTCTTGGTTTGAACTCCATAGTTAAACATGATTGTCTTGGAGTAGTGTTCCGGATGAGTGATTTTTTTGGAATTTTCCTAGGTGTTTGCAAGTGAGGACAAAGCACACAAAAAAGAACAAGTGTTGGCTAGTGGGAATAGTCATTTGTCAGATGACCCGTTTGGGCACATGGGTAGGCCCTAGGATGGGGACCACGTGTGTGTGGGCCAACTAGTAGTACTTGGCAGGCCAATAACTGATTTCCATGTTAAGGCAGTGTGTCTATGTTGTCATTAGGACCTAGTTGTTACATTTTTTATATTATAAATAACCCATGTAAATAAATTGGGTTTTATAACATTTCCAATTGGTATCATACAAAATTAATTCAAGACATATATAAGTTGATACCGAAAATTCAATCACCCAAAAAAATAGTATTTCATAATGTAATTTAGAAGGTGATTAATAAAACAAAACTCTATATGTAGTTTTATTTTTTGTAGTTAAATTGTTAAATATAGGTGAAACATAAAAGATTATTGAAAAAACTTCTTATCATTTTCACTAAGAAGAAGTTAATATTTACTTTCTAAAGAACTTTTTTGAAAAATTGAATTGATTTTTCTTCAAACACTTAAATTTTAAAAAAATATTCAATAACATAATTTTGAAAATTCCATAAATTTTATCTTGAGAAAATATAGAGTGAAAGATAAAAATTCTGACCGTGAAGGAAAAACCATTTTTAATATTTTGAAAAATACCTTTATTGAAACCCATAACATAAAAATGGTGATAACTCATCCTTTTGAATACAGGTATAGAGAATTTTATATATCACTAAGAAGAAAACATATTTGTATTTTTAAATGAGAAAGGGTAACATTAGCAGGTAGAGTGAATATGGGCATGGAAGGAAAAGAGATCATTTGTATAGAATGAGAATTATTCTTAACATCATAAAATTTTATGAATAAAGAGATACATCAATGCAATTCCTCATAAAAGTAGTAAGGGTAATATAATATCATCATATAATAGAATAAAACCATATTGTAAAACCACAGTCAAAGAAAAATCATTATGACTCAAGAAAAGAAGTTGAGTCAAGGAAAACCATTATAACTTAAGAAACATTTTAATAAAATCCTATTTAAAGAGAGAGATTGAAATTAAACTTAAAATACCTTTAATGAAATATAATCCATTATATAATAAATCCTATAGTAATTATACACAATATTTAAATGAAATTAAGTGCATAAACAAAAAATATATCAATAAAAATAAATATTGATGAAACACCCTTACCTTTTATCCCCACATAGACAAACATGATCTAACGTAATTTATAAACAAATTACAATCTTAATCACCTTTTCCATAAACTTATTCATTCCTATAACCTTTTATAAAAACCATTTATAATTATTTATTATAAATTTTTTAGTTAGTTATATTTTATTTTCATTATTATATGTTTGTAGGTTCAATTATTTATTTAATACTATTTTCATAATGGCAGTGTAGATTTTTGTTTGTAGATTAAAATTAATTATTATGATATTGTTATAGGTACTGAAATAGAGGTATTATTATAATTTTATACTTTTATAATTCAATTTTATAAGTATTTTAGTTATGATCTGTTATAATGAAGTTGATGACGAGCTTCTTTCAATAAATTTTAAAGAAAAAAAGAGTAGTATAATAAAAGTAAATTAAATATTAATATAAAATTTACAAAACCATACATAATTTTCTCTCTTATAAATTTATAATAACACCAAATGTTTATTTTCCATAGTCATCCATGGTATAAATGTACATCGTTGTTCAATTTGTTGGTTAAACCAACCTTAGCAAGAACAAATTATAATCTATGGGAGAGTATGGTTAATAAAGTGAGTCATTTGGAATAATATCATTATTACAAAAGAATAATGATATTTTTAGATGTTTTTAATGTAGTTAATTAAAATTTAAGAGAGTTTTATAAATAAAGAAAGACTGGATGAAAAACAAAATATTTGAATTTCGTAGAGGCGATAGTCCGTACCTATGCACAAGTGACACATTGATTTACATAGAACATGATGAAGATATGGAATGGTTTATAATTTAAAATCTTAATAATATTATAAATATAAAATTTATAACTTAAATACCATATTTCAAGCAACCATTCAAGATGGTAATGAAAAATGGATCATATCTTTTATGATGGCGGTAGTCCGCACGTAACACATGAGACATTTTCATTTTTCAAATGGTTAGGTGGAGGGTAGAAAATGGTTATCTCATAAACATAATAACATTTCATTATACTTATGACACTAATATAATTATTTCAATATGTTTATATTAAATTAATAGGAGGTATAAAATGAAATAATGAAAAAGGAAAGAAAAATGAGTAATTGAGATTTTTAACTTACTACTTGTAAGTGCACATTTGTAAATTGGATTAAGTCTTTAAGAGGTGGTATTCTAAGTAGAATAGAACCTAAAGGAAATGTATAGGAGTGTTGGGGAGTTATTTGGGTATAGTTTTGTTGAATATAAGAATCTTTGGGTGTGAGAATGTAACAACCTAATTTTTTATAAATGAAGTTATCTTTTAAAATGAATAAATTCCTTACTAAGTAATGAAGTTATAGAAAAGAAATGCACTACTTTATTTATATCAGTCTATTATAAGATATATTCCATCGAATATAAAATATCATTAATCATCTTAACCATTTATAATATATCTTTTGTACAATGACCATTAATATTATCATATATTAAGGGTCATGATAAAGTCTAATTGACATAGATAAAAGAAACGATGACCTCAACTAGTAGGATTGTACCCAATAAATCCCATTTATCAAATATTTGAAGGAGATGAAATCAATTTAATTTTCTATTTCCTAAGAACACGATAAAACTAAATAACTAAAACATGAATGAAACCATTTATAGGATAATTTTAAGATTATCAAGATCATGACCCATACCATATTCAGCAAACCACCCCAAGAAAGTACCACCATCATGCACCTTACCCATAGGGAGTATGATGGTGTAATAATGGGTTATTTATCAAAACTATAGTACTATGAATTTGTATGTTTTATTTATAATAAAATAATTATTATGTTTATCCCTTTTAATTATTACTTTATATATATATAAAATTCTATATGAGTTGATAAATTTAGATTTTGATAAGAAGAAATAAAAATTTTATTTTTGGAAAATATTTGATTTTAACACTATTTTTGATAAATTTAATGATTTCGAAATAAATATTACTTATAAATAAATTTATTATTAAATAATATTTATTTATATACTAATGATAAAAAAAATTAATGAAGTCCAATGTAATGATTATAAGGGCCATGGAATTGTTATTATCAGAAAAAAGTATTTTCCAGTAAATAAGGATTTTTATTTTAAAGTAAAAATTATCATATTCATAGAATTATTTGTATAAAATAACTATTATTTTTTAAATTTTCATGTCGAAATTATCCTATAGTTGTTTTTACGTAGTATTCTGATATAATAGACTTTTTGTCTAAAAATTAAACATGGTATAAATATATGGTATGTGTTATGAATCATAATGGCCCAAAAGTGAAGTAATAAATGATATAAAAGGAATCCATTAAAAAATATATATTTCCCCTTTAAAATAAATTGTTTTTGAAGTTATTTGATTAATTTTTAATCCTTTAATGTTGCCTCCAAAAACATATTATATTTTATGGTTTTAAAATTAATTCTTTAAAAACATAAATCACTTCCGCATAACCAAAGGTATTATTCTAATATGTTTGTTTCATATCCTTTTAAAATATTTATAATTCCATATCTTTAGTAGAAACTGTGAAAAAAACCATGAAAATGTTTGTGGTTTTCATTTTATTATTATTTAGAACCTAAAAAATAAGTTTAGATATTAATAAAGAATTCCATCTCTTTTTCTATAAATATCCACCTAACCTCCCACTCCTCTTCACTCAAAACCCATTTAGCATGAATTTACTCTCCCTTTCTCTCCATAAATCCAACCCATGGTGTTCCCAATGTAATGACCCATGGTTTATAAGTGATTTTTGTTTCCCTAATAAATGTGTATTATATTATATTATATATTATTATAAACATAAAACACATATTGAAACCAAAAACACTTTATTTCATAAGTGAATATCATTAAAATAGTAAATAATATAAACCATTAAAATTCAAAAAAAAATCAATTGGTTAAAAAATAGAAAAAATAATAAAAGTATAATGAGAAATTTTGGATCCTTCTAATCTACTAAAATCATCACCTCCATGAACAAAAATATATAAAACAAAAAAAATATTTGTAAATAGATCTATAGCTTGGAAAATGAAAATATTAAACCTTGCGAGGAATTGAAGTTAATTTTGAATGAAATAATGAAGAGGTATTTATAGTAAGTAACGTGACCATTGGAATAGTAACCTTACCCTTAGAAAGAGTAACTTGACCATTGTGAAAAGTAACCTAACCACTGGGAATAATTAACTAAATGTTGGAATAGTAATTTGACCTAAAAAATAATAAAAAATAATAAAAATAATATTTATAACGATTAATTTATGGAATCATAAATATTATAATTCCATTAAATAAATATCAATATTTAAAACTCAACATACAAACATTTTTAATAGAGTATTTTAATGTATTTTTTAAAAATCATAATTTTTATATTAAAAATTAAAATTACCTAGGTAAAAAACATACTTTGATAAAATTTATTTCATATTTAGAATCATAATTATGAAATTTTCAAGGATTTGCTTGATAATTTTCTGAAATAATTCATTTTTTTATGAATAGAAAAAATACTATTTTTCAAATAACACATGTTTTATAACATAATGAGTATTTTATAATGTCTTAATAAATTCTAAAGTTTTTAGTTTGGGAAAACAATTTATAAGATAAATGGTTCATTAAAAATAAATAAAATTAATTTCAAAACCTATAAAGTTTTTTTCTGAAGTCTAAAAGTAAAAAGTTTCCTTTTAAATAAACATTTTTCGATATTTCTCCTTTCCTTTTGATTAAACTTATAAATTAGAATTAAAAAGTAATTCAAAGTCCTGAAATAATTTTTTTAATTCAAATATATTTCATAATGTAAAAAATATCATTATTTAAAGGTGTACCTTTGATATAATATTTTATTGAATAATATATCTCAAAAAGACTCCTATCTTCAAGCATAAATACCCCTTGGAAAACCACCAATACATCACTATACAAATCCAAAACTCTTAAACAATACCCTATCTCAAGACCCTTATAATCCTTAGGGGCATTTTAGAGTAAACCAACTCCAATCATCAAGATATTTTAGTGCCTTATAAAATAAGAAATACCAAGAACATAGTAAGTTTTTATCAATTTTCCTTCTATTTGTTTCCTTTATCCCTCTTTGTATCAATTCCTTTAATTTTTTTAAATATTATTTGAGTAGTATTATAAAATTATAATAATGATTTTAATCTAATTTAAATATTATGTTTATGATATACTTATATTTTATATTTCTATTCCTCATCTTTTAACAATAATCCATCAATGGTGGGTTAACCACTAATGAGGAAGTTTACAATAAATTTATTATAACCAAACTTATGGATTTTGTATTAAATTATACATGATATATAAATATATAAATATATTTATTTAAACCTTTTTGAATTAATTATACTTATTTATAAATTACCATGAAAAGAATATAAAAATCAAAACAAAATGTTATATTTTTAAAGAAAATATGATATCAAAACATTTCACTGGTAAGGAAGGGAATTAAGGTACTAAGTAAAATGATTACAATTGATTAAGAGTGAAAAAATTAATATAATTGACTTATGGTTCTAGGTTTTAATAAATCAATTTTTATTATTCAGGAGGAAAAAAAGATACAAAATAAAGCTGGATTTAATGTAAGGGGATTCTAAAAACCAACTCTTTATTTTAGGTTATCTCATATTTCACATTTTTTAGTATAGGTATTCCTATAATATCATTAAAATTCTATTTCAATAGTATTTACCTTATTTTTATGGGGATATAAATGTTTCTACAATGAGGATATTTACACACTTTGGCTAAAGTTATTGGAGAAAGTGTTGATGCTCCTATGCCCAAATCCTCATTACTTGTTGCCCAAAATCAATATTTTAATATTCCACCTTTGAAACATCAAACAGTGACATAGAAAAAATTAATTTCTTCATTGGGTTTTTAAGTGAATAGAATCACAAAAACATTTAAATCGTTGTTTACTTACATTTCATGTATCAAATTCCATAATTTATTTCTTATTAGGTGTATATATTAAAATATTTCTTGTTTAACTACATTCTAAATGTTTTATAATTCTATCCTTCATTGTTTTTATTCACTAATATCATTATATATTTCTTTAATCTTCATTATTTTCATCCATTATTCATTTTCTACTTTTTGAATGTTTTTTATTATTGATTTGTGATTTGAATTATTTTCTCTATTTATTTAACTATTTATATTATTAATTTTTCTATATTATTAATAATTTTATTAGTACAAGTCCCTTAAAAATTTTATTCATATTTATTATGTCTTACTTTGAATATTTATAATTGTTCTTATACAACATTAATTGTACTTTTTTTCTTATCGTACTTCTTTTTGATATCATAAAAAGGGGGAAAATAATTCAAAAATTAAAAAATTAAAATATCATTAAAATATTATCATATTTTTTTATAATTCAATGGGTTTTTGATCATAAAAAGGATAAATTTTATAGGATAAAATTATATTTTTCCAACATATTTCAGTTGTTTGGGGGTTTTTATGTTTCAATAAATCCCTATTTTTATTTTAATGAGTTTATCTTAAGTGTTTCTGAATTTATATTCTTATAAGTGGTGAGATATTTATTTCAAAGGAATTTATCATATGTAAAGACATATATTCTATTGAATTTTAACTGTATGATTTATCATACTCCAAGAAAATATCTTACACATAGCATAATTATCTTAAATAATAAATTAGTATATGCTATGATGCCTTAATATGTGCCAAATTATTTTATCATATGAAATCTCAGTATTGAATGTTTTTCTTATGGAATTAATATATTATCTTATGAAGGAAGTAAATTATATGTTCTATTCTCAAATCCAAATATATCAGTCATAAATAAATTATGAAATTTTATTTTATCTTTTAACTATATAAAGAGTTCTCTTAGAAAGAATTTCTTTTACACAAATAAAGAATTTAAATAATCCAATATAGTGGAAGATATGAAGTGATTTGTCTTATGAAGCTTTTCATAAATCTATCTTATGATAATAGTGATATTAGATGTTTATCTTATAAAGTATAGTCCATCATGCGAATAGTCATGATTTCTTTTATAATGTCAACATATTCTCTCGATAAGCCAGTTCATGCTTTTAATAATATTAGCAAAGGATTTTTCCAAATAAGGAAAGATCGATTTAGATAGAGTGTCATTTTCTAGGAATAGAAAGATCCAATGAAGAATATTTATGACATCACCACCTAAGAAAATTATTCTATATTTGGAAAATAAGAAAACATTAAATTAAGAACTTATCTGATCTAACTTTCAAAGTATTATTCATTTGATAATTATGATTTTCCGGTATACTTATATTCCAAATCAAAGAGTAGATATAAATAAGAAAGTTAGATGTTGCATGATGAAGAAATATGAATGTATATATGAACACTGTTAACATGAAGGATGAACACATGTAATTAGAACAATAAAAATACACTCTCTACTAAACCCTTATGTTATATGCTCACATGTTCATACATTGTAATCAAAGAACATATAGAGCTATGATTTAAAGGTCATTATAATATATTGATATATTTTTATCTATTTTATATTGCTTCTTGTAACTATGTTCTGCATCGTTCCTTCAAATTTTATTTATTTCTATTTAATATGTACTTATTGTAATTGAGTGTGTTAAGGCCATGGATAGGTATTATAAAGAGAGATCCTGGTTAAAACCTCATGGAACTTTATAATAAGTAGAAACTACTTACACTCATCTCAGAGCCCCTATAAAAGGTATATCATAGATAAAATCACCAAACTCATAGAGTAGAGTGTTGGTGGAGTGGAATAGAGTATTTATGTTCCCCGAACCATCATTAATTTCCTATTTTAAATAATTTCCACTGAGATTTTAAATTTATTATTTCTTATTTTGAAAAGGAAAATATTGGATCCTGCATACCTAGAATAAGGAAGTTTTAATGTAAATAATTTCTAGGAACTCAAATCACCCATCATGATTTTTCAGTTATACATTACCTAGGAAGCATAATTTCCCTTATTCATTTTGGAACCCCATAGTTTATTCATGAAATTTTCATTTAGAAAGTATTTATGGAACCCATTACTTATATGGGTTTCTTTCATGATTAAAATAGATCTCTTTCCATGTGGAATTTATGATTAAGAATATTTTATAATGTGATTGGTGGTCCCAAACTTATATATCCCTCCTACACACTGGTTAATGTGGTATATCTCTTGATATTATGTGTGTAATGTGTGAAAATTATGCTAGATTTATTCACAATTTTAATGTTATGATTTATTCCCATATGTTATGTGTGAATGTGATGCTATATTTGTTCACAACTATGTGTGGTATTTTAACACTATGTTATAATGTTTTATTATTATTCATCTGCCACATTCCATGCATTTATCAAATGTTTCTATCATAATTATGATGATGATCCTACGATTATGATATGATAGTTTTGATTATGATCACTCATACACTACTTATTTAGATCACTTATTCCTCCCCTTACCAAGTTTTCAACTCACCCCTTTTTTGATGTATATCCTTAGGTGATTACATGTACTATGGAGAACATGAGAGATTTTAGGAGGACAAATAAGAAGAATTTAAATAAATTTTATGTTTTATTATGTACAAGTTATGTATGAGCCTAATTTTCCCAAGATACTAAACCTTTGGATCCTGTATTATATTAATTTTATTTTTTTATCTTAAAAATAATGTAATATCCATGTTAGAAAAATTTTGGTTTCTATAATTCCTATTAGAGGATGATTTAGTTAATTTGGAAATTAGTACTAAAAAAATTATTGAAAACCATAATGATAAGTCCATGTATAGGTAAACATCCTATGTTTTGGTAAAGTATAAGAGTGCATGGTTTCATGCTATGAAATCTCTGTGTAGAAACTACTAGTGGATGTTGATCTGGAAAAGTTATACCTAAGGGTAATAATCCCAAAAAGGGAACATTGGGAATTGACTTGATCGTCACCTGGTGAATGATAAAGAGGCATTACTACACACCTAATTTGACACTCTAGGGGTTTATGTTTCAATTAATCAATATATATATATATATTAAAAATTATTAAATATATATAATTAATGTGATTATTCCTATAAAAGATAAAAAATTTTTAAAGTACATGATTCTACAAGCATCATTTAAGGAAAAGGATAAAAACATAGATCCCATAAGATATGAATTTAAAATTAATTTTATCATAAGAATAAATTATTTAATCATTATTTGTTGACTTATTTTTTTTAAAACCATTTCTATTTTAGAAAATTTTAACACCCCAAGCTTCCACAATACACTTCTCTTTGAATAATACAATACCATGCGTTGTACGCAACTTCAAGTTCTAACACACCACTACCAATCAAACTAGCCGTTATGAATAGTAATACCCATGTTTTGAAATTTTATAAATTTTATGTTTCAAAATGGACTTCATTTTTTGATATGGAATATTGAAATTAGCTTCGGGTGAATTTTTGGTATTTTTCTGAAAACTTTCAATTTTTGATGAATAGTGAAAAACACTAAGTTATAGTTTAAAACCGAATTTTTATTTGAATAATTATTTATTTTATTTAAATTTATTTTAGGTCAAAATAGATACAAAACACCTATATAAGTTCAATTTAATTCATTGGAGCTAGTTTATAATAATTTTAGATATAAAAAGTTTTCATTTAACTTTTTACCATCTTTTACCCACCTCCTAAGAGCATTTGCAAATTTACATAAAACTTAATTTTACCACTTCTGTGAGTTAAATTTAAAAAATACGAGAGAACCAGTTGATATCAGTATGTAAAATGTGGTTCAATGAGATGAAAATAATTTTTGGTGAATAAAAACTTTCTACTTTAATTTACCACGGTTAAAAGTAAATAGGGTAATTAAGGGTAAAATGATATTATTATTACCCTAACACATGCCGTAATTCTATTGGATAAGTGTAATTAAACCAAAAACAAATTTAGGAATAAAATATGATCCTTTAGGTCCACTTGGATTATATTAGGACATTTATTGTTATTTAATTCAAAGAAGAGTTAAAAGTGTTAAAATCAAAGTTTAATAACTAAACCATTTTTAATATATGGTTATACATAAGATAAATTAGACTATTAATATTAATTAGAAATTTAAAAATATTTTATACATAATGGTATTTTATTTATAATTTTTAGACATTAAATAATTAAATTTGTTTATGACACAATGATGATGCAGTAATTACCATATTAATGAAAGATTAAAATAATTGATATTATAAATATCCAAATAAATTTAATTTGAGAATTTTAATGAATTAAAATAATTTTATAGGTTAATATGATATTTTAGGGCTTATTAAATGTATTTAGTTCTAAGTTATAAATTTTTTTGGACTTTAAAAATATCAATTATTAAATAATGTCAAAATTGACATAAATGAGTTTTTAAAACAAATACAATATTATTGGTTGATATAATAATCCTAAAAATCTAATGTTCAGCCAAAGGACTTATATAATTATAGGTGTATCATTAATTAACCACTTGGGGGTCTATTGTAAGTTTATAGTAAGTTTATTAACCGTATAATATAAAAATACAAAGCGACATGGTAAATGTCAAACTATTTAACTAAGTTTTAAATCTAAAATATAAGGTTAATATAGTGACAAAAACCTGTATAAAACCTATTGGTTGAGAGGTTTTAGACCCATACCCACCTTAACCTTTAAATAATTTATTTTGGAGCCATTAGAAACGGAAATTTATTTTATTATAAAATAATATTTCAATCTTTTCCTAAGGTGACCCTCACCCCTCTTATAAAAGGGTACTTCCCCTTGTATCTAATTCACACCTTCAAAGCCATTTGTATTAGCCAAAACCTGCCCAAATATCCTCCCAACTGTCCTCCCTTCATCGTAGAGGCCTTAATTTAGTCATAAAGCCAACCTATGGAGCCCTTTTGATCAAATCAAAAGGAAGAACCTGAAGAAGAGGTAAATATTTCATCACCTCTTTCAAGTTCTTTTCTTCTTCCACTTCTTCTTTCTTTTTTGTTTCCATTATAAAATAATAAATCCAATATCTTCTATATACTGTTTTGTTATTATAAAAATGGTGCAACCATATTCATTATTCTATCCATCCTATAAATGAAAAAGTCACCATACATGCGTACGTACGGATTACCGTCTCCACGTCGTGGTGTAGTTTTTTATTCAAACACTTCATCATTTGTATGGGTATAATAGTGATTATAAATGATGTAAATAATAAATATAACATGATAATTATTATTTATATATGATATATCATACAATTATATACGATTTTAATATCAAAAGAATGATATTTTCACTCGTGCGTACGTACAGATTACCATCTCCACGAACACGATGAGATTCATTCCATGTCGTATCCATTCAAGACTAATTTTCATTTTATAATTAAAAATAATGTTTAAATAATTAATATTTTTCTGAATATTAATAAGATTCATCCTATCCATAACAAACATTACTTATGTAACAAATCATATAAAGGAAAATGAATCAGCTAACACCTAAAATAATGATACTACTAAGATATCATTAAAAAATCAATATTGTAAGATCATATATGATATAATATTTATGTATATAGTTATTTTATAATTTAATAACAATGATTTAAATATTATAAAAGATTTTAACCTACCCTCGACCAAGGAAAAGTACAAGGTAAGGGTTAATTCTACAACCTCTTCATTATTCAAGGTTGTTTATATGTAATTATCTACTAGGACCTCTTTATCAACCACATCCGTGTTTTCCTAAAATTGTATTCCAAAACATTTTTACTACTTACTAGACTATGGGTTAAAGTCATTTATACTGTTATTAGACCTTATACATTTTGAAGGGAACCTTTCTGTCATTTTCCAAACAAGTTTCTTTATGACCTTTTCAAAAAAATTAAGGTAAGAACGTTTTTTAACTTATATAGCGGTTGCGGCTATATTCTGCCATTATAACATCGTAGAAGATTCCCTTACAATCTTATAAGAATATTTTCAAAATAAATGTTTTCTTTTATAATTATATAACTTTAAATGATTTTAAAAAAAAGAATGAGATATTTCTCTCAAACAGTTTTGATTTCATCTATGTCAACATCCTTTAATGTATTTTAATATTGTTTGAGGTTGATTTATTATGATACAAATATTCTATTTTGTATTGAAGGTTTTTTGATATGTTTGATTGTGGATGTGTTATTTTTCTACCATTCATGGTTTATGGATAAAGTATTGACATTTCATGTGCTATTTTTAATACGAATGTTTATGTTATGTATAAAACTTTTCATATGAGAAATACATTGGACTTAGTAAGTGATGAGTGGAGCCTGATATAGCTCCTTTATGCATTGGTTGGTCTCATGAGACAAACTAGTGTCTTGGCACAAGGCCTTGACAAAATATTATTTGTAGTCTTGGCAAAAGGCCTTGACTATGTGGTTATGAAGTCTGGCATTATGCATTCCATCATTATGAAAGTGGCTATTGATATTGCATGTGATTATTGGACTAGTAGAATATCAATGTGAGTACGTAAATGGAATTATAATGATTTATATTTTCAATATTATTATGATGTTTATGTTGAAAAGGCTTTTGTTTTAGTTATATACATTTCCTTAAATGTTTATGCTTATTTATGAAAGATTCCACTATATCGTTATCCTTACTAACATCTGAGCTCACCCCTTTATAAGTTTTATTTTTCCTAGGATGCGAAGACGTATATTATGACTGACTTTCAAAGATAATATGTGGGATCTCAATGTTGTCTATAGAAATAGTTTTGTTGTAGTTTTCCATTTTATGATGTAATGTAAACCTTATGAATGTATCTAGTACTTCCAAGGCTACTAAACTAATCGATCTTTCGAGACTTGATCTTTTGTGATCATGCAAATGGTAACTAATTATGCACCAACTCTAAGATTCTAGGGTTGGGGAATTATAGTTAGTATCAGAGGAAGTTTAGTACAAACCTTGGAAACTAGATTAAGAAAAACTCTGATTAGAGCACCTTATCCTAAGATAGACTTTGAGGATTAATATAGAAGAACTTTCTTGAATTTTAGTACTGTAGATATTTTTTGAGTTTTCCAAGAAATATATCCCTATCTAGATATGATTAGGTAGAGGCAGCTTTAGAAAAGATGTACCTAGGGGTAAAACTTGAAAACACTACTTTGAGCTAGACTCGAACGAGAATTGGTGCACGACAATGGGCCTTGCTGCACTCCTGGTTACGACACTCCCAGGGGATATGATTAGGATAATCTATATTTTCTTTACAAAAAATTATGAAGGATTTATGATTATATACCTCCTCAAAGAACACATTTTTTTATGATTATGAATTATATCCATAAAATGTTCAATTTATGTTAATTATGTGATAAGTTTGTAATTATGTATTGCGAATCATAAACTAATCTAGTGTATGACATTGTTTAGAAATGATTCCTAGTAGAAGGAATGGAAACCGTATCAATGCACTCACATCATGTAGGGATTTCCATCCGGCTCAAGATAATTATAGTGGAGCTAGTGATATAACCAGTGCTAATCAGCTTATCACTATACTAGGAAAACTCACTTAGGTTATGAATAATAACCTTACCCGTATGGAGCATCCTGATCCCCAGTGCGGAGGATCAATGTTAGATTGCTTCATGAGGCAAAAACCACCAACATTCAATGTGGGTAAAAATCTATTAGTAGCTGAGAAATGGATAAATTCTTTAGAGAAAATATTCCATGACTTTGGGAGTAGTGAAAGGGAAAAAGTTATCATGACAGTTTACCGCCTCACTGGAGATACTGATCAATGGTGGTCATTGATTCAAAACAAAAAGGAAGATGATGAAGTATCAAATATGTAATAGAGGGAGTTTAAAGAAATTTTCTTAGAAAAATACTTTCCTCATGACCATCGAGCTGATATGGAAAGACAATTTCTGAGTCTGAGGTAAAAGGAGGATGGGAATGTCGCAAAGTATGAAGCTAACTGTACAAGGTTAGCAAGGCTTGCTGCTAATTATATACGTAACACAAGAATTAATATTGATCATTTCTTTGATGGGTTAAAACCATTTCTCCTTCGAGCATTAGTCTCAAAATCCTTATCATTGTACGAATATATTTTCCCATGTTCTATCAAGATAGAAAAAGAATTCTCTAAGTCATACGACTTTAAAGTAAAGAAAGAGAAGAAGAGATCTTCTGAACACTCTAAAAATGGAAATAAGGGGAAGAATAGAAAAGTTTAATATCAATCCTATAGTAAAAGTGTAAAGAAACACCCTGGTACTTGTCTAAAGGGAATGAGAGTCTGTTACAAGTGTGGGGAAAACGACCACCAAGCTCGTGATTGTAAGGGGAAAAAGTGGCTGTTAATGTTGAATTCTACAATTGTATAGAAAGGGGTCATTATGCAAATTAATTTCCTATGCATCAATGGAGCTTACCTCAGAAAAGGCCATGGGATCAAGGCCAAGCTTATACTATCACTACTACTGAGGTTGAAGCTCCGAAAGATGTAGTGGAAGGTAATTTAATGGTTTTTCAGGTTTATCCAATGCTTTATTTGACTCTGGATCATCACATTGTTTCATATCCTCACAGTTTGATAAGAAAATTAGATATTTTCAATTTTACTTAACAAGGGAGTTGTCAGTCAAAACACCTAAGGGAAGTGTCATTGCAAAAATGTTTTGTGAATTGGTTCCCATTAGGGAATATAAATGTTCTTTATCTATTGATCTCATAATCATACCGATGATTGAATTTGATATAATACTTGGTATGGATTGGATTTCGGACCATGATGTGAAAATTTATTATAAGAAGAAGGAGTTTACAATTCTAGATGATGATAAGGAGTACCTTATATTTAGAGCAGAAACGTCACCACCTAATTCTTATCTAGATCCACCCCCAGTAGCTCAAATAAATTCAATTATTGGGGAGGAAGATAATGAAATAACTGTGGTTTAGGAAAGGAATGTTCAATTAGAGGATGTATCTATTGTGAAAGAATATGTTGATGTGTTTCCAAAATATTTACCTAGACATTCTCCAAAACAATAAATTATGTTTTTCATTGACTTAATTCATGGTTCAAGGCCCATATCGAAGACCCCTTATAGAATGGACACTGTGGAATTAGTGGTACTAAATAAAAATCTAGAGGAATTGAGTAATAAGGGATTTATTCGCCCAAATGTTTCTCTGTGGGGAGCCCTCGTTCTTTTTGTTATGAAGAAAGATGGATCTATGAGGTTGTGCATTAACTATAGGGAGATCAATGCTATAAAAATAAATAATAAGTATCCCCTACCTCACATTTATGATTTATTCGACCAAATTCATGGATCTCAATACTTTTCAATGATTAAACTTCAATATGGATATCATCAGTTGTGTGTGAAGAAGGAAGACATTCCAAAAACAGAATTTCGAACCATGTATGGGCATTACGAGTTTATAGTAATGCCTTTTGGATGGACTAATTCACCCTATGTCTTCATGGATCTAATGAATAGAGTTTTCAAGGAATATCTTGATGAATTTGTAGTGGTATTTATTGATGATATCTTAGTATACTCCAAAAGCTATGAAGATCAGGAAAATCACTTGCGCATTATTCTAAAGACCCTCAGAAGGAATGAATTATACGGGAAGTCTAGCAAGTGTGAATTTTGGATTCAAGAGATTTATTTTCTTGGATATATTATCTCTAAGGATGGAATCTCTGTTGATCCTTCAAAGACAAGAACAATCAAGGAATGGCCAGGACTGACGAGTATAACTGAGGTACACAGTTTTATTGGTTTAGCAGGTTATTGTCAACTTTTCGTCCAGAATTCTTCCCGGTTGGAAAACCCATTAACAAAGCTCACACGTAAAAGGGTTAAATTTTTTTGGACAAAAGAGTTTGAAGAATGTTTTGAAGAACTGAAGAGAATATTAGTCAATGATCCTATCTTGACTCTACCATCGGGGAATGATGGGTTTGTTATTTATAGTGACGCGTCAAATAAAGGACTTGGTTGTGTCCTTATGCAGAATGATAAAGTTATTGCCTATGCATCATGACAACTAAAAATCCATGAACAAAACTATCCCGCTCATGATCTTGAGTTAGCAGCTTTAATCTTTGCTATAAAGATTTTGAGACACTATCTCTATGGTAAAAAAATATGAGATATATACTGATTACAAGAGTTTGAAGTATATTTTATCACAGAAAGAACTCAACATGAGGCAAAGATGATGGATTGAACTACTAAAAGATTATGATTTCACTATACACTACCACCTGGGGAAGGAAAATAAGGTGGCAGATTCTTTGAGAAGAAAGGATCATGGACTTCTGAACAAGATGAGTGTTGAAAAAGATTCTATATACAAGGATCTAGTAAAGTTGTACATGGGGATAACCATGGAAGGTGAAACATAAAAACTTTTTCAAATGGTTTCCAAACCATCTTTACTAGAAGGATAAAGAGTTCTCAGACCGATGATGAAGAGTTTCAAAATAATATTAAAGCTATGAATGATGGGAGATTGAGATACTTTGTGTATGAAGATGGAATTTTTAAATTTGGGAAGAGTCTTTGTGTTCCTGATATACCTGATCTAAAAAGGGAATTGTTGGAGGATTCTCATAGTTCTAATTTCTCTATACACCTTGGTAGCACTAAGATGTATAGAGATTGGAAAGAACATTTTTGGTGGGACAACATGAAGAGGGAGATTTCTGATTTTGTGTCAAGATGTATAGTTTTTCCACAACTGAAAGCTAGAAGGCACCAGTTTGGAGGAGTCATGCAACATCTTCCCATACCTGAGTGGAAATGGGATAATATTATGATGGACTTTGTCATGGGACTACCAAAGAATCCGACAAGGAACGATGAAATATGGGTCATTATTGATCGTCTTACCAAGTCATCACATTTTATTGATATAAGAGAAGATTTACCACTTGAACGTCTAACAAGACTATATATTAATGAAGCTATGAGACTTTTTTGAGTACCCCTATAGATTGTTTCTGATCGTGATCAATGTTTTACATCAAGATTATAGAAAAGTCTTCAGAAATACTTGAATACTGAACTTCGTTTGAGCACTACCTACCGCCCCAAACTGATGGAAAATTAGAACAAACTATTCAAACCATAGAAGACATGTTCAGATCATGCTCACTTAACTTTCAAGGTATGTGGGATCAATACTTACCTCTGGTATAATTTTCCTATAACAGTAGCTTCCATTGAAGAATTCATATGGCACTATATGAAGTAAATTACGAAAAGAGATGTCGCACACCAACCTATTGGGATTCTATTGGTGAAATAAAACTAATCGGCCCAGAACATGTGGAGGAAACAATGGAAAAGGTGAATGTAATCCAAACCCACATCAAAGCTGCTCAAAGTAGGCATAAGAGCTATGTAAATAACTGAAGGATGGATTTGAAATTTCAAGTAGGAGATCATGTTTTCTTGAAGGTATCTCCATGGAAGAGTGTTATACTTTTCAGTAAGAAGGGAAAATTAAGTCCCAAGTACATTGAACATTTCGAAATTCTTGAATGAATTGGGGCTGTAGCTTACCATTTGGCAATGCCGCCAAGTCTTTCCAAAGTTCACAATTTTTTCCACGTATCACTGTTGAGAAAATACATGTCTAGCCTAATGCATATACGCACCTATAAGGAATTTGAATTGGAACCCAAGCTGTCTTACTGAGAAGAGCATGTTAAGGTTCTTGATAAAAGAGAAGAAGTACTGAGAAACTGGATGACTCGTCTGGTAAAAGTTCTATGGAGAAACCATAAGATGGAAGAGGCAACATGGGAACTCGAAGAACATATAATGAAGAACCACTCGAGTCTTTTTATGCAGAAATATTTGAGAAATTTCGAGGATGAAATTATTTGAAGTAGGGGAGAATGTAACACCCCAAGCTTCCACGGTACACTTCTCTTTGAATAATACAATAGCGTGTGTTGTACGCAACTTCGAGTTCTAACACACCACAACCAATTAAACTAGCCATTATGAATAGTAATGCCCACTTTTTGAAATTTTATAAATTTTATCTTTCAAAATGGACTTCATTTTTGGATTTGGAATATCGAAATTAACTTAGGGTGAATTTTTGGTATTTTTCTGAAAACTTTGAATTTTTGATGAATAGTGAAAAACACTGAGTTATAGTATAAAACTGAATTTTTATTTAAATAATTATTTATTTTATTTAAATATATTTTAGGTCAAAATAGATACATTATACCTATAAAATTTCAATGTAATTCATGGGATTCAGTTTATAATAATTTTAGATATAAAATGTTTTTATTGAACTTTTTACCGTCTTTTACCCACCTTCTTGGAGCATTTGCAAATTTACATAAAAATTAATTTTACCATTTATGGGATTTTAATTTCAAAATTCCAAGAGACATGGTTGATATAAGTAAGTAAAATGTGGTTCAATGAGATGAAAATTATTTTTGATGAATAGTAACTTTTTACTTTTATTTACCATGGTTAAAAGTAAAAAGGGTAATTAAGGGTAAAAATGATATTATTATTACCCTAACACATGTACTAATTAAATTTAATAAGTTTAATTCGACCAAAAAAAACCTTAGGAATAAAATATTATCCTTTAGGTCCACTTAGATTAGATTAGGACATTTATTATTATTTAATTCAAAGAAGAGTTAAAAGTGTTAAAATCAAATTTTAATAACTAAACCATTTTTTAATATATGGTTATACATAAGATAAATTAGACTATAAATATTAATTAGAAAGCTAAAAATATTTTCTACATAATGGTACTTTATTTATAATTTTTATACATTAAATAATTAATTTTATTTATGACACAATGATGATGCAGTAATTACCATATTAACGAAAGATTAAAATAATTAATATTATACATATCCAAATAAATATAATTTGAGACTTTTAATTAATTACACTAATTTTATAGGTTAATATGACATGTTAGGGTTTATTAAATGTATTTATTTCTAAATAATAAATTTGTTATGACTTTAACAAAAATCAATTATTAAATAATGTCAAAATTGACATAAATGAGTTTTTAAAACAAATACAATATTATTGGTTGATATAATAATCTTAAAAATCTAAGGTTCGGCCAAAATACTTATATACTGATAGGCATATCATTAATGAACCAGTTGGGGTTAGCTTGAAATTTTATAGTAAGTTTATTAACCATATAATATAAAAATACAAAGAGATATGGTAAATGTTAAACTATTTAACTAAGTGTTAAATCTAAAAGATAATGTTAATATAGTGACCCAAAACTATCTAAACCCTATTGGTTGGGATGTTTGAAACCCATAACCACCTTATCTTTAAAAAATTTATTTTTTAGCCATTATAAATTGAAAAGTATTTTATTATAAAATAATATTTCAATCTTTTCCTAAGGTGCCCCTCACCCCTCTTATAAAAGGGTACTTCCAATTCTCTCTAATTCACACCTTCAAAGCCATTTGGATCAGCCAAACCCTGCCCAAATATCCTTCCAACTGTACTACCTTCATCTTAGAGGCCTTCCTTTAGTCATAAAGCCAACCTAAGGGGCCCTTTTGATCAAATCAAAAGGAAGAACCCGAATAAAAGGTAAATATTTCATCACCTCTTTCAAGTTGTTTTCTTCTTCCACTTCCTCTTTCTTTGTTGTTTCCATTCTAAAATAATAATTCCAGTATATTATATATACTCTGATGTTATTATAAAAATGGCGCAACCATATTCATTATTCCATCCATCCTATAAATAACAAAGTCACCATACACGCGTACGTACGGATTACCGTCTCCATGTCGTGGTGTAGTTTTTTATTCGAACACTTCATCATTTGGATGGGTATAATAATGAGTATAAATGATTTAAATAATAAATATAAAATGATAATTATTATTTATATATGATATACCATCCAATTATATATGATTTTGATATCAAAAGAATGATATTGTTGCTCGTGCCTATGTACGGATTACCGTCTCCACAAACATGAAGAGATTCATTCCCTATAGTATCCATTAAAGACTAATTTTAATTTGATAATTAAAAATAATGTTTAAAGACATAATATCATTATGAATATTAATAAGATACATCCTCTACATAACAAACAATACTTACATAATAAATCATATAAAGGAAAATGAATCAGTTTGCACCTGAAACGATTTTACTAATGAAATATCATTAACCAAGCAATATTTGAAGATCATACATGACATAATATTTTTGTATATAGTTATTGTAAAATGTAATTACAATTATTTAACTATTATATAGGAGGTTAACCTACCATCGACCCAGGAAAATTACAAGGTAATGGTTAATTCTATAACCTCTTCATTATTCAAGGTTGTTTATATGTAATTATCTACTGGGACCTCTTTATCATCCACATCCATGTTTTCCTAAAAATGTATTACAAAACATTTTTACTACTTACTAGACTATGGGTTAAATTCATTTATACACTTATTTTTACCTTATACATTTTTAAAGGAACCTTTCCGTCATTTTCCAAACAAGTTACTTTATGACCTTTTCGACAAAATTAAGGTAAGAATGTTTTTTAACTTATACGGTGGATGCATATATATTCCTCCATTATAACATCGTAAAATATTATCTTACAATATTATAATAATATTTTCTAAATAAATATTTTCTTTTATAATTATGTAACTTTAAATGATTTCAAAAAAATAATGAGATATTTCTCTCAAACAGTTTTGATTTCATCTATGTTGTCATCCTTTAATGGATTTTAATCTTGTTTGAAGTTGATTAATTATGATAAAAATATTCCATTCTGTATTGAATTTTTTGTGATATGTTTGACTGTGGATGTATTATTTTTCTACCATTCATGGTTTATGGATAATGTATTGACATTTTCTGTGCTAGTTTTAATATGAATATTTATGTTATGTTTAAAAATTTTCATATGAGGAATGCATTGGACTTAGTAAGTGATGGGTGGAGCCCTTTATAGATCATCGATGCATCGGTAGGTCTCATGAGACAAACTAGTGTCCTGGAACAAGGCCTTGACAAATCTTATTTGTAGTCTTGGCATAAGGCCTTGACTATGTGGTTATGAAGTCTGTCATTATGCATTCCATCATTATGAAAGTGGCTATTGATATTGCATTCGATTATTCGACAAGTATAATATCCATGTGAGTAAGTAAATGGCATTATTTTGATTTATATTTTCCATATTATGATTAATTTTATGTTGAAATGGATTTTGTTTTAGTTTTATACATTTCTATAAATGTTTATGCTTATTTATGAACGTTTCCGCTATATTTTTATCCTTACTGAGCATATGGGCTCACCCCTTTCTATGTTTTATTTTTCCCAGGATGTGAAGAAGTATATTATGACTAACCTTCAGGGATAGTCTATAGGATCTCAGTGTTGTCTATGGAAACAATGTTGTTGTAGTTTTCCATTTTATGAGGTAATGTAAACCTTATGAATGTATCTAGTACTTCCAAGGCTACTAAACTAATAGGTCTTTCGAGACTTGATATTTTTGTGATCATGAAAATGGTACGTAATAATGCACCGACTCTGGGCTTCTGGGGTCGGGGCATTACAAAAATGGTGGGAAGCGATAGAATCTAGAACAACAACCAATGATTGAGACAATTATATTAATTTCAATATGAAATCCTCAATACCATGGGAGGTGAAGTTAAAAACTTTATAGAAATTATTACCCATATGTCTCAGGCTATGAACAATAACCTAAACCATGTGGAATGTCTACCTTCACCCAAGGAGGATCAATTAGTGGTCAAATTATTTATGAGGAAACAACCATCAACTTTTATCAGATCTTCCAATCCACTAGTCATGAAATAGTGGGTTATCTCAATGGGGAAGATATTTTTGGTGCTATAATTTTATGAGAAGGGTAATGTCACCTTGGTTATCTATCATTTATATAGATAGGCTTATCAATGGTGGATGTTGATAAAAAATACCAATCCAGAAGATGAAATGGAAGAAATAGAGTCAAAAGACTTCAAGAAATTATTTCTTAACAAGTATTTACCTTAAACTATTCAAAAATATATGGAGATATAATTCCTAGAGATTAAGGAAAAGGAGATTTAATCTATCATGGATAACTAGGAAACTTTCTCAAGGATTGAAAGATACACCTTGGGTTTTGTTATCAATAATGTTATAAAAATAAATATATTTTTAGGGGTTGAAAACCACACCTCCAAAAATATCTATCCATCCAATAATTTGATAGTTATGAAGAAGTAGTTCATGTTACATCAACGAATAGATATATTTCAGAGAATGGTCCCATGGTTATAGAGATAATAAATGAAATATGAAGTTTCATGTTGGTGGATCGAATAAAAAAGGAGGAAAAAAGATCCTTCCACCCACATATAAAAAATATGAGATAAATAATCATGTTAATTTACTTAAAGGGATAGATAAATTCTTTAATTGAGGGTTATTAGGACACTAAGTTCATGAATGATGAGTATAAATGAAGAATTTGACTAACATGATGAATGAAAGGAAGGCACCACTCATGGTTTAATGCTTCTACTATAGGGAGTAGAGGAATTATAAAACCCATAGCATTAAACAATGAGTTATCGAGGGTAATAAATGTCAACAAACACCAAAGCTAAAGGAGAAAGAGAAATATTATGCCATAAATCTTTATTAGGTGGAACAAGAAAATTAAGTTATTCAAGGTACACTTCCTATTCACTCAATAATGTAAAATGTTTTATTTTATTCTGTTTCTATGAATTCTTTTATTTTCTCAAAGTTTTCTAGAACTGTTGAATCGAAATCTTATTACAATTAAGTAGATAAATTATTAGAAACACCAACTGGTGTGATAAATAAAACCCAAGTGTTGGATTCTTCTCCTATTAGAATTTGTGGGAAAATTATTTTCCTAAATATCCTAATACTTCTGTTGGTCGAATTTGGAACTATAATGGTTATGGATTGGACTCTTTATATATATATTACATCAAATTCCAAGAAAATGAAATCTATTTCTATATTCGGAACCAAACTATTATCCTCCAAAAATATAAGGAAGATCAAGTATCTCCTTTGGAAAACCCCTCAATGATGAGTGTATTGATACCAAGTGATAAAGAATAACATTCCCAAATTATTGAGTCTAAGGAAAGTATCAACCTTGATAAAATTAACATTGTAAGGGGATACACTATTGTATTTCCATAAGAGTTACATGGAATCCAAAAAGTTTGTAAGTTAGAGTTCTCAATAGAGTTTATACCAAAAGCTACCTATAACTCTAAATGATGCTATTGTATGTCCCCTATCAAAATAGGGGAGTTAAAGAAGCTTCTATAAGAGAATTTGAAAAAGGGTCCAAATTCCCTAGTGCATCACCTTAGTATGTGTTAGTACTCTTTGTTAAGAAAAAAGATGGATTAATGCGTCTGTGTATCAATTACGAGGATCTAATCAAGATCACCATAAAGAATAAGTATCCCCTTACAAGGATTAATAAATTATTTGATCAAATTCGAGGAGATCAGTTATTCTCAAAGGTGGATCTCCATTATTAATATCATCAAACAAAGATAAAGAAGGAAGATATTCAGAAGTGTGATTTTTTACAAGGTATGAACACTATGAAATTATAGTGATGCCATTCAGAATTACTAATGCACCTGAAATATTCATGTATTTTATGAATTGAGTCTTTAGAGACAACATTAATAAATTTTTATTAGTATTTACCGATTATATTCTCATTTACGCTAAGATTAAGGAGGAATATGAAATTGATCTATGGATTATGTTAGTGACATTACAGAAGGAGAAAATGTAAACTAGGATAAAAAAGTGGGGATTTTGGATATAGAAAGTCACATTCTTGGGGAACATGATCATAATTAAAATAATTTCTATAAACTCTTCAAAGGAAATGAAAATTGAGGAATGGAAAAGACCCTCAAGTGTCACAAAAATTTATTGTTTTCTTGGTTTAGTTGGGTACTACTTAAGTTTTTTGAGAAATTTATCACGATTATCTACCCTGATAACTAAGTTAGCATGGAAAGTAGAAAAGTATTTCTAGAAGGAAAAATATGAGGAAATATTTAAGGAGCTCAAGAAGAGGATAATAACTATGCATGTACACATAATACCATAAAGTGGTGAATGTTTCTTTGATAAATAATGATTATTTAAAAAATTCTTGCATTGTATACTCATGTAGAATAAAAAATTGACAGCCTACACCTCATTATAGTTAAAGATCCATGATAATAACTACCCGATACATGATATGGAGTTAGCATATGAGATCTACAAGTAGAATATTTTTTGGTAATACCAATATAGTGACAAGTGTGACATATATACAGGTTCCAAGAGTATAAAGTATATATTATCATAAAAAGAACTCAACATGCATCTGTAAATATGGTTATATCTGGTCAATGAATATGAGTTATCGATTCTATACTATCCGGGATAGGAAAACTATACTAACCCAACTTTTTATTACATGACTGTTACATTATTTTTAAAATTAACAACATAGTAGTGATAAAAATTCAGGATCCAAAGGTTTAGTGTCCTGGAAAACTTAGTCTCATACATCAATTATAAATAACAAAAATTAAACATTATTTAAATTGTTATTTTTCTTTATAAATCTCCCACGATCTCCTTAGTACATGTAGTTACGCAAGGATATAAATAACAGAAATGAGTGAGATAAAATCTAGGTAAGGGGAGGAATAATGGACATGAATGAATAGTACAATGGTGTAGATAATCAATATTATCATATCATAATCATGGGATTATCCTCAACATCATGAGTGAAACATTTTATAAATGCATGAAATATATCATATGAATAATAATGAAATATAACAACATAGTGTTCATATACCACACATAGTTTTGAACAAATCTACCATCATGTTCAAGCATAACATATGTGCATAAATCAGGATGTCATAATGTGTACAAAGATAGAATCATGTTTATATAGAATACACATTATCACATGATATATATAAAATTACCCAATGAATTGGAGGGATATATAATTCTAGGCAGACCATTACACATAAAATTATTATAATTATGCATCCACATGGAATGGTAACAATTGTAGTCAGGAAATAACCCATGAAAAGGAATGGGTTTCATAAAATATTTCACATATAATGTTTCATATAATGAACTTTAGGATTGAAAAATGAATAAGGGATATGATATATTTGAAAAAAGATCATTTTATTATTTTAATGGAGAAAAAACATAAGTGGATTCAAGAGATTTTTTTTTGAAATTGAATTATTTTTGAAAAAGAATTGTAAATTGCTTAGAAAACATTTTGGAATGATAGAAACATGTATACCCATGAAATAAAATAGTAACAATATCGAAAAGAAATATTTTTTTTATTAGATAAACATTCATACTTATATCAATGTGAAATAAAATATAACACAAAGGAAAGAGTTTGGGTTTGAGAATCCCCTTATCTTAAATCCCACATTATTTCATCATTTTTCCACCTCATATGTAATAAAATCAGGTTTATTAAAATTTAAACAAGAAGTTAATTATATTAATTTTTGTTACTATTTATAAATTTTAACAATGGGATTATATTTCTTAATTTCCTCACTTAATGACTCAACATTTTGATATTATGTTTTCCTTAAAAATTATCCACTTTTTTTCAATTAGAAATTTTTTTCAAGGAAATTTATAAATTAGTATAATTATTACTAAAAGCATAAAATTATTTTATCTATAAATTTAAATATCATAAATAATTTATTATAACCAACCATAAGATTTGTGATAATAAAATAATCGGAAACATCTTCGTTGGTGGTTAACAGACCTAACATTATCCAAGGAGGAGGTATGAGAATTATGAAATATAATTACACAATAGATATGATTATTTAATTAGTTTAAAATAATTAATATAATATTAACACACTAACAAATTAGTCTTATAAGATTTTAGTTTTGAAGGGATAGATAAAATGAGTAAGAGATGAGGAAAACTCAATTAAGAGTTGACAAAAACATACCATATTCTCGATGTTTCTTCTCTTGAATGATACTAAAATCCCTTGATTCTTAGATCAGTTAAATCTAGAATGTCTGTATAGATTATAAGGGAATTTTGAGAGAGTATTTTTGTAACATCCCAGGTAAATAAAGAATAATACATATTTCATATTTATTAATATTTGTGAATTAAATATTAATTTTTCTTTAAAGGGGTTTCTATGTTTGATAGCATACCCGATACGCAACAACAGGTTCCTTTGGAATCTTACGTTGCACACTAATAATATAATATTATTATTTTAAATTATAGTTAACTCATATCCATTGTATTGGAATGAATGAATGAAACTAACTAAAATATTATTATACATATTTGTTAAATGTATTTACATTTATCCAATAAAAGTTAGAGGCTTAAAATGTGAATGAATCTAATTTTAAGCGTAATTTACATTAAAAGGCCGATTTATCACCTTTTAATGGAGAACCCTATTTAAATATAGTTTTGGTCACTCTAATAAATTATAATAGACCAAATAAAATCCTTCTTTAGAATAGAGATATCAAATTTTACTTTGGGTAAATTTTTTGGTATTTCTCTGATAAAGTTCATTTTTTAATGAATAGTGAAAAATATTGTATTTTAATTCAGAAGTGCCTTTTAATCTAATTTATTTATATGGTTATATTATATTTTTAATTGGGTTTAAAGTGAAATTAAAATATATTTTTACCATTTAATTCAATGTTGGTCATTGGAATTTATTTCACTTTGAAATTGGACATAAACAAGTATCAATCTTTTGATAGTTACTGTTTTTAAAAAACACGCTATTTGTTTCGATAACGGGAATTAATTTTAAAATTAATTAATTCCACTTATATGTTTTGAATTTCAAAAAATAGACATCAATTGTGAATTTGTAATATAAAATAATTCTTAGGCTGAATTTTTGGTATTTTTCTGAAAAACTTCAATTTTGATGAATATTGAAATCACTTAGTGGTAGTTAAAGAAACTGACTTTTTCATTTAAATGAAAATTTACCACTTCTGTGTAATGAATTTCAAAAATCCAACATACATGGTTTTTATCAAGATGTAAAATTTGATTCATTAAGATGAAAATAATTTTTGGTGAATAGTAACTTTTGAGTTTTATTTACCGTAGTTAAAGGTAAATAGGGTAATTCAAGGTTAAAAGAATATTATAACAATTCAAAATTAGCTTAACACTTGTCCTAACCTTATTAGTTGAGGAATTTATGACCATGGGCATCTTTGGGTGGATTTTGGGACCCCATTGAGCCACTTGGGAGTGATAATGACAATTTAGATTAATTAATTTAATGTAAAGACAAAATTGACATTAACAAAAATCTTTTAGTAATTAATTTTTATATGGTGTTATATAAGTCCAATTTTCGAATATAAATATTCATTGGAAATATTATAATATTTCCTAAATTATAGTATTTTTTTTATAATTTTTTAGGCATCTAATAAATTAAATTATATATGACACAATAATGATACAGTATTTAGCTCATTAATAAATGATTGAAATAAATAAGATTATAATGATTAAAATATTATCCAAAACATGTCCAATTATAATTGGATGATTTTATTTCGAATATGAGTCATCTTATCTTCTACCATAATGATCTTTGGACCATTATAAACCGAAAATCATTATATAATAAAGTAATTTTTTCACACTTTCCTAAAGAGCCCCTCCTCTCCCTTATAAAAGGAGACCATTTATATCCAATTACTCACACCTCTCAAGCCATTTTTATCATCAAAACTATGCCCAATTAATCTCCCTAAATTCCTATACTCCTCCTAAAAGCCTTACCTTAGGCAGAAGGCACTTCAAGAAGTCCTTTGGTTCAAACCAAAGAGAGTTATCCAAATTAAAGGTAAGAATTTCTCTTAAATTGTTTTCTTTTATTTTACTTCTCCAACTCCTAAACTATTTTTATTCCTTTATTTTGAAACAAAACCAATATCATTAATATACTAGGATGTTTTAATAAGAAGGATTAAAACTATAGTTACAAACACCTCCATCTAAGGGATGATGAACATAATGTTTATGTGGATGGAAAACTAACGCCTCACGAAACGATGTTTGTTCAAATATCTCCAACGACCTATCATGGTGGACATTATGATGGAACTGTATTTATATATGATATATATTATGTTTATGATTTCCTTATGCTTCTGTACTTCCCATTTATAGCACTCATTTATGGTTTCCATAGTGGGTAAATATGATAATCTCATTTGAGGAAGTGCGGACTACCGCCCCATCAAAGTGATTTGATTCGTTAATGACTTATGTAGGATGTATAAAGGATGGAGTTAATGATATTATACATGATATTATACTGGAATTATAATATAACTATGTATAATTATGTTTTAACTCCATTAAAATAATAAATAGAAATGAAAGTAGCGTTCATGCGTACGTACGGCTTACCGTCTCAATGAACGGTGCATTTCATTTCTTACCTCCAAATGTTATGTACTATTATAAATACATGTATGTAATGGATATATATGATATATATGATATATAAATCATTAATAACATTCTTGATATAATGGACTATTGACCACATGAAAAACTTGTAAATATAAGGTGTTCATTTTTGACTCAAGTACCAAATATCGACAAAATGAACATTATTAACTTAAATGATTAAATAATCTTTATAACATGGTAATAAGTGATATAAAAGGAATAATAAACTTTAAAATGGTTCTTAAGAAAGTAGAAATTAACTTTCGTTTATTGTTCAGGATATTAAATAATGATCGAGTCAAGTCGGACACGAGATAAGGGACTTCGTCTCAATCTCCTTTCATTGAGGCATACTTTGTTTTAATAAACGACTTTATTTTATATTCTGTATAAACACACTTGAATTTTCAAAGGGAATCTTTTTCTATGAAGCATTTTACTAAACGACAAAAAGGAAATTTTCTTTTAATGTAAGTAGTGACAATGACCTTTCCGCCGCTGTGAGTATTATTTGATCTTTGGCTTCCTTAACAAGACAAAATGTTTTTAAAAGGAAAAATAAATACCATATACTCCTTTTACATATTTGGTATTGAAAATGATTTTGATAATGGGTTTATTATATCAATATCTTGAAATGATATTTTATTATTGCAATGTGGAAATGCTATCTTTCCTTTATGCTCATGTTATGTGTTATGATCATGTTATGGTTCTTGGGAATTATTTACTTATACTAGTGGTTCCATGATAAACCTAGGGAGGGTGAGCCTGAGATATATCTCCAATGTATTAGGTAACGTGACGGAGGTAAATGTGAATGTTTCTCTTAAGATATTTAGGGAATATACTGTGATGGGTATTCCAAAGTAACTCTCTATGTAGCTGTGATAGCTACAATGTAAGTATGATATGGATGCCACAAGTTACCTTTATGATTTATGAATTCTTTGTTTATTTCATAAATATTATGATTTCATGAGGTAAGTAAAAGAGTTCATGTTTGTATGTATTTTTGAGAAAATATTTTCATTCATTGTTTTATAATCGTTACCGAGCCTTTTATGCTCATCCCAAGTTTTGAAATGTTTTCACAGGACTTAAAGATGAATAGGGTCAAGGATGGGATCAAGGAAAATTCATACTGTCTAAAACATGGAACCAGACATGAATCTTTTTTTCAAGAGTTTTTATTTTATGAAAAAATTGAAACTATGTAGAAATGTATACCTTTTAATCTTTTTAGATGTAATAGTTATGTCCTAATTATCTAAAACTCTAAACCTAAAAAGATCCTCAATTTGAATTATTCAGTTAATTCAATATTATGTATTGTTTAAGGCCAGGTCCTTATAGTTGGTATTTGAGGTCAGTTTAGATAAATTTAGGTGTTAGGGTATTGTTAAAGTAATATCCATAATGTAATTTATGTTAATATTGACATCATATAGCATTTCCAGATTACCATTTTGCTTCACCTAATATATTTTTGTGTTTAGAATAGTTTTCCACAGAGGAAATAGGGCAACTGTATTGGGACAACATTAGGAGGAAGACATCCTTCCAAATCAGCAACCAGGGATGTTTGGAATCAGAACTGAATAGTTTGTTGCAGCGATGGAACAGTTGACTTAGGATATAAATGATGGTGGTATCCATATACGAGATCAGCCAAATCAACCACAGAGGAACATGTCAGTAGTGGAGAATTTCATGAGGTAACATCCCCCATCATTCAGAGGATCATCTGACCCTGTGCTATCTGAAGGGTGGATTAAAGAACTGGAAATGATTTTTGATGTCATGGTTTGTTTAGAACATAAAAAGGTTAGTCTTTCTGTTTACCATTTTGAAGGTGAAGCTGATCAGTGGTGGTCGATGGTGAAAAATATCAGGGATAGTGAGGAGATTGATGATCTTGATTGGTATAAATTCAAAGGTATGTTTCTTGAGAAATATTTTCCTAAGGTGGTTCATCTTATGATAGAAAAACAATTCCTGGAATTGAGGCAGGAGGATGACTTAGTGGATGCTTATGAATAAAAATTCACTCGACTGGCAAGGTATGCTCCAAATTTCATACGAGATCTTGATAGTAAAATAAACCATTTTTACTCAGGATTAAAGCCGAAGTATCGAAGCTATTTAGCTTCTCGATAGTTCAAAAGTTATGAAAAACTTGTTCATTGTGCGGATAAGGTGGAAATGGAGTTTGCTGATGATCATGCATTCTTTGACAAACAACAGAATAAGAGGTCCAGGTGGTAGGAGAAAGGGAAGGACTCTTCAAAAAGGTCTGATTTTAAGAAACTTAAGTTTAAATTTTGTGAAAATTGTGGTAAAAATCATGCTGGTGAATGTCTTTTGAATTCTGGTAAGTGCTACCGATGTGGTAAAATGGGGCATAAGGCTTCAAATTGCACCGAAAAAGATCAGGGTAATGGTAAGATGAAATCTGATTTACAGTCAGTAAAATGTTTTCAGTGAAATGAAATGGGTCATTATGGAAATGAGTATCCAACAAAGAACTCAACCAAAGGAAAGCTGCCAGACTACAAGCGGAAAGGGGTGGTGAAATCCTTTGCAACTACTTCAGCAGTTGTCGGGCCATCAAATTTAGTTGTGTCAGGCACACTATTTGTTTGTTCAGATTATTCCAATGTTTTGTTTGATTTAGGGTCTACACACTCTTTCATTTCTGAGAAGTTTTCTAGTAAATTGGGAATTCCATCTCAAGATATGAATACCAAACTTACGGTAAAAACACCTGGAGGAAATTTTGAGACAAAAAGAAAACATAAGAAAATTCATATCCCTGTGTGCGGAAAGAATCTACCCGAAAACCTTATTGTGTTGCCTCTAGTAGAGTTTGATGTTATTTTGGGCATGGATTGGATTTCTTTTTATCAGGCTAAGATTTACTGTAGATCTAAAGAGGTTTCTTTTCAGAATGATTTTCAGTTTGTATACAAAAATGAACCCTTGATGTTGATAACATATCAGGAAGCTGAGAAACTAGTAAAATATGGAAATTAATGATACCTTACACATATTGTTGAAAATAAAGGAACTCTTTAGATTAATGATGTGCCAGTGGTAAATGAGTACCTTGATGTTTTTCCTGATGGATTTCCTGGTATTATACCTGATCGGGAAGTTGAATTTAATGTTGACTTAGTTTCGGATGCTAAGCCAATTTCAAAACACCCTTATCGAATGGCTCAAAATTGAACTTTTAGAGGTAAAGAAGAAATTGCAGGAGTTGTTAGATAAAGGTTTCATTTGACCTAGAAAATCACCTTGGGGTGCCTTTATCTTGTTTGTTAAATAGAAAGATGGTTCAATGAGACTTTTCATTAATTATAGAGCATTGAATAACCTCAATTTTAAGAATAAGTATCCTTTGCCTCATATCGATGATTTGTTTGATCAGCTCCAGGGGGCTCAGTATTTTACGAAGATTGACTTGAGGTCGGGGTACCATCAATTGAAAGTAAAAGAAACAGACGTTTCAAAGACTGCATTTCGTACTAGATATGGTCATTATGAATTTGTAGTTATGTCTTTTGGTTAACCAATGCACCTGATTTATGCATGGATCTTATGAATAGAATTTTCTGTGAGTTCTTGGATAAGTTTGTGGTTGTGTTCATTGATGATATTTTGGTTTATTCCAAAAGTAAAGAGGAACATGAAATTCATTTAAGGGTTGTCTTGCAAACTATAAATGAAAATAAATTGTTTCAGAAATTCAGAAAGTGTGAGTTTAGGATACAACAAATTTCTTTCCTTGGTCACATTGTTTCAAAAAATGGAATAACTGTTGATCCTGCTAAAACAAAAGTTGTTGAATAATGGACAAGACCCACAAATATAACCGAGATTCGTAGTTTTCTTGGTTTGGTAGGTTATTACCGGAGGTTTGTTGAAAAGTTTTCACAGTTATCTAGTCCAATGACTAAGTTAACTTGGAAAGGTGTTAAGTTCATATGGACAAAATAATGTGATGATTGTTTTCAATAATTGAAAAGAATATTGGTGAATGCTTCAGTTTTGGCACTGCCTTCCAGAAATGGTGAGTTTGTTATCTACAGTGATTCTTCGTTGAAAGGAATGGGTTGTGTCCTAATGAAAAATGATAAGCTAATTTCTTATTCTTCAGGTCAGTTGAAACCACATGAGTTAAATTAACCTACACATGATTTGGAATTAGCTGTTATTATTTTTTTTATTTGAAAATTTGGAGGCATCATTTGTATGGAGTGAAGTGTGAAATATATACTGATCACAAAAGTTTGAAGTATATATTCACTCAGAAATAATTGAACACGAGAAAGAGGAGATGGTTGGAATTAATCAAGGATTATGACTACACGATCCTTTATCATCCAGGGAAAGCAAATAAAGTGGTTTATGATTTGAGTCGAAAAAGTAACGCTTTATTAACCATGCTACATTTGGAACAAGATTATTTGGTTTTTTATTCGATGAATTATGGCATAGAAGTTGTTGGTGCAGGAAATTCTTCTGTTTTGTTTTAGGTGTCAGTGAGATCATCTCTATCAGACAGAATAAAGCAAGCGCAGAAGGAAGACAATGAGTTGCAGAAAAAGGTAGAGTTGGTTCAGAAGGGTAAGTTGTCTAATTTGAACATTGATAATGATTATGTTTTGAGTTTTGGAAAGAGATTTTGTGTTCCTTGTGATTAATATTTGAGGAATGAGTTGTTATGTGAAGCTCATAGTTCTCCGTTTTCAGTTAATCCTGGTAGTACTAAGATGTACAGAGATCTTCGGGAGTATTATTGATGGGATGGAATGAAAAGAGATATTGCTGATTTTACTGTGAAGTGTTTAACTTGTCAGCAGGTTAAAGCAGAGCGACAATTAATGAAAGAAATGCTTCATCCTTTACCGGTGCCTGAGTGGAAATGGGAAAATATATCCATGGACTTTGTTGTGGGATTACCAAAGACATCTCGAGGTAATAATGCAATCTGGTTTATAGTTGACCGATTGACTAAATATACTCATTTCCTTCCTATTAGAGTTACATTTTCTCTAGATCAACTTGCTCGGTTGTATGTTAAAGAGATATTTAGGTTACATGGAGTTCCCCTATCCATTGTATCTGATCGTGATCCTAGGTTTACTTCTAACTTTTGGAAAGGCCTTCAGAATTCATTGGGTACTGAATTAAATTTTAGTACATCTTTTCATCCTCAATCAGATGGGAAATCAGAACGAACAAGTCAGACATTGGAAGATATGTTACATGCTTGTTCGATGGATTACTAGGGAAGTTGGGACATACATCTTTCTTTAGTTGAATTTTCATATAATAATATCTTTCATTCCAGTATACAAATGTCTCCATTTGAGGCATTATATGGAAAGCATTGTTGAAATCCAGCATTTTTGGATGAAGTAGGTCAAGGAAAGCTGATGGGACCAGAATTGGTAGAAGAGATGGAAGAAAAAGTTCAGTTGATTCAGAAGCACATGAGAACAGATTAGAGCAGACAGAAAAGTTATGCAGATAACTGGAGGAAGGATCTTTCTTTTGAGGTTGGTGATCATGCCTTTTTCAAAGTTTATCCATGGAAAAGTGTGATGCGTTTTGGTAAAAAGGGAAAGTTGAGTCTGAGGTTCATTGGACCTTTTGAAATTCTGGAGATAGCTGGATCAGTTGTGTATAGAGTGGCTTTACCTCCAAATTTATCCCAAGTACACAATGTTTTTCATGTTTTGATGTTGAGAAAGTATATGCCAGATCCATATCATGTTTTGAGCCCAGACGTAGTTCAGTTGGAAGAGAATCTCTCTTATGAAGAACAACCCGTCTAGATTCTTGACCATAGATAGAAAGTGTTGTGGAATAAGGTAATTCACCAGGTAATGTTTTTTTTGGAAAAACCATATAGTTGAAGAGGCAAGGTGGGAATATGAAAATGCTATGAGGTATAAATTGCCCCATTTATTTGATAAGGGAATAAAATTGCGAGGATGCAATTTCCAAAATGGGGGAAGGATGTAACATCCTAGGTAAATAAAGAATAAGACATATTTCATATTTATTAATATTTGTTAATTAAATATTAATTTTACTTTAAAGGGGTTTCTATGTTCAATAGTGTACCCGATATGCAACAACGAGTTTCTTTGGAACCTTACATTGCATACTAATAATATAATATTATTATTTTAAATGGTAGTTAACTCCTAGCCATTGTATTGGAGAGAATGAATGAAACTAACTACAATATTATTATACATATTTGTTAAATGTATTTACATTTATCCAATAAAAGTTAGAGGCTTAAAATGTGAATGAATCTAATTTTAAGCATAATTTACATTAAAAGGACGATTTATCACCTTTTAATGGAGAACCTTCTTTAAATATAGTTTTGTTCAGTTTAATAAATTCTAATTGACCAAATAAAATCTTTATTTAGAATGGGGACATCAAATTTTACTTTGGGTAATTTTTTGGTATTTTTCTGATAAAGTTCATTTTTTAATGAATAGTGAAAAATATTGTATTTTAATTCAAATGTGCCTTTTAATATAATTTATTTATATGGTTAGATTATCTTTTTAATTAGTTTTAAAAAGAAATTAAAATATATTTTTTACCATTTAATTCAATGTTGGTCATTGGAATTAATTTCACTTTGAAGTTGGACATAAACAAGTATCAATCTTTTGATAGTTATTGTTTCCTAAAAACACGCTATTTGTTTTGATAACAAGAATTAATTTTAAAATTAATTAATGCCACTTATATGTTTTGAATTTGGAAAAATATAGATCAATTTTGAATTCAGAATATCAAATAATGCTTCGGCTGAATTTTTGGTATTTTTCTGAAAAACTTCAATTTTTGATGAATAGTGAAACTACTTAGTGGTAGTTTAAAAAAACTGACTTTTTCATATAAATGAAATTTTACCTCTTCTGTGTATTGAATTTAAAAAATATGACATACATAGTTGTTATCAAGAAGTAAAATTTTATTCATTAAGATGAATATAATTTTTGGTGAATAGTAACTTTTGAGTTTTATTTACCGCGGTTAAAGATAAATAGGGTAATTCAAGGTTAAACGAATATTATAATAATTAAAAATTACCTTAACACTTGCCGAAAACTTATTGGTTGAGTCATTTACGACCATGGGCATCTTTGTGTCAATTTTGGGACCCCATTGAGCCACTTGGGAGTGATAATGACAATTTAGATTAATTAATTTAGACTTAAGACAAAATTGACATTAACAAAAATATTTTTGTAATTAATTTTTATATAGTGTTATATAAGTCATATTTTCTACTATAAATATTCATTGGAAAGATAAAAATATTTCCTACATTATTGTATTTTTTTATAATTTTTTACACATCTAATAAATTAAATTATTTATGACACAATAATGATGCAGTATTTACCTCATTAATAAATGATTTAATTAAATAAGATTATAATGATTAAAATATTATCCAAAACATGTATAATTATAATTTAATTATTTTATTTCGAATATGAGTCATCTTAACTTCGACCTTAATGATTTTTGGATCATTATAAACTGAAAATCATTATATAATAAAATAATGTTTTCACACTTTCCTAAAGAGCCCCTCCTCTCCCTTATAAAAGGAGACCATTTCTATCCAATTCCTCACACCTCTCAAGCCATTTGGGTCATCCAAAATCTACCCAATTAAGCTCCCTACATCCCTCTGCTCCTTCTAGAAGCCTTACCTTAGGCATAAGGAACTTCAATAAGTCCTTTGGTTCAAACCAAAGAGAGTTACCCAAATTAAATGTAACAGTTTCTCTTAAATTGTTTTCTTTTATTTTACTTCTCCAAACCCTAAAATATTTTTATTCCTTTATTTTGAAACAAAAAAAGTATAATTAATATACTAGGATGTTATTATGAGAATTATTTTAACTACACTTACACACAACTCCATCTAATGGATGATGAACATAATGTTTCTGTGGATGGAAAACTAACGCCTCACGGAACGATGATTGTTCAAATATCTCCAACCGCCTCTCATGGTGGCCATTATGATCGAAATGTATTTATATATGATATATATTATTTTTATGATTTCCTTATGCTTCTGTACTTCCCATTTATAGCACTCCTTTACGGTTTCCATAGTGGGAAAATAAGATAATCTCATTTGAGGAAGTGCGGACTACCGCCCCCTCAAAGTGCTTTGATTCGTTAATGACTTATGTGGGATGTATAATGGATGGAGTTAATGATATTATATATTATATTATACTATAATTATAATATAACTATGTATAATTATGTTTTAATTACATTAAAATAATAAATAGAAATGAAAGTACCGTTAATGCGTACGTACGGCTTACCGTCTCCATGAACGATGCATTTCATTTCGTGCCTCCAAATCTTATGTAATATTATAAATACATGTATATACTGGATATATATGATATATATGATATATAAATCATCAATAAAATTCTGGATGTAATGGAATATTGACCACATGGACAAATTGTAAATATAAGGTGTTCATTTTTGACTCAAGTACCAAATATCGACAAAATGAACGTTATTAACTTAAATGACTAAATAATTTTTATAACATGGTAATAAGTGATATAAAAGGAATAATAAACTTGAAAAAGGTTCTTAATCAAGTATAAATTTACTTTAGTTTATTATTCAGGATATTAAAGAACGATCGGGTCAAGTCGGACACGAGGTAAGGGACTTCGTCTCAATCTCCTTTCATTGAGGCATACATTGTTTTAATACACGACTTTATTTTATATGCTGTATAAAGACCCTTGAATTTTCAAAGGGAATATTTTTCTATGAAGTGTTTTACTAAATGACAAAAAGGAATTTTGCTTTTAACATAAGCGGTGACAATGACCTTTCTGCTGTTGCGAGTATTATTTGATCGTTGGCTTCCTTAACAAGCCAGAATGTTTTTAAAAGGAAAAATAAATACCATATACTTTTTTTTATTATTTGGTTTTGAAAATGATTTTGAGAATGGATTTATTATTTAAATATCTTGAAATGATATTTTATTATTTCAATGTGGAAATTTTATCTTTTTTTTATGCTGATGTTATGTGTTATGATCATGTTATGGTTCTTGGGCATTATTTACGTATACGGGTGGTTCTGTGATAAACCTAGGGCGGGTGAGCCCGAGATATCTCTCCAATGCATTAGGTAATGTGATGGAGGTAAACGTGAATGTTTCTCCTAATAGATTTAGGGAATACACTGTGATGGGTATTCCAAAGTAACTCCTTATGTAGTTGTGATAGCTACAATGTAAGTATGATATGGATTCCACAAGTTACCTTTATGATTTATGATTTCTATGTGTCTTTCATAAATCTTATGATTTCATGAGGTAAGTAAAAGAGTTCATGTTTTGTATGTATTTATGAACAAATTTTTTCAGTCATTGTTTTGTAACCCTTACCGAGCCTTTTATGATCATCCCATGTTTTGAAATGTTTTCATAGGACATAAAGAGGAATAGGGTCAAGGATGGGATCAAGGAAAATTCATGATGTCTAAAACATGGAACTAGACATGACTCTTTTTTTCAAGACTTTTTATTTTATGAAAAAAATCGAAACTGTGTAGAAATGTCTACCTTGTAATCTTTTGAGATGTAATAGTTATGTCCTAATCTCTGAAACTCTAAACCTGAAAAGATCCTCAATGTGAATTATTCATTTAATTCCTTAATATGTAATTTTTAAGGCCGCGTCCTTATAATTTTGGTATGGTTTTGGATTTGGTAAGTGAGGGTGGAGTGGTTTTCCAAGGGGAGGAAGAGGAGTTATTTATACTTGGAAGGAGGGGGGTATTTAGAATAGAAAATTGAATAAAATACTACATCCAAGGTAAAACTTGTAATAGTGATATTAAATGGATCATATATTAACAAAAAATAATGGTTTGAGGACCTTAAAACCCTTTTATAATTATAATTTAAATATTTTATTAAAAAGGAAAGTGGAAAAATAAAAATTTGTTATTTAAATGGAATATTTTAGATCTTATACTTTTGAAAATATATTTTTTGGTTTAGAAAACATATTTATTTTATTTAAATGATTACTTTTTAAAATTTAGTATATTATTAGTTTAGATTAATTATATATATTTTATTATTTCATTATTACATCATGAATGATTTAATTTAAAATACACCGGTTATCACAAAATTGTATTTTTACTATTAATCTAAAATTTCAATTATTTCAAAAAATTACAAAAAAATTACCTTTATAAAAATTTGATAGGTTAATTTCAAAAACATCATTAATTTTATCAAAATTAATTTTTAAAATATATTATTTAAATTTTTAATAAAATATTATGATTTTTATGAAATACCTCAAAATGCAATTTATTAAAAATGTGTTTATATTTTACTTGAGTTTTTAATATTATTATTTTTTAGCATTATAATATTTTAATTTACTTAAATTACACATGATAAATATTATTTGTATTAATTTTTACTATTTTGAAGTCAAATTACTATTCGAGTGATCATATTACTATTCCCAATAGTCAGGTTACTATTCCCAACAGCCAGGTTACCATTCCAATGACCACATTACTATTCAAATGTTCAAATTATTTCTAATAAATATAACTTCATTACATAATTCAAAATTCACTAAACAACCTCACAAGTTTCTGTAATTTTATTTTCTAAGATGTATATTTGTTTATTAATATTTTCTTTCTTTTATATAGTGTTTTCAGTGGGGGCAATGATTCCAGTAGATTGGGGTGATCTATATTTTCCCATTATACTTTTCTTAATTTTTATTTTTTTTCCATTGTAATGTTTTTAATTTTCATGGGTTTGGTTTTTGATTAATTTAATGATCTATATTATTTAAGTAATTTGTTTTTGGTTTCTTTCTGTATTGAATGTGTATAATACTATATAATATAATACAATACACATTTATTTCAGGAAAAAATATCATTTATAAACTATTGTTTGTTACATGAAAAATGTAGTTGATGATCCTATAAGGAAACAACCTTCTATACTATCAATGGTGTGGATTTTAAAATGACCTATCTTTATAGATAACCAAAGGGTGGATCTAGAAGTCCAAATAGAAAGGAATACATCTTAACTTTCCCAAATGAGTTCCCCAAACTATTTCATCCAGAAGACCAGGGAGGCAAAAAGGGATGATTTGGAGATTGAAAATATGATGGAAGTAGTAAATTAGGGGAATATTTATGAATTCAACCTTGATGAAAATTTTATCATTCAGTTTGGAACTAGAATTTATGTACCGTTAGCACCTAAGAAAAATAAAGATCCATTGGATAATAAACATAGATCAAATTTCATCATATATCCTGGAAGTACCAAGATATACCGTAATATTAGAGAGAAATTTTTATAAGAAAACATGAATAAGGATATTTCAGAGTAAACCTCAAATATAGTGTCCCTATCCTTTTACACATATAATTACATGATTTTAATCATAATTAACCATCAAATTACAAGCTAAGGATTATAAAGTCAACTATATTTGGATGATTAGGTACATAAAAATGAAAACCTATAAATATAATAAAACATATTTTTTTATCACCCATAAATATATCTTAACTTCCATTGATCACCTACATCTAAAAAGGATAACCTGGGAATACAGAAACAAATATATTAGCTAAAAATCCCAGTATGGGTATACATAGGAATGAAGAAAAGCACATGGGTTAGAAGGCATAAAATGATGACAAAAAAAGGCATGAAACATAAATAAAAATAATGAAGAATAAAATGTATATCACTAGGACATGTAATCATGGAATCATAGGAATTTGGAAACAATACACAACATGACATAAGCATGATTCAAGGATAACTACCAAGACCATTTCACATGGCGGACAAAGTCCCATAAAGGAATCAAGTTCAATCCTTGTACCAACATGGAATATACTAAGACTAAATATTACCCAATGAGTTAGAGAACTATCAGGGTTCACCAATTATAATATGTTCTTGGATATGTGTTCCACATTAAGAATCAAGCATAAGGGTTATCCATGGAAAGAATTCAGTATCATAATCATGTCATAAGACATAACGAAATGGAATATCACAATGGTGTGCATGAAAGAATGGATCTAAATCATATATGGACATTTATAAGGTAAAATAGAAAAATATCAGGATAATTTATTTCAAAATTAATTGAATACATGTAAGAATAGTATTTAAGAGACATTATAAATGACAAAATTTAGTGCGGTTCATAGAAAAAATTAAATAGTGTTTAAAGTGGAAAAAGAATATTTGTTTTTATAAAACCATAAATTAACCAAGATAATTTTTCATTATTAAATGATTTATTTTATAAAAATAATTGGGGCTTAAAACATTTTATGTAGTTCACTTAAAAATATGTAAGAAAATAGGAAGTTATCTTTAATCGGGAATACATTTCAGGAAGAATTGAGAAGTGAACCTTTTAAAAACATGTATTATTACATAAAAGAAGGATGTTATGATATAAATACATGATTTTGGAACATATAAGTAGAATTTATAATAAGTAATAAAAAATAAATAAGAATTAATTTATGTTAAATAGAGAGAAAGAGTAACTCGATGGAAAAATGGAGGTTAATGTAAAATCCCTTACCTCATGTCCAAAATGGTTATGGACTTGTACTTAATATCCTGAATAATAAATTAAAATCCATTAATTATTTAATTAATAATCTTTTATAAATGTTTTTTTTATAAATTTATTTAGTTCATTTATTACATTTTTGAAGGGTTACCATATTCAATTTCATTTCTCGGGAGCATTGGTTTCTTTGGTTTTAATGACTGGTTAACTTGTATAAATGTACATAAAATCATGTAAAATGGTAATGTTTTTACATAATTTAAGTTATATGTTATTAATTAAAATAAATAATATTAAATGGTTATATAATAATTTTTTTTTCATTTTGGGTGAGGATGAATCATTAGATAAGACGTTAGTGATAATCGTTTAGATTATTTTGGAAGTTTTTTGATCATCACAAACTAGTTTTGTTTTATTAATTAATATTACGTATATATAATGGTTATAGAACATTAAATAGGCTATAATAAATATATTATAATCTTTTTGTACCCTAAAAATAGTTTTATGAGTATTCTTTAAGGAGGCAATGTAAATTGAAAACTTCATTATACTTGAATGTGATAAATTAACACATCACATATTATATTTTTCATTTTTAGTAAAAAAGGAGAGGGTAAGAGAAATGATGATGAATTATAAAATTAACATGATAAAATTACATTATATATAATATAATGGAGTTTTAATTCCACTCGGATAAGGGTAGGTGAGTAATGAATAATAAAAGAAAAGAAATTGAAAAGAAATTAAAGGAAAATGAAAGAGGTTTTTACCTCTTGAATTTCTCCTCCATGAGAACCTCCTTATAGATGTTGGATTTAGTAATTTATTGAGACCAAAATATCATATACATGGAGTATATTATTGGAAAGTTTATTGAGTAGAATTTATACAAGTAGCAAAGCTTGAAACTTGTGAGGAGAAGAGGTGGTGAGGGGTGATATTTATAGTGGAGGAGATGTGTGCTTTCTCACTATTTTATTCATTAGTTTATTATTTTGGTTCAAGTATATGAATAGTCTGATAATTATCAATATATATATATTAAAATAATGAAGTATTTTTAGATATAATGGTCTTACATCATCCATACATTATCTACAACTCAATAATTCAATAATTTAGATAATATCAAAAATTATTGTATTCCACTATTCGCAAAAACATCAACTATTTTAGAAAAATCCCAAAAATTTACCCTAACCATTTTTTGGATGTAGAATTCAAAAATAAAGTCCAATTTATAAAAATAGTTTTCTAAATATGATAAATTTATTTTTTTAATTAAAATCTTTATTTACTTGGAAAATACTGATTTTAAAATTATAACTAATTTTATAACACTTTGAAAAATTAATTAAGGTCTCATTAAATTATCTTAAAATAATTAGAAAAAAATATTAATTTATGGATAGATTCTATGAAAATAAATTTTCTTTGAAATTGTTAAATTAATCATAAAATTTTAATTAAATATTTATGAATTACAAAAATACCAACACTTAATTAATAATTTTTAAAACATTTATTTACTTATACTATGATAGAATTATATCATATTTTCATTAATAAGATAACAAAACTTTTATTATAATTTCATAGGGGAGGTTACTATTCTATTGGTCTAATTACTATTCATAACGGTCATATTAATATTTCAAAGGTCAAGTTACTATTTCATCGGTATAGGTTCCCTAACTTCAATAAATAACTCTTATTTCATTCATTATTCATTTATGAAGTTTGTATTATGTTATTAAGGTGATTTTATGTGATTATATTATATGAAATAATTATAATAAGGGGATTTAAATTGATAATCTTTTGGGTTCTTACATTCTTCACCCCTTAAGAAATTTCTCCAGTGAAATTTTGTTTTACATTATATGTTGAAAACAGGTGAGGGTACTTCCCCTTTTTCACTTCCACTGGTTCCCATGTTTCCTCTTCATACTTATGGTTCTCCAATAATACTTTGAACCAGTGTGTAGTCTTGTTATGTATAACTTTATCTCTATGATCCAAGATCTTAACTATCTACTCCTCATAAGAGAGATCATTTTCCAACTGTACCACCTCTAAATTTAGTAAATGTGAGGGATCTATTATGTACTTTCTCAAGATAGATATATGGAATAAATTATATACTTGAGACATGGTACGTGGAAGTGCTAGTCGATAGGACATAACTTTAACACAATCAGGGTTCTGGAAGGGTCCAATATACATAGGATTTATCTTTCATTTCTTCCCAAATATCATGAGCCTCTTCCATAGAGATATGTGGAGGAATACCATGTCTCCAACCTTAAACTACAGGTCCTATTGACGATTGTATTCATAGTTCTTCTACCGACTTTAGTCTACCATGTTGTGCTGATGAATGATTTTCAACTTTTCCACAATTTCTTTGACCATTTTTGGTCATATTATCTTATGTTCACTAACTTCATCCAAGCATGCTGGTGTTCTGTATCTTTTCCTATTAAGGGATTCATATGGATCCATTTGGATTCTTGAGTGGAAACTATTGTTGTAAGAGAAGTAAAAAAGAGGAATATATTGGTCCCATCCTCCTTTAAAGTCTATAGAACACACTATCAAAATGTCTTACAGTTTCTAATAGTTCACTTAGATTTTTTATTAGTTTGAGGATGATAGACCGTACTAAAGTTAAACTCAGTGTTCAGATCATGTTGGTGACTTTTCCAAAACTTGGAAGTGAATCTTGGATCCTGAATGGATACAATCAACAGTGGTACTCCATGAAGTCTTACCACTTCTTTGATTTATATCTCTTCAAGTTGATCTAGTGATAAGTCCTCTTTAATTTTGATAAACTGGCCTATCTTTGCAAGACGATCCAATACAACCCATATAACATTTTTTCCTCAAGATGTTTCAAAAGTCCAATGACAAGTCCATGGTGATGTTTTCCTATTTCCTCTTTGGTATGGGTAATGGTTGAATAATCACCTTAAAATATTTCCTTTCATAATTCACTTGTTAATATACTAGGTTCTTTAATGTATATTCAACTATATCCTTCTCTATATTGTCCCACCTATAGTTCTATCCGAGATCTCGATGCATCATTGGGATCTTGGGGTGAATATAGAAGGTTGAAATATGTGCATCATTCAAAAGATCTTCTTTTATCTTTGGATTGGATGGTAGACATAGTAATGACCCAAATCTCATGAATCCATCCTCATCCATTTGGAACTCTTAGGATTTACCATTTATGATAGCTTCCACCTTTTTATTAATTTCTGGATCATTTCTTTGAGTATCCTTTATTTTCTCCATGTGGGATGGTTGAGAAATCATTTGATCAAGGATTTATGATGTTACCTCCTTATCAATTCCCATGTCTATCATTTGAAGGTATATGATTATTGGATCCTTATCAATTATCATTATTGATAAAGATATTGGATCCATTCTACTTAGAGCATCCACCACCTTATTATCTTTACCATGATGGTTGTGGATTGAGCAGTCGTAATCCTTGATGAGCTTTAACCATATTCACTAGCTCATATTAATCTACTTATGCATGAATATATATTTTAGGATATTATGATCAATATATGTCTCACACTTCCCCCGTGGAGATAATGCCATTAGATTTTCAATGCAATGATCAAAACATCCAACTCCAGATCATGCATGGGATATTTTTTCTCATGATTTTTCAACTTCCTTGAGGTATAGGATATATCTTTATCATTTTTATTCAATAAAAAACCTAATCCATTATTTTAACCATCTATTTATGCAACGAAGAGTTCCCCACTTTTCAGTAGTATGAGAACCGGTGCAATGATAAGCCTATTTTTAAACTCTTTAAAGCTATATTCAAATTCATTGTACTAGAAAAAATTAACTCCCTTCTAATTCATCTTGATTATTGGGTTTGAAAATCATTATAGGATCTTCAAAAATCATTGGTAATACCCAGCTAAACCAAAAAAACTATAGATATTCATTACAGATGTTTCCCTGGGCCTCTATTAGATTGACTTTTTCTGGTATACAAATATTCATTTAATCGTGATAACATAACCCAAGAATGATAATTAATCCATACATAACTCACATTTACTATAATTTTCCTAAAGTGTCTACCTTCAAAATGTTTTAGGCACAGTATTCAAATGTTCCTTGTGTTCCTTTTTATTCTTGGATTATGTCATAATATAATCAATAAATACTACCCAAACATTGTGAAGGTATTCTCTAAAAACTCTATTCATAAAGTCCATGAAAATTATTAGAGCATTAGTGAGTCCTATTGGCATCAATATGAACTCATTGTGTCTATACATCATTCGAAAGATAGTCTTGGGAATTTCTTTCTTCCTCGCCATTAATTGGTGAAATACCGACTGAAGTTCCACCTTAGAGAAATTACTATCCCCATGTAGCCAATCAAACAAGTCATCTATCCATGGAAGGGGATACTTGTCCTTTGTCATGATTTAATGATTTTCAATGAAGATGCATATTGATCTACCCTTCTTCATGATTAAGAGAACTGGTTCACCTGATGGTGAAGCACTCAGGCATATAAAACACTTATCCAGATTATCATGTAGCTACTACTTTAGTTCTTATAGCTCAACAATGTCCATTATATAAGTTTTCCATTATATATTCAAAGATACAAGAATAATTTCAATTGAGAAATCAACCTCTTGATCAGTAGAAAGAATAGACAATTCTTTAAGGAATACATCAGCGTAGTCCCTCACAATGGGAATGCCTTCAAGAATGATTATCTCCTTTGTATCAATAATTTGATCTAGATATTATTACTCATAATGAAACAATAACCAAAATTGAGACAATGATTCTAAAGGAGATTCTTCTTCCTCCTTCCACTTGTACAGAATTGGAGGATGCCTCGGGATATGAAGAGTGATCTTTCTTTCTTGACAGTTGATGTTGGATTTGTATAAATATAACCAATCCATGGATAATATAGAATAAAATTTTAACAAAGAAAGTAAGAAAAGATTTTCTAGGAGGTTCAGTCCAAAAAAAATCAACTGGGGAGGATTTATATACTTTTGATGCAATAATTTCCCCATTTCCATTCTCAAAGATAAATCAACCTCCATATTTTGAGGTAGTGTTTGAATAGTTCTACTAAACTTGAAATATATGAAATAATGAAAAGAATCCAAATAAAATAGTATGTTTTCTATTATTGAATGAATAACCAATGAAATTTTCACCAAATCATTATTGATATCCACCTCACTGGTAGTGATAACATATGACCTTATTTTCTGCTTGGAGTTTGTTGTTATTGATTTCATCCAACAACCCTTGGATTAGGGAAATGGATTTCACAATTCCCATGTTCCTTGAAGTTTAAGCACTACACTATATGATGAGTATTGACTTGAACCTTACCTTCATTCTGGATGCTCATGATGAGAGAAAATATCATTGGGAATTGTGGAAAAGGTTGGAAAGGGATGTCGTTAATGGAGGAATTGAGATAAGGAGCATCTCTAAGACCATGTACTGCCTTTAAGTGAGGTTAACATGAGGCCTTATGGAGGGGAGATCAGAATATGAAAAATTCATTAGTAAAAATATATGGTACTGGCCAGGATAAATTGGGAGGAAGGTTCTCCAAGATCTAGGATTCAATTCCATGACAAATTTCCACACTACAACAACACTCTTGATGGATCATTAGGTGAAAATCAAGTAATTACTAGCTTGTCAACTGGTTTGGAACTGTGTTGTCCTTCCCAGGATGTCCCATGGAAGTTATATATTTTTCTGAGGGTAGTACCTTTACCAATTTTGTCCATGACACCCCCAACTATCAACAGCAAGAGGTTTTCAATACCATTGAACTCAAATCTGAACCCGATCAGCACATTTTTACTGAAGCGACAACCAGTTTATTCTCAGCCAAAAATGAATCGATGTTATAGGAATTATAATTCCACTCAAGATGCATGGGGGGAGTTATTATGGTGTAATTAATTTCTATTGAAACTTAATTTCCTTATCTAGATAATATGAAACTAGGATCTCCCCATGGATGGTGGGGTGAGGCGTAAGGGAACCTCCCTTGTCTCCCGATGCAGTTGCTGTAGTAGTCTATATGTTTAGTCCATCATACATATTTTCTTCAAGGGAGAGTGGGATTCCTTCATCTATAAAAACTTTTCATCTTCAACAGTGTAGAAGAGTATACTATTGGAGATAATTTCCTTCAGAAGTTTTTCCAAGGATCAGGTGATAACAAGTTCGAACATAAGGAGAGATCTATCTTCTTATCAGCTGGATACTAGAGTATTTGGAATGCATGGAATAAAGATAGGCATGAGTGTCTCCATAGCTTGAACTTGGTGGTGATGGTTAGGTCGCAGGCCCTCATGGATGAGCTGGTCCCTCTTATTAGGGAGTGGGACCACTCTTCCTCTTTACAACATCTCATGGATAGTATCCATACATTTCATATGGCTCATAGTCTGGACATGCAAGGACATTGGGTGCACTGGATACCCCCTCTTGGTTTTATTAAGCTAAATATCGATGGATCATGCTATAACGAGATTATGTGGGATGGAGGGTGTTTCATAACCATGTTGGTTTGTTCATTCTTTTTTTTTATTTTTTACATGGGCCAAGGGAACTCCCTCATTGAAGAAGCCTCCCCTATTCTCTGGGGATTGAATTTTGTCTCTTCCACACTATTGTGCTGGAATGGGTTGAAACCAATTCCTCTATTTTTTTGAAGTCCATATGGGGGGGAATTTATTTTCATTGGACTATCATTTATCTAGTTCCAAGATTCCAAAACCTTTTCAGGAACCAAAATAAGATCACCCCCACATGGCTGTAGGGGAATAAGATTGCAGACTTTTTCCCTCCTAAGACACTCCTATTAATCCCAGTAATGTTTTTTTCCCACTATTTCCCTTCCCACTAAATGTTCTAATATTATAAGAGATAATTATATGGGGCTCCATTATTTCAGGCTCCCCTAACTGTATTTATAGGCCTTGTCCCCCCTCTAATAAAATTTCTTAACATTGGATAGATTCTTGTTCCCACACTTTTGTCACGTGGGATGTTGGGTCTTCATTCCATCATGATATTTATCTATTGATCCAGAAATATTGAACTCTATTTTATTCTTTTTATCTTTGAGCCCATGAGACCACTGAGAGCCTGCTATCTCTATTTCAAACTAAAGGGAACAACCGACAATCTCATCATATCTGTCGAAGTCTCAAATACCCAATTATTTTCATATAATCAACTTTAGTATGCTAAATAAGAAATGAAACTTGATTTGTGTGATCATGACAATTCCAAAGGAATATCTTGGAATCCTTGTGATGTTTTATTAATAAACAATGATATACTGTTGTTCCTTTTTCTCTAGTATGAGGAAATCCCTTTCCGTTTTAACATGGAGGGTTCAAGGAAAATATTTATTGATTTTTTTTGAAATATTACCATTCCATGGAACCAATTAAATCTTTGGACTTTGTGTTTTTGATCAATGTCCACAGCTGATCGACATCCCCATAGAAATGATATATTCTAAGCAGCACTTTATCATCTTCTGAGAACTAGAGGAAGGAGAATATATTATCAATGGAGTTAATCCATTATTCTGTGAGGAGGGGGTCAAAGATCCTCTAATCATGGGAGACCATTTCCACATAAAGGATTTGACAACAACATTCTCATTCTTAGAATAATGAGGGAATTCCACATGATTCAAGTTATTATTCATAACTTGAGATAGTTGAGTAAGTACTATCATGAAGTTTTGAGCACCTGTTCCCAACATATTTGGCATATCAACAGGGAAATCATCAAATCACCTATAACACGGATTATTGGCATGAGTTCTTTTATTTAAATCAATTAACTAAGAAACATAAAGTACAATTAGGGGGATTGAATACTTATCCAATAGTAATATAAAAATAAAACATTGAACATAGAATGATAAATTTGTAAATAGAAACTGTATCCTAACTTTTGATACCCTAAGTTTTAATCTAGGTTATCAATGGTGATATAATTATCCCTAGGGTCATTAAAAATGTTTTATATTACTAATATATAAATATAACTATACATTTATTAGATAATAACTATAGTGACCCCATCATTTTACACACACCATTACATGATTTTAATCATAATTAACCATCAAATTATAAGACAAGGATCACAATGTTTAGTGTCTTTAGAAGATTAGGTACACAAAACTAAAAACATGGAAATATAATAAAACATATTTATTTTAATAATACATAAAGAGATCAGAAATTACATTGATCTTCTATATCTTCAAAGGATAACCTGGGAAAACATGAACATAGGGATGAGCTAAAAATCCCAGTAAGGGTATAAACATAGGAATAAAGAAAAGAAAATTGGTTAAAAAGAATAACATGATGACAAAAAAGGTCTGTAACATAAATAAAAATAAGGAAGCATAAAATTTAGAGTATGGGGACATGTAATCATGGAATCATATGAATTTGGAAACAACACACACCATGAGATAATCATGACTTAAGACTAACTTCCAAGACTATTACACATGGAAAACAAAGTCCCATAAAGGAATTAGGATCACTACTTATCCCAAAATGATTTATCAAAAGGCTAAAAATTATCCAAACTATTGGAGAGCTATTTGGGTTCACCCATCATAACATGTTCATATATATGTGTACTACATGAATAATCAAGCTTAAGGGTTACCCATGGAAAGAACTGGGTATCATAATCACGTTATAGGGCATAACAAAAGGGAGTATCATAATTATGTCCATGAAAGAATATATCTAAATCATGAATGGAAATTAATAATGAAAAATAGGTATATGTAATGTTAATTTATGCCAAAATTTAGTTAATACACTTAAAAATAGTGTTTAAGAGACATTAGAAATGAAAAATGTTAGTGCAGTTTAAAGAAAATATCAACGAGCATTTAAAGTGGAAAAGGAATATTTTTTTAATAAAATAAGATATCAACCAAGATAGTTATCATGATGAAATGAGAAATTTTATAAAAGTAATAGTGTATTAAAAAATATTATGGAGTTCACTTATATATGGGTAAGAAAAAGGGATGTTCCCTTTAATCGGGCTTTCTTTTTTGGAAGAATTGAGAAGATAACCTTTTTAAAACATGTATTTACCCATAAAATAAGAATGATATGATCAGGATACATGACTTTGGAACATAGAAATAGAATTTATAAGAATTTAACCAAAATAAATAATCATTACATTTGGGTAAAGAGAGATAAAGAGAATCCTAAAGGAAAATGGTGGTTCGAGTAGAATCCCATATCTTATGTCGGAAATGGTTATGCACTTATAATTAATATACTGAATAATCAAATTAAATAAATTAATTATTTAATTAAGCACCTTTTATATATTTATTTTATTTATTATACTTTTATAAACTTCATTTATGGCCTTTTTTATGGGTTATGTAATTCAATTTCTTTGTTTAGGAGCGTTGGTTTCATTGGTTTTCATGATCAGTTTACTTGTATACATATACCAAAAATCATATAAAATGAGAATGGTTGTACCAAATTTCAGTTATATGTTATTAATTAACATAAAAAATCTTTAATTTTCATATAAGTCATTTTTTAATTTAGTGCGAGTACGAATCATTAGATAAGACATTAGTGATAATCGTTTAGATTATTTTTGCGGTTTTTTGATTATCACAAACTAGTTTGGTTTTTTTAATTAATATTATGTATATATAATGGTTACATGAAATTAAATAGGTTTAAATACATATATTATTATATTTTTTGACCATAAAAATAGTTTTATGATCAGTCTTGAAGTACGTAATGTAAATCAAAAACTTTTTCGTCGTTGAATGAGACAAATTAACACATCACAGATGATGTTTTTCATTTTTAGTAAAAAAGGAGAGGGGAAGAGAATTGATGATGAATTAGTCCATTAACATGATAAAATTATATTATATATTAGATAATGTAATTTAAATTCCACTTGTATAAGTGGAGGTGAGTATATAATAATAAAAGAAAAGAAATTGGAAAGAAATTAAAGAAAAATGAAAGAGGATTTTCCATCTTGAAATTCTCCTCCTTGAGAACCACCTTAGGGAAATTTTATTTGTTATTTTTTTGAGAAAAAAGTCTCCAAGACATGGGGGATAGGATTGTTAAAATTATTGGGTAGAATTTCGACAAGTTTCAAAGCTTGAATGGAGTTAGGAGAAGAGGTGGTGAGGGTGGTATTTATAGTGGATGAGTGGGGTGTTTTCTCATTATTTTATTCTTTAGTTTTTTTTATTTTTGATCAAGAATATAAATAGTTAGAAAATTATCACTAAATATATTAAAATAATTAAGGATGGTTATAGATTATGGGATTACATCAACAATACATAATCTATGAATCAATAATTCAAGAATTTAGATAATATCGCAAATTATTGCATTTCACTATTCACCAATAATTCAACTATTTTAGAAAAATACCAAAAAATCAACAAAACTATTTTTCAATGTGTAGAATTGTAAAATTAACTCAATTTTATGAAAATTATTTTCTAAATATGGGAAATTGAATTTTTAATTAAAATCCTTATTGACTTGGAAAATACTGATTTTAAAATTATAATTGATTTTATAACTGTTTGAAAAATTCATTAAGGTATCATAAAATTATCTTCAAATCTGACAAAAAATATTTATTAATTTATAGTTAAATTTTATAAAAATAAATTTTATTTTAAATTATTAAATTAATCATAAATTTATAATTAAATATTTATGACTTACAATAATACAAACACTCAATTAATAATTTTTAATACATTTATTTACTTATATTATGATATAATTACTTCATATTATCATTGATAAGATACCTAAATTTTATTTATAATTTCATAGGTGAGGTTAGTATTCCATTGGTATAACTACAATTCCTATGGTTTATATTACTATTCCAAAGGTTATGTTACTATTTTATTGGTATAGGTTCCTTAACTTTAAGAAAAACCTTCTATTCTATTCATTATTCATTTATAATGTTTATATTGTGTTCTTAATGTAATTTTATCTGATTATAATACATGAAATATTTATAATAAATGAATTTCTATTGATATAATTTTGTGCCGTTACATCAATGGTCTTGGTATGTCATCAAGTTAAAGGAGAGTGAAAAAAGTCTAAGGGATGATACCACCATTACCCATACCCACATGGAAATAGAAGAACATCACTATGGAATTTTTCACTAGTCTCATGAATAAATCCAAAGGAAGAAATTTGATATGGGTTTTAGTTGATCAACTCACCAAGAATTCCCACTTCGTCACTATTTGAAAATATTTCTCACTTGAACAACTTGTTAAGATATACTTAAAGAAAATGGTGATGCAGCATGGGAAACAATTTTTAATCATCTCTGATTGTGATCCAAGTTTCAGTTAAACATTATAGTGAATTATTCAACATTATTTGAATACTATATTGAGTTTTAGTGTGACCCATCACCCCTAAACTAATAGAAGACTTGAAAAGACCATTTAGAAACTTAAGGACACGTTAAGATCTTATATAATGGAATATAAAGGAGGTTGAGATAGAAATCTACCATTAATTGAGTTCTCTTGAAAAAAATAGGTTCCACTGAAGAATTAAAATGGAACCATATGAATCTTTGTATGGGAGAAATTTATATTTTCTACTTGCTGGGATAAAGTTGGTAAAAAAAATCTATTTCGACCCAATCTTGTGAAAGAGATGATAGATAAATTTTTAGCCTTCCAATAACATATAAAAGCTGCTCTAATTTAGAAGAAGATTTATGATAAAAAATTGAGGAAATTAGTGCCTGATGTTGGACAAAAAGTGTTACTTTGAATTTTTTTCATGAATAATACTCATTTATTTTGGAAAGAAAGGTAAGATTATGCCTAGGTACATTGGCCCCTTTGTGATCCTTGATCACGTAGGAGCATTGGACCATAGACTAGCACTTCCACCAAACATGGATCAAGTTCATTATGTTTCCAATGAATCTATAATAAGGGAGTACATACTTGATCCCACACATACACTGAATCTAGAGGTGGTATAATTTAAGATTGAACTCTTTTATGAGTAGTAGCTGATGATGATCTTTGACCATAGAGACAAAGTTCTACGCAATAAGAAAACTCACCATGTCAAAGTGTAATGGTGCATCCATAAATATGAAAAGATGACATTATAACTAGAGGAAACAATGAAACATAAAAACCCTCATTTATTATCAATTGAGAATATGAGTTAAAATTTCAAGGATGAAATTTACAAAGGAGGGAATAATGTAATGAACCAGATTTTATAAATGATATTTGTTTCTGAATGAATGTGTGTTATGTTATATTATATTGTATTATACGCATACAACACATAGATGAAGAAAAAAAATATTTCATAAATGTATATCATTGAATTTATCAACAACTAAACCCATGAAAATTCTAAATGTTAAAATTGAAAAAAATAATAAAAATGAAAAGTAGAATTGGAAAATCTGAATCCTTCCAATCCTCTAGAATTACCCCCCCATGAACAACACTATAGAAAATAAATAAAATATCAGTAAACCTATTTAAATCTTAAAAAATGAAAGTATAGAACCTTGGGAGGAATTGTTTTGAATATTTAATGAAATAATGAAGTGGTATTTATAAACATTAACGTGACCATTGGAATAGTAACATGACCATTGAGAATAGTAACCTGATAGTAGGGAAATGTATCCTATCTATTTGGAATAGTAACTTGAGCGTTGGAATAGTAATTTGAACTCAAAATAATAAAATTTAATATAAAAAATATTTATAATTATTATTTAAATAAAATATAAATATTATAATTCCACAAAATACATATCAAGAATAAAAACTCAAAGATAAACTACGTAAATTTTTAGTAATCATTATTTTAATATATTTCATAAAAATCATATATTTTATATTAAAAATTAAAATAAACTATGTTATAAAATTATTTTTATAAAATTAATTTCATTTTTAGAATCATCATATCAACATTTTCAAAAGGTGTTTTTTTGATAATTTTTTGAAATACTTCAATTTTTATATGAATAGTAAAAATAATGTTTTTTAAAATACCTCATGTTTTATTAAATAATGATAATAAAATAATGACTTAATAAATTATAAATTAGTTATTTTTGATAAAAATAAATTTAATAAGATATATGGGTCATTTAAAAATAATAAAATTAATTTCCAGACCTAAAAATTATTTTCCAAGTTTAAAATTCAAAAGTGTTCTTTTAAATAAACTTTTTTCATTTTTTTAATTTACTTTTCATTAATGTTATAAATTCAAATTTTAAAGTGAATAAAAGTCCATAAATGATTTTATTTTATTTAAATAAATTTTATAATGTAGAAAATATCACTATTGAAATGTTTACCTTGGATATAATATTTCATTCAATATTATAACTCCAAAATACCCTCTCTTCAATTATAAATACCCCTTCTCCCTCCCCTTGATGAAACCAATCATCCATTCGTACCAAAGAAAACAAATCTATAAACCTATCCTCTATCAATACACTTATAACCATTAATAAAATTCTTGAGTAAACCAAATGAAACCATAAAATTATTTTCATGCTGTAGAATGTAAGAAACATTGAGAAAGAATTTGTTTTCCTAAACATTCCCTCTCATTTTCTATTCTATTCTCTTTGTTTCAGTTACTTTAAAACCCAAATATTCTAATACTAATTGATTAGTATGTTATAATTATATTGATTATTTTAACCTACTTTAATGATTATGTTTATGATATATTTATATTATATATTTCTCTTCCTCCACTTTTAACAATACCTCGTCAACTGTCAGTTAACCCCCAACAAGAAAGTTTAGAATTATTTTCTTATCAAAAACCTTATGGATAGTTATAATAAATTATTTATGGTATAAAAATGTATACATATAGTTATTTTAAGCTTATGGAATTTATTCTACTTATGTATAAATGAACTTGAACAAAAATCGTGAAATAAAAAATGAGATATTTTTAAGGAAAAAACGATATCAAAACATTTCAACTTTAATAAAGGAAATTAAGTTATATATTATAAGGATTATAATTTATCAATATGGGAAAAGGTAACATAATTAAATTTGAGTTCTAGGTTTTAATGATCATAATTTCAATGTTTAGGAGGAGAAAAAGAGAAAAAATTAAGCAGTATTTATAGAAAGAGTGTTCTCAAACCCAACTATTTATTTTTTATTATCACATATTTTACTTTGTTTTTAATAGGATAATTCTTATAATATCATTAAAATTCCATTTAAATAGTCTTTAAATTTTCTTTTTGGGGATTGAAATGTGTCTACCTTGGAAAATATTTTGTTCAACAACATTTACATAGCTTTTTCAAAATGACTTTAATCTCCAAAACATCATATTTACTTATCTTGAGTTCTTTATTCTACTATTAAGAATGATTATGTTTTATAACAAGTATGATTTTAGTTATTCATTTGGAAACCCAAAATTCTATTCATGAAATTATTATTTACAAAAACATTATGAAACCCATTCCTTTCCATGGGATAATTTCATGGCGATGATTGTTCTAATTTTATGTGGTGTGCATGATTGTGATAATTTTATGATGTGACAGGTGTTCCCAAAATTATATATCACTCTAATAAATTGGGCAATGTGATATATGTCATTATATTATGTGTATTATTCATGAACATTATTATAATATTGTTTACCATTCATATGTTATGATTTATTCACATATGTTATGTTCGAACCTGTTTCTTTATATGTTCTCAACTATATGTTGTATTTGACCACTATGTTATGATGCTTCATTATTATTAATATTCCAAATTCCATGAATTTATTATATTTTTCCATCATGATTATGATGATGATTCTATTCTTATGATACGATGATGCTGATTATGATCACCCATATACTATTGATTCATGTCACTTATTCCTCCCCCTACTAGGATTTTAGCTTACCCATTTATTTAATGAACATCCTCAGGTGATTAAATGTACTTAAAATAATGCGATATATTTTAAAAGGATAAATAATAATTATTTAAATAATATATATTTTTAATATTTATATGGGATGTATGATCCTAATTTTCCCAAGATACTAAACCTTTGGATCCTGAATTGTATCATTATAATGTTGTTTATCTTAAAAATAATATAATGGTCACATAAGAAAAAGTTGGGTCTATATAGTTGAAAAAAATGTATGGGTTAGTTAATTTGGGAATCATGATTTATTGAAGAGCCTAAGTATAAGTCCAATTATAGGTAAACAACCTATGCTTTAGAAATGTATAAGAGTGCATGGTTTTCAAGAAATTAAATCATGGTCTAGATACTAAAAGTGGATGTGGATTTTGCACAATTATACCTAGGGGTAATAACTATAAAAATGGTGCATCATGAATTGAATAATCATCACCTGGTGTATAGAAAATAGGCTTTGATGCACAACTAGTTTGAAAATCCTAGGGGTTATTCTTTGGTTAATCATAAAATATACAAAAACCATTACAAAGGATATATAAATAAAGTAATTATTCTTCTTAAAGTTATAAAATGATTACATTACATGATCCTAGAAGTATCACCTAAGGAAAAGGATAAACATTTGGATCTCATAAAATACGAGTTTAGAATTAGTTTTCACATAAGAATAAATTATTTATTCATGATTTGCTAACTTATGTTCTGTTCAAATATTTTCTATTTTAGAAAATAGTGGGAACTAGGAGAAACCACATCAAAAACCCATGTGAGGGAAAATGCGATGATTGCCTAAAATAAATCAACAATCCCATGGGATGTGGAGTTAAAAAATTTATGAGAAGTATAACCCAATTATCTTTGTCTATAAAAAATATCATGAGAAATTTGAAACATCCAACTTCACCCAAGAAGGAGAAACTAGCCATAAAATACTTTATACAAAATAACTATCCAAATTTAGTGGATATTTTGATACAAATTTCATAGAATAGTGGGTTAACTCAATAGATAAGATATTTTTAGTTATACAATATTTTAAGAAGGAAAAATTCACCTTGTTTATCTATCATTTAGATTGAGAGTTTGATCATTGATGGGTGTTGATAAAGAATATCAAACTGAAAGATAAAGTGGAAGAAATGGAGTGGGAAGACTTAAAGAAGTTATTTTTTATCAAGTAGTTTTACTCAAACTCTTCAAAAAAAATGTAGAGAGAGAATTTCTATAGATTAATAAAAATGAGGGTGAATCCATCATGACATGTGATGTAACTTTTAACTATATTTCAAGATACACCTTGTGTTTTACTATCAATATGTATAAAAAATAGATATATTCTTTAGTGGTTAAAACCACACCTATGAAAATATATATCCATATGAGACTTTGATAGTTACAAAGAATTATCATTATGAGATCTAAACATAGATATAGAGTTCAATTAATGGTACTATGGTTATGGAGATAAGAAATAAAAGGTGGAGTTTCATGCTGGAAGATCAAATGCCAAAGTAGGAATGAATTTCAAACCACCAAAATGTCAAAAATGTGGGAATAAGCATCTTGGTAATTACCTCAAAGGGATAGATAACTGATTTAAGTGACAGTGTGAAGGCCACCAATCTTTTGAATGGTGAAGATAAATGAATAATCTAGACAACATGATAGAGGAATGTAAGGAACCACCCATGGTTTAGTGCTTTAAGTATATGGATTAAGGATACTATATAAGCTAGTGCACTAAATCGTGGGTCATCGAGGGTAACCAATGTTAGGAACCAAAAAATCCTAAGGATAAAGTTAAATATTATACCATCACTAATTCTAAGGTGGAACATGAAAATGAAGTTTTACAAGGTATACTTCCTATACAATCAAGAATAGAAAAGGTTTTATTTGATGTTAGTTTTATGAATTCCTTTTTTTCCTATAAGTTTCATAAAATTTTTTAATCAAAACCTTGATACCATGAAGTAGATATAAACATAAAAACACCTAGTGGCGAGATTAATGCACCCTAAGTGTTGGAATCTTCTCATGTTATAATTTGTGAGAATAATATTCCAATGAATCTTGAAATAATTACCTTGGGGGAACTTGATGATGTATTATGAATGGATTATATTTCATTATATAGTGATCACATAAAAATTTAGAAAAATTAAATCTTCTATATTCAGAACTATCCCATTATCCTCTACAAATGAAAGGAATATCATTAATCTCCTTTGGAAAATCGATCAACGATGAACGTGTTGATACCAATTGAAGAAGAATACCTTTCTCAAATGGTTGAGTCTAAGTAAAGTATAAAACATGAGAAAATTACCATTATAAGGAAATATATTGATATAATTTTTCAATAGTTACCCAACATCTCCTAGATCGTGAGGTAAATTTTTCAATAGAGATTATACCTAGAGCTACTCCTATCTCCAAATTCCCCTATATGATAGCCTCAATCAAACTAGAGGAGTTAAAGAAGCTGATGAAAGGGAATTTGAAAAAAGGGTTCATATTCCCTAGTGAATCACCTCGGGGTGAACTAGTTCTCTTTGTCATGAAAAATGATGGATTAATGTGACCATGTGTCGATTACCAGGAGCTCCAAAAGATCACAATAAAGAAAACTTATCCCCTTAAAAGGATGGATGACTTTCATGATTAACTTAGAGGATCTCAATACATATCAAAGGTTGATATTCATTATGGATATCATCAAATAAAGTTAACTAATAAATAATTCTAGAAGATAACTTTTTATACTAGTTTTGGATACTATGATTTCATAGTGATTCCCTTCATACTTACTAATCCCCCTTAAATATATATATATATTTGAGTATTTAGAGGCTATATCGATAAATTTTTGGTAGTATTTATTGATGATAATATCCTTTACTCTCTGAGTAAGGAAGAACATGAAATAAACATAAGGATTGTACTAGAGACATTAAGAAAAGATAAAATGTAAACTATGTTAACAAAGGGGGAATTTCAGATGAAGAAAGTCTCATTCTTGGGGAATGTGATCAAAAGTAAGGGAATTTTTATTTAAAATTAAAAGGAAATGGAAATTAATGAATGTCATAGAACCTCAAGTTTCATGAAAATACATTGTTTTTTTGTCTTAGCTGGGTACTACAAACATTTTGTGTGAAACTTCTTATGATTATCTATCCGACTAACAAAGTTAACATCAAAAGGGGTAATGTAGGTCTGGATGGATGGATTTGATAAAATATTTATGGAGTAAATAAGAGGCTAATAATTATTACTGTAATGACACTACCATCAAGTGGAAAATTTTTTTTTATATATAACGATGATTTAAAAAAATTCTTGGGTTGTGTACTTGAGAAGAAAGGAAAATTAATAGCCTATGCCTCACAAAAGTTAAATATCCATGAGAAGAACTACCCAATGCATGATCTAGAGTTAGAAACTATGATCTTCACCATGAATATTTGGTGGAACTGTCTCTATGGTGAGAAGTGTGACATATATATAGATAATAATACTCTTAAGTATATATCTGAATATAAAGATCTCAACATTCATTAGTGATGATGGTTATATCTAATCAAGGACTATGATTTATCTATTCACTACCATCTTAGAAAGGTGAACAAGATAGTTGGTGCGTGTAGTAGGAAATAACCTTTTACACTATCTATTATGCAGATTGATAAATCCATATCTTTATAGATATATAAAGGATAGATCTATAAATCCTAACATTGGGGAGTACATAATACCTTTACCAAATGATTTCCTAGCCATATATTCAAGAGAAGATCAAGGAGGCATAAAGGGATGATCTAGATTATAAAAATAAGGTGTAAGTAGTAGAAAAGGGAAATATTCTTGAATTACATCTCAATGAATATTGTTTCATTCATCTTGTAACTATAATTTGAATTCCTTAATCACCCGAGATAATGAAATAACAATTGGATAATGCACAAATCTCAACATTATCCCTCAATCCAAGAATTACCTTGTTGTATCACGATCTTTGAGAGAAATTTTGGTGGGGAAATATGAATAAGGAGATCATTGAGTACACATCAAAGTGCTTAGTATGTCAGAAAGTTAAGGGAGAGTGACATATATCCAAGGGGATGATGAAACCATTAGCCACACGCACATGGAAATGGGATAACATCACCACGGCATTTGTCACTAGTATTTAAAAGACATCAAAACAAGTAATGTGATATGTGTTGTAATATATCAACTCATCTATACTTACCACTTCATTGATATTCATGATGATTTATTTCTTGAAAAACATGCTAATATACACATAAATGAAGTGGTGAGGCTGCATGGGGAACCACTTTTGATCATCTTTGATCATTATCCAAGGTTTATTCTAAATTTAGGGGAAGTCTTTAGTATGCTTAGAATGATGAATTGGGTTTTAGTATAACCTAACACCTCAAAACTGATGGCCAATCTAAAAGGACCATTTTGATACACGAGGACATGCCGAGAGCTTACTCAATGGAATTTAAAGGAGAATGTGATTAATATATCTCATTAGTTGAGTTATCATACAAAAATATCTTCTAGTTGAACATTAAAATAACCTCATATGAAGATCTATGTGGGATTTGAGGAAGAACTAATAACTATTGGGATGATGTTTTTTAACAAAAGATATATAGAACTAATCTTGTGCAAGAGATGATAGAGAAGTTTCAATCAATCCAACAATATATAAATCTGCTTAGACTCAGTAAAAGATCTATTCTAACAACTACTAAACAGACATAAATTTTAATGTTATAGAAAAAGTTTCCCTTAAAATATCATAATGGAAGAGATTCATGAGGTTTTGAAATAAAGGGAATATTAACTCTTACATTGTCCCTTTTTAAACCCGTGATGACATTAGAGAAATGTATTATTATATATCACTTCCACTAGACATGTCTTAAGTTCATGATGCATTCTATGTATCACTCTTGAGGAAGTATATATATGAACCCTTACACATATTGAATATAGATGTGGTATAACTGTAGAATGACCACTCATATAAGGAGTAGTAGATGGAGATCTAAGACCATAGAGGCAAAGTTCTATGCAACAAGACAACCCACCTTGAAAAAGTGTCACAGAGAAACTATAAATATGATGAGGCGATGTCAAAACTAAAGGAAACATTGAAACAAAAGTACCCTCATTTATTATAAAACAAGAATATGAGTTGAAATTTTAGGGATGAAATTTCTAAATGGGGGAATAATTTAGTTACTTAGATTTTACAAGTGATATTTTTTCCTAAATAAATGAGTGTTATATTTTATTATATTGTATTATACACATAAAAAACATAGAGAAACTAATATAAATTTATTTCATAAATGAAGATCATTACATTAGTAAATAAATAAACCCATGAAAATTAAAAATGTTACAATTTAAAAAAAAGAAAAAAAAGAAAAGTATAATGGAAAAATCTAAATCCTTCTAATCTTCTAGAATCATCTCCCCCATAAACAAAATTATAGAAAAAAACTGAATATTAGAAAACCAATAAACATATTATAAAATGAAAATATGGAACTATGGGGGTAATTTTAGTGAATTTTTAATGAAATAATGAATATATATTTTAAATAAGTTATGTGACCATTGTAATAGTGACATGACCGTTAGGAATAATAACCTGACCATGGGTAATAGTAACCTAATCAGTGGGAATTGTAATTCATTCATTGAAATAGTAATTTGACCTCAAAAGAATAAAATTTAATATAAAAAATATCAATAATGATTAATTTAAGAAAATATAAATATTACAATTTCATAAAATAAATATCAATATTAAAAGACGGAAGAAAACATAAGCACATTTTCAATAAAGATTATTTTAATGTATTTCATAAAAAACATAATTTTTATATTAAAAACTATAATTAACTATGTTATAAAATTATTTTCATAAAATTACTATCATTTTTAGAGATACCCCATTGAAATTTTACAAGTATGATTTTTTATTAAATTTTTGAAATACTTGAATTTTTACATGAATAATAAAAATATTCTTTTTCAAATGCCACATCTTTTGTGACATATTGATGAAGAAATAATGAATTAATAATTTATAAATTTTTTTATTTAGGCCCAAAATATATATAATAATATAAATGGATCATTAATAAATGATAAAATTAATTTCTATACTTAAAATGTATTTTCAAATGACTAAAAGTGAAAACTATCCCTTTAAATATATTTTTTTTCAATTTTCTCCTTTCCTTTTGATTAAAATAATAAATTTGATTTATAAAGTAATTTAAAGTCATAAAATAATTTTATTTTATTTAAAATTATTTCATAATTCCAAAAATATCACTATTCAAAGGTATACCTTGGATATAATATTTTATCCAATATTATAACTCAAAAATACCCGTCTCCTTAAGTATAAATAGCCCCTCTCCCTCCCCGTGGAAAAATACTCCTCATAACTTACTAAAGAAAATGATCTTCCCAAATACCCTCTATAAATCCCCTTATAATCCTTATGTAAATTTAGAGTAAACCAAATCGAAGGATCAAATGAGTTTAGTGCCATAGAAAAGAAGAAACACTGAGAAAAAAGTAAGTTTTCATCATCTTTCCTTATTTTTTATCATCTATTCATATTTGTATCTTTCCATTTTAAACCCAAATATTTTAATATTAATTTATTAATTCACTGAAATCATATTAATTATGTTAACCTATTGTAATGATTATATATATGATATATTTTTATTTTATTTTTCTCTTCCTCCTATTTTGACAATTCTCAGTTAATGGTCAGTTAACTACTAATGCAATTGTTTACAATACTATAATTTTTATCACACATATGGATGATAATAATAAATTATTAATGATATATAAATGTATAATAATATATTTATTTTAAGATTTTATAATTAATTCTACTGTAGTATAATTGAACTTGAACAAAAGTATATAAATAAAAAATGAGACATTTTAAAGGGAATTATGATATTAAAATGTTTCACCTTTAAAAAATGGAATAAATTATAGAATAAAATGATTATAATGGATTAATATTTAAAAAAGTATCCTAATTCACTTCTTTCTCTACTTTTTGATGAAAATATTTTTATTATTCAGTTGGCCGAAAAGCGACAAAATAAAGCAATATTTAAGGTAAGGGAATTTTAAAACCCCAATCTTACATTTGGGTTATCTTATATTGCACATTGTCTTCAGAAGTGTTATTAAAATAATATCATTAAAATTACATCTAAATAGTATTTCTGTTATATTTATAGGGATATAAAATTTTCCACCTTGATTTTTTTTCTAATCTTTTTATAAATGTTTTTTCAAAAGATTTTAATTTCTAAAAAATCAGATTGTCTCATATTGAGTTTTTTATTATACAATAAAAAATGGTGATTCTTTATACCGAAATATAATTTCCTTTATTCATTTTTGAACTCAAAAGTTTATTCCTGAAATTATTCTTTACAAATCCTTCATGAAACTTATTTCTTTCCATGGGTTTATTTAAAGACTATAATTGTTCTCTTTCCATGTGGCATGCATTATTATGAACATTTTATGATGTGATGGGTGGAATTAGAATTATATATCCCCAAAATTCATTGTGTAATGTGATATATCTCATGATATTATGTGAATTATGCATGAACATGATACTAGAATTGTACATAATTATGATGTTACAATTTATGCACATATGTTTTTCATGAACATGATATTAGCAATGTCCACGACTATGTGGTGTATTTGAACACTATGTTATGATGTTTCATTATTATATGTATTACACATTACAATAATTTATCAAATGTTTATCTTAGGATTATGATGACAATATTATGCTTAATATATGACAATGTGGATTATACTCACCCATGTGCTATTGATTCATGTCCCTTTTCTTCCCCTTATTGGTCTTTTACCTCATCCATTTATTTGGTGTATATCCTAAAGTGATTAAATCTTCTAAAGAAAATGAGAGATATTTGATGAGGATAAATAATCATAATTTAAATATATTCTAATTTTTATTATTTACAAGTGATGTATTAGCCTAATTTTCATGAGATTCAAAACCATTGGATCCTAGATCATATCACCATTATATTGTTTATCATAAAAATAATATAATATTAATATAATAAAAAGTTAGTTTACTATAACCGAGCTCTTAAAAGTTCCTACCAAGATTTTATAAGTTCCCTCTCATGGTAAGAGACTCTCTTCCCCTCTTTATTCAAGTACTTCTTTTAAATATGCCATTTTATTTCCAATTTTTCATGTTATAAAATGTTTTTACACATTAATTTTAAAATCATTAGGATTTAAAAGTAACAATAGACCACCTTTTCACTATAATTAAACACTTCCATGAATATTTATATACAACGGTTATGATACCAAAATTATATTATTATTTTCCATGCTAAAAATTTATGTTTTGAATAACCATACCCATTTCAAATCAAGGTTATTCTACTTGATTTACCTATAATTAATTGATTAGGGAACTATATGTATGAAACCCATAATCCTTAATCAAGGGGTAAAAAGAGAGGAAAAACGTTCTTATGTTGTATGATCTATGTGGAACACAAACGAATGTACATAATATGAATGTTATTGGTGGGACTAAAATTATATAGTCCTCCAATGCACTGGGTAATAGTTTTATCTCATGAGATACCATGAATGGTAGATGAGGGGTTATCCTAAGAACACTATGTTATGATGTATTAGTGGTTATCCTTGACTTATGCTTATCATGTCTTGATTGATGTTGTTTCTACATTCCTATGTTTTCTTGATGTTATCATACTATATAATGAATTGATATTCATGATTATGATTCCCAACCCATTTATGTTACTTTGATATGCTTATTGACTCACATGTATTTCTTTCATCATGTTATGCTTTTATTATTCCATTACTTGGATTTATGTCTCACCCATTTCTTATGTATTTCCCATGGTTATCCCGCATTGTTTTTGAAGAGAAATAGAATTTGAAATAATATAATTGCATCCTTATTTTACATTACTATGTTATGCATCTATTTTTCCAAATATTCTAGAAGTATCGATCTTATAAGATTTTACTATTTGCGTCTTTATATAATAAATCATTAATTAATGTGTATTAAAGATATGGGTTTTCATAGTTTGAATTAGATAAAGGTTTAATTATTTTTGGGGATTAGGATTATAAAACCTTAGTGAAAACCTTATGGATAATAATTAATAGAGTAAAACATCCCTAAATTATGGTAATGTATAGATTAAGTGGTTTCCAAGAAACAAAGTACCTGTCTAGATATTACAAGTGGATGTGGATTTGGAATAATTACACCTAGGGGTAATAACCCCAAAATGTTATAGTAGGTATTAAATCGACCATTAACTAGTGAATGATAAAGAGGAATTTCTCAAAAACCTAGTTTGGCACTCCCTCAATATATTCTTTGGTAAATTCATAGGATCTCTATAAACCATTTTGAATGGTAGAAAAATTCCTATAATTTTTTTTGTTAGGAAATATATAATGGATAACTTATATTGAAACCTAGAAATACATAGGTGAAGTAATGTATGTCATTTATGATCTGTTCATTTATTGTTCATATCTTCACTTATAAATGTTTAATGTTTTGAAAATCCTAATCCCTAAGACTCTTTTGGATGAATGAAATGAATAGAACAAAAATCAAATACTGAACATTAGGATTATTGTTTATTCATGAAATTAAAATGTCCTATGTGAATATGGTTCTATATATTATTTAATTTGACACCAATTTAGTAGAATTATTAAAACACTACCTCAAAACATGAAATTGGCGCTATCAATGAAATTTTAAAATCATGAAATTATTGCATACCAAGTATATAACTCCTCCCATGTCTATATATTAGGGTTGAACTTCCCAAAGAACCTTTTAATACTCCATTTAGTATATTTAGATGAAATTATGGGTATGGATTAGTCTTCCTTTTACAGATCGACCACATGTTTTCCACATAATTAAATCAACCTTCGCATCATGAATTACCCTCTTATTTCATAAAAGTGTAAGTATGATGATGGATCTCACATGGAATCATCATCTCAAGAATGGATATTATTACCTCACGAGAAAGAATATCTAGATAAAATGATTTAGAGTAAGGAAAATATAACCCTTAATGGAATTACCATTGTGAGATAATATGATCATAAAACAATTCCCTAGCCTTCCTCCTAAAAAGAGTTTGAGTTCTCAATCAAACTTATAATTAGAGAAAGTAAAATTCTTAGGGTATGTTATCACTAGAAAAGTTATATCTATAGATACTTTTAATATATAGGAAATTAAAGGATGAACCAAAACAATATCTATGATATATATCCATAGTTTCTTTATATTATATGGGTACTATTAACAATTTTGGCGAAAATTCTCATTATTTTCAATCCCACTAACAAAAATAACATTGAAGGGGGTGATGTTTTTTTGGAGTTATGAATAAGAGGAGAGATTTAAAGAGTTAAATTAGTGGCTAATCACTACACCTAATCATAAATATTATCGAAATATTTGTTGTATACAATGATGAATATAAAATGGTATTGGGTTGTGTACTCATGAAATAAGACATAGTGATAGCCTATTCTTCCCATCAATTAAAGATCCATGATCATAATTTCCCAACACATGATCTATAATTGGTTGTATTGATCTTTACATTGAATATTTGGATACATTATGTCTATGGATAGAAGTGTGACATATACACAGATCATAAAAGTCTAAAGTATATATTCACATAAAAGGAGATCAATATAAACCAATGAATGTGGTTATATATGATCAATGATTATGATTGTTCGATCCATTACCATTTTGAGAAGGATAACAAAGTTACAAATTCTCTAAGTAGAAAGGATATCAAAACCCTACCCATGATAATTATTGAAAGGGATCCAATATTCTTGGAAATAAAATTTATGTACATGGGAATAATAAAATAAAATTCATTTTATCTCACTCAAATAAATTCTAAACCATTCATTCTAATTAGGATCAAGGTGGCCTAAAAAGACGACGAGGTGTTATAGAGAAAGGTAGTGAATATTTTAGAGTTTAGATTTTCTAAAATGGAGTTATATAGTTTGGAATTTGGATAAATATCCCATAAAGGGTAATACTAAATTGGGAACTTTTTTTATGATTTAAATATCACATATTTCTCTATTTATTCATGAAGTAATAAGATTTATAGAGATATAAAGAAAAACTTATAATGGGATAACATGATGTGAGAGATTGTAGAATTTTTATATCAATTTTTGATATTCCAATAATTCAACACTAAATGATATAAGTATTAAGATATGATACAACCATTTCCCATACACATATTTAAATGGGAATGCAAAACGATTTATTCTATCATAGGATTCCCCAGGACATCTAAAGTAAATAAAGACATCTGGGTGATAGTCGACCATCATTCAAAGTCATATAATTTAATTTTTATGAAGGATATTTTATACCTTCAAAAAATCAGTAAGATATATATAATGGAATTGGTAAGACTATATGGAGTTCCACTCTCTATTGTATCTGATCAAGATATGAGGTTTACCATGAGGTACTATAGAAGCCTTTAACAATAATTGGATGTAGAGATGAGTTTCCGTACTACTTATCACCCTTATATGGATGGTTACTTCAGAATAAGTATTCAAAATATATATAATGATATAAAATCATTTTCAATGGATTTATAAGGTTTTTGGGATCAACTTCTTCCCATAATGGATTTCTCATATAACAACAGTTTCCATTTTATCATTCAAAATGGGACCTTGTTAGGCTTTATATGAGAAGATGTGTAATAATCCAATAATTTGGGATGAATTTTGAGATTTGAAGCTTATGGGATATGATCGTATCTATGAGATGATGAATAAGGTTGAAACCATTTAACTTCACATGAAATATTTAGAAGGTCGATAGAAAATATATGCAGATAATCATTTATGAGATAAGGAATTTGATATTGAAGATTAGATGTTCCATCATATATCACCATGGAAGAAATCCATGATTTTTAGGAATAAGGGAAAACTTAGTCTAAGATACATTGACCCCTTTTAAATCCTTTAGCACATAAAAGTTGTGGATTATTAATGATCACTACCACCTAACCTATCCCAAGTATAGGATGTGTTCGATGTATCCCTCTTGAGGAAGTACATATTGGATCCCTCACATGTATTAAATCCATAAGTGGTAGACTTGGAAGAAAATATTTCATATGATGAGAATCCAATTAATATCATAGATCATATATACATGTTTCTATGAAATAAGAAAAATCACCTAGTCAAAGAGTTGTGGTGGAATCACATGTTTGAGGAAGCAACATGAGAACTGGAAGGGGTGATGAAATAGAAGCACCCTCATCTGTTTTAGTGTATGAGTTGAAATTTCAACAGAAAATTTTCTAAGGGGGGAAGAATGAAACAACCTAAAATTTCATAAATGAAATAACTGTTTTAAATGAATAATTGTCTTATTAGATAATGTATTTTTAGAAAAACATGAACTAGTTTGGTTATTTCAGCCCATTATAAAACACAACCAGTTGGATTTAAAATAATGTTAAACATATTAACCATTGACAATATATCCTTTGTACATTTACTATTAAGATTTATATATATTAAGGGTTATGATGAAGTCTAATTGACAAAGGAAAAAAAAGTGGTGACCTCATACAATAGGATCATACTCGATGAATCCCAATTATCAAAATTTTTAAGGGAGATGGAATCATTGGGATTTTCCTTAGACCAAGACCAAGTTTATGTTTAAAAAATTTAACATGAATGAAACCATTTATAGGATAATTTGAATCTTATCAATATCATGAATGAGACCATGTTCACTGAACCACCCCAACAAAGTATCACCATTGAAAACCTTAACCTTAGGGCATACACTGGTGTAATAAGTTGTCATGTATCTAGGTCCAAGTAGTATAAATTTTCAAATTTTATTTTTAATAAAATAATGGTTATTTTTATCCCTTTTCATTATAACTTCATATATACAATTTTATCTGAGTTAATGAAAATTAGATTTTGATATGAAGAAACTAAAATTTTAATTTTGGAAAATATATGGGTTCAATACTCTTTTTGATAATTTCAAGAATTTTGAAATAAATATTACTTTCATATAATAATATTATTAAATAATATTTATTTATATAAAAATTATAATATTATTTAATGAAGAAAAATTTAATCATTATAAGGGTTGGAAAAGGGTTATTGTTGAAAAAAAGTATTTTCCATCATGTAAGGAATTTTATTTAAAATTGAAAATTATCATATTTAGATAATTATTTTTATAAAATAAATATTATTTTCTAATTCAAGTTACTGAATTTATCTGATGGTTAATTTTTCCAAACTTTCCAATATAGTAAATTTTTGGGTAAAAATTAAATACAGTATAAATATATGATATGTATTATAATATTATATAGCCCAAAAGTGATGTAATAAATGATATAAAAGGAATCCAGAACAAAATTTATATTTAAAAATTAAAATAATTTGTTTTTGAATTTATTTTAATAATTTTATAAACCATTGATGCAATGATTTTTTTAATTTATAAATACACAACTATGGGAAGATCTTAGGGTTAGCTGCATAACTCTGTAGATCTAGAGGAGCCACTGGTGGAGCTTCCATTGGTGAATGACAACCGGATCGAAAAGAGATAATCATTGTGAAACATGATTCAAGGATATTTCCAACAACAATGAAAAATATTTTTTCTTCATTAGAAATCAATTCAAATCTACGTTCAATATTAGCTTTTTTATTATTTCCCCATTGTTTATTTCTATGATGAACTTAGATTAAACAAAAAACAGATTGATTCATGGATCAATCATATTGTGGGATGGGTTTATCTATTGGTATATTATTTAGAGAATTTTTTATTTTTATTTGGTTCCTCATTCGTCATTCTAATGAAAATTAATTTATTCCAACTGAACATGGATGTGGTTTGTTCCTCTTTATATGTTTTTGAGATTTATCCCACCGATTTTCATGTTTTAATCATCAGTGTTCATTTGACCAGTGGTTCGACCGAAATACTGATAAATAAATCATTTAAAACCATTTTATTGGAGAAATAGTTTGATATTTTATATAAAATAAAGGTATAAAAAGGGAGTCATACAAATATTGAAGCGACAAATGATAAGAGTTACTTTGGGATACCCGATCTTAATGTTCTTTGGTGCATGACGATGGATGATGCATGGGGGGACATTTCGGAAGGGAATTGAAAGATGAAACTCTATGATCAATAATGAAAAGGGTCGGGTTACTATGAATTCACATTTTCTGGAGAGGTTCATGAATAAATCAATTGCTAGAGGTATATGAGAATAAGTGTGAACCAGATATGAGATTTTGAAAAATCCTTATATACATGGCATATAACCCGAGATTACATGATGTGTGGGACCCCTAGTGTAGAGATAGGGTTTCCACAGAGAAGTTAAGTATTAAACTACATGTAAACTCTATCACATAGTGTATGACCCTCCCCAGAAATCTCGGTTTGTAACTGTGATGGTACATATACATGGCTAGCCATACACAGAGACAACCAACCAGACACAGACACAATCATGTGTACATGGGCTCAGCCATTCCATGTAATATGACATGGGAATATATATGAGTATGATCCACAATACATGGGATGGATCTGATGCCAAAGTTACATGCCTTGTACTACCATTATATGTTATGAACTTCCTCAAATAAGGATTAGATCCCTTTTCCACTTTAGCTTAGATACGTTTCTTTAGATAGATTTCCCTTGATCCAGTTCCTAAGGGTTACTGTGGAATTGCATCCTACACATAGGATGGTGATTCCTTCAGTGGTAATTATTAGATAGAGTTTTGGGAATCCTTCCATGAGGCCCAAAGTGATATCCAAAATCATCATCTTTCCCTAAGTGGAGTTCTTGGTATCATCATGACCTACACTACGGTGTCGCCGATCCTCTACATAGAACGTTAATTCATATTGAGTTATTAATATATCCCATGGACTTAGGTACGATCCTAATTTGTGTATCATTCTCTTTATACTTATACTAGATATTTATTAGGGAGAGACCTGATCGTACATCTCTAATGGATTCCATCAGTTCTATATGGCTTGAGAAGTGTGTTCTCATAGATGAGTGCTGTGTGGAATATTTGAGAATGATCCCTAGGTAATCATAGCATTTTTGACTTTAATTTGAGACTATGTCTCTTTCTTTAGTATATCTAGATATTATTATTATATGTGTTATAGACATTAACCTATATTGAGATAATTGTTATTCCTGTTGTTATATTCTCAGTGATTTTAGGGTGCCCTACTGGGTATTGTTATACTCACCCCAGTATGATATTTATATGTATGTGTCATGTCACACATAGTCAATCAAACCTTTAATGTATTCCTAGAGGTATGAGGACTAGGTGATGTTGAGTGATCTAGACTGACTGAGGTGTGTTCCAGTGGTTATCTTGATAGCTGTCCCCTGTTTACTTTCAGATTAGACTTGTTTTCAAACTCTTTATGGTGTGCTTGTATTTGGTCCTTTTTTCATTCCAATACATTTTTCATACTCTAATGGTGGTATTTAGATGTGTGCATTCATATTTGATCATTAATTTTACATTTCAGCATTTTATGGGATGTGAGATGTCTATGTGTGTACAATTACATTAGGATAAGGCCTCCCATGTGAGTGTTAGCCTACATGGGGATAGTCTCCATTCCCTGGCCTATTGAAGGTAGTCTTGGGGTAGTCACGATATGGGACCCATTTTTAAAGGTTGCGAGAGAGTGTTATTAGATCAATTTGGTGTTACCTTAGGACCAAAGTTTATGAGATTGGTTTGGGGAAACAATGTTAAGTGTTTCGAGTTTGAATTTCAGGCAAAGAAATCCATTGTTGGTGTGGTGGCTGACATATTCATACACTAAGACTCTGATCACCTACATTTATACATAGTACATTAGTCACTGGTTTCAGGGAAAACATTAGTATATGCATCATATTGGAATGGTTTGTGGTTTCCTTTTCCTTCTTGAGTTATCTCTCTAGATATACTCATTGAGTGTGGTATATCTTGTATATTTCAAGAAGCCTCTACCATGTATTCTAGATAAGATTTCGCATTAGGATCATAAGGATGATCCCATCAATGATTAAGAATATATATATGGCTCTATTTAGTAGGTTTTACGTCAAGGTGGTGCACCATCTATACCGCTTCCTATTGAGAAAAATATGGAACCTACAGTACCGACAGATTAGGTGAGTAGAGGAGCACGCTTCATGAGTTTTAGTGATAGTGAACCCTCATGTTATGAGTAAATACCAACCCATAAGTGGATGAGGACCAACATTAGGTGGTGACATGAGTTTTTCATACTTTTAGGACACCACAGATCAAATGGTGGTCCTCAAATTGACCAGTCTCTTTGGCTCTACAGGATGATGATGGGGTTTAGTGACCCAGTCAAATGAGGTGGAGACTCTAGATTGATTAAATTTTTATCTCCTTTTCAGGTAGGGTTTCTCTCCAGATATATTGATGTATGTGAACATCTAATATATTTTACAACTTCACCAAGGTAGTACAATAATGGTTGAGTATTCATCAAGGTTCCCCAACCTCTCTAGGTACTTTAGGGATATGGTTCGTGATTAGTTTTTTCGAGATCAGACCATAGAGATAGGAATATGTAGATAAATACAAGAATGAATTATAAATCTATTCATTCCTACCTATGATGGGGTCCTAGAGTGAGCTTTAGTGGTCAATAGTTTTCTGGATGAGAAGATATAGATAGTTTTCTTTCCAGAAGTCGGAACATAGAAGGAGAGACTTCAGAAGTAGGAAGTTGATGTTAGTCTCAGGGGTCGAGACATGTGAGATGTTTCAAGAGGTGATCCCATGATATAGGGTCTACGGTTCATGGATCGGAGGATAGTTATAGTCAGCATAGGGAGAGGTAGTTCTACTCTTGTGACAATAACATACATATTGCTTTAAATTGTGCATACCTCCATACGATTGATAGAGAGATAGTGTATGAACTTCCTAGGAAGATACATCGATTGGAGTAGATAGGTTTTCTAGTTAGTGGAAGTGTAAGAGGATCTAGGAGAGAAGTTTTAAGGTTGTGGACACTTTGATTTGTTACCACCAGCACCCCCAAGTGGTCCCTACTAGGCTTTGAGAGATGGGGGATAAGAGTGACAGTAGCTGTAGGCCATCAATGATTATAACCTATAGGTTCCATGGATTATACAAGGGATGATCTATATCATTTTTACCTTATATTAAGTACTGATAGACATAGGTTAAAGTTATTCATTTATTACCACATATTGTTTTGAGACATAGAGATTTAAATTGATCGCTTAGCTCGACCATTACCTTTGGAGACTCCTACGGGAGAAAACTCAGTGATAAAGAACTTGTGACTATAGTGCGACCTAGCTATTTTAGGTGAGAGTTTTTATTCGGATCTATTTGTGGTAGTGATGATACCTTATGGATTCATATTATTTATGGACTATTTGTCTATAGTTTATGCCTAGATAGACTATTTTAGGTGGATGATGCAGTCTTTCTATGGATATGGGACCATGTTTTCCTTTGTGGGTGAAAATGAAACCCATGCAGTGTAGGATGTACTCTTATATAGAAGTTTGCAACCTATTACCCATCAGTTTCCTATCATGACCCTTGTTTTAATGGATGCTATGTGTTTTCAATCTCCCAACAATGGTGGCTGTGTATGAGTACATTTTTTCTAAGGACATTCAAGGCTTACCTCCCCACTTGGTGATAGAATTTTATATTGATCTACAACCTGGGATGACCCTAATATATTTATAAGAGTTGGATTCCTAGAACCAACAATTCATACCTTGATTAAAAGAATATTTAATGTATTTAAATATTCAATGACTTATTACATATTTTTCATAGTTATGTATGACTATAGTATAATATTTTCTTTATGTATTTGTCTTATTAAAATGGTCATAGCAGTGCCCCTCTAGGATGAGAGCCTTGAAGTGCTATGAAAATATTCTCAAATATAGTTCTATAGTTGGATGACATACTATTATGGGACACATAGTATATAGAAAATTAGGTGCAAGTACTTATATGTAGATGAGCCTTCTTCTCATGAAGTTCACACATGGTAATTTCAAATATGGGAGATTATGATAACAAATCTGCTAGTAAGAATTACACATGTTTTGGTGTCATTAGATATTCTGATCTATGAGCATGTGTAATCGCCCTTAGACTTTAAGATTATCTTTAATATGTGTAATGACTCACTCACTTTTATTTACTATAAAACGTCACACAGACAGTTGGTAGGAAGTAGGGTACATTGGGTGCGTCACACATGACATATCATTAATGGACAAGTCGGGGAAGAAATTGTCCCTTCCATTTATGGAAGTTGATATCTCATTCCTTTGATTGAAATAAAACCGTCATGTGAAATTCCATGGCCATGGTGTAACGACAAGTTTATTTCAGGTAGTCAGAGAATGACATATCAAGCAAAAAGGTTGATGACACTATCATGAAATCATCTTGATGAGATAAATAGACAAAGAGATTACATTACAGAGTGAGTGTTTGTATGTCGATGTCATTTTTGTGAATTTAAGTTCTTTCTCTTAGGTGCCTTGACCTATTTCTAGAAAAAACTCTTAGACTTTAGAAAATCTCACATGATACAAATGATAAAGAATCCTAGAGGGTCACACACTAATTGTTCTTGGTGGTCTCAGTTAATTTCTATTTGAATTTAATTAATGAAATAAATATTATTCTCAAGACATTAGAATAATTTTATTCATGTTAAAATAATTTCAAAAATTAAATAAATATTCATTCACTATATTGTGAATAAAAATATATATATTTATTTTTATAGAACATTTAATAAATATTTATTTACTAGTTTGTAAATAAAATATTTATTTTAGAGAATAATTTATTTATTTATTTATTCGGGAATTCAATAAATATAAGTGGAGTTTGAGTAGACCAAGGACGGTCTAGTAGTAAAATAAATATTTTCAAGATGGTAACCAATTATTTGGAACAAAAAAATAATAACAACACAGTTTTAATTATGTGGCACAAGATTTTATTTATGATTCCATTTTGAGAAAGTTGGCACTCCACAAATAATGACACAATTATTCTTATTATGAAGCATGGGTTTTCTATAAGGTTATGAATATATTTAATTACTATTATGAAATTTAATATTATAACTAAATCTCCATGTATATAAATAGACAGGTACATCTATTGTGACATAAACAGGGAACCAGTAACCCAAGAGAAATTCTGTGTCCTGAATTTTCTTTCAACTCCTCCCCTCTCTTCCTCTCAAGAACAAGAGACATTATTCAAGATCAAATAATATGAGATTAATATCGATAAATTAAAGATATTCTATTCGTCGTGATAGCACCAGAAAAGTGAGTGACATCATTCATTTATGATTAACAGTTTAATAATTTAGTTTTACAAATCAAGGTTAATCGTTCTTGTAATATTTATTTTGAGATCTGTTCTCCTTCTTTTTATTTCTCACAGATTTCACAGAAAAAAATGAATTTTTGATTAAAATTAATACTAAGAACTCATCAGGAGGCACCGACAATTCTGCCCTGGTGAAATGAATTTACACCATGTGTTTTCAGACTTACATGCCATGTTCTCTGCCATACATTCCATGTAATCTGGACTACACACCATGTAGTCTTGTTCAATGCATCGAGAGTAACTTAGAAATTACTCAAGATGTGTAAATTTATTGCATGTGGTGTAGTTAATTCTAAACCACGTTTTGAACAGGATAGATAGACACATGCTTACCGAATTACATGTCGTGTGTCCCACTTAACACGATGTATAGTCTCTTTGTGTCAGGGGCAAAACCGCGTATACCATACACGACTAAGACGACTGGTTACCGTGTAACTTGGATAAAAAACGACATTTAGACCACTGTACACATCGTGTACTCCAAAAGTTCCAAAATATGCTTCACATTCCGAGTCCCTAGGTGTGTACTTTGAGACAGATGGTGAAGGTAGTACACACCCTGTAGTTGGAACTACACACCATGTACTTTACCAAATTACACAAAGTTAAAAATTTAATGGTTGTGTAAAGTTCATAACTATATATCATATATAAATCATTCTATAGGTTGTTACTCTATGCATTGAAACATCTTGTATTCCATATTTCATTAGAGTAAAACAATATCTGAATATAATACATGTTGTGTAGATTCAAATGGGTATTCACGTGGATACCTCCAAAGTGCATTTATGTACTTGGATGAAAATCTCAAGGAAATTTATAAAAAGAATTAAGATAAAAGGATTGATTAATTAAAGATAATAATTAATCGATTCGAGAACAAATTATCTTAATAAGAACAATTTAAGAATTTAATGCTAGTTTTATTAAATGCTTAACTCGTTGCATGTATTTGGGTGATCATGAGCTATATCAAGACCTTTTTATGTGATTGGTTTCCTTATAATTTATTTATTAAATTAATTGTCATCCTGAGAGGCATATCTCATCATTAATATGTAAGTATGACATGCCCATAGTTTCTTTTATGTAAACCCCATTTAACCCCTCACCTGCGTGTGAGTTTAAATAGCATATGTAATGGATGGAGATCCCAAGATGGTGGAGGTAGTCTAGGTCAGGAGACGAGGTGAAACCAATCTAATGAGATACAAAGATGGATAAGTGGAAAGTAGTAAATATGAAGGTGTTTATCCCATAGGTCAGGGTTAGTTTATCAACCTCCAGATAAAATGACCATTAGAAAAAATGGCTCATGATTATGCCCTTTAATTTATTTTATTTCTGTTAGTTGCATGGTTTTTTATTATGGATGTGTTGTTGCGATCACTTAATTAATGAACTAACAAGCATGTAAGATGGAACTAAAATAAACCAGTCTTGTGCGTTAATATTATCAAAACATTGTTGATCACTTAATTAAGTTCCACTTAATATTAACAAGCATGTGATAAAGATAATAAGGAAATTTAAGCATAAGAGATAAAAATCCCTCAAAAAAATATTAAGTCAAATTAAGCCTTCCATTACTTGATTATGGGAAAGACTCAATAAAACTATATGTTTGACAAACCCTTCTTGTGATAAATAATTTTATACATGAATCCCTTATGAATGGTTTCAGGTTATGTTAACCATAGTACATCAAGAGAAGTATCCCTTGATAGACATTGTGTAATATTTTAGGCAAGTTTTTTGGAAATCCATGTCAATATTTCAGGAATGGGGAGTCAACTCAACGGATCAAGGAGCTAAAAGTCCACAGTGGAAAAAGGATTTCCTACCTAAATACCTTCAAATTGATTGACCAACCCTTATTGGGGTTACGAAAAGGGGAATATGGATCCTTGCCACTATAATTTCCTGAAAATTAGACATTATGAGTTCAATGGTGAGGGCCATTGGGACTTGATAAAATGGTAGGGGACTTAATATGATTAATTTATTATTTATCATAAAATATAATCAAGAAAGTTCTAATCATATACTCTTTTAATGGTATAATAAAATGAAAATATCGTCAACCACACTATCTCTGTCATTAATTCTAGATAAATAAAAATTCCTCACTGACAGTAACATCCAAGAATGGTTTAGATGCCTTCAAGTTATTCTACACCATGAAAAAAAGTATTATATGCTGGAGTCATCATTACCTAATCTACATTCCCAAGAGGTGAGTGAAAAAGAGTTCCTGGTCTATGAGAAACATATGAATGATGCAATCAACATTTATTTTTTGATGCTATCATCAATGTCTAGTGATCTCATGAAGTCTCACAAAAACATGGATGTCTATATTATAATCTAGAACCTCCGTGGTTTTTACCAGAAGAGATCTAGACAAGAAAAGTTTGAGATTTCCAAGGAACTCTTGTAGAGTATGCTTAGAGATGGTGCCCCAGCTGGGCCTCGCATAGTCAATATCATTGGCTACATTGAGAACCTAGAGGTTTTAGGGTTTAAACTCCCCGAAGAAATGGGTATCGATCTAATTATTTCATCACTACCTTATATCTTCCCCATCTTTGTTGTTAATTTCAATATGAACAACATTGATAACTCTCTATCTAGTCTTCTTATCCTCATTATCCAAGTGGACAAAGATATGAAGCATGGAAATCCTCTTTTCCTTATGATGAATAAGAGGAAAGGAAATGTGAAAAGCTTTAATCCCAAATATTTTTCACACCCTTTCTTGAAAAGGAATATCAAATGAGAGGCCAGGGAACAAGAAGCTGTTTGTTTCACATGTGGCAAGACAAGCCACTGGAAGAAGAACTACACCCAGCCTAAGAATCAAGGGGAAACTTCAGGTGATTATTTCATCAAATGAAATCTATCTATTTCTAAAAATTGGGTATTAGATATAGCTTGTGGTTCTCACATATGTATCCAAATACAGGAACCTAGAAGATTCAAGAAGATTGAATCAAGGGAAGTAGATCTATGAGCATCCAATGGATCCAGAATTACTACTGTAGCTATTGGGGACTACCACCTCACATTGCCAACTGAGATGATTTTGATGTTAAAGGGTTGTTATTATGTGTCATCTATTACTAAAAACATTATTTCTGTATCCATATTATATACATATGGATTTGTTTCCTTGTTTGTAAATAAATGTTTCTTCTTTTACAAAGATAGAATTTGTTTTGGTAGGGCACTTTTATACAACGGTTTTTAAGTATTGGATTACAGAAAAAATGTAATGGAAATCGATAACAAAGATACTTCACATGAATCATAACACACCCAACATTGGAATAATAGTCTAGGTCATGTAAATTATAAATTATTGACAACGTTTCATCAAGATGGATATTTAGATTCTTTCAAAATAAAACCACTTGGTATATGTCTAACATGTTTACAAGATAAAATGACCAAATCCCCATTTAGGGGGAAAGGTGAAAAGGATAAAGAGATTCATGAATTGGTTCATAGAAATGTGTGTGGACCATTTTTAGTTGAATAATGGGGTGGGTACTCATACTTCATAAATTTTAGTAGATATGGATATATCTACTTAATGAGGTATAAGTCAGATTCTTTTGATAAGATCAAAGAATACAAGAATGAAGTTGAGAACCAGACTGGTAAGAAGATTATGAAAATCCATTTAGACCAAGGTGGAGAATATATTAATAAAGACTTCATTGATTACTTATGGGAGTTTGGTATCCTATCCCAAATCACCCCTCTTTACAGGCCCAAGTGGAATGGTGTGAGTGAAAGGATGAACCACACCCTATTGGACATGGTGAGATCAATGATGAGTCATGCAAGTCTTCTGTTATCTTTTTTTGGAAATGCATTATAAAAAATAGTTCCCATACTAAACCAAGTACCGAATAAATCTATAAATGGTATTCCATACTAGTTATTGAGCGGAAAGAAAGACTTGTTATCAAATTTACATGTGTTGGGAAGTGAAGCATATGTTAAGGCCTCTTCAGGTAAAACATTTCACCCTGAGGCACATAGTGTACCTTTATAGGATACCCCAAGGAAATAAGGGGATATTACCTATACAAACTCTAAGAAAAAAGGGTTATAGTGGAATGTTATTCCATATTACTTGAGAGAGAGAACATATATAAATGAGATTGTGGGAGAAATATACACTTCGATGAAGTCAATGCTCAAGGTATACAAGAGTTGGTACAAGAACAGATTCCACAAAGCCTTGTGAAAAAATGAACTATTCCCAAGTCAAAATAATTGTGCAGGAGTACTAGAGAGTTTATAGAATTCTAATTGTATGGTTTTACAGTTACCAAGGATGGTGACTCATTATTAGTTAATAATAATGATCCTCTAACCTTCAAGTAAGGAGTAAGTGGCACAAATGTTACGAAGTGGAAAGAAGCCATGAATTATGAAATGGATTCCATGTTCCAAAATCAATTCTTGATTTTGGTAGATCCTCCAGTTTATGTAAAGCTTGTTGGTTGCAAATGGGTATTAAAGAACAAACTGGACATGGAAGGACAAGTCAATACCTATACAGAATAGATAGTTGAAAAAGGGTTCATGCAACATCAAGGAACTTACTATAAATAAACCTTTTCTCCAATTGCAATGATGAAATCCATCCAAATTATATTGGACATTTCCACTTACCATTACTATGAAATTAGGAAAATGGATGTCAAAATATCCTTCCTTAATGGGAATCATTAGGAAAATGTCTACATGACACAACCTGAAGGGTTTATGACTCCAAAGGATGCTAATATGGTATGCAAGTTATAGAAATACGTTTCTGGATTAAAGAAATTATCCAAGTCATAGAACATTAATTTTGATTAAGACATACCATAATTTTGTTTTATCAATAATGAATGTGAGCCTTATGTCTAAAAACAATTTAGTGGGAGTGCGGTCATTTTCTTAAGAGTATATGTTGGTGAAATATTACTTATTGGAAACACGATACCAATCATACAGTCTGTTAAGGAATGGTTGAATCAATGATTCTCCATGAATGAATTGGGAGAGGAAGAATATATTATTGGGATCAAGATTGATGATGATAGATCCATGATATTGATGGGCATAAGTCAAAGTACATACATTGGAAAGATGCTGAAGAGATTCAACATGGAACAATCCAAGAGGTGATTGTTGCCCAAATCACATGGAATTCATCTTTATGAGAAAATGTGTCCTCAGAAACATGTGGAAAGAGAAAGAATGGTAAGGAATCTATACACCTCAACGATTTTGTTAGTCGTGTACTCAATGCTATGTAATAGGCTAGATGTCTCTTAAGCATTGAGTGTGGTAGGAAGATATCAAGCTGATCCAGGTGACCTCCATTGGATGGAAGTCAAGACTATCCTTAACTATCTGAGGTGTACTAAGGATATGTTCCCAGTTTATGGAGGAGATGAGGAAATAGTCATCAAAGGATATGAAGATGCTAGTTTCCAGACTGTTCAAGATGACATGATGTCACAAATGAGATACATATTCATTTTTAATGGAGGAGTAGTGAGCTGGAAGATCGCAAAGAAGAGTGTGGTCGCTGATTTTACATCAGATTCCAAGTATATTACAGCTTCTGAAGCAGCTAAAGAAGAAGTTTGGATGTGAAGCTTCATCCAAGATCTAGATGTGATACCTAACAATAAAGTTCCCATCACATTGTATTGTGATAATACTATAGTAGTGTCTCTTGAAAATGATCCAAGGTAACATTAGTGGATGGAGCACATACTTCGAAAGTATCATCTCTTCAAGGATTTTTCTCAAAGAGGTGAAGTTGTAGTGATCAATATTTCCACAAAAGATAACGTAGTAGACCCCTTGACTAAAGCCTTGACTTAGTAAAAACATTATCATCATGTGAGGTCTAGCAGACTGAATGTCATTGGTAGTTGGCTCTAGTCTAAGTGGGAGTATGTAAGTTTTGGTGTTCTAGAACCAACTATTTGTACATTGATTACAAGAATATTTAATGTATTTAAATATTAAATGAATTATTACACATTTTTCATTATTCTGCATGACAGTAGTGTAATACTATCCTAGAGTATTTGTCGTATTAACAGGTTCATAGCAGTTCCCCTCTATGATGAGTACCTTGAAGTTATATGGAAATATTCTTTAATATAGTTTTGTGGTTTGATGAAATACCATGATGGAACCCATAGTATACAGACCATCAGGTGTGAGTACTCATAAGCTGACGAGACTTCTTCTCATGAATCCCACACTTGGTAATCTCTAAGACAGAATATTATGAGAAGAAACCTGCCAGTAGGAATTTCTCATGTTTTTGTGTCATCATATATTCATATCTGGGAGCATGTGAAATGGTCCTTAGACGTTAATATTATTATTAATACATGTCATGAATCATGTACTTTGATTTACTGAGGAAAACCATCATGAAGACAGTTAGTAAGAAGTAAGGTACATTGGGTGTATCACGAATGACATATCATTAATGGATATGTCGAGGAAGGATTTGTCCCTTCCATTTATGGAAGTTGATATCTTCACCCTTCGATTGAAATAGAACCGTCGTGTGAAATTCCCTGGCCCTGGTGTAATGATGAGTTTATTTCAGGTAGGAAAAGAAAAACATATCAAGCATAAAGGTTGATGACACTATCCTGAAACCATCTTTATGATATAAATAGACTAAGGGATTATATTTCATAGTGAGCATTAGAAGGTGGATAATTTTTTTGAAACTTAATGTTATTTCTCATGGGTTCCTTGAACCATTACAAGATAGTACTCTTAGAATTTAGGCAAGATCACCTAATGCCAATGAGAAAGAATCCTAGAGGGTTACACACTAAGTGTTTCTGGTGGCCTCGATTAAATCCTATTTGAATTTAATTAATAGAAAAAATATTATTCTCAAGATAATGGAATAATTTTATTCAAGTTACAATGATTTCATAAATTAAATAAATATTTATTCACTAGATTGTGAATAAAAATATATTTCTATATTTTATTAAAAATTTAATAAATATTTCATCACAAGTATTTGAATAAAATATTTATTTAAGAGAATAAATTATTTATTTATTTATTCGCGTGTTCAATTAATAGAAGTGGATTTTGAGCGGACCAAGGATGATCTAATAGTAAAATAATTATTTGAGAGATGCTAAATTATTATTTGGAACAAAATAAAATAATAATAACACTTTTTTAATAATGTGGAACAAGATGTTATTTATTATTCTATTTTGCGTAAGTTGGCGCACCACAAATAATGACGTGGTTATTGTTATTATGTAGCATGGGTTTTCTCTTAGGTTATGAATGTATTTCATTTCTATTACATAATTAAATATTATAACTGAATACCTATGTCTATAAACAGACATGTACGTCTATTTTTACATACATGGGAAACCAGTGATGCAAGAGAAATTATTAAGTCAGAAATTTTCTCTCGACTACTCCCCTCTCTTCCTCTCAAGAACTAGAGACATTATTCAAGATCAAAAAAAGGCAATCAAGAACGATCAACACAAGAAATTCAGTTCACTGTGCTAGATCTTGGAGATCAAGTGGTGTTAATTGGAAGCCATTGGAGCACGTATGGATCACCTCTAGAGGGATTCTTGTTTGGATCATCGCAAGCACAATGAGAAAATCCTAAAGGGTCATCCTAGATGATAAAAATCATTAACGAAAAAATTACCGAAGAACCAGGCATTTTATTTCATCATAAATTAAATTTAAATTAATTACAAACATTATGTGCAAGATCCTCACTAAAGGTTTTGAGTCTCTTCCTTCTTTATCTAAACCTTTGATTCTATTCGGTGGAGATTTGAATTCATCATCTTATTGATCCTGTAATAATCACTGATCATGGTAAAAATTAAAGTTTGGTGCTCGCCCAACCGTGCTTCCACTATGCCCGAAACCAAAAATCTTCACTAGCATATAGGATGGATCCTAAAAGGCTTCGTGAGTTGAGGGTGCAGTTTGAGGAGTTGTAGAGGAAGGGATTTGTTAGACCTAGTGTTTTACCTTGGACAACCCTAGTTTTGTTTGCTAAGAAGGTGGAAATGAGCTTGAGGTTATGTGTAGACTACTCCCACCTAAATTAGGTGACCATAAAGAACAAGTATTCACTATCGAGGATTTATGACCTCTTCGATCATTTGATAGGGGAACAATAGTTCCCAAATATTGACCTCAAATCATGTAATCACTAGTTTCGAGTATGGGATGAGGTTATACCAAATATGACATTTAAATGTATCTATGTTCACTATGAGTACTTGGTGAATGCCCTTAGCATGAATAATTCCACAACAGTGTTCATGGGACTCATGAACTTGATCTTTAATCATTTATTACACCTGTTCATGGTAGTCTTCATTGACAATATCCTGGTGTACTCAACATTTGTGGTGGAGCACACAAGATACTTGATAATGGTTCTAGACATACTCTGAGATCACAACCTTTATGAGAATATATTGAAGTTCTAGTTAGGTATTCAGGAGGACTACATTCTTGGAAATTTTATTTTAGTATATGTTATGGTAGTGGACCCAATGAAAGTCGAGGAAATGTTAGCTTTAGAGCAACCCGAGAGCGTGAAAAAGGTATGGAGATTCCTTGGGTTGGCAGGATACTATAGGATATTCATACATGAATTCTCCAAGATTTTATATTCCTTGAAATATTTGACCTGAAATAGATAGCCTTTTTGTGGGAAGAGTGGTGATAAAAAGATTTCCAAGAGTTGAGGAATATATTGACAAGTTCTAACAGATTGATATTTATAGAGGATATTGTTGTGTTTTTAGTGTTCTGTGATGCTTTACAATATGGGATTAGTTTTTTCTAATGTAGAGGAAGGTGGTGATTATTAATGGTTCACATCAGTTGATACCATATGAGTAGAACCATATAACCAATGAAGATGAATTATCATTGACATTCTTTGCACTGAATATGTGAAGAAACTATCTTATGGGTGAGCAGTTTATAATTTATTCTAACCATATGTGTCTCAATTATATCTTCTCTAATAAAAATCATAACTTGAGATAGAGGTGATCGATATAGTTCCTCTAGGATTATAAATTTGAGATTGTCTATACTTATGGGAAGGGTAATGTGGTACTAGATTCTCTTTGTTGGAGATCTTGTTTGAAATTGCTGAGAAAGGAATTATAGAAGATGACCTCATTGCTGACATCTTTTTTGAATGGGGATGGATAATATTAGCTCAAGTTGATGGTTGTTAACCCAATACTTTTACACTGATTTAGGGAGGCACATATTGAATATACTGACTATAAGACCCTACGAACTCAGATATCCACTTGACATGATCTTGATGCATTTTATGATTGTAGGGAGCATTCCATTATTTTTAGAGGATACACTATGGTAACAATGATGTTGTAGGATGCGGTTTTGAGAGAGTTTCATATATATCCTTTGTAAGTATGTCTAGGTGAAAAAAATATGTTTGAGGAACTATTCTGTAAGTTTTGGTGTCCAAGGATGAAAATGGTTGTTACAGAGTTTGTATCACAATTCCTTACATGTCAATAAGTTAAGGATGAGAAACACGTTCCAACATGTTTAACTCAACCCTTGAGGTTCTAGAGAGGAAGTGGGGTGAGAAATCCAAAGACTTCAATTTTGTATTACCACATACATCTAGAGGATATAATTTCTTTTGGGTGATCATTGAATGAAAAACCAAGTCATCCCACTTACTATCTATTTGGGAGAAAAGTTTGGTAGAGAGTTTGAGTTGTCAATATGTGATGAAGATGGTCTGAATCCATGGAGTTCCCTAGATGACCATTTCTAAACAAGATTCTTGTTTCCCTTATCAACAGTGGAATGAATCATAAGAGTATTTTAGCTCTCAGTTATGTTTTAGAATGAATTTTCACCACCAGATTGATGGCCATATTTAGCGGACCATTCAGGTTCCAGGGGACATGCTGTGAGATTTCATGTTGGACTTTTTTAGAGTGGGAAGATCACATACCCCCAGTGGAGTTTTCATATAATAAGAGCTACCAATAGAATATAAGTACAGAACCATTTGGGGACTTGTATGGGTGTCCCTTCAAGTCACCACAATTATAGACTTACTTAGGAGAGTCAACACTTATGGGCCCAGAGTTGGTACGATCCACTGTAGAGAAGGTGCAGATCATCTAGAAGTAGATGAGGACTTTACAGTGGAATCATAATTCCTATGATGACCATCAAAGATGGATATTTAAGTTCATGTAGGGAGACCATGTGTTCCGAAATGTTTCATCTAAATGAGGATTAAGAAGATTTGGCTTGGGAAAAAATCAATCTTTGAGATTCATTGGACCTTTCTAGATACTGTGTAGAGTTGACGTGGTATAATACGAATGATCTAAACAACATCAATTAGTATGGTGGGTAAACAATTTCTTCTATGTGTTGTAGCTGAGGAGGTGTGTACATGATCTATCACATGTTATTGAATGGAAAGAGATGGAAATCGAGGATAGAGATATGTTTTGTAAGTACCTAATAAAGATCCAGGATGAGTTTGATATGATCCTTCGTGGGTGAGTGATTCTTTTAGTGCATGTCTGATGGAAGCATATGAATATTTATGATAGCACCTTGGAGTAGGAGTCTTAGATGCATGCTCTTGACCCACATCTAGTTGTACAACCTCTTCTTTTAGATTTATATGATGTAAGTCCCTAAGGTGGGAAGAATTTAATAACTCTAATTTTTCCATTTATTATTTTTGAATATTATATGGATGATTCTCAGAGATAGGAATAGAGGAAGTGAAAGATTCTGAGGCCTGGTGTTCCCATTTTTTTAATTTTATTAAATATTTAAAATGTACCAAGACATATTTTCCCTAAAACAGTGAAATAAATTCTAAAAAATTGATCATATTGGAATTATGAGGCTACTATTGAGTTGAAAATACACTTTTTACCCTTGTAATGATATAACATTTTTCAGACCATGGTGATTGTGGAAAAGTCATCATGGTCATGGATAAACAATAAATTAATAAAATAAATTTATTTAAATTGAAATGTCACTCTGGGATATTTTTTTCATTAAATATATGGCTATGGGATGATCTTAGTGTTATCCACATAACCCTAGATATCTCAAGGATCCATTAGAGGAGCTTCCATTGGTGAATGATAACTGGATCTAAGATCGACAAACTGTGTACAATAGGATTCAGGGATCTCACCCATTACAACAACACATATTCATTCTTCATCAAGGATCAATACAAATTGAGGTATGATGTTTTATTTGTTTGGATTATTTCCCCATTGTTTATTTATATTAAAAATATAGATCAATTGACCAATAGATTGATTCTTGGATCAGTTGTATTTTGGGATGGGTTTCTTTATGGGGATTTTACTGGAAGATTTTTTTAATTTTATTTTGATATTTATTCGTCGTTGTAGAAGAAATGAATCAAGTCCAACCAAAAATGGATGAGGTTCACCCTCTTTGCGTGTATCATGATTTTCTTCGACCTTTCTTCATCAATTAATCACTAGTGTTCATTTGACCGGTGGTTTGACCAAAATACCAAGAATTAAACCATGACACACATATTTCAAGGAACAACATATTGATATTTTAGATTTGATCCTGTTATAAAATAGGGATCATGCGATGATGGAAGCAATAGTAGATCAGTTAGATATGGGGATACCCAAACCAGTTGTTAGTCAGTTCACGATGATCTATGATAAACGAGTGATGTTGTCAAATAGAATCTAAGGACTTAACTTAGTGATCGGTGAAAAAACGGTTGGGTGACTATAAATTAATGTTTTTTAGTGAGGTGAATGGAATGATCAATGGATGGATGTGAAACAGAGGACATATGAACTAGATTTAATATTATTGAAACTCCCAATGTTCATGGTGTGTAACTTAGGATTACATGGAATGTGCATCCCCTGGTGGAGTGCTAGGGTTTCTTTAGAGAATTTAATTATCACAAGCATGAGACCCCCATCATAAGATGTGTGACCATCCATAGATGGATCGACATATAACTAAAATTTTTCATGGGCATGAGCATGGAAACGACTAGCCATACATGGAAAAGGCCTACCAGACACAGACATTGTTAGAAGTACATGGTATCGAACACACCAAGTAAACAGACATGGAAAAAGACATGGAAATGTACATAGACATTGTCCATGATATATTGGTAGGAATTATTAATGAAGGGAACATTCTTATAATACCGGTACATACCATTTACATCCTTATATAAGGCTTATATCTTTTTTCCTTTTTATCTAGGAAAAGTTTTGTTAGGGAGATTTCCCTCAATCCATTTCTATGGCGTTAGTATGGAATAATATCCTACACATAGTATGGTGATCCCTTAAGTGGTAATTATTGGATAATGTTTTTTCAATCCATCTATGTGGGATTGGTGTGAGATCCTCTATCATCATATTTCTCTTGGTGGAGTTATTTATATCTTAATAACCAGCACTATGTGGGAGCCTATACTCTACTTATAGGGTTAATATAGATTGATTTTTTGGTATAACCCATGGAGTTGGGTTTGATCCTCATTTATGTATTTTTCCCTTTTTAATTCCATGATATACATATTATTGTGAGACATGATGAGAAGTACATGTCAGATGGACCCTATCAGTTCCATATGACACATGGAGTGTATTCTCCTGGATGAGTGCTATGTTGAATCTTTGATTATTGGAGTTTTGAATTTACTTTGGGACTATGTGTATTCTTTAGTATATCTATATATTATTGTTATATGTGTTTTAGACATATACCGGTATTGAGGTGATTGTTATCCTATTATTATATGTTTAGTGATTTTAGGTTTTCTTAATCGGTATTGTTATACTCAACCCTTCATGGGATTTTACTGCATGTGTTGTGTCTTATACATATGATCAACCCTTTGAAGAATTCCTTGAGGGATTAAGGCCAAGAGGATTATAGTGATCTAGACTGTCTGAGGTGTGTTCTGACAGTAATCTTGACATCATTCCCCTTCTTTACTTTCTAGATGGGCTTGTTTTTAAACCCTTCTTTACTTTCTTGATGGGCTTGTTTTTAAACCCTTTGTGGTGGTCCTGTATTCGGTAATTTTGGATTTTCAGTACTTGTTTCATACTATGAAGGTGGAATTTTGATTTATACAAGCAGGGTTTATCATTTTTTTTATTTCAGAATCATACAGGCTTAGAGATGAATGAATGTGTATAGGTATATTAAGCTAAGGTCTCCCATGTGAGTGTTATGCCTACTCAACACTAGTCTCCAGTCTCTGGCTTATTTGAGTTAGGATTGGTGTAGTCCTAACATGAGCCCCATTGGGATGAATTATGGGAAAAATTGTGTGGAAAAACATGCACCCAAAAAATAAGTCTATTGGAGGCACAAAATTATGGAGCACTATTTGTTTAACAGTGTAGCCCAACCCAAAAAATCCTGAACGTGGTTTTTAATACCATAATTTTTTTAAAAAAATTTATAGGCCCCCGATTAACCTATAATGACCCCTAATATCATATTTTCTCTACCTAATCCTTTCCCAATGGTATATGGGATTCAATCATGAGATTCTTGGGGTATTTTCTTCATTCATGGTGGATCATATCATCGAATGTTGCATTCTTGGTCTGGTTTACCATCTTCCTTATAGATCGTCCCTAGATCTCTTATCCCCTTATCTTGTTGAAACCCAAAGGGGATGTGTATGATATAACTAAGTGGTCTGACAGATGATTTAAGTGTTTCTTATGGATCTAGGATTGTGAGGACCAGATATACTCTTCCATAATTTCCAATGTTGAAGGTGAATAGTTATACATTTGTTCTTGAGGTAGGTGTTTCTATATAAAGGGATAGTTATAAGAATTTATTATTATTATTTTATATCACTTTGATAAATTCATTTATATGAATTTATTTGAGATTATAATGTATTTATGGGAAGGAAATAATGTTTTAAGGGGGTTTATTTATAAACGGTTTGTGCACACAATGTGTTTGATTAAATACTTGAATGGTGGTTTTGGTTTAGAAATGGGGTTTCAAACAATGAAGTGGTTTGGATTAGATCTAAAAATTCTTTATAAAATGTGCGAATATTTTTTAAATGGATTTTGAGAAACATTGAAAATTTGGAACCTTGGGTGCATTGGGAATAGACATGTCACTCGTAATGTGTGTAATACCACTTGATGTTTTTTTCACTTTAGTGTACATAATGAAACTAGAGGTTATACTGGTTGGATCCACCATAGGCCTATATTAGGGCTTTATTTTTGATATATAGTATGTTTAACCGTAGTCTAGATCCGAAATGGTGTGCTTTGTTATTTATGACTGGATTTTCATCGCATAGATTGGTCATGATTATTTTCTCAATTGTTTTCACATGATGGATTGTTCATTGTTATCTTCTTACATTCTTACCTTATACATATTCATGGATTTTATTGAATATGATCTCATTATTTATCTCCTATACTTATAATATTACTAATATTTATAATATTAAATAATTTTATAAAAAACCAATGTATTATTTACAAATGGTTTGGATTTATGAAAATTCTATGTAAAACAACATTTGTTTTAAATCTAGTTCGGTTGTATTCTTAATATTAGATATTATATAGATTATATGGTGCAATACTACTAGGCACAGATCTTATACCCTTCATTTTTTACTTTGGGAAGTTGTAGATGTTTTTTGAAGGACCCAGGTAAAGTGAAGGACTTATTACAATAGTTTAGTTTCTCTTTTCATCATTGCCTTCATACTGGGTTGGTTTAGAGGTGATGGTTGGTCACATAGAGACTTTTTGGTCTAGTCTTGTCATACTTTCTGGTTTGAACGGTTTGGAATCAATTGTATGGATCTTGTATGTATCTTTTTATTCCACATTGTACTCTTATTATTTGTATTTCTATTTTATATAGGATAATTTTTTATATTATTTTATGGCACCTAACCATCATGGAAGGATATCTTAGATGGATTTTTTAGTCAACAAGGGTTGGTTCATTATAATAAAACTAAAACAACTAACTCCAAGTTAAATAAAAACGTTAATTAATTATGTTGTGAATTATCAAAACCAAGGATAAGAAAGAAATTGATTAACATAATAATATCCCAAAAAATCACACCCTTTTAAAAATTACAAGACATAAATGAAAAATAAATTAATACTATGTTTGATAAGAATTTTAAAAATAAAACATTGAGTACTATTCAATGAATCTCTCTAAGACATAAAATCGAATAAAACTAATGTTTATCATCTAATAAAAACACATGGTTAGTGAAAATAAATCTCCCAACAATATCCAATATCTTCCCCTTAAAATAACCCGTATAGAATAATTCTCCCCTAAAAATAATTCCCCCATTAAGAAATGGAAAAATTAAGGAAAAATAAATAAAAACATTCCACCAACAGATTCATGAAATATCTCTTCATTTGTAATGGAAAAAATAACTAAAAAATAATATTTATTGAGAAACAATTAATAATATTCATGGTATTTAAGATAATTTAGCATAAATAAGATAAAATTTTTTCTATAACTTCCATGATAATTACTCACTATTAGTTTATATAATAAAATTTTACGCGTAAATTTTTCTTATTTTCATAACCTTTTTGAAATTAAGTTTTATTTCTTAACGAAACAATGTACAAAAATAATTTTTTATCACCGTATAGAGGTAGTGAAAATAAAAAGTGACTTAATTATAATGTTGTATGGATGATAAAATTGAAAAGAGTAAACCTTATTGAAGTTATCTTCTTATTCCTATGTATTATTTTCTTTTGATGAAGATGGTTCTAGAGGATGTTCCAAAAAGTTATATAATATTTTATAGAAATAAAGAATTGATTTTTGGGCAAATATAAATAATAAAAACTCTCTATTTCTCAATAGTTAATTACATATATTTAAAATTTTCATAAACCAAGAGACCTTACAATAAGAGAGTAAAATATAGAAAACATAATAGTAAAATCTATAGTATTATATCCTTTGTAATATTTTCTTAATAATTAAATGGCATAATAATATAAAAAATAAATAAGAAATATGTATATATAATTTCCATTAATAATATATTGTCATAAGAATAAAAGTGGGGGTATTTATTTTATAATAAACGTTGAATTAAATGATACCTCTTAGAAGTTAATCACCATTAAATTCAACTATATAAGTTTGTTCTATTAGGTGTAGTTCTGATAGAAGTTAAAAAGTAATTTTTTTAAACTCTTGTTCAATTAACTTCTTGATACTATAAACTATATGAAATATAAGTGAGAATAATTCTAAATAATGAATTTAATCCACCTTTCTTGATGATTTGTAATGTTAAGAGACTGTGAAACAAGAAGAAACAATTATGATCACTTTGTGTTGATCGTTTTCAAATTCTATTAAATTAATTAAAATATATTATAATTTTTGGTTTTCTAAAAAGATCATCAAATTGATTTTATGTTATGAAAAACATGAGAATAATACATCCTTTTTGTTTGTGATCCTAAAGTAATTTTTTTTCTTCTGTCTATGTGATTAAAATATGAGTGATGTTCTGGGTTTATATAAAAATAATATAACTAGTGCTATCACAAAGATTATGAGATTGAGTGAAACTCAAACCAAATCCTTGATTCTTTTCTATATATATAATAAACAAGCACTATTACTTCCAACTGAAACTTATTCATATTATATAGTTGACTTTGAAAAAAATGTTGGGTCTTACTAGATCATTAATGTAAAGAATATCTAAGAAAATAACAATTTTCAAATGTTCTCTTCTAATATATTATATAGTCACCATAGTTAGCATCAAAATAGATCTTAAGAGTAAACTCAATCCTAGAGGAATAAAATAATCTAATTTCCGAAGTTCTTTTATGGTTTTTTAAGATCTTATCGACTACCTTAATATGATATTACTTCATATTTTATGATAACCACTCACAGAATCATACATATTACACAATTTATAATTGACTATAATTCGAGTATAATAAATTTCTAATCATCCCTCTAAATATTTTTTAATCTATCAGTTTCATAGATTCATCAACTTTAAACCCATAAGAGGCACATATCAGATTAATAATTCCAATGTAATTACTAAATCCAATACATTAAATTAAATATCTTATAGAATTATATTGAGTTATGATTATTCCTTTTGATCTCTGAATTATTTAAAATCTAAAGAATAAATTAAGTTCACCCATCAGGCTCATATCAAACTCATTCTGTATAAGTTATGAATGATATTAATGAGAGTTTTCTACCTTAATATAAAGTTAATTTCATTTACATAAATTATAAAACTGATGGTGTCTATAAAAAATATCTTAATAAAAAAGTTGTATATACTATTCCATTAAGAAAATTATTATAAATTACAAAACCTGAAAATCAATTATACTTGGATATTGAGTATTTTTTAAGTCCATAAATTTACTTGGAAAGTATAAATACAAGTTATAAAAAATTTATATCTTCAAAAGAAAGGGGATTTTCAATATAAAATTACTCATTAAAATATCCATCAAGGAAACCACTATTTATATCTATTTTATAAATAGTAAATTTATGGTGAGCTATGAAAGGTTCTAAAATATAGACGGATTTCATCTTAGATACCGAAGAAAATGTATCACCATAATATATACCATATTATTGGTTATAACCACACAAACTATTAATTACTTATTCCAAATAGTTTCACCATTTTCATTGCATTTATTTTGAAAGAAACATTTTACTCTTATAGTTGGAAGATCCTTAGGATGACTAATCAGGGCCCAAAACTTATTAAAAATAATGTTTTTGACCCTTTAATGCATATATCTTATCCAAATATAATAATGTAAAAATTCATCAACCATTTTATGTTCAATTATAGATAAAAATTCAATATTATTCCATTCAATTTTTAAGTATTTTTTGGTCTTTACTAGTTGTCTTATATCACCAATGATATTATTAGTGGGATGAAACCTTAAGAACGATTGATTTATAGGTGAAAGGTAATTCTAATATTCATATAATGAATGATTAACTTCTATTTAACTAATATACGGTAGTATATATTCTATTATCCTAGCTTCTGGCATGTTAATTTTTGATGGATGTAACTTAACATTCAGTAATAAAACACTTAGAGTTTAAAAAATACAATCCACATAAGTATTCTTCAAAAATTATAACTTTTCATAAGGATCAATTTTATCCAATTTAACATCACCAATTCTTTAATAGTATGTTTCACATGTTGAAAGCTCAATAATACTTTCTAGAAATGGAGTATCCAACGAAAAATCCCTCATTACCCTTTGGATCACATTTATGAAGATGATATTTGGTATTTAAAATAAATATTTTTCATCCAAGGACTCTAAAGTAAGAATATTTAGGATTTCTACCATGCCAAAATTCCATGGGTTTTACCAATGACCGAATAAGGAAAATATTTATTTATAGTGTAATAAGATGTATTCATTAATTTTTCCAAAAAATACTTCGATATTAAAAATTCACACTATATAGATCAATTGGATTCTTGAAGGGTTCTATAATTTTTTTTTAAAAATGTTATTTTGTTGCAGAGTCCTTAGTGATTGGAAACTATAAAGAATAATTTTTTTACTATAAAAAGTTTCAAAATTAGAATTTACATACTCACCACCATGATAACTCTATATGGTGAAATCATGAGGGTTTTTTAATTTTTGAAAAAAATGTACAAACATTTTAAAACTGAGAGTGTTTTTAATTTTTGTTCTAGAAAATAGGTCCATGTATACCTAGTGTAATCATTAATTAAGACATACACATAGTTTTTTACTCTAATAATCATAGTTTTTGTAGGTCTAAAAAGGTCTATGTCCACTAACCATATAGATCCAAAATTTGGAATTCACTAATCTATTTACAAACTTTCTTGCCTTTCCTAATATATTAGAAAGGAACACAAAATACGGTATAATTAATCTTATGTTCTAGAAGATACCTCACTAGTACCTTCCTAGAAATATTAGAAAATTCACCAAAATTTCATTTTCATAACCACCTATTAGAAAGCCTAAATGAGTCTTAACCATCAATAGGAAACGTCAAGTTATGATTACAAAGGAATTCTAACTCTATCAAGTAAAAATTTTCATGACTATCGAAATATAAAGCTTGGAATACTTATACACATTTAACAATACATTTATCATTACAAAATTTATTGTCTTAACCTTTATCACATAGTTATAAAATGATTATAAGTTTATGCTTAATTTTTAAAACTAAAATTAAATTCCAAATTATAGTATTACTGAGATAAAAATATCACCAATACCAATGATTTTTCCATGTTCATTATCTCTAGAAGAAAATAACCCTCCCTTTACATTCTAAAAGTTCTAGAAACTGAATTTGTTCCCTATAATATGTTGAGAATAACTATTGTCCATGTACCAAGTATTCCAACAATTGGTACTAAGTCTATCTTCCTAAAATCAATCATATCTATGATTTTGGTACTCAATTTTTTTTGGGTTTGGATATATTTGAAAAAAATAAGAACCCAAATTTATCTAACCATACAGTGTTGAATAAATATTATCTATATAGAAACATAATCCTTGGAGTTCCAAATGAATAATTATTTTTAAAGAATATTGTTTTCTCTATTATCCTTCCCTCTAACCTTAGTAAATAAACATATATTTTTTGGAACAAAATATTTTTATTTGGAATTTGAATTTCTAGAAGTAAAAGATATTATAGAATATTTATGATTTGTATAAAACTATCTTAAGAGATTATAAATGTTTTCCAATATTTAAGTAAAATTATTTAAAATCCTACTTATACTAAAAATTTATTATTTTAGTTAGTTGAAAAATTTCTAATTATTATTTCTTAAAATAAGTTTATATCTATCATATAACTCAAAATCCATTTTATAAATCTCATGGGTAAGTTTAAAAATCCAAACATCAGATTTTGTAAAATATACCTCAGCCAAATCATGGTCTTTCTTAACCATTTTGTCTTGCTTCTCTAAGAAAGTAACATATCTAACCATTTCCTCAAATAAAAGAATATGATCCCCATATTCTTGTGATTGTGAAGTAATATAATTATTTTATGTAAAGGAAATATTTATATATATATAAATATGAAAGCGAATCATAAGTCACCTTCCCCATTAACCATTGATAATTTAGAGGAATGTTCATTCAAAAAATGACAATATTTAGGATATAGTCACTCATTGAATCACTATTTATTTTGGAAGATGGATCCTTAATAACACTCCAAATATTATTAGTCTCTTTGAATTATTCTTAATATTTACTCTTTGAATATTTCCAATCATTAATATTATTCTCTATAATAGGATAATCAGGTCTGATATGCCATTTTTTTGAACTTATAAAAAATATTATCAGAATATTCCTTCTTCTTGGAATCAACTTTTATATTATTCAAATATTTATATCAGAAGTTTTTATTTTTAATAAAATTTATCATATGTATATCATGATGAATAAGATATCCCTAACTAGATTCTGATTTTCTAATATCTTACAGATGTTTCAATTTATTCTTTATGTTATCAGTAAACATAGTAGTTTGAGAACCAGAATTTTCAGCAACATATGATGATGCCAACGTAAACCCATTATTTCTGTTATCAATCTCATTATCTCTCTTCATATGATTCTCATATTACAATTGAGCCCTAATATGATCATTAAAACCAATAGATTTCATATGATAAGAATAATATATCTTCATCCTCTTAAATTCCTATTCCTTTAGAAAAATATTGAAAATATTTTCCTCAAGCTTCTCATCTATAATTTACTTATCAACAAAATATTGTAATCAATTAATAAACATCATAAAACAATGATTCATCCATTCCATTTATTCACTAGATGGAAATAAAATGCTTGATAATTAACACAAAATATCACCCTTTACATTTCAAGAATTTTAGATTTTATATAGTGTGTAATCCCATGCATTTCCAAAATTATGTTTTTTATCTCACATGATGAAATATGATAATAGAAGTTTCTATTCATGGACCAAAGAATAGTGTTGAAATTTTTTTAATTACCCCTACAAGATTTCTTCCCTAGTAAACAGTAATAATCCTTTCTCCATAATTCTATAAGTTATGGTTATCATAAGAAATTGTTTCACACTAGTGTTAAAAAAATGTTTCATCCCATAATACCAATATTCATAGTCTTGATCCTCAAAATTTGGTGGTTAGACAAGATTTATGTTTTAAAGGGTTCTAATTAAAAATCATAATACATAAAAATTAAATATCTTTCCACAACAACATAGTTAGTACAAATAAAATTGTAATATTTGATAAAAAAACATATATAAGATTGAGTAGAAAAAAAAGAAAATCTAAAATTTATAGACTTAATTTAATATCAAATGTTATTCTAGATTATTTTATGGAATAAAATTATAAGATGTGGGTGAATTTTAGTGAAATTAAATCTAAATTGTTTTCTTCCTCTTGAGTATTCAGTTGATTAGAAGTTACAATTTATGATCAAATCATAGTACAAAAAATTAAATATAGTGGAAAATAAGCTATCATAAGATAAAAAAATAGACATGAGTAAGAACACAATAAACAGTGAAAAATAAACCTATTAGAAGATAACATCTATACAATAAAAACAATAAATTAGTGGAAAATATAACAGAAATGTAAAACAATACTTTGAGTATCAAATAATAATTAGAATTCCCCTTAAAGGATATTATTTCCAAAAAAACTTCCATTATAGGAAGTCTTATATTTTAATCCAATGCGATAGGTTGATTTGTAGACCTAATATAAGGTATCTAAATCCATTTGGAAATTTTTAGAACTTAATCATATCAAAAGGTATACAACTCTAAACCCATAACTTCACCATGAGGTTTATCCTCAAGCTCGATTGAAATATTTTCAACTGATAACAATTCCAATCCTCTGGACTTTGTAAACTATAAAACTATATGAAGTTACTACTTACTATATTTGAAAAATTTTCTATCGCAATGATTATAATCATCATTATTTCATACCCCCTGAACCTCATTGATCATGTAAAATTAGACAATAAATAGTTTTAAGGGAATCTAAGATCTATACAAGGACACCTCACACTACGACATCTCTTATAAAAAACTAACTAAAATAAAAATTATAATCGTAAGAACTCAAAAACTTAATATATTATATAAAAACTATAATAAAATTTAATGTAGTGTCACAATGTATGTTCCTCAAATTGCTCAATCCAATTTCAATCCTATATTATAAGAATCTCCAATAGTCCCATTCTATGATATTCAGGTATGGTTTCAACTGTATCATCCACATTAATCTATATTCCAATATATGCGTTTCTATATCTATCTGCCAGTGAAGATAAGTCACACCATCACCATGTTCTAGAAATCATTCCATTACCACACTTTACAATGTTCTGGTAGATTGATCATCAGGCTTAATTCAAGGAAACATATTATTGGATAATAATATTTCACAAATAAAACTCAAACAACTAAGACTATGTTATATAAAAATATTAATGAATTTTATCATTATTAAAAAAAAGGATTAGAAAGAAGTTAATTCACACAATAATCTCCCAACATGTTATGTATTTTTCATAGGTGTATCCATATTATTCATCACTAATTTGGGATTAGTCTTTCTTTTTTCCCTATATTCTCATTATATTCCTTCTAAAACATACTTGGAACTTATTATTTTCAATACCACCTTTTATAGTTTAAACCCACTTTTTTTGGGATATTTTTCTTCTTTTTCATCCTGATCACTTTGTAAACTTCTCTTCTTTGACCAATAAACTAAAAAAATTCACAATTCTACCACAACTAAATAGTTTTAGAGGAAGCATATCATTATAATTACCTCTTAAAATTTTAATTGTTTTTAAATAAGATACACGATTATATCATTCTCTTCATCTCTTTCTTAAATATATTTAGTTTTTTATAATGTACTATCCTTATTTCCTTTGTACCTGAGACCTTTCGTAGATTTGAAAACAATATCCTCCTTGAATTTATTCTTTAATATAAGAGATTCAATCATTTTATTATAAACAGAAAAATTATGTAATTAAATAACTGATAGCTCATATTTATACTTAGGGAAAATGACATTGAATTAAATCAACTAGGTATGTTACTAATTAACTTCTTAACAATGGTTTATTATTCAAGGTTTATCCAAGAATTATGATATTGCATTAATTTTAATTTACCCTTATATTGTAATCATAAAAGTCCTCATCACCATATATTATAATATCTTCAAAATTTTCAATACAAATTTTTAGTTTAGAATCTATCACCTTGAAATTCCTATCAAAAGTGATATCAAGATTATCACAAATTTATTTCTCAGTTTGGATTCCATAAATGTTTTCTAAATTCTATCAAATATGGACATCAAATTTTCATTTAATACTTTTCCATAAAACTCCAAATTCGTTTTATCATAAAATTTCCTAGAAAAACCATTCTTAACTAGAGTGAACTTAAATAAATTACTATTATTTATGTGAAGGCCTTGGTAGAGAAGAAAATGTAACATTTTAATCTCCTAACCATGATAATTATTAACATAGAATACTGGAAGACCTCTAGATTCTAAAAATATAACTTATGTCAATATTGGATCTTTCATAGGGAACCTGAATTTTCTTTATTACCAATTATCATTCTCATGTATGTGATGATGTATCACTAGGGGCGAGGGTGAATTAGTGAAATATGTTTTACAATTTATTCTTAAAATTTACTTCTATATATAGTTAAAATATCAATACACTCTTCATTAAACTCAATAACTTACCCATATGCAGTAAAATAAAGTAACTATAAGTCATAAAATGTTTTTACAAGGTTATCTACAAATGTGAGTGACCACTACTGACTTGGTTTGGGTTGAGTTTTAAGACCCAAATATTCACTATATGATACAAGTGAATACGATTAGGATATTGAAAAATAATTATAAACCTAATATTGATAGGTTCATTATACTATCTTCATATAGATTATATTCTCTCAACTGATTTGTTTATATTGGCTTCTACCCATGTAAAAAAGTTACTTCCAATAAGCTATGTAAAAATATTTACTTTTCTACTCAAGATGTCACTAAATCAACAATGAAATATATTTTTTCTTATGAACATGTGTTAGAGTATATGTCTTTCTTTTGGTATAATATCTTACACATCATCCTTATCCTATTAAATAATCTAGCTCAGAATGATCAACGTGCATATAATTTTTTCTTCTTCTTTCCATGATATGCTTATTTGGATTATTCAATATAGGGATATTATAGGTCAAGTATTCTGACATTTTTCTTCTTATTATTATTATTAATTAGTGAAAGCATCCCTTTATTTCTATATTTCATTAGGATTTCTCTGTTTGATACATAGATCAACAATAGAATGTGGTATCATACTTACACCCTTCTTATAGTGCTAATCATTTTTTTATATTAAACTTATCTTTTAAACAGTACTTCACATTAAAAAAACCATAAATATAAGTTATAAAACCTTATTTGAAACCAATATTACATTACCATAATTCCTAGATTTTAAACTCAAATGATATCTAGTTGTTATCATATCTTTCTTTCTCATATTTCTCTCATGAATAATTTATGTTCATTCTCTAGATGATATCATGAACTATAGTAACCTCCTTTTTATCCACAAAATCCATGGTAATTTAATATATCTATATATTCATGTAAAAATATCATCAATACATGGAATTTTATAGAAAAATATGACTTTATCTTGATAAAACCCCATGGATTCAACTATAATGTGGACTTTATCCACTTCTCATTTAAAATTTTCCATGATTTGGTCCTTCACCTCATAGTGTGGTTACCTATGGAATTATAGAACTATATATGGTTGGTGTGTCATCCTCATACTATTTAGACAACATGATCTTCTTATACATGACATGAAAATAACTTTCTTAATATGTAGATTTAATCATAGTTCAAGTTTAAATAACTATTATTTTTATTACATTGAGGAAAAAATTCAACATCGATTGACTTAAATTATAGAAGTATCTTCTAGAAAATTCTCATTCTCACAAATTTCTTTAATTTATATACCTTTATATATTGAAAATATTACCTTTTTATATTAATCAGACTCTTGAAATTAATTTTACATATCATTGGGTGATCCTATAATTTTATAAATGTTCAACATATGTTTAAGAGTTGCTTCTATATATGCTTTATATGACTCATACACATAAACCCCCTTTACAAATTTTCAGTCAACATTTTTGAACATATCTTTTGTATGAATCTTAGATACTCAAACACATTCAGTTTATTTTTTGAATATTCAATTATTCACATAGAGTTACTTTTATATATGGGATGGATTTTCCAATTTTTATGTTTTTCCCCACTATTACTCTCACATATGGAATTTTCATTTGTTACATTTTCAATCAAAACACAAAATATCTAAATCTTATATCTAGGAAATTTTCAATCAAAACTTTAAATTTCTATATCTTATATCTATAAATATCAATTCAACTCGAAACCATCTCAAGGATTTTCTATCCACTCCAAGACATATCAAATCAATTTAAATGACTTTGTAAAATGTCAAAATTTTTCCAAAGAACTTCAAACAAATTTTGAAATACTTTTATAGAATATAAGAAGTCTTATTAAATTATTCAATGAGTCTTAATTGACTAAATAATTTCATATTTTTAATTTATCCTTCAATAAATTCCATATAGGAGATATTCTTCATATATAAGATAAACCATCATGCATAATAATCCATTGATCGATTCTTATTCTTCCATATAGATATTTTATTCACCTTATCAAATATATTCTCTATCAATAACAACTATGTTTATTAGACTTTATAAATCTATAGTTGATAGTTTTTCCTTCACCCAATAACACTTGTCTTTGATCCATTATAATACTACTCAAAAATCATTAGGTGTTTCAGGTATTTATTTAATCTATTTATTTAAGAACTCTAAATAGTAGAAGCTTATAATCATTGCCAATTATTATTAAGGTAACATCTTTAATTTAATTTTTCAACATATTAATGGATCTACTTGATATAATAGAAATAAATGTAAACTCATGTTCTCCATAACTACTTCCAAGATGAATCTCACACCTTCAAATTTTTTATAATGTGGGATCTTTATCATCGTCCAACATATATTGATAGCTTCAAATCATAATGACAACCTTACTTATTGAAAAAATACAATCAACATACTCCATTGGGTTTTTAAGAGTAAACAATATTATGATATTTGTGATATATAAATATTTTAATGAGTTAAAATCCTAAAAATCCGTTTATATGAGGGAACACAAAGGACCCGCAAGATAAGGATCTCAAGAGACCCAAATTGTTTATTAGTAATATGAAGGGGTTATGGTACCATATGATAAACTAAGGCCAAAACCTACCCATAAAAATGAGTTTATCAAACCCACTATCATCAAACCATAAACTCAATGCTTTCCTGATTATAGTATGTCATTTCTATCTCCCATATCTAAAAACTAAATCAATTCCCAAGAGAGACCTACCAAGACCAATCCATTATTTTTGTGTCATCCATATACAATAGAAGTGTAACGACCCAATGTTTTTCAATGGAAAATTCCCTTCTTATATTTATTTCATAAAAACACAAAATAATGAACTACTAAGTGATAAGTGACCTTTAAACATAATTATTTCACCCCTATGTTTGTAATTTTAAAAATCCGACATACACGGTTGTGTTCAAGATAGTTTTTGGAGTCTGACAAAAAAAAAAATAATTTTTGGTGAATAGTAACCTACCCTTATGAATAGTAACCTACCCTTATGAATAGTAATATGACCCTTGTGAATAGTAAATAAGAGTAACATTACCTATGAATAATAAAATAAAATTTAGACATCATAGAAAGTGATAATTTGACCTTAGTAAACGTTTTTGGTATTTTATAAGTCATAAATAATTAATTATAATTAATTAATTAATTTAAAAGAATATTTATTTTCCTGTAATGTACTCATAAATTATTGAATCAATGTCTAATAGTTTTTAGATAATTTTATAATACCCTACGTAATTTTTGAAAGAACTACAAAATCAGTTTTAATTTTAAAAACTGTTTTTTAAGTAAATTATGATTTTAATTAAATATTAAATTAATAATATTTAGAAAATTATTTTTGAAAAATGGACTTCATTTTTGGATTCTACACGTCAAAAAATGGTTGGGGTAAAGTTTTGGGATTTTTCTGAGATACTTGAATTTTTGGTGAATAGTAGAATACATTAATTTACCATATAAATACATTTTAATTAAAACCCACTATTCCTGACATCACAAGTGATGTAAGCTCCCAAATCCCAAACTCACATGTCTTATTTACTATTATTAGTCATCCAAGACTCACTATTACTTGTCTTATGTGAAATTAATAAACTAATCAATTTTATATTAAGGAAACCCCTCTCCCCTCCACTATAAAAGCCACCCTTCACTCCCTCTTTTCCTCACACCTCTCAAGCTCCAAGCCTTCTCTAAACTCAGCCCAAAAACCTTCCCTAGCTCATCCCCCACGTCCAAAATCTACTGGTATCATCAAAAGACCAAGCCTATCTTCCTTAAGGAGGATCTCAAGAAGAGGATTCTAAAGGTAATTTCTCTCTCTCTTCTCCTTTAATTTCCTTTCAAGTTCAAGTTCCTTTCTTGATCTCTCCCTACCTATAATCGCCCAAATTGTTCTACAAATCCAGTATTATATATATACTGTAATATTATTATTCTAATTTTATATTATATCACCCAAAACCCTTTCCCTCTTCCATTTATTTTATTAATGGGAACGTTGTTCATGTGGTGATAATTTATCACGTTCAAAAACAACATGCTCTCTTCTTCCATTTATACCTTCAATCTGGTCATGAAACCATTTATATGGTTGAAACAGAATATTGTATATGTATTATATTCTATTTTAAGTTCTGTAAATAACCTATGGCCTTATTACTAAGTTCAATGTTAAAACAAGATCATTGTGATCCAAAAACCGCCCAAATTAACCCAAATAACCATCATTAAATTTTTATCTAATGATTCGTCCACTTGGATCTAATATAATTCACTATAAAATTATTAAATCAACTGTAATATCATTAATAACATGTAGTATTAGTTCTGGATGTTTACCCATGATCTACCCAAACATCAATTTAAGAATACAAGTGGACCGCTCAAGAAAACCATAAAAATGAACAACCCCGAACAATGTTTTTAAACTCTATAAGTCATCCAAAGGAACATAATATGAAATAATGAAACCATAATGAACTCTATTAATGTATATAAGGTTCTTTAATTTCTAATTAATGAATATAATGTCATTATATAGGAAATTAAAGAGAAGGAGGCATTCGAGTACAAGGTAAGGGGAAATCTCGAACCCAATTTTCTTCCTTCGGGTTCTACCTCTTTCACTCAATTTTTGATATGGTTACTCCTCAAATATCATTTGTTCATAATTTACTTTACTTTTCTGGGATATAAATGTTTGTCACTGGTTTTTATGTCCATCAATATGTTTTCCAAAAGAACTCTTCTTTCAAGATCTCACATTTTACCTCTCATTCAAGGTTGATGGTTCTTGTATCAAGTATGTTGTTCCCTCTTTATTTTGGGAACCCAAAGCTTATGAATGTGTTATTATGAGATGAAAACCATTCCTTTCCATGGGTTATTTATGTACATGTTTGATATGTGTTCTATGTGGAAATCATGATAATGATAATGTTATGATGTGACGGGTGCGCCCGGAATTGTATAGCGCAACATGAATGTTTAAATGTGACGGGTGTGCCCGGAATTATATAGCGCTCCAATGCATTGGGTAAAGTAATGAATCTCATGAGTAAATGTGAAATGATGTGTGAACATGATGCTAGCTTTGTTCACAAGTATGTGTGGTAGTAAACCACTAAGACATGATGTTTCATTTTTATGCATTCCCACATTTCAAGTCTTTGACTTATGCTCCTCTCATGTTCATGATATTTTTCCTATGTTATGATTATGCTCACCCCATGATGTATTGTTCTTATCTATCCTCTTAATGGGATTTTATCTCACCCCTTTTTATGTATATCCTCAGGTGGCTACATGTACTAAGGAGAGGACAAGTGCTACTAAGAAGCTATAGAAGAAGAAATTAAATAAATGTTTATGGTTGATGTTGTATTTTTTATGTATGGTCCTAGTTTTCCCAAGACACTAAACCTCTGGATCCTCCATGTGTAATACTATTATGTTGTTTATCTTTGAAATGATGTAATAGTAATGTAATAAAAGGTCGGGTCACTATTGTTGGTATCAAAAGAAAGGTTTAGTTAATTTGGGGATTAGGATTAGTGAACCCTAGAGAAAACCTAAAACATGAGACTAAGTACAAGTATGCACACAAGGATATTTACCTAGGGATCCCATATGTTATGTTTTTGGTATAATTTTTTAAATGAATAAGTTATTCATGAATTGTTTACTTATGTTTTGTTCTAACCTTTTCTATTTTAGAAAATGGTGGGAACCAGGAGAAATCAGACCAACAACTCTTGCGAGGGCCAATGCAACGATTGCCTGAATGACATCCCCAATGATTTTGGAGGTGGATTTCAAAAATTCATGGCTATGCTTACCCAATTATCTCGGGTTATGAATAATAACCATAATAATGGGGAACTTCCTCCTTCACCAAAGAGGGAGAAACTAGCTATCGAAAGTTTTATGCGGCAACGACCACCGACGTTTTGTGGATCTTCCGATCCACTAGTTGCGGAACAGTGGGTCAACTCCATGGAGAAGATATTTTCTGTTCTTCACTGTTCCAAGACGGATAAGGTGACTCTAACCGTTTATCGTCTAGATGGAGAAGCCGATCAATGGTGGGATTTGATTAAGAACACCAAGCCAAGGGAGGAAATTGAAGAGATGGAATGAGAAGACTTTAAGATAATGTTTCTTAATAATTACTTCCCAAGAACTCTTCGCACGAAGATGGAGAGAGAATTCATAGAGCTCAAGCAAAAAGAAGAAGAATCTGTCACAACCTATGAAGCAAATTTCACAAGTCTCGCAAGGTATGCTTCGGGTTTTGTTATCAACAATGATAGCAAAATTGATAGATTCTTTAGTGGATTAAAACCACATCTTCGAAAGGCTCTTGCAATTCGAGACTTTGGGAGTTATGAAGAAGTTGTTCGGTGTGCTCTCAAAGTGGATATGGAGTTTGGAGAATGGTACCATGGATATGGTGATAAGAAAAGAAAGATGGAGTTTCAAGCTGGTGGATCTAGTGATAAAGATGGGAAGAAAACACAACGACCCACATGCCAAAAATGTGGGAAGTTGCACCATGGGAACTGCCTCAAAGGTACGGTGAAATGCTTTATGTGTGGGAAGGAAGGACACCAAGCTCACAAGTGTCTAAAAGACATGAAAAGGAAGGATAATGTAGCCGATGAAAGGAGAGAACCACTCATGGTTCAATGCTACAACTGTAGGGAGCTAGGGCACTATTCAAACCAGTGCACTAAACCTCGAGCTCTCGAGGGTAATCAGCGCCAACAACCCCAAAGCCAAAGGAACAAGGGAAGGCTTATTCCATCACTACTGTGGAGGTGGAACATGATAATGAAGTTGTACAAGGTACACTTCCTATTCACTCAAGAATGGAAAAAGTCTTATTTGATTCTGGTTCTACGCATTCCTTTATATCTTGCAAGTTTGCTAGAACTATAGAATCGAAGCCCTGAAACCTTGAAGTAGAGATATCTGTAAAAACACCAAGTGGTGCAATCATTGCAACCCAAGTGTTTGATTCTTATCCTATTGACCTATGTGGGAAGATTCTTCCGGCAAATCTCGTAATACTTCCCTTGGTGGAATTCGACTCTATAATGGGAATGGATTGGCTCTCGTTATATAGAGCACATATCAACTATCAGGAAAAGGAAAAATATTTTCATATTCCGAACCATCCCATGCTCCTCTACAAATGCAAGGAAGATCACGAATATCCTTTGAAAAATCCTTCAATGGTGTGGGTGATGGTTCCTTATGAAGAAGCATACCTCGCCCAAATGTTTGAGTCAAAGGAAAGTTCCAACCTTGAGGAAATGCCCATCGTAAGGGAATACGGCGATGTATTTCCCAAAGAGTTACCCAGAATTCCCCCGGATAGTGAGGTATAGTTCTCAATTGAACTCATACCCGGAGCTAATCCTATCTCGAAGTGCCCCTATAGGATGTCTCCTATCGAACTGGAGGAGTTAAAGAAGCAGCTGCAAGAGCATCTGGACAAAGGGTTCATATGCCCTAGTGCATCACCATGGGGTGCGCCAGTGCTCTTTGTGAAGCAGAAGGATGGAACCATGCGGTTGTGTATTGATTATCGGGAACTCAACAAGATCACCATAAAGAACAAGTATCCTCCCCCAAGGATTGATGACTTGTTCAACCAGTTAAGAGGAGCTCAATACTTCTCAAAGGTGGATCTTCATTCTAGATATCATCAAGTAAAGGTGAAGAAGGAAGATATTCAGAAGATTGCCTTCCGTACAAGTTATGGGCAATATGAGTTTTTGGTGACGCCCTTCGGACTTACTAATGCCCCTACAATCTTCATGGATTTGATGAATAGAGTCTTTAGACATTACCTCGACAAATTTGTGGTAGTGTTTATCGATGATATTCTCATATACTCCAAGAGAAAGGAGGAACATGAAGAACATCTAAGACTTGTGTTGGGGACATTGAGAGAGGATAAGTTGTACGCCAAGTTTAGCAAGTGTGACTTTTGGATGAATCAAGTCACGTTCTTGGGACATGTGATCACAAGAGAGGGAATTTATGTGGACCCTTCAAAGACAAAGGTGATTGAAGAATGGCCCAGGCCCTCTAGTGTCATAGAAATCCATAGTTTTCTTGGATTAGCTGGGTACTATCGATGTTTTGTGAGAAAATTCTCACGACTGTCAAGCCCGCTAACTAATTTAACAAGGAAAGGGGTAAAGTATGTATGGACATAAGAATGTGAGGGAAGCTTCAAGGAGCTAAAGAGAAGGCTGATCACTGCACCTGTGCTCACACTACCGAAAAGTGGAGAAAGTTTTGTGATATACAACGATGATTCAAAGAAAGGCTTGGGTTGTGTACTCATGAAAAATGATAATGTGATAGCCTACGCCTCACGACAGTTGAAGATCCATGAGCAGAACTACCCGACGCATGATCTAGAGCTGGCAGCCGTGATTTTTGCCTTGAAAATCTGGCGGCACTACCTTTATGGTGAGAAGTGTGACATATACATCGACCACAAGAGCCTAAAGTATATATTCACACAAAAGGAGCTCAACATGCGTCAAAAGAGATGGTTATAGCTAATCAAGGATTACGATTGCTCTATTCACTATCATCCAGGAAAGGCGAACAAGGTAGCTGATGCTCTAAGCAGGAAAGAACCTGCTACTCTATCCATGTTGAGGATTGAGAAAGACCCTATCTTCTTGGATATGTAAAGGATGGATTTGGGAATTGTAAGGGCAGAGGATACATCCTACCTTTCCCAAATGATTGCGCAACCATCCATCCAACAGAAGATTAAGGAAGCACAGAGGGATGATGTGGAGATACAAAAGGGGGTGAATGCAGTAAAGGAAGGGAAGCTGCAAGAGTTCTATATCGACGATGATGGTGTGATTCAGTTTGGAACGAGGCTTTGTGTGCCTTCATCACCAGGGATAAAGAAGGAGCTATTGGATAATGCACATAGCTCAACTTTCTCTATCCATCCTGGAAGTACCAAGATGTATCGTGATCTCCGAGAACACTTCTGGTGGGATAACTTGAAGAAGGAGATTGCGGAATATATATCAAGGTGCTTGGTATGTCAGCAAGTTAATGTTGAGCGAAAAAAGTCCAAAGGTATGATACAACCATTACCTATACCCATGTGGAAATGGGAAAATGTTACTATGGACTTTGTCATGGGTATCCCGAAGACGTCAAAGGGGAATAATGCGATATGGGTTGTGGTTGACCGAATCACCAAGACTGCCCATTTTATCGCAATTCGGGAAGACCTATCGCTTGAACAACTTGCAAGAATATATGTGAAGGAAGTGGTGAGACTGCACGGTGTTCCACTCTCAATTGTCTCTGATCGTGATCCAAGGTTCACATCTAAATTCTGGAGGAGCCTTCAACATGCTTTGAGTACTGAATTAAATTTCAGCACGGCCTATCACCCCCAAAGCGATGGCCAGTCTGAAAGGACTATTCAAACGCTCGAAGATATGCTAAGAGCATGCTCTCTAGAATTCAAGGGTGGATGGGATTAACACCTTCCATTGGTTGAGTTCTCATACAACAATAGCTTCCACTCGAGTATTCAGATGGCTCCATATGAGGCTCTTTATGGGAAGCGATGTAGAACTCCAACATGTTGGGATGAAGTTGGAGAAAGAAAGCTACTTGGACCCGATCTTGTGCAGGAGATGACCGAGAAGGTTCAAGTCATCCAGAAACACATCAAATATTCTCAAAGTCGGAAAAAGAGCTATGCTGACAATCGTCGAAGGGACTTGGAGTTCGACGTTGGAGATAAAGTCTTCCTTCGAATATCTCCATGGAAGAGAGTCATGAGATTTGGGAAGAAAGGGAAGCTAAGCCCAAGTTACATTGGCCCCTTTGAGATCCTTGATCGTATAGGAGCCGTGGCCTATCGTCCAGCACTTCCACCGAATATGGCTCAAGTTCATGATGTGTTTCACGTATCACTACTGAGGAAGTACATACCAGACCCCTCACATGTACTAAACTCAGAGGTGGTACAGCTGGATGATGATGTCTCCTATGAGGAGCAGCCGGTAAAAATTTTGGACCGAAGTGATAAGGTTCTACGCAACAAGACAACCCGCCTTGTCAAAGTGTTGTGGAGTAACCATAAGTTGGAGGAAGCAACTTGGGAACCAGAAGAGGCAATGAAGGAGAAGTACCCTCACCTGTTTGTGTAAAGTGAATTTTTGGGGGCGAAATTTCTTAAGGGGGGAAGAATGTAACGACCCAATGTTTTTCAATGGAAAATTCCCTTCTTATATTTATTTCATAAAAACACAAAATAATTAACTACTAAGTGATAAGTGACCTTTAAACATAATTTTTCACCCCAATGTTTGTAATTTTAAAAATCCGACATACACGGTTGTGTTCAAGATAGTTTTTGCAGTCTAATTAAAAAATAATAATTTTTGGTGAATAGTAACCTACCCTTATGAATAGTAACCTACCCTTATGAATAGTAATATGAACCTTATGAATAGTAAATAAGAGTAACATTACTTATGAATAATAAAATAAAATTTAGACATCATAGAAAGTGATAATTTGACCTTAGTAAACGTATTTGGTATTTTATAAGTCATAAATAATTAATTATAATTAATTAATTAATTTAAAAGAATATTTATTTTCCTATAATGTACTCATAAATTATTGAATCAATGTCTAATAGGTTTTAGATAATTTTATAATACCCTACGTAATTTTTGAAAGAACTACACAATCAGTTTTAATTTTAAAAACTGTTTTTTAAGTAAATTATGATTTTAAATAAATATTAAATTAATAATATTTAGAAAATTATTTTTGTAAAATGGACTTAATTTTTGGATTCTACACGTCAAAAAATGGATGGGGTAATGTTTTGGTATTTTTCTGAGATACTTGAATTTTTGGTGAATAGTAGAATACATTAATTTACCATATAAATACATTTTAATTAAAACCCACAATTCCTGACATCACAAGTGATGTAAGAACCCAAATCCAGAACTCACATGTCTTATTTACTATTCTCAGTCATCCAAGACTCACTATTCCTTGTCTTAGGTGAAATTAATAAACTAATCAATTTTATATTAAGGAAACCCCTCTCCCCTCCACTATAAAAGCCACCATTCACTCCCTCTTTTCCTCACACCTCTAAAGCTCCAATCCTTCTCTAAACTCTGCCCAAAAACCTTCCCTAGCTCATCTCCCATGTCCAAAAGCTTCTGGTATCATCAAAAGACCAAGCCTAGCTTCCTTAAACAGGATCTCAACAAGAGGATTCTAAAGGTAATTTCTCTCTCTCTTCTCCTTTAATTTCCTTTCAAGTTCAAGTTCCTTTCTTGATCTATCCCTACCTATATTCATCCAAATTGTTCTGTAAATCCAGTATTATATATATACTGTAATATTATTATTCTAATGTTATATTATATCACCCCAAACCCTTTCCCACTTCCATTTATTTTATTAAAGGGAACGTTGTTCATGTGGTGATAATTTATCACCTTCAAAAACAACATGCTCTCTTCTTCCATTTCTACCTTCAATCTGGTCATGAAACCATTTTTATGGTTTAACAAAAATATTTCATAAGTATTATATTCTATTTTAAGTTCTGGAAATAAGCTATGGCCTTATTACTAAGTTAAATGTTAAAACAAGATAATTGTGATCCAAAAACTGCCCAAATTAACCCAAAAACCCATCATTAAATTTTTATCTAATGATTCGTCCACTTGGATATAATATAATTCACTATAAAATTATTAAAGCTACTGTAATATCATTAATAACATGTAGTATCAGTTCTGGATGTTTACCCATGATCTACCCAAACATCAATTTAAGAATACAAGTGGACCGCTTAAGAAAACCAAAAAAACGAACACCCCCGAACAATGTTTTTAAACTCTATAAGTCATCGAAAGGAACATAATATGAAATAATGAAACCATAATGAACTTTATTAATGTATAAAAGGTTCTGAAATTTCTAATTAATTAATATAATGTCATTATATAGGAAATTAAAGAGAAGGAGGCATTCGAGTACAAGGTAAGGGGAAATCTCGAACCCAATTTTCTTCCTTCGGGTTCTCCCTCTTTCACTCCATTTTTGATATGGTTACTCCTCAAATATCATTTTTTCATTATTTACTTTACTTTTCTGGGATATACATGTCTGTCACTAGTTTTTATGTCCATCAAAATGTTTTTCCAAAAGAACTCTTCTTTCAAGACCTCACATTTTACCTCTCATTCAAGGTTGATGGTTCTTGTATCAAGTATGTTGTTCCCTCTTTATTTTGGGAACCCAAAGCTTATGAATGTGTTATTATGAGATGAAACCCATTCATTTCCATGGGTTATTTATGTACATGTTTGATATGTGTTCTATGTTTCAATCATGATAATGATAATGTTATGATGTGACGGGTGCGCCCGGAATTATATAGAGCAATATGAATGTTTAAATGTGACGGGTGCGCCCGAAATTATATAGCGCTCCAATGCATTGTGTAAAGTGATTAATCTCATGAGTAAATGTGGAATGATGTGTGAACATGATTCTAGCTTTGTTCACAAGTATGTGTGTTAGTAAACCACTAAGACATGATGTTTCATTTTTATGCATTGCCACATTTCAAGTCGTTGACTTATGCTCCTCTCATGTTCATGATATTTTGCCTATGTTATGATTATGATCACCCCATGTTGTATTGTTATAATCTATCCTCTTACTGGGCTTTTAGCTCACCCCTTTTGATGTATATCCTCAGGTGGCTACATGTACTAAGGAGAGGACAAGTGCTACTAAGAAGCTATAGAAGAAGAAATTAAATAAATGTTTATGGTTGATGTTGTATTTGTTATGTATGGTCCTAGTTTTACCAAGACACTAAACCTCTGGATCCTCTATGTGTAATACTATTATGTTGTTTATCTTTGAAATGATGTAATAGTAATGTAATAAAAGGCCAGGTCGCTATAAGAAGTATGATGAAACTCCCATTATCAAATAGATTTAAAAAAATGATCAGAATTTCCCCAGATGGACTTTCATTCCATCATGATATAATTGAACTATAAATTCTTACATCTTGGTTTGTGCTTCAACCAATAAAGGCTAAGTTTAATCTCACACACATGTTCCTAGTATTGTTGATCCTAAAAGACATCTAGTTACTCCATGAATATATATTTATCTAAATCTATGTGAATTAATGTGGCATTCACATCCATTTACTCTAGATAAAATTCTTCTAATGAAACCATAATTAAAACTATTTGGATAGTTTTATTCTTAAACACTAAAGAAAAGGGTTTATTGAAATCCACTCCTTCCTTCTATTGAATTCCTTTAGAAAATAGACTAACCTTATACTTCATCCTACCATATTACCCTTCTTTTAGTGGATAAAATCAATAATTGTAAATAATTTTCTTCTCATAAGGACCCTCTATAAACTCCATTGTTCTATAAGAATAGAGGGAATCATGTTAATCCATAAATCCTAACTTCCACTATTTATAATTCTTCATGATTTTAAACTTATTGGAGAAGTTAGCATCTCCATTATCCATTAGAATGAAAATAAAATGTGCTCCCATACATTTTTCACTTGGTTCCTTTAACCAGTATATCTCTACAGTTGTATCTATGTTTGAGAGTCTTTTAGTAGTTCAGATTTTAAAATGTGAACTTTTAGTGTTTAAACTTTAATATTCTTTGATATATCATAACTCTAGGTCTAAGAAACACCATTGGAACTAGAACCATTTACTATGAAAACTCCCCTAGTTGTTCTGCTGTTTCCGAAACTACAATGATTCTTAAATTTTATTGAGGTTTTTTATCTTCCAATCATCTATCTAGGTAAAAATAAGTTTTTGATATTACTTTTCTTTTATAAAAATTTTCCTCTAGGTTTTGATCCTTCCAAAGTATCTCTTCAATGAAGATCTCACTTTGAATTCTGATGATTTTTAAAATATAATTATCCCATAGTAAAAATTTAAATTATTCATTTCTATAGAAAATAAAACATGCTTGAGACTTATCCTATAACCTTACTTCTTCTTTGGTATCAATATGGGCATAAAATAGTGCATCATAGGATTTTATGTGGTTCAATTAAACCATTATTCAGGGATAATATTTCTATATATGTTGGTTCCTAATGGGTGATGACGAACTCTGATTTAATAAGACTGCCTTCTTTCACACTTCTTCCAGACAAAATACTTTGGCTAAGACTATCCAAATAATAAATCCGTTATCATTGCTACCAAATTCCCATAAATCCATTTTAAAACTCTATTTTACCCTAGAGTCCCTAAAAAAATCTTCTTAAAATGCATCCCCTCCCACCAATAAAACCAATGAGACTTACATGTTCTACGATCACCACAATTATCTGACCATCAATACTAAAATGTAATTATAGCTCACTTATCCACTATAGCCCTCAATTAGAAAAAAATTCTCAAACACCTCATAATTGTTCTTAATTATGTACACCCACACTTTTAATGAGGATTTTTTTTGATGAAACATACATAGTAAATTGAAAATCTATGGGAATGTACTGGATCTGAAGCCTAGATACCTATATGAACCAACCTCAACTTCTAGTCATTTGAAATTTTCTATTATGTTTGGGAAGACACCCTCGTCTTCTTTCCAATGACAAAATAATCACATGTTTTATACTATGTGCTTCTAGTATTCAACAATAAATTAGAAACTAGAATATTTATTCACTTATCACTATGGGGTTAAAAAGGCCCTAATAAATATTAGTATAAATAACAATAAAAAATGAATTACTATTTATATGAACATTAAAGTTACATGGTCCCATCCTTTATTCACTTTACTACAACCATAGAGACATATGAAATCTTCTATGTTTCATCCTTGAACATTTTATAGAAACCCATACCCTCAATTAATCTCAAATAAATTAATCCCTTCATTAATTTGGGGATGTGCTGTATAACATTACGGTTTAGAATGACTATTTTCCTTGTTTGGATTATGAAATATCCCATGCCAACAATCTCACGATATTTCCCATCCTCCATATTAACTCTACCAAATCTTCTAGAGATATAATTTTTCGTATTTCCATATCAAATGTTTAATTAAATTAATATTCTAAGTCTATCATGAAGAAATCAAGTGAGGCTGAAATAATTAGGATCAAACCACTCTTCCCATGTAATAAAATGATTGTAGATACACATTCATAAGTACATCTTCCAAAGTTCATCCTCTAAAAAATACAATCCTTTTTCAGGAATAGTATCTTCCCATAATTCCAAAAGAGGGGAGAACCTTTCACCGAGCTACTCATACTTTAATATTTTGACCTTTACCTTTTTAGAGACTTTCTAGAAAATATTATTCCATATTTATTCTATATTTTATGTGTTATTGAAAGATACCGAGATCTTTATTTTTATAAATTTCTTCATCCAAGACTAGTTCATTCACATCCATGAACTTTAAATATTTTATATTGGAATTACTCACAGCTGTCACCTTTTTATCCCATTAATCTAGAAGGGTTGTTAGTGACAATAGTTCCCAAACTAGGTCTCTATAGTCTAACTTTATTAATTCCACCTAAATTTGAATTTCATTAAAATAATTAAATGATCAACTTTGGATCTTACTTACGATGTTCACATGATGAATAATCTATATATAAGGAACAACTTATTCATCACTTTGGGGTTCTTATACATATCAGATAAGGTCTTCATGAGTTCTAATGTAGTCTTCACATCCTGAATATTGGATTCCAGATTCTAGGAAAGGTTCATGTGCATCATCCCAAGTTGTCTCTTATCCAACCATTCCAATTCATCCTTTTCCATTTCGTATATCTTAGTTTTAGTAAATATAAAATTGAGGTCTTTCTTTAGAAAAAAATCATATTTATGAATTTTACAAATCCCAAAAGCTATTCCATTGAATTTCTCTAGTAATAATTTTCTCTTATCCACCTCCATCCCACCAAAACTTGTGAACTCTAACTATTTCCCGTAAATTCAAAACAAGTGGAAAGGAAATCCTTACCGATAAACTCCTATAAGGAAAAATGTAGAATCATTACAATAAACCAATATATAAAACAATATCAACCGGGATTGATACTATATAATTACTCTAACCATGATATTTCATACTAGTTTTTTGTGTTCAAGTTCAGCTTCTGAATCAACTATTTAAAATAACTCTACCAAAACTCTACATGTATAAGGAATTTATCTAGAATTAACCCCACGTATTCCACCTGAAATATGGAAGAAGAGTTCACCTAAGTCACAAAAGCTCAATGTAAAATCATTTAATGAACATTGGAAGGACTTTTACACCATGATATTTTAATATAGTACTTCCTCTAAATGAGAAAAATGAGTTCCAAAACTTGCTCCATACATAACACTAAACAAAAATAAAATCTTAATATATTTTAATAAAAATATAAATATTAAGTATAACCATAAAAACCTAGCCATTAAATTAGAGATAACTAATAAGAGTATACACTTTATAATATATTTTTATAGATAAAATAGTTAATACTTTTAATATGAAAGAAATTCAATTTGTGTAGCTAAAACAACTAAGAAAATAATTTTATGCTTAAAAATATATATTTCTAAAATTAATTTTTTATTTAAAGATAATAAGCATGTTTTGATTAAATAATAATAAAATATATTTATAATATTAATAATATATTACCAAATATTAATTATTAACTGATTGGAAATAAGGATATAAAATAGTTAACATTTTAAAAATACATCTTCCAATATGAACAGTTTTCCACTATATTTTTGAATTTCATTTAAATATTTAATTGTAAAATTTTAGATATATTATTCTAAAAAATTAAAATAATTTTTTTATTATTAAAATATATAATCTTAATATGATATTTTTATATTTCTAAAAAAATTAATTTTTAGGTTAATAGTGAAAATTACAATTTTTGAAAATACTGTTACTTTTAATACATCACATGAATATAATAAAAGCCTAAAAATTATGAAACCTTTTTCTTAACAAAATATATTTTTTATATGTAAAATTGTATATTTTAAAATATTATTTTTTATTTAAAATTTATATCTGATATTTTAGAACATAAGTAATATTTTCTTAAAAATTGTTTTTAATAAATTATACATTATTATTTTAAATTTAGTATTTTTCAATTATATAAATTGTATAAAATTAAATATATAAAAAATTTCTAATTATACAGTATAAATTATCTATTAACGGACGAATTATCTTTGGTCATAATAGACAAGTAACCTTCGGTAAAAAATAGTTATTTTACTAAAAGCTAAAATAGTAAAAGTAATAATTCAAGGGGAAAAGAGCTTGAAAAATGATAAAATCATTTCTATAATTGAGTTTATAAAGTTTTTTCAAACTTATCTCTCATATAATCAATTATTTATTAATTTTAGTGTCACTTGACATGTTTAACATGTGCTCCCTTTATATTAAGCTAAGATATTTACAAATATTCCATTCTCTTCACTTATAAGAGGGGCCTTTGACCATCCCTTCAACAAACTCCTAAAAAATAAGTTTACTAATAAAACCCTGAAATTTTTACTTCCCCTAAAATAATATTTCACCATATTGAGATTTTGTTTAAATGATATTATCCTATTCCACCCATTTCCAAGGGATCTTCCAAGGATGTTTCAAAGTGCTCAATGTAAGTAATCATTTTTACTTATCTTATATCTATTATATTTTTATTTCACAATTTAAATTTGAAAATATATATGTAATTAAATAATTATTATTTATATAATTATATTTATTTTTATATAGTAATTATTATAAATCACATTTCCCTTTTTCTATTAAGGAAAACAAAATCATAATTTGTGCATTGTGCCGACTACCGCCTCCACGATGCAATATGTTTCATTTTCCTTTAACACATTATAGAGCTGGTATAAAAGAGAAATTTGATAAATTATTATGATATTTATATCATGTTTATTTTTTAAAAATAAAAAAAAATATTAATCCTTTACCCCATTCCATTAAAAATGAAATTTTTAACCGTGCATACCTATGGACTACCGCCACTATAGAATGATTGATTTTTATTTTCCTTTTCATAACCTCCTTACATGGATGGTTATGATGATGTTATTAAAAGATAAATATGTTCTTAATTATATCATTATTTTTTTTATGAAAAATTATAGAACCTATTAATGATATGATTAGTAAACAATTATAGTTAATTCAATTGTTTAATACGAGCAAACTAATAGGAAAATGAAATCTTATTTCAATGTATTGACTTTATATAAATTGTATTATATGTAAAATTATATACAAGAATGATATATATCACTATTAAAAACTATATAATATAATTATTATTTTGGTATAATGATATTATAATAGAACCATCTCATAATCATCCATTAATCTTGACATGTTCATGTTTGGGTCGATTTTACCACTAACTTGAACAATACTATAAATTTTTATCATGGATGACTATGAGAACTTATTTACTAGTATAATATGATTTGAATATGTAAATATTTTTTTTGTTTTTTATGTTTATATAATCATTTAAATAATCAATTAATAAAATACATTATGTTAGTTAAGAATAAATGAAACATGAACGTTGCTGATTTCATCCTCATGGATCACAACAAAAACTTCCAGAAAATGAGATTATATCTTTATAAAATATATTTATAAACCCATTTAAGTAACTTTTTTGAAATAATAGTTATGTAATTTGGATAGAGGATAGATACCAACACCAATTTTACAAAACTTGTATAAAGAGATAATGGTTACTTACACCCGTTGATGAAAATAAAAAAAATAGAATATATATATAAAGTTTATAAATGAGGAGTATAAATGGTTATATTTAGGAATAATTTTATTGAGTATGTATTTAATGAGTATAATTTAACTACTCAGGACATGTGGTTTAAGTGCATAATGAATCAGGACCAAGGTAAGAGTTTTTGTCTCAAATTCCTCTCTTTGAGCAATGTTTGGTATTATTCACTTAATTTAAATTATGTGGTGTATATAATATATATTTCATATATCATAACATGAATTATATTTTAAAATTGTTATTTTAATATCAATTACAGTCACTATGTTTCAAGGGGTTTTGTTTGAAATGTTACTCGAGCCGTAAGGGTTCTTTGTCTAAAACATTAATGAATTGAGACATGTTTCTGTCATAAAAAATGTTTTCATTTTCATTTTATATTCAATTAACATTGATTTATCTTTGTTATATATTTTTTATTCATGTAAATACTAATCCAAAATAGTTCCATTTCATCAAATGTATCTTACTCAATTATGACCCTATTTGTAATGCTTTTTGTAAGCTAAATTTTCATTCATTGAGTTGTGACCATACATATAGAATTAAAATTTACGTATATTTTACCAATTGATTATATTATTTGGTATTATATTATCTCTAAGAATTTAAATTTATACCAACTAATAAACCTTTTAAAAATATTTTTTAAGGATAATGTTTCTCTTAAGGACTATTAATAACTCAAGTCTCATTTTCTTGAGTTATATTGTTTCATCATGAACTTATTTCTTCCATGATTGGGTTCTACCACCCTAATATTTTATTGTATGAAAATTTGAATACCTATATAGGGAAATTAAATTTTTACATAATATATTTTTTTGTTACTCCTTTTATAATGTGAGTTTTGAAAAATAATTTTTTTAAAACAATATAATGGGGTTTTACTTTAACTTTTATATGTTTTTTATTACTCTCCTCTTTTTTCCACAATAAACCTTATATATTTTCAAGGATATTTTATTGGAAATTATTTTTAAAATTAATGGACTTCAAAACATCTCACATCATATTTTAAAAAATTTAGTTTTAATGTGATGTGATATTTTTTATTTTATGTTGATGTTAAAAATGTTTTATAAAATATATTTTAAGTTTTTTTGTTAGATTTACCTTATAATATTCAAAAGTATTTACCATAATTGGGATTATGTTTAATTTTTTATCCTGTAATATATATATATATATATTATTTGGGGATTGAACTCGTAGTATAAAACGATTTTATTCTTAATCCCTTCTTTTGTGATATCGTTCAAAGCAATATTTTTACAAGGGTTTTTAATTTATGTCAACAATCTTATATGTTTCATTTGTTACATTGTGGTTATTTTATTTGGAAACCATACAACTTTTTCCTTTGGATGGATTATGATCATGTTACCCCTTTTATTGAAATGTATAAAAGTATTTACATATTTCATGATTATTGTCTACCAATTCAGGATGATTATATACGGACATTCCATTTTTTTCAGTATATAGATAACTGAAATCAATATGAGACTAATTAGGTTACTTGTCTAGTACCAAACACTTTATTTGAATGATATAAATGATATTGGTAAAAAATTTAAAATATTTATCATAACAAACCAGGTAATGATAAAATAAGTCTTTTTCATATTTATTAATATTTTATGAATTATATAGCAATTTTAAATTAAAATGTACTCTATTTTAAATATCATATGTGACATGACATTATGTTTTTTTCAGAATCTTTCATTGTAGGAATGGTTGAGTTATATCTTACAATAATATAGTATTAATATTATTATTTAATATGGATATTATCACCTAACAATTATATTGGAGGGCGTGAATTGGAAATACTATGTCATGTTTACAGATATTTTTTTTAAATTCACCTAATAGATTCGATAGGCTTATGATAAGAATATATCTAGTTTTATGATTAAAAACTGTATTTTTCTAAATATTAGTTTTACCACCTTTTAATAGTGAACTTGTTTTAAATCTAAATTGTAAAAAATTATAAATTTTACTTAAAAAATTAATATCATTTTTTAAGTAATAATATTAAAAAACTTTTTGGATGAAATTGTGAAAAACATCGAATTTTAGTTGAAAACTTCATTTTTGTATAAATTATTTATATAGTTAAATTATATTTTAAATTGGTTTTAAAGAATTATTAGTTAAATTATACATCAATAAATCTAATTTATGTCATTGGAATCAATTTCAAATTGAAACTGGATAAAAACATTTCACACTTTTGAACTTTTTTATTTTAAAAACCTATTGTTTCATCCCGTCAACAGGATTAATTTTAAATTAATTTCTAAAACTTTTGTAAAACCCCTAGATTTTATGGTATGTCACTTTCTAAATTTAATTTCGTTTACAACATACTTTTCACACAATACCAATCATAAATGAACAATGATATAAAATTAAATACCATTATTTTAAAACGACCATTATAACCTAACCGTTAAATTTGAGAGAATAAATAATATTATAAAAATTATTAAATTTATTTATTATATATTTAATAAAAAGTTTTTACATTCATACAAATTATTTTATAATCATAATATAAGAATGAATCCAATTTTACACATTAAAAAACTATATTTTTCTAAAAGTAGTTTCACCACCTTTAATGGGCGCACTTGTTTTAAAAATAATTTTGAAACTTTTATAAATTATATTGAATAAAATAGACTTAATTTTATAAATTTTATTGTCAAAATGAACTTAGGGTAAAATTTTAGTTTTTTTCTAAAAATGTTTATTTTCTAGTGAATAGTGAAAAATACCCATTTTTATTAAACTATCAATTTTATTATATTAAAATTATATATAAAATTTCAATTATATATCACTTATAAAATTAAAAATAAAATTTATTTATCTCATAAATGAAAATATAATATATTTATATTATGAAATAATTAAATAAATGTGTTAAAAATGATAAATTAATTATTGGTATTTTTCTGAGACGTAAATGTTTAATTACAATTTTATAATTAATTTAATGATTTTAAAAAAATTATTTAATCAAAATATATTTTAAAATTAATATTTTTTTCTTACAATTATAGTATTATTTTAAGAAAACTTAATTAATTTTTCAAAGTGTCATAAAAGCAGTTATAATTTTAAAATCTGTATTTTTTCGAATAAATGATGATTTCAATTAAAAATTAAATTTATCATATTTTGAAAATTATTTTCATAAAATGGAGTTAATTTTTGAATTTAAAACATTGAAAAATGGTTATATTTATGTTTTTGAATTTTCTAAAATATTTAAATGTTTTTTGAATTGTGAAATACTGTTTTTTACTGTATATATACATTATAAGTTAAATGCACTATTACATGAGTCATTGCTGAAGTAATAACTATGATATAAAAATATAATTCCCTATTTAATATATTTAGTCATAGGAATCAAAACTATTCATAGTCTTGAGACAAAATAATGAACTAATGAATACAATAATCAAAAAACACCCCTCTTCTCCACAAACCTCAATGGCCATGAACTTATTCAATTTCTACCCAATACATATAAAAAACATCCCACCATTTTTTTTATTTTTGTTTTCATCGAAAATACCATTTTAAAGTTCTTTAAGGAGGTTCTCGAGAGAATTTTAAGAGGTAAAATCCCCTTTTTTTCTTTTAATTTTATTTCAATTTCTTTTCTTTTATTATCATTCCCTCACCTACCCTAAAAAATGTGACATGATAAATCTAGTATATTTTATATATTGAAATTTTATTTTGTTAATTTTATATAATAGTCAATTATATTCTCTTCTCCTTTTTATTCAAAAAATGAAAACATCATCTTTGAGGTGTTGATTTACCACCTTCACGGATGATAGGTTTTCATTTTTCTATTATTCCTTCAATAATTATCAAAAAACCATTTTTATAGTTAAAAAACTTTAATTTATTTAATAACACTTATTTAATTTCCTGTAACTTGTTTATAAACACAATATTAATATATAATAAAAAACTAGTTTGTGATGATTAAAAAAATGACAAAATAATTTAAATGGTTATCATATACACTTTATCTAATTAACCATCCTCATATATGTAAAAACTGATATATAATACCATTAAATCTCTTATCAGTTCATTAATAACATATAACTTCAATTATAGATAACTATTCCCATATTACATTTTCTTTCACACACATATATAAGTGAAAAAATCATGAAAACCAAGGAAACAAATACTCTTGAATAACAAAATTTAATCTTATAACTTATCAACAAGGAAATAAATGAACATAATAAAATTATAATAAATAATATATATTCTTAGTAGTTAATTAATTAGTTTATTAATTAATCTAATTCCATTATCCAGTATGTTAGGTACAAGTGAATAAGATTTTTGGGCATAAGGTATGAGTTTTCTCATCTCACTTTTATTTCTTTGATATACACTGTATTCACCACTATTTTTTATGTGTAGTGTATTTATAATAACATTTTATGTATAATATCATGAATATATTTATCTCTATGATATTCAATTTTTTATTTTATGATCATTAATTTTATAGGGATACAGTTCGACTATTTTCAAAGTGGTAAGCATTTCTCCCCGAACCTCCATTTTTCCTTCCAGTTACACTTTTTCTCTCCTTACTATAATGTAATTATTAATTATTCCTATGTTATACTCCTTAATTAAGTGTGTATGTTCCAAAAATATGTAATTATCTAAATATTTCTATTTTAATGAATCTTTTTTTATTTTATCTTAAACCACATTGAAGTGGACCATTTCTAAATTTTTTAAAAACACTTTTACATGTTTTTCCTTCAATTGGACATCATTTATGCCTAAAAAATAATTTAATTGTAATTAAATTTTATTTTATAGGATATAAATTTTCACTATATGATTTTATTATAAAAAAATATTTCTTCAAAAATAATTCTTCTTTCCAATGTAAAAAGGGTATTTCTCTCAAGAATTCCCCGATGATTTTATTAGATTATTTTTTCCGATCTTAACACCATATGTTGAAGGTAATGATTAATTGGTATTTATATTTTATGATATTATATACTATATTTTATTAAATGGTTTATGATCATTTTGACTATGGATGTTTAATCTTGATACCATTTACCATATTACTCAGAATGGTTAGTGATTATATTTACTGATTGGGGAAATTTATTTACATTTCGTATGTATAGGTTGTTTATTCTTACCCAATTCATATTAAGAATTAATTAGACTTAGTAAGTGATGTTATGAGACCTCTATATACCCTATATTCATCGCTGGGTCTAATTGGACAAACCAAATAAGATCTTGGACAAGGCCCTCCCATTTAATTTCGGATATGGTTTTGAATGAGACCTTAACCATCTAATTTTATATGTCTTGGATGAGGCCCCAATGGTATGTTTCAGATATCTATAATTATTAATTAAATAATTATGGTATTATTAATTGATAATACATGTGATTATTTGACTAGTAGAATATCCACAGTTAAGTTTTATTCTCATATGATTATCAATATGAGATTATTTTGAATCATGTTTTATTCCTTCCATACTATGATCAAGATTATGTTTTAAGGGCATATGTTTTTAGTTAATCAACCTATATTATTTTTAATGTTTATGATAACTTCCCATTTACTTCTTACCCTGACTGAGCATCTGATATCCCCCATTTCTTATGTTTAATTTTCCCCTAAGATGTGAAGATGTATATTATGAATTACTTGTAGGGGTAATTTAGAAGTTTATATATGTTTCTATTCGAGTTTATTTGTTGTTTTTCACTTCATGTTGTAATTTAAAACATATGATTGAATTTGGTTATCCAAATCTACTAAAATAATTGGTCCTTTGAGATGTGACTTCCTTGTTTATTAAATCAATGGAATAAAGTAAGACACCGACTCTACGCTACAATGGTCTGGGTATTTACAACTTCTGTGAAATGATTTTGATTTTTTTTTCAAAATTTGGAATCATAATAATTTATAATACCTATTAAGTTCAACATATGTTTTAACAAAAATATTTATCAAAGAAATTAAAATTAACTACAATGATTAAAATAAAAATGTGTTTACTTGTTAGATAAAATTTAATCTTAAGTGGTGAAATGACCTAGAAACTAGTAAAAAACCCAAATTATGGACATATTTTGACTATATAACATATTTTATAGAATTGGGGTTATCAAATTATGTAAGAGTGACCTACCAATAGTGTTAAATATTTTTTATTTACAAGAATGACACACCTCCTCCAATATGAAAGGGCATTCAATATCCCCACTTCTTCACACCTCTTAACCCTTTTGAATTGTCCAAACACTTCCCAAATCAACACCTAAAATATATAAACTCATAATATAATATTATTTTTGGCGTAAAATAATCCACAAGATGCCTTTGTTACAAACCAAAAGGAGTTACCCAAAAAATAGGTAACGTTCACAAATGAGCACTTCTGTTTTATTTATTTATCCACACATTAAATTATTATTATAAAAATATTATATGATAGAATCATTATAATAAATATACTGATATGTGGTTATGTTAAGGTTTTACAAAAACATACACTCACTTCCATCAAATGGGTAACAAAATCACCGTTCATGTGTACGGTGGACTGCCACCTCCCAAAACGATGTTGTTCCTTTTTTACTTTACCACTTCTTATTGTTGGGAATTATGATGGAAATAATATTAATATATGATATTTGTTATATTTATAACATAATAATACATATTTTTTAATTATATTAGAAAAACCATTTTTACATTTCATACCATAGAGGATACAATAACATTGCTCGTGTATACATCGAACTACCAATTTGTGAAGCGATGTGAAGTGTTTTTAACTAATGTGTTACATGAAAGGTTATAGGGGTAACTATAATAAATATATATGATATAAATTAAAACATTATGATAATCATGACGTAACTATATTTTTAAAATATAATATTTAATTTTATTTCTACCATTTCACACACTGAAAAAGTGATAACGCCGTTCATAGACGTGTGGACTACCGCTTTCACGATGCGATGTGATTCCTTTTAAATCAGAAGAATTAGATTTATCAGTATATATAATTAAATATTATTGTATTTATGATATAATTATAATTTTAAAAATATTAATTTTATATCCCTTTTTTCTGTAACGTTCTTTCAAAAATGGGAACGTTACTCAAGTGTACGTGCAGCCTACCATCTCCTTGATCATAACATTGGTTCATTTTTCAAAACCATGATTCATTATTAGTTTTAAAAGTATATTTTACATATAAATATGATATCTATTTGATTATTATTATTCTAATTATGTTTAAATAATTACCCCTTTAACCATATTCGACCTACTTAAGTCATTTTTGGTATATAACTAAATATGGTCAAAACATCTAACATAAACGTAATTGACTATGTAATGACATATAACATGTAAATAAGTGAAATAAACGTCATAATAAACTTTAAAAAAATTATAAAACAAGTAAAATATTATCATAAGTGTATTATTCATGAAGATAAATACACACATGATGATTCATACTCAAGTTATGGGACTTTGTCTCAATCTCAGTTAGTTGAGGCATATATTGATGTAATGAATATTTACTCTTTTATCAAGTGTATATTCAAACACATGGTAATGTTATATCATTAATTTAGCTATTATTATAGTATATGAAGTTTCTTTTAATGTTATCCTTTCATGGGGATTATGATTCTAATATTTCAAATATGATAAGGAATTTTTTTAGAAAAATCATCTTTTAATGTTTTCCTTACAACTATTCCTTTTAAATTTCTAAGTTTATAAAGTGATTTCATGAAGGTTTTAATAGAAATAAAATATTTATAATTTATATTATATATATATTTTTATATTACTTTATTTTTTTTGGAAAATTAATCTTTTTTCTTGTTTTAGATAATACATATTGACAAACGACAAAAGGGATGTAGTATTATTAACACACACAGTGACAATGACTTTTCCACCACCATGACCATTATTTATTTCTATATTCCTTTGAATGTTTTCATGTTCACTTCAATGAAAACCCTTTTTATTTTTTTGGGTATTTTTCTAATGAAAATTGGGTTTTTAAAGAAAATGGGTATCTTGGGTGTAAAAATGGGGTTTTAAGGAAATGATATTTTTATATCCAAATGTGATTTTCTTATGATTTTAAAAGTGTTTTTAAAATGATTTATGATAAAAATTAAAAGAGTTAAAATGTTTTATTTTTTATATTGTACTTGATAATTATACCTGAGAAATGGGTATTCCCAAAGAGCGCTGGGTAAGCTCGTTACAACCTAACATGGGGTGGACAAGATAACACTAAGTGAGCCTATTACAACTATACATAGGGTGGAAAAGATGGTGTTGGGTAAGCTTGTTATAACTTAACATGGGGTGGTCCAGATTGAATTGGATAATATTGTAATAAATTTAACTATGGGTGTGCCTAGATGATTCTCCAATGAATCACATAAATATAATATTATAAGTCATCAATATGGTTATTCAAATTAAAATTGTTTTAAAGGGTTTTATACATATGATGATCTAAGTCACCAAAAGAGATTTTAATTTCTTGTAACAGGTTTTAATTATTTTCTTTAACTGAAAAGGTTTATGTTTTTTCCATGTGAAAATGTTTTATTTCATATCCTAAAATAACTTTAATGATAAAGGTATATATTATGTGATTTTTCATGTTTTCATATGAATAATGGTTTTACATATTTGTGATTCCCAAACTAAGATTTTTATGACTATCCCAGGTTTTAAATGTTTACGGGAAGGAGGAAAATTAAGTTTTAATTTGGGAATATTTCGCATGAATGAAATCATTTTTTTAAAGTTTCATATTTTTGAAAAAAAATGGATACATATCAGAAGTGTGAACTTTATGTTATATAGAGTTTTAATGTATGAGTTATGACCTAATTATTTAAAAATATAAACTTGAAAAGATCCTCAATGTGAAAGAAAGTACATTCTTTACTAAAAATAGATATTATTTAATGTTAAGTCTGGGACATATAGTTGTTATCAAGGATCAACTTTGATAACTTTTTAGGTTAGGATAATGGTAATATAATTCCCTTGAAAGATTTTAGTATATGATAAAGTTAAAATGTTATGGATTTTAAAGATTTCCATGTTTCTTGGACTAAAAAATTTATATTTAGAATGATTTTCCATATAATAAATAGGGAAGCTATAGTTAGAAGAAACCGATAGGACAATATACTTCAAAATCATTATCCCAAGATGGTTAGAATCAGAATATATTAGTTTATTATAGTGATAAACCAGTTTAACCAAGGGATAAATGGTGGTGATATCCCTGATAGAGAGGAACCAAATAAACCATGAAGAAACATTTTTGTTGTGGATCATTTCATGAGGAAACATCCCCCGTCGTTTAGAGGATCATATAACCATGTGGCTTCAGAAGGATGGATCAATTCCATGGAAAACATATTTTTATCATGGGATGTTCAGAACATAAAAAATAAAACAATTCTTTTTATCATTTTTAATGTGAAGCTGATTGATGGAGGTCTTTCATTAAGAATACAAAAAAGATGATCTTCATATAACGGAATGTGAAACAATGAAGGATATTTTCCTTGAGAAACATTTCCTTAAGGTTGTTAGAATGTGGATGTTAAAAAAATTATGTAATTAAGGTAGAATGATAAAGATTTTGTAGCTGTATATCAGGAAATATTCCCAAGATTAGCCAGGTATTTACCATATTTTATTTAATACTCCGTGATAAATATTAAAAGGGTTTTATCAGGGTGGAAACCATGTTTAAAAATAGATTTGGATACATGAGAATTTGAAAATGATGCGAAAGTGGTTAATTGTGATGAGAAAGTTGAGATGTAGTTTTCTTATATGTAAGTTCCTCGAGATGAAAATAAGAAAAAAAGGTCAAGGTGGTGGGAAATAGAGAAAAAGTCAGCTAATAAGTCTAGATGTTATCCCCCCAAATTTTCTAATTTTGGAAAAAATATTTCAAATAATATTTGATAGGATCAGGGACGTGTTTTCGATGTGGTTGGTTTGGTCATAAGATTTGTGAATATTGAGAAAATATCCCAAAATAACTAAATAATAGGGTATCCTATATCCATCTAATAGTGAGGTCTTTTAGTTTCAATGATTCGGGACACTATTCTAATTTAGGTTTAAAATGTTTTTTACAGGATGGAAATCATCTTGATCCAAGACAAAAGGTTTATAAATGTCATTTTCTACTACTATAGGTTGGGCCATCAAATGAAGTGGTGAAAAGTATTTTACTTATGTATTAAAATTATGAAAATACCTTATTTGACTATAGATCTTCGAATTCTTTCATTTCTAATAAATTTTCTTTTAAATTGGGGATATTTCTTAGTTAATATAAGATATAAATTTTGTCGAAACATCATGTTGAAGTATTAATGAAACTAAAATTTATAAGAATATTCCTATTTTTATTAGTGGGATGGTCTTTCTAAGAAAATTTATTGAACTAGACATAATAGAGTTTGATATATTTCTTAGTATCAATTAAAATTTAGATTATCATTATATGATATATTGTAGTGCTAAAAATGTTGCGCTCAATGATTTCATGCCTTTGATAACTTACCATAAAGATGAGAAATTGATAAGACATGTCAATGAAATTTACCTATCTCATATTATTTAAAATAATGAGGTAGTTCAAATTACTAATGCTCCAGCAGTAAATAAATACCTGAATGTTTTTCTGGATTATTTTCTTGGTGTTATTCAGGATCAAGATGTTGAGTTTACTATTTACTTAGTACCTGATTTTAAGCTTATTTATAAGCCCCTGTTTTTAATGGTTCAAGTGGAAATATTATAACGGGAAAATAAATTAAAAGAGTTATTATAAAAGGTTTTATTGGACCAAGCACTTCACCATGAGGTTCTCCGATTTTTTTTAAAAACTAAAGATTATTTAATTATATTATTCACTGATTATAGATCCTTGAATGACATCACTATTATGAATAAGTATTATTTTCCTCATATTAATGATTTGTTTTATTAGTTATTGGGAGCATATTATTTTTCAAAGGTGTAACTGATATCGGGGTACCATTATTTTAAATTTAAAGAAGCTCACATTTGAAAAACTATGTTTTGACCTAGATATGTGTACCATGAATTTGTAGTTATGCCATTTGGGTTATCTACAAAACCTCCTCTATTCATGGATCTTATGAATAAAAATTTTCATGAGTTCTTGGATAAGTTTTTGTTTCTATATATTGATGACGTTTGACATATTATAAAATTCATGAGGAGCATGAAAGATATGTAAAGTTTTTTTTCAATCCTAAAAAAATAATTTTTATGTTATATTCAGAATGTTTTAATTTTTTATTATTAAAAATTTTATTCCTTACTCACATTGTTTCTAAAGTGAGAATAATTATTGATCCCCATAAAATGAAAGTTGTTGAAGAATGGAAAAGACCCACAAATATCACCGAGATTCATAAATTTCTTGGATTAGTTGGTTAATACTAGTAGTTTGTAAAAACATTTCTCAGTTTTCTATCCCACTAACTATGTTTACTTAAAAAGGAGTTAAGTTTATCTAGAAAAACGAATGTGATGATTTTTTTAGGAACTGAAAAGAAGACTGGTGAATTCTCTATTCTATGAAATGCATTCTATAAATGGTGAATTTTTCATCTAAAATGACACTTCATTGAAATTATTTGGTAGAATATTAATTAATAATGATCATGTAGTTGATTATTCTTTATAATAGATGAAAAATCAAGATTTAAACTACCCTACCCACGATTTAGATTTAGATGCAATAGTTTTTTCATTAAAAATCGAGGGACATCATTTGTATAGAGTAAAGCGTAAAATATACATTAATCACAAAAGATTGAAGTACATATTGACTTCAAAATAACTGAACATGATACAAAGAATATGGATGAAACTAATAAAGTATTATGATTTCATAATTCATTATCATCCTAAAAAGAAATCAAGGTGGTTGATGTTTTGAGTAAAAAAAGTAACACAACATTAACAATGTTTTGTTTGTAATGTGACCCTTTTGGTTAATTATTTTATTAATTTTGTCCCAGAAGTTATGGTTGCATGGAAATACCATGTTTTTTTAGGTTTCAATAAAATTGATATTTTTAAAATGAATTAAGAGATCTCAGAAGGTGTATCAATATTTTCATCCATTAAGAAGGTTAATTTTCTGGATTTTAATATTGATCAAAAGGTGTTTATGATATAGAAAAAGATTATATGTGCCTCGAGATTCCTAGTTGTGGAAAGAGTAGTTAACTAAAGCTCATAGTTCTCTATTTTACAATCATCTAGGAATCTCTATGATGTAGAAAGACCTTTTACAATATTACTGGTGGGATGGAATGAAAATACACATTGATAACTTCACCATGAATTGTATGAATTTTCTACAAGTTAAAGAAGAATGAAATATACCTACAGGGATGCTTTATCATTTTCATGTTATAGAGTAGAAATGTGATAATATATCAATTTATTTTGTGGAAGGATTTATATATACTTATCTAGGTAATAATTTGATTTGGGTTATTGTTGATCGATTAACAAAATCTGTACATTTCCTTCCCATTAGGGATACAATGTTAGTAGATCAACTTTCTGGACTATATCTAAAATAGATTGTTAGGTTATATGGAGTGCCTCTTTTCATTGTATCCAACTATGATCCCAGGTTCATATAAAAATTTTGGAAAGTATTTTAGAATTCATTGGGTACTATATTATATTTTAATAAAACTTTCCATCCTCAATATGATGGATAGTCCTTGCAAACAGCTCAAACCTTTGAAGATATGATTCATTCTTACTCATTGGATTACCAGGTAAGTTGGGATTGACATATTTATTTAGTTCTTTTTTATTATAATAACATATTTAATTCAAGTATACATATGGAACCATTTGAGGAATTATATAGAAAGCTGTGTCAAACCCTAGTATTTTGGGATAAAGTCAGAGAAAGGAATCCATTGTGATCATAGTTGGTATATTAATTGATGGAGAAGGTAAAAATAATTCAGAGACACCAGATGATGACTTCGTTCAAGAACAAAATTTATGGGGATAACTAGAGGGAAGATATTTCTTTTGAGGCAGGTGATCATGTCATTCTAAAAGTTTCTCCATGGAAAATTGTGATATATTTTTCTAAGAAGTGGAATCTAAGTCCATAGTTCATTGGAACATATGAAATCCTAGAGAAAGAGGTTTCATTTTCCTACTGAGTGGATATACCAATGAGTTTATCCTAGGTACATAATGAGTTTCCTGTTTCAATGCTAAATAATTATGTACCATATTCACCACATGTTTTTATCTCTGAAGTAGTTTAGTTAGAAGAGAACATTTCTTATGAGGAATAACCGATTCGATTTCGTAACCATAGAAATATAGTATTGTGAAACAAGGTAATTCATAAGGTTAAGGTCTTATGAAAAAATCATATGGTTTAAGAAGAAAATTGGTAATTCAAAATTTCTATGAGAAAAATATATCCTCACTTATTTAATAAGTGAAATAAATTACAAGGATGCAATTTCTAAAAGGGGGGAAGAACGTAACAACCCTGGTAATGATAGAATAATTATTTTTCATATTTATTAATATTTATAAATTATATATAAATTTTTAATTAAAATATATGCTATGTTCAATAGAGTTTATGAGACACAATAATGATTTTATTTTCAATCTTTCTTTGTATGCAAGACTCAGTTATACCTAACAATCATAGATTGTTAATATTATTATTTAATATGGAAGTTATTTACATTATATTATATTGGAGGGTGTGAATAAGAATAACTATATCATGTTTAAATATGTGAAAAAAACCATTTGACATTCATCCTATATATTTTATAGTCATAAGATAAGAATAAATACAATTTTATGCTTAAAAAAATGTGTTTTTCTAAAAAGTAGTTTTATCACCTTTTAATGGACTGCTAATTTAATTTTTTTTTTGAAAAATTAATAAATTTTATTTCAAAAAAACTTCATTTTTGAATATAGAATATAAAAACTTACATTGAGTTAAATTTTGACATTTTTGTAAGAAGTTTCATTTTTTAACGAATAGTTTAAAGAACTGAATTTTAATTGAAAATTGCATTTTCATCTAATTTATTTATATAGTTAAACTAAATTTTTGTTTTTAATGTATAATTAGTTAAATTTTACATAAATAAATCTGATTTAGGTAATTTGAATCAATCTGACATTGAAATTGGATATAGAAACATTTCTAACTTTTGAACATTTTTACTTCAAAAACACATTTTTTCATCCTATTTGCGAATTAATTTTAAATTAATTTCTTCCACTTATATGAATTTAATTTGGAAAATGGATTTTATTTTTTAATTAGAATAACTTATAATTTATATTATGTTAAAATTATTTGTTTCCCAAAATGTTTTTCAAATCATTTAAAATTAATTATAAAGATTAAAGTAATGTTTTTTAACTTATTTGTTAAAATTTAATCTTAAGGAGACAAATGACCTAGAAATTTGTCCAAAACACGTTTAATGGAAATATTTATACCATATAACCTCTTTAAATTGGTTCATTATTGGAGGAACATGATTTAAGGGATACCTCCCAATAGTGTTTACCTTTTTGTATTTACAAGAATGCCAACTCTTCTCCACTATAAAAAGGTATTCACAATCTCTAATTCTTTAGAAATATAAAGACTTTTTGATCATACAAATAATTGAAAATAAACTATTAACATCCCTAATCTCATACTATAATGTTATTATTGTAAATAAAGAAAACCAATGATGTATTTTGGTACAAACCAAAAAGAGTTACTTGAAGAAAAGGTAACGTTCATCAATGAGAACTTTTAATGTTTTTATTTCTACACCTCTTAAATTATTCTTATTTAAATATTATAAAATTAACTCTGTATATAAAATATAATTATATTTTTTTGTTATTTTTTAAACCTAAACCTACACACACTTCCATAAAATGTGCACTAAAATCACCGTTTGTGTGTACGATAGACTACCTCCTTGGGAAATTATGTAATTCGTTTTTTACATTACCAGATATTATGGATAGGAATTATGATGGATATAATATTTATATATAATATTTATAACATCAAAAAATAATATATTAATTATATAATATACACCCTTTTTACATTTCAAACCATTTGGTATATAATAATGTCACATATGTGTATGGCGGACTACCGCCTCGAGAAGTGATGTGATGTATTTTTCACTAACGTGTTAAATGGAAGGTAATAGGGGAAACTATAATGAATATATATTATATAAATAAAATAACCATTATATTTATGATATAATTATAGTTTTTAAATATTATATATAATTTTTTTCTTACTCTTTCACACACTGGAAAATGATAACTTCATTCATGGATTTATGGACTACAGCCTCCTGAAAGCGATGTGATTTCTTTTACATCAAAATAATGATATATATAAGTATATTTAAATTAATATAATGGTATTTTTTGTATAATTATCATTACAAAAATATAAATTTTACATACCTTCTTTTTATAATGATCGTTGAAAAATGGGAATGTTACTCATATCTACGTACGACCTACCGTCTCCATGATCATAACATCAGTTCATTTTTGATAACAAAATTTCATGATTGGTTTTAAAATTATAATTTATTTAATTAATAATTTTCTTTATATGTTTAAATAATGAACCCTTTGACCACAAGCAACCTACTAAATTCATTTTTGTTACCAAAATTGAATATGGTCAAAATATCTGGATTAAACATAACTGATTAAGTAATGATATATAAATATTTATTAAGTGAAATAAAAGTAATAATAATTTTTAAAAATGTTCCCACAAAAGTAAAAATTTAATGTAAGTTTATTATTGTAGAAGATAAAGACGCACATGATGAGTCCGACTTAAGGTAAGGGGGTTCCTCTAAATCTCCTTTCATTAAGGCATATTCTGATGTTATGCACCTTTATTATTTTATAAGGTTTATATACAACCCCTTTGTCATGTTATATCATTAATTTATCTATTATCATAGAATTTAAAGGGTTTTTAAATTTTATCCTTTTATGGGTCTTATGATTCAAATACTTCCAATGTGATAAGAGACTATTATATTAAGAAAAAATATCTTTTAATGTTTTCCTTCCAACCCATTATTTTTCATGTCTATGTCTCTAAGATCATATAAAGAAGGTTTTAATATAAATAATATATATTTTTTAAATTATATTTTATATATTTTTTATTTACCTAAATTGTTTTCAAAAGGAATTGTTTTAAGTGTTTTATATGGAATTTTTTAACAAATGACAAAATAAGTGTACAATTATTAATGTACATAGTGAAACTGAATTTTATACCTCCATTAACATTATTTTATTTCTATATTAACTTGAAATATTTCATTTATTTTCAATGAAAAACCCTTATTATTTTTTTTGGGGTATTTTGGTGTTGAAAAATGGTTTTAGAATGAAAAATGGGAATTTAAGGTTTAAAAATAGGGGTTTTAAAAGGAAAGAATATTTTCATATCCAAAAGAGATTTTCTTATGAGTTTAAAAGAGTTTTTGGAATGATTTATGATAAAAAATGCAAAGTACAAAAATATTTTATTAATTATATGTTACTAGAGCATTATATATAAGAAATAGGTGAGAAGAAATAACATCAGGTAAGCCCATTATATGTTAACATTTGGTGGCCCGAATAGCATTGGGTAAACCCATTACAACTTAAATTGGGGTGTGCTAGATAGTTCTGGGTAATCCCATTATAGATTAACATGTGGTGGATGATATAGAATTGGGTAAACCAAAAATATATTAAATGATGGGTGCACACAGATATTACTCCAATGCATTGGGTAATGATAATATTGGATATAATTCATTTGTTTATTACAATTTAAAGTGTATGAAATGTTTTTTCAAATATGGGTTTCTATGTCACTAAAAGATATTTTAATGACATGATATAGGTTTTAATGATTTTCTTTGAGAAATAAGGCATGTGTTTTTAATTTTGAAAATGTTTTATTTTATATACTCAAGGAAATTTGAAAATAATAGTAAAAATCATGTGAGTTTTCATGTTTTCACTTGACTAATGATTTTACTTATTTTTGTATCCGTTATTGAGTTATTTGTGCGCATCCCATGTTTTTAATTTTTTTCACAGGATAAAAGGATGTGTATTGAAAGGTAATAAGTTAATTTGAATCTCATGAATATTTTCCATGAAATAAATCATGATTTTTTAAAATTATATATTATGGGGGAAAATTCATACTAATAAGATGTTTCATCTTTGTATTATATGGTTTAGCAATGTATGAGTTATGGCCTAATTTTCTAAAAATATAAACCTGAAAAGATCCCCAAAGTGAAATAATGTATATTCTTGACTAAAAATCAAGATTATGAAATGTTAAGTCCATAGACTTATATTAATACCTTTTATATATGACCATGTTAAACTATAATGGATTTTTTTGGGTTATAATGGTTTTTATTAAGGATTTATTATCTCTCTCTATATATATATATAGACACACACACACACACACCTGGTGTGTGTATAGATTATATTCATGATAATTTGTATAGAAGAAATAAGCTTCAGTACTTAGGATATTATGTTCGTAGACATCATGTATATATTTTTATACATTTAGTGTCATGTGGAGAGACGTTTTAAACTTAATTTAGTTATATGTTTTTGGATGTATTGTTTATACTTCAACCATTTGGTTTTATATTTAAAACTTTTATAGATGGATGAAAAATATGGGAATTTGTGGGATATTTTATAAACATAAAAGATCATGTTATTATTGGTTTCCTCAATTTGTTATTATTATAATTTTCATCTTGGTATTTTAGAAGTGAGGGACCATTAGAGGGAAAATATCTCCCTAAAAGTTATCACTAGAATCTAAGCACTAATCTATAATCTCTAGTGATTGAGGATTAAACATGATGTTTTGTTTAGCTTCACTATAAAATGATCAAGATGTTTCAAATCCTTTGTAGAGGAAAACAATTCCTTACTTAACCTAATTTAACAACCAACAACCAATGAGAAAACTTAATCCTATATTTACATTATTGGAAGACAACACCAGGAAATCTAGTAAAAATGATTATTTCCTATATGAAATCATCAATCTTGATATATATCTCTCAAATATCTATAATAACCTTCTAATAAGCATCCATCGATATCAAGGGTGTACCCGAATATTAATTAATGCCTAATTCAATCACTCTTGTATGAGGAAACTCATAATATCTATAGTGAAATCATTGTAAAAATAAATTAACACCCTCATGATATACTTCACCTATAATTTTTATGTGAAAATCATTAATATCACAAGTTGAGATGTAATTATCCATTTTTAAAAATGATACTACCCATTTCTATGATATCTTTCTCTCCAAGAACATAATATAATCTAAGTTAATATTATAAAAACTACCATATTTTTTAAAATATTGATTTTATTTCATATTATTTGCATCTAATTCATGCCAAGTATGGCATATTATGGTTTCATATGAAAAAACTCAATTTCATATGGTAACCTCATGTCACTATCCCATCCCTACAGAACACCTTAATTAGGCTCAAATGATCTATTAACATAGTTGATAACTTGGGAGGTAGATGAATGCTCTTAATGGAAACTATAATTGTATAATTGATTGAGTGAAAGAAATAAATATGAGTCTCTAAAATCAAATATAATATAAGAAAATATAAATAAGATAAGTATTATACTCCATACCACCTTGTGTATTTCATGCTCACCAATCTATACAACATGAAGATTCCCACATATAACTACTTTACTATGTTTTAAATTTTTTTACCACCTTATAACCTTTAAAAACTCCCTTATCCATGAGTATGTGGAATATTTTGTGGTTAAAAATCACCACCACCTCCTTGAATCAGTTTTTTATCATCTCACCGATGATATTGTTTCTAAATGGGGAAGTTTGGATATAATAGTTAATGAGGAAACCTTCCCACATCACACTATTATCTGGTCTTTTATGTCCTTATTAATGAAAATAGTACACAAACTATCAATATAATCAACATCTATTAGTGTTTTAGTCCACACTAATAAAAACGTACAAAGGTAGAAAACTAAAAACTATTAAGAATCATATATAAGGGACCCTATGTTGATGACCAAACGTTCTTGATACTAAACGGATCTTCCTTCTAGGCTCACTAGATACCAAAACATACTATTCTTCTTAAATTATATCACTATACCTTTAAAAGTTCCCTTTGATGACCACCAATACCCTTAAAACATTATTATAACTCTTCGACACAAATGGAAATACTTTTTATTAGATACATGGTTGAATTACTCTCTCAATGTAGTGATCTATCCACTCGCCACTAAAAAAAATTTGGGTAATTTTTAAATAGGATCATGAACCCCAAATCATAGTCTCAAAAATTATATTTCATTTATTAAATGGAAAATACATACTAATTCTACTCTAAATAAAGTGAAATACATAAAAATAGTTCTTGGAATTAGACTAAAAAATATATCCACATGATCATAGATATATGATGATCTCTAAGGAACATAGTACACTATTATCATTGTAATTAATGTATCAACATCATTTAAAATATAATATATCACTCCTAAAATTCATGGATAAGATAAAATATAATCTCTAATTCTTCTATCATTCACTCTATTTATTTGTGAGCAAAGGATTGTAACACCCAAAACATATGGGGATAAATTTACTTTAAATCTATGATCACTTGTCTTAAGTGTAACATAAAAAAACACCAATCATTATGTTATTAAGGTAAAAAATTAAAATAAAAAATGTAATACATTATAGGATAACTAAATGAAATATAATTAGAAAAATTATAAAAGTAATAAATCCATGAGTAAATAAAAATACCACAAGATTGAAATATTCATTAACCCAATATTTATTGAAGATCATACCACTAATAATAACTATAAAACTAATACAACACATAGGAAATATGGTAAATATATTTATAATTGATATAAGATGATGATTTTAATGATTTTTGTGAAGTATATATGGTTATGTATAGTGATGTAATATGATTGTTATATATATTTTAATTGGTGTTATATAATTGTTTAGATTATGCGGTTTTTGGGATTATATGGATTTTGAAACCATAATTATACATAAAAATATATAATTTGATAGATTATAATTTTATGAAAAGCCGTACTAAATTATACTATGATCTTTATAACAAAACTGTTGAACTGGATGGTATTAATCGAAGTAACTGAAATATGAAATCTATATAGAATAGTGAAATAATGAAACTATTAGTCTCATAATTCCTTATAAAGACCAATTTTATAAAATTTTAATTGAGGTACAATCACTAGGGTCTGACGTATAATGATCCTAGGTTTAACTTCAATAAGTACAACATGAGGGAAATTGTCTACATGAGAAGTTTAATCTTGTGAAAATCACTATGAGATCTATGTTGGATGAATCATTACATACCACTGCCACCATTGATTATTGTACCATAAGTATATAATGTTATTGGGGATTTTTATGTATATGTTATGATTATATAAACCTATAATTATTAATGTAATAAATTATATTTTAAATATATATATATATATATGTTTATATAAATTCTTTATTAATTGTATTTTTATACATTTTAAGTTTTTATAAAATTTAATTTTAAATAATGAATTTAATTAAGTGATATTTTTTATTAAAAATATATTTATAAAATTACATTAATTATTATTAAATAAAGAATAAATTTTAAATATTTAGAAATAATATTATTTAATGTAAAAAGAGAGATCTTTCATAGATCTGTTTATGTGTAAAGTATTTTATTAACATAATAAAATTAATCACTAAAAAGAATTATTTTATTACAATTCATTGAAAAAATATATACATATATATAAATTAATATTTATCTAAATATCATTTCTTATCAAGGAATGAGAATAATTTCATTATTATCCTTAAAAATACATATTTTTAATATTTTTTTTTGGTTTTATGTGTTGTTATATTAAAATTAATTTTAATAATTTTAGGAAATTCAATATAATAAATGATTTTAATATTTGGAATCAGAATGGTAAAATTAGTTTATAAGGTTACATTCAGTTTTAGGTATAAATATATGTTACTGAGGTAAAACATGAGTTACCACGGTGATGTTAAAATGTGGTAAAAGAGTTAAATTAAGTGGTAAATACCTAAAACATCACAAAAAATTATCTATATATTTTTTAATTATGGAATTATTGACCTTAACTTATCCTATTTCAGTTAATTTTTTACTATGGATATAATTACTATGAGAAATTACATTCCATAATCATTAATTAATGAGTATTCTTGAAAATTCCACTCAAGATCACCTATAAAAAAACTATACTATAATTACCTAAAATAAAAAATTTAGTTCTTTTTAATATTTTATCATGGCCCAAATTAACTTGCTAAAAATTTTATCTCACATTTTTAACCTTTTTCCACAATATTGAGTCCCAAAAGCTTCATTTCTAAGAGTCTTTCTATGAGATGATTCATGTATTCAATGTAAGTATTATCCTCTCCCTAATAATTTTTCTATATCATTTTCATCCTAATATTATTAAATAATATCTATTTATTTAATAACATTATTTTGAAACCATTATTCTTCTATAAAGATGTTATTTTTTCTATATAATAACATCTTCTTATTCATTCATTTTTATAACAAGTTCTTGTTTGGGTCGGTTATACCACCTATATGAATGATGTTATAATGGTTATATCATGAATGATGAAGAAAACATAAGTATTGGTAATATTATGTAATTTTTATGAATTTTAAATTCATTCACAATTATTTACATTAAATATTTGTTATTCTGTTCAAAAATAAATTCAATTATTTTTATTGAGATGATATTCAGAAAAAGGAGATTTTAACCACTCTTTTCAAACCATCACCATAACTTCCATAAAATGAAAATCGGAAATTTTAAAAATATCAAAAAAACATATATAAACTCTGTGGAACTTATGAAGGATATTAAACCATGATCAAGTATTCAGAACAAAAACCACCATAATGAATCTAGCACAGAACAAATGAGAAAATTAAATTCATAATATTTATTTTGACAAATAATGATGAATTCATGGATACTAATAAATTGAAAGATTATGATATATATTAAAATAAATAAAAATATGGTAATGATATAGATAAATAATAAACCTAAAATTTATTATACGGTATTTTAGATAAGGTATTATTAATTGGGAATCTAAGGTAAGAGTTTGTTTTAACTCAATTTCTATTTCATTGGGCCATAGTCATTCTTCCATGACTATGTTGTTAAATTTTTGTTATATTCTCACAATTATCTATTTCATGTGTAATTATTTATTTCAATATATGGAAATTACATTTTAATTTCAAAATAATCTTCTTTAATGGATTTCTTTAATCATAAAAATATAGAATTTCTAAGAATAATTATCATCCTCTATTATCTCTTTCTCCCCCATTTTAAATTTTTTCTTACAAAAAATGATTTCGTTTATTATTTTTAAATAATAATATGTTTTATATGTTTTTAATATTTATATTTATATTTATTTATTTTAAAAATTAAAATTTGTAACTCTTTCATCAATTCAGGTTATCTCTAAAATTATATAGAAATCCTAAAAGGCATTTATTTTTCCAGAAATAAAATTTTTAATCATAGAGGGGAGTGAGAAAAAACTAGAGTTTAAGGAAATATATTGTTATGGAGGAAAAGATGTTCCTTAACCACAAAATGTTTTACTATATATTGGCATATATTCTAAATATGAGAAAATATTAAGTGTTATGGATTTATCCCCTTTAGTATCCAGGATGTTGACCACATAGTTTTCATCACACCAGGTATTTCATATCACCACACTCTGGGTTCCATAGTGACATAGAGAAGACAAATGAACGCCTTTTAGCTAAAAAAAATTTCTATGGTAATAATATATTAATGAGTGATCCAAATAAAAAATATACACTTTTTGGGGATAAAACTATACATGAAATCATTTCCCCATGGATCATGACCTTATTAGATCTGTTGGACAAGATGGTAATCCTTCATATTAAAAGACCTCGAGCTAGACTAAGCGAATCATCATTGATCATCCTTATTGAATAGGTATATACTATTAAAAATAGTTCTATGTTATTTATTAACAATATTATTGGAAAATATTGGATGGTCCATTACTATTTGAAATTGATTCCTCAAGTCATGAAGTAAGAAAAAAAGAGAGGTGTTCCCACCCATTACTATTTAAAAAAATAGAACCCCTTACCAAATAATCCGAAATAATTGTTTAAGGTGAATGTGGATATGTTTTCTATTATCCCCCATAATAAGGAGGAATAAATAGAATCATATTATATGAAATTTAGAGCATTACTATACTTGTTTCGAGCATATATAGCCCATAGAGAGTCATCCATGATAACATCCCATAATGATTTTCATGCATGACTGGTATGAATTCATCAAAGTTCCCTAAAAAACAACTAATTTATTAATGTGTTTCTTTAAGTTCCTATAACAGGCCATGTGACACAAACCTTAATACCAAGAGTACCAAAGGAGGGAATTGAGAGTATTTTAAAAATTTTAAAGAATACCATTTTAAAATTTAATGACTAATAAGAAAATATATATATAAATCAAAGATAACATTGTATTGATGAGTTTTATGAACCCTCCAAATTATAAGAGTAAAATTTTCCATTTTTTGATGCACCCCAAGATTCAGTGTATCAAGACATCAAAATGAGGGATCCTGATACTTCCAGTAGATAGTGCAGCCCCTATATATTCCATGAGAAATATCTTGTTTTAAAATATAATATATCTATATATTTCTTAAGACTATATGACTAAGATACAACTTTAAATTTACACATTTATTTTATAAAGGCTAACCTATTAGCCACTCCATTTATCATATACATTCATAGTCTCTTTTAACACAAAGATCAATTTATGTCAACCATTAAGAAAAAATTTAATATCATCTGTAAAATAAAGTGAGAGACCCTAGGTGAACTATCACACACTTTTAAAAGGATAATGTAACAAACCAACCCTCACCCATTTCCTTGGGAAGAGGAGAAGGTACCACTAACCTTGATTGAAATCCACAAGACACAAAATACTAACAATAAATTCCAAGGTCTCAACAGAAAGTTTGGGGATGATTTTACCTAAAGAACAAAAAAAACTATGAGACAAAATACAAAAAATAAAACCAACTATATGATGCATGAATAAAAATAATATAACTCAAAGGAAAAAAATATACAAAAGCATCATAGAATTAATGAAATGTAAGAAAAAATTAATCCACATAAGAAAATAACTTCCAATATAGTAAATCCAAATGTGGCATCACACAAAAGATACTAAGAGATATCTCCAAGCCTCGAACACCAACTAAGAAGGAAGAACCATGATGGAACACTAGGAAAATGTGACAGCTTTCCTTTTACTATATCCCAGTATATAATATCTAAAAACTCATTTAACTGTCCATGTCATGGGTGAGTATACAAATAGTAGGATACTTCCCATCACATTCCACTTGGATAAGAACATTTTAGTTCATTTTATATAAAATACAAGAGAACCAGATATATAACATAAAATAAAAATTTAAAAAAAAAATCCATGGAATGAATTTAAGAAGCCCTTAAACCAATTATTACCACATAAGAAAACCATCCCATGTTCATTACCCCCCAACAAACACATATATCACTACCATGGTCCTCTCTATATTTTTGAGTGTCAATTCATCATTTTACCAAGTAGTTTCTTGGTGAACCATTTTGTTAGTGGTACTTCATAATATTACTCCATCCCACTTTGATAATGTAACTTCACATCATTACTCCATTACCAAAGCATATGAACATACACCACAATGTATGATAAGTTCACTTGTTTAATTATTCCAAAAAAACCTCTATTTCTGAAAACTATTTTGTAGGATCGAAATTTATATGTAGATGAAATAATACAAGGGGGAGGTGAATTGTAAGTTTAAAAACATTATTTTTTATAATTAGAGACAAATAAGTTTAACAGAATTAAACTAATCATATTCAGAAACCTCTTTTGTATTTAAAAAATAACCAGACATGAACCTTGGTTCGATTGACAAAGTATCACAATCATTAGGCTATGATAAGTACTCCATAGGTTGTATTTGAAATTAATAATATTCATAATAAGAAAACAATTTATTCAGATTAAATTTAATATGGATCATAATAAAAATGGTTACGATAAACAGAGTGAAACGATTAATGATTATATCATAAAGCATATAGAATAATATTGAGTAAATGAATTTATCATAATTATTAAAAGTATAATTAGAATAATCGTAATAAAAAAATAGAAAATACAAATATGAATATATAAAAAGATTCACTTTATATTTTAAAGGAATGGAAAAGTAAAACTTGTAAATGGATACAATTATTTTAACCAAAAGAGAAGGGTATCCAATAACCTTGGTTAGACAACCCTTGATTTATAATTTCAAGAACTTTTATCTTACCCACACCAATGTAATCACTCGATGTGATGATCGACCTATGTCTTGCTATACCCTCAAGCCCTCAATCAAGATGATGATCATTGAATTTGTATTCATAGAAACATAAGTCCTCGATCGCCAAAATATCAGCACAAATGTCTTCATATCCAAGTAATGCCTTAATCATATTCACAATTATTGGCATCATATGAAGAAAAACGAAAACACTTGAGAGTCACAAGTAAATAGAACAAGAAGTTCACATCTTGTAAACTTCAATGGTTTCAAACATATCTTCAATTTTTCAGAACTCTCATAGAGTGTAAAAATTCAGAAACATTAACCAACCATAAAAACAGTAGCTGCAACCCAAGATTATTTATATGATTTTGTATTTATATACATTTGTCTTAATGGTCATCTTAGTCTCTAATGGTCGGATTTTCTCTTAATATCTTGGAGGGAATTGGATAATTTGAACTCCAATGATTGTCTTAAAACTAAAATAATGACATCATTTAAAATTAATATTGAAACAGAATGTGTGACACCGTTTTGATTTAATGGTTTTCTTTTCATTATGATACAATTTTTTGGATACAAAAAAATAATTTTAAAAGGGCTTGATAATTTTCGTTATGAGAGTCAATAAAATTTATATCATTACAAAAATATTTTTAGTATGAAAACTAGACTGTGTGTATGATAAAAGTAGTATTTGGTGTGTGTGATAGAAATTTTATTTAGGCTCATTATGATAATCATAGAATGATAAATTTCTACGAAACTCAAGAGGATGATTATTATTGTATTCATATGAAATAATCGTATTGATAAAATATGAATCAAAGAGTCTTAATGAAATTATGTTTAACTGATATATTATTTTATTATTAAACTACATTGAAAAAAATGAGTTATTAATTAAGTATTTAAAAAAAGTTTGTGATTTCCAAAAAAAGGGATAGAGAAGTTAAAGGAATAATTTTGACAAAAAAATCTCCCCATTTTTGGCAAGAATAAACCATAATTCTAAAATGGAACATTACTATGTAAAACTTGAGTTTAAAAGAGATTTAACAAACTATAATATTCATAAGTAAACACTTATAATTATCCTCATTTGAGTTTTAAAACTCTTTTGAATATGATATTAAATATGACTAACTCCCCCTTAGGATAAAAAAACCTTAAGGATTGTATTCCCTTTCATAAAAAATTAAACCCTTATAAAATCCATTCTCCTTTTATTATTATCATTCCTCCATTCTCCCCCTATAAGATAAATTCTTGCCCTTTATAAATCATTATACCCCTTTTTGATTTACAAAAAAGGAATAGAGAAGGCCTTATAATATCTGAAAACGGATTAGAGAGACAAAAAAATACATGAAGAAATATATAATTTTATTATCTAGAATAAGTGAAAGAATATTCATTAAAAATGGAAAACAACCAATCGAAATGTTTTTAAATTTCAAAGTATTTCATTTATTTTTCAAAAACAAATACAACAAGAGTTCAGAAAAAATTATTTCTTATCATTTACCATGTAATTATTTAAAATATCTAAGCCAAGTGTCTTATTTTTCATGAATTAATTATTTTTTATCCATCATTTGTTCAAGATATTCCTTTTCATATAAAAAACTTCTTCTTGTTCTTCAAACAACCAGTCCTAGGTACAAATATTTTCTTCTTGTTATTGGAACTTTTCTTCCAGAGTACGAATCTAAACTTCCTAGGAATTAATTTTCAAATCCTAAATTCAATTATATTAGCCATCAAGACATTTTAATTTTTTAGGTTGATTATATCATCTTTTTAAAACATAAAAATTGAGACATCTAATTGATTAAACTTCAGCTTCTTTTTAATCGCTTTGAATTCTTCATATTTTCAATCATTAGAGATTCAGAAGCCTTTCATCTTTTGAGTTGTATCACAAGACAAATTATTGAATGAACCTGTAACTTTATTCACAAGTCTTATAATTTCATCAGTTTAATATTTATGAAGTTTTATACTTGAATAATTATTTTGACCACTTCACAACTTTATTGCAGTCTATTCTAGTTTCCTTTTAAATATCATCACAGACTTTGAATTCGACCGTGAACTTGATCAGTCTTGTTCTAATAGCATGATTGAGGTCAATATTTTATTTTTGTTATCCGTATGCAAATCAATTCCCCCTTCAAGACTTGAAAGATATGGAATCTCCTTTTTAATTATCTTTAGTTATTGAACAATATAATGAGCTCTTTTCAAAGAAATTGTATTGTCTAAATCAGTTTATTCCTCATAATAAATAAGTTCCCCTGAATGAATTTATGTATCATATTTTTCTAAATCACGATTACAAACTTAATAAATCCTAGTATCTTCATCTTTGTATGAAATATAAATGATTTTTTTGTTTTGATATCTCTGAGAAACTTGCTTGGAAGACTCTACACCTGAGGATTGTAATTTTCAAGAAGAAGCTTCTAAAGATCCTATTAGTATTCAATCAGATTACGATTTTTTATTGACTATTACCCTTATCTATCTCATCATCTTGATTTTATTCTTTTTATTTTTCTTATTTTCTTTCTCTTCATTTCTTTTTTCATCTTATTCAATTTTTTCTTCCCCTTCACCATGATACTCATCTATCCATCACATTTTTCTATCTTCTTATTATTTTTGAGAATTATTTTTGAGTATCCTTTGGTGGAGCTGATTCTTCACCCAATGTTTTGTTTTTCTTTCCCTTGTATTGGATAAAGGGAGTGATTGTTTCTTATTGAATTTCTTTTCTGATTAAAATTCGTGCACTCTCATTTTCAGCACCTTTAAACAACTTATCAAAATCAAAATCATCATATTTTCTCTTTTCAACCTCTTTTTATTTTCTTTTTCTTTAAGAACATCTTGGGTTCATATCTTTTTAGATAGGACTTCTGTTAGTTCAAGAAAAAACTATGGGTCTCCTTCTTTTCTTTCAGAATTTATTTTTCTCTACTAAGGAACAAATTCATCACTATAAATTTTTTCTTATTTATTTTTAAATAATAATCTGACTTAGATTTCTTTTTTTTCTCAGAAAAAATTGGCGTTGATTGCTTTTGAATACCTTCGTCCATCTATTTCTTTTTGAGATTCTGATTCATAATCATTAACAAACTTCTTAGATTTTGAATTTAAATGAAATTTCAACCTCTTTATCGCATCGTCACTAATCCAAGGAACTATCAATTTTCTCATCATTGATATGTGTGAGAGATTACATGATTTCAAACATTGAAGAATCTACATAATCAAAATCACTAGAAACATAATCAATAGAGACTTAATTTCTCCTAATATAATATTTTTTTAGTTATGAAAATATAACCCATCAAATTAAATTTCCTCATATTAACCAAATAATCAAGAATAAAGACATTTAAAAACATCAAGGTCTATCTATCAACTTTTCTCATAATTAAAAATCCTTACATCCAAAGTGCTGTAAGGTGATTTTCTGCTGAAATATGTGTACGTTTCCTTTTTTTCTTCAAGAATATAAAAAATATATTTCTCAACTCTTTCCTTTTTGAAGGTTACTTTTTCTTTTAGAAACTTATGGTATGGAAAAAACATTTCCTTCTGATTGTACAAAAAATTTTGTTCATCTTGATTTGATGATATACTAATCTATCTATCATATATTGAAAATGTTACTCTTAAATCACTACCAAATTTCAAATCACTATATTATATTTTGACTTCATAAAAAATAATAAGATCCTGATAAGCTTTGGGTTTCTATACACAAACTGATTCCCATCCTTGGAATTGAATAATTATTTTCAAAGAGGAATCACACTTATCATAAAATTATCTTATAACCAAGGTTTATCTGAAAAACTTCATCTTTGAGAAATATTTTGGGGAAACTAAAACCATCATTTTTTGAGACATGGTTTGAGAGGTTTCAATTGTTTCCAAATTGAGTATGATGAAATACACTGGGCATAAAAAATGGACCTGACTATTTGAAGGGCGTCAGAAGTTCTACGCAAAGAAGAGATAATCGATGTGGGAAAGGGTAGGGGGTCCCTTTATATAGGTGGATAAAATACGATCATTGAGATTAAAATATTCATATTAGATAAAAAAGTATCCAATGGTTGGAAAAAATTGAACTCTTGAGGTTTTTATTAAAAAAAAATGAAATAGATTTATCATTTCCCTCATGAAATCGATTTTTTTTGAAAACTAACTAAAAGAAATGAAATACCAATAAATATAATTAAATTGAATAGATAATATAAGAAATTTTACCTTTCAGAGTCTCAGAATAGATTTATTGGTTTCAATATTTTGTTCTTTGAATTTTTTTTGAGAACAATTTTTTTTATAAAAAAATGCAATACGATAAGAAATTAATTGAATATGATAAAATTTTGAATATGAAAAATTTATGAGTACAAAAATTTATGATTAAGAATATTTATGATTTTGGAAATTTTTTAGTACAAAAATTTATGAGTATAAAATTTTTTGAGTACAAAAATTTATGAGTATGAAAATTTATGAGGATGATTTTTTTCAAAGATATGTACTCCCCATTTGAAATGAAGTACCTTAATATAATGGGTTAATTTAAGAAAAAGTATATATAAATGATTAATTTATAGTGATCATTACTAGATTCTATTTAATGTATTCAAATATATCAGAAGGTAATGGTTTTGTAAAAATATCAGCATTTTGTTCTTGCATTCTGATAAATTGTAAAATGATATCTCTTTTAAGTGTGTGATCCCTAAGAAAGTGATTCCTAATATCTATGTGTTTTACATGAGAGTGATGTGCATGATGTTTTTGTAAATCTGTGGAAATAGTGTTATCATATAGTATTTGAGTTTTAGTAAAACTCATGCTATAATCAGTGAGTGTATGTTGCATCAACATTGCACGGGGAAAAAAACTTCTAGCTACCACATATTGTTGAAATAACTACAAATTTTTGTTTCATATATGACCAATAATCCAATGAATCACCTAAAAAATAATAATTTATGGATGTACTTTTTCTATACATTTTACAACCACCAAAGCCAGAATATGAATTTTGTTTAATTCAAAATCATTTCTAGAAGAATAGAACAGTCCTAAATTAATGGTTCCCTTTAAATAAAAAATTATTTTTACATATTTTAAATGGAATTATTTACATTTTATTGATTCCTTTAACATAAGAATACTGAAAACAGTAAGTCCGGATGACTCGCTGTTAAGTATAGTAAGCTTCCTATCATCTCTCTAAAAGTTGTTTGATTTACTGTTTGTTTGGCTTCATCAAGCTCAAGAGTATTTGTGTTACCACTTGGAGTAATAATACTTTTAGTGTTATCATATCCATACATTATAATAAGATAATTAATATACTTATGTTTGGCTATATATGTCCCTTATGGTTTTCGAGACATTTTAAAACTATGAAAGAATGTTAACTCTCCCATCATACTCATTTCAAACTCATATTTCATAATATTTTCAAAAGAATATATTAACAATTTATGAGTTGATCCGAATATAATGTCATTAATATAAATTTTTATAATCAAAAATTTTTTGTTTTCCTTCTTTATGAAAAGTGTTGGATCAATAGTTCCCTTAACATTTTTTTTTTGTAAAAAAATACTGTTAATCTATTATACCAGGATATAGGGGCTTTTTTAAGGTTATATAAATATTTTTTATGTTTATAAACATATTAAGGATGTTTTTTATCTTAAATACCAATTGTTTTTTTAAAAAAAACATCCTCTTTAACATATCCATTAAGGAAAACACACTTTACATCCATTTGAAAAAGTATGAAATTAAAGGATGCTGCAAAGGCTAATAGAATAAGAATATATTCATGTATAGATACTAGATCATAGGTTTATTCATAATTCATTTCCTCTTACTAATTATAACCTTTAACAACTAGTATTTTTTATTTCTAATTATTATTCCATTTTCATTACATTTGTTTCTCAAGACCTATTTTACTCCAATTATATAGGTTTCTTTAGATCTTTCAACTAAGGTCAAGACTTTATTCCTTTTAAATTAATTTAGTTTATCTTATATTTCTATAATCCAATAATCATCACCTAAAGCCTCATCAGGACTTTTAGGTTAAATTATGAAATAAATTCTAGATGTTCTAATTCATTTGTCAAAGAAATTATAGTCCTTATAGGTTGATTTAAATCACAAATGATACCATGAAAGAGATGATTCTTAAGAAACAACTGATTTGGGTTTTATAAAACCTGTTCATCAACATAAGATAGAAAATATTTTAGGGATAATACTTCAGAAACAATTTCTTGAGTATTTTCCTTATTAGAAGAGTCTTCTATCAAAGGTCAAAAATCCGTTTTGAGAAACACATCAAAATATATACATTGGGATTATTTAAAATATTAATCAGTTTCATCTAATTTAACATATATTGTTTACTCAATATTATAATAATTTTTACAAAAAGCCATATAATTTATAGAAGTAGTGGAATATCATAAGAATATACCTTCATCAGATTTGGGTGTGACTTTATATAAATTATATTTTGTATTCAAAATGAATTATTTACATCTAAATACTCTAAAGTACAAGACTTTTGGTTTTCAACCTTTCCATAAATCATAAGGTGTTTTATTAAGAAATGGTCTAATTAAAACTTGATTTATAGTATAAAAATAAGTACTCATAGTTTCAGCCCAAAAATGTTTTGCAATCGAATATTCACTCAGCATGGTTCTTGTAATCTCTTGAAGAACATGATTTCTTCTTTCAACAACACCATTTTGTTTTTGAGTTATAGGGGTTAAAAAGTTATGTGTAATGCCTTTATCACTACAAAATGTATCAAACGAATAGTTTAGAAATTCTCCACCATGATCACTAGGAATAATTATCAACTGAAGATTTTCTGCATTTTTAAATTTGGACATAAAAAGTTTATGATAAAAATAGTCTTAAGATTTATGTTCTAGAAAATAAAACCATGTATATATTTTGTAGTCATCAACTAAAATAAATACATAATACTTTCCTCTAATAATTTCAGTTTGAGTAGGACTAAATAGATCCATGTGAACAAATATTAAATCATCATAATTTCAAACTTCACAAACTGAATTGCATCTTGACTTATATTGGTTTCCATATTTTCAAGGGCCGCAGGCTTTTGAAGAATAAAATTTATGTTTCGATATATCCTTAATAAATCTTTTCTTAGATAATTTATATATGTTTCTAATGTTACAATTTCTTAACCTTCTATGTGATAACAAATATTGATCATCTATTGCAGTAAGGGAAGGTATGTATTGGCTCCTAAAGTCCTCTATGTTAAGTGTGTGAAAACTCTCATGTCGATGGGAACAAATAATGAATTCATCCTTCTAATTGTTTACTACATATTAATCATTTCTAAAATTCATAAGGTAAACTTCATCACATAATTCGATTATTCTTATAATATTTTTCTGAATAACCTTTACAAATTAAAATTTTGAAATCAAAGCTTTTCCATGAAGAACAATATTACCTATACAAACAATATTTCCTTGAGCATTGTCTCAGAAGGTAACTCTTCCACCTTTCATTTCAATAATATTTTCAAAGAATTATTTTTTACCAGTCATATGTTTGAAAAATCCACTATCAATATACCATATGTATTTTTTGTTGGTACATAATTAGTTTTCCTAAAAACAAAACAATTAGACATCTTCAATACAAATTTTTTTGGATTTATAAATGTTAGAAAGAAAATTTTAGAGAACAAAAAATTATTTCAAAAAATGGGCTTTATGGAACCTTTAAGATATAATTTTATTAAATTATTTTTTTATCTGAATGACTTCCACTTTGACATTTTTTGCAGAAGGGGTCATTTTCAGGAACAAATTGTTTTTACTAAAAAATGGTTTTTAATTATTATAACTTATTCTTAAACTATTACCTTGTGGAAAAAGTTTTTTATGCATTTTATCCAATCATTCCTTATCAGTGGTAAATTTTTTCAAATTTTTTTTATAGAGAATATTTCAAACATTATTTTTATAAATAAATTATTATCCATATTTTTATTATTTTTAGAAGTGAGTTTTGTTTTTAAAACATTTTTATTATAAATAACTTTTCAAATTATTTAGAAATTTTACCCTTTATAGAATATGATTCCTCAAGGTTTCTAGAAATAGAATAAATTTCAAAGACTTTATTATCAACATATTTAGAATGATATGATACTTTTTTTGTCAGGATATTTATTCTAGAAATTTCTTTCCCATGTTTCTTGCTAACTTTGAAATTTTATTTCACAAGAAATTTTGAAAATCTGGTGACTTATTTTTATAAAGTTAAAGAATTATATAATAATAAGGAATTTTCTTCATCAGAAGAAAAATAACTTTTCTCATTAGGATAATTTTCATTTAAATACATATTTTTCAAATAATTAGAAGTGTGTACCTTTTCCACAAAACATTGACTTTCAAAAATTATTTTGGAATAGATACCAATATTCTTAATTATGGATTTTTCATTTAATAAAGAAACATTTGATGAATCTACTAGACTATAAATCCATGAGTCAATGGATTTCATGAATTTCATTCCTTTTGGATTGTAATACTTTTTATGATTTCTATCAAAACGTCTTTTCTTTATATCTTTTTTTGAGGTTTGAATAATCAGTAATTACATGTCCAAACTTTTTTCATTCATAATAGCCGACTTAAGTATATTTCTTATCCTTGTTACTTTTCTTTTATTCATACTAAAAATATTTCTTTTTAACAATCTTATTCATCCTTCAAGAAATATTGGATAACTCATTCTATGAATGTTCTGATTCACTTGAGTATGATTGAACAACAAATTTATTTTTCTTTGACAAATTAACTTTTTTTTAAGAGTCAGAGATTTCATTAGATTTGATGTAGAAGTAAAACAAACTACTCCATTTTTATTTATTGGATATTTTGAATCTCTTTTCAATCTATTCTCATATCAAAAAAGGGATCCAAACAACTCATCAAGAGTTACTTTTGTGACCTTCCTTTACACATCATCAAATGTTATTTTTTTATTCACATTCATTTGGTATAATTTCAATAATATTTTCTATAAGGATATCATAATATAATCCTTTATCTCTTTAAAATTGTAAACTATTCACAATTTTCATGGACCTTTTTTGGACCTTAACAAGAGGTTCTCCATAAAGAAATTAGAAATCCTAATAATATGCTCTTATCATGTCTCTTCTTATTTTAAAAACTTTAGATGTACCGAAATGAGAAATTTCAAACTTTTTTAAAATACTATTGGCTTCTTCACAATATGAAATCTGGATATATATATTTTTAGTCATAAAACAATGTAAAGTATTCTGTACAATATAATTCTATTGATATTCATGTTTCTCAAGATTGGTAAAGAGTCTTCTTTATCACGAATTTTATAGACTCTAGTCAGCATAAAAAAATTATCAACTCCTGTGTTGATTAAAAAAGTATTCACTCTATATCTCCAGTATTCATAATCATTTCCATCAAAAATTGGTGGTCTTGTAGGATTGATATTGTCAATTGATCCAAAACTCACTCTTTCTGTATTTGAAATAGTAAAAAAATATTTTCCCACAGTACACGTTAGTGTAACAAATATTTATAAGAAAAAGTTTATAAAAGAAATATAACAATCTTGAAAAAGTATTGGAAGAAAATATTTGACTAGTAGAGACCACCTCTGATACCAATTTTTGGATAGAAATGTATATGTATATGAAAAAATACAACAGGGGGGAGTGAATTGTATGTTTAAAATCATTCATTTTTATACTTTGAGAAAACTTAGTTGAATAGATTTAAACTAACCGTATTCAAAAACACTTTTGTATTTAAATAATAGTTGGACATGGACCTAGGTTCGATGGGAAAAGTGTTGTAATTAGTAGGCTCTGATAAGTATTCCATATGTTGTATTTGAAATTAATGGTATTCACAATAAGAAAACAAGTTATTCAGATTAAACGTAATATGGATGGTAACCATAATGGTTACGATAAAATGAGTGAAAGAATTAATGATTCTATCATAAAGTGAATAGAATAAAATTGAGTAAATGAATTGATCTTAATTAGTAAAATCAAAATCAGAATGATCGTAAGCACAAAATATAGAACAAAAAGATAAATATAGAAAATGATTCAATTTTTATTATAAAGGAATAGAAAACTAAAACTTGTGAATGGATACAATTCTTTTAACCCAAAGAGAAGGGAATCCAATAACCATGGATAAATGTCCCTTGATTTATACTTTCAAGAATGTATGTTTAACCCACACTAGGATAAGACCTCGATATGATGATTGACCTCTATATTTCATGTCATGACCCATTCTTCGGGGCCCATGCCGTGACTACCCCATTCCCTCCTTCCATAGGCCAGGGGATGGTGACTAGTACTGAAGGCGTAATCCTTAAAACTAGGAAGGCATTGCCTTTATAACCTGTAAGCACACATAACCATGCACACTACAAGATAGGAACACAAGTATACTAAACTGTAAACAAAGTGAGTGTAGTAAGTGAAAGGGGGCCAGAATACAAGACCAACTGGAAAGTACAAGTACAACTATCATACAAAACAACTAAAGAAAAGGGAAAGTCGGCTGTTGAGTCTTCCTCTAAAGTTTTTACCTGAAGGGTAGGTACATATAGCCTCTGTAGAACTCCACATCCACCCATCTCCTCTGCATACCGACACGCCATATAGTCCAACTCTGGGTACCGTCCAGTCCTGGTACTCTCATCCTTAGTTAGCGCTGTTCGTCATCTGCATCCAACACACCAAGGTGTGGGAATAGCCTGTGGAGGGGTGAGTATAACGATACTCAGTAGGGACCCCGAGACCCTCTAGGTTTCACAAAATATTACAAGGATAAAACACAAAGTATGAAATCAACATATAACCTTACTTAGGTATATTCCCATACATATACCTAAGTTATAAAATAATCCATCTCAACCATTAGGAAAACACAAAGGTGCAGACTTAGCTCACACCAAGATTTTCGTTATGGGTAGTATTAAGTAACATTTACAGTCACAATGTCGAACACATCGGTGGCTAGAGAACTCATCCTCTATCAAGTACAGTGGGTTTGTCGCATCACCCAAAGGCATTTCCCACTAACCATGGACAGCTGAGGTACTCTTCCTGTTGAGTACCTTGGGTATGCCGTGTCACATAGAGGCGCTCCCCACCATGGGTCTACCGCGTCACACATAGGTGCTCCCCCTCATGGTCTACGAAGATACTCCTCATATCGAGTACCGTGGGTCTGCCGTGTCACCAAGGTGCTCCCCACCATGGGTCTGTCACGTCACCAACACACTCCCCACTGTGGGTCTACCGCATCACCAAGGCGCTCCCCATTGGGCCTTTCATGTCACTCCGTGTCGAAACGGTTAGCAGTCGTCAAGTCTCAGCCATCCACTGGGTTCCCGTACTATGCTTGCTCGTCTCTGGGAGGATCTGATCCACAAAATACTGGTCGATACCCTAACTACCACGAAGTCCCACAAAAAAGTATCTGAAAGTTTCGCCACCTCATAGGAGTCTCAACGTAATAGAGAGCACGTCAATCAGATTCCCGATTTGTGAGTTATTAGATTTTTAGTCCCGGGGGCCCAGTTGGATTCGTGCTTAATCCAACCTGACCATTCCCCATCTTAATCCAAAACATGGTGGGGGTATCACTCAAAGGGATCGTCTCGCTCCTAGATTTCCAGCACCACTGACGGTTCGTCAAACGGACGTCCAATGCCAATGTTATGGCCAAAAGAAAGTAAAAGGGTCATAGTGGGCCTGGGTTTGGTCTGACCCGGTCGGACCAACTCGGTCTGACATAGCATGGGGCGACTCGATCTAACCTGTTAGGTTCGGCCCAGCCCACTGGGTCTGGGCCGGCAGACTGAGAGGTGCCGTGAAGTGTGCTGCGAGGGCGTGAGGCGGCGAGGCAGCTCAGTCGGGGACGATGGTCCGGCCGTGGGGCGACGGTCTGGCAGTGGGGCGGTGGTTCGACCATAGGGCGGCGGTCCGGCCGTGGGGTGGCGGACTGGTCGTGGGTCGGAGGTCCGGCCATGGGGTGGCTGACAGGCCGTAGGTCGGTGGTCCAGCCACGAGGTGGCGAATTGGTCGCGGGTCGGCGGTCCGACTGTGGGTCGGCGGTCCGGCCTCAGGTGGTGGTCCGGCCACGGGAAGGCGAACCGGTTGCGGGTGGCGGTCCGGCCACGGGTCGGTGGTTAGGCCCTTGGTGGTGGCCCAACCGCGGGTCGTTGGTCCGGCCACAGTACGGCGGACTGGCCACGAGGTGGTATGGAGCCACGGAAGGCGGCTGTCCGGCCGCAGGGCGACAGCGCGGTGAGGAATGTTCGGCCCGGAGCGGTGTAGCGAGTGGCGGTTCGGCCTGGGGCGATGTTGTCACGACCCGCCCTCAGGGCCCGTGCCGTGACTACCCCAAGCCCGCCTTCCATAGGCCAGGGGCTAGCGACTAGCACCAAGGCGTAAATCCCAACAAAAGGGAAGGCATTTCCTTTGAAAAGTAAACAAGCACCACAAAGTAAGCAAGCTGAAAAGTAAACACTAAGTAAAACTGTAACAAGCTGTGCTGGAAGTAAAAGGGGCCGGAAATACAAGCCCAACTATAAAGTACAACTGAAAGGGGAAAAACAGCAACTGTAAATAAAAGCCGCAGCGTCGAGCCGTCCTCTGAAGGTCCCACCTGAAGGGTGGGTACAGATAGCCTCCACAGATCCTCGGTCCAGCCGTCCGCTCCGAGTACGTCCCGCCCAGTGGTCCACCTCCAGGTACCGTCCTGCTCCGCACGCCTCCTCCACGGTCAGTGTTGTCCTTCGTCTGCATCCAACACCACGAAGTGCGGGCATAACCCGTGCAGGGTTGAGTATAAGCTACTCAGTAGGGACCCCGAGACCCCCAAAGGTCTCCCGAAATCCATGAAGGATAATCCACAAAGGAAAGATACAATCACGAAGTAACATCTGACATGGCTTAGGTATATGCCCATACATATACCTAAGTCATCAATTCCCATTCGGCTCCAACGTCCGAGCCCAAGCACAACCCAGTCCACACAGGAAAGCAAAACGTATACCCACACCGGATAGCTCAACACAATCCACAAAGGAGAGAAAACAGTAAATCCACACAGGAGAGCTCAACACAATCCACAAAGGAGAGTAAACAGTAAATCCACACAGGACAGCTCAACACAATCCACAAAGGAGAGTAAATAGTAAATCCACACAGGATAGCTCAACACAATCCACAAAGGAGAGTAACACAAGATTCAGCTCACACAGGTATACTTCGTAAAAAGGTGAAAGGGATGATCAGGTATGGATACTGAATCATCTAAGCTGGGACCCACATAGGATACAAGACCAGCTGTCTTCATTGATTCATCTATACTGGGACCCACATACGATACAAGACAAGTATTGAATCATTTAAGCTGGGACCCAAATAGGATACAAGACCAGCACAGCTAGGACCCACATAGGATACAAGACCAGCTGTCTTTATTGATTCATCTATACTGGGACCCACATAGGATACAAGACCAGTATTGAATCATTTAAGCTGGGACCCACATAGGATACAAGACCAGCATAACTAGGACCCACATAGGGTACAAGACCAGCTGTCTTCATTGATTCATCTATACTTGGACCCACATAGGATACAAGACCACTATTGAATCATCCAAGATGGGACCCACATAGAATACAAGACCAGCTGTCTTCATTGATTCATCTATACTGGGACCCACATAGGATACAAGACCAGTATTGAATCGTCCAAGGTGGGACCCACATAGGATACAAGAGCAGCACAGCTAGGACCCACATAGGATACAAGACCAGCTGTCTTCATCGTCGCAGTCCACTGAGGATTTCTGTACAGTCGTCGTCGTCGAAGTAGCAGTCGCAACCAGCCCTAGGGTTCCCGCACACAACAAGATCGTTCGGGAGGGTCCGCTCCACAAGCCTAGAGGTCGATACATAAACTGTCACAAAGTCCGAAGTTGATGTATCCAAAAGTTCTGTACCGTCAACAGGAACTCAACGTCGCAGACGGCACGTCATTCGGACGGTCGGTCTGAGAGTTATTGGCATTTTCGTCCCAGGGGCCCGGTTGATTTTTAAGGAAAAACCAACCCAACCGTACTCCACCTGCGTCCGAACCTCGGGTGGAGTATCCCAAAAGATCTGTCTCACTTAGAGGAATCCACCAAAACTGACGGCACGTCAATCAGACGTCCGTAGCTCAAGATATGAGCGTTTCCGCTCCGGGGGCCCGGTTGGTTTCGTGTACGAACCAACCCGGATGAACTCAATGTATTCCGAAACCTTGAGTGCGACATACCGAAACGACCATCTCGATCCAAGGGTCGCGTTGCCGCAGATGGCTCGTCAAACGGAGGCCCGTAGCTCAAGTTACAGGCCTTTAACCGAAAGCGGTCCTAAAAACGGGGGGGTCCGGGTCCGGGCCGACCTGGCCCGACCACCCCCGGTCGGCCCGAACCAGGTCTTCCCGAACCGGGTCGACCCGGCCCGGCCAGGGGTGGTCCGGCTCGGCTCGGCCGAGCGACCGAGCGGCCGACGCGGGGGGAGCCGCCGCCCCGCGTGACACCCCCGTGGCACCCGCGGGGTGTCGGCCAGACAGCCGGACGCGCCGCGTGACAACCCCGCGGCACCCGCGGGGTGCCGCCCTGGACACCCGGGGGCGCCGCGTGACAAACCCACGGCACCCGCGGGGTGCCGCCCTGGACACCCTGGGGGAGCCGCGTGACAACCCCGCGGCACCCGCGGGGTGCCCCCCTGGACACACGGGGGGCGCCGCGTGACAACCCTGCGACACCCGCGAGGTGCCGCCCTGGACACCCGGGGGCGCCGCGTGACAACCCCGCGGCACCCGCGGGGTGCTGCCCTGGACACCCGGGGGCGCCGGACCCGCGCGGCCGAGGGTCCATGGGCGCCGCTGCCTCCGGCCGCCGGCGTCGCCGCGCCGGCGACCCGCGCCGCCGCCAGAGTCTCTCTGGTGGCCCGTTTTCCTTCCCGTCTACGCCATTGTTCCTCCCGGATTCCGTTCTTCATTGCAGGATCATCAAACATCTGTTGCGGCACGTTCCGTCATCGCCCGTCAAATCCGCAAAACACGAAGAATGGTGGAGGGTTGTCGGGCCGTGTTCGTTTGACCCACACCCTCCGCGTTAGATAAAAACAACGGGAGAAATTGTTCAACACATGAACCGACAATTTTAATAAAATAAAATTGTTCATTTGAAACCGGTTCTTTAATTTTTAAAGAACGTTCACGGGAATATAAAGAGGGGTATTCCAAATTATAAAATCCCTACATCGTTGGTCGTCGTCGTACGCACGTCCTTCGCGGAATTGCTCGTCGCGGAAGGTGGAGATCGTCGCATCGTCGCTGAAGGGCGTCGCGTCATCGCGGAGCATGGCGTTGAGTCAGCGAACTCAACGCACCATGAAATAGCAGATTTAATTTAATTAATTAAATCCGTGTTTTGGTAAAGAACCACGAAGGAGATAAAAAGGATGGTCTGAGACTCTTACCTCAAGCAGCCGATCGATGATCCGTCGCGGAGGAAGAGACGTCACAGAAGAACGTTGTCGGCGTCGCGGATCACGGCGTCGCGTCATCGATTTCCAGGTTCGGCGTTCTTAGCGTTCTTCACGTTCTTTGCGAAGGAGGATGAAGGTTCAAGGATCTTCTATCAACGAGTAATCCTCCAAAAGATTTTGGTTGGTATTATTTTATTATTATGCCAACACACGAAAAGGGGTAAGTAACGACCCATTAATTCATTGAATTAACTCAACGAAAGAAACAACTCCTTAAATTTACGAAATAAACCGCCCAATTAAATGGTCTGTTAAGAAAACAAGGAAAACACGTCAGTTGACTTTTATAATGATGGGTTTTCGCGGGTGTGTTACTTAGCGGAAAGAAACGGCGGGGCTCGTGTGTGCCCCACCTCACAAATATCCTACAAAGGGGGTAGGATATTTCTGGATAGCATCCTATCTGGTTCAACTCAGTTAAGCCGCTATTAAGTGGCTTCAAGTGGCTACCAAGTGACTTAAGTGAAATAAAATAAAGTTGTCGAAAAATTATTTTATTTCTTAACTTTAAGCCCGAAAATTAAAAACCACACCCGAGCAAACGCAACTCCGGAAGAGGCGTTTCTAGGCGAATACCGGAACTGCGATTTCATCGGTGCCTTTAGAATTCGATTCCAGGAACCAGTTCAAAAGTTAGAAAAACCCGCTCGTCCGTTCACTGAACGTACCCGAGCCAAACTTCGGAAAATGATTACGGGCACACCGGGCCTCAGAATCAGGTGCCTTCAGAAACTGTGCTCTTGTTAAATTCCAAAGAAAATTAACAAAAAAATTTCCTTGAAATTTAATGGTCTTTACATTACTCCCACCATAGGGCTTTACGTCCCCGTAAAGCTTCGCCACAAACTTAGGGATACAAAGGCGGTACTGAGCACGCAACTGAGCCTCCCGCTCCAAAGTGCTCTCCTGGAGGTTTTTGTGCTACTATCTGATGCACACTAGAGGAATCGATCATCCACGTAGGACCTGCTCCTATCGATCCTCGATCTCTATTGGGACCTCCGCAAAAGTCGCCCCATCATCCACGTCTAGCTCCCCATGGTCAAAGATTGACGTTGGGTCATGCACGTATCTCCTCTGCTGAGATACGTGGAAGACGTCGTGCACCCGGCGCAACTGAGGTGGCAGAGCCAGGTGATAAGCCACCATGCCAATCCAGCTGAGGACCTGGAAAAGCCCGATGAAGCGTGGAGACAACATGCCGCCTCGTCCAAATCTCCGCAAACCACGCCGAGGTGAGACTCGCAGGAAGACGTGGTCGCCATCCTCAAACTCTAGTGGCCTCCGCCTCCTATCAGCAGAAGACTTCTGCCGGCTCTGAGCTGTACTCATCCGCCCCTGGATGACCTGGACCATATCAAGTCCCACAAGAGCTGCAATATTTCTTCTTTGCCGATAAGATAAATCTGGTCCCATCCCCTGGATGAACCACATTCTTTGCCTAATACAGTCAATCCCCACATGGTTGATACTAATCCATACCAAGTATGACATCGTAAGGCCTCAACGCTACTACCAAGAGATCCAACCATTACTCTCACCTCCAAGGGTTGAGTCACACTGTCGGCATCAGTGTGTGGTAACTGGGTCTCCTCCAGTAGATGTCTCACAAGTGAGGGTCAAGTCAACAGTCAAAACTGAAACCTCTTAGTAACAACACAAAAGAGGACAGGAATGAAAACATCACTAAGGTATGCATATTTTATTATTGCAGCTCATAATACAAAGACGCTACACAATAGAAACAAGGAACTAGAAGTACAAAAGACATATCCACTAGTCCCGCTCCTGTCCATCTGCTCCCCGAGCTCCTTGATCGAAGGCCTTAGCTTTCTGAAGCTGAGCTCTCCCATGTCCACTAACTCCCTGCGGTCGGGGTGGACCTCCTGGTGGTGGTGGTGGAAAAACCTAGAAGTGTCTCCCACCATCGGCTACTCGGCCAGCTCCTCTGCCTTGTCCGCCTGCACCCTGCGGACCACCGTGGCCGAACCTCTATCTGGGAGGTCCCCCTACCACCTGCTGCTCATCTAAACGACGAGTCGGGCAGTCTCAAGCCATGTGACCTCACCTTCTGCATGCGTAGAAATGCTTGCCCCTCGTGTAGCTGGCTCTCCTTCGGGTGCCCCGCACAACGAAATCTTCATCCTGAGACTGCCCATCTGATGGTCTGGCCCACTTGGACCTCTGCGTCACCTGTCTACTGCCAGCTGCCGAAGACCCTACTACGGGCCGTCCTGCGGAGGGCCCTGTCACTGGAGCCTACTCGGAGAGAAAACTCTCCACTAGAAGGGCCCTCTCCAACACCTCTGCCTGTGTCGGAATGCTGAGGGAGATCAGCGATGCCCTGATCTCGTGTCTCAATCCCTGCTCGAAGGTCCGGGCCCGAAAGAAGGGGTCCTGTACCATGTCTGTCGAGTAGCGAGAAAGGTCGGTGAACCTCGCCGCGTACTGGGCGACCATCAAGCTTCCCTACCGCAGCTGAAGAAGCTCCTGAATGCGCACCACACGGAGGTTGGCCGGGATGAACTCTGAGCGGAAGAGGCTCTCGATGTCCGTCCAGATGAGGGAGGCCTCATCGTGTACCTGAAGCATCAAGATCCACCATCACCCTGCTGCTGCATGCAGTAGACTCGCCGCGAGGATCACCATGAGGTCTGCCGGTGTCCTCACTAGCCTGAAAAATCGGACGACTACCTCCAGCCAGTCCTCGGCTGCCTGGGGGTCCGTCTACCCACGAAACCTGGGGGGTCACTGGCGCTGGAACTCGTGCAGAGCTCCGAGGCATCGTGCATCGTCAGCTGCCAGTGCTGGAAGCATCGGGGGCTCGGCGGGTAAAGGTACCGCCGGTGCCTCTGCGGACAAGGAGCCCTGCACCGAGGCCTCGTCGCTCGGTGGGCTGTCATCACGCTCCACTCTCGGAACCCTAGCTGGCTACCGTCGTGGGGCCATCCTGAAAGAAGTAGGTGCGCCACGGTCAGAACAGTATACCTGGTGAGCTGACACAAGTAATCACAAAGAAAACTTGAACACACATACAATCAATGTTTTCGTGCACTAAGTTGGAAATCAGAGGTCAGGGTCCTGGTGTACGGATATGTCGGCCGCCGCACCAACACTGGAATCCCTGGACTGATAACCACACCCAATACGCTAAACACTATTGCTTCACAAAGAAGAAAGATCAGAGTCTCCGGTAGAACCGACCACCTCTGATACCAATTTGTCACGACCCGCCCTTGGGGCCCATGCCGTGACTACCCCAAGCCTGCCTTCCATAGGCCAGGGGCTGGCGACTAGCACCAAGGCGTAAATCCCAACAAAAGGGAAGGCATTGCCTTTGAAAAGTAAACAAGCACCACAGAGTAAGCAAGCGGAAAAGTAAACACTAAGTAAAACTGTAACAAGCTGTGCTGGAAGTAAAAGGGGCCGGAAATACAAGCCCAACTGTAAATTACAACTGAAAGGGGAAAAACAACAACTGTAAAGAAAAGCCGCAGCGTGGAGCCATCCTCTGAAGGTCCCACCTGAAGGGTGGGTACAGATAGCCTCCACAGCTCCTCGGTCCAGCCGTCCGCTCCGAGTACGTCCCGCCCAGTGGTCCACCTCTAGGTACCGTCCTGCTCCGCACGCCTCCACCACGGTCAGTGTTGTCCGTCGTCTGCAACCAACACCACGAAGTGCGGGCATAGCCCGTGCAGGGGTGAGTATAAGCTACTCAGTAGGGACCCCGAGACCCCCGAATGTCTCCCGAAATCCACGAAGGATAATCCACAAAGGAAAGATACAATCACGAAGTAACATCTGACATGGATTAGGTATATGCCCATACATATACCTAAGTCATCAATTCCCATTCGGCTCCAACGTCCGAGCCCAAGCACAACCCAGTCCACACAGGAAAGAAAAATGTATACCCACACAGGATAGCTCAACACAATCCAAAAAGGAGAGAAAACAGTAAATCCACACAGGATATCTCAACACAATCCACAAAGGAGAGTAAACAGTAAATCCACACAGGATAGCTCAACACAATCCACAAAGGAGAGTAAATAGTAAACCCACAAAGGATAGCTCAACACAATCCACAAAGGAGAGTAACACAAGATTCAGCTCACACAGGTATACTTCGTAAAATGGTGAAAGGGATGATCAGGTATGGATACTGAATCATCTAAGCTGGGAACCACATAGGATACAAGACCAGCACGGCTGGGACCCACATAGGATATAAGACCAGCATAGCTAGGACCCACATAGGATACAAGACCAGCTGTCTTCATTGATTCATCTATACTGGGACCCACATAGGATACAAGACTAGCACAGCTAGGACGCACATAGGATACAAGACCAGCTGTCTTCATTGATTCATCTATACTGGGACCCACATAGGAGACAAGACCAGTATTGAATCATTTAAGCTGAGACCCACATAGGATACAAGACCAGCACAGCTAGGACCCACATAGGATACAAGACCAGCTGTCTTCATTGATTCATCTATACTGGGACCCACATACGATACAAGACCAGTATTGAATCATCCAAGCTGGGACCCACATAGGATACAAGACCAGCTGTCTTCATTGATTCATCTATACTGAGACCCACATAGGATACAAGACCAGTATTGAATCATCCAAGCTGGGACCCACATAGGATACAAGACCAGCACAGCTAGGACCCACATAGGATACAAGACCATCTGTCTTCATCGTCGCAGTCCACTGAGGATTTCTGCAGAGTCGTCGTCGTCGAAGTAGCAGTCGTAGCCAGACCTAGGGTTCCCGCACACAGCAAGCTCGTTCGGGAGGGTCCGCTCCACGATCTGAGAGGTCGATACATCAACTATCACAAAGTCCAAAGTTGATGTATCCAAAAGTTCCGTACCTTCAACAGGAACACAACGTTGCAGACGGCGCGTCATTCGGACGATCGGTCTGAGAGTTATTGGCATTTTCGTTCCAGGGGCCCGGTTGGTTTTCAAGGCAAAACCAACCCGAACATACTCCACCTACGTCCAAACCCCGGGTGGAGTATGCCAAAAGATCCGTCTCACATAGAGGAATCCACTAAAACTGACGGCACGTCAATCGAACTTCCGTAGCTCAAGATATTAGCGTTTCCGTTCCGGGGGCCCGGTTGGTTTCGTGTACGAACCAACCCGGCCAAACTCAAAGTATTCCTAAACCTTTAGTGTGACATACTGAAACGACCGTCTCGATCCAAGGGTCGCGTTGCCGCAGATGGATCATCAAACGGAGGCCCGTAGCTCAAGTTACAGGCCTTTGACCGAAAGCGGTCCGAAAAACGGGGGGGGGGGGGGATCCGGGTCCGGGCCCACCCGGCCCGACCCCCCCCTGGTCGGCCTGGCTAGGGCTGGTCCGGCGCGGCTCGGTCGAGCGACCGAGCGGCCGACGTGGGAGGAGCCGCCGCCCCGCGTGACACCCCCGCGGCACCCGCGGGGTGTCGGCCATACAGCCGGACGCGCCGCGTAACAACCCCGCGGCACCCGCGGGGTGCCGCGCTGGACACCCGGGGGCGTCGCGTGACAACACCGTGGAACCCGCGGGGTGCCGCCCTGGACACCTGGGGGCGCTGTGTGACAACCCCGCGGCACCCGCGCGGTGCCGCCCTGGACACCCGGGGGGCACCACGTGACAACCCCGCGGCACCCGCGAGGTGCCGCCGTGGACACCCAGGGGCGCCGCGTGACAACCCTGCGGCACCCGCGGGGTGCCGCCCTGGACACCCGGGGGCGCCGCGTGACAACCCCGCGGCACCCGCGGGGTGCCGGACCCGCGCGGCCGCGGGTCCACGGGCGCCGCCGCCTCCGGCCGCCGGCGCCGCCGCCGGCTTCCGCGGGCCACCGGAGTCGCTCCGGTGGCCCGTTTTCCTTCCCGTCTGAGCCGTTGTTCCTCCTGGGTTCCGTTCTTCATTGCGGGATCATCAAACATTTGTTGCAGCACGTTCCGTCGTCGCCCGTCAAATCCGTAAAACACGAAGAACGGCAGAGGGTTGCCGGGCCGTGTTCGTTTGACCCGCACCGTCCGCATTAGATAAAAACAACAGGAGAAATTGTTCAACACATGAACTGACAATTTTAATAAAATAAAATTGTTCATTTGAAACTGGTTCTTTAATTTTTAATGAAATTTCATGGGAATATAAAGAGGGGTATTCCAAATTATAAAATCCCTACCTCGTTGGTCGTCGTTGTACGCACGTCCTTCGCGGAATTTCTCGTCGTGGAAGGTGGAGATCGTCGCGTCGTTGGGGAAGGGCGTCGCATCGTCGCGGAGCACGTCGTTGAGTCGGAGAACTCAACGAACCATGAAACAGAAGATTTAATTTAATTAATTAAATCCGTGTTTTGGTAAATAACCACGAAGGAGATAAAAAGGAATGTCCGAGACTCTTACCTCAAGCAGCCAATCGAAGATCCGTCGCGGAGGAAGAGACGTCGCAGAAGAACGTTGTCGGCGTCGCGGATCACGGCGTCGTGTCGTCGATTTCCGGGTTCGGCGTTCTTCACGTTCTTCACGTTCTTCACGTTCTTCACGTTCTTCGCGAAGGAGGATGAAGGTTCAAGGATCTTCTCTCAACGAGTAATCCTCCAATAGATTTTGGTTGGTCTTATTTTATTATTATGCCAACACACGAAAAGGGGTAAGTAACGACCCATCAATTCGTTGAATTAATTCAACAAAAGAAACAGCTCATTAAATTTACGAAATAAACTGCCCAATTAAATGGTCTATTAAGAAAACAAGGAAAACGCGTCAGTTGACTTTTATAATGATGGGTTTTTGCGGGTGCGTTACTTAGCGGAAAGAAACGGTGGGACTCGTGCGGGCCCCACCTCACAAATATCCTACAAAGGGGGTAGGATATTTTTGGATAGCATCCTATCTGGTTCAACTTAGTTAAGCCGCTATTAAGTGGCTTCAAGTGGCTTCCAAGTGACTTAAGTGAAATAAAATAAAGTTGTCGAAAAATTATTTTATTTCTTAACTTTAAGCCGGAAAATTAAAAATGACACCCGAGCAAACGCAACTCCAGAAGAGGCGTTTCTAGGAGAATACCGGCGCTGTGATTTCATCGGTGCCTTCAGAATTTGATTCCGGGCACCGGTTCAAAAGTTAGAAAAACCCGCTCGTCCGTTCACTGAACGTACCCGAGCCAAACATCGGAAAACGATTCCGGGCACACCGGGACTCGGAATCAGGTGCCGTCAGAAACTACGCTCTTGTAAAATTCAAAGAAAATTAAGAAAAAAATTTCCTTGAAATTTACGGGTCTTTACAGATGTGGCGAGGGCGGTTCTGCCCTGAGCAGCGCGGCAGGCAGCGAGGGCTTGGTGGGCGGCGGTGTCCGTGGGCGGCGCGATTGGGCCACGAGTGGCGGAGGAGTGGGGCGCGGTGTCCGTGGGTGCCGTGGAGCTGTGTCGTTGCGTCATCGCCTTCGTCACATTTAAAACCACATAACATCTCAAGATTTGTGGAGGGGTCGGGCAATGTTCGTTTGGCCCATACCTTCTGCGTTAGGGTGGTTGTAATCGGCTCTACAAAAACAAGAATGAAGAACGTCAAACCCTCCCACAATTATTATTCTCTAAACCCGCAAAAGGAAACATATGCGGATCAACTAATTAGAAAATTGATCCGCGTTCCTTGTTTTATAAGGGAATAACATCGGTAAAAATATAATCATTCACAATAAAACCCTTCCTTGGGTTGTTTGTTGATGTTGGCACGAGGAGGGAAGAAGGTGAAGTTGTCGACGTTCGTCTTGTCCGACACACACCTCCAATCCCGATCTCGCGTGTCATTTTGTCATAGATGAAGATGTCCCATGTCGGAAGAAGTCCTGAGGAAGAAGGTTGAATTCAAGGTCGACGTTCTTGGTTTGCAGAGCGTTCTTCATTGGGAGGTGAAGTTCTACATTGGAGAACTTTATTTCTCCCAAGGGTCTCCCCTCTCCCAATTCCACCCAACAAAAAGAAAAAGGTTCCAATATAATTTAATTAAGAATAAATTATGTTTTCACTCCCATGTTGGCATAATTAATGTTCCGCGATGGCACAATTAATTAACTCAATTAATTGGACCAATTTAATGGCTCAATTTAATAGCAGGGGTGGAATTTTGGGGTGTTGAGAGGTTTCTACCCATTTAATGAAGGAGTTGAGAGTTTTAGGCCCCGTGTGGTCCCCACCATCATGACCTCTCATGGGAGGTTAGCCCGTGTGGTCCCCACCACCAAAACCTCTCATGGGAGGTTGAGGTTTGGTGGTCCTCACTTCTCAACTTCCACATGGAGGATTTAACAAATAAAATAAAATTTCTGATTATTTTATATTATTATTTCTAGGAAAGAACCATAAACAAACATTCACCCTCAACCAACTTCCGTCGAGGTGAATGTCTCCATAATAGAATACCGGCGCTGCAAGATTAACGATGTCCTCAGATTTCAATTCCAAGCACTGGTTCAAAAGTTACAAAAACCCGCTTGCACATTTACTAAAGGTACCCAAAAGAAAGTTCAGAAAATTATCAACATTCAACCTAGACCCATACAAGTCAAGGTTTGGCTCTTACCAAGTGAAACACACCCCAACAAACCCAACAATACTCTCATATTTCTAATCCGAGATACTTTTTAAATGTTATGGATTTAACAATAAAATAATTTCCACTTAATTATTTTATTTACGGCCAAAATATAACATTCACTAGAGGCCAGTGCCGACCAAATTTAGTATCTAATTAAATAGAGAATTCCATCACAAGTTCAGTGGTGGTCTCGGATTTTCAATCCAAGCTACCGTTTGTGAGTTATAAGCATTTGAAAAACAAAATAAATTATTTAATTATTTTATCTATGATCATGCCATTTTTGGGTTTTCACATAGGAGGCCCGCGCTGACCAAACTTAAGACGCACCTAGGGTAAACCAGCCATTTTTAATGCAACAATGCCCTCAGATTTCTGATTCAGGAAACCATTTAAGAGTTATCCCACTTTTCAGGAAAACTACTTACAGGTGCTAATTAAAGTGTAACAAAACTTCGTTGGATCATTCCGGGCACTCCAGACCTCGGAATTGCGCATCGTCAGATTTTGCGGTCTCGAAATAATTCCATATAATTAAAAAATTATACAGAAATTCCAAGATACTATATTCTCCCCACATTTGGGACTTGCATCATCAAAGCTAAAACAAAGGCAAAACAACCAAAATAGGGTACTGAGCACGAATCTGAGCCTCTTGCTCCAATGTGCGCTGATGGAGGTTCTCGTGCTATGAGAATACGCACACCAAAGGTATCGAACGCCTAGGAAGAAACCACTCCTGTCGATCCTCAATCTCCACTGGAACCTCTTAAAACATCTACCCATCGTTGATGTCCAGCTCACCGTGGTTCATGATGTGAGAAGGGTCGTGCACGTATCTCCTCAGTTGGGATACGTGGAAGACGTCATGCACCCGGTGCAACGGAGGTGGATGAGCTAAGCGATAAGCAACCTCACCAACTTTTCTGAGGACCTTAAAAGGTCCGATGAAACTCGGAGATAACTTTCCGCCTCGACAAAATCTCCGCAGACCTCATCGAGAAGAGACCCGTAGAAAGATGTGGTCACCATCCTCGAACTCCATATGTCTCCATCTATTGTTGGAATAAGACTTCTGCTTGCTCTGTGCAGTCCTCATCCACTCATGGATGATTTTCACCTTTTCTGTGGTAGCCCATACCATCTCTGGTCCCACTAGTGCTAACTCCCCTAGGTCAGTCCAGCACAAAGATGATCTGCAGGGTCGCCCGTACAACCCCTCAAAAGGTGACATTCCAATGGTGCAGTGATAGTTGTTGTTGTATGAAAACTACACCAAAGGAAAGTGATTCTCCCAGTTGTGACTGAAGCCGAGGAAATAAGCATGAAACAAGTCCTAGAGGGTCTGAATGGTCTGCTCAGTCTAGCCATTCGTCAAAGGATGGAAGGTGAGGCTAATACGAAGTTGCATCCCGAAAGCCTCCTACAACTCCTAACATATCCAAGAAGTAAAACAACCATCATGATCAGAGACAATCTTTGAGGGTACTTGATGTATCCACACAACCTATTGCACATAGAGGCCTCCCAATATCTCTACTGAACTCTGCACTCTGATTGGTAGGAAGTGGGTTGACTTGGTGAGCTGGTAAACGATCACCCAAATCAAGTCATGACCCCTGGATACATGGATGTCCTATCATGAAATCCATGTATATCCCATACCACTTCTATTATGGGAGCTCTAAATGATTAACAAAGACTACTGGTACCTGGTGCTCTGCCTTCACTTATTGAAAAGTGAGGCACTGAGAGACTAACTCTACTACTTATTTCTTCATTCCAGGCCACCAGTGATGTTGTCGGAGGTCCTGGTACATCTTCGCCACTCCTGGATGTAGTGCTAGATGAGATGTGTGGAACTCCCTGAACACTTTCTCCCGAAGTGACACTGGTACCATGGTATGTCCTCTAATGAGGATGATGTGCTCCCCACCTTCAGAAAATTCATCAGGTGCCAGTCCTGTGGATATCTGAGCTCACCGAGTCTCGTAGTCAGCGTCCCCACGATGTGCCTCCCTGACTCGCATAAGAAGTGTGGGAGTGACTGTAAGAGACTAAAGAAAAGATGCTCCATCTCGATCCACAAATGATATCTGCAAAGCAGATACCTGCTCTGTCACCTCACTCAGCAGTTACAGGCCAGACCTCCTGCTGAGTGTGTCTGCAACCAAGTTCCCCTTCCTAGGAGTACAGACTATCTTAAAGTCATAGTTCTAGAGGAACTCTAGCCACTCTTGTTGGGAACTGAAATCTCAAAACATCTACTGCCACGAGGGTGAGGATGGCTGACTCAGGAGTTTTCAGCCACACCATCTTATGCATGAGTTTATCTTATGTTTCCTGGGTTTACTATTTCGACAATTAAAGAAAAACCTCATCCCAATATTGTAGATAAACCACAACCTTTTTGTCTAATATAGTCAATCTGAGTATGAACTGTGGTTGTCCAGTCCATACTAAAACTATCGTCGTAAGGCCTCGACGCTGCCACCAAGAGGTTCCAACCAAAATTATCACCGCAAGGGTCAGATCAAACTGTCAGAATAAGTGTGATTTTCGAGTCTCCTCCCAAAGGTATCTCCAGATGTGAAGGTCAACTCAATAGCTTAACCAGAAACTCTAGTTCTGGAACAAGATTCATGGAAAAAAGTATTGATTGGTTCCTATGTCTATTCATACGGCAGCTAGTAGTAGACAAAGACCGTACCTCGAATCATTCCTAGAGCCCTTGGGTCAGACTCTTTGACCGCATGTAGATACTCCCTTCCCCTATCCTCCAGCTCCCTGAGCCTGCTGGGATCCACAAAAGGGGGGTGGTTGTAACTTGTCGAAAAGTACACCACCTCATGCTACTCTCCTAGCTCTGATGCCACATTTTCTTCCCTACAGATTCATCTATCCTTAAATCTACTTATTCTTGAAACATTTTTACATGCCCAAGTCTGTAAGACTAGTGCCCGTTTCCTGCTTTCCCACTACAAACATTCACTGGCTGCATCCGCTCAGCTAAGGAATATTCAACCCCAAAGTTTCTCTCTAGCACCCTAACAAAAGTAGGAATGCGTAGAGGAATAGTTCTATCTTGGATGTCCCTAAAGACACCTCGCTCAGAGATCTGATCTCTGAAGTACTGATCATATCGTATTCATCAAGTACCAGGAATTATCGTTATGCCTCGATGAATACTCAGCTACCGACATTTCATCCTGCCGAAGCAATAGAAGCTCTAGAGAACTCTCAGTCACCTCCTCAAGCCAGTCCTCAGCCGCCTATGAGTTGGCTCGCCTCGAAACCTGAGGGGTATCTGATGCTGAATCACGCATAAGGCACTAAGGAAATATGTATCCTTTACCGGTACCGCCGGTTGTAACTGCTGACCAACGGGTAGTGATATAGATAACACACTACCCGAATGTACTATCTCGGGTAATGGTCCACATACTAAAGCCTAATCACTAAGCGGATCATCCTCATGGTTTCTCACAAAAAATGTTTAGTAGCTATGATCACTATCTGCTATACTGGTGTCTCAAATAGGTTTAAACTCTATCAACCACCTCCAGCCAGCCATCAGCTGCGTGGGAAACTGTTTCGCCTCAAAATCTCGAAGGCCTCTACTGCTGGAACTTGTGCAACATGCTCAGTTGGTGTGCACCTTCCTCTAGTGTGGCAGGTGGTATCTTCTACCCAATGGGTGGTGGTGCTACTGTTACACGACCCGAATGTGCCACCATAATAAGAGGTTCCTACACTGGAGCCTCATCGCTCGGTGGGCCGTCATCATGTACTCTCTTGGGAAACTTAGCTATCTTTCTACGTAGTGACATCCTGATAAGGAACAGGTGAACCATGGTCAATAGGTTATACCTAGTGAGATGAAAGTTATACCTAGTGAGCTAACTCAAAAGATCACAAAGAAAACTTTTGGAAAAACACACGCAATCAGTGTTTTCGTGCACTAAGTCGGAAATCAGATGTCAGTGTCCTAGTGTCTGGATTTTTCAGCCACCACACTAACACTGGATTTCCTAAACTGATAACCACACTCACTACACATAACACTATCGCCATTAAAATGAATGATCATTGTCATATGTTCTGTGGTAGAACCGACTCCTCTGATACAAATTTGTCATGACACATCCCCGTGGGGCCCGTGCCGTGACTACCCCAAGCCCGCATTCCAAAGGAAAAGGGCTAGCGACTATCACCGAAGGTGTAATCCGTAAAACTGGGAAGGAATTTCCTTGATAACCAGTAATAACATGTAACAAAGAACACATCATGATAGGAACACAAGTAAACTGAACTGTAAATAGAGTGAGTGCAGTAAGTAAAAGGGGGCCAAAATACAATCCCAACTAGAAAGTACAAGTACAACTGTGATACAAAACTACTGAAGAAAAGGGAAGGTCGGTTGCTGAGTCGTCCTCTGAGGTTCCTACCAAAAGGGTAGGTACAGATCGCCTCCTCAGCATTCCAGGTCTACCTGTCTCCTCTGCGTACTGACACGCCGTATAGTCCACCTCCAGGTACCGTCCAGTCCTGGTACTCTCAGCCTCAGTCAACACTGTCTGTCGTCTACATCTAACACAACAAGGTGCAGGCATAGCCCATGTAGGGTTGAGTATAACGATACTCAGTAAGGACCCCGAGACCCTCTAGGTCTCAAAAAATCCAACAAGGATAAAACACAAAGTATTAAATCAATAGATAACCTTACATAGGTATATTCCCATACATATACCTAAGTTATCAAGTATTCCATCTCAATAATGAGGAAAACACAGCGGTACAGACTCAGATCCCACCAAGATTTGTTCTAGGGGTATTATTAAGTAACATTTCCAGTCACAACGTCGAACACCTTGGCTTCTAGATAACTCATCCTCTATCTAGTACAGTGGGCATTCCACATCACACAGAGGAGCTTCCCACTAACCTTGGACTGATGGGGTTCTCCTCTTGTCGAGTACCATGGGTCTGCCACAGCACACAGTGGTTCTCCCCACCATGGGTCTGCCACGTCACACAAAGGTTCTCCCCCTCATGGATGGATGAGGTACTACCCCTGTCGAGTGCCGTAGGTCTGCCATGTCACCAAGGAGCTCCCCACCAAGGGTCTTTCGCGTCAACAATGTGCTTCCCACTAGGCCTATCAAGTCACTCAGAGTTGAAACTGTCTACAGTTGTCAAGTCTCATCCAGCCATTGGGTTCCCATACTATGCTCGCTCGTCATAGAAAGGATTAGTTCCAAAAGCTACTAGTTGATACTCCAACTAGTACGAAGTCCCACGGAAAAGTATCTCACAGATTCTCCATGTCATATGAGTCTCAACGTAATAGACATCGCATCAATCAAACGCATGGTCTGTGAGTTATTATCCTTTTAGTCCCAGGGGCCCGGTTGGATTTTTGCTCGATACAACCTGAACATTCCCCCTCTTAATCCATAAAATGGTGGGGTATCACTCAAAGGGGCCGCCTCGCTCCAAGATATCCAGCGCCGCTGACGGTCCGACAAACGGACGTCTGGTGCCAAAGTTATGGTCAAAAGAAAGTAAAAGGGTTATAGTGGGCCTAGGTCCGGTCCGACCTGGTCGGGCTGACTCAGCCTGACCCGGGCTGGGCCATGCGGCCGGACAACCACCTTGAGCCCGGCCTACTGAACCGCGGCCCGAATACCACCCCACAAACGGTCCACCACCCCGCCGCCAGAACACCGCCCCGCGGCCCGTCGCCGGCCCATGGACAGACCGTTGTACCCGGCCGCGGGATGGTGGTCTGGACGCTGACCGACAGCCCGATTGTGGGTCTGCGGTCCAACCACGGGTTGGCGGACCGGTCGTGGGGCAGTGAAGAGCCATAGATGGTGGCGGTCCGGGCATTGGGTGGCAGCGCGGCGAAGGCGGTTCGGCCTGGAGCGGCACGACAAGGGGTGGTTCGGCCTGGGGTGGTGTGGTGAGGACGGTTCGGCCCAGAGGGGCATGGCGAAAGGAGGTGGCTCAGAGGACGGTAGCGACTATGGGTTTCATGGTGAGGCCGCAGGTGGTGGAGGCACGTGGTGCGATTTCCGTGGGTTCTGGGGAGCGGTGTCGTTGTGTCGTCACCTTCATCCCATTCATCACCACATAACATTACAACATTTGCGGAGGTGTCGGGCCATGTTCGTTTGGCCCGTACGCTCCACATTTGGGTGGTTGCAACTGGCTCAACATAAACAAGATTGAAGAACATCAAACCCTCCTGCAATGATTGTTCTCTAAACCCACAAAAGAAAACATATGCGAATCAACTAATTAGAAAGTTGATTCACGTTCCTTGTTTTAGAAGGGAAGAACATGGGTAAAAATATAATCATTCACAATAAACCCCTACCTTGGGTTGTTCGTTGACGTTGGCACGGGGAGGGAAGAATGTGATGTTTTAGACATTCGTCTCGTCCACCACACACCTCCAATCTCGGGCTCATGCATCGGTTCTTCATAGATGGAGACGTCCCACGTCGGAAGAAGTCACAATGAAGAAGGTTGAAGTCGTGGTCGACGATCTTCATTGGTGGGGCGTTCTTCGTTGGGAGGTGAAGTTCTTCGTTGGATAACTTTATTTCTCCAATGGCACTCTTCTCTCCTAATTCAACCCAACAAAAAGAAAAAGGTGCCAATATAATTAACTTAAGAAGAAATTATGTTGGCACTCCCAAGTTGTCATAATTAATGGACCGCATTGGCACAATTAATTTGCTCAATTAATTGGCCCAATTTAATGGCTCAATTTAATGGAAGGGGTGGAAAATTGGGGAGTTGGGAGGTTTCACCCCATTTAATGAAGGAGTTGAGAGTTTTAGGCCTCTGGTGGTCCCCACCACCATAACTTATCATGGGAGGTTAGGATCGAGTGGTCCCCACCACCATAACCTCTTATGGGAGGTTAAGGTCTGGTGGTCCCCACTTCTCAACTTCCACAAGGAGGTTTTAACAAATAAAATAAAATTTGTGAATATTTTATATTAATATTTCCACGAAAAACCAAAAATCCAACTTTCACTCTCAACCAACTATCGTCGAAATGAAAGTCTCCTTAAGAGGTGCTTTGAGTTTAACGGTGACCTCAGATTTCAATTCCGAGCACCGGTTCAAAAGTTACAAAAACCCACTTGCATGTTTACTGAATATACCCAAAAAAAATTTCAGAAAATTATTAACAGTCTCCCTTGACCCACGCTGGTCAAGGTTAGGCTCTTCCCATGTGAAACACGACCCAAATAACCCAACGGTACACTCGGATTTCCAATCCAAGTTACAGTTTAATAGTTATGGATTTTACAATAAAACAATTGTCACTTAATTATTTTACTTACGACAAAAAACTAACTTTCACTGGCACCCCATGTCATCCAATGTTAGTATCTTATTAAATAAATAATTCCCTCACGAGTTCAGTGGTGGTCTCAGATTTTCAATCCGAGCTAACATTTTTGAGTTATAAGCATTTGGAAAACAAAATAATTTATTTAATTATTTTATTTATGATTATTCCATTTTTGGGTTTTCTCACAGGAGTCCCGCGCCGACCAAAATTAAGTCTCGCCTATGGTAAACCCACCATTCTGAATGCAACGGTGCCCTCATATTTCTAATCCGGGCAACTGTTTAAGATTTATCCCACTTTTTCAGGAAAACTTCTTACTCCCGCTAATTAAAGTGTAAAAAAACTTCGACGGATCATTCCGGGCACTCCAGGCCTCAGAATCGCAGACCATCAGATTTAGTGGTCTCGAAATAATTCCATATAATTAAAAAAATTATACTAAAATTTAGGGACATTAAATTTCTATCATCGCAAGCCCTAGATTCAGAAGGTGATTGATGCATCTATCGTCCTATCCACTGAAGTCCTCGATCTGAAAAAGACCAGCACAAGTGTCTTCTATCCATAGAATCCCTCAATTGTATTCACAACGACCAGTATTTCACGAAGAAAAACTAAAACACTCTAGAGTCAAAAGTAAATAGAAAATCAGTTTTGAACTTGTAAACTTCATGGTTTTCATGCATAGCTTCAATTTTACAGATCTCTTTCAGTGTGTCAAAATTCAGAAACATCAACCAAACACATCAATAACAGCAGCAACCCGATGTTATTAAAATGATCTATTGATTATAGGTGTTTTTTCCAACGGTTATCTTGGTCTCTAATGATCATATTTTCTCCTAAAATCTCAAAGGTACTTGGACACTTGGCACTCCAATGGTTTTCTTAAAATTGAAACAATGACATCGTTTTAAATGAATATTGAAATGGAATATAAGATATCATTTTAATTTAATGTTTTTTCTTTCATTATAATATAGTTTTCTAGAAACAAAAAACTATGTGAAAAAGGGTTTTATGTTTTTCATTACGATTGTCAGTACAATTTATATAATTACAAAAATATTATCAGTACAAATCTAGAAAAAGTGTATGATAAAAATCATACTCTTTTTGTATGATATAAATTGTATCTAGGTTCATTACAATTATCATGGAATGATATATTTTTTAAAAACTGATGAGTAAAATTATTATCATATACATATGAAAAACATTTATTGATAATATACGAATCAAAGAGACATAATGAAGGTATGGTAAAATAATATATGATTTTATTATTATGCTAATTTGAATATAAATGAGTTAGTAATTAAGTATTTAAAAAAGAGTATTTGATTTCCAAAACAAAAGGAATAGTGAAGTTAAAGAAAGACTTTTGACCCAACACATTTCCTTTCAAGAATTTCATCAAACACCTTATGTGTGTCATTCCAAACCCAAGGATTTTGGTACTAAAACTGAATGATTTTTCAAAAAATAAAAGACAATGTAATTTAACACAAATACATCAAGTTATATAACAAGTAGAATGGGAGAGAAGCCCCTTATCTTTCAAAGGATTAAAAAAACAATAAATGGAACAAAAACATCTAAATCTAAGATGAAAAAACTCCACCTTCCATAAATTCACAATATTTCATCAATATTCATATAAAAACACATATATCTATCAATAAAATATTAGATCCATGACTTTAATGGATAGGATAACAGTATATATAGCTAGACTATTGAAGTATGAGGACTTACCATCGATTCTAGGTCTCCAATGCACACTGATTCATCAAAATTAACCTCTGGTAAAATGGAATAATCAATGCAACCTATGGGGGAAAAAGAGTTCGAGAACCTATAAGAATATGGGAATAATGAGGGCCTTAGGGCCTTAATACAAATTAAACCACAATTTATGGAGTATGAAATACATTTCATACGATTAGGTTTTAGAGTTATTCAAACCATGCACTAACAATAAATGTGAAACTCGACAGGATCTATAGAGCCACATGGTTTGGAAAATCATGTGAAAAACATGTGGTGTAATTGTATCAAGGAATCACCCTCACATGGTTGGCTTGCACGGCTTTATAAACCATGATCGAATCATGATTTCACTTATATCTAAAATCACAGGTTCTTTTGGCATGAAAATAGTTTATAAAAACCATAATCCAACAATGCACCTACCTAATGACTCCTAGAATAACATTACACGCTTTCCACAAGATAGTGCATGGTTTCCACTAACCATCCTCAAACGATGAACCTCAAGATACACTTCCAAAACACTCTAAAACCATCTGAGAAATCTACAAAATCACAACCCAAGTATTATATAAACTCAATGTAAAAAAATATAATTGTAAAGTAATAGAAACTAGTGGTGATACAAATAACCAAGAAAAACGAGATAATAATGGACAAGTTCTTGCTAAGAGAGTCTTGAGTGGGGATGAAGGGGATTGGGGGGGATAAGATATTTTTGTTGAAGGCCTATGGTATATTTGAATAAATAGAATTTACTTTCCATCAATGAGACTAATAACCATGGAGAAGAGAAGAAACCGAAACAAGGTCCAAAAACCACTTATAGATTCCTTTTTACATGAAATTTATAATGTTATTCCATTATATGGTATTTTAGCATTTTTATAGGCCAACCATGTGTTATGGGTGTGATGGTGAAAAAAATACAAGGGGTGATGGATTTTTGTTTTAAAAAAACTTCAAAATTTTCATTCTCTTATAATACTAATATAATCATATTTTTATATTATCGAGGAAATCAAAGATTGATTGGTATTTTGACTTACTAATGAGATCATAGATCATGGTAGCCTATTAAGTACAATATTTAAATACAATTTTCATAGTTGAAATTAAAATGATAAATATTATGATCTATTGATTAATGAGTTAAATAAGTAGAATTTAAAACTATATGAATTATAGAAATTTAAATTTTAAAAAGAATATAATAGAAGTTTAAAAAAACCATTAAGTATTGGTCCAGAACCCAAATCTTCATATAAAATATTTTTATTTAAAATTAAAATAAAATAGAATAGTAGATCGATAAACATGGTATGAGGTACCCATGAATTTCAACAAGTCATAAGGTATTATTTATTTTTTACCTATCAAAAGGTATGCTTTCCTATATTTGAAATCCCTTGATTATATCTATTGGTAGTAACTCATAACTAAGATTCCAAGCATCTCAAGTTCCCGATTTCTATCATTCTAGCTTCATAAGCTACCAACTAGATGAATAGATTTCCTCTATCTTCAGAAGCCCTTGATCATTAGGGATCATATTTTCCTCTTTCTTCCTATCCTCAGAGTCCCTCAATCACATAGTATTGTAAGATAGAATGAATAAATGAAAAAACTAAGAGATTTTAAAGACTATCCTAACAAAATTATAGACATTATCTAAAACACTCAAAAAGAAAAAAATATACTTTGATCTGAAGCATGCAAAGAAACAAGAAATTGAAAATCTTCAAAATGAAAATAACTTTCAGAATTCTCTTTCATACATATCTATTATTATAATTATCTAAGTGTGAATCTATTTATAAGAGACGTTATATATAACCCTAATGGTCAGATTCCACAAAACTTGGGATCAGTTATAATCACATCGGTATCTATATCTGTATATGAAATCAATATTAGCTTCATCTATGGATGATTTAGTTGAGCACCACTATTGTGCTTCTAAATTTTATATAGTTAGTTTTTCACTAAACCTCTAGATCACAATATTTTTATAAATTAATTGAAGTTACATTATTTCATATATCAGTTATTAAAAGTTTATTCTACAAAAACATAAGAACATTAACAGAAATGTAAGTTACAATATTTTCATATAATGAGTATTGTGATTTAAAAAATAATAAATAGGTGAGTACAACACCTCAATAATATCTTAATTTCTAGAATAAAAAAAAAGAAAAAATAAATGAATGAACTAAATTTAGAAATAAATGTCTTTATAATATCAAGATATAAAATATTTCATTCATTATTTCATTACCTTAAAAAAATTGATTATAGAAAGACAATACTCTGCAGTAATTTTATTGAAGAATTTAAAAATAATAAACAAATGTTTATTGAGTAAATTGATAAATCAATTTCTCCTTCTTTAGAAGATTATCATAGAATGATTAAAATAGTGTCCCCTTTTAAAAAAGTTTGTACCACTTTTTAAATTAAATAGAGTAAATAATCTAATGATAACAAACTTAAAAAAATATAATAAAAACAAAAAAACATTCTTATAAAATATTCCAAAAAATCTATCTATTTTTTGTTTTAAAAAATAAAAATAAAAGTAATGAAAAAGAAACATAAATAAAATAAAAAAATTATAAATCTAATTCAATTTTAGAACTTATTAGATCAATAATTTTTTATTCCTTTTAAACTTCTTCATCAATTAATATATTCATGAAAAATTATTTATGAATGGTTGATGTAATAAAATTTTTCTACATCAATTCTGTTTCATCTACACATTCCAATCTGATAAGATCTTATTATAATGTGATTTCAGTTTAAACGTTATTTTATTTACTATTAATGTGTATATTATTTGGAACCTACACATAATGAAAGACATGAATTTGAATTATTAGAATTTTAAATTTAATTTCATCACCAATAATCATATAATCTACTTAAAAATGAATCATATTTATTCATTGTAGAAAGGTATACTTTAATCTTCACGTTTCTAATCTTCTTTAGAACGATACTTCTAATGTGAAACATTTAAAAGATAGAAATATAGTTCAGGTAAAATTATTGAGATTGGAGTTTATATAAAGGCATTTGATATTGATAAGCTAAAAATAATTTACTTTATTGTGTGAGTGTTCCTCAAGTCTTTCTCAATAAATTAAAGTACAAAAAAATATTTCGTACATATTCTATTAAGAATCAAATTTATAATTTATTTTTGTAGAAATGATAAATTAATATTTTTTAAAGGTAAAATAAAATTTATTTAAATAAAATATTCTTACAATCTGTTAAAATTTATTTAAAAAAAATCTCCCCCTAAATTAAACAATAATTGTAAGGAATTATTAAAAGATCTATGTAGAGTGATTAAACCTTCTTGAAGTTATCTTTCAGATACGATAGATGGTCTTCCTATTTCAAGGATAGTTCAATAAAAAATTATAAAATGGGATGTTAATATTTTATAGAAAATAAATGATAAATCAGAATATTGAAAAACAATGGAGTTTACAATTTATATATATTTAAAAATCAAATATTTTTTATGATTTAGAAAAGTTATGAAATTTGATATTTTTTAAATTAGATGGATTTGAAAATTTTATTACTTTTTTTGGAATGTGATTTTAATGTATGAAGATGGATTAAAAAATGGTAATTAAATATCACTAAAATTTTATCACTCCTAAATCCTTTTTAATAAATTTTGATCTTTCATAAGTAAAGGGTTTGGGAAAAATATCAGAAATATGATTTTTTGTTCTAATAAAGTCAAGAATTATTTCTCCTCTCAGTGTGTGATCTATAAAGAAATGGTGTCTTTTATCTACCTCTTTAGATCAAGATAAATGTACAAAGTTATTAGATAAATAAATGAAACTAGTATTATAAAAAAGAATTGGATTTTGAGTAAAAATAAATCCAAAATCTATAAGTGTGTGTTGATTGTATAACCCTTGAGAATAAAGTTTTTTGGATGATATATATTATGCTTCAATAGTGTAATGTGCTAAAACATTTTGTTTATTTCTGGACCCATAGAATATATCTTCACCTATGAAATGAAATGTTACTAAATTAGAATTTCAATTTTATCTAAAAGCTCCAATGTCAGTATCAAACCAACTTTTTAAATAAAATTATTTTTGGAAAAATATAATATTAGGAGTTATGAAATACATTTATGGTATTTGAAAATATAATTTACCTATTTTATATGATATTTATTGGTGTTATCTTGAAATATCACACATAAACACATGGATAAAATTATTTCTAGATGACTTTTTGTAAGATATAGTAAAATTATTATCAAAATTAAATAATTTTTTTGATCTACTAATTTTCTGATATCATTAAGATCAAATTTGATTGAAGTTTCAATGATAGTAATAATATTTGATTCATTTTTAAAACCCAAAATGTTTGAGAAATTAATTAATATATTTATGATGATCTTAAATATTTCATTTTTATTTTTAATGAATTTTAAATCCAAGGAAAATGCTATGTTCTCACGTCATGATCATTCGAAAATCATTTTTCATAAGTTCTAAAAAATTTTCCATAAGAGATTTATGATTTGAACCAAAAATGATTTCATCAACATAAATTTTAACAAAAAAGTGTTTTTGAAATTTTTCTTAATGAAAAGGGATAGATTAAAACTTCCTCTAAATTATTTTGAAGTAAATATCTGAAAAATCATTCAGAAAAATGTCTTGGGGGGTTTTTAAGTCCATAGTATACTTTAGTTTGTTTGATTTTATTTGGAAAATTTATATCTTAAAAACCAGGTGGTTTCTTAATATAAATTTTCTCTTGAACATATAAATTAAGAAAATAAATATTCATATCCATTTGAAATAATGTGATATTTAGATGTGATGCAGAGGCTAAAAATATTATGATAGATTCTAATTTTGCTATTGGTGGAAAAGTTTGACCAAAATATATTATTTTAACTTGAAAATAATTTTTAGAAGAAAGTATATATTTATGTATAATAATGATTACATTTTCAATGTACTTTTTTCTAAAAAACCATTTGAATTTAATTACTATTAGATCTTAAGGATGTTTATCTATGGTATAAAATTATTTCGGTTCAAAATAATTCATCTATTTTTGCATGGACCTTATCCAACTTTCATCAACTAAATCATCATATGATACATTATGTTAAAATTGTGATATGAAAGATTAATTATAACCTTTATTTATCAACAAACTTGTAGTTTTATCTACTTTAATTATATCTCCAGTTAAGTAATGAGAATAAGGATTCCATAAAGTGAATTGATTTTTTGTTAAAGTGATAAGATTTTCTTCAACTACTGAATTTATATATTACATTGAAATATCTTATGGATATTAAAAATCCAATTGAAAAACTTATAGATGATTTTTAATAAATATTTTTATATTATTTTTTGTTATGAAAATATAATAAATTTAAAAAATATAATTGATATTTTCTAATTCCAATGGTTATAAAATGAGAACCAGTTTCATAAACATTTACACGAACTAATTCCTCATCATTATTAGTTCCTTTATTACTCTATAATACTTTTTGTAAAATGACCCTAAAACATTCCTTCATAAATTTTTGAATCAAATTTATGTAACTGTTCTTTAGTAGTCAGAATGAATACTTTACATCCAAAAAATATGATGTAAGAAAGTTTTGGAATTCTTATAGTCCACAACTCAAAAGGAATTTATTAAAAAAATTCCTCATTAGTACTCAATTTATTATAACAAAATCAATAATCATATCCTCAAACTAAACATTCCTTGAAACAGAATAATCACTTATTAAAGTTCAAGTAATTTATTAAATAATCCTTTGTATTTTTTTTCAATTTATTCTATTTTTCTGTGATGTTCTTGGTGAATATAAATTATGGGTAATACCCTTTGAACTATTTTTTTTTTCAAAATTAGAATTAATCAAATCATGACCGTGATCACTTTTTATAGTAACCAAAGTTAATTTTTTCTTTTTTTTAACCAAATCATGAAAAACCATAATTTTTTTAAAATATTCATATATTTGAGTGTGAAAATGGATCAATATAAATCTAGTGTAATAATCAACCAAGAAATATACTTTGTATTTTCTTATAATGCTTATATTTTGTGTAGGAACAAAAATTTCCATGTTCCCTAACTGTAAATATTCAGTCATTAGAACTTCTCTTTCAGATTTAAAACATAACACATATTTTTTTCCATGTTGAAAAGGATAATATACTCTTGTTGGGACTTAATTTTGGATGTTTAAAAATGAGTTATCTTTAGCTTCTTCTAAATTACATTTACCATTTCACATGAAGATATCTAGATATATATGTTCATGATCATAGAACAAATTAAACTATTTCATACTGTATGTTTTACCTTATATTCATTTTTTTTCTTTGTGATAAATTGAAATACTTATCTATCTGAAACATTGTAGTTTCATATTAGCATGTCAATTTTTTTACTCTAGTACTAATGATGTTGGATTTCATTCAATCATGCGAGTAATCATAATTATATCCACCAAAAATAGTTGGTTCATTCCTACATAAAATTTCAAGATCTCATTCTAATACTCTTTCCATAACAAAATATCTTTCCTCTACTAACATTGATAGTGTATGAAAACTGTATTGATATTATGATAAACTAACAGAGTTAGATAATAATGTTTGTTTGAAACAAATTTTAAATTTGGGTAAAGAATCCTATAATACCAATTTTTATAGGTTTTATAGTGACCAAAATATAAAATAGGAGTGAATTATACTTTTAAACAAACTTACAATTTTCATCCTCCTATAGTATTAATACAATGATATTTCCATATTACCAGTGAAATCATAGATTTATTGGTTTTTTCAAATTACCAATGAGATCAAAGATTATAGTTAATAAATTAAGTACTATATTGTAATATATTTTCTATATAAGAAATTAAAATGATCATTTTTATAAACTATTGATGAAAGATTCAATGAATTGGAACATAAAACTATCTAAATTACAGAAACTGAAATTTTGAAAAAAAAACATCACAAGTTTAAAAACAAAACATAGTGTATTGGTCTATAGAGAAAATAATACTATAAATGAAATTTATTAAAAAAACACGTTTTAAACCAAAGTGAAGACTATATTTGTAAACATAGTATTAAGTATCCACAACTTTCAACCGATCAAAAGGTATCCCAAAATTTATACATATTTAAAGGTCCGTCTTCCTATACCTGGAAGCCCTTAACTATAATTGTTTGTACTAGCTTACAAATAAACTTCTAAAAATCATATGTGTAACATCCCAAGAAATTCAAACAATAATTTTCTCCTAATTAAGGATTTATTTAATAGTTTGTTACATAATAAAAAGAAACAAATTTATGATTTTATATAAAATTAGTTGGGTTTTTATTGATAATTTCATTTATGAGTATAAATTAAGTTAAAATATTAAAATTATAGAAATATTAATTTTGTAATATTTTTCAAAGGGTAAAATATTTATTAAAAAAAATAAATTCAAATTTTTAATTAAAATATATTTATTTAAATATATTTATATTCTTTTTTAAATATATGTTATAATTTAAATAAGTTGAAATGAAAGTTAACTCAATATTTTTTGAAAATATATGATTTATTATGTTAATTTTTAATAATAATGCCTTTTAAAACTTATTTAATAATTTATATGTCTCTTTGAAAAAAATAAAAGTGATTATTAATTATTTAAACGTTCTTTTATTTAGATATGAAAAATTATAATTTTCTAAAATTAGTATTTTAATACTATTAGTTTTGAATATACTATTTTTTTAAGAAATATGTTTTTAACAAATCATTAATAATTCTCAAATTTAAGAATAAAATGAAAAATTATAGTGTTCTTATGTACATAATATTTTTATCCTTTAGTGAAAATATTTAACGTAGAAAAAGTTAGTATTATTTTGTTTTTGTAATATATATATATATATAATGAAAATATATACTTAATTATAATTATAAAAAACTTGTTATAAAGTAGAAATGAATACATATTTATTTATATACAATTATTATAGTATGTGTTTTAATTTAAAATTTACTTATTTAAAAAAATTACTCATTCCAAAACTAACCATGGGACCCTTGAACAACATATATGGGACCTCTAGGGTCAACCACATGGGATAGGCATACCTGGCCAGCCATAAGCGGCATGTGTGAGTGACTGGTCATGCATAGCGCCCACTAGGTGTTCCTGACCATGAACAAAGTGTGTTTATGGAGCACACTAGTATGTCGATGGGCCAGTTCATTGAGGCAAGAACAATGTTTCATGTGTGTATGTGTGTCCGGGTTTTTATTCCCTAGTTCTGTGGTTAAAACTTTTATCAATAGTAGTTAATTAATATAGAACCACTCAAAGATTTGAAAATTTGACGTGGGACTCGATATACATGTTTACTAGTCAAATGTTAAAAACATAGGCTTATATCATGGTCACATGATCAAAATGATCTCTACCACACGATAAATTTAGATTATGTATTCAACCTCCCACACAACCCAAAGAACCCCAACATCTAATTATTCTCATAATTCTAGTCTCATCCACTTAAAATCATGCATGTTCCAGTGTGATGTCATACCACCATTTTCATCTTCCTGTAATGAAAAACCATATTTGTCAAAACATGAAACCCTATTCCTGAGAACCTCTCTCACTACCCTATCCAATGATTTCAATTTCCTTATTCGTCCTTTAGTCCAAAATAATAAAACTATTTCTATAATATTTTTTACTTTTTGTCATGATCAAGACAAAATCAATAACAGATGTTTGAAATGCCAAAAATTCCATCAGGCATTATCTCATTTTAAGGAAACATCATAAATAACCTTCATCAGAACTGTATAGAAAGAGTTAAATAAATAAATATATAACTAAATTTAAGATCCTCTATAGTTCTTTTAATGCCTTCCAGGTCCTTCATTTTTCTCCTCAACTTACAAAAGAATAAATGATGATATATATACATATGTATATAAATATTCTCTATCAATTTAACAAGGATAACCTTTCATAGTTTCATATGTTCCCTTTCCTGGACACCCGAATCATTTTATTTACACACACATATATACACAAACACACACACACATATATCATCCATGATTTGGTAATTATCCTGATTTTATTTATTTAAGATGGATATATATGTATATATATATATATATCTCTTATTCTGAAATCCAGACAATGATTTCATCAATCAAAATTTTAAATTAAACTAATAATTAAAAAAATAGACAATTTGTGAATCAACTTGAAAATTGAAAGTATGTGTCTTCCATTTCTACTTAATTTCTTCTTCCAAACTCACTAAACATACCCCCATAACCAAGACCTCTCTCTCCATATCCATATCCATATATTTATTTTCCCTCATTCCTTATTCTCATTTCTACATTGAAACTGGGAAAAATACCACACTTATCAATCCTATCTAAGATCCTACTAGAATTTATAAGGTATGATAAAATAATGTTTCTGAAAACTATTATTCTATGTATTTTTTTTTCTAAAATTCATTCTATAAGGGTGTTTTTAATTTGAAATTACTATTTTATGTTAATAAGGGAATGCTTTTTTCAAAACTATTATTCCCTATATGTTTTTCAAAACAACCCTTATGTATGGGAGTTTTTATTTTAAAATTATTGTTTTAAGTTTGTAAGGTAAAAAATCTATTTTTTATCAATATTTTATTTTATACAAAAACAATTTCGTAAGTTTTGTTTATTCATCAAAAATTATATTTCATATATATTTTCAAAACCATTCTATAAGTGTGAAATATGGATTTCTAATAAAATTTGTGGTGTTTTTTGAAATAAGTTTTTTTAGAGAAAAGTCGATATAAAATTATTTTATCTTGAATGTTATTTAAGTAGTTTCTAAAAGGAAGTTTTAGTGTAAATGAATTGATAAAAGAAATACCTAAATAAATATTCTTATATGAAACTTGAATTTTTTTTATTAAATGTGATAATGAGGAATGAGGATTGAAACCAAATCCTTAATATGGACATTATCCCAAAAGTGATACTACTAGTGGATTCTTGGCTTTCCTTAGGGTTTTTGAGTATCATTTCATCCCATAAAAGTTTTTTATTTTCAAAGAAAAGATTTAAAACTTTAAGGATAAATCCAAGAACATATTTAAAAGGTTATTATATTTTGAGATTAAATGGGTTTTCATATAGATATGTATTTTTAAAATTTTAGAACAAAATTTTATCTTGAATTTATTTTTAAAATATTAGATTTATATTTTTTGATTATTGTTTATAATATTAAGTGTCTTGTATTTGATATTAATAGAAATGATTTCTATTGAATTGTTAATATTATTTATAAATGTTTTTCACCGTGGTTTTAAAATCCCTTATTAGAATATTTTATTCTCTACACACATTTTAAAATGTTTTTATAGGATATTTAGAAGTTCCAATGTTTTTTGGTTTCATTTTTAAGAGATAACACGAGTGAATCAAGATAATTCTTTTGTTAAACATTTTTATAAACTCTAATATAATTCCTGGGTTTTCTTAACAGTCAAAAACCTAAACTAAAAAGATACATGATTATGTAATGGACTATATACTTTTTAGTATATTTTTATGATATAATATATTTCATTTTTAGCACTTTATCTAGGAGTGTGGGTCTCAGGTTGTCACAATATGTTTCAGAGATCTATTTTCCTAGTTTTAGAATCCAATGAATATATTATCATATTTTCCATTGTCTTCTAATCACCAAAAGACCTCAGTCATGCAGGATCATATTTTCCTTTTTCTTCATGTCCGTGAAATACCTTGATCATTCATAATAAAAAGAAAAAATTATTACAACAAAAAAAATAATATATTTACAATGATAACATCAAAAAATGACATCTCTTAGTTGAAGTAATCAGAAAGTAAAAAGATACACTGATTTGATGTTCTCAAAGAAACAAGAAATTTCAAAGATTCAATACAAATAAGAACTTTTATAATGATCTTTCATACATATATATTCTTCTAATACCTGAGTCGTGGGTATATTTATAGATAATTTTGTAACAGAATCCAATGGTAAGATTCCAAAAAACCCAAGATCCTTTGTAAGAGAATCAGTATCAATATAATTAGATGAAATCAACATTAGCTGCATCTATCAATGAGTTAGTTCATAACCACTATAGGGCATCTAAATATTACATATGTATTATATTATGGTCTCATTAGACTAATGAATTTTCATAAATCAATTATTGGATGCTCATTTTGGAAAAACAAAAAATATAGAAGAAAAAATTAACTTAGTTTATTATTTATATAAAGTGTATTGTGGTTTCAAAAATAATGGAATTGATGATATAAACTTCCTAGCACCTTCAATATACCTTTTTCACCCAACATGATACTATTAATGTCATAAATCATTTATTGGGATAAATCAATGGAACTCTAGATGTTTTTTTTACAATGTCCTGATGCTCTTACAAAACCAACTAGGGGAGGAGAGGGGCGAGCCTATCATTAATGATATTCACCAAAACCATAATTGATATGGTTCACAGACTAATTGGAAGTAATTTTAAAAAATATATAAAATATTTCACTTCTAGTATGATAACCAAGGAAGTTTTACATGTATCTCTAGTTAGATGTACGACTTTCAAATTATCTGAAAATAGCCTTGAGAGATCCTTGTCAACAGTGTCCCATGTTTCCATGAATGAAGAACCTAGGAAACCATTCATGCATAGAGAAATATCTGCATTTAATACTCTATATAAGACCTATATTTCTCTGAGGTATAAAATAGACTCAAGGGTTTTTTTTCATCATCAATGGAACTAGGAAGCATATAAATGAAATAATTTTTAAACACTCTCTAGGATAGTCTCCCCAAGTATCGGGGTATATCTCAATATTTTGTCAGACAAATGGACATTTTTTTTAGAAGGTGGAGGTTATGCCGCTTTTATTAGAAAGCAATCAAAAGAGAGTAACAAAAAGAGTACATGAAACATGGAAAACCCCAAGGTAGAAGGATATTTATCTATATTTTTCATCAGTCTTGCACTTAGGTTTCTCTCTTCTTCTTCAATTGCTTTCCATTCAGATCTTCCGAGACCCCGACCCGGACCTCTTGATCATCCTCAACATGAAGGAAGGGATTGAAGTCTCTCTAAAAGTGTCTTAGAATCAGTGCTGTCAGAATTAGAGCTGTCATCTTGCTCTTTGCCTTTACTAGGAGAAGCATCTCCCTTTGTTGTAGTAGTTGGGGAGAGGATCTCCTGAGTCTCATCAGGAGAGCCTTGTGTGGTAACCTGCATCTTAGTGGCATTGTCAATACGTTGACCAATAGAGGATTGGGATTACCTATAACAATCACAGCTTCAGACTTTGCGTTCTTTTAAGAAACAAGCTGGAAGCCTTCATTATCCACAACGGGTTTTTAAGAAGCATGAGAAGGTTTACAAATGACTGGAGAGTCAGATTCTAAAATTTGCTTAACCTTTTCACTACCACAAAAAAGGACAAGGGAATCACTTCCCTTTATCAGCGCTAAACAGAAAGCGCTGATAAAGGGGTATGCCTTTATCAGCTCTATCTAAAAGTGCTGATAAATGTTACATTTATCAGTGCTAAAATAAGCGCTGATAAATGGTAACCCTTTATCAACACTTTTTTTAGCGCTGATTAAAGGGAACATTTATCAACACATTTTTTGGTGCTGATAAAGGTAGCTCTTTATCAGCGCTAATAAAGCATTGATAAATGAATGTTTTATCAGCGCTTTTATTTTAGCATTGATAAAACATACCTTTTTCATAACTTCTAACGAGCACTGATAAAGGTTCTGTCGGTTTTAATTTAATAACCCTAACAGGCCATCCTCGCTTGCACGCGGTCAATCTCTTGCGGAAGCTGAACCAGGGCCCTCACCGCGCGACCTCCTCCTCCTCGTCCTCCTCCTTCCTCCTCCTTCCTCCTCCTCGTCCTCCTCGTCCTCCTCCTTCTCCGCCGTCGCCGCCGACTCTGCCCCCGCTCCCACTACCGTGACCGCCTCTGCCTCTGCCGCCTCCACCCTCGCTACCGCGACCGCCACCACCTCTTCCGCCGTCGCCGCCTCCGCCTCTGCCTCTACCACGGCCGCCCCCTCCACCCTCGCTTCCACGACTGTCACCGCCGCCTCCTCCTCCTCGTGCTCTCAAGGTGGGATGTGAGTTCCATGGATGGTATTCCCTTGGTATATTATTTATATATTGTGTGTGTGAGGACCAAATAGTGAATATAGATGTGAGATAAGAATGATACCATATCTTGATCCTAATTCCAGTAAGGATTTCCATAATAGATAGTGTGGTCTTAACGTGATTATTATTATGTCTAGGTATGTGATTTATAATTAGTGATGAGTGTCTAAATAAGAGATGTTATTGATATTTAGCAACAAAAGTGGGTTGTTTGTGAATGATGTGGAATTGGATACCCTATAGGTTACATAGGGATATCTTGACTCTAAGATGAAGTATATGGTAATTGGTTAGTTATGATGGTTCACATGTGTGAGAGGTCTACCAAGGTTATGTGTGATGAATTTTGTGGATAACCAACCCTTGTTTTCATTTTTTTTTATTTTGAGTTACCATGGGCAGTAAGTTCTACCCCTTCGAGTTGAATATTTATGTATGAGATACAAAGGAAATAGTTTTTAATCTTATAGTAATATGGATTCCTAAAGATTATCCCAATGGAAATGATGATGGATCCATATTAATTTTCATCACATAGCATCATCTCATAGTTATATGATTAGAGAAAGATGAACCCATAATACAAAACATATCATCTAGTATGTCTGTCACATATACAAATAAATAAATTAGAAAAAAACATGCTACAAAGCATAAAGGTACCATTAAATACTTACATTGGTCAACTTTTTTTAGAAATTTTTTATCTTCATCCGTTCCTTGTACTAGCACCCATGAATTTGAAGGTGAGTATGCATACACGATAGTTGACCTTCTAAGAGAAGAGTTTCTAGAAGATTATAAGAGACATTAAGTAATGAAGATCATTAGAGTGTTGGAGAAAATGTGGTTTCTACAAAAAATGTGGCAATCGGCTTGTGGAATGCGACCTAAGTTACAACTTGCAGGTATTGTAACTTAGGTCGTGTTACACAAGCCGATTTCCACAATGAATAGTAATGATCATTCGAAAATGTATTTACCCTGAAACCACATTTTCTCCAACACTCTAATGATCTTCATTGCTTCATATCTCTTATACTCTTCCAGAAACTTTTCTATAAGAAGGTCAACTATCGTGTATGCATACTCACCTTTAAATTCATGGGTGCAAGTACAAGACACGGATGAAGATAAACAATTTCTAAAACAAGTTGACAAATGTAAGTATTTAATGGTACCTTTATGCTTTGTAGCATGTTTTTTTCTAATTTATTTATTTGTATATGTGATAGGCATACTAGGTGATATGTTTTGTATTATGGGTTTATCATGTGTCAGTATGATTTCTTGTTTCCACATTTCATTTTAAATAGCATGTTATAATTATATATTTACTATACTAAAATGGCTCAAATAGTCAGGCATATTGTAGATATTGCTAGAATTCTATAAGATTTTTTTTCCCCAATGGTAGTACATTTTTAGGATGTTTTCACTGATGAGGTATAAAATTTACTTCTTAATAAAGAGATAAACTTTATAATCTAGCTAGTTTTGGGAGAAAATGCAGTTTCTATCACAATTTCTAAAATAACACCAAAAGAGCATCAGTTGTTTGAATTACAATTTGACGATATAGAATATAATGGTTTCATTTGGCATAGTACTTTACCATGGGGCTTTATAGTTCTCTAAAATAGATGGTTGATTGGTATTTTTTCTTTTGTTGGACTATTGGAGATTGAACCTGATGAGAGTCATGAATATGTATCCTCATCTATGCATTGATAGTCACATTGATCATCTATGAGGTTCTATGATGTTCTCCAAGATATATTTGACATTAGGATACCATTAGATGAGTTGGACATCGATGGACCTACCATGGACTACTTTTAGGAGATGTTATGGCCTGTATGATTTTTTAGCGATGATTTTTGGTTTAACTAATGCAATTGGTTGTATTAAGGGACTTGATGAATAGGATATTTCATCCTTTTATAGATAATTTTTAGTAGTTATTTTCAATTAAATATTAGTGTGCTCCCAACCCATAGTTGATCTTGACCAGCATCTTATCATCACCTTGAGTACATTGAGATAACATCATATTTATTACTGTTTTCTCCTGTTACTCATTGGTTTCCTCTTGTTCTCATGTCATGTATTTTCTAAGGTATCATTCAGTATTTGTAATACTAACTTGGAATAAATTTGATATATGTCAGATTAAATCAGGTATCTTATACATACACGATGTTCACCCTACTGGACACACCATGTATATGGATTTCACATGTGTTTAAAGGCATTTTTTCCATGATTTGTTTTTATAAAACCCAAACAATGCTACCTGATTAATTAAAACATAATATTAGGCAAGTTCTCAAGATCGAACCCACAAAGATGATGAATATAAATAAAGAATGGATGAATGCCAATCAGTTGATAAAAGAGTATGAAGATGAAGTGAAAGAGTTTATCAAGTTTTTAGAAGATCATGCATGTGACCCTTCTCAAATCCTTTGTCCGTGTTTACTCTGTTGTTATTCAAGAAAAATTAGTCCATAGGAGTTGGAAGAACACCTGATCTATCACGGAATAGATCAAAGATATACATATTGGAATAAACACGGGGAAAAAACCAATGTAGGTAGTGACTCAGAGAACACGACATTTTATAGATCATCTGATATGATTAGAATCTTGAATAGTAAAGACGATCGTATGGAGGGTGTGATTACAGATGTGAAAGATTATGAAGATCGTATTGAGGAAATGAAAAGGAAAGTTGAAGATGAACTTAGTTATTGTCCAAAATTGTTTGAGAAGTTAAAGAGTTGTGCAAAAATTCCATTGTATACTGGTTACACTAAATATACAGCATTGCCAGCCATATTGAAGCTGTATAATTTGAAAGCAGGAAACGGGTGGAGTGACACCAATTTTACGGAACTACTTGCTCTCCTGAATGACATGCTCCCAAAAGATAATGAACTCCCATGCTGAACATATGATTCCAAACGAATGCTACGACTGATGGGTATGATCTCTAAAAGAATACATGCTTGCCCGAATGACTGTATATTGATTCATAAGGACCACAAATCACTTAAAGAATGCCCAAAGTGTGGTGATTACCGATACAAGAAAGATGATTCTAGTCCAACAAAAGTTGTATGGTACTTTCCAATCATTCCTAGGTTTAGACGCCTATATGGAAGTGAGGATATTTTAGGACAATTGACATGGCATGCAGATACAGGAATTAAAGATGGGAAACTACGTCACCCGACAGACTCTCCTCATTGGAAGAGAATTGATCACGAGTATCATGAATTTGGGAACGAGCCGAGAAACCTTCATCTGGCGTTATCTACAGATAGGGTGAATCCTTTTGGTTTTCAAATAAGCAGTCACAGTACATGGCCGGTTATGTTGGTAAATTATAATTTACCATGGTGGTTATGCATGAAACGAAAATACATCATGTTATCTATGCTTATATCAGGACCAAAAAACCCAGTTAATGATATTGATGTTTATTTGGCCCCATTGATCGAGGATTTGAAAATATTGTGGGATTCAGGTGTTACGATGTATGATGCTTACAAAAATGAACAGTTCACTTTAAAAGCCGTGTTTTACGGGATGATAAATGAATTTCCAACTTATGGAAATTTGTTAGGATATAACATTAAAGTAACTCAAGGGTGTCCTGTTTGTGAACAAGGTATACAGTCAATTAGGTTGAAAAATTCATCGAAAACCGTGTTTCTAGGACATCACAGATTTCTACCTCGACGACATAAGTACCGATCTTGGACGACATCATTCGACGGAAGTTCAGAGGAACGTACAACACCGTCTCCACTAACAGGTGATCAATTGTTTGTGAAAGTGAAAGATTTGGACACTTCTTTTGGTAAACCATTTTTGAAAAACCTTATTAAAACTGGTTGGAAAAAGAGATCATTTTTTTTGAATTACCATACTGGAATTGTCTGTATGTCAGAAATATTCTTGATGTTATGCATGATGAAAACATGTATGTGATAGTGTCATTGACATGTTGCTAAATGCACCTGGCAAAACAAAGGATGGAATTAAGGCTATATTGGACATGGTGGAGATGAGAATACGAGAAGAGTTGGCACCAGTGAAGGGTGAAAAACGACCATTTCTTCAGGGGGTAGGGAGTGTGCAATGGGCAGGGGGGAAGTGCAGTGGGCAGGGGTGTGCTGGGGAAGGGGGTAGGGGGTGTTCAGGGGGTAGGGAGTGTGCAGGGGTAGGGGGTGTGCTCGGGGGTGGGCAGTGTGTAGGGGGTGTGCTGGGGAAGGGGGCAGGGGTGCTTCTCTTTTTATGAAATGGGGGGACATATATCCATGGTATTAAACTGCGGCTATAGGTATATAGCCAAGGTTTAATGTCATTGCAAAAGGCCCATCATTGGTATCCAATAGAGGAGGATAATAGGGTTGAAGATATTCCACCACTCTTTTAATGTAATTGATAATATTTGACTTATCTCAAAAGTAAAGGAGATATCCCATGGGGGAAGGTAGAAATAGGAGAGTGCGTGTAAAGAATTTTGTTGATTGGAATGAGGGATATATGAGGGTAACCCGCTTTAATGGTTGATAGTGAAAATTTGTTAATTCCACTGATTAATTAGGTGAATTATTATGCCTAAGGGTAAAATAAATCATTTTCCAACAATTTTGGAATCAATACACACACACTTATAATCCGTATATTTTCATTGAGTGTCTTACAATCCATTATTCAACCATATAGAGATACTTCCCCAAAAACTCATACCTTACACAGGTTCATCACATTATTTGACAAAACATAAAACATCAATGTGAGACCATAATAACCTTAGAACAAAACTATAGGATTGTCTATTCCCCATTGAATCATTAAATATCCCATGTTCTACTAAACATTGGGCCATTTGATTATTATAGATGATTATCCCTAACCCTGCACCAATTTCGTTAATTAGTTATTTTATGTTTTTTGCTTCACTAGTATAATTCCATTTAGCAACCCCATTCTTTATTTCATTATTGTATTACTAACATAATATTTGTTTTATTATGTAGGTGAAATATTTTTCCTCATTTCGAATGCTTTGTTCGGAAACTGCCGCCGTGGACTACAATTCTTTAGAGTGGATGGATGCAAAAAGGATGGAACATCATTTTTTTAACTATTTGTTGGATAAATGTAATTGTAACCAAATTAAACATTGTTTGAAATGTATATAGAAGTGTTTTGTTTTGTATTCATGATTTCAAGTAAATGTATGTATCATTTTTCTTCTTCTGTGCTTTGTGTGTGGGTGTTGTGTGTACTGTGTGCAGGTTTTGTTTGGACTCTGTGCATGTGTTTTAATGTGTGCAGGTGCTGGGCAGGTTCTGTGTAGGTTCTGGTTTTGGATAGGATCATTGGCCTTTATCATTGCTAGTTAAGCAATGATAAAGGGGCACTTTTATCAGCTCTAGTTTTAGTACTGATAAAGGGGACTCCCCTTTATCTTCGCTGAGATTAACAATGCTTTTTAGCACTGTTAAAGGCCGTTTTAGCGCTATTATAAGCCATATTTGTAGTAGTTTTTGTACACTCGTAGCAACCATCCTGCCATTAAGTTGATGGTCAACTTCTTCCTGAACGCCATCTTTAGACACTTGGTCAGCACTTTGAATTTTCTGCAGATCAGTACATTCTACTTGATTGATAGTATCAACATTTTGAAAGTTTGCCTCTTTAGAAAAGATTAAATCCCAAGAATTTGACTTATTCTCAGAAGTAGATGCATAGATATTAGGTGTGGTACATGACCAATCACCCTTATCATCAACAGAAGGATTGACAACATCCTCAGGAATAACCCCCTGTGTTTTTTTCTTATCACCAGAAATGGAAGGTCTATCCTCACCCTTACAATCAGTCTTCTGAACATGTGTACCTTTATTATTTTTAGGACAGCTGCTCATGTCATGTCCACGTGAAGATCAATAGGTGAAAACTGTTCAGCGCCTACATATAGGAAAGTCCTGACCTATAATGTTATAGTCTTTGCAGAATTTTAGTATTTTTTCATAAATGAACTTCAACTCAATAATTTCATCATCAGTTGCAAGCACAACCTTAACAACTAGGGTTGATCCCAATTAGACCTCAACAAAAAACTGGGCATAGTGCCCAAATCGAGCCACTTCTATTTCTTTGTCAATTTTGATAGGAATTCCAATTGATAGAGAAATGCCATATAAAATTTTGGGGTGCCAAAGAATCCAATTCAACACCTACACTCTTACCCATGTTTGTGTGGTTGTGTTACCAAACACAAAAGGATTGAATTTTTTATCCCATTCATGACGGTGAACAATCCCTGGTTTGAGAGCGATAGAACCAAAACTCCAAGCTTGGACTTTCATTTATTCCGCGAGGAAGAGCATATGGAAATATCCTCGTCTAAGTGAGACACATTTACAGGATGAAAATCCCCAAATCGATGAAATACGCTTCTTCAGTTCACCAATTTGTAAGGGATGAGAGCCTTTAGGTAGAAATAATTGAGCAATAATCGAAACTCACCCATTTTAAGCCGCTCAGAAATAGCGTCTCGGTCGGCTTTGATGTGAGAAATGTTCCCCTTTCTTCAGATAGAAGAGTAAAGGACACCTTTGAAGGAAGAAAAGGAGTGATTCAAAGAAATACCCTCACCAGGGACTAGCCTCAACTGCTTCTGGTTATTAATCCCTATTGCTGTACCAAAGTCCGTCTTTGTTTGACCTGCATCAATACAAACAGTGGTCGAAGTCTTCTGTAAAGAGGCGTTAGCTCTAGGATCCAACAAAACTGCCCCATCTAGCCTTGAAGCGGAAAATTTCTCGCTCACAGCCGCCGGCCAACAAGACGCATGATGCGGAGTTGCAAACACAGCCTTCGAGAATGTCATTCCAGTAAAAGCATCAACGGACACTGTCACAATATTCTGCTCAACCACAGATCGAAGCAGAGTCATTCCACCATTCTTTTCCTTGAGATTGCCAACATCACATCCTGTATCTTCGGATGCCCTCACTACATGCCATTCAACTACAGAAAGCAGAGCCAAATCCCCACCGTTTGCCGTCGCGAGCTCGCCGTTGACAGCACCACCCACAACCTCGAACGGCGTTGCAGATCTGGAGATTCCTTCTCTAAATAAAGAGTGACTGTCGAATAGACCAGGGGGGAAATCTCTCACCGCCATTGAACCCTAGTCCTCTGCCAAGTTAGATAGAGAGAGACTCGATTATCTCATCCTGTCTTCAAAGATACAAATGGTCACTACAACAAGGACATAATATGTTAATATCACTAGTAATAGAGCTATCCTCTATTTTTAAGATTTAGATTACCAATGAAAATCCTCTCTTTAACAAAATCATGAAAGTAGGTGGTGTTTAATTTTCCTTCCTTATGCCACCATACCCTATAAAATTCATGAAAATTTATTTTCACCTCCATCAATCCATATATTAATTCCATTTTCTTGTATATAAGGGTCACTAAAGAATAATAATTCCAAGATTTTTGTAGGATACCCTCAAAAATGTTTATTTTAGTTTAAAACTCCCCAATACCATGTTGAGGAGAGTTGTGAAGGCTTTCCCAATATTTAAGGCTAGTTATTATAATTCTAAGATTCCTATATAAAATTTCCCATGTTTATACCTATAGGGCTATATACAATTTTTATTAGAGACTTTACATGGAGTATTCTTCCGGAATCCATCACCTGGTGAAGAAAAACTAATGGGATTCACCACCCAATCCTTTTAGGGTAAGCACAATAGTTGAGTGTAATTATATTGAAATGAACATATATATGAATATGGTTTTTAGAAAGTAAGAAATAACTTGAATATTATAATGACACTAGTTGATGAAAATCTAGGTTCTATTAATTATAAGTTTATTGTAATTCAAGGTAAACTAATTCCCCAATAATCCCTCGTACAGTAGGCTATTGTAAGATAAGAGATTTTTTATGTAAATTAAGGCCTTACTAATGTTTCTACACAATCACCATTTCTCAGATTAATTGACAATGGTATTTCTTTCCTTTCAAATTAACTAAGAGAGTGGTCCCAGATTGAGGTTGTAGAGTAATTCCTATAGATATTCTCATTCCCTTAACATTTTTTATAAATAAATATATTGTAAATAGATTGGTTGAGTATAATCACCTTGAAAATAATGTGATTTTAAAAAAGATAACCAAAAAAACTAAAATATTAACCTTCTAAAATATCTATATGTGGTCATCAGTTTGGATTTCATGAAATAAATGTCCAGCATGAAGTTTAGCTGCAAAATTTTGGATATAATTCATATTGTTCTTAGGTTATAGAATATAAATTAAAGGTAACATAGGGATCCAATGTTTGGAAAGAATATATTCAAATTTCTTAGGGAATACAAGTCCCCATGTATTATATAGGAATATATGGACAATTATAAAAATGATATGAAGGCCTCAAATATCTTATTATCTAATCTCCTCAAATATGGATGTACACCTTCAGAGCATCATAGTATGCGACTTATATGCATGAGAATATTAACTATGAAATGAGAATAAATTATATAATATTTTCATAAAGGAAGTATTATATACTTGTTGGTACACAAGAAAGACTTGAGAAGTTAATACATTGAGGAAATTAATACAATATCATATCAATGAGAAAGAATAGTTTCAAACTAGGCTGATCTCTTCCAAGAGATGATGTAAAATGGGCTTGTATTCAAAAGGAAGAGAAAAACCCATATAATTTAATACCTAAAGTGTGTTTCAAGACAAAAAAACCAATTTAAGTGGTTTTTAAATTTTTTAAAAACAATGCATGGGAAATACCCGTTGATGTAGCCTTTTCATAGAGGGATAACAGTTTACCAGTGGTGTTGAAGCAACTTGGAGAAAATAAATATCTTTATATCATTGGATCAAAGTTAAAGACAGATTTTGTGACTGGGGAATATAAATTATCACACAATAGGATATTTTAGCTGGGGTGTATAACCAATTTATATGGAATTTTAGTTATGGTATATATAATGAACTAACCTGGGTTACCATCCAAAACTGTGACATGAAAAAACCTTCTACTCACTAAAAGGGAATTCCCGATCCCTATGGGAAGTTGTCTAACACTTGAGCATCAAACCAAACTAGAGGGAATGATTTCCCCAACCAAAAATAAGATATATGGAATGTATATATATAGATAGTGAGAGGAAACCATTAAATAAATATTCCCTGACCAAATAATGACAATGGAAATGATACAATATAGAAGAATCTAGATAAACAACCAAAGTACATGTTCAACAATAACTAAAATATATAAGAAAAACAAGAAACGACTGCTCCATATGACAAGTGTGGACCACGTCCTACCATCTCTCCACCAACTACTAAAACCTAGATGATAGAAAACTCACCATATTATTGTAGTTCCTTACCATTTCCTGTATCAAAAGACAATTCAAGGTCTACACACTCCCAAGGGAGTGTGCAGGGTGTAATCTAAACAATCTTAGTTGGATCCCAACTAGGTTTTCTATATCAGTTCTCTATACAACATTCCCAATATACTCATATCAATGGAAAAAGGAAAGATAAGAAGCTAAATAGTTGAATATCAAATTAAAGGTAAAACATTTCCCATTTTCTATAGTTATAGAACAAATACTGGTAATATAGTTTCAAAGAATAATTCCAAATAATAATTTTAAATTATTAAATCATGTATCCAAGACAAACCAACACAAATCCAAATCATAAGGATAAACATAAAAAGGATCATAAAAGTCCAGGAATACTTGACCACTCATACCTAAAATAAATACTAGTGTATGCATAATGTACATAGAGACCATGTGTATATTCTAGGGAAAATATGAACACCCTAGAATGTAAACCCCTATAATATTTTAAACTCATAGAGCTTATTAAATCATGGTATAGGAACCTAATAATTCCATATAAAGTGAACCCCCTTATAATAATAATGGATGGGGTCTAATACTACACCCTCCACCAATGTACCCTGGGTTCTCATGTATAGAAAATATCAAATATATTGGTCATAGTGAGTATATCAAGAGGGTGGTGAATTGAATACCCAAAAAAATTCTTTTTCAAAAGGATAAATTTGAAACCCCCCAAATCATTAAATATAACCCATTTTAACAAAATATGTAGTATGATATAAATATAAAAATTTCTAAATACTTCACTGAAGATTGATTAAGTCTCTGATGAATAATATACAATATTATTGGATCCTTTGAAATAAATTTACTTGATCAAAATACAATATGAACATAAATTAAGATAAACTATCAAAGTAAATTTTTTTTGTAATTAAAACAAATTATCAGTTTTAAAGTGGAGAAAAAATTAAATCACACAATAAAAAGAAAGAATATAAGAGGTTCAAACTCAAGTTGAGACTCAGTTCTATTAACTTGGTGATCACCCAACACCAAGTAGTTTATATAAAATAAAAAAGATGATCCATAACCTGGATCAGGTTTTACAATAGTTATAAACTATCCAGGTCACAAAAAACCAATTCCATAGTTATAAATGGGAGAAAAACTAAACAATCCAAACAAGGAACTCTACCAATCTTATACATAGTAGAAAAAAATATGAAAAGAGTTTGTAATATTTCAAGTATATTCCAGTTTAGCACAAGAGATAGTATGCATGTGATAAAATGGATTATGCACACACACTACTCAACATGTAATAAAACTAGATAGAAAAATGAAATATACAAGTGTGGAGTTTAGAAATTATCATTTTGTTGCAATGCATCTTGTGAATCTAGATTTTTTTCTATAGTGAATATTGAGTTGGGTTCTGTTGAAAAATTTAGGAAAACAGAGTGTCATAGAATTTTATTCTTTAACTAGATGAAAGCACCAAATGTGAATGTGAGTATGGAAACCTACTGAATGTTTGATATATGTGTGATCTTATTATTTTAAATTAGTTTCTTATCTATGTATGTTTAGTAGTCATAAACTCTTATATAGGTTATATTTTTCTTCAAAAATTCTTGTTTTCATGAGGGAGTGTGCCGTGTCTTTATCATCAACAGTAAGGAGAATATCTGGGTCAGCTTCTTCCTTATACAGAACATCCTCCACCCTCTTTAATTATTTCTGTCAAGAATTTAAAAGAAAATCATTAAAACAGTAAATTTAATTAACTTTAATAAATATAGAATTATAATAATGTGATTCAAAATCATATGTTAAGAAAATATTGGTGGTGTCTTAGACTTGTGGTGACTCATGGTTTGACGGCGTATCACTCTAGCAGTATGATACTAGCAGTGTATTAGACTTATCCACATTTTCACTACACTAGTAGCATCTTAACTAGAGGTGTCTAGTCTAGAAGTATGTGATCGGATTATTTCATAGACTTAGCAAAAATTATGTGTTGACAGTATGATATTGGAGGTGCCTCATCTACTAGTAACTCATATTGAGCCAAATTTTCATTCTAGTGGCATTAAATCTTGATGGAATATTGACTAGCAGTGCCACAGAATTTTTCAATTTTTCATTCCTATGGCACAACATTATAGTGGTGTGATATCCTAGAAATGTAAGATACTTAGCAATATTTCTATGATGGAGGTGAGTCATAGAAAACAATGTATATAATTGGCAGTTCCAATCTCAATGGTTTCTCATCCCTAGAAAATGTTATCAAGAATATCAGAGTAATGGAACACTTACAAAAAAACATAAAACTCATTAATAACATCAGAATCAAGATTTTGTGATCATTAAAACTTGGAGGTAAAAAATCTCCCAATTTGTTTGATAAGAAATTAGGAAATCAAAAGTATTTAAAAAGTTTATACATGATATCCAAAGATATATAAAAAACATATCATTCTCAGTAAGTGCATATAGTATCAAGGTAAAATAATAAAATAGTATGTATCAATGGTAAGTATCATGAATAGAAAAATTAAAAACAGATAGTACAAAAGTTAACATAGAACAATAATCTCATAAAGTTCTCCAAAACAATTATGAGATAAGAATTAACCCCCTTTTAATATTATTAAAAAGATAAAGATTATCATATTAAATGTACTAAAGGAATTAAAAGTAAACAAATAACATATGAGGTAATAAAGACATTAAATAGGATTAAATTTTTTTTATTAATATACATGTCCCATCAAATACATACAATCCAAGAAAAGAAAAGAAAAAGGTTTAAGATTAGGATTAAGGGTTAATTGCTTTTTTCCTCTGGCCATAGATTTCTCTTGCTCCTTATCTGAGGTAGCTGGATCAGACCAAGGTAAAAAAGAGAGAACACTAGAGGAGAGTGTAGATATAGTCCCAAGATGATCTTCCAATATAACAACCAGTTGTAGGTGTCTCAAATATTGAGTAGGAGGCATTATAAAAGGATGGAAACTATTAGGTAAAGGTGCTAGAGTATCTTGAGAAACTCCTGACCTTAGAGATAACTGGAGAGTACTAGGAACATCTTCCTAACCAAAAACTTATTGTCCCTGAACACCAAGAAAATGCTTCATAAGATTGATAAAATATAATGACCTATGCTTAACATACATGGATATTACATCAGGTTATATGAATATTTTGTGCATTAAAAAAATAAATTCCCAAGGACTATAATAATTTAGTTTCTTTGGAATCATGGAAACAAAATATTTTATCCTGGTGAAAGAACATAAAAAATCCCATAAATATCAAAACCTCTAGTACTTCTACCAAAAACCATTCTTCAAAACCAAGAGAAATGAATCTTTAGAAAGGGGTGACCTCAAATGTCTAGTAAGGGTAATTAAAAAAATGCAAAAGCATAACATGAAAAAGAGTATGGAACATGATCATAACATCTGAAGATCATAACCTGTATATGAGAGATCATAATAAAGATTAAAAGTTCATAAGACATAAATCATAAGGAAATATTGAAAGTTATATGGGAAAGCATATCATTGGAATAAAACATGGAATTGTGGAAAACACATATAAAAACCCCATGTTAAGGAAACCTACCATGGCCTTTGTAACATGTTATGATTGGGTTATTCACCCACATACCTACATCAAGCTATAGATTCACTCCCTTGTACCCCTATTTTTTGGTCTTGGGATGTACTCTCATGCACCCTCCTGATTCGGTCTTGGGATGTCCTCCCATTTAACTTCTTGTTTCGAGATTAGGGTATACTCCTATGCACCCTTTTGTTTTAGGATTGGGCTGTCCTCCCATTTACCTTATTGTTTCAGTCTTGGGATTCCCACCCATTTACCCTCTTGTTTTGGGTTTGATATTTCTTCCAGTTTACCCTCTTGTTTTGGGCATGGTATTTCCTCCCGTTTACTGTCTTGATTTGGGTACGTGATTCACTCCCATTTACCCATTTGTTTTGGACATGGGATTTCCTCCAATTTACTCTCTTGTTTTGGGATTGGGATTAACTCATGTGTACACTTCGATGTCATAAAACATTAATCATTACCCAATTCATTTTATGGAGATATAGGTCCCACTCATCACATAATGAAATCATACATTCATGTGCCACAAAAAATTCATCATAACATGAACTATGAAAAAATGGGTTATATAAACATCAAATCACAACCCACAAAATGGGCTGGGTATAATTAACATTTTATCACATCATAACCTATTGAAAATAAATAGGTTTCATAATTCTTCCATCAAATCATAATTGGTTAAAAGAATAGAGTTTCAAAATCATATAACCCATGGAAAATAAATAGATTTTCATAAACATATAACCCATGTAAGAGAAAAAAATTTCATAAATAACATGACATTATGTATAACCCATTCATATAAAGGATATGAATTGAACATTTTGGTCACTTCTTAAAAGGGAATGAGTAACCTCAACCAATGGAATCTTAGATAGAAAATAATTTTGAAATATGTTTCAAAAACGTTTTTTGAGGAAACTATCTTTCCTTATTTGGAAAAGTTTTTTTAATAAATAAAATTATTTGATAATCATTTTCATAAAAAATACCTTTTAAAATTATAAATAAGACTTAAAAGATTTTTAAAACCTTTTTCCTTGAAAACTTATAAAATAAGCTTCAAAGCATTTTATAAACCTTTTTCTTTAAAAAAACTTTGAAAACATAAAATAAAACCTTGATAAAGGTTTGAAAATAATTTCATTGAAAATATTTTGAAAACATATAAATATTTGTTAATAAGGTTTCGAAAACATTTTCCTAGAAAATTTATAAAATAAGTTTGAAAACGGTTTGAAAGCCATTTTTCATTAAAACTAATAAATGAAGCTTGAAAAAATTTTGAAAAACATTTTACTTGAAAACTTTTAAAAGAAGATTGAATTTTTTTAACACCGTTTTACATGAAAATATATTATAAATATTTTTCTTAAAATATTACATTTTATCCTGAAAATAATGCTTCAAATTATAGATAGATGATAAATCCTTACATGTCATACAAGGTAAAAAGAACGTTATTTTTCATGGTAAAAAGGATAGAAAATTTTCTCGTTCAAAAAGTGACTAGAATATTACTTTGAAAAAATTGGTTAAATAAAAAAGGCTAAAATTTTATTTTAATGATCATAGGATATTAGTATAATATTCTTGGAAACTCTTTTTAGAAAACATGGTTTTGAAGGAATATATACTTCCGACCGAAGAGATGGTAATGTTGGACTTTCTTAAAAACAATTCTTAACTATCTTGTGTACCAAAGAGTAAAAAATGGTATCACTACATGAATATTGAATTAATAAATAGAGTAGAATAAAATTCAATAATGACTTGAGATATGGAACATAAGAATTCATCAAAGGAGGCATAAACATAAATAATCTCAAAAATCAATACGATAGTTTCAATAAACAATCATCACTTTTTAACTTGAGATAATACACTCCACATAGTAAAGTAAAATTACATGAAGCTTAAAATATAATTAAAATAAGGAGGTTCATGAAATAACATTTTATATGGAATTATATACACCTTTATAGATAATTTAGGTGCATAACAAAACATGAGTCTCAAAGAAGGAAAATAGGGACAAGAATATTTCACTGATTTGGTAAATTTTTAGACTTAATCCCCATGAAATAATGATCATAAAATTGATATTTGAATACCCATAAATATAATTATAATATAAATAGAATAAAATCATGGTCAGTGCATACATCAAACAACAATAAAGAGCGGTGAACATAACATGTATCTCACAGAAATCAAAAGTAAGATGAAATCCCCTTACCTTGTGTCTTGAATCTTGTCGTACGCATTAAAGCCACCTTTATAATAAATATAATGTTATTAGAAATATTTTAAATAACCATATTACTATATCTAATACAACATATGGTTTGATTATGACCTTATATTTCCTAGTTGTCAACAATCCTATTTTAAGGTCTCACTTCGGGTAATCTTCGCTTTAATATTCGCATGTGGCATAATTTGTTATAAATCTGGTATTTATATTTTACATCAAAATTTAAATAATTAAAAACATGATATAAATATCATGAATAAATATTATGTTTGTTTTATAATAATCTATAGAATATATAACTATGAAATAGAATACACCATTCATGGAGATGGTAGGCCGTACGTATGCATGAACACAATTTCCGTTTAATTAGTATATTGAATGAAAACAATATATATATATATATATATATTACAGTAGATTTATTATATCATATATAACATATATATTCACTAAAAATATCCTCAATACAATCCATGTGGTGTATGAATGAATCATATTGTTTTGAGGGGGCGGTAGTCCGCACTTCCTCAAACGAAATTATCATATTAACAAAAAAAGAAATTAAAAAAGAAATGTGTTGTAAAAAGTAATAAATAAGCATAAAGTAATAATAAATACAATATATGACATATATAAACAGAGTTTCCATCATAACAGACACCATGGTATGTGGTGATGGAAAAATGAACAATCATTTTTTCGTGAGGCAGTAGTTCGACGTACATAGAAACATTATGTTCATTACCCATTATATGGGGGTGTGTCTAAGTGTAGGTCGAACAATTTAAATAAAAAAATCATAGTATATTGGGGATAATGGGTTTTTATATAATCATAGAATAAATATAGTTGTAGGTGGTGGAGAATTAAAATGAAAGAAAGGACATGATGGAAGACGTTATATGTTAATCGGGCAACGACTTTTGGTTTGTGCCAAAAGGATTCCTTGAACAAGATGTTCAGTAAGCACTAAGCATGAGAGTTTCTCTCTCTAGAAATCACTTCAACAACATGTGGTCTCTAGATTTATAGATCCTTCATCATTCATTCTGAGCTCATTCATATGAGCTCCTATTTATAGGCACTTATCCAATGGTCAGCTCCCTCCTCCAATGGTCATATTTTTCCTTAAATCTCAGAGGGACCTATACACATCTCACTCAAACAACGGTTGGTTAGAAACAGAATGCATGACATTGTTTTATAACAAGGTAATAAAAATATTTTTCCTTAACTAAATCCATTTTTCAGAGTCTAAGGAAAAATAAAGTTCGATGTCTAAGCAAATAAGCATTCGGAGTCTATATTACATGGATATTCAGATTTTTTTAAGGAATTTGGAATCAGAATTCTATGTACTTCAGAGTCTGAATTCCAAGGAACATGGGAGTCTAAAATATGAGAAATTCAGAGTCTGAATTCTAAAGAATTAGGAGTCTTAATTCTGAGGAATTTAGAGTCTTAATTATAAGGAATTAAAAGTCTGAAATCTTAAGAATTCAGAGTCCGAATTCTGAGGAATTCACAGTCTGAATTTTAGAGAATTCAGAGTCTGAATTTCAGAGAATTCAGAGTCTGAATTTCAGATAATTCGGTGTCTGAATTCATATCCTAAAAATAGAATACTCTATATCTAATCATTTATATGATTCTGAGATATTACATATGTAACAAAATTTTACACTTTTAAATAAAATGAGTTGGATTTAGAAAAACTGGAATATGAACAATGAAAAATAGGTAAAGATAAATTTTTTCTTGGGGATGGAAAATTTTTCTTTTTAAGGAAGATCTGGGTAGAGAGAAAATTTCCTTGGGGAAGTAAAATCATCCTTTTTAAAATAAATTTTATAGGAAATGAAATTTTCCTTGAGATAGAGTGTGTGTTTTTCAAAACATAGAGGAGTAGAAAATTCATAAGGAAACCTTATTGACTCAATAATTGAATATAGGAAATTAGTACAACCCTCTCAATCCTCTTGAGGGGAGGAGATACAGTCACTCATTTTGAGTATTAGTTGAACACATTATCATATTTTTTTTATTTTAATATATATACCACTTTTCTCAATATATATATATATATTTCAATTTAAATATTTTATTTTATCACTATTAATTTTATTTTATTTATCTCATTATATAATTCATTGTATTTATTTAAATTTTTTAGAAGGAAAGTCACCCCCTCATACCATCTTAATCAGTCCAATATATATTTCATTTAATATCATATATTTAATGTAAATTATATATAATTAAGTGTAAGATAAAGGTTTTCATAATGTATTTTTTTAAAAAAAAATTATATTTATTTTAAATTATGGAATTTCCATAAATTTAGATTAAATTATTTTGTTTTAAATAATTTGTGATTTTCCATAGATATTTTTCTCATGACTAAATAATTGACTTATTTATTCATTCAATTATTACCTTTTTTTATTATTCATGAATATAATTATTATATTTTGAAATCATATTGATTTTTAAAATCATAAACCACTTATTTAAATTATTATACAGGTATATAAGAAGTTACAATATTTTTATGATAATGGATTTTGTTTTCTTTGACATTGACTTTGGATTTTCCATGAGTTGTGTAAAAAGGTATACATCAATATGGTTTGAACATAGTGGTTTGGTGGAAGGAATAAGATTCCAAAATTAATCATTATAATCATTTATTCATGAAGATAATAAATAAAATATGATGGTGATATTGAAATCCCTTTAAAATACTATTTGTCATATTCCATCAAAAGTGAACACTTTCCAATAACGTGATCATACAAGTAGATAATTCATGCTAAATCATGAATCCACTATGAATATCTTTTGTAAGAGAAGAGAAAAATAATTGACCATAATAGTATTTCATGTCTATTTATAGTTTTTACTTTTGGTTACTCTTGTCTAGGAGAACATAATCAGATTATGATACCATAGGAATAATGTTGAGTATATACATATGATGGATTAGACAAAGAGTTTCCTTCTCAACCATCTAAGAGCCATATATGATATTATTTTCAAAATAGGCTACAAAAATAACTAAGTGATGGGAGAAAAAAAATAGACCCAAATGTTAGTGAAATATAGATCTTTTTATACTAATGGGTTTGATGTGATTATAAAGGGGACATCATTTTTGTGGGATTGCATTTCAAAAAAACCCCTTATTAAATGTTTTTAAAACATAAGACTCATCTGATAACTCATTTGTTTTTTGGAAATGCAACACCGTCAAAATATAAATTAAAATATAAATCCATCCATGATAGAAGAAAAATATTATTATTATAAAATTATGAGACTAATAAAAAAAATCGAAGAACTATACATTATAAAGTAAAAAAATTATATGTGTTAGAAAAATACCATCATATGAAACCAACTATTGAAGAAGTTAAAAAAGTTGATATAGATGCCTATGTGAAGAATATAATAAATCAATAAATTTTTCATATCGGATTTTATGGGTTATGAAATTCATTATTTTATCGTGATATGAAATATTCTAATAATGTGAATGAGTTTAATAAAAGTTTATCCCATTTTATCAAAATTATTAGGATAGATGAACCAAGTGTGTGATGTTTTGGTTTTTATAATAGAACTATCGTTTTACGCATATTATAACATGATTTTAAGCATTATTAACCAATAACTAAAAACAAGGGATTATAAATTTGAGTGTATTTTGAGGAATAGGTACATAAAACTGAAAACAAGAAACCAAATAAAAAAACCCAAATCTAAAATACATAATGAGATCATAACTAAAATTGTGATATGAAATCTATATAGGGTAACCAAGATAATACATGAACAATAGGATGAGCTAAAATCCATGCAATAGAATAAACATATGATTAATGAATAACACATGGATTTGATGGCATATCACGATGACATAAAAAGGCAAGGAACACACATAAAAATATAAAAGCATAGAATATAATACACGGGATCATATAATCCTAGAATCATAGTATTGTAGTTGAAATTTAAAACATGCAATAAGGTTGATTCAAGGACCATTTCTCACAAAATATCTTCAGTCAAGGCTAACCAGCAAGACCGTTGCACACGGAGCACGAGTCAAGGATAACCACCAAGACCGTTGTACATGACGTCTCATGAGACTAAATGTTACCTAATGCATTGGAGTATTATTTGGGAACACCCGTAATTAAATGTTTATGAATATATTTTTAAAATAAGGAATATTACATAAGTAATCAAACATAAAAATTAACATAAGGGTTACTTATGGAAATAATTGGGTATAATAATCATGTTAGGTGGAAAATAAAAAGGGAATATAAGAATGGAATACATGAAAGAATGGATTTAAATAATACATGGAAATTAATAAGAAAAAGTGGTCTTGATAATGATATCAAACTGATGTGAAAACATGTAAAAAAAGTGTTTAAGAAACATTATAAATAAAACATTTTAGTGTGGTTTTAGGGAAAATTGTCAAGATTATTTAAAAAGGAAAAGGAATAATTATTTGTATAAATCAATAAATTATCCAAGATAATTTTTAATGATAAAATGAGTGATTTTATTAAAATAATAGTGGAATACAACATATTATGGAGCGAACTTTAAAATAGGTATCAAATCAGGATGTTCTACTTAATTGAGCTTTCTTATTGGAAATAATTGTGAAGGGAACCTTTTTAAAACATATATTTCACTATAAAACAAGGATGTAACGATTTGGATAAATTTTTTTGGAACATATAAATAAAATTTAGAATAATAATATAAAAAAAGAATAGTTACATTAGGGTAAAGTGATATTTTTGTTATCTAATGGGAAATTGGAGGTTCAGAAAGAATCCATTTGCTTATGTCCAAAACGGTTCTACAATTGTAATTAATACAATGAATAATCAAATTAAGTACATTAATTAATGAATTCAAAAACATTTCTACAAATTTTTTCTTTATAATAATTTATTTATGCTATTTAATAGCCTTTTTATGAGATATGAGGTACATTTTAATCATTCGGGAGCATTGTTTTCCTATGTTTTCATGATCGGTTAATTATATACATGTATGGAAAATCATTAAAAATTTGAATAGTTTTCCATAATTAAAATTATATGTTTCTAATGAACATAAATAATATTAAATGGTATTATATATTATTTTCATTCCATATGTGAGGGTGAATCATTTGATAAAATGTTAATGACATTCAATTAGATTAATAGGAATTTTTTTATCATCACGAACAAGATTGGTTTTCTTAATTAGTATCATGAAAATATAATGGTTAACAAAATTACATAGGGTGTAATACATATATTATAATCTGTTTCAACCACAAATGTGTTTTATAACTATATTTTAAGTTAGTAAATTAATTTGAAAAATTCTCATCCTTGAATGTGATAAATTAACACATCACAAACAATTTATTCTATCTTAGAAAAAAAGTATAGGGGGAAGGAATGATGATGTATTATTTAATTAAAACAATAAAAGTCTATTATATGTGATATAATATCGTTACCATACCACTTTGATATGGAGATGTGGGGAGATAATAAGAAAATAAAATATATTGAATGAAAATAAAAGAAAAAGAAAGAGGATTTTACCTCTGGAATCTCCTCATTGAGAAACTCCATAGGGAATTTGGTTTTGGTATTTTGTTCAGAAAAAAGAATTTTTTTAGGGAAAGAGTTTTGGGGATATTATTAGGAAAGAATTTGGAAAAAATTCAAGGATAAAGATGTGTGAGGAGAAGAGGTGGTGGGGGTGTATTTATAGTAGAGAAGAGTGGAGTTTTCTGATTATTTTATTGATTACTTTATTATTTTACCTCATGAATATGAATAATTTAGATTATTATGACTAAATATTGAAACTAATGCACGTGTGTTTGACCCAATTTCCACATACATATTCCTTGACACAATCATGACTCAAAAATGCATTTATTTACTTTATATTGTAAATTACCACATTTCACTAATCACCCAAAATTAAATTATTTTAGAAAAAAAATCACCATAATTGTTTTTGATGTATAGAATAAAAAATGGGATTAATTTAATGAAAATAATTTTCTAAATACGGTAAGTATAGTTTTATATTAAAATCATTATTTATTCAAAAAATAAAAATTTTAAAATTATAACTAATTTTATAACACTTTGAAAAATTAATTAGAGGATCATAAAATTATCCTATTATAATAGGACAAAAAAATTAATTTATGATTCTATTTTATGAAAATTCATTTTATATTAAGTCATTATATAATATATAAAATTGAAAATAAAAATTTATGTTTTATAAAATATCAACACTTAAATAATAATTTCAAAAATATTTATTTACTTATAATATGATATAATTATATTATAGTTTCATTTATAAGATACATAAATTTAATTTATACTTTTATGGGTGATGTTACTATTCAATTGGAAGATTTACTATTCATAATAGTTATATTACAATTACAAAGGTAAAGTTACTATTCCATTGGTTTATATTCATTAATTTCTATAAATACTTATTATTTCAATAATTATCCATTTACAAAGATTTTAATGTGTTCTATATATTTTTTATGTGATTTTTACTTTATTACATAGTGATAAGAAGGGAATTTATATTCATTTAATTCTATATTGTTACACTCTTCCCCCCTTATGAAATTTCTCCCTCGAAATTTATTTTTACTACTAAGGGGGGAAAAGGTGAGGGTACTTCTCCTTCATTACTTCCTCTAGTTCCCATATTTCTTCTTTGTACATATGGTTCATACATAATACTTTAACTAGGTTAGTATTCTTGTTCCAAATAAATATGTCACTACAATCCAAGACTTTCACTGGCTGCTCCTCTTTAGAGAGATCGTTATCCAAATGTACCACCTATGAATTCAGTACATATGAGGGATATGGAATGTACTTCCTCAAGAGGGGTAAATGAACTAAATTGTGTTCTAGAGACATAGTAGGAGAAAGTTCTAGATGATAGGATATAACTCTAACATGATCAGGAATCTAGAAGAGGCAGATGTACCTCAGACTCAACTTTTCATTCTTCCCAAATAGGATGACCCTATTCCATGGAGACATGTAGAGGAATACCATGTGTCCAGCCTTAAACTCTATGTTTCATTGATGATTGTCTTTATAAATCTTATACCATCTTTGGGATACCCGGATTTACTGCTGAATGGTTTTCAAATTTTATATAATTTCTACTACCATTTTAGATCTTAGAAGATTATTTCAATTGACTTCATCCCAATATTATAGTGTTCTTCATATTTTCTAATAAAGGAATTCATAAAGAGATACTTGGATTCTTGAGTATAAACTATTATTATAAAAGAGATCGACTAGAGGCAGATGTTTATCCCATCCCACCGTAAAGTCCATATAACACGCTCTCAACATATCTTCTTGTGTTTGAATATTCTATTCATATTGGGAATTTTTTGAGGATGATAAGTCATATTGATGTTAAAATCAATGATTAGATAATGTTGGAGGATTTTCGAGAATATAGAGGTTAATCTTAGATCTTGGTTAGATATAATTTTTAGTGGCACTCTATGCAGTTTTATCACTTATTTGATGTATTTCCATGCTTGTTTATCCAGTGAGAAGTCCTCTTGAAATGTGATTAAATGATTTGTCTTTATGAGACGATCCACACCAAATAATATAGAATTGTTTACTCTAGATTCTTCAAAAGTCTTGTCACAAAGTCTATGGTTATTTTTTCCATTTTCATGTTTGTATGAATCATGGTTTCATCATTACAAAATAATTTTTCCTTTTAGCCTCCACATACTAACATTCCATGCACTTTGATGTATGTTTAGTCATCTCATTTTTCATATTTCTTCATGAATAGTTTTCTTGGAGATCTGGATACAACCTTTCGATCCCTAGGTGAATAGAGAAGGTTGATTTATGTGCCTCATTTAGAAGATCTTTCTTTATCTATAGAATAGATGACACACATGAAAGTGATCCTAAACTCATGAAACCTTCATCATTAATTTTTACATCTATGTATTTACCATTTCTGATATATTTCACCTTTTCCTAAACGTCAAAATTATTTCTTTGAGAATCCTTCAATTTTTTCATGAGTGATTATTGAAAAATAATTTGAAAAGGGTTAGATGATGTTCCTTCCTTAACGATTCACATGTCTATCCTTTTAATGTCTAATAAGATTGGTTCCTTCTTAATTATCATCATTGATAAAGATACAAGATTATTTCTGCTGAGAGCCTATGAAACATTATTTTCCTTACCAGGATGGTAGTGGATTGAGAAATCATAATTATTAGTGAAAAATAACCATCTCCACAGGTTCATATTAAGTTCCTTAGGTGTGAATTTGTATTTGACACTCTTTTGATCAATATATATCTTATACTTCTCCCCATAGAGATAATTCTACCAGATTTTCAATGCAAAGATCACAGTTTCCAAATCTAGGTCATGCATATGGTAGTTTTTCTCATGAATTTTCAACTACATTGAGGAATATTATATAAAATTATCACTTTTCATCTGTATATATCTTAGTCCTTATATATAATCACCACTATACAAAAAGAAAGAGTTCCCCACTTTTCTAGAGTGTGAGCATTAGTGCAGTGATAAGCCTCTTTTTTCAACTCTTCAAAGAAATCTTCACATTCACTATTCCATAAATTGAAAACTCCCATACGAGTCATCATGGATATTGGGAGTGAAAATTTTGAGAGGTTCATCATAAATCAGGGGTAATAACAATATAAACCAAGGAAAGTAGAGATCATCCTTACAGATGTTGGCCTGGGCCACTCTTCAATTGACTTAATATTGGAAGGGTCCATAGATATCCCTATTATAAGGATTTCACACCCCAAGAATGATACCTCTTCCATCCTAAACTCACATTTATTGTAACATTTATAATGGTTCTCCCTGTAATAGTATTTATCATAGTATTCAAATTATACTCATCATCTTCCATTCCCTTACAATATATTTGGAATATAATCTATAAAGGATACCAAAAATTTATTGGGGTAATCTATAAGGACTATACTAATTAATTCCATGAAAATTCATAGAGGATTAGTGAGTCCGAATGGAAGCAATATATACTCATAGTTTCCATACCTAATTCGAAAGGATTTTTTGCGAATGTCTCCCTTCATCACCTTTAATTAGTGATATCCTGACCAAAGGTCCACCTTAGAGAAGTACTTGGATATTTGTAGTTGACACAAAAAGTAAACTATTATTATGAGAGTATACTTTTTCTTTATCATGATTTTTTTGAGATCATGTTAATCAATATAGAGGCACATTGATTAATAATTTTTCTTGAAAAAGTTACTAGTGCACCCATTTGTGAAGCACATGGGCGTATATAACCATTGTTATGACTCTCCTATAACTTCTTCTTCATTTCATCCAGCTCAATGATGTCTATTCTATAAGGTTTATTTGATATTGGTATAGATTTTGGAATAATTTTAACTGATAACTCAACCTCTCTATTATGAGGAAGGCTATACAACTCTTCGGGGGTACACATCTATATAGTCCCTCACAAATGGCATGTTATCAAGCATGATTCTCTCATTTTCCTCAAACATATGATCTAGATATGATTGATCATAAGGAAATAATATCCATAATTGAGATGACGATTTTTATTTAAATTCATTCTCCTCCTTACACTTGTATAGAATTAGGGGATGCTCTAGGATGTGAAGTGTGATTTCCCTTTCCTGACAGTCGATGTTGGCATTGTTTAAATATAGCTAATATATTCCAAAAATAACATCAAAATCCAGTAATGGAAGAAAGATAATACTTTCTAAGAGGTTTAGTGGCCAAACATTAACTAGGGATGAGTTATATACTTGGGATGGTATAATTTCCCCATTTTATATTCCCACAAATTACTCAACATCCATATTTTGAGGTGGGGTTTGAATAATTATACTGAAATGTAAAGATATGAAAAATGCATAGAACCAAAATCAAAGAATATATTTTCTATTCTTGGATGGAAAACCATAATACCTGTCACCACATCATTTTCAGGCTCCACCTCATCAGTAGTGAAAGCATATGATCTTTCTTGCTTCCTTGGAGGTTGTTGTTGTTAATTTCATCCAATAACCCATGGCATATAGAAATGTTTTTCATAATTCCCATATTCCATGTGGTTTAAACACTGCACTTCAGGTTGAGTGTTGATAATAGGCTTCCATTCTTTATCCATAATAGTGGTATTCTTCACAGCCCTTTGTTAGTGATTTTCCAGATGCCACATTCTACAACATTTGAAGAATTTCCTAATTCCATTTAGATAGTTCCATGGATGATTCATCCCATAATTTTGACATGTGGGATGTTGTATTTTCATTTCATCATGGGATTTATCTATTGATCCTACCATATTAAACTCAATTTTCTTATATTCCCCCCATTCCCATGATACCCCTGAGAGTCTCCAATCACCATTTAAATTTTAAGGGCACCACAAACAATCTCCTCAATTCTATCAAAGCCATGAATCACCAATTATTTAAACACTGCACTTCAGGTTGAGTGTTGATAATAGGCTTCCATTCTTTATCCATAATAGTGGTATTCTTCACAGCCCTTTGTTAGTGATTTTCCAGATGCCACATTCTACAACATTTTAAGAATTTCCTAATTCCATTTAGATAGTTCCATGGATGATTCATCCCATAATTTTGACATGTGGGATGTTGTATTTTCATTTCATCATGGGATTTATCTATTGATCCTACCATATTAAACTCAATTTTCTTATATTCCCCCCATTCCCATGATACCCCTGAGAGTCTCCAATCACCATTTAAATTTTAAGGGCACCACAAACAATCTCCTCAATTCTATCAAAGCCATGAATCACCAATTATTTACATATAATCGACTTTTGATTGATAAATAAGTGATCTACCTTTCATTTTGTGTTCATGAAAAATATAATGGTGTACCATTCAAGTATTTTTATGTTTTCTTCATACAAAATGATATACTCGTCTTATTACTTCTTTAGTCCGAGGCACTCTCATTCCATTGTGAGATGGAGGTTTTAGGGAAAATATTTGTTGAAAAATATTTTCTTGAAATCTTCCCATTACATGGAATCAATTTCCTCTTTGTAATAATTGTTTTTGATCAATGTTCCACCATTAATGAGCTTCCCAATCAAAATGATAGACTACCATAATGAATTTCTCTTCTATTGAGCGCTGGAGGATAGATAATATATTCTCAATGGAGTTACTTAATTGTTATTCAATGATGAGATTAGAAGATCCAGTAAACATGGGAGGCCCTTACCATATAAAGGATTCAAGCACAAATTTCTTTATCCTAGGAGAAGAAGGGAGTCCCACATGATTCGGTTTATTATACATAACTTGATTTAGTTGAGAAAATAATTTCATGAAGTTTGAACACCCATTCACATCATATTTGGAATTTCATCAAGTAAATCATCACATTTCCTATCACATTGATTATTGGCTCAAGTTATTATATTTCCATCCATTAACTATTAAAAAGAAATTAATATTCTAGGGCTTGAATTATTATTTAATATGAATAAGAAAATGAAATATTGAACATACACAGATAAACATGTAAAATAAAAAGTATATACTCTCATTTTATACCATAAGTTTCAATCTAGGTTATCCATGGTGATAGAATTATCTCTACGGTTCTTGCTAAAGTTCAATAGTCCTAATATACCTAAATAAATAGACCCTAGTTATGATACCTAATATAAAAACCCTATAATTTTTTGTTCGGACATCTGCATAGGGTAACTAGGGGAATACATGAAAAAAGAAAAGAGCTAAAATCTATATAAGTGGATAAACATATGAATAAATCATATAACTTGGGTTATAAGGAATAACATAATGACAGAAAAAGGGATAGAACATGAATAAAAATATGGTAACATATCATATAGAAGATGAGATCATAAAATAATGGAATAATTTTAATTCGGAAGAAATATAAAACATGAAATAATCATGAGTCAAGGCTCAATGCACATGGAGGATCTCTAGTAAAGGAAAACCGCAAAGACCGTTTCACATGGAGCACGAGTCAAGGCTAACCACCAATACCATTTCATATGAAATATCATGAGACTAAACCTTATCCAATAAATTCAAGAACTATCTAAGAACACCCATCATAACATGAACATGAATATATATTCCATATAAAGAATCAACCATAAGGAATAACAAATAAACAGAATGGCTATCCAGGGAAAGAATATTGTATCATAATCAAGTCAGAAATCATATCAAAAGGGAATACCAAAATGGATTATAGAGAAGGATGGATTTAAATAATATATGGACATTCATAATGGAAAATTTGAATATATAATGATAATTTATTACAAAATGAATTAAAAAAAATGTAAAAATAGTTTTTAAGATAAATTAGAAATAAAACATTTCATTGTGGTTTAAGGGAATGTTTTCAATTTTATTTAATACATAAAAGGCATAATTTTTTTTTCAAAAAACCAGAAATGAACAAAGATAATTTTTTATGTTATAAATGTGATTTTAGAAAACTTATGGCATCTTAAAATAGATTTTGGAGTGCACATGAAAATGGGGAATAAGTCAGGATGTTCCCTTTAATCGGGCTTGCTTATCTGAAGAAATTATGAAGGGAAACGTTTTAAAACATGCATTTACCAATAAAATAATGATGTAATGATATGGACACACGATTTTGAAGAATATAAATATAATTTAGGATAATTAAATAATAGAAAAGAAGATTTATATTTGGGTAATGTGAGATTAATCATAATCCAAATGAAAAAATAGATGTTAGGATTGAATCCTTTACCTTATGTATAAAACAATTCTACACCTATACTTAATGTCCTGAATAATCAAATTAATTACATTAATTTATTAATTAAATTTTATACATTTTTTTTACTTAATATAATTTTATTAAGTTATTTCATGTACTTTTTGTTGAGTTATAAGATATTATTTTATCGCATGGGGGAGTTTGTTTCCTTGGTTTTCATGATTGGTTACTTGTATACATGTATAAAAAATCATGAAAAATTAGAATTGTTGTCCATAATTTAAATTATATGATTTTAAACATGTTAATTAAAATTAAATGGCCCTATATATAATTTTTTTCCATATGAGAGTATGAAACATTAAGTTAAATGTTAATGACATTCACTGAGATTAATTGGCATTTTTAATCATCAAGAACTAGATTTAGTTTACTAATTAATATCATGTATATATAATGGTTATTGAACATTAAATAGGATGGAATAAATATATTAGAATCTTTTTCAACCATGAAAATGGTTTTATGACCATACTTGAAGGTGGTAATAGAAATTTAAAACTCATCATCCTTGAATGTTATAAATTAACACATCATAGACGATGTCTTCATTTTAAGAAAAAAATGAAGTGGGGAAATAAATGATGATGGATTATTATATTAATGTAAAAAATTATATTATATGTGAAATAATTTAGTTAAAATCCCACTTGGATAAGTGGATGTGAGGATTTAATAAGAAAAGAAAATAAATTGAATGAAACTAATAGAAAAAGCAAGAGTATTTTACCACTTGAATTCCCCACCATGATAACCTCCATAAAGAAACTGGTTTTGGACTTTTTTTATGAAACAAGGATCCTAGAGGTGTGGGGAAGTGTTGGTAAATTTATTGGGTAGAAATTGTATAATATTTAAGGCTTAACAGCCGTGAGTAGAAGAGGGATGAGGGGTGTTATTTATAGGGAAGGATACAAGTGTTTTCTCATTATTTTATTTATTAGTTTTTTATTTTTACTCATCAAAATAAATGGTATTAATTTTTGTGACAAAATATAGTAACTAATGAATGTTAGTTTTAAACAATGGAAACTAACATTATCCATTGCTCAATCATGACTCAAAAATATATTTATTTACATTATATAGTAAATTACGACATTTCACTATTCATAAAAAATTCAACTATATTAGAAAAATCCCAAAAAATATACCTAAGAATTATTATATGTGTATAATTTAAACATTGACTCCATTTTATAAAAATAATTTTATATATATGATAAATTTAATTTTTTCTTAAAATCATCATTTATTCGAGAAATACATATTTTAAAATTATAACTAATTTTATAACACTTTAAAAAATTTATTATTATCTCATAACATTATCCTATAATCAAAAAATATAAAAATTAATTTATGAGTCTGTTTAATAAAAAAAATTATATTAATTCAGTATATAAATAATAAAATTGAATATAAAAAGTTATGTTTTATAAAAATATCAAAAATTAATTAATAATTTCTAAAACCTTTATTTAATTATATAATTTAATAGTTATATCAATTTTTAATTTTTATGATGCTTAATTTTAATTTATACTTTCATGGTTTAGGCTATTATTCTATTGGATGATCTAATATTTATAAGTGTCTTATTACTGTTCTAATGGTCAAGTTATTATTCCATTGGTTTAGGTTTATTAATTTCTGTAAGCACTTATTATTTCTTTCATTATTCGTTTATAGAGTTTTTATTATGTCCTATATGTTATTTTATGAGTTTTATACTATATAAAATTATTATAAGAAGGTAATTTCCCTTGATATAATCCTAGTTTGTTATAATTTTGGTGATATAATGTCATATAAGTAGGTAAAATTTTAAACTGAAATATGTAAAGTTAGTTGGAAAGTAAAATAATGTTTTTTCAAGTAGCCATACAAGCTTATTGAAATTTAATGGTAGTCTTAGGAAGGAAGGAGTAATGATTCCATAGGACTGAATTTTCCAGGTTACATGAAGGAGTTTTTATAATTCCATGGAAATTCTATATTGGGTATTACTGTTATAGAAATAAATTACTTATTTTGGGAGGTCATATGATAAAAAATTTATACTTTACAAATATTATAAATATAGAGGAGTTATAAATAAATTAAAGAGTTGAAAAAAATTTTAGTCTACATTTAAATGATTAAACAAAGTGTTATTGAATCATAAATTCGAATTTAAAGAAATTTATCTTGTACAATTAAATCTTAGTAAAGACTGTGTATAATTATCACATTCCTACTATTTTATATGAAAAATTGTTTAATAACAATGTGTTGTTGCAAAAAATATGAGATAATATATTTTATGCTTGTTTTATTATTTATCAGGTTTTATAACATGTTTTTAGAATGAGAAAAAAGATAAAAATATTTTATCCAATGTAAAAGATTTTATCTAGATGTTTTTTAGAATACGAGGGATTTGATCTAATCAATTATAGTGGTATATTTTAAATAATAATATTAATTTCACATTTTTTCCAAGAACACAGAAAATGTACTGAATATGAAAATAATACTTTTTTTTTAAAGATTATCACTAGTGGAAGTAAGAGTTATATAATAAAAAAATATTTTTATATCATTTCATGTTATTCAAGTGTTAATGTAGTGACAAAAGGCTAGTGGGATTATGTTTGGATTTTAAGAAGTTCAAAATTATCAAATGAATGATTATTCCAGACAATGTGAATGTCAGTATATCCTAATGGATTATAGGATATGATGGCGAAGTAATAATGTAAATATTTATATTTCATACCAAATGATTTAGTTGAAAAAATTGAGGGAATAAGATTAATAGATAATGAAGAGGAAAAATTTAGAAAGAGTTATAATTAGAAAATGGAAGTTATTAACATCATAACATTTGAGGTTGTGAAGTAAAGTAGTTATAATACTTTATCAATGAGTTAAAAATTAGGAATATGATTCCTAGGTGTCATTCTTATTCAAACTGGATTACTTTATATATGTTATTCACTAAAGGGTTTAGTGTGAGGATTTTATTAGATGGTACCATAGTGACATGGGAAGAATTACATAGAGATTAAATAAAGATTACAAAGCACTAAACGTGTAGGTATCATAAACTTGATCTGGTAGTCTATCATATATGCTATTATAGGACATGAAATTATGTATCATTTTTTAGTGTTCTTAAAATAGTTTAAGAATATCAAATGGATCATGTTTTAAAAATGTAAATATATACTTTATCATTAGTTTACATTAGACACACAGACACACACATATATAATGAAGTGAAATGATAAATTAACCTCTCAATGTTTTAATTTGAGTTATCCTTAAACTATTTTCATCATAGAGTATTATAGGTTTTGAGGAAATGTTATGGTTATCATGAGTTGGATTCTTGTACTGTGATACTGAATATAACCATGAGGTAGATAATGAGGTTTTTGTGCTAGATTAAATACTAAGTATATTCCACATGGCCTGTAATATAATATATATTTGGTATACTATCTGTGAACTGTTTATATTTTTATTCCCCACTATCCATGGTTAGAGAGATACATAGCGTGAGAACCTTCATAATTTGAAGTATTTCTTATGGAAGGTCTGAGGATTAGCTAATCGGGGGTGGTTGGGAATGTTGGTTATCATGTTTTCAGTTATAGATTAACCAAAATGGTATTTTACACTTGTATAATGAGTATGAAATTTATTCAACTGATTGAGATAGACCGAGGAAGTGTTCGATCATAACAAGATAGTACATGTGACCTGATTATCTACTTGTATGAGAGAAATGTGATATTATCATTCACTTACAGTGAATGTTGTTTGATTTCATTATTAGAATAATAAATTTAAATTTATGTAATCAAGAATATAAGAGTTGGCTACATAGAATTGACATACGCCATGTGCAATAGACACTCGATGTACTTGAAAAAGGGACAATATAATAATTGTTGGTGTTAGTTCCCTAGAATCAACTACTTTAAACTCAATATTACCTTAACATTAATAGTATTGAATATTAATCAATGTGTTATACTATATTCAATATTTTTATATGTATGTTTTATGTTATAATTTCCGTAGAGTATTTGTCACATCAAAAAGTCATTATAGTTACCCATTATGATGAGAACCTTGATGTGCCACGATAATATTCTAGGACCCAATTCCAATAGTTGAATGATTTCCTATGATGGGATAGAGATGATGTAGAATATCAAGTTAAATTATGAGTATGTAGATTAGGCTTTATCATTGGATGTTTTAAATTGATAACCTCAAATATTGGATATAATATGGGTAACCCCGTAAGTTAGAATTCCAAATGTTTTGCGTCATTAGAGATTCATATATGTGAACATGTGTAATGATCCAAAGACTTTAACATTTTTATTAATATATTTCATGGCTCTCACACTTTGATGTATTGAACAAAATGATGATCTAATATTTTTATGGGAAGTTTGGTACATTGGTTTCATCATTAATGACATGTTATTAATGAATATGTCGTGTAAGTATTTTTCCCTTACGTTTTTATGAAAGATGATATCTCAACCCATTGATTAAAATGGAACAACCATAATAAATTCCGTGTAAATAGTGATTCATGAGTTTATTTGAGAAAGTCAATGAAATAAGTATTAACATATATGTTTATGACACTAGTATGCAACCAACTTGATGATATATCATGACAAATAGATTATTTTACATAGTGATAGTTCACATGTAGTTTTCATTATTGCGACATTAAATTATTCCTATATGGGATACTTTACATTTTTATAGACCCTGATATTTGATTATTAGTCAGGACCACCAAATTCCACCCAGTAAGAGGCCTAAAGGATCAAACACTTAATGTTTCTATTGATATCAGTTGAATTCTATTTGAATTTTATCATTAGAAGAAATGTTTTTCTAATGATCATTGAATAATTTTTATTTAGGTTTTATTGATCGTGAATACCCAATCACTATATTAATGTGAGTTAAATATGAATTTTTTTAATAACATGGATATGATATTTATTATCTTATCAAATAAATAATATATATTATTTGAGGTTCGGTAAATGTTCTGGAAGATAGACTGGATGAGTCATGTCTCGATAATAGATTTGATATTTTAAATATCATTTAAATAAGTAAATATTTATTTATTGATATTTAAATTATCCATGAGACATGAACACATCCAAATAATAATAATAGTAGATAATATTTTTGATAATTATTATGAGATTGGATAAGTACATATGTGAAATAAAAAATTCACTAATCTAACTCTATATATACCCGATTATATCATTTGTTATGGTGGGGATAAATCACGTGTCTTTTGAATAATTCATCATATTCTTAGAGAATTATCTCAACTAACATTTTATTTAGAGTTACCCTCAAGAAATATATAATTCTTCCACTTCCTTCCATCCACTAAAACACAAATTACAAGAATAAATCCTTCAAGCATGAAGGATTGTGTTGTGATAAAAGGTGAGTGATGAAAGATGATCAATACCACCACACAAGAACCATGAGTACCATAAAAAAGATTTGAGATCATGGAGGGAATGTAGATAATTTCTATATGGATTCAACCGTAGAACATCTCAATTAAATGATGGTATAATCTAAATGGAGGTCCAATCGATCAACTCCCACAGTAAAGAAAGTTATCAGAAGTGAGGAAATTTAATATTATTAAATAAAATAAAAATTTATCATAAAAGATTCTCTATAATGGTTCTAGGATTATTTAGTTATGATTCCATAGATATAATCACGTCAAATGTCATTTTTCATATTATTATTATTTATTCAGTAGATTCAACAAGAAACCCACTATTGGGAATAGATCCAACCGGTTTCTGCTCCATCAAAAACCATCAAGTGGTATCAGACTGGTTATGTTAAAATTTATTTTTATTTTATGAATTTTTCATTTTTATTTTAATTATTTTTTATGTTTTTCATTTCAATTAGTATTCTTATTCCATAATGTTGAGATAAAATACTTATCACTATAATATAACCAATAAACAGTGAAAGATGGATAGAGATACCATCCTTATGTTACCAGAATCATAGTGTCATGACATAATTAAACAACTCTTGTCATAATTATTCCCCATGTTGTTTTGGCCAACCATATGAATAGTTGGTTTTACTAATATCACAAGGATGTGTGGTAGGTCATTATGTGTTCTAAAATTTATATTTAATTTCACTCTATAATGACTACTATGTTGGAACACAGTATATATCATTTCACAGTGTAATGGACATACACATAGTGCAATAACCATATGATATGGTGGCCATGTGGTCAACACACACAGAGTATACTAAATTTACATGACATGTTCTGAATGTAATTAGTAAGAAACTGATCATGATTTTTTACATAATGTGTAGAAGGCATACACACTATGTAACACAATATTATGCCATATAGAATACACACTAAGTCCCTATGTGTGTAATAGAAGATAATTAGAAGAGTTTTAGATGATGTGAATTTCATGTACGTGCTATGTAAATCAAACTCATTTATGTAGAGTACAGACCAAAGCCAACTATGAATATGAAATAAAATTAATTACGACATAAAAACCAAATATTACAAGTTGTAGATCAGGTACGTATCATTTTATAGGTTTTTATTGAATAATAAAGGCTTAATTTATTTATTAAAAACATCAGATCTACATTTTGGGTGGTTTTTATACACACTATGTACATTAAATTAAATTTAAAGTGGTATATTCCATGTATATTATACATGTTTTTACATGATAATTAACTATGTGACACTCTATGTATGATAAATTTTTTATCAATACATTTTACATGACCAAAATGGCACCATGTAGTTTAGGTGGTTACACACCATGTGGAATCCAAATACACATTTCATTCCTAAAAAATTTATAAAAAATTAATAATTCTAATTTATATAATTTACAATGGATGGGTATCTCATGTATTTTGAGTATTTATTAGAGTAGTAACTAGGACAAAGAATAAATTAATAAATAAGACCTTTAATTATTAATTAATTATAATTTTATCTTAATTAATTGAGTGACTATCAATATATTCTATCTTTTATGAACATTATGTTGTTGTGTGTGTGTGACTGATTGTGAGTTTGATTGTCTAATGTATCTGTTGGATTTATATTAAATTTAACATTATTTCATGAGTTATTATATTTAATAACATCTTATAAAATTGAATATGATGGTCTATGAGTCATCCTACCCACCTTTATTTTTTAAGACCCCCATTTACATGTTTTATTTTATGTATCACATAACCCTAGTTCTCCTCACCCATGTGTGCATAAAATAAATAATATATGGAGCTCCAAGAATAGGACATGATTTAGAAATTGAGTCGAGGTGAAACCAATAATGAAAATATAGAGGTCGATGTTGGAAATATGTGACTCAATCAAATCCAAACTCAATGTGTTCTTCCCGTAGGGTCATAGGTTGATTTATTTTAAAAATAATAAACCAATCATTATAAATCTAATGGTGAAGCTTATTTATTTATTTTTTTTGATCTATCACATGGTTAATTTTATGGATGCTTTATCATGATCACATAAATAAAATAATTAAAAATAATTCATGATGGAATTAAAATAAATGTATTATGTATTTATTTTTTTATCATAATATGGTTAATTCATAATTTAAAAACCACATAATATTAAAAAATTCTTTTAGAAAATAAATTAATATTTTTTATGCGTAATAAAATGGATCACTTAAAAGAATATTAATTCATATAAACTCCAATTACATGATTGAGAATAGAATAAGAGAACTAAGTGTTTTTATTGACTTTGTAAAAACACTTCCTTTTGTTGGGGAGTTCTAATTTCGGTTTTTAGTTAAATTAACCAATCCTCAAGAGAAGTATCCCTTTCCAAAATTAATGTTACTTGGAGGTAAGTGTTGAGGTATTCCAAATCTAGAATCTAGGATTGATGTGTCCACTTAATTTATAAAGGAGCTGTAAGATAGTAATTAGAATGACCAGGAACCTAAATATCTTCGAGCAATATACCAAACAATGGTCTAGGTTATATGACTGTAAATATGAATCCATTACAATAGAATATCAATGTGATGATAAATTCTGAGTCCAATTGTGAGGGTTATTGGGACATGATAAAATAGCGAGAGACTAATAAGATAATTAAATTACATCATCTAACATATTTTTTTAATCAATATATAGTTATTGATAATAATATTTATCTATTTAAAAGAAATTAAGGTGAAAAAATGGCACTACTATAATAATTACTTCATTCAAGGTCATTTCCTCATTGTATCAAATTTTTCTGAGTGTTATAATAATTTAAACATAAAACCACTATGAGAATTTTTTTCTATATTCTAGAATTCTCTATACTAGATAAGTCTCTCTATGAAAAAAGTGATGGTGAAAAATAATCCCACTAGAGATTCATGGAAGATTTTTTTCTATATCTATTGAATCATTATATGAGTTATATCTAGGGAGATAATTATAAAATGTAAGGAAATGTATTAATACCCTATTAAAACTAATATCATTGATCATGAAATATACAAATAGAAGAAAAATATAATTTAGATTATCACTAAACTATACCAGTGTAAACTAGAAGACCTAGACTTAGCTAGTGATCATTCCTTCAAAACATATGAGTATGTTGATTAGTTAGAATACTTAATCTTTCACATTGATAATAAATTATCAATTTATTTTATATAATACTCCTTACCTTCTTAGATCTTTATATTCATTATGAATATTAATATGAAAAACTCAAATGACCGAATTAAGAATTTTTTAAACTATATTAATGGTAGGATAAGGATTTTTCAGATCATGATTACTCATTGCAAAAAAAATGAGAAAATTAATGGACATTTTTTTGAAAAACCAAGATTTGTTTAAAGACAATGTAACTTTTAAAATTTTATTTAGAGAGGAGAAAGATTTAATGTGGGGTTAGTTAATAGGAGGATATTTTCTTTATGTATGGGAAGAAAGGACACCGGAAGATAAACTACAATTAAATGAAGTAGAAGAATCTACTTTAGGTTTATTCATCAATTCATTTTTTGTTACTTATTTGGTATTTAATAAATTTTGTTTATATTTGTGTATTCAAACATGGTAATAAATAATGTATATAAATATTAATATAAGTTTGGAGCATTTTCAATGATGTTAAAGAAGGGAGATCCCTTGATCAGTATAAAAAAGTCTTCAATTTCTGGATTTACTGATGGATTCATGTTGCACTATTGTGTTCATTTATTATTAAGGATTTTTTTTGTCATTTATAATTATACAAAAAAATAATATTCCATGTTTATAATGAATATTATTATGGTATTTCATTCTAAACAAATATTTCAGTAATTTTTGAATCTATGACATATTAAGGAATCAATTAATGGTGAATTTAAATATATGAATCAAAATAAATTTCTATGATAATATAATTATTTTCAAAGAAAAAATTATTTTATTTGTAAATTAGATATCCATAGGTGTGTTTTTTCATATCTTGAGATAATATTCTAGGTATACTGATAAACATACCATCATGTTTTATTAAAATATATTTTTCAAATAAATATACCCCAAAAATCTATTAGAATTAGTTTAGAAAGACCATGAGACTATTATAAAGGTGAATCTAAGAGGTATGTTTATACTATGACAACCCTGATCTTTTATTACATAGTTAAACATAATTTTTTAAATAAACTCCACTTGATAAAATATCGAAGATAGAGAGCTCTAGTGCCTTTGGGGCTTAGGATATTTACATAACAACTTAAAAGAAGAAATAAAACATATTTATTGAAAAATTCCTTTACATGATCACTACATTCCCTCGTACTTAGAATTAAATGGGATAAACTGAGGACATGAATAAGAAAAGGGTGAGCTATAAAGCCTAGTAAGGGAAAAATCATGGAAAACATGAGGAATACAATACATGTTAGAAAATAGGCATACCAATAGAGCACAATAGAAGCATAAACATAAAGGCATGATAAACCATGATAATCATAACATGGAAATGTGGAAACAACACTTAACAGGGAATTAGCATGAGCCAAGGATCATTGCACATGGAGCATGAGTAAATCCTCATTGAACATGGAGAATGAGTAAAACCTTGTTTCACTTGAATTAGCATGAGTAAACAGCCATTGCACATGACATATCATGATACTATACTTTACCCAATACATTGGAGCGCTATAAGGGAGCACCCTTTCTAAACATTTCATTTCATGCATAAGTGTGCCACATGGATCATATAACATGGATTCATAAAACATAATCATTTCTTCCATGATAAAGGAATTTGGAATTCATACATGAAACTTTATAATCAATAAGTAAATTTTCATAAAGGTTAATACCCTTGATAGAGATATGGTCATGATATTCACTATACAATGACATTGGCTTGGAAAAGCCCGATGCAATTTCGGTAGCATAACTACGTGACGTAAGAATTCCTAAAAATGTTTGATGAGAGAGAAAGGGGAGTCTCATCATATTTAAATGAAATTTATAGTTAGGGGGGTCATATAGATACATTTCCCAAAAATAGTATTGGAATTTAGATGCATAATACAAAAAGGATGACTTGGATGTAAAAGAAGAGAGAGAAATCCCTCACGGAATTTTGGCCTAGTAACGAGTGTACATGGGAGACATTTATCAAGAGAGAAAGGGGTATATAATAATTAAAACATAAATAGGGAAGTATGGGGGAGGTGAGAAACCATACCCAAACTTTTATAATTGAAATAAAAATGGCATAACAAAATTATGAAATTTGGACAAAAATGAGAAAGGAAGAAAAAACCATGACCTAGAAGTGTGCTTCCAAAGGCTTGAGAGAGGCCTGAGAGGGGATTCTTGGGATCTTGGGGAACCTTGGGAGGATTATATAGAGAGGGGAGTAGAGTTTGGACGAACTTCAAAGTCTCTGAGTGAGGAGGAAGTGGGAGCTTGGGTGGTTTTATATAGGAAAGGTGAGGGAATTCTTTAATATTTAGGTTTGGGACACCTCACATTAAAATAATCCAAACCACAAACCAGAACATGGTTTTTGCCCATGATTTTTGGAAAAGGGAAGTGGAAAACAGTATTTTATAAGTCCAAAGTCCTAACTTCTTAAAATAATGGGGTTGATTATGTGGAGGTGAGTGACACTCCCATGGAAAACAATATAAAAAGACAAGATGATTAATAAGTCTTGATGGGTCCATTAATCCTTTTAAAAAAAAGTCAAAAAAACATGAAACCACATTATTTTAATGGTAAAACATATATTATCCGAACATAAAGCTTATAGTATTTTATTACATCACTATTGGGTCATTTTGATGTCATAAAACACATTATATATTTAAAAGGTATTTAATTTTTACCAAAAAATTTCACTGTCTCAGAAAATTATCGAAAATTCACTGTTGGATAATTTCGACGTCCTAATTACAGAAATAATATTCATTTTATCAAAATAATTTCCTTAATATTTTAATTTTCACTTTTCAAATAAAAACCAACATTTATTGAAAATTCATGTGTTTTAAAGAAAATGGATTTCAAACCTTAATAAAAATTACAATTTCATTCATAAAATTATACTATCATTTATATTTAATAAAAATTAATTTAATAATAATAATAATAATAGTTTATTAAAATATTTTTAATTCAAAAATCCGTTAATTCATCAAAATAGATTTATTAGTTGAACATTAACTAAAAATACTATTTGTGTTTTTAAAAACTATTTACAGGGTAACAGTAATAAAACGAAAGTATATTAATTATTATATAAAAAATAATGTACATAACCATAATACTAGGGTCTTGTTAAATAACCCCTTAAAACTCCCGAATTTAGACCGAAGGTTGAGGTGTGTGATGATGATAGACTATTGGGGTGGCTCCGATAACATTGCTCTGGTGGTAATCTCTATCAACTTCCATTTCACTCGTAGGCGATCCTGCTCGAGCTTAACATATTCAAGCCTGGCTTGGGCTTGGTCAAGAGCAAAGCCCAATTATGCCACCTTCTTTCCGAGCTTTGAAAAATGGGCTTTGTATGGGGAATGTCTACTGGATGAGTCCATCACTTCCTTTGTCTGAGTAAATTGTATTTTTAATGATCTATATTTTTACTAATCTGGTGATCACTGTTCAATGACTATATTAGAAACAATCACAATTCATAGCATAGAACCAAATAATTTGACATTTTATTTAAACATTTTACATAAAGAGACACTTAATTAAATCAAGAGGGATTTCCATTAATGAATGTTTGGGTCGTTACAATCATCCCCCCATAAAAAAAATTTCCTCAAAATTTTATTTTCCAACACTAAAACAGATGTGGTTAACACTGTTTCATCATTTCCTCTGATTCCCACATTTCTTCTTCAAACTTTTGGTTTTTCCACAACACCTTGACGAGGGGAATTGTCTTATTTTGTAGAACTTTTTCTCTATGATCTAAGAACTTCACTTGGTGCTCCTCATAAGAAAGGTAATCCTATAACTGTATGACCTCCGAAGAGAGTACATGTGAAGGGTCTGGTATGTACTTCTTTAACAGAGATACATGGAAGACATCATGTACTTTGGACATGGTAGGTGGAAGTGCTAGTTGATAAGCCATAGCCCTGACATGATCAAGAATCTAGAAGGGGCCGATGTACCTTGGACTCAACTTCCCATTCTTTCCAAACCACATGACCCTCTTCCACATAGATATGCATAGAAACACCATGTCTCCAACTTTAAACTCAAGGTCTCATCGATGGTTATATACATAACTCTTATGTCGACTTTGGCCGGCCTTGTTATGCTTCTGAATGATTTTCACCTTCTCCACCATTTCTTCGACCATTTATGGTCCAAGCAGCTTACGCTCGCTGACCTCATCCCCACACGCCGGTGTTCTACACCTTTTCCCATAAAGGGTTCTATATTGTGTCATTTGGATGCTCGAGTGGAAACTGTTATTATAAGATAACTCAACTAGAGAAATATGTTGATCCCATCCTCCTTTAAAGTCTATTGAGCATGCTATCAACATGTCCTAAAGTGTTTTGATAGTCCGCTCGGATTGGCCATCAGTTTGAGGATGATAGGCCGTACTGAAGTTTAGTTCAATATTCAGAGCATGTTGAAGACACTTCCAAAATATAGAGGGGAATCTTGGATATCGATTGGACACAATAAATATTGGTACTCCATGCAGCCTTACCACTACCCTGATATATATCTATGCCAGTTAATCCAATGAGAAATCCTCTCGAATAGCAATGAAGTGTGAAACATGCGTATGAAAATCCACAACAACCCAGATTGCATTGTTCCCTTTGTATGTCTTCGGAAGTCTCGTGACAAAGTCCATGGTGATGTTCTCCCATTTCCATTCTGGAATGGGCAATAGTTGCATCATCCCCTTATAATTTTTCCTCTCTTCCTTCACTTGCTAACACCTGATACTTTGATGTATATTCAGCAATCTCTTTATTCATATTATCCCATGAAAAATTCTCTCAGAGATCTCGATACATCTTTGTGTTTCCTAGGTGAATAGAAAAATTAGAACTATGTGCATCATCCAAAAGTTCCTTATTCATCTCTAGACATGATGGAACACATATAATTTTCCCAAATCTCACAATTACTTCTTCATTAACATTAAACTCTGAGGATTTCCCTTTTCTGATAGCTTCCACTTTTTCCTAAATTCCCACACCCTCTTTTTGAGCATCTTTTAACCTTTCCAAAAGTGACAGTTGAGAAATCATTTGTGAAAGGATTAATGATTTTACCTTTTATATGATTCCCATGTCCATCTTTATCAAATCAAAGAAGATCAGATCTTTTTCAATTCTCATTAATGATAGAATCGCTGGGTCCTTTATACATAGGGCATCCATCACCTTGTTAGCTTTCCCAGGTTTGTAATGGATTGTGAAGTCATAGTATTTGATCAGCTCTAACCATCTTCATTATTGCATGTTCAACTCTTTCTATGTGAATATATAATTGAGGCTTTTGTAGTCCATATATATTTCACACTTCTCCCCAAAGAGATAATGCTGCCAAATTTTCAAAGCGAAGATCCCTACTGCCAACTCGAGGTCATGTGTTGTATAGTTCTGTTCATGAAAATTCAATTTCCTTGAAGCATAGGCAATTAATTTGCCATTTTTCATCAACACATATCCCAGGCCCTTCGTTGAAGCATCACTGAATAACACAAAAGGTAATCCACTTGTGGGTAAAGTGATCATGAGCACAATGATAAGCCTCTTTTTTAAATCCTTGAAGCTTTCTTCACATTCAGCACTCCAAGAAAACATTACTCCCTTCTGAGATAGCTTGGTAATAGGGATGGACAATCGTGATAAATTTCTCAAAAATAGTCGATAATATCCAGCTAACCCCAAGAAGCTACGAATATCTGTTACCGATGTTGGCCTCAGCCACCCCTCAATTGCATCTTTTTTGGTGGGATCCATAGATATCCCATTGCTTGTGATGATATGGCCCAATAATGAGACCTCCTTCAACAATAACTCACACTTGCTGTACTTTTCATAGAGCTTCTCCTTCCGCAATGTCTCTAGTACAGTTCTCAGATGCGCCTCACGATCCTCCTTGGTTTTAGATTATATCAGAATATAATCTATAAATACTACCACAAATTTGTCGAGGTAATCTCTAAAGACACTATTCATTATGTCAATGAATATTGCTGGAGCATTAGTGAGTCCTAAATACATTACTATGAATTCATTGTGCCTGTATCTTATACGAAAATTTGTCTTGGGGATATCTTCCTTCTTCACCCTTACTTGATAATACCCCAACAAAAAATCCACCTTGGAGATGTATTGTGCTCTACACAGTTGATCGAACAAGTCATCAATTCACGGGAGATGATACTTGTTCTTTATAGTGATTTTGTTGAGCTCACGATAATCGATTCAATGAGGCATTGACCCATCCTTATTCTAGACGAAGAGGACTGGTGCACCCCATGGTGAAGCACATGGGCATATAAACCCTTTATCCAGATTCTCTTGTAGTTGTTTTTTCATCTCCTTAAGCTCCACAACAGCCATTCTATACAGAGTCTTGGATATTGGAAACGCCCCAGGTATAAGATCAATTGAGAATTCAACATCACTTCTAGGAGGAAGACCAGACAATTCCTCAGGAAACATGTCAGCGAATTCTCTCACAATAGGCATGTCTTCTAGGTTGGTTGCCTCCTTAGACTCAATCATCTGATCCAGATATGTGTGATCATAGGGAATTAATATCCACGCTTGAGATGATGGAGCTAAAGAAGATTAATCTTCCTCCATGCCCTTGTAAATAATTGGGGGTCGATTCTCCATATGGAGAGTGATTTCCCTCTCACAACAATTTATGTTGGCTCTATTTAAGGAAAGACAATCCATTCTAAGAATTGCATCAAATTAAACTAGAGGGAGTATGACGAGGTTCTTTTGGATGTTCAATCTGCAGATTATGATAGAGGAGGAGTTATATTCATATGATGAAATGATTGCCCCATTTTCCATACTCACCGACATCTCCACATCCATGATTTGTGGTGGTGTTGGGATTGTTCTACTAAACATTTGAGTTATAAAAGAATGAATAGAACCTAAATCAAAGAGTATGTTCGCTATTCTTTAATGAATAAATAGCATACCTGTCACCACTTTGTTGTCGAGGTTCAATTTTATATCAGTGATGGAAAAAGCTCACCCTTCCTGCCTTGGAGGTTGTTGGTTGCCTCCGAAAACCCTTGGCATAGGGCACTGATTTGAAAGATTCCCTAGTTATTTGCAGTTGTAGAAATGAACAATGTGTTGAGGTTCAAATAGAGCATTCTTATCCTTTGTTGTAGCCACATGTTTTTCTTGTCGGCAGTTAATAGCTAGGTGCCCTTCTCTTCAACACCTAAAGAATTTCCTCATCCCCTTCAGGCAATTTTCAGGTTGCTTATTTCTACACCTTTGGAAAGTGGGGTGCTATATCATCTTAGCACCATTGAATTTATCCATTGGACTGCCAGCATTAAAGTCCACTGTATGCTTCTTATCCCCATGATACCCTTTATATTCTCCGATCTCCATTTTGACATTCAGGGAAAATTGGACAATTTCCTCCTAGCTATCGAAGTCACGAATTTCCAACGCTTTCCGTAGGCTAGGTTTCAGACTACCAAAGAAGCGGTCAACCTTGCATTCGGGGGTAATGAAAAATTCGGAAGCGTATCATGAAAGACTAGTGAATGTTTCCTCATACGTTCCAATATATTCGTCGTCTTTTTTTCTTGAGGAAAAGGAAGTCCCATTCTATCTTAAACCAGAGGGTGCATGGAAAATATTTATAAAAAAATCATCCAGAAATCCTTCCATTCCAATGCCTCTATCTCTTCCCAAAGATTTGTATTTTTGATCAATTTCCACTATTGATCAGCTTCACCCTCCATACGATAAACAACCAGAAGAACCGTCTCTTATTCAGATCATTGAAGGAAGGAAAAGATCTCTTCAATGGAGTTGATCCTTTGTTCAGCGATTGAGGGATCAGATGATCCATTAAAAGTAGGAGACCTTTGTTTCATGAATCTCTCAACAGATACTTGTTCTTTTTTAGGGGGGATTGAACGTTCCTCTTGACCCATGTTTCTATTCAAATTTTGATTTAGCTGAGAGAGAAGAATGACAATGTTCGCGATTCCCACTCCAATTGAATTGGGAATCTCATTAGTATAGTCATCACATTGATTTTCACATCAATTGTTATCCCGAGTCCTCCTATTACCGGCCATTGGCAGGAATAAAAGAAAAGTTAGGTGTAACACATAAAGTGTAATAAAAGGACAAAACTGATGAAGTATAAATAAATTTTATTTCCTTAACATATGAGTCTATTGTCTTTAGTCGATGTTATCCATGATCTAATTTATAACATATATTATTAGGTTATTTGTTTTCCCTTAATAATGGTTCATACTATGCTTTTGAATTTACCAATGCATATCCCCTGAGAGTGTTGTAACCAAGAGTACAACAAGGCCCATTTTTGTGCACCAGTTTCCTTTTGAGTCTAGCTCAAAGCGGTGTTTTTGGGTTTTACCCCTAGGATACATATGTGCTAGAGCCGCCTATACCTTCTCGTATCCATACATGGATGCATTTTATTGAAAAACTAATTACTCTATACTCACCAAAACTTAGGTATGTTCTTATTAGTCTTGTATCTAAGGCATCCCAATGGTTTTCTAATCCTAATCCCAAAAATAACTAAAACTATCCTCTAATACCAACTATGGCAACCCTGATCCTTTATTACACAGTTAAACATAAATTATTACATAAACTTCACTTGATAAAATATAGAATATTGAGAGGTTTAGTGGCTTTCAGGCTTAAGATCATTACATAACAACTTAAAACATGAAATACACCATCTTTATTGAAACCATCCTTTACATGACCACTACATTCCCTCGTACATAGCATTTCATGGGATAACCTAAGGATATGCATATGAAAAGGGTGAGCTATAAAGCCCAGTAATGGAATAATCATGGAATAAAAACAGGAATACAATAAATGTTAGACAATAGGAATACCAATAGAGCACAAGAGAAGCATAAACATAAAGGCATGATAAATCATTGTAATCATAACATGTAAATGTGGTAACAACACTTAACATGGAATTAGCATGAGCCAAGGCTCATTGCACATGGAGCATGAGTAAATACTCATTGCACATAAAGAACAAGTAAAACCTTATTCCAATTGAATTTGAATGGGTAAACAACCTTTTCAAATGACGTATCATGATACTATACTTTACCCAATGCATTGGAGCACTATAAGGGTGCACCCTTCTTAAATATTTCATTTCATGCAAAAGTGTGCCACGTGGATCATATAACAAGGATTCATAAAACATCATCATTTATTCCACAATAAAGGAATGTGGAATTCATACATGAAACTTTATAATCAATATGTAAAGGTGAATAAAGGTGAATACTATTGATAGATATATGTGCATGGTATTCACTACATAGTGACATTGGCTTGGAAAAGCATGGTGCAATTTCGGCGGCATAACGACGTGACGTAAGAATTCATAAAAATGGTTGATGAGAGAGAAAGGGGTGTCTCATCATATATTTTTTGAAATGTAAAGTAATGTGGGTCATATAGATACATGTCCCAATAATTTTAATTGAATTTAGAAGCTTAATGCATAATGGATTACTTGGATGTAAAAGAAGAGATAAAAATCCCTCACTGAATTTTGGCATAGTAACGAGTGTACATGGGAGGAATTTATCGAGAGAGAATGGGGTATATCATAATTAAAACATAAATAGGGAAGTATGGGGGAGTTTTGAAACCATGCACCATCATTTATAATAGAAATTAAACTGGCATAACAACATTAAGATAATTGGATAAAAATGAGAAAGGAAGAAAAAACCCTTTCTTGGAAGTGTGCTTCCAAAGGGTCGAGAGAGGCTTGAGAAAAGATTCTTGGGAGCATGGGGAACCTTGGGAGGATTATAGAGAGTAGAGGGAATAGGTTGGAAGTACTACAAAGGATTTTAGTGTGGATTAAGTTGGATCTTGGGTGGGTTTATATAGAAAAGGTGAGGGAATTCTTTAATATCAAGGTTTGGGACACCTCACATTAAACTAATACAAACCACAAACCAGCCAATGGTTTTTGCCCAGGTGTTTTGGAAAATGGAAGTGGAAAACAATATTTTATAAGGCCAATGTCTGAACTTCTTAAAATAATGGGATTGCTTATGTGGAGGTAAGTCACACTCCCAAGGAAAACAATTTAAAAAGACAAGATGTTTGATAATCCTTGAAGGGTCACTTAATGCATTTTTAAATAAGTAAAACAAACCCAAAACCACATTATATTAATGTTAACATATATATTGGACGATAATAAAGCTTATAGTACTTTATTACATCACTATTGGGTCATTATGATGTCATAAAACACGTTATATATTTAAATGGTATTTAATTTTTACCCAAAAATATGACTGTCTCAGAAAATTATGAAAAATTCTCTATTGGATAATTTCGACATCCTAATTCCAGAAATAATATTTATTTCATCTAAATAATTTTATAAATATGTTAATTTTCAATTTTAAAATAAAAACCACCATTTTTAAAAAATTCATGGTTTCTGACAAAAATGGCTTTCGAACATTAATAAAAATTACAATTGCATTCATAAAATTATATGATCATTAATATTTAATAAAAATTAATTTAATAATTATAATAATAATATTTTATTAAAATAATAATTAATTAAAAAATCCATTAATTCATAAAAACAGATTTATTACTTGAACATTAACTAAAAATAGTATTTGTGCTTTAAAAACTATTTACAAGGTAACAATAATAAAATGAAAGTATATTCATAATTATATAAAAAAATAATGTACAAAACCATAACACTAGGGTCTTGTTAGATAAAACCTTAAAAACCCCTCATAATATTGAATGGTGAGGTGTACGATGGTGATAGAATCTTGGGGTGGATCGAATTACATTATTCGGTTGGTAATCATAATCAACTTCCATTTCTCTCGTTGGATATCCCGCTCGAGCTTAACATATTCAAGCTCAGATTGGGCTTGTTTAGGAGCGAACCCCAATGATGCCACCTTCTTTCTGAGCTCTGACAAATGGGATTCGTATGGGGTACGTCTATTGGGTGAGGCCATAACTTCCTTTGTCTGAGTAAATTGGATTTGTTAAAGCCCTATATTTATACTAATCAGGTGATCACTATTCAACGACTATATTAGCAACAGTCTTAATTCTTAATATAAAACCAAAGAATTTGACATTTTATATAAAAATTTTACATAAAGAGACATTTAATTAGATTAAGAGGGATTTCCATTAATGAATGTTTGGTTCATTAGCTATACACTTCCTGAAATTACTTTAAGATGTTTTCAAAACACTCAATAAATAAATTAATACACCTGTTAAAGGATATGAAATCCATCAGGATGGATTGTCATGTTGCATCATATCCATATATTCATTGATCTTTAATATATGGAGTGGAGGTAATCCAAAACTCAAATTAATTATAAATCAATTATTCAATGGAAGTAAAATTTGATCAATGAAATGTCTTTTATAGCTTTTAAATCCTTATATGATTTTTCCAAAGACAAGTTTTGAAAATTTCAGTGATATCAAAGGAAATATATCAACCAATAATTTTTATACATAATGTTAATTACATAACATTATGATCAATGTTAAAATATAATTTTTTAGTATCATTGGAAAAATGGATACACGAACAATTGATTCATAAGAGATCTAAATTCTCTACCACTAATTTCTTCATAAATAGAACCCTTCTTAGTCATATCAAACATAAAAACATTCTTTATAACCCAGAAAAGGGAAACATAAGAAAGGGTTATATTATATTCTCAGTAAGGATAAAAAAGGGACATAATAATGATCACTTAAGAATATCCTAAGAATAAATGTATGTGAACATAATCTTAATATTTTAAAATACATACCCATCACACCATAGATCATAACCTCGAAGGCTAACATAATTATGGGTTGTTCATAAGACATGAAACATGAAGGAATAAAATACCATGAGCCATGAGGGAATATCATTTCCATAATAAATAAGTTTTTGGAGTTCACATAATCAAATAAAATGATTTAATTATCCAAGGATCACTGGAAAGGATATCATTGTGGATTGGGTTTACTCTCCATTCCATTATATCCTTACTCAATGTTGTTGCCCATTACTATCATAGTAGATAAATTACCTAACTTGGTTTACTCCACAATCAATTCTTTATTATATAATGAGACATCAATATTTTTTCCAATGAAATAAAGGTATATATAATTATAGTCCCACCCATAACATAATCATAATACATTCATATGTGTTTCACAATATCATAAATCATTCATTATAACATATGTAACAGAAGCAAGATTCATAAACATTGTAACATAATAGAACCCATGGAGAAAGTTTTTTTCTTAAAAATCTCATAATAATAATAAAACATCAATAGAAATAATAATGATTTTATCATTGGATCATATCCATAGTAATTAATAATAATAATCAAAGTATGTTATCATAGATGGAAAAGATTCTTTATAATAAGACCAGAATATTTATTGAGGAAAATATATTTTTATTTTGAAAACCCATATTTAATGTTAAAATAATTACATAAAATTAATTTATATTTTTATTTGGAAATAACTTTGGAAAATTATAAATTAATCTTAAATTCATTGAGTATTAATGTAAATGGAAAATTCCATTCATTTCGTGTATATTAAAATAAACATTCCTTTTATATTTTTGGTAAAAACTCAAATGAACGTCATTTTGAAAAAGAAATGAATAATAATTTTAAACCGCTTTGTAAATAACTAAAACGTGAATAAAAATAAATTTAAACAATTATTGTGGACTATTTAAATCATACTTGATAGTAGTTTTAGAAAATATGGATATGGATGAATAAATATTTTGAATGAAGAGAAAAATAAAGGTAGATTTCCTTAAAAATAATATTTTGGTATCTTAATATATTAAAATAAGAAAAACTAAAGGAAAAATATATTTTAATGAAATAAAATGAGTGTACGAAAATTCATTAGTTTATTTATAGGAAGATCATAAAATTTCATCATTAGAAACATAATCATAAATACTCTCGATAAACAATGAGATTCAAATATGAAACCCTTATGTCATGTTCAAATTACTAAGAAAGCACTCTATCCTCTTTTATAATAAATTTAAATTTACTATAAATATATAAAATAGCAATTTCCATACTTATAATATCTTATATTATTTTCTAATATCATTTCGACACCCATTTGTTAATAATTTTTTATTAAAATCATAGTTTCTAGGTGTCAACTATATCATTTTTCATGAGAATTTTGTTCGGTAGTTCTAGTCTTTATACATTCATCATAGTAAAATAAACATAAGAATGTTAATAATTTTATAAATATATTATATATTCATTTAATTTATATATAATCATCCATAAAAGTTATATATATAAAAATTAATTACACTATTTGTGGTGATGGTAGGCCGTACATACACATGAACATTTTTTTCACTTGTTGACGTATAGAACGAAAGAAAGGTAAATAATAATTGAACTTGAAATAATCATTATAATATCATATATATATATATAATATTCATTAAATATGTCCTTATTACCATCTATGTGAAGTGGAATGAATAAATGAATCACATTGCTTTTTAGAGGTGGTAGTCCACCCATATGCATGAGTGACATTATCATTTTGAAAAGATTGGATGTTAAAAAGTTAGATATGATAATATAATTTCATAAGAATTATTATTTCTTTAATTTAATATGGAAACATTAAAATCATCATAACAACCATCTATGAAATATGGTGTTGGAAAATAAATTTCATCGCTATGGGGAGGTGGTAGTCTATACGTACACACTAATGATACATTCACTTCCCATTTAAAGGAATAGAGGTTAAGTACTGGTTTTTAAATAATAAAAATAAAATTTTTGTATATTGAGGATACTGAAGTTACTATTTTAAGATTAATACAATATAATTAGAGGAGTTAGATGAAGAAATAAATTGAAATTGGTATAAATAGATGATTTCCTCTTATTCAGTAGGAATCCTTTAGGTTTATTCATAAGAATCCATTGAATTGTATTTTAAGAAGAAAAGATCCTCAATATCATGGAAAGTGAATTTTAAAATATAATTGTGTGTTTTTTGATCTATCAAGAAAGCTCAAAGTTGTGTAAAGAAGAGAAATGAGGGGTTTCCCGTTATAAGTGGGAGGGAGGACACATTTGGAATTTTTGAAAAGATTAAAGTATAATAAATTAATACTTAGTAAAAATGATTCGAAATTAAAATATATATGAATGTGGGCTATAATGAGGTTGATATATGGCTATAATGATAGATTTTTAAAAGTTTAATTGGAAAATTTACCCTTTTCTCATGGTTTAACACCCAGTAGACCCGGTTTCACTTTTACCATGGTTACATATTTTTATTATTTGTACTATTCATGATGACAAAAAAAACACATTTTACATAAAACAAATATTTATTTTTATGATTTATAATATGGAACCTATTTTACAAAATTAAATAGAATTGGAAGAATTTAATTTAATATTAAACTCAAAACACACAAGAATAACAGTTTTCCATTAAAAATGTTTTTCAAAGTATAAAAAGTTCTTATATAAATATAAAATATAAAATAAATTCCAATATCTCATATTTTATTATGAATTATACAATCGAACTGATTTCACTTTAAAAATAAAATTTAAAAAAAATGTAAATTTTAAATGATTTAAACAGAAATAAAATTTTCAATAAAAATAATTATTTTTAACTATCATAAAAAAAATTCTTTTTATAAAATTATCAAAATTTATGTCTTAGACAATTTTTTACATGATCATGTCAAAAATAAAGTTTCTAAATTTTTGAAAAACAAATTATATTTTGTTTTACAAAAATGGAAAAATATTTTTTCAGGAAAATTTTATTTTAAATCATATAATTAATATACTATGAATTTATCAAATAATTATAAATATAGTTTTTTTATCGAAAAAAATTTCACATAATTTTAATAATAGAGTAATTATTATTCATTCCTCAAATTTAACAACTAAGTTATAAATATAGAGCATTTTAAAATTGTTTTAGATTTTAGGCTGTAAATATCACAAGCTAACGATGAAATAAAACTTATTTGAAGAGAAATATATCATAAAATATCAGTGTGTCACATTATAATCCCATTAAAATAAAAAATTCTCTTTAATTTCATAAATTTTGATAAAAAATTGGGATATCCTTGTTTGATCACATCCATGGGTTCCCATGTAGTTTCATCAAATTTTTTATTCATCCAGATAACATTAAATAGATGAGAATTCTTTTTCTACAGTAAATTATCTAAATAATACATAATCAATATAGGTTTTCATTATTGGAATGATCAGGCTCTGGTGGTATAACATATTAGTTTAGTACATGTAACAGATTTGGTATGTACTTCATTAGGAGTGATACATGGAACAAATAATGAACTTGAGAATGTTGAAGTAGAATCAATATATAAAAAGTTACTGTCTCTACTCGATAAAAAATATTGAACTGGACAATATACAAAGGATTAAACTGTTTTTTCTTTCTATATCTCAAAACTATATTCCATGGAGTAATGCTCATGAATACCTTCACACTAATATCTAATTTTGGATTTTGGTGATGATTTCCATCATAAATTGTATGTTAAACCTAAGTTCCCTTGATGTACTCTAGAATGAAATTGACGTTATACACCATTTCCTTAGATAAATCAGGTATTAATAACTTTATTCCTCCAAATTCATAAAAACACATTGTATTTCTACACTTATATATATAGAAGGATTCAAAAGAAGTCATCTGAATGCTTGAGTGAAGCTATTATTTAAACAAAAACATAACTCAATGAAGGTTTTGATCCTAACAACAATTTAAATCCATATAATCAGACCATATAATATTCCCTATGCTTTAAAAGGTTCTATTATATAGACTATCCATTTATGTATTATAATTATTACTGAAACATAATTCTAAATCCAGATCTATCTTATGAATTCTCCATAACTTTGAGGTAAACCTTAGATCCTGATCAAATACAAATGAATATGGTTCCCTATGTAAACATAAAACTTCCTTAAAGCATAATTCGGAATGTTGATAAAGAGTTAAACATTATTTTAATGTAATAAATTGTGTGGAATTCATAAAGTCACTAAAAAAACCAATACCAGATTATAACCATTATATTTTATTGGGATTCTGATGAAAACAAATCAGGGTGATGTTTTCCTATTTCCATTTAGGTATGTTTAATGGTTTTATCATTTACTTAGACTTCAATATCTTATCCTTAACACTCTATCATTCCAAGAACTAAGATACATACTCTATAAAATATATCATTATGTTATCCAAAAATAAATACTTTTTTTGATCTATATACATCTTTGTAATTACAGGATGAATAAAGAATAATGAATTATGATCTGAATCCATAGAACCGTATTTAAATCTAGTATAGAAAAAATACATGCATGGTTCCTAAACCATATCACTGCATCAAAATTAGGGTTGAAATTAGGAATATTTTTCACCTTATGTAGTTATTTCATCTTCCCTTTCCACCTTGTCAATATTTACTAGGATAAATGGTTGAGAACTCATTGGAGAAATATAGGATGTCCCCCTCACAATAAGATTCTAAAATCCATCCATTAAAAATGAATAAATATTTGTTCTTTTTTGATCCTCATCATAGATAAGCTACATGATCCTTTCAAATCTTAGCATCTTCCACCCTGTTTTCTTCACTATGGTGGCTATTTAATGAGAGCTAAAAATCATTAATCAGTTACCACCATCTTATTTGGAACATATTCACCTCTTTCTGAGTGAATATATAAATTTAAACTTTATGATAGGTATATATATCATACCTTTATCTGAAAATATCATGCATATATATATTTAATGGAAAACATACTCTAGAAAACTCTAATTCATTAATTGGGAAATTTTTATAATGAATATTATATCATCGTGAAAAATAAGATATCACAATAGAATTTTGTATGATAAAACACCCCTATCTTTTATTTAATGAATCAATGTAGATCAAACACCTCTCTCTATTGCAGGTTAGTATAAGGACATGTGCACTAACAAAAAATCTCTTTAGTTCTATTAGAATTTTCTCCCAATCATCTGTCCAAATGAACTTGGATCCCTTCCAAGTTAACATGGTGAGTTGATTAGATAGTCATGATAAATTATTTACAAAGCATCAATAATATCTAAAAATACCATGAAAAATATTTATCATAGTCATAACAGTCGATCTAGTCCAACATTAAATAACTTCTAGATTTTATGGATCCATCGATATACCATGGATTAAAATTATCTTACCCCAAAATTAAAATTTTTGAAGAAAAAATTTACACTTAGTAAATTTTGAATATATATTCTCCATTCTTAGGGTCTTTATTTTTTCATCAAGTGATCTTCATTCTATTATTTACTCTTGTAACATATAAGAGTTTTATCTGTATGTACTACCAAAATTGATCATATATTCACTAAAGAACCTATATGTTAAATAAATAATGATAAATGGGAATGAGTAAGACCAAATGGAATAAATATAAATTCATAGTGTCCATACCTCATACGGAAGTTTTCATCAGGTATGTCTTTACTTTTGACCCTCAACTGATTTTATCCATATTTAATATCAATCTTGTAAAAGAATCAACCATTTTATAATTTATTAAAAAAATCATCAATTCAGGGAAAATGATATTTATTCTTGATTTTGATATTTTGATATTCCTAATAACTAATTTAGAGTTTCCTTGATCCATATTCCTTCTTCATAAAAAGAATATATTCACCCCTTGTTAATGAATTTATCGGAATAAATACATTATCTTGATTCTCCTAGTGTTTCTCTTTTTAAATTCATATAACATAATAAACATTATTTTACATGGAGTCTTTGAAATAGGTGAAGCACCATCTATGGGTTCTATTTAAAATATAACATCATGATTAAAAGGAATTAAAGGAATATATTCTATAAAAACATCAAAAACACTTCGAAAGTATTCATATATTCGATGTTATGTATCTCCCAAACCATATAAGATAAACACCCCTTTTAAATTTGAATAAAAACCCATATAATAGATGTAACATCCTTCGTAGTTTCATATTTATCATCACAATGATAGATAATAAAATTTCAATTGATAATATAAAAAATGAATTCTATTCCTCAGAAACTAGGGTGGGATTTATTTAAATAATGACAATACATGCCTAACGTAGAATCAAATTATACTATAGGGATAATTAAAATATTCAAAGGATGTACATTCACAAAAACATCAATTGAAGAATTATTATAAACTAGATATGCAATCATCATACCTTTGAGTGTTTTACAGAAAATTCATCTTCAAATAATTGAGGTGGTATTGAGATACCCATACCAAATTCTTCAGATATAAAAGTGTGTTTAGTTCTAGAGTAAAATAATAAAATAATAGTTATAGTTTAGATGGTATGTGTATATTTCACAACTTCTTTTTTTTTCACCCTAATCAAATATAATGATTGCAAGAGATTTTCCTTTACCCTGATAAGGTTTTATTTTTTATCATTGTAATTAACTTTAATGTTTGAGTGATGGTTAGTATAATTAACATACTCCTTGAATTTGAAACACTAAATTTTTGGGTGGTGCATTATGTGGTGATATATCTCCATTATTAACCAACTTATTATTTAAATCACATTGGAATTCTATTAAAAGATGAGATTCCTTTCCAGGCTTAAAACATTTACCCATCACATTAAGAAACTTTCCTCCATGTTTCTTTCAACACATGGAGCATAAAAGAATTATTATCTTCTTTTCTCCATGGATTTTAAAATTTTAATTAAATTCCATCATTTTTTAATAAAAAAATATGAGATTTATTGTTAACTCTAATCTCCATTCCCACCTTGATAACACATAAAATTATTTCTTAATAACTGTTGATGTTCATTTTGGATAACTTCCTTATAAGAACGCGTATTAAAGAACCAAATAATCAAACATTCTTACTTTATGTTTGTATGATAATACTAGAAGCCTAACGACCAACTCTTGTAAAATTTTCCTCATATGTTTAAATGTATCCATCATCCTTCTACTTTATCTCATGGAATTCCTCATTCATTTTCTTATGAAGAATACAATGAATGAACTTACTGAATATGATCACTTAATTTCTACACACTCCATAGAGCCAATTCCTTCCTATTACCTCATGTTATTGATATGATTACACCATTTATCCACATCACTTTACAAAAAATAAATATCAAAAATAAATTTCTCATGTTACGAACCATAGAGAATGGGAAATATATTTTCAATGGTACTAATCCATTACATAGAAACTAGTAGATTAATATAATATCTAAAAGAAGGTAAATGATTCCTAATAAAAAACATAATATAATTTTGTTCTATCATTTTCTATTTTGGAATTTCAACATGATTCATAACATGAGAAATTTTCATAAGCATAGAAATACAATTTTTTATTCAATATCCCATAACATTTGGTTAGTCAATTGTAAAATAATTACATTATCCATCAAATTCAATATTAAAAATATTGATCTCAGTTCCAACCATTGATTAAAACCAAAAATCATAGTTTGAACAATAATAATCACAGTGGGAAACCATACAATCTGAAAAAATTATTTATAGGATGTTGAAATCATGAAACCTTCTTATCAATCTATGACACCTTTGGTTTATCCTAGGTAATCCATGGTCATCATCTATTCAAATCCTGCAAAATGTTTTATAAGGAAAATTTAAATTTACCAAAAATATCCCTATGGAGATTCAAACTAAGTGCATAGTAAGATCACCCTCATTATAAACCAAATTGGTAGTCAAGATATACTCAATAAACTATTTTTTGGATTTTTATCACTAAGATAATATGTGATAAACCACATACACTTATAGTATCTTGATAGAAATTTTCTATTGGAAATCCACACTCCTTTCTTTACCATTACTTAAAACGTTCTCCTATACTTAGGATTATTCAAATGGTTCTCAAATTTTTGTTCTCATCATACTTTTGAAAGGTAAATTTTTTTCTATGATACTCAATATTGGAACCATAATATATATATATATATATATATTATCTTAGTAGATTAATATTATTTACATTACATTTTGATCTATGCCATAATTTTTTAATTTTAGGGTATTTGAGAACATAGATATATAATAATCTTATTCATATTATATTTACATCATCTACCACTAATTTCATCATATGTAACACATTTTATTGATATATCATACTTAAATCCTTTAATCATAACCTGGAAAAAATAAACATAAGAAAGGGTGGGAACAGATTCTTAGTAAGGGTAAACAAGGGATGTATTAAAGATAAATTTAGAATAACTTGAGTTTAATTAAATGAGAACATGATATTAACATTTTAAATTATATACCCAACATATATTATATCCTAATCATGAATCATGGTATAAATCATGGAATTTCCTAAGACACGATTCATAAAAGAATAAAATAACACAATAAATGAGAGCATGACATTAGTATAAGTCATTAGTTTGTGGAATACACATAATCATAAAAAATAATTTCCTTGGTAAAGGCACACTATCATGACTATTATAGTTGATTTGGTTCAATCCCCATTCCATCATATCATTATTCAACGTTCACTCTCATGACTATCACAGTGAACCAAGTCCCTTTGTGAAATTTGATCAATCTCCATTCCAGACCTTATTATCGCATGAGATGTACATGTTTAACCAATGAATTGGAGGGATATATAATTATAATTCCACCAATTAAATAATCATGATCAATTCATATGTGTTCTATAAGATCATAAATCATTCATCATAACCCATGTAAACTTAATGAGGTTCAGAAATTTCATAACATCGTTATAATATAGCTCATAAAAAATAAATTGGATTCATTAACATCACATCATCAAAATTATAAACGATAAAAATAATGAAAAATGATTTAATCATTGGATCATATCCCAAATAATTCATAATTAACATCAAAGGATGTTATTATTGATATAAAATTTATATTAAAGATCACATGATATTTTAGGAGGAAAGTACACCTTTCATTTCAAAATCACTTATTTAAAATAAAAATGTTTTTTAAATATCAAGGATACCATTTTTTAAATAAATCCTGAAAAATGTCAATTAATCTTCTAATCACTAAGAATAACTGATATTAGGAAATTCAATTCATGAAGTTTATGTTAAAACAATGAATCCTTAATTGTTTTTTAGTGAAAATAAATTATACATCACTCATAAAATAAAAAAACATGAATTTTAATCTATTTTATAGAAAATAATTTTTTTAAAAAATTACGTTTAAAATAATTTTATTTTATTAAAAACTTTCTTGATAACACTTTTAGAAAACATGGGATTGATACTCCAACGTGAGCCCCTACTCCAGCGAGAAACCCCACTCAAGCACGGAGAACCTTTGCAGATGTGGTTGATGGAAGATCTTCAATTCCTAGATTTAATGATGTTGTGGGGCCTGATCTTCACGTTAACCCTAAAAACATTTGTCACCATGTACAACTGGTGATTTCCTTCTCTTCAAACGAGTTAAAAATTCTTACTTCAGATTTTCGATTGGTGCTTGTTGGAAGATTTTTGTTACATAGACCATCTCTAAAATTTTAATGAAATGATTTTTAATTCATCATATTTTTGGGTTTCAATCTTATAAATTTGAATTCTACAAATGTCTTTTTTCGATTTTCCTTTGAGAGTAATTATTACAGACTTTGGGTGAGGAGATCATGGTATTTTGTGGGCTTCTCTATCAGAGTTCTCAAATGGACCCTAGATTTCAATCCCTTTTCAGAAACACCCATTATTCCAATTTGGATCTACTTCCATTTTCTACCTCTCCACCTATTCAAACATGAAGCCTTGTTTCCAATTTCAATGCCCATTGGAGAGCCTTTGAATATTGATTTGGGGATGAACAATCTTACCAGACCATTAGTTCCTGTTGAAACTAATGTGTCTATGAATCTTCTTTCCTAATTTTGGATTCAAAATGATGAGTCTGGTTTCTTCCATGATGTTATTTAGGAAATATTAACTGATTAATACCATTATTTCCTTAATTTGGGGCATAACTAGAAGTAATGTGACTGAAAAATAACAGGTAATGAGGCCAAGAAAGTTACTTGGGTTAAAAAAAGCAAGCTAAATCCTGGAATAGATGAGTGAAATGTTAGTCAAGTAACTAATATTGGTCCTTATACTAATACAGAGCATAATTTAAGTTTTAAGAAAGAGATTTTGTTATCCAATAGTCAGCCTTCTCAACCAACATTCACTTATATGGAAATTTTACTATTTTTGGATTCTCTACATAAAGTCAAAAATGTAAGTAATGATCCTTCTGTCTGGGTGAAGGACCAAGAGAATCAACTTGAATCACATGATCCAAGATATAAGGAGCACGGTGAACTCTCTAATTCTAGTAAATACATGATATATGTTGATGATAAACCTAATCATAAAGGGGAATAATTCATAAAATTGAGTTCTAGGAAAGGGAAAAAGATGATAGTGGACACCGATGGTTACATAACCCCGAATCCTAAAAAATAAGGAAGCGAAGATTCTATTCACACCTCAAAAGAACAACTATTATAGGATCTCTTGAAGCCACTGATAATGAAACTCCATCACTTCCACCTATAGTTGATCAACTGACTACAATCTATGGTTCAGATGAGCAATAAGAGGAAATAAAGAAGTGACCTATATACAAAGATTCCTATTGCAATGAGGAGGAAATGAGAGAAGCAGTGGATGGTTGGATGAATGAACAAGATGCAATCACATTTAAGAAATATCAAGATGGTATCATTACTGATAAGAAATACCTTCAAATTTGAAAACTAATGTTAATTCAGACATTGGATGAACATAAGAGAATCCCAGATTTTAACATCAAAGCCATATCTTGGGAGTGATTACTCACTTTTGTTGTGTTTTTCTATGTGACTAACTCTTCAAATTTGAATGTTCATAGGGCTTGTGTTGGTGTCTGGTCAATGTATGATTTTTTCTTCTCTGCTTTAGGCTGTTTACTATTTGGGTTTTCTTTTCTTGATGGCATAATGATATGCAGTTCCACCTTTTATTTAGGGTTATGTGGTGTGTTGATTGTTTTTTCTTTTGGGAGGTGATGCGTTTTTCTTGAAAATATCAATATTCAGCAGAGTGATTTGACATGAAGAATATTGGTATTCTATGGGAAGCTGGTGAATATTATTGTTGTCACATTTCTCCTCATCAACATCATGTTGTTTGGTGGTTCTTGGTACTGCTCGATATGTTGAATGCTTTGAGGGATTTCCTGGTATTCCTAATGAAGAGATGTTCTTCTTGATGATGTTTTGAAGAACCTGTGTTGTTCATACTTGATAGAGGTCTCGATTGGGGTGCTTTTCGCCTACAATTGTCAAGGATCCTGATCATCGCAAAGTAATATGCTAGATTCTTGCTTGTTTTGGGATTTATTTTCAATTCCTAACCTTATATAAAGAATGATCTAGTTACTAACAAGGTCATTTGTTCATTTTCTACAATATGAGATTATTTTTTTCTTCATAGTTTCTCAACTTGTACGCCCCTTCAATCCCTACATATGTATGTTATTTACACCTCGTTATAGTACTGATATATTTTTTATTTTATTAAATTTCTTTGTGCATGAATTTTCTAACCAATTCATGACACATCCTTTATAAAAAAATTCTTAGAAAACATGGACATGGAATAAAAATTATTTTTGACCAAAGAGAAAAATAATGTATGATTTCATTAAAAATGATATTTTGTTTTTTTGAATACATAAAAAGAGTAAAAATAAATTATTACTTGTAATATCTATAAATAAAAATAATAAAAATAATTCATTAGTATATTGAAAGATATATCCTAAAATTTAATCATTATAAACTTAATCATATACAATTTCAAAAAATAAGAGATTGTAATATAAATCCCTTATCATGAGTTCAAATTGATTCCAAAGTGATATAAACTCATATATAATAAATTTAAATTATTTATAATTATATAATAGAGTCATTTAAACACTCTTAATATCATATATAATCCACTTATTACATTTTAATAGCCATTTATAAATAATTCCGTATTAAAACTATCCTTTCTGGGTGTTAACTCTTTCATTTTTATCAGAATTTTAGTCCAGTAGTTCTGATTATTATACATTTATCCTAGATACATAATTTATAAATTTTTAATAATGATATAAATATAATATATATTCATTATATGTATATAGTCATCTATAAAATGTATAGACAAAAGAATTAATTACCCCGTTCATGGAGAAAGTAGGTAGTACATATGAAAGAATTATGTTTTCACTTTTTGAAGGATGGAATGAAATAAAGGTAAATAATAATTAAACATTATAGAATCATTATAGTGTCATATATATTATATATAGTCATTAAATATATCCTTATATCAATCACTGAAAATCAGAATTAAAAAACATGTCACATCGCTTTATGGATGTGGTAGTCCACACATACGCACTAGAAACATTATTGTTTTCCAATGGATTGGAAGGTATGAATTTAGATAAGATATTATAATTACAGAAAAATAATTATGTCATAAACATAGAATATAATATTTTAATCCATCTGAATAACCATTTATGAAATATGGTGATGGAAAATGAATTGCATCGCTATGTGGAGGCGGTAGTTCACATGTACGCACAAGTGATACTTTTACTTCCCATTTTATAGAATAGATGGTGGATATTGGTGGTCCCGTAATAATAATAATATTTTATTATATATATTTTATATTTAATTTATTATTTATTTATGAATTAAATGTGATTAGTTGATATATATATACAAATAAATTAAAATATGTTTGGTATTTCGATTACCTCTTCTTCAGCGTGACTCTATTATATCCCTTTTAAGGACCCTTTTAATGGTATTTTAAGAATAAAATAACCTATAATTCATGTATAAGGATTTTTAAAATAGAATTGTGTAGGGGTTAGTCAAGGTGGATGTATTAATGTGATGTAAATAAGATAAAGGAGGTGTGAACTTTTATTAGTGGGGGAGAGGGAACACAAATAATTTCTTAATGATTAAGATATAATATATTCATACTAAACAAAAATGATGATAAATGGAAATATTCTATTTTTTCACATAATTAGGTTTAAATATGGATATAAAATAGTATTTTGAAATTGATAATTGGAAAACATACCCTTATCATCATGTTTAACCCCCGGTAATCACATTTCCACGTTAACTGTGGTAACATATTTTTACAATTTTTAATATTCATTATGAAAAAATATTAAGTAGAAATTTTTTAAAAAAATGACGTATTATGATTCAAAATAAGGTATTCATTTTAAAATTTTAAAAAAATATAAGTGTAAAAATTTAATTAAAAATTAAACCTTCAACACATGATGAAAATCATTTTTTCAGAAGGGATGTTTTTCTAAGGATAACAATTTAAAAAAACCAAAATAAAATTAATTTAAATATCATAAATTAGATTAATAATAATATAAATGAAATAATATATCCATTTTATTTTTTTAAAAAAAATATAACATTTTAAATTATTTAAATGGATATATAGTTTAATAAATATCAGTATTTTCACTATTCATCATAAAATCAATCATTTCTACAAATTCTAAAAAATCAACTCTAAGATAATTTTTTCAATAAGATTTAAAAAATGAAAGTAATTTTTAAAATAAATTTTAAAAAAGAGAAATAAATTAATTAGATTTCTTTTAAAAAAATCAATAAAAATAATTTTTGAGCAAAAACCCTTTTTTAAAGAATATAACCACTTTACTAAAAATTAACAAATTATTCATTAATATTTTCGATTTTTCTAAATAAATTATATTTTGCAAAATTTCTTTATTCTTATTCATTCCCCCAATTTAAAACTCAATTTATAATGATATACATTATTACGGTTTATTATGACTCGGGGTTATGTGTATCATAAGCTATCTAAGAAATTATATTTATTTAAAGAGAAATATATCACTAAATATTCAGGTGTTAATGGAAAAATTGAGATATAATCTAGTAATTCTATACACACAATGAATATTAACATCTATTATTAGTCAGCATTTACTATATTTCTATAAGAAGGAGGCACATGTCTTTTGAGATACATGGAGGATGCTAGATTTCAATTGTAGTCTAGGATCTAGATTCACATGATTTGGAATAAGAAAAAAACCTTCCACTAAAATTAGTGTAAGGTGTTGTTCCAAAGACACATACTATATTGAATGTTAAAAAAATATGTGTTTTTATATTCACCAAGATGGGTTGTGACACCCTAAATCAAATCACAAGGTTTAGGTCAGAGTGCCACATGACCTGATGCACACCACCACATACACAAGAGGCTTCTGAATTGTGGAAAGGGTTTAAGAGGCATCATGTGGAGACTAAAGACATTAAATTAGAAAACTAACACAAAATATAATAGAAGGAATGATAATAATAACTATTATAAGGGAAATTAATAATCCAAGAGAAAATAATATAATGCGTTAGATTATCATCCCATGTTACAATAGTATGAGAGGTCAATCATATGATCTAAAAAATAAAGGATCCTCACATATGGAAGATCTACATACTAACATTAGAAAAAAATATGTAAAATATGGAAGACCGTCTATGATCTAGAGTCCATCTTGACCTGGCCTCACACAATCCTACATCTCTAGCTCAATGATGACAACATGGACCATTCCTTTAACTGGATTCCTAATCCTAAAATATACACATTCACCAAGATTCCCATGTAGGGTGTGAGTATAAAACCCATTATAGAACCACCAATAATTCATTAACATATGTTCACAAATTACACATGTTTATGGTGTGATTATAATCAATTTAGATGTAAATAACCAGAAATCATACTTCTGAAATCATATATTTCTAGTCCTTGATGATCAAATCTGCATTGTTTGATTGGTAAACTAGAGAGAAAGTATTACATGGGTATAACACACTCATCCAAATGCTCATATTTCTACATCCCCCATGAAGTGATAATCACTCATGCCTTTAAAGAAAAATATTAATGTCGAACCAATTAATAAATCTAGGGAAAGACAGACACAACATGCCAACCTAATATCACTACTTTGGGGAAATCTACCACCACATTTTGACCTAATCACAAGGATTTGGGGAAATAAAACATATAATATACACCCCCTCTAAGGTAGAATCTATTCTGTGTGACTTAACCCGGTCAATGAATTAAATAGATTGTGGAATTACATATTTATCACACATTGTTATAATAAATAAGTGAATTACCATGTAATTTTAAGAAAGAATCACATTACTAACACACTTCCACACATGAATCATGTCAAGAATTGGTCTTACAGGGCTACACATTCACACCACATGATTACCATATCCAGAATGGGTCTCACAGGTCGACACACACGCACACACCACAAGTGAATCATATCATCATTAGGTATCATGAAGATATACATGAAAAAATGCATTTTAGTTATATCAATATTATGTCTCATGAGGATACAAACTCATAACACATAATCATGGAAACACTACTTATATATTTCCAATATTTGAAGGACTCCCTATCTCTATCACAACAATATTATAATGTTCGGATTCACCTCTGATGTTATGTTTCATTTGAATGATTCTTAAATGCATCTTAATTCCACCATGTGAGAACTCTAGCATCAGACATTAAGAGGAAAAAACACCAAAAGGGAAAGAATATATTTTACATACCTAGAAAGAGTCTCTACCCTCAATGTGCTAGGTCAATTTGAGAAGAAGATTTTAAATATCTAAATCTGAATGTTATATCTATCAGTGATCTACAATTATATTGTAATATCTTATTGGATCTCTTAGATCTCATTACACCATTAAATATTTAAGGTTCATCCCAAGATATGGAACATAATTTCTCTATAATGGATAGAAAAACCTTATGGTGATTATCAAATCAATTGGTGATTACCGAGGCCATGATTTTGATGTAAAAAAATCCAAAATCATCGATAAGGGATATATAGGGTCACCAAAATTGAATTCGTGTCATGAAAGATATGGAGGAGAAATAATAATTGAATTTTTAAATGAGTAATATGGCCCCGAATGTATCTCTAGTTTTTTAAAAAACTACCTGTTGGCCAATGGATATATACAAAAGAATGATGTTTATAAATCCCAATGATGGGCTATTAGCCTATAAGGAACTTGAAAACAACTCTAGGTGATGTACCTGAGCTACATGACACCCAATGGCAGAACAATGTCTTCCCACTACCTGAATGGTGGTCTCTGTATCTTTTCCGCTATACTTTCCTTTTCTATTGACTATCCAGTGGTACTGTATCAGTTAACTGGTGGAATTACCATGTCTAAGACATAGTATATAGAAAAAAACACTACTCCAATCATCATGATAAATTCCATTTTAATTCTACTTGTCATACAAATACACAATTATCATTTAATTGGGTTGTTGGATGTCAAGGTATGTTTTTAATGGATTCTCAATGGAACATATCTATGTGATACAACCACGAAAGGTAGTGAGAATAATGAATAACAATATGATAGGATAATTAATCATATCTATTTTTGGATAGAAGCAAACATAGTGTGCATAGAATATTCATTTACAATGAATATGTTTTATGTGCACAATGGTTTTTTTGGATTTCTATTATTTTCAATATAGATATATTGATAAAATGTATAAAAATAATTAGTCTTATAACGTTTCTATGATTTAGAAATCAATTTCTCTAATAACAACTTAATATTTCTATTTAATTTCATGTGGTCAAGATGTATTATTATAAATAAATGGGTTTTTAAATTTATCCATATTACATAAATATACAATGTATGGAAAAATATATAAATGAAAAACGTGTGACAATTTTTTTTCATAAGTCACAAGATATGGAATCTTACCAGGATGACATATGTGGGCACATGAAGATATTATGAATAAGTTTTAAAAATTTTAATATCAAGGAATCTATCTAATATACCATGATATGTATTGAAGTCTTATAATACTAATTCATGTTGAATGATGTGAAATAAAAAAAACTGATATAACCATGAAGAATTTTAGTATGAAATATCTGGTAGTACTTGAGAAATAAAAAAGGTATGAGATCATAACAAAAAGAGATATGAGAATACTAGAGTTCATAAGGATATAAACCTAGTTTTACTTTAAATCATTTGGATATAGGATCAGAGTGAGGCAAAGATAATATGAAATACACACTTATTAAACCAAGTGGTTTCTATATGTATAATTACCAAATAAAATACAGTTTTTGATGTATCTTAAGAAGTGTCCTACCAATGATTTCTTCAATTTTTGGGTTATACCAAAATAGTAATAGTACTATCATTATTATGATAGTATTTGAATATGAAATTATACGAGATGAAATATTCTTTAAGGGAACAAGAAGTGGATAATTAGGTAAATGAATACTTGATGGATTTTATCAAGGTAACAAGGTCATCATATGAATATGTACAATAGAGACTTCTTTTAGACCACAACTATCATTAAAAAACATGGTAGTACAAAAACTATAAATATACTAAATAGAAGAATGATTAATATGTGATATCTAATTGAACTGTCATTAGTTGGCTGTAGTATGTGTGGGATTCCCTTAGAGTTAGTTCCAAGGAACCAAATACATTGCACATTAGATTACATGTAGAATTATAAAATTGGATATCAATAATTTTCCTTTCAAATATTGATTGTTCTTATATCTAAAATTAATTTAATGCTTCCATTAATGTATTAATTTTATTAAAAATATCTTATTAGTTCTCCACAATAATTTTAACCTTAAATGTCCATGAAAATATTAAAGAACATAAGTCCTATTTCCCAATGATTTCATATGATAGGACACATGTGATTTAGACTCTCTGGTATGAGTACTCATAATAGAGTGATACATAATCTCATGAAGTTCATAAATGGAAATCATTAAGATGGGAGATAATGAGAACAAACACATAAGTATAAATTAAAAAAAATTATGTCATTTTATATTGGCATCTATGAACGAGTTTAATAATTTTTTAGAACTTTATAATATCATTAATACATATAATTACTCATGTACTTGGATATTCCCAAAAAAACATGACACTGTATGATTATAAGAAGGTGGGAATGTTGGGTGCATTCCAATTAATTTGTCATTATTGAATAAGTTGATAAATGACTTTTCCCTTTAATATTTATTGAATATGATAGCTCCATATTTTTATTTAAATAGAAATTTCATAATAAATTCCATATCAATAGTGATTGATGGTTATATTTTAGGAAGTCAAAAAAAATTGTATCGATTATATAGGTTGATGACACCAGTACTAAACTTTCCTGATGATATATCAATTCAATGGTATTATATTACATAGTGAGTGTTTACATGGGTTTATTTCAATTGAAATATTAACTTATTCTTCTATGTATTCCATTAAACATTTCTAGATGATGATTTTGGATTTTAGGTGAGCATATGTAATACCACAGAGGAAGAGGCCGAGAGGGGCACACAAATAGTGTTTCCATTAATCATAGTTGAATCATTTTTAAATTTAATAATTTGAATAAATATATTCTCAAGAAGGAGGAATAATATTAATTCTTGTTTTATTGATCTTAATTTTTTTTTACAATATTCACATGAGTTGAATATTAAAAAAGTATTCATTTATAATAACTTGAATACGATATTCATTTATCGAATAAATTATATCAATTATTCAAGGTTTGATAAATGTTGCGGAAGGTGGATGGTACAAATCATGTTCCCAATAATAGAAATTATATATTAAATATCATTTGAATAAATATTAATTAATATAATCATATTTATATTATTTTTAATATAACAATGCATCAAAATAAAAGTAATTATTATTATAGATGCGGGGTATTCAATGGATTATGATATTGTATAAGCGGATATTTTTAGTAATCAATTATCTAACCTTACACTATATATACAGAACTATATCATTTCTTATGGTGTGGTAAAATTATTTATGTTGTGCATAACCCATACTCTCCCTAGAGAACTTTCCAAATGAGGAATGTATGTTGGATTCCTGTTAATATCGATAGAGTTATTCTACTTACTCCCATCATCTAAATAATGAGAGAACATTAATCAATCCTTCAAGCCCTAAGGATTGTGTCATGATCAAAGGTTAGCAATAAAGGATGATTGGTACCCCCATCCAAGCACCCAGAGTACCACAAATGATTATTTGAGATCAAGGAGAACATTTGGATAACCATTAAAGTGATTATAATTTGTATCTTATTGATGAAATGATGGTACTACCATAACAGAGGTTCAATGTATGAACAACTATATCAAAAAAGTACTCAAGGACAAGGTAATTTATTATTATTAAAATAATTTTAAATTTTATGTGAAATATCCACTTTAATGGTTCCTAGATTCTCCCATTTTGGTTCTTTATATATTATCATGATAAATTTCACTCTTATTCATCTTCTAATGAATTATTCATTGGATTCAATAGAGAAACCATCATTGGTAACAAAATCGACCATATATCATTTTGTCTATAACCTTTAAGAATAAATGATTTCATATGATATAGTTGGTGTAAACACATATAAATATAAATGTGTTTGATGGAGATCACAACAAATCCTTTTTTAGTTTGAGGAGAACTAATTTTGTCCTAAAGGTTTTTCATCAATTATATTTGTGAATTTTGGAATTAATTTTTTATTAATGATAAAAAGGCTTATGGGGCCATACGTTGTGGTAGAATAATTTGAGATTTAGTTTGTCATAGAGTGACACTCTAATGGTTTTCTAGTGTTTATAGATAATTATTTTTTGATGGGTATTCACAATGTATTACATATGATGGGATATAAGGTAAATTCGATGATATATTTACAATTTTTTGGAAGATATGAAGAAGGAGTTCTAGGTATGGTTTATGTAGTTATTGGATATGATAAAATACAAGTTATAATGAAAAAAATTACTTTGAGGCTTCAGTGAAAGTGGATGATTAATTGAGATATTCCATAAGACACTTGGATTATGCCATATCATATTGCATGATATGATTATGTGATATGGTACAACATGATTGAATCCTATTCATATAATATGAATTATATTAAGAGATATCATAAGGATTGTTATTTGATAACATGTAATTATCCTGACATGGAAGTTGAATGTTAAAAGGATTAAGTTTTTCACTTCCACTAGAAGAAACAGATGGTATAATCATTACATTCACGTGATGAATACACGGATTAGATATGAAACTAAGTCATACATTTTAAAATATATGAGTCAATTCATGAACATTGGTTGAGTTATGTGTAATGAGAGATACACAATCAAGATAGAATAGGGTTGGCCTTAAACTCTTCTATTAGTTCTCCCATGCCCACAACTATCCCTTCTATAAGTTTTTCTATCCTGATATACAACCACATCATGGGTGTAGGAGAGTCTGGATCACGAATCAAGTGACTAGGTACAAAATGTGGATAAACCATGCAGTAGGGAGTCTATTGGGTTTTATCTTTATGATCTTACTCAATAAAATGTTAAATATTATTTTATTAGCATTCATTGGTGAAAGTGACACCATGACCGTTTCTTTATTTTAATGTGTTTATACATCTTTTCAGTTTAATTTCACGGTGTTCTGGGGATTTGTGGTTTCTAATTATTTCAAATGAATTTATTATATTTAAATCTATCGTAATAATCCTAAAAATAATAAACAAAATGAATTAAATATATATATATGAATCAATTAATTACAATAATGTAAGGAAATAATAGGGAATTTAAACCACCACCACATGTCATCGACCACCTCATCCACACTATCACAATCACAATACCACAAATAGTGGATCAACTGTCACAATATTCTATCATCCCCCTAATAAAAATACCAAAAAATCACATCAACTATCTGGGATGATAATAAGGACCACATAAAAAATACAAAAATTTATATAGTGGTATGATTATAATAAAACTAATTTTATCTTTGATGGGAATACCATATCACTTGTTTATATTTGAAACAAGGAATACATTGTCCCTTACACTACATCATTATAAATTAACATCATATCCCTCCATAATCCATGTCCTGAACTTACAATGTATGGTTAAAAAAATACCATATAATAGAATACATATCATATATGATAGTAAGAATATAAAAAACCACATAAAAAATAATGCATAAATAAAATTCATAAAATAATAACTTAATGGAATAATAAGTAAAATAACTTCCTCTAAAATTAATGTACTCATACATGACATCCACATGTCTTCAGGAGACATACCTCAACCATTTGTAACTAAATCTCAAACCCTAACTATGATTTCATAACCATTGAACTATGTAACCTCTATCATACCCATGTTTCTATTTCATTAAAAACCAAACAGAAGGTTATCTATAATAGTAAAAAAAACACCAAAAATAATATCAATCATTACATAAACTCATAAAATATTCTAAATTAAGTAAATTTTCTTCAAGTCCTTATATCATAAACCCTCATGAATAATCTATATTAATTTAACTAATCAATTACAATTTATCACAAAATAATTACCTATTAAAATTATACTTCTACACATGAACCACAAATTTATTTATTCTTTATATATATCAAAGTATTCACAATAATTACCCATAACCACATTATCCAACAATAAAAATACACATAAAACATATAATTTTTTTAGAATCCCCTAACACATCAAATATTTAACCTCCAAAAAACATCACTCAATAATTCAGTAAATCCCTATCCAGGATAAGAATATGAAAAATCATCCATCTTCACATCAACTCCCATGATTAATAGATAAAAGTTAGGTTTTTTCTAACTACCACAAGGATAAAGAACATGAATCTCACTTACCGATGATCTAATATTTAATTCCTTATGTCCCATGAATATATATATCAATAATATAACACCTCGACCCCAGAAGCTTGAAGTTGATACATTATTTTAATACATTGGAATGATACAAGGAATCATGTCCTGAAAGGATGATAAATTTACTAGTCTTGGAAACAGATACATACATAAGTTCAATATTACAACTTGAAAAACAAATACCACACTAATTTATTCTATTAGAAACATCCAAGAATCCTAGATTATGACTGAAATTCACTCATAACTAACTTCTTCATATCCTAGTAAAATTAAACATAAAAAAGGGGTGAACTCAAATGCTTAGTAAGAGTAAGCAATATAGTGGAAGACAACATAAACATTTCGGATTGTGAATAATTGAAAACACATGCCTTTACAAATAATAAACATGAACACATTATGGCAGGAATATGAGTTGAGTAAATAATTCCATAATAAAACATAGTAATGGTTATTCTACTAGTCGAATCACCACAAAAACCATCAATATTAATTTCATAATTAGGGAATATACAATTCAAGACATTATAAAACATTTTTTCATGGCCTCGGCCAAAACATCTAAAAATGATTAAGGCCTCAGAAAAAACCATATATCAAATTGGAAAAGGCCCCGACCAATTCCACATCTAATTGTCTCATTAGAACTACCGATTCATGGAAGAGCTATAGTGTTCCCCACCCGACATTTACCAAGTACAATACATTACACATTTGAAAAGGTTGAAACATAACATAAACATTCGTATTAAAACTAGCATACAAAATGTCAATAATTTAACCATAACCCATGAATGGTATAAATATAACACATCCCTAGTCATACAAATCAAAAAACCTTAAATAAAATATGGAAGTTTTGTATCATAATAAATCAACTTCAAACATGGGTAAAATATTTCGAAGGATATTGTCATAGATGAAAAAAAACTATTTAAGAGAAATATATCTTTCTATTTTAAAATAATTTAAGAGTCACTTAATTATAATAGAAAATATTTATTTTTAAAACATTCTTATAATCTTTTATGGGAAGATTCGAAGGTGTTATAACGACTGAAAATAACCGCACCCGCTGTATAAGTTAAAAAAACATTTTTACCTTAATTTGTGGAAAAGGCTATAAAGTATCTTGTTTGGAAAATGACGTAAATATTGCTTTCAAAACATTTTATAAATATTACAACAAGGCTATAAAGGAATTTATCCCATAGTAAAAAGGTTTTGAAATACATTTTCTAAGAATCATAATAATGGACGATAAAGAGGTCCCCGTAGATATTTACGTAAAAACAACCTCAGATAATAAAGAGAATGTGAAATTAACCCTTAACTTGTACTTTTCCTTGGTCAAGGGTATGTTAACCTCATTATAATAGTTAAATAATTGTTATTAAATTATATAATATGCACATAAATAAATATGATATCACATATTATCTTCTAATGTTTCTTTGTAAATAATATTTTAGTAGTATCATTGTTTCTGGTGTTAACTGATTCATTTTCCTTTATATGTTTTGTTCTGTAAGCAATGTTGTTTATGTATAAGATGTATTTTATTCATATCATGATGAATATTAAGTTTTTAAACATTATTTTTAAAAATAAAATGAAAATTATTCTTGAATGGTTACGATGGGGAATGAATCTCATCGCGTTCGTGGAGACAGTAATCCGTACGTACGCACAAACGCTACTTCCATTTCATTTTTTTATTTAAAAAGGAAGGAAAACCAAATGATACATAGGTATATTATTATTAAAGTATGATATAATATTTTAAATACATTATGTATGTTCATTAACACCATCCTTTATACATTCCATGTATGGTATGAACGAGTCATATCTCTTTGAGGGGGCCATAGTCCACACTTCGACAAATGAAATTATCATATATATACAGCCTGAAAAGAATAATGGTATTCTATAAAATATAATTATAAAATAATATAGATAAAATAAATAAAATAAATATCATCTATAATTACAGTTCCATCATAATGGCCACCATAATAGGTGGTTGTAGAAGATTGAACAATCATCATTTCATGAGGCAGTAGTTTCCCGTCAACAAGAATATTAGGTTCTATACCCATTAGATGTAGGTGTATGTAATTTAATTTCAAATAATTATCATAAAAACAACATAGTATATTTTTATACTTATTTTTTCTAAAATAAAGGAATAATGAGAGTTTATGGGGTTGGAGATGTAAAATAAAAGAAAATAACATAAGAGGAGATGCTACTTTTAAATCGGGTAACTCCCTTTGGTTTGTACCAAAAGGATTCCTTGAAGTGCCTTCTACCAAAGTAAGGCTTCTAAGTGGAACATAATGTTGTAGGAAGCTTAATTGGGCAGAGGGTGGATGAGAAAAAAGGCATGAGAGGTGTGAGAAATGGGTTACCTGTGATGGCTTTTTATAAGGGGGCATATGGTCTCTTTAGGAAAGTTTCAAAGTATTATTTTATTATATAATTTTATTTAGTTTATAAAGGTCCAAAATTAATTAACATAGAAGGTAAGATAACTTATGTTCTAAATAGAATCATCCAATAAGAGTTGGATAGGTTTTGGATATTGTTTTAATTTTTATAATCTCATTTATTTTAATAATACTTTAATGAGGTAAACATTGCGTCATTATTTTGTCATAAATAATTTTATTTATTTTATTTCTAAAAATTATATAAAAATACCATGATATAGGAAATATTTTTAGATTTCAAATGAATATTTATAGTCTAAGAGATAACTTGAATACCCCCATGTAAAAATTGGTTTACTAAAAGATATATGTTTATGTCATTTGTGCCCTTATATTAAATTAAATAATATAAAGTGTCATTATCACTCTTTAGTGGATCCATGGGGTCCGAAAATCGACCCAAAGATTCCCATAGTTGGAAATGTATCAAAACATATGAATAGGATACATGTTAGGGTAATTTAATATTATTATAATATTATTTATTACCCTTATTTAACGGATTTACCTTTTAACCATGGTAAATAAAATATTTACCGAAGTAATTATTCATAATATCTAAAAAAAGATACCTATTTACAAAATTTGGACGTCCTGATTTCAAATATGGAATCCATTTATCTGATTAAAAAAAATTGGAGTGTCAAAAATTAATTTAAAATTAATTTCTGTTGTCAAAACCAAAAGCATGTTTTTAATAAATAATAACTATCAAAAGATTGAAAATTTTTTATGTCTAGTTTAAATGTAAAATTACATCAAATGAACTATATTATATTAAATAATAAAAATATAATATAATTATACTTAAAAACAATTCAAATTTATAATTTAACACTATAAATTATATTGGTTAAAAAAAGTTGTTTTTAATTAAAATTTAGTATTTTTCACTATTCATCAAAAATTGAATGTTTTTAGAAAAGTTCCAAAAAATCACCCTATGCTAATTTTTATATTCCAATTCCAAAAATGAAGTCCATTTTGAAAAATAAAATTTATAAAACTTCAAAAAGTGGGTATTACTATTCATAACGACTAGTTCAATTGGTCGTGGTGTGTTAGAATCTCCAAGTTGCGTACAACACAAGCTATTGCATTATTCGAAGGGAAACGTACCGTGGAAGATTGGGGTGTTACATTATCCCCTCAAATTAATTTCTTCCTTGAAATTTCAAGAATATTACTACATATTAAGATTCATTTGGTTCTTCATCATAAGTTCCTTGGGTTCCCACATTTCTACTTCCATCTTATGGTTTCTTCATAGAACTTTTACCGAACGAGTCATCTGTTTTCTCAGCAGTTGTTATCTACTATTAAGAATTCAGACATGCTCTTCTCAATAAGGCATGTGGGTTTTCAGTTCTATTTTTTTATAGGTGAGTACATGTGTTTGTTCAGGTATGTATTTTCTCAACATTGATACATGGAACACATTATGTTCTATAGAGAGACTTGTCGGCATAGCTAAACGGTAAGCTACAACACCAATTAGATCTAGAATTTCAAAAGTTCCAATGTACCTAGGACTCAATTTACCCTTATTATTTAAATATATAACACACTTCCATAGAGATACCTTCAAGAAAACATGATCACCTACATGAAATTCCAAATCCTTCCTTCGATTATCAGCATAACTCTTTTTCTTACATTGAGATGCTTTGATGTGGGTTTGGATAACCTTTTCATTTTCCATTGTTTCCTCAACAAGTTATGGTCCTATGAGTTTTCATTCACCAACATATTCCCAACAAGATGGTGTGCGACATCGCTTCCCATTAACACTTCATATGGTTCCATCTGAATACTTGAATGAAAGCAATTCTTATTAGAAAATTCTAAAAGAGGTATATATTGATCCCACATACCATGAAATTCAAATGAGTAAGATCTCATCATGTATTATAATAATTGAATAGTCCATTCTAACTGTCCATTAGTTTTAGGGTGGTAGGAAGTGCTCAAATGAAGTTCAGTATCCAAGTCCTTCTGATGACTTTTCCAGAATCATGATGTAAAACAGGGATCATGATAAAAAACAATAGATAGGGGTACCCCATAAAGCCTTACAACATCATTAGCATATATATTCTTATAAGACATTCAAGTGGTAAATCTTCTCTTATATCAAAAAAATGTGCTAAATTGGTAAGACAATCAACAATGACCCATCTTGCATCGTTCCTTTTAGGAGTCCTTGATAGTCCCATGACAATGTCCATCATAATATCATCCCATTTCCCCTCAGGTATGGTAAGAGGTTTCATTAATCCTCTATGTTGTTGTCTTAAAACATTCACTTGTTGAAAAACCAGACATCTCGACACATAATCAGCAATATCACTCTTCATGTTGTCCCACCAAAAATTTTCCTTCAAATAACCATACATCTTAGTGGTACTAGGGTGTATAGAGAAATTGGATCTATGAGTATCATCAAATATTTCCCTTTTTAGATCAAGTATGTCAGGAACACAAAGTCACTTACCAAATTTCAAATTTTTATCTTCATATACGAAGTCGATTAGTCTCCCATCATTCAAACCATTAATTTTCTTTCGAAACTCCTCATTATCGGTCTAAGAAATTTTTATCCTTTCTAGTAAAGATGGTTTAACAACCATTTGAAAAAGTATTGATGTTTCACCTTCCATGGTTATTCCCATATCCATATTCACTAGATTCATGAAACTAGGATCCCTTTATACTCTCATCTTGTTCAAAACTCCATGAAACTTTATACTCAAAGCATATTCCACCTTATTTGCCTTCCCAGGGTGGTAGTATATAGTCAAATCAAAATCCATGAGTAGTTCAATCCATCGATTCTTCCTGGTGTTGAGTTCTTTTTGTGAGAAAATATACTTAAAACTCTTGTGATCAGTATATATCTCACATTATTCACCAAAGAGGTATTGAATCAATATATTTAAAGCAAATATTAGAACTGCTAATTCTAGATCATTAGTGGGATAGTTTTGTTCATGAATTTTTAACTGTCATGATGCATAGGCAATAACTCTATCATTCTACATAAGTACACAACCAAGTCCTTTCTCTGAAGCATCACTATAAATAACAAACCAATAATTCCCCGATGGTAGAGTCAATATAGGACCATTTAATAATATTCTCTTCAGTTCTTCGAAAATTTATTCACACTCTTTTTTTCATGAAAATTTAAACTTTTTACCTTTGAGCTTGGTTAATGGGTTATCCAATCGGGCAAAATTCTGGACGAAATGCTGATAATAACCTGCTAAACCAATAAAATGGTGTACCTCAGTTATACATGTTGGTGCTGGCCAATCTTAGATTGCCTTGGTCTTAGACATATGAATAGTGATTCCATCCTTAGAGACTATATGGACAAGAAAAGAAATCTCCTGGCGCTATAATTCACAGTTTTTAATCTTTTGATATAATTCATTTATTCTGAGGGTTTTTAGAATAGTGAACAAGTTATTTTCATGATCATTGAATATTTTTGAGTATACCATGATATCATCATTAAATACCACTAAAAAATCATAAATATATTCCTTGAAAACATTATTCATTAGATCCATGAAGAAATAGGGTGTATTAGTCAATTCAAAAGGCATTACTTTAAACTCATAATTACCATACCTGGTCTGAAATACTGTCTTCAGAATGTCTTCCTTCATCATGCACAACTGATGATATCCATATTGAAGGTCAATCTTCGATAAATATTGAGCTCCCAGAAGTTGACCAAATAAATCATCAATGTGAGGTAGGGGATAATTGTACTTTATTATTATAGCATTTATCTCCATATAGTCAATTCATAACCTCAAAGATCTATCTTTCTTCTTAACAAAATTTTTAGGGGATCCCTGTGGAGAAACAATAGGGAAAATAAAAACTTTATTAATTAATTACTATAGTTGTTTCTTTAGTTCCACTAATTCCACAGTGTCCATTCTATAAGGGGTCTTCGATATGGGCCTTGAACTAGGAATTAAATCAATGTAAAAATGAATTTCTCATTCTGGAGGATGTCCAGGTAAATCCTCTAGAAACAAATCAACATATTCTTGCACAATAGGTACGTCTTATATTTGAACATTCTTTTCCTCACACATAGTAATTTCATTTTCTTCCACCCCTAAAATTGAATTTAGTAGAGCTACTGGTGGTGGATCTAGATAAGAATCTGGTGGTGAAATTTTTTTTCTAAAGACATGGTACTTCTTTTCATCATCAAAAATTGTAACCTCCTTCTTCGTATAATAATTTTTTTTCATCATGATCCTAAAGACAATCCATACAGAGTATTATATCAAATTCAATCATGGGTATGATGATGAGATCATTAGACAAAGAACATTTATATACCCTAATGGGGACTGACTCAAAAATATTTGTGTAATGATACTTTCGTTAGGTGTTTTGATAGACAAATCCCTTGTTAAATTAAATTGGAAATATCTAATTTTCTTAGAAAACTGGGAAGATATGAAACAATATAATGATCCAGAATAAAATAATGCTTTGGATAAACTTGAGGAAACCATTAAATTACCTGCCACCACATCTTTCGGAGCTTCAACATCAGCAGTAGTGTTCACATAAGCTTCTCCTTTCTCCCTTGGCCTTTTCTGATGTATGTTTCCCTGAAACATAGGAAATTCATTTTCATAATGTCCCATATCCCTAAAATTTTATCATTGAACTTTGGTAGCTTCTTTTTTCCCCTTAAAATTACAAGCATGATGGCCTTTCTGTCCACATTTTTAGCATACTCCTTTCCCTTTTAGACAGGCACCATGGTGTTTACTTCCCCAATTATCACAGGGTGGGAATTCAAATCTTCCCTTCTTCACTGTTTTTATATTTCATTTCCCAGAGTGTTCAGTAGATCTCTTATTCTCTTACATTTCTTTAAAGTCATAAGACTAAGAGAAATCCTTTTCTGTATTCATAGCACATGAGACAATATCTTCATACAATGAGAAGGATTGTGAGACTAATGCTCCATGGAGAAATGGTTTTAACCCATAAAATAAATGATCAATATTACTTATTGGGTAATGTATATAATCTGCAGCATTCCTTTCTATCGTTGTAAAGTTAGCCTCATACTTTAATACATTCTTATCCCCTTTTTCCCGCAAACTCATAAATTTCCTTTCCATATCTGCTGGATGGTCACGAGGAATGTATTTTTCTAAGAAAACCTCTTTAAACTTACTAAATTATATACATGATACTTATTTATCATCCATTGCATTTTGAATTACTGACCACTATTGATCTACATCTCATGTGAGGTGACAAACTGCCATGACAACTTTTTCCCTTTCACTACTCCCTGAAACATGAAATATTTTCTCTAAGGAACATATCCATTAGTTAGCTACAAATGGAGTTGTATACCCATTAAATGTTAGTGGTTGTTTCATCATGGGGATATCTAACATTGATCCTCCACGTTGTGGATCAGGGTGCTCCATACGGGTAAGGTTATTATTCATAACATGAGTGAGTTGTCCCAGTATGGTGATAAGATGATCAACACCAGTTTCATTACCAACTCCACTATAATTATCTAGTGTATGAGGGTAGTCCCTACATGGATTACATGTATTGATACAATTTCCATTACTTCTACTATGGACCATTTCTAAACAATGGCATACACTAGACTAGTTTATGAATCACAATATGTAATTCCAAACTTGTAAAACACATTACATAAATTGAATAGTTTATGGATATAATCAATAATGATAAAAATGTTTTCTTTGAGGAAGTATATACTCATAAATCCTTCATAATTATTTGCAGAAAATATGTGAATTATCCAAAGTATATCCCCATGGAGTGTCATAACCAAGAGTGAAACAAGGCGCATTGTCGTATACCAGGATACCCCAGGTCAAGCCCGAAACTCTTTATCGGAGTTTTCACTCCTAGGTATATCTATGCCAGAGCTGCCTCTACCTGCACATATACAAATAGGGATGTATTTCTTGGAAAAATCAACAATTATCTTCATTAACAAAATTCTATGATGTTCATCTATACTAATCCTCAAAATCTATGTTAGGGTAATGTGCTCTAATCAGAGTTTTTTTAAATCTAGTTCCCAAGGTTTGTACTAAACTTCATCTGATACCAACTGTAATGCCTAGACCCTAGAAGCCTGAAGATAGTGCATTATTTTAATACATTGGCATGATACAAGGAATCATGTCCCGAAAGACCGATCAGCTTAGTAGTCTTGGAAATAAGATACATACATAAGTTCAATATTACAACTTGAGAAAGAAATACATCACTAATTTATTACATTAGAAACATCCAAGACTCCTTGATGATGCCTGAAAGTCACTCATAAATAACTTCTTCATATCCTAGGAAAATGAAACGTATGAAAGGGGTGAGATCAAATTCTTAGTTAGAGTAAGCAATATAGCAGGAGAGAACATAAACATTATGCATGGTGAATAATTGAAAAGACAGGTCTTTACAAATAATATACATGCACACTTTATGGTAGGAATATGAGTTGAGTAAATAATGACATAATAAAACATAGTCATGGGTATTATACTAGTCAAATAACCACATGAACCATCAATATTATTTTCATAATGAAGAAATGTAAATTTCGGGACATTCTGAAACATTTTGTCAAGGCCTCGACCAAGACATCTAAAAATGAGTGAGGTCTCGGCCCGAAAAATATCTCCAATTGGGAAAGGCATCGGCCAGTTCCTCGTCTAATTGTCTCATGAGACCTACCAATTTATTGAGGAGCTATTGATGGCTCCACCCGACACTTACTAAGTCCAATACATTCCTCATATGAAATTTTTTAAACATTACATAAACATTCGTTTTAAAACTAGCATACGAAATGTCAATACATTAACCTTAAACCACGAATAGAATAAAAATAACACATCCATATTTAAACATATCACAAAACCTTAAATATAATATGGAATATTTGTTTCATAATAAATCAACTTCAAACAAGTGTAAAATTTATCGATGGATGTTGTCATAGATGAAATCAAAACAATTTGAGAGAAATATATCTTTCTATTTTGAAATCATATTAGAGTCACATTATTATAAAAGAGAATATTTATTTTTAAAATATTATTATAAGATTTTATGGGAAGCTTCGAAGTTGTCATAACAGTGGAAAATAATCACACCCACTGAATAAGTTAAAAAACATTCTTACCTTAATTTGTCGAAAAGGTCATAAAGTACCTTGTTTGGAAAACGACTGAAAGATTCCATTCATTTTTTTTATAAAAAGTAAAACAATGATATAAATGACATTATAACATAGTAATAATGTTCATAAATACATTTTTACGAAACACAAATGTTGATGATAAGGATTTCCTAGTAGATATTTACATAAAAAAACCTCGGATAAAAAAGAGATTGTGAAATTGATACTTTCCTTGTACTTTTCCTTGGTTCAGGGTACATTTACCTCATGTATAATAGTTAAACCATTTTTATTAAATTATAAAAGAAAAACATACATAAATATGATATCATATATGATCTTCTAATATTTCTATGTAAATAATATTTTTGTAGTATTATTGTTTTGGGTGTTAACTGATTAGTTTTCCTTTATATGTTTTGTTACGTAAGCCATGTTGTTTATGGATAGGATGTATTTGATTCATATCTATAAGGTTATTAAGTTCCTAAACATTATTATTAATAATCAAAAGAAAATTATTATTGAATGGTTATGATGCGGAATGAATCTCATTGCATTCGTGGAGACGGTAATCCGTACGTATGCATGAACGCTACTTCCATTTAATTTTTTTATTTTAAAAGGGAAGAAAAAAAATTATACACATGTATATTATTATTAAAATATAATATAATATTTTATATATGTTATGTATGTTCATTAACACCATCCTTTATACGGTCCATGTATGGTATGAACGACTCATATCACTTTGAGGGGGCGGTAGTCCGCACTTCCTCAAATGATATTATTGTATATATACAACCTGAAAAGAATAAAGGTATTCTATAAAAGAGAAATAATAATATTATCGATAAATTAAATAATATAAATATCATATATAATTACGGTTTCATCATAATGGCCACCATAAGAGGTGGTAGTAGAAGATTGAACAATCATCTTTTTGTGAGGCAGTAGTTCCCCATCCACAAAAACATTATCTTCTACACCCATTAGATGGAGGTGTGTGTAATTGTAGTTCAAATACTTCTCATAACAATAATTTAGTATAATTATAATATTGGTGATGTCATAAAAGAATGTAATAAAGAGAGTTTAGGGGGTTGGAGAAGTAAAATAAAGGAAAATAACTTAAGAGGAGATGTTACCTTTAAATCGTGTAACTCTCTTTGGTTGGAAGTAAAAGGATTCCTTGAATTTCCTTCTTTATAAGGTATGACTTCTAAGAGAGATTGAGGGATGTAGGAGGATTAATTGGGCAGAGGTGGTATGGGAAAATAGGCTTGAGAGGTGTGAGTAATGGGTTAGAGGTGATGGATTTTTATAAGGGGGAGGATGGTCTCTTTAGGAATGTTTTCAAATATTATTTTATTATATAATTATTTTCGGTTTATAAAAGTCAAAAACCCATTAAATCCAATTATAAGATGACTCAAGTTCGAAATAAAATCATCCAACAAGAATTGGACAGGTTTTGGATATTGTTTTAATTTTTATAATCTAATTTATTTAAATCATTCATTAATTAGGTAAACATTGTATCATTATTGTGTCCTAAATAATTTAATTTATTTTATGTCTGAAAATTATAAAACAAATACCATGATATAGTAAATATATTTAGATTTCCAATTAATATTTATAGATGAAGGGATAACTTTTATAACGCCATGTAAAAATTGTTTTACTAAAAGATATATTTTTATGTCATTTGTGCCTTTACATTAAATTAATTAATATAAAGTGTCATTATCACACTCAAGTGGCTCCATGGGGTCCCAAAATAGAACCAAGGATGACCATGGTCGGACATGTATCAACAAATAGGAATATGACACATGTTATGTAATTTAATATTATTATAATATTATTTTTTACCCTTATTAACCAGATTTATCCTTTAACCATGGTAAATAAAATACTTACTGAAATAATTATTCATAATGTCTAATAATAAATTTTATCTAATTACACAATTTGGACCTCCTAATTCCAAATGTGGAATCCATTTTTCAAAATTTAAAACACATAAGTGGCTGAAATTAATTTAAAATTAATTACTGTGTTCAAAACAAAAAGCGTTTTTATGAAATAATAACAATCAAATGATCAACACTTGTTTATGTCCAGTTTTAATGTGAAATTACATCCAATGACCTAAATTATATTACATTGTAAAAATATAATATAATTATAATTAAAAACCATTCATATGTATAATTTAACAATACAAATTATTTTCATTTAAAAAGTTGTTTTTAATTAAAATTAATATTTTTCACTATTCATCAAAATTGAATGTTTTCAGAAAAGTACAGAAAATTCACCCTAAGATAATTTTGATATTTTTAATTCAAAAATGAAGTAAATTTTGAAAAATAAAATTAATAAGATTTCAAAAAGTTAGTATTACTATTCATAACGGCTAGTTTGTTTGGTCATGGTGTGTTAGAATCTCAAAGTTGTGTACTTCACCAGATGTTGCATTATTCAAAGGGAAACATACCATGGAAGCTTGAGGTGTTACAAATAAGTTCCAAGAATCCTCATTAATATTACCTATACCACCCTTTGGTCTACCTCTAGGTCATAGACAAGTCACTTTATATAATGTAACGGTTTGAGTAGTTTTATAATATTTTAATCTATTTTATTGAAAACCATGATGTGAACAACTATATTACGTCACGTTTTACTTCAATGAAGGGTCAATAATAAATTTATATAAAAAACCTTAACTTTTTAAAAAATTCATAATCATCTTATATTTAAATTTTATTCTATCTAAAACCTATTATAGTGTGGGTTTTAAAATAATGATATGGTTTTTAAACATCACAAAAACCATGAATAAAAACTAATATATAATATTATTTTTAATGTTATTTTCTAAAACCACTAAAAATTTCTTGATAACATGATATGATATGGTTTATATATCAATTCCTAAATAAATAAAACTTTGTCTAAATCTATAGATTTTGTGGGACTTAACCGTTACCAACATTCACTTCCCTAATCCCATCACAACATAATTAAACTAATTTCTTCCAAAACTAAACATAACATAATTTTTTAATTCACCGTGTGGTATATATATCAAATTTAATTCGAATATAATTTCAAATCTTCATATTCGAATTCCTTCTCAAAATCCCACAAAACACATAATGTAAAATATATACAGAAAATGTATCCCATTTCATATTTAATGAATTTTTTAAAGAAAATATATGGTATTTCATTAATATATCAAATTTGTTTCCTTAGTGATATGATACATGCTTTATTAGTTATTTTTTATTAATTATATACACTAATGAACGTTTTATTAATTATTTATTAATAAATACATTTAAAATTAATGAAAAACAATTAATGGGAAAAAGAAAATTTATTGGAGGTTTTTGTTGTTGTTATTTTTATGACATCCATAGAATATTGAAATTTTAAATTTTTATCATGTTTTATAAAATATTTAATGATAATTAAAGATAACCTAAATAAATTATATATCCATTAACTATTTTTACATAAATATTTCAATAACTTTTAAAATAATGTTTTCTGTATTATCGTGCAACCCTTGATCCTTATATGAAAACCCTAATCATCCATTTATGCACTCCACTCTCCCACTCAAAACTCTCATATGATCACCATCACAACTCGACTGTGGTTCACCCACAATGTTTTATTATGTTTAGACATTTTAAATTTTAGGATATTGAAAAATTACTTAATACCACCAACCTTGGATGTAAAATTTTATCACTCCACTCATTAATCATAGATTTATAGGGTTAGGTAAACTTTCCATGAATCACATGAATTTGTTTTGGTATACCAATACCGATTTTAGTCACTTTTCTATTTAAACTAAAATAATTTTTTATTCCTTGTAATTTCATTATATGTTTTCAAAGAGTTGTTTTCATTATTAATTATTAATTTTTTTATTTATTTAAAATTTATATTTGATTCTCCCATGAATGTTTTAATTTTATAATTTAAAATTATTTTTTTATAATTTAAATAATTTATTAAATAAACTATATTCATCTCATGTTTTTCCTAAAGTGTATTCATAATATTAAAATGTTGGTCTGGGCCTAGACTACCACATAATTAATTAGTAATTTTTTCTATACTTTCATATTAAACTATACTTTATCTATTATATGGTTGTCTACATCAAGTTATTTTGTTATTTTTTATTTAATTTTCTCCATCCATGGATCATGGTACCATAAATTTTTATATATATTGAATTTATTATTTTGATTTAGTTATTCATTATTATTAACTCATTAGGATCAAATGGAAAATTTTAGAATGATTATTTCATTAAATACAGTCTTGTAATATATTGTTAAATATTTTAACATTCTATTAAATTAATGAAATTAAAAACACTTATATTGATTATATGTAAATTTTCTTCACACATACACATACACGTACACGCATGTGCTAATATATATACAAAAAATTCACATATTGTTTTAACATAAAAATAAAATTATATTTCTGTATCATATGTGACTATATAAAATATACCCACGAGTCAAATATTTATACACAATCACACAATAGACACACACACACACACACACACACATATATATATATATATATAGAAAAAATAATTATAAATGTAGAGAACTATTAGAAATACCAAATAATTAAAGTAGTTGTTGTTAATAACAAGGATGGTCAAGGTTGATGACTAGGATGTGTGTTAGAATATCAATGATGAAAGTAGGATTTCTTGAAAACTGAATATGCTGATAGTAAAGATTGAATATGACTAATGCTTTGTAGTTTTGGTTGGTCCCAAAGATAATGGAAAATGTATATTGTTGACAATACGAATCCCAACTATACATGTTGAAGTGTTGAAAAAGTTATGATTGTTCATTTTTAGGTGCATCAAGACGTGTTATAATTGATGATCATAGACTGTGTTTCACAAGAATTAAATACGAATATGACGAGAAAGATCACCGCATAGTGTTGGTGGTAGTGGGTGTGTTGTGAAGTGAGTTCTTGAAACTACTCCCTAGTGAATCTTGCTAGATTTAAGATTCTACTCCACATAATATCAAAGATATTGAGGGTATATCCTAAGTATTCTCACACCATATTCACCATAACTATAATGATGTATTTATTTTTTCACCATATTTAAGGACGATGGACTAAAAAAGAAGGCCATATTTGGCAGGCTGGCCAAGAAAGCATGAACCTACATGTGTGGGAAAAATTTCAACCTTGAAGTGTACCATGAAATCCTTATATCCATGATGGAACTATAGAGAATGTGAGCATTAAAGTGGTAATATGTGGATGCATCGTAGAAAAGGTCAATTTTCCAAGGGGAACCACTGTAATGACCCAAATTTCCCCAAACCCATCCTTTGTGAAAATTCAGTGTTTAGGGTGTTTTGGGAGGCAAAGGTGTCTCATTTCAAGAATTTTCTAGTTTTTTTTTCTAGTTTTCCATTGGTGACATAGGGCATCAGTGTCGTCATGTTAGTGCATCGACATGTAAGTGGATCGATATGTCAGTTTTTCGGCATGTTAGTGCATTGGATTTCGAGGGGCGTCAACATCGATAAGTTGAGGTTATCTGTATTGGTAGGTCGGGGTGTCGGTAGGTTGGGGAATTAGTAGATTCGAGTGTCGGTAGGTCAGTGTGTCGATAGGTTTGGGAATTGGTAAGTCAGAGCATCAGTAGGTCGTTGCGTAGGTTGGTCGTGGTGTTGGTTGCTCAACGTTAGTGACTCACCCATCAGTGACTCATTTATCGTTTTCCCAATCTTTTCCAGTTTCCTAGTTTTTCCCATCGTACATCTTATTTGATATGAACTAAGTTAAAAGCCTTTTGGGAATTTTTGAGAGTAGTTTGATGGATATTAAGTATATCTTTAATATCCAAACATTATGTGGTCTTTGAGATACTAAAACTTTTTAATATTGACAACGATCCCATGATTAATGTCTTTTAATCCCGCTCTTACACTAAAATATGTTCTGAATATTCAAAGATAGGATCTTCCCATCCTTTTTTGTTTTCTGTTTCCCCTAGGTAGGCCTAGAGCATTCCTCCCAAGAAGAGATGTGTGCATGTTCTAGAGCTCTCATGTTCAGTTTCCCTGGAGTTCTTCTTTGCTGCTCATGTGATCCCCTGTTCTTGGCATAAGGAGGAACTTAGATCCTTTGATCATCCAAGTAGGGATTAATTCTTACTCTATTTTATTTTTCATCATGTGGGGTGGGTTTACTAAAAATTCCTTGTGAATAATGTGTGAATAAATTCTTAATGGAAGAAATTAATAAGATGGGAATGTGATTAAAAGATAACGGGGTAATGAAAAAACTGGATAAGTGCAGATTTATGTTGATCACCTATTTTATTTGTTATCATGGATTCCTCTATGAATTGGTGTGACTATATACCTTGTGAAAATTATGACTATTGGTATCCTTTTTTGTTCACTAGTGATGTTTTGTTTTTTGCGATGCATTAATAAATGACCATATCATGAAAAAATGTTAAACCACATATACTTGTTTAAATAAATGGGTGCCTCATGATCAATCCTATTGTGTGATAACCCTAGTTATAATTATGTAGAATTAAAGAACCTCAATTCATTATATCTGAATATATATATATACACATCCTATTGGTAGGTGTGGCTGAGTGTTGTGTTCTATTGAGTTTCGTGGCTTTGTGTGAGTTGTTTTGTGCTTCTGTTGGGGGCACAATTATGGCTACAATGGTGGATAGAGGATTTGGTTCTGGTAGATAGGTGTGGTATGTGTGTACAATTGGGTTTTGGGTTAATAGTAACTATTGTGTGATTTATGTGTGGGGAAGTACAAGGGATGTGTTGGTATTCCAATTTGAGAGATTGATTGGTTGTGAAATTGATGGATGTGTAGGTAGATGAACTGCCTTTGTTTGAGTCATGGCTGTCGAATGACCTTAGGTGGGGGGGGGGGGCTGCGGTGCAGTTATGAACATGTAAGAAGTGTGAATGCATCTAGGAATTGTTGGGCACTATGAAAGTGTGGATGGGTTGTGAGAGAAATATTGTGTGGTATAATTTTGAAGTATGATTTTTAGAAATGACTGAAACAAGTGTCTAAGAAGATTGGGGGTTTTTACAGTGTATTGTAAACCTGTTTTTGTTCTATTGTGTAGTGGGAATGTTGTTTGGTTTTTCTTGTTGTTTTGGTGTGGTTTTGTTTGGTAGTTTCCCGGTAGAGCTGGAATAAATTATAGTGAATCCCTTAAAATAAATAAATGGTATGTGGTTAAATAAAAAAGATTTGGGTTTGTGTGTTTGTGCATATAGGGGAAGCAGTGAAAGTGGTTCTGAGTTGGTTGATGTTCGTTCAGGAACCCATTTGTCAGGATGAGTGGTTTCATATCTATATGTATGGATTTTAGTTTCTTGTGACTTCTATACACAGCCCAACATTGTTGATAACCATATGCCAAACACCCCAATTCACGGGGTAGGGTCTCTTTCCCAACATCTTGGTGGGAGGATGGATGGCTAGTTACTGACTTTATTCCTCACTCTCTCTTCTAGTTTCTTACTGCTCAAGCATATCAGGGAAGGCTGTAATGTCTTGAGGATTACCATAGACCAAGATTCTTTAGGAATGGGTTTGTTGTGGATGATTGGCCTCGGCGTTATTAGGTTAGGTTTGTTTTCCCTTGTATCTACAGGATGAGGCCTAGGTGTCTTTGGGAAAGAGATGTGGTTGCCGTTGTCATGGTCTCTGCAGGAGAGATTGTGTGCGGTTTGAGGACCAGGTGTGTGTGGGTAGGTTTTCATAGAGGGAAATTATATGGGAAGAGTGGTAGCATTAAGACATTAGCCATTAGGGGCGAGTAGTTAACCAGTGGTAAAGTACTGTGGGGTACCCAAATATAGATGTGCTTATACTACAACTTTAATTGAGTTGTGTTATTTGGTGAGTGTGACTTGGAGAGGTAGGAATTTTTAGAATTCCTTGGTAGCTTGTTTGAGGTTCTACTATTTTCTCATAGGGACGTTAGTATGCTTCCTAACTTGTGCATGAGTGGATTTAGTTTTCCCAATGGGTTTACTTGTATACTCACCCTATGTCTATAACATTGTTTTAAGTTTTTCTAGAGTAATTCAATGACTGTTCTAGACTTTACAAGCTCGGGCATTAGAATTAGTTTTTGTTGATGCTTAGTCTCCTTTATTTTGGAGCATTACGTTTATATATTTTGTTTTACTTTTTATCATCTTTACTTTTTAACATTCATGTTGGAATGGATTTTGGCTTTACATTTAATTTTGGTATTAGGAGTTGTTTGGGATTTACCATGTTATCTCCAAATCTTGTTATATAAAAAGGGTAATGCCTTCAATATTTTTTGAGGTTCTATACCATTGGTTCAAGTCGCCACTCCGGGGCCTATTGATGGTAGGACTAGGGGGGTCATTATATCTAATTCATCTTGAGGAAGGAAGGGAGTACCACTTCGTTGTCCTTTCCCTTTTATTGAAGAAGGATGGTCGGGAAAAAATGGTCTCAAAGGAAGATTTTGGGAGTTGGAGAGATAGGATGGAGTTGGAGTTAGGCACAGTGAGGATTTCATGGGATTGTAGGGAAACAATGTTAGGTGACTTTGGTATGTGAAATAGGCCAGGGAAGACCGATTAAGAAACATGATTCCCCCCCCGTGTTTCGATGTAAGGACTCTTGACCTACTGAACAACCAAGTGTGGTTACACCAATTGTAGTGTAGATACCCTAGGAAATGTACATAAATCATAATGACTTTAGTTATTTTGTGTATTTGTTGTTTTGGGAATTTATAATAAATTAATATTAAAATGAAAATAAAAGAAATTCCACACTACTAGGTCTTAGGAGTTCCTTTTTTACTTTTTCAACTATGGCACCCGAACATCGACCACATGTGGTACAGTCGTAGAGGCCCAATAGGTTGACCTGGATGATCAAAATAGGTCTGATTGAGAGGAGAAAGATGACTAGTGGTAGAAAACTCTTTGTGTCTTCCTGAGGCAGACTCTGGGGAAGTACGAGGGCAGCGTCTCAAACATGGAGAGAGAAAGACAGTGTGAGGAGCTTGTGATCTCTTTTAAATTGATCTGGGATCTGATAGAGTACCTGGTTCCTTTGGCAGTGATCCTAATACGAGGATCAACATGTTAGTGGTGGACGATTTATGTAAGGACACAAATCATCATTTCAGGAATGGATCTTGATTTCAAGTGTTTTTTAGGAAAAAGGATGAAATTGAAATTTTATATGTAAACTCCATGTTCTTTTGAATACATATCATGTACATAGTTTCCACATATATATGTGTATTGTCCATGTAACGGTTGGGTACATGGCTATATAGGTGACCCGGTAGACCGACTAAATATGGGGCTTGTTGAGGCTAGTACATATTGTTTACATTAAATGAACATGCCGTGAAATTTTATTTTTATTTGATAAATCAGTGTGGGGTGGAATCTCACATCCATAACACCATTATTCTCACCATGTTTCACACAAGAGAGTGATAGAATGCTAGAGAACTAAAAACCCCTCCTGATTCTTTGTCCGACCTTTGATTAAATGCCATTTAGTGTGTTGGAATCCCACCAGTGAGTTCTCTATTTCCCTAGAACCTCTGTCCCTAATTCCACCTCTCTCTTGAGTATTTCATGGTTGAATGGTTATGATTTGTTATATATCTATGTCATTCTAGGAAGATTCAATGGTCGACATTCAAGATTATTGATCGTACGACATCGGGCTAGCTGGTTTGTCTCTATCGTTGCTCTTCTTTGGAATATATATGCTAAAAGTGCCGCATACCCCCATTTTGGGTATTTCTTGGTTGGGAATTTGAACATATGATTTACCTTATATTGTTTAATAAATTCAAAAGGGGGGTTTTTCATATGCATAAGGTTTGATTCCTTGTTTAAGGGACACCCCATGGGTACGTTTCCTCAGTTTGACTTTTTATGGTTGTTTGGCCTAGGTTTCCTATGAGGCGTACCTTGTTTCCATGCATTAAATTGTTAGAATGGAGTTTGACTGATTATATGAATTTAATGCGTTATGATTTTGAATGTTTATCCATGTAGTATTTATAGATTACATGTGCTTGTTGATATGATATGCGTAATGTTATTCCAATGGGCCGTGAGAGTCTTGGGCCAGGAAAACAATTGGGGTTTCCATGTTTATTAACAGATGACCGTGAGAGCCTTGGTGTCGACTTTGGCCTGGGGGTATTTTCTGTGAGAGAAACCCATTAGGTCATTTATGATTATTTACACTCTGTTGACCCTAGGGTATTGACCGTGATAGCTACTCGGAGGTTGTTTATAAGTTATTTATGCTATATTGACCAGGGGTATTGACCGTGAGTGTTACCGGGAGGTCGTTTATAAGTTATTGATTCCATGTTGACCCATGGGTATTGACCATGAGAGATTCCCAGGTTTTTGTTTGTAAATTATTTGTGATATGTTAAACCAAAGGGGTTAGATTTTGAGAGCATTCCAAGAGGGTTGTTTATGAATGATTTAATTATTGTGACGTATCTACCAAGAAAAAGCACAAGATTTCATTCAGTCTTACTAGAATATAAAATGGCCTTCTGAGATATTTGTTTTTCTATTATATAGGGGATAATACGAATAGGATAGATCCCTATATTTCATTGTTCAGTGGTTTGAAAAATTGATAAATGTAAATGAATGTAATTGAAAACTATAAGATTGTTTAATTTTTAGTAATTCCTAGTTTATTGCTTCATTTATGCATATTTCCTTCTATATGTATTCATTGACTATTAGGAATAGATATTTTGGTGGTTACCTACTGGGATTTGTCTCATACCCAATTTGGGTCATGCTTTTAGACCCATACAGATTATATGGTTGTAGGTATAGATAAGAAAAAAAACCCTTCTACATCAGGTACATGATTGCTGTTGGAGTTGGTGAGAATGGGACCCAGTTGAGGCTTGCGATGATGTTGGATTTTACTTATTTTTTGTACTTTAGTTTCTGTATTGTATTTAAATCATTGCGATTAGTTTGACATATTTCACAGATACATGTGACCTGCATCATTAAAATATGTTGTAGTTGTCATATTACTATTAGTCTTCCACTGTTCACTTTGGTTGTATTGAATTACTACTCCCGCTATTGGTTACAAAGTGTTAAACTTATTAGTATACTCTTCCATTGGGGGAATTTTTTTCCCAACTATCATGCCTTGTCCCTCGCTGCTTGTTGATAACCTCTGGAATTTGGGGAAATGTTCTTGAGGTTATGTGACCAGCAGGGTACAGGGGACCCTTGGAAGATAACTGGAACAAGGATGTTACAAAGTGGTATTAGAGGAGTTTGTTTTCATCTTTGTCTTAATATTTCGATCATATAGATAGGGATATGAAGGCATAGGTAGCTGGTGATAAGCTATGCCCGAGAGTATCTAACCTGCATACAGTGAATATCCTAGTTACCTCGAATATTTCAATTTTGTTGGTTTTGAAATTTGTTACAATTGATTTTATTTTAACATTGGGTGATGCACTTGTTTTGTGTTGGTACCATTGATATCATTGTGGTTCTATTTCTATTGCAACTCGATGAGATGATGGTATTCCATCTCATGCATCATATAGGAACTTTCAAGAGATCACATGTCTTGAAATCTTGTCATGCCATTTAAGATTCATTACTGATTGCAGGACATTGTGATAGATGTTGTGCTAGATATGCATGTTGTTGTGGTAGATTGTATGATTGAATACAAGATATTTTTATAGGTTATTGGAATATTTAAGGTATCATTTGGATGGATTCCAAAAATTGGTCCCAGAGGAGTTATTGGGCCTCTTGGATCAGAATTTAGTGAATCATGTTTGAACTCTAATTAAATTTGTCATGTTATGATGTGAAAAAGGATGGAAAACAATTATTTTTTGGGATCATGGGCTCCCAAAGCTCATAATTTTTCATGAATTAGAATTTTTTTTACGTTTTTAAGGGTTCCATAGATGTTTCAGAGGCCTACTGTTTGGAATCCCAGACAACATGATGTGTGTTTTTATGAACACACACCATGTGTTCTTCTATTTTGGAAGAAAAAACTTCTCTTAAATACATGCCATGTAATATATGTACACTCCGTGCAGTCCTTGACCATGTGACTGACAGTGTGAGCAGAGACCCGAGGTTGGAGGACTTTAGTAGAACACACAGTTTCTAGATTGTACATGACGTGTTGTAAGGAACTGTGTATCCAGTTGTGTGACCAACGAAATTGGTGGATGGGACATAATTGGTACATGAAATGTTTAGGGTGAACACATCGTGTCGTGTTACAGAAGCAGAACAATGTGGTTTGATCTGGGTAGAAGTAATTTGATAGGAGAAAAAATTCAACTACATGCCATGTATCTGGAGGAAATTGTTTTGTGTAAGGGGTATTACACAACCAGGATTGGAAGTTTTACATGCCACGTTAAAAGAATAAGGGAAAATAGCTTATATAGACCATATATTCCAAGTAACCTTGTTTTGTAAAAAATGAATTCTATTTATTCTCCTATTATGTTCTTTCACATCAAAATTATGTTCCTTGATAATCTTGAACTGCGGTGTGTGCTTGACCTTGCAATGTAATGCTACCAAGACGTCCTCTAGTTGCACCCTAGGTAAAGGGAAATGACTAGACACTAGAAATGATAGATTACGGACTACCAACAGATCCTCCCATTTTCCCCATCTCGACACTTGATATTATACCAGACACAAGTTCGGAATCACCATTCCCCGAAGGATTGTTGAGGATGTTGAAGACTTTCTTGGGATCCCCAAATCCTACCCCAACTATTGATGAGTGGATGAAAGTTTTCGAGTAGAATTATCCCCCAATCATTATAGGGGATGGAGGACCATAGGCTAGAGAGTCATGGTTGGATTCCATGCTTTCAATATTTGAACATTTGGAAACACCTCTAGAGAGGAGGGTGAAGCTCGCGATGTACATGCTATGTGACTATGCCAAGAGATACTGGGATGTTATCTCACAGGAGGGACGTCATCTAGATATTACATGTAAATAGTTCTAGAGTACTTTCTAGGATAAATTCTACCCTGACATGTTGGGGGATGAACGAGCCCAAGAGTTCATGCATTTGGAGATGGGCTCTCTTTCAATGATATATTAATCTTATCACATTACAATGATTTTGCAATTCACACCTTCTTTTGGAGGTAAAGAGTTTTATTTGACTATGTGATTTGATAATCATTTTAGGTATGACATCAGATCATAGGTGAATGTTTTTAGGATGACTTTTGTTACAGATTTAGTGAACCAAGAACTAATTACTGAGTGCAATATGAGGGATTTATGAGCTGCGAGCTTGGGTGGTTCAGCATATAGGGTTGGAGATCCGTTTTTTGATAGCAGGAAGCGACATAGGGAGCCTTCACGTGGTGATTCCAGTAGCAGGTATGTATCTACAGGTATCCAGGTGTGGTTCTACCAGTGTGGGAAGAGTGTAACTATGAGACCTCAGTGCCTAAGAGTCCCATTTGGGTGTCGATCTTGTGACAAGATGGATCATCTTAAATGTTTTATTAGTTTTATCTCACCAGTAGCTGGTGAGAGGGGATCAATTATGACTCCATGATTAAGAGAAGGTCCACCAATTTCTCTTTATTTAGGGAACTAGAGTTTGTCCGGCCTTTCAGGCTGAGGATGTGTTTGTGGATGTGGTATCCATGAAACAAGTTTTCATTGAGTGCAAGTTGAATTAGTTCAAGGTAGTTAGGCAGTATAACAAGGTTGTTTTACATGTCTTATGTTTACTGTGGAGCAGACTGAGAAAAATCAGGATCCCATACCATATACAGTTAGAGGTATGATTCTATTTTCCTTAGTTTTAGATTCTTATCCTTTTTATATGAGGGCTTCCCATAGTTTTATATTTATTGCAATTGTGGAGAGCCTTGGGCTCTGCATCTTTACTTCTAATGACGTAATGACAATAGACACTCCGTTGGGGATTAGGACGACTAGTGTAGGTCGGTGCAAAGAGTGCCTTCTTGAGATTGGTGGGTGTCACTTATTGTGGTACCTCTATATCTTAGAGATGAATGGCTTCGATGTCATTCTCAAAATGGAATAGTTGTTCACCTTTTAGGAATTTTTTGACTCCTATCACTTTTGGGTTAGTTTCACATCACCATATGGTGGGTATTTTCTACCCAAGGGAGAATGGGATGTTAAGGCGAACAGGGCAGGACCTGAGCATCATGGGTTGAGAGGAATTACAAACTAGATTGCTAGTTTATATCTAGATGACTAGGGGACTTCAAAAATGGACTTTACTTGAGTAGTTGACCATTTCAGAGATGCCTTTGAAGACAACTTTTATGGTTTTCCTCTAGAGCGTGAGGTATATTTCTCTATTGATCTTATTCCAGGAGTGGCACCAGGGTCCATTCCTCCTTATTGTATGGCTACACCAGGGTTACAGGAGCTCAAGAAGAAGTTAAAGAAGTTAATAAAAAAGGGTTTCATCTGAACCAGCACTTCTCCCTGGGGTTCGTCTATCCTTTTTGTGAAGAAGACATATTGTACCCTCAGACATTGTGTGGATTATCAGAAGCTGAACCGATTCACTTTCCAAAACCGACATCCCCTGCGAAGGATCAATGATCACATTGATCAGTTTCGAGGATCCCATATGATCTCAAATATTGAATTAAGATTTAGTTATCAGCATTTGTGTGTTAGACTGTTAGAAATACCTCTTACATCATTTCATAGAATGTATGGTCTATACGGGTGTTTGGTTATGTTGTTCGGTCTCACGAACATGCAGAAAGGTTTAATGGAACTGATGAACTGTGTGTTCCATCCTTAATTGGATTCTCTTTTGGTAGTATTCGTGGATGATATCTTGGTTCACTCTCACACTTGAAAATACTATTCCAACCATCTTGAGATCATATTGAATACATGGAGAGATCATCGGTTATATGCAATGATCTCAAAATTTTACTTTTGGATGGACCAGATTCACTTCATGGGTCATGTGATATTGGAGAAAGGAGTACTAGTAGACCTAAATAAAGTGAGAGAAATAGTTTCTTGGGATAAGATGAATAACATATTTGAGGTACAAAGTTTTCTTGGGCTTCCGGGTTACTACATGTTCTTTATACGGGACTTTTCAGGCTTAGTAGCACCCCTGACAGGCCTGACTAAGAAGGATGAAAAGTAGTTGTGGATAGATTCATTTGATTTAGCCTTTCAAGAGCTGAAAGGGAGATTGTCTTCAGCACGAATAATGGTTTTTCAGGAGTTGGTAAAGAGTTTAACTGTATACAGGATTGCATTAGGTATTGGGTTGTGAGCACTGCTTATGCAGGGGAATGAGTCATTACATACGAGTCTTGGTAGTTGAGGCCACATGAGAGGAATTTCCTGATGCATGATATCGATATTGCTACAGTTTTACATGCTTTAAGTTGTTGGAGACATTATCGTTTGGGAGAGCATTTTGTGGTATACATTGTCGAATAAATCTTCAAGTATATCTTTACTCTGTATGATCTAAATTTGATACTGCGAAAGTGGGTTGAGTACCTTGAATATTTTTAATTTGAGTATCCCTACACACCTGGGAAAGGAAATATAGTGGATGATGTGTTGACCAGGAAGACTAAGATACAGGTTGTTTAGGAGGCCAGTTTTGAGTGGAAGCTTATAGATTCCCAGAGATGCATATGGAGGTGCAGGATAGATAGGGGAATACATTTATTTGTTCTATAGATGTTACATCTACACTTATAGATGAAGGAAGAATGAGGCATATATCAGATTATAAAGGCCTTGTCCTAAGGGAGAATGTTTCATGAGAGGACCCTACTCTTGGGTGGACCATAGGTGAGGATAATGTTTTACATTTTCTTGGATGCGTATGGGTGTCAGCAGACATACACGAGAAGATTTGGTGAGATTTTTATTCCCCAATTTGGGTAGTTCATCCTGGTGCCACTAAGATGTATGAAGATCTATAATGTTAGTATTGGTGTCTAGGTATGAAGAGGGATGTGGCTGGTTTTGTCATGACATGTTCCAATTTTTAGCAGGTGAAGGAGAAGCATCAATAACTAGTAGGGAATTTACTATAGTTAACTATTCCCTAGTGGAAGTGTAATAATGTCGTGATGGATCTCATGATAGGTTTATCATGGTATCCTTGAGAGAATGATTCGGTCTGGGCTGTTGTTGACAGACTCGCGAAGGTTTCATACTTCTTTCAGATCAAGGAAACATTTAGTGTTGATGATCTTGGAAGGTTGTAAATCTATGATATAGTATATTTGTATGGGGTTCTGTACTATATCATTTCAGATAAGAATTCCTAGTTTACATCTAGTATTTGTAAGGGACTACAAATAGAATTGGGTACACAGGTACTTCTGATTACAACTTCCCATCTCCAGACAAATAGCCAGTTTGAGCAGAGAATTCAGGTTCTGGAGGACAAGATTCGAGCATGCGTCATGGATTTCGGGGGCTCATGGGAGAAACACATAACCCTAATAAAGTTTTCATATAATAATAGCTTTGAGGTAGTGATTTAGATGTAACATTTTGAGGCTTTGTAGGTAGGACATGGAGATCACCCTTATGTTGGCAGGTGGTTTGAGTGAAAACTATGTTGGGACCTCGTCTTGTCCAGGAGACCACTGAGTAGGAGGATTTGATTGGGAATAGGATGACTACTACACTTTATTAGTATAAATCTTATGCTGATTTATAGAGATGACCTCTAGAGCTCAAGGATGGTGATCAGGTTTTATTATGTGTCTCACCGAGGTTGGGACATAGGAGGATTAGTTGACAGGGGAAGCCTTCACTTAGATACTTCTAGCCATTTTTGGTTTTGCAGGGAGTCATGCTAGTTGCCTATCACTTGCATTTACCTCATAGGTATCAGGCTGTGAACAACATATTTAATGTTTCTCAACTATGATGTTACTTCTCAGACTAGTCTCAAAATTTTCAACCCGAGGAGGTTGAGTTGGAGGTGGATGCATCCTTCGAGGATCACCCTATTCAGATTTCAGATCATAGAACAAAGGTTCTCCATGGATGGTCTGTTCCTATGGTATGGGTACTATGGAATCATGGTTGATTATAGGACATGATATGGGAGAGGGTGGCCGATGTACAATCACATTGGATAGAGTTGTTTGAAGTTTCTTCATCAACACCCTTAAAAGGGAAATTTGGGGATGAATTTCTTTATGTGGGTATGATTATAAGAACCCGAATATTAATTTCAAGTATGTATCATGATTTAGGGTGTTTTTGATGATAAAGAAAGAAATTAAAATTTTCTATGTACACGCCATGTATTTTTGAGTACACACCGTGTACCCGGTTTCCGCGTATAGCCGTGTACTGGACTTGTAACGGCTGAGTACATGGCCATGTAGGTGACCTAGAAGAACCCTAAACCCCTCTCAATTCTCCATTTGAACTCTAATCGAGACACTTTTGGGTGCGTTGGAATACCACCAGTGAGTTCTTTCCTTCCCTAGATCCTCTCTTCCTAATTCCACCTCTCTCGTGAGTATTTCACGATTGAATGGGTTTCACCTTTTTATAGATCTACATCATTTTAGGCTGATTCAAAAGCTGAGGTTCAAGAGTATCGATCTTACGACATCGAGGTAGGTGGCTTGTGCCATTTATTGTTCGTCTTTTTATTATATATGCTAAAAGTGCCACATACCCACGTTTTGGGTATTTTTCGGTTCGGAATTTAACCCTATTTTTTACCTAATATGGTTTTATTTATTGAAAAGGGATTGTTCCATATGTGTAAGGTTAGATTCCTTGTTTACGGGACACCCCATGGGCATGTTACCCCAATTATACTGTTTATGGACATTTTTCCTAGGTTTCCAATGTGGCATACCTTGTTTCCATTCCTTTATTTGTTTAGATGGATTTTGATTGATTATATTAATTTCATGTTTTATGATGGTAAATTTTTAGCCATGTGGTAGTTATAGATTACATGTGCTACTTTATTTGATATGCACACTGATTTCCAATGGATTGTGAGACTGTTGGACTAATAAAACTGTGGGGGTTTCCATATTTATTTACACAGGGCCATGAGATCCTTGGTGTAGACTGTGACCTAGGGGTATTAACCATTAGGGTTACCCAAAATTTCATTTATGATTATTTATGATTTGTAGACCCAAGGGGTATTGACCGTGGGAGCTACCTTGATGTTTTTTAAAAGTTATTTATTCTATGTTGACCCAGGGGGTATTGACCTTGAGAGCTACCTGAAGGTCATTTATTAGTTATTTATGCCATGTTGACTCAGGGGTATTTACAATGAGAGCTTCCTAGGTGGTCATTTGGAAATGATTAGTTCTATGTTAAACCAAAGTGGTTAGACCATGAGATCTTTCCTATAAGGTATTTTATGATTGATTGAATTATTTTGATGAGTTTTTCAAGCCAAATCACAAACTTGGACTCAGTCTTACAATATTGTTTAGATGGTATTATGAGACATCTATTTTTCTATTACACAGGAGATACAAGGATTAGGATAAATCCCATGATTTCATTATTCAACAGTTTTAATAATTAATAAATTTAAATGAATGTAATTAAAAACTGTATGATTGTTTAATTATGAGTACTTCCTAGTTTATTGTGTCATTTCTACCTATTGCCTACTATATATATTCATTGACTCTTAGTCATAGATCTTTTGTTGGTTGCCTTCTGGGATTCATCTCACACCCTATTTGGGTCAATGTTTTGGACCCAAATAGATTATTTGGTTGCGGTTATAGATAAGGGAAATCTCCCTTCTACATTAGGTACTTATTGATTTTGGTTCTAGTGAGCATGGGACCAAGCTGATGCTTTCGATGCTGTTGGAGTTTACTATTTTTCTATACTTTGGTTTCAGTATTGTATTTCCATAATTTTAACTTTTTTGAAAGCATTAATATACACACTTTACAGATATCATTTACATATTTTCTAGTTGTTATATTACTATCAGTCTTCCACTGTTTACTTTTATTGTATGGTATTACTGCCTCTACTATTGGTTACTGTTTTTTATTCCACTGATTATACTCTACCAATGAGGGCATAGTTTCTCCAATATCAGACCTTATCCCTTACTACTAGTCGACAGCCTTGGGCATTTGGGGAAATGCACTTGAGGTCATTTGACTAACCTAGTACAGGGAACCCTTGGGTGGCACCCAGAACTGGGACGTTACGAATTACCGCGGGTAGAGGAAGGAAACTGAGGTTTCATAGGATGAATTTGGGAAGGAGTTTCAGGCATAATTCATTTCTTCCATGATGAAGGCCTATAAGAGACATGCGATACTCATCCTCTAGAAGGGGATTATGTCAGTAAGGGAACCAGAGATCATGTTCAAAGATCTTATGCGCTTTATACCAGATCTCTTTTCAGATGGGGAGTCATGAGAGAGATGCTTAGAGGAGGCACTCTAACCATCCCTTTAGTATGATATTACTCATTTAACTCTACTGACATACTTAGATATCAGAAGTAGTCCGAGGTAGTGGAAAGGATACACTCACTATGGGGTGTGCCGCAAGAGGGGAGCCAAACAGGTTTTCAAATTGGGAAAGTCATCAGCAGCTAGGCTCCGGTGTCAGGGAATTCGAGTTTTCAACTAGTGGGAAGTAGGCCCCATTATTTTCAGTTTCGAACTCTTGGTCCTCACCCTTTCTCCATGGTCCTAGGAATAAGGTTATTTGTATGTGGAGGACATGGAAATCTTCAAACCCAATGCCCAGTTCGAGCATCTCACAGTGGAGGTGGGAAGGTTCAGTGCCCACCTTGGAAGAATCAGTTGTTGATCAGCCCCTTCCATTAGTAGGGGTAGCATGCTCCCACTCCACCAAGGGTAGATGGTTCCTGATGAGGCCGACCTCCGGGAACTCCTCAGGGTCCTCAACCAATGAGTTTTTATGGAGGTAGTCGATAGTTGAGAGGTAGAGGAGTGAGGTGTGGCCAGTTACATGCCACAGAGGGAGCTGTTCTAGGATGGCCAGAGGTTGTTCAAGGTACGATCATTCTGTTTAGTAATATTTCATGTGCATTGTTTGATTCATGATATTCACACTCCTTTTTTTCACAAGGTCCATCTCATGCTCTGGGTGTAGGCATAGAGAGAATTTCCATGCCTCTGGTTTTGAGTACTCTAATTAGAGGTTAGACCAGTCTGTTAGATGTTTTTCAAGGATGTAGGCTGATGTTGGGGCCGCATCAGTCCACTGGGGAAATTATTATATTATAGATGCATCCATATGATGGCATCCTAGTCATTCACTAGTTGTTTTCTTTTCCCACTATTATCCACCGATTCTAGTGAAGGGTTGTTCGGATATGGGTGGCCAACATAGAGAATTCCTTGGCAAGAAGAGTTGTCAAGAGGGCAGCTGGTGTGTGGAGACTATTCTTTTTTTGTTAGCTGAGATATTAGTGAAATCAAAAGATACAAATATGGTGGATGTTTTAGGGTTTTAGCGAGTTTATGGATATCATCCCCGAAGAGGTTGCGATTCTACCCCCTCGATGTGACGATATGTTCCGAATAGACATGAAACCCGGTGCCCATCCAATTTATATGGCTCCCTATTAGATAGTGCCTTATGAGTTGTGGGAGTTGTGGATTCAAATTGATGACCTGATAACAAATTTTTTTATCTGGCCATGTGTGTTTCCTTGGGGTGTTATAGTCTTGTTCCCAAATAAGTTGGACGATGTTATAAGACTGTGCATCGACTATCCGAGACTGAACCAGGTGATGGTCCAGAACCGTAACCCCCTCCCGAGGATCTAAAATATTTTGAACTAGTTAAATGGAGTCATTTTTCTCTCTATGATTGATCAATGATCTGTATATCACCAGTTTAGGGTAAATGAGGGAGAAATTCTGAATACTTCTTTCAGGTGCTGGTATGGGAACTTCAAATTTGTGGTCATGCCCTTCGATGTCATGAATGCACTGGAAATGTTCCTGGGTCTCATGAACTTTGTTTTTTTTTGAGTTCATAGACCAATTTTTCATCATTTTCATTGACTAAATCTTGGTCTACTCAAGGTCAAAAGAGAAGGACACTAGGCATCTGAGGATTTTCTTGGAGGTCCTCCAACACTATCATCTCTACGGAATGTTGTCCAAGTGAAAGTTCTGGACTTGAGAAGTGAACTCCCTTATAAATGTGGTGTCTCAGCAAGGGATAATAGTGAACCCATTCAATGTCAAAGCAGTTGTTTCTTTGGTAACACCCAAGAATGTGGCTAAGGTTCATAGTTTCCTGAGCCTGATAGTCTATTATTGGAAATTTGTACTCAACTTCTCTCGAGTTGTAGTTCTATTGAATGATTCTAATAGAATATACAAGGACATTGTGTGGAGTGAGGAGTGTTAGTTAAATTTCATCTATCTAAAAGAAAAGATGGTCAGTGCCCCAATGCATAGGTTACAAGAGGATGTGGTGATGTTTGAGGTGTTATTTGATGCTTCCAGCCTAGCCTTGGGATGTGTGATGATGCAGTAGTGAGGAGTAATCACTTATGGGTATAGGAATGTACATCCTCAAGAAAGTAACTGTTATACTCATGATATATATCTTTCAGCAGTTGTGTTCATTCTAAATTTGTGGTGGCATTACCACATTTGGGAGCTCTTTGTGGTCTTCATGGATCACAAGAGGTTAAGGTATATCTTTTTCCAATGATACCTAAACCTATGGTAGAGATGGTGGATGGAGTTATTATAGGATTAAGAAGCCAAAGTATCCTGCACCCAAGGTAAGGGGAATATGGTGGCTGATGCCTTGAGTAGGATGTTACAGAAGGATGTAGTTCGGGAATCCATGAATGCTTTGAAGGCATTAATATAGTTGGCCACTTTGGTCCTGGATGATGTGGAGGACAATGGAAGAGGATATCTCTTATAGATGATAGTGCAGTATTCCTTGGCTCGATAGGAAGAGGAGACTCAGAGGATGGAGTGATGTGTGATCACGTTGTCTAGGGTGAGGCTCTGAAAGGATGGTCAGAGGATAGTGAGAATTGGATGTTGTTCCTTGGGAAGTAGTTTTCCACAGTGGAAATGCACATGGGAGTTCTCCTAGAGTTCCATAGCTCACCCATGAGGGTTCATCCATGAGTCTATAAGATGAAACAAGGAATGAGGGAACAATTTTGGTGGCTCGAGATAAAGTAGAAAGTGGCGGAGTTTGTGGAAATATGTCTAGTGTGTCAATAGGATAAGGTCAAGCACCGTGTTCTTGGTGGTCTATTTAATCCCTTGGATGTACCCATGTGGAAGTGGGATGAAATATAGATGGATTTCATCAAATTATTACCCTGTTCTCAAGGAGGAGGCTATGCTCTCTTAGTAGTAGAGAATCAATTGATGAAGTCAGCTGACTTCTTGGCGATCATGGAGTCGAGCACAATGAGTGCCTTAACACGATAGTATGTGGATGAGGTGGTACGACTGTATGGAGTTCCAAGATCCATTATCTTTGGTTGACATACATGTTTTACATCACATATTTTGAGGGTATTTCAGTATTCTTTTGTCACCCAATTATGCATTATCATAGTTTTCCACCCTCACATAGATGAGAAAACTGATAGGACCATCCAAACATTGAGGTATATGCTAAGAGCATGTTCTCTGGACTTAAAAGGATCATGGGTATGAAAATTTCACTTAGAAGAGTTTTCCTACAATAATAGCTATCACTCTTCCATTGACATGGAACCATTAAAATCCTTGTATATAAGACCATGTCGCTCGCCCGTATACTGGACCAAGGTAGGGGAAGAAACCCTTATGGGACCAGAGGTAGTGAAGAGCACAAAGAATAAGGTTCCTCTTGCGACTAAGAGGATAAAGGCAGCTAAGGACCGAAAAAAGTTGTATGTTGATCACAGAAGGTGGCCCTTGGAGTTCACGGCTGGGGACTACATGTTCATAAAGGTATCCCCTTAGCATGGAAACTAGATGTTTGGTAGAGGAAGAAATATTTCTCCCAGGTTCATCAGACTATTCGAGGTGTTGGGATGAGTTGGCAAGGTGGAATATCGTCTTGCATTGCCACAGTGGTTAGAGAGAATCTATGACATATTTCATGTCTCTCAACTCCGTTAGTTTCGTCATGATGACTCCCATGACATAGAATAGGGAGAGTTGGATGTCAAGTATGACATGACATTTGTGGATAGACCGATAAGAATCGAAGATAATGTGGATAATTTTCTATGTGGAGAGACCATTCCTTTGGTTCGTGTGTTATAGAGGCATGGTGGATTCAAGGATAGTACTTGGGAGGGAGAAGCCTAAATGTGTGCACCGTACCCAGAGCTATTCTGAGTTTTCTCTCATTTTTTCTATGTTCTTTACTTATAATGTAATGATTGAACTCACTTGATTTATGATATATTGTTTCCATGTTCTCTTATTTTGTGTGAAAAGTCCAGAAAATGGGTAGGTGAGAACCTGGTCCCTAATCTAGATGCATCAATGCACATGTGATTAAGCCCATGCGGGTAAGACAATTCTACCTAATGTAGATAGTATCTTTATATAGGAAAGGATCTCCACAATCCATGGGTTTTTCTGCTGTGAACCATGGAGTTTGTGTGGCTGTTTGGGGTAGTGTGGGGCATTAGTTTTTTGCAAAATATTTTAAGAGATAGATGACATGGAGGTGTTCTAGGATGTCAAGGTTTTCACTCCAACAATAAAATTAACAGAAGGTGGTTTTCTCCTAAGATGTATCTTAAGGGGCGGTTGTGCAGAACCCCTTTCATCTAGGTTGATTTTGAATTCTCGAGGATGATAATAGTTTGAGAGGTATCTGATGTAATGACCTGGATTTTCCCAAGCTTGTCCTTTGTGAAAATCTAGTGTTTATGGTGTTCTAGGAGGCAACAATGGATAATTTCAATAGTATTGTAGTTTTTATAGTTTTTGATCAGCGACTCTGGTAACCGCCATCCATAAGTTAGTGCATCGGAATTTCAGTACATCAGCATGCCAGGGGCGTCGACATCAGTGAGTCGAGGGAATCAGTGTCGGTAGGTCAGGACGTCAGTTGGTTGAGGAAATGGTAGGTCAGGGCATCAGTAGATCGAGGCATCAGTAAGTTAGGGAGTCAGTAGTTTAGAGAATTATTAGGTCATTACATCGGTAGGTCATGGGGTTGGTGGATCAACGTTGATGACTCACCCATCAGTGACTCATTTACAGTTTTCCCAATTTTTCCGTGTTTTTCAGTTTCACCACACTTATATCTTATTGTATGTGTACTAAGACTAAAGCCTTAATTGGTTGTTTATAAGATATTTTTTAAGTATATTAAATAAATATTTAATATCCTAACATTTTGGGGACATTTATATACTCAAACCAGGTAATCTTGATCACAATCCCAAGATTAATGTCTTTTAAAAGAGTTCTTCCTTTAAAATAGGATCTGACTCTTCAAAGCCGGGATCTTCCAATCCTTGTGTGTTTTGAATTTCCCTTGGTGTTCCTAGAGCCTTCCTCCATAGATGAGTTGTGCACCTATGTTAGGTCTCTCCTTGTGCGATCCCCTGTTCTTGGCGCAAGGAAGAACTTCGACCCTTTGATAATCCATGTAGGGATTTTCTTTATCTCTCTCAGAATGTGCACTATGTAGGGTGGGTGAACTATTGATTCCTTGTGAATAAAGAGTGAATAATTTCAGAAATCAAGAAATAAATAAGAAGGTAATGTGATTAGAAGATAACAGGGTAATGAAATAACTAGATGAGAGAGGATTGATGTTGATTTCCTATTTTATTTGTTATCTTGGATTCTCCTATGGAATGTTTTGATTGTATACAAGTTGAAAATCATGACCATTGGTGGTATTTCTTTGTGAACTAGTGATGTTATCATTTTTTGTGATGCTTTAATAAAGGCCATAATATAAAAAATAGTTAAACCACATATACTTGGATAAATAAATGGATACCCCAGGATCAAACCTATTATATGATCACCCTATTTATAATTAAGTGGAATTAAAGAACCTCTACTTGTTGAATCTGACTATTTGAACACATAATATTGGAAGGTGTGGCTGAGTGCTGCATTCTATTGGGTTTTTTGACTTTTTGCGAGTTCTGTGGTGCTACTATTAGGAGCACAGTTGAGTGTACAGAGGTGGACATATAAGTTGGTTTTAGAAGAAGGGTGTGGTATGTGAGTATAACAGGGATGTGGGTTAATAATAGTTGGTGTTGGATTTTTTTGTGGGGGTAGTATATGGGATTTTTTGGTATCCCAGTTTGAGAGACTGGTTGATTTTGGAATGGATGGACTTTTAGGCATCTGAACTTCCGTTGTTTTTTTTGTGGCCATAGAATGAGGATGGGTAGTGGGAATGCAGTTTGGTTATGAACTTGTATTAAGTGGGACTGCATTTGGGAATTGTTGGGAAACAGGGCTGCAAGGATGGGCTATGAGAGAAGGATTTTCAGGTATAATTTTGAATAATGAGTGTTGGAAATGGCTGAGCATGTGTCTATGATGATTTGTGGTTTATGTAGGATACTGTAAATCCGGTTTTGTGCGGTTGTGAAGTGGTACTATAGTTTGGGTTTTCTTGTAGTTTGGTATGGTTGTGGTTGGTAGTTTCTTGATAGTGCTAGAATAAAATACAGTGAATCACTTAAATAAATAAATGGTAAGTGGTTAATTCAAAATGTGTTGGGTTTATGTGGTTGGGCATGTAGAGGTAGTAGCGGAAGTGGTTCAGAGTGGGATGTTTGTTTGTTGGGAAACCCATAGGTAAGGATGAGTGGTTGCTTATCTATATGTTTAAATATTAGTTCCTTGTGATTTCTATACACACCACACCTTGTTGAGACCCATTTACTGAACACCCCCATTTGGTAGGGGATGGTGGCTTTCCCAACATCCTAGTGGGAGGATGGATTTCCGGCTATTGACTTTCTTCCTCACACCATCTTTATGTTTCTTACCACCCAAGAGTATCTAAGAAGGATGTAATGGAACGAGGCATACCAAATCCCTAGATTATTTGTAGAAGGTATTTTTGTATATGAGAGGCCTTGGTGTTTGTGGGTCAATTTTTTTTACCCATGTATCTTTGGGATGATGCTCAAGTGTCTTTGGGTGAGAGACATGGTTCTTGTGGCCCAGGTGTTTGCAGGTAGAATTGTGTGCGGTTTAAGGCCCAGGTGTGTGCGAGAAGGTTCTGGTAGTGGGAATTCGTATGGTAAGAGTGGTAGAGTCAATATGTTATCCATTAGGGGTGAGGAGTTAACAAGTGGGAAAGTATTGTGGGGTACCCAAATATCGATGTGCTTATACTTTTAATTTACATGACTTCTGTTATTTGTTGAGCATGCCTTGGTGAGGCTGGGTTGGTTAGTATTCCTGGGATGGTTCTTTTAGATTCTACTATTTTCTCATAGGTATATTAGTATGCTAACTCAATTTTTCACGAGTGGATTTAGTTTTCTTACTAGGTATACTTGTATACTCACCCTATGTCTATAACACTATTTTCTGATTTCTAAGAGGAATTCAAGGATCATGATTGACTTTACTATCTTAGGTGTTAGGATTAGTTGCCTTTTATTTTTAGTATCCTTTATTTTTGTACTTCACCTTTAGATATTGTGTTTTACTTTGTATTAGCTTTACTTTTGAACATGCATGCGGGAATGGATTTTGGATTTACTTTTAATTTTGGTATTTGGAGTTTCATGGGATTTACAATCTTATCGCCCGATCTTGTTCTATAAAATGGATAATGCCTTTCATATTGTTTGAGATTTGATACCATTGGTGCTAGTCACCAATCCAAAGCCTATTGAAGGTGGGAATCATGGGTCATATTCTCTTTTTCATCTTGAGGATGGAAGGGAATATCACCTTTTTGTCCCTTCCCTCATCTTGAAGAAGGTGGGTCATGAAATACACAGAGGTAGTGCTTCATGGCGCAGGGAGGCAACATAGAGGAGGCTAAGAGAGGAAGAAATTAATCACAATCAGTGAGTCATTGGAGGTGATTTATAATATTTCCTATAAATACAAAATTAATTTATGATCTGAGATATAGAACTCTCAACCTACACCACAAAAAAATATACAATGACATTAAAGTCCATATAGAGAAGGCTACACCATAACCCCCTAAGAAAATAAGTAGTTCACACCACAACTATGATTTTCAATATAAAGGTTATAAATTTGTTTAATGTTAATAAATTAGAATATAAAATCTTATAGGATACCGTGCCTCAATTATAAGTCAACATCGTGGCTAGTTTGTTATAAAAAGTGACTATAGGATATCATACTATAGATCGTGTGAGAATAATGGAAGAGTTACTATATGGGAAGAGTGGATATAGTCAACTACTAGTTCCCAAACTATATTGAAGTTTTATGTATTGAAAACTGAACCATGGTAAAAATTTTAATGATTCTAAAGTTTCACAATGGGAGAAAATACACGATAGTTCATTAGTACATGCTATTTCTAGGATTTTTCCATGTTACAATGAGAATTTATTTGTCAAAAGCTGTTTAGATAAATGATCGAGGAATGATGAATGGGTTATAAACTATTTTTAAATCCCATTAATTATCTTTTTAAGGATCCATTGAAGAATGAAACCCCCTATATCAATTAGGGGAGATAAACTAGAAGTAGGGTATAGATGAATTCTATACACATTGAAGATCAAAATTCCTATTGAAATATCTTTTCACAGTGAATAAATTTTCATATTTGATTCTAATAGAGAAATGAGAGTTTGTTTTAGTGAGGTGTTGGAAACCATGAATAAATGGCATGAATTAATGATTAATCCAAGAAGAATAAGAAGGATTATTTTTGTTCCTAGAACAAAGTGATGTTTTTTGAGATTTTTTCTAGAAATAAGAAGGTACTCCATCAGCATTTTTTCACATGAGGTGAATTAGTAACCCAATGGGACTTTAACTGAGCCTCTATTCATACATAAATATGCAATCCACTTTTGTATTTTTGGTGCATAGAAAAACAAGACCATACTCTATGAATGTAATCCTTCTCACTAGTAGTTATTCAATGATGGAATGTTCTAGGTATTAACCCTTGGGATGCATTTAGTTATCCCTATACATTATAATGAAGAGAGGCTTATAATAGGATATACCTAGCTAGAACCATTGAAGATTACTAAGGTCAGAGTGACTTTGGTTCTTGAAACATCACTATTTCATGCTCTTTAGAGTATCCTAGTGAAGGTGAATTGATTAAATAATCATCTCCAAATTAAATTTATTCATGTACACCAAAAAATCATGCTACTAAAAGTATATTTAGTTGAATAGAATTCCCTGTTGTTCAGCACTAGTCATAGCACCAGAGCCAACAACATTATCTTGCTTTGGAGGAAAATCCTTACACGAGACAGATGTGTTCATGCAGTTTCCATTCATTTTACTAGGCTCCATTTCTAAATAATGGCATACACTAGATTAGGGTATGAGTCATAATGTATAATCTCAATGTATAAAAACACTTAGCATAAATCAAATATCTACACATACCTAATTTCATAATCATAAATATGATATCTTTGAGGAAACCTTTTCATTTAGATCCTTAATAATGGATTGTAAAGAAAATGTGAATTATCCTAAGCATATCCCCTAGGTGTTTCATAACCAATAATGCAGGAAGGCCTGTTATCTTGTACCAGGATACCCCAAGTCATGCCCGAAACTCATTGTCAGATCTTTCAATCCTAGGTACATTTGTGCCAGAGCCACCTCTACCAAATCATATCTAGACAGGGTTGTATTGTTTGGAAGATCCATATAATCTATTCCCTACAAAAATACCTTGACGTTCTTGTATGTTTATCATACATGACTATCTTTGGGACTCTTCCCTAATCTACATTTTCTAAATCTAGTTTCCATGTTTTATACTAAATTTCTTTTGATACCAACTATAAGGACCGGACCCAAGTTCCTTGGAGCTAATGCCTTATTTGATTACATTGGCATAGAAACAAGGAATATGTATCTCGAAGGACCAAGTAGATTAGTAGAATTGCAAGAAAGATACCTAAATAAGTTCATGTTTACATCTTTAATGAAAATACAACACTAATTTATTCTATTAGAAACATCCATGCCTCCTTGATTATACATGCATGTCATTCATAATTTATAGTTTTATATCCTGAGAAAAATGAAACACAAGAAAGGGGTGAGCTCAAATGATCAGTAAGGGTAAGAAATAAATAGGAAGATAGAATAATCATAAGACACGGTGAATAATTGAAAACACATTCCTTTTAAAATAATATACATGAACACATTATGGCTGGAATATGAGCTGAGTAAATAATTCCATAATAAAACATAATAATGGGTATTATACTAGTCGAATAACCACATTACATTTCAATTACTATCTTCATAATGAGGTAAGTTCATATTCTATACATTATGAATCATTTTGTCAAGTCCTCATCCAAGACTTCTAAAAATGATTTAGACCTCGGCAAAAATCCATATATCACATTGGAAAAAGCCTCAGCCAATTCCATGTTTATTTGTCTCCTGAGACCTACCGATTCATCTAGGGGCTATAGAGGGCCCAACCCATCACATAGTAATTTAAATTAATTCTTCATAAGAGTGGGGATAAACATAAATAACATATACATTCATATTGAAACTATCACATGAAATGTAACTAACTTTCCCAAATAATTTGACATAAAACACTAACCATTGTATGTAATACAGTGAATGGTTTTATGATCGCTCATCTGAAATAAAAATAGTCATAAAAAATTCATTAACATATGTTATATGACATAATAAATGATTAAAACTAATAAAACAAAAGAATCAACAAGAGTTTTGAAGTATAAAAAATACTCTTATAAAATCATTAAACAATTTCTGACATAAATACTCTTTATTTGGAAAAGAAGAGTTCATTTGGAAGAACCTTTGTATAAAACCATATGTATTGTAATATAGTATTTTATTAATAAAATTAGTTATTTTATAAATATAATGGTTTCCAAAAATAGATTATATAGTGCCCATGAAAATAGATAAGAATTTGAGAAATTCCCTTGAATGAAGCTTTTATTTTGGAAACAGTTTTAAAAGTTTCTTTTAAAACATGTAACTACCAAAAAATTGGGAAGGATTAAGGTTTGAGTACATATATATAATACTCAAACCTAATTTATCATGGGTACATAATAATACATATGAATTTTATTGATTTAATTAGACAATGAAAGTAACCCGAATGAAAATGGAAGTTCGGGTGGAAAACCCTTGCCACTTGCTAATCAAATGATTTGTATGCCCCAAAATTAATAAGATTAAAATGAAACATTGAATAAAATAAAAATAAATATATTCCTGATATTTTACATAAATGGTCAGTATACATAGAGAATACACATGTATTAGTATCGATTGTGGACAATCTCACAAAAATGGGAGTGAGATGATGAAACCCTTACCTTAAATATGAATGTGTTACCCTATTGAAATTAAGGTCCTGGAATATGAAATTATAATAATTAATAACATAATTCAGAAACTATTTTACATGTATTTATTTTATCATAATTCTATTTAGTTCATCTATTTCCTTATTGAAAGGTTATAATATCCAATTCCATCACTCCATAGTGTTGGTTTTCTTGATTTTCATAAACAGTTCACTGGTTCTTAAGTAATGGAGTGGAATGGATGTAAATATCAATAATTGAAATTAAATATTATTTCTGAAAATACCGAAGTTTTAATGGTCATTTATATTATTATTTTAACATGGAAATATGATGAATCATTAGGTGAAATATTAATGACATTCACATAGATTATTTAGAGTTTTTTTTATTATTAGGAACTAGTTTGGTCATAAGATTTAATAATATGTATATATACTAGTTCCTGAATAATAATTAGGTTATAATAAATATATTAAAATCTGGTTCAACCAAAAAAATGGTTTCATGACCAGTAATGAATGAGATATTTAATAACGAAACATCATCATCCATGAAAGTTAAAAATGAGATCCTCCTGGACGTTGATTTTGTTTATAAAAATGAAAGGGAGGGAGTTAGAATATTGATTATGGTTCATACATTAACACAATATAAATCCTGTCTATATATGATAATTTAGTTATCATGATCTTTTGGATAGATTAGGTGAGGAGAGGATTACAAAATAAAGGATCTTGAAATGAAACTAAATGAAAAAAGAAAGGTGCTTTACCTCTTGATATAACCTCATTGGGAACCTACTTAAAGGAAGGGATTTTGGTCTTTTGGAAAGCCCAAGAGCTTCATGGTAATCATAAGTTACTAGGAAAGGGTACATGGGCCGATATTTTAGGATATTCCAGTCTTAGATGAATTAAGATAAGAGGGAGTGATGAGGGGTTTTTATAGCGTAGGATAAGGGTAAATTTTGAATATTTTATTCAATATTTTATTAATTCCCTCCAGACAATCAATAGTGTTTGTATATGATACCCCAAATAGTATTAAGAGAATTTGAGTTCAAACCAAGTGGACTTACATCACTTATTATGTCATGACTAGTGTATTTAACTAATAATTTATATATATGGTATTGGACCATATTTCACAATTCATAAAAAATTAAATAATTTCAGAAAAATCCCAAAAATTCACCCCTTCCATTATTCGATGTGTAGAATTCAAAAATGAACACCATTTTTCAAAAATATTTTTCTAAATATTATTTATTTAATTTTTAAATTAAATCTTACGTAATTCGAAAAATAACAATTTTAATGGTATAATTAGTTTTATTTCACAATGAAATATTAATTAAGATCTCATTATCATATCGACTTAAGAAAATAAAATAATATCATTATTTAATTTTCATAAGGTTCATATTACTATTCATATTACTATTCATAATGGCATGTTAATATTCACCAAAAATCATGTTTGTACTATTAGACTTCAAATGACTTACTGATCACAACTCTAGATGACCATTTTTCGAAATTCAAAACATAGTAGAAGAAAAGTGTTGTTTAACGGATCGATTAAAAAATTGCATGTAATATTTATTTCCAAAACCATGGGGTGTTACAATGGGGTTTCCTTACACTTGGCACTGTACGATATCACATAAAAAATTAACTATTTGGTTGTCTGATTGTACCCTATTTTGGGAAGTGTTTAGAATGCATATTTATTGTCTGTTTTTTATGGTTTCCTTTACTTGATTCTTTATATGCATTGAGTAACTTTGATAAATAGGTTATAGTTTACCCAAATGATATACTAAATACCTAATTCTAGTTATAGGCCACTTAAATACGGGGAGGCACACCTGACGTCATGTGCCAACCTGGATTGAGGTACCAGTTTAGTGGAAACTAAGTTGGGGATGTTACAAATTGGAATTAAAGAAGATTTTTATTTTGTTTTAAAATTATTTTGGGATGGTACATGAGAGTCTATGATTTTGTAGCTCTTCAAAATGAGCTCTTTCATGGGAGTATTTAACCCATGAATGTGGCAAAATCCATGTACCTAGGGTGGGATTATTGCTCTTAATTTTTGTTGTTATAGTTGAATGATATTTCAACTTTATGTGATTCACTTGTTTTTTGATGTGGCTATTTTATGATATTTTTCTCGAAGGTGAAATGATATAAATTTGTTCATTAATGCATAATGTTAGGTACCTAGGTATATATGTGGCATGCATATTGGTAGGAACACATGGGGAAGATGTGTGATATATGAAGGATAAAATGAATTTCATTTTATATGAAAAATTGATTGAGGTGGTGTTTAATATTGATATAGAAAATAGGTAAATAAATGGAACGTGAGATAATAGTTAAAGAAAAATGCATAATGAAAGGTTAAGAAAATGGGTTAAAAATTTTAGTTGTGTTAATTATAGGTATTGGATGATTTTTTAAGAGGACGATTTATTTTTTGGAATTGAAAATGATGCAATTGGTGTTTAATGAGAAGACCTACAATTGTGTGAGTTAGTTTACCCCATTCTTATAATGACCTATTGAAGGGATGGATATGGTTAGTGATAGAGATGATACTATGTTCATTGGGGATAATTTAAGCAGAAGGGGTTGTTTATGGATTGTAGAGAGATTCCTTTCCTAATAATATGGATGTTTTAGGTCAGATGATATGATATTTGTTTTTGGCATTGTAGAGAAATTCCGCCACAATGATGTATGTCAGTTGGTAGAAAAGAGGATTTCACTAAGAATAATACTCTAGAAGTGGATAAAGAATCCTTGGTGATCCAGGGTAATAGAGGAGAAGGGTAGTTTCATGAGATATTTTGTCATTTTATACATATGATTGAATGGGACCTAAGGGGGATTGTTCCAAGTATGTTTGAATTGACTAGATAATTTTAGTTGCAGCACCCTCTGCTGTTTGCTGGGGAGGGTGGGCCCGAACTAGATGAGTTCTAAATAGAGTCTATACCTAAAATTCTTTTTAACATAGAGATTATTCCATATAATAATATCAAATTGGCAGATTACATGTTGATTGGGTGATAAATTCTTTGTAAATTATGGGGTATATTTTGGTGGAATCGAATTCCTTTTATTAGTGAATAAACAAAATTTTTTAATACACATTGAATTCTCAGTGATTACATGAAAATATTGAATGTTAAATGATACCTATGTATGAAATAAGGATGTGTTGGGTCATACAAGGTTGATCAAGACTCTACCATTCATTTAAACACTTGTTTTAAATGTGTTTGAAGACAGTATCCAATAGTTTTTTACATTTCACCATTTTATTTTTTTATGGTAAATTGTTTTAACCATGTAATTTATATTTTTCAAAATTGGTAACACTTCATAACAATTTTTTTTGTTTTGAATATAATTATAAGCTCCATATAATCTAATTAATGTTATAAATAAAATATAATTAATTATAAAATTGAAAATTATAAGTAGAAGGATATGTTGTAGAAGGGTTTCAAGGAATGGAATGTATAACATTTATATATAGAGACTTTGAGGTAGTGGAATGATATAGAATTTATGAGTTTGACTTAGGGGATTATGATAGTGATGGATTATGATAGCCACTTCAATTATCTACAATGCTTTATTCTAGCTTTGTAAGGGGACGTGGTAGATAAGACAAGACATTTCTAGGATGGAATTGGACATGATATTTTTTCCTAGGTGAATATCATACAGTTAGGGAGGTTTAATAAAGTGGTTGATCATGCCCTTATATCAGATGGTAATCTCCAAGAGGCTTGTAGTGGTGGACATTTAGTTTTGGTTTGGTGATGCACTAACACAACTTCAAATCGTAGGAATTACCTTATTTAGATATTTCCCCAGGGCGGTGGTGGAGAAATTATTTAGAAAAGAGAACCATCCTATCAAGGTAGTGATCATGTATTAATTTATCCATGCTGATGTTTGAGACACATGCGAGGACGGTGTCCCTATCTGCTAGTTGAGTATAGAGAATAATGATGGGGCATGTGTAGAGGTTTTGTAGGAACCCTCGATATTTGGGTGATGATGGACGACCTTGGACAATATATAGTGCAAGTAGGGTGTTAGTTACCCCATATCAGGAATGTAGTTGGAACTCCACTAGATTCACTAGTAAGGTAAGTGGGTGTGGTGATCTAGGTCATGGGAGTCATCATCTATAAGGTAGTACCTCAACAAAAACTCAGACCAGAGACCACAGAAGAGTAAAAAGTAAGCCTCATCTAGTTCATCATGTATCTAGAGGATGAAAGGTTTCCCCTTCAACAGTTTGAGGTATGATTCTGGTTGCATCAATGATTTCTAGTGATTTATTGGATACAGGTGCCTCACATTCTATTATGATGGCCCAATATACGAGTGTGATGGTCCTAACTATGGAACATATGTGTCGGGTTATGTATATTGATAAACCGTTATGAGTGAGAGAAGAAAATATCTGGAAATTTAAGGAGTGTACCCTTGAAGTTTGCAGGTACCGTTTTCTATGGAACTTGTATATGCTCAAGATGTTAGGGTTTGACCTAATATAGGTAATGTATTGGATATATTTGTGCCAACAACATAATGAATGTTACCAACATAGGGTAAATTTCACATCCATATAGGGGAGTACTTATGTTTACAATGGGGAATAGGATATTCGAGTAGGTTGTGAAAGACCGGTAAGTCTGTAGTAGGGAGAAATCACAACCCTAGTGGCATGTGTTACGCTTGATGATGGGGATATAGAGTAGCTTGTATTTAATCTTATGCCAGACCAGTTTGAGGATGTGTTTCCTGAATACCTTTTGGGGCTTCCAACTAGAGGTATATTGAGTTCATGATTGATTTTTTTGGGAGTAGAACCAGTTTCTATTCCACCCTATATATTGGAACCAATAACACCCAATAAACCTTAAACATGGTTGGATTAATATTATAACAAAGGATTTATTCATCCACATATGCCACCTTTGGGATCTTCAATTCTATTTTCCAATAATATTGAAGGATCGTTGCACATGTATGTTAATTATGATAAGATGAATCAGATGATAGTTAAGAATCGTTACCCACTTAATGAAATTAATGAAATTTTTAGGTATATTAATTGTGCTTCAATATTCAAAAAAATTTATTTGAGATTAGGGAATCATCATTTGAGGTTGAGAACTTTTTATATACCATAGGCTGCGATCATGAGAAGGTATGGGTTTTATGATTTTGGTGTTGTCTCTCAGGTTGACTAGTACACAAGTAGTGTGTATGGAAATAATAAAATGAATATTTCACATGCACTTGAACTAATTTTTAGTTTACATTGTTGATGAAATCTTAGTGTTCTTCAAGACTGACAATTATCATTCCAAACAGCATGCCATCTACCTGAGTAGAGAAAGTTATCATTGGCTATACTCCAAGCTATCCAATTTTTTTTCTATATTGACAAGGAATATTTATTGGGTCACATAATCATTGAGTAATGTTTGTTTGTAGACCCATAGAAATTGAAATGTGTTTTTTTTATCTTGGGACCATCCCAATATTTTTTTTAATATCTGAATTGTTCTAGGTTTTTTCAGGCCACTACCAAAGGTTCCTCAAATTCTTCTACAATTTTGAAGTGCCACATTTAGGTTTTACTATGTATGGAATCAGGTTTGAATGGTCTGAGAAATGTGATAATTCTTTCTAAGTACTAAATTAGTAGTTGTCTATTGTAGTTATTTTGATCCTACTAGAGCCTAATATGAAGTATACTATATTTTTTATATACCTGGTGTTGGTATTGGGGTAGTGTTGATGAATAATGAATGGATTTTGGTGTGAGTTCTATTAAATTTGAGGCCTCATGAATGAAATTACCCTACACGTTATCTTGAATTGGATGTTGTGGTTTATGCATTAAAGTTTTAGTGGTTTACTTGTTGGGATAATGAATTACTTTGTGCAATGATCATAAGAGTATTAAATATATCATTTTAAAATATGAATTGAATATCTGAAAGTGAAGATGGGTTGAATACATGAGTTAATTCAATTTCAATATAGTTTATAAAACAAGAAAATGGAATTATATTGTATATGATTTAAGTCAAGTGGCTCAATACCAGACAATTCATGGATCATGTTCCAAGTGGAGGATGATGGTGTTTTTTTGTAGAGATTCACCAAGAGGTTTATGATGGTCAAGTGTAAATTAACCTTACATCATTTGTAGCTAAGTCCACACTTATGATCCATATTAAAAAGAGGATGTATGAGGATCAAGTATTTTTAGCATTAATAGGCTTTCTTGATGTTGGGGAGTCATAGTCTAGTTGGACTGTTAGTGATGATGATATAGTTTGTGTTCTTGGCGGTGTTGTAGATCATACTTGTATGTGGGAAGAGTTAATGAATGAGTTCCATTACACCAAGTGGTTAGTGCATCATGGTTTACAAAAAATGTTTTCTGTTATTCATAGAAAATATTATCTTTCAGGGAAGAAGAAACATGTCATAGGTTTCATGATGTCATGAAATACCTTTTAGTTGGTGAATGAATAGAATTGGTGACTCCTTGGTTTCTTAGATCCTTTTACTAATCTGAAATAGAAATGGGATGGCATGATGATGGATTTGGTTGTGGGTTTTCTTATTAAAACATATAAGAATGATGAAATTTGGGTGATTGTGGATTGGTTGACAAAGGTGGAACATTACTTATAGATTTGAAAGACCCTCTTTGTTGAAAAGTGAAGTGAGTTTTATGTTTGAGAGATAGTGTGGTTTCATGGGTTCTAATTAAAAATAGTTTTGGATCATGATATCTGATTTAATAATCACTTTTGGTATGGGTTATATAGAGAACTTGTTAACCATGTGTTTTTGAGTTCAATATGAAATCCATAGATAGATGGGAAATTGGATCATACTATTCATGTACTAGAGGACATGTAGAGGGCCTGTGCCCTAGATTTTGGTGAATCTTTGGAGAAGAACATTGCACTATGTGAGATGTTCTATTACAATATTTACCAAGAGATGATTCAAATGGAATCTTATGAGGCACTATATAGTAGGCCATGTAGTTATCCATTATGCTGGATGGAGGATGGGGAATTAGAGTTGTTGGGGTCGAGTCTCATACAAGAGATATCATAGAAGGTTCAGTTTATTCATAAACACATGCCTACAAATCATATTAGGGGAAAATAACATACGGATCAGTGTAGTGGAGCTCTTGAGTTTATGGTGTGTGATCATGTGTTTCTTCGTGTTTCCCCATTATTGGGCCACTGTTGGATTCAGAAATAGGGTATGTTGGAACCCAGGTATGTGGGACCGTTTGATATTGTTTTGAGGATTGGAGTAGTGGAATACCGAATGGATATTTCAAAGAGGTATAGTGGCATGCACAATTTTTTTCATGAATCACAACTTCAATAGTACCACCACAACCCATATAATGTGATTTATATCGATGATGTTGTTATTTTTAATGATGTTTCCTTTGAGGATCATTTAGTACGTATTATGGAATGTAGTGAGAAATTATTATGGGGAAGGATTGTGCCTTTGTTTTGAGTTTTGTAATAGCATGGCAGTGTTCAGGAAGAAACCTGGGAGAGGTAAATAGATATGTGGTCCCAATGACCTTAAATTTTAATCTTGGAAGCCTAGTGATACTTGGGAGTGCGTCTCACAAATTATCTATTCTAAGGTGGGTAGATAGTAAGATACCAAACATCCATGAGGTTGGTTCTTCTTGAAATTTATAGTTAACACACAATTAATATTGTCAATGAAATGTTTCCTGAGTCTATGTAGAGGATCAAGGGTGTTTTGGGGGTTTAAGGCATGAAGGAAGGGTGATCAGTGCCATCCAATGAATCTTTCATAGCTGGCACATAGTTAATGATAACTATTCACCACATCCATGTTTTCCTAGAGGTGGGGTGCATGGTTTAAAGAGACCGTTCAAGGGGGAAGGATAGACCATGCAAGATTTGATAGTGCTATCCCAAATGGTCATCGTATGGTTTGTCAAACCATGCGGGATCCCCAGGTAACCATGTGGCATGGCCCCCTCTTGGACAAAGGGTGGTTCATAGTTAGTGCACATTTTGGTCAACCGTGCGGACAAACTGTAGGCCCTTAATTATTTTATTTTTAAACTTTTCTCATCTCAGGACCTAAGTGTCCAAACTCAGTGGTTTCCTCCATTATTCCTCCTATAAAACTAGTGACAAACTGAAAATTCCCAATCTTCCCAAGGATCTATTTTCATCATTTCAATTCCATTTGGAGCGTGTTGGCTGCAAATCGAATCCCCAAGGGAATCTAATACTAATTTTTTCTTATCCTTTCTGGATAAGGTCTTGTAAAATATTTATTTTCATTCATAATACCCAGAAATCCTATTTCTTCCATTATATCATAGGATGAGGATTCAAAGGATGTTTGAATCCGAATCAAAGTCTTGGGTCAATAATGTGTTTGAATTCATAATTTATGTAGGTGTCTAAATTTAACATCCCATAGTATTGTCAATTATTTATTTGTATGTAGTTTTTTAATTTGTGATGTTGGGTTTCTATTTTGGGTTTTCCATGGTAAAATTGTTATATTTTATTATGTAAATATTTAATTTATTCCCTCATGATCCCCTTGGGATGTGTTAAGGTTGATTTTACTAGGTTAAGGTCCACTCATGGTGTGTTCCTCCTATTGAACATGGGAAATGAAATGTTAAGTGTCGAATTGAATTTTCATGACATGGATCCACTAATAAATTTGTTGACATCCTAGCTTGGTGTATGAAATTAAACTAATTGTAATTTTGTTTAGTTGTCAATTTTTTATAAGGTTTTAGTAGTATAATGTTAATTGGATAATTGAGTAATCGAATAAAAAGGGATTTTTTCGGTTGGACAAAGCATGTGAATGATAAATGGGTTAATTGGGATGTGGTATGTAAATAAGAATGCGTAAACATTTTAAGGTATAAGAATGGTTATGTGTTGAATGATTTTTTTTTGTAAATGAAAAATGTTTTGAATGGTTATGGTTATGTTTGATAAATGTATAATCATTCAAGAATAATGTGGATATATATGGGTGGTTTTTGGGGGTAATGACTTGAGGTTATATACCCTTAGGTCCAGTTGTAATGAGGCTCTAATCACCACCCCTAGAATGTAGAAGTTAATAAATCTGAATAATGCTATATATCTAACTATTTCATTTGATGAGACTACCAGGTTTGAGGCTCCAAGGTATGTGTGATGTAATGTTTTTTGAAATATTTTCTCAAGTGAGATAGGGAACTCGAGTTATCCCCTTTAGGCAGAGCACATGACCAACATAGACCATAGTGGAATTGATGAAAATTCCTCACACATGGAATAGATGAAGAAAATGGTTTAAGTGATTATTATTAACAAATGGAACATGGTTTGTTTCATGTTTATCTTTTTATTCACTTTAGTACAAACATACACTATCAGTTTAGACATGATATTTTTGAAAAACAATTGTGGTGGGCTACGTGGTTTTAATCAAACCCTGATAAAGATTTCATTAGGTACCCAACTATATTTCATGGTTATGTGAAAGTATAAAGGAAAATTCCCAATTCTAGAGTGTTGATTTGGGCATGGGATGTGCATAGACGAGGGATCTAGAGTTAGAGTTAGGAACTATTCTTTGTATTCTTCTATTTGTCCTTATTTTCGGTTTTATATAAACTTGGAACTCTATGACATAGGACAACATATAAACTACCTGATTGTGGGGTTGTACCAAATTTTAGGAAGTGTTTGAAATGAATTTTTATTGTTTTATATTTTCATTGCTTCATGATTCAGCTGATATGACTCACTATGAAAGAGTGGATACAATCTCCCCACATGATCTATTAGATTCTTGATACTTGTTAGAAGCCTCTAGAAAATGGGATGGCATGCCTAAGGTCTTGTGGTGACCCGGATAGTGGCACCAATTTAGGTGCATCTGGGTTGAGGTCGTTACAACTTATACAAAACATAATTATTTTCTGTGGTGTATATACTTTCCATGAATATACATTATGATTATTATATTTAAAATTGTTTTATATAGATATACATATAATATTATTCATTTCATGGAAATTATGATTCAAAATTTTCCAAAGTTGTAATGGTTTTAGGATATATTCTCAATTTTTATGGGTATTGTTTATTATTATGCTTCTGATGATGAAATATTATAATCTATATCTCAATAAACCCATGAATATTATTATCCTCTGGTAATTTCTGGATATTAATTGTTTTAATTTAATATTGCTTTATTTTTTTAATCAATATTCTAAAAAAATGTTTTCAATGAAAACCAACTTCATTTCTCTCTTTGGTCAAAAATACTTTTTCTTTCATGTCAATTTTTTCTAATTTTTTTAAAGAATTTTTATAGTATTCCTTAATGATTTTTAATACATTTGTACTTATGTTTTATTTTTTTCAAAATGGTTTAAAATTAATATTCTTTTTGTTTTCCAAACAAGTACCTTTTCTTATTTATTGAAAATGAGAAAAGAATATTTCTTTTAATATATACAACATGAATAGAATTTGATACCATCAGAAACACCCAATGATTTAAATATTTATTCATTTGGTTCAAAAAATATTATCAAATGAAATTATTTTCAATTTTTTTTTGTATTTTATTATTGAAAAGGTATTATTCAAAGTGAAGATGTTATTTTTCTTAAAAATGTCCTAATGATAATTTTAATGAATTTCTCTTCATCAAAGATAATTAATTTGGATAATTCGTATGTTTTACTAGGAATATGATCCAATTTTATCTTATATATTATGTATATATATTGTTTATTATTATTATTAATATAGGTTTATACAAATATTCTTTTATCCATGGTTTATAATATTATGAATTGATGAAATGAGTATGAAACTTGATTTCTTTGCACATGGTACGAAATTATGAAATAATGAATGTTTAATGATTTTATAGAGCCCAAATGTATGGATTATGTGATGTATAGTACCTATATCCATCTATAATCGATTAGGAAAATGTTTATTTCTAGTGAGATAATGATGGGAAAAAAGACTAGTTGGTTGATTCATTCTGGGAAACAATATGCTGTTTTAAATCCATTATGGGAAGAATGTGATGATTCCCAATCCATTATAAAATGGGAAATATGTGATGATTGTAGATCCATTATGAAATGAGAAACAAGTTTTCATTCATAATCCATTAGGATTTTATAGTCTTAGTTATTAATCATGATATGTGAAATGGTTTCTATTCTTATGATGATGAAAAAATTATATGACATGAAATAATATTTCGTGATTGATTTATGATTATTTGTAACTCTCATTGGTCATTTACTATGAAATGATAAAGTTTAATGTTATGGAATATGCTTATTATCCATGATAGATTGGGTATGAACTTTGTAAATTATAATTATAATTTCATACCCTTATTCATATATTATTATTTCATATGAACATCAATATTCATCTTCCATGCTTACCCTTATTAATCATCTGATCTTACACTTTCTTAAGTTTCATTTCCCCATGTCATGAAGAACAGTTTAAATAGGGAATGTATATTGACAATAATAAATGGTAAGATATTTATGAGATATTTTTATGATATTTCATGAAATAATAATATTATATAAGTAGTTTCCAATGATAATAAACCAATATGATCTTTTGGAATGTGTTTTTGAAATGTATTGAATACTCATCTAATAAGATATAATATCTATGTATTAAAATCCCAGGTTATTATACTTTGTACTATTGATATTACTAATTTTGAAACTTCTGTGGACATCATTAAGGTATATCTAACCAATAAATCAAAGAAATGTTACAATATACGTTCATCCATACTGAAAATCAATCAAAAAAGTATATGTAGTCCATACAAGGTTTTATATAACCGTAAATTCTTCATTATGTTCACTAACGACAATTAATGATATATGTATCTCAATTTGATTAATAATAAACATTAAGAATTAAACACCTTAAAATGTTTTAAGGATGAAGTAGAGAAATAATGTGGTATACAAATTATTATTTTCAAGAAAAATTGACGTGGGGAATAATATTAGAGATGCACTGAGGATGGAAAATTACCTGGTTCATTTTCATGGTTTCTTCAGGTTAATTTAATAATTTTGAAATAGACTATACCAGGTTCACCTTACCAAATTGGTGTATCTTGAAGAATAAAAAACACTAATAGACATGGTATTATGTATTCCTACTAACTCTAGGTTATATAAATTCTTTTTGTATGAAGAACATAAAGGATAATCATATATTTTGAATGTGGTTCCAAAATTTGATGTCTCAGAAACAACTTTTCAATTATTTAAGGTTTGAATACTATGTTTTAAATATATGTTTGTTTGATATTTCCTCACAAATTACAATTTTATAATCTATAAAAAACTAAGATTCATTCTAGTATGATTAATGGCTAATTAGTCAGATATGCATAAAGGGATAAATGAAACCATTCTTATTGTCCATAACTGAACACTATAATTGTGGAATCAAGAAATGAAAAATTTATTTAGAATGACCAAATTAGTGGGAGTTATCTCATCAAAAAATTTACCGACAAAGATTCTTTATAATCTAAAACACTATATTAGGTGATAGATTTAAAATTGTTCTTAACAAACCTCATTTTTTTTGAAAAAATATCATTCAAAAAATGTTTGATAATTATCCTTTAGATCAAATATATTACAAATCATATAATCTTGAACAACCACTTGGACATCTATTTTCTTATGAAAATGATGGATAAACATTATGAAGGTCAATAATTATGATTAATCTATCAATTTATACTAATTATATAGTTTATCTATAAGAATATTACACTAATATTAGAGATAAAAATGTTTTCAAAAAATCTACCAGGACATGAGTTGTAAAGAGTCAAATATGTGGCATTACACCCTGATGATGGAGTTAAATTACATTAATAGTAAAGTTATTTGTGACCATATTGAGTGTTCACTTTATTTCAACCCTATAGGATTTAAATAGCATTTTTAATCCAAGAAAAATTCATTAGGAAATATTATGAGATACAATGCTTGAATAGTTTAAAAAGGGTACACTCAAGAGAAAGGGATCAATTATATTGAGTCATTTTATCCGACATAGAAAAATTATTCCTTACATATTATGTTGGAATTATTTTCTGATTTTAAATTTTAATTACAATGAATGGATGAAGAAAATTGATTTCTGAATAGTAATATTTATGAGGAGGTTTTAATGAAACAACCTAGAGGATTCATCACCTATAATGGTGGACATTAATTGAGTAGGATAAAAAGTTCTTCCTATGGTTTCAAACAAATATACTAAGACTGATATTCATGATCTAATGATGTAATTACTCATTTTTTTTAATATAAAACGTTATTGATCAATTTGTATAACAGAATACTAGTGGGAGTGGCATATGTTTTCCTATTTTATACGTTGATGAAATTTTACATTACCCTAATTATAAGGGTTTTCTATATAAATTTTAATAGTTTCTATAAAAAATATTCGACATTAATGATATAGTTGATACATCCTAATTTTTGTCTTAATTATTCATAGGAAGTGAGTGAGAGATTTTCTAGGATTTTCATAATAAATTAATATTAATAAAGTCTTAGAGAAATTTTATATGAATGTCTTTAAACCAAGTATATCTCCCTTTTTTAAGTTTATAAAATCATATTGACCCAAATACATAATAAATATTTTGAATGATATGATACGGAATCCATTATATATGCTTCCTTTGTTTATAGTTTAATGTATTATCATGTTTTCACAAGGCCTAACATTTAATTTATAGTAGGATATGGGGGAGATATTAGAGTAATCAATGTATATACCACAACATGGATATGATAAATGTATTGAGATACATTAATGGGAATAAACACTACATGGTTATATATAAACAGACTCAAAATGTTGAGTTCATCAGAAAATGAAATTCATACTTTTCTGGTTGTGTTGATCCGTGTAAATAAGCATCCGGATATGTCTTTATAATAGAATGGGATTTGTTTTGTTGAGAGATTTTTTAAATATAAAATAATTTAAACTTCTACTATAAATGTGAGTTTATTTCATGTTCCTTGTCCACATTTCATGGGTTATAGATAAGGAGTTTAAATTTGGGCCTTAGAGTTATGGATTATATTTATTATCCATCGATTATATATTTATAAAATTCAAACACTATAATTATAGATAAGAATAAAAATATGGGAGATGAAGTAAACACATTGACAATGGATACATGGACAATAAGGAATGTGATAAAGATATAAAAGTGTTCATTAAATATATTAACACTAAAATGATCATGGAAGCTCCTTTTACTCAATCATGCCTCCATTCAGAAAAAAGAATCATGTAATATGCAAGGTAATAACTTCCACTTCAACCAAATTTTGAATATTTTTTATTTAAAACTATATATATTTGAGTTTTTATATCATATGTTTTTTCTAACACATTAATTACTTGAGATATATTTTGGGGCTACAAAGTAAATCATGCATTTATGGTTTATTTATATGGGCACAGACCATGTGCTAAAGGTTTATTCATATGGGTTTGTATGATGAGTGATAAAATGTGATTCATGGAAGGGAATAATTTCTATTTAAAGAAAATATTACTATGATTAACTTATTGGGTTTCCTTTTAAAATTAGATATTTATGTGATTCTCATTAATTGTGTTATACTAATTTGGATAATGAAATAAATTTACCATCAATTAGATTTTAATGTAATAATCTATGTACCAATAAACTAAAATGACATAAAATTTAAATGGTACATTATATATAATATAATAAGTTATTTATCTGTGAATTTAATGTACTAAATTCACTCTATAATATTTATTATTTATATTTTGGAAATTAATCTCCCATGGATTAATATTCTATTCATATGGAGTAAATTTTTATGGGTTATCGATGGTAGAACTGACTACAAATATTAAGCCAATGCACTCGATGAATACATGGGAACACACACCTTCTACATATTCTGTGAAAAGTATCGAAGGTATTAAGGTTTAAGATTCCTATATTTCTCATATTATTCAATAGTTAAAGGAATGTAATCATTTTATTTTTTTTCAATAAAATAAAAATGTTCTAGAATGAATTTTTATCAAAAATAACTCATATTATTTTCATGGAAGAATATATTAGAAAATAGAGTTTATCATTATGACTCCCATGCACACAGATTTTTCAAGCCTCATATAATCATCCATTGTATGTGTATATTCCCATATATTGTATGTGAATCATTTAACTAATTGAATACATGGTGTTGGCTTGAAAATATATCTGGTTATCGAGCTTCTAATGACCACATGCACACACTCATGGTGAAAAGGATTGTGTTGTGATTTACGCTCCATCATGTGGCCGAAAACCTTTTAGTGAGGTGATATCAGTTCCCATCACATGGGTCATTAGTACAAACCCTATGTGCTATGAGATTGAAGACTACAAGAAAACATCATCATTTAAATCATTATATGGTGGGGATTGTATGGATTCTATAGTGCATGGTTTTAATTTTGACACCAAATTAGATAATTATATGGGAGGGAACTACTTAATCACATCATATACCTCTCAAAAACTCTAAATAACTTCTTTGACACTGATTCATTCCACTTTCCTGTAATGTCCCTAATCTGGATTCCACTTTATGGTTCCCCAAACCCTAATGGCCACATAGCCTCAAGCACATTTCCCCAAACACCAGAGGTTTCTGACTAGCAGCGAGGGCTTAGGAAGGATAGTGGGGAATATTTGTCCTCCTTGGAAGAGTGTAACACAACAAATATAATAACAATATAATAGTTTAAGCATTAATACCATTACACAACAAAATATTGGAAGACTGATAATAAAAAAATCTAGATGTCATACCATACAAAGGATGATTCTCCATGTCAGATTTTCTAGGGAAACCACCAAAACAGGGTACACTATAGTAATAAGAAAAACAAGTACCAAAATTAATAAAAAAACAATATATAATTAGAAGCATCCCAAGGCATAACTTGGTCCTATTCTATTCTTCTCCTAACACAAAATGAAGTACCTATAGTAGGGTTCTTAACCTTATCGATACAAGAAAAAATAAAATAATTTTGGGCCCTAAAACATGACCCAAACAGAGTGTGAGACTAAATCTGAGTATGCGACCACCCATGACATGTTCCAATCTATATGGGAATATATATAACAGGCATTGTACAATAATAAAAGCAGTAATCTAGGAAGAACTCAATAGTAAATAGTCTTACAATAACTGATATTAATTTATATTCATTTAATGTTCATAAATTAATTAAATTACATAGAATTATATATGTCTCGGGATCCTTCCTATGCCCTTAAAACCCTATTTAATAGAAATCACAACACATACCTCAGAATTATTTCTAAGAAAGTAAGTGAAGAATGAATCTAGGATTATGATTTGGCTTGGTAGACGTGTCATAATTCATTTCATTTAAGTATTAAATTTATAACCCAAGATCATCTAGGACATTCCTAAGTTGGAACTCAAGTATCACTCTAGGTGAAAAATTTATCTGCAACCTACAAGACTGTCCCGAGAAACCTCTCTGAAAAAACATTATCACTCTAGGTGAAAACATAATAAAATCCTACAAGCCTGTCCTGACGAACCACTATGGAATCCTAATATCACTCTAGGTGTGGTATATGTCCATGACAACTAATATTGTTATAGGAAGACCTATAAGGAATCCCCATGTATCTATCATGACATGTAAACAAATCCAATAGAGTTCATTCATGGAATCCCTCAATTATCCATGTTTGAATCGGAAAAAAGTAAAGCCTCCATTTGCCCAACCACTACATCTATAGATCACTGACATCTTGAACATAACAACCAGAACAACCTCATAAGGCTTGGACTTTCAATTACACACATGGTTAAGACACACAACAAGAGACACATTACAATTACACTATTACATGGTTCAATATGAATCAACTCACATAAAAATTTCATATAATAAAAAACACATGCTAATTACATGATTACATGGTTTGAAAATAATAAATCAAGTGGGATTCAATTATTTTAAAAGCCTATCATATAATATAAATCGTTACAAGGATTTAACAGTTATAAACTCATATGGCCAATTCACATCACAAGCCTAACATGGGAATTAATCTATCACAAGGCATAACCATTAATTATCTCACATGGATAAAACACCCAATTAAACAATATATTTTAAAACAACACATAATAGGTAATCAAAAGAATTCCTATAGGTACCCTTGGCCAATTAGCTAAACATTTTCCATTCAAGGGAAAATGCACACACGAGATGGCGCTAAATTGTAAAAAACAACCATAAACATGATTTATAACATTTTATCCATTACCTAATCAAAATTAGGAAATAGCATAGTTTAATTATCAACAAAGAAACACCCTAAAAATTGGACACTGGAACTCCATCACAAATAAAAAACATGAAATATTTCAAAAGGCATGAGACCACCTACCTCGTATTCGTTTGAAACTCCTCGTCCAATAGAGTAGATCTAAAAAATGATCATAAATTATCAAACATAAATAACTAGGTTGAGGTATGAAATAACAAATAATAGATCCATTGGAATTGAGACCTCACTGATTGGGTTCAAACACATTTTATGATGATCAAATCAGTGTTCAGATAAATATTTGGGAGGAAAAACTTGGTATGGAGTTGCTGGTTCGCAAACCCAGAGAGCCCTTCTCTCCCAATGTCAAAAGTTGAGGCTACTACTGGATTTAATTTTTTTGCAAAATACATGATGTGTACTTTGAATATACACTTTGTTTATATTCCATTTTACCTCCTTTCTCCAACATCGTTAACAATTCATAAAAAGGCATACTAATATCAATACACAGCCTATATAGGGATTACTTAATGCATAACCCTCAGTCACATTGTGAAATAGTACTGCATTCATCCCTTAAACTATTTTTCTAATGTTTTATTAAATAAAATATTAAAATAAAAGATACATACCTTAACAAAAAAACAAGGTTCTTAAAATTTTCCCCTTAAAGCAATTAATATCAGAATTTCCCTTCCACGGGTGATGAAGAAATAATTGTAAACAACTCCGACCACTGTGATCATACAACATCCTCCCTCTCCCTAGTCTCGTCCTACACTTGGTCATGTTTCCATAACACCCATACTAAAGGAATATACCAGTGATGGATAACATTCGTTCTATTAACCACAATTGGAATAGTATTCCCCACAAAAGACACATATACCTATAACTCAACCTCCTCAGGTTGAAAAGCATGAGATGGGTATAAAAAGTAATGTTGTAACTAAGAAAAATGGGAGACAACTTGCATAGCCCGGTACCTATGAGGTTACTATAACTAATAGGAAAATAACATGACCCTTTCCTGTATCTAAAATGTCCCAATATATCTCAGTGAAATCATAACCTATCTCAAGATCCTCTTCTCTCACAACCTTGGTGAAACATGTAGAACAATATGATCCCCAACCTCAAACTCAATAGGGATTCTACGACAATCAACATAATATTTTTTTACAAGACTGGGAAATAACAATCCCCTTCCGAATGAATTAAACCTATTCAGTGGTATCTTGGACAAGATGAGGTCCCATCATATCAACCTCTCCTACCTACATCCAACATAGGGGTGATCAGTATGGTCTAACATATAAAGCCTCATATGGAGCTATCTTAATAGTAGCTCGAAAGATATTTCTATAGGTGATCTCAACCAAGGTTTTGTGTTTCTCCCACGAACCCCTATATATCCATGATGCATTCCCAAAGCATGTCCCCCTGCACCTAAATTCGGCACTTTGAATAACAATATATCTGAGGGTAGTATGATGTGATCAGAATCACTTCTGTACTCAGTTCCCTCGGTATACCATGACAAAAATGAGAAGTAATCCGGGAATCCCAATATAAAATGATATAATACAGGAACCCATGAAAGCGTATAATCTCTCTGATGTAAAACCTTCTATGCTCATCAACACTGATGGTTTCCTTGATCTATATGAAATGTGAATCCTTCATGAGACTGTCAACAGCAACCCATACCACATCGTTAACTTAAGGTGACCTTGGTAAACCCATCATGAAATTGATCATGATATAATTCAATTTTCAATCATGAATGGATATCTGTTGTTAAATTCGGGCTAGTCATTGGTGTTCTGGCTTCACCTATAGACAGGTGGAGCACCTCCTTACGAACTAGACACATCCCTTTTCATACCTGTCCACCAATACTAAAGATGTAAATCTTGATACATCTTAGTGACATAAGGATAAAATTACCATATAGAGGCATGAAATTCCGACATCATCTCCTCACACTTGTCTTCTAAAACCCATAAGAAACCATGTAACCACAGAACCTCATCCTTTTATGTGATCAAACTAGGAGGAGGTTCCTCACATTCCATACTCTCTTGTAGAACTAGGATTTTAGAATCTGATTGATGCCTCATCCCCAGTCTATATACGACATTAGAGGTAACATCTAAATATGAAATAAAAGTGTATCCCTGAAAATCGTGCACGTCCAAGGGCATCATAGAGAATAATTCCTTAAGCTTCCAACCACTACTGGTTCGTTGCTCTGCATGTATCTGAGTCCTCATTCTCAATGCATCATCCATTTCATTTCATTTACTAGGATTGTAGGCAAGCTATAAGTCAAAAGACAAAAGGTAGTCCACCCACATTTTTATCCTCAGATTCAGATCACACTGCTTAAATATTTACTTGAGGGTTTTGTGTTTTGTGTACACCAAAAAAATGCTTTCCCAATATGTAATTCCTCTAACAACGTAAAGCCTGAAAACATATAGCTGACTTGAGATGGTGAGTTGGGTAATTCCTTCCATGAGGACTTAAATACTGAGATATGTATGCAATGACTTGATCCCCCTATATAAGAATTGCTCCTAGCTCGATATCGATGCATCAAAATACATAGTTTATCTTTTTCCCAGATCTGGAAAAACTGTTATCAGAAATAAAGTAAATCTCACTTTTAGTTCCTAAATGGTCATCTTGAATGAATCTTTCCAAACATACTTCACACCCTTTTTAGTCAATACCATCAATGGCGCTGCTAAACATGAGTAGTCCTGTATAATAATACTTTTGTAGCAATCCAACCCCATGAAAATCCTCACCTCAAATACATTCTTGGGATTCTCCTAGGAAACTACTGCTCTCACCTTCTCTGGGTCCACTAATAATCCTATCTCCGAGTTAATGTGTCCCAAGAAGTGAATCAGATCCATCAAGATGTGACACTTTGTGGTCTCAATATATAACTTCTTCTCTCTTAGTGCACTCAAAATGATCTCAATATGTTGGGCATGGTCGTGTCGATTGTGAGAATACATCAAAATATCATCCAAAAACCCACAATGAACATGTTAGGTTAAGGATGGAACTCTTGGTTCATTAGTGCCATTAAGACTACAAGATCATTTGTGAGACCAAACGGTATGTCCAAATACACATACATAGTATACCTGCTCTGAAAGGTTTTGCGGGTACATATGATGATCTAACATGCAACTAAAGATAACCATATCTTAAATAGGTTTTTGAGAATAATGATATTTTTAAAGCTGATCGAAGAGATCATATATTCATGGTAGGGGATACCGATTCTTAACTATTAATTGGTTTACTTTACAATAATCTCGACATAGCATAAGGGTACCATCTTCATTTTTGAAAAAAGGAACTGGAGAACCCCATGGTGAAGTTCTGGCTTAGGTAAAACCGTTAGCCTCCAAATCCTCTAGCAGCCTCATGAGCTCTTACAACTCCATCATAGCCATACTATAAGGAGGAATGGATAGATGTGCATCTCTTAACACTCTCAAGATAGATAACTCTACCTATCTCACCATAGGAAAAAAATGAAAAGTTATCTAGAAATATGTTCATAAAATGATCAAACACTCTATATAAACCCAATTTACATGTTCCATGGTCATCAAGGTATAAAATCATAATATGGGCTATCATCCTGCACCACCCACGATGCTCGGGTCCATCTCGGCTCACCTGGAAATCCCATTCACCCATTTGTTGAAATGATCCACCCTTTGGTGAAGTAAAACTCATAATGCGACAACAGAAATAGAAAAAATGATTGAAAGAAGACAAACTAATACATTCCAAGGATGAAATAAAATTCTGTCATCTCTGGGATGTAGAGGACCCATAAAAAGTGACACCCACCAAATTCAAGGGGGCCTTACTTTCATTAACACACACTTTACGTTCGAATCCATAACTAAGTGTCTATTGTCATAACATCATCATAAGTAAAAACAAAGAACCCAATGCTCTCCACAATGGAAAAAATATGAAACTATGTGAAGAACCTATATAAACAATGTTTAGATGCTAATATAGAGTTACTAGAATAGTACCCCTGAAAGTAGAGGGTCTGAAATCATTCTTATGTTGGGTCTGTTTGACTACATAAGTATGAACTATACCATGGACCTATGACACATCCTAGAAACCATGAGCTAATCTAACCTTCTAACACTAAGTTCATGGGATTCGGCTACCACAACCATGACCACCATCATTGCTTGAGCAGCCTGATGCATTCTAGTTCTCTGACTGATGAGAAGCTACTGACCCTGATCCTGAATGTGGAGTCAGTATAGACCCTCTAACACTATATATCAATGGAAATGTCCTAAAAATTACCGAAGATGGCCCATATTTCCAAAAGATGAGCACTCAAATGGGTCCTACAGACAATGTGGACTCATATTACCCGAACTACATCATTGGAAGTACCCCACTTGGCTACCTGAAGATAATTTACGACTGATGTAGTCACTATGAGAAAGATCTAGATGATTCTTCTTACTACTTATCGAGACAATAATAGATATCGGTGTCGAACCTCCTTGGATTTCTCTTCCAGATTCCCGTAGATTATGATGAGTAATCAGCACCAAATTTACAATAGTGGATTTTGAAGGCAACCTAAAGACATTTACCTAAGATCATTTGTCAAACCAAAGTCCATCCTTGAATTTCATAGACATCAATCCTTCATCACCCATCATAATAGGTGAAAAAAGCTAGAACTCAGTAAAATGGGTCATGTAGTCCATCACAGATAAAGATCCATGCTCCGGATACATGAACTCCCAGGCTCTTTCTACCCTCATCATATTGGGATAGAAATAATCAAAGAATACTATTTGAAAATCTATATATTCCATACTTGATGAATCTCTACCTGAGTTATAAAATCCCATATATCATGGCGGAATCACATGGCATATATTTCATGAGATTTACCCTCCTGCCTAAAGGTGTATCTAGATTCTAGAAGATCATAACCATGGACTAAAACCATGACTCTGCAACTTGTGTTCCTCCATCCCATGAAAATGTGGGTGGATGTTGTTGCAAGAACACTTTAGGGAGATCTTATATAGATGTGTCAGGATATTGTGATCCCTGAATGGTTTTTTTGAACTTTATAAAGCCTTCAAAGAACTATGCGTTAGCACCTATGTTCTAAATAAAATATTCTGCCACAACTGGCATGACCTGAGGATCCACTGGTTTCCCATGTCCTACCACCTCTGGGGAATAATCAACACCACTTTCATGGCATTCAACTTGAGGTTTTCCTAGAGATATGACTCTATAAGGTCTAGCACACACCTCAGATCATGATCATTTCCAAAGTTTGTAGTTCAAGGGTTAAATAACTAAAGAGGAGAAGAAAACCATTAATGGTTACAAAAAGAGGAGTACATGACGTTTAGAAACCAAACATATCATATACCCTTATTCTCTTACCCAAGTGTGTAATTATATAGGAATGGTCATGTAACAACCCATGATACATAGAGTATTTGAGTAATACATGGTGAGTACTTGAGTCTCCCCTCCTAGCCATGTAATTTTACAGGGCCATAACCACATAGGCATGTATGAGTAACACTAAATGATGTGTACCTAAAGTAAACAACCATGTATTTTTCTATGACAATTGTTCCATGTTTTTTCTCACACTGCTAAACACACATTCTTTGACCACATTACCCTTACTTAGAGTACATGATGTGTACCTAATAATGGTTTTCCTTTAAGAACGAAAGAACACATGGTGGGTGTTTATAGAACCACATGCCGTGTAATCATGGTTTTTGAACAGAATGTCCAGTAACTCCATGTAACTACCCCAGAACCACTGTTTCTGAAACGTAACCAATGGTATTACAAATTAGGATTTGTGGGGGGCCATTTTCACAACAAATAAATGTTTTTAATCCATATATAGCACATCATAATGCAATTTATGGTAAAAAATGATCCTCAAAATTTCAATGAAAGAGGGCCCATAAACATAAGGGGAAAATGTTGGGAATTCATCAAATTAGAACCAAAACATGTACCAATACACCTATAACAACAACATGCATATCTATCACTGTATCAATCAAAACAACATGAAAGAATTAATTCTATCTAAATGACCTGGTAGGAATACAGGTCATGTGATTTCTAAAAAGTTCCTACATGATGCATGAGATGGAATACCCTCATCTCATTAGTTTTGAACAAAATATTATATTAATTCAAATAGAAAAAAACAAGGGTGTCACTCATCGGTGAAATCGAATTAGCTATAAAATATGAAAATCCATAAATCATAATTAAATTCGAGGGAATTTAGATTTTCCCTTTACATAGGGTAGCCGCTAATAGACAAAGTTTATTACGAAACATCATTTCCTTCCTATACTTGTCAAATTTTACCAAACATTAAAGAAAACTTGCAATGAACATCCTCTGATACCACTCTGTAACTTACAAGATCTGAATTCCACTTTATGGGGCTCCGTACCCAATTGGCCACATGTCCTGTAGTGAATTTCCCCAAATTCTAGAGGCTACTGACTAGGTGTGAGGGCATAGGTGTGATAGTGGGGAAACTATGAACTCATTGGTAGAGTGTAATGTAGTGGAAATAATAAAAATATAATAGTGTAAGCAGTGATACCATAATAGAAAATTATAGTAGAATACTGATAATAAAAATAAATAGATGTCATAGCATACAATGGATGATGCTCCATGTAACATGTTCTAGGAAAACAACTAAAACAGGATACACCGCAGTAATACTAAATACAATTAAAAAAAGTAAAAAAGGAAAAAAGAGACACAGAAGTATCAGAAGCCTCAACTTTGTCCCACTCTCTACATATACTAATATCAAATAATGTTTCTAAAGAATGGATCTTACCCTTATCGACACATACAATAATAAAATATTTTGGGTAAAAAAGAAAGACCCAAACAGGGTGCGAGAATAAATCATAGTAGGCAACCATAATAGACCTTTTCCAGACTATTACTGTATATATATAATAGGGAGTGTATAATAATAAAAGCAGTGAACTAGGAAGTACTCAAATGAAAATAGTACTACTAGAACTGATATTCATTTAAATTAATTTATTTTTCATTGATTAATATAATTACATTGAATTATATAAGTCTCGACATTTGGAGTAAGCCTAGAAAACCTCGTGTAAAAGAAAGCACAACACATACCTCACAAGGATATCTAAAGAAGTATGTGAAGACTTAATCCATGCTTTTTTATTGTCTTGGTAGATGCGTTATAAGTCACTTCATTTAAGTATTCAATTTTTAACCTAAGCCCATCCATGTCATTCCACTATTGGAAGTCAAGTATCACTCCAGGTAAAAAATCTATCTGCAACCTACAAGCCCATCCCAGCAAACCTCTCTAGAAATCCGGTATCACTCTAGGTTCTAAATTACCAACATCCTATAAGACCATCTAGATGAACCTATATGGAATCATGATGTCACTCCTGGTGTGGTATAAGTCCATGTCAACTAATTCAGTTACGAGAGGTCCTATAAGGAATACCAAGTTATCACTCATCCCATGTACACAAAGCCAATACTGCCCATCTATGACATCCCTCAATGATCCTTGTTTCACTTGACAAGTATGTAAAGCCTCTAGGATCTAAACCACTACATCCGTGGCTTGCTCATAGCTTGAACAAAACAATCAGACCATCTTCATAAGGCCTGTCCTTTTGATTAATCACATGGTTAAGACACAGAACAAGAAATTCATGTAAATTATACTATTACATGGTTCAATATTAATCAACCCATGTGGAAATTTCATATAATAAACATCACATGTAAATTATAGGATTGAATGGTTTTATAATAATAACTCATATGAGCATCAATTATTTCACAATATTATCATGTAATCTAAACCCTTACAAGGATTTAACAATTTTAAATCCCCATGGACAATTCATATCACAATATTAACACGTGAATTAATCCATCACAATCCATAACCATTAATTTTCTCATGTGGGAAAAACAATCAATTAACCAATTTCATTTTATACAACCCATAAAAGGTAATCAAAGGCATGCACATAGGAATCTTAGTCCAAATGGATAAACATAGGTTATTCAAGGAAAAACACACCAATGAGGTGGCCCTAAATTATGGAAAACAACATTAAACATGCTTTAAAATATTTATTCAATTACCTAATCAAAATTAGGCAAAACACTATTAAATTCCCAACAATGTGACACCCTAAAAATTTCCACACGACACTCTCACATATATAAAAAACATAACATTTAGTGAAAGGAACTAGAAAACCTACCTCATACTAGTATGAATCTCCTTTTCCGGTATTGACCTCTAATTTGGCTTATAACTGAGTAGATCTACAAAATGAGAAGAAAATATCATCCTTTGATAGCTGGTTCAAGAGATGAAATTATGAATAATAGATTAAAAGAAATCGAGGGCTCACTAATTGGGTTAAAAGGCCTGTGATGGTGACCGAATCAGAGTTCAGAGTGAGATTCGGGAGGAAAACATGGTCTGACGCTTCTAGTTTCAAACCCAGAGATCCATTTTTTCGAAATGAAAAAAGATGAGGCTACTACCCATTTTATAAAATTTACAAAATACATGGTGTATACTATGAGTATAAACACCATGTATATTCCATTTTTGGCCTCCTTTCACCATCTTCATTTACACATCATAAAAAGGCATACCGACATCAATACACAGTGTGTACTGGGATTACATGATGTGTAACTCTCAGTCACATTGTAAAAAAGTCGTGCCTTCGGCCCTTAACAATTTTTTCTCCAGTTTTTTTTAAATTAAATATGGAGGGAAAATATCCATACATTAAAGGAAGAACTCGGTTCATTCTCTCAATCTTCAACACCGTCTTCATGCGCAACTTCTTCTCTATATGTGCTGGCACATATATATATTTTTAAATAATCTTTTCATATAATCCTTTAAAAAATAATAATTCTATAAAGTCATATAAAATTAATATTATTTAAACCTCATCCTAGTTCTCTATATATTCGTTCTTTCCGAATAACCATCTTCAAGTGTTTCTATAAGTATTTATTCTTCATTATCTAAACAATGTACTTCTCACAATTAGCTGGTCTTATTTAATAACACCAAATATACACACTTCATTTGAAGAATCTCGAAAATATTCTTAAAAATATTTATCAAATAATTCGAAATAGATAAAACTCCATTAATAATTCAAATTTTGTATTCAATCACATCCTTTGGATTTGGTTTTCCCCTTCAACCTAATCAAACAAGATACACCAAATCAAAGTCTATCTCATATAAGACATGTACTAAAACAAAAAATAAGATAATTTTTTTATGATAACATTTCATCTATATATGATACCAAATTTGTGGAAAAGTGATTAAGATAGACCCAATCAATTCATACACTCCTAGATTAATTTTAACCCCATTTTTACAATAATAGCATCTACAAGATAAAAAATATGAATACAATTAAAACATTACCTATAATATTTTGGAATTTATTCTCACACTTTGACTATATAATCAAAGGATAAGTTGGGGTTCCTCTTAATTATTCTTAATGGAATAAGATGGGATGAATAATCATATTCAGTACCAAAAAATAAAATCTATTTTTATTAATGACATTGAATAAAATATTTGCAAGTTGATCTTAGGTGGGAATAAATACCAACTACATGTCTGCATTGGCCACCTTCACTTTAATGGAATGATATTTTACATCTACATGATTACACCATGAGTGTTTCATAGTATTATAATATTGGACTATATCAATTTGATGTTAAAAATGATTCTTAAGTGGTTTAGAAACTTTTAGATTCTAATCATCCGGTTGCTCCATCATATAAATAACTTGATTATATGAAATAGTTTCTGAGAGACAAAAAAATTAGTGGTACTAATGTGAATAAGTTCTATTTATTATAATTATTACTCAATAAACGATCTCACAAGTGAAACTTTGTTCTATAATTGGGCCTTCTAAAATCACATCCACATGAACAATCAATATCTATAAACACATAAATATTTGAAATATTTTTGCAATTTTATAGTAGCCAAAAGATCATATTTCCTTTGATGTATTTGGAAAAGTTTTGGAAAACAATAAGACATGAATCTTTTGTATCACTTTAAAATATAGCATAATGAGACACAATATATAAAATATATTGCCTAAAAGAGAAGAGATAATATAATCTCCAAATCAGTCTTATGAATTTTTTCTAATTTACACCCTCACATTTAGAATATTTAGATAAATCGAGTCCCAGTTAAATTTGTTTAGACATTAACATTGACTGATATATCTCAAATTTCATTGACAATCAGGTAGTGTAAATGTCTTAGGATAATAACCAAATTTGTTTTCTTAAATATCATTTAACCAAAAGAAGAATCTGAGATCAGTAATCATGGAAATATAAAATTGTTTCATCATTTGATTTACAAAATATGGAAAAGAATTTTGATAACCACCATCAATGAAAATGTAAAAATCATATAATATTACAATAAGTTTACCTATGTTCATTTCTATGACATATATGTTATTTTATACTTTGACTTTGATGAATTTTATCTCCTTAAAGAAGATGTATATCCATTAATACCATTACATTGGGGACTATTTTAATCCATAAACATAATTAATTAATTTATACACTCATTTTTAATCAATAATTAGAAAACATCCTTCATATTTCTCAACATACACATATTATTAAATATCAGTACTTAGAGAGAAATATTTGACATCCATTTTTATATTTTTTACTACCTATAGGACGTAAGAAATAAGAAACACTTGGATGGATTCCTTGTAGAGACCTGAAGCTTATCGTACATGGACATTACATTACTTTTGAGGAATACTTAGTACATAACAAAAACACACACACAAGGATCGTAATAGTTTAGTGTCTTTGGAAACTCGGAACGAAATCTTCTAATCGTGGGGAAAGATCTTCAATATCTCCCATAAAGATCTTCCCTTTTTTTTACCTAAAAACCTTTCTTTATATCCTGGGGAAAATAAAACATAAAAGGGTGAGCTCAAATGCTCAGTAAGGGTAAAAAAAAGAAATATCAATCACATCATATACATAAGAACATAGCTTTTGAAAATCTTAACCTGCAAAAGAGCTCATAATATCATAACATGGGATAAATCATAGAAGTGAAAATGAGATCCCCATAATCATAACATGAAACTTGAAACTTTGTGGCATGCACACATAATCATGGAAAATCATTTCTTGTTAGTCATGACTCATTGCCAAGACTATCTTAGTGGACAAAGTCCCTTTCTGAACCGAGTTCACTCCTCGTTTCAGTCCTGTATCACTGAACCGAAATAACCTTCCGTTCCAGCCATGTCTATCTCATGAGATATAAAATCATTACCCAATGCATTGGAGGGAGATATAGGTCCCACCCATCTTATAATGAATCCTTTCTTATGTGTGCCACATAATCATAAAACATACATCATCGCATAACACATATAACAAAAATGGGATTCTTAAAACATCATGACATCATAAATCAATTCATATATGATAAAGTAATTCATAAACATAATTCCATCACAACATAGTCAAACCAATGTAAAAATATGGATAGAAACAGAACCCTTTATTATCTTAGACGGAAAATAATTTTGATAAAACACTTGAATTGAATTCTTGAGGAAAATATCCTTTCTTCTTCAAAAACATTTTTCCTTTCATAACATGTCATACAACTTTAAAATAAAAGAAGTTGATAAACTTGAAAACTTGTAAAGGAAGCTTCTTTGAATTAATGTTTTAAAAATCCATTCATGCCGTATAAGTTAAAAAAAACATTCTTCGTACTTTTGTCGGAAAAGTCAAAAAGTACCTCGTACGGAAAAACGACAAAAGATTCCTTTCATATTCTTTACTAAAAACTCACCTAAGGGTAAAATTGGATTTAAACTATTTCAAGTGGATGGAAACAATATTACATATTGAGGGAACATGGATGTGGATGATAAAATACACCCCAGTAAATACTTACGAATAAACAATCTCGGATAAAAATGAGATTGTGATATTTCCCTTACCTTAGGTCCAACTTGCTTTGTAAGTGTCCGAACCTCCTGTATAATGATTTAAATCATGTTATTGACTTATTACAGAATTATATTAATTGTTATGATATCATATATGGTTCACTTATGACATTATATTACCCGTTCTTTTGTAAATTCCATGTTAAAGAAGCGTTTTGGGTAAAATCGTTTCATTTATCGTAGGTGTTTTGACTTGTTGTTCTTGAAATCATTATTACTTATATCATGATTTACTCACTTCCAGAATATAAAATATGATTTATATATCATATATATTCAGTATATATATATATAATAGGTAGATAAATAAAATGAAAAACACCGTTCATGGAGACGGTAGTCCGTACGTACGCATGAACGCTGTTTTCCTTTCCTTATTGTCTTGAAATGGAAGTAAGTAGATGACATACATATGTATATATATACATAAATCCAGTAGCTTTATAATGTCATATATTTCATTATTATTTCTTATATATACATTATAATCATTCTTAAATGGTTAACATGGAGAATGAATCTCATCGCGTCGTGGAGACGGTAGTCCGTACGTACGCACGAGCGATGATATCGTTCCCATGGTCGTGGAATTGTGTTGAAGTGTATGTATACTATTTCAGTATCAATATCACTTTACAATAATCATATATAGTTACTCATTACACCTTTATACCCATCCAATTAAGGTGGTGGCGGAAAATAGATTACACCACGGCGTGGAGACGGTATTCCGTACGTACGCACGCGCGGTGATTTCCTTTTTCCGTAGGATGGATAGAAGGTGAAATAGGGTTGTTTCATACTTATAATAACATATCAGTATATGAGTGATACTGATGTTATTACTTCATAATGAAACAACCTAAGAAGAATAAGTGGAAGAAGAAATAAAGATGAAAGAATTGGTAACGGTAATTACCTCTTCTTTGAAGCGCCTTTTGGAGACCTCCTCTTAGGAAACTAAAATTGGTCTTTGAGGAAGACCAGAACCTCTAGGATGTTTCTAGGGAAGTGGAGAGGATAAATTGGCAGGGGTTGGCCGAGCTTGAGTGCTCAAATTGGTGTGAGGAGGAGGGGGAGGAGGTGTCCTTTTATAGGGGAGGAGAGGGGCACCTTAGGAATATCTCAAAATATTATTTTATATTAAAGTCAAAATCGGTTTATAATGGTTCCAAAGGGTCTTATTTCGAAGCTAAAGTGGGGATGGGTCGAAATCCTATCAACCAATAGGATTTAGACAAGTTTAGGGTATTATTTTAACCTTATCAATTAGATTTAACTCTAAGTTAAATAATTTAACTTTTACCGTGTCTTTTTGTTTTCTTTCACTATATGGTTAATAAACTTACTATAACATGCCAAAAGAACCCCAAATTGTATATTATTAATACATATATCCTTATATAAGTCATTTGGCCGAACCTTAGATTTTTAGGAATAAAATAACAATTAATAATATAATATTTGATTTAAAAACTATTTTGTGTCAATTTTGACACTATTTGATATATGATTTTTGTGAAAGTCATAACAGAATTATATGTTCGAACCAAGTTGATTAAATCAACACTAATATACCATAGTAACCTAGAAAATTAGTTGAATTCATAAAAAGTCTTAAATTACATTTATTTTGGTATTTATATTATCAATTATGTCAATATTTCATTAATAAGATAATTACTGCATCATCTTTGTGTCATAAATAAATTATATTATTTGATTTCTAAAAATTACAAATAAAATACCATCATGTAGGAAATCTTTTTATCTTTCTAATTAATATTTACAATCGAATTTATCTTATTTATAACCCCATATTAGAAATGATTTACTTATTAAACTTTGATTTTAACTATTTTAACCCTTCTTTAAATAAATTAATAATAAATGTCCTAATCTAATCCAAGTGGGCCTAAATGGTCATATTTTATTCCTAAGTTTGTTTTTGGTCGAATTACACTTGTCCAATAGAATTAGGACATGTGTTAGGGTAATATTAATATCATATTTACCCTTAGTTACCCTATTTACTATTAACCGTGGTAAAAAAAGTAAAAAGTTACTATTCACCAAAAAATTATTTTCATCTCATTGAACCACATTTTAGTCCTTGATATTAACTGTGTCTCTCGGATTTTCGAAATTCCATTCACAAAAGCGGTAAAATTAAGTTTTATGCAAAATTCAGTTTTTAACCTACCACTTAGTAGTTTCACTATTCATCAAAAATTGATGTTTTTCAGAACAATGCCAAAATTTCATCCCAAGCTATATTTCATATTCCGAATTCAAAAATGAAGTCTATTTTACCAAATTCATAACATAAAAGTTGCATTAATTAATTTTATAATTAAATCCCGCTGTTAAAACAAATAGCGTGTTTTTAAGAAACAATATCTATCAAAAGATTGACACTTGTTTATGTCTAGTTTAAATGTGAAATTACATCCAATGACCAACATTGTATTAAATTGTAAAAATATATTCTAAATATACTTTAAAACTACTCCAATTAATAATTTATCACTATTAATTATTTCGATTAAAAAAGTTGTTTTTTAATTATAATTTAGTAATTTTCACTATTCATCAGAATATGAAAGTTATCCGAAAAGTACCAAAATTTCACCTTAGGCTAAATTCGATACTCCGAATCCAAAAATGAAGTCCATTTTGAGAGTTAAAATTTCAAAAATTTAAAAAGTGGTTATTACTATTCATAACGGCTAGTTTTAATAATATTTTAATAGCATATCATTGTTTCGTGAAACTCAGGATTACGTACCACACACGCTATCGAGGAAGGTTGCGATTGCGTGTAATGCAAGGCAAGTCAAGGATGCGTGTTGTGCAAGCTCCTTTTGGTGTAGCGTATAACACAAGACATTAGTAAAATAAAAAAGAATATTTTTCATAAAATCTCGGGCTGTTACATTCTACCCCCCTTAAAATGAATTTCGCCCTCGAAATTTGTCGGGGTTATAAATGGTTTACTATTCGAAAGTTTCTTTAATAGAAACCCACATCGTAAAAGGGAATACCAAAACTTGGCTTTAAAAACTAAAGTATGAAATGTAACGATTACCCAAATAAACTAATCACTGGGTTTCCACATAGGTGAAAATATGGATATGGAAGAGAAATCTAACCATCATGTTCTGATGGAGAGTGGTAGAGAACATGGCTATGGAAAAGCCAGTAATCACAAATCCATAGATTTGTGATGATATAAGGTACCATCTGATTCATCAGGTATAAGATCACTAGGACAACATTTTTGGTTTTCAGGATCATTTCCCTAAAGTTGAAAATTTGAATTAGAATAAATACTTACTTTATTTTGGTACAATCTCACTGTTGTTCGTGCCTTGAACAATTTCCACTTCATCTCTTAAATAAATGAAGTTGAATTTGTTATTCATGAAGTGTTAGCAAATCATGTGATAGAATGACGGGTCATTCCATCTGTCTCAAACAAAAGGTTAGCAAAAATTATATGCATAAGTCGATCTATAGTGAGATTAATCATATATGGTTCCTAAAATGGGCTTATACATCATATATCATACTGCTTAATATAATAACACTAGTTTCTACTAAACAGGGACTTCCTGTAGGTCAGTGGTAGGCGATAAAGGCCAGTCGCACTTTGGTTGTGGGTTCGATTCCTACAGCCTTGTCCGAAGCGATGGGCTGTCGCCCGTCCTGCAGGTTGTCCCTTTTTCTAAAACTACGTTACTATAACATCCCATCAATAATATCGAAAATCTTCTATCCTTAAACAATACTGACTTATGTCCAACATAATCCATTCCAATCTTTAGGCTTATCCATAATACTGCAGTCCACTCTCATAACATAGTGAAAACGATTACCAGAGATTTAATACCATCGTTGATCCCCATATATCATAAGATATGTTTTGTTGGACACATTCCAAACATTCAAAGTCCTTAATCATGTATACTCTTGAATACCCATTGAACCATAGTGAAAACTTGAATGCAGTTAAAAGTTAACACTTTACACATACCAAAATCCTCAAAATTCTATATACTCAAACCATGATATCACTTAGTCCTTATATCAATCATGAGCTCATGAATACAATCAAACATCTCATTATCTTCTTATCCTTTCATTATGCACTTATCATCTACTTTCCAAAAGTATCTGAATAACCTTTCATGGTTACTGGTACCATTCATCATACACTTTCAAAACTTAAGGAAAGACAACAGTGTAACAATCCTTAGATGTCTCCTTATTCCATGAGATTACTTATACAACATTACACATGATAAACATGTAATCATTCCACTACATTCTTAGACCATTGACCGAGCTTCAACATTTCTTTCATCTCACATATCATTTGTAGTCTCATCATCATCATCCACATAAATACTACCCATACGACCATACTGATTTTCTTCATGAGACTTTCCCTTATGGCATTGGTTTGCATAATGCCCGTACATTCCACATTTAAAACATTTAACCATTGTTGATGTTGTAGCAATACCATTATCCTCATCCCTGGTGTTAACCGACCCTTTTCCATTTCACTTACTTGCTTTGTGTCCTTCTTTTCCACACCCAAAGCATCTTCCAGTTCCCTTGAAACATTCTCCTTGATGCCTCTTCCCACATGATTTACATAGGGGAAATTGAACTTTCTTTCCTCTATGATCATCATGGAACTCCATCTTTCTCTTATTAGTCGAGTCAGGAAACTTACCAAATTTTACTTTATTGATCATGTTGTGAGATTGTTGATTCGGCATAATAATGATGTTTGGACATCCAAATCCCATTTCATTTGGTTGCTCATGAAGAATATCACTCCATTGTCCATCATATCCTCCATTATTGTGAATCATCTTGTTTCCAGCCATTTTCTAAAACCCAAACAGAATAGTGTTAGATGCAAAAATCGTAATAAAGGGGGAGTAACTTAAATATCTATCATCTTTGGTTTAATCTAATATCGTTACCATAGTTCCAGAACTATATCCTATACGTATACTTATCCTTAGGGGCATCCCTAGACATACCTTAGAAATATCTCTAGGGATCTCACTAACGTTTTTGCATCCTAGTTTCCAAAGGTTGACTAAACCTTTCCTCTGATACCAACTGTAGAGACCTGAAGCTTATCGTACATGGACATTACATTACTTTTGCGGAATACTTAGTACATAACAAAAACACACACACAAGGATCGTAATAGTTTAGTGTCTTTGGAAACTCGGAACGAAATCTTCTAATCGTGGGGAAAGATCTTCAATATCTCCCATAAAGATCTTCCCTTTTTTTTACCTAAAAACCTTTCTTTATATCCTGGGGAAAAGAAAACATAAAAGGGTGAGCTCAAATGCTCAGTAAGGGTAAAAAAAAGAAATATCAATCACATCATATACATAAGAACATAGCTTTTGAAAATCTTAACCTGCAAAAGAGCTCATAATATCATAACATGGGATAAATCATAGAAGTGAAAATGAGATCCCCATAATCATAACATGAAACTTGGAACTTTGTGGCATGCACACATAATCATGGAAAATCATTTCTTGTTAGTCATGACTCATTGCCAAGACTATCTTAGTGGACAAAGTCCCTTTCTGAACCGAGTTCACTCCTCGTTTCAGTCCTGTATCACTGAACCGAAATAACCTTCCGTTCCAGCCATGTCTATCTCATGAGATATAAAATCATTACCCAATGCATTGGAGGGAGATATAGGTCCCACCCATCTTATAATGAATCCTTTCTTATGTGTGCCACATAATCATAAAACATACATCATCGCATAACACATATAACAAAAATGGGATTCTTAAAACATCATGACATCATAAATCAATTCATATATGATAAAGGAATTCATAAACATAATTCCATCACAACATAGTCAAACCAATGTAAAAATATGGATAGAAACAGAACCCTTTATTATCTTAGACGGAAAATAATTTTGATAAAACACTTGAATTGAATTCTTGAGGAAAATATCCTTTCTTCTTCAAAAACATTTTTCCTTTCATAACATGTCATACAACTTTAAAATAAAAGAAGTTGATAAACTTGAAAACTTGTAAAGGAAGCTTCTTTGAATTAATGTTTTAAAAATCCATTCATGCCGTATAAGTTAAAAAAAACATTCTTCGTACTTTTGTCGGAAAAGTCAAAAAGTACCTCGTACGGAAAAACGACAAAAGATTCCTTTCATATTCTTTACTAAAAACTCACCTAAGGGTAAAATTGGATTTAAACTATTTCAAGTGGATGGAAACAATATTACATATTGAGGGAACATGGATGTGGATGATAAAATACACCCCAGTAAATACTTACGAATAAACAATCTCGGATAAAAATGAGATTGTGATATTTCCCTTACCTTAGGTCCAACTTGCTTTGTAAGTGTCCGAACCTCCTGTATAATGATTTAAATCATGTTATTGACTTATTACAGAATTATATTAATTGTTATGATATCATATATGGTTCACTTATGACATTATATTACCCGTTCTTTTGTAAATTCAATGTTAAAGAAGCGTTTTGGGTAAAATCGTTTCATTTATCGTAGGTGTTTTGACTTGTTGTTCTTGAAATCATTATTACTTATATCATGATTTACTCACTTCCAGAATATAAAATATGATTTATATATCATATATATTCAGTATATATATATATAATAGGTAGATAAATAAAATGAAAAACACCGTTCATGGAGACGGTAGTCCGTACGTACGCATGAACGCTGTTTTCCTTTCCTTATTGTCTTGAAATGGAAGTAAGTAGATGACATACATATGTATATATATACATAAATCCAGTAGCTTTATAATGTCATATATTTCATTATTATTTCTTATATATACATTATAATCATTCTTAAATGGTTAACATGGAGAATGAATCTCATCGCGTCGTGGAGACGGTAGTCCGTACGTACGCACGAGCGATGATATCGTTCCCATGGTCGTGGAATTGTGTTGAAGTGTATGTATACTATTTCAGTATCAATATCACTTTACAATAATCATATATAGTTACTCATTACACCTTTATACCCATCCAATTAAGGTGGTGGCGGAAAATAGATTACACCACGGCGTGGAGACGGTATTCCGTACGTACGCACGCGCGGTGATTTCCTTTTTCCGTAGGATGGATAGAAGGTGAAATAGGGTTGTTTCATACTTATAATAACATATCAGTATATGAGTGATACTGATGTTATTACTTCATAATGAAACAACCTAAGAAGAAGAAGTGGAAGAAGAAATAAAGATGAAAGAATTGGTAACGGTAATTACCTCTTCTTTGAAGCGCCTTTTGGAGACCTCCTCTTAGGAAACTAAAATTGGTCTTTGAGGAAGACCAGAACCTCTAGGATGTTTCTAGGGAAGTGGAGAGGATAAATTGGCAGGGGTTGGCCGAGCTTGAGTGCTCAAATTGGTGTGAGGAGGAGGGGGAGGAGGTGTCCTTTTATAGGGGAGGAGAGGGGCACCTTAGGAATATCTCAAAATATTATTTTATATTAAAGTCAAAATCGGTTTATAATGGTTCCAAAGGGTCTTATTTCGAAGCTAAAGTGGGGATGGGTCGAAATCCTATCAACCAATAGGATTTAGACAAGTTTAGGGTATTATTTTAACCTTATCAATTAGATTTAACTCTAAGTTAAATAATTTAACTTTTACCGTGTCTTTTTGTTTTCTTTCACTATATGGTTAATAAACATACTATAACATGCCAAAAGAACCCCAAATTGTATATTATTAATACATATATCCTTATATAAGTCATTTGGCCGAACCTTAGATTTTTAGGAATAAAATAACAATTAATAATATAATATTTGATTTAAAAACTATTTTGTGTCAATTTTGACACTATTTGATATATGATTTTTGTGAAAGTCATAACAGAATTATATGTTCGAACCAAGTTGATTAAATCAACACTAATATACCATAGTAACCTAGAAAATTAGTGGAATTCATAAAAAGTCTTAAATTACATTTATTTTGGTATTTATATTATCAATTATGTCAATATTTCATTAATAAGATAATTACTGCATCATCTTTGTGTCATAAATAAATTATATTATTTGATTTCTAAAAATTACAAATAAAATACCATCATGTAGGAAATCTTTTTATCTTTCTAATTAATATTTACAATCGAATTTATCTTATTTATAACCCCATATTAGAAATGATTTACTTATTAAACTTTGATTTTAACTATTTTAACCCTTCTTTAAATAAATTAATAATAAATGTCCTAATCTAATCCAAGTGGGCCTAAATGGTCATATTTTATTCCTAAGTTTGTTTTTGGTCGAATTACACTTGTCCAATAGAATTAGTACATGTGTTAGGGTAATATTAATATCATATTTACCCTTAGTTACCCTATTTACTATTAACCGTTGTAAAAAAAGTAAAAAGTTACTATTCACCAAAAAATTATTTTCATCTCATTGAACCACATTTTAGTCCTTGATATTAACTGTGTCTCTCGGATTTTCGAAATTCCATTCACAAAAGTGGTAAAATTAAGTTTTATGCAAAATTCAGTTTTTAACCTACCACTTAGTAGTTTCACTATTCATCAAAAATTGATGTTTTTCAGAACAATGCCAAAATTTCATCCCAAGCTATATTTCATATTCCGAATTCAAAAATGAAGTCTATTTTACCAAATTCATAACATAAAAGTTGCATTAATTAATTTTATAATTAAATCCCGCTGTTAAAACAAATAGCGTGTTTTTAAGAAACAATATCTATCAAAGGATTGACACTTGTTTATGTCTAGTTTAAATGTGAAATTACATCCAATGACCAACATTGTATTAAATTGTAAAAATATATTCAAAATATACTTTAAAACTACTCCAATTAATAATTTATCACTATTAATTATTTCGATTAAAAAAGTTGTTTTTTAATTATAATTTAGTAATTTTCACTATTCATCAGAATATGAAAGTTATCCGAAAAGTACCAAAATTTCACCTTAGGCTAAATTCGATACTCCGAATCCAAAAATGAAGTCCATTTTGAGAGTTAAAATTTCAAAAATTTAAAAAGTGGTTATTACTATTCATAACGGCTAGTTTTAATAATATTTTAATAGCATATCATTGTTTCGTGAAACTCAGGATTACGTACCACACACGCTATCGAGGAAGGTTGCGATTGCGTGTAATGCAAGGCAAGTCAAGGATGCGTGTTGTGCAAGCTCCTTTTGGTGTAGCGTATAACACAAGACATTAGTAAAATAAACAAGAATATTTTTCATAAAATCTCGGGCTGTTACATTCCTTCCTTTAAATAGGTTAAAAGGTCTCTTAAATTTCAATTCCTTGAACCCAACAATAACTAATACACACAAGTCTGGACTTGTTTATTGTCACTTCACCTCTCTCATTTAATTTTTTTAAACCCACTTGAATCCAAGGATATTTTTTCAATAGGTATTAGAACAAGGACCCAAGTGGAAATATTCTTAATCTAGTTAAACTACTCATTTTATAGCCTCAGTAGAGTATTTATGATTAAAGGATTCTTTTACCGATTTAGGTTCAACATGAGTGATATGTAAACTATATTTTTTAGTACAAGACAATCTTATTGTAAGATCAGTTTTATTCTTGTCATATCTCTACTTTCTTCTAGTATACACAATTTTAAACTATTATCGAATGATATTATCTACCTACACACGTTTCTTCAAATTTTCATACATCTATTTTTCATTCTCGGTTGACTACTCATAATAACTAAACTGACTTTCCTAAACTTTGAAAACATATGGTTCTAATTCATATTGTTCAACACCTTCTTTTATAGAATTATATATTATTTATTCAATAAATATTTCAAATAATTATACATATTGGGCACTATTTTGGGTTTTATTTTCAGTAATTTTGAGATAAAAAAAAATTACCACCATATGAAATCTCTTATCCCAGAACACATAGTCATTTTTATATGATTAGTATCCAAGAAAGATACTATCCCCATATTTCTCATAAAGTTTTACTAGATTTAATTTATTGATTTTGATTATGCAAGTTTTAGAAAAGACTCTAAAATAACTCACTCTAGAATTCCTTTAATAGATCATTTCATATTAACTATTATTTGAATTTTCCCTTAAAAATAAATTTATTCATAAAAGCTACAACTATAAAAATAGATTCTCTCTAGAAGAGAATTGATAATTCAAATTTATAAAAAAAAATTCTCCCCATATCCAAAATGGTTCAATTTAACATCATATTAACCCAATTTTATTGAGTTATATAGGGTGTTCTATATTTATTTTTAATCACATACATTCCAAGATAATATTGAAAATAATTTGTAATGTACTGTTTTCCATTATCATCTCTCAATTTCCTGATGATAATGTCTATATATCTTTCAAATCATCTTCTATAAGTCTTAAAGGTATACAAACCCCACTAATAATTCATTATAAAGATCACTATTTGCATTATTGTATAATCATCAATAAATGTGATCAAACACAAGTAATATCTTGTGTATTGTGGTGTCATGGGTATAATAAAATTGAGTAGAATAATTCATGACGTATTGGTTGATTTTATATCTACTTTATATTCTACCCATTAACAATTTTCCCCTTTTGATAGGTTATAAAAATATGATCTATCTCTTAGCTTAATGGGATTAAATCCCTCACCGCATTTTATTTAGAGAATTTACTCAAATTATTTTGACCAATGTGTCCATGTCTCCTAGGAGAAATATTTTTCTATTATATATAATTAATATAGAAGAAATTATTTGAATTAATAATTTCAAAAAACCACCATAGGTTCTTTATCCTCTTGTAAAAATGTTTCCATCATAAATTCTTTTAATAAGAAGTTTTTTCTTTTGAAATATTAGATCATTTATGGTATCACTTAATTGATGAATAGTCAACATGTTTTTTTATCCCATTAAAAAATAAAATATATTTTAATTTGAATATGAATGGTTAAATTATAATAAATCCAATTAGACATGTCTTTAAAGAGATATCATCCTCTAAGGTCACATCTCCATCATTATGTTCTTTAATATTTTTCATGATCATAGTATCTACTATCATATATGAAGATCACCAACTATCAAGGAGACATTGTTTACTCAGCTAACTATATTTCAATTAAACCTAAATGATAAATGTTTTATAGTTTTTCTTCTCTATTTAATTTCATGAACATTAAAAATTTGTTTATTATGATCTAGAGACATGGCCACACACTCATAGATTGGGTAACCTTTGTAGTCAAATCTTTCGAAAATCTACTCTATACATTCAATCCTATTTTGGGAAGGTATCGATTATGAGTTTTAATTTTCACCTTTATTCTTCATATTTTTTTTCTTATAATATGCATTAAAATCAACCTAAATTATATCCTTATCTGATTCGAAGGGATAGGAAAGTTGTACCAACTAGCGTAATATTCATTCCTATAAGTTCCACAAAATTAATAGTATTCTCAAAAGATGTATTTTACTTAAAAATATAGACTCTAAATTTGAAAATATATCTTTTATGTTTATAAAAAACGAAGAATCTTTTTTCACAGGGTTTAAAGAACCTTTCTTCTTCTAGATATTCTCTACAAATTTATCAATAGTAAACTTCCAATATGGGTTTCTCTTAACCCAATGTTTTAGAAAGTTTATTTTTTATCCTGCCGTATTAGGTATATTATATTGAAAATATTTCTATTTATCATATCAATATGTAACCTTTTATCTATAAAATATTTTTGAGTATTCTATGATGATTAATCCTTTACATTAAAATCCTTTTCATCAGTAATATACATATTGTAAGAGTCTTATAAGACTTTAGGTAATTTCATTTTAGATACTTATCTTCTTCCTCTTGAGTATCCATTTTCATATATTGTTATTTTATAATTACCTCTTATTCAATTACTCTCACAATGAGATGCTTGATGTCCTCAAAGTAATCTTTTTTAGTGGTGACCCAAACAATACATACATAAAAATTAAATAATTTTATATGAATATTCAATAGATCTCATAAAAATAAATTCCCTCAATACATAATGGTTTAAGATCTTGGAATACTAGATACATAACAATCATTTTATGTGAAAAGTATTAAACATCTCCCACAATGTTCTTCCCACACAATGAACTTCTTAGTAATAAATTATATAAAATGTTCTTTAATAACATGGGTTAAGGAAACATAATAATGAGTGATCTCAGATTCTCAATAATGGTAAACATGAGATATATTAGTAAATGATCTTAGGTAAGATTAAAATTATCATAAGATTATGTGAATCTAATCTCAACATTTAAATGTTATACTCAGAAATTCATATATCATAATCATGGAATAAAAATTGGTAGAGAAGACATGAATCATAAAAAAATGAAAGATCATGAGATATTGGATTACATGATATTATTTGGAACATATCATATTGAGTGGATTAAAAAGTGTAGTATAATCATAATTATAGATGTCAAATTTCATGGATACCCACCAAGATATTCATTAGATATTAGGAATGGGATAACCACATGTAAACTTGCATTGGGATTATGATAACCCCCCATGTACCCTCTTTTAGAATCGGGACAACTTCACATATAACATACGATCTTAAAAATAAAATGAATCGTTACCTAATTCATTATAGAGCTTTTGTGGACCCACCCCTAAAATAATCATAATCCATTTATATATATGACACATGATAATGAAAATATTTACAATTTCTTCATCGCTTATCTCATGAAAAAAAGAAAAAGGTTTCATAAGGATTTCATCATTATACTCAATTACCATATTTATAAAGAATAAATATTGTAACATTATATCACATCCATAGTGGAGAATATGTCACATAAATGGATGTTGTCATAGATAAAAATACCAGTAAAAGATCAGTGGAACATTACTTAAGGAAAATATATCCTTTCTGTTCAAAATGAATTATTTAAGATCTAACAATTTAAAGAATAATGAGGGAAAAAATTAATTTTACAAGAACTATGGAATCTTATAAAGTAATATTAAAATAAAATATAATTCATCATGTTGGGAAATTTTTTGTGAGGTAAATGTTAAAACAAATATTGAATTCAAACCATTGTTAAAAAGTATTCTGTTTGAAAAATGAAAAGAATTATCCTTTTTAGAATTTATATAGATGTCATACATAGTAAAATTTTAAATTTCTAAATCATTTTATATTATAAAATTCTTTTTTTGAAAACATTTTAATTAAAATAGTCAAACAGATGAAAAAGATTCCTAGAAAAATATAGAAACAATGTCAGTTTTCATAAAAAACAAACTTTCATAATTTGTAGTACTTAAAGAGATGAAATTGAAAGTAAAACAAATAATATATATAAATTACCAAGGTATAATAATATAAATGACATTTATGAGGTTTATATAATATAATTTTATTAATATAAATGTAACCATAAACAATCTCGATAAATTGTGAGGTTGTAACATAAAACCCTTACCACTTTGGAAACTTCACAATCATAACAACCATGAATGAAATAAAATGAAATGAAGCATTAAATACCATTAATATAAAATAATTCATGATATAACATATTAAAAGTGTATTATATACAACACATTAAACAAAACAATTAGTAAATATAGAATATATATAAAAAAAGTTAGATGAGAAACCCTTACCTCAAGTTCAAGTTTCATTGTATGTACTTTATACATACAATTTAATAAATATTAATATATTATAATTATATAATAGAATCAGATTAATAATTACAATACCATGCTTGGTTTATTTATAACATCTTATGAGATGCCTCATTCCAACACTCCGGGATCAACGTCCATAAACACATACCATACCTACATTCTTTAGTACAATTTGTAAAATCTTGTATATAACTATCCTTACTTATATAATCAGTAATTATTATTGAATATATTACATATGGAGGATATTTTTATTTTTATAGAATTATATAATTATAACACATTATAAACTAATAAATCCCATGTTTTTTCTATACAAAATAATTTTTTTATTATATAATAAACAACTTAATTTATGATCAGTCTTGAACACCTCCCATAAAAGATTCCAAACATGTTATCTATAAAAACAAGTAACATATACTTAATTATATTCATTACCTATAGAATTGAAGTATAAGAAAGGTTCTAGTTAAAACACCCATTAATGTAAACATATAACTGATATAATCATGGAATAAAAATTGAAAAAATATTACGACAAGAATAATAAAACAACATGAAGCTATAATCCACTAAAAAATGGGAGCAGGTTATATCCTTAGAAATGAAAGAAAATACATATATCAATAATTATGATATCATACTGATGAAGTTAATATTGTCTAGCATAAAAAATATACTCTCAAAGTCTTGTTCCAAGATTTTTACATATCATCAAGACCATACTCAAGACATCTTGTCGAATGGGGATGACACACACCAACTACCGAAAAAGATTTTTCATCGTGGGACCAATTGATGCATTTTAGGGATATACAATTTCATTTTTGAATAATTACATGATTAGGCCTAATTAATTCACTATATTATTTATGAAGAACTTTTATACCATTTCCTAAGGAACCTCTTACTTAATAAAACAAAACTATCCATATATTGAAAAAATGGTAATAAAATACATAATCAACATCTATTAGATGTTTTAAATCATCTAAAATTTCAATACTTTTCCGCAGGTCAATAATATAAATAATGTGATCCTAACTCTTATATAGAATTAAGTTTTACGGGCAAAAAATATATTCAACTTCCTAGTTATCATCAGCAATGTAATACAAATATATATAATACTTTACCTAATATTAATAAAATGAAAACATGATCATAATCCATCCATTGGAAGAAGGTGTATGGTTATTCAATACACAATCAACTTTCCAATAGTCATTTGTATTGTAATAATATCATATAGAACACCAATATATTTTCTGATGTTAATAGAATTACAAAATTTCTATGTGAACAATATAAAATATGAATTATGTGAAATTTGATATTCAGACTATATAGAGTAATTAATATATGGCCAAGGGTATAAACTTGTGTCTAGTTCACTAATCTATACCTAAACCTGAGATCTACCTGGCCTCAAGAGAACCTACTCACATTTCAGATAATGATGACTTCCAGTGGAGGTCTATGATATTATGTTCAGGAGACTATACCATCTTTATTGGTGTTAAGCATTGTGTATTAATTGGAAGATATACAACATGGATAGATATAATAATAAGGCAGAAAAATGTAATTCAACGAATACTAAATGAAAATATATCTTATATAATTGAAGAACAATATCAAATAACACATATAAAAATTATGTTCATGTCATGGTGATATAAAAAATAGAAAGGTGCATGGGAAACATAGCAGCATGAAAAAATAACATTCTATAAAAATATACAAAAAGAAAAAAAGCTATCTATAATTGAACCCTGAACATATGTTCAGTTATATGCTCTAATACTCCACCCTAGAACTAAAATTTAACTTCCATAGTTGTCCCATTCCGCTTGTCCCTACTAGTAATCATGAAGTCTGTTTGAGAACCAATTGGAATCCCAAATAGGGTGTGACATATACACAATAGCCCACCCTAAATAATGACTATTGCAAATCCAGTCCAGATAGGCAAGGTGTAATAATGTACATGTACAACAAGAATAATGATAAAATTATAAAGTAATGAATATCTAATCTATAAGTACATGTTGTGACATTAATTTGATAATTAAGAGTAACTATATAGAATAACAATCCATATCTATTGAATATTCCATATATATCAAGTATTATTACTATAAGGGATAAGACATAGGTTCATTGATCAAGGAATCCAATTAGAGACCATGGAGATAATCCATAGAAAAATAAGTATAATTTATAGACCTACATGGGTTGGGACATAAGGCCATTGTTCAGGGAATCCTATTTAAGTCTACAAAACTCATCCATAAAAAACTCTTGATATAATTGGGAGTATCCCTTTGATTAGATAAAAGGTTGTCAAATAAATTGAAATCAAAGTTAATAATATATGGTATCTAATATTATAAGTCATTGGTTCCATAATGTGATGTTGGTGACATACCACAATGTCAATTCCATACTGAAGTATCCATAACAATCCATTTTATAAAACAGGTTCAAAGGGTCATGTTTCTATCCATGCCTTTATTATAAATTAATAAATCACATACAATTCATTATTCGATTCACTCACCAGTTATAAAATAAGGGGTCCATGTTAGTGTCTATTCCATTTTATCAATTTAAATCATCACATTGACTTCATTATCCAATTAAATTTAATATTATAAAAGGAGGGTCCATGTTAGTGTCTATGAAACATTACCAACTATTTACATAAAGTGCATAATCAAAGGGTAGTCCACCTCAATTCTTAATTTCCATTTTATTAATTTCATGAACCCCAATCCATTATAACATAGTAGGTTTCCTTGATGTATTTAACTTTCCACATTACCTTTTAATTCATACATGAATTCCACTCATAGATATTAAAACCATCACCCCAAAAGGGGTGGAAGAGTTATAGTAATACAAACATGCCCATCATAAGGGATTGTTTGGGAAGATTTTGGTGACCTCTAACTAAGGAAAAGTGATTAATGTACATTAAATCATATTTTAAAACATTTATATTTAAGGAATTTCTAATTTTAGAAGAAACACATAGAAAATTATAAATGTGGAACTACAGTAAAATCCAGAAACATCAATCCCTTAGGAGAAAAGGTGGACACCTTACCATAGATGGGAACAACTCTCCTCATCCATTATTGGACTTTAACTCTTCCTAAAACAAGGAAAATTGAAAAAATAAAATATTACCATGAAAATAGGGAATATTATATCATATGGATTAATCATTCCCTATAGTGAAATAATTGGGGAAAGAAATAAATATGAACAATGATTGTACCAATATAAATCCAATGTGATGAATGATAAAGGTATCAAACAAGAGAGGGTAGAGGTATCTTAATTCCTCGGTTAGATTCCAAGGGAGTGATCCAATGTGTGGGAGGGATCCTGTTCATGATGTGGGATGATAAAATGAGGAATAAATATTAATAGAATAAGGTTTTAAATATACATTTCACCCATTTTCAAAGGGGGCATAATTTTACCAAAACATGCACCAACTATATAAACCCCCTGCCTAAGTTGTATGACTCATGCATGGATAAACCATGGTTTTGGAAAACTATGTTCAGCCAGTAAGAAACCCATGAAGACACTCTGGAGAATCTCTATGGGTTTTAACAAACAATGTGGTATTAGGTGCATAGTTTAAAGAAATCATGTACATATTATGTTTCATCGAATACATGGATATGAGGGTTCAAAATGAAAATTTTACACTCCTGAACACTTCCTTTAACCTTTAAGAACTTCTATTAGATGTAATAAAATATTGAAAATTTAAAATAAAGGATGTGTATGTCATAAAAAATCTAGGACATTATAACATCCCCTTATTAAAATAAATAGTCCCCAAGATTTCTTTCCGAGGGTGGTAGAACACCATATGAGAAAATCTCTGACCATTGAGAACATTCATAAACCACTCACTCCAAGGTCCCATAATTTACATGTTAATTCATCTTTAACACCTGAGCTAAAGGAACTGACCTACCGTTGAGAGACTTTGTGATATGGCCCATTACACACACTAGATACTCTTCGAAAGAAGTATCCTCCTCTAACTCGACCTTATCAGGTTAAAATACATGAGATCGATCTGATAGTAATGATGAATTTGTGAAACATGGAAGAAATTGTTCATTTATTGGTACCTCATAGGTTTTAGAAACCAATAAGATACCACCATGATTCTATCAGATATATAAATAGATCCAATGGATCTAGTTCCCATCAGTCCTTTTTGTCTAAAGCATTTTTGAATCAGTCTAGTCATAACATGAAATATTATTGAATCCCCAACATTGAACTATAGATGTTGTAGGTGGTGAATTGAATAAGACTTATTCCAAGTCTAAGCAATATCTATAAACTTCCATATAGGTTGTAACTCCTCTGAGTACTTTTAAATGATATGAGGTCTTAATAGCATTCCCTATCTTATATGTAACCAACATAAAGGTAAATGAAAAGATCTTCCACATAGGGACTCATAAGGATCTATCTGTATGGTTGATTGGAAGATGTTATTATAACATAATTTAGTAATTGATAGGGGTTTCCCCCAAAACCTCCAAAATCAAGGAAATGTATAGAATATGTCCTCTATCAGATATATCATACAATCAGTTGGCCATTGTTCTGAGGGTGATATGATATACTCAAAAGTACCTAAACCAGTGCCTCATGAAACCTCTTTAAGAAATATGATGTGAATCGATCAACACCAGCTAATATGATAGAACATGGAACTCTATAAGGGAAAATTATATCCCAAACATATACCCTCCAATGAGTTTAAGCTAAAAAATTATCTCAACTATGTAGGAAGTGAGAGACACTTATATACCTGTGTATGATCACCCATACTACATTACTGTATCAGGGGGATATTGGTAAACCAACTACAATATCATTAGCAATGTCATCCTATTTCCGCTTAGTAATAGTTAGTAGTTGTAAAATCCCTACTATTTAGTGGTGTTCCAACTTCACCGGGTAATAGGTGGAACACAGAGTGACAAAGCTAGATATCTCTCTTTTTTAACCCCGACCACCTGTACTAGTGGTGCATGTATTGGTACATCTTGGTTACAGGGGGATGTACTTCTCAAACATATGCATGGAACTCTCCCATCAACTTATCTCATATGTTTTCATGAACCCAAACACATCCATGAATATTAACGATCTCATCCCCATCAACATCCCAAACAAGTGGTGAGTGCAAACCTTATATGCTCTCCAATATGACCAATCCCTCAAGATATGAATGTTATCTAATATTAACTCTTTCCAAAAGTGAATAGTTTATTACTATAGTTTTATTAATATATTTATCATTATGATCATATACCTCTATGATCATCTTGGAAAATAGGTTTATAAATTCCACTCACTACTAGCCTGTTGATCCTATTATGTTTGAGTGTTCTTTCTCAGTGCATCATCCTATGCCTTTAACTTCTTATGAATAAATACAACCTCAAAATAAAAATAATATAGGTATTAAACACACAGTAATTTCTTGAGATTAAAATAAAATTTCATAAATATGTATTTGATGATTTCTTGATTCTTGTATACAAAAAACGCTTCTCCTTTAGGTAATGCCTCTAACAATATAAGACATGAACCACACCTTCTCACTTGAGATCATGAATTCAGTGATTCTACTTATGCGATATAAAATGATGGGACCCATACACCATGAATCATTCTCCCAACGCCAAATTGTCTCCCATCCTGTTACCTAATGCATCATAACAAACCATATCGATTATTCCAAGATTAGTTAAAATCTTGATCGATGCTGAGTTCAATATGTCGATCAACTCCTGAATGGTTCTGTCACATGCTTTATACCATGAAAACATGACATCTTTTTTGTTCAGGCCAATGATCTATGATGCAAGGAAAGAAAAATATATTATAAAGCACCTATAATACCTAAAAAACAAAGGAAACTATGCATTTGAAATAAATTATTGGGATTCTCCAAAGAAACCATGACTCTCACAATATCTAGGTCAACTGATACTCATATATCTAAAATGATGTGACCTAAAAACTAACTTTTTTCTATGAATAAGTTTAATTTATGAGTTTAACGTACATCTGTTGTTATCTCAGTTAATTATATATGACCTCAGAAATTTTTTTCATGGTTGCATCGAGTATGAGAATATACTCTGTTGTTGTCCATGAATATTGCCAAAAATGAATCCATATGGGGGTGGAAAACACGATTCATTAGAGACATGAAAACCGCTATCTAATTCTTAATACCAAATGAAGAAATAAAATACTTGTAGAAGAAATATCTATTATGAATTGTATATACATTATTTTTGATGGTGTAACAAGAACCTAATGATGGACCAACCTCAAATGAATTTTGGAGAAAATCCGTACTACCTCAATCTGGTTTAATATTTTGTCTACATGAGGGAAGGGATAACATTTCTCAATAGTAATCTAGTTAAACTAATGATAATCAACTCAAATCATTAGGATCTTATCCACCTTGTTGGAGAAATGTATGGTAAAACCCCACCATGAAGTACTGGGTTATATAAAACCCATACCTTATAAGTCCTCTAGCTACCTCGATATCTATTGAAACTTATTATTAGTCATATTATAAGTAGGTAAGATACTAGTGTATCTCTAGGAACTATCCCAATAGAAATATATTACTATATATTAGGAGGAATCCTAATTTTTTATTGAATATTTCTTGGAAATTATCTTCTGTAGGAGGGAAATTTCTATGTCACATTCCATGATCATGCAGTTAAAGGCTGTTAATCTAGGGTATCACCCATTCCATCCCATGATGCATGGGTCTAGCTTGACTAGCGTAGAAATCCAAATCACCCTTTTGAATATAGTGACATCCCTTATGTGAAGCAAAGGACACATGGAAATGGTAATGAATGAAAAAATGAATCTTAAGAATGATATGAATACCTGTCATCTCATGGATGAAAAGGTTCCACATAAAACAATAGTCGCCTACCTCAAGGGGGAACTTCTATAACTATTTTAAAATTTGTAGTTATACTCCCAATGGGTCATTGAGTTTCAATACCCTATAATAATACTAAATTATAACCCCATGTCTCTCTATAATTTTCATAGATATAATGGAGTGGAAGTATCCGATGTAAAAATAATAAGTTGAGGCTACTAAAAAGATACTTATAAATGTAGAGTGTCTTATTATAAACTCATTAATTATTATCTACACTATATATATTTGTTCTAATATATGGCCATGAGATATAGATTTACTTCCATGGGTAATATAGATTTACTAGCACTGTATGTCTGGTGTTTAGATCCCTCATCCCAAATAAATACCATAGTATGAACAACATGTAGTGCTCTAGAATCCCGCATAATGGGGAGATACATATCCCTCTCTTGATGGATGAGGAGTGTATTTACTCACCCACAAGATTTAGGAATAAATATTTGGAAAAAAATTGATGATTCCCCTACTTACCACTTTGGTGATAGATAACATGGCTATCCATGTGCACACTCTGACTAGCACCACTTCCTTAAGAATACTCAAAATGAAAATTCCTACCACTAGATAAACCAATAATCTGTCTGGGTACTAAATTGACCTGGAAAACACCTATATATTCTCTTTGGTAATGCACATTGATGATATTAGTTAAAAAACATATTTATCTGAGACCTGATGATATACATGATACAATCCTTAGAATGTATATCTCTAGATAACACATCACCAAGGAGTATAGGAACTAAATGGTGAATAATCCATAATAAATAGTGTTACCTACTCAAAAATTATATACTCTATATCATGGTGTTATATTAGAATCTCTGGAAAGAAGTAATTGAATAAGGATGTCTAGAAATCCATCCCGACCAAAATGTGATGCCGGTCAGCCTTGGTCAAAACAACCCACAATCTATTAGATGACACTCTAAGAATCTATGCTAAAATATTTTCCCTACCATTCAAAGGAATCTCTTGATGATCAAAAATATATAACATTCCCTCCTACAATGACTCAAAAGCCTAGGTACTTCCATTCCTTGAAAACATAGGTGGATGCAGCTACTAAAACTCATGCAATAACATTTTCATTATCGAGGGAGGTCGCAAGACTACCTACATGTATTGAATGAGTCATAGAAAAAATTCTATAAATTGGGATTCAGTTCCCATATTGAGAATAAAAGAAGGTACCATATGTGTCACGACCCCCTCCCCACAAAGTGTACCCCTCCTGGGCCGGCAATGTGAAAAGGAAGATAATGACCCCCGAGTCCCGCCTCCAGTAGGCCCCGGGTTGGCGACTAGCACCGAGGGTATAATACACACACAAATGGGAGGCATTACCCTCTAAGAGAACACATGCAGAAGAGAGAGATAGAATAGAATCCAACCAACTCCAACTCATAACTGAAATGTAAAAGAAACCCAAGTACATATATGAAATGTCATGCAAAAGTACTACAACTGAAAGGGGAAACTAAAAGTACCCAAAAGAAAGTAAAACGACAGCGACCACAAGCCCGAACAGCTCCTCCTCCAACCGCAAGCTAGTAGTAACCAGCTTGATCTCCAACCTGCTCCAAGTGACCTGAAAAACAGTTTATATGTACATAGGGTGAGTATAACAGTATACTCAGTAGGATCCTCCCCAAGACTCTCGTGCAAAAGTAAAGAAAGCATGCTAAAGCCCAGTGAACAACAAGTGAAACTAACTCGTCACCTAAACAGGTATACTATGTTCCCAACCTCATCATGGCTACTCTCACCAAGTAACACATACAAGAATATAGCATATAGTAAAGAATGTCAAGGGTACCCCGCTACTACTTCCCCACTGGTTTGCCGCTTTGCCCCAACGACATACGTCCTGTGCATCTCTCTCCAAAGGCTTGCCCGTATCAACATGGGTCAAGCTCCACAATCTGCACCACGTGCACCACATAGGCTTGCCCGCAGACACCTGGGCTAAGCTCCACACAATCCTCACAACCAAAAGTAACCAGGTAGTTTCCGGGAGCCACCACAGCTCGCATAACGTCTATCATACGTCGGGTATTATACCTCAAGCCATTACAGCCCATACACCGAGTAAGGATCCTCAAGCCATCACAACCTATACACGTTACACCTATAGTAGTCCATAGGATACTATATCCAGAATATATGTGTGTGAAATAACCACAAGCCATTACAGCCCTCTACAGACATATATGGGTAAAACTAACCACTGTGCCTACCAGCACTAAGATCTACCAAGAGAAGAGAGCGGGGCCAAAGGGGGTAGTCAGCCATTCAACCTCCCATCAGAATGTTGGGGAAAACACCCCCCCAGGGCTCAGAATCCCAGGGGTGTCAGTTGCCCTTACCGACAGGGTGGAGTAGCGTATAGAAACACAAAAAGTACAGAATATATAAGTAACTCACATCCACACTATGGGCATTACCTAGTCTTAGATACAACTGCAGCTAACGTCTCTCAGACTCCAGGCTGCTACTTCTAAGACTAGGTATCCTATAAGCACACAACCAATTGAAGAGCTTTATTAGATTACTCCATTCTCATTTATCAGTTCCACTGTACATTAGTTAATTCTTTAAGCATTAATTAAGATTGAACAATTCCCCATTTAACTGAAATGGCGTCACTTTCAATACAACTGCTCCTTTTTAAGATTCACATCACCTTTAAATTCTAGCATCTCCATCCCCGTGGATTTTCACCATTTAATCAAACATTCATTACAGAAATACTTTTCCACATTCCCAGGCATTCTAGAAAAACATCCTATGCTTCTAAACACAAAGGAGGCTCAACACGGTGAGTAGATATACTACCCGTCGGGTCTTTGCCGCCTATAGAAAGAGCATATACCCATTCTCCCTCGAGAGGCTAAACACGGAAAGCACGTGGCATACCCCGCGCGTCTTCGCCTCCTTTGGAAGAATGGTAGCAAGACCAGCTGCCTTGAGCAGTGGGGAAAAGCAAGGAAGATTAACATTCAAGAACACCACAAGCAACCAGCAACCACATCCATCCCATTCCATCACCCCTGGTTCCCTCCCTGACACCCATATGCATAAACCGATGCATCTCGCCAGACTAGGCGTCATCCGCTGCCACAACTATAAGGCCTCCATGCCTCTACATATCACAACAACCGTCCAGGCTCACATCACATCACAAGCAGCAGGAAAACGAACATCACAAAATGGGCTCTCGGCCCGTTAACAAACAAGAGGGTAACTCAGAACCCTTTTGAAATTCCCACATAATCTGTTCTCTAATCCATATTGAATTAACAGATTTTTTATTCGTAGGTTCCAATCATGGATACCTAATCAGTAAGCTATCACAATTAAATAACCAAACTTACTTCCCTAATTTGATTATCCTCAAATTAGAACAACTACAACAATGACAAAAAAAAACCAGATTAATTTATATGCCTCTTTATCCTTCGCCAATTAATCAACAGTTAATTCCAGCTTTACGTTCATTATCAATTTCTATCATGAACAATCAACAAATCAAAGAAACATAGATATCACTATATCTAGGAAAACATGAGGCAAACCGTTATCACGGTATAAAGCAACAACACGCGATCAACCAATTCTTTTAATCCAGTTCAAGTATTTAATTAGGTCAATTTCATTGTGATCCAAAGGAATAAATCATGCTAATTCTACGATTGCACATATATAATTAGAGAAGCGATGAATCCCCTACCTCGAAGAGTTCTTGACGTCCTTTATCCACACAGCAGGTCACGATCCTCCCCTCGCGACAACTTATGTGGAAGAATGATCGACACAGCTTGGTTGCATCCAACAGAGTGGGACTGATCCTAGGAGTAAGGGTTGTTTGTGCAGCTCCTACGGAAAGGATTGAAAGGTTATAGCGCCTCTTAGTTAAGAACAAAGGGAAGGAACAAGGGAGAATGATATCTTGTCCCTTTTTAAGATTTAACGAGGTGACGATTTAAGATCCGGTTAATTCTCCATTAAAAACGGATCGCATTAACCCACGCGGTTTGACCAAGTAAAACATTCCAAGCCTTAGGAATAATTAATATAGGATTTATGGCATTTGAATCGGCCTTAAGAGCCCTTAAAATAAGGCTTTAAATGTATTTTACGTCAAAGGAAACATCAAAAGGGGCAAAACTGTAGGAGTCTGGAAACACTGTTCACCCACCGTTACTGTACATGAAACTGATCTGTCACACCGATCTGTGAAACTGATCTGTGAAACTGATCTCTCACACCGATCTGTGAAACTGATCTGTCTCACCGATCTGTGAAACTGATCTGTCTCACTGATCTGTGAAACTGATCTGTCTCACCGATCTGTGAAACTGATCTGTCTCACCGATCTGTGAAACTGATCTGTCTCATCGATCTGTGAAACTGATCTGTCTCACCGATATGTGAAACTGATCTGTCTCACCGATCTGTGAAAATGATCTGTCTCACCGATCTGTGAAACTGATCTGTCTCACCGATCTGTGAAACTGATCTGTCTCACCGATCTGTAAAACTGATCTGTCTCACCGATCTGTGAAACTGATCTCTCACACCGATCTGTGAAACTGATCTCTCACACCGATCTGTGAAACTGATCTGTCTCACCGATCTGTGAAACTGATCTGTCTCACCGATCTGTGAAACTGATCTGTCTCACCGATCTGTGAAACTGATCTGTCTCACCGATCTGTGAAACTGATCTGTCTCACCGATCTGTGAAACTGATCTGTCTCACCGATCTGTGAAACTGATCTGTCTCACCGATCTGTGAAACTGATCTGTCTCACCGATCTGTGAAACTGATCTGTCTCACCGATCTGTGAAACTGATCTGTCTCACCGATCTGTGAAACTGATCTGTCTCACCGATCTGTTACTGTTCATAAAACTGGAAACACTGTTCACAGAACTAGAAAAATTGGCAAAGTGTTGGGGATAAGTCCCCTTGACCTCCCGGAACACCTCCAACACCAACATTTCACAAAGTAATGGACCAGAGAGGTCCGGGCCATTACATTAGATACCTCTCAAAACATTCTCATCCTCGAGAATTAAAAACCAACCCAGAAGAAAAGAGGGGTCCGAACAACCACCCCATAAGATACCTCTCGGGGAAAACCACCATGAGTTGTTCGAAAGCTGGAACAAAACTATGACATCCGGGAACAAACAATCCATACCCAAACAATTCATTCACAACATCACATCAAAGGTACATAAACAAAACATGAAAGGTCCAACCACAGAGAAAACATCATTACATGAAAGGAGTTAAACATTAAACAACTCTGGGTACTGAGCACGTATCTGTGACTCACGCTCCCAGGTACTCTCCTCCATGCCACCGTGTCGCCACAAGACACGAACTAAAGGAATAGAACGCCCACGCAACACCTTCTCCTTGTGGTCTTGGATCTCCACAGGTCGCTCCTCGAAGGTTGCATCATCATCAATATCGATCTCTCCCCAATCGATAACATGAGATTCATCATGAAGATAATGATGGAGCTGCGATACATGAAAAACATCATGTATCCGACTCATCCGAGGGGGAAGTGCTACTCGATATGCCACAGCTCCAACACGAGCTAACACCTCGAAAGGCCCAACAAAACGGGGAGAAAGCTTACTTCCGCGACCAAACCTTCGCTGCCCACGACGGGGAGTCACCTTCAGAAACACATGATCCCCAACATTAAACTCTAAGGGTCTCCTTCTTTGATCCGCATAAGATTTCTGATGATCTTGTGCTGTCTTCATCCTCTCACGAATCACTTGAACCATCTCCGTCGTATTCTGCACTAGTTCTGGTCCGAGAATTGCTGACTCTCCGACCCCAGTCCAGCACAACAGAGAACGGCATGGCCGGCCATACAAGGCTTCAAACGGCGCCATGCCGATGGTAGAGTGAAAACTATTATTGTAAGCGAACTCTACCAAAGGTAAGTGCTTCACCCATGAACCTCCAAAATCAAGAACACAAGAGCGCAACATGTCTTCAAGAGTTTGGATGGTTCGCTCTGTCTGACCATCTGTTTGAGGATGAAAAGCAGTGCTAAGGCATAGTTGAGAGCCAAAAGCATGCTGGAGACCTCTCCACACCCTCGAGGTAAAACGAGGGTCTCGATCAGAAATGATCGTCTTAGGAACTCCGTGAAGCCTCACCACCTCCTCCAGATACTGCCTCGACAAAACCTCCACTGAGCTCGACTCCTTGATTGCTATGAAGTGGGCCGATTTAGTTAAACGATCCACTACCACCCATATAGCATCATGTCCTCCCGGAGCTCGAGGTAAACCTGTAACAAAGTCCATTGAGATGTCCTCCCACTTCCACTGAGGAATCTCTAAGTGCTGGAGAAGACCACCAGGAACACGGTGTTCGGCCTTCACCTTCTGGCAGACTAAACATCAAGACACACATTCTGCAACTGAACGCTTCAGCCCAGGCCACCAAAACTGACTCCTCAAGGATCGATACATCTTCGTCACACCAGGATGTACAGCTAAGGGCGAGCTATGGAACTCTCGGAGAACCGTCTCGCGCATCGCCAAGGGAACAAAAAGCCTGTCATGATACAACACTCGGTGTTGTTCATCCTCTGACCAACCATCAGGGGCCTCCCCACAAACAACTATGTCTCTCAAAACTTCCACCTCTAGATCACCCAACTGAGACTCTTCCACCTTTTGCATCAGGGATGACTGCACCGTCATCTGGAAAAGACAACCTCTTCCTCCAACTTCTCCCATATCAAGATACAAAGCTGTTAGCTCTTCCATCCCTCTCCAGGAATCACCAGATTCACGCACAACATCATTACGTGACTTTCGGCTCAGTGCATCAGCAACAACATTTCCCTTCCCAGGTGTATACATTATTTCGAAGTCGTATTCCTGCAAGAACTCCATCCACCGACGCTGCCGCAAGTTCAAATCCCGCTGAGAGAAAACATACCTCAAACTCTTATGATCGGTGAAAACCACAAAGCGCTCTCCAATGAGGTAATGTCTCCACAACTTCAGCGCAAACACCACGGCTGCCAACTCAAGATCATGGGTGGCATAGTTGCGTTCATGGGGACGCAACTACCGAGACCCATAAGAAACAACTGACCTCTACTGCATGAGAACACAGCCTAGCCCCAGATGTGAAGCATCACAGAAAACATCAAACTGGACTCCCTCCGTTGGAAGACCAAGGACTGGAGCACTTACCAACTTCTCCTTTAGATACTCGAAAGCTGTCTGACACTGATCAGTCCATATGAACGCTTGATCCTTCCTGGTCAAAGCTGTCAGAGGAGTCGCAACTCGGGAGAAATTAGCCACAAACCTCCTATAATAGCCTGCGAGACCAAGGAAACTTCGCACCTCTGACACGGTCTTGGGGGCTGGCCAAGACACCACTACTTCTATCTTCGAAGGATCCACAGCTACTCCCTGTTGGGACACAACATGTCCCAAGAAACGAACTTCTCGAGCCCAGAACTCACACTTGGACAACTTCCCAAACAACCGATGTTGGCGAAGAACTCCCAAAACAGCTCGTAGATGTTCTGCATGCTCTTCTTCAGATGTGGAGTACACAAGGATGTCGTCAATGAAAACCACAACAAACTTGTCCAAGAATTCACGGAACACAGCATTCATCAACCCCATGAAAACAGCTGGAGCATTTGTCATGCCGAATGGCATTACAACAAACTCATAATGCCCATGACGACAGCGGAAAGCAGTCTTCGGGATATCCTCATCCTTTACACGCATCTGATGATATCCTGACCGCAAGTCGATCTTTGAAAACCAACTTGCACCCTTCAGTTGATCGAATAGGTCATCAATCCGCGGGAGAGGATAACGGTTCTTTATTGTCACTTTGTTTAAGCGACGATAATCGACGCACAACCGCAAACTGCCATCAGCCTTTTTCACGAACAAGACTGGTGCACCCCACGGTGACACACTTGGCCGAACAAAACCACACTGCAATAGACCATCGAGCTGAATACGTAGCTCCCGTAACTCAGAAGGGGCCATCCTATATGGAGACATAGAGATGGGAGACGCTCCTGGCTGTAGCTCGATCCCAAACTCGATCTTCCGTCGAGGGGGTAAGGATACAACCTCTTCTGGAAAGACATCAGGGTACTCTTCTACGACCCTAGGAAACGCCAGCTGTTGAACCTCTGAAGAACTCAGCATCATCCCAGCCATCATGGATGGTAAGGATGAAACTCGTCTATGACTCATCCGAGGATCTCTCTCACCAACAAACACTACTTCCTCTCCATCTTCATCAAAGAAAACGACCTTCTTCCTGTAGCAATCCACAATAGCCTGCACCGAATACAACCAATCCATGCCGAGGATGACATCATATGGTTGTATTCGTAAACATAGGACATCTCCCCAAGAGTGGTGCTGCCCCAACACTAGCTCACAGTCTCTACATACTTCAAACAAGCTAGCTCGACCTCCAACTGGCGTAGTCAACGCCAAGGGCACTGGAAGCCTCTCTACCTCAAGTCCCAAAGCGTGGACAAGGGTAGGGGATATAAAGGAGTGTGTTGCTCCTGAATCAAACAAGGCATACACCAAGGTAGAAAACAAGCAAAGGGTACCTCGGACGACGTCTGGCTCGCCTGGAGCTGGCAACGCTAGAGCATGAAGCTGACCACGACCACCTCCACGGCCTCTCTGACCCTGATGACGACCACCACCACGGCCGCGCTCTGCTCTTTGAGGACGGGGAGCGTCATGGGGCTGTCCTCTGCCTGCTCCATCTACCCTCTGGTGATTTAAAGCTGGTGCAACCTGCTGCTGCTGCCTCGGCTGGAATTGCCTCAACGGAGGAACCTGGAGTGGAGCGCCTGGTGCACGATGACTGCTCTGAAAAGTTGGGCACTCCCGCTGCTGATGACCACGTCCACCACAAGAAAAACAAGCGCCTGATCCCTTGGCATAGGTCTGAGAGTTGCTACCTCCGGAGAAATGAGATGGGAAGGGCTGGGACCTACCCCCAGGTGAACGGAAACTCTTCTGTCCTGAAAACCGGGAACCCCAGACCACAGCTCTGCTTCTTGAGGAATCATGACGATTCCCCTCTCGTGACGATCCGGTCCTAGCCAAAGTCCTCTCAACAACCTCTGCCCTCGCCAGCACCTCAAGATATGTCTTCAGCATAAATGGGGTGACCTGGCGCTGGATCTCTGGACGCAAAGCCTCCTCGAAATGCCTCGCCCTGGCCTCATCATCTGGTAACAGGTCTGAAGCATATCGTAGAAGGTTCCTGAAATGGATTCCAAACTCCCGAACACTGGAGCTCCCCTGTCGAAGGGTAAGAAGCTCCTGGCGACTGGATGCCTTCGCAGTCGAAGAAAGAAACTCGACTCTAAACCTGTCTCGAAACTCCTCCCATGAGATTGCTGACTCCTCACGATCCCCGAGGAACAAGAACCACCACTGTCTCGCTGCTCCACGCAACATCGTCACAACCAAGGACACCCAGTGTTCCTTCTGAGCACGAATCGAACTGAAGCCTATCTCGACCTCCTCCAACCAGTCTTCTGTGACTGCATCTGAAACGGAGCCCTCGTACTTCTGTAGACTCTGGCGCGGAAACTCTCGGAGTGTCTTCCTCCAAGTGTCATCATCGTCAACCTCTACCTGGCGGCGATCTGCTGGAACAGCCTGCTGGGCACCTTCTGCGCAAACCTGACGGGGACGCCGACCTGGAGCCATACCTGTAAAATAACAATCGTTAGAGCTCCTAAGCCTGGAATATGGAAGACTCAACATTAATTAATTAATTATTTTGTTTTATTAATTTTAGGTTACCTATCCCAAGGTCTACCCATTCAAACACAGGCGCAAGGAATAATGATGCATGATCCTTTCCTAGGTCTCTACCCTGCAACCAGTATCACTTTGTTTAGTAGCCATCGTAAACTTAAAGGTCCGTGCAACAGATCATAGGGGGCCCTGAACGCCTATGTCTCTGCCGGTCTCCAGTGTTTACCCCACTTGCTAAACATGAATGACACCATTGCCCTACCATCCCATGCATCCTCACCTGTGCCTAACTCCAAACTCCATCCTATCCCTCGACCAGACCTCTGATACCACTCTGTCACGACCCCCTCCCCACAAAGTGTACCCCTCCTGGGCCGGCAATGTGAAAAGGGAGATAATGACCCCCGAGTCCCGCCTCCAGTAGGCCCCGGGTTGGCGACTAGCACCGAGGGTATAATACACACACAAATGGGAGGCATTACCCTCTAAGAGAACACATGCAGAAGAGAGAGATAGAATAGAATCCAACCAACTCCAACTCATAACTGAAATGTAAAAGAAACCCAAGTACATATATGAAATGTCATGCAAAAGTACTACAACTGGAAGGGGAAACTAAAAGTACCCAAAAGAAAGTAAAACGACAGCGACCACAAGCCCGAACAGCTCCTCCTCCAACCGCAAGCTAGTAGTAACCAGCTTGATCTCCAACCTACTCCAAGTGACCTGAAAAACAGTTTATATGTACATAGGGTGAGTATAATAGTATACTCAGAAGGATCCTCCCCAAGACTCTCGTGCAAAAGTAAAGAAAGCATGCTAAAGCCTAGTGAACAACAAGTGAAACTAACTCGTCACCTAAACAGGTATACTATGTTCCCAACCTCACCATGGCTACTCTCACCAAGTAACACATACAAGAATATAGCATATAGTAAAGAATGTCAAGGGTACCCCGCTACTACTTCCCCACTGGTTTGCCGCTTTGCCCCAACGACATACGTCCTGTGCATCTCTCTCCAAAGGCTTTCCCGTATCAACATGGGTCAATCTCCACAATCTGCACCACGTGCACCACATAGGCTTGCCCGCAGACACCTGGGCTAAGCTCCACACAATCCTCACAACCAAAAGTAACCAGGTAGTTTCCGGGAGCCACCACAGCTCGCATAACGTCTATCATACGTCGGGTATTATACCTCAAGCCATTACAGCCCATACACCGAGTAAGGATCCTCAAGCCATCACAGCCTACACACGTTACACCTATAGTAGTCCATAGGATACTATATCCAGAATATATGTGTGTGAAATAACCACAAGCCATTACATCCCTCTACACACATATATGGGTAAAACTAACCACTGTGCCTACCAGCACTAAGATCTACCAAGAGAAGAGAGCGGGGCCAAAGGGGGTAGTCAGCCATTCAACCTCCCATCAGAATGTTGGGGAAAACACCCCCCCAGGGCTCAGAATCCCCGGGGTGTCAGTTGCCCTTACCGACAGGGTGGAGTAGCGTATAGAAACAAAAAAAGTACAGAATATATAAGTAACTCACATCCACACTATGGGCATTACCTAGTCTTAGATACAACTGTAGCTAACGTCTCTCAGACTCCAGGCTGCTACTTCTAAGACTAGGTATCCTATAAGCACACAACCAATTGAAGAGCTTTATTAGATTACTCCATTCTCATTTATCAGTTCCACTGTACACTAGTTAATTCTTTAAGCATTAATTAAGATTGAACAATTCCCCATTTAACTGAAATGGCGTCACTTTCAATACAACTGCTCCTTTTTAAGATTCACATCACCTTTAAATTCTAGCATCTCCATCCCCGTGGATTTTCACCATTTAATCAAACATTCATTACAGAAATACTTTTCCACATTCCCAGGCATTCTAGAAAAACATCCTATGATTCTAAACACAAAGGAGGCTCAACACGGTGAGTAGATATACTACCCGTCGGGTCTTTGCCGCCTATAGAAAGAGCATATACCCATTCTCCCTCGAGAGGCTAAACACGGAAAGCACGTGGCATACCCCGCGCGTCTTCGCCTCCTTTGGAAGAATGGTAGCAAGACCAGCTGCCTTGAGCAGTGGGGAAAAGCAAGGCAGATTAACATTCAAGAACACCACAAGCAACCAGCAACCACATCCATCCCATTCCATCACCCCTGGTGCCCTCCCTGACACCCATATGCATAAACCGATGTATCTCGCCAGACTAGGCGTCATCACCTGCCACAACTATAAGGCCTCCATGCCTCTACATATCACAACAACCGTCCAGGCTCACATCACAGCACAAGCAGCAGGAAAACGAACATCACAAAATGGGCTCTCGGCCCGTTAACAAACAAGAGGGTAACTCAGAACCCTTTTGAAATTCCCACATAATCTGTTCTCTAATCCATATTGAATTAACAGATTTGTTATTCGTAGGTTCCAATCATGGATACCTAATCAGTAAGCTATCACAATTAAATAACCAAACTTACTTCCCTAATTTGATTATCCTCAAATTAGAACAACTACAACAACGACAAAAAAAAAACCAGATTAATTTATATGCCTCTTTATCCTTCGCCAATTAATCAACAGTTAATTCCAGCTTTACGTTCATTATCAATTTCTATCATGAACGATCAACAAATCAAAGAAACATAGATATCACTATATCTAGGAAAACATGAGGCAAACCGTTATCACGGTATAAAGCAACAACACACGATCAACCAATTCTTTTAATCCAGTTCAAGTATTTAATTAGGTCAATTTCATTGTGATCCAAAGGAATAAATCATGCTAATTCTACGATTGCACATATATAATTAGAGAAGCCATGAATCCCCTACCTCGAAGAGTTCTTGACGTCCTTTATCCACACAGCAGGTCACGATCCTCCCCTCGCGACAACTTATGTGGAAGAATGATCGACACAGCTTGGTTGCATCCAACAGAGCGGGACTGATCCTAGGAGTAAGGGTTGTTTGTGCAGCTCCTACGGAAAGGATTGAAAGGTTCTAGCGCCTCTTAGTTAAGAACAAAGGGAAGGAACAAGGGAGAATGATATCTCGTCCCTTTTTAAGATTTAACGAGGTGACGATTTAAGATCCGGTTAATTCTCCATTAAAAACGGATCGCATTAACCCACGCGGTTTGACCAAGTAAAACATTCCAAGCCTTAGGAATAATTAATATAGGATTTATGGCATTTGAATCGGCCTTAAGAGCCCTTAAAATAAGGCTTTAAATGTATTTTACGTCAAAGGAAACATCAAAAGGGGCAAAACTGTAGGAGTCTGGAAACACTGTTCACCCACCGTTACTGTACATGAAACTGATCTGTCACACCGATCTGTGAAACTGATCTGTGAAACTGATCTCTCACACCGATTTGTGAAACTGATCTGTCTCACCGATCTGTGAAACTGATCTGTCTCACCGATCTGTGAAACTGATCTGTCTCACCGATCTGTGAAACTGATCTGTCTCACCGATCTGTGAAACTGATCTGTCTCACCGATCTATGAAACTGATCTCTCTCACCGATCTTTGAAACTGATCTGTCTCACCGATCTGTGAAACTGATCTGTCTCACCGATCTGTGAAACTGATCTCTCACACCGATGTGTGAAACTGATCTGTCTCACCGATCTGTGAATCTGATCTGTCTCACCGATCTGTGAAACTGATCTGTCTCACCGATCTATGGAACTGATCTGTCTCACCGATCTGTGAAACTGATCTGTCTCACCGATCTGTGAAACTGATCTGTCTCACCGATCTGTGAAACTGATCTGTCTCACCGATCAGTGAAACTGATCTGTCTCACCGATCTGTGAAACTGATCTGTCTCACCGATCTGTGAAACTGATCTGTCTCACCGATCTGTGAAACTGATCTGTCTCACCGATCTGTGAAACTGATCTGTCTCACCGATCTGTTACTGTTCATAAAACTGGAAACACTGTTCACAGAACTAGAAAAATTGGCAAAGTGTTGGGGATAAGTCCCCTTGACCTCCCGGAACACCTCCAACACCAACATTTCACAAAGTAATGGACCAGAGAGGTCCGGGCCATTACAATATGTTTTACCACTAGAGGTAATGTCAGAAGCTCATGGTCCACCACCTCTAGAGCATGGTCTTTACTATAACATCCAGATTTTTTATGGACCCTTTTTTTGAATAAATTAAATTTTCATTTATATATTACAATGCCCTAAGTCAAACATTTCTTCCACATGACACCGAATAGTTTTAGGTTACACAACACCAACTTGGAGTATGATTCACAGAACATTGGATCGTTATACATTACATGCAACACCGACTTCGTGTATGTTATGCGCAACACCGATTTGGAATACATTACACGAAACACATATGTTTCTACAAATTTTATTTTTTTATTATAATTATTTAAATGAGATAATTATGACCTATCTGTTAAAATTATGAAAAAATAGTAATAAAAACATTTCAATAAATTTTTATAATGTTTTCATACAAATAAAACACATTGATAATGAAAGATATATTTTTTTTTTGTAAATTCCTTATATGCTTACAAATATTATTTTCTAAAAAAACTTCATTTCATGTATTTCAATGAAAAAAATAAAAAAATTATCAGAAAAATTAAAAATTTATAATTTATAAAATAATATTCATTTTTGAATTTAAAACATAAAATTTTTCTTAGGTTGAAATTTTTGGATTTTTCTCAGAAACATGATTTTTGGATGAATAGTGAAAAATACAAGATTTTAATTCAAACCGTCTTTCTGATCTAATTTATTTATAAGGATAAATTATATTTTTATAGTGGTTTCATAGTTCGAATAGATAATATTTTTAACAATTAGTAAAAATTAGTTATTTGTGATCAATTTCATATAATAATTGGACATAAAAACATAAAAAACTATTAATTTTTTTACTTTAAAAAACTGCATTGTCGACCCGACTAAAAGATTAATTTAAAATTAATTTCTACCCCTTATGTGATTAGAATTTTAAAAAATGGATTAAATATTATGAATCATAATAAATCAATATTTACTCAACTTAGTTTTTTACCGAGTATATTAGTGAATTTAAATAAAATAAATTACATCGATTAAGGTAAAATTAAGCTCAACTGAGGACAAAACCATAAATTTAAGACCCCAAACGACTTAGAAACATGTCCAACACCCATTTTATGGGAATTAGTTTACCAGGATACTTTTATTTACAATGTTATATTTTAAAGACTTCAATTTTTTAGAAATTTTAGTACACCAAAGTTGTTTTAAAAAATGGAATGTGTGTCCTTTCACTTGTCTATAAATGGTCACCACCTCTACCTCTTCTTCAAACATCTCAAAACTCTTATGTTTTCCCACTCTATAAAAGATAATATTCCCAAAATCACACCCTTACTCCTAGAATACGTTTATTTGGTATAAGGAAATCCAATGAAGAATTTTTCCACAAACCAAAAGAAGTTACCTGATTAAGAGGTAACACATTCTCTCAAGATCCTTTCTTTTATTTTCCCTCTCCACCCATTGATATCTTTATTCCATTATTGTATAACTAAAAACGTGTCTACAATATACTAGTATGTTTTTTTATAATTCTTCTACCTAAACTTATGAAAACTTTTATCTAATGGGTAACAAATATATTGTTTACGTGTATAGAGAACTACTACCTCACTAAACAATGATGGTTCATTTTTCCATTACCCCTATCATAGATGAAATTATGATGGAAAATATGTTTACATCCTTTATAATCATATTTATTATTTATTAACAATTATTTATTCCTTTTTACAATACATATCTTTCTTAGTTTTCATTTATTATTTAATATGATAACTTCGTTTGAGGAAGTGTGGACTACCTCCCCCTCAAAGTAATATGATTTGTTCATACAATAAATAGATTGAATTAAGGATGGGATTAGTGAATATATATTATAGAATTAATATGATTTAATAATGATATATATATATATTTACATATATTTATTTTTCTTCTAGACTTTCAACACGACAATAAGAACGGAAACAACTTTAATGCATACATACAGATTACAGTCTTCATGAATGGTGTTTTCCATTTTTTACTTATAAATTATATACATTATTATGATACAAATATAATAAATATAAATTTTATTTATACCATATTTTAAATTCAATAATAATGATATAAGTATAAGGACAAAAGATATAACAAATTAAGACACGTGCAAAAAAACAAAGCAGATATTACCCGAAGTGAAACCTTAACATATGATTTTTAACAAGAGGGTAATATAAGGTCATTAAAAAAAATATGGTATTAGATATTATATTATTGTTATTTATATGATTTATAATAAATTTAATTTTATTATACATGTGGTTTGAATTATTTTGACATGAGTCAAGACACAATGTAAGGGGATTCCATATCACTTTTTATTTCAATGAGACACATGCTATTTTTACCACACTTTTATTTTGTGTAGTATATGTAATGAACAACATATTATATTATGTATCTGATAATTAAATTTATGGGTATTCACATAGTCATTTTATGATCTTTCTTTCATGGGGTTTATGTTTAAAAAGTTACCAAATTGATAAAATAGTTTTTTCTCAATTTATATTCTTTGAGATTCGTGTTTTGTTATTCACCTAAATCTTTTTTAGAGGTGTATGGAACTTAATATTACATGTTATATAATGAACATTCTTATTTTTGGGATATTTCAAGCTTCATTAAATGTCATTTACTTATTTGTAGATTATTATCCAAATTTACCATGTTATAAGATTTTATTGAGACAATCTCATCGGTTTTCAAGATTGTTTATGTTTATACTTCCTTTAATTTAATATTATGATACATATATCAAGAAAACTAATGAGTTTAATTCTTCTATTTTTATTCAAGATATATCCAGTGTTAGTAACATTTTCTACTATTTAGTACTTAAGATAACCATTTAAGTAAAATTTTATAATATCTATCTCCAATTGGAAATCTATTGTAGTCAAAAATCATGTTTTCAAAAATGTTTCAAAAGATATTTGAATCCAATTTTCCAGGAAGAAGAATTTTTAAGACATTTTTGGGTTTTTAATACATCCATTATGATTTTTCATATACATTTTAAAAGAAAAATGTTTTCAAAAATGATTTATTTTTTAAAAAGTGTTTTCAATTCAGAAAGGATATTTTGCTAATGAAATTCTTTTAAAAGATATTTCAAAATTACTTAGCATATATGATTAAATCCATTGTTGTTAATGATAAATTTATAGGGATATTATTTAATGTTTCCCTTTATATTGTTTCTGAGAGTGGATTAATTTTTTATGGAATGATTTTAATGAAACTCATATCTCTTTTAAGGGTTACATTCGTTTGAAACCTCTTCTTTTCATGGGTTATGTTTATAATGAAATCATTATGAAACATTTATTTTCCTATAGGTTATGTTATGATTACATGTTCATAATACCCATTTCATTTCACGTGTTCTGATATTATTTTTAATGATCTTGCGGAATATGAATGTATGATTTCACTATGAGATGGGTGAGATCTACATCCTCCTCTAATGAATTGATTAAATATGTATATATAATGAGATAGACATGTATGGAATGAAAAATGATCTCGGTATAGTATTAAAGTTACCTAATAGGAAATGACCTCAGTTCAGTATTATAGGGATAAAATGGGGATTGAACTTATTTTTGTATTATTGGATTGGGATGGGGCATGAACCTAGTTCAGTAAAGAAATGTTTCCACTAAGATGGTCACAAAAACAATGCCACAATTAATATGGAAATTATTATATATGCTTATGTATCTCAAAAAATTCCATGTTTTATTTATATGTAATAATTTCGAGAACTATGTTATTTATTTCTATATGATTAATGTCAAATGAACTGAAAATATTTATTACATGATTTAGTAATATGCTCTTTGATATAAAGGGTATGATCTTCTATTTTCATTATCATGTTCTCACATCCTTGTGCTTGTGACTATTCTTACATATCTCCTTTTTTAATCTTTGTTGTTCATTTAATCTCACCCCTTTTTATGTTTCCTTCATAATGTTATGAAAATATGTATTACATTTTATGTGTATAAGATGGGTTCTAGTCAACAATGACCTAGTCACAGACAATGTAGATCAATTATGAATAAGTATTTATAACTTTTCCAAAGCCATTAGACTAGTACGGTCTTTAAGAATCCATTTTTTTAATGTCTTAAGTATTCATAAAAAGTTATTTAATTTTACTATATGAAAAGTGAGAATATCAATAGTTGGTATCATAGTAAAGGTATAGTTATCCTTTAGAATATAGGATGATAAAACCACAGTGATAACTTTAATGACATGTTTATGGATAAATCTAGGGATAATGAAATTTATTGGAGAATTTCCTAGAATTTTGGTATATTATAGAGTGAGTGGATTTCTAGAAATAAATCCTTATATGGATACTACAAGTGGATGTGTCTCAGGAAAATATATAACTAGGGGTAAAAACTCTGAAAAGATGTTCAGGGCCTAACTCAGGGTAATCTAGTACATGGCAACGTGCCTTGTTGCACACCTTGTTTGAAACAACTAGGGGTTATGCTTTGGAAATTCAAAAACTCTTCAAGAACTGTCATGATGGATTTAAAATAGATTTTATATTTGAATAACATTGGATATTAAAAATGAGTTATAGATTAAGGAAGGTTTTAAAATTTAGTAATGCTATTATTGAAATTACCTGATTTTGTAATTCCACATTTAGATAAATGTATCTTACTCTATTTTATTGGTTTTAGTAAATTGTTGGAACTCGATGGAACCACGTTAATGGTTATTGAGATGAAAAATGAAATGATTTTCCTCCATATTTATTAAATGATATGGGATTTGGAATGAAAAACCCCATTTCTATGCTCACACAACATTCTTAGAATATGAATCATGGTGGACTTCCCAATGATGAAAGGGGGTAAAAGATTATATCGAGTATTTCATGAGGCAATATCCACCATTTTTAAAATTTTATTCTAATCAACTTATTTCTGAACAACAGATATATTCTATTTATAATATATTCTATATACTTTAGTGTTTAAGGAATGAGAATTTCAGTATGGATTTTTATCATTTAGAAGGTGAAGTAGACCCGTGGTGGACTGTAATCTAGAATACATGGAAGAAAGATAAAATTGAATCCATGGATTGGGATGAGTTCCAGAACTTATTTTTCAATAAGTACATTCCTAAAATTATTTGAACTAATATGGAGAAAGTTTTCCATGAGTTTATGTAACGTGATAATGAATTTGTTGGTACCTATGAGTCTAATTTAACAAGACATGGAAGGTACTATTCGAGAATTTTCATCCAACATGAATGTAATGTTGATTGGTTCTTTAGTGTCTTAAAGCCATGTTTTTGAAGGGTGTTAGCCAAAATAGAATTTTGTAGCTATAAATATATTCTTTTTTGGGTAATAATTGCTGAAATGTAAGTTGAAGTCACATATAAATCTAATTTTGTTGATAAGAAAGGAAAGATGGAGTTTAAAGGAAACCCTAAAATCTATAGAGAAAAGAAGATAAGTTTTCCTTTATGCCCTAAAAGTGGGCAGAATCCTGGAGGAAGTTTTCTTAAGGGTTATATAAAGTGTATTATGTGTGTAAAAGAAGATCACAAAGCAATTAATTTTAGAAATTTTTGGAAGAAGTTAGCTCAAAATTATAATGGAGATAAACCATCATAGAATTTTCATCCCATGATTCAGTGCTACTTGTTTATGAATAATGGGAATTATGATAACCAAGACCCAATTCCAAGGGTTGGGGATGATGTTTGACATCAAAAACCTCTTAATATGAGTGAGAATGGGAAATATTACAAAATAAATATTTATTATGATGGGTGAGATAACTATGTGATGAGAGGTACACTTACCATCCACTATATAAATACTAATATTATATTTTATTGTAGATATACCAACTAATTCATATCTAAATAATTTTAAAGGGGTATTAATATTGTAAAAAAATAATTATATATGGAATTATCAGGAAAAACCTTTCAGGGTATGATTATTGCATCTCAAGTCTATGATTCCTCTCTAGTTTACATATGTGGGAATGTGCTTTTAAAAATATTTTCATTCATCCCTTGGTTGAATTTTATCTCATCTTAGTCATATATTGACATTCTGAAAAAAATAAAACTTAAATTATCACGGAAGGGAAGTTACATTTGATATTTCAAACCCTCATATGATTATCCATCAATATGATGATATTTATAAACATCTTAAAGATATTACATCTAGTGTATGGGTCTTAATTCGAATTCAAAGGGGTTGTTTTTCTCAAATGGCACTGGAGAAAATAGATATTGATGATATGACTATTGTAGATGATTATGTGGTCATATTTCCTGAAGAGTTTCCTATCCTTCCAATAAAATGTGAAGTTTTGTTCACAATATGACTCATACATAGTTCCACACCAATTTCAAAGACCCCTTATATAATGGACACGATTATGTTGCCTGAATTGTAGAATAAGCTCTACAAAAACCTAGATAAGGGATTTATTGGCCAAGTGTGTCACCTTGGGGTTAACATGTTTTTTATGTTAAAAATATATATGGTTTAATGATAATATGTATTTATTATCAGGAGTTGCACACGATCAAAACAAAAAATTATCTTCTTCCCTGTATTGATGAATTTTTTGATCAAAGGAATGAAAATCAATACTTTTCCATGATTGAAATTTGGTCTGGAAATCATCATTTGAGGGTCAAGAAGAAGGATATACCCAAAGATGACATTCTGTACAAGGTATGTACACAATGAATATATAGTGATGCATTTCGGTCTTACTAATTCCCCAGATATAACCATGGATTTAATGAATATATTATTTATAGATTTCTAGATCTCTTTGTAGTGGTTTTAATAGATGATACTCTTATATATTCGATGAGTAAGGAATAACATGAAGATCAATTGAGAATTGTACTTAAGACCCCATGGAAAGAGAATATATATGAAAATTTTACAATATTTAAATTTTTCCTGTAGAGGCTTCATTTTTGGGTTACATAATCTCAAGAGATCGCACAATGGTAGATCAATCAAAGACAGAGGATATAGAATGCTATCATAGTCCAACCACGGTGATTGATATCCATGAAATTAATAGTTTTTATAGATATTATTTATGGTTTTGAATAATTTATCATGAATATTTAATCCTTTGACCATGTTAAATCAAAAGGGTTCCAAGTTACTCTATACAGATAAACGTGAATAAAATTTCAAGGAACTGAAGAGAAGGTCAGTCAGTGCACCTATTCATATAGTACCTAGTAGTGGAGAAGGATTTATAATATATAGTGATGCATCCCTGAAGGGATTGAGATTTGTTCGTTTGAATAATTACATTGTTATATCCTATGCCTCATGATAGTTTAATATTCATGATAAAAATTACCCACCACATTATTTGGAGGTAAACATGGTATATTTTTCATTAAAGACATTGATGCATTGTCTTTATGGAGAAAATTGTGATATATATATATTGATCATAAAAGTATAAAATATACATTAAAACAGAAGGATTTGAACATGAAATAAAGAATATGGATAGAGTTAATGAATGATTATGACTGCTCAATACAATACCACCCTGGGAAAGAAAACAAGGTCGACAATAAGTTAAGGTGGTAAGATCATGATAGCTTATCAATGGTAATGATCACAAAAGATCCAATATTTAAGGATTTAAAAATTAGGTATCTAGAAATCCTGATGGAAGGGTGAAAATATTATCTTTATCAAATATATGTTCTACCATATATTCTTTTGATGATTACTAAGGTGTAAAAGGAATACAAAGAGCTGAAAAAGAAATTCAGAAATTATACTATGTTTAACCATTAACAAGAACGAATGATGGTGTTTTGGAACTCTGTATGTGTTCCTTCAATACTAGATTTGAATATAGAGCTATTAGATGAAGATCATAGTTCTTCATTCTCTATTCATCCTCGAAGTATAAAAATCTATGGGTATTTGAAAGAATACTTCTAGTGGGATGGAATGAAGAGAGATATCATAGAGTTTACTTCATGGTTCTTGGTAAGAAAACAGGTAAAGGATGAAAGGAAAAATTCTAAAGGGATGTTCCATCCATTTCCCATAAGAGAATCGAAATGTAACAAAATCACCATTGGTTTTGTCATTGGAATACCAAAAATATCTAAAGGGTTTAATTCTATATGGGATGTAGTCAATCACCTTACTAAATCAGTACAGATTATCTCAATCAGATAATACTTATCTCCAGACCATCTTGTTAGGATATACATTAAGGATGTGGTATGGTTTCAAAGAGTAGCACATTATGTTGTATCACATAAGCATCTGAGGTTCACCTCAATGTTCTAGATAAGTCTTCAAAATTAACATGACACATAATTGAGTTTTAGTACTGTATATCATCCTCGGACTGATGGTCAGTCTGAAATAATAAATCAAACCATCGAGGCTATGTTGATATTTTTTGTCATCATTTAAAAGGTGGTTTGGATAAACATTTCACTTTCGCTGAGTTTTCATACAATAATAATTTTCACTAAAGCATTTAGAAGGTGCCTGATGAATCCCTCTATGGGAATAAATATAGAGCTATAACATGATGTGATGAAGTTGGAGAATGAATGCTACTGAGACCAGAGATTTCTGAAGAAATGGTCAAGTAGGATTGATCCATTCCACAACATATCAAGGTAGAAAAAAGTTGGTAGAAATGTTATGATGATAACTATCAAAATTACCTAGAATTTTATGTGGGTGAAAAAGTTTTTCCATTAATCTCACCATAGAAAAAAGTAATGATATTCAGGAAGAAATCAAATGAAATCCCTAGGTATATCTGTTCATTTGAGATTGTTGATCGTGTCGGGATGGTACACCATCGCATGGAACTTCCTCTAAATATCTCTTAAGTCCCTGACGTGTTCCTTGTATCTATCTTGAGGAAGTACATACCAAACCCTTCACATGTACTATACTCTGAGGTCCTACCACTAGAGAATGATCTATCTTATAAAGAACAACCAATTGATATTCTGGACCGATCATAGAATGTTATATAGAACCAGACTACTCACCTGGTGAATGTTTTATAGAGAAATACCTATTTAGAGGAAGTTACTTTAGAACATGAGGACATTATGGAGAAAAATTATCCTCATTTTGTTACCCATGTGATGAATTTTTTAGGGACAATATTTTAAGGTGGTAGAATTTAACACCCCAAGTTTTTATGGACATTTTTTTTCAAATTATTTATATTTTTATTTATGTCTGGAAATTTCATATGTCAAACATTCCATTCACACATCACCAACATAGTGAACGTTGCCCAGAAATAAATTTTAGTACATTTTATAGAACATTATATCAGCATACGTTACAAGAAACATTAACTTGTCATCAGTTACATGCAATAAAAACATTGTGTAAATTACACACAACACAAATGTTTCTAAGAAACATCATATTATGGTTATAATTATTTAAAAGAGATAATTATTACCTAGACATTAAACATATTAATATTAATAGTAAAAAATAAATTTCAAATATTTTTTATAATGGGCTTATATGAATAAAATAGCTTGATAATGAATGATATAATTATTTTTAAAGTACCTACATGTTTAAAAATACTATTTTATCAAACAAACTAATTTTATTTCCCTTCTATGAAAAATAATGAAATTAATTTTAGAAAAATTTAGAAATTAGATTGTATAAAATAAACTCAATTTTTTAATTTATAATGACTAAATTACCATATGGTTAAATTTTACGATTTTTTTGAGAGACTATATTTTTGGATGAATAGTGAAAATACTGATATCCAATAATAAAAATATTCAGAAAAAATTCAATATAGGGAAAAATATAATTTTCATTCTTATTAAATAGATGACACATCTATCAAAAAAGGATAATTTTACTTCTTAATAAATGCATACAAGCACATTTCAACCCACATTCTTATGCATAGATTCTTTATGGTCAGTGATTCTTATTAATGTCCTCAAGACTATATACCCAAATTGTCTAGAATGGATGACCCTAATGATCAATGAATTGATTTTCTTGAACCCTACATCAAAGTGTGGACTTATCACCACAAAATTATTTAGCCTCCCATTGAGTTCAACGACAATTTCCTCACCCCTATGGTAATTAATGAACTCAAAATCCCTAAAGCACCCATGTTTCTACATGATGAGAATGAAATTGATGATCACCTTTAAGGATGGCCTAATCATGATCTATCATCTACCCCACTTCTCAGCATTGTACATGCTCTCTAGAGGATAATTTGAACACTAACACTCATTATATCTAGAAATTTAATCTATCAAAATGAACAAATAAAAAACCAGGAATAAATAGATAATAGGAGATGAACGCTGCTAGGGCTAGGAAAATATGGATGAAGCTAGGGTTTCTAGTTCTGACCAATAGTAAAAAATAATAGATTTTAATTCCAAAATATTTTTTGATAAAGTTTATTTATAAGGTCAAACTATATTTTAAATTGGTTTCAATAATTAATTAGACAATATTTTTCTCAATTAATACAATGTAAACCATTTAGATCAATTATATATTTAAATTGGACCTAATAACATAGATAACATTTGAATGTTTTCACTTTAAAAACCGACATTGTCAACCAGATACAAAATTAATTTTAAATTAATCTATTCCAATTACGGGATTAGAGTATTAAAAAATGGATTTCATATTTGGAATCATTATAATTTATAATATCTAAAATTGTCAAATTAATTATGGATGAAAAATATTAATGAATGTAAAAAAAATTAATTAAATATATTGAGGTAAAATTAAGCTCAAATAAGGACAAAAACGTAAATTTAAAACCCAAAACGACTTAGAAAATTTTATAACATCCATGGGATGACCATGATTTTACCCATGACATTAATTTTTTGAGATTTTTGTTTTGTTACAATGATGTAGCGGGGATTTTTCGCAGATCCCCAATCAAAATATTATTTACCTAAGAATGCAATATAGTGCACTCCCAGGGTCGGTCTCAAGGAGGCAACTTACACAACACCAAAATTCTATTGTCACTATTTATTTTCTAACTAATATATAATATAAAGATAATTTTGAAATATGCATAAAATATGAATATATATATATATATATGTAATGCAAATAATATGATGTTAAAAAGAAGAAAGAATAAATTTTTTCTTGGAGGATCATAATGGTTGATATCATTGTTTATAAAAATATTCTCAATATCAATTCAATGTAGTGATCAAAATCTATCACACTACACCCTCTGATTTGAAATGTTATTTCCCCAACACCGAGATCTCTGCATGTGGGGAAATACACTTCCTAAAGTTGGCTAGGAGATCTCTTTTCCGACCATCGCTATACAAGCCATACTCCATCGTATGCATGACTTTATAGTGAAGGGAAGGATAAATGATGAATGAGAAGAAGAACTTGGTGATAGAGAAAATGGGGCAATCGCACATCATAATCAATTTAACCACCACCAAAATTCTCAGAATTAAATAATGATATTTAAATTTAAGCACAATGAAACTCAAACAATGACCATTCTCCTCCTCAAACAAACATCGAGGTTAGTTCCCCATTTTCATCGAGTTAGAAGAGAATACGGTGGGAGAAACACATAAAAGTAAAAATGGAAGAATGAGGTATGAAGAAGAAGAATAAAGTAATGTATATTAAAAATATGAATAAAAGAAATTACAGAAATCAGCTCCACCTTATCCCCCCTGGAATGGATATATCATAAACTGGGAGAAGGGACACATATTTATTTGGAGAAGGGGTGACAAATTCACACACAAAACAATTAATCATATATTTTCCACATAGATAAGCCTTTAAATGACCGAATATGTAATATGTGTCTTCATAAATGTTTTTAAATAATGTGTCCTCCGTATTATACCCAAATTTTAGCTTCATTGGATGCGCCTACAAGGAGTTATGAATTTAATATTGGCGGTTTCCTTTTTGGGAGGTAGCTTCCAGGCAGCTTCCTTCAAATGAATGTCATTCAATGTCTCTCATAATGGATTCCAAACGACTTCAGATTTATTTTATAAACGCTCCCATGGGTCCTCCTACATAAAAAAGTTGAATAATATAATTTGGAGTTGTGTAGACCAAATTGGGTTTGCTTTATGGAAGTGGGGTCCGTTCTGTCCGCCTGGAAAACTCTTCAACTGCATTGAATTTTTACGGCTACTAGAGGATCGAATCAGCTCTAGGTCCAGAAGACAAAAATAAAGGAAATCAAATATGGATTCTAAAAAAATTTGAATCAGAAAATTTGGAATTATATTTTTCCGTAAATGACCAAAATAACCTTGATGTAAAAATCTGTCAAAAATCCAGAATTTGTCATTTTTCACATTTATGCTCAAAATAACACTAAAACCTAAAAACCTGACAATTACCCATAGAATAACACTATGGTGGGATTTTAAACAAATATTTATAGTATAAAATATTTGAAAATTTAAGCTTCATCACTCCCCCACACTTAAACATTGTACTCTTGGGCAATCATCATAAATCCAAATCAATTTCCACACAACAATCAAAAATGAGAAAATATCAATGATTTTATCCAAAATAGAATTTCATCATGTCTCATATATGAAAAACAAGACTCTATAATTTTAATTTCAATAATTTAAATTTATTCAACCTCATAAATTAATCCATGACCCAATCACAACCTACCTCACATTGAATTTTATGTCACTTTTCACTCAAGAGAAATTGAATCTAGAGTTATACTCATACCTAAAAATTGCATGTATCACCATAGGTTTGTGAAAAATATCATTTCTCCACCGCGTGAAACATGAAAATAAATTTTATCATGAGGAATTTCATTAAATGTTCAAATGATTTTGTGGCTTTAGGTTGGTGGGAAAATGATTGAAAAATGTTCCAGGATAGAAAGAGGAGGTTGGACTTTTAAGTAAAATGCATGATTAAATCAAGTGAAAACACATGAAATTTCTCACTCAATCCAGCTTGAAAATGTGAAAAACAACACCACCCCATTTTATGACATGGTACATGAGCCAAGAAGTGATTATAATGAATGATATCATCTCAGTTCTCCCCCTTTTTGTTAAAGCTCCAGAAAGGCACAACTTTGTTTTCTTTTCTTCTTCTTTTTTTTCATGGAGGATGAGCTGAAAATTGAATTCAATGAATGAATGATAACTCATGCCCTTGATTTTTGAGAGGGACATGAGTCATAAAAGAGTGTACAATGATAATTCAAACTCATCTCCTTTTTTTCTTTTTTTTGAAGGAGAAATGGATGAAACAAATGAAGCACAATGAAATGACGACACATGCCCAATTCTATTATTATCCACAACCCAAAATATTGACACACACTTCACACTACCCATAAATGATACACATCCCAATGAACGCACACGAAAGGTCCTTCCCCAACACTCAAACTTGAAATATCCATGCAAAAATACTAAAAGTGCGGGTAGGTATGGAAAAATTAGCTTGTAATGTGGCTTAAACCTATAAGGAAAATCATGGCATATAAGGTATTACGAAGGATAAATGTCAAGGTGGGTCTTAGGATAAAATGCGGAAATCCAAAGATATGCCTCAAGCATTTTAAATACATTCCATGAAATCCAAAGCTTCGAAAGAGAATATTCACAAATTCTGGTTCTCACAAAAAATTCAAGTTTCCCTCAAGAAAGTGTGGGTATTTGGAAGAATATGTAATAGCGGTTTAGAATACCTCACAGGATTGGAAAAAATATTTTGAGTCAGTGTTTCATGGTCATGGATTTCAAAAATCAGTCAAACTCATAAAAATGATTGACAATCCAATTCATGAAAAATGTTTTCACATCAACAATCATTTAAAATACATTATTTCAAAAATCATTTCAACTATTTATAATCAATTGATGTGTGAAAAGTGATAAGAATATTCATTAAAGCTCAAACATCCTAAAAAAATGAAAATAACCCAAGAATAACTAAGCAGGTTGACACTCCCCCACACTTAAATTTAACTACCCCTTATTTCAACTCAACAAAATATAAATATAAAGGTAAAAACTCAAAGGGAAGGAAAGATACAAACTGACATTATTTTAGAAGTGGATGCCTTGAGTTAAGCTCCTAGAATCAGCCAATTTAAGACTACAAGAATGTAATAAAAATAAATAAGAAAAATAAATAAAAAGAATGAGAAAAGGAAAATAAAAGAGATAATGATTGGTTTAGACCCCCACGCGGGTGCTAGGTTTTTACTGCCCCTAGTCAGGCAGTTTCAGTGGATTATCCCCAATCAGAAGGTGAGTGTGGTTTTTTCGAGATGAACCACCACATGTGAGTTTTCCCGATATCCATGAGTAAAACATGAAATTAGATAACCCTAAATAAGATTTGAATGTTCCCAACCCCCGAGAAATAATAAAGAAGAAATTTGATTTTCGAAGTGGGAGGGAATAAAAGATAAGGGTGCTCCCTGTTAACTTCGGTGGTGTCCTCCTCCATGTGATATAAAAGTTGATGTAGAGGAGGTAGTCTCCCCACCAACAGCTTCTCTGGCTCTTCTTCCTTGATTACCACCACATTGGTGGTCTCATCATCAACATACAAGGCCTGATCCATTTGTGCTATATCCAAAATTTTAGGAAAGGAGAAGTCAGAAAACAATTCAGTTTGAATAAAATTAAAACATGATGAATCAATAAATAAATCTTCCCTTTCATGTAAGTCAGCTTGGAAATTGAGTTCTTCTGATAGGACCATTGGAAACTCTATCTCTGCAGGTGCATCATCTTCTTCATCTTCCAAAGCAAGAGTGAGGTAAAATGGTATAGATTGTTCAATATCAATCATGGGAAGATCATGTTTCAAGTTATCTTCAACAAATTTATTCCAAGATGCTTCTAAAAATTGGTGACCTCCCATTAGTGCATCAGTTGGAATGTGTACTTTTGGGACCTCCTTGAGTAATGGTTGAGTGCAGGATGATGTGATAAGTTCCTTTAGAAGTTCATTCTCACTCGCCTCAGGTTCTTTAACATAAAATGTGATTGGTGAAATCAATTTCACCACTCATTCTGGTTCAGGTTCGAGCTCAGGTTAAAATTTCTCCTGGAATGTGCGTAAAAATTCAGCAATCCATTCAATTTCGCTCTCCAGTTTTTGAACTTTATCACTAATCCTATGAAATTGGTCATCAATTTCATTGAAAACATTTTCTGGCACCTGATATTGGTCAGTCCATAGAGAATAATCACCATTGAAATACATCATGAACAAAAAGTTTTTTTTCTGTAGTTTTTTGAAATATATGATTTTTTTTATAAATAACGGTGTGTGCAAGTGTTGTGCCTCCCCGGAAATGGCGCCAATTTGATGTAGCTGGGATTTTTCGCAGACCCCCGATCAAAATATTATTTACCTAAGAATGCAATATAGTGCATTCCCAGGGTCTGTCTCAAGGAGGCAACTTACACAACACCAAAATTCTATTGTCACTATTTATTTTCTAAGTAATATATAATATATAGATGAGTTTGAAATATTAATAAAATATGAATATATATATATAATGCAAACAATATGATGTTAAAAATAAGAAAGAAGAAATTTGTTCTTGGAGGATCATAATGGTTGATATCATTGTTTATAAAAATATTCTCAATATCAATTCAATGTAGTGATCAAAATCTATCACACTACACCCTCTTATTTGAAATGTTATTTCCCCAACACCGAGATCTCTTCATGTGGGGAAATACTCTTCCTAAAGTAGGCTAGGAGATCTCTTTTCCGACCATCGCTATACAAGCCAGACTCCATCGTATGCATGACTTATATAGTGAAGGGAAGGAAAAATGATGAATGAGAAGATGAACTTGGTGATAGAGAAAATGGGGAAATCACACATCATAATCAATTTAACCACCACCAAAACTCTTAGAATTAAATAAAGATATTTAAATTGAATCACAATGAAACTAAAACAACAACCATTCTCCTCCTCAAACAAACATCGAGGTTAGTTCCCCATTTTCATGGAGTTAGAAGAGAATACAGTGGGAGAAACACATAAAAGTAAAAATGGAAGAATGAGGTATGAAGAAGAAGAATAAAGTAATGTATATTAAAAATATGAATAAAAGAAATTACAGAAATTATCGCCTCCTTATCCCCCCTGGAATGGATATATCATAAACTGGGAGAAGGGACACATATTTATAGGGAGAAAGGGGTGACAAATTCACACACAAAAACATTAATCCTAAAGTTTCCGCGTAGAGAAGCCTTTAAATGACCGAATAGGTAATAGGTGTCTTCATATATGTTGTTCCAGAATGTCTCCTCTGTATGATACCCAAATTTGAGCTTCATTGGACGCGCATAGAAGGAGTTATGAATTTAATATTGGCGGTTTCCTATTTGGGAGGCAGCTTCCAGGCAGCTTCCTTCAAATGTATGTCATTCAATATCCCTCATAATGGATTCCAAACAACTTGAAATTCATTTTATAAACGGTTACATGAGTCTTCGTACATCTCCAAGTGTAATCATCTAATTTGGAGTTGGGTAGACCGAATTGGGTTTCCGTTATAGAAGTGGGGTCCGTTCTGTCCGCCCGGAAAACTCTTCAACTTCATTGAATTGTTACGGCTTCTAGAGGATCGAATCAGCTCCTGGTACAGAAGACAAATATTAAGGAAATACAATATGGATTCTAAAAAAATTTGAATCAGAAAATTTGGAATTATAGTTTTCCGTAAATGACCAAAATACCCTTGATGTAAAAATCTGTCAAAAATCCAGAATTTGTCATTTTTCACATTTATGCTCAAAATAACACTAAAACCTATCAACGTGACAATTACCCATACAATAACACTATGGTGGGATTTTAAACAATTATTTATAGTATAAAATATATGAAAATTTATGCTTCATCATACAACTTTTGATGGTTAAAAATGTGGGTACACATAACTTGTTTTCAAAAATTCTATGTGTATTGTTTCCCGTACCTATAAAAGGCCACCACCCCCCCCCCCCCCTCTTATTAACACATTTCAAACCTATTTGGATGGTCCAACATGTTCTCAATACTCTTCCCAAAATTCATTCATTACTCATACAATCCTTCCCTTGGGAAGAAGGCAATCTATGGAATCCTTTTGGCACAATCCAAAAGGAGTTACTCAATTAAGAGGTAATACTTTCTCTCAATCTTCTTTTTTTTATTTTACTTCTCCACCAATCCACTGTATATATTCTATGATTCTATAAAAAACCAATATATGAAATATACTGGGATATTTTAATTATAAGGGTTCAAATAACAATTACAAACTCCTCTATCTAATAGGTTATAAACATTTTGTTTACGTATACGGTGAACTACTGCCTCACTAAACAATGATCGTTCATTGTTCCTTTACCTCCACTCATGGTGGAAACTTTCATGGAAACATAGTTTATGTATGTTATATATTATATTTATTTTGTATTTAATCTTATTTACTAAATTTTTAATAAACATATTTTTTTACTTTTCATGTTGTGTTAATAAGATAACATTTTGGGAAGAAGTGTGGAATACCGCCCCTCATAGTGATATGATACATTCATACACTACGTGGAATGTGTTAAGAATGGGTTTAGTGAATATATAAAAAATATATGACATCAAAAAGATAATTTAATAAATTTATATATATATACATAAATGACTTTTACCTTTATTATTTCAATACGACAATAAGAATGAAAACAACGGTCTTGCATATATACGATTTACGATCTCCATGAATGGTGTATTCCATTTTATAATTCTATATTATATATATTATTATAATAATAATATAATAAATATAAATTAGATTTATAACATGTTTTTTAATTCTATAATCACTATATAAGTAAATATATAACAAATTAGGACAGATGTGAAAAAGAAAGCGGATATTACCTGAAATAAAACTGCAACATAGGATTGTCAACCAGAGGGTAATATTAGGTCCTAATATTACTATATATAGAATAATTTATAATAATCTGATTCATTAAAATATTTATAATAAATTTATATTTATTGTGAAGGTGTTTTGAAAAAGTATGAAGAGAGTCAAGACAAAAGGTAAGGTGCTTTCATCTCACTTTTTATTTTCCTGAGATACATGTTATGTTCTCTGCTCATTCATTCTATATGGGGTATGTACATCCCATGATAACATTATACGTATATTATACATAAATATAATTGTAGAAACATATAAATTTTATTATATTTTTTTCTGTGTTTTATGTTTCAGACGTTACCGAATCGGTAAAATAATTTTGTCTAAATTTTCCTTCTTTGAGACACATGTTTTGTTATACATCTAAATTCTTTTAAAAGGTATATATAATTATTTTTTAAATGTTATATCATGATATTAATTGTTTTCCTTATATTTTATTAATCATGTAATTTAATTTTCTTAAATGGAGAATATGATCCCATGTTTCCACGTTTTTAAATTTTATTGAGACAATCTCATCGCTTTTCCAGATTGTTTATGTCTATGGTTCCTTTGATGAAATATTATGATCCATATCTCAAGAACATTCATGAGATTCCTTATCCTATGTTAATTCAAGATATATCCTTGTATTAGTACCATTTTACAATCTTTGGTACATAATAAAATTATTTTATAGAAAATATATATGTCTCTCTCTCTAGTTGAAAATCTATTCTATTAAAGACCATGTTTTTAAAAACGTTTTCAAAGGATATTTGAAGACCATTTTTATGTAAAAAACTATTTTAAAGAATTTTTTGGTTTTCAATGCTTCCTTTGTATGTTTACAAATGTATTTTAATGAATATTGTTTTCAAAAAGGTTTTATGTTTTAAAAATAATTTTCAATGAAGAATGGATATTTTACTAAAAAAATGTTTTTAAAATATATTTCCAAATTATTTCTCACCTAAGATAACATCAATTAGTGTAACTCAGGAATTTCTGGTGAGATTATTCAATGTTTAATTTCTAATTCTTTCTCTGAATGGACTATGTTTTGATTTGATGACATTTATGAAACCTGTTTCTTGTTCACTGGTTATATTATTTTGAATCATTACTATTTTCATGGGTTATGTTTATTATTAAATGATTATGAAACTATTATTTTTTCCATAGGTTATGATATGATTATTTGTTAATAATACACATTTAATTTCATGTGTTATGATATTTTTTTAATTATATTGTAGAACCTATATGTATAATTTCACTATGAGATGGGTGGGACATATATCTATCTCCATGCATTAAGCAAAGATTTATATCTAATGAGATATACAATGATGGAATGAGAAATGAACACCATTAAATATTTAATGGTCGAGACTGTAAATACAATTGGTTCAATATTACCATTCCAGAACAAGGAGTTAACATTGTTTAGTATTATAAGGATGGAATGTGGCATGAAACCTATATAGTAAGTATTTTTTCTACATAGATGGTCTCATGAATAATGACTTATCTAATATATAAATCATTATATATGATCAAGTGTCTTCCAAAAATTACATGTTATATTCATATGTTTTTATTTCATGCCTTATGTAATTTATTTTCTTATGATTCATGTATTATTAACTGCCAAGAATTATGCCATGATTAATGTATGTGATATTTGATATGAAAGGTATGATATTCTATTTTCATGATCATGTTCTCATACCCTTGTTATCAAGATTATGTTTACAAATCTCTCTTTTTAACCCTTGTAGAGAATCTGAGCTCAACCATTTTTATGTTTCCATCCTTAGATTATGAAGATATGTATTATGTTTGTTGTGTATAAGAAGGGCTCTACTAAAAAATAACATAGTGGGAGTTAATTTATCTCCTGTATGTATTGGTTCGTATGTTTCCATGTTTCTAAAGGGACTAGAAAAGTACAGTATTTGGACGTCTATTTTTGTAATATTTTTAGTATTCCAAAAATGTTTTTTAATGATAATGTATAAACAGTGAGGGTCTTTATAGTCAACACCCTCCATGAACATTACATGAGGCCTTATTAAAGGTATATATCTAGAATTACAAGGACCAAACTTAAAAATGATTCAATAATTGATTATATCAGAGACAAAATAATAGGAAATGTATAATCCTTCCTACATAAAATCGTACCACTATTCATGTTCGTATGGCCAGTAATGGGTTGTATATAAGGAAATAAGATTCATGAGAGACACTCCCAACTGCCCACATCTACGATTATGTCAATAGAAAGGCCTCAGATATCACGTGTGGGTTCTGGTACAAGGAGTGTTAATTCCACATTGAAGAGGGAAGTACCCTTTAACATTGAATTTGATTCCCCATCAAACGGTAACCATTAATTTAATTTATAAGTATTATCATCTTTGTATATATATTTCTAATATATATATATATATATCATGGACTATTTAAATGAGATAACTTTTCCAATTTATAAAGTTTGAATCTTTATAATTTAAAATTAGAACATTATATTACTAAATCCAATTATCTATAGTGGTTCAACAATATGGATCACTATTCTTCATGTATAGAGGCATAAAATCTCTTCAAATTGTAATTGGAATCCATTTCATTGAAACCACAAGAATTTCAACTACTGTAAATTATAATTCCATGGATTAATAAATATATAATTGTAGAATTTAAGGTGACACCATCTGGATGTATGGGAAAACACCATTTTGGTTGATTTAGAAACTTTTATTTACATGTTATGGATCTCATTTATCCTATATAATCATTAGTCAGATAATAGATATATTAGATAAGGAACCAATAAATTCTACAAAAAATTCACATAGTAAAATAGATATGGCATGTCATATTCCTGGCATGTGAATCCTCAAGTCCAACTATAATGCTTGGGACACCCCCTTATTTTCATATAAGATAGGGGTAAAATAAGGTCCATAGTAATAATAATATCATTGAAAATCATGTACATCGACCAGAAATAAAATCAATACAACTATAATAGTCATAGTCTATAATAGAAATTTTGTTCCCATGTAATTTGTCTTTTCCATGTACATGGGTCATCCACTCACAAGCACATGATAACTAATAAATTTCAAACAATTACTAGTCTTCTATCCAAAAACCTCCAACAGAAAGTAAAAAAAGTATAAGAATAATTATTACCCCTTGTAGAACCCTGATGTGGGTTCACTAATCAATAATCGAACCTGAGGGGCCACTAGGCCTTAAGAAAACCTCCATGTATGCCAATGGCTGAAAACTATAAATGAGGGTTTATGAAAGTACACTGGGGAGACTATACAATCACGAACAAAGATAAGAACATGATCATAATAAGAAGATAAACAACCAGAATATATATTGTAATAAGGTAGTGGAAAAGTAAATCATCAAATAATAAAATATAGACTCATTTAAACAAAGTTAAAACCATATCCATTATCCTAGAAAAAAAATTATGATCATGGAATAGAGTTAATATCTTCTACCGATTCTTTCAAGTGCCCTAAGAGGCAGTTTAAAGGAGGCACTTCGAGGAAGAGGTAATATCTTCTACCGATTCTTTCAAGTTTATTTCTTCTTCTACTTCCTCTTCTTTATTTGATTCATTATAAAGTAAAAACATGAGTATGAATAATATAATGATATTTTACTATAAATATTAAGAAACCATATTTCACCTTATATCCATCTTACGAAAAACTAAATCACCGCACGTGCGTACGTACGACTTACTGTCTCCTCGCCGTGGTGGAATCTGTTTTTCCACCACCACCACACTTGGATGGGTATAATAGTGGAAATAATAACTATATATTATTATTATAATATAATACTAATTCTAAGATATTATATCATCCACTCCAATTACATTCAATAATTATGGGAACGATATCATCGCTCGTGTGTACGTACAGATTACCGTCTCCACGGCGCGATAAAATTCATTCTCCGAGTTAACCATTCAAGAATGATTATAAAGTATATATAATAAATAATAAAGAAATATATGACATAAAAATGATAATGTATTTTTTTATATTTCATTTTTATACTTCCATTCAATTTAATAAGGAAACGAAAATAATGTTCATGCTTACGTACGACCTACCGTCTCCATGAATGGTGTATTTCATTCCATTTATCGATCTATTATATATATATATATATATATTATATTCCAAATATATTATATATAAATCATGTTATAAATTTTACAAATAAGTAATCCTGATATAAGTAATCATATTAATAATTAAATGTCAAAACACGTATGACAAGTGAAACGATTTTACCCAAAGCACTACTTCAACATGGAATTGACAAATGGATGGGTAATATAATGTCATAAGTGAATCATATATGATATCATAAATATTATTATGGTTCTGTTACTAGTTAATAATATGTTTAAACCCTCTATACAGGAGTCTCAGACACTTACATAAGAAATTGGACATAAGGTAAGGGATAATTATTTCAATCTCTTTCTTATCGGGGACTGTTTATTCGTAGTACTTACTGGGGTTATGTTTATCTTCCATGTCCATGTTTTCTAAAAACAATTTCATGAATGTTTACTATTATTCAATGTATGTTTAATGTCATTTTTACTCTTTTTTACTTCTAGCATATGGTATGGAAGGAATCTTTCTTTTTTTACCATACGAGGTACTTTTTGACTTTTCGGGAAAAAGTATGAGAAGAATGTTTTTTAACATATACAGCAAGAACGGATTTTTACAGTTCAATAATGCCTTATTTTCATGAAGCTTTTCTACAAGATTTTATGATTCTTTTCAAAACAATCCTTTTCTTTTAAAATTTCATGTCATTTTGTGAAAAGAAAATGATTTTGAAGAAGAATGGATATTTTCCTTAAGAATTCATCTCAATTGTTTTATCAAAATTATTTTCCATCTAAGATGACATTATTTAGTATGTTTATGTTTCAAGTATAATGTCTTTGTTATTTACATGGTTTTATTTTTCTTATGATTAAATGATATCCATTTTTTTTATATGGATTATGTTATGATGGGATGATGTTTATGAATCACGTTTTATTCTTTGGGTTATGATGAATGATTTTTGTTCATTTTTTGGTACACATAAGAATGATTTCATTAGAAGATGGGTGGGACCTATATCTCCCTCCAATTAATTGGGTAAAGATTTATATCTCATGAGATACACATACTAGAATGACAAGTGAATTCGGTTTAGTAATACAGGGCTGGAACGACAAGTAAACTCGGTTTAGTAATGGAACTTGTCCACTATGATGGCTTTGGCAGCAATGCCTTGACTACTATGGAAATCATAACATGTGCATAATGGATGGCACAATTAAATGTTTTATTCTCATGCTATTTTATCATGATTAATGTTACTTTGTGATCTATGTCTTACATGCTGCCATGATTTATTTCACAACTCAAGATATTGATTTTTATAATTTATATTCATGTATTTAAGTTTAAATGTATATGGTTTGTTTTATTTTCTCTATACATACCTTTATTGAGTATTTTAGCTCACCCTTTTTATGTTTTATTTTCCCCATGTTATAAAGAATGGTTTTAGGTTAGAAAACAAAAGGGGAAGATCCTTATGGGAGATCTTGAAGATCTTTCACCCTGACTAGAAGATTATTTTTTGAGTTTCAAATAAAGTAAACTATTATGGTCCTTGGGTGTATATTTTTGTTATGTATTAAGTATTCCAAAAAAGTAATGTAATCCCCTTGTACATCAATCCATGCGTCTCTACAGTTGGTATCAGAGGGAATGTTTAGTCAACCTTTGAAAACTAGGATGAAAAAATTTAGTGATATCCCTAGATATATTTCTAAGGTATCCCTAGGGATGTCCCTAAAGATAAGTATATGTATAGGTTATAGTCCTAGAATTATAGTAACGATAACATAATTAAACCTAAGATGTTAGATATTAAAGGTACTCCCCCTTTATTATGTTGTTTTCCAAGCATGATTTTTGCGTCTCACACTATTCTTTTTGGGTTTATATGCTGGCTAGAACCTGAAGGAACTGTGTTGATAAATGTAATGGAAAATGCAATGATTTTACTCTTGAACAAACCAATGTTTTGGGAGATGGAGTGAAAAATTTTATTTCTACACTTAAACAAGCTAGGAATCATTATGGACATCCAGATGAGAAGAGAAGGGAACAATATTCTATTGTGTCCTTCATGAGGAAACATCCACCTTCATTCAATGGGTATTTTGATCCCCTTATTATTGAAAAATGGATCAATACCATTGAAAAGATATTTTCCACACTTCTCTGTTCAGAACTTGAAGAATTCATTTTGGATGTTTACCGTTTAGAAGGTGAAGCAGACCGGTGGTGGACTCTAATTAAGAATACAAGGCCCCAAGATGAAATTGAATCTATGGAATGGGATGAGTTCAAGAAGTTGTCTTTCAATAAGTACTTCCCTCACATTCTTTGAATAAATATGGAAATGGTGTTTCTAGATCTTAAGAAAAATGATGATGAATGTTTTGGTATAAACAAAACGAATTTTACAAGGCTTGCAAGGTATGAATCTGGCTTTATCATCCATCCTGAAAGTAAATTTGATCGATTATTTAGTGTCTTAAAACCAAGTCTTAAAAGGGTATTAGTGATAAGAGACATCAATAGATATAATGAAATTGTGCGTTCTGCTATCAAGGTAGAATTGATTGTTGGTGTTACATATCCATCTCATGGTTCTGACAAGAAATGAAAGATGGAGTTCAAGGAAAAATATCAAAACGATGGTGAAAAGAAAGAGAATGTTTCATTATTATCAAAGTGTGGAAAGAAGCAAGGTGGATATTGTCTTAAAGAGACTATAAAATGTTTTAAGTGTGGGAAAGAGGGACATCGAGATGATGGGTGCCAAAGTAATGGAAAAAAGGTAGAAAATGATATGAATAGAGAGAAGACTACATAGAACGCACCACCAACAATTCAATGCTACAAGTGCAAGGAAATGGGGCATTATGATAACCAATTCCATAATACAAGGGTTAATGTTGATTGACATCAACAACCTCTTAAGGAAAAGGATAAAGGGAATTCAAATGTGATCTCTATTGGTGATATTGAAAAGGACAATGAAGTGGTGGAATCATTATGTATTTATGTAATAGGATTCCAAAATTGTGTTGTGAAATATCATTTATAGTATCATGGAATATTTGAATATCTATGTATTGGTTTATTGTGGTTTTCAATAATAATATAGTACATGTAACCATGAAAAGTGATTGAAATATTTTTGGAATGAAGATGATATGCGCCTAATGAAGGGATAAGGAGAAAATAATATGTTTGATAGTATTAATGAGCTCATGACTGATATAAGGACAAAGTGACATCATGGTTTGAGTATATAGAAATTTTGAGATTTTGGTACGTGGAAAGTGTTAACTTTTGTCCACGTTCATGTTTTCACTAAATTTCTATGGTAATACATTTTTAAAGAGAATACATGATTAAGGTGTTCACATGTTTGGAATATTACCAACAAGATATATCTTATGATATATGGGGGAAAATGATGGTATTTAATTTCTTGGTAGATGACCTCCCTTGTAATCTCTTTTTTATATATTATGAGATTGGACAAAAGTGTTTTGGATATGCCTAAAGATTATAATGAATGAATTTAGAAATCATATATTATTGTTTAAGGCTAGAAATGTTTGATATTATTTCTGGAATGTTGTAATAGTATAGTTTTAGAAAAAGGACAACCCATAGGATGGGCGACAACCCATCACCTCGGACAAGGATACAGGAATTGAACCCACAACCGAAGAGTGACATGCCTTTATCGCCTACCAATTTCCTACAGGAAGTCCTTGGTTTATAGAAATTAGTTTTATTTTATTAAGCGGTATGATAGATGAAGTATAAGTATATTTTTGAAACCGTATATGATTAACCTCAACATAGATGGATTTATGTATATTTAATATATTATGCTAACCTTTTTTGTGATAGAGACAGATGGAATGACCTATCATTCTATCGCATGATCTGCTAATACTTATAGAAGGACAAATTCATCTTCATTTTTTTAAAATAATAGATAAAGTAGAAATTTTTCGTGGAATGACCATCGATGATTTAATACTGAAGTCAGGTAAGTATTTATCCTTATGGAAAAATTCCTCAACTTTAGGGAAATGATCCTCAAAACCAAAAATGTTGTCCCAGTACCCTCATATCGAATGAATTAGATGGTAGCTTAGATCATCAAAAATTTATGGTTTTGTGATTTTTGGCTTTTTCATATCCATGTTCTATACCACTCTTCATCAGAACATGATGGTTAGATTTCTCTTCTATATCCTTATTTTCACCTATATTCTCTTATGTGGAAACCTACTGTTGAGTGAATTTGGGTTCCCATTATGTTTCTAACATTCCTTTTTAAAATTAATTTTTAGTATTACTTTTTATGATATGGGTTTCTAGGAAATAAACATTTACGTCGTAAACGATTTATAACCCCGACGAATTTTGAGGGAGAAATTCATTTTAAGGGGTGTAGAATGTAACACCCTAGGATTTTATGAGAAACAATATTTTTAATTTTTATGATGTCTTGTGTTATACAATAAACCAAGATTAGATTGTGATATATGCAACAAAGTATTAGCTTTTAGTATATGCAACACTATTCTTGGCATATGTGGCATGCAAGAGTGACCTTCCTCAATAGCGTGTGTTGTACGCAATAGCGAGTGTCAGTAAACAATGATATATTGTTATAATATTATTATGAACTACCCGTTATGAATATTATTAACCACGTTTTTAATTTTATAACATTATCATTCATCTTACACATATTCTTGAACATGGTATGAGAATAAAATAAATTTTTCTGGTAAAATAAGTATTTTTCAAAAAATGAAGTTTTGCAGCCTTGTGATAGCACACCCATTGTAAATATAGTTTTTGACACATTCATGAGTTTTATTTGACAAAATAAAATTATTCATTGAAGTAAGTATATAAAAATTAGTTTTCATAATTTTTTAATATTTTTCTAGTTAATATTCATATTTTGATGAATAGTAAAAATATGATAAATTTTAATTAAAAAAGACTATTTTCATCAAGATAATTTATATTGTTAAATTTTAATATAGAATGGTTTTAAAATATAAATACAATATATTTTTACCATTTAATATAATTTAATTCATTATCATTAATTTTACATTGAATTCAAAGGTAAAAACATTTAAATCTTTTGCATTATTTTATCTTTTGAAACCCATTTTCTCAACAACGGGATTAATTTTCAATTAAATACTACAAAATCTGTGTATTGAATTTGGAAAAATGGATTCCATATTTTTAATCATTAGTTCAAAATTATGTTAATAGGATACTTTTTATTTTTAGGAATTTTGAATAGTAACTACGGTAAATTTTTTTTACCACTGTTAATGGTAAATCAGGTAATTAAGGGTAAAAATAATATATTAAAATTATCCTAACACTTGTATAAATACCATTGGTTGATCATATTTCTCTTAAAACATACTTGGGTCGAAATGGTATCTATTGGATCCCACTTGTATTAGATTAAGACCTTTAATTTATTTTATTTAAAGGAAACTGAAATATGTCTCACTCAAACTTTAATAATTAAAGTATTTTTAATATAAGGTAATAAATGATATAAATTCGATTATAAATACTCATTTAAAAGCTATTTTTGTTTATTTTTATGGTAATTTATTTGTAATTTTTATGATATATATAATTTCCTTAATAGCTTATACATTAATGATGCAGAACTTATTTATTTAGTGAAAAATCAATAATATAGTTTTTATTAAACTAATAATGCCCATAAAAGGAAAAAACACCTAACCAAAACTTATTGGTCATGTACATGTAAACTATAAGAATACAATGGTATAATATTTGACCATTTGGAGCCTTATAAAAGTGATTATGGCAAACATATTATTTTATTTTAAATGATGTCATAGTTGTCACATTCATAATTTAATAAATATAAAAATTTAAATATTGTAATTTTAAGATTATAAATTAGATTAAAAGAAATATTATGGATTATATTAGATTTATATGCATCATAGTATTTTAGTTTTAATATTTATAAAACAAATATTTATATTAAATAAATATATAAAAATTTTGTAGTAATAATTTTATGAAGAGAAAAATCAAATAAATGGTTTTAAAAATATTAAAATAAATATTATTTGAACAAATAAATGCGATCCAAGATTTTTTTGATGGATATGACATGTTAGGAATTTATTAAATATGTTGGTTGGAATATATCTTCTAGGTGGATTTTATTTAAATTCAAATAATTGAATAGTTTCAAAATTGACACTATTGTTATTTTATAAAAATAAAATATTATTAAATGGTTTAGAAATTACAAAAATATTTAAAAATTAAAAATTTGAAATTATATAGTCTAAAATGTAATAATGTATCTAATTATGGAAAATTAACAACACATAAGTAAGTATTTATAACAATTTAAAAATTATAATATTATTACCGCAAATAAAATTAAATAGATTTAATAAGGTTAAATAAAATGATAAGGTATAAAATAAACATTAAACATGTCTAAATTTTATTTTTTTATTATATTACAACTTTATATCATCTCATATTCTAATTTAGTGACTTTTGGAGGTTTTTATGTGGGGTTTGAGTTTATTTTAAATTAATATTTTGGTGGTGTCCAGAAGTGCCCCTCTCCTCTCTTATTAAAGGGTAGCCCTTCCCTCTCCCCTTTACTCAATCATGAGCCTTCAATATCGGACAAACCCTGCCAATTACTCTTCTCAACATCTATAGTTACATTATAGAGGTTCTAGTCTTCTCTAAAGGAAACCTCTAGTGCCCTATGAGGAAGTATAAGGGATGCCCTTCGTGGAAGAGGTAATATCTTTTACCGAATCTTTATAGTTTATTTATTCTTATACTTCCTCTTTTTTAGTTTTTTCATTATAAATTAATAACATAAGTATCAATAATATACTTATAGGTTATTATAAATATTAAACAACCCTATTTTACATTATATTCATCTTACAAAAAACAAAATCACCGTGCGTGCGTACGTACGACTTACCATCTCCACGCTGTGGTGTAGTTTGGTTTTCCACCACCACCATACTTCTATGGGTATAAGGGTGGAAATAATAACTATATATGATTATTATAACATAATACTGATTCTGAGATATTATATCATCCACTCCAATTCCATTCAACAATTTTGAAAACGATATCAACGCTCGTGTGTACGTACGGATTACCGTCACCACGACGCGATGAGATTCATTCACCATGTTAACCGTTAAAGAATGATTATAAAGTATATATAATAAATAATAATTAAATATATGAAATAATAATGATACTGGATTTATTTATATGTTATTTTTATACTTCCATTCAATTTAATAAAGAAATGAAAACAGCGTTCATGTGTACGTACGACCTACCGTCTCCATGAACGGTGTATTTCATTCCATTTATCGATCTATTATATATATATATATATTATTCTGAATATATTATATATAAATCATGTTTTACAATCTGGAAGTAAGTAGTCATGATCTATGTAATCATATGAATAATTACAAGTCAAAACATGTTTGACAAATGAAACGATTTTACCCAAAACACTGCTTTAACATGGAATTGACAAATGAACGGGTAATATAATGTCATAAGTGAATCATATACGATATCATAAATATTATTATGGTTCCGGTACATGTTAATAATATGTTTAAACCGACTATACATTAGTATCATAAACATATGGATGAAATTGGACATATGGTGACGGATAATAATTAAAATCTCGTTCTTATCCGGGATTGTTTATTCGTTAGTACTTACTGGGGTTAAGTTTATCATCCATGCCCATGTTTTCTAAAATAATATAATATACTTCCATGTATGTTTAAAGTCATTTTTACCCTTTTTTACTTCTACCACATGTTATGGAAGGAATCTTTCTTTTCTTTACCATATGTGGTACGTTTTGACTCTTTTTGCAAAAGTACGAGATGAATGTTTTTTAACTTATACGGCATGAACAGATTTTTACGGTTTCATAACGTCGTATTTTCATGGTTCTTACTCTACAATATTTCATGTAAATTTTCAAAAAAAATCATTTTCTTTTAAAATTTAATGGCATTTTGTGAAAAGAAAATAATTTTGAAGAAAAAATGATTTCTTCCTCAAGAATTCATTTCACTTGTTTTTTCAAAACTATTTTCCATCCACGATGAAATTATTTAGAATGTTTGTGTTTTATGTATAATTTCTCTGTTATTTACATGGTTTGATTTTTCTTATGATGAAATGATATCCATTTGTTTTATATGGATTATTTTATGATGAGATTATGTTTATGAAACCCATTTTATTCTTTGGGTTATGATGAATGATTTCTATTTATTTTATGGCACACGAAAAATTATTTCATTATGAGTTTGGTGGGACCTATATCTCGCTCAAATGAATTGGGTAAAAATTCATATCTCATGAGATAGAAATGGATGGAATGTCAAGTGAATCTGGTTTAGTAATACAGGGCTTGAACAACAAGTAAACCCAATTCAGTAATGGACATTGTCCACTATAATTCTCTTGGAAGTAATGCCTTAGCTAATATGGAAATCATAACATGTGATTAATAGATAAAACATTACATGTTTTATTCCCATGCTATTTTATCATGATTAATGTTCATTTCTAATATATCTCTTACATACTGCCATGATTTATTTCACAACTCAAGATTTTTATTTTTAAACATTATGTTCATGTATTTAAGTTCAAATGTATATGGTTTGTTTTATTTTCCCCAACAGAACCTTAATGAGCATTTGAGCTCACCCTTTTTTAGGTTTTCTTTTCAAAAGGTTATAAAGAAATGTTTTGGGTTAGAAAACAAAAGGGGAAGATCCTTATGGGAGTTTTTGAAGATCTTTCACCATGATTAGAACATTATGTTCCATGTTTCCAAAGACACAAAACTCTTATGGTCCTTGTGCATGTGTTTTTGATATGTATTAATTATTCCAAAAAAATAAATGTAATGTCACTGTACGTCAAACCTGGGTCTCTACAAAGACTAGTATAATTTAAATAAAAAACCTATGTAAAATAGGTATTTTTATTGAACTCAAAAAACATTGATTAAAATATTATTATTATAATATATCTTAGATATGTATTATATAAAAAACATAAATGAAAACTAGGGCATAATACTAATCATGTCTTAATGATAGGAATTTGAGAAAAAACCCCATACACAGGTCCTGATTCATTCTGAACCTACAAATAATATCATAAATAATTAACCTATACATAGTAAATAAAAAAATTTATAACTATAACCATTTAAATTATTTATTTCTATCATTCTATAAATATATATTTATTATGTGGGTTTTACCTATTTTCAACATTGGGTGCAATTAATATTTATCGCTTTAAATAGATTTATAAAAGAGGTGATTGTATATATTATTTTTCGAAATTTGATAAATATTTGATTATATATTGTAATTTTATATTCTTTCCATGATATTTCATAACTTTATAATTTCATTTAATTAAATTTTTTTTGTTATGAACCCTGAAGATGTAATCGATGATTATCGTGTTTTAGTGATTCTGAACCAATGAATTGTATTTTCATAATTAATGGGTTAAATGTTGATAAAACTATACTGGAACCAAAAATAAAATGTTAGTTACATATTTATTTCATATTATTCATTTAAAAAATTTCTCATAGTCATCGATGATAGAAATGTATAATATTGTTCAAGTAGATTGGAAAACTGACCCAATTAGAAACTTACCATGATTAATGAGTAATTATGATGTGGTTTAGTTGTAATATCCTCATATCAGAAGTGAAATTATATAATTTGAAGATTATTAGTGTGATATATCATAATTTAAAATTATATGAATATAATATAATTAAAATAATTCATTACATAGAAATAATATATCAATTTCTTATTTGGTCACTCATTTTAAATGATTAAATTAATGATAATTTCTTGCTGATAATATCATTATTATGTTGTAAATGTTTTATACCAGAACCTTAATAATATAATAAAAACAATATTTATCATTTAATATCATTCTCATGACCCTCAATGTAATAATTTTAGGAAAATAAAAATGAAAATGAATCATTCCATGGAGGGGGTAGTCTACATGTTTTCATGGTTGAAGATTTCATTTTCTATATAATGGGGGAAAAGAGTAATATATTTAAATGAATTAGAACAAAATAAATTGTATAAGTATCACAATTATTCATTAATATTCCGTTTTATACCGTTCCAGTATGTTGGCGAAGGAAAAAAACATGTTGTGTCGTGTAGGTGATAGTCCGCACAAGGCTGGAATTATAATTTCAATTTTGATAATAGAAAATAAAAAAGTTGAATAATATTTATTACCATATAGTAATTAAATTCAGTATATAAAAAATAAATTTTTTATTACGTAGGTATTTAAAATTATATTCATAAAAGATAAATATAAAGGAAAGATGTTAAGTATAAATAATTACTCACACTGTGAACTATTAGATTTCTATTAAAGATCCCATGGAAATTGATGACATATGATAATATAATATAACAAGAGGATAAAAAGAGTTAAAGAGTATTCTTTGGGATGTAATAAAATGAAATTTAATCCTGAATAAAACAAATTTTTAGGGGTTCCATGATGGGGTTGTGGCATGCCCCTTTTATATGTAGTGAGAAGTATATATTTTTTTTATAAATATTTGATCTTTTTATGAAAGGAATAAATATTAAACATTTTAAGTGGATTAAAAATTGAGAAATAATTTATTTTATGAATATATAATGTGAATAAAAACCTGATACACTTGATTATTGATATGTCTTTATCATGTTTCAATCCATTAAAAACTTGAATTATTACGTTTCCATTTTATTTTTTTACTATGGTATGTAGTTTTTTCCTTCGCTTAATTTTAAATTATAAATAAATATAATGTGGTAATTATTAGATAATTTTCATCCATGTATTATAAATTATAAATTCATATCATTTTATTCAATTTTAGAAAGTGATAAAAATTAAATTTAAAATAGAAATGTATAATTTATTAAAAACAATTTTTCATAAAATATTACTTATGTTCTAAAATATTAAATATTTGGTTTTTAATTAAAATGAGTATTTATAAAATTATAAACACACTTATAAAATACATATTTTGTCTTAGAAAAATGTGTCCAGAATTTAAAATCTGTACATATATATTAATAATGTCATAAAGGTCATGATATTTATAAAAATGGGTTTTTTCCCTTATTCACAATAAGTAATTTTTTTCCAAAACAATCTCTAAAAATAATCTCAAGTTTATGTTATCAAAATTAATCAAAATTTATTCTTTTTCTAAAATAATTTTTATGAAATTTTATAATTCAATATTTAAATAAAATCCCTAAATATAGTGGAAATGTAATCATATTTGAAAATAATTTTTTTAAATGTTAACTATTCTTTATTATTATCAGATATAAATTAATAATTAATATATTAGTAGTTTTTTATTCATATTTGATATTTATTTTATTATTATATAGTCAAAATATACTTTGATTCTTGAAATAATAGACAAATTTTAGAAAAATATAGTTTTAAGAAGAAAATGAATTTCATTATTATTTTTGAAATTTGAATTTAATTTCATTAATTTGTAGTAAAATATATTTCCTTTATATAAATATTTCACAAATTAGTGACTATTATTCATTCAAATTAATTAAATGGATTTGTTTTAACATTATCATTTAATATTTATATTTTTATATAAATAAATTACATCTTCATTTAAGTTTGGTGTTGTTTGTAGAGAATTATTTTGACCAGATTGAATTATTTAAAAGTAACAATATATTAAAATATTGGGGCAATACATATTATCACCACATTAATAGTATTTAATTATTATCATCATTTCAGGTGCTAAATGCTTCATATTTTCTGTATGTTTTGATTCATCAGTTATGCACCATGTATATTGATAATAGTTCCATCATCACTAAAACGTTAATTATGATATAAATATTATTTATATATATATATATTTTTAACCATTCATAAAAGGTATATATTAAAAAAAAATTACACCATTCATGGAGATGGTAGTCTATATGAGCACATGAACGATACTTCCATTTTATGATGAGAAAATGTAAAATAAAGTAAACAATATTGTATAGTTAAACAATCATAATTAAATTATATGTCTCTTATTTATAAAAAAATCCATTATTATTACCATCTATGAGATGCAGTGATTGAAAATGAATAACATCACTCTTTGGAGGTAGTAGTCTACACTATACCCATGCGATACATTCATTTACTATTTGATGAGAAGAAGGTGGAAAATAATTGACCCATAATAATAAAAAAAATATCTCTACATTTATGAAACAAGATTCATTTTTTAGATTAGATAAAATATATTTATACAAAGTAGAAAAATATTATTTTATTTATTTTATAAGATGATAATCTATTATTTGAGATTCCTCCTTCAGATTAACCCTTAAGCATTCTTAAGATGGTCTTAGGAGAAAACGATATATCAAGAATTAAGGTATGAATGTTAGGAAGGTTTTTTTGTGTTTCCTAAGATATAGGGCTCAATCATTTGGAATCTTTAATAGAATAGGTTCCCTTCTATATGTGAGGTGATGGAAACACATGGAATAAAGTTAATGATTTATGTGAAATAAATAATTTTTTTGTGAATGTGGAACCAAATTGAAATTAATAAAAAGTTAAGATAATATAATGTTTAAATCTAATTAAACAATAATATTTATATATTCTTAGGTGTAATAATTTTCCTTAAATCTCAGTTTAACTCCAAAAAACTATTTTAACCGTAATCATAGTAACAAATTATACCCTATTCATTCAGAAAGAAATGAATGTCAAATAATTTAAAATTTTTTACTCGGTGATTAAATATATGGAATATGTTTTATTAAACTAAATTTATCTAAGTGAAGCAAAATAATTTGAAAAAAATTTCACAAAATGCAATGAAGCATATTTTTTAATACATTTTTAGCATAAAACCAAATTTATAATCAATAATTTCCTAGTAAAAAACATTAGATAAAATTAATTTTTTTTAATATTTATTCAATACATCGAATTTGAACTATCAATTAATATTGCTTTATTTTATATTATGATAAAAACACATTGCACATATAAAAACTAGTTTTCTAAAATATAACTCTTTTTACCTTCAAATAATTTAATATTTATTTATAACCATTAGATATCTAATTTATGAATTATTATTCCTATATTATTAGTAAATTGCATTAAAATATATTTTAAAAAGTGATAAATATATAAGAATACATGATATTTATAAAAATAAGTTTCATTAAAATTTTATCATTTAATCATGAAAACATTTTATTAAAAATTTAGTGATTATTTCAAATGAATTAATAAAAAAAATTAAATAAGGTTAAAATTATATATATATTTCATAATTTTGTTAATACTTTCCATACCTTCAAATTCAATGGCGATGTTATAAAATTTATAATACATCGTGGTTCATTTAGACTATGGGGTGTGTGTAGATAAAGTTATGAAAGACACGAAATTTATTTAAATAGAATACATATATAAATATTTGTGTTATATTATACTTACTATAAAACTCATAATCAACATTCTTCATTCTAACAACCCCCTTATTGATCCTTTTAGCTTCTTCATAAATCCCAATGTTTCTCCATAAAAAGGCTTCATGCTCATTCTCTATTATGGGAATCACATAAGCTTTTTATCCTTTATTTTCTCCATTATTAGAGATTTTATTTTTTATTTAAAAATTCATAGTAAAGGTAGTATGATTTTGAGAGAATTTATCTTACGAATTACGACTTTTGGAAGTTTTTTATTTCTTACCATTTTTAACATAATTTTTTAATTTTTAAATGCCTTTTTTCCAAATATAATTTTTTAGAAGAATTTTCTTTTCAAATATATTGGGATATTTTTTCTGATTCTTTTTCATATGTATTCATTATTTTATTATCCTTAGAAAAATCTAAAGTAAAATTTCAATTTCCTCCATAATTAAAACATTTAATTTGTGTCTTTCCTTTGTATTTAGATTTTCATTTCTAATGGTTTTTTGATATGATATCCATGTTTTTCTTGTGTGTAACCTCATTCTCACATTCTCTATCTTAGCCACTTGATGGATAATATTCTTCTTATTTTATTTTCTATTTATTCAGATCCTTAAAATCTAAATCCATCACACCTTTCTTCTTGGAAATTAGTTTTTTTTAATTTCATAATTAAAAAGTGTATTGTATAACTCATAAACGGATATATCATGAATTTCCTCAAAAGTGTATACTTTAAATCAAATCTATTTATAATATTCCTCATTAATTTTTGACCAAATACAAATCATATAGATTTTCTCTGATGCTTATGATACAACTAACTATCTCATTCACCCTTGTGAAATTGTAATCAACATTACTATCTTTATCGATTCATATGGATTCAATTTTCCCCTCAAAATTAGAAAATTTTAATCCTTTATTTTGATGTTTCCCTAAAATATGTGATCAAGATTTTCTGAAATTTTCATAGCTCATTAAATCCCATCACCTTGATATATAATTTTTCAGAAAAAAATATAATTATATTTTATGTCCTAATTTCCCATTAATATCACGATTTCTCCAAATAGAAAATGTTATTAAACTATCCCATATAATTGGGGAATATCCCACGGTAACAATATTACTCACTTAGAGTCATTATGTTAAAAAAATTAAAACATTTTATTCTTACATGCTTGAATGATCTTTCCACTGAAATAGGGAATACCAATACTATTAAACAAATTCATATTCACCATGATAAAATTTCAAAGATTCGAATCTTAAGGGAGAACTTGGCATTGATATCACATATAGATTTATGATCCTATCAAGGTACCTCTAATATGGTGGGGGAGAATTAAAGTACATATTTATTTTATGAAATATAATTTTGGAATATTAACCCTATAATAGGTTAATATATCAATTTATTCTCTCAATGTACTCCAAACTAGAATGAAATAAATTTAAAATATAGGTCGCACATAAGGGATTTTAAAAGGATCTGTCATTACATGATACTATTCATTTTCAGTGATTTATTTTCTATTGTATATAAATTTTGTTATAATATTAATTTTAACTTATTACGAGTGCATTTTTAAGTCACACACAAGTATTTAGAATGTATCATTTATGTACAATAAAATATAAATGGTGTTATTTTATCTCTAAACACTATTAATTCAAAAAATATTATCAAACATGATGATGAAAAAGTTATTATAGATTGACAGGATGTAACAAAATTTAATAGAACGATAATCTTCCTAGATTAATTAAACTAATAAAATGATATTAGTTCATTATCATGTACATTATCTCATTTTCTCAGTATTTCATTATAATTTTCTCATGCATGAGAGATTGCATGAATATATATAATATAACTCCTCATCAGTATTTCATTATATATCCACTCATTATAAAATTAGTCTTCATAAACAAAATATACTTGAAAACAATGGTTTCTAATATGGAGTCTTCACACACTCTTTTTTCACTCAATTGTTCAAGCGTGTAGTCAATATCCATATGATGTATGTATGCATCATCCATAACCACTATTCCTTCATGAAACAAAAAATTCGCAAATTTTAGTTTATCATTACACAACTACTTATACACAGAACTATATCAATTAAAATTCACCGACACTTACTTCACAAGGACAACATGTTAAACACCTGAATAATCTATAATATTTTATACCCAAGAAATTTATAATTATCATTAATAAAATAAAATGGAAATTTAAAAACCATTATTTATTTCATACAAAAAATACTTCAAGGATTCCCTACCTTAATATAGAACATATTTAATAAAAAACTCATTGTTTTCCAACAACAAACACTTAAATTTTAATATCAAAATATATATAGAGTATCATGTATTTGGATTCAAGGATTTATACCAGATAAATTTTTTTTAAAACATTTAAAACATATTATAAAATGATTACATTTTCATGTTTTTAGAACCTTTGAATTCATGGAATCAACTTGCTTTCTCAGTTGACATCTCCACATCATCCTGTGAATACATTCATAATATTTTATATAAGGGATATCACATGCTTGGTTATGAAACACTTGTGTTATGATCATGAAACTAGATCCTTCTTGGCATATACATATATAAAATGAATGGTTTCCTCCTTGGAACATTGAGGAATTTTATTTTTATAGAATAAAATATCTATAATTGAGTTTTTTCAATATGATATGCATTCACGTGCATTATTTGAGCCCCAACCAATCATCCATTGTGTTTTCAACTTTTTATATATTATACACACATTTTTTTCTCCTGAAAGATATAGAATTATATTCTTGATATCTTTAGTCCTAAAGATTATAATGACAATATTAACACACTAATGGTGAAAAGTATTGTAGTATAATAAATGATCCCTCATATTTCTGAGATCCTTCCAGTGGTGAAACATTGTTTTTTATAGCACATCTAATAGGTAAAATGCTTAAGTGTCATGAGGTTGATTATAATTTGAAGAATCATTAATTTAAATCATCACTATGTGTATGTTTTTTTGAAATATATAGTGAAAAGTTTTAAAGATGATTCGACATTAGATAATTTAGTGGGAGGGTTCAACTTAATCACCATACATACCTCTCAACATCCCCAAATAACCTCATTATCACCAAACCATACCACTCTCTTTCTTTTAAACTCCATTCATGGTCATCATATACTCTTTTTACATAGTTGTTTGAATATTTTTTTAAATAATTTTTTATTATATTCCCTGAAAAAATACCCTTCTCAAAATTCATATTAAACTCAACTCTCTTGATCCTTGTTTGATTGATATATATATTTTTCATGATGAATAATTATCAAAATTATCTTCCCAAAGTATGTATTCTTCATGATAAAAATAATGTTATTCTTATAATTAACACATATATTCTTCATTAGTACCATCTCTACAAATGGTATATGTGTAATATCAGGAAGACACATAAAAAATATTATGAAATTGTTAAGAACAATGAAAACTATTTCAAAAATTCTAATGGAAACATCAAGAGATACTCCTAAATAATCGATAGTCATAAAAAATAATTTACACGTCTTGAAAAAAAATATTTGAAGCATTTGTATCGCCATATAAAGGCCGAGTTTCTAACTCACTTCCATTTGATTATTTTCTTATTTTTTTGATTTATTATGAAATTAAGAGAGTATTTTATCTTAATTATAAGAGTAATACTAAAAATCCATAATTAAATAATTATATAAAGAATGAAATGATTTTGATATAAATAAAAGATAAATAATATGTTTCATAGGATGATGAATATTTTGAGATAATGTTTGATAAAACACTTCCATTTATCTCAATAGGTTTCTTAAAATAATCATTATTTAAATATATAAAAGGAATAATAGTTATTTAAGGATATTACAGACATAATGACATTTCTAAATGAAGATAAGAAGATACAAGATACAATATACAATATAATAGAAGTATAAATATAAATAAACTCAACTAGAATGTTTTTTAAAAAATATATTAGAATAATACTATTAAGTGAACAAGTTAATGGTTAACATTGAGGAGTCTATTCAAGAAGATTTTTAATTTTCATTGGGATGTATCAAGACTGATAAAGGATTAGTGAAATTTGATAACACTGGTAATAAAAAATTACCTCAAACAAGAGGGTTACATGGTTATAGATATATGTAAGGAATGATTGATTTGAAGAAAAATCAAATGTATTTGAATATTATTGAAAAATAAAAGATATTATAGAATTATTGAAATTATACAAAGGAAAATCTGAATGAATAATTTTCCAAAAATAAAAGTTTAAAAATCTTCATGAAGAATTATAATGAGAAAAATAATTTTATAGTAGTTACAGATATTATTTTTTACAAAATAGAAACCAAATCCGATGTCAAAAGACTAATGGAAAATTGGATACATAGTTATAACTTCAATCCTATTATACAAGATAATTCAAATTTTACATCTATTTATGTTGATGTGTGATTTTTTACATATGGAAAATATGTTCTAGTTTATTTAATGGTATTTAAATGATCCTTAAAGATTTGTAAGGAATGATTTGAGAGTCATTTAATTGTATAAAAGACGAATATTTCAAAGGGAAGAATGACTTTTTGAGTAGAAGAGAGAGTATTAATTTTAAATTTTTAATGAACAATATGGAAATGGTTCATGGATATGAAATTCATCATATTTTATTTTTATAGTACATGGTTATGAATTTTATTTCTTTAAATATTAATATGAAAAAAGAGTATGGAAATGAGAAATTATTTTTGGAGGATGTTTCATTGAATGCTTCACAAAAGGATTCTCCATGGATTCTTGATATTGGATGTTCATCACAGATGACCGGTGATATGAATCTTCTAAAATATTGTTAGATTAAAAAGGATAGTTTACTGTTATTTTTAAAATATGGATAACTCAAAATCAAAAGTATTTCCTAAGTAAATACTAGATATATCAGGATCTATTAGTAATGCACTTTATTTTGATGGGTTGAAGAACAAAATTATTAGTGTTTTATAGATTGGTGATTAAAGTAATGAATTTATTTTCAAGGATAGATTCATTGTGAGAATGTTAAATAATATTCATTTTTTTAACTTCGAGACAACAAACATGTGCTATCTTGTTTCAAGTGGGAGATATAAAAAATTAATATTATTTGAGTTTGAAAGAGGAGAATGAGTCATTGAAATGAACATTTTTTCATCATAGACATAGAAAAATGAACATGACTACTATTGATAAAAACAACCATGATATTCTTATTCTAAAATGATAATGATATGGGATTTTTTCAACATTTGATAATTAAAACATTTTAAACTATTTCTGTGAGAATGTAGATATTCAACATTATCATATGTTTGAACTAATACTTTATATATTTATAAGCCTATTAAAAAAATCATTAAATTAATTAAATTATATAATCTCTTATATTAATTACATTACATGAATTATATATATTGTGAAATTTGAAACATAAATCAAAGAATTTGAATATGACTAAAAAATTAGGAGAAGTGAAAAAATGAGTGTGGTAATTCTTTTAGGAGATTTATAATGGATAAGTATTTGAGTATGAAATGGAAAATTTTAATCTTATTTGGAAAAGTATAGTATCTAACATGCATTTAGTGTACCACATACAACATAAAAAGTTTTTTAATTGAATTTAATAATAGAAAATTGGTAGATATGACTTGAAAAATGCTATTGGAATACAATAATTTCATATTATTTTAGTGGAAAGTGATTTGATCGATGATACAAATTTCAAACTATTATTTATATCGCCCAAATTTATACATGAATGAATTTATATTTTTCAACATGAAAAATCATTTATTTAATTATTTATATTTGATAGCCATTTTGATTAATGTATAATGAGAAAAAATTGGAATTTTTGAGTGAAATGGTGCTCATATTAGTTTCCTTTATTATCATATAAATCTGAGATAATATAATTATTATAATAATAAAATAGGGAAGATTTTTTGATAGGGATATTGTATAGATTCTAAAACACACATTAAAATTGTGAGGGAATCATAGAACTGGTTTTGGTTAGTATATAGAACAATAGAAAATAGTTAGACAATATGAAACATATATCAGAAATTTTGAATAATCTAGTGTTGTTCTAGAGGAATATAATTGTTAGTCTTTTCAAGAGACGAAGACAAACCAAATCCTATTTATTTAATGTTGATAAAATCAGGGTAGGTTTATAATGTAATGAGATTTTATGAACAGTCATTTTAAAAAACATTTATCATAACATCGCATACCTCAATATTTTCAAATGTTGAATAAAGGTGTGTAGATGAAGAATCAAAGCCTCAATAATGGGTGACTGTTATGAATTAAAATCTATATTAGGTAAAGGAAAAAATTACATGAGTATTGGAATATAAGATGGAGAAAAGAAACTATTGGAATATAATGGATGTTTCATAAAAATTTTAAATAAGGGGAAAGTGATGAGAAATAAACAATGTCTCACCTGCAATGTTTATTCTAAAATATTATGTATATACTTTTTGAAGAGATTTTTTCCAATTTAAATGATTTAAATCAAATGGAATTTTAATTATATCTATATTAAAATATGAAATCATATCTTCTAAAAAAATTTCAAGTCATCCTTCCAAAATGGTTATCTTAGAGAGGAGGTGCACATTTAGTAAAATGAAGGCCTTGTGCTTGGTGATGGTGTTAGATGTTTTCATAAGATGAAGAAGAAAATTCATGGGTTAAAAAAAGATAAAAGTGAATGTTATTCAATGATTGACTCATACATGGGGATTATAAATTTTAGGAACATAAGAGTAGACAAAAACATATACATTAAATAAAATTTAATAGTAATGATACTATATTTTATAGAAATATTGAATACATTATTAAGGGGGGTTTTAAAAAAATGAATAATATTTTTGAGTTATAGATGTTAATATAAATAAAATTCATATTAGGACTTCAAATTTTTAAGGAGAAGGATCATATATCCCATTTTTAAGGAAAGTATACATGCGTAATATTGAAAATGATTTTTATGAAATTAAAAGGTGTTATATACTCCAATAATAGTGGAGTTTGGAAAAATAAATGGGAATTTAATATATTCTACTGTTTCAAGATCTGATATCATATATGTTTTCACATTACATTAAATCTATCAAAATATAACAAATAATCTCAATTAATCTATGTGTGGTTGATTTTTAGTTAGATAAAAGATAATCTTAATTTTATATTAAAATTTTAGATTAAATAAAAATAATTATTTATATACTTTTTCTAATGAGAATTGGGATTGAAGTGTTGATGATAAGAAGAAAATATATGGTGGAGTATTCATCTTGGAATATTTTTGTGTGTCTTGGAACAAAAAGAAATAAAAATATATTAGATTGAGTAAAATAGAAGTAGATTATATTTCTAAAACTGATAAATTAACTCAATTTATTGTTATATGGACACAACATGTAGATATTAAGGTGGAAGTGATATTTTCATTAATTCCGGAATATGAGAATCAATGTTGGATAAATATTTTGGGAAACCTAGTTCAATATTTTAAATTTAATAAAATTTATATCAAGTTACACTTAAATAAATAATGGATTCTAGTGGAGATTCAAAGTTTGAGTTTGTTTCCAATAAGGGGAAATGAGTGGACATATTTGTGAAAAAATTACTAATGGAATCATTTTGAAGGTTGAGTTTAGTGATTACATTTAAATTTAATTCTTATCCAGGATAAGGTATGGTGTCATATCACATATCTTATTTACTTGTAATTTTTTTTAAATAAGTAGGATTTAAAATAAATTGAATGAATATGTATTTTTATAAGGGGGAATTTAATAAGGGGGTTTTTCAAAATGGTATATTTGTGTACTCAACATATTTATATTGGTGGGTCTATGAAATATTTAAAAATGTGTGTTGAGTTTGTGTGTAAGATGTTTTTTTATATATATAATAAATAGTTTTCAAGATGATTAGTTGAAAAGAGAAGTGGGATACAGTTATTAGAAGTGGATATGATCCACTATTTGGGATAAATTTGATATTATTATTAATTATTTTTCTTTCCTAAACTATGTTTACTAACGTAGGCCTAGAAATATTTAATGAAGATTTACTTTTAAGTTTATGTCTAATTTAATTTCGATGGTTGACTATAAAATCCATAGGGGGAGATTTTTGTTACCATGATGTTATTTGAGATTAAAGGTGACCCTGAAGTTTTTTTTATCAAAGGGGGAGATGATCGAATATGTAATATTATTATTTGGTAGAGATGATATGTCAATTTTTTTTATGAATTTGGTATTGGATTTTTTTCAACACAATAGTAGATATTTGAATCATATTTAAACTCAATTGCTTTTGAATATTTCGATTGAGGTAAAAATCTTTTGAGAACTTGGATGAGCATGAATGATGTTTAGTGTTGTAGGATAAAGTCTGAAATGTTTTTTTTGTGGTTGGAGGGAGAATCAAATGAAAAATGGATCAATTCATGATGTGATTATTGTATATAATATTTAAACATATCATGTCACAATTCTAGTGGATTTTTCATGATTTGGATCCCAATTATGATGATTCACGAGTTGCTTTTTCATGAAAAACATATCAGGACCAAATTAAGATGATGTGACATTTTTTAAATGTAGTGTGGTATAAATAATAATATCTCACTATGACGTGTTTTGTTCCTACATGATGATGATTACTATGACACAATGTTGGGGACCTCTAATGTCAACATACTCTCTAGATTAAATAATTTTAGAGATAACAAGATAATTCCTTGAATCCTGCCATAAAATCTTGAAATATGGTAATTATTTTAATTAGTTGATGGTAACATTATGGTCCATTCATAGAGCACCACATCAATCCATAATTATCAATATCACACCACAATGGGGTTAGTCCTGTGAGGATTGATGCAAATTTTCAATTTTGGAGTATTTTGATTATCAATCTTGTTGGAAGAATAATAGTCTACTATAAATATTTCTTTCAAGTTCCAAAAATATATCATGGTTTACAAGAAGGAATTTATTTTTATATAATATCTTATTGAAGTAGAATAATTCAAGAATAGAATTTATATTTTTAATTTAAATATACAAATTAAATTCCAAAGAATGTGTGTATAGTCTGTTTTAAAAATAACTATACAGATGGATTGTGTTTCATGAATTCAGTATCTTGTAATGAAGGATGAGAAGGAATTAACCTAAGAGATAAGATTAATGTATAGTGTCTTTATAAAATTTTTGTCTTGATGTTGGAATACATGGATTTAATGATATAGGATTCTTTTGAAGAAGAAATGGTGTATCATGGTATACATAGTGATATATTTATATGAAACTTATCGATTTAATTTCAAAGATTAATATTTCATCAATACTAATCAACACACAATATAAGATGGTTTAAGGACACCAAATATTTATCTCTCACTATTTGATAATAAAATCAATTTGTGACAAATTAATTAAAATTTGGTACTCATTTATAATAAAGTGAATTCCTTTTATAAAGGTTGAATATTGTTATTATTATATCATTTAATGATAATTTATTTTGTTATGTAGAAGTATGTTACATTAGTTGTGAGAAATTTTTATTTAAGATGATTTGAATGATATATCCTTTTTTTTGTATCCATGATGACTGGTGGAATGCGGGATATCATGTTTTTCAGATGACACCATGGATGTATCCATTCATCTTGAGTGGTAAACATTTGTAAATTTTGTGTGATCATGTAAGTTGTTTTTCTTGAATAGTTATGAAAGTGAAAAACTTAATCTATTCAATCACTGTAATATGTGAAAAATGATTTTTTTCTATTATGACATGTAAAGAAAAAACGCATATTTAACACCTATTAGTTAATATATGATGATCTAAACACCAATTGATATAAAAATATCCATAACACACAAAACATATTTTCTCAGGGAAAAAAGTTTTATCAAATCATAAACCATAATTTAAATCTAAATATTGAAAAGAAAATTGAAACATATTAATATGAAAAGGAGGAAGGATAATAAAATATAAAAATTCATGTTACAGTAAAAAAATATAGGGAAAATTGATATAACTGAAGTAATTTTTCAAAAATCATATTCTTTTTAAATTTTTTTATGAGTTTAGTTTTTAATGCTTAGTGTTTTATATTTTAAATGTCTTATTTTTATGATATTAATGTTTTGAGTGTGTTTAAATTTTTTTTAATGTTTCTTTGTGAATACTATATCTCTACATTTCTATTATTATACGAATGTTTGATATTTTTGATATTAATGATCATTTAATCATTCCAAGTCAAATTTTTTTGAGTTCATATATATATATACATTGTCCAAAAATGGAGAAACTATTCTATGCACTAAAGAGTTTTATTAATATTCAATGTGAGTATAATATATTATAAATTTTATTTGTGTCTTATATATTATAATTATTTTAGGTGTTTAATATCTAATATAATTTTATATTGATGACGGTTTAAAAAATTTATTTATTTAAATGTTCATATTTATAGTTGGGTTTAATGGTTTCATGGGTTCATAAGAGTTTTATAGAAAATTTTTTTTATTTTTTTTTTAATAAAAACCATCTAAAAATGGGGCTTAAAAATGTTTAAAGAAAACATAAAATAAATTAATTTGTAATAAAATATTTTAGGACAGCCATATACATAATGGTTTTGTGAACCATTACTGGTAACATTACATTGATTTAAACTATCAACAAATTCTAGATAAAAACTACATAATATTTTGTTTATCTAATGGGGATATCCTAATGGTTTCATCTTGTGGCGGTTTTTGTGAGGTCTTAGTTTTAAACCTCCCTATGAGAAATTAGGTAGGTTTTACATTGTTTATTACCCTCCCAAAACTGATGTAATAAAAACAAAAAATGTTTTTAAATAGTAATAACTACAAACTAACATTCTAATTACAAAAATACTTAGCAAGAATAAACTGTATAATGTACACATATATTTATACCTTCTTTGTCTCATTTTGTTTTTGGATTGATGCCAGTATAATTCATCCAATGATTTTTTCTGTTTTTATACTAAAATAAAAATGTTTTATAAAATTAACAGTTTTATAAGTATTTTTTTTGAAACCAAAAATATAGAGGGGGAAAGGTGGGATGTGATCTCCTATGATGGATGGTCCAGATATATTTTGTTGTTCATTTTTTATGAAAATTTCAAGGGAGATTTTTCACTGTAATTTTACACTAAAATAAATCCTAAAAATGTATTAAGAAAATGTTACTGAACTATAGTGTGAACTTTCACCTCTAAAGAAAATAAGAATATTATAATGCATAGGATGAGATTTTCATAGTAAAAATATGATTTAAAAAAATTAAAAATGTGTTATATTTTAAAAATTTAAATATTTTTTTGATAGAATAATTAAAAATATTTGTAAACATAAAGAATGAATACTATTTTAAAAAATATAATAATTTATCATTCATAAAAATAAAAATATGATTACTATAAAAATTTATTATATTTTTATAATAAATATTTTTCAGGTAATAAATATATTCAAAATTTTCATTATAGTTTTAATAAAATATATTGAAATTTATTTGATTGATGTTTTTTCAATTTATGTTAATTCGATAAAAATATTATTAAATTTTAATATAAATACAATTTTGTATATTTAAGTAATAAAATTATATTGATATGGTTTAAAAATAAATAAATTAAAGGTATTTTCAAATGTAAATTTTTGAAACCTTATATTGTATAAAAGTATATATAAATATTGTTAAAGGTATTAAAATATCATTAGAATTATAGAATTGATAACTATAGTGGTGAATTTTACTAAATATTTTCACTAAAAAATTCCATTAAAAAATAATGGAACATTTTACTTGAATATCTTAGTGGACAGATCAAGTATATAATCCTTTTTTTAATTATATTGGAATATAGTATTGAAAAATTTGATTTTGTTTTGAAATATTTGAGTATTAGATTAAACTAAAAGTATCTCATTATAAAATATGAACAAAAAATTTAGTGAAATTATTTATAGAAATATTTTGATTGGTATTTTAATTGAAAAATTAAATTGTTAAATTATAAATGAACATTCCACTATAATTTGCAACTAAAATATTTTGATGGAAATTTCCAATGGATAATTTCACTTAAAAAATACAATGACAAATTCCTTCGAAATTTTTTATCATAAAGTTCATTTTGATAATCATGTTTAATTTTAAAATAATATTTCCCTAGGGATTTTTTTAGAATGTCACAGTGAAATTTTCCAATGTATTAATTACGTATAGGATTTAAGTGGAAAATTCCATTGAAACATTTTATTCGAATGCTTAAATATAAATTTCCTTTAAAATATTCTATTATAAACCATTAATGGACAATTTAAGTAAAAAAATACACTAGAAATTCTCGTGGAATATTTTAGTAAAAACAATATTTAAAAATTATAATTGTATATTTTATATTAGTTTTATAAAAAAGTAGTAAATGTTTGAGTGATTTTATAATTTTTTATTGGGATTTTGTAGTTAATGTTACTATAAGTAAATTTTAGTGAGATTTTATACTAGAATAATGTAATTACAAATTCTATTGAATGATTGTTTCAAGTTCAATAAATAAAATTATTTGGGAAACTTTTCATTGCACATTTCTACTAGAAAATTCTAATGGAGTATACCATTGAAAACCTTAGATATAAAATTCATTGTAATATTTGAATTCAATATTACACTAAAATTATCCAATTGGAAATTTTAACACGAATATTATACAATATTTTCCTAATATAACATTATATTTAATAATTCATGTTGAAAAATGATACTACAAAATACAATTTACAAATTTTCGTTGGATTGAATAGTGATATATATCAATATAATATTCTAGCTGGTAATTTAAGTAGAAAATTCCATTAGAAAATCATATTTTTAAATCACTATTCAATTTTTCATTGAAATTTCTAGTTAAAGAGAAGTATATAAATAAATTTTTATTTTTTAAATTATAGGAAAATATATATTCGTTAAAATAGAAAATATTTAATCATATATACAATTTATAATCAATGTATTTTTTTATATTTTAAATTAAAATTTATTGTTATTTTGAAATTCCTAAAAATAAATTTATTCGGTTAAATTCCTCTAAGTATAATATATTATAAATAAAAAAATTTAATTTTTTCATATAAAAGTAAAATTTATTCATTTAAAAACTTCATACTAAATATATTAATTTTTATCATATTTCATCAGTTATAAAAATGACAAATATTTTTATAAGGATAAAAACTTATTTTTTTCTTAATTATTTAAACACAATAATTTTGTTAAAAATACTAAATATATTTTTTTGGTAGGTATAAAGTCATCAAATAATCTTTATAGAATGGGAAACAATATCTAGATATTAAAAATGTGGGAGCCACTTTTTTAATCAAATGGCTATCTATTTTTTATGCATTTTAAAATATAAAGGCAACTAGAACATTATTTTACATGGTTCAACTATAGATGATATTAATTTAGAGTAGTTATTGGGATCATGATTTGGGGAGATGGTCATAATACAATTTGGTTAAATTCATTGATAACATAGGTGTTCTTTTTGTTTTTCCTAGATAATTTTTTAAAATCATTTGGAAAAGATGTATAAAATACCATTCAGAGATCCTTAATGTTTTTATCAACCATAATCAAATTATAGTTTCCCATATCTCTATACACATAAAATCCCTTAACCGCTATATAATTATGTTTTCTCAGTGCTCAAAATTAAATCACTATATGCTTAAAAATTATTGAGAATTTTTATGATGATAAAGGACACTAGCCTTTATTAGTTGTAAAATTTAAATTTAATATTAGTATCTTTTTATTAGTGCAGAAAAATAATTTATAAACAAACCCTTTTATTAGTGGTCATTTTCTATAGAGATAAAAGACCATATTTTCTTCTGTAGTATTTAATAACATGTCATCCTATTATAGTAAAAAATAATATATGTAAACATACAATATAATTTTAATTTAAATATAAAATTAGTGTATTTTTTAAAAATGAAATTATTATCTATTAATATTATTTTAAACTATATAAAAAATTATTCTTATTTTATACAAAACCAAACATGTCTCAACATATCCATATATTAAAAATAATAGGATTTATATGAATGAAAATCATAATGAAGTATGAATAATTAACTACACTATGAACTTGTTCAATGAAAATAAGTGTTCTTGTAGTTAAAAAAATAATAAGAAAAAGTCAAGCATATTTTATAGGTAAGAAAAAATATTTAAAATATAAACACATTTATAACAAGTGAGCACCCATTTTATGAACATCACCTATTTTATTTATGTTCCATTTATTTATAAATGTCACATAATAATATAAGAATTTTTTTAAAAAAACTCAAGAAAATATAACATATTTTCTAAATTTGATTATTTAACTTGTTTTTATAAATTAGAAGAGTTATAGTTTTTAAAAATTTAAATTTTGGTCATTTTTGGTGTACAAAAAATCATTTTGGGTTGTAAATTATTCCAATAAAAAATAAATTAAAATTCATTATCTTAAATTTCTTGATAATCTGAACAAATTTTATCAGTTTTGATTGTTTTAAAAATTTTCATAACCTAAAAATAATATAATTTAAAAAAAAAAATTAATTGACTCAATGATCATATAATATTTTTTTGACATGTTGTTTATTCATATTGTTCAAAATAAATTGATTACTACTATCTTAAATTATCATCATTGTAATATATCAACCATAAACATTATTTTGAAAATATCATTGGTTCTACTAACATTATGTGGCATCTCCTTGAAATCAAAGGGTCGTAATAAATTCCATGATATTACCTAATTGTTTTGGGATAATTTCCTATTTTTTTAATATACAATCTATTATTAATAAAATAAAAAAATAGGTGATCCAAAACTATATCACTCATGAATTGTAAATAATAAAAATAAAAAAATAAAAAAAACACAAATAATTTCAATGAAGTAGAAAAAGGTGACACTAGATAGAAATAAAAAAACAAAATATTACTCAATCACCAAGGTGGAACCACTATAGAATCCCATTAAATGAAAAAAATCAAAGCACTGACTCTAAATATTTATATTAAAAAGCACTAATTGAGAAATGATAAATAACCCAAATTCCTATATTATAGAAATCAACATCTGTATATATACCAAAATTAATATATAGGGAGTGAGTAGAAGTACACCGTTTTCAATCCAACAAAATATTCCTACACGCGCCACTAGGATAAAATCAAGTAAGATCATAGTTGAAAATAAAAATTAATCAAAATGGAAGAACATAAAATGAATTTTACAAATTTAAATGTTTTAAAATTAATAAAGAAATCGTTTATCCATTTATTTATCTTGGAATATCAATTCTATGTTTTCATCCACAAAAAATAATAATAAATTCCATGATTTCCCCAATACTGGGGAAAAGTAGCTCATACAGCCATTATTCTATTCATTTATTATTTTCCTCTAGGCACCCCAATTTTTTAACCACATTCCATTTAATGGACACATCAAATAAAAATTAAATACCCTACTTAACGTATGTCAAGTTCCCAATCAAAAAATCCATTTTTACCAAAACATGTTTTTCACAATTTAGAATTATAATGAAAATACATAATTAAAATTATTGAGCCAAGAGAGATTCCCTACAAGAAACCACACATGCTTACATTTTTAAAGCTCAAAATATCATTTTAAAAAAAACCTTCAATTATAGAATTATAGGAGAATTATTTAGAAGAAACCTACCTTGTAAGAACAATTTAACCACAAAAAATATTTTATTAAGTGTTCTACAAAAACATAGAGAAATAATATCTTCTAGGAAAGTCAAAACATTCCAGAAGTGAACCCATGATTCTTCTTATATGAGAAAAATAATGATGAGATTTTGAGAAGTGTATATTAGAGGTGATTTCATGTCATAAATTTTATTATGAACCCTCCTAAGAAGATCGTAATTCTATCTATAACTCCCCCAATATTATCTATTAAACTGTTAGTTTATGAAAATGATTTTGGTCAACACCATGATTGGATGATTACCCCCATAGCCATGCTACATTCAATCTGTATATGTCTAGGAACTCACAAAAATAATCCACAATAGTATGTCACCATTAGAAAAGATTTTTTGATCCCACAATATAATGGACAATGGGTTTTGGAGGCATACTCTAACCATGTTTCATATTATAACTCACAACATTCCATAGACAAGGCCACCTAGCAACCACGACCTCCCAAGAAAATTTTGGTGTGCCTGCGCTATACATGAGAAATCCAAACACACCAATCCATATACCATGGTGTGTTTGTCCCTATGGTGTATCCTTAAAATCCCATCTATACTAAATCAATTTGGAAAAACTACCCAAGCTCCCAAAACAAAAAACAATAAAAAAATAGGAAGACTTAAATCCCCAAGAGAAAATTGAATGAACCTCAAACTTGGGGGAGTTACAATCATATTCTAAATTCATTTTCTCAACATTGATTATTTGATGTAAAATTGAACTTAGAAAAGTGTTATAATTCTAAAAAATCACTTTAGTTCATTTTAGAAACCTCAAAATTCAAATTGATGTAGTGATTCTTGATACGGGAAATAACTTAAACAATGATATTTTTAAGAAAATTACTACAATTTAGTCTCATTTTCATAATTCCAGTCATTTAAACCATATTTTGAAATAAAAATGGATATAAATCTAAAAATACACTTTGTATCATTTCATACTAGTCATACATTGGATTAACATGATATTTATTACTACTAAATTAAAATCAAATTAGAGATCATTGTTCTTCATTTCTGCAATAATATAAACATGTTTTATTACTTTTGACCATTTGAATCACATGTGAAACTTACGAATTATTAATAATTATAAAACTATTTGAATGATACTAGGAATATTCAATGTTGGGATGATAGTTTGTTGTTATTATATGTAAAAATTAATCATTGATTATTTTAAAACATATTATAAATCATTAGATCTCCGTGGATTGATGTCTATTATTTGACATACAATTATAAATTAAAAATTATTTATAACTCTAAAAATATATTATAGTTATTTAAGGAATATTTTATATCGAATAAATGTTTGGTTTTTTTGAATGTAAAAAAATAATCAATGATTATTTTTTAAAAATTTCACAATATTGAAATATTTTTATTGGTTTTGAAAATGTCGAAAACATTTTTTAACTTAAAAAATAGTTATAATTTTAAAAATTCATTTCAAGAAGATAAATATAACGTAACATGCAACTTTTATTTGATGAATCCTATATCATATATCCATTTAACTCATGATAATTATCAATACATTTATGTTTATTATTAAAAAATATTTGTTATCATATATGAGTATCAATCCCCTATTTTCCATTGAAGAGTCCAAAATTTTAGTTTATTGGGAACACATATTTCTCATATATATTCTTTACATGTATGTTTTAATCCTAATATTTCTAAATATAAAATCTAATATCTGATTAAAATTTCTCAAAAAAGGATGAATGTGCCTAATATGTCTTTCCATTTAATTAAAATATTATACTATTGAATTGATAAAATTTTTTTGAATATCATATGATCATAGTGATATTTTTGGATGATATATTTATATTGAGATTAAAAAAAAGTTCACAGTAGATTTGATGCCTTCTTTTGGAAAAGAATCAATGATCCTATAAGAATGAATCATGAAACATGTGAATGTTAAAAATATAAAATAAAAAGTATATCATAATAAAATATTGATAATTTATCATACATTCAAATTATAGTCCATAAATAAATTATTTTATTGTACTGAATGATAAAAAAATATCAATCAAATATGATATTTAAAAAATAAAATGAAAAAGAAATGCCTAAATATTGTAAAAATATTGAACATATGATTAATGAACACGTAACATATAGTATATTTTATTAAAATTAATACTATAAAAAATGTTAATTTTAAAATAACAAAGAAATAATTAATTTTTATTATATTTTTCGAAAAACTACTATATGTTAACTATCAAAAGGAAAGTAATTAAATAAGTGATATAAAAACATCTATGTTAAGAGTTTGGAAACACTATGATACCATGTAACATTCCCACTAATCCATTAATGAATTTATATTATCTTTTAACTATAATTTAATATATATATATATATATATATCCCCATGGTACTAAAAATATATAAAGAAAGAAATAATTGAAAAATAATTTAAATGTCAAAATATAACAAAACATCCAAATTAAATTTTTGGGATGTTTATTGTTTTTTGGAAGGTAAAATATTTAACAAATTTAAATACATATTATCCATAACCATTTCTATTTATTTCCTATAAAGATAAAAAATAAATTAACAGTTATATGAAATAATTCATGAAATATACACAAATAATGAAATAAAATAATGTATATTATTATTGATATCTATTTAATGATATTTAGTTGATTCTTTTAATAAACCCAATGGAATAATTGAATTACTTATTATGTGTAATACTTATTTTCAACATTATACGAGATAATATTTTTTTAGTATCAATTGAAAATGAAGCTGTTATTTCTCAAAGTATGGATCCATATGAAAATATTTTAGCTAAACTAGTTCTATATTGGAAAGTTATAATTTTAAAAGATACTGTATTGTTGGATGATTTATAGATACTGTGCTGGCGTTTATCTAGAATATGAGGTAGCTAATATATGTGACAAAAACAAATTTATTACATCAACGTTTTTAGATATATTCATTAATTTATTTCTTTATTTGGAGAATTTAATAATATATCATGGGATAGATAAGATTTTATTAATGAATTTAGTGATTCATATTAATAGTGTACACATCTAAAGAAAATATTCCACAATTCTTTGTTTAGATATATTCATTAAATAAATTCAAGAATAATAATAGAAAAGATTGAAGGCATGTTATTCTTTTAAAATATATTCCTATGAGACTCTCATTATAGCATCACATAGAAAATGCCATTGTATTTGGGAATGGAGAAGTATGTAGAACCTTAATAGTGGTTTTTTATTCTTCTATAAATCATAGAAGAATCTTCTGATTTATTTTTGAGATTTTGAAATTTTCAAGAACGAGGATATCATAGGCAATGATATATTGATATCAGAATGCATGATATATTCTAAGAACATGTTGGTGTTTTTTATTCATAGATAATAATTCCCCAAATTGATATAAAATATCGATTTTAGTTATTGTTATAATATATATATTTCAAATATATAGCATCATGATTTATGTTCACATGGGATGAAGTTATATTTCTTTTCAATTGGAATATTTTTCCAGGAGGTTGTCAATAGTACTATGAAAATAGAAAAGTGATGGATTTTTGAAGTAGTGTCCACCTAGTTAAAAATAGAATATTTTTTCTACATATTTGATAAAATAAGAATGAATTTTCTTCTTGTAAGTTTCCTCAACACCAGATTATTAGATTGCTTGTTTGTATAAAAAATAATGCCACTAAGGTTAAGAAAACTATCATTGAAAATTAAAATAAATTTTGTGTTTTGAAAGAATATGAACTAGTTTCTAAATTTGTTATGGATAGATTCTATAATCAATATGTAAAAGGGTTTAAATAGTTCAAATTATTGTGATAAGTTATATTTAGTTGTGAAGAAACCAACCTTGAGATTCTCAGAATTTCGGTGACTAAAATCAATGATTATACTCATTAGATGGTAGTTTTTAAAGACTAATACACAGGAAGAATGAGGAGGATATGAGCTTAATAAAGTATTATATTTTATTATTTCTATGTTGGTAATATAATTCAAAATTAAATTGTGGTGATTAAAATTATTTTTAAAGCTAATAAAATCATTTTAGGTTATTCCACGACGATTAAAAGTTATTATAGAATTAATAATATGATATTGAATTGAACTAAAATTTACTTTAAGTAATATAAAACTTTTCTAATACAATTAGAAGAATGGATAATTATTTTAGATATAAATATGTTTTTTCAGTAATTTTCGACTCTATTTATTAGTCAACTTAACCTACATATAAGTTATTAAACTTTTCATAGGATTTACTTTCAAAGAAAATATTAATTTCAAAAGTCATGAATTTTATAGAAGTCTTTCAGAGTAGTGTATGATTCATTGATCATGTGTTTGAGTCATTTTAATTTATATAATAGATATATGATTTTTCACATGAGTCAATCGTAACATTGAAAAATCAAGGAAATTTTACTAGGTAAAATCGGGATTTTCAAAAATTTATATTTTGATGAAGAAATTGTTTTTGATTATGCAAGAGTTGTTCCATCATTTCAGAAACATCATGATGCATTTAAAATCCATGATTCGAGTTTTTTTTCTGAAGATGAGGAAGAGGATGAGCATCTTTATAAAGAAAATAAACTTCATTAGTTTACATAAATAATGAAATTGGATTTGAGTCGATGATCAAGATTTTTTTCGATTTTTAAATCATCACTATCCAATATGAATGTGTATGAATCTGATATTCATGACATGTTTATATAAGATCAAAGATGAATTATATTGATTTCTAAGAATTTTTCTATCTTGAAAAGTGGTTTTGCAGATATTATAAATCTATAAATAAGAAATATATCAATTAAATCATTGATCTTTAGTAGCTAAAAATATCATAGAATACAATGTGAATCTTTCACGAGATAGAGGAATATGAATCCAGGATTCCATCTATTGTTTATAGGTTTAAGATTTAGGTTATATAGTTTTTCATGGGATGTCTCATTTCACGAGCTAAGTGGGTCCTCAAAAAACTCTCCTACTAATATATTTCAAACAATGATGAAAAATATTATAATTTGTATTTTTTTGACTCTATAATGTGAAAAAAATTAATGATCCTATTGGAGAATAAATATATGTTTTATTAGGAAGATAGTAGAAAATAAATATGAGTGTCCATATTGGAACTCGACATGGGGAAGTGATCCACATGGAAATATATTTGATTCTATTTATTTATCATGGGTAATCGAAAGTGGTTATTTTATAAACACTATTTTGGATATTGATTTTAAAAATCCATTCTTATTTCCATTTTTGGATGTTGATTTTTATGGTAGACATTTAATTATCTCTAATGAAGAGATTTTGGAAAATATCATGGCGGTTGAAGACATTGTATAATGTATCAAGTAATAAGATTCTATCTAAGAGAGAATGATAAGAAATTCTAATACTAATATTGAGAAAAAAACCAATTAGTATCCAATAAGATGAAGAAAAAAGAAACAGTATTATTTGAAATAAAAGTAATGTTTTCTCATGGAAGAAAAGAAAGAGATTCAAAATCTGTTCTGAGTAGAAACCATGTTGGGGTTTGAACATGAAGAACAAAATAAGGGATAAAAAAAATAAAATTAGTTACTTAATTTAGTAGAACAAGACAAATAATAGGAAGCTACAGACCTATGAGGTTCTACATGAAGTGAAAAAGAAGTGGACCAAAGATTTAGTTATTCAACAACCACATAATATTCAAATTATGTAGTTTATTGTATAATTTCTATGTAATAGTTTTTTGGGTTTTATTCTTTATATTTTGAATTCTGGGAGGCCAAAAATATATTTTAAATAAGGAATAGAAAGATTGAAAAGAAGATGATATTGAGGATATTTATATTGATGGTAAAAAATTATAATGTGGGTAAAAGCAATACGTTTTGGGAAATAGATTAGATATTGGATGTAGAGTGTAATAACATTGATCCAGATAGCCTAGAGTAAGTCGTTAATATATTAGAATATAATTTTTACCATATATCACATCCCAATGAATATATCAATTTAGTATCCTTGAAGAACTTTCTACATACATGGTTTCATTATTACATTGTTAATGAAATATAGAACATTAGAAAGGAAAGTTAAATGATTCTTGGATAGTTATTTAAAATATATTCTTCATAACCTATGGAGGGAAAATGTAAAAGGGTGATATAAAATGATCTATAAAAATTACATGTAGAAAAATATGAATCAATAATAATTTAACAATAATCAATAAGGAATAATTAATATGGAAAGGTAAATAACCAAAAACACTTGCCAATTAATCACAAAACCGAGGATGAAAATATATCGATAGATTTTATCATAATGAAAATATCATGGATAGTAATAAATGAACACTCAATGAAGGAAATGTTTAATTATGGAACATAATGTATCTGGAACATGAACCACTATGGTCAAGACCTTCTAAATTATGGTCTAAGTCTATGGGTAGAAACCTGTCTGATTTTTCTTAGAAACAAACACGAAGGGTTTGTTGGTAATAATTTTTTATCATAAGACATGTCAAAAAATATAGGGTCCATATAATGTCCTTACCCACACATAAATAAAATTTTAAATCATTCATCATACATATATTTAATACAATAACAATATTCTATATAAAAATATATGTATTCAGTAGAGGATACAAATTTATAAATATTTTTGTAGTTAAAATAACATTCCAAGTAAACACCATAAGTAAAAATAGTATATGACATAAAAATAATTATATAAATTATAAAATAAAAATTTATATTTATTAAAATATTTAATGATTTATGATCATAAATAAAAGGGGAATCACAAAATGGAAATAAGTGATAAATATGGCATATTTTCTATAAAAATTAAAGTGAGATGAAAAACCATTACGAATTTGTAATTAGTTTAATCGTATTTCCTATAAAAGTAATAATTATACAATGAAACATTTAATAAAATGAAGATAAATATATTCATGATATAATATATAAAAGGGTTGTATACATACAACATAAAAACAAAATAAGTGGGGAATAAGGCATATCTCAAAGAAATAAAAGTTTGATGAGAAACCCCTTACCTTTTGTCTGAAAGCATTTTATACTTGTACATAATGACATTGATAATAAAATTAGATTATGTATTTATTTAATTTAAATCCTAGTAAACATATAATTATTTATCATAACTTTATTATCTTCATTTATGGATATTTTAATGAGTTAAAATGATTAATTTTGTTGTTCTACGAGTGTTCGCTTCATGGTTTTATGGTTGGTTCCCTTGTATATCAGTATGAGAGTTCATGTCAAATAGAATAAAAAAATAGAATTAAAATTATGTAGTATTAATTAACATAAAATTTTTCAAGGGTCAAAAATATCATTTGGTTATATGGTATGAGGATGATTCAATATATTAAATGTCAATGAAAATGTTTTAATATATTTTTGTGGTTTTTACAACCATCACAGATTTATACAATTTTATTTAATATTAAGTTTATATGTAAGTTACATGAAATGATATAACTTATAATATGTATATAAATTACAATTTAACAATAATAATGGGTGTATGACCATCTTTGATGGTGATAATTGAAAATATAAACTCCTCATCCCTGAAGGCGATGAATTGGAAAATCACGTATGATATTATAATTTCTAGAATAAGATGAAAAAAGAGTTTTGATGAGAGATTTTCAATTAAACCAATAAAAATAATGTATATTTATGAAACTAGAGTTATCAGGTCACTTGTTATATGGTATTTTGGGATAGAATATGAAAATAAAATAAAATATAAAGAAGGAGGATTTTACCACTTGATTGTTATCTCATTTGGAACCTCCTCAAGACAGTTGGATTTGGAATTTTGGTAAGACCAGTAGGTTTAGGACATGGGTATGAGGCATAATAAGGTAATTGGGTAGAATATATGCATAATTTAAGCATTATTTGGTGGGAGGATAAGTGGAATAGAGGGCTGGTATTTATAGGGGAGGAGTGGTGTGTTTTTTGATTACTTTATTCATTAGTTTATTATTTTGTATTAAGACTATCAATAGTGTGGATTCTTATGACTATGTATAGTAAATAGAGAATTTGATTCATGAATATTTAGTTCTTACCAAATATATACATCATCCATGACTGAATAATTATTTTATTTACTTATAATGTTAATTACCGTAAATTTCTGCATTTCACTATTCACCAAAAAATCAACTATTTCAGAAAAATCTTAAATATTTACCCTAACCATTTTTAAACATGTAGATATTAAAAATGAAATATATTTTATGAAATTAGTTACATATATATGACAAATTTAATTTCTAATTAAAAGAATCATTTATTCAAAGAATACCGATTTTAATATTGTAACAGATTTTCTAACACTATGAAAAGCTAATTATGGACTCATAATATTATCTTATAATTATATCGCAATAAAATAAAAATTTATGAATATATTTTATGAAAATTAATTTTATTTTAAATATTTCTTTTAATGATAAAATGTTAAATAAACATTTACATTTCATAAAATTAATAACACTTAATTTATCATTTAGAAAATCTTTATTTACTTATTCCATGATAAAAATATATCATATTTTTATTTATAAGATAACTAAATTTTATTTATACTTTCATCATTAAGGTTATTATTATAATGGTCCTATTACTACTCCTAATGGTCATGTTAATATTTAATACTATATCATTGTTCGTTTAAACTATGTGTTGTGTAAAATAGAAGCTGTTAAATAAATTGAATTTATTTATTATGAAACATATCATAAAAATCAGTATTGTTTTATTCTCAAATCCTTCAAAAATTTAGTGCTTAAATTTTTTCATGAATATTTCCTTCCGTATGTTTGAGGGTGGTTATTCTTTATAGCATCATTAGGTTCACATGTTGCTTTGTTTATTTTATGATTTCTCCAAAGAACCATTTACCTGTAGAGTGGTCTATTTCTAAATAGTTTCTCTCTACTACAAAAAATATCAATATGCTCTTCATAGTAAGAAAAATAATCTCTTAGTTCTATTTTTTCATTGGTTATTACACTCTTTGGGTCTAAATATTATTTATTTGATAATCTAATATGAAACACATCATGAACGTTGGAGAGATTTGGTGGACATGCAAATCATTAATCTATATCTCTAATTATTTCTAGAATTTGAAATGGCTTGATATTGCTAGGGCTTAGTATCCCATTTTTACTGGACCTTAGGACACCCTTCTATATAGATACTTTTAGAAAGTAATTATTTCCCACTTAAAATTCCATATATTTTATCTGATTATTGCCATAAATCTTTTTACTACTGTGACCTACATTAATATGATACTAAATAGTCTTAAACTACTTTTTTTCCTCTTAAAGAAATTATTCTCTTATAATTTTCTTCTCACCAACGTCATCCAAACAAGTAAGATTATGACATCACTTTCCATATAATTCTTCATATGGCACCATGTGAATACTAGAACAGAAAATATTATTTTATAGAAACTCTAACAAAGTAAATACTGATCCTACATACCATTAAATTCAAGTGATCATGATTTCAAAAATGTCTACTAATGTTTGAAAATTTATTTCAAACTTTCCATCGGTTGGACTGTGATAAGTAGTAATCAAATAATTCTCAATATCCAAACCCTTCTGTAGACTCTTCTATAATTTTGATGTAAAATGGGGATCTTGATAAGACAGAGATGATAGAGGTTCACTATTAAGTCTTACATTATCATTAATATTGAGTAGTTCAAGGAACTCAATAGGTAAATCTTCTATTATATCATGAAAATGTATCCAATGATTAAGGTGAACAGTAATGAAACATATTGTATCAGTCATTTTTAGGCTCTTTAGTAATCCAGTGATGGAGTCCATAGTAATGTCTTCCCACTTATACATAAAAATAGGTAGTGGTTCCATTACTTCTCTAGGATGTTATCCCTTATCCTTCACTTGTTGAAAGAATATGAAAATCGACACATGGTACGTAATTTTCTACTTCGTATTATCCAAGAAAAAAATGTTCCTTCAGATCATTATACATCTTGGTACTACCCATGCGTATAAAATTTTTTCAAATATAAGAATTATATAATGGTTTCCTTTTTTAGATCAGGTTTTGATTGATCACATATCATATTTTCAACTTTAAAAATTCCATTATCATAAAAGAAGTCTTTCTATCTACCACATTTAACAGATTTAATTTTCTTTTGAAAATTATCATAATAAGATTGAGAGATTTTTATCTTTTCCAATAAATATATTTTCTAAATAATTATAAATATGAGTGATGTTTCCTATTCGATAACAATTCCCATATCAATATTTACTAAATCTATGAACATATAATCTTTCTCAATCCTCATTTGGTTTATAAGAACATGATATTTTCTGGTTAATGAATTTGCTACCATATTTCCTTTTCTTAGGATGTAGTGTATTGGGAAATCATAATCTTTTTGTAACATGAGCCATCATCATTTCCTCATGATGAGTCATTTATGTGAAAACATATTTTTCAAAATCTTCTGATTCATTTATATCTCACATATTTCACCATAGTGATTGTGTCTACATATCTTCATATGAAATATTATAGCGTCTAACTGAAGATGATGAGTTGAATAATGTTTTTCATAAATCATTAATTCCCTTGATTTGTATGTAATAAATGTATCATTTTTCATAATAACACAATACATTCCATTATTTTGTTCATCATGTATATCAAAAATCCATAATTTCTAGATGGTAGAGTTAAAATCATATAATTAATAAATAATCTGTTCGATTCTTCAAAAAGTTATGCACATTATTTTTTTCCATACAAACATACCCCATTTACTTGTTAGCTTGGTTAATGTGTTATTATATTGGGAAAAATTCTGAACAAAACATCGATAGTAATATGCTAAACCAACAAAACAATGTAACTCAGTTATGTTCATTGTCATAGGCCATTCTTGGATTAACTATTTCTTTATAGGATCAACTGCGATTGCATTCTTAGAGGTAATATGACCATGAATAGAATGTTCATGAAACCAAAATTCACAATTTCTAAATTTACCATACAAATATTTCCTTATAGGTGACTCAAGAATTATTCAAAATAGATTATCATGGTCTTCCTAGATTTTAGAATACACCAGAATATTATCAATGAATACTAAAAACATATCAAGAATTTACTTTAATAATCTGTTTATTATATCCATGAAAACATTGGGTGAATTAGTAAATCCAAAGGGAATTACTATAAAATTTCAATGTCCATACCTCTTTTGAAATTCTTTCTTAAAAATATATTCCTTATTTATTGTAATTGATGATTCCTAGAACGATGTTCAGTATTCTAAAAATATTGTTCTCTTTATAGTTGATCAAATAAGTCATCAATGTGAGGTAGAGTATACTTCAATATTGTGATAACATTTATTTATCTATAGTCAATTCACAACCCCAGGTATATATCTCCCTTATTATCAAAGAGAATAGGGGCATAATAAGGAAAAAATAAGGGAGAATAAATCCATTATTACTCATATCCTTAATTTTTTTATGTTTCCATAATTCTTGAGTGACTTTTCTTTATAGAGACATTGATATTGGTGTTGCATTATGTATTAAATAAATAGAAAACTCAACATCTTTCTCTTGGGGTGTCCAAGTAATTACTTAGAAAATATATCAATGTATTAATACAAAATTGGTACATACTAAATTTGAGGATTAATTTCTTCATCCCTATATATTGTTTTCTCTTCATCCCAAAGAATTTAACTTATTAAATCTACAGGGTGTGGCTCCAGAAAAGAATCAGATGATAAAGTTTATATTCTAAAGATACTAAATTATTCATGTTCCTCGCAAATTATAATTTACTTCGTACTATAATATAATTTCACAAAATATTTTCAAAACTAATCCATACTTAGGATTATATCCAAATAAACAATAGTTATAATTATAATGTCTGAAAATAAATCAATTTTAGGTTCTATAATAAGGACTACCCAAAAAATTGTTTTGTAATGAGGAATCCGTTGGGAGTTTTGACTAAAAACTCAATTATTAAATCAATATTTAAATATATAATTTTATTAGAATTCTACGAAGATAAAAAATTGTTAGATGATAAAAAATTAAATATATCATTGGATAAATATTATTATAGGATTAATCTTTAGGCCACCAAAACATTATTTATATCTACATTATATGTGATGGTCCCATATGCTTGGCCAACACCCATTAGAATCTTCTGTGGTAGATTACCTTGAAACTTGGGACAATAGATTGCATAATTACCATTTCATTACAGTTGAAGTAGTGAACATCATTGATTTTTTACACCTAATTCCTTCATTATATTGATTACCCTTTTCTCCATACATTTCACATACTACCATGCCATTCAATCATTTCATAGGATAATTATTTCCAAAATTTTCAAATAATCATAATTTCATTTTTAACATATTCCCCTTTGACACTTTACCATTTTAATAGAAATTATAAGACCTATTCATCACTTAATTTCCCTTAACACACAACATCTATATAATTATTTATTCCATTTGATGGAACTTAAAAATACTTCTACATATGACGAAATTTTTTGAGAATACTCTATCCTTTCGATACATGGATGATGAACATTAGATAAATGATTAATATTTTTCTCTAAATCATGTATATAATATGTATCATACTTGGATAATCATGTATAGTTAGACTCATACTCATCAACACTCTCTTCTTACATTTAATCTAGGTTGAGGTATTTTCCCTTCATTTCAATTTATTTCCCATGAGAGAAATATTTACCGAAGAATTTTTATTTAAATGTTCTATATTAAATATCTTCTATTTCATCTTCCTCATTCATATTCAGGATCAATGGGAAATATTGATCAGCATCACCCTGGATCCAATTTACTTCCATCATTACATTTTACCTTTCATCACATCCCAATGTAATAAATATTATTTCGAGGGACATGATCCACTATTTATATACCAATGGATTAGTTGTCCCACTATGATATGGGGGAAAATACCACATGAAACTATTTGACATAGGTGTAGTGTGGTTATTCTTCATAACCTAGGTATGATATCCTAATATTGTCATTATCTTCTCTCCTCCAACAATAATTAATTTAACTTTCTCAGTGGGGAAATACCTACATTATTTCTGGGTATTGATTCCATTCCATTCACTAGGTACAATCAGGGAATAATGAAAAACATTGAGTTAGTTCATAATCATCATTAGTATTGATCCAAAAATTTACTACTAGTAATAATTATTATTCTCATGTTTAGTTAACATCTATTTCCTGGGTTTTCTACTAAACCTTAACTAATACCAACTGTAACAACCTGGACCCTAATAGTATAACGTATGAGGATATTTTATTATAATGACATAGATAAGGGAGATAACATCACAAATGATTGACCAATTTTTTAATCTTGAAGAACTAGATACATACTTGGATCCATTATTACATAGGTAATTAAATATAAAACATAATAAATGAAAATAAATTTCTCCATTGACTCTTATTCAATGATTTCATCAGCATAACATGGTGGAGGAAAAAAATAAAAGGGTAGTCTCAAATTCACAGTGAGGGTTACATACATTATAAATATGAATCACTAATAATTAAATCATAATCAACAAGTAATAATTATCTTGGAATGGTAGATAATTGAAAAACACATGCCATTTAATCAATAATTGATCATTAAAATGCACCCATAGATTTTTTTCATACTGAAAATCTCAAGGACAATAATAACTGAAAACAGAATGAAGTTAATTATTAATTATTATATGTCATATATATAGAACATAGACTTTTACCATCAATACCTTTTACAATAAGGATTAATTCTATGGGTAGAAACCCATCTCATTCTTCTTAGAATCAAATTTGATTTTTTTGTCTCTAACTTTTTTAGTCTCACAATATCTGTCAATGCATATAAGAGATATATAATGCTAGTACCAATTCGTAACTACAATTCATAAGTATTCTAAATAAATAAAATTAATTCAATAACAATATGCCTCATCAAAATTTCTTTATTGATTAGTGGATATAGATTTATCAATATCTCCCCAATTAAAATATCATTTAATATAAGCATAGTATATAAAAATTGTATACGGATTAGATAATCATCATATCCATGATACAAGGAATGTTGATATTTATTGAAATATTCATTTAATGATGATAATTAATAAACGGGGTGTTACACTATGTAAATAAGTGATAAATATGGAATACATCCCATAGAAATTAAAGTGAGAGGAAAAAACATATAACTTTGTAATCAATTGAATCATATTCGGAATAAAAGTAATAATTATCAAATAAAATATGGAATACCATGTATATAAAGTGATTAATGATATTTTATATCAATTGGTATTATACATACACCACAATAATGAAATAAGTGTTAAATAAGTCATATCTCATAGATATAAAAGTGATATGAGAAACCCCTTACCTCATGTTTAAAAGCATTCAGTACCTATACATAATTTCCTTGATAATAAAATTATATTCATTAATTATATAATATATAAACACATGAAAATATTTTTTATTTATTATAAATTTATTAGTTTCATTTATTTCTATTACCATTAGTTATAATGATTTATTTTTTTTTGTCTTTGGAGCCTTCGTTTCATGGTTTTGTGGTCGATTCCATTGTGTATATTTATGGGAATTCTTATAAAATAGAAGAAAAATACTAGAAGTGAAATTATTTTGTATTAATGAAATTCAAAAATATTAAATGGTCTTATATATCATTTTGTTTTATTTAATGAGTATGAATCATTAGATAAATCATTGATGAATATGTTCTAATTTATTTTGGCGGGTTTTACGTGCACTGTGAACTTGTATCATTTAATTTAATATTTTGTTTATATGTTTGTTCCATAACATGATAAAACTTATAATATTTATATTAAAATCTATTTTAACCATAATAATGGTTTTATGACTAGACTATATCGTGGTAATGGAAAATGAATACTCATCATCCATGAAGGCGGTGAATCGACACATCGCATATGATGTTTTCATTTTTATAATAAAAGGAGGGGAGAAGAGATTTGATGATGGATGTTTCATTAATAAAATGAAATAAAATTATATGTTTGATACTAAAGTTATCATGTAACTATGGATAAGTGAGGATAATATAGAATAATAAATTGAAAGAAAATAAAATAGAAATAAAGAGGATTTTACTTCAGGAATATCGTGTCCTTGGGAACCTCCTTAAAACAAACAGATTTGGTATTTTAGTAAGAAAAATAGGTTGTTTACATATGTAGAAGGTTTTTTAATTTAATTTATTTCAATTTATACAATATTAAAGGATAATAAGGTGTAATTATAAGGGGTTATGGAGGGTGGTATTTTTTGGGAGAGAGGGGTGTTGTTTGATTATTTTATTCATTAGATTTTTTTTGGCTCAAGACTATCAATATTATTGATTCTTGTGACTAATTAATGTAGATTGAAAATATGAGTTCAAAATAATTATTTCTTAAGTCACACATAAATTTTACATCTCTTAATAATTCATTAACTTACTGATAATGGTATATACCATAAATTACAATATTTCACTATTCAAAAAAAATTACACTATTTCAGAAAAAACCCATAAATTCTCCCCAACCATTTTTTGATGTGTAAATATAATAAATGGAATCCATTTTATGAAAATAATTTTATAAATATGAGAAATTTGATTTATTAATAAAACAATCATTTAATCAAAAATACTAATTCTTATATAAAAATAAATTTTACAATAACTGAAAAATTAATTTCGGTCTCATAAAATTATCTTATAATTATAAAAAAAAAATATAAATTTATGAATATATTTTATGAAAATAATTTCTATTTTAAATCATTATTTTAAATAAAAAAAATCAAATAAAAATTTACACTTAACAAAATTACCAACACCTAATTAGTCATTCTTATAATATTTATTTACTAATTCTAGGATATAAATATTTCATATATTAATTTATGTGATACCTAAATTTCATTTATAAATTCATAGGTGAGTTTATTATTATAATGGACACATTAATATTTATAATAGTTTTTTTTGGTCGGAGTGGATACTCAAGAGGGGGGGTGAATTGAGTTCCCATTAAAATTTTTATTAAAAACATTATAAGAAAACCCCCAATTTTAAAAACAGACCAGTTGTTCAAGGAAATAGAAATATAAATGTTCAACTGGTCTATAGGTTTCTCAAAGGGTGATTAGTCTTCAGATGAATCAGTGTGGAACACTAATTCAACATTTGAAACATGTTTACTGAATCAAAAAAATACACACACTAACCAAAACTAACTATCAAAGAGTAAGAAAATACAGTTTTATGTTTTAGAAAATATAAGCATCTGATAAAATCAAAAAAGAGTATATGAAGATTTACAAAACAATGTAAACAAGATGTTCAGTCTCATGCCGAGACCTAATCCTCTCCATTTGGTTATCACCTGCCACCAAGAAGTTTATATCAAAACTTGATACATATCCTGTATCAGGCTTTTCAACAGTTTTCACAAACTATACAAGGAACAAACCCTCTACCATAGTTCTTTATGGGAATTCAAACAAAATAAAACACAAACTGTCTCATCCCCAGTTATACGTGGGAAACACAGATAATGTGAAGTTTTATGTGAGGATAATCAATATCCTCCAGTTCAACCACATGAGACAGTGTGTGATATAAACGGACACACACACCTCTCAAAGATATAAAATAAAGAAACACAATATAGTAGTTATGACGAGAAAGAGTTTAGAAGGATCTTTGTGTTTGCAGTTCTGCTGTTGACTCCTCGGAATGGGAAATGTTGAAGTTTGAGTCAATCTCTAGAAGTTGTTTCCAAAATAGATTGTTGAAACTCTAGGTTTAAGTTTTCAGTGTTCTGCTTTTGATGTTAATCAAGAGTTGATGAAGCACAGAGGGTAGGAATGAGTTTATCCCAGATTGATCTTTGTGATTCTTGTGGGTTCAGGATCTTAGTGTTGGATGGTTCCACTTTTTGATCTGTCAAGTAAGCTTTATCACACTTCTCATGAAACCCTTTATTTGTGTTCGCATATATGTTTCTCTTATTGTTTTTATCCTTGAAATATTTTTTTATATTTCGTTGTCTTCCCTTTTTATATTTGAGGTCTGAAAATGGGAATGAGTAGATCACGTGCATGCTTTATCGAACCTCATAATGTCCACAGTATTGTCTCCTGAAACGTTTACATTCAGTATTAATTAATGTCAGAGCCTTTATTTTATCAAAATTATCATTAGAAAAGTATTGAGAAATTGAAAAGGTATTGAAGAATAAGCATCGGTGGACTCGTAACAGTAGCCTTCATATTGGTTGGCTTCAACAGTTGGTGCACATCGTCAATCTCCAACTATATCCTTTAATAGTATGCTCACACCAGTAACCATGTTACAGTGACCTTGTTGTGGTAAACCTATAATGGTGACCTTGTAGCAGTAACCCTATAACGGTGACCTTGAATTGGTAACCATGTAACTCTAACCCTATAACGGTAAGCTTGTAACTGTAACATTGTAACAATAAGCTTGTAACTGTAAGCTTATAACAGTAAGCTTATAACTGTATCCTTGTAATGGTTAACTCTTTACTTAGATAAAATCTTCATTGTATGATTAACCAATCAATCAGTGATATTGAAAGTATATGAATATTACTCTCTTGGAACAGGAAACGTTAATGAAAGATAATTAGTAATGAATAAAGACATGGTTCCTACTTAAATGAAAACAAGATTTGGAATTATCCAAATATGATTTGGAATTATCAAAATGTGATTTGGGATTATCAAAACATGTGAGTTCCAACAATCTCCCCCTTTGTGACAATAAAAAATTATGGATTTGTTAATAGTTTTGAATCAAGGTAAAATACATCTACTAATGTCATTGAACAAATAATGACTTCTCCCCTATTTATCCCATTCAATATTTTTTCTCCCTTTGTGATTAACAAAAAGCATTCAGAACAAAAAAAATGAAAAGTGGAAATCTTTATTAATAAAATAAGATTACATTATACAAAAATTGATACACCAATCCCTATCAACTAAGATAGTCTACACTCAATCCACATCAGATATGCCCATAGGAGCTTTTTCCTTGGAGGCTGAGGATGAAGATGCTGAAGGTGGAGGGATAGGCCGAGGGATGGTAGTTAGGAAGGTAGGAGGTGCCGAAATAGAAGCATCGATAGACTTGTAGGGAGTAGATCTTTGAGAATTGAGGGGGTCATGTTTCAGAGGGCTTAGTAGGAATCATCAAAGGAGTAGCACTGGTGGAACTTGAATCATCTGAATAAGTAGGTAGAGAAGGAGGAACTATGATTGGGGTGTAGTCTACATGGAGGAAAGGGAAGAGAATATTCTTGAAGTCCATAATGATAATGTCACCTCTCTCCAAAGACGAAATAAAATCATCCTTATTCTCCATGAATTTTTCCAAAACATGAGTCAATTCTCTGAGTCTGCTAACCTGATCCTTAAATGCCTATGTAACAGGAGGGATCCTTATGTTTTCCAACAACAACTTGAAGTGACTATCCATTTTATGTTTGGTGTACACCCGTTTTTAGTAGAAACCAACATGATCCTTGATGGCCTTTTGATCCTGAACAGCTTCCCTAACATAGTTTCCCACAAGATTATGAATTTCCTGGGTGATGGAAATTCTGTGAGAATCTATGGAACTGCCACCTCAAAACATTTCCACTGCTTCTCTCAAAATGGTCCTGAAATCCTCAATGTCAATTTGAGGAGAAGATAATGTGGAAGCAGATGTAGCTAGAGGAGCCATACGGAAGGCCACTGTCTCATTGAATGATATTTTAATCCCACTAATCAGTCTTTTGACATCATCATCTTTCCCCTTCACATGTGTTTCCATAGATTTCTTGAAATCCTCAAACACTATGACTATTTTCTGAACTATATTTTGACATATGCAAGATCTCTGTCCACTTGGGTCCTTGAAGCCATATAAGCATCTAATTTGGCTATAGAATATTTCACCAAAACCATAGAATCTTTCAGATCACAGATTGGACACTAGAATTGCATTACTTACAGGAGACGAGTTGATTGAATACTGGAGTGAATTTTGGCTAATTCATATGGCAGATTCTCATGAGCTAGAGAAAATGCCATTTCTACATCTGATGACCTATCCCTAGACACTTTTTGGTGGTCTTATTTCAGGGATTCAAGATACGTTTGTCTTAGATAGTCTTGAGGGAAAGAGGTTTCTAGAGGGACAAAAGTGAGGTTTGTCACTGAGGGTCTTCTGTTATGCCTCTCATCTTCTGAGTCATAATAGTATAGACTGAATACTCTAAATCCAAGGCCCTCAAACTAGCCTTAAATTTCATTCAAAATAGCAACTGAGCCTATAACAGCAGTTTCTTCCCCCTCAATCTAATCAATCTTCTAATCGGTCAAATTCATTTCCTCCAGACATCCTCATTCAACAGAAACATCAGGAAGGATCACTTCCAATCCTACCTTATAATCTTCAACTACTTCCATGAGAGGTCCACCCTCAACTAAATCAGAAACTTCTTCTTCTGATCCACTTTCTACACTTTCTTTATGTCCTATTAGAGGACTAAGACTTAGACATTACTCTTCATTTTCAGCAGCAGCTGTCTCAATGTCAGCATGAATTGATTCAGAGTTTTTATCATCATCTGAGGTATCTATAACTTCTCTTAAAACAATTTCAACCCCTTCTTCTTCATTGGTTTCTTTATCACTGTCTCTTAGGACAACATCCCTTCTAGGTAATCTCTTTGGTGGTCTAGGCTCACCAAAGGATACATTAGTCGCATGAGGATTGGATGGAAGGTCAGGGTCACTCCTGTCATCTATAGAAGAGTGCTCCCATTCTTGCATAGTAGTAACATCTTCTTCTTCATCTGAGTAGGAAGGATCACCTTCATTATGCATAAGACCAGGGTATCTCTTATTCTTAGGCCTAGTAGGATGAGTCACAGGATTAAACACTTCATACACCTTAGCCTAACCATTCACCCATCTCTTCAGTCATGGGTTCCAGTTAATCTTCATCATCTTGCAGATTACATTTGTGATGCAATGGTTATCTTGTTGAACAAAAATTTCTTCCTTATCTCCATCAAATCCTTTCACTTTCAACATATGAGATATCATCTTGGCATGGAATAAATCATTTTATTTGGACCTAGGCTTGGTCATGTCTTCAAGTTGAATCATCAATATCCTACACAGGTTAATGTTATGTCATTCATTCAGAAAATACAGAATGAATATGTCCGGATACTTCAAAATAGTGAATTCCCCTATCCTGGGACAAATCACATGCTGAAAAAATTTAAAAAGAAGCATATCCTCTCCTTCCATCTCAGCAGCAATGACATTCCAAGGAATTCCATTTATTTTCAATTCATCTAAAGCTTTTTCAACGAAAACGAACATAGTAGTGGGAGGCACCAATTTTGAGTAATAGTCATAAATTCCTTCATGAGGATTCTTTAAACAATCAGCCCACTCAGTAGAGGAGAAACTAATATTTTCTCCATTTAAAGTGGATGTCATCCAATGATCATTCTTAGACTGCCCAAATTTTAGATACTCATAGAATTCCTTCACCAGCTTTGGGTAATAGGGTCCATTGTTGTTTGCAAAACATTCAACCCACCCCTGAGCTTATAGTGCCTTATGTACTAAAGATTGACTCGAAAGCAGCCACTATGAACATAAATCCTTCTCAGCTACTATCTCCCACCTGGATAAATGCGGCTTCGGTACCTTTGCCACTGTATGGATTCTGCTACATGATTTAGCTCTAGGTCTCTAAGAATCCGGTGTGTCTCCTTCATCACTGACCTGAGGCCTCTTCAATCTAGCCATTAATCCGGAGTGGTTCGAGGTTTCATCCTAGGTTTAGGTTCTATGATTTTAGAGAAAGAGGTTTAGAGGATGGTTTGATGTGGATCGAAATGTGGTATGTGTTCTATTTTTATCATTTAGGGATCGAAAAATAAAACCGATAAAATAAATAAATAAGATCAGAAAAATGTTTCAGATTCTGGTTGAGAGCACATAAAACACAATGTCCCGGACTATTAGTGTATACCGATAAGGAGGTATCTGTTAGGTTTAATGGTGAGGTCCTAACAGTGAGGCTCTAACCGTGAGGTTCTAATAGTTAAGGTATAATAGTGATGTTCTAGCAGTGAGGTTCAAACTGCGAGGTTTTAATAGTGAGGTTCTAATGGTGAGGTTCTAGAAGTGAGATTATAACAGTTAGCAGTTTATTATACGTAACCCATGTCAGATGTAATTTAACCTCTCATAATTCGAAGAATTTTTTAATATATTATCCAATTGGTGTTTAGTACTAATGAATTTAAGAGTGATATCACCATTCTGAAAATGATCTCTCAAGAAGTGATGACTTACATTAATATGCTTTGTTTCTAGCATGAGATACCAGATTCTTAGAGATTTTAATAGCACTTGTGTTGTCACAGCTTGTAGAGACATATTTGAGTTGATATACAAAGTCTAGTAAAGTGTGTTTCATCCACAAAATTTGAGCACAACAACTACCAGCAGCTATATATCCAGCTTCTGCAGTAGATAATGCAACATATTTCTGTTTCTTACTACACCATGAAACTAGTGACTAGCCAAAAATGTGACATGTTTCAGAGGTTATCATTCTGTCTAACTTGAAACCAACCAAGTTAGCATCCTAATAACTTCTTAAATCAAAATATTTTCCTCTTGGATAAAATAGTCCTAAATTTATAGTATGCTTGAGATATTTAAAAATCCTTTTAATGGCATTTAAATGAGACTCTTTGGGATTGTATTGAAATCGAGCACACATGCATACACTGAACATAATATCAGGTCTACTAGTAGTAAGAAAAGGTAGACTCCCAATCATACCTTTGTAATTTGTTTGATCCTCTGGTTCTCCAATTAATCAGCATCCAATTTACAAGTGGAACTATTAGGTGTATCACTTCCTTTACTACTATCGAAAACAAAATTTTTTAAATTATATTTAATATATTTATTTTGATTTAAATAATACCATCTTTGTTTTGAAAAATTTGAAATCGAAGGAAAAATTTTAGTTCCCCCATTAAACTCATTTCAAATTCATTTTTGCATCATTGATGAAAAATCTATACAGAAAGAATGTTTAGAAGATCCAAAAATTATATCATCTGCATAAATTTATACTATTAAAACATCATTGGAAATCCTTTTAATAAAGGGTGTAGGATCTACTATCCCTTTTGTAAAACCTTTTGATATAAGAAATGAACTGAGTCTGTCATACCATTCTCTTGGAACTTGCATTGGACCATATAAGGAGTTAGACAATTTAAAAACATGATTTGGAAAATGGGGATTTGTAAATCCAGGGGGTTGTTCAACAAATACATCTTCAATTATAAATCCATTTAGGAATTCACTTTTTACCTCTTTTGATAAAGTTTGAAATTCAGATGACCTGCATAAGCAAGTAGTATCTTAATGGATTCTAGTATAGCTACCGGAGCGAAGGTTTCCTCGTAGTCTATTCCTTCTTCTTGAGTATACCCTTGTGCAAATAGTCTATCCTTGTTTCTAACTATATTTACAGACTAATCAACTTTGTTCCTAAACACCCATTTAGTTCCCATGGTTAATGTGTCCTTAGGTATTTCTACTAGTTCCGAGACAATATTTATTTCAAACTGAATCAATTATTCTTGCATGTCCATCACCCAAAATTCATCATTGATTGCATTATTGATATTTTTGGTTTCAAACTATGAATGGAAACATTGATGTTCGACATGGTTTCTCAGAGAAGCTCTACATTGTGTCCCTCAGTTTAAATCACCTACTAATTCATCTAGAAGATGTTTCCTTAGAGTTTGAATACCTCTAGAAAGAGTTGAACTATACTCCTCATGGTCATCTATTGGTTCAAGCTCAATAGGTGCAGAGTCTGGAAGATTCCCAGAACTAGTTACTTTTACAGGAGGTTCACTATAATTATCATTAATATCTAGAAGTGACATATCTTCTTCAAGATATTCAAGAGAGGTTTTGGGTTCATGTGGATCAGTCTCATCAAATTTTACATGAATTGACTCTGCCACACATTTGGTTTTCTTATTGAATACTCGATAGGATTTACTCAAGATTGAGTAACCTAGGAAAATTCCATCATCACTTTTGGAAGAAAATTCATCAAGATTATGTTTGATGTTAAGGATAAATAATTTTCAACAAAAAACTCTAAAGAAAATAACATTAGGCTTCCTATTGTTCTAAATCTCATAAGGGGTCTTCTTAAGAATCTGTCTAATCAAGACTACTAATAATGTAACAAGCTGTATTAATTTCATCCACCAAAAAGTAAATCAGAAAATCATATTCATTGAGCATTGCCCTAGAAATCTCTTGAAGAGTTATATTTCTTCTTTCCACGACTCCATTATGTTAAGGTGTTCTAGGAGCAGAAAAGTTGTGACTATAGCCATTGTGTGAGCAATAAGATTCTAACTCTTGGTTTTCAAACTCACGACCATGATCACTTCTCGAGGTCTTAATTCTAAGTCCACTATGGTTTTCCTAAAACATGGATTATTTGATAAAATAATAACCAGATTCATTTTTTTGAGCTAGAATGTATACCCAAGTGTACCTATAAAAATCATCTATAAGAGCATAAACATAGTGGTTCCCATTTAAAATTGAAATTCTTGAGGGTCTAAACAAATCCATGTGAACCAACTCAAGCAGTTGAGAAGTAGAATCTTCTTTCTTTGGTTTGAATGAAACTTTGTGTTGTTTTCCCTTCAGACAAGGATTACACACATTATTAAGAGGGAATTATAATTTAGGTAAGTCTCTAACTAAAACTTTCCTAGTGAGTTTTCTATGTGATTGCACATTACATTGTCCTTGTCATTTGTGCCTCAACCAGGATTCCTTATGAAATGCATTTAAATAAGATACATTTTTATTAGCTAAAGAATCCATATCAATAGCATATACATTCTCATTTCCGAGAGCATTAAATATTAAATCATTTTTATAATTAAAAACATTACATGCATCATTTTCAAACATGACCTTAAAACCATCATCACACAACTAAGAAATACTTAGCAGATTGTATTTTAACCCATTAACGAAAAGTTATTTTGAAATTAATACAGTATTAGGGTTACCAATCTGGCCTAAGCGGACAATTTTCCCTTTTTCATTATCACCAAATGTGACATAACCACCATCAACTTTAATCAGACATTTGAAACATGAATAGTCTCATGTCTTATGTCTTGAACATCCACTGTCCATGTACCATAGAGCTCTACATGAACTGTTTCAACAATTTTTCTGCAAAATAGATTATGCAAGGGGTAACTTTGGTACCAAGATTCCTTGTGTCCAGAGAGGTTAGCATGTAATACATCATGAACCCATACTTGTCTCACATATTTCCTATAATCAACAGATATATTTTGAGACATAAACACTTTTTTTGGTCCTTTATAGATTTTTTTCCTGAAATGGTCCAGAACTTGAACTGGCTAAGAATTGTCCAGATTTTGGAACAAATTTTGTTTTAATAAACCTTCTCCATCCCAGCTGATATACTAGACTAGTTGTATATTTTGGGGCAATCTGTTTTCCTAGAAATTGTGTCACGGTATCTCTACCAGTATTAATATTTTCAACATCTCTTTTTAATTGTTCATTTGATAATTTGAGTTCAGTATTTTTTTGACAGCTGAGCACATTTTTCTTTCTCAGTATCCAGTTCAGATTTGTAATTAGTATTTAAAGCATGCTTTCTTTTCAATATTTTATATTTATATTTAAGTTCATTAAACGTATCCTCAAGCATTCCATAGTATTCAAATAGATCATCATTAGACATATTTTCATCATTTTTTGATTCACCTTCATTCCCATAATAATTATCATTAGGCATAAGAGAATTAGGTGTTACCTTCGATGTTTCTTTCATGAAGAACAAGTTAGCATGATTGTTCCATTCACTATCAGAAGCATCAAATCCACTAGATCTATCTTCTAAAGAACTCCAGGTAGCATTCATATACTTTTTATAACCATTGCCCTTATCTTAATACTTCTTCCGAAATTTCATCTTGGTTCTTTTCGTTTACACTCATAATAGATTATTTCATTTGAGTTGTCATTCAATTTTCTGTCTTTCATCTGTTTTCCTTTACTATCATACATTCCTTTTTAGTTTGACTTCCTAAAAAACAATTCTTTCGATATAATTTTTTGAACCCTCTAGCAAGATGATCCATCTCCTCATCACAGTCTGAGTCTTCACTTGTGGAAGTATCTACAAGAGCTTGAACTTTTTCTATATCCTCGTTCTTGGAGGTAGTAGTCTTAAATGCTACAGATTTCTTCCTTGGTCATTTATCTACTTCTTGATTCACCTTATGTTCTTCTTCATATATCATAAACTTTCCAATTACTTCTTCACTATAATTTTTCCTATGTCACAATACTCTGGGATAGAAACAGAAGTTCCTCTCCATCTATCAGGTAGGCATCAAAGCAATCTCATAATCTGTTCCTTGTTGTCCACTGGTTTCCCAAGAAGAATCATAGTATCCACTATCTCATTGAACCTTAGATACATGTTATAAATGATTTCATCAATATTTATTTTAAAGTTATCATATTTAATCGTGTAAGTATTTAATCTCATTTCATTAACATTGGTTGTTTCTTCATGAGAAATAACAAATGTATCCCAAATTTTATATGATGTTTTACAAGTAGATATTATAATATATTCCTTATAACCTGGATAATAGTTCAAAGAATTTATTTCGTTATAGTAATTATTATATAAAGCTGAGACCATGTGTCTCTAGCAATAGCAGGTAATATATGTTGTTCTTCCATTGCGTTTCAGATTTTTGGTCCCATGCTCTCCAGATACATTTTCATTTTTAATTTCCCCTGAGCATAGTTATTTCCATTAAAGAAAGGTTTCATGTTAGTAACAGAACCCTTAACTCTATCTTCCATAATTACTTAGCATATTAAAGAACTAAAAATATAAATATGTATGAAATTTCATGATCTTCAATATACAACTAAAATCACAGTTAAAAAGAATTTGGACACTAGATAAAAAGTCTCTCTGATACCAAATGTTGGTTGGAGTGGATACTCAAGAGGGGGGAGAATTGAGTTTTAATTAAAATTTCTGTTAAAAACATTATGGTTAAAAAACCCCCAAATTTAAAAATGGCCCAGTGAATTAAGGCAGTAGAAATGTAAATGTTCAATTGGTTAACATGTTTCTAAAAGGGTGATTAGTCCTTAGATGAATCAGTGTAGAAAACCAATTCAACATTCAATACAAGTTTACTAAATTAAACAAATACACACACTACCCAAATCTAAATATCATAGTGTAAGAAAATACAGTTTTATGATTTAGGAAATATATGAAGCGGGTAAAATCGACATAGAGTATATGAATATTTTCACAACAATGTAATCAAGAGGTTTAGTCTCAAGCCAAGACCTAATACTCTCCACTTGGTGATCACCTACCACCAAGAAGTTTATATTAAAACTTTATACACATCATGTATCGGGATTTACAACAATTTTCACTAACTATCCAGGGAACACACCTGACACAATAGTTCTTCATGGGAAAGACAAAAAAAATAGACCACGCATGGTCTCTTCCATAGTTATACATGTGAAACATAGATAATGTGAAGTTTGAGGTGAGGATAATCAATATCCTCCAATTCAATCACAAGAGACACTGTGTAATATAAACAGACACACACCTTCTCAAAGATATAAAATAAAGAAACACAATAGATCAGTTATGATGAGAAAGAGTTTAGATGGATCTATAGGTTTTCGGTTCAGCTATTGACTCATCAGAATGAGAAATATTGAAGTTCCAGTCAGTCTCTGGAATTTGTTTCCAAAACAGAGTGTTGGAACTCCTAGTTCAAGGTTTCAGTGTTCTTCTTCTGATTTTGATCTAGAGTTATTGAAACATAGAGGACATGAATGAGTTTATCCGAGAATGATCTTCTAGATTCTTGTGGGATCAGGATCTTAATTATGGATGGTTCAAATTTTTGATCTAGCAAGTAAGCTCTATCACACTTCTCATGAAACCCTTTCTTTATGTTCGCATATATGTTTCTCTTCTTGTATTGTCTCCTGAAACATTTACAATTAGCATTAATTAATGTTAGAGAATTTATTTTATCAAATATGATCATTATAAAAGTATTGAGAAATTGAAAAAGTACGGAAGAATAAGCTTTGGTAGGCTGGTAATGGTAGCCTTCATATCGGTAGGCTTCAAAAGTATGTGCACATAGACAATCTCCAACTGTAACCATTAATAGTATGATCACACCAGTAACCATGTAATAGTGACCTTGTCGTTGTAAACCTGTAACAGTGACCCTGTAGTGGAAACCCTGTAATGGTGACCTTATAGTGGTAACCCTATCACTATAACCTTGTAACGGTAAGCTTGTAACAATATCCCTATAATGGTAAGCTTGTTACTGGAACCTTATAACGGTAAGCTTGTAACTTTTACCTTATAATGGTGACCTCTGTACTTAGATAAATTCTGCACTGTAAGCTTAACCAACCAAGTAGCGAGATTGAAATTATATGAATATTACTCTATAGGAACAAGAAATGTTAATGAAACATAATTATCAAAGAATGAATACATGGTTCTTACTGAAATGAAAACATGATTTGGGATTATCAAAATATGATTTGGAATTATCAAAATGTGATTTGGGATTTTCAAAACAGGTGAGTTCCAACTGTTTTGATAATATTTAATAGTTTATCACTAATCATTTAAGATCAGTATTTCATGCAATGTAAGATATTGAGAAAATTGAAATTATTTGAGAAGATGGATGTCAAAAAATAATGGGTTGTTATATTGAGACATCCAAAGATTTTATTTTTTTTATTCAATACAAAATAGGAAGGATATTAAGAAGTTCATTTAGAGAAAAGTCAGTATGAAGAGGGGATTTGGGGTGAACTTATGTTCATATGTGTAATAATGTAAAATCAAACACGTGTAATATAGTATGATTGGTATTTGGATAATCACTATAAAAACTCTACTTTTATTGATATAAATATTTAAGTGGATAATCTATGACGTGGAAACACCCAACACAACAAGGAGTAAGGTTCTTGAGAGGGTTCACAACATATAAAAAAGAATTTACAAACATTCTTATATACATTTAATATATTTTTTATACGTTAAATAAAAATATATATGTAATTTTCTAAAACAATATCTTATTTTTAAATACCAATGTTGTTAAAAAATATAATATTATTTATAATTTTGTAAAAATTGACCACACTTTATTTACCCCCTATTGGGTGTGTTTTCACAAGTACTATGGAACTTACATATTGTATCATAGCGTAGGTTACCTCAATTTGGATATATTATTCCTCAGTAAATGAAAATAGAGCGTAAGGGTCTATATTCAATTGGTTATGAATTTTTAATTTTTTACAGTCTTTACTTGAATCACATGAATTGAAGATTTGATATGTTTGATGATGATTCTTAAATAGAAAAATCAGTCTCCATTCCTTTTAAGATTGATGTAAATGTTTCATAGAATCCATTGAGAAATATTAAGAAAACATCCATGGAATCCGAGAAATAGATGAAATAATAGAGGATGGACCACTAGATAGAGGTAGTCATAATGTTAAGAGTATAGATAAATCTATTTATGATTATTCTTCTAAATAATTAATTAGTTCATGAAATGAAAGTGTATGTGTTGATACTAATAAAGACCATTAACTTGTGGTTATGGATTATATAAATAATTTTCCAAATTATTTAGTCACATATATATTTACATACATAAATTTAATTCATTCTGATTATTCATAGCTAGATGACGAAGTTGATTATTAATAAGAAGTGTAGGAAATAAATAAAAGTTTCTACATGACACTCACAAAGCTGGTGAAGGTCAAGGGAGAATATCACAGTAAACAGGAGAAGTATAGATTAAAAAATATAGATTGAATCCAAGAAAGAGACAATAATATAGGAATTGTGGTTAAAAATCATAGTGAATATGTTGAGAGGGTACTAAAAATTACCACACTAATGGCTATTGGATGTGTGTTAGTGGGACCCATTAAAAACAAGTGATGAAATGTATACACAAAAATGATTTATGTATGTTTAATGAACGTAATGAACCAATGACTCTTACTACCAAGAATTATGATGAAAATAAGGAGACCAAAATCTATAATAAGTTTGATGAAGTGAAAAAAGAGTGTCTTATAATAAATCAGGATCTGTTGGAAGAGGCTATGAAATTGGATAATGATATATCAAATAAATGATCACAGGTTGATAAGGTGAAAATTCCATTTTAAATTAGAATAAATTTAAAATCATGAATAATTTCATTCTACCCTATTATTATAATATTGTTAATGATAATAATAAATCATGCATGAAGATGTAAAAACACATTACTCCCTCAAGGAAGGGAGTATCTAGGTTGAGAAAACCATTATAGTCCAGTAACTCATTTTGAGGTGATGATAAGAAGACACCTCTTCCTAAGAAAAATTTTCATGCGTTCTAAAGTTGTTAATTGATGGTGATGAAGTTTGTATAGAATCCATTGATAGTTATATTTGAAAATAGGTGATGATATGATATATCTATTTTTGATGTATTTATTTATGGACACAATTTACAAAAATCCAAAGTAATGAGTGGTTTTAATTCTCCCATCATTTTTTTTAAATTATTTTAACCATTTTATAATGTGGATAAGATTATCTAAACCAAATGGGGGAGAAAAACCGTGAACATAAATTTTTTTTATGTGTGTGTTCATGTGAGTGATAGTTCTTGAAAGTTCTTGAATATTTGTGAAAACAACCCCTTTGAATTGTATGTTAGAAGTTGCACCACATTAAGGTTTTTTAATTGAATATTTTTTGTCTAAATTATCCACTATCAGTTTTAATAATGGGTTAACCCATATTTACATAGATTTGATTTGTTTAAGGAACAATTTCTAAGAGAAAATTTAGTGCCGCCCTACTCTCCAAAAGAAGTTGACTAAATATCTCAAAGGCAGATAAGAATAAAATGAGTATATGAAATGTTTATTAAAATTAAAATAAATAGAAGGGGATGAGAAATCACTAACCTAATCCCTTGGTGTCAATAAAGGGATGAAATATTTTCCCATTGTATTGATTATCAATTTGGGGGAAAATAAATTATATTAAATTTTTGAGTAAATTAGGAACTTCTAAAGAATTCAATAAGGGAGATTGAAGTGGTGTTAGGTTGAAGTTATTTTTGTTTTCAATTAGAGTATTCATCAAGGATTATTTTTTTTAAAACTATGAATAAAAATTCTTGCGTGATGGAAGTATTATCCACCTAATTGAATAGTAATAGAGTTTCTCATGTATTTGGATAATTGTAATTATTTAGGGACATTGTCAGAAACTACAATATTAGATGATTAATGAGATGGTTATTTTCAAAATGAAAATTATCGAGGTCTATAGTACAATATTCAATAGTTACAAGAAGTGGAGAGTTCGGAAAGAAAATAGGGTGGTTTCAGATCATTTTCTAGATATAACATGTTGTAAACCCACACTCCCATAGCAGGTGATAAAAACAATTACTTTAAACACTTGATTTGAAACAAAATGAGATAAACTAAGAATAATATTATAGGATCGAAATAATGATGTAGATTCTCAATTACAATATTGGGGGAGGGTGAATTGTATGTTTAAAAACATTCATTTTTAACCTTAGGAAAAATATCATTATCAATGTTAAAAAAGGTAAATTCAAAAATCCTCTTTTAGTTCAACTAAAAAATCATTCCAGGTTTTGGAAATATGGTTATAGAGATGAAACATAATGAAATATTACAAAGAAATTATTCTACTATAAATCATATATAATATTATTTATTAGAGTACATAAGATAATGAGAAAGTATAAGAATTTTATACTTTCGTTCATTATCAAAATACAACGGAAATAAACTTGAAACAAAATAAGTAACAAATATGAAATATTTTTACTCAAAGAGTAGGGTATCCAACATCCTTGGATAAAGGTCCCTTGGATTATACATTTATGAAATTCTACCTTACCCACACCACGGTAATCCCTCGATAAGAATATCAGAATCTGTCTTGCTGTACCCACAATCCCTCGATCTTTAAGGTAGTCAACACCTCTGTCCTCCTATCCCAAGAAGCCCTCAATTGTAATCAGCAAAAATATGAGTCACTTGAAGTATTCTGAAAATGATGCTTAGAACCACAAAAAGAATGTCAGTATATCTCACTCTAGAAATCACTTGAGTAGCATGAAATAACTAGAGCGATGGAAAAATATTGAGCTTGTTCAAATGATCTTCTATTTATAGGCACTTCCCCAATGGTCATCTCCCTCCTCCAATGGTCATATTTTTCCTCAAATCTCTGAGGGACCTATACACCTGTCACTCAAAAAATGGTTAGTTAGAAACAAATTTTATGACATCGTTTCATAATATGTGTAATAATAAATGATGCTACATAACCAAATCTAATTTTCAGAGTTTAAGGAAAAATAAAATTTAGAATCTAACCAAATAAATATTCAGAGTCTATAAGATATACATATTCAGATTATTTTTTCCAAATAATTCGTAATAAAGATTCTATAGGTTTCAGAGTCTGAATTCTAGTGAATTTGGAATCCAAATTTTGAGGAATTCAGAGTGTGAATTATGAGGAATTGAGAGTCTGAATTTTGTGGAATTCAGAGTATGAATTTTGAGGAATTAGGAGTAAATATTCTACAGAACATGGTGTTTTAATTATAAGTAATTTTGAGTATGAATTCATAGGAATTATGAACCTAAATTTCATAGAATTCAGAACGTGAATTTCATAGACTTTCGAAGCTTAATTTTAGATAATTCGGAATGTGAATTTCATAGAATTCTGAACCTGAATTTCAGAGAATTCAGAGTCTGAATTATATAGAATTCGGAATCTGAATATCATAGAATTCAGATCCTGAAAACATAATACTATATATCTAATTATTTATATGATTTCAAGGTTTTATATGTGAACTCACATTTTTCATTAGTAATAAAATGAGTAGGATTTAGAGAGACTTTAAAATGAACAACGAAAATATAGGTATGGATAATAATTTCTTTAGACATGGAAAATGTTCCTTATAAATATAAACCTTAGGGAAAAACTATTTTCCTTATGATAAAGTATTTTTGAATTTCAAAAAATAGATGAATGGAAAAGTCATAAGGAAACCTTATTGACACAACAATCTCCCCCATTTTTGAAAGCACAAACATCCTTACGAAAAGGAATATAGTGACTTAGTATTTTTATTTATGAACATAGAAGAAAAAATTATCTCACTTCCCTTATGGATCATGGTGAATACGAATAACCCCACCTTAGATTTTGAAATCCCTATGGATAGTATTCTTGACTTCCTAAAAGTGATTTTTTTCTTTTATAAGAAATATTATTTGATAAAACTCTCCCTTAGATAGAGTCTCCCTTTTTAGGGAATTACCTTCTTTACTAGGTATTCTTTTTATCATTCAATTCTCCCCTTTTTTTATTTTCAAAAAGGAATTGATAGAATGGAGAAAATGGTACCTGAATTATTAGTACTATGCAACAAAACACCTGAAGAATGACCAAAATTATCATTATGATTGGAAAAAATTTTACAAGAAAGGTAATACAACAAAAGATCATAGATAAGGGAAAAATCATCCTTCTCTTTCCATTGGCATAATCTTCTTGACAACGGTCTTCAAATTTCTATGATCGTGATGATCCTCTTCAAAATGTTTGAGGAGCTGATCCTGGTCTTCATTTTTCTTCTCTAGAGATTTGATTTTCTCTTCCTCAGCCTTAAGAATTTCTACCTGAGTCTTCAAAATATTTTCTTTCTTACTAAGATTTTACTCAAAAAAAATTTGGATATCTATTCCCATTTTCAGTTTCAAATCAACCGAATTATGTTTCCAATTTAGATCCTTGACTTCATGATTCCAAACTGTTTGTTCAAGATTGAGCTTCCCATCAAAACATTTAGTAAGGTCTTTGATCTTGACATATTCTGGATCAAAATCATCCATCATATTATCGTTAAAGAGATAAATGATTCTCAACTCTTCAATTGTATTCCTATACAACATAGTTACTTCCTTGCACGACCTCAGATGAACATCATATCTGATGTAGATTGAGTTAAAATTGGCCTCACGCCAGATAAATTTTTCCTTAAGCATTGAAACAAAATACTATTTCTAATTAAAAGAATTCTTAAGCATCTGAAATCTGAAATCAATACATGGAAACAGAGGAGTTGTATCAACCAATTTCTTCAGGGATTGAACTACAAAATCATGACCCATGGAGGACGATTCTGAATCATATTCTCTTGTTGGTGAGGATTTTCATTATATATTAACAACCATTATTTTTATAGATCCAAGAGGAACATTATTAGCCACCGCGACCTTCTTAGGTGTATCAGCTAACACCTATTTTCCTTTATCATCTCTGAGGAATTTCAAATCTAAATTATGAGGAATTGAGAGTCTGAATTCTGTGGAATTCAGAGTGTAAATTCTAAAGAATTCAGAATCTGAATTTTGCTGAATTCGGTGTCGTAATTTTAAGGGATTCAGAGTCTGAAATACGAGGAAATTGGAGTATGAAATTTTTGTAATTAAGAACCAAAATTTCAGAGAATTTGGATCTCGAATTTCAGAGAATTTGTAACTTGACTTTTAGAGAATTCAGAACCTAAATTTTAGAGAAGCTGGAACCCGAATTTCAGAGAATTTAGAGTCTGAATTTTAGAGGATTCAGATTCTGAATATTAGAGAATTTAGATGCTAAATACTAAATAATCGATATCTAAGTATTTATAGGATTTGGAGGTTTATATGTGAAACAAAATGTTTCCTTAGTAATAAAATGAGTTGTATTTAGAAAGAATATAAAATGAACAATGAAAACATGGGTAAGGATAAAAATTTCCATAGAGAATGAAAGCTTTCCTTATGAAGATAATCCTTAGGAAAAAACTATTTTCCTTATCATAAAGAAATTGTGATTTTCAAAACTTAGAGGAATGTAAAATTCATAACGAAACCTTATTGACTCAACAAATATATCTTTATTTTACATCATCTCCAGAAATAAAATATTACATCTCAAAAATAGTCACACAATTCCATTAATATAAGTTTTTATGTCTTTTAGAACTAGCTTCATAAGAAAATTAGTTTATAATACTTGTAAACAATTATAAAAAATTTATCCACACTGAACTCTTTTTTAGTTATCTCATATTTTATAATAATCTTCAAATCCTAGGGAACAGAAAAAAAAAGAAAGCAGTGAGCTCAAAAGATCATTTTGAAAAAAACTCGCAAACATGTCATAAAAGTTTATATCTGAATCATATGTGAAAACATGAATAAGGGATAAATAATTTATTAAAAAGTATATGGATCAAAAATTCGTTGTCCATAAGTAATGATAAAAGCGTGACCTAGAAAGCCTAGTAATGGAATAGTGAGATTACTGCATGATGGGGAGATGACATATGTGAAATAAAAGGCCTTACATGATATCATAATGGTAATTATCATCAGAATGGAAACCAAAAACAATATAATGGCATCATAACATCATATATGAATAAATATTTGGCACCAATATAAATAATGTCATTATAAACATAATTCATGGATCACCACCAAGACTACATTACATATTGTGCTTAGGATAACCGCTCAGGACCCATAAATTTTATATTATGAGGAGAAATAATAATCCAATGCATTATATTGATATCATGTTGAAACCTATATGTTTATATCATGTATATTCATATGTTTTCCATAAGTGGAAAAACAATAAATAAATCCTAAGCAGGAAAAAACCCATGAGAAGGAAGAATAATAATAATCCTATATAAATAAATAACAATAAGATATAACATAAGGATTCCCATGAGTGGAATGAATTAAATTAATTTTTAAATTCATATTTTGAAGATGAAAATTTCTTGAACGTTGAGTTGAAATATAAGAAAATTCTTGAGAAATACTAGAGAAGTAAGAATAAAAATATTCCACATTATTTATTCTTTAAAATTAAGAGTAATTTGAATAATTATTTATTCTAAAAAACATTTAATGGGGGTGTTATATTTCATTAAATAAGAAATAGGAAAGTTCCCTTAAATCGAGATTACTTAATAGAGGGAACTGTGAATGGAAGAAAAAGAATTTATAACCAAATAATGGAAATGGAAATTAAACTACAGACATATGTATATATAGATGATATATAAAAAATAGAAGAATTTAATGAGATGAATATCGAAAAAAGGGATTAAAATAAAGACAACATGTAACCCAAAAGTAATGAGTGTGGTTTAAGATCACTGTTACATTGTGCCCAGATTCTAGCATTGTGTGTTTTTAACATCCATAACAATCAAATTTATTTTTAATAAAGAATTCATAATCACACTTTTATTCTATATTTTATTTTCTCTTGTTATTTTATTATCATGTACTACTCATTTATTAAAGAGATTTCAATTTTGTAAGTTACCTGAGGCATTTTGGTCAATTGTATTGACACTTACTCAGTATAATGAAAATTGATATCTTGTATGTAAAATATTTTTTTTAATATCTATAATTTTATAGGTTTATATATTTTATTTTTTTCATTTTCAAAATATTTATATCGTATTGTTGGTTTTTCCAAAATGGGATAAAATTTAGAAGGATGCCACGATATGATCATTTAGGGATGTTATGTTTTCTATGGATGTTTTTTATTAATACAATTTTTATAATAAGAAATATAATTTTAATGGTATTAAAAATAATTTTTATACATTATTTTTTTTAAATTCATCCATTTTAGGAAGTAAGGGAAAATTAATATCATCATTCCATGGAGGTGGTAGTCCACGTGTACATGAGAACGAAACACTTATTCGTGGAAAAACAAAAGGGATGTTTAAAATCGATATTCCAAATGTATAATAAAATTTCATCATATTGATATGATTGATGTTCTCATAATTTAATTCATATCATATAATTAAGGGGGTAGAAAAACAAACAAATTAAGTTAGATTGGTTTAGAAAATTACCTCTCCCATTAGATATTCTTCCTTGAGTATCACATTAAGGCTATTAAGTTTGGAATTTTAGAAAGACCAGGGATAATAGGAAATGAGGAGAGGGTTAATGAGAGTCTTGGGTGGATTTTTTTTCTACAATAATTACTTATAATGAGTGGAGATACAATATACTGATGTTTGGTATTTAAAAGTTAGGGGATGAGAATATTTTTTATAATTTAAAGGATAAGTCACTATTCAAGTGTCAAAAAGATCAAATAATGAAAAATAATTAATATTGTATGAGTTAATTATGATCTTTCTCTCATACAATCATTTTATGTCATGTTTTTATCATGTTTTATAATTATTACCCTTTAATAAACAAATGTTAAAGTAATTTACCTTTATAGTGGTAATTTTTTTTACCTAAGTAATTTAATGTTAATATATTAAAAAATGAGAAATATTATAGAATTTGGACCTAATTATTCCAAATGTGAAATAATTTTTTTCAAATGAAATTTATAAATGTGACAAACTCTTAACATATAAGAAAATATTTTTAGAAAAATAATACTATTGGGAATAAAAAATAATTTTATGAAAAAATTATCAATGTTTTTTATTTCAATTACCATAATAAGTTTATTAGTAATGAAAAATCTAAAAATATTTCTATGAAATGAAGAAAAGAAATTAATCTTTCAATTTTATACAATAATTAAATAAAATGATGGAAAAACAATTTATAGTAAGGGATTACTTAATTTTCAAAGTGTGAATCATGTGTTTTTTAAATTTAACCAATTAATTTTAAATAATTAATTTTATTTCCTAATATCATTATTGTTATTTTAAAATGGTTTATGAGTGTTCTGTTTCATTTCTAGATCATGATAAAGTCAATAATGCAACATTATTGATAAACATTTTTCATTATTCACCTAAAAATAAATTATTTCAAAAAAATCCCAGAAACTCATCCAAGGATAAAATTATTATTAAAAATCCAAAAATAATTAATATTAAAATTAGATATTTTAAAAAATTATGTTTTGAATGTCAATATAAAATATAATAAGAAACACTTTTAATTATAAAATTTATTTTAAGAATATTCATTATCATTATTATTCTAATTTCATGTTAATTACATTTCGAATGAATTATAATATATTATTATTAATATCAATATATTTTATCATAATTAAACCAAAATATATTTATTTTCTTAAAATATCATAATATGGGCCCAAAAGAAAATTTGTAGGAAAATACATTTCTAATTCTAAAACAATATTATTTGTTATTTTTCTATACTAATTGAATTAAAATTAAAAGTGGCCATAATTTTTATTTATACACATTATATTGTTTTACCCATATTTATACCAAATAATTGAGTAACTAATTTTTTAGAACAATTATATTTATCTTAAAAAATGTACCATTTCATTTTGGTATGTTCGATTATGTGAATAAATCTATTCCATATTGTATTTAATTTATGAAAAATATATACTAAAATATTAGGGTGTTACATTATAGCTTCCATAAATTAATTTAAATAAAACAAATTAATAATATATTATTAATGGGAAAAAGATAATGATATGAAAATGATAAGAATAAGTCAAGATATAATTTCAAATGGGGTGTCACCTTAATATCTTCTGTAGGACTAGGATACAAATCTTTTACCTTAGTTAGGTTACAATATTACATCATTATTCATTAGAATATTATTTCCATATTCCTTAGTTTAACATTGATACATTCCCCATGGTTTCACTTTTCATATTTTTGACATAATGGAATTTAAAACATTATTCCATCATCATCTTAATCACTTTTACTTCCATGAAACTCCTTACTACACATAATTTTTGTGTTTTGAAACTAAAATAGGTTCATGTTATTAATCATAATTCATGATATCTATTTATGATTTTCCACAAGATTTATCACGCTAGTTTTTATCATGTTAGGTTGATTATTCAGAAATTATCTACATTTATCATGGATTCCATTATTTAATTGGTTCATTTATTATTTACCCATTACTAAAAAATGGGTTAACATGAGTAATTAAAAGTTGACATCATAAGAAAATTATCCAAAATAATATCATTATAAAATCAAATTCAAAAGGAAATACACTTTGAAATCATCACATTTGTTTTCTATTAATCATAAATCACCCCAGTTCAATATATGTTAATTTATTTTGGGTTGTCTCATACTGCTAACCTAATTTATTAACATAAAAAAATCCTTCATAATAAATCCTAGAGATAATTTTATTGACCAAATCATAAAACCCATGAGTGTTTTCTATGTTTGGAGTCATTATCTAACTCATCATACACCTAGTGAGGAGAATGTTAATACTCGACCATACATTTTTAGGGTGACTAACCCTAGGTAAAATCAATTCCCTATATGCACCACTTTTCAGTAACCATATATGGATATAATTTTACAAAAATTAACCAATCTCTACTTTCCTAAAACAGCAGGATCTTATCCTATACTAATAATTTTCTCTATGGTTTTCAATAAATTTTAGTTATCATAATCCAAAAAATATCTACAAAAATCCTAAAAGATAGTTAAACTAGTCTATGAAACTATCCAAGGTGGCCTATACCTAAGATCCTTGATCTGGTTCTCAAAATAACTTTATTTACACACCATATTTGGCACAAAGTTGGATGAAATAAGTTAAACATACCATTATTTTTCCTCATTTCCATAAGATAAACAATAATTCTCACAAATAGTCACACAATCCCAAGAACAAAAGGTTTATTATCTTTGTGGACTAGCTACTGGAGAATCATATTTTAGAATACTTGTGTAAATTTCATAATAATTTATGCAAAACAGTCTCCATTAAATAATTATTGTATTCTATATTTTTCGAAATAACCTAGGTTATAAAAACATTAGAATGAGTTGAGGTAAAATTTATAATAACGGAGAAAATAGTCAACATTTCATTAATGTAATGATCGATATAATATTAGAAAACATGATAAGGGATGAAATATATTATTAAAAAGAACATGGAATAGAAATATGTTTCCATAAGTCATGATAAAAGGGTGATATAGAAATCATAATAAGGGAATAATCAAATTAAATCAGGATAGTGAATAAAAAAATAGGTAATATAAGATACATAACATGATATCATAAATAGAATAATAATAATAATGGGAATTTAGTACAAGGTAATGATATCATGAGTTCATGGAAATATAAATATGCAGCAACAACATAAAACATGACCTCATAAAATTAAGTCAAGAGTCACCACCGAGAAAAAATATCATGGTTGTATAATGAACCCTGAACCATACTCAGTATGTCATAAGATGAAAACATTAATCAATGAATAAAACTGTTTTTTGGTTTATCCCTTCTTATTCATTATGTGTACATGAATATGTGTTACACAAGTGGATATGAAGCCATACATAAATCATAAGCATGGTAAAACCCATGAGAAGGAATCATGTTTTATAATATTTCATGAAGCCATAAATGAAGGATATATTATAAAAACATTGAAGATATGAAAGATATAAATTAATTTTGAATTCCATATTTGAGGAAATCAATGGTGTGAAATATCTAATGCCATTATATAAAAATATATGAGAAATATTAAAGTAGTATAAAGAGAAATGAGTCACTTATGTGATGATTTATGAAATGAGTAAATGTTATTTCAAAGAATTTAAGAGATTATAATTTTTATTTTTACCAAAATTGGTCTTTTTGGGTATTCTATAAAATAATTAGGACTTTTAAAAAACTATTTATAGTTATAGACATTTGATGGGGGTGGTTCTTGACATGAAATAATAAAAATGGATGTTCCCTTGAATATTTTTCTTAAAATATGGAATTGAGAAAGAAAAAAAAATCATATATAATCACAGAAAAATAATTTAAATTAACTTTTTTGTATTTTTAAGGAAAATATGTACAAAAATTAAAAAACTTATGAGAGGTATATTGATGAAATTTTGTTAAAAGATAGAGAATGTGTAACATAAAAGTAATAATGGTTTTTAAGGATATTCCTTACCTCAGGTTCCAACTCACACTAAATGTTCTCTTAATATCTTAAATGATAAAATTATTTTTATGAATTTTTTTAATTAGTATATATTTCATCTATATTTTATTTTATATAGTTTATTTATTATCCTGTTTTATTCATTTATTTAATATTTTTCTTTTATATCGGTTACTTGAGTTGGTTTAGTCACATTCTCTGAAACATCCTCTGTACATTAACCATGGTAAAATGATCTATAAAATATCTTCATAGTCTCAATAATTTTATAGGTTTATTTATTTTATTATTCAATTAGAAAAAATGTATATTTTTTCTTAGCTTTTCCCAAAATGGACCAAAATTCTTAAATTTTCCTCGATATGTTCATTTTAGGTACATAGGTTTAACATGAAAAATAATTATTAATATCACATATAGAATGTAAAATATTTTATTTATTGATAATTAATATTTTCATAAATAAAATTTTTAGAAAATATATTAATTTTTAAATTTATCCACAATATCCAACAATGGAAAAAAAATATGTCATTCCGTGGATGCGGTAGTATACATATACTCATTGATGTAACTCTCATTTTTAATAGAATTAGAGTGCGGTAGGGAATGGATATATCATTAGTATAATAGTATTTAAGAATATTAGTAATAATTATCATATCGTACATTCATGGATGTTGTATTGTTAGGGGGTAAATAAATAAATGAATTAATAGAGCATAATTGGGAACACCACCTCCCCCTTTGGATGTTATACCTTATGAAGACCTTAAGGATAATTTTCCTGGTCATTTTCGAAGACCATGTATTATATGAAATGTAGAGAGTGTAAGGAGATACTAGGATATATTTTTTGTTGAGATAAATATTTATAATGACATGATAAATATAGTGGGGTAGGGCGGTATTTATAAGCAAGATTAATAAAATTATGTAATAATTTAAAGTATAAGTGTATATTCAAGGTTAAAATGATAAAACAATGAAAACGGATGGAGAGAGGATGAGTTGAGTTTTTGATACCTCTCATATACTCATATTAGGACATTTCAAATATTTTTAGGCCTTTTATCTAGGTTAAATCCTTTTTAACATAAATCACCTTTACCACGTTAAACAATTTTATCCTAAATAATATTATATTAATACATAAAAATAAAATGAGACATATAAATTAATTTGGAAAAAATTATTCAAAAAATTAAAAAGATTATTTACGTTATAATTTATAACTTTGTGAAAAATGAATTGTAATAAAAGAACAATTAATGTGTAAAAACCCTTTTTTAGAAAAGAATATTTTTACGCATTAAGATTTAAGTTAGGATAAATTTATTAATGCTGCTGGTTTTCTTAACTGTAATAATTTTATTACATAAAAAATAATATTTATATGTGTTAAAAATAATTTTATGAAATATTTTTACATTCTGATATAAAAATTAATGAAAATCGAAAAACCTTATTTTGTTAAAAAAAATTACTAATATTTCAGAATGTTAAAAATGATTTTTCTAGTTTCAACATATTATTTTAAAAAGAATAATAGTATTCTATAAATATATTCATCACTATTAAAAATGTTGTATAAATTTTTTATCCCTTCTTAGACAAAGATAATGTAATAAATGAAATAATATTAATAAAAAATTGGGTTTTCACTATTCAATTGAAAATGACATATTACAAAAAAATCAAAACAATTAATCAAAATAAAACATTGTAAGTATAAATCCAAAAAGGATGTTAATTCTTCAAATTTATATTCTAAAATTTATGATTTTAACTTTTAATGGGGGGTATAAAATATAACGAAAAAAATTAATTTTAAAATGTATTTTCACAGAATAAATTGTTCTTATACTTATTTCATATTAATTTAGAATCGAATTAGTGATAATATATTATTAATATATTATGTTCCATCAGATCTTGATAACATATAAGGGATGGAATCAAGGTTTATATTTTAGAATTTTAATACTCTTGAAATTAACCCAATGAACCTGTTAAAGTTATTATACTTTTCATCTTTATAAAATATCTCACAAGGATACAAAGATAATAATGTAAAGAAAGGCACACAATATTTAAATGTGTTTACCCTAATGTAAGTTACTACATCCTTTCCATGAAAAATCCTATTGGTGTATGAAAATTCACTATTAATAAGAAGTGAATATTACTTCAGATAACCCTTGTTTGACTCCTTCTATCTCATAATTGGAATGATTATACTAAATCTCATAGGATAAAAAGGATTTTCTTTTTTTACCAATCTAAAATAATATGAAATATTTTGTATAAAACTTACTAAATATTCATAAGATTTTTTTCCAATGCGTACGTATGGTATCACCTTCTGGTGTTTCTTTCTGCTCCATCTAATATGACATACAATAATTATACATGTTCTTCTAAGACCTAACCAATAAAAAATCTAGTTCCTCGTAATCTATTCAAAATCTATCACTGATACTATCAATTCCCAAAATCTCTAACTAAATACCCTATCATGTATCTTAAAACAGAATCTCTATCTTGTGTTAGTATCTAAAACCTCCATCTAACAACTATATTAAGTATTCTCTCTTATCTGAAAATATTAGTTGAAAATGAAAATTGCTCAAATACATTAGCGCGTTAGATAGTTTTTTATGTGTGAAAAATGAAAAATATTTTTTTATTTGTACCATATTATATTGGTGAAATCATATGAAAATGGAAATAACCCACTTTCAATTTCCCACTAAACTCAATTCACTAAACTCTTCTCAAAACTCATATAACATTCTAGAAGAATCATATAAAATATAGTATCTATATCATTCATAAAATTTCATTAACCTAATCATTTAGGGTTATTTTAAAAATTCATTATCTTATCTAGAATACTACCACTGAATGTTCAATATCACATTATCATCGTTAAAGAGGACTTATAGAGTTATGCAATTATTCTAAATAATCCTTCTGATAAGTTTTTGTATGATAAATTTATGAGCACTTCTATGTCCTACTATATTTAAACTGATTGACTAATTCCAGTCACTTTATCATTGATCAAAAATCATAAGATACTTAGATCTGAAAACTCTTCCGACTATAACATCTAAAATTTGTTTATATGATGACATCATCATTATTATTCTGATGTATAAATGTTTGATAGAATATGAAAGGATTTGTATGAACTCACCTTTGACAGAATGGATCAATACATAGATCTTTGAATTACCATTATGTAACTAAGAAAACTATAACATATACATTGAAACAATTTGTTTACCCTCACACAATATCATGAATACCTTTACACAACAACTTTTAAACCATTATTTATCCAATTAAAATAAACGGTTATCTTACATATCTTGCTCTATCTGCGGGATCATCATTGGAGGGACTCGAACTGATTCCTTCATACCGTAGCACCCTTCATTACTTCAAACTTCAAACAAAGTCTAACATAATATTTTTAATTAAAAATTATAAAAACTAACTATCCAAAAACTCCATTTACGTCCATCTAGTATACTCAATTCATTGACATGTAGAGAGAATTTGGAAACTTCTAAAGAATCCTCTAATAGAAGTATTTACATCATTTTATAGTTCGAACATATTTCATTATCAAATAATGTATCTTCATATTTAGACCACCCCTAAAACATTAATATTATCACATATTTTTACTTATCTCGCCCTTGGTCTTCTTAATCTTTATAAAATTTCATTAGTGAAGACCTCATGAAAATCTATGACCGGAAACAACTTCCTTAGTTCATTTGATAACATTATGAATTTTATGATTGGTCACATCTAGACAGTGTTTTGCATTAAGTGATCTGCATTTAGTGATACATTTATAATTCTCTCCATTTTTAAGAAAACATAAATATTTTTTTTCGATATTTAAATTGTTAATGATATTTCGACCTCGAACTTTGATAAGTACAATCCCACATAAGGAAGGTTTTCCTTACATAATTAATAAAATAAATGAATTACCTCCTCCATCACTTCATATGATGAACATCCTTAACAACTTTTATCTACTCATTCATAATTATTTAACAAAAACATTAACTAAATGATATGTTAAAAAATACCTTCTATAAAAACACCACAAGATATTTTCAATATCCACCTTTGTATTTGTTGACAACAATTGCAAAAACATTTAAGAACAAAAACTTTTTACAACTCATTTTAACCAATCATTTTTTTTATCTTTCCTCAACATTTATCAAACAAAAAAATTTATCATATGAAATTTCTTAACACCACAGTACAAGATAATGTAATTTTTTGATGAAATTTCATCCTTCAATGACAATAAATTTTTTACCTGATATATGATAAATTCACCTAAATATATATATCCCCCTTTTGATGATAAAAATATATTTATATTCATAATTGAAAGAATTATCAACTTTCTACAATGTTATACTTACTCTCACCATTTGAAAACATAATAAAACGAAGTGTGGTGGACCCCTAAAACATTAGGATTTATTTGGTAGAGGATTAACAAGATATTTATGCTTCAATTTATAAAATCTTTCCCTTGTAATAGCTTTGGTGAAATAATCCATAATTTTATAATTTTTTGAAATGTACTCAAGAATAATATCTCCCCCAATGAATTTATATATTATTAATTGATACCAACTATCAATGTGCATTGTTCTAGAATGTTTTGTAGAGTTTTTTGATATTTTAATGAATCTTTTATTATCACAAAGAATCATTAATGTGTTTCTATAATTCAATCTCAAATATTCTATCTGAAAATTCATCTATTCCATCAATAAACTAGAATGGGTGGTGGAAATATATTATAATTCATTTATATAAAAGACAGAAAAATATTCTTTTTAAAATGAAAAATCACATGAAATTATCCCAAGAAAACATTACTAATGATTTGGGATTTTAACCATAACAATCCCTTGGATAATTTTTATATGTGAATATAATAAAGTTCATCTCACAAATTCTTTTATACAATATTCTTTAAAACATCTTCCTTTAATGTACAGTAGTATTCTTTATTAATTCATTTATATGTGATTCCTTTAGAAAACTCTGATATTCTACACACAATGTACCTATATAAAGCATTTATTTCCTCAATGGTTTATAAAGGAACAATATTCTTATCATCATTTGAAAGTATTTCTAAAACAAAACTTTCCTAGAATCATATTTACTCATAATTATAGCAGTAGATATATCTATAGATATTTATATTGACATTATAGTGTGAAATGTTTTATCAACTCTTTCTAATATTTTTATTATGATAGGAAAATATATCATTACATATTTTGAACATATATGTACACAAAGAATGTTAATTATATTAGAATTCACATTTCAATTTTATTTTTATTTGTTTAGAAAATTATTCACAAGGATTCTCCCTATCCCATTAAAAACAATATAATTAATGTATAAATGAAAATAAGGGAACCTATGTTAATTTCCTTACCATAGAAGTTGTTATCTGGTTTCTCTTTAGAAAATAACAATTGATTTGGGAAAATTTTCTGTTTAAAATTCCTTGAATAAGGTGACTATTTCATCCTTTATGGGGATTTCCTAAAATTACACACCATGATTTTATATTTATCACTTTATAACACAATTGGTTTATGATAGTAAACTTATTCAACTCCCCTATTTAATAAATATTACATAACGTCAATCTAATAAACATTGTAAAAATTGTGTGAAACAACTTCCACAAAAATTATTAAGGTTTTTAGTCCTTATATAGTGGAAATTTTTAATTCCAAATCAATACCCCCAAATATTAGTAAAATTTTGAAATTAGTCGATCTTTGTTTCATGAAATATCTCTATGTAAATTGTTCTTGTTTCGTAACACCCACTTTATTACTATAAAAATAATTCCAACAATTATTGGAACAGGTATGTTTTTGTTATTTTAATAAATCCAATATAAATATTCATTCATATCTTATAAACAATCAATATGATTAACGAACCCTATAACGTCTTCCATTTATACATATGAGATAAGTTATTTATTATTCTTAAACCCTAATTTCCTTCTAGACTAAACTAGATATTTATCATTACCAATTTTGTATCTAATCTCAACCAATTTTAATAATTTATGAAATTTTTTCAATTTTTTCTTTTCTCACATTCCACATCACCATATTGATCCTAGTCAATTTGAATATTTTTCCTCAAATTCATCTTCCCCTTTAATATCATCATTAGAAGTAATTAATTTATATTCAGTATCATTTTCATCCTTTTTAGGAAATTATATTATCAATATTATTTACATCATTAGAATCATATATATTTTTCATACATTTATTAAATGTTTATAAATTATTCTATTGGATGAATAAACCATGAAAATTCATTTATTATATTTTTCATTAATATTTAGAAAATATGAATTTTTGTTAGTTATTAATAATTTAGTCCCAAGATTCTTGGAATACATCACTGAAGGTTTTTTCTTACACCACATCTAATAGGAAGTAATGTTGGATGCTGACTATAACAAGCACCTATTTTTTACATTAAAAAATTTTAACAAATTTTCTTTAGAATAACATAGAATATTTATAATCATCTAAAATTTTTATTCGAATGTTTAAAAATCATTTTTTTAATAACTCTATATTTTTGATGTGTTCATAGAGAACTATATTGGGATTTGCTTCTATGTATCTTTAAATTTATTTTGAAATCATTCATTGTGTACTCCTTTCTACTATCAGTTCTTAACTTTTGGATGTAACACCAATATTTCCTTCCAATTCCCTTATGAAATATATAAACAAATCAAAATAAATTTATTTATGTTTCATAAAAATTATATTTTTCATCTAAGTGAAGTAAAAAATAAGGGTGAAAAATTAAAAGTTAATTTTGGTTGATTGATTTATCATCAATGAGAAAATATCAATGTGTATAAGTTAAATGAGTGTGGTGGATTGGAATTTATGTTTTGGTTTTTGTTAGTCATCATATTCCCTTTCTAAAAAGTTATATGAACTGTATCTTATTTCCTCATAAATTGTTCTATGTTTCAGAAAACATATTCCCTAGAATGTTTTCTTATATTTTTTTCTCCAAGATAACCATGAATTTTATGCCACAACTTATTTTTATCATCTTAAATTACGTAATACGTTTCAAGGACATATATTCTAGAAAATATTTCAACTGGTTCTTGCTCCCTTAGTAATAACATTAACATATTTCTTGCTTTTTTTGATATACTAATATATAAAAAAGATAACCTTATCATCATCATTAAAAATTTGGATAAATTTTATAACGTTGTGTTTTATCCCATTAGAATACAATAAGTCCTTTGATTTTATTTTTTTTGGATTCAATGTCTCATGATCAAATTCCTAATTTTATTATGAAACTATAATTTATGAATGATACTTATCCTGATACACAGTCTTCAATATCATTGAATATCTTTATATCACCTGTTATGGGTGAGGAATAACCAGTTTTAATAATCCACTCTTTATTCTTTTATTCTAGATTTTATAGAAATCATAATAATAAAATTTCATTCTTCAGCATTCTTATTTCCACCCTCCTTTTTTCAATAATATCAAATATTTCAAAAAAGAGAAGTTATAGGGTCCTAAAAAATGTTTAATTATTTTTCACATTTTCAAAAAACATCTCATAGGTAAACAAAAAGGGTTTCCAATGGAAATTATTTAGCATCTCATTTTTTTCTGTTTTTTTGAACATTTATCATTGGAAAGTAATTTTTATTTCTTTTACAATTTTTCCCAATTTTCATTCCTATTCATAAATGGAGATATATTTTTCTAATAGTTATATTCCTTATCCAATATATTTAATAAAACCAATAATATCTATTGAATCTTGATTTTATTTAGAAGTAGAATCTTATACTAGATAATGTTTGATGAAGTTCATAATATTTTTCTATACTCGTTTTATCCTTACATGGGGACTCATTTTTAAAAAGATTAATTTAAAATTTTAATTAGGGAATGTGTCTTCCAAATCAGTTTTTAGTTTATTATTTTTGAAATTCATTTATAAAAAATTATTAGATAAAAATATCATATGACATTTTATGTTTAGTGGGTATAGATGTAACCTAATTATTGGGAAGAGTTTTCATAGAAGCCAATGATGCTTCAAATTTAAACTATGATGATTTATTGAAATTTTCACTCTATATTTAAGTTACATTAAACATAAATAAATACTATCTGAATTATATAAATGTAATATTTATTAGAACTAAATATGTTATTTAGATATTCCATACTATTTACATTTTTTGAAACTTTTAGTTTATTGTCTTTAGATACATCATTGTATGCATCTTCCTTATTAAGAGGATCATTATTTCCCATGTTATTTTAAATTATTAATTAATTATTGTAATTTTATTCCTAATTTTTCTATTTTACTCAATAAATTCAACACATTCTGATCTCATATTATCTTCTCAATAAGTTTCTTAAATTTCCACTTCTTCACTATTTGAGTAATATTCCATTATATAAACATTTTAAATGAAATTTCTAAACATATTTTTCATTCAATTTTATGAAGAACCATTTTCAGTAGATTCATACTCAATTTTCTTACTCAATATTCTTCTTCTATTTTTAATGAACATTTTTTATGTTTGTTTGATTTCTTTTCTTCCTTGTATGTTTTTATCCACATAATCCACCAAGGGTTTTCTTAGGAATCATCTTCAAATTTCTCATATTTCTTTGTAGAATTATTTATAGAAAAATATATTATTCCTCTCCACTCAAAACATTGGTGTATAATTTTCCTCCATATTTTGTTATACCTCTTTAGTAATTTGTAGAGATAATTCTATGATTTTTTCACTTATTTCATTCAATTCATTATCTTCTAAATCAACGAGGTCAACAATATCAAAATCTTGTACTTTTATCATTATCATACCTTCAAAATACACTTCATCGTTGATAATATTTTTAAATTCTAGATCTTTTCATAACTCATATGAAATAATAAGTTTATGTAATAAATCATGAGATAAGTCATCTTTATATTCGAAAAAAGAAATTTTGGAATCCAAACTATCATGAATGTATCACATGAGTTTCATAACTATGATATAACCTTACATGCAATATATGAACCCCTAAAAGTATCTGAACACTTTAATAACTGTACTGATGTATTGATTAATAGTTTCATCATAATCAATTCTGATATTTATTGAACATGCTTTTCTAGATTTGTAAATTTTTTCCTCTACTTTGATATTTCTATTGAAGGTATTTTAATGATACCCAGATTCCTTACTGGCCTTGGGAACCATCACCATTATTCAAAAATTTATTCAAAAATTCATTGAATATAATTTATATATTTCACATAGACCAAAAGATTTATTTTATCGGTGAAGTTTATAGGATCATTCTTATCCATAGGTGGAAAACCAACAATAGATGAATCTATTACCCATCGGAAAAGACACATATGATATAGTGTCATTCTATTTTTCAAACCATGATAAGGATCAAATAGGGTAGCCTCTAACTGACACTGATTAGAGCTCCTTAGGATTGGGGGGGGGGGGGGGGTTGACCATGTTGTGATCTTTGGCAAGTTCAATTATCATAAAATCAACCACCGTAAATTATTAATTTTTTTATAATTTTTTCAAATTTATAAAAAAACCGCACTGGAATGAAATGATAAGATATTAATGTATGGTAGAAAAGATTTATATTGTTCACCCATATTTTGGAATACTTTACAAATTCCTTTGGGACTCGCATTGGTCCATGGAAATTCAATATTAAAATGATGTGAGTAAAATTGATTTTAATCCTTTTAAAAGCATCATATCTCTAGATTGGAATTATTATACAAACTCAAATTACTCAAAAAATATTTTCTTCTGTTACCAATCTAAAACAAGATTGACTATCTTTCTAAACAACTTAATTAATTTTCTTCTGTAATTTCTCATTCTAATGTGTCTAACCATTATCTTCATCTGGTCTACCTCATATTATGAACCTAACTATAAAACACATATTTTTCAAATATATATTAGATAAAAATATCCCATTTTCAATTCAATCTATTTATTGACTTTGTTTGTTACTATTAGTATCTTGTATCTCTCATCAATTTCTATGTACCATATCACATAAGTAAATCTCTTCCTGATGTATCGTATCTAAACCTCGTGTCTGGTAACATTTAAAAATATTCTCTCTTATTCATCCAACATATTTAGAAACTATCAATACTTATAAACATTATCAAGCTATATTTTCTATAAAGGTGAATATTGCTAGGTATGGGTTATAATTATACATCTTTTTATAATTGCACTCATAGGAAAAATGAGAAAACCCAAATTTATTTTCCCACTCAAGTAAATTTTTTGAAGGATTCTCAATACTTGTAGAACATTCCAATGGCTTCCTGAAAATGATTATGTCCATATCCTAGAAATTCTATAACCATAGTGTTGAAATACTTCTTTAAGAATTATTATCTTAGTTAGATAAAAACTATTTGAGTGTTCAACATCATTCTTAAATGTTATTTATAATGTTATGTAAAGATTCTCAATACTATATCTATTTTTTGTTTTTACGAAGAAATTTTTAGAACCTCTCTATATAACTATGCATCAATCAATTGAATCTATTTGTTAACCAAACATTTTATTAAACAATATACAATGATTGCTTCTCAAAACATAGTCATTTATATCTTCTCAAAATAATCCATATGATGATGTCATGATTTTTTTTCCATCCTATGCACTTTGTAAAGATATGTATGAACCTTTAACTAAAAGAACCATTAAAAATGTCTTATCATGACCTATACTTAATCATGTTAACCCTTAAATAGTCATTGAAAATGTTTGGATAACCTCACCCAAGCTCATGACTACCTTTATAAAAAAAATTATACCTTTCTCTCAGTAATTAAAATCAATTTTTATCCTTACATATCATTCTTTTTTTGATCGTTAATAATCAGATGTTCTTAAACAGAAGCCTTTGTACAGTAGCAACCGTCATGTCATAAAAATTAATTTAGTAAGTAACATAATATTTTCTACTTCAAATTCATATAAATAATCTATCCAGAAACACCTGCTTTTTTGTCAATTGAACATTAATTATTGATGTGTTGATTTTGTTTTCAATTTATAACCACTTATTTCATAGAATAATCTCACCCTTTTACTAGTTAAGATATCTTTATTCATCTAGAAATATTGATTCAATATTTTACCACTGCTCAAACATCAATATTCACATAGATTTGTACTTATTTCCCAGATAAACCTTTTAAAACATTGTAAAAACACATTAATGAGGTCTTTAGGAAAACCACTAACCAATTACAACGACTTGATTCCATCATTTGACATTGTTATTTTTTTGTCCGGTCAAATCTATCTCGTTATCTATATATGGTTATTTTCATAAGTTTAGAAATTTTTACTTTTCTCCCTGTATAATAAAACATAAAAAATTACCTTTTATCATGAAATTATTAATGATGTAGAGAACTGGATATTGCCCTAGTGTTTTCTATCATACATAAATTATTCATAACATAATTAAGGAAAAATTCCTTCGCCTCCTCTATAACTTCATAATAATTTTTTTTATTAACACCTATATATAACACATTATTTCATGTTTAACCAAAAATTCAAAATATGATATTTTAACAAAAAGTAAATAACTAATTACTAAAACATTCCAAAGGATATTCACTATCTAGAGTATATTAAATCTTAATTATACCATACTATTTTTAATGTATTAAAATAAAAATAAATTGTAACTAAAGACTATATTTCAAGGACAATACATTTTTACTCAAAAAATGATCTGGTTAGTTATTTGGGTATAGTAATAGATATTTATTTAATATTATCACATACTTTTATTATTATATTTCATAATGTGGTAGCCCTTATTTATACCCACCAATTCATGGCATATAGTAGATTTATTTTTTATATTTTAAAAAATGTTCACAGTTCATATTAGTACAATGTTCCCTATGAAAAAATCTTTCTAACATAATATTTAATTAATGTAAATCATGTACTAAAATATCAAATTTTTATAGTATAGATTTAATAATTTATATTTTAATGGTTTTAATTTTTTACAATGAATAGGATAATCTATCATGAGTTTGGAAGAAACAATCCATGCGATACTTAGTATTTTTGTTAAAAAAATCCATGATTATATCCCTTTGATAGTGGCTTTTGAAAGATGATATCTATAAGGAGGTAATGATCTTATTGAAATAATATATTTGATTATTTATAATCTACTATGATCCTTAGAAATTTTATTGAGTTTTTTATTATAATTTTGATAAATACTAAAATTTCATACATTCGTTAGAAGAAGGTATTATGTAATTATACAATTCTAGAGATAATTTTTAATTGAATAAAAATTTATTTGAAGTAATATTGAAATCCTATGTTGTAAATGTAATAATTTATAAGTTCTAGAGATATTTGTATGAAACATTTTTGAACAAAGGAGGATAACAAATGGTCCATTTCTAACTCTATATTCGAGTCATCATGAAAAACACATGAGTCACTAAACATTTCATATGATTCATTCTTATATGAAATGAAAATATAGAATATTAATTACTTGAGTATAAGCCATTAAAAAAGTGTAGGAGTCTTTTATCCCATGCATGATTCATTTGGCTGTATATGTCAATCATAAGAAGTTATGTATGATTTGTGCCAAATATTGAAAAATATGAGATTTATGATGGGTGAAAATATGAGTTCCCAAAATTTATATTTTCATGAATAAATATTTTTTGGATGTTGTAATAGATTTTATTTTATAATAAAAACATCATGGTTCTTTAAAATATCTGAATCATGCCTGAGTTGGATAAGATCAAGAGAATTTCCTTTTTGATAAAGAAAACGTTACTTCATAAATTTTCATGAATATATTATATAGATTTGGTTAAATAATTATGTTTTTTGGTATAGATTAAATCATTTTTATTTGAGACGAATTGGTTAAAGAAATCCTCATAAATGGGAAAATAAAGAAGGATTGGAATTTTTTAAGCCTAATATTAGGATCTCCCAAATTATAAAAATCATGAAATAATAAATATATCAATAGAGTTTTCTATTTTTATTGGTAATTTGTTTATAATGTTTGTTTGGTTTCATTTTTTATCAATATATCAATATGTACATGAAGCTAAATATCATCAATAAATTTGATGAAGTCATGTGAAAAAAATTCCCTATGATGTATAAGAATGCTTACATAAATATCGTAGGAAACTTTACTATCAATGTCAGATGATGAAGAATTGTATTCCATGTTCATAACATCATGAATCTTATCATGCTCCAAATATATATTTTATGCATTTTTACAAAGTTAACAACGTAAAATGTAGGAGAAGTACAATTTTTGATAAGTCTAAGATCAGGAGGCGGGAAAAATTTTGACCTAGTGTTATCAGAAAGACTGTTTGAATAAAGTTTCATAATTTGGTATTATGAACAAATCAATATGATGAAACCGATGGATTTATGAGTTAAAATTATTTTGTTACACGATGCATACAGTTTTTCTTGTTAACAGATAGACAATGCCATTTTTAAAAGATGAAAAAATGATATAAGTAAAATTGGTGAGATTTATGAGGGACACATAAAGGTATATCATGATTTTAATTACATATGTAAAGGTATGAAAGGTTCTACATAATGGTAGTAGAGAATTCATACGACCTACATAATGGTAATGTGTAAGATGGAAAACATCCAAAATATATTTGGAAAATGAAATCTGAGTAGAGTACATTATGAACATGTAAATGAACATGAAATGGTTTATGTATCATTATTCGAAAACTCAAAATTTCCAATGGTTGTTGATTTTATATTGGTATTTAATGGATAAATCTAATGGTACTCCATGTAGTGAAGGATGTACAATGTTATAAGATTCACAATTCAAAGAGTTGTACAAAGTCTTATCAGATAGAGAGAAGTATGTAGGTAATCATATGGATGAAAATTATACTTACATACATGATGTTATTAGACATATGATATTTAGTTAGAGGGTTAATATGATTAAAACCAGTACATGAGTCGTATAAATGTATTCTGGATAGAGATATGATATGTCATTAGAAAAAAACATGTTGAGTACATTAGTTATAGGTTTTATAAATAATGGAAACTAAACGAAGGTGAAATGTATGGTGGATGTCTGTGAATTCATTATCCAGATAATTGTAAAGGTTTACCATCACACAGGGAGGTCATAGTTAAATAAATTAGAATACATACACTAAACATAAGAGTTCTAAGGATATTTAAATAGAATATATAATGTCCATAACATGATATTGTTGATATGATCTTCAATAATTTTTTATCTATCCAATGTTAAGAAATATATTATAAGTTCATTAATATTTAGTTTAATGATTTTTTAGGGAAGTTTATGTTTTAAATAAAACTCATGAGTATTAAAAAATGTTTATGAGGGATAGATAATTTCCCAGAGATGTTTAATTTAATGGGAAAATGAATTTGAGTTACCACCCAAACATATTGATGCACGACTATATAAAGGGACTAAATAGTAAAAATAAATCATAGAAAACATTGTAAACATGTGAATGAGAAAAGGTACTAATATATTATTCCATGATAACCGAATTAGGTTCCTACTTGGTGGTAGAAGAGTGCATGGTATTAAGGAGCATCGATTAGATATCTAATAGATAGAGCTCCAAATGATCAAGGAGGTGAATCAGACCAATCATTCATCCTCAAAAAAGGAATCATTAGAATGAGTAAATTATACAATGATTCAATGAATTTATCATGTTGGACCAAATAGTAGGTATAAAAATAAGATATAAACAAACTAGACAATCCCATTAGACATAGGTAATATCATATGAAATCTATTGGATGGATATTTCCAAAGAAACCATCAAACAATGATCTATCAACAACATGATTGAACATATCCAGATACTCTAGTGATCAAGATTATATTTCAAGGACTATATACACTTAATAGAGTTTATTATTATCTTCAATATTGAATATAGGTGACTTTGATCCATCTTTGTTATGGATGAAGAGAACATAATTCTATGAGGATTATAATTGAAGAAGGAAATATCCTACAGTGTAGGGGTGTAACCAGCTATAAAAAAGGATTTATTGCTTTAGGGTATTAATAGCTATGATGAAATATGATAATGTTATATTATTTTATGAGTAAAAAAAGCTATGTATGAAGAGCATATTGTTGGGGTGTAGAAAAATGTTTATTTGTAGGAATAATTACTAGGGTGTAGAACAAATTTCTTCTTATGCCTTCGTAATCCTATAAAGCTGAGTAAAAGAATCCTTTATGGGGTGATAAAATATATGTTAAGGAGTAATTCATTATACTGAACATTTTAAATAACATTTTATTATATATTTTATTATTTTATACATACTAAATGTTAGTTTGAGATTTATTTTTGAGTAGATCATTTTTCCAACTTGGTATCTGAGGTTCAGAAAATAAACATTATCTTGTTAAAAAAATTACAATAAAAGTAATGTGGTAACTGATTTACCCCTAGAGATCCTATGTTGATCTAGGGGATCATAACTTGGTATCATATGGTATATTTCCATAGAAATATCCAACCTTCTATTGGTTGTAAAGAATATTAATTCAGTTAACAACATCAGTGTTCTAGTATTCGATGGAAAAACTATCATAATTGAAAAAATAAGATGTCACACAATCTTTTATCTCTTTAACATGAAGCCATAGCTGATGCTTTAGTGGTAATTCCTCCATAAATGGAGTCTATATGATATATATTGTTAAAATAAATTTGTAATTTGATGGAAAAAATAAGAAGACCTTTTTCTGGATTTCATAGAGAATTTTATAAAAATATTTTGGGGATACCAGTGGATAAACATTATCTGATAAATTGTGAAGAAGTTAAAAAGAAACATATGATTTTTGGGAGAAACAAAAAATTGTAGAAACAAAACACTTTTAGGAATATAATAATAACAATTTGATGTTGGCCGAATTCCATAAGATTGTGAATATTCATAAAGAATGTATGGCTGAGAAAGAAGAAACATTGTTTGAAAAACAATCAATTTTTTCTAAAACCCTAAACTTAGTTAATAATTATGAGATAATACTTTACCTAATAGATTGAGGTTAAAGGGGAATCTCGTCCATCTTGTGAATATAATGGTCCACATAAGAAGTTTTTTTCTCTATTAAAATAATCTCAATGCATATCATTATCTATTAAAAGTATTTTTTTTGAAAGATAAAATTCTTGATAAAACATATTACACTATTAAATAGTTGAACTCCTCAAGAATTATCACTATGTATAAATTCACCAACAATTTATAAAAAATGATGTGCCAACAAACCATATTTAAATTCTATATTCAGAATTAAACATCATTATTCTATGGTCATTGATGTTTCTTTTGTGTTTTCTAGCACAATGAATACACATGTTGGTATAATATGTCATTACGAGGAAATATATATGAATCAAGGGTGAGATATGATGATAATAGAAAACAAATTGTTCTGTAAAATTGTTGATCCAAAAAATAATGTTTAGGTGGTCAATAATTCTAATAGTTCAAGGATTGTTTTTGATAATTTTGTGAAAGTGGAACCTGGTATGAAAATTGAGTAAGAAAAGGAGTTCAAGAATTTTAATCTAGAAATGAAATATTGTTTAGTTATTTTGATAGATAAGATATACATGTATAAAAAGATGATGGAAGAAAAAAACACTACTAAATATTAATGGAATGAAAAAGTCTTATGAAATTTAGAAAAATGGTGATAAGAAATATCCAATAGATAGCAGTTAGAGAATTCATAGAAAAATATAAGTGGTGTTATGAAGATGGGAATATTACAAAAAATTATACTCCAATATTACCAGGATAAGAAGAAAACATGAAAGGTGTTTTAAAAGAACATGGAAAAAATTTCCAATAAATTATGAATAGTTGATGATAATTTCATCTGAAGATTATCTAGATGAGGAGAAGGAAATGACATCCCATGAAAATTAATTGAAAAATATGAATTTGGGACAGAGAGAAGATTATCAGTGAAAATATTTATTATACATAGCAATAAGGACCCTCCATATTCCAAATATTCATTTCTAATTATACTTACTTTATTGAAATTGAAGGATTAGATATAAGAAATATATATAAGTATAGTAGTTGTATTTATAGTAAAACTAAATGTTCATCACGGATTATTTTTACATCATGATGAGAAATAGAGTAATACCCTTGTGGGGGAGAAAATATGAATCTAAGGTATGAAAATCGTAGTTTTATTTAAAATAACTTATATATGATGAGAAATATAAGATGTTTTGGAATGATGGGTTTATACACTTGAAATGTTTTGACGTATTTTTTTAAGAAGAGTGATGTATTTCCCTTAGAAAAAATTCTCAGATTTCCGCTAAAATTTGGATTTTAGAATGATCATGATGAAATTATTCCATGAATAAATGTTATAGAAACATTGATTTCCTAGATTATACACTTTTTTCACCTGGTTTAACCTCATAGATAAAGAGATTTTTAGTTAAGTATTGTGGTTAAGAAAATAAGAAAAAATATTTTTCATTGATTTTTTTCATGTTAATGAGATAATAGAATATATGTTGAGATATTCACAATATTACCTTGTTAATTGATAGCAAATAAGTGAGTAAATTAACGTAAGGGGTATGCAAACATCATGAAGAAAATATTGATCAGAAAAATTTAATTTAATAATATTTAATGTTTTAATGTGTATATTGAAAATGAACACAAAGGGGGATATAAATATACCAATATGGGTTTTGTTGTATTTATTTTCAATATATCAACATCTCCCAGCTGATAAAGTTCCTTAATAATTAGTATGAATTTGTGCGATGATCATTTCTTTATGAAGTGTAAAAATGTTTATAGAACAATATTAGGAAACATTATTTACCAATTTAGATGATATTATGTTATTATTTAGGTTCCTATAATCATTAATCTTTTCATGATCCTAGAAATTTTTTTACACCCTTTTAAAAAGTGAGGAATGTGAAATGGAAGAGATGTAAAAAGTTAGAGAAGTCCAAGATCAAGTGTTCGTACAAAGTTTAACCAGGTGTTACTGGATAGACTAGTTTTATGAAGGTTCATAATTTTATTGGATGTATTGAACAATGTTATCCGATATATGGGGATCTGAGTTACAAATTTTCAGTTTCATGGTGCATGATTTTGTGCATATTAATGTTTATACAAACCTAGTGTTAAAAGAATAAAAAATGTGTAGAGGTATGAATGAATAGAGTTATGAATGCTATATAATGGTAATTTATTCTTTGTGTTACATATGTAAATGTATCAAAGAAACTATTAAATGTAGTAGTATATTACTACAACTTATGTCGTTGTAATATGTGTAAAGTTACTACATATGAAGGATAACTTGTAAAAACTATCTTATATAGGTAATTCAATAAGAGTATTTAATGGATAATTCAATGGAGATTAAATGGTCTATGTATCATTTTACAGACACTCTAATGATCTAATGGATGAATGTTGTCAACTAACAATATAAGGAGAACTATTAAGGCACTACAAGAAGAGAAGGACATATAATGGTTTGATATTAACAATATAAATAGATTTATGAATTCTAATCGAACAAAGAGAATTACGATGGAAATCAGATGGATGAACATCAGACTGAGACACATGGTGTTATCCAATATAAAATCATCTGTCAAAGGCCGTATATGAAGAGAACAAGATAAGGAGTAGTATGAAGATCCACAAGAGAGATAAATGAGATGTCATTGGAAAAAAATATTCTGAGTACATTAGATGGAGGTTTCCTAAAAATTGGAAACAAAATTAATGTGAAATGAAAAATTAATTTATGTGATTTCATTGTCTAGAAACTTGTTTTAATATTATATAGGGAAGTAATAATGAAGTAGAGAAATAAAAATACACTAAATAGAGGACTTTTAAAGAGATTTACATATACAATGTAATGTCCTTAACATGATTATGTTGAGATAACCATAGATTTTTGTTTATCTTTCAGATGATAGGGAAGTGTACATATATTCATTGAAATGAAGATTAATTATGTTAAATGAAAGGAAAATCCTTCATGATAATTATGAATACTCGATAATGTTCATGGATGATTGAGAAACTCCAAATGATGTTCAATTTAGTTTTAAAATTTATTTTAGTTCTGACAAAAACTTATGGAAGCACACTTATATAATGGGATGAAATAGTATAATGAAATCATGGAAAGAATTGTTCACATTAAAAATTTGAAAAGTATTAAAGATATTATTCCATGATAATACAATAATGTTCCAACTTTTTTGATAAAGTGTAAACTTGATAGTGGATCATTGATTAAAAATCCAACATATGGATAACTTGTTGATCAAGGCGGTGCATCAGACCGATCCTGGTTCAATAGAAAAGAAGTATTAGACTAAGAACATAAGATGAAGGTGAAGTCAATTGATCATGTAATAAAAACAGTGAGGAGAATTGTATAGAGAAATACTATGCAATGATATTACATATAGGTTATATGAAATAGAATATAATAGACAAACATTGATAAGGATAATTTATGGATGATGTTTTGGAAAATTTATGATTGACCATATACAGGTCTTCCAAAGAAAAAGAGGATGTTTTGAGTCCAATAAATTATGAAGAGATTTATGAATATATTAAATTTTTATTATTATTGAAGGTTGGATAACATTATTATCGATGGAGTGAATGTGTTTCTATAGTGTATCCGAATTAATGAAAGAAATATCTCATAAATGGGGTCTATGACTAATTACTACAAGGACTGTTATCTATGGATATAATCATTTTTTCATAAATATGAATCAGTTTTTAAAATTGGGGGGGGGGGTGTCCAACTATGGAAGAAGAGAAAATTGCTAGGGTGTCAGTCCATGGTAGTTTTAAGTAATAATTAAGACAGTGTATATCTAGTTTCTTCATGTTCCATTATAATGCTATCAAGATTAGTAAAATATTCCATGTTGTGTGGGGAATAACTAATGTAAATGAGAGTCTATTTTTACCAAACCTAGTAAATATCATGCGATGATATTTATTATATTTTTTTCATAAGAAATATTATAATTTGATATATATTTGAGTGGATCATAACTCTATCAAGTACTTCGTGGTATAAGAATGTTTCATTACAAAGATAAGAATATTTCATGCAAAAGAAAATTTATCACTAATTCTCTGCAACACCAATATAGTTATCCCACATTGATCCAAAGGAACATCATAAAATTCAGTCATGAATTTGTAATTGTACTATAAGCAAGATGACTATGTGGTTGATCTTTTATCAATTGTGTAATGGTCTAAGATGGGGTTTGTACAATTTTTCATGGGAAGTCTCATTATTAATAGATAAGAGGTTCCAAACAAAAAAAATCTACTTATTTATTTCATATATCTTTGAATAATTTTTGAATGTGTATTTTTTGGAGATTATATTGAGATGAAGGAGTAATGAGCCCACTGGATAATACCAATATGATATTTTTGGCTGAGAGAAGAATAAAAAGATTTAGATTATTTTTGGAACTCAATTTGGGAAACATCTATGAGTGAAAATATTATGAGATGTGTATGATTTATCTTGGAAAACCCAAAGTTGTTATTAAATAATAACTCCTAAAACAATTATTTATAATTTTTATCTCATATCATATTTTAGGACTTTTGTTTTGATGGGATCCATTTAATTCTCTATTTTTGAGAGTTTTTATTCAAAATATCAAGGATTCTTCGATCCACCCTCAGTCCACGACCACTGAATGGTGACCAAACCAGACGAGTCTCTAATGGTACCTCTGGTGTTCCTCCTTGTATATAAGAGGCTAATAACTAGAAACATGGGTCTGGGGTATTACCTTGGGGAGACTATACCTGTAACGACCCATAGTTTTCAATGGAAAATTCCCTTCTTATATTTATGTCCTAAAAACACAAAATAATGAACTATTAAGTGATAAGTGACCTTTAAACATAATTTTGTCACCACTATGTTTGGAATTTTAAAAATCTGACATACACGGTTGTGTTCAAGACAGTTTTTGGAGTCTAATGAAACAAAAATAATTTTTGGTGAATAGTAACCTACCCTTATGAATAGTAACCTACCCTTATGAATAGTAATATGACCCTTATGAATAGTAAATAAGAGTAACATTACCTATGAATAATAAAATAAAATTTAGACATCTGAGAAAGTGACAATTTGACCTTAGTAAACGTTTTTGGTATTTTATAAGTCATAAATAATTAATTATAATTAATTAATTAATTTAAAAGAATATTTATTTTCCTGTAATGTATTCATAAATTATTGAATCAATGTCTAATAGTTTTTAGATAATTTTATAAGACCCTATGTAATTTTTGAAAGAACTATAAAATCAGTCTTAATCTTAAAAACTGTTTTTTTATGTAAATTATGAATTTATTTAAATATTAAATTAATAATATTTAGAAAACTATTTTTGAAAAAATGGAATTTATTTTTGGATTCTACATGTTGAAAAATGGTTGGGGTAAAGTTTTGGGATTTTTCTGAGATAGTTGAATTTTTTGTGAATAGTAGAATACATTAATTTACCATATAAATACATTTTAATTAAAACCTACTATTCCTGATATCACAAGTGATGTAAGCACCCAAATCCCGAAATCACATGGATTTTTTACTATTATTATTCATCCAATACTCACTATTCCTTGTCTTAGGTGAAATTAATAAACTAATCAATTTTATATTAAGGAAACCCCTCTCCCCTCCACTATAAAAGCCAATCTTCACTCCCTCTTTTCCTCACACCTCTCAAGCTCCAAGCCTTCTCTAAACTCTGCCCAAACACCTTCACTAGCTCATCCCCCACGTCCAAAAGCTTCTGATCTAATCAAAAGACCAAGCCTAACTTCCTTAAAGAGGATCTCAAGAGGAGGATTCTAAAGGTAATTTCTCTCTCTCTTCTCCTTTAATATCCTTTCATGTTCAAGTTACTTTCTTGATCTCTCCCTACCTATCTTCATCCAAATTGTTCTGTAAATCCATTATTATATATATACTGTAATATTATGACTCTAATTTTATATTATGTCACCCCACACCCTTTCCCTATTCTATTTACTTTATTAAAGAGAACGTTGTTCATGAGGTGTTAAATCTATTACCTTCAAAAACGACATGTTCTCTTCTTCCATTTCTACCTTCCATCTGGTCATGAAACCATTTTATGGTTGAACCAGAATATTTCATAGGTATTATGTTCTATTTTAAGTTCTGGAAATAACCTATGGACTTATTACTAAGTTAAATGTTAAAACAAGATCGTTGTGATCCAAAAACCACCCAAATTAACCCAAATAACCATCATTAAATTTTTATCTAATGATACATCCACCTGGATCTAATATAATTCACTATAAAATTATTTAAGATACTGTAACATCATTAATAAAATGTAGTATCAGTTCTAGATGTTTACCCATGATCTACCCAAACATCAATTTAAGAATACAAGTGGACCGCTCAAGAAAACCATAAAAACGAACATCCCCGAACATTGTTTTTAAACTCTATAAGTTATCCAAAGGAAAATAATAAGAAATAATGAAACAAGAATGAACCCTATTAATGTATAAAATGTTATGGAATTTCTAATTAATGAATATAATGTCATTATACATGACATTAAAGAGAATGAGGCATTTGAGTACAAGGTAAGGGGAAATCTTGAACCCAATTTTCTTCCTTCGGGTTCTCCCTCTTTCACTCCATTTTTGATATGGTTACTCCTCAAAGATCATTTGTTCATAATTTCCGTTACTTTTCTGGGATATAAATGTTTGTCACTGGTTTTTATGTCCATCAAAATGTTTTCCAAAAAAAAACTCTTCTTTCAAGATCTCACCTTTTACCTCTCATTCAAGGTTGATAGTTCTTGTATCAAGTATGTTATTCCCTCTTTCTTTTGGGAACCCAATGCTTATGAATGTGATATTATGAGATGAAAAACATTCCTTTCCATGGGTTGTTTATGTACATGTTTTATATGTGATCTATACGGCAATCATGATAATGATAATGTTATGATGTGATGGGTGCGCCCGAAATTATATAGCGCAATATGAATGTTTAAATGTGATGGGGGCGCCCAGGATTATACAGCACTCCAATGCATTGGGTAAAGTGATGAATCTCATGAGTAAATGTGAAATGATGTGTGAACATGATTCTTGCTTTTTCCACAAGTATGTGTGGTAGTTAACCACTAAGACATGATGTTTCATTTTTATGGATTGCCACATTTCAAGTCTTTTACTTATGCTCCTCTGATGTTCATGATCTTTTACCTATGTTATGATTATTCTCACCCCATGATGTATTATTCTTATCTATCCTATTACTGTGATTTTAGCTCACCCCTTTTGATGTATATCCTCAGGTGGATACATGTACTAAGGAGAGGACAAGTGCTACTAAGAAGCTATAGAAGAAGAAATTAAATAAATGTTTATGGGTGATGTTGTATTTGTTATGTATGGTCCTAGTTTTCCCAAGATACTAAACCTCTGGATCCCCCATGTGTAATACTATTATATTGTTTATCATTAAAATGATGTAATAGTAATGTAAGAAAAGGCCGGGTCGCTATAGTTGGTATCAGAGGAACGGTTTAGTTAATTTGGGAATTCGGATTAGTAAACCCTAGTGAAAACCTCTAGCATAAGAATAAGTACAAACACATACACAAGAATATTTACCTAGGGATCCCATATGTTATGTTTTTGGTATAATTGTTTTAATGAATAAGTTATTCATGAATTGTTTACTTATGTTTTGTTCTAACCTTTTCTATTTTAGAAAATGGTGGGAACCAGGAGGAATCAGGCCAACAACTCTTACAAGGGCCAATGCAACGATTGCCCAAACGACATCCCCAATGATTTTGGAGGTGGAGTTCAAAACTTCATGGTGATTCTTACCCAATTATCTCAGGTTATGAATAATAACCATAATAATGGGGAACATCCTCCTTCACCAAAGAGGGAGTAACTAGATATCGACTGTTTTATGCGGCAACGACCACCGACGTTTTTTGGATCTTCCGATCCACTAGTTGCGGAACAGTGGTTCAAATCCATGGAGAAGATATTTTCTGTTCTTCACTATTCCAAGACGGAGAAGGTGACTCTAGCCGTTTATCGTCTAGATGGAGAAGCCGATCAATGGTGGGCTTTGATTAAGAACACCAAGCCAAGGGAGGAAATTGAAGAGATGGTATGGGAATACTTTAAGATAATGTTTCTTAATAAGTACATCCCACGAACTCTTCGCATGAAGATAGAGAGGGAATTCATAGAGCTCCAGCAAAAAGAAGGAGAATCTGTCACAACCTATGAAGAAAATTTCACATGGATCGCAAGGTATGCTTCGGGTTTTGTTATCAACAATGGTAGAAAATTTGATAGATTCTTTAGTGGATTAAAAACACATCTTCGAAAGGCTCTTGCAATTCGATACTTTGGGAGTTATGAAGAAGTTGATCACTGTGCTCTCAAAGTGGAGATGGAGTTTGGACAATGGTCCCACGGCTATGGTGATAAGAAATGAAAGATGGAGTTTCAAGCAGGTGGATCTAATGAAAAAGGTTGGAAGAAAACACAACAACCCACATGCCAAAAATGTGGGAAGTTGCACCATGGGAACTGCCTCAAAGGTACGGCAAAATTCTTTAAGTGTGGTAAGGAAGGACACCATGCTCACGAGTGTCGAAAAGACATGAAAAGGAAGGATAATGTAGCCGATGAAAGGAGAGAACCACTCGTGCTTCAATGCTACAACTTTAGGGAGCTAGGGCACTATTAAAACCAGTGCACTAAAACTCAAGCTCTCGAGGGTAATCAGCACCAGTAACCAACAAAGCCAAAGGAAAAATGGAAGGCTTATGCCATCACTACTGCGGAGGTGGATCATGATAATGAAGTCATACAAGGTACACTTCCAATTCACTCAAGAATGGTAAAAGTCTTTTTTGATTCTGGTTCTACGCATTCCTTTATATCTTGCAAGTTTGCTAGAACTATAGAATCGAAGCCCTGAAACCTTGAATTAAAGATATCTGTAAAAACACCAAGTGGTGCAATCATTGTAACCCAAGTGTTTGACTCTTCTCCTATTGACGTATGTGGGAAGATTCTTCTGGAAAATCTTGTAATACTTCCCTTGGTGGAATTCGACGCTATAATGGGAATGGATTGGATCTCGTTTTATAGAGCACATATCAACTGTCGGGAAAGGAAATATATTTTCATATTCCAAACCATCCCATTCTCCTCTACAAATGCAAGGAAGATCATGAATATCCTTTGAAAAATCCTTCAATGGTGTGGGTGTTGATTCCCTATGAAGAAGCATACCTCGCCCAAATGGTTGAGTCAAAGGAAAGTGCCAACCCCGAGGAAATGCCCATCGTGAGGGAATACAGTGATGTATTTCACGAAGAGTTACCCGAAATTCCCCACGGATCATGAGGTAGAGTTCTCAATTGAACTCATACCCGAAGCTACTCCTATCTCGATGTTCCCCTATAGGATGGCTCCTATCGAACTGGAGGAGTTAATGAAGCAGCTGCAAGAGCATCTGGAAAAAGGGTTCATACGCCCTAGTTCATCACCTTGGGGTGCGCCAGTGCTCTTTGTAAAGAATAAGGATGGAACCATGTGGTTGTGTATCGATTATCGGGAACTCGACAAGTTCACCATAAAGAACAAGTATCCTATCCCAAGGATTGATGACTTGTTCGAACAGTTAAGAGGAGCTCAATACTTCTCAAAGGTGGATATTTGTTCTGGATATCATTAAGTAAAGGTGAAGAAGGAAGATATTCAGAAGACTGACTTCCGTACAAGGTATGGGCACTATGAGTTTTTGGTGATGCCCTTCACACTTACTAATGCCTCTGCAATCTTCATGGATTTGATGAATATAGTCTTTAGACATTACCTCAAAAAAAATTTGGTAGTGTTTATCGATGATATTCTCATCTACTCCAAGAGCAAGGAGGAACATGAAGAACATCTAAGACTTGTGTTGGAGACATTGAGAAAGGAGAAGTTGTACGCCAAGTTCAGCAAGTGTGACTTTTGGATGAATCAAGTCACGTTCTTGGGACATGTGATCACAAGCGAGGGAATTTCTGTGGACCCTTCAAAGACAAAGGTGATTGAAGAATGGCCCAGGCCCTCTAGTGTCACAGAAATCCGTAGTTTTCTTGGATTATCTGGGTACTATAGACGTTTTGTGAGAAACTTCTCATGATTGTCAAGCCCGCTAATTATGTTAACAAGGAAAGGGGTAAAGTATGTCTGGACGGATGAATGTGAGGGAAGCTTCAAGGAGCTAAAGAGAAGGCAGATCACTGCACCTTTACTCACACTACCGAAAAGTGGAGAAAGTTTTGTGATATACAGCTATGCTTCAAAGAAAGGCTTGGGTTGTGTACTCATGAAAAATGATAATGTGATAGCCTATGCCTCACGACAGTTGAAGATCAATGAAAGGAACTACCCGACGCATGATCTAGAGCTGGCAGCCGTGATTTTTGCCTTGAAAATCTGGCGGCACTACCTTTATGGTGAGAAGTGTGACATATACACCAACCACAAGAGCCTAAAGTATATATTCACACAAAAGGAGCTCAACATGCATCAAAGAAGATGGTTTGAGCTAATCAAGGATTACGATTGCTCTATTCACTATCATCCTGGAAAGGCGAACAAGGTAGCTGATGCTCTAAGCAGGAGAGAACCTGCTACTCTATCCATGTTGAGGATTGAGAAAGACCCTATCTTCATGGATATGCAAAGGATGGATTTGGGAATCATAATGGTAGGGGATACATCCTACCTTTCCCAAATGATTGCACAACCGTCCATCCAACAAATGATTAAGGAAGAACAAAGGGATGATGTAGAGATACAAAAGAGGGTGAATGCAGTAAAGGAAGGGAAGCTGCAAGAATTCCATATCGATGATGATGGTGTGATTTGGTTTGGAACGCATCTTTGTGTGCCTTCATCACCTGGAATAAAGAAGAAGCTATTGGATAATGCACATAGGTCAACTTTCTCTATCCATCCTGTAAGTAACAAGATGTATCGTGATATCTGAGAACACTTCTAGTGGCATAACATGAAGAAGGAGATTGCAGAATACATATCAAGGTGGTTGGTATGTCAGCAAGTTAATGTTGAGTGGAAATAGTCCAATGGTATGAAGAAGCCATTTCCTATACCCATGTGGAAATGGGAAAATGTTACTATGGACTTTGTCATGGGTCTCTTGAAAACGTCAAGAGGAAATAACGCGATATGGGTTGTGGTTGATCGACTCACCAAGACTGCCCATTTTATCTCTATTCGGGAAGACCTCTCACTTGAATATCTTGAAAGGATATATGTGAAGGAAGTTATGAGATTGCACAGTGTTCCACTCTTGATTGTCTCTAACCGTGATCCAAGGTTCACATCTAAATTCTGGAGGAGCCTTCAACATGCTTTGAGTACTGAATTAAATTTCAGCACGACCTATCACCCCCAAACCGATGGCTAGTCCGAAAGGACTGTTCATACACTCGAAGATATTCTAAGAGCATGCTCTCTAGAATTCAAAGGAGGATGGGATCAGTACCTTCCATTGGTTGATTTCTCATACAACAATAGCTTCCACTCGAGTATTCGGATGGCTCCGTATGAAGCTCTTTATGGGAAGCGATGTAGAACTACAACCTGTTGGGATGAAGTTGGAGAACGAAAGCTACCTGGACCCGATCTTGTGCAGGAGATGACGGATAAGGTTCAAGTCATCCAGCAACACATCAAAGCTGCTCAAAGTCAGCAAAAGAGCTATGCTGACAATCGTCAAAGGGACTTGGAGTTCGACATTGGAGATAAATTCTTCCTTCGAATATCTCCATGGAAGAGAGTCATGAGATTTGGGAAGAAAGGGAAGCTAAGCCCAAGGTACATTGTCCCCTTTTAGATCCTTGATCGTATAGGAGCCGTGGCCTGTTGTCTATAACGTCCACCGAATATGGATCAAGTTCATGATGTGTTTCACTTATCACTACCGAGGAAGTACATTCCAGACCCCTCACATATACTAAACTCATAGGTGGTATAGTTGGAAGATGATCTCTCCTATGAGGAGCAGCTGGTAAAAATTTTGGACCGAAGTGATAAGGTTTTACGCAACAAGACAACCCGCCTTGTCAAAGTGTTGTGGAGGAGCCATAAGTTTGAGGAAGCAACATGGGAACCAGAGGAGGCAGTGAAGGAGAAGTACCCACACCTGTTTGTGTAAAGTAAAATTTTGGGGGCGAAATTTCTTAAGGGGGGAAGAATGTAACGACCCAAAGTTTTCAATGGAAAATTCCCTTCTTATATGTATGTCCTAAAAACACAAAATAATGAACTAGTAAGTGATAAGTGACCTTTAAACATAATTTTTTCACCACTATGTTTGGAATTTTAAAAATCCAACATACACGGTTGTGTTCAAGACAGTTTTTGGAGTCTAATGAAACAAAAATAATTTTTGGTGAATAGTAACCTACCCTTATGAATAGTAACAGACCCTTATGAATAGTAATACGACCCTTTTGAATAGTAAATAAGAGTAAAATTACCTATGAATAATGAAATAAAATTTAGACATCTTAGAAAGTGACAATTTGACCTTAGTAATCATTTTTGGTATTTTATAAGTCATAAATAATTAATTATAATTAATTAATTAATTTAAAAGAATATTTATTTTCCTGTAATGTATTCATAAATTATTGAATCAATGTCTAATAGTTTTTATAAAATTTTATAAGACCCTGCGTAATTTTTGAAATAACTATAAAATAAGCCTTAATCTTAAAAACTGTTTTTTAAGTAAATTATGATTTTATTTAAATATTAAATTAATAATATTTAGAAAATTATTTTTGAAAAATTGATTTCATTTTTGGATTCTACACGTCGAAAAATGGTTGGGGTAAATTTTTGGGATTTTTCTGAGATACTTGAATTTTTTGTGAATAGTAGAATACATTAATTTAACATATAAATACATTTTAATTAAAACCCACTATTTCTGACATCACAAGTGATGTAAGCACCCAAATCCCGAACTCAAATGCCTTTTTTTACTATTCTTGGTCATCCAAGACTCACTATTCCTTGTCTTAGGTGAAATTAATAAACTAATCAATTTTATATTAAGGAAACCCCTCTCCCCTCCACTATAAAATCCACCCTTCAGTCCCTCTTTTCCTCACACCTCTGAAGTTCCAAGCCTTCTATAAAATAAGCACAAACACCTTCCCTAGCTCATCCCCCATGTCCAAAAGCTGCTGGTAAAATCAATAGGCCAAGCCTAGCTTCCTTAAAGAGGATCTCAAGAGGAGGATTCTAAAGGTAATTTCTCTCTCTCTTCTCCTTTAATTTCCTTTCAAGTTCAAGTTCCTTTCTTGATCTCTCCCTACCTATCTTCATCCAAATTGTTCTTTAAATACATTATTATATATAAAATGTAATATTATGATTCTAATGTTATATTATGTCACCCACACCCTTTCCCTCTTCTATTTACTTTATTAAAGAGAACGTTGTTCATGAGGTGTTAAATCTATCACCTTCAAAAACGACATGTTCTCTTCTTCCATTTCTACATTCAATCTGGTCATGAAACCATTTTATGGCTGAACCAGAATATTTTATATGTATTATGTTCTATTTTATGTTCTGGAAATAACCTATGGCCTTATTACTAAGTTAAATTTTAAAACAAGATCGTTGTGACCCAAAAAACCGCCCAAATTAACCCAAATAACCATCATTAAATTTTTATCTAATGATTCGTCCACTTGGATCTAATATAATTCACTATACAATTATTAAATCTACTGTAATATCATTAATAACATGTAGTATCTGTTCTGGATGTTTATCCATGATCTACCCAAACATCAATTTAAGAATACAAGTGGACCTCTCAAGAAAACCATAAAAATGAACATCCCCGAACAATGTTTTTAAACTCTATAAGTCATCCAATGGAACATAATTTGAAATAATGAAACCATACTGAACCCTATTAATGTATAAAATGTTCTGGAATTTCTAATTAATTAATATAATGTCATTATACATGACATTAATGAGAAGGAGGCATTTGAGTACAAGGTAAGGGGAAATCTCGAACCCAAATTTCTTCCTTCGGGTTCTCCCTCTTTCACTCCATTTTTTATATGGTTAATACTCAAAGATCATTTGTTCATCATTTCCATTAATTTTATGGGATATAAATGTTTGTCACTAGTTTTTATGTCCATTAAAATGTTTTCCAAAAAAAAACTCTTCTTTCAAGATCTCGCCTTTTACCTCTCATTCACGGTTGATAGTTCTTGTATCAAGTATGTTGTTCCCTCTTTCTTTTGGGAACCCAAAGCTTATGAATGTGTTATTATGATATGGAACCCATTACATTCCATGGGTTATTTATGTACATGTTTTATATGTGTTCTATGTGTAAATCATGATAATGATAATGTTATGATGTGAAGGGTGCGCCCGGAATGATATAGCGCAATATGAATGTTTAAATGTGACGGGTGCGCCCAGAATTATACAACGCTCCAATGCATTGGGTAAAGTGATAAATCTCATGAGTAAATGTGAAATGATGTGTGATCATGATGCTAGCTTTGTTCACAAGTATGTGTGGTAGTTAACCACTAAGACATGATGTTTCATTTTTATGAATTGCCACATTTCAAGTATTTTACTTATGCTCCTCTCATGTTCATGATCTTTTGCCTATGTTATGATTATGCTCACCCCATGATGTATTGTTCTTATCTATACTCTTACTGGGCTTTTAACTCACCCCTTTTGATGTATATCCTCAGGTGGCTACATGTACTAAGGAGAGGACAAGTGCTACTAAGAAGCTATAGAAGAAGAAATTAAATAAATGTTTATGGATGATGTTGTACTTGTTATGTATGGTCCTAGTTTTCCCAAGACACTAAACCTCGGGAGCCTCCATGTGTGATACTATTGTGTTGTTTATCTTTAAAATGATGTAATAGTAATGTAAGAAAAGGCCAGGTGGCTATAATACCCCAATGTTTTAGTGCATAATATATGCAAAATAATTAGACAAGGTCCATGAAAATTAACTAGGGTTCAAGGAAGTAATGAACTAATCTATAAATAATGAATAAAAACAAAAACTTATAGTCACAATCATACATATGATACAATATATTATAACCCAGCAGGATGATCATATTTTAAAAATGAATTCAATAATAAAACAAATTTAAAAAGGATATATTATATCCCAAATCCTATCCCAATCCCAATATCTAATCTCATTCAAGCAATTCCTATGGACCACACTTCACCAGGCCTCTTCCCAAAAACAATCTATGATTAGTGAAGTCTTTTGTGTACCAAAGTTCTAAGGCCTCCCATGTAGGGTGTGAGTACAACCCATTGAGAACCATCAATAAGGTTCTGTACATAACCATAAAATATAGTTTCTACATGTGATGTGATCAGAATAATAATATAAATAAACAATTTTAAAGCACAAATAAGTCACCACTATCAATCATCGGGTTCTAAAATGAAAGAAGATTATGAACTGAAACCTAATTCGATTAGTTCTTGAGTGTCTCTATGAATGAAAAAAAATAATTTACCAAATAATAATATCCCAATATCCATATATTATAAGGAAAAACTTAAAAATACAAGGATAATTCTTAAGGAATCCCATAGAAGCCGACATCATCACCAGTTCAAAGGAATGAGTCCTAGGAATCCAAGAGTATTAAAACTACATCTAATTCATAGGGGGTGTCCCTCAGAAATTAATTCTTCAATCATCATCACACATTCCTAATAGGTTATCCAAGGAAATAAATTGTCATTATGTGTAATCCATGATCCCTATTAGGTAATCCAAATAGATTTATAATCATCATGAATAATATTCAATCCCTATACGGTAAAAATAGGTTATCAAATAGTGTTAGGCTCAAAAAGTGAACCCTAGGTGATATCATATGAATTCCATAGTTATTAAATGTCATCACCAATCCCGATTAGGAAATCAAAGGAGATATATAGTATTAGACATAAATTTGATCCCAAATAGCTAATCCAAGGTGATCAATAAACATTAGGCATTATCACCAAACCCCATGTGGTAATTCTGAGCATTTTATAATCAGCAGTATCTCAGCTCATGGCCTTGATGGCCTCATTGGTATGAAACACTATCATAAGTTTTAAGAGATAACATAAATCCCATATTAATACTAAATTCATCCTTATGCCAGCCCCCCAATACTATCCAAAAATCTCAATAGTCTCTATCCACTGAGGTATTAACAATACTATCAGGAAAATGACACTCAGTCCATGGTAATATCCCTAACATAATAGAGCTATGGTATCCCACAACTCCATCATGTCCAGAGTGGCTAATGATACTGACACATTTCTTACACACACTAGGAGGAATCATGGAAACCTATTCAAATTAACAAAACACCTCATTCATTTCCTTTCTAATTTTATTTACAATACACAGGGTCTATGTTTCATAGAAACATCCTAATTATCAAGGCCTTTTCCATCGATGACTGCAGTGACTAAGAAACTGCATAAAGATTAAATGTGTCTCTTAAAACTTATTTTAGTTCATCCATAAAATTTCATTTAGGTAATGAAATTTTAAATAATTTAAATACGCTAATCAACAATGGTGAGGAGGCCTAACATATGACATACATGTAAATATAATTCAAAATAAGAAACTGTATGTGTGAGGGACCACCAATATCAACAAGAAGCTATTAACTATTAAACACACATACCTACATCTGTTTTAAAACCCTCCCATGTTCAATACTAGTACAACTAGCCAATATCCATTCACCCAATTCCCTATCTCATAGAAAATGTCATCATAAAATTAATTATAAAATTATAAAATTAATTTAACGACTAAAAAACAGTCATAATTCAAAAAACCACACTAGGAACTCCAATCACACTAGAATCACCATGAAACAACTATGAGATTTATGAAACAAACTATTAAAACCATTTTGAGAAAATATTACTACACACACAAAAAGTCATTATCCAAATTCGTTTTATTTAAGAAAAACAAATGAAAAATTAATACTCTCACTTGTATAAAAATAGTATTTAATGTCGGTTTTTTAATATTAAAATTGTAATTTAACCAAAAGAGATTCCTCCTATGAAAAAAATATAAATGTTGACATTAGTGTTTATTAAAACCAACAGAAAATTTTTTTTTAAAGGAAATGGTTTTTAAATAAATCTACTCAAAAAAGTTAAAAAAATATTTTGTCGTCGGTTTTTAAGGAAACTGATTCCTATAATTTTAAAAAATATATTCAACGGTTTTGTAAAAACCAATGAAAATAATTTAAAAAAATACCATTTTTTGAGACCACTTCCAAATTATTTGATCTTATAGGCCAAGGATATACAATAGAGTTATGGATCAATGGATATGGCCATCAGAAGTTAGACATCTAAATGTTTCGACAGATAAAATCGATTTCAATGAAAACACTGGAATTATGAATGAAAATTACAAACCCCATATTAAATAAAATAAATATAAGGAATCAATCTTAATTGAATTATCTTAGTAGTTCCATCAAAACTATATGTTTTTTATCGTCATATCACTTAGTTTTAGTGTAAAACTTACACAATAATGAAAAGGTGATCAATAATGAAATTTTCACCTCAGAGGGTAAATGTCACCTAGATGTTTTATATTTGTCAAATGATCATAAGAATAAATCATCATTATAAGTAAGATTATCTAGATGTTTATAAATGATGGAAAATCATAATAATGAAATTATATGATTAGAATAGATACTCTGTTAAAATCATCGATTGAAGCCACATAGAAAATTTTACTAAATCTATGTGGTTGAAAATGATGAATGAAAGAGAAAATGGATTTATGTATATATATGAAAATATTTTCAAAGTAATTGTATTAAAATTTAGGTGTGATTTTAAAAAGTGAAATGTGTGTGGTGAAAAAATTTAAATACAAATCCTGCTTATCTGTGTATACTTTTTGGCATTGGTTTAGTTTAAAATTGGCACCAAATATGATTTATTTTGGTTTTATGGTTTCCCTTTTTTACTAATATAATGGAAAAAATACTCATCTATATCATTTTTTGCATTAGTTTTTAATGAAACAGACATGAAAAAGTTTGCAAAAAATTATTTTTGGTGCCGGTATAAAAAATAATTGAGGAGATTAATTAAAAATTACTATGTTTTAGACCATTTAAAAGGATTTTATTTGACTATTCATAGAGCTAAATGATGTTATGGATTAAATGTTTTGGAATTAGAAATTTTGACTTCTTTTAGAATTACCATAGAGTAGTTCTATGTCTGACATCAATAAATTTTAATCTTTAACTCCATTTTGGATCCATGACCAATCAAATAGAGGCTTAGGAAATGATATAAAAAATGGTCATTTTAACTATTATTGGCATGAGTTTTCTGAAAAACTGATTCCAATTTTTTTTTGTGTTTTTTTAGGAAATGAAAAAAAATATTTTTTATTTTTTTGGAATCTGTTTCTTTAAAAATTGAATCCTAAACACCAATGTAAATCCTCCTTGGCATCAGATTTAAACAAAAAAATGCCAAAAGGTCTCTTAAAACATCTCTTAATGGATTACAATTTTTTGGGCCACAACATTTAATCCATAACTCTATTTTACCTCCATGACTAGTCAAATAAAATATCATAAAATTATCTAGAAAATTTATTTTTTAAAATTATTTATATCTGTATTTTTATTAACTGATGAAAAAATGATTTTTTTTTAAATTTTTGGTAATGGATTCTTTAAAAAATGATGGAAAAGAAGACACTGTTGGGTATTATTATTATCATTGTTTGTAAACAAACAATGCCAAAAATTCTCTAAAAAATATTTTTCATCTGTTTACAAGAAACATATTTCAGGTTTTTGATGTTAAAGATAGTTTTCTATTACTGTGCAAAATACCTCAATCTAAAAAACATGAACAGATATGCAGGCATCATCTTAAGAAATCTAAAATGAATATTATGAAATATCCCCATTAAAAATAGTCAATTCCACTATGCATTTCTGGAATAAAAATCCAAACCCTAAAAAATATTGGATTTGTTCCACCCACAAGAAACATAATAAAAATGTAGGTAGTAGAGAGAATCATTTAGAACTGCAACAAAATTACACTCAGGATCACCCCTAATTAATGGAGAAGGAGATAGGATAGGGTGTCCATTTGACCCATATTACATGTGCTTGTTCATCTAATCCAAATTAGGGGGGGTGAGAATCCTTTTTAAAATAAAAAAACCCTCACCCTAGTTTCACAAAGTGAACATGTGTTCTTGCCATAAACACCCATGAGAATAGTGGCCTACCCCTCTATCCTAAAATCATAGAGCATGACTCCAATGGTCATGTTGTAGAATGGATAATGCTACATATGATTAGTATCCCGACCACCCAACACTTCTTTAATAACATCCCACACACCCTATCACTCCATAAAATCTTAAAGCATGTCGAAACACAGAAATTTCAAAGGATAACATTCCAACAACCTTAGTTCAAGCCAATGTTCTAAAAAAAACCATTCACCAAAAAATATAATTCCTTTTTACTTTTAAATTTTTTTGGATAGATGGTCATACAATCTCCCCACTATTGAACATCTCATAGCTGAGAAATCTTGAAAACCATTTTATCGACCAACCTGAGCTACTATGGGAACCATACCGCACTCAATGTAAGGTGTTCTACTTCGGAATGCCAACAAGGCTCCACTGTGAAACTCAGAACATAATGTGAATTATTAATCATTATTAGAGAAAAAAATCCCAACCCTCACCAAAGCACTATGAATATGTTTTTAAGTCCCATATATTTTGTGGCACTATAGTGTCCTCAACTAATTCATCACCAAAAATTATGGTTCTCTTCAACACAAGACTCAATACCCAATCCCAAATTCTAAAGTAATGTTACCCACCACTTAAATTTCTTTTCAATACAATTGATCAATCATAAAAAAGGATTATTGTGGTTCCTTTCTCACCACTCCAAAATACACAAGAAAACACAAGAAAAAATTCAGTACTACCTCTCAAATTTTATTCTGAAATTAATCAGATGAATCTCCACCACTTATACACATGGATTATATTTATCTACATTTCATCAATAGGTCCTAACCAAACCTTAAAATACCTCAATCAAAACAAATACAATTTAGACCAAACCACTCTACCATATTCCCTTTCATTCCAAGGAATTTTGATCCAAATAGTTATAATCAATATATTTTGCTACATGATTCACCCCTTATTATTCATGGATCATGGTTCACCTCATGAACTATACTAAGAATCATGGTTCACCACATAAAATGACCTTAGATCTCATCAAGATCATCATTATCCAAATTCCAATGCTCAAAATCCTTTCAATATCTCATATAGATTCAATATCTTATATTTACCTCAAAAACAAAAAATATATATTAATCTACCTACCAATAAAAAAATACACAGAAACCATATAACAACGAGTCTTATCACATCCATGAACCATCTGTCATGGGGTACTTCTATTTAAATTCATTTTCCATCCATTACCAATCTATTTCGTTGTTCTTTGAAACATGTATTCGGGATTTAATAATCACTGATTTTAGGTGGTTTCCATTGGATATATTTATGGAACTGTAAACTTTAAATGGTTCTTTATCCAAAGGGGTACTGCTTTCCTAAGGTAGGTGTTCATTATGTTTAAACTTTATGATACTTAGTAATGTACATTGGTTGAGAAGATGGGAGGTCAGACTCATTACATCCTTTTGGGGGAATTATTGTCTACTCCGGGACACTATTTGTAAATTTAATCTATTTTCATGAATCCTTATTAATTCACCATGTTTGGCATAATCTTCCCTTGGATTTTTCAATCACTTATTATGAAATGTAAAATTTAGAATCATCAGTATGTATTCAAGGTTCTTCATTAATGGAGATATATGTATGTATCTGAGGTTCTCCAATAATGGTATCCTCTAATATAATATTTCAAGATTATTTTAATTATCATTATGATGATACATGTTCTTATGACACCCAGTGGGACACTCTATAATTTATTGTCATCTAGGGAGATGAAGGTTTGGTTTGATCTTGGGATCATGGCAATAAAATGGGCTACAAATGTACCCTTATAGAAGGAATCATAACCCTTGTAGTTCTATTCCACAGAATGGAACACATCATATCTTATAAGGTAATGTAATAAAGACATGGCCATACCGTTTAATGTCATGTGGTATGGAAATCTAAGCGGAAGGTGCTTAGTCAATGTTTAATATGGGACTTAGGTAGAAAAAATCCCAATGAACTTGTAAAGGATATGGTTTTCCATGGTAGATTAGACCCTATTGGGAATATGACCCAAGGAGTATAGGGTTGATTTGAAATATTGGTCTTGAACCTCAAGGAGGTTTCCTACATATCTCATGTGGATGAGAATCAAATCCCACATAGTTTGATTAGTTTCATTAGAGAGTATAGTTCTTTGTGAGAAATCACTTTGGGGTTACTTCTTGAAAGGGATGCCTTAGTGATTTCGGGGATTAATTTCGGGCTTATTCCTAAAGAGGATTCCCAGATTAAAGGAATTAGGGTTGGATTCTTGAAGAGGATATCAAGTGAGCTTGGGCCCTAAAAGGGCTTCCTATGTATCCTTATTTAAATAAGAATCAGAGCTCTCATAGTTTCTTCTATCATGAGTGTTTGTGTACATGTTGTAATCATCACGAATATTAAAGCTCAGATGAGTCATGCTTTGTGTGAGAAACAAGTGGATGTGAAAGATTCAACAACGACACTTGCACTTTCAATTTTTCCCCCTCCGCTGGTGGAAGAGGGCAAGCTTACGGTGGAAACGGTGGATGAGGGAAAGGAGACCTGGGAAGAAGGTGAGGCTACATGCCTTACCTCTATTCTCTTCACATTAGACAAGGGTCCAATATAAGAAAGAAGTGATGAAGGTTAGGGGCTTACACCAGGATGGCTGCCCATGGTGACAAATCCCAATGGGAAAGGGAAATGGTAATGAGAGTCCCTGTGTCCATCTCTCCTCAGGTCTTTGGCACCAAAGAAGAGAGGAGGAGAAATGATGCCACCTCCTAAAATAAAAGATATGGGAATAATCCAGGATGGATACCCTAAAATTAACCCTCATAGGGAAGGGAGACTTCTTCTTTGTTCAAAAGAGAGAAAAGAAAGTGTGAACTTTACCTTCCCTACAAGAGACTTGAGATTCTGGGACACTCTTCTAGAAAGGAGAGGCCATGAACCAACCCTCTTCCAAACCAAGAACTTCCCAACATTTTTTCTAAGAGAAAGGTCCATGTGACTATGGATATAAAAACTCATAGACACTCCATGAATTCCAACCCCATTGAAAAAAAATGTGGGAAGCCTCTGACTGTTGAAATACAAAACCAAATAGGAGTCACACTGATGAGCCTTCCCCAAAGGTTTGATATGTTAGGAGGTTTTGGTGGAGGTCTCAATAGAATCCCATTCAGACAAAGGACCCAGAGAAGAAGAAGCCTTTCCATGAATGGATTTGAGGAAGGATTGATGGATTATAGACTGAAGAGAGTATGTGAATCAAAGAGGGGACGCCCAAGTAGGTAAGGGCGCGCATGTATGGGTGTGCATGTAGGATTTTTTGGCCTGATGTTCACTTAACCAATGATCAAACTGTATGGTAATACATATGTGGGACCCTGCGGAAGCCATCAAGAGTATTCACAAGTGATCCCAGAAGTAGGGCGCTCAAGTTCATGGGAAAGGAATAGGCGGCACACAAATATTTCTAATTTGGGGGGTTGGGATCTTTAGGCATGAAAGTGTTATGGTTTTCAAACACTAAGTGGAATTAAGTATAATGATCATCCCTTAAATCCTTCTCTCATGGTGTTGAAGAACTACTTTGAATGTTTAAGGAGACATGGGAGAAGCACTAGGGCCATTAGAGAAGCAATTGTGCTTCCGGAAAATTCGTCTGTATAAATGAGGGCCACAAGGTTCTATTTATAGGAAAATAATGGACCCTGGGTGAAAAGGGAATGGTCGTGCAAGTGGTCAACATTACATATGGGGGATCATAAGTAGGTTGCGTGACGTATGGGGGCGTGCAAGTAGGATGCGCACCGATAGAGTTTTGTCTAGACTAATGTGACCCAAAACTCATGCCTTTGGAGATATTGATTTTTTTTTCTTCTTTTATTTTCCACCTTTTTATTTTAATGGATTCCATTTTTCATTTTTTATACTCTTGGATGGAATAGAGTGCCAAAACACCCCCACCCCCTCATAACTGTATCCGAAATGAAAAAAGGATCGTATACTAAGGTAAAGTAATGTTGGAGAAATAAAAGAGCACTGAGGCGTGCAAGTATTAGCAGTCAAGTAGACTTAGGTGTGCAATATTGCAGCACGTACAATTTCTGGAATGTAGGGTGACATTAATCGCTTATATATAATGGCTTCACTTCTGCGAAAAGTCTCACAACTTCTGAAATTTTAGATTTCGGTGTGCAAGTCTTCTTCTATTCAGGAACATCTATTTCAACGTGCTTCTTCTGTACGTTTTTTAATTGCGCACTATAAGTGGGGCACCATAATTGTGCACCGACAGATACTTGTGTGCCATGTTTGAACTTGAGGGCCTTAATTCCTTTTCCAATTTGTTTTAAAACACCAAAAAATGAAATTACATTAAAAGATTATTTCTATCTTTTTTCAAGTTCAATGGATCCCATAAAATTTGGAACTGCAGATGAGCTTACCAGAAAAATGGTTTATGACATGATGAATATCGTTGGTCATGATTATTTTGACATTTTCGAAACCACCCTTCTGCACGTAAAAAAATATTTGAAGAAGTATCATTTCAATTTTCCCTGAACCACCTACCTACCTTGGTATAGCTGTGGCCATTTTCATGATGGTAATATTCTAGATCCAAAGAACTATGTCCCACATTATTTTTTTCACGATTATACCAACTTCTCATTGGCTAATGTTTCTGTTGGGGGCTCATTCTCTAATGTTGGGATATTAGAAAAAGCTCATATTATGCATCATAGCCTATGTGCTCACGATTTGAAGGCACAGACACCCGAGCTCTAGCCACACTGATATTCATCCATTTTCGTGATTCTCAGACAGATCATTCCAAGGTTTGGAAGAAAATTTGGGACTTTGGTCAAAGAAGAGGTGTCAAACCCGAATGAATGAGGGAATACTCGGTATGAAGGACATGTGCCAAATTTTCAGATGATTTGAGAGTTTTCAGGATTTATGGGGCTGTCTAGGTTGGGTAAACTAATGTGTATAGGAAGGATGATTTTGTGCCGTAATTATTAAGTCGATAGAGCCTAGAGACTAATTCCTTCGATTTAACACAAGAAGAGGTATGTATCATCTTTTGGGATGTTTACATGATTTTTGGATCTCCAATCATTGGAGACATGTATAATGAGTTTATTCCTCCCTAGGTGACATGTAACGACTTAGAGAAGGCACCGTATTTGGTTAATGAGTTGATGAAAATATTTAACAAACTGAAGAATTCAATTGCCATGAAAACTCACACCAGGAGGGATATTCATCCGGAGGAATGGATGGAAATATTTTTAATAAAGAAGAAGGAAAATGGTCCCACTTACAGCCATCCGACTAGCTATACAAGGGCAGAGAAGAGAGGGACTCTTGACACTTTTATTGGGCAACATTAGAGAAAAGAGAATTTGAAAAATGGAGATATGAAATCAACCCAAAAATTACTGCAAAGACACGTCTTGAAGGTTTATTGTCCATGTGGCTCAATGTGTATTTATTACCAGTTTGAGACTCCAAAGTAGGCATGGGGCTAGAAACCATTGTTATTGAAGCTAAGCTGGTGAAGAAAAGGATGGTAGGGCTGGATACTTCTGTTTTGACCAAGATTCATTGGAGTATGCTACATATATACCAAAGTAAGTATCCCTTTAGAATAGTATGACCATTCCAAGTGTTGTAGGGATGGATTTATAATCATTTTAGAACTTATGCTATACAAAGTGGAGTACAGGTTTTTGGAAGGTATATATAACCATCTGTTCAGGCCATTTCTGGTATTTCACCCTCGTCTTGGAATGCTTATGACATCAAGGCTATATTGAGCCTGCATAAGGGTTTAAATTTCTTTATTTAAGGGAATCCACCTACACGGAAATTTTTTGATGATGGTATGACAAGTTTAGAATTGAGGGCATTTATGCTATCTCGTAGAGATGGTGTGTTGGCCTCTAGAATCGACAGAGAAATCATATGTGAGGCTTATTCCCCTTATATATTTGCACGTCAATTCAAATTTCAACCACAAAATATTGTGTCACCTCTGGTGTATGTCAGATTAGAGAAAGACCCAATATTTTCCCGACAACTATGGTTGTTGACATCTGTGAAGAATCAAGGGTCATTATTTAAATTACCCGTCGTTGATGTGGTAAGAAGATTGACTATCTGTTATACTGAAAACTAGGTTACATCTTACCCTGAAAGGGTATTAAATAATGTTTTCCCTTGAGTGGGGATAAAGATAAGAATTAGGAAGGAACCCCGTCATTTGAAAGATAATTCTTTATCATTAGGGGCCAACTTGTAATGATTATAGGGTGGAGGTGATGATGCTCCAAATTCACCGAAGAGACCTTGTTCCAAATATAACCCTACTATCAGAATTAAGAGCGCCACTTTGTTATTACGTACCGAAGTTGTATCAAGAAAATCTGGTCGCCATCATTATAAAGTGCGAAAAGTTCCATTTTATAATCCTTCATCTGGGACTCTGGGTGCTGGGAAGAAACTCACGTCCAAGGTTTTAGGATCCTCCTCACAACCATTAGACATAAATTCTTAATATATAAAACTGGAGGCTTTTCAAACATTGTAGAATCTGTAATGTGATGTCGAAACCATGTTGATGGATCTGTGTGAAGGATTGCATATTCCATGAGTAGGGTATTTGAGGGATTTTTCTTACATTATTTTTATGGAAAATCCCTATGAGTTGAGGACCTACATTCGAGGGTGATAAATGATCATATATGCCATTGAAGAATCAATTCCTACCACAAATCTGGTAATGTAAATGATAGATCATGGAACCATAAAAGAGATTAATCCTTCATTAGACGAATAGTGGCATGACTTTGTAGATGTTGAGGATGTAAGTTTCCTTTCCCTCACATTCTCTTCCATTTTTCAACTTGAAATCTAGTCAATGCATTGTAACATTGGAGAAATATCATCTTAATATACAGTTGGTTAAAGGAAAGACAACTAAAGTTCCTTCACCATAGTATAGCCTTAGAGGCACTGCTCTGGGAGCTACCGAATCACCACTTGAATCGAGAGAAATTTCTTCAAGAAAACAGTACATGGAAGAGGAAATAGATAGGGTAGAGAGGGTATTCAAATTTCAGAAACCTTTATTTATAGATGATGATGCAAGCCCTCCCAAAAAGGCGAAGAATAAAACAAACTGATGAAAAAATTCCATGGTTAAGCACTTTCACAGAAGTGGTAGGTCTCTCTAATAATCATGAATTTTAGTCTTTATTCCAGAAATAGTGTTTAAACTTATTAAGATTATAGGGGATTCATATATTTCTTCTTTGAAAGAAACTACAGATATGATTCATGGAACTGTAGATGGTTCTTTAGAGAAGACACAAATTATTACAAATCCATTAGTTCCGGAAGAGGCATTGAAGCCAAAATAATAAACATCTATTCACACGACAGCTCTGATTCCTACTATCAAAGGAGAGGAGACCTCTGGTAAATCAATAATACTTCATATGAAATCAAACATAACAATAGATACATTCCCTTCTATAATACTTTTCGGTTCATCACATGCACCAGAACATCTGGAAACAGCTGACGTTGACCCTAGAGTTGTTTATGAAGAAGCTATTTGGGATCAATGGTTATAGAAGGAAGGTTGAAAAGTAAACACGCCAAGTGCTCTCATGGGTAAGAGTAACCTGAAATCTAAGATATAACTGGATGAAATGATGAACCTTGGCATGTATTTTGAAGAAATATTATAACATGTTAATATATCAAATGCTTTAGAAGATTTTGGAGTTCCGTGTATAGAATAAAATGGATGTGAGTTCTCATTGTTCGTCCTCTTAATCTTCTTACGATTAACCTTCTAAAAATAGTTGTATGAAATTCTAAGTTCCATATCAAGAAATTGTTGCCTCAACGGTTTGAAGGAAGATTTGATATTAATGTCAAGACCACCATTACAGAGACATTGGCTTGGATGGATATTGATATAACATATCTTCATGTGATTCCATCTGAAAATCCTGATCATATTAAAGATGTAACTTCTCATACAGAGACATCAATTTTTTTTCTAAAACTAAGAACATTGGGGAGGATTCTTCTCAAGCTACTAACCTACGGTAAGGTTAGAGATGGTTATATTATGACTGCATTCACTTTTTTTATCTCTTTAATATAATCATAACCATAATTCTTGATTTACCATATAGGGATATCAACATTAATGGCTAGGTCTGGAGGTGAAGCCTCTGAATCAGCCCAAAAAACATTGAAAGGTAGAGCAACCATTGTTCAAGAAGGAATAGAACATGGCACTTCTTTATATTAATTAGTATCAGAATATACCCCTCCTTATGACAGTGATTCTAAATCGGACCCAAAACTACAGAAGGCATTTTGTCTTGATTGTCGCAAAGCATGGAAAAACATCTAGAAGATAATATCTAAGATGCCCCTTGAGGAATTTTCTTCAAGAATTCCATGAAATTCCTCTCTATTTATCACACTGCAATTTGGATATTTTGGATACTGTGAAAATCATACTATGGAAAAAGAGATTATTCAGATGAGGGAGCAAGAGAAAAAGTTTCAACACAAATTGATAAAAGGAAAACTACCAATCAATGTTGGAGAGTCCCAAGCATCATTTTCCTAGGTTGAAGCTAATCATACTGCAATGTTGAAGGAACTGAAGCAGATAATTAAAGAAAATAATGTTCAACAGTTGTGACTCCATCAGGATTTGGATATCATTACAGGAGAGCATGACCAGCTTTATATTTCATTAGGAGAAGTCTATAAGGATGGTGAAAAATCCATTTGAGATGCTAGAGAATCACTTCATCATGATGAAGAGAGCGAGGGTGGTCAAATAAAAGACCTTAAACAGGCAGCTGATAGGGCTCAAGAGGCTATCAAATAAATGTGTAATTATGTACAAATCCTTTTATAATTTCTGATTTTTTGACAAGAGAGTGATTCCAATTTGAGGATTCTCCTCTGCGAAAATTTTCATGAATGAAAATTATTTTGTCTTCAATCATTTGTGTTTTTTACTTTCGCTAACACCTTTTGTTTATCAAATTCCATTGTGCCATATAAGAATAGTTTTATTTTTTCTAGGGTTATATGGACAACCCAAAAAACATTGTATCTCTTGACTTTTTATTTCCCAATATTACTTAAACCAAACAATAATGTATGTTTAGTGAGTTGGGACTTGACTTTTATGACAACCCTGATTTTTATTACAAACTTAAACATGATTTGTTACATAAACTTCACTTGATACAACATAGAAAATCGAATGGACTAGTGTCATTGGGGTTTAGGATCATTACATAAAAACATAAAAAATGAGATACAACATAATTATTGAAAACTTCCTTTACATGACCACAACATTCCCTCGTACTTAGCATTGCATGGGATAACCTAGGACATGTATAAAACAAGGGTGGGCTAAAAATCACAGAAAGGGAATAAATATGGAATAACATGAGGAATACTATACATGTTAGAAAATAGGAATATAAATAGAGCACTAGGGAAGCATAAACTTAAAGGCATGATAAAGCATTATAATCATAACATGGAAATGTGGCAATAACTATTAACATGGAATTATCATGAGCCATGGCTCATTGCACATAGAGCATGCGTAAACCCTCATTGCATATGAATCATAAGTAAACCCTCATGGTACTTGAATTTTCATGAGTAAACCCTCATTGCACATAATTTATCATGATACTATACTTTACCCAATTCATTGGAGCGCTATCAAGGTGAACCGTTCTTTAAACATTTCATTTCATGCATACGTGTGCCACATGGATCATAAAACATTGAATCATTCAACATAATAAAGTATTACATGATAAAAGAATGTGGAATACATACATGAAACTATTTAAACAATATGTAAATGTTTATAAAGGTGAATACCCTTGATAGATAAATGGGCATGATATTCACTACACAATGACTTTGGCTTGGAAAAATGCAGTGCAATTTCGGTAGCATAACAACATGACATAAGAACTCATAAAAATGGCTGTCGAGAGAGAAAGGTTTGTCTCAACATATTTAAATGACATGGAAAGTAAGGGGGGTCATTTTGATACATGTACAAACAAATGTAATGGAATTTAGATTCATGATACAAAATAATTGCATGAATGTAAATGAGGAGAGGGAAATTCCTTTCGGAATTTCAGCATAGTAATGGGTGTATGTGGGCGGTATTTAATGAGAGAGAAAATGGTCTCCCATCATTAAAACATGAAGAGGGAAGTATGGGGGAGGTGAGAAACCATATCCCAACATTTATAATTGAAATTAAAAGGGCATAACCACATAAAGAAAATTGGACAAAAATAGAAAGGAAGAAAAACCCTTACTTTGAAGTGTGCTTCCAAAGGCTTGAGAGAGGCTTGGGAGAGGATTATTGGGAGCTTGGAAAACCTTGGGAGGATTCTAGAGAGAGTAGGTAAGAGGTTGGACGAACTCCAATGGCTTTGAGTGAAGATAAAGTGGGAGCATTGGTGGGTTTATACAGGAAAGGTGATGGAATTCTTTATTATTTAGGTTTGGGACACCTCACTTTAAACTAATCCAAACCACAAATCATTCCATGGTTTTTGCCCATGGTATTTAGAAAAGGGAATTGAAAAACAATATTTTATAATTCCAAAGTCCAATATTCTTAAAATAATTAGGTTGTTTATGTAGGGGTGAGTCACAATCCCAAGGAAGACAATTTAAAAAGACAAGATGATTGATAAGTCTTAAAGGATCAATTAATACTTTGTAAAATAAGTCAAACACACCCAAATCACATTATTTTATTGTTAAAACATATATTTTACGAACAAAAAGCTTATAATATTTTATTACATCACTATTGGGACATTATGATGTCATAAATCACATTATATATTTAAAAGGTATTTAATTTTTACCCAAAAATTTTACTATCTCAGAATATTATGAAAAATACACCATTGGATAATTTCGAAGTCTTGATTCCAGAAATAATATTTATTTTATCTAAATAATTTTCTAAATATGTTACATTTTACTTTAAAAAAATCGACATTTATCGAAAATTCACAGGTTTTGACAAAAATGGCTTTCGAACATTAATAAAAATTACAATTGCATTCATATAATTATACGATCATTTATATATAATAAAAATTATTTTAATAATAATAATAATATTTTATTAAAATAATATTTTAAAAAAACCATCAATTCATCAAAATTTATTTCTTAGTTTAATATTAACTAAAAATACTATTTGTGCTTTAAAAACTATTTACAAGGTAATAATAAAATGAAAGTATATTCATTATTATATACCAAAAATAATGTACATAGCCATAGTACAAGTGTATTTTTAAATAACCCCCTATAATACCTGCATAAGTCCAAAGGGTGAGGCATGCGATGGTGACAGACTCTCGGGGTGGCTCAGATAACATTACTCGCGTGGTGATCTCTATCAACTTCCACTTCTCCCGTATACAGTTTCTTTTGAGCTTAACATGTTGAAGCGCAGGTTGGGCTTGGTCAAGAGAAAATACCAATGAGGCCAACTATTTTCCTAGCTATAAAAAATGGGCTTCGTATGGAGCAATTCTACTGGATGAGTCCATCGCTTCCTTTGTCTGAGTAAATTGGATTTGTTAAAACCCATATTTATACTAATCATGTGATCACTATTCAATGACTACAAAAGAAATAGTCACAATTCTTAATGGTATTTTGAAATACAAAAACAAATGCAGTGTATATGTTGTATAACCATTTCACATATTAAGACATTTAATTAGATCAAGAGTGATTTTCATTAACAAAGGTTTTGGTCGTTACAATCTTCCCCCCTTAAGAAATTTGGCCCTCGAAATTTCATTTTACATTCTAGGACATAAAAAGATGTGGATAGTTGTCCTTCATTTCTTCCTCCAGTTACCATGTTGCCTATTCATACTTATAGTTTCTCTATAGTACCTTGACCAGATGAGTAGTCTTGTTGCACAGAACTTTCTCCCTATAATCCAAGATCTTCACTTGCTACTCTTCATAGGAAAGATCATCCTCCAACTATACCACCTCAGAAGAGAGTACATGTGAAGGGTCTGGTATGTACTTATTTAAGAGGGATACACGAAATACATCATCTACTTTGGCCATGGTAGGTGGAAGTGCTAGTCGATAGGCTACAGTCCCGACACGATCAAGTATCTTGAAGGGGTCGATGTACCAAGGACTTAACTTCCCTTTCTTTACAAACCTCATGACCTTATCCCATGTAGATATGCATAGAAATACCATGCCCCCTACTTTAAACTCAAGGTCTTGTCGATGGTTATCTGCAAAACACTTCTATCGGCTCTAGGCTGACGTGATATGCTGCTGAATGGTTTTCACCTTCTCCACCATTTCTTAGATCATTTCAGGTCCTAATATCTTACACTCACTGACTTCATCCCAACATACTGGTGTTTTTCACCTCTTCCCATATAGGTCTTCATAATGTTCCATTTGGATGCTTGAGTGGAAATTGTTATTATAAGATAACTCAACCAGAAGAAGATGTTGATCCCACCCTCCATTTAATTCCATTGCACACACTCTCAACATGTCCTCAAGTGTTTGGATAGTCCACTTGGATTGGCCATCAGTTTGCGGATGATAATCGATACTGACATTGAACACAGTATCTAGAGCATGTTGAATACTATTCCAAAACACCGAGGTGAATGTATGATCACAGTTGGATACAATATATTTTGGTACTCCATGTATCCTTACCACTTCCTTGATGTAAATCCTCGCAAGTTGATCCAATGAGAATTCCCCTCAAATCGTGATAAAGTGAGCTGTCTTTGTAAGACGATCCACTATGACCCATATAACATTATTTCCTCTGGATGTCGTTGGAAGTCCAGTGAAAATGTCCATGGTATTGTTCTCCCACTTCCATTCTAGTATGGGTAGTGGCTGAATCATCCCCTTAGACTTTTGTCTCTCATCCTTCACTTGTTGACATACCAGACACATTGATATATATTCGGCAATCCCCCTTTTCACATTTTCCCAACAAAAGTTTCCTTGGAGATCATGATACATCTTTGTGCTCCCTGGGTTGGCAGATAAGGTCGAGCTATGTGCATAATTCAATAGATCCTTCTTTATTTCTAGATCGGATGGTACACATATTCGCATCCCAAATCATACAAATCCATCCTCATCAACTTTGAAATCATAGGATTTCCCATTTCTAATAGCTTCCACCCTTTTCTGAATTTCCACATCTTTTATTTGAGCATCCTTTATTATATCCAAGAGGGATGGTTGAGAAATCATTTGATAAAGGATTGATGATGTTCCTACCTTAATGATTCCCATGTCCATACTTTTCAAATATAGGAAGATCGGATCATTTTGAATTCTCATCATTGATAAAGTTACAGGATCCTTTCTACATAGAGCATCTGGCACCTTGTTTCCCTTACTGGGATGGTAGTGGATTGGGTAGTCATAAACCTTGATGAGCTCTACCCATATTCTTTGGTGCATATTAAGCTCTTTCTATGTGAATATATATTTGAGACTCTTGTGGTCAGTATGTATCTCACATTTCTCCCCATGGAGATAATTCCACCAAATATTCAAGGAAAAGATCACATCTGAAAATTCCAGATCATGCGTTGGATTGTTTTGCTCATGGATTTTCAAATTCCTTGATGATTAGGCTATCACTTTATCATTTTCCATCATCAAACAGCCTAATTCCTTCTTGGAAGCATCAATATAAACCACAAAGAGTTCTCCACTTATTGTGAGTGTGAGTACTGGCGCTGTGATATGCCTCTTTTTCAACTCCCTGAAATAATCTTCACATTCATGTGTCCAGACAAACATTACTCCCTTCCATTTTAGCATGGTCATTGGGCTTGAAAATCATGAAAATTTCTTCACAAATTGTTTATAATACCACGCTATACCCAAAAAGCTGTGGATCTCTGTTATAGAAGTTTTCCTAGGCCACTCTTCAATTGCCTTCGTCTTGGTAGGGTCCACATATATCCCTTTTTTAGTGATAAAATACCCCATGAATGATACTTCCTCCATCTAGAACCCATATTTACAGTACTTTGCATACAACTTATCTCTTCTCATAGTCTTTAACATAGATTTCAAATTCTTCTCATGTTCCTCCTTGCTCTTGGAGTATATCAGAATATCATCAATAAAGACTACCAAAAATTTGTCTAGGTAATATCTAAATAATCTATTCATTAAATCCATGAAAATTCTCAGAGCATTACTGAGTCCAAAGGGCATCACTATGAAGTCATGGTGTACATACCTCGTTCGAAAGGTAGTCTTGGGAATATCTTCCTTCCTCGCCTTTAATTGGTGATATCCCGATCGAAGGTCTACTATAGAGAAATAACTGGCCCCATGAAGCTGATCAAACAAGTCATCTTTCTGTGGTAGGGGATATTTTTTCTTTATCGTGATTTTATTAAGCTCATGATAATAAATTAATAGGCACATTGATCCATCCTTCTTCTTGACAAAGTGGACCGCCACACCCCACGGTGAAGCAATCGTGCGTATAAAACCATTCTCCATATTCCCCTATAACTATTTCTTCAACTCTACCTACTCTACGGTGGCCATTATGTAAGGTTTCATTGATATTGGTAGTGATATAAGGATAAGTTCAATTGGGAACTTAACCTCTCTGTACAGAGGAATACCAGGAAACTCTTCAAAGAAAACATCTGTGTAATCTCTCATGATGGGAATGTCATCAAGCATGATTCTCTCCTTTGTCTCAATCATTTGAGCTAGATATTCTTGATCATAAGGCAAAAATATCCACACTTGAGACAATGATTCTAAAAGAGATTCATCTCCCTCCTTACCCTTGTAAATAATTAGAGGATGCTTTGGGACGTGAAGAGTGATCTTCCTTTCCTGGCAGTTGATATTGTCTTTGTATAAAGACAGCCAATCCATGCCCAAGATATCATCAAAATCCACTAAGGGAAGTATGACGATATTTTCTGGGAGGTTCAGTACACAAACGTTAACCATGGAGGAGTTATAAACCACGGATGAAATGATTTCCCCATTCACTATTCTCATAGATATCTTTTCGTCCAAAATTTGAGGTGGTGTTTGAATTGTTCTACTGTACTTGAACGATATGAAAGAATACATAGAACCAGAATAAAATAGTATGTTCTCTATTCTTGAGTGAATAACTAGCATACCTGTCACCACATCGTTGTCCGGCTCCTCCTCAGAGGTAGTGATAGCATAGGCTCTCCCTTGATGCCTCAGAGGTTGTTGTTGATTGCCTTTGACAACCCTCATCTTCGAGAAATGGTTTGAATAATGCCCAAGCTCCTTGCAGTTGTAGCACTACACTACTGGATGAGTATTGATATGAACCTTCCATTCTTCTTCAATATTAGCGGGATTTTTCATATCCCCTTGGCAGTTCTTGGCCATATGACCAAACATTCCAAATTTGAAGCAATTCCTAGTTCCCTTGAGATAGTTACTAGGATGTTTCTTCTCACAATTTTTGCATGGGGAAAATTCAGGCTTCTTTCCATCATGAAATTTGTTAGATGGACCACCCATGTTGTTCTCTATTTTCTACTTCTTGTCATTGGGCGCAAGAGAACACTGAGATTCTCCAATCTCTATTTCAACCATGAGGGAACAACGAAAAATATCCTCATAACAATCGATGTCTTGAATCTTCAACACTTTTCGTAGACTCGACTTTAGTCTGCTAAAGAAGAGATCCGCCTTTCTTTTGGTGTTAATCACAATGCAAGAGGCGTTACTTGCATGACTTGTAAAGTTTTCTTCATACGACCCAATGGAATCATCTTCCTTCTGCTTCAGTCCGAGGAACTCTCTTTCCATCTTGAGATGGAGGGTTCGAGGAAAATATTTTTTGAAAAACATCCTCTTGAATTCCTACCAATTCATGGAATCAATTTCATCTTGGCACATTGTATTCTTGATCGGTTTCCACTACTGATCAACTTCCCCATAAAAATGATATACTGGAAGTACAACTTTTTCCTCTTCTGAACACTGGAGGACGGAGAATATATTTTCAATAGAGTTAATCCATTGTTCTGCGAGGAGGGGATCCAAAGATCCACTAAACATGGGAGGCCCTTTTTGCATGAAGGATTCTACGGAAACATTCTATCTCCATGGAGGAGGAGGTTGTTCCACCAGATTCAAGTTATTATTCATAACTTGAGTTATACGAGAAAGTATTTTCATGATGTTTTGAGAACCCACTCTCATCATACCAGGAATATCATTAAGGAAATTTTCACATTGCCTATCACATTGGTTGTTGGAACGTGTTCTTCTATTTCCCGACATTAACTAAGAAAAAGAACATATAATTAGAGTTATTAAATATTTAGCCATTATCCCTGAAAATGAAACTTTGAACATAAAATTATAAAGTTATAAAGAATAACTATATCATAACTAGTGATTTCTTATGTTTAAATCTAGGTTATCCTTAATCTATTTCTTAACTTATGTGTTTTTTGTCCATTAATAATAGTTTTTAATAGGCTCATGAATCTACAAAATCATATCCCCTGGGATTGTTGTAACAAAGATTACATCAAGGCCTATTGTCGTGCACCAGTTCCCGTTCGATTCTAGCTCAAAGTAGTGTTTTCGGGTTTTACCCCTACGATACATCTGTGCCAGAGCTGTCTCTACCTACTCATATCCAGATAGGGATATATTTGCTTGATAAACCATTTACTAAATACCCACCAAAACTTAGGGATGTTTTTATTATACTTAGTCTTGTCTCTAAGGATTTACTAGAGTTTTCTAATCCTAATCCCAAAAATAACTAAACCTATCCTCTGTTACCAACTATGACAACCCTGCCTTTTATTACACACTTAAACATGATTTATTACATAAAATTCACTTGATACAAAAATGATGATCGAAAGGTCTAGTGTCCATGGGGCGTTGGATCATTACATAAAAACGTAAAACATGAGATACAAAATCATTATTGAAAGCTTCCTTTACATGACCACTACATTCCCTCGTACGTACCATTGCATGGGATAACCTGAGGACATGCATAAGAAAAAGGTGATCTAAAAAGCCCAGTAAGGGAATAAAAGTGGAATAAAATGAGGAATACAATACATGTTTGACAATAGGCATATCAATAGTGCACAAGGGAAGCATTAACTTAAAGTAATGATAAATCGTGATAATCATAACACTGAAATGTTGCAACAACTCTTAATATGGAATTAACATGAGCCAAGGATCATTGCACATAGGGCATGAGTAAACCCTCACTGCACATGAAGCACGAGGAAACCCTCGTTTCACTTGAATTATAATGAGTAAAACCTCATATCACAAAACATATCATGATACTATACATTACCCAATGCATTTGAGCACTATTAAGGAGCACCCTTCTTTAAACATTTCATTTCAGGCATAAGTGTGCCACATGGATCATAAATCATTGAATCATTAAACATAATCATTTATTACATGATAAAAGAATGTGGAATACATACATGAAACTATTTAAATAATAAGTAAATTTTCATAAAGGTGAATACCCTTGATAGAGAAATGGACATGGTGTTCACTACACAATGACATTGGCTTGAAAAAATGCGGTGGAATTTCGGCAACATAACGACATGACATAAGAACTCATAAAAATGGTTGATGAGAGATAAAGGTGTGTCTCATCATATTTAAATGAAATAGAATGTAATGGGGCCATTTAGATACATGTCCCAAAAAATGTAATGCAATTAAGATTCATGATACAAATGAATTGCTTGAATGTAAATGAGGAGAGGGAAATTCCTTTTGGCATTTTGGTATAGTAACGGGTGTACATGGGAGGTATTTAATGAGAGATAAAGGGGTATCCCATCATTAAAACATGAATAGGGAAGTTTGTGGGAGGTTATAAACCATACCCCAACATTTATAATTGAAATTAAAAGGGAATAACAACATAAACAAAATTAGAAAAAAATTAGAAAGGAAGAAAAACCCTTAATTGGAAGTGTGCTTACAAAGGCTTGAGAGAGGCTTGAGAGAGGATTCTTGAGAGCTTGGGGAACCTTGGGAGGATTATAGAGAGAGTACAGAAAAGGTTCGATGAACTCCAATGGCGCTGAGTGTGGAGAAAGTGGGATCTTTGGTTTGTTTATATAAGAAAGGCGAGGGAATTCATTATTATTTAGGCTTGGGACACCTCACATTAAACTAATCCCAACCACAAACCATCCCATGGATTTTGCCAATGTATTTTGGAAAAGGGAATTGGAAAACAATATTTTATAAATCCAAAGTCCGGAAATTTTAAAATAATGAGGTTGCTTTTGTAGAGTTGAGTCACACTCCTAAGGAAAACAATTTAAAAAGGCAAGATGTTTAATAAGTCTTAAAGGGTCCATTAATACTTTGTAAAATAAGTCAAACACACCCAAAATCACATTGTTTAATTTTTAAGAAATATATTGGACGAACATAAAGCTTATCGTATTTTATTACATCACTATTTGGTCATTATGATGTCAAGAAACACATTATATATTTAAACGGTATTTAATTTTTACCCAAAAATTGTACTATCTTAGAAAATTATGAAAAATTCACCGTTGGATAATTTCAACGTGCAGATTCCAGAAATAATATTTATTTTATCTAAATAATTTTATAAATACATTAATTTTCACATTTAAAATAAAAAACGATATTTATCTAAAATTCACAAGTTTTGACAAAAATGGCTTTGGAACCTTAATAAAAATTACAATTGCATTCATAAAATTATACTATCATTTTTATTTAATAAAAACTAATTTAATAATAATAACAACAATAATAAAATTTTAAAAAATATTATTTAATACAAAAATCCATTAATTCATCAAAATTGATTTCTTGGTTGAATATTCACTAAAAATACTATTTGTGCTTTAAAAACGATTACATGGTAATAATAAAATGAAAGTATATTCATTATTATATACCAAAAATAATGTACATAGCCATAGTAATAGGGTATTGTTAAATAACCCCATATAACACCCTGCGTAATACTGAAGGGTGAGGTGTGTGATGCTGACAGACTGTTGGGGTGGCTCGGATAACATTGCTCGTGTGTTGATCTCTATCAACTTCCACTTCTCCCATTGGCGGTTCTTTTTGATAGTAACCTGTTAAAGATCAGTTTGTGCTTGGTCAAGAGGGATGGCCAATGAAACCACCTCTTTTCCTAGCTCTGAAAAATGGGCTTCTTTTGGACCAATTCTACTAGAAGAGGCCATCACTTCCTTTGTCTAAGTAAATTGGATTTGTTAAAACCCATATTTATACTAATCATGTGATCACTGTTCAACGACTGGAAAAGAAATGGTAAAAATTCTTAATGTTATTTTAAAATTAAAAAACAAAATCATTGCATATGTTGTATTACCATTTCACATATTAGGACATCTAATTAGATCAAGATGGATTTTAATTAACCAAAGGTTGGGTTGTTACATATATTGTTAAGAGTTCCCTTCGCGGGTTCTCAATCTGGTGAGTACCACGTCTCTTAGCAGTTTAGAGTCATTCATGTTGTCGTGTAAAGGGATAGTATTTAGGGTTGAATATATTTGACCATATATTTTAAATTAAATTCTCAACAGGACTGAGACAGTAAGAATTGCTTTAATATTTTTCAAATATTTCCAAAGGGAATCCCGAGCCATGATTTTTATTATCACCGATTTTAAATCATCTATCAACATATGGGGAGCCTCTTCCATTAATGAAGTTACCATTTTTTAACAAAACCTTTATGGGGGATGTGTATTACAGGGTCAACTGGGGCATATGCTGCATAACCAATTAATGGAATCTTTTGGCTGATAGGCATGTTATGTAGGAAACTTATGCAAGGCCACCTAAGGGCGCGTACTAAAAAATCAAGCAAAAGAGTTCAATTAAGTTTAAAATTTTACCGCTGATAGATAGGGGAAAATAAGATTTGGGTGACTCAAGACAACAATGAATGGTTTTTCCAAGGAAATAAATTTTAAGAATAAAGATCTATTTTATATCAACATATGTTATGAATAGGAAAACCACTTTTATATAAATTTGTTATATGAAGAATGGTTAAAATTTATCAAAAAGTGGAATTTTTGATAACATAATGTGTAGTTTTATGTCATGAAGTGAGGGAATTGGTACTTTGTAGTTTTAAGTCTTGCAGTGAGGACATTGGTACTGTGTAGTTTTAGGTCTTGCAATGAGGACATTGTGTGGTTTTAATTTAAGGTCTTTATCTTTGACCAAAGGTATGAGATTATACTAATTTCTTAATAATTTTTTTGGAAACATACTATCATATTCAGGTATGGAAGGTAAAATGGTAAACTATGATTTTGGAATTTCTAGATCTGAAGAAAGACACGGAAAACGGGATAAATGCATTAGAGGAAGTCATTTCCAAGAACGAAGTTACCATTATTTGAAAAACCCGTTATGGGGGCTATATTATGCAGGGCCAACTGGGGCATATGCTGCATAGCTAAATATTTGAATATTTTGATTGACATGCCTATTATGTAGGCAACTGATGCATAGCTACCAAAGGGCACGTGCTGTATAGTTAGGCAAAAGAGCTCTTAAGAATTTTGACTTTCTATTTCAAAAATACGAAGAAAGTTTACAGAGATTTAGATTTTCCGAAGCATAGAGTTTGGTTAATGGAGAAATGTACTAGAATATGGAAACGGTATTTTTAACCAATATTTCTAAAGAATCGGAAAAATAGGAGTTCTATGAAGGTCTGACCAAAACGCAGGAGGTATGGTGCTTGTAGTTTTGGTCATTCAAATAAGACCAGAAATGGAAACCGTATATGAGATATGGCCATCTGATTCAAAGGTTATTTCATATTTCATTGAATATATATTGAGGGAAATGTGTAAACCATCGTCTGGAGAATTTTAGATCAACAGTAAGATAGTAGGGAAAGTATACCTGAATGACTGTTTTAAAATTCATATTTTTTCCTATTGTCTTAAAAGTTTGAAGTGAAGAAATATACTATAACCAAGAATGATGTTACAATTATTTGAAAAAACCATTATGGGGGATATATTATGCAAGGGAAACTAGGGAATATGCTGCATAGCCAAATAGTGACATATTTTGGCTAACAATCCTGTTGTATAGACAACTTATGGAAGGCCACAAAAGGGCACATACTGCATAGTCAAGCAAAAGGGTTCTTAAATATTAGAAATGTTTTCACCAGAAACCATAATAATTATTATGAGGATCTAGAAATATTCAATATTATGAGTGTGAAATATTGAAGAGGATTTTTTGTAATACACATGAGAAATATTTGAATCAATATTGGCCATGAGTTTGACATTCTTTACATAGATCTTACTCATATGTAAAATTGAGACTTTCTCTGTTTCCTCTAAATTAGTATTATGATGTGAATTTTTAACTCTTTGAATGAGGACATTATACTATGCAATTTTAATTCATGAAGTGAGGAGTTCGAAAACACCATAAGAAATTAAAACACCTTCTTTATAAAAAAATCATTTACCCAATTCCTAAGCCCACCTGAGCTATGGTCGGTTTGAGAAACAAGGAGTAATAAGGGTTTCTCTTACATTGAAAACGTGATGCAATAGAATAATAGGGGTGTTAGATTTCCATGAAAATTAACGTCGTGTAGTAATGAAGAAGATGAAATGATGTGAAATGAACGACACATTGTAACTGGACTAGGTATAAGACCCAAGTGTCACTATGTTTCTTACTGAAGGCAATAATCAAGTCATACATAGTTCTTACAAAATTACATATGAATGTTTGATTCCTATAACTATAATAAAGGGTTTTTTATCATGGCTAGGCCCATTATTGGAGATCTAGGCATCTCTACGTATCTCAAATAGACAAGAATCAAGATATACGTAGTTCCTTAAAAAATAATTCCTCATGCCAATCGAGTTTGATATGAAGAATGGGGGATTGACATGTTCTGAGAGAATGGTTAATCTTAAGAAATAAAAAGGTATGAGGACCAAATAATTTGTCTTAATGAAATAGTCTATGTATATATGAATCATATACAGGAGGATAAAAGAATATGAATATTTTTTAATTACAGCTGGGCCTAAAATTAGAGATTTAGGCATTTCTATGAATCTCATTGAAAATGAGAATCAAGACATACGTAGTTCTTGAAATAAGGACTCTGTGTAGATATGACTTTGAAATTGGAATGATAGGGACTTGTGTTACACTTAAGAGTAGCGATGATGTCAATGATGTTTGCTTCTAGATGTTTCTATTGTAAAATAGAAAAAAGTGTTAGTTGTATAAATAATGTCATGCAGTTTAATGTCATGCAACAAGGAAAAATATTCTACACATTTTAACATCATGCATGATGGACGTTTATGGTCGTTATGTAGTTTAATGTCTTGCAACTAGGACATAGGGCTGTGTAGTTTAATGTCTTGCAGCAAGGACATTGTACTGTGCAGTTTAAAGTCTTTCTATGAGGATGATGTGTTTAACTACATAATGTATTTCTTTAAGAATCTCGAATTGGTTGGAGTTTTAAAAAACTCTCCATACATTAAGATTATGGAATAAGCTCCATTTTAATAGACCTTATATATGGAATATGGTCCTTCTCACTTTGGCCCAATCTTTTGATGTTTCTTCCCTAGTATCATTCAAGTCCCAAAGATCAACACCAATTGTCCATGAGGAAATGATCTAATGAGAACTTTCTTGTTAAAATATCATGCTATTATATTCTTATAGACTTCTAAATGATGTAAAGTATGGAATCATTTCTCATCTATTCGATATAGTTTATTAAACCATTTTCGAGACCTCTCATCTGTAGAAAACTGGTCACAGATTGCAACTCTAAGTGACTGAAATTGAATTTTAATTGACAAAACTATTTCAGTTTTATATAACAATGAATAAGGTGTTTCATGGGCGGCAGTACGGGTAGTGGTCCATTAATCACATAAATCATTCAAAAGTTTACCAGTCCATGATTTTTTATCTTTATCCACAAATTCTGGAGTATATTTTATAGGGTCTTTTTGAAGCCATTTATCTATCCATTAGCTACCACATGATAGCGAGATGAATGGTTGGATTTAATATTATGTTTTTGATACAACTTTTTAACATCATCAGAACACAAATTGGTTCCATTTTCCCTATAAATAGACTGAGGGACACCAAATATGGTGATTATATTAGTTTATGAGAAAATTAACAATGCTTTTGGCCTCGACTTCTTTGAGAGTTATTTCCTCACCCATTTAGAGAAGATTTCAATATCAGTAAGGATATTCTTTAACATCCTAGCCGTGGCGGGAGGATAAGGCCCTACTACATCCATTCCCCATGTGGAAATGTCTAAGAGTATTTGGCTGTATGTAGCAACTCTGGGTGTTGATGAATGAAGTTGTCATGCACTTGGTAAGGATGAAAGTTTTTAGTGAAATATGTAAAATTGTGCATCATTGAATGCCTAAAGTATCCAAGCCTTCTGATCTGGTCAGAGTCTTTGCCCAGACTGGTGGGCACCACAGGCTCCTGAATGTAATTCTTTCATGATAGCTGCAGTCTCTTCTACATCAACACATCTGAAGAAGATTCCATCAACGCCACACTTGTAGAGGATCTTTTGGTGGTCTGGACTGTCATAAAGAGTAAAATTGGATACTCTTCACTGAACCTGTTCTTTTTCATCCCTGTTCGATGGAAGTACCCCATTTTGAGTATATTTCATGATGGATGTTATTTATCATGTGGTATGACCATATGGATCGTAAATAGTGCTAATTTAATTAATTTCCTCCATTATGGTTTGAACAAAAGGTGAGACTACATGGAGATAGGCTATGCTAGTGACTGTCTCATCCTGATTTGGATCTACCAAGGCTGTACCTGCATTAGCCAGTGCATCTTATTTGGAATTTTTTTTTATCATGGGACATAAGAAAATTTCATCTCTAAGGGAAATTCAGCTATTAACCCTCTGATTCAATCACACAAAGAGATTAACTCTTCTTTTATGATACAACATTCTCCCTTGATTATCTTGATTACTAATACTAAATCACCTTTAACCTTTAAGTGGTTCATTTGAACCTGAAGAACCAATTCCAAACCTATGATGAGAGCCCAAAATTATTCCTCATTGTTGGTACCACCTTCCAACAACTGTACCGAATAAAGAAAAAAGGCATTTTCTTGTAAAATAAGGACAACTCCTAACCCAACATTGTTGAGTTTTGGTTTTTCTAGTATCATCCCTATTGGAATTATAGAATAATCATCAAAGTACATTTCCATTGACTAGGAAGTATCCGGAATATATAAGACTTCCTAATAAGGATGTTCATTATTTAACGATTTATCTTCTGCAGATGGATGCTCAACAAGGAAATTGGCCCGAGCTTGGCCTTTTATTGCCTTTTGAGGCACAAACATGATATCTTACTATTTCAAAATAACCTCCCACCATGCCAGATTCCCTATAAGCTTATGATGTATAAGGATAAATTTGATTAGGTTATTGCAAGATAGGAATTGGAACTGATGATGTTTCAAGTAGTGCCTCAATTTCCGAACTGCAAAGATTAATGCTATGCATCACTTTTCAATACTTGAATATCGAGTTTCTACATCAATCAATGTTTGACTGAGATATTAGAGGTTGTTTCCATTCACAACATCATTGTTTTGGGAGAGGAAGGCACCTAGTGATCACTCTAAAGATTTCACATAAGGAATATGTAGTCTTTATTCAATATGTGGAATTAATACCGGTAGACTCAAGAGATATTTCATGAGGGTATCAAAAAATTATTAGTACTCTTCAGTCCACTTATAAGTGACTCCCTTCTTCATTAATCTAGTAAAGGGTAAACACTTTCATTCCAAATTTCCGATAAAGCACCGAATATAGGCCATGGGTCCTTGGAGTCCTCTAAAATCTTTCAAATTTAGAGTAGGTGACATACCATGGTTTGATTTTGTTTTCTTAGGATCAAATTTGATACCACGATGTCGTACAATGAATCTAAGGAATGTTCCTAAGGTAACACCGAACACACATTTCAAGGGGTTCATCTTCAAACTATGTTGCCGATGTTTAAGGAATATGGTCTCTAAATAATCCATGTGATTGGAACTATGTCTAGATTTGACTACCAAATCATCAACATAACATTCAAAGAACATTCCTATGATGGGTATGAAGATATGGTGCATGGCACGTTTGTATGTTGCGCTTACATTCTTTAAGCCAAAAGGTATTACCCGATAGAAAAACACACCTTGAGGGGCTTTGAAGGCTATAGATTCCTCATCCTCTGGGGTCATATGGATTTTATTATATCCAGAGTATCCATCCGCGAAAGAAAGAGATTCATATCCAGCCGTTGCATTAATTAAAAGCTCTGTAATCGGAACTAGAAAGTCATCTTTAGGAAAATGTCATTTAAGATCTCATAAATCAATGAAGTCTCTAATTTTCCAATTTTTCTTTTCCAATGGGACAATGTTGGCCACCATTTGGGATATTGAACAATCATGAAAAATTTGGCCTTTATAATCTTATCAACTTCTACTGCAATTTATGAGGCATGAGTTCAGTGTGTTCTTCTTGCTGCTTTCTTGAATCCACGATTTTGTTCTCGATAACCCAAATGATGGATGGCTACATCAATATTAATTCCTATCATTTCTGTATAATTACAATAAAACACATCTCTATGTTTTTTTAGAAATTAATTTTACACCTCCTACTCTTCATAGATCATTTCCACACTAATTAGAGTTGGGTGTGGATCTTCTTTTGTACCCATATTTATGTTTCTGAGCTCATCCACAGTGGTAGAGGCGCCTTCCTCAAAGGCCGGAGGGGAATCCCTGTGATATTCCTCTTCTTCTTCATTATGTGTTACCTTTTCTATTTCCACAATAGAAGTAGATGATGAGGAAAAAACTAAAGAGTAAGAGGAGGAGTCAGTATATGAACATCTTGAAGAAGAGGTCACTAAATCTGACCCTACTGATGACGAAGGGTCTTCTTGGGGTAATAATGTTGAGATGATGGATTGAGAATCAATATCTTTTTCTTCCTCTAGCATTTCTAAAATTTCTTATACTCCGATTGATTAAGTATAGGATTGTTTTAGTTTAGTGGATGAAATGAATAAATCTCCATTTAAGATTACATCACTGCTTGGTGGATCAATAGCTCCTCTCATGTTATCCGGATCTGTTGCCACAATTTACATTATGGAAGTTATTGGGCAGGTTCTTCAAATTGGTTTTACCCTTTCATTTTTACTGATGGGTAGCACATAATCTTTCCTCAAATATATGAATGGATTTGCTGGGATCTTTTCCAATAAATTTGGATCACTAACTCTGGTCATTTCCTTTTTAATGGACTTTGTTCCTTTTTAGTGGTAAAACTCTACCTCAATGTATTGAGATTATCATGTTTTAAATGGAGCTTTGTCACCATATAATGTCTTGATTTGATCATTGAAATAGTATTTAAGACATTGGTGGTATGATGAAGGTATAACTGCATGTTGATGCATACAAGGTCTTCCAAGTTGAATATTGAATGTTGTGTCCTGAAGAACAACGATGAAATCTTAATTAGACACAAGATTTCCAAACTGAGTCTTGAATGTAATTTCGGCCAGAGGTTGTTGCTCATTCTTTTCATATCCTAAAAAAATTAAAGTGGAAGGAGATAAATCAGATTCAATGAGGCCCAATTGATGAAGTGTACGAACATAAATGGGGATGAATCATGATCCATTATCAATGAAGGCTTATCAGATGTCTATGACATTGACCTTTCCATACAAATACAGGGGTCTGATATGTCCATATTCAACATCATATTCATCTTCATATGTAAAATATATTATTGCATGAAATTATGCAAGATCATTCTCTATATGGTAAAACTCAGCAACAACAACTTCAGTTTCAAATAATGAGTACTTGAAAAAGCCTCATTGAGTGAATTTGGAAGATCTATTGACAGATTCAAAGCAACAAGAATTGATAAATTTTTTGGTACAAGGGCCAATGTATTCAATACATAATACTTCAGGTAGAAAGGTCCGTGTTTACAAACATGGAAATGTGGTTTTCTAGGAGCTTTGGAAATTTATTCTTCTGATGAAGTCGTATTCTATGTCAGAGTTGAATCCGAAAATACACATGACTTTGGTAGATTAGACAAACTAGGAATTATCACATTATGAGAAGAAGATGATGTATCTTCTAATCGGTCTTCCAAAATAATCGTGTCATAACCGAACTTGTCTTTCCTGGAAGAAAATGCTTGTTCTTATTGAGCCCATGGAAGTGCCCTTCCCTGAGTTTCTGCCGCATATATGGTTCAAGAAGGGGTGGTGTTAAAATTGTGGTTTCTAGAATTACCATGTCTTCCTTGTATCCTCAACCTTGGTCTCTTCCTATGGTTACCCAATTAGATACAATGAATTCTGGATCATTATATTCTGAATCATTATTGGCATAAGGATCCTTTAAGAGGATAACATTGATGGAACCAAATATTTACTCTTCAATGGATGAATATTCTTCATGATGGGTTAATTCTGGTTGTACTTTTTAATGGGGTAGTGCCCATACTTTTGAAATAGATGGCTTGAAATCTTCCAGGTTCAAGGACAACTTTGGCTTTAATGTGATCTCATATTCTTCTGACTGCTCTTTTTTCCATATGATCACTTCTCTTATTTAGGAATGACTTTTTGATGAAGGTGGCTTTACTGTGGAAGAAGAGGTAGAAATAATTGGTTTTTTCAACTGTATTCGTAAAATGGAATGAGTTCAGTTGATCATTTTCCAAATCATCCAATCATCATATTTCTCCACATTTTTACTTTTCACTTATTTCTATTTGCCTTCTCCCTCTGGATTATTAGTAGTAAAACATGGTACTTGAGATGATGATTATTTTAGTTTCACTAGTCCATAGTCTACTATTTTCTGTAGGATGTACTTGAAAACAAAACAAAATTGAATGAGATGTCCCAAAATCTGGTGAAAGGGAAAATAGTTAAGAATAACTACATCTCCTTCCTTATTTGGTTTCTTCAGCCTTGGAAAATGAACCAAATTTTTTTCTAGAGCAGTGATGAAGTAACCAGGAACCTGTTCATTACAGAAGGAATAAATACTAATTTTTAATTCCTCAAATTGTTTCTTCTTTTGATCTCATTGATCATATTTATGAGGTGGTCATTGCTGATAATTCTCAGGAGGTAGAGACTTTTGATATGATTATGTTATTGAAGATGAAGTAGGTACATGTGCCTGCTTGAGTGTAATTGTAGTTGCTTCTTCTTTCCCTATTATCCTTCCCAGAACTAATAAAATTACATGAGTTTTAGCCTTAGTTTCAATAATACAATCTTTTATTTGTCAAGATATTGAAGTAAGGTATCGAAATCCTCCTGTATATTTCACAGGGATCAATGGGGTGCGTAACTCATCATTCAAATTTTTCCCACAAATTGGGAGAAACTTTTCTTGACAGAGTAATAGACTTAAGGAATACGTTAACCCTTTCCATCATGAAATTAAATATGAAACACTTTCATTCTACCTTTTTTTAGAATGGGTAAGGTAAAAAAATTTCATCTTTGGTATCCTTGAGCTAAAATGAAGAAGGAATTTCTAACGAAGATCTTCTCGTCCAGTAATTGATCGAGATTGTAAACATTGTATACCAGACAAAAGATGGTCCATGTAATAAGTGCACAAAACACCTAAGATTTAATATTTGTTGATGTTGAGAAGTTCCCATAATGGGATCACAAAAAATAACAAAATGTGTTAAGTGTTATTCTGGATCTCCCAAACCATTAATTATTGGGAATGTGGTATTCACAAAATTTGGTGGGGGAGGAATGAAATCCACCCATTAAGGGTAAGCTCCCTTTTCCGGCTGAACTGGTGCACGTCATTCATCAATAGCTTCCAATCGAGTTTTAATGCTTCAATTGTGTTCGTAATCATTCGGGGAATATCCAGATGAGCTGGAACCTATGTAGGTAAAGCAATTGGATCTTGAACCAGTGAAACGACTTGGAAAACCACTAATGGTGGTGCTGATATTTTACTTGTCTAACCCACTGGAATAGGCCTATCATGATGTATCTGATTTTTCCTTGATTGTGTACCATGTAGAGGGAATTAATTAGCATCATATGTAGTTACTTCAAATCCACTTTCCTGTGGAGATCCTATAGGATGTGCTAGCTGAGGACCTTCTCCTGTGGAAAAGTGAGATGATATCTGACTTGTTTCCTACCCCCTTGTTAAATGCCATTTGGAGTGGAGGGAGTTGGTTATTTGAAGGCGTACCTTGATTTTGGGTAATCCACTAATTTCAGGTACATTTCCCTTCTTCATTTTCCTTAGTGTGTACTGTATTATGGACAAGATCTTCAAATTCTAATTCCCCTAAACTGGACTCATTTTCTAGAGGATCTTCTACAATGGTGTTAATAACATTCAACGATGCATAATGAACCGTAGACATTCTATCAGTATTTTAATTATATCACCTCCCTCTGTATCCCCTATGAGACTCTATTCTCCTATATGATAAATTCCTAGGAACATTTTGGGTGATAGTAACTTGAAGGGAATCCTTGGATAGTTTGTTTATACACTTTCATTGTAGCTTCTTCCCTAATCGAGAGAAAACTGACTTCCATTGAAGAGGGGATTGAAAATATGAAAAGCCCCCAATCCTGTAGGCTGGGGCTATTCCAGTTATTAATCTTCAAATCATTGAACATTGTTTAATGAATTTTATGGTTGAGTTAAATGAGACCCAACCTTTCCAGCTAGGGTGATTCTTGAACTTCAATGGCTAAAATTCATGCAACTACACTTCTAATTTTATGAATTTTGGTTTGAACATTAGCTGGGTGCATTATTTGGAAACCACTCAAGTCACACATTTTTGAAGATTTCATTTCTATTTCAGAGATTTTCATTCTCTAATGCCTAGCATCATCTAAGCGGGACACCTTCTCAAGATTTTCATATGATTTCTATAAAAGTAACTCAAATACTTCTTTGTGTTAGGCCTAACTCTGATGAAAGATGGATGAGGCCTGATCTTGAGCGTACATTTGATTACATACAATATCTATTGATTGTTGTAGACTATGGGAAATAATAGTTCATGATACGACTTTTGGAAGACTTTTCTGATTTTGGGGAACGGTGAAATGCAATGCTCCCTGTGCACCCTATCCATTAATACGAACATTGGATGGGGAATTTTAAATTAACTGACGTAGCCTCTTTAATGTAATGAGTCTTGCATGATGAAGGGTTCTCTACTATTTTCAGCCTCTAGATGTTGGGAAACCGAGAGATTCGTCAAGTCAATTTTTTGTCGCAACCCTTCTATTACCATTACATGATTTTAATATTCATCATATGGTAATATTTGAGTTTTCAAATGATGAATAGTCTTCCATATGTTGAGGCGGATATCAAGAATGGAATCCTATCTAATCAACTATAGAATGTTATATTGATAATTTTCCAACGGCCAAAACATAACCGATACTTCTCCCTTTTCTAATTCATTCATCATGTTTAACACATCTTCATCATATTTCACTAGAGGTTTAACCACTTGGTCTGAACAAAGTGGATTCTATGTATTATAATTCCAATAACCCAAGGGAGGTTTGGAGAATGACCATTTCATTAAGATGTCTTCTGATTAATAAAGTGTTTCATCTGTCAATGACAAGGCATCAGACATGACTGGCCTTATGTTTGAAGTGCCTCAAGATAATAGGTTTTTCTCATCACTACATTGTCAATTATAGAATTGTCTTGACAATGAGAAATACTAATGCGGAGAGGACATTCGCAGTTAATTCCATCATGGATAGGATCACCATGGTGGAATGTAACAAGGGATAAATCTTCTCGTTCCTCGGTCTTTTAGCCACACAGAGGGTTGTCGAGGCTCCAATTTAGTGATAAGAACTATGGATAGACAAAATTTTCATGAAGTAAGCCTTAATGGGGAATTTTCCAATGAAGAACATCAAAACTAATACTTTCACTCCCATAATTTGGTAACGAGAGGAAATGATCTTGAGTGGAAACAGATAAATATTTGGGGGCTTCAAGATCTCCATCATTATAAGAAGCCAAGTCATATCTTGAAACTTTATTTTTCAATAGTGATTGGAAAGATTTCTTCTTAGATATTATCTTATATATAGTTGGGGCCACTTTCTGGGAAAATTGGTTTTCATGGGAAGGTGTATGTGCCTGCCTTTGAGTGGTTACCGGAACATACCAATTACTCTAATTAGAAAGGGTGTATGTTCCAGATCCTTTTTTCCATATGATATGGGAGAGTATGCCACATAAACCTCTTGGACATGAACAAAGTTATGTATCTACTCCAGGATGGAATGCCAATGTGTCATCACATGTATGGGGAAAAATTAATGTGTCTGTTTCCCCAGTACTACTGAAGTGGTTATTATAATATCCAAGAACGCCTCTAGAATATGGACATGGATTTTCTTCTACCCTTTCACAATTGATAAGATATGTTTGGTGACTTTAGCAACTGAAATGGGAATATACATCCATTCCGTATCTGGAGTAAATGTTTGTGCCTTATCTATTATCCCTTTTACTATCAGTGGATATTGAAAGTACTCATGTATGGGGGTAGAGAGTTGGGTTTTCCCCAAATTTGTCATCGGAGCTTTCCGACTGACTTCTCGGGGTGTTTCCAATTGAGACTGGTGGAAGGCATGATGAATATTAGCAGGTGTATGTACCTACTAGTTGTTTCTTTCCATGTATGGTTGACAGACTTCCTTCAACACGAACAAATGTGACTGCTGACAGAATTGGTGATTGTATACATGTGAATGTTATTTTTTACCAGTTTCCACCGCATTATATTGGTGGGATTATTTAAATGCAGTTAAAAAAGACTGTTGGTTGGCTGATAACTTCTAAGAAGGTGTATTACTTATTGATGGGAATCCACGTGATTTAGCTTGTGGGATTTGTAGGTTTCTTCCATAAGAGTCTGCTGAGAAGCAAAATTAGGACGAAAGAGTGTATGTAACCATTCTTTGTTTTCCATCTAGTTAAATTGATGGGATTTTCCGTCAGCGGTAGAGGTAAGAACCTTCTCCTTATTGACCGAATGATACCCCTGATGGTTCATCTTGCATTCCTGGGTCTGAGAGACATAGGCCAAAGGTCCAGAGGCAACACCCCCATCATTTTGGGGGTTCACCACCATGTGATTCTGTTGGCAGCGATTGCTGGTGGGAATACTCAAGAAGTATTCATGGATTCATGAAATGAGGCCATGAGTGGAATCTTGATCCACCTACCAGTAGTACGGGATGTGCTGATTGTTTCATTCTAGGGATAAGGACCACAAACGGTTGGAGATGGTGGTTGGCACTATCGGATTCTTGATCATTATTCAATGATGGCCAGATGATCGAGTATTTTTATTAACCTAGAGGGCCTGATGGGAAGCCTCCAAAGTCAAAATTATACCATGCCGATGGTACTCCATTACTAGCATGTTAGAGATCTGCTATTAAAGATGATGGGTTGGTGGTGACATCGGTCCCATGGATGGGGATCCAGCCTTTTCAGTGGTCTGGATGTTCACAGATGTTGTCTTGAAGAAAGCCATTTTGGAGTGAAAGGAATTATGAGAAAAACTGAGACAACAACCAACTTCATTACAAAAACATCTTTTTTGATGGATACATGTGTGATGGATTCCTTTGTTTGGCCTTACATTATCAATTGATAGGGTCCTAAAAGGTGGTAACATTATTTCCATAGTTAAGGATTCACGTTGGGTTCACCATTTTTGTTTCTTAGTTCCTTGAAATGTGTATTATGGTTTTAAGAATCACTACTTCTAGGAAGATTAAATTGGATTTATCTATGGAACCAGAAACTTCAAATAGTTCTTTAACCAAATGGGACCTACTTTCCAAAAGCAGGCATTACTTAAGTTTAAACATTATGATACTTATGAATATACATTGGTTGAGAGGATGGGAGGTCAGACTCATCACACCATTTTTGGGGGAATTATTGTCTATTATGGGATTCTGTTTTAAATTTAATATATTTTCATGAATCCTTATTAATTCACCATGTATGAAATAAGTTTCCTTTGGAATTTTCAATCACTTATTAACATGTGTACAATTTAGAATCATCAGTATGTAATCAAGGTTCATCATTAATAGAGATATCTGTATGTATTCGAGGTTCTCCATCAATTGTATCATCTAATATACTATTTCAAGATTATTTTAATCATAATTATGAGGATATTGGTTTTTAAGCCACTCAGCTGGGCATTCTAGAATGTATTGTCATCCACAGATATGAATGTTTGCATTTATCTTGGGATCATGCCCATAAAATGGGATACCTACATATCCCTGTAAAAGGAATTAGAACCCTCTTAGTTCGGTGCCACTGATTGGGAACCATCATACCTTTTAAGGTCAGGTAATAAGGACCTAGACATACATTTTAATGTCATGTGGTATGGACATCTAAGAAGACGGTGGTTAGTCAACATTTGGTATGGTTCTTTATATAGACAAAACCCAATGAACATGGAAAGGATATGGGTTTCCAAGTTATATTGGACCATGTTGGGAATATGGCCCATCGAGAATAGGTTTGATTTGAAATTTTGGTTTTGAACATCAAGGATGCTTACAACGTATTTCATGTGGATGGGAATAAAATCCCATGTAGTTCGATTAGTCTCATAGAAAAGTATAGTTATTTAAGAGAAATCAGTATGGGTTTACTTCCTTAAAAAGATTCCTTGGTGATTTAGGGGTTTAATTTGGGGCTTATTCCTGAGGAGGATGCCCAGAATAAGGGAATTAGGGTTGGATTCCTGACGTGGATATCCAGGGAGCTCGGGCCCTAAAAGGAATTCCTACGTATCCTTGTTTGAATAGGAATTAGATTTCTTATAGTTCCTTCCATCATGAGTGTTTTTGTACATGTTGTAATCATCACGAATATATAAGAACACATGATTCATGCTTAGTGTGAGAAACAAGAGGATGTTAATGATTCAACAATGAAACATACACTTTCAAATTTTATCTCCTCCACTATTGGAAGAGGGTGAGCGTATGGTGGTGATAGTGGATAAGGGAAATGTGACCCGGGAAGAGGGTGAGGAAAAAAGCCTTCCCTCTATTATATCCAGATTGGACAAGGTTCTGATGGAAGGAAGAATGGATGAAGGTTAGGGCCTTACACCAGGATGGCTTCCCATGGTGACAAATCCCAATGGGATAGGGAAAGGGTAATGAGAGTCCATGTGACATTTTCTCCTCTGGTGTTTGGTACCAAAGAAGGGAGGAGGACCATTGATGCTACATTCTGCAAGGAAATCTATGTCCTTATGCCATGATGGTTTCCCAAAAATTGACCCCGATAGCGAAGGGAGACTTATCCTTTATTCAAAAGGGTGAAAAGGAAGTGTGAACTTTACATTCCCTACCAGATACTTGAGGTTCCGAGCCGTATTTTAGAAAACAGAGAGGCCAGGACCCAACCCTCCTCCAAACTGGGAGATTCCCAACACTGATTCTAGGAGAAAGGTCTATGTGACTATGGATATTCAAACCCACAGACACTCCATGAATCCTAACACCATTGTGAAAAAATATGGGAAACCTCTGCCTGTGGAAATACAAACCCAAATATGAGACACACGGATGTTCCTTTCCCAATGGTGTGATAAGTCAGGAGGGTTTGGTGGAGGTCTCAATAGAATACCTTTCAGAAAAGGGAGCCAAGGAAAGACGAATCCTTACCATGAATGGATTTGAGGATGGATTCATTGCTTATATACTGAAGAGAGCAAGTGAATAAATGAGGGGAACCCAATAGGTAAGGAAACACAAGTATGGGCATGCAAGTAGGCTTGGGTGACCTGATGTTCACTTAAGAAAGGAACAAAATGTATGGTTATACATCGGTGATACCTTTCTGAAATCTTCAAGAGTATTCATAGGTGATCCCATAAGTAGGGTGATTAAGTTCCTGTAAAAGGAATAGGCGGCGCACAAGTATTTAGGGTTTGGGGATGTTGGGCGCTTTAGGCGTGCAAGTGTTATAGTTTTCAAACACAAAAGGCCTTATGTCCGATGATCCTCCCTTAAATCGTCTTCTCAAGGTGTTGAAGAACTTCCTTGAATGTTTATAGAGACTTGGGATAAGCACTACGGTGACAAGAAGAGAAACTTGGATTCGGGGAAATCTGTATGTATACATGAGGGCCCTAAGGGTCTATTTATAGGAAAATATTGGACCCTGGGTGAAAAGTTCATGGGCGTGCAAGTGGGTTGGGCGACATATGGGGGTGCATAGGTATGGTGCGCGACATATGCTGGCATGGAAATATGATACGTGACGATAGAGTTTTGGCTAGACTAAGGCAACCCAAAACTCATTCCTTTGAAAATATTGATTTTTTTCATCTTCCCCCACTTCTATTTTTAATGTATTCCCTTTGTCATTTTTAGACTGTTTAACAGGAAAAAGAGTGTTAAAACACTAATGTATTTTTGACAGAATCATCTCGTTCAAACTTGAGCGACAAGATACATGTTAACTACTAGTAGTTTCCTGCTTCGTAGAATGTTATCGCAATCACCCACCATAATTTCCATCTATAAAAAGCTTTAAACCCTCAAACATTAAATGGTTTACTCCACACTATATGGATTCACTTATACCACTCATAGATTGTAAACTCAAGATGTTTTGTTATCTCATGTGTCACTACTCCCAAGATAGGATCATTCATCCTGTCAATTTTGACACCATGCATCCATGTAATCACCATCATCATAGAGTAGACAATCCTCATTCTTACCAAACACCCAAGACTCTATGCTCGAAAGAATTTCCTCAAAACGATCAGCCCCCAACTCAATCATGGATTATCACCAATTCCTAATCCAAATTACATAAAAAATAGACAATGCACACTAACTTAATATCATTCAAATCCAATAGGTATAATATCCCATAACACTCGGTAGAGTAACATTACATAATATCTCATGATTCATTTCCCACCTATCCTAGGGTCACATTTTTAAAAAGATGGCCATACTCCTCGTGCATGTAAGCATAATCAATCAAGAAACACCCTCGACGGTCCTCATAATTGGGGTTTTCCCTCATTCTAAATTCCATCACACTTTTCCTAAAAACCCATATCATATGAAAAATAGAATAATATACCACATTCTCACTGTGCTTCTAAAAAAGTATCAACAAATTAATAGGGCTTGGCATTTATTTAGTCTTTTCCTTTTAAACAAATCCGCACTACCAAATCCAAGGATCACAAGGTAATTTAATTATGAGAATCAAGAGAAGAAACTCTCATACACTGTATATGATAACTCCTCCTATGCATTGTTCATAAGTAAAAGTACATAAACATTCCATATAAGTTCACAATATGTATAGAATAAATATAACTAGGTCTTATATTCTGTAGCACATATTCTGTATTGACCATAAATTGAAGTATCTACCCATGATTCCCAGATCTATGGCCTTCTCAAAATAGTTATAACCCATCTCTTGTGGGTTACTATAATATACATTACATCTCATCTCATCCATATCACCTGAATCACCAATATCTAAAGCTATAACTCCAATATCAGGCTCTCCCAATTAACCCACAGTTTATATACATCTTAAGTTATAAATCATGGGAAATACCTATGTCACATATCAAAAGTCACATGGTAAATCATGTTCCAAAACACTCCAACAATAGGGATATCAAATAACCATATCTAATATAACATGATATATTATCCATTTAATTGGGAATTATTTTTCATCTAAAATAATTTTACAGGATTTCCAACTCAAGAATCCTAAACATTGGAACATCCTTTTTGGTCCCCCATATATGGGATCCACCACATTCAGTATCACATTCCTATCAAGTTATATATATCCAATAAAATCACCCCCTATTAATACATTTTATCAAAACCATAGTCACATGGTTAAGTTAAGTAGAATTCCATCACCAAGAAATATAAGAAAACACAATATTAAATGTCTCTAAAAAAATTAAATAATAGAACCTATTTTCTGGAATATGGGAAGGCATAAAATGACGATACATACCTTATCATGTAAAATTTAAATTCATCCTCAAGGAGAATGTAACAACCCAAAGTTTCATTAATGTAAATCCCTCTTGATCTAATTAAATGTCTCTTTATGTTTATATTAAATGTCAACTTCATTGGTTTTATGTTAAAAATTTTGACCGTTTCTAATATAGTCGTTGAACAGTGATCACATGATTAGTATAAATATAGGGCTTTAACAAATCCAAATTACTCAGACAAAGGAAGTGATGGCCTCATCCTGTATAATTTCCCCATAGGAATCCCATTTGTCGGAGCTCATAAAAGAGGTGGAATCCTTGGGCTTCACTCTTGACCAAGCCCAAGCCGAGCTTCATCATGTCAAGCTCGAACGAGACCGTCTACTGGAAAAGTGGAAGTTGATAGAGATTACCACTCGAGCGATGTTATCCGAGCCACCCCAAGAGTCTGTCACCATCGAAAACCTTTCCCTTAGGTCTTATGCAGCTGTTTTAAGGGGTTTTGTAACAAATCTCTAGTACTATGTCCATGTATATTATTTTTGTATATAATAATGAATATACCTCCTTGTCTTTATTGATAAATTGTAAATAGTTTTAAAGCATAAATAGTGTTTTTAGTTTTAAATTAATTAAGAATTCTATTTTTTTAAATTAAGGGATTTTTTATTTAAATAATATTTTAATACAATATTATCATTATTATGAAATTAATTTTTATTAAATATATATGATCTTATAATTTTATGAATGCAATTATAATTTTTGTTAAGGTTTGAAAGCCATTTCGGTCAAACCCCGTGAATTTTCGATAAATGACGGTTTTTATTTTAATGAAAATTAACATATTTATAAAATTATTTAGATAAAATAAATGATACTTCTGGAATCAGGACGTTGAAATTATCCAACGGTGAATTTTTCATAATTTTCTGAGACAATCAAATTTTTGGGTAAAAATTAAATACCGTTTAAATATATAATGTGTTTTATGATATCATAATGACCCAATAGTGATGTAATAAAATACTATAAGCTTTATGTTCGGCCAATATATGTTTTACCATTAAAATAATGTGATTTTGGGTTTGTTTGACTTACTTTCCAAAGCATTAATGGACCCCTCAAGACTTATTAAACACCTTGTCTTTTTAAATTAATTTCCATGGGAGGGTGACTCACCTCCACATAAGAAACCTTATTATTCTAAGAATTTCAGACATTGGCCTTATAAAATATTGTTTTCCTCTTCCCTTTTCCAAAAACCATGGGCAAAAACCATGGGATGGTTTGTGGTTTGGATTAATTTAATGTAAGGGGACCCAAACCTAAATAATAAAGACTTCCCTCACCGTTCCTATATAAACCCACCTCCTAACTCAAAGCCATTGGATTTCATCAAAAAACTACCTTACTCTCTCTATAATCCTCCCAATGTTCCCCAATCTCCCAAGAAGCCTCTCACAGGCCTCTCTCTAGCCTTTGGAAGCACACTTCCAAGTAAGGGTTTTTTCTTCCTTTCTCATTTTTTGTCCAATTTTCATTAAGTTGTTTTGACCATTTAATTTCAATTATGAATGTGGGGGTATGGTTTTTCACCTCCCTCACACTGCCCACTTTATGATTGAATTATGGGAGACCCCTTTCTCTCTCATTAAATTCCTCCCATGTACACCCGTTACTGTGCTGAAATTCCGAAAGGAACTTCACTCTCCTCATTTACATTCAGGAAATAATTTTGTATCATGAATCTAAATTCCATTTCACTTGTTGGTAAATGTATTTATATGACCTCCTTACATTCCATTACATGTAAATATGATGAGGAACCCCTTGTCTACCATCAACCATTTTTTATGAATTCTTATGTCACGCCATTACGCTGCAGAAATCACACCGATTTTCTAAGCCAATGCCATTGTGTAGTGAATACCGTTCCCATTTCTCCCACAATGGTATTCACCTTTATACACACTTAATTATTGATTATAAAGTTTCATGTATGAGTTCCACATTACTTTATCATAGAATAAATGATTATGTTTTATGAATTCATTTTTTCTGATCCATGTGGCACACTTATGCATGAAATGAAATGTTTAAGAACGGTGCGCCCTTATAGCGCTCCAATGCATTGGGTAAAGTATAGTATCATGATAAGACGTGTTCAATGATTTTTGACTCATGCTAAATCAAGTGAAAGGAGGGTTTACTCGTGATTCATGTGCAATGAGGATATACTCATGCTTCAGGTGCAATGAGCCTTGGCTCATGCTAATTCAATGTTAAGTGTTGTTGCCACATTTCCATGTTCTGATTACCATTATTAATCATGCCTTTATGTTCATGTTTCTCTTTTTCTCTATTGATATTCCTAATGTATAACATATAATGTACTCCTCATGTTATTCCATTTGTATTCCCTTACTAGGCTTTATAGCTCACCCTTTTCTTATGCATGTCCTCAGGTTATCCCAAGAAATGCTATGTACGAAGGAATGTAGTGGTCATGTAAAAGAAGTTGTCAATAAAGATGTTTTATTTCATGTTTTAAGTTTTTATGTAATGAAGCTAAGCCCCTAAGACACTAAAAATATCAATCTTCTTTGTTTTTTCAAGTGAAGTTTTATGTAATAAATCATGTTTATGTTTGTAATAAAAGTAGGTTTTTCATAGTTGGTATCAGAGGGTAGGTTTAGTTATTTTTGGGATTAGGATTACAAAACCCTAGTAAAGCCTTAGAGACAAGACTAAGTATAATAAAAATATCCCTATGTTTTGGTAATTTCTGAGTAAGTGGTTTATCAAACAAATACATCCCTGTTTGGATACGAGCAGGTAGAGGCGGCTCTGGCACAAATGTATCCTAGGGGTAAAACCCGAAAACACCGCTTTGAGCTAGACTCGAATGGGAGCTGGTGCACGAAAATAATCCTTGATGCACTCTTTGTTACGACACTCTCGGGGGATATGTTTTGATAAATTCACAATCTTATTATGAACCCTTATTAAGGGAATAAAAAAAATTCCCCTAATGATATATGTTAGAAAGTAGATCATGAAAATCCTAGATTGAAGCCTATAGATTCATAAGTTAAGGATATAAAAGTTTATTTATAAGCCATCAACATTTTTATTTGGATTACCCTTTATGTGTTACCCCTAAATTTCCTTTTATTTGATCCAATGACCGATAATAGGAGGACTCGGGCTAACAACCGTTGTGAAGATCAGTGTGATGACTGTACTAATGAGATGCCCAATCCAATGGGAGCGGGAATTGCGAACTTTGTCACGGTAATCTCTCAGCTAACTCTAGTTTTGAATAGAAAAATTGGTCAAGAGGAACGTTCAACCTCCCCTAAGAAATAAAATGTCGCTATCGAGAGCTTCATGAGACAAAGTCCTACTACTTTTAGTGGATCATCTGATCCCACGATCGCTGAACAATGGATCAACTCCATTAAAAAGATCATCTCCGTCCTTCAATGGTATGAATAAGAGAAGGTTCTCCTGGTGGCTTATCATATGGAGGGTGAACCTGATCAATGGTGGACGTTGATCAAAAATACGAAGCCTGAGTAGGAGATCGAGGTGTTGGAATGGAAGGATTTCCATAAGATGTTTTTTCGATAAATATTTTCCTGGCACCCTCCGGCTTAAGATGGAAAGGGACTTCAATTCCATCAAGAAAAAAGATGAAGAATCTATTGGAGCGTACGAGGAAAACTTCAAAAGGCTTGCATGATATGCTTCTGGCATTGTTATTACCCCTGAATGTAATGTTTACTGCTTCTTTGGTGGGTTGAAGCCTAGCCTATGGAAAGCATTGGTGATCCGTTACTTCGAAAGATATGAGGAAATTTTCCGATGTGCCCTCAAGGTCGAAATGGAGATCGGAGAATCACAGGGGTATCATGGGGATAAGAAGTGTAAGGTGGACTTTAATGATGGTGGCCCGATGGATAAATCCAACGGTGCTAAGAAGATCCAGCACCCCACTTGCCAAAAGTGTGGAAAGAAGCACCCTGGAAATTGCCTTAAGGGGACGAGGAAATGCTTCAGGTGTGGAAGATAAGGGAACCTAGATGTAAACTATTGTCATGAAAGACCCGCGGCCGCGAAAGAGGGGAGGAACGCTCCATTTGAACCTCAACTTGTTGTTCAATGCTACAAATGCAAAGAACCGGGACATTTTTCAAATCAGTGCCCTAATCCAACTGTTTTCGGAGGCAACCAACAACCTCCAAGGCAGTAATGAAGAGATTTTTCCATCACTTCTGCCGATGTTAACCCTGAAAAGGAAGTGGTGACAGGTACGCTAGTTATTCGTTCAAGAATAGTGAACGTTCATTTTGATTCAGGTTCTACAAATTCTCTTATATCTCAAATGTTTAGTAGAACAATCCCAACACCACCAAAAATCATGGGAGTGAAGATGTCGATGAGTACCGAAAATGGGGCAATCATTGCATCCCATGAGTATAAGTCCTCCCCTGTTATAATATATGGATTTAATTTCACGGCGAACCTCGTCATACTCCCTCTAGTGTAATTTGATACAATTCTTGGCATGGATTGGCTTTCCTTATAGAGAGCCAACATAAATTATCGGGAGAGGGAAATCACACTCCATATGGAGAATCGACCCTAGATTCTTTACATGTGTAAGGATGATGATGAATCTCCTTTAGATCCATCATCTCAAGCATGTATATTACTGCCCTATGAGCACACGTATCTGGCTCAGATTATTGAGTCCAAGGAAGAAACCATCCTTGAAGAAATACTTATTGTGAGGGAATTCATTGAGGTGTTTCCCAAGGAACTGCCTGGTCTTCCTCCTAGAAGAGGAGTTGAATTATCAATTGAACTTATACCAGGGGCTTTAACAATATCCAAGACTCCATATAGAATAGCTGTTGTAGATCTTGAAGAGCTGAAGAAACAACTACAAGAGAATCTGGATAATGGGTTTATATGCCCAAGTGCTTCACCATGGGGTGCACCAGTCCTCTTCGTCATGAAGAAGGATGGGTTAATGCGGATTTGCATCAATTATCGTGAACATAAAAAAAATCATGATAAAGAACAAGTATCCTCTCCCATGAATTGATGACTTGTTCGATTAGCCGCGTGGAGAACAATACTTCTCCAAGGTGTACTTTCAGTTGGGATATTATCATGTAAGGGTGAAGAAGGACGATATCCCCAAGACTGCTTTTTGCACAGGATACGGGCACTATGAATTCATAGTAATGCCTTTTGGACTCACTAATGCTCTAGCAATCTTCATGGACTTAATGAATAGAGTCTTTAGATATCACCTCGAAATATTTGTGGTAGTCTTTATAAATGATATTCTAATATACTCCAAAACCATGGAGGATCACGAGGAGCATTTAAGAACTGTACTAGAGACTTTGCGCAAGGAGAATATCTATGCAAAGTAAATAAACTGCGAGTTTTTGTTGAAGGAGGACTCATTTGTGGGCCATATCATCACAAGAAATGGGATATATATGGATCCCTCCAAAACAGATGCAATTGAGGGATGGCCGAGGCCAACGTTGGTAAAGGATATCCGTAGGTTCTTGGGGTTAGTTGGATATTATCGCCGATTTGTGAGAAATTTCTCACGATTGTATAACTATCTTACCAAGCTAAATCGAAAGGGAGTAATGTTTTCTTGGAGTGATGAATGTGAATAAAGATTCAAGGAGTTGAAAAGGAGTCTTATCACTACGCTCGTTCTCACTTTACCCACAAGTGGGGAACCTTTTGTGGTTTTCAGCGATGCTTAGATGAAGGGTTCAGGCTGTGTGCTGATGCAGAATGATAAAGTGACATCCTATTCCTCAAGGAAGTTGAAAATCCAAGAGAGAAACTATCCAACACATGATTTGGAGTTAGCGGCGGTGATCTTTGCCTTGAAAATCTGGCGGCATTATCTCTATGGGGAGAAATGTGAGATATATACTGACCACAAGAGTCTTAAATATATATTCCCACAGAAAGAGCCTAATATGAACCAGAGAAGATGGATAGAGCTCATCAAGGATTATGACTGTTCAATACATTACCACCCTGGGAAAGCGAACAAGGTGGAAGATGCCCTAAGTGGAAAGGACCCAGAGATTCTATCATTGATGGGAATTTAAAAGGATCCAGTCTTCTTAGACTTGATGAAGATGGACATGGTAATCCTAGAGAAGGGAACATCATCAATCCTTTCACAAATGATTTCACAACTATCTATTTTGGAAAATGTTAAAGGATGCTCCAAAGGATGATGTGGGAATTCAAGAAAAAGTGGAAGCTATCGAAAAAGTTAAATCCTTGGAGTTTAATGTTAATGAAGAAGGAATTGTGCGGTTTTGGAATATAATATGTGTTACATCAATTTCGGAGCTGAAGAAGGAAATTTTGGATGATGCACACAGTTCACATTTCTCTATTCACCTAGGGGGAACAAAGATGTATTGAGATCTCTGAGAAAACTTTTGGTGGGATAATATGAAGAAGGAGATCACTGAATATACATCAAAGTGCCTGGTGTGTCAGCAATTGTGGGCCGAGAGGAAGAAGTCTAATGGGATGATGCAACCATTGCCCATACCAGAATGGAAATGGGTGAACATCACCATGGAATTTGTCACCGGACATCCAAGTACATCCAAAGGCAACAATGCAATCTGGGTTTTTTTGGATCGTCTTACAAAAACTGCACACTTCATTGCTATTAGGGAGGATTTCTCTTTGGATCAACTGGCACGAATATATATCAGGGAAGTGGTAAGGCTATATGGAGTGCCACTATCTATTATGTTTGACCGAGATCCATGATTTACCTCTAAGTTTGTGAAGAGTTTTCAACATGATCTAAATACTGAACTGAACTTCAGTACGGCCTATCACCCTCAAACTGATGGCCAATCCGAGCAGACAATCGAAACACTTGAGGAAATGTTTAGAGCTTCCTCAATGGACTTTAAAAGAGGATGGGATCAATATCTTCCTCTGGTTGAGTTCTCTTATAATAATAGTTTCCACCGAGAATCCAAATGGCACCATATGAATCCCTTTATGGGAAAAGGTGCAGAACACCATCGTGTTGGGATGAGGTCGGTGAACGTAAGCTGATTGGACCGGAAATGGTCGAGGAAATGGTGGAGAAGGTCAAAACCATTCAGCAGTGTATCAAGGCAGCCCAGAGTCAACAGAAGAGTTATGCAGATAATTGTCAATGAGACCTTGAGTTTAAAGCTGGATACATGGTTTTTCTACGCATATCACTGTGGAATAAGGTCATGATGTTTGGAATGAAAGGGAAGTTAAGTCCAAGTTACATCAGCCCCTTCGACATTCTTGATCGTGTTGGGGCTGTGGACTATTGACGAGCACTTCCACCTACCATGGCAAAAGTACATGATGTCTTTCATGTATCCCCCTTAAGGAAGTACAAGCTAACCCTTCATATGTACTCACTTCTGAGGTGGTACAATTGGAAGATGATCTTTCTTATGAGAGAAACTATTGAAGATCTTAGATCTTAGAGAAAAAGTTCTATAAAATAAGACAATTCCCCTTGTCAAGGTGTTATGGAGAAACAACAAGTTTGAAGAAGAGACTTGGGAATCAGAAGAAATGATGAAGCTGAGTTACCCATATCTATTTTAGTGGGGGAAAAGTAAAATTTCAAGGGTGAAATTTCTTAAGGGGGGAATATTTTAATGTCCCAAAGTTTCATTAATGGAAATCCCTCTTGATCTAATTAAATGTCTATTTATGTTTGTATAAAATGTTAACTCTTTGATTTTATGTTATGAATTTTGACCGTTGCTAATATAGCCGTAGAACAGTGATCACATGATTAGTATAAATATAGGGCTTTAACAAATCCAATTTACTCAGACAAAGGAAGTGATGGTCTCATCTAGTATAATTTCCCCATACGAAGCCCATTTTTTGGAAATTAGAAAATAGGTGGCATCCTTGGGCTAAAATCTTGACCAAGTGCAAGCTGAGCTTCATCATGTCAAGCTCGAATGAGTCTGTCTATGGGAAAAGTGGAAGTTGATAGAGATTACCACTCGAGCGATGTTATCCGAGCCACCCCAAGATTCTGTCACCATCGCACACCTTACCCTTAGGTATTATGTGGCTGTTTTAAGGGGTTATGTAACAAATCTCTAATACTATGTTCATGTATATTATTTTTTATATAATAATGAATATACCTCCTTGTCTTTTTTGATACTTTGTAAATAGTTTTAAAGCACAAATAGTGTTATAGTTATTATTTAATTAAGAATTATATTTTTTTTAAATTAAGGGATTTTTGGAATAAATATTATTTTAATAAAATATTATTATTATTATTAAATTAATTTTTTTAAATATAAATTATCTTATAATTTTATGAATGCAATTATAATTTTTATTCAAGTTTGAAAGCCATTTCTGTCAAAACTCGTGAATTTTCGATAAATGAAGGTTTTTATTTTAAAAGTGAAAATTAACATATTTAGAAAATTATTTAGATAAAATAAATTATATTTCTGGAATCAGGATGTCAAAATTATCCAACGGTGAATTTTTCATAATTTACTGAGCCAGTCAAATTTTTGTGTAAAATTGAAATACTGTTTAAATATATAATGTGTTTTTTGACATCATAATGACATAATAGTGATGTAATAAAATACTATAAGATTTATGTTCGGCCAATATATGTTTTACCATTAAAATAATGTGATTCTAGGTTTGTTTGACTTACTTTTCAAAGCATTAATGGACCCCTCAAGACTTATTAAACACCTTGTCTTTTTAAATTAATTTCCATGGGAGTGTGACTCACCTCCACAAAAGCAAACTTATTATTTTAAGAAGTTCATACTTTGGCCTTATAAAATATTGTTTTCCTATTCCCTTTTCCAAAAAACATGTGCAAAAACCATGGGTTGGTTTGTGGTTTAGATTAATTTAATGTAAGGGGACCCAAACCTAAAAAATAAAGAATTCCCTCACCTTTCCTATATAAACCCACCCAAGCACCCAATTACTCCTCACTAAAATCCTTTGGAGTTCATACAATCTCTTCCCTACTCTCTCTAGAATCCTCCCAAGGTTCCCCAAGCTCCCAAGAAGCCTCTCACAAGCCGCTCTCTAGCCATTGGAAGCACACTTCCAAGTAAGGGTTTTTTCTTCCTTTCTCATTTTTTGTCCAATTTTATTTAAGTTGTTTTGACCATTTAATTTCAATTATGAATGTTGGGGTATAGTTACACACCTCCTTAATACTTCCCTATTTATGTTTTAATGATGGGTGACCACTTTATCTCTCATTAAATGCCTCCCATGTACACCCATTACTATGCCAAAATTCTGAAAGGATCTTCTCTCTCCTCATTTACATTCAAGAAATACTTTTGTATCATGAATCTAAATTCCATTTAAATTATTGGGTCATATATCTATATGACCTCCTTACTATCCATTACATGTAAATATGATGAGGAACCCATTTCTCTCTCATGAACCATTTTTTATGAATTCTTATGTCACGTCGTTACGCTGCAGAAATCACACCGATTTTCTAAGCCAATGACATTGTGCAGTGAATACAATGCCCATTTCTACATCAATGGTATTCACCTTTATACATACAAAATTATTGATTATGAAGTTTCATATATTAATTCCACATTCCTTTATCATGGAATAAATGATTATGTTTTTTGAATCCATGTTTTATGATCCATGTGGCACACTTATGCATGAAATGTTAAGAAGGGTGCGCCCTTATAGAGCTCCAATGCAGTGGGTAAAGTATAGTATAATGATAAATCATGTTCAATGAGTGTTGACTCATGATAATTTAAGTGCAACGAGGGTTTACTCGTGCTTCATGTGCAATGATGTTTTTCTCATGCTTCATGTGCAATGAGCCTTAGCTCATGCTAATTCCATGTTAAGTGTTGTTGCCACATTTCTATGTTATTATTACCATGCATTATCATGCCTTTATGTTCATGTTTCTCTTGTGCTCTATTGATATTCATAATTTCTAACATGTATTATACTACTCATGTTATTCCATATGTATTCCCTTATTGGTCTTTATAGATCACCTTTTTCTTATGCATGTTCTCAGGTTATCCCATGCAATGCTAAGTATGAAGAAGTGTTGTGGTCATGTAAAGGAAGTTTTCAATAAAGATGTTGTATTTCATGTTTTATGTTTTTATGTAATGATCCTAAGCCCCAAAGTCACTAAACCTCTTGATCTTATTTGTTGTATCAAGTGAAGTTTTATGTAATAAATCATGTTTATGATTGTAATAAAAGTAGGGTTGTCATAGAGAATCTCACTGTAGATCCCCATGACATGTAAATAGAATAGGTATAATATTGTCTAAATTAGTATAATTACAAACATGTTATATAAAGTAAAATACCATAAAAGTTGTTACTCAAACATTAAAATGTCATACCCTATCATTAGTGATATTATTGACACACAAAAACATATGTGTGTTGTGATGCATGAACACATGAGTCATGCTAATGAGCCAAGTACCAAAAAATCATAAATCCGAAAACATCATGTGAGTCTCAATAGGTTGAATTATACAAAAAATAATAATGTAATTCTCATACCCCTAGTAACATGGTAATCCAATTTGAATGGGTATTCATGTTTCACCATTTTGGTATCCTTCACATGATTTGATACATTTGTTTATCATCCGTCAACCACAACCCCAAAATGTATGATAATATAAAACTATGATACACTCCATGATATCAATCAAATATGCTCTGATAATACATTATAACAACCTCCCCCAGTTTGTGGACATTAAAGAATGACTCCACTAGTGGAGTCACGTCTCGGACATCATGTACAGATCCCCAAATCCCAAGGGCTACTGATTAATAGTGGTGGACTAGGGTAGCACTATGTGGATACTCTACATCCATATAATTGTACACAATAGCATATAATATCCAAACATCATCTATGATTAATAATAAGAGTACGTGAAATCAATAATAAAATCTATCATTAGTAAATATATAAAAATGTATACATCCTTATAGATTCATATTCATATGCATCACACAACAATTGACCACTAACATGTCTAATAAAAAATATAAAATAAATTAAAGAATAAAATGAATATACAAGAGGATCTAATATACCCATGGGACTCACCCCATCCCAATCTTAAATCTAAACTAAGTTATTGCACATGATATTGTTAACATATGCCTCTACCCAACCCGAATCCATCATTAGTGTTGTCTTCGTGGATGCCAATGCTCAATGTCCACTCAAGAAATTGGTGAGTATAAATCAATAAGGAACCACCAATTTGGTCGCATACATAAATAATAAATATAGTGTATCCATGTATTGTTATTAGAGTCATAAAATAAATAAATAAAAAATAATTATCAATAAATAACCACTTTTGATTCTTGTATTCTCAAATGAATCCTAAGGATAACTGAAAACTACTTTTGATAGTTATAGATTGACTTTGAGCACATCATATAACCAGCCTAACTATTAAAATTCAATCATCAATATATTATAATTCATAACATCCAAGTCTATAAATCATGTAAAAGGATTCCCACAGTAGAAAGTGTCATCACCAAATCCAAGGAGTGTGTATAATGCATCGATGAGTATTAGTAATAACTATTGGTTCATAGGGGTGATTGTAGAAAATCTATTCATCATGACTCATATATATTTAATAGGAGGATATCCTGAGAATCTAGCAGTCATCAAGCATCATTTCAAATCCGTAGGAGGTAATCCTTTCATCATCACTAGTCCCTAGGTGGTAATCCAGGGTGATCCAATAATATCAATCTTGAATCTAAACCCCATAGTCACATCCAAGTAATTACATATTTATTAGGCATGATCATCAATATCTATGGGCTAATAATAAAAAATCCATAGTATAATACATAATCCTCATTCCATATGAGGTAATCTTTGGTGATTGATAATCATCAAACATCATCAGCAGACCCCATCAGGTAATCTTGAGCATTCTATAATTATCAAGATCTCGTCACATGGAAAAAATATCCTTGTAGGTAGTACAAACTAGAATAAATCTAAAGAGATGTTTTAAATTCCATCTTAACACAATATTCATCACTAGTTAGGTCCCACACACTACCTATCCATAAATATCCCTAGTGTCTATCTACTCATGTAATCGCAATCTTAGTGGTGTGTGGACACTATAACCATGATCATATCACTATCCTAATAGATTTAAGCCATATAAAAACTCTATAAATCCTACTTTTACAATTATCCCATTCTATTACTCAACTCCCATAGGAGAACTCAAGGGGACCTGTTATAATGGCCACTACATCTCATTAATTTCCTATTATATTTAATCTAAACCCTCAGGGTCCCTACTTCACTAGTAACATCATTATAATCACATCCTAAACAATTGGAATATTTGAAAATCAATCCAGTTTGTAGGGGTCCAATGTGGCCCTTTTCACATTTTTATTTTCATTCACAACATTTCATTTCAATCATTCTGTTTTCTTAATTTAAATCGGATGATTTCACTCTGTGGAATGAACACAGATATCACATTCGTATATGTAGAATTTATAACACTAAGGGGTATTCATGAGGTAATAATTGACATTATAATAATATATTCCATTTTTAAATCACTGTCAAATAGCTCAGCACTAGCCTATCAATGTCCGGTAGTAGACCAACCAACCATCATCCATTCACCTGAGACCCTATCTAGAAACAAGAATCCCCAAAAAATTATTTAAAACATTTTATAATTAACTAAATAATTTTAACAAAATAGTAATAATTAAAAGAACATACCAAGAAGTGTTTTGAGACCAAACCGAGATCCAAATAAACATTGGAGGTATGTAACGCACTCTTGACACCATCCTAGGAAAAAAACCCTTCCACACAACAATGATTCATTAGAAAAATTAATATAATTTATGTGAAAAATCATGAAAAATTTATATCATGAAATAAATCTATAAAATGGAATGACATAATGTAAACAGTTCATTATGGGATTATATCTATGCATAATGAGAAATTGACCTAAAAATGGGTGATTCCACCATACTATAGTGGAATCAGATCTTAAATAGTAATCAAAATCATGTAGGATCTAAGATAGGTTTGATAATCCAAATAAAAATATTAGAGGAGGATATAATCACATATAAATGACATCAAATCATGCCCAAAAACTCCCATATCATTGGATGAATCCAATAGGATAGGGAGGAATGTGTTACCCCTACCACATGAGCTTGTGCATCTGAAATAATGGAGGGATGAAGCCCCATTTTAATATTAAAAACACCATGTAATTTCCTTCACAATGTGAATTGTTTTTCACATCATGAAACACTATCCATAAAGGTTTCACCCCCTCCATCCCAAATTACTGATGAAAGGACAGATATGGTTTCACTATTAAAGGGCTTCTATTGTAGAATTATATTATCCTGAGAACCCGACCCTTCTCCGATAAAGGCTTATACACCTAGGCCCTCCATCAAAGTTAGAAACACATAGAAAAACATTTTTTAAAGGAATTTATATTCATATATCCCAAATAAAATTAGATATTCCAAAAAAAAGTTTCACTAAAAATTAATCAAAATTCTTCAATTTCATTACCCATCTAGAAATGGTGTATTACAGTTGTGGTTAATACATAGTATTTAGAATAAATTAATAAGATTATATCTCATTTTCAAATATAGGAAAATATAATATTGAGAATTAGAATAAGATGATATGGTTTCAAAGAAGTGAAAAATGAAAAATAAGACATAGTTAGGGGAAAATAGAAGTTCTCTCAGTTAGTAAATGGAGTTGTCAAACCAGAATTAAATGAATAACTATTTGGGTTTTTATGAAGAAGATGAATAGAATGGAGAAAGTAACTAAACTAAGTTAGTTAAATAATTTAAAAATGTAAAGGAAGTAGAACCTACAAACCTACGGGGTTTCTCATACTGTGAGAAATAATTAGAATCAAAATTTAGTTGTTCATTTTCCATGCATGATTTTGAGTGTGAAGATTATTATATAATCACCAGGTTATATTTTATAGGGGTTTCATCATGATATTATGAGTTGATATTGGCCAAGAATTTTTTTTGTAAGAATTTGAAATCTTTGAATGAAATATATTCTTTATCTCATACACTTATTTTTGATAATTATACTCCAATTTGAGGCTCTTACTATTTGGAAGGTAATCAGATCCTAGATGAAGAGAAATAAATGGATAATATATTTCAATATTCTTAAAAGGAAAATGGATGATGGAAATATTAGTTAGTGTGATTTCATATTGAATAGGATGTCCAGGACAAAGATTATGTTCACATGTGAAATATTGTAAACACACAAGTGTGTAATATAGTGTGACTGGTTTCAGGATAATCCCTTAAAAAATACACTTTCATTGATAAATATTTTTAGTTTAGAATCTATAATATAGAAATCCAAAGTAAAATAAGTATCATGATTCTCAAGAGGGGATTCCCCTTGAGAAAACACATGTGCCAACATTACTATTGTAGTTGGATTGTATATAGTTTTATTCTAGGTTATAAAAGAAAATATATATTTATCATAACCAATATTATAGGTTCAATGAACAATGTGGTCAAACATTTATAAGAATATTTGGAATTTTGTAACAATTCACCTCACCTGATTAAACCCCCCTCTCATGTCTATTTTCATAGATCTTATTTCACTTAAAATATTATAGTGATGATATAGGATTTCATAGTCTCTCTTATAGTTAAAAAATATGTTTTCAATATAAACGAGAGGTGATATATGGATATCCCTATCTAAAAAAGAAATATGGATAGAGATATTGTAATATTAAGGTTTGTGATTCCAGATATTCTTAATGAAAAAAATATACAGTAATTATGAAATTTCACATTCACTGAGTTATAACAATTGATATATGTTATCACTATTTACGAAAAGGGTAAAAATATTGGAATTCACATTGCAAGATATTCCTATAATATAAATTTTTTCTAAATCGCATATTATGATATAGGGTATGTCCACATATGTGATATATGGTATATTGTTGTCCATGAAATAAGTTTTTTTTATTTTTTTTATTTCTCCAATGATTTTATAAATTATAAAATAGAAATGAATTTAATTTGAAACCTTCATTTTATTTATGATATTTTTATAAAATTAAATTATAACAATATATTATTTAATATTAATTATTAAATGTATATGAAATTATTTATAAATAAATTTCAAATTCTAATTTTGATTATTATGTTACTTTATTTAAATGGTTTGTAATGTCACGACCCCCTCCCACCAAAGATGCCCCTCTTGAGATGGAAATGGTGAAAGGGAGATAATGACCACCGAGTCCCGCCTCCAGTAGGCCCCGGAGTGGCGACTAGCACCAAGGGTATGAGTTTTTACAAATATGGGAGGCATTACCCTTTTTCTTATTTTGGATCGGGAAATAGGATGAGTCAAACACTAAGAAGAAGAAAAGGAACAAGTATAGAAATATCCCAAAACCAATCCCATATGCATGCTTTATACAATAGTGAAACAAAAGTACAAGTACATAAAAGCTCCAAAGTACTGTACCAAAAAGAAAAGGAAAACAACAACAGCAAACAACAGCAACTCACCATGCCTGACTAGTAAGGCCTCACATAGTCTCTGTAGTCCTTATGAAACCCTAAAAGCAAATGTGGGGTGAGCATACAAGTATACTCAGTAGGGAAACCTAAAGCACTTGTGCACAAGTGGGGAGACATCCTAATGCCTCGTGAGAAAACAGAAGAACCAAATCCTATCAATGAATCTATCCACCCATCCTCACCAGTCACACTCACCATGTAACATAAGTCAATAGAGTATAGTAGTAATGTTATCAAAGTATGGGTACCCTGCACCACCTCCCCACTCGATACTGCTCAAGCCCTCACGCCTAATGCTATGATGCTTCCCCCTCTTCTTGAGTTAGTGCCACAACTTGGCCATACGAAGCTCCAGCTTGTGCCGCAACCTGGCCATACGAAGATCATAGTAACCCGCCAGTACAAAATCCTCAGGCATAACCACATCTCATCCCGAAGACACCTCGAAACATATCACACCTCATCCCGAAGATTCTTGGGAAAAATCTGTCATAACCTGCCCGAGGAACTTGGGATATAGAACCTGAAAGAGGGAGCACAAGAAAGAATAGTAACCAGCCATCCTTTGGATGTTTGAGAATCTCACCCCCCGTCCCACGGGTGTTTGGCATGTAGTGCTCATCGTGGGTGGGGTGCGTAAAGAAACATAAAACGTACAAATTTATATAAGTATAACAACCACTCAGCCCATCCTAAGGCTTCTACACAAAGATCTGAGCACGTTCCTTAGCACTGCTACCTTGAGAATATGCACACAACAATCAATCCCAAAACCCCATTTAATGTTTTCATGTCTCAATAGATTTAGTTATCAGTTTCTTAACTACCGGGAGACTATCAACAACCAAACTGGATCAAGCGTTCATAAAACATATCTCTTCCATCCACAAATCAAGTTATAAAAACACAAGCAACACAAACAAGTCCCTTCCTATTAACCAACCAACCCAATTGATTATTATACTCGTTCCATTACCATACCCCACCATTCATTAACTCTTCCACTTTTATTTCTTATTCGCAACCCATAGTTCGTTCACATTAAAACCCATCCCTGCAGCCCTGCTGCCAACCACCATAACCACAATCACACCGAAACCCGTACATCATCATCCCTTTGATTCCATTTATCATAGCCCTGCTACCCTTCACCAACATAGAATTCACACCAACCCACAACCAAGAAAACCGTAGCCCCACTGATCACCTGATCCACAACAACCCACAAAACACCCCTTCACATAAATAAACCCTAACCAGCACCCACATGTTTATTATTTCAGTTTGTTCAATCAGGGTGATCACACAAGGGTTTCAGGTATTTAATCAGCCAACTTTACATGATTAACCAATTTCCACATTATATGAAATTTCCTTCCATAAGAAAATCCAGAAGGATAGAGAAACATTTAATTGTGTAAGCAAAGGCCCCCAAAAACCATGATTTTCAATAGGTAGAAGCCCATTCAATTCAAAACATAATATCACAGGATATAAAAAATTGTAACTGTATTCAAAAACTTACCATCCCCATTATATAAGCCAGTTATTATCTTTATTAAACTAGTTAAAAATTGTTTCACGTAAACAAGAGGACACCCACCCCGCATGATGCACAATTTAAAGAGATGAAGGTAGGATCCCTACCTCAACAAGTTCTGATGTCCTTCTATGAACACGACCACCATGATCAAAAGGCTTCTCCCAGAATGACTACACCCACCAAGGACATCGCAGCACCACCGAATAAACAACACAAGAAGCTCCCTCAACACAGAGATCACATGCCGTATCATGGAAAGAAAACAAGAGAAGTAGGATCGGAAATAGAATACAAGAATAGAGGTTTAACATACCTTTTTAGAGTCATTCGTCAAAGACCGTCGTTCCCGTCAATTATTAGCAGTGTCCTCAGTTGGAAACTACGGAGGGGAAGTCAAAGAAGAGGGAACAGAATAGGGGGTACGATGTTCTCCTCGCTGACACGATCCTGCAGTCACTGACGGGTCGACAATCAGAGTCCGAATGATGAAGTTAGAAGGATGACTTATCAATCGTCCAGAAGTGTCGCCGTGCAGAGAAGAAAATGGGTCCATAAATAACACGTGACCCTCTCATATATAGGCAATGAAAAGGTAAAATGGTATGCAGCGTGTATTAATGAATACACGACATGATCATACAACTCTTATGCTGTTTGACTAGTTAACACACTACACATAACTAGTTTTCCATGCGTTTAATGATAATAATAACATCAATTAATAATAGGTGTTTTATTGACCCAAGACATGTGTCATAAAAAGGTATTCATCATTGGTTTTAAAATTACATCCATATTTTCAGGGTTAGTCTGCCGCTGACGGTTCTTCAATCCGAGGTCGCACGAAGAAGTTACAGACGAATTATGGTTTTGACAACCATAAATAATAATATTTTTATTATATTTTTATTATTTCATTTCATTGAAAATTTCTCTCTCCAATCTCCAATATTCTACCTTAATATTCATCACGCCCCCAACAAAGTGGCACCTCCTCATTCTCCATGCACCTCAGGTATAATAGAAATATTATAATTCCCTTGCCTTTTATCCATTATTAATTTAATTGTATTATCATATTATTATACTTGAAATATTATTAATTTCATATTTCACAATGCGGAGAACCTATGCACTAACATTCCATGCGACTCAAAACCATTTCATTTAATTGAATTAAATAACAAACCAAAATTAATATAACTTACATATTCAACCCCTTTTTAATACATTTAATTTCATTAACCTCACGCACATAGTTTTACACCATCATTGTTATTTATTGTTTTTCAATAATAATAAAAATTCATCAACTTATTTTATTAACTCATCAGCGTTATTTTTTTAATTATAATATTTACACTCATCGTATTGACCACCTTAAACCACCCCGTTAGATATCTGAAATTGACCATTCCACGTCAATGTCGTGTAACATCCGTCAATTTAGTTATTTAATTCTATTTATTTTTATTTCACACTTCTTAAATTGAAACATTTTATATTAAATTAAAACCATTCAATTTAATAAACCCATCATATTTTTATACCACCATTATTATTATTATTTAACATAATAATAATAATGAACTCACCTTTAATTTTATTAACGCATCACCATGCTTCCACCATGCTTCCACTGTGCATCTTCATTTATTTGTTTGCAATAAATACCATGACTCATTTCATTAATTTCTCATTATTATTAATATTGTTAATAATATTAATAACCCAACACCCATTATTATTATTCAAATTTAATTTCAACAATTACTCAATTAATAATAAACCGCATGTTTCATTTATCAATGTCTAATGGGTCACACACCTTTCCACTTCACATCATTAATAATAATAACACACATTAAATAATTTTATCATGATTATTCTCTTTTTAGTTTAATTAATCACACAATTTATGTCATCCTCATTATTATTTAACATATTTTTACATTATCATCAGTATTAAAAAATATCATTATATCGTGCGTCTTGTTGACCATATTCATTTCAACTAAGGAATGGACCCGTGGGGTCTGGGCCATTACATTAGATACCTCTCAAAACATTTTCGACCTCGATAATTAGAAACCAACCCAGAAGAAAGAATGGATCCGAACAACCACTCTTCAAGATACCTCTCAGGGCTCTCGTCATAATAGGAAACAACCAACAACCCTAATTATATGTGTTAGGAATTCCTTCTCCCATATCGATATATTATTCGATTTAGCCAGCACTGACTCGCCTGCATGGGTTTAATCGCAACCTAATTAATGTGTCTTGATTGGGAATTAGGTCTTCCGACTTCCATATATTAGGATTTTCCAAACCTACACTTCCCCCAACACCATACAAAACAAAAATAAATTACCTGAACACAAGGCTTGAATAATTACTTCTCCCATGTCGAGATATTATCTTCTTTCGGCGACACTAACTCGCCTGCATGGGTTTAATCGCATCCACATTAATGTGTCTCGATTAGGGATCAGGTCCTCCTCTCCCCACATGTTAGGACTCTTCACACACATTTAAAGGAAAGAGGGAAACAACTTAGCATTATAGAATCCTGAAAAACAAGGTCCTGGTCCAAAGCATGGGTGAGAATGAGTTTCCACAAAGGAGTGCGATGCTACTGAATTTAAACAAGACATAATGAGTGAATTTAAGTAAAACCAAAGACATATCTCTCGATATCTGGCCTTGCTAGGGTTGCTTCTTCTGTTGTGTGCAACTGTCCGCATCCCACTCCTCTGCCTTTCTGTTGACATCCAGGTGGCATAGCGGTATGGTAAACAAAGAACGCCTAAGTCCAAGTAGCAAGGAAATATTCTCAAGGTTTCATTTTATCATTTTATTTTGATTTCTTTCCCAAAACACCCAAATCATGTAAAACACAAATCCTGATGATGCATGTACCATTCCTAGGGTCTCTACCCTGCAATCAATGTAGTCTTACTTGGTTGTTCGGTAATATCAGAGTCCTTACGTCGGATCATGGGGGGCCCTAAAATCCCGTGTCCTAGCCGGTCTTCCCTGACCTATGGCAGGCACCAAGATCAGCCAACTCTATTTCCCTACCATCACATGTAATCCCCACTATTCCTAGCTCCAGACAACATCCTATCTCTCAACCATCACCTCTGATACCCTTCTGTCACGACACCCTCCCACCAAAGATGCCCATCCTGCGCTGGCAATGGTGATGGGGAGATAATGACCCCCCGAGTCCCACCTCCAGTAGACCCCGGAATGGAAACTATCACCAAGGGTATGAGTTTTCACAAATATGGGAGTCATTACCCTTTTTATTATTTAAGATCATGAAATAGGATGAGTCAAACACCAAGAAGAAGAAAAGGAACAAGTATAGAAATAACCCAAAACCAATCCCATTAGCATGCTTTATACAATAGTCAAACAAAAGTACAAGTACAAAAAATCTCCAAAGTACTATACCAAAATGTAAAGGAAGAAAACAACAGCAAACAACAGCAACTCCCCCTTCCTGACTAGTATGGTCCCGCATAGTCCCTGTAGTCCTCCTGAAAACCTAAATGCAAACGTAGGGTGAGCTAAAAGTATACTCAGAAGTGAAGCTTAAAGCTCTCGTGCACTAGTGGGGAGACATCCTAATGCCTCGTGAGAAAACAGAAGAACCAAAACCTAGAAATTAATTGATCCAACCAGCCTCACCGGTCACACTCACCAAGTAACACAAGTCAATAGAGTATAGTAGTAATGTTATCAAAGTATGGGTACCCCGCGCCACCTTCCCACTGGATACTACTCAAGTCCTCACACCTAACGCTCTGATGCTTCCCCCTCTTCTTGAGATAGTGCCGCAACTTGGCCATACGAAGCTCGAGCTAGTGTCGCAAAGTGGCCATACGAAGCTCATAGTAACCTGCCGGAACACAATACTCGGCCATCTCAAATTACATCCCGCCGAGACACAATCCTCGGCCATAACCACATCTCATCCCAAAGTCACCTGGGAACATATCACACCTCATCCAAAAGATTCCTGTGAAATACCTGTCATAACATGCCTGAAGGAAGTTGGGCTATAGAACCTGGAAGAGGGAGCATAGGGAAGAACAGTTACCATCCATCCTTTAGATGTTTGAGAATATCACCACCTCGTCCTATGGGTTTGCGGGACATAGTGCTCAACATGGGTGGGGTGCGTAAAGAAACATAAAACATATAGATTTATATAAGAATAACAACCCCTCATCCCATCCTAAGGCTTCTACACAAAGATCGGAGCACATGCCTTGTCACTGCTACTTTGAGAATATGCACACGACAATCAACCCAAAAACCCCATTTAATGTTTTCATTTTTTATCATAATTAGTTATAAGTTTCTTAACTACCAGGAAACTATCAACAACCAAACTGGATCAAGCGTTCATAAAACATATCCCTACCATCCACAAATCAAGTTATGAAAACACAAGCAACACAAACAAGTCCCTTCTTATTAACCAACCATCCCTGTTGATTATTATTCTCATTCCATTACCACTCCCTACCATTCATTAACTCTTCTACTTTTATTTATTATTCACCACCCATAGTTCGTTCACATTCAAACCCAACCCTGCAGCCCCGTTGCCAACCATCATAACCCCAATCACACTGAAACTCGTACATCATCATCCCTTTGAAACCATTTATCATAGCCCTACTTTCCATCACCAAAATAGCATTTACACTACCCCACAACCAAGCCAACCATAGCCCCACTGCTCACCCAGTCCAAAACAACCCACAAAACACCCCCTTCACATAAATAAACCCTAACCAGCTCCTGCATGTTTATTATTTCAGTTTGTTCAACCGGGGTGATCACAGAAGGGTTCCTAGTATTTAATCAGCCCACTTTATGTGATTAACCAATTAAAAGATTTAATAAATTTTCCATCCATAAGAAAATCCAGAATGAGAGGGAAACATTTAATTGCATAAGCAATGGCCCCCAACAACCATGATTTTCAGTAGGAAGAAGCCCATTCAATTCACAACATAATATCACAGGATATAAAAAAATGTAACTGCATTCAGAAACATCCCATCCCCGTTATATATGCTAGTTATTATCTTTATTAAACCAGTTCAAATGTGTTTCACGTAAACAAGAGGACACCCACCCCGCATGATGCACAATTTAGAGAGACGAAGGTAAGATACCTACCTCATTAGGTTCTGATGTCCTTCTACGAACACGACCACCACGATCACAAGGATTCTTCCAGAATGACTGCACCCACCAAGGACGTCGCGAAACCACCGAATCAAAAACACAAGAAACTCCGTCAACATGGAGATCACATTCCGTAGCATGGAAAGAAAACGAGAGAAGTAGGATCGGAAATAGAATACAAGAATAGAGGTTTAACATACCTTTTTAGAGTCGTTCGTCAAAGATCGCCGTTCCCGTCAATTATCAACAGTCTCCTCGGTTGGAAATTGTGGAGGGGAAGTCGAAGAAGAGGGAATAGAATAGGGTGTAAGATTTTCTCCCCACTGATATGATCGCGCAGTCACTAACAGATCGACGATCGAAGTCTAGATGAAGAAGTTAAGAGGATGACTTCTCAGTCGTCCATGAGTGTCACCATGCATAGAAGAAGAGGGGTCCATAAATAACACATGACACTCTCTTATATAGGTAATGAAAAGGTAAAATGGTATGCAGTGTGTAATAATGAATACATGACGTGACTGTTCAACTGTTACGCTATTTGACTGGTCAACACACGACACGTCACATGGTTTCCATGCGTTTAATGACAATAATAACTTCAATTAATAAAATGTGTTTTATTGACCCGAGACATGAGTCATAAAAATGTATTCATCGTTGGTCTTAAAATGACCACCATAATTCTAGGTTTAATCTGCCGCTGATGGTTCGTCAATCCGAGGTCGCACAAATAGACGAATTATGGTTTTGACAACCATAAATAATAATATTTTTATTATATTATTATTATTTCATTTCATTGAAAATTTCTCTCTCCAGTCTCTAATATTCTGCCCCAATATTCATCACACCCCCAACAAAGTGGCCCCTCCTCATTCTCTATGTACCTCAAGTATAATAGAAATATTATTAATTCCCTTTCATTTTATCCATTATTAATTTAATTGTATTATCATATTATAATACTAGAAATATTATTAATTTCATATTTCACTTTGTGGAGGACCTATGCACAACCATTCTATCTGATGCAATCCATTTCATTTAATTGAATTAAATGACAAACCAAAATTAATATAACTTACATATTCAACCCCTTTTTAATACATATAATTTCATTAACCTCTCGCACATAGTTTTACGCCATCATTGTTATTTATTGTTTTTCAATAATAATAACAATTCATCAACTTATTTTATTAACTCATCACCGTTATTTTTTTAATGATGATATTTACACTCATCGCATTGACCACGTTAAACCACCCCGTTGGATATCTGAATCTGACCATGCCACATCAATGTCGCGTAACATCCGTCAACTTAATTATTTAGTTCTATTTATTTTTATTTCACACTGGGTAAATTGAAACAATTTTTATTGAATTAAAACCATTCAATTTAATAAAACCAAAATATTTTTATGCCACCATTGTTATTATTATTTAACATAATAATAATAACAAACTCACCTTTAATTTTATTAATGCACCACCATGCTTCCACTCCGCATCTTCATTTATTTTTTTACAATAAATACCATGACTCATTTCATTATTTTCTCATTATTAATAATATTATTAATAATATTAAAAACACAACACCCATTATTATAATTCAAATTTAATTTCAACAATTACTCAATTAATAATAAACCGCATGTTTCATTTATCAATGTCTAATGGTTCACACACCTTCCAACTTCACATCATTAATAATAATAACACCCATTAAATCATTTTATCATGATTATTCTCTTTTTAGTTTAATTAAACACACAATTTATGCCATCATCATTATTATTTAACATATTTTTACGTTATCATCTGTATTAAAATTTATCATTATAACGCGCATCGTGTTGAACATATCGATTTCAATAAAGGAATGGACCCATGGGGTCTAGGTCATTACATCAGATACCCATCAAAACATTCTCATCCTCAAGAATTAAAAACCAACCCAGAAGAAAGAATGGATCCGAACAACCACTCCACAAGATACCTCTCAGGGCTCTTGTCATAAAGGGAAACAACCGACAACCCTAATTAAATGAGTTAGGAATTTTTTCTCCCATATCAAGATATTATCCAATTTAGGCGGCATTGACTTGCCTGCACAGGTTTAATCGCATCCAGATTAATCCATCTCGATTAGGAATTAGGATTTTCGACTTCCCTATATTAGGATTTTCCAAACTTACACTACCCCCAACACCATACAAAACAATAATAAATTTCCCGAACACATGCCTTGAAGAGTTCCTTCTCCCATGTCAAGATATTATCCACTTTAGGCGGCACTGACTTGCTTGCATGGGTTTAATCTCATCCACATTAATGTGTCGCGATTACGGATCAGGTCCTCCCCTCCCCACATGTTAGGACTCCTCACACACATTTAAAGGAAAGAGGGAGACAACTTAGAATTATAGACTCATGAAAAAAAGGTCCAGGTCCAAAGCATGGTTGAGAATGAGTTTCAACAAAGGAGTGTGATGCTCTGGAATTTAAACAAGACATACCAAGAGCATTTATATAAAACCAAAAACATCTCTCTTGATCTCTGGCTTTACTAGGGTTGCCGCTTCAGTTGTGTGCGACTGTCCAAATCCCACTCCTCTGCCTTTCTATTGACGTCCAGGTGCCATAGCTATATGGTAAACAAAGAACTCCTAAGCCCAAGTAGAAAGTAAATTTTCTCAAGGTTTCAATTTATCATTTTATTTTTATTTCTTTCCCAAAACACCCAAATCATGTAAAACACAAATCATGATGATGCATGTACCTTTACTAGGGTCTCTACCCTGCAATCAATGTTGTCTTACTTGGCCGTTCGGTAAGCTCAGATTCCTTGAATCGGATCATGGGGTGCCCTAAAATCTTGTGTCCTAGCCGGTCTTCCCTGACCTATGTCATGCACCATGATTATCCAAAACTGTTTCCAAACCATCCCATGTAATCCTCACTATGCCTAACTCCAGAGTCCATCCTATCTCTCAACCATCACCTCTGATACCATTATGTCATGAACCCCTCCCACCAAAGATTCCCCACCTAAGCTAGCAATGGTGAAAGGGAGATAATGACCCCCGTGTCCACCCTCCAGTAGGCCCTAGAGTGGCGACTAGCACAAAGGGTATGAGTTTTCACAAATATGGGAGGCATTACCCTTTTTATTATTTAAGACCGGGAAATAGGATAAGTCAAACTCCAAGAAGAAGAAAAGGAACAAGTATAGAAATAGCCCAAAACCAATCCCATATTCATGATTTATAAAATATGGAAACAAAAGCACAAGTACAGAAAAGCTCCAAAGTACTGTACCAAAAATTAAAGGAAAACAACAATAGCAAATAGTAGCAACTCCCCCGGCCTGACTAGTAATGTCCCGCACAGTCCCTGTAGTCCTCCTGAAAACCTGAAAGAAAACATAGGGTGAGCATACAAGTATGCTCAGTAGTGAAACCTAAAGCTCTCGTGCACAAGTGGGGAGACATCCTAATGCCCCGTGAGAAAACGGAAGAAACAAACCTAGCAATGAATATATCCACCCAGCCTCACCAGTCACACTCACCAAGTAACTCAAGTCAATAGATTATAGTAGTAATGTTATCAATGTATGGGTACATCGCACCACCTTCCCACTGGATACTTATCAATCCCTCATTCCTAACGCTCTGATGCTTCCCCCTCTTCCTGAGCTAGTGCCGCAACTTGGCCATACGAAGCTCGAGCTAGTTTTTCAACCTGGACATACGAAGCTCATAGTAACCCACCGACACACAATCCTCATCCATCTCAAATAAAATCCCACCGACACAAAATCCTCATCCATAACCACATCTCATCCCGAAGACACCTAGGAACATATCACACCTCATCCCGAAGATTCTTGGGAAACATCTGTCATAACTTGACCGAAGGAACTTGGGCTATCGAACATGGAAGATGGACACATGGAAGAATAGTAACCCGCCATCCTCTGGATGTTTGAGAATATCACCCCCCCAATCCCACAGGTGTTCTAAATGTAGTGCTCAACAAGGTTACAATGCATAATGAAACATAAAACGTAGAGATTTATATAAGTATAACAACCACTTAGCCCATCCTAAGTCTTATACATGAAGATCTGGGCACATGACTTGGCACTACTACTTTGAGCATATGCACACAACAATCAATACCAAAATCCCATTTAATGTTTTCATGTTTCAACAGCTTTAGTTATCAGTTTCTTAACTACCGGGAAACTATCAACAACCAAACTAGATCAAGCGTTTATAAAACATATCCCTGCCATCCACAAATCAAGTTTGGAAAACAAAAGCAACACAAGCAAGTCCCTTCTTATTAACCAACCAACCCCATTTATTATTATTCCTATTACATTAACATGACCCACCATTCATTAACTCTTCCACTTTTATTTATTATTCAAAACCCAAATTTCTTTCACATTCAAACCCATCCCTACAGCCCCGCTACCAACCACCATAACCAAAATCACATCGAAACTCATACATCAGCATCCCTTTGATACCATTTCTCACAGCCCCGCTACCCATCACCAACATAGAATTCACACCGACCCACAACCAAGCCAACTGTAGCCCCACTGCTCACCCAATCCACAACAACCCACAAAACACCCCCTTCACATAAATAAACCATAACCAGCACCCACATGTTTATTATTTCAGTTTTTTCAACCGGGGTGATCACACAAGGGTTCCAGGTATTTAATCAGACAACTTTCCTGAGTATCCAATTTCCACATTCTATAAAATTTCCATCGACAAGAAAATCCAGAAGGAGAGAGAACCATTTAATTTCATAAGCAAAGGCCCCCAACAACCATGATTTTCAGTAGGCAGAAGCCAATTCAACTCACAAACATAATATCACAGGATATAAAAAAATGTAACTGCATTCAAAAACTTCCCATACCCGTTATATAAGCCATTTATTATCTTTATTAAACTGGTTCAAATGTGTTTCACATAAACAAGAGGACACCCACCCCGCATGATGCACAATTTAGAGAGACAAATGTAAGATCCCTACCTCAACAGGTTCCGATACGAACACGACCACCATGATCACAAGGCTTCTCCCAGAATGACTGCACCCACCAAGTACGTCGCGGCACCACCAAATCAACAACACAAGAAACTCCCTCAACACTGAGATCACATGTCGTAGCATGGAAAGAAAATAGGAGAAGAAGGATCGAAAATAGAATACAAGAATAGAGGTTTAACATTACTTTTTAGAGTCATTCGTCAAAGACCGTCGATCCTGTAAATTATCTACAGTCTCCTCGGTTGGAAACTGTGGAGGGGAAGTTGAAGAAGAGGGAACATAACAGGATGTACAATGTTCTCCTCGCTGACACGATCCTGCAGTCACTGACGGATCGATGATCGGAGTCCGAATGAAGAAGTTAGGAGGATGACTTATCAGTCATCCAGGAGTGTCGTCGTGTAGAGAAGAAGAGGGGTCCATAAATAACATGTGACCCTCTTTTATATAGGCAATGAAAATGTAAAATGGTATGTAGCGTGTATTAATGAATACACGACATGATCGTACAACTGTTACGATGTTTGACTGGTCAACACACGACACGTCACTCGGTTTCCATGCGTTTAATGATAACAATAACTTCAATTAATAATAGGTGTTTTATTGACCCAAGACATGAGTCATAAAAAGGTATTCATCATTAGTGAAAGAGCAATGTCGTGGGCACCCTCAAATGATTAGTATGATTTTGGGGTAATTAAGTGCAGCAGAGTGGCTGACCAAGGTTGTCTCTCAAAGGAGGAAGTAAATTTAACAACTTATTAAAGGTATTCTAATGAAAATAAAATAGATTAGAATAAAAACACTACTTTAAAGGATTGGGGTTTTTTATATTTTATTAATCTAGAAGACGTATTCAGGAAGAAGATTGTATATTTGTTTTGTTTTTAGTTTTTGAAATGAATTTCGATTAAAATGACACAACAAGAAGATTTTTTTTAGAAATCTATTTTAAAAGGCATAATAGATCTAACTCTACCTCTTCATTAATTTATTAATCATTATCATTTAAATCAATATCCACTTAATTATTATCCCCTAATTTGTTATCCCTCTAACCCTATGAGAGTTAACTTAACCACAAAGATGAAATTACTTAAACCCTAGGCTAGCTTCGGATCACGCAATCGCAACATCCTACTTTGATTGTTGTTCTAAGGATATCTTATGGTTAGTGGTTAATTAGAGCACATATCCATTATGTAAATGAGGATGAATTGTGTTTAGGGATTATATTTTAACTCTACAAATTTATCTCGTGTGGTCTTGTATTACCGATTAAGATCGCGCTCTCACAATTTACACAAAATCTCAAACTCGCATGTTTTGTATTAATTGTTCAATTGTTTGATTAGTTTATTCTAATTTAAAAACACAATTCATGGATCATATTATGTGAATTTCAGTAGATCATGTATTAAAAATAAATTAATGAAGAAGGATATAGGTCGATCGATTACTCAAAAGAACTACTCTTCTATGGGTGGCGTAATCATCGTAGAAGCGTTTTGCATGTGCAAAGGTTTATAATGGGTATAACCCAATAAAGATTCTACTAAATAATTAAAGAACAAATATTAATATTAAGAGAGTAATAAATTTAAACAAAAAATAAGAAACATGAAGAAATAAAAGAATAACAAAGAAGTTTATTACACAAACATAATCATTACAACATGAAGGAGAAGAAGAAGGCTTCGTCGAAGGGATCCTTGCTTCAAGAGCTACCTTTAATGAAATGGTTTGATAATTGGAGTGGTCCACTTATCATCTTCCCTAAAATTCCCAATTCACGTCCCCAACCCATCCAAATGATAAAAACACCAATTTATAGAGTGGTGGGGAGGATGGGTTCAAAGTGGTTTCAAGTTTGAATAGGGAATCTCGGCCAAATATTTTACTCCAACTTTCACGACCCATTTGACCATCAGAACGTGTGAATTGGACAGCCTTCCAGAAGGGTAATATGTGCTTATATGGGTCCTATATCTCCTCTAAATATGTGGGCTTAATACAATCTCATATGAAGGGGTTATGAGCGAAATACAGAAGCTTATCCATTCTGGAGAGTCCAGCCCAACTTTGACTTCATGACCCATTTTGAACACCCAAATTCACTATTTAGCTCTAGTGTCCTGAATAAAAGTTGTAGATAATTACGTTAGGAACACGGTTAAAATATTTCAAAATCAAATAATAAATAAAAAAATACTTCTTCTCAAAATACTACAGTGAACTATAAAGGGTAAAATTGGAATTTTCATCAAATATTCAAATGAATGATCTAATCCCAAAAAATTTCTAATTAAACATATTTAACACAATGTGAGGAAATTATATCATTTATTATCTGTAAAATATTCAATAAAATAGTGTTTTATCAACTCCCTCACACTTACCCTTTTTCACTCCTGAGCAAAACCTCATATCATGTAAACATCAGTATGAAATCAAAACCAATTTTAAAATACATATCATTGAGATCCATCAATTCCACACCAAGAATAAAAAGATATCATGCCTAAAAAAACCTAATTTCAAGTTCTCCATTTATATCATTCAATATATTTCCACTTCATTTATCCTCCCATGCACACAAAACACTTACCTAATATTCATTTTCACTCACCAAATAAATGTCAATTTTTTAGCAATGTCTTTCTCATCCAAACTCATTCAAGGGTCACCACAGGCTTGATAAATTCCTAAATCTCCACCTGATTTGAGTCATGGAAATATGTTTATCATGAGAACTCTTCAGGGTTGTTTTGTGGCATTCAGTTGGTAGGATTTAGATGTGGAAAATTATGAGGCTGAATAAGGAGGGCTTGACTCTTTTTGAAGCAAAATTGCATTAATCTAATTTTCACTTAAATATGGTCTCCACATTAATCCCCATAGTATCAATTCAGCTCCATCATCATGAAATTTCATGGAAGGTTTTAACCATTCATCAATTCAGCAAAAAAATTGTCAATCTTCTCAAACATGATTTTCTTGAAAGCTTCAGATAGGCACAAAGTTTCTACCTCAATTAGAAGCTCTAGAAAAGGCACAGCTTCACTTGTCATGAAAGCTCGAGAAAAGGTACATCTTTCAATATAATTATTTTCTTTAGCAGCAAACACATCTCTTCAAAATTTAATTTTCCACCCAAAGTATCATAGAACGTGTTAGCACAACACAACATAGATTCCCCCACACTTAAGCTCAACTAGATTATGCAATTTCACTTCAAGAGATGGTTGGATAGGGAAAATTGGCTTGTAATGTGGCTAAACTAATAGGATGTGCATGGATTCTAAGGGTACAAGGTTTTAATATTCAAGGTAGGCCCTTATAAAAAAGGATTCTTTGAAATATGGGCTTTAATACTAAACAAATGCCTCAATATTTTAAACATAAGTACCTCAAACCCTCAATTTTTGACAGGAATAGATCAAATTCTGGTTAAATCAAGCATGGTTTGGTTTTCTCAAGAAGTGAGGTGAATGTAAAGAATATGAAAATAATGGTTCAGAAGCCTCACAAGAAAGTGATTTCAAATATAAAGACAGTGAGATGTGGCATGGGATTGAAAATTTACTGTACTTTTCATGAAATTAGTAAATATTTGAACTTGAAACAAAGTCATTTCACCATTAATTTAAGTTTAGTTTCAAGGGGTAAATTGTTTTAGTTATTGATATGGATTTAAAAATGGTGATGAGAATCATTTCAGCTCAAACGTTTCAAAAACACACAAAAATCATAAAATATACAGACAAAATTTGAAAAACACACAATTTATTTTTGGTTTTTTTTAAACAGGAAAACAATTGAAATTACTAAACTAAAAGGTTCCCTCCCCCAAACTTAAAATATTGCATTTTCCTCAATGTAAACCCATGAGATGATATATGCACATGAAATTCAGAATTTTTAAATAGGACAAATAATATAAAAGTGAAAGGGTTAGGAATAGCCTGATGTGCTCAAGTAATGATGGGGTCATGCAGTGTGATAAAATCCACTACATTAGTAGGAAGTCCCTCAATAAATCTCTTCAAATGTTTCCCATTGACTATAAAACTTCTTCATGTGTCCTCTTGGGTGATCTCCACTGCACCATAAGGAAAAAAATTAGATACAATATAAGGACCTAACCATCTGGAATGAAACTTACCAGGCATCAGCTTCAGTCGTGAACTGTAGAGAAGTACTTTCTCTCCAACATGAAACTCCCTTTGTTGGATCATTTTGTCATGAGCTGATTTTGATCATTCCTTAAAGAGCCTTGAGTTCTCATATGATGATAGTTGAATCTCCTCACACTCTTGAATTTGTAACTTCCTTTGGATTCTAGCTTGGGCCAAATCCATGTTGCATTTCTTTATAGCCCAATATGCCCGATTCTCAACTTCCACTAGGAGATGACAAGCTTTCCCAAAAACAATCCGAAATGGGGACATACCAATGGGGGTATTGTATGTTGTCCTATAATCCCACAATGCAGCATCCAATATCTTTCTCCAATCTTTCCTATTTGGCTGCACAGTTTTCTCCAAGATTTGTTTTAACTCATGATTTGAAACCTCAGCCTAACTATTTTTTTGAGGGTGGTATGGAGTTGATGTTTTGTGTGTCACCCCATACTTCCGAAGGAGGGAATAATGATTCTGATTGCAGAAATGTGTCCTTTGGTCACTGATGATATCCTTTGGTACTCCAAACCTGAAAAAAATCTGTGCCTTCACAAAATCCACTACAACATGAGAATCATCAGTCCTGGTGGCCTTGTCCTCCATGCATTTTCTCACATAATCAACAACAACCAAAATATACAAGAAACCACATGAACTTGGAAAAGGACCCATAAAATCAATTCCCAACACATCAAAAATCTCACAGAATCGTATGGGTTGTTGGGGCATCTCATGTATCCCAGAAATATTCCCAGTGTGTTGGCAACGAGAGCATGACTTACAAAACACATGGGCATCATGGAATAAACTAGGACAATATAATCCAGAGTCCAAAGCTTTCCTAGCTGTCTGTTGGGGTCCAAAGTGTCCACCACATGCAAGTGTATGACAGAATTTCAAAACAGACTCAAACTCATGATCATGAACACACCTTCTAATGACTTGGTCACAACACATGCGCCAGAGGTAAGGATCATCCCACACATAAAACCTAGACCCACTTTTCAATTTTTGGACTTGATGTTTCTTTATATTTGTAGGGATTTCAGAGGAAACAATGTAGTTAACTAAATCTGCATACCAAGGATGCATACCTGAGATGGAATAAAGATACTCATTGGGGAAAGTGTCCCGAAGTGGTACCTGGTCCAAGGTGTCATCCTCTAGTGTGTGAGTAAGCCTACTCATGTGGTACACCAACAAATTCTCTGACCCCTTATTTTCCTTTATATCAAGGTCAATCTCTTGAAGAAGGAGCATCCAATGGATAAGTCGTGACTTCACATCTGGCTTCTTTAGGAGGTACCTCAAAGCAGCATGGTCAGAAAAAACAACTACATTAGAGCCCAAAAAATATGAACGAAATTTATCTAAAGAAAATATGATAGCAAGAAACTCCTTTTCAGTGGTTGTGTAATTTGATTGGGCTGAATCTAGTGTCCTCGATGCATAGGTGATGACATGTGAACGTCCCTCCACCCTATGAGATAAGACAGCTCCAACCGCGAAGTTGGAGGCGTCACACATAAGCTCAAATGGAAGGTCCCACCACGAGGGCTGTATGATTGGTGGAGTGGTCAAACGCATCTTTATCTCATCAAATGATACCCTACATGAATCATCAAAATTTAAGTCGATATCTTTTTGAAGAAATCGATCTAAGGGTAGAGCGATCTTACTAAAATCTCTGATGAAGCGTCGATAAAATCTAGCATGTCCAAGGAATGATCAAACATCACGCACACATGTAGGATATGGGAGGGATGAAATAATGTCTACCATAGATTTATCAACTTCAATGCCATGTTGTGAGACTATATGTCCTAAGACAATTCCCTTTTCGACCATGAAATGACATTTTTCAAAATTTAAGACTAGATTCTTCTCAATACAACGATTCAACACATCACCCAAACTAGAGAGACATTCATCAAAGAGGACCCATAAACTGTAAAATCATCCATAAATACCTCCATGTAGGTCTCAATGAAATATGAGAAAATACTCACCATGCATCTCTAGAAGGTACCTGGGGAATTGCAAAGTCCAAATGGCATCCTTTGGTAAGCAAAGGTACCGAATGGGAAGGTGAATGTTGTCTTCTCCCGCTCCTCTACTGCAATGGGAACCTGAAAATAGCTAGAAAATGCATCCAAGAAACAATAGTGTGTCTTCCCAGCTAGTCTCTCAAGCATCTGATCGATAAATGGGAGGGGGAATTGGTCTTTGCGAGTGGAATGATTTCGTTTTCTTATAATCAATACACACACGACAACTATTCTGTACCCTCATTGGAACTAACTCATCTTTCTCATTTTTAACAATAGTAACGCCACTTTTCATAGGCACAACCTAAATAGGACTTACCCACTGAGAATCTAAAATGGGAAAGATTATACCAGCCTCGAGCAATTTCTCAACATCTTTTTTAACAACTTCCAGGAGGGTGGGATTGAGTCTCCTTTGTGGCTGTCTCACTGGTTTAGCCCCACCCTCCATGATAATACTATGCATGCAAATGGAGGGGTTAATACCTGATATGTCAGCCAAGGTCAACCCAATCGCCCTGATGTTCTCCCTCAAAATATTCAAAAGATTTTTTTCATGTTAAAAGGGAGATTGTTAGAAATGATAACAGGTAATCTCTCACCACTCAACAAGTATGAGTATTTCAGATTTGGTGGAAATGGCTTGAGTTTTAATGAAGGAGGGTGTAGTATGGATAGAGACATTGAAGGAACTGAAATATGTGCACAAAGAGCATCAGTATCAGAATAGTCATCATCAAAATCAGCGAATAAAGCATCAGATCCATCAGCATACTCAACAACCATGTTATAATCCGAGTGAACATGATCAAAATCCTAATATGAATCCACATCAAAATAAAATATAATAGAGGATTGTGTATCAGCAACTTGTGTGGAAGTGCTCTTAGGAATCAAACTTGAACCAATACTCATAATCACCCTAAGCATAGGTCAATCAAATTCCATGGAGTTTTTATTTGGTGGTTCAAAATGGGAGATAAAAAAAGTATAATGGTCCTATGATGGGGTACTTCATGGATTACATGACATTAAATACCACAACATCATCTCCAAAATCCATGGAAATTGTACCCTCCTTGACATTTATGATACTTTTTGCAGTTTTGAGGAAGGGCCTACCTAAGATAATGGGGGCATGAGAACTTAACTAATCATCCTCCATGTTAAGCACGTAGACATCTACTGGAAAGATCATGTATCTTACCCGGACAAGTACAACCTCAAGAACTCCCACTGGATATGTCGTAGCTCTATTCGCCAGTTGCACCACTACTCTCATTAGCTTCAACTCACCAACCTGTAAAGGAGAGAATACAGAGTGAGACATCACATTTATTGAAGCTCCTAAATCACAAAGAGCATCAGAGAAGTGCAACTCCGGTATGGTACATGGGATGGTGAATGTCCCGGGATCCTTGCACTTTGTTGGAATTGCTAGAGTTGGTGTAATGAGTGTTGAGACAGGCCTTCCAAGGTTGATCCTCTGATTTCCCTTGAGCCCTCTTCGATTGGTAAAGAGTTCTTTTCAGAATTTTTCATACCTTGGAATTTTCTTAATGGATTCAAGTAGAAGAATGTTGATCTCCACATGCTTGAATGTATACAAAACCTCCTTTTTCATTGCTACTTCAGCCATATTCTTGGTTTTGAACAACCCTATTGGGAAAAGGAAGGGGTTTAGGAGGAACATCATCAATATTTTTATTACCTTTATCTTTCTCCTTGGATTTCCCATCAGTTGGTTTGGAATGCGGCTTCTCCGGAGTTGAGGTGAATCCCGGTGGAATGGTAGGTACAGTTTTATCAATCATTTGCTTCCCACTTCTCAATGTGATGGCACTGACATTCCCCTTTGGATTTGGAGTGGGATGGGAAGGTAGATTTCCATAATTCTTACTCACAAGTTCATGGAGGGTGGTGGCAATTTTGATCATTTGAGTCTTCAACTCCATCAGCTCCGAACTTTGAATCTTCAGCTCAATCTGTTGATTAAGAAAAATTTGCTTCAAAAGATCATCAGTATTAGAATCTACCTTTGGTGGGGGATTCCTTTGTTGTTTTCTTATTGATTCTTTGGCTTCAAATATTCTTTGGGGTTGTTGGAAAACCTACTGGTAAGGCGGAGGTTGCTAAATGTTTTATTGAAAGGGTGTCCTTTGTTGTTGTCCAAAGCCATACCTTATGTCTGGTTGATCTTTCCACCCTTGGTTGTATGTTGGAGAAAATGAATCAAACTTATTTTGGGGATATAGTTGTTGTTGCTGCAGAAATGGTCTCCCTGGGAATACTGCTATGCAATCCTCTGTCTCTTGTAGTTGTGGGCAACAGTCAGTTGGGTGGCTTGTCTTAGTGCAAATGCCACAAGGCTCGAAGAAGGGGGTCAGGATGTCTTTTGTGCCAAAGCAATTTTCCTCACCATAGTGGTCAATTCATCCAACTTGGTATCAATAAAATGACTTTCAAGAGAAGGACTTACCCAATGTACTCCCCTGACATGTGGTGTATCTCTATTGCCAAATTTTTGGGAGTTTTGGGACATCTTGTCGATCAATGCACGTGCGACTGCTGGTGTCTTGTCCAAAAATGCTCCTCCATCTGCATCATCAACCATGCTCCTCTCCATTGGTGTGATTCCTTCGTAGAAGTATTGGATGAGGAGTTTCTCACTGATTTGGTGATGCAGACAGCTTGCACCCAACTTCTTGAATCGCTCCCAGTACTCATACATTGACTCCCCTTGGGCTTTCTTGATCCCCGATATCTCCTTTCGAATGGATGTGGTCCTTTATGATGGGAAAATATTTGCATGAAAAGATGTTTCAAATCATTCCAACATGTTATATCTTCATGTTGCAAATAATACATCCAATCTTTTGCAGGTCCATCAAGTGAAAATGGGAATGCTCTTAATTTGATTTGATCTCTAGAAAAATTTCTAGGTTTTAGGGTTGAGAAAACCACATTAATTTTTTTCAAATGTTTATTGGGATCCTCAAAAGAGATGCCATGAAACTTTGTAAGTAAGTGAATTAACCCAGATTTTAGTTTAAAGTCCGATTCGAGATTTGGGTATGCAATAAAATTTGGTTGATAATAAATATCAGGTGCATCTAATTCTCAAATGGTTATATTTAGCTCATTGTTATTATTTCTAGCCATTGGTTCTTATTTTATGTTTGAATTTGAATAGCTTTTAATTTCAATATTTCCAGAAGAGAGGAATTCACCAACTGGTTGAATATTGAAACTTCCTGTAGACAGAGAAAGTCTGATTCGTGCCCTAATACTGCGTCCAATCTCAGGATCAATATCTAAGAGATATTCGGGACTAGTTCGTGTCATAAATCAAATAAAAATGAAAACAATGAAAGTGGACCATAGTAAAAAAAAATGAGAAGTTTGAGTTGATGGTCCAAAAAGAAAAGAAGAGGATGAAAAAAAATGAAAACTTGAGATAGGGGAAAGATGAAAGGGAGAGGTGAAGAAAATAATAAAATGAAAAATTAATGAAATAACTCTAAATGGTTGAATAAATTACTTTCCTATCCAGAAACGGTTCCAATTTGAAAGAGCGATGTCTTGGGCACCCTCAAATGATTACTGTGATTTTGGGGTACTTAGGTACAGCAGAGTGGCTGACCAAGGTCGTCTCTCAAAGGAGGAAGTGAATTTAACAACTTATTGAAGGTATTCTAAAAAAATAGAATAGAATAAAAACACTACTTTAAAGGATTGGGGTTTTTTATAGTTTATGAATCTTGAAGAAGTTTTCTGGAAGAAGATTGTATATTTTTTTGTTTTTAGTTTTGAAATGAATTTCGATTAAAATGACACAACAAGAAGATTTTTTTTAGAAATCTATTTTAAAAGGCGTAATCGATATAACTCTACCTCTTAATTCAATAATTAATCATTATCATTTAAGTAAATATACACTTAATTATGATCCCCTAATTTGTTATCCCTCTAACCCTATGAGAGTTAACTTAACCAGAAAGATGAAATTACCTAAACCCTAGGCTAGCTTCGAAACACGCAATCACAACACCCTGCTTTGATTGTTGTTATAAGGATAGTTTATGGTCAGTGGTTAATTAGAGAACATATCCATTCTTCAAATAAAGATTAATTGTGTTTAGGGATTATATTTTAACTCTACAAATTTATCCCGTGTGGTCTTGTATTACCGATTAAGATCGCGCTCTCACAATTTACACAGAATCTCGGCCTTGCGTGTTTTGTATTAATTTTTCAATTGATTGCTTAGTTTCATGTAATTTAAAAACACAATTCATGGATCATATTATTTGAATAATAGCATAACATTTATTCAACATAAATTATTGAAGAAGGATATAGGTCAATCAATTACTAAAAATAACTACTCTTCCATGGGTGGCGTAATCATCGTAGAAGCATTTTGCATGTGCAAAGGTTTGTAATGGGTATAACCCAATAACGATTCTACTAAAAAATTCCTACCCAAATAGGAAGATTAAGAGAAGAAGAATTTTAAACAAAACAGAAGAAAATAGAATAAATAAAAGAATAACAAAGAAGTTTATTACATAGACAAAATCATTACAACATGAAGGAGAAGAAGAAGGCTTCGTCGAAGGGATCCTTGCTTCAAGAGCTACCCTTATTGAAAAGGTTGGAGAATTGGAGTGGATCAACGTATCATATGCCCTAAAATTCCCAATTCACGTCCCCAACCCCACAGAATGAGAAAAACACCAATTTATAGAGTGTTGGGGAGGCTGGGTTCAAAGTGGTTTCAAGTGTGAATGGGGAATCTCAGCCAAATATTTTACTCAAAATTTCACCACCCATTTGACCACCAAAACGCGTGAATTGGCCAGACTTCAAGAAGGATAATATGTGAGGATATGGGTCCTATATCTCATCTAAATAATTGGGTTTAATAAAAGTCCATATGAAGGAGTTATGACCGAAATACAGAAGCTTCTTCATTATGGCGAGTCCAGCCTAACATTGACTTGATGGCCCATTTTCAACAACCCAATGCACTCTTTAGCTCTAGTGTCCTCAATAAAAATTGTAGATAATTACGTTAGGAACACTGTTACAAAATGTAAAATTCAAATAATAAATATAAAAATGTTTATCTTTGAAATACTACAGTGAACTATAAAGGTTAAAAATGGAATTTTCATCAAATATTCAAATGAGTGATCTAATCCCAAATAATTTCTAATTAAACATATTTAACACAATGTGAGAAAATTATATCATTTATTATCAATAAAATATTCAATAAAATAGTGTTTTATCAATTGGTCTTAATATGACAGCCATATTTTTAGGGTTACTCTACCACTGACGGCTCGTCAATCCGAGGTCGCACGAAGAGGTTACCGACGAATTATGGTTTTGACAACCATAAATAATAATAATAATATTATATTATTATTATTTAATTTCATTGAAAATTTCTCTTTCCAATCTCCAATCTTCTACCCCAATATTCATCACACCCCCAATAAAGTGGCGCCTCCTCATTCTCCATTCGCCTCAAGTACAATAGAAATATTATTAATTCCCTTGCCTTTTATGCATTATTAATTTAATTGAACTATCATATTATTATTCTTGAAATATTATTAATTTCATATTTCTCTTTGCAGAGAACCTATGAAATACCATTCCATGTGACTCAAAACCATTTAATTTAATTGAATTGAATGACAAAACAAAATTAATATAACTTACATATTCAACCCCTTTTTAATACATTTAATTTCATTAACCTCTCACACATAGTTTTACGCCATCATTGTTATTTAATATTTTTCAATAATAATAACAATTCATCAACTAATATTATTAACTCATCACTGTTATTTTTTAAATGATAATATTTACGCTCATCGCATTGACCACGTTAAACCACCTTGTGAGATATCTGAACTTGACCATGCCACGTCAATGTCGCCTAACATATGTCATTTTAATAATTTAATTCTATTTATTTTTATTTCACACTTCTTAAATTGAAACAATTTTTATTAAATTAAAACCATTCATTTTAATAAAACCAACATATTTTTATGCAACCATTATTATTATTATTTAACATAATAATAATAACGAACTCACCTTTAATTTAATTAACTCACCACCATGCTTCCATTGTGCATCTTCATTTATTTTTTTTCAATAAATACCATGACTCATTTCATTAATTTCTCATTAATAATAATATTGTGAATAATATTAATAACCCAACACCCATTATTATTATTCAAATTTAATTTCAACAATTACTCAATTAATAATAAACTGCATGGTTCAATTATCAATGTCTAATGGGTCACAAACCTTCCCACTTCACATCATTAATAATAATAACACCCATTAAATCATTTTATCATGATTATTATCTTTTTATTTTAATTAATCACACAATTTATGTCATCATCATCATTATTTAACGTATTTTTACGTTATCATCAGTATTAAAAATTATCATTATAACGCTCGTCATGTTGACCATATCGATTTCAAAAAAGGAATGGACCCATGGGGTCTGGGCCATTACATGTAAATTTTAATTTTTATATTAAATACTTACCTTAATATTGTAAATTTATTTGTATAATGTTTATCTATTATACAAAAGGGAAAATTATTCATATTTACATTGGATTTTTGAAGGGTTCGTTACTTATAATATGAAATGATCATAATAATTTCATATATTGAAAATTAATTTTAATAACCCGGAAATAGATTAATTGGATGAGATAAATTATTAAATTAATAAAAAATATAGGATAATAATATATTGAAATTTTTTAGAAATATTATTTTGAAATGATTATATGTATTTAAATACATGAATAGTCTATATTTTTCTAATCATAAATTCTAATATAAAGGAGTTCACTTGTATGACATATAAATATAAAATATAAAGTGTTCATACTTGAATTATAATGGTAAAGTGTTTATATTTCTATTTTATGAAATTTCCATATACATTACTAGTGAATTATAAATTGGGTATATTGGTGTTTTATAGAATGTTCATATACGTCGTGTATAAATTTATAAAATTTTCATTCATTTATTGAATACCTTATTCATAAATATAAACTATCTATATCATGAATGTTAGTATTCTGTATTTTTTTAAAATGAGCTTATAATATGTCATATTATTCATTTAATAGTATAATGTTAAACCCTATTGACATGGCTATCATGTTATGGTTAAATATTTTCGGATCAATTTATAAGAAAAGGTAATGGTGCTGGTAATAATGATAAGTCTTATATGAAGAACTCATAAAATACAAGGTTGCATGGATGAGTATATTTTGTTGATTAGGAAAAAATTATGATTAATCATTGAAATATGATATTGTTGTACACTCTAGATAATACAAGAGGCTATCCTGACATGGAAATGTTGATGAGGGATTGTAGAAGTTCTTGCATGTAATTTTTATTTGATAATGAAATAGATTTTTTATAGTAAATAATTGATGTTATATTCAAATTTTGGAAAATAATTAGTTTCCATAGATAATTATAGATGCACATGTATAAATAGAAAATTATTATTGGAGTGTTTGAGATGATTTATAGATGTTATGAAATATAGAGTATTATTCATGGAGTATGGAAAACAAGTAAATAATTTAATTTATAGATATAAGTGTTTATAATATTATATACATATCATAAAAATCATAATATAACTAGTTAAATTCTATGAAAAAGTGTTACTTATAAAGTCAGTTGAAGGAGGAGAAGGCATCATGAAACCTAAGAAGGGAAACGTCACAATAAATATTTAGATATAGAAATATAACATGACTAATCTTATCTGAAAGTGTTGTATATGTTAAAAGGAGAGGGTATAATTTTGTTTTCTACTTGAAAAATGTTTTCCCTATAACATTATCATTGAGAACACTATGGATGAAGCATTTTATAAGACTCAAGAACAGAAAATGAAATGAGATAAATATTTGATGTCATTAATGATTGAATATAATTTGGGGTATAAAACAAGTGATTCATTATAGTCTATTTTAGATGAGTAGTGTAAATAAGTGTATAATGAATGGTTATGGAAAGATATCATGGACCACAACATGATATGGTTCCTATAATGCATGTTATGATTGTCTGTATCACATGGAATGACTAAATAGAAAATGAAAAATAGAATGTACCATCGACCATGATCATGTTTGTTTCTATGGGGTGATATAAAACGAAAGATGAAATATAACATAAATCATTATCAAGTATATTTTGATGGGATAAGAATATCCGATATTATGACTTAGAAAACCATAACCATTAGTACACGTGTCTTCTATGACTTGAGTCACCAAAATAATGATCAAGTCCTTCAGTTATATATATATTTACCATGAATGGTAGTGGAATATGAATAATATTATGATTTTGGTTAATAACATTGGATAAAATGGATACATTTCTTTTATATTTAAAAAAGGTACATAGAGTCTCCATACAGAATAATTTGTCTAAATATAGAAATTACACAACTAAATTAGAAAAGTGTTCCAAATATATAGAGAGTGGTTGATAAATAACATCAATCTGTTTAAATAATATTATATAAATATTAAATTATTATGGGTGATTTTAGACAATATAGAATACTAAGAATGATGAAAAAGGATTCTGTAAGTTACCATTATACCTGGATGGAATGAACGATTGAAGATCAATTATCTTATAATGAATTGTATTTAAATATAAATATTTAAGTCTAAATGATTTATAAAACATTTTTCTGAGAATAAGGAAAAATTTATTATTGAATATATTTATTATCAGGGAATGAGAGATGGAGTTATCTTTCACAACTAGATAATAACACCATGAATGTATTAGAAGAATAAGGAAATGGGCCTAATATATTTCAATGTACCCCAAATTACGTGGATGATGATGATGGTGTAGGTAAGATTTTATAATACCTACATTAAATGTTTATGATTGTAAATTAATGTGATATATATATAAATATATTGAGTGGGAGTTCCCCAAAGTAGAAAAATTAATAAGTAGAAGGATGTTAAATAAGACAATACTGGTATTCATAAAAATAGATATTAAGATCAAATCATTTATTTTAAATATATGAAGGCCCTTATCAACCTGAAATGTATGGTTCTTGATGAGAAGTTCAATACATGGTAAGAGATTTAGAATTATGAATTCAAACACAAATAAAGTTTGTTAAATTTTTTAAAATTCTTGATTAATGTATTTAAATTCAAAGGAAACATTACATGAAAAAAATATAGAGACAAGATTGATGGATCATCTTTATAATTTAACATGAAACTAATTATAAAATTTAAAAAGGTATTATGTAGAAAACAGTATTTCTCCCTAATAAAATTATTAGATAAAATATTATTTGTGACCAGAAAAGGATGTTTACAATGGGGAGTTTATTTGTTAATGAAGAAGAAGTAGACGTGAATGAAGGTATTACTTTAGGTAATATTCATTAAAATATTATATTTTCACTTTGAAACATAAATAATTATCAATTTTCAAAAATTTAGTTGAATTTAGAGGTGTTTATGTATGTTTGGAATTTCATCAAGTGATGTGTGAAGTTATGGTAGAATATTGGAGTATACATTGAGTATGAAACATTTTTAGGTAATTTTTCTAAAACAATCCTTGGTGACATAAAAAACACATCATGGTTTATTTATCAAAAAACGAATTATGATGGAGTAAGTAAAATGGCTAGTTGGGTAACTGTGGTTGGTGTAATGAACATAATTATCAAAGTGGGAAGGTAAAATGTTTCATTATTATAGTTAGACTAATAATTTCCCATAGATGAGGATTAAAATGGAATACAAGTATGTCATAGTGTATCTATCATAGTCATGGTTCCAAGTTGAATATTTCATGAGTTTTCAAACCATATTAATGGGGTGATAATGGTTTTCATAATAAAAAATGATGAAAAATAAGTTTTTTTGTTTATGTTCACTATGGTTGTTAAAACTGTTAAGAGATAATTTAATGTTATTAAGACAAAACATGCCATGGTTCAAGTATAACAATGTTTTATTTTGAACAGAAGTGTAGTTTCATGTTTTTTTGATGATATTTCATTGTTTAAGCCACATATACTTGTCAAAGTCATACATGAACATGTTTTGAAAATGATAAATGTGTAAAATACATAATTTATGACCCATAGGCTAGGATTTCTACAAAAAATAATTGAAGTTTCATTTTAAATTGGAGTTAAATTATAAAATTTTTCAAATTGAAGAAAATAAGGGACTCTTTTTAGTAAGGGTGTGTTGTATGACCATAAATATGTGAAGGATATGTGAAGTAGAAAAAGAGTAATTAGTGAAGTAGATAAAAAAGAACAAGAAAGAAAAATGTTTACACACTAGGTTTTGTGTTTTAAGATGGAATCATTACACTTTTTATGTGTTTAAGAACAATAAGATATCATAACTATTATCAAATTTTTATATGTGCAAGATTATATATTTTTTGGGAGTCATTTTTTTTATTATGAGTATAGGGATAAATCAAGATCATTATATCCATATAATTATTTATACTTGACCATATGATATATTTTTTTATAAATAATTCCATGGAGAATCCATTCATTTTTAATGGTGAATATTGTACATCACATGTCTTTTTTATTATTACTTCCACCAAGTGCTTGTAATGACAAAAAGTGATCAATCATTATAATATGTGATTGATTCTTATTTCAATGAAAAAGACTAACTTCTTCATTGATTGAATCATTCTTAATTATATTCACTATGCAAGAGAACATTAATTGGTATCAGATCATGTAAATGTTATCCCTTGAGGATGGAATAAATTTTAGAGATTACTATTTGAGGATGAGTTAATTTTTTAGTTTTCATTTCTATAATGGACTATATTCCTTCCTTGAATATAAATGGTATTCTAGTAATATATCTAAATAATTATCTTATATTGATGGACATGATGCTATCACACCTATTGTGAATAATCATTATCTGCTTTAGGTTTTTATAAATTGGTACATTTCTCATGAGGAATATAAAACTATGAATATTGTTGATATGTAGAATACTGAAAATGATGTCCATGCTATAAATAAAAATTTTAAATTTCTTTTTTGAGAATAAATTTACCATGTCCATGGGGATTAATAAAATTAAATAAATTTTGTAATGTCATAGACTTATAAAACACTTACTTTATGTCTTTCTAAGGAATAGATTTTTTGGGTGGGTTCCCAAATAGTTTTTCATTATTAATTAATAGGTATATTTATTAAGAATTAAAATTTTATAATTTTTACCCTTACATAGAACCAGTTGATCGTGTGAAGGTAAACCTAATTACCGTTATGTAGGGGATATTTTTAAACACTACATAATCATAATTGTGGATTCTTTTAGCTCTCATATGTGTAAGTATGTGTTTAAAAATGATAGGTGAATGGAGTCAGTTGATTCCAATGAGCTGCATAGTGATAAGACTATTTTTAGTTTGTTTTTTCAAAGGTATATTAGTTTTTATTATATTTATGTAAATTTAGATCGTATTTTGTGTTTAAGTAGTTCCCTTTCATCAATGTTAATTCCTTATCGCATTAGGCTCGACCATGGATTTTAAGTCTTGTATATGGGTGAGCTATTCCCCACATACGTGAAGTTTACTACTATATAAAGGTAATTGTGAGCCTTAAAAATTACATATGGGTCATAGGGGTTCTATTCACTATATAAAGGTAAAATATATTATCCTTACAGAGTGCTCGACTCTCATGCGAGGGTAGTTTTTTGTGTAAAAAGTTAGTCTTTTCTTCCCAGTTTCATACCAAAATATACTATTAATGACGTTTATGTAAATAAAGATGGATATTGGAGGGTTTTAAATATATTAAGATATTTAAATGATATCCCTTAGATACAATAATAATATGAGTCTTTAATTAGTCATGAAAGTTAAATTATATTGGAAACTACATTAAGTAAGAATTAAATGTTAAGTTATGACTGAGTTTTGTAGAATATTTTTGAGAATCCAATGTCCATTTATAAAATTAGGGAACCTTCTTCCGTCATCTAAGTTTATTACTTTATTTTTAATTTCTATGATCAAGGCTTATCTATTTGTGTTATTGATTCCTTATATGATCAACCTGAAGACCTTATACATATATCCACCATATGCACAAAAACATTAATACCATTTTCTATAGAAGTAGTATCATGGATAATTCTTTCCATGTAGGGGATTTGATACATATTTTTTGTTCAAGAATGAATTAATCATTCAATATATTCATATTATAAAAATATGAGATCAACAAAAATGAAACATAATCTAATTTTAATTTGTAAAGAATAATTTTAACTATTCAATAAATTTATAATGGATTAATAAGATAGTAAACTCTATTATTGTGAATATATTACATTATTATTAATTCATGAATTGAATTTGAAATAATATCCCATGACTTAGGTGAATATGTTCTTCTTTATAATCTTGAATTCACATGTTGAAATATATTATTAATATTGTTGAAACTAATTTCACCAATGGGATGTATTGATATCATTTCATTTAGCTTACATGTTAGCATTTACCATTCTAGAAATACCTATGTGATAGAAAATGAAAATCATTTTATGTGTTATTAAAATGCTTAATAATTTATGAGGATAATTATTGTTATAAATCTAGTAATTAACCCTCTGAAATGTTTATTATAACACATTAAGGATAATTAATAAATCATATTGGGAATTAAATGAATGTATGGGGTTGTGATCCCTTGTGTTTATGTTCTCATGGTGATTCCTCTTGTTGTTTATTTGGTAGTGTCATATATATATTTGGTAGTATTTCTAATTGAATTTTTATGGTGGTTACATTCTTAAAACTAGTAAGTAGAAAAAAGTTTCTATGATTTTATAATTTAATTGATGAGTCATGGACAAAATTACAAATATTCATCTTGGACTTTTTGAATCATGTAAATAGTGTTTGGAACTTTTTCATGTTGTTTTCTAGCTCAGAATGGATACTGCCTATAGGTTTCCTTGTTTTGGAAAACATATTGACAATAAACTAACCAATTAAACATGGAATCAAAATGGTTGTTTTATAAATATAAATGTTTGGGGTTGAATGATCTCGTTCCATGTTGCAGGAGGCTTTAGTTACTTGATTCCATGTCCTTATTTTCTTTTATAGAGTGATAAAAACGTACAATTATTTTTTATTTATTCTCTAGGAAGATTGATGTCATACTATGATTTTTTACTTGATGATGACATTGAAATAGGTGGGAACAGTTGTTGGGATTTGGGTTGGGTGCCTGAGCTACAGCGATGGATGATAAAAGTATTGAAGATATAGATTATATTATGTACAATGATGTTGGAATGAAAGGGGGTCAATATGGTTTTTAGGTGGGATTCTATCATCAAATAATTTAAAATTTATTAATGCACTTTTAATGTCAAGATGGAATAATGTTATTATATACGATTAGTTCCAAACTTCTTGAGGTAGTTTGATACCATTTACTGTAAATGAATTTTTGAATTGGTATCTCAGATTGAGTCCTAGAGGACCATGATAATTAATAAGTTATATTTGAACTAATAAAGTAATAGGGCTGGTTCAATGAATTTGTAACCAACGATAAATTAATATAATATAAGGGAATGAGAAATTATAATTCCAAAGGTATTGTCTAAAAGGGTTAAAGTTTTATTATTGGATTTTGAATATGAGATAATATTAATTAATGTATGATTATTTAACTAGTATGAATCCTAATGCATGTATGATTGAATGAGATATATTCCATGGGGGTGGTAGTTGGGTTTCGTATGCAACAATAGTGGAAAATGAGTCTATGTATAGGTAATTTATCTTTTTGTCAGTTTTCATGATATTATTTATATTTTATAAATTATTATGTATTGCGAACCATTTTTTATAGGAACCATAACCCATGTGTTTTGGAATTTTTTTTTCAATATCTAGTATGGTGAGGGAATGGATGATGACTTCTCCATCTCCCTCTCCGTCCTTTAAGAAATATAAATATATATTTATATTAATAGAGCAAATACGTTCTTAATTGTTTATATACATTTCAATTATTTAATCCTTCCCAATATATCAATTTGTTTTTATTAGGATCAATTTTTTATTTTTGGTGATATTTGATCAAAAATGTAAAAAGTTTCCAATTCATGAATGTTTACAAAATTTTATTACAAGATTATTATGGGAATAAAATAAAAAAATAAATCCAATTTCAGTGAATTTTTTTCTGTTTAATTTAATTTCTTATTTTAATCAACATAATTTTCAGGACAAAGATCGTATTCGACAATCTTGAGCCCTGAAAAAATTAGTCAATTTGTAAAGTAGTTCGGGCAGACAGCTTGGAGCCGACCTCTATAATGGATGCATAAATCTAGATAAAATTCTTCTATTGAGGTCATTACACCTAGAATAGAGTCAATATACATAGATTCGTTTCTACAATTATTTTTAATAAAAAATTTTGACATTAAAGGTGGAATTGGATGTGATACATTTAATGAAATTTTTTTGAAATATTGGAATGAAAGAGGACATATTATTATAAATTGCATAACTCTACATTCTGGGGGCCAATTATGGTGAAATTTCGAGTGAGAATGAAAAAGTTAGTGTTTAACCACCATTATGAAGGATGATATTCTTGAACTATCAATTTAATTGGTAAAATATGTGCAATGATTCAGAGTACATATTCTGGACTATAAAAGCAGGAGAGCTCTTTATTCCCAAATCATTCAATTCCATTCCATTCCATTCCATCTGATGCACCAAGGAGGATAACTCCACTTATGGAGGATGACCGTAAGTCTCCCCATTTTACTTTATTATTTCTTTTTTTCATTATTTTTGTTTTAGTTTTCAAATTTAATATATATATCTAATAAATTCATCCGTTTTTTTCTGTCCAATGTCTTCACCCTTATTTTTTCTTCTATTCATATTCTTCTTTTAATTTATTCATATCATAAGAGAATCTTTAACTATAATACTCATTATCAGGATTATCAAACCATAGCAATATATCTAGGGTGTAATAATGTTCATAAACCTGGGACCATTTTTTTGATATTCTTCAAGTTAATTATAATGATAACTCATAGTGGTTTTAATCCTCACTGTGGTTGTCTTAAGGATTACTTATCAATCTAAATTTTTTTTCCCTCGATTAGGGATTTTACGGAAAGGTATTTATGGATATATCTAACTATAATTTTCATTCATAACCATGTTATATTGAGGTGTGCACACATACAATGGAGTGTGTTCACTAAGAATATTTGAAGCAGTTCAATGAAGGTGCTCCATAAAGGTTCACTCCGGAGAACTTCCTTTCTTCACTAATTCCATTCTGTTGGACCATTTCATATTATTTTGAATTTAATTTTTTCATTTCTATTACATTATTATATTTCATTTAATAAAAAAATAAAACAAAAAAAATAATTAGTTTTTTGGTTAGTTGTATTAACTAGGTAAGCAAATTGAGAAAGATCTTCAAGTGAGATGACCTTGGCCCTCCACTCTGCTACACAAGGAAAACATAGAAATTTTCTTTTTTACATGCCCTAAGATTGGCATGAATAAAAAATGGTGTCTTTTCTGGGGAGAAAATCAATTGTGAATTTAATTTTTCTATTTTCACATTTTAGTTATTTTTTATTATTTTACAAATTATATATGAAAATAAATAATAAAATTTCCATGGTATAACAAAACAACTATTACTCTGTGGGGAATGACTACTCACATGTGAAACAACAACAAGAATAAGTAACCGTAGAGTACAACAGAGCTAAATTGAAATAACAGAAAGAGACAAATGAAGGAATACTATGTCAAATTTGTAGGATAATATAATATGTTCTCACTAAATATGAGAAACTGGAGCCCAAGATTCATGCTGGAGATCAAAAATATTAAGATGACTTTTGGATTGATTATGAAGAACAAATTTATCTCCCCATTCAATTCAATGAACCTAATCTAGTGGTGGAATATATTTCACCACTCTTCATTGAAATTGATTAAAATATGGAGGAGCCCATCTATATACCTTTATCCACTGGGATCAAATATCAATAGGTAGTTAACACTAAAGAAGAGATTGAACCTGTTCCAACTAAGGAATATGATTCTTCTTTAAAATTAAACTTTTCTTATTTCATTCAATCTGATTTTATTATCACCTATTAAAGTTTTGAATTTTCATATTTGGTCAATCAATGATTTTCTTTATTGGAATATGATGAAACTGAACATGCACTTGGTGAGGAACACATAGAGCTCCCTAATTTTTTTTTGAAAACACATTTATGGAGGCCCATAATGAAGTCCATGTTGTTTAGCTTGAGGAAACCAAGACAAATGATTCTTACATTGAAGGGAATAATTTGATGTTGATACATCATGTTTTAATTCTATTCAAATAGATTTACACTCTCACGCCCAATTATATTATTCTTTAGACAGATCACATCTGGAGAAACCAATAGAAAGAGATGATTACATTTCACAAGTAGCAATGAAGGAGGAGGATGGTCTATAATATATCCTTCCAGCCTCCATGAAAGCTATTCCACATTTCGCAGGGGGATGATCCGGTGTACTATATACATGGATTTATCCTTAATAAGAAAAAATAAATACATCTTGGGATGTATAAAATGTGCTGGTTCATGTCAAAGAAGATCCACCCACCATCAGACATTAGAAAATATTTGAAACTACCATCTAGAGGTAGAAAAAATTCAAAGCCAACTTGGGGGATCATACCATGATCCTTCCTTTACATTATTTTTATTACATTAATTTTTAATATTAGGAATTTTGATTTCAATTTTTTTTTCCATAGGAATTAGTCTAGCATGCAGCCCTTTCTATCCTTTCTTATTGAGATTTAATGACACGATCGTTGTGATTAATTGAGTTGTTTTGTTTTATAACCATGATTGTATAAGGAAGCCTCAAATAGTGGAAGATAAGAAATCATTTTCATGAGAAATGGTGTTCATTTTTGTTGTTTAAATATTTAAACTCTATTAAATTGTTTGGTCAAATTTTTTTAATCTTTAATTATATGAATTACATTCCTACACTTGAATTAATGGTTTCCATCACACATATAGAATACATGAGTTTCTTAGGAATCCAATGATGCCATGTTTTAGATTTCAACGTCAATGAAACCAAATGAGTAAAATTGAGAATTGAATGGTTAAAATGATGAATGGATATTGAAATGATGACTCATGATTCGAAGAAATTAATTAATTCATGTAAATGGAATTTCAAAACCATTTCTCAGGGTCTATGTTTTTTAAATTTTTGTGATTGTTTTATTAATAACGACTTAAAAGATTTTCCTAATCATATGCCTCATTATAGAGAGGTTTTTTAGACAAAATATTTCATATTTTATCTTGATCATATTTTCATAGTGTTCTAGGGACATGTCACCAACCAGAACATTCATTGGAACTTTTCAAAGATATGAATGTGAAAAAAAACATTTAAAATGATTGAGGAATCATTTTAAAATCCATTTATACTTAAAATGCAACATAAAAATCATTCCTGCTTTATCCCATAGAGACCATGAATGAATTTTATAGGGATGACCCATGTTTCAAGCCCATTTTATCCATCCCTACCCTACTCTTGGTATTTGAATTATATTTTAAATTTTAAGAGTGGGGGTAAAGGGAATCATGGAGGAAGGGATGAAATACATTGTTAGGAAGAAGTGGAGGGATGATATTTTGGTTAACTAGAAATGTAATTTGATTCAATCATTGTACTTTTTATTTTTTCCCCCTCCTGGATAAAAAATAGGAAAAATCACATTAAATGGGTTGTAATTTGGGGAAACAAAAAATAACCATTATTATAACAATAATTTTTATCATATGTCATTAGGTGATGTATGTAAGGGTTTTTATTCAAAAAAATTGACAAAAAATAAAAAAATAATAAACAAATTACTCAAAAAAATTCAAGAAGGTGCGCAAATCATTCATCACGATTTCCATTGATCGCAACCTTACTATGAGTTTGAGGGAAGTGGGAGTTGATACATTGAAGGGGTTAATTTCATTGCAATATTATATTTTATATCATGAGTTTTACAAAAAAGATAAAAATCATCCCAAAGCATAGTTTTTAAAGCATATAATCCTAGTAACCTAAAGACTTAGAGTCATTTGTACCTTTATTTCAAGTCCTCATGAATTTTGGTAATTTTTTTCATTCAAATTTGGAGAATGTTTTTATATTAAAATTATATGGATATGGTGTATGTTTTCATGATATGAGAATAAAACCACATGGATTGTATCATGAGAAATGATATAAAAGACTCAAGTGATGTAAATCATGATTTGACATGTTTAATAATAATGAATTGAGGGTCATGAATGAATGAAAAGAAAATTTCAATCATTATTATTTGGAGAAAAGTAAAATTATTGAATTTTTTTTCATTAATATTGATAAATTAAATTGAAATTCTATTTGGATTTTTGAACGTTTTATGTTAAATTGAATCATGAATGATTTTATAACATAGAATCTGAATATTGTTAACAATGGTGTCTTCTGAATTCCATGATGAAATTTTATGCTTAGAGAAATGGTTGGTTTAAGTATGGGGGAACTGATAGAGATAATATTTTACTCTTTTTATATGAATTTCAATTCTTTAATCCCAACAATTTATCAATTTGATCTTATTTGGATCATTTTTTGGATTCGTGGTACTTTTTGAGTAAAAATGTAAAAATTGGTCAATTCCTGAATTCTGAAAAAATTATATCCCATGGGTATTTTGGTAATAATAAATAAAATATTAACCCAATTTCAGTGATTTTTTTATTCCTTGATCTATTTTCTTCAACTTAGTCTCCAGGAGCATCATTCGATTCATCCATCTTGAGCCGCGAAAAAATCAGTCAAATTAAAAAGTAGTTCAGGCATTCATTGTGGAACCCACCTCTATAACGAAGTCCTAATGTAGGGTAAAAACCAATAATTGAGGTGATTCCACATGGAATAGACATAGGACACGTAGACTCATATTTATAATAATGTTTATGGAGTTTTCACTCCTTATTGTGGGGATTGTTGTTATACATTTACCTAGATTTATCATCTAGAAATATTCCATCTTAGTATAAATTCAATAAATCGTTACTCTGGTGGCCCAATAAGCTGAAATTTAGAGGGAGAACAAAGAAGGCATTTTTGAACAACTTTTGTGAAGTAGGAAACACATTAACCATATATTAAAGGATTAAAAATTGTTCATTTTTTAGTAAAAATCATTTCCTATGAAAGGAGGATATCTCCTCCTTACCAAATCATCCCATCCCATTATATTCAATCTTATACAAGGCACCATGTATTAAGACCCATAAATTTCAAGGAAATTTATTTTTCTTAAATTCATTGGAATTTTTTGAGTACGAAGTTTCCGATGGCGCTGGATTCCGAGGCCCGGTGTGCCCAGAATCAATTTCTGATGTTTTGTTCGGGTATATTAAGTAAACATTCGTGCGGGTTTTTCTATCATTTGAACAGGTGCTCGTAATTGAAAACTGAGGACACCGATGAACTCGCAGCATTAGTATTCTCTTAAGGGGACCTTTACCGTAGTTGCATTTTATGAGGGTTGAAATTTATATTTTGAGGAATTCATACAAAATTAATAAAAATGTTGGTACACAATTTTATTTATTAGTGGTAGTTATTTCCTCCCAAGGGGATTTAGAGGTGGGGCCCACACCCACATAACCTCCCATGAGAGGATTTAGTGTGGTGGGTCCCACACGAGCCCTAAACCTTCCACCTTCCCTCAACTCCCCATTAATACCACCCTTAATTAATGTTGAACTCTCCACCTCCCATTTTGTGTCATTAATATGACAACAACTTTCATTAATTAATTGAAATCCTCATTCCATTAATTAATTAAGTGTTTGAATTTTTTGAATCTCTTGTGTGAATTAAATAATAGCCTTAGAAATTACTTTATTTTGGTACTTCTTGTGTTGGGAGAACGTTGGGAAAGCTCTGGAGAATTAGAGAAGGTGTTAATCTCTACACGAAGAACTTCATCATACCTTCTTCTTACTCCTCGTCAAGGGAGAAGACACCACTCGTGAGAAGTGTCACCTACATCAACGACTCCTCCTCCAACATTGATGGGATGACACCATCCTCCGTGATGCCATCTTCCCCGATGCACATCATCCGCAGCTTGTCGACGTGCGACGTCAATTACAAGGTAGGGGTTTTCATAATTTTAAGTGAATATTTTGTGCCCCGTTCTTCGTTGATTTTTCTGGATATTAATCTGCCAACTGCTACTGCCTAACGTGGAGGGTGCAGGTAGAACGAACATGGCCCGACAACCCTACGATGTTTCATGATTTTATTCGTGAAGGAGGCGTGTTGGAAGAGGCGACAATGAAAGAAGGCGGCGGTCGCACGCCGACCACATGCGGAAGAACTATGGCCCGCAGCCATATGCTGCTCAGTCAAAGATGAACCGGCCAGCTAAAGATGGCCAGGACGAAGGGAGACTTCAGCGCCACAAGGGGCGCCAAATTGCGGAGAACCATATCCAGCATAGGGAGGGCTGCTTCGTCGGAATAACTGGCCAGCTCATCGGCCGGCCAGGAGGAAGGAGTCGCGATGCTCATGGGTGTTGTAGCAGAGGGTTTGCGACCCAAAATCACGGGCCGCTCGCGCCTGGAAGAATGGTCGGCTTCGGTTGTCCAGACATAAGGGTGGTACCACCGGTTCAGGAAACAGCCCCCCCCCCCCAACCCCCCGCATCGCTCGGCCACCCGGGCCGAGCCCCAGCCTTCCTAGCCACGCTGCACCCCCTTAGGTCGGGCCGCGCCCTCTCGGGCTGGGCCGCGCCCCACTTGGCCGGTCAGACCCTCTACTGGGTCGGTCCTACTGAACCAGCTTGGGCTGACATGCCAGCCCACTAGGCTAAATGGGCCGAGCCCATTTTCACTTAAACGTGAATAACTTTAAGACCGCACGTCTGATCAATGCACCTCCTATGTCACTGAGACCCTCATGACGAAGGAATCCTTTTGCGATACTATATGTGAGTTTTGGACGACTTTAGAAAACATCCGGGTTTGGAACGAGCATTATTCCAACCAATCCCCTGGAACAGAAAAGCCAATATCTCTCAGACCGGGCATCCGATTGACACATTGTCTATAACATTGGGTTTACTTTGATGAGACAGAACATTGGGATACTTTAACTATGTATTTCATGATAGTTGATGTATCAACCCCATGCCTCGAGGAGGGGACCCTCCCAGAATCGAGCATGCTCTGTGCGGGAACCCTAGAGCTGGTTGTGACTGTGACGAATACCGTATTGACATCCTTCATTGGTTCAAAAATGATGACTACAGAAATTGGATCCTTCGTGGGTTCGGTAGCGATGACTACTATACTTGGATCCTCCGTGGGTTTGGCAGCGATGACTAGTGTACAAGGATCCCCTATGGGTTCGGCAATGATGATTACTGTACTTGTATCCTCCATGGGTTCGGCAGCAATGACTTCTGTACTAGGATCCTACATGGGTTCAGCAGAGGAGATGATTCAGAGGTTATATCTAATTATCTCCACCCCTCTTCGTGAGTTCTATTCTTATGTGAGCTGAGTCATGACTTTCAATCTTTATCATCGATGAGATTGAATTGTTGTCCTATGTGGACTGGGTTGTGATTGGGCTCGAGTGTGGGATCCATTATGTGATTGACAACATAGGTATGTGTATGGGAATATACCTAAGTAGAGTTGGTTGTTACTTCTTTATTGTAACCTTCTTTTGTGGTTTATCCTTCATGGACTCTAGGAGACCTTCGGGCATCTCGGTGTCCCCACTGAGTATCGTATACTCACCCCTGCATGGGATATGCCTGCACTACGTTGTGTTGGATACAAACAACGGACAATACTGATCGAGGTGGAGGTTTTTGGATCTGGGCGGTACCCAGAGGTGGGCCACATTGTGAGACGTACATAGAGCGGACGGCTGGACCCGAGGTGATGAGGAGGGCATCTGTACTCACCCTTCAGGTGGGATTCCCGAAGGAAAACTCAGTGGTTTCTATTTTACTTTACTGCAGTTGTACTAGCATTTCAGTTGTTCTATACTTATAGTTGGGCTTGTATTTCCGCCCCCTTTCTTTTCAACACTTACTTTTGCATATAGTTTTACATAGTGATTTCTTATTTTGCGTACTCTATTGTGTTTGTTTACTTTTAAAAAGGATATTACATCTCTTTTTATCGGGATTTATTCCCTTGGTTCTAGTTGCCAACTGCTGGCCTATGGAATGAGGGATTGGGGTAGTCACGACACATGCCTCGTGGAAAGGTCGTGAAAAATTGGTATCAGAGGAGTTAGTTCTACCGCCGAACATAGGACTATGATCTATCTTACTATAAAGAAATAGTGTTAAGAGTATTGAGTGTGGTTTTTAGTCCAGGGAGTCTACTGTTGCTGTGGTGGCCGACGTATCCATACACCAGGACCCTGACCTCTGATTTACGACTCAGTGCATGAAAACACTGATTGCTTGTGTGATTCCTTTGAAAAATTTTCTATGTGATTACTTTGTGTCATCTCAATAGGTATACTGTTTTGACTGTGGAACACCTGTTTCTTTTTAGGATGGACACACAAAGGCAGCCAGCTATGGTTTTGAGTTACGTGTGAGATGGTAGCCCACCGAGCGACGAGGCCTCATTGAAGGGCCCCATTACAGCGGAGGCACCAATGGTACCACTACCTGCTGGGCCGTCGATACCACCATCCCCAGTATTAGAGAGTTCACGCTGCCTGAGTGCGTTGCACGAGTTTCAGCAACAGAGGCTACCCAGGTTCCACAGAGAGACGGACCCTCAGGCAGTCGAGGAATGGCTGGAGGCTATCTTTCAAGTTTTCATATTGGTAGGGACACCAGCCGACCTTTTGGTGATCCTTGTCATGAGTCTCCTACATGCGGAATCAGGTAGATGGGTGGGCCTGATGCTCTAGGTGCATGATGAGGCATCTTTACATTGGATAGACTTCAAGAGTCTCTTCCACTCGGTGTTTTTTCTATCCACCCTTCGTGCGGTGCGGATTTAGGAGTTACTTTATCTGCAGTAGGTTCACATGATAGTAGCTCAGTACTCGGCGAGGTTCACCGACCACTCACGCTACTCCATGGACATGGTACATGATGCATTCTACAGGGACCAGACCTTCGAGTAGGGACTGAGGCATGATATCAGGGCTTCGATGATTCCCCTTATCATCCCAATGCAGGCGGGGGTGCTGGAGTGAGCCCTTCCTATGGAGAGCTTCCTCGCTGAGCAGTCTCTAGTAGTGAGACCCACCACAGGGCGATACATAGCAGAATCTTCTGCAGCCGGCAGTATACAGATGCCGTAGAGGTCCAAGAGGACCAGGCCATCAGGTGGGCGACCTCAGGATACTAGTTCGGATGTACGGGGAACACAAAAAAGAGCCATCCATATGATTAGAAGGCAGTGCTATGCATGTGGCGGGCATGGCCACATGGCTCGGGACTATCTCACCCACTATGCAGATGAGCACAGGACAGTAGAGGGACCTCCCAGGCAGAGGCATAGGTTCGACCGTGGTTGTCTTTCAGGAGAAGGCGGACGAGGAAGATGAGTTGACTGAGCAGCGGGTGGTGGACGACATTTCGAGGCTCTACCACCACCACCACCACCAGGAGGACCACCCCGACCATAGGGAGCTAGAGGACAGAGGAAGGCTCAGCTCCAGGCAGTCGAGGTCTATGAACACTGCGTACCTAAGATGATTCGAGATACTATATGTGTATACTCCACCCTTGCTGCAGTTCTTATAGAAATAGGTGCGAGTCATTATTTTATTGTTGCTGCCCTTGTTCGGAGCTCAGAGTTTCCGATTGAGCCGTCGACTCGATCCATACGGCTAAAGACTCCTATGGGAGCAGACTGGATGATTAGGCACTGGTGACGACTGTGTGAGCTTACTCTAGGAGGTGAGAGCTTCTGCTGGGATGTTCTTGTAGCGGCGTCGAGGCCTTATGATGTCATCCTGGGTATGGACTTGTTGTCTACAGTACATGCTCAGATCGATTGTATTAGGCACAAAGTGCAGTGTGTCCACACGGATGGGAGCAGGTTCACTTTCACTGGAGAGACGGGAGCCTTTACAGCGCATGATGGACTTACGTTGAGGAGAGGGAAGCCGATCACACATCAGTTGGCTAGTCTCATCCTTAGAGCAGCTGATGTGTAGAGTCCGAGTTTTCCTATTGTGGTGGATCAATATGTAGAGTTTTTTCCTGACGACATTCCAGGACTACCTCCTCGCTAAGAGGTAGACTTCTACATAGACATGTACCCCGGGACAACACTGATAACTACTCCAGCATATCATTTGGATCCCGCTAAGCTTCGTGACCTACGGGCATAGCTAGAGGACTTACAGGGGAAGGGATTCCTCGAACCCAGTGTTTCACCCTGGGCTTCTCCAATTTTGTTCGCCAAGAAGGTGGATGGGAGCTTACGACTGTGTGTCGACTAACGTCGCCTGAATCAGGTGACCGTGAAGAACAAGTACCCACTCTCAAGGATTGATTACCTCTTTGATCAGCTCAAGGGAGCACGATGGTTCTCTAAGATAGACCTCAAGTCAGGTTATCACCAGATCAGAGTTCGAGATGAGGATGTGCAGATGATGGCCTTCAGGTGTCGGTATGGCCACTGTGAGTTCTTGGTTGTGCCCTTCGGTGTAACCAACGCTCCAGCAGTGTTCATGAGTCTCATGAACATGATCTTACAGCCTTACCTCGATAGATTTGTCGTAGTTTTCATCGACGACATACTGATTTACACGATTACTGAGGAGGAGCATGCCTACCACTGCGGGTTGTACTAGATACACTCCGAGAGCACCAGCATTATGGTAATCTCTCAAAGTGTTAGTTATGGATTCGATTGATTCACTTCATGGGACACATCATCTAAGAGGCTGGAGTTGCAGTGGATCCAGCGATGATCGAGGCAATACATTCTTGAGAGCCACCCAGGAGCATGGTAGAGGTGCAGAGTTTCCTACAGTCTGGTTGGTTACTATCGGCGATTTGCGCCAGATTTTACCATAGTTGCAGCACCACTTTTAGCTTTGACAAAAAAGGTGAAACCCTTCATGTGGTCAGATAGATTTAAGTAGAGCTTTCATGAGGTGAGATAGATAATGAGCAGTGCGCCCATCTTGAGGCTACCAGAGGAGGGCATTGGGTATGCAGTTTACTGCGACACATCAAGGACAAGACTGGGGTGTGTCGTAATGCAGGAGCGATTAGTGATCGCTTATAGTTCACGATAGTTGATACATCACGATCAGAACTACACTACCCATGACCTAGAGTTAGCAGCAGTGGTCTTCACCTTGACGATGTGGAGGCACTATCTGATCGGTGAGCACTTTATAGTCTACTCTGAACACCAGAGTGTCAGATACATCTTCTCACAGAAGGACCTGAACCTAAGATAGCGGTGATGGCTTGAGTTCCTCCATGACTATGACTTTATGATATTCTATACTCCTGGTGAGTGGAATGTTGTAGATGATGCTCTCAGTAGGATATCAGGCATTCTGCTGCTATGAGAGGCAACGGAGTAGCTAGCCACATTGCAGATATCCTTTATGGATATTGATGGAGAAGCCTTTCTTCAGTCTTTCATAGTCACTCATCCACTTTTTCAGCGATTCAGGAAGGAACAATGTGGGGACGTTGACTGTGAGACGAGACGTGCTCAGATATCCTCAAGATAGGCACCTGATGGATTTTCTAAAGGAGAGGAGCACGTCATCTACTTTAGGGGATATAAGATGGTACTAGTTGCATTACAGGAGGAGGTGCTGAGGGAGTTCAACACATACCCTTTAGCAGTACATCCATGAGTGGCGAAGATGTATCAAGACCTCAGACGATAGCACTGGTGGTCGGGTAAGAAGAAAGTTGTATCAGAGTTTGTTTCGCGATGCCTCAGTTGTCAGAAAGTGAATGCTGAGCACCAGGTTCGATCAAGCTTTGTATATCCCTTAAAGGTCCCATAGTAGAAGTGGGATGGGATATCCATGGATTTTGTGATAGGTATTCAACATACATCCAGAGGACACGACTATATCTAGGTGATCTTAGACTGACTCACCAAGTTGGGCCACATCCTATTGATCAGAGAATAGGGCTCAGTAGAGTGTTTGGGACGCCTCTACATTTGGTAGATCGTACGGCTTCAACGTGTGCCAACGTCTATCATTTACGATCGATATGCTCGATTCAATTACTGAATTTGGAAGGGGTTACATGGGGCTTTTGGGATGCATCTACGTCTAAGCACCGCCTTCCATCCTCAGACGGACAGTCATACTGAGATAACCATTTAGACTCTCAAGGACATGCTCCGTGCATGTGTCCTTGACTTTGGTCGTAGCTGGGAGGATCATTTACCCTTGGTGGAGTTTGCATACAACAACATATTCCACTCCACCATCGTGATGGCACCATAAGAGGCACTGTATGGCTGACCTTACAGATCACCTTTGTGCTGGACTAACCCTGGGGAGTCAGCACTTATAGGACCAGAGATGATTTAGGCTATGACATAAAAGGTGCAGATCATCCCGGAGCAAATGAATATTGCACAAAGTAGAAATAAGTCTTATGCTGATAGAGGACGAAGACCACTGGAGTTCGAGGATGGAGACCACTCTTTCATACAGGTCTCACATCGAAGAGGTCTGCAGAGATTTGTCCGGGGCGGAAAGGTATCTCAACATTTCATCGGACCTTTCTAGGTTGTCAGCAGAGTCGGCGAGGTGGCCTACCGCCTGACCCTTCAACCTCAGTTGCACTGGGTGCATGACATCTTCCACGTATCTCGGCTGAGGAGATACGTGCACGAGATAAACCACATCATCGACCACGAGGAGCTGGATATCGATAATAGGGAGACATTTATGGAGGTCCCGGTGGAGAATGGAAATTGACAGGAGCATGTCCGATGTGGATGGTCGATTCCTTTGGTGCACATTCGCTGGTAGCATGGAAACCCTTAGGAGAGCAGTTGAGAGAGGGAGTATCAGATGCGAGCTCAGTACCCCCATTTGTTTCCCTAGTGTGTGTTGTATCTTTACAGGGATGTAAATCCCTGAGGTGGGAGTAATTTAAAGACCCGGAAATTTCAAGGAAAATATTTTTACTTAAATTCTTTGTTATTTTATGAGTACACAGTTTCTGACGATGCTTGATTCCGAGTCCTGGTGTGCCTGGAATCAATTTCTGAAGTTTTATTCGGGTACATTCAGTAAACATGCATATGAGTTTTTCTATCTTTTGAACTGGTGCTCGGAACTGAAACCCGAGGGCACCGATAAACTCGTAGGGTCAGTATTCATTTAAGGGGACCTTTACCGTAGTTGTGTTTCATGCGGGTTGAAAGTTATATTTTGTTGAATTCATACAAAATTAATAAAATTGGTGGTACACAATTTTATTATATAGTGATAGCTATTTCCTCCCAAGAGGAGATAGAGGTGGGGATCACACCCACATAACCTCCCATGAGATGATTTATTATGGTGGGGCCCACACGAGCCCTAAACCTTCCACCTTGCCTCAACTCCCCATTAATACCCCCACTTAATTAATGTTGAACTCTCCACCTCCCATTTTGTGTCATTAATATGGCAACACCTTTCATTAATTAATTGAACACCTTATTCCATTAATTAATTAAGTGTTTGAATTTTTTGAAATTCTTTTGTGAATTAAATAATATCCTTAGCTATTACTTTATTTTGGAACTTGTTGTGTTAGGAGAACATTAGGAAAGCTCTGGAGAATTAGAGAAGGTGTTCCTCTCTCCACGAAGAACTTCATCCTACCCTCTTCTTCCTCCGCGACAAGGGATAAGACACCACTCGTGAGAAGCATCGCCTACGTCAATGACTCCTCCTCCAACATTTATGGGATGACACCATGCTCCGCGACACCATCTTCCGCGATGCACGTCATCCGCGGCTTATCGACTTGTGACATCAATTACGAGGTAGGGGTTTTCATAATTTTAAGTGAATATTTTGTGCCCTGTATTTAATTGATTTTTCGGGATTTTAATCAGCCAACTGCTACTTTCTAATGTGGAGGGACCTTTTTCACTTAAACATGAATAGCTTGAAGACCGCGTGCCCAATCGATGCACCGTCTATGTCACTGGGACCCTCGCGAAGAAATTGTCCTTTTTCGATTCTCTAAGTGAGTTATGGATGACTTTGGAAAACATCCAGGTTTAGAATGAGCATAATTCCAACTAGGCCCCTAGAACAAAAAAACCAATATCTGTCAGAACGGGCGCCTAATTGACGCACCGTCTATCATGTTGTGTTCCTTTTGACAAGATAGAACTTCAGGATACATAAACTCTAGAATTCATGATAGTTGATTTATTGAACCCTTGACTTGAGTAGCGGACCCTCCAGGAATCAAGAATGTTGTGTGCGGGAACCCTAGAGCTGGCTGCGACTGCGATGAATACCGTACTGGGATCCTCCGTGGGTTCGATGATGATGACTACCGTACTTGGATCCTCCGTGGGTTTGACAGCGATGACTAATGTACTTGAATCCTATGTGGTTTCGGCAATGATGACTAGTGTACATGGATCTTCAGTGGGTTCGACAACGATGATTACTATACTTGGATCCTCTGTGGGTTCGACAGCAACGACTTCTGTACTAGGATCTTATGTGGGTTCGGCAGAGGTGATGATTCAGAGGCTACATCATTTGGTTTCTCTATGATATCCCTCACCATCTGGTAAAACCTGTAAGGTATAACTATGGAGGTGGTAATAATTAGGTCTATAATGGTTTTGGATCTAGTTATGGTCAGATGAATTCCTTATCTTTTCAAGAACTATGTGATCCCAATGTTTTATGAGGTACTATCATCATGTTATCTATTTCAGTATTTTCCATTCTTGCTTCAGGATTTATGTACACCTATTTTCTCTTGATATAGTCAATGATCTATGACTTATGGTGGAGATATATACAATTCTATTTCTCTTGACTATGTAACTTGGAGGCCTCACTAGCCAATTTGATTTGTATATATACTTTTAATTGGTTTTAGGGTAGAACTAATCTCAAGGATCATTCACATGTTTATAAACACAACCATAATTCATCACCCTAAACATGTATTTGTAGTATTCAATGATAGATATATTGAATTAATTTTGTAGGTACATTATATTCCATAACACTGATGGAGACCAGGTGGTGTTTATTTAAAATAATGGCCATCAGAAGGGATAGGGGCATCTTTATCCTCTTCCTTCTTTGATAGATGGACTGATACTAAGTTTTTTAGAGGAATATCTAGTGGAATTTATTATCTCATTCAATGAGTACCCTGATGTATTCCCCAAAGAGGATGTGGTGATACCAACATTAAGATTGGTTGAGTTTGGGATAGAGTTTCAAACAGTTTTTTCTAAAATACTGATGTCTTATTATCAATTGGACCCTCCCAAGTGGTGGGATATGTAGATTTAGAATGATTATATCATGTATAGATATATCATTCATCCTAGTACATATCTTTGTAGAGTTCATATTATTTTTAATAAGAAGTAGTATGATATTCTATTATTTTGTGTCGATTGACACCATTTTAATTAAGTAAAATTGAAAAACCCATATCCTATCTCATGGATTGAATATTTATTCAAACAGTTTAAGTGATCATTCCAGATCATGAAGATTGAATTGTTGTTTGGATATCATCATATGTGAGTAAAGTATTATTATTTCCTGAAAACTATTTTAGAAACCATTATGGACATTACATTATTTGTTTTCATTCCATTGAATGTTACGAATTCTCTATCTATGTTCATGGGAATAAATAATACCATGTTCCATAAGTTTTTGAGCCTTTTTGGTCTCTATGGATGGAATCCTTGAGGTTTCAATATCAAAGTGGTAGTACATAGAGTATCTAAGATCCATGTTGGGAGTTATTTAGTTTAATTAGATATTTTCAATGATATAAAAATGTGATTTCTATACCAGTGCGGTCAGTCTCTTGGGAAACACCAAATCTCAATGTGGAGTGTCTATAGATCCTTTAATGATTCAGTTAGTGGTTTCTTAGGTTGTATAATAATGCTGGAAATCTATAAGGTTTTATTGGTATCATCGGCTGTTATACGAGTTTCATTCCCCAAATTTCTCAGATCACGGACCCAATTACAATGTTCACTAATTGGGACCATGTTTTTGTGTGGAAAAACCAATTTCTAAATGCATTCCAGTATTTGAAGGAGAAACTGTTCAGTAATCTAGTTCTTAATATAAAAAAGGTTGTAATACCATTCATATATTATAATGATTGTTTTTGTCCCGTATTGGGTTGTGTATTGATGCCACTAAGGGTAGTTCTCTCTTACGAGTCATAGAATTTATAGCCTCATTTATTTATCAATTCCACCCATGATCTTAAGATTTTAATGGTAGTGCTTTCCATGATGTTATGGTGGAACTATCTCATAGTTAAATGTTTTTTGGTCCTTAAGGGTCACAAGTGTCTGATGTACGTATTCTCCTTACGAAACATGAATTTTTTATAGAGATGGTGGATTTTTTTGATGCTGTATTATAGATTTAATTTAAATATGGTAAAAGGAAATTTGTGGTGGATTCCTTGACCAAACAATAATGAGGTGGTGATGTGAATTATTTTAGAGACTCCTAGAGTGGTATTGATGAGTTATTTATGATTTAAATTGATATTAGAGTAGTAAATTGTAGAGGATATATATATATAATATGATTGTGTATTACTACATAGAAAAGTAGGTGGAGGATTCCTAGTTAGGGGATTCTAACTAAGAAGCTGGATGTGATCAAGTTGTTTTTTACAAGGATCCAAAGTGTTGGTTTGAGATTGGATAACATAATGTGATGTTCTGGTGAAATAATTTTATTCCTTCAGTGTTGCACAAGGTTGTTCTTTGTGAGTTCCATAGTACACCCTTAGTTGTACATCCTAATATAGTGAAGTTGTATGATGTTTTGATTGGCTATTATTAGTGATCTAGCATGAATAAGCCAATTACAATGTTTTTTCTTGATGATTAGTTCTCATTATGGTTAAGGCTGATCATCATATTCTAGGTTTTTTGCTTTAGCTTCATGGTGTTCCCTATTGGTAGTGGGAGGATATATCAATGGATATAGTAACCTGTTTACCTAGAACATAGGGTGGTTATGATTCTATATGGGTGATCCTAGACCACATGAGGAATTTAGTTGACATCACCGATATTAAGATGTTCATTTCAATGGTGGTTTTGTCATGGGAGTTTATTGATGAGATAACGAGGCTTCATGGGTTTTTAAAAATGTTAAACTTTGATTATGAATAGTATATTACCTTATAGGTGTAGAGATGTCACATGTGTTGTTTTGGCTCTTTATTATTTTTTAATAACAGTTTTCATCTGTATAATGATCGGTAGACAGAACATATCATATAGACATTATAATACATGTTTGATATGTGCATTTTTGACTTCATAGGGTCATGTGTAAATCAAGTACCTTTAGTGAATTTCACTTGTAATAAAACATTAATTTATTCCATTAATATAACCTCATCTAATGAAAAACATTATTGACATTGTTGATATCAATTTTTTTGGGCTAAGGTCAAAGAGATTGATATTCTTGGATGGAAATTTTTATAGAGTGTGACATAGAAGGTACATTTTATCCAAAAGAAAATTAATGTGGAATATGATCATCAATAGTCCTGATCTAATCATAGGAGGAGGTATATGGAGTTGGATCACATGTTCTATAAGGGTTATTCTCATCATTTGACGTGAAGGTTCACTCAATGGAGAATGTTTTCTCAATAGTATTTAGGTCATTCAATTTATTGGCTTTCGTAAGGGTTTTGTTATACTAGTAAGCACTACCACCACATACGATCTATGACTTATTCAATGTGTCTTAGCATCATAGATATCTTCATGATGACTCTCATGTAATTTAATTTGGTGATATGGATATTGATGATGGTGCAACCATCATGAAATGAACTATTTAGATTCACGAATGTTTGAAGATGGTGATTCACAAGTGTTCCATTACTTTGGTTTATATCATATAACAACATGATGGATTGGAGGTATGCTCTAGAGAGTATGATTAACATATGCACACTCCATAACCATTGTTTTTTTAGTTCCATTTTTCTCTATGTTTAGATTATGTGTTTGTCCAAACAATTTCATGAGATTGATTCTATTCATTAATGTGTTTCAAGTTTATATCCTTTCCCTTGTTTGAGAGTTACATTTTCTAGGAGTGTGTATTTGAGGTTTTTTGTTAATTCCATGTAGTTATACACATTTTTCCTCTGATTTAATGGTTTTGTTATTTTTATATAGAAATTTTGAGAGGTATCTCACATAGTTACCATTAAAAACACTTTCTCTTCATCCTATATTTGTTTTAAATCCATAATAATGTGATCTTTTTTGTGAATAATCTAATTTAACGTAATAAATTTATAAAACCATTCATTTCATCCATTCTAATGATAATAAGAGTTTAGAGGGTTCCCATATTCTTCTTTCATTATTTATTAATAATTAATTTTCTCTAAAACATTATTACACTCGTATATATCACACTCCCAACATAATGTTAAATTTGTTTAAAAATATACAGGGGATGTTATTAAACTATATTTAATGGTAAGATCAAATTCCATCATCTTACATAAAGTTAATTCCAGAATTACCGATATTATATAAAATTGACTTGCTGAATCCATGTGAATACATAAAGGTTATGATTTTTTGATCATCTCACATAAATTTACATTGGTTTTTCATCCATCTATATAAATTTATATCTAGTTCTTCGTATAGATTGATCCCATGCATCAATGTGAATTCTGTCTCACATCTCGGTCGGCCAAGGATTCTATGGCTCATGTATGAGTAGGTTCTTCTTCAAATAAGGTTAGTTTTCCACTGTGAAATGGTCCTTGAGAGTTTTTGAAGCATTCATAAGTGTTATTTAGGTTTTTTTTCATTTAAAAAAGGTAACCAACATTAACATTACCCAACACAATACTCTTATGCGGGAATAGCATTTTTGGTTCATAATTTCCATTTTCATCCAAGATTCAACATGTATATTATTTCTAAATGATATTTATGGAAATAATGTTGTTAATTTGTTGTTTTTATATAAATTAAGGGACTAAAATATGAATATTATCCCTCCTAAATTGTATGAGTCATGAATTGCTGAGGTAGGAAAAATTAAATTAGAAACTAAATCAAATATGAATTCAATGGGAAGATATAACCGAGTTTCCTAGAATATTTTTTAGAATGATATTTTATTTTTTAAATTGAGATAAACTTATTCCCCATTAAATTTAATTAATTTATTTTGATATTGGTTTGTTGACGATTCTATTTTCATGGTTTTCATGCTTTCTAGGATTAACTTGAATCCCTTCCTCATGTATCCAACCTATGTGAATAACCTTTTCTCTCATGTTATTCAGTAGTAGTTAATTAGAGACTTCATTATAGGTAATGTAAATATTATTTTTCCTTTTTAATTATGAAATTTTGAATTAAAAATTTATTAGACACTTTTTTAAAATAGATGTGGTCAACCATAATGAAGCATAATAACATAGGAATAATATGAAAAATATTATTATATATTTAATAAATTTATAAATGATAATGAACTATATAACAACACTTTAAGTGAATATATCAGTATACTTTTAATTGATGAATTTATTTTTAAATAATTTTATAAACTATTTATAAATATCTCTATCATTCGAATTTGAATTCCACTTGTTGAAGAATATTATTATTATAATTGAAAATAATATAAAAATTTGGATTTAAATATATCATTTTTTGTACTAATGTGTTATCTTTTTCAGTTCTATAATTACATATGAAAATGATATTATTAATTATATCCTATAGTGTAATAATTCTTTACAATTTAAGGAGATATTTATTTTCTTAATTTTCGAAATTAAATTTAGAAATGTGGAATGAATCATATAAATGATAATTAATATTTGATTTTTGGAATTGAATAAATGGCTGGGTTTTTGATTTTACGTTGAATATATTTTCGTAGTGATACCTATTATTTTTTAGTTGGTTGATATATATATATATATATATTTATGTTGTTTTTTTTTATTTTTATACATGGTTAATTTACTAAAACTATTAAACAATGTAAATTCATTATGATGTTATATTTTAATGGAATAGGTATGAGCAGAATAACTAATCCTATCATGGAATATTTTAAACATGGAAATACTTCATAATGTGTGTTTTGGGTATTTTGTTTCTATGGATTGAAAATATCTTCATGCTTTCTTATTACCAGAAAAATAATTCATTATAAAATGATTAATTCCATATGGAATTAAAATGGATGTTTGGTGAATATAATTGTTTTTATGTTGGACGAGCTCGTTCCGTGGCCTTAGTGCCATTTCCAATGTGTAAAAAACATATTTTTAATAAGTATGTGCGATATAATGTAATTATAGTCTTATATTTATTTGATGTGTTATTTATTACATTGATAATATAGGGAACCTTTCGTGGGAAATGGGTTGTGAGCCTTGGTTGTAGTGATGGTCGATGTCAACGATGTAGAGACATATTATGTTATGTGCAATGGTGTGGGAATTCCATTGAGTTAGTCAATATGAGTTATGTGAGACGATTTCTCATCGATATCTAGATTTATTATTGATTTCTGTATTTTGGCCATATATATATACATTATTCATTTAATAGTTTTCTAACTACTTTACGTGGTTTGTTGTGATGCATTATAAATTAACTCTTGAAGTGATATCTTTGGTGAACTCATGTAGTTCCTTGTTGATCAAAAAATGATAATTTGAATAATAAATAATGGGTTTAGTTAATGGTATTAATAATTGATGATGAACAACATGAGAAAAAGATCTAGAGGAGTTATAGAGCTGAAGGTACTAGCTTAAAGGATATAGGTGTGAATCATTAAAATTCTATTTGAAATAATATTAATTAATTTATAGTTAATAAATTAATATGAAAGTGTGCTTTATTTAGACCTAATATATAGTGGAAAACGTTGGTTGTCCTAGGCAATGAATGTGGAATATGTTTTTAAGGTTAGATAGTTTCCCTTAGTGTTGTTATGCATGATATTATTTATATTTTCTGATTTCAAACATAACACCACACATATAATTATTTCAACCAATTACCAATTTGTTTGGTGGCTTTTTTTATAAAAATTTGGATATTGATAGAATATATGGTTGACTTATCGCTCTCCTACACTCTCCCTTTGGACATAAATATGATTAATTGTATCCTAGAACATAATTCATATGTTATAGGGTGCCTTTCCACTCCAAATGTGTTGGTTATCAATTAAAAATACATTTATATGGGGTATGAAATTGATTTAGGTATAGAAAATACTTGTTTTCAGACATGGTGTTTATAGATTCTGATGAGTGTGTTTTTATTATCTTTTGGTATTTGATATATAGTGATTTTAGACAGGCTACAGTGGATTCTAGGAATAATCATGGTTACAAATAAGAAGATAATTATTATGATATGAATATATAGATTGATTCCAACATGAGATATTGGGTCCTACATGGGTCATAGGTAGGTAGGGCCATGGAATGACTCACATCAGGAATGAATTTAATTTTGGAAAGAGAAATAACAAGAGGGGATGTAAAAATATTCTTTCTTCCTTAGAAATATATATTCTATTAACTATGAGTGCTTTATTGTGGTTCAATTATTTTTGTGTTATCCATTTAGATGATTAGAAATTTGTATTACATGTTTAGGTGGCGAGTTAGTACTATTTGATTATTTTCTGCCTTTAATGTTATTCTTTTTCATTTTTCTTGAGATCATTCAGGGAATATCCTACTATGTATACATGTTATTCCCAAAAAATTATATATAAACTATTTTAAGGCCCACCATTGATGATTAGTGGTTGATATTGGTGATACCACCTTTAATATTTGTTTAGGAGTTGTTAGATCTTTCTTTTTCCATGTTATGGACATTCTTTTGGTACTTTACAATTTTTTTAGTTGTATTAGTTTATTTATAACATCATATGTATTGGGATTCATACTATATTTATGAATGGTGTTGGTCAGTATTTTCATATTTTATCACTTGATCCTTAAAATATAAATTAGTTTAACATATCCCATGAGTGTTATTTTATAACTTTGGTTCTAGTATCCTACTCATATCTTAATAAAAGAAATATTCAGGGGTCGTAATCTGTATTTATTCATTACTAAGATGGGTGGGGGACATATGGAAGGAATGGGTTGTGATATATTTGGGATAATTTAAAGAATATATATTAAGGGAATGTAAAATTTAAATTAAAAAAATTAACGACTTGGGTAAATGAATTACATTGTTATAAGTTAGTGGAGTTGTTGTTTGTTAGGATTTTAAATATCATTAATGGAAGACAATTTAATCATTAAGATTTATATTATGTTTTAGAACATTGTAGATATCGCTAGAGGGTGTTTTATTGGTTCTTATAGGTATGACATAATGTTTTGGGTGTTCATGTGCCGATATCCAAAGTGATTGACTGTTGAATTTTGATGCAGTTACAACTACGCACCTATTTATGGTTCACCAGTTAGTCAGTGCATTGGGAAAAGGTGTAGTAATCCATGGGTAAACTATACTGAATGAGCCATAATACCCTGATATCCTAATACACTTTCCATATTTGATATATTTTGTGGGGACTTCCCGATCCTCACATGTTGAAGACTGTCACCTAAAATCATAGAAGATCAAATAGAATTATAATTTTACCCTAAAATAGTATAAGATAAAATATACAAGTCAACATGCTCAAAATTCCAAAACTAGAAGTACCATAAACTAGTTGGTAAAAAAAATAGGCCCATATAGATAAAAGTATCCAATGAAACAATAATGGAAACCAAAAAGAGTCTCAGAAACTCCTGTGAAACAAGTGTGAAATAGCTCCACTTATCAACACTCCACAATCTAATATATAAAGAACATGTACCTTATCCAAGTATAAATTTCTCTTTTCTAGGACATGGCATAATATAGTCTAAAAATTCGTGAAGAAGAAGGGTGGGTGTTAGCTATAAATCCAGTAGGGTCTCAATAAATTCTCCATAATCAATACCTTAACAATTTACCATTTATCATTCAATTTAAATAAAAAATGGCATGGTATTAAATTTCAACATTATAAACCAAAACAAGATTTCATTGTCCAAATATAGAAGTAATAAAAAACTGGATGAAATAATAATTTTACAAAAGAGATTTATATAAATCAGTAGGAATAAATAATAATTTAATAAATCATAGGAATTTACAATCGATTAAACAAGTCACAGGAAAGTGCTACACCATGAATAGAATCAACATAGTAATTAAGTTTATCAGGTAATAAGAACAACACACCTCTCCTAATGATCTCAACTCTAGTCATGTGTACACATAGAAATTCACCATAATAAGAGAAACCATCACTAGAAGTCTACTCCCCAATAGGGGAACCCATCACGGGATGTCAAGACACAATTGTTTCAGTATGAATTATCATCATCATCCATTTCATGGGAGTCAATGGCCTTAGATGATTGTCCTAGTTACCAATAAATACATTGGATAACAAGTTCTTTAACAAAAATCAATCAATCATCCATTTACAAATCAAACATTTCAAGTCAATTCAAATTACCAATGTCAAATTTTCAAATTATTACATGCCTTTCTCATTTAAAACCCAAAATAGAGGTTTTCATCAATTCATGCCATTTCATGTCATCTTTCACTTTAATAATTAGTTCAAAAAATCCATAATAAAATTAATTTATCAAAAATATTTTAAATTCAAACCATAGTTTTTCTCAAATCTACTCCATAATTCTAAATTCATGAATTTTTTTTGGGTTTTACACATTTTCCATTCCATTTGAAATAAAAAAAATGAATATTAGGGTTATTAAATCAATTAAAAAGTCATTTCAATTTAATTAACCAATTTATAGATTCAATAATTTAGAAACTAGCTATGAGATCACCTACTTTTTAAATCATTGTTTCAAAATTCATAATAACCACAATAGAGAATACAAATTAAGAACAAAATCAAGGGAGAACTAGGAACACATCCTAGAAACATGATAAAAAAGGATATCAGATCCATTAAAAAAGGATGATCCATAACCATCTATGGAGGATAGAATGAGATATTAGAAGAAACCAGATAAGAGAAAAATCCAATTACCATCACAATACCTATTGAAATCTAGAACTCTTCATTATTCATATAAAATGGGTTTGAGGAGTCAATTTAACCTCTTGAAATCTTCCAAAAGCCAACACAATATTGTTGTAGTTGAATTGGATCATTAGAGTTCAAGATAGAGGGTTTATGTTATTAAATAAATTTTTCGGGGATTAAAATCCCATGAATATGGTTATCTAGAGGAAGCATGTTGTAAGGGAAACCCATATGCCAATCATGAAACACAACTATTAGGGGTGCATAATTTCCCCTTGGTGGGACATGATTTGAGAAACCATACCTCATCCCCAAATACACCACTATTCTAGTGGTGGAATCTTTTAACTAGTGGGTGCATGGTTTGGTAAAAATGTAGGTCAATAATACACAACCCCAAAAGAGTGAAAATAAATCCAAACTTCAAAGAAAACACCCAAAACAAGACCAATGTGAATGTGATTAAAACCTGGGTTGAGTGATATCGAAAATATATTAATGAGTTGTTACTAACTCTCCACCATAAACAAATTATACCCTGAAAAATCATATCAAAAAGATTCAATATCAAATAGTTGAGGACACTAATATATCATCAATGCCTCATGATTAATCATTTCATGAGAATTAGAACTAGATTCAGTAAAACATAGTCCAATCATATTATCCTCCCATGAAGAACCTTTTACCCTAGAATTAACAATCCTTACTTGATTCTTAGTCACATATAAATTAGTCTATACCTTAAGACCCTACAAGATAAAAACATGATATGGGTTAAAATATACTTTTAAATATATGATACATGGAAAAAATTATGTTTCAATGTAAACTATATTGTATGTGAAACATGTTATTCCAATTTTCCCACATTTTTAGTAACCTCAAAAGGTCCCACAAACTAGGGTTCATTCTTTACCTGTTTACCAAGGAAAAAATGACCTAAATGGGTAGAATATCTCAAAAAAACCTAGTCCCCAACTAAAAACACCAACGGTCACCTAAAAAGATCATCATTATATTTTCACAGGATCTATATCATAAAAATTATATTATGAATCAACTAATTAATCTCTATATTTTCAGGGAAAAAGCATGGTACACCCAAAGAGATTTCACCAATATATGAAAAACAGAACAATGGTTTATAAGGGAAATAATACATGGCTTCAAAAGGATCCATCCAAATTGTAGATCGGTAAATTTTATTATAAGAAATCTAATTTAATACTAAATGGGCGTCCTAAACTCCACCAAAATCAAGAACACTTACATAAAGTATATCTACATTAATAAGTATAGCTCAATATGTCTATCCATATGTTTGTACATGATATGTATTGATCAAATGTACTTATGATACTAGTGAAACCTAGAGGCCTCCCCAAATGTGAGAAGTAAAAAAGGGGATTCTAATACGACACTATTGCAGAAGAGACTCTGTGCAATATGAAAATTACATGCACAATGAGATGCCCAAAGTCCAAGACATCGGTTATATCAAGAATTGTTAAAAAATGAGTGGATTTCATCATCTTATCGATCTTAACCCATATTGTATTATATTTATGATTGGTTGCTGTTAAACCAACCAATACATATATGGTGATCCCATCCCACATAAAATTTGGAACTATAAGTGGCGGATCTAAACCTAATGGTCTATTGTTCTTAGAATTTACCAGATGATAGATATAGTAGTGAGAAACAATGTGTATGAGATCTCATCTCATACATGGACACCAAAATCACTGACAAAAATAAAAAACCATATTCATGGTTATAGGGTTAACCCCCCATTGGGAAATGAGGAAATCCACCATTTAGGCCTTTAATATGAGAAAATTTACAAAAAAAACTATTTATGAAAGAATATGATTCCCTCTAAATAGAAAAAATACTTTTTTGGAGGTATCCCAAACATACAGTGAGTCCCAATTTCTACAAAAATTATATTCATAAGGATCATCCTAGAGAATCCTCTCGAGAATTATGGATTTAAATTAAAAACATTTGAATAAAAAGTCATCATTTTCCCTCTAGTATCCCAAATAAAATTGGGGAAATACATCCATCATGTTCCCATATTATAATGATTTTTTAGGTAAATGGTAGAAATATTTGTATTAAAAGAATATGTGATTACATTATCCTTCCCCACGGTATTTGGAATGTTAATGACAAGTGAATGTAGGTACTCCACCAAACACCACTGAAGAAGGTTCAAATAGTTTTTAGATAATATATAAATAAATCTATTAAAAAACACTAAATATTAATACAAAATGGAAATAGTAGCATCAATTATGAGTATGAGTCATAGATGTGATTTTATAGATCGGGGGTCGGATAAATCCTCTTATGTGTTATAAGTTTTCTGGAGCCAGATGATACAATGTGATCACCATGTAGAAGAATACATCCTTAACCTAAACCAGATGCATATAAAAATACCACATATCCCTGCCTAGACTCTAGAATATTCAATATTGGTAAAATATTAAAAAAATGATTAAAATCAACAACATATCTCCAAATGTTTTATTCCACAATGACATTACTTCCATCCATGTGAGGGTAGTCATTGGAAATGAAAACTTCAAGAAATCACTAAAAATTCCACGGTAAAACCTTGTGAGGCCTAAGAAAATTTGTATCTCAAAAACATTACATGGTTTCTCCATTGTGATAATAGTCTTCACCTTCCATGGATTGATAGAGATACCATGTTCGGACACCACCTGTCCTAATAAATTTACTTCTTGTATCCAACAATTTCACATTAAAATCATTGTGTGAAGTATGTGATCTCCCAATATTTTATGACTACTCTAAAATTATGAAAATGATCACAATTTATATTGGAGTAAACAAATATTTCATTCACAATGACTATTATGAAAAAATCAAGGTACTCGAGGAAAATTCTGTTGATAAAATCCATAATGAACACAAGAGAATTTTTTTAACCAAATGTCATGCAATGGTATACATAATCACCATACCTACTCTGGAAGATAGTTTTCATAATGTTATATTATTTTATTATAAAATGGTGATAAAAATATCTATGTTCAATTCTCCATAACCATTATTCATCCTTCAGATGATCAAACAGATCATCAGTACGATGTAGAATATATTAGTTCTTTACTATAACTCGATTGAGTTTTTGAGAATAAATATAGAGGTGAATTGTTCTATTGAATTACATTGAAAGGGGATAGATGCAGCCCAAGATTACAAACTTGGTTGTATAAATACATACTATAATATATCATCCAATAGAGTCCTAAACTCTTTCAACTCTATTGGTTCCATAAGATAAGAAAGAATATTTACCAGATGAGTACCATACAAAAAATGAATATAGAACTCTGCCTCTCTTACCAGTGTAAAACTAGAGATATCAGAAGGAAACACACCATGAAAATAGATTTTGACTAGGGGAGATCATAAATCATTTATTTTTACTCCCAATTGAATGAAATCATTGATAATACCCTTCCCCACTCTAGAAAATATTGTCCATATCTACTCGACCATGAGTCTCATTCTCCCCAAAAGACATTACACAACCCATCATGGATCTTAAAGGAAACTCATGGAAGATAAATTTCTATTAATAAATTTATATAAATCATCCAATACAAGCTAAAAATGATTTAAAGAGGTTTCATATAGAGAAATTATAAATTCTAGGTAATATTTATGTATGATAAAGTGGAAGAAAAATCAGGACAACCAATACCATTGCCTCTCTTCGATTCAAGGGGCATAGGAATATCCATCACATAAGACAAAATATAAATAAAAAGATTTTGTATCCTTATAAAGAGAGTCAATATAAATTAATGAGATATACCAACACCAAATAAATAAATCGCTAAAGATGAATCTATTCTGAGAGTACCACTCATAATTGCTGGAACTGTATTATCTTTGTCTAGAGACTCATTCACTGCATGAAGAAACTTCATTCCAGATTCTTCTGGCTAGAACCCCTTAGATCCTGAATCATATCATTGAGAAATTTTACTTCTTAAATGTGATGAGAGAGTTACATTGATCAGATTAGAAAATAAGTAGAATAACATCAATAGATGTCCTGATTGACTACAATAACATCAGATCCTTGGAAACTCAGTACAAATACAACTCAAATGCCAAACCTTTCTACAATAAAAGAAAGTCAATGGGAAAATGAAATAAAATTTTAATAATATAAAGTATTATAAAATCATGTGTAATAAGTGGAAAATAGATCCACCAGCAACCATCACCACTCAACAGTCATAGGGACCAAGATCATCCGCCACATGAAAGTGAGGATTTCTATATACTTATACATTATATAAGAAAACATAAAAATTAACAAATTAAAATGGTAGGGTGCGAATTATAAATCCCATAAGGGTATCACCAGGATTTCCATAATATATACCATAATAATTCACTATTTATTTCATACATTTAAATATAAAATTAATGGAAGTACATTTTACTATTTTAAACCAAAACAATATTTAATAATTATAAGATGGAAAAAATGGCCCAAAAAATATTTGATATCAAAATTTTATATAAATAAATTGGTTAGAATAAAAAATTTCTTCAATTATAGATCTTTATAATCAAGTCAACAAATCATAGAAAATCACCAAACCATTTACAAAGGACCTACCAAAAGTCATTATATTAGGTAATAGGATCTTCACGCTTCTCATTATGATTTTAAATATAGTAGGAGAACACACAAATATACACCCCATTAAGGGAACCCATTATGGGAATTACACATAATAATACGTGAATCCATATGGAGTAGTTGTTTCTCAAATTGTTTTATAAAAAGTGGTCATCATCATCCGTTTCTAGTGAGTCGTGGTACTAAAATGCTAGTCAATATTTCCAATAACTATCTAGAAAATTAGGTGCTTTAAATAATCATTCTTCCAAACATGGTCAAATAAAACAATTAAAATCAATTTAGATTACAATTTTTCAGCTTTTAGTTGTCAACATGCCTTTCTCATTTAAAATACAAAAGTAGTTTTTCATCAACTCATTCCATTTAAAATCATATTTAAACTTATGTGATTTTTATTAAAATTGAACATCAAATAAATTGATCAAAATTATTTGAGTATTAATAAATTATTTAAAATAAATATTCCCCACAATTCTATTTTTATAGAGTTTGGTGTATTTTAAACAACATCAATACAATTTAAAAACATATATAAAGTCCTTTAAAATCTTGTTTTTAAGTAAATTAAAAACACATTTCCATGAAATCTATAATTTTATTGTTTAAATTGCATGGAAAATAATTATGAAAACACAATCAATTTAAATCAAGGAATTAAAAACACACAACACAGAAAATGGGGAACACCAATGAAAAATTAATGAGCATAATATATAGGATTACAAACATGAAACAAGAACCAACAAAACTGAATTTTTATCCATCATGAACATGATTATCCTTAAATATAAAAGGAATAGATAAAGTTATATATGAATAAACCACATGAGTAGAGATCCACTAAATCATATGAGATCAAAATCATTCAATGATGACTTAATCCTCCATGAAAAGTGAATAAAAGAGTCAATTTCAACTTTGGATATCTTCCTAGAGCCAAAAAATCATGATAGGTTCAAATTGGGAGATTTTATGTAAAACTAGGTGGTTTGAAGTACTTAATTATAATTTAAGGGGATCAAAATACCACACCTACAACTATCTAGAGTGGGGCATATAGTAAGAAAAATATGTTCCCTATCCATGTAACACTACTTTTTGGGGTGCACGGTTTCCACTGGGTGTGAATGAGGTTTGGGAAACAGTGAACAAACCATGAATCACCCACTACCTGGGGGTTAACCATTTTCATTACGAGGTGAACGGTTTGGTCAAACTATGTGGAAACCATGTGAAATCCAAATAATCATCAAAACCCATCAAAACATTTCCCGAAACACACCAAGAAAAGACCCAACAAGAATAGTGTGAAAACAAAGATCATGGAATTCTTCAAAGAAGGTAACTGGATGTTATAGAGTCCACCTGATAGTTGGTGACCTTGGGGAAGGTATTATATGTTATGTAGGTAACAAAAATTGGAACACCATGTACCTAGTGACATCAATGTTTTTTTAAAAATTTTAATTTAAATCAATAAAAGATAATATCTAAAAAATTTGAACCCATATCTCCATCATTTAGTTAGACAATTTATATGCCTTGTGCTTATTTTTTTCTTCTTTTATTTGAGCTTCCAACTGTATTTTATCATGGATATCTAATTCATTCATATTATTTAGTTTCTACTAGTGATGGTATTCTTATATTTCCTTATATTAGATAGTTTGTTTCTCCTTTTCACTATTCTTCCTCTAATGTCCAAAAAATTAGGTTTTCTTATTTTTCAAATAAAACATTAATATTTTATGGTAAAATTCTAATAATCACAAGGTAGGTGGCCACTAAATTTTCCAAATATATATGTGTGTGTGTGTGTGTAAGTTTACTTTTGTGGTATAGTTGTTGTATTAAGTGAATTAGTGTGATGTACATGGTTATAGATCGATTATTCATGGGTATTTATAAGAAGGTTAGTTAGGATCTTTAGGAATATTAAGAATGTGTCTAATTTGGTGAATATTGAGATTATTTTCATCTAATATTTACATCAATATGAGGGTGTTGAAATTTATTGGAAATTCAACCCATTGGGTGGGTTTATACACGATTTATATTCATATTTTCTATATTAGTCACCATGAGTAGATATGTTAGCTTCCATTATGAGGTATGAAACATTCTCAATGACAGGTGTATTGAGGTTTAATTTCAAAATGAAAATTGAGTTAACAAGTGTGGCTAATCTTCCCATTAAAAGGGATATTGTGAGATGTGTTGTATGATCATATGCTTCATCAAATATAATCTATCAGGGGAATGGATTCCTCAAATCTGGAAGTTCTCAGTTCTGGGAGACATTTCACACTTGAAGGGTGATAAGCCATGGCCGGTCTCAGAGCTCAAACTGAGGATCTCGCACATTTGGGGCTTCAACGATTGGAAGCTTGTTCCGATCGGGTGTGGGTACTTTCATATTCTTTTAAGCTCGCAGGAGGAGCTTGACCGAGTTTGGAATATTGGATACATTAAATTGAAACCAGGGATGCTTCGCCTTTCGGAATGGGATTTCTCTTTCAATCATCACACCCACTGAAATACAACGGCTTAGATCTGGGTGCGACTCCATGGTTTGAACTTCTTCATTTGGCATACTAAAATTCTAAATGAAATTGCCTCTTGCATCGGAGCACCGCTCAAGATAGATCATCGTACGATCAATGCGGAACTCAGATTATACGCGAGGGTAATGGTGGAATTTGGTCTCGGGAACAAGCATTTGGATTCGATTGCCTTCAATGAAAATGAGTACAAATCCAATATTAGTTTGGAATACGAATGCCGACCTTTCTTCTGCGATCTATGTAAGATTGTTGGTCATTCCTTAATGAACTGTAGTGTGATGAAGAACCAAGTGAATTCACGGGATGAGAAACCGAATGATAACGGGTGGACTCAGGTAAGACAGAAGAGGAATGATCAACCCATTGCTTCTAGGATGCAAGAAAATAACATGAAAAATGATGATAGATGGGTTAATAAATTACCTCACATGGGGGAGACCTCCGGTGTAAAATGGTATGATCTGGTTGAGGAGGAGGGGACTGAGGATGTTGATGCTGTGATTATGGCAGAGAATGTGACTATGGTGTGGGAAATCCCCGAGAAACCTGCGATTTCATCTGATGAAACTGACTCAGGCTGCTGCTTGTTGGGCGATAACCAGCAGGCAGTGTCTCGGGTCTTCACCAGTGGCCAGGAACTCTCTTTTTTGGTGGACCCAAATGTACAGTGCATCAATTATAATGGTGTTGTTGAAGGTGAGAAAATTATGCAGTAGGATTGTCATCATGACTCGAGTGAGGGTCTCCAGGCTGAGACTCATGTGGACCCTCCTAAGGTTTCAAATGATGATCACAGCCTAAGGGAGGAAATAGAACATATGGTGAGAATCATCCTTGAACATCCATGGATGGATTGCCAACATAACTCTTTAGGTGATGGCCTTCAGGCCATGACTCAGGTGGAGGTACATGAGGTTATAGGTATGCTGATAAAGGGTGCAGTTGCAGGTATCTCTTCATCTTCCATTTGCTATGCTGACAAGAAACATATAAATGTAGTGGGTTCACATCCCACTACCAAGGCTATTGAACATCTAAACGGACCCAATGACCAACCCGATCAGCATGCATCTCTCTCAAAGGAGACCTATATAGATTTGAATTTGGAACTTAATTCCAAAAAAATCATCATTGACACATCAGACCAGGGGCGGATGGCCATTGAAAAGCCTTACACCCTTAAGGTGGAAGGATCCAATGATCAGACAGTGGCAGTGGTCTCTATGGCCACTATGACTGCCTCCTCATGTATCTTTGATGATCTCGCTCTTGATTTGCCTCCAAAATATTACCCAACAACTCCTATTGTGGCTTCAATATCTTTGGATAAAAATCAGGGCGTTGATATTAAAATAGATTCTAATGTCTCTGTTTCCCCTTCTAAGAACAAGCAGGGAAAGAAATCCCGCCCATCATCTTCTAATGCACCTATAAGGTCATAAAGGAATAAGGGATCAGGCGGAATAAAAAAAAGAGATCTAGCTCCAAACGTAGGTTCAAATGAATTTTTTGTTTTGGAATTGTCAGGGTTTAGCTTACTTTGATACTTTTATTATGCTTAAGAGATTTATTTTGACTCACAAACCAAGTCTGTTTGCCAATGGTGAGCCTAAAATTAACTTTTCTTTGAAATATTTACACATGTGCTCTTTTGGTTATAATTTCCTCGGTGCTTGCAAAGAGGGAACCTCTACTGAAACTCTCTGGCTTTTTTATCACTCATCTTTGCAGTTTGTTAATGTTGTTAAAACTTCTGACCAAATGATTATTTGTGCTTTTTCCAATGATGGTGTTTGTACTATCTGCACTATGATATATGCAAAAAATAGATATCCAGATCGATGGTCCCTCTAGATTGACCTCCTTTCCCTCTCTACCTCTATTCAAGATCCATGGCTAGTGATTGGTGACTTCAATGCTATTCTTCTCCCAAGTGAAAAGATTGGACCGTCACATTCTCCCATCTCAACTAGAGAATTTAAAGCTTCCGTTGAGGACTGTGACCTTAATGAAATAAATATTACGGGTGCCAAATACACATGGTATAGAAAGCCCTCAATAGGATTGTTGCTAGAAAACATGACAGATATTTCACTAATACTGCTTCCCTTGATAAATGGGAATCCATATCTAGCATTACCTTACCCAAGATCAACTTTGATCACCACCCCATTCATGTCACCTTCGTCTATAAGGGCCCAAAATCTCCCCTCCCTTTTAAATTTAACAATACTTGGGCTATGATCCCAGAATACTCCAACATGATTAAAGATTTATGGGATGGCATGTGGAAACAAATTGAATATTTTGCTTGAATTGGTAAATTAAAACTTCTAAAACAACAACTCAAGGGTTTGTGCTTCTATAAAACAAAGCAGCTTAATGTGGACATCTCCTCTTTGGAGAATGACCTCATTCATATTCAAAGATCCAATATCTGCTCTGATTTTTCTCTTAATCCCCAAGCATAAATTACTATTTCCTTGAAGCTTAACTCTCTTATGAAGATCAAAGATAACATGCGCAAGAAAATCTTTAACACTAAATGGCTATCAGATGGAGATAGAAATACTAAATTCTATAATTCTCTTCAAAGAATCAAGAAAATTTTTAGGCCCCTAACCTTTCTTAAAGTTGATGACACTCTTCTTGACACTGAGGATGCCATTGCAAATCATGTTGTTGGTTATTTCAACAATTTGTTTAACGGTCTGGAGGTTAGTAAGGATATCCTTCCTAACATCATTACTAATATGGTCACTACTGAGGACAATGATCATCTCTTTAGCATACCTATGGACCATGAAATCTGGGACACTATTTTCAGCCTCAACCCTGACAGTGACCCGGGACCGGATGGGTTCAAAAATGGTATCTTTCAGTAATACTGGGATCTCATCCATATGGATGTTTGTAAATGGGTTAAATATTTTTTCTCCAATGGTGTTCTTCCTCATGGGATAAATGCTCAATTCCTTACTCTTATTCCAAAAGAGGATAATGCTGCTGAGATTCATCTTTTCTGACCTATTTCTCTCATCAACACCCTCTATAAAATTATCACAAAACTTCTTAATAAAAGACACACCTCCATCACCAATAAAATTGTTTCTTGGAACCAATTTCGATTTATAAAAGGAAGAATCATTCAAGATTATATCTTCCTTGCCTCATAATGTACTAATATGTGGAATAATGTCACTAGAGGGGGCAGTGTGGCCATTAAGATAGACTTTAGGAAAGATTTTGACACTATGGACTGGAATTTTATTTTCAAGGTTCTTAAAAACATTAGGTTTAATGACTATTTTACTACCATGATCCGCACCTTATTCAATTCAGCTACCATATCTGTTCTAGTCAATGGGTCCCCTAATGGTTTTTTTCAAATGTACCAATGGGTTTAGGCCAGGTGATCCCCTTTCAGCCGTTTTTTCTCTATGGAAGAGGATTATTTAAGTAGACTTCTTATGATACTTGTGAATCAAAAGAAAATCAATCCCATTCAGGCTGCTAGAAACATAAATGTTCCTACACATATTTTATATGATGATGATATAATTTTATTCTTAAAGTGAGATATAAGGAAAATTAAAAACCTCAAAAGTACCCTGGCGCATTATGAAGATATTTAGGGTCAAGCAATAAGTTGGAACAAATCCTTTGTTTTCTTTGGGAAAAACTTTTCCCAAAACAGAAAAAGTCACACCATTGATTTCTTAGGAATTGAAGAAGACCCATTCCCTTTCACTTATTTGGGTGTTCATATCTATTGGGAAAGACCAAAATCAAACTATTTCCCCAGCATTGTGGACGAAATTATCAATCAAATATCTTCTTGGAAGGTTAAATCTCTTCTTATGGATGTAAAGGTATGTCATGTTAAGTCTACAATTGTTTCCAAGATGGTTTACTCGATGATGTTTTATAATTCCCCCACCAGTATTCTCAAAAGAATCAATACTTGCATTAAAAATTTTGTCCATACTGGTAGATCGATTGAAAGAAAACTAGTCACCATTTCATGGGTCACTTGTTGTAAACCCCAGGATAGGGGTGGTGTTGGTATCAAGAATCTTAAGCTTTTTAATGAATCTCTTAAATCTAGAATGACTTGTAATCTGATTCATAGCAACTCTGATTCCTTGGTCTTTCTTAAGAAAAGGTTTTTTACTCAGCTTCTGGATGGTAACTTTGGTTACATCACTTCTTCCATCTGGCCTTCCATTAGACAGTCTTTCCTTAAAATCATGAACAACACTAGATGGATGGTTAACGCCGATTCCTCTATGAACTTCTGGCTAGACAACTGGACTGGTGTCCATTTAATCTCGATGCTAACGTCCACCACTAGTCCTTAGAACACCACATACACGATTTGTGATGTTGTCAACTCTCATGACATAACCCTTCCATACCACATCAGTCACATCATTGAAAATTATCATTTTTCTGACACTGATGATTTCCTTATTTGGGAACCTGCCTTTAATCGTGTCCTAGATTCTAAACGTTTCTACAAAAAAATTTAGTAATTATATTTCTAACCATGTCTGGTTGAATGATTTTAACAAACCTTTGATCAAGACCTCGCGCTTTACTCTCATTTGGCGTGTTTCTCATAATAGGGTCGCCACTAATGTGTGTCTTCAATTATTTGGGATTACTCTTTGCTCTAGATGTCATCTGTGCAATCAACATCGTGCAGATGCTAGTCATTTTTTCTTGTCTTGTACTACATCTGCACCTCTTTGTAATTACATTTCTGACATTTTTTGTTGCAAATTCTCACTCCATTCTTCTATCAACTCTCAACATCAACACTGTCTGATTTGGGAGTTTTTCTGGATGAGGTGGCTGAGCTTCTGTATGTGATCTGGTATGACAGAAATAATTTTATTCATAATAATTGCTCACTCAATCCCAATGCAGGTAAAACGCGTATTCTCATTTCCATTAAGGATGCTACCTCTCTTCAGAAGGATCATTGTGACAACTCTATTGGTGATTTTGAGATCCTCTGCCGTCTTCGAATTTTGGGCTCTTATAGGCTTCCCCGATGTACCATTGAGGTCTTCTGGCAAGCCCCGCTGCCAAGATGGATCAAAGTGAATGTTGACGGTGCTTCTAGAGGTAACCCAGGTCTGGCAGGCTATAGTTCCATTTTCAGAGACTTTCCTAGCAGATTCCTTGGATGCTTCTTCGGTGGATGTGGCACGACCTCAGATTTGGATGCAGAAATGTTGGGAGTCATTCATGTAATCGACTTTTCCAAGCAGAAGGGTTGGAATAACCTGTGGATTGAATGTGATTCAATCACTATTTTCCAAGCTATCTGGAAGGGAGTGGTGCACCTTTCTTGGTCGCTTACCTCTCGATGGATGAAATGTCTTGCTTCACTCAGGAATCTCAACTACATTTCCACAGATGTGTCCCACATAGAAAACATGGTTGCTGATATTCTTGCCAACAAGGGGGTCAATCAGGTCATTACATGGTTGGATTATTTTCTTGATGATTTGCTCTCTATCTTCAATAAGGATTGTAATAAGATTCCTTCTTTTAGACTTTTGTAACTCCTTTTATTTTATGAAATAAATTGTGCCCTAGTCCTTGACTGAGGCACCACCTTTTAAAAAAAGGGATTGGAATTTCTATGTTATATTGGTATTATGAGAGGAAAATTTAGTATCGAGATTCTTGTTTCATTATTTGATTATCATAGATGTCATCCATTATGACGTAAGGTACAGAGTTATCTATAAAATGGAGATGACTAATATATTATTCCTAATATTAGGTGGAGATATTATAGGGATAAATGTCAATAGTATATCCTAACTCTTATCTTGAGGTAATATTTATATGATATATTTCATTATCATCATGATATTGTTATAAGGAAGGAATCTTCTAGGGATTGATGAGAATGAAAAATTATGACTATCACCATGATGGAATCTTATGGTGCTATATATGATTAAGAAATTTATCATATTATCCAATGAGGATCCTCTTATGATTAATATTATTAATAATTGATCCAATTATTATGTGGTGTTCTTTTAGGGTTATAGGTGAGTGGTATAATAGGATTTATATTAACAGTGGTTATTTTCTGGTTATATTTGATTAATATTTGACCTAAAAAATTTCAATGGATCTTCTAATGATATATTTGAGTAGTAATTGAAGATTTTATAAGGTCAGACATTTTTTGTGTTATATGTAACTTGTATTTAGAGCCCACTATTAGGCTATAATGGCTCAAAGGAATTAGTTTTTTTTATATTTTAGGATAATACATTTTTAACTAGGTTTAGAGGAAACCTTTACATGACCTAGAGGCCTAGAAAAAAAAAGTATAAATTTCATGACTACGAGGCTATGAAACATAATCACATTCATCTATTTAATTACTCCTCTACACCCGAACAACCCCTCTCAATTACTTATTTAAGTATACATCAAGACTATAACAATGACATTACTTCCAGCTTTTTGGGACCAAGTACAGAGGAATATCAGTTGATGGAATGACCACTATATCGCTCCTTAAGTCTCTAGATTATGTTGTCTACATATTGGTGACTAATTAGACTATAATCTATCCACACAGTGATACTCTAGTAAGCTGGTTCTGCATAGTTTAATGGTTCATTGGCCATGTCGCCTGAAGTCCCAAGGGCCTGAATAACTATTTTTGTCTTGTGAAATCCTATTTAGGAGGAATAATATTTATTTTATATAACACCTCTATATTACTTTCTATATGACGTACAATACTAGAGTGATATTTCACCTCATACATCACTATTAATGTATCATCAAAATTTCACTCACACCCTGATTTGACCATGGGAATGATATAGGATTACAATGAGTCTTTCCACTAGAGAAAGATGTAACATCATTCATTATATAATTAATATTTAATTATTCCATAGAAATCATTAACCATTAATAACACGATCTAAAGTCATTAGGGTCACTCATCTAGGTACATTGTTTAACATATAGTGATGTGATATGTGTTTTACTCATTTTTTATAATTATGTATATTATACCCTAAATTTACACTTATATATTATAGATTATATTAGGGAAAACATTGGAGGTTTCCTATTGAGTCTTATAGTTACAACCTAGGTGATAAACCAGATAGACATGAAAACTAAGTGCTCCTTTTCTAGACGAGGAAATGTCCCTAATATTGGTGGACGTGTTGGAGTAATATGGACTAGGATAGAGAGACAAGAAAAAGGAAGTCTAAAGGCATTTGGTAGAAGTTTCTGCATTTATTTTAGTTATTTTTGTTTATATGATCATCCTGTTAGGTGATCATAATTATTTAAGTATGATTTCCTTAAATTATAGAGGGTGAATATTTTGTTATTTGATATGTTTTTATTATATTTTCCTTATCATTGTAATATACATATAATGAAATGATATTATGGATGATGGTTTTTTATAATTTATATAGTTATATAAGACTCGACAGTATTTGGAATGGCCTAGACTGTCCCCAAGAATTGGTATAAATTGTTTAATGACATAGAAATTCGGAAAAATGAATTTTATTTATCACTTATATAGAAGATTCAATGAGGTGGTGAGAATCATTATTTTTCATTAAATGGATTTTTATGATTCCCTGGTGATTAATATTATAATACGTATATTTTCATATAGGTTTTATGCTATGGTATTTATGCTTGAAGATTTCTATTTGGATAGATTTCCTTTGAAATATTTTTATAAAATTTCATTTTCTTAGGAGATGTCAAAAATGAGGGTTTTTAAATTAGAATATTACAACTGAAAATGAAATTTCATTTAAATCGTCAAATTAGAATAATGTTTTAAGAGTTCATATGTAAGAATTTATGGATTTAAAATATTATAAAATGAAATTTTACATGACTATGTTATTTATATAAATGCGTGTTTGAAAAATAAAAGTTATTAGTATAGTATGACTACAATGAAGTGTTTTAAACGTGGAGCTACTGAGAAATTACTTCAAATTGTTCTATGATTAAAGAATAATAATGTGAAGATGAACATGAGTCATCGAGAATATTTTTTATGAAAAAATATTATAAATTCATCGAAAAAAGCTTATTTCTTCAAGTAAACGACTATAAATATCTAAAAACGAAATTTATTATCTTATTTTGATGATATAAAAATTTGTGAGGATAGAAATGAATATGAAACTTCATGTGAGATTAAAGAAATTTTGATCATTTATAAAGTGAATGATAATTAATCTACTAGAATAGAAGATGATGAATATAATAGGGATAAAGAAACATGTAAGGATTTATTATCGAAGAAAGAGTTTAGTAAGTGAATTTTAAAGATCATTATTCTTGAGAATGAGAATATAATGTGAGTAAATACACCCCATGTATCAAATAATGTATGTAAAGACCATGATCAAAGGTATTTAAAATTGGAGAAATTAGTTGAAAATTTGAGCACCTCACTTTCTAAAGAAAATAAGTATAGTTTTCACCTTAAAGTGAATATCTGATAAAATTAAATAGAACCTGAATATTTTTGGTAATAGTTTTTGGATTATTCTGATTAATTGAGGACGTTGATGTTTTATTTTAAATAATCTTGGTATGAATTTTGTAAAATCATAAAGTGAAGTGAGTATACTTTTTTAACAACTATTGATGTTAGTGATCATTATAATCATTAAGAAAATCATTCTATAAATTACTTTTTTTGAATATAATGAGAATAATATGTTTGATATAAAATTGAATAAAAATAATAAAGAAAACTTTTCCCCAAACAGAGAACTCAAGAATCTAGTAAAATCTAAAAATATTTCCTTGGAGCTATAATACATGATAATTAAAAACTATTTTTTATATAGTGTTTGATATATTGAGATGAATGATTAATGAATCGTATAATTTTTTTTTTCGTAAAATATGGCTAGGTTAAGTGACAAAAAAGTGAACAAAGGTCTATAGTTAAACTTGAAACCTATCAGTTTTTCTCAAATATTATCTTAATTTTATTAATGTTGGACATTTGGTGGAAATCATATTATTTAAATTAATTTTGGGTTAAATGAAATATATCCAACAAACATTAGAATAGTAGAATGATATAACATAATGGGATACCACTCACTCAAATAACACAAGTTCAGAGAGAGACTATGTTTTTTTAATTCCAGTGATGAATTAGTATTAGTCTTCTAATTAATTACATTAATGATGTGATCATATGGGTAACTTGGTTTATGATCTCCTTGACACTTTTATAACATATTTTATTATGAAAAATCCCCATAGTTTCTATAATAGCGTTGAAAAGGAAAATAGATATCAATTTTGAATGCTTCAGAATAATATTATATGTAAATTCTAGATAATGTATGGTCATCTCATATGATGGGAGATTTGAAGCATCTCTATAATTTTTTATAAGTATTATTCATATTTGATAACTATGTGCCACTCAAAATAAATTAAGTTTTCATAGTAGATACAAGAGTGAAAAAGTTAAAGTTATATGTTACTCTATTTATTTATAATCAAATTATTCAAAGTGTTACATAACATTGTGATAAATTAAATGAGTTTTCTATTAGAAATAATTTTTCTTGGTGATGATATTAATGGAAAGATGTATCCTGACTTTAGGGTAGTAGATCGAGGAAAATTTGTTTCAAATAGTTGAATTAAAAAATTCATGTTTTTTATGAATAATGGAATTGAATGTATTGTACCATATCATATTTAGTAATTTGTTAAAAAATGTGAAAAAATAATTCAAGGAGACAACTTTTTATACATCATGGTAAAATTTTATCCACATTCAAAATGAGGAATATTATGAATTAATCATGTAAGAGAATGTAGATTCAAACATCTCATCATTCAGAGGTTCTCTAAGATGATACTTTGAGTATGATGAATAAGAATAAAATAAATTTATATGAATAATTAATTTAATTTATTAATACATTTATATGTATGAAATTCATTTTTTAGTAAAAATATATGAGTTATTTTGTAGGTGTATGCTTTTAAGGATAATTACTAAGAAAATAATTTGGATGTTATTTAAAGGGAATTAGAACAAAGAATGGATATTAGGAATCTAGTTAATGATTACAAAATTATGACACGAATCATTCAAATTTTAATGATCTAAGTTCACTATATATCTTACAATAAAATGGATTTATTGAGTATAAGAATATGTGTTTGATGGTGATGACTTAAATGATGTTGGTAGATTATGGTACATCAAATTTATTTTATTGAAATGTGATTGGGATAATAGTTTACATTCAAATCCGTTTTTATATCGTTGATTTTTTTGTTATGTATGTATATGATATATATATATATATATTAAAATAAGAAGTTGAGATTTAAATAATTACAGGTGTTCGGTAATTAATATGTTATCAAGGAAAAAATCTAGGAATATTTTAATGAAGATGTGTGAATAAAATATTTAGTTGTTTTCAAACTAATTCAATAATATATTTTTATTACAAAAATAAAACATTTAAAATTAATAGATTACATGATGTTATGGGGATAAAACAATCTTCTAAAGATTGTAGACAACAATATATCTGTTTATAAAAAAGAAGATGGTGTAAAATTAGTTGGACTACATGTTTGTAATTTATATTATATGAAAGAAAAAAGTGAGAGAATGAATATTTTTTGATTCCATATTAATTGATGGTTACTAATGAATAAATTTTGGTTGTCAAAGTTTTATAAATATATTGAATGTGTAAAACATCATATTAATAATTGAAACTCTATTCCAATTAGATGATCTTTGGGAACACACTCAAAAACATCATTGATTTCTAAATTTATAAAATGATGTGTGGATGATTCATTGGAGAATCTTGAGTGGATTCAATAAATGAATAAATAATTGGATAAAATTGAGAATAAAATCAATTGAGAAGTATTTCCAAATAATGTAATAATGTTAATAGAATAAATTGAATATTGTCTAATAAATTTAATTAGAATTGAGAAGTGATAGGGAATAAGGGAAGGATCATTAATAATTATTATAGGTAGGATAAATGAATTAACCTAAATAAACCATTTTCACTAGATTCTAGGATTGAAACTATAAATTTGTTTCTTTTATCATGGATCACACTCATTATTGGAACGAGATGGTGGTGTGGTGTTACATGGCCTTAAGAAACACTCACATGGCACCAAATTCTGAAAATAAACGTTGTGTGCTTCATTAATAGTTGAGGAATGATTTTACCTTAGAATAAAATCAACAAAACAAATATGTTGTTACTAGCAAAACTAAACGATGCATGTTAACATAGAAACCCGAACCACATGGTATCAAAACAAAACGAAATTAATCTATAACTAATCCCAAAAACCAATAAAACCAAACCAAAATCAGAGTACTAAGAAGAAGACTAGAGAATATACCCAAATTAAACCATGACACACTCTACTTCTCCACAACAAGATACATGATCCAAGCCCCACAAAACCATCCGAGCATCACGAAGAACCACTAGAAAAATGAGAGGCATTACTATTACATGTGTCCCGGAATACAATATCTTCCAAAGCAACAAAGTACCAAAGCAGGGGTGAGTAATAATAGTTAGTAGGATTTTGCAATTTACTTCCCTATACACTCCACAGGGAAAGTACAGTTAGCACATATATATAAAATAGTTAATATAAAACAATAACTAGTTCAACAATTACCACTTGAGAAGAATTCCCATACTATGAAATGTCAAACAATGGAAATACACAACTAGGACATAAAACATATCATCGTAAAACCTTAATACATAAAATATCCATCATGCGTATAATGAATAACAAGGGAAACAACCATGGTGGAACTTCCCATCCAAAATAGTTTACTACTTTTCCAATCAGGAGGTACAACTAGCCCACTTATCCTTGATGGTGGAACCTCTGTCCACTCTCTATCCTTTTTTATAGTTCTACTACCCACCCACATTACAACATTTAAACACAAACATAACATTCACAAGCCAATAATCAATCATATAACACACCAAGGCCACAACAACCTTCCAATACCCATTTCAAAATCATACAACCCCTTGAGGAATCATCCATTCCATATCACATTTCAATAAAGAAACCCTTTTTTATTGAAAACCATTTTTGGAAATAAATTTTATAAATAAACCGATGTTACAAATTTTAAAATAAACATTTTAAATTCTAAGATAATGAACATTTCCACGAAAGACCCCTCCCCCCAATCAAAATCTACAAAACATCACAGAATGGATTTATAAAAAATTGCACACAAGAAAATAACCAATTAATTCAAGAAAAAAACAATTAATTGGAATATAACAACTAGTTCTAACAAAGTAGATTCAAGAGAGAAGCCACCTACATTTATGGTTCTGATGAAATCAACCCAGAAGCAACCGTACCAAAAATCCGGGTGAGCAATCCACCCAAACCACTCTAGATATCCTTCCCTATCATCCACGAGTCTTAATACCATAGCTTAAGGAAACAAAACCCCAATATCTATATGCAATGTATTAATATCAAGAAAACCAATATAGAGGTAAGTGTAGATCTAGAGTAAACAAAAAGAAAAAAAATGGGAGACTTATCCGAAATGTATTACCTTCAAACCCCAATGTCACCCCTTTGATTTTCTTCAAAAATGGTGGGAGATCCCCTAAATCCATTGAGATCAAGGAATATCTCATTGGGTTCATAAGGGAGGAGAAATGATTAACTTACAGAAAATAATTACTAACACCATTTAAACAAAACAAATTTAAGGGGCCACATGGTTAGCTCACATGGTTTCACAAACCGTGTGCTAACAATGAGGATGCTACTATCTGAACACTGATATATAACACAGTTACTTGGGATTATTGAACGGTTTCTGTTAACCAATGTCAAACTGTGGGACCTTAAAAAGGACTCCAAAACATTCCAAAACCATTAAAAACCCTCCTAATCTCTTCTAAACATTACTCAACCACTTCATATACATAAAAAAGGTATTAAAAAAGGACACATACCTAAAATATAAGGTCCTACATTCTCACAAACATTTGAATTCCCATCCACAGAATGTAAAGAACCATTTATTTGTCAAAAGCGGTCAACGAATTTCTCATCTATTTATTTTTTTACCTCCCATATCTCCTCCTGAATCTGACCATGCTACTAGAAAACCCAAACTAGATAGATGCTCTTTCCATGAAAGACTTTATCCTTCCTATCCACAATATGCACTGGCACGTTCACTAAAAAAGAACCTGACTATAGATCAACATGATCCCAATGAATCGCATGTCCATGACCTGACTGATACTTTTTTAACCACCACACATGTAACACATTGTGCCCTACACTAAATTGTGGTGGAATTTCAAACTGATAATCCCCCTCCAACCCACTAAAGTATCTCGAAAGGCACCATATAACGCAGAGACAACATTGCCATATTTCCAAAATGATGGTTCCCAAGTATATGAGAGTTTCTCAAGAACACATAATGTCCCACCTTGAATGACACCAACCAATGATGATAGTACGCATATGATTTCTGAAGACATTGAGTCCTCTCCATACTTTTTTTAGTCAGCATGACCTTCCTAGTAATATCTTGGAAAAGGCTCATCCTAACCATTTATGTTTCTCCCATTTCTAGCCAAAATATTGGAGAACAACATGGATGCCCATAAAATGACTCAAACAGGGCCATATGTATTGAACCCTGGTGACTGTTATTATAGGAAAACTCCACCAATTGTATTTTATCCTCTAATGAACCACAAAAATACCTCACAGATTCCCTAACATATCATTTAATGCTTGTATCATCCCCTCATACTGACCTTCCGTCTGAGGATGATACGCCATTCTCATCATTAATTGTGTCCCAATGGATTGCTGTAAGGATTTCACAAAAATGAGATTTGAACCTTGGATCCCTATCTGATACAATTGACACTCGAAGACCAACTTCCCATATATATAACTTTTACTAATCCTCCATCGTATGAAATTCCCTAACAAGGATCAAATTGGCTGGCATCTCGAGAAAATCCACTATCACCCATATGACATAGTTATTTCTGACTATTTGCGGGAGACAAGTAACAAAATCCATAAATATCTTCTACCATTTCCACATCGGGATAGGTAATTATTGAAGCATTATTGTTGGCCACTGATACTCTACATTGACTTGCTGTCAATTCAAATATCTCGAAACAAACTCAACCAAATTCCTTTTCAATCTCTCCCAACAAAACTATGGTTTCAATGCATTATAATTTTTCTGAATTCCATGATGGACAGCCCACCTAAAATAATGAAAAGTACATCAAATTTCATCCTAGTAAAACATAGGAACAACCTTATGATTTCTAAAACACAAAATTGCATTCTCATTTAGTTTCCAACCCTCATTAGTCTTCCCACCATTGGGTTTCGACGTCGTCACCATACACTCAGAATCAGATGTATGTGCCTCTTTAACTAACCCGCCCAAATCAAGAAGCAATGAAACCAGGAAGAATCATACTCTATCACCTCGTTCCACACATTCCATATGCATGCTAGATATGAACGACATCAACATCCACTGATCCAATTCACTTTTCACCACATGAGCATACGAATTTCTAATTAAAACATCCTCTATCGAATTTCCCTTACATAGGGTTTACATCAAGTCAACATCAAATATCTGGAGATACTCCTTCGATCCCATTTTCCCCAAGTTGAAATCTCATTGTGAGAAAATATGATTTAAACTATCTTGATCAGTAAACACCAAGAATTTCTCCCCAAAGAGTTAATAATGCGACATTTTCAAGGCATGAACCACTGCCGCCAACTCCAAATCATGTGTTGGGTATTTTTTCACAAGTAAAATAAACAACTATGATCTATATAATGCCATGTGATCCCCTAGAATGTGAAAACATCCCAACCCTGATCCAGATGAGTCATAATACATTGCATACCCCTTCTCTGGTTCAGTAAAAACCAAAGTGGTGCTAATGTAAGGATACCCTTAAGCTCTTCAAAAAATATCTTACAGTGCTAATCCCCTTTAAATGAAACATTCTTCCTGGTCTATGATGTTATTGGTGGGACCAATCATGAGAAATCATGAATGAAACACCAATAATACCTAACCATACCAAGGAATCTCTGTATGTCAAAAAAATCATTGCTGGTTGCCATGAAATAATATCCTCTATATTTTTTGGATCAATAGAAACACCCTTCTCAGGAAAAACATACCCAAGGAAACAAAGCGCATGTATCAAAAAAATCAAACATTGATAATTTGGAATACAAGCAATGATATATGAGAATCCACACCACTATCACTAAATGGTACCATTGTCCTTGAATACATCCATATATCATCGGTAAATAAAATAAAAAATGAATCCAGATATATCTAAAATATTTGATTCATCAAGGCCATGAACACCTCTGGTGAATTCGTGATACCAATGAGAATAACCAAATACTCATAATGTCCACATCGACTTATGAATTCTATTTTTGGAATATCCTCCTTCCTCCCCCACAATTGGTGATATGCTGACCTATGTCAATCATGGGGAACCATATATCCCTCCACAACTGGTCAAAAAAAACATCAATTCATGGAAATTGATATCATTTCATTATCATAACCTGATTTAGACTACTATAATCTACATATAACTGTAAGGTTGCATCCGCATTTTTAACAAACATAACCACTGATTCCCATTTAGACACGCTATTCCGGATTATCCCGTTGTTCTCTAATAACTCCAGGATCACTTTCAAGTCCTTCAATTCTTCTAGTTCTATTTAGTAAGATGGAAGTAATATATTAATTGTCCCCAGAAGTAGATAAATCATATACTCTACATCCCTCATGGGTGGAAACCTTCAGAATTAATCAGGGAATACATCCATAAATAGATCCAAAACTATCAGAAGAACGCTTTTCTAAAAAAATTCCACAGATTCCAATGATAACACCACCAACTGATATGGTTTCATTCCCATCACTAGGGAAAAAAGTCCATTACACCTAGGTTTTCCTTCTTCTCCCCTCTAAATAGATGTTAAATTCCATCCTCCGGTGTAAAACTAACTATTTTCACATAGCAATCAATGTGGGCCTTAAACATCTCAATTTAATCCATTCCCATGATTATATCATAAGAATCCATCTAAATCACTGTGAAATATCACATAAATTTAATTCCTTCCACAAATAAGAAACACGGTCTACATTGGAAGGCTCAACACTATCATTAACCCAGAAGAGTTTTATGTTTTAAAACAGAAGGAATCATTTCTATGGTTAGACCCAGATAACTAATAACACGAGATTCAATAAAGTGTTGGAAACACCTAAATCAAAAAAATCATACATTAATGTAGAATTAAAAAGAACGATACCTCGAACCGTGGATGGTCCCGAATGATCATCCATCACAACATGTTCATCTTCGAACAACTACTTTGTTGCCTCAATTTTCTCTTTATTATCCTACTGAGGTGTCCAGGTATTTCCAGAATCACCCATACTAACATGACTCTGATGACGAGGAGTATGTTGTTGCCCCTATCCCATCAAGGAATAAGATACCTGCGACACCTAAAGAGTGTCACAAACACCCAATCTCAGATAATTATGAAAATTGCACTGAAAATTTCCCATCTATTTATAGTTATGACATTCTCTAGGTTCTTCCATACAATCCCACTTTATGTGTCCCATAGAGGCACACTATGAACATCCTGGATTACTCTGAGGCTTTGGAGGAATATTCACTGATCTTACTATCTGATTATGAGATATACACCCACCATGTAAACAAGTGTCCTTCTTATTCTTGATCCCAGTGTTCGAGTTCCAACTATTCCCCATGTGTAATAACATACTTTCCCCACATCTATCCCCTAAAAGATCTTGGTTATCCACCATACCTCTATTCACCATTTCATTTAAATAATTTATACACAACCCCTCTATCTTGGAACAAATTTCCTTCCTCATCATAGAGTAAATAATATATGATTACAAGGATTTAGTACCCTCCACCGTGGGTGAAAACTGAAATCAGTTCTTAAACAAAGAGGCATATTCTGTTATCGAATGGTTCACCTTCTTCAAATGAATAAAATCTGTTGTATACATAATTATGAAAGTATTAGGGTATAATTTTTTATAAAAAAATTTCCCAAAACCCTCCCATGTCACACATTGGTCCTTCCTAGTATGGAATGCTTGATCCCACCTCTTAAGGGAATGATATTATAACATGTACATGGATAACTTCGCTTTCAACTCTTCCAATGTTCCCAAGATTTCAAATATCCTATTCATTTTTTTAGCGATGCTTCTTCCCATTATTGCGTTGAATCACCCCTAAAGATGGGTGGTTTCTACTTGTGAAACTAAAATGCATGATGCACATTAATTGGTTAATATTATTTTTTACCACATTCAACTACTTATAAGGATTTCAATATACTTTTCATGAGATTTTGGTTCACCTCAGGCTCAGGTACAACCAAATTTTCAGAAGACTCTTCCAGTTGATCTCTATGACACCTACTCGGTTCCCATTCTATCAATAGAAAACCAATCATATTTCCCACACAATTAACAAGTAAATGAATAAAATTTGCATTTAAATTACAAATAAATATCCACATCCAGGATTTCCACATGTTCACATTTAACATGTTTCACTATTTTGACAATTCCACCATGTTTAGAAAATTGATGCATTTTCAAAATACTGAAACAATCCACATTTCAAAACCACACATGTTTAATTATTCCCAAATTTTACACAGTTCCATAGATTCATATCAAAGAATAAATCATTATACCATAATGAAATATAAATTTTCATGGGAATTGATTTCTACCATGCATGACATGATCATCCCATTAGCTACACACACGACAATGAGATATCCAATTTCTATAAGTGTCTCCAAAGCACTAATGTACCCAAATCCCCAGAAACATGAAGTTCAACATAAAAGGGTAATCTGCGTCCTTTGATGCTATACATTCCATGTTCTGAAAATCAAACTCTTTACTGCTAACATGAAATAAGGAATAAACTAAGAATGAATGCCAATGCCAAAGGACCAAACAACTTCTCTCACATGAAATCCAAGTACTGAACAAACTGATACCACCTGTAACGCCCTCCCCATCCTCATTGACCAGAGAAGGCGGTGAAGTGTAGCTTGGCCTTAAGAAACATCTCAAAGGTTCCAAAGGCTGGAAATAAATGCTGATGGATTCATGAATAGTAAGGTAATGATTTTCCCTTAGAATAAAATTAACCAAAAAACCATCCATTTCCAATAAAACTACATGATGCATGTTAACATAACAACCCAAGCCATATAGTACCAAAATTCAACAAAAATAATCCATAAAAATTCCATAAAATCAATAAAAAAACTAATCAGAGTACTAAGTGGAATACTACACAAGATACTGAAAGAATACCATGTTACCCTCCACTACTATAATACAAGATCCATGTTCCAATCACAAAAAAACCACCTGGCCATCACAAAAAAAACACTATAAAAAAATGAGATTCCTTAATATAACTTGGGTCCCATAATAAAACTTCAGAAAAATTACCTATGTGTCAAATCATTGGTGAGTAATAATACTCAATAGCATTTCATCAAATGACATCCCTACACACACCCTTGAAAAGAACCGTTAACACATTTATATAAAACAAAAACTTGTTCAAAAATTACCATGGGAAAAAATACCATTACCAAGCCATGAAAAACAAGGGAAATCTACAACTATGACATAATACATTTAACAATTACACATTAGTACAAAAAAATTCCATCCTTAATTGAACACAGGACAAGGTAAACATCTACAATGGAACTTCCCATCTAAACCTATTTACTACTTTTATAATCAAGTGGTACTTATCACCCAATTATACTTGATGGTGGGCCTTCCATCCACTCTCCATCCACTTTTTATAGTGGTACTCCAAACCCACATCACAATGTTTCAACATAAAAATATCATTCACAAGACAATAACCAATCATATAACACACCAAGGCCACACCAACATACAAATAACCATTTCATTATAAAAAAATCCCTTGAAAAATCATCCATTTCATATCACATTTCAATAAAGAAACCTGTTTTAATTAAAAACCACTTTCAAAAACCATTTACATTAAAAAAATGAAGCAGCTCATTAGAAAATCTGCATTTTAAAATCCAACAACAAGAACATTTCATCGAAAAACCCATTTTCCCCAAAATATCAACAAAACATTAACAAAGGTATTTTTAAAATATTTAGAACATGAAAATAAACAATGTATTAAAGAAAAATCAATTAATTTGAAGAAGCATTATAGTTATAACAAAATATAGTCGAGAGATAAGCCACACACTTATAGGGTTCTGATGAAATCCACCCACAAGCTACTACACCACAAATCCGGGTGAACGTTCCAACAAAACCACTCTAGATATCCTTCCCTATTATAAAAAATCCTTAATATAATCAGTTAAGGAAAAACAAGCCTATATCTACCTGAAAAGGATGTAGAAATAGAAAATTGGGAGAGGGGGAAGAGTAGATCTAGTGAAAATCACAAAAAACCAAACGGGGAGCCTTACATGAGATGAACTACCTTCAAAACACCATGAAACCCCTTGGATTTGTTTCTACATCTGGTGGGAGATCCCCTCTAGACCTTGAGATGTTGGAATCTCATGTAGGGTTCATATGGGAGGTGAGAAGAGATATTTAAGAGAAATCATGACTAACCCATTTAGAAAAACTAATTTTCATGGGCTGCATAGTTAGCTCCTAGGGTTTGACAAACTATTCACTAACCACACATATGTTACTTTATGAATAGTGGAATATCAGGCGGTTACCTAGGATTCTCGTACGATTTCCCATAACCATGCTCAATGCATCCAGCCTTAAAAAGGTCTAAAAAACATTCAAAAGTATTTACAAACACTCATAAACTCTCCCAAATACTCCCAAATATTACCCAACAACTATATATACATAAAATGGTATAAAAAAGGGTCACATTCCTCAAACTAATGGTGTTATATTTTTTAAAATTTCTGCATAATTTTGATATAATATTTTTCAAATTTATGTTTGGTTGGACATTCTAAATGGTAAACTCAAAGAGGAATTGAAAATTTTGAAACCTGATTGGTTCATTCTTAGAGATGATAAATGGTGTGTTTATATGTTAAAATGGGAGAATTATGGGTTAAAATGGTATTTTATACCATGTTATTAAAAGATTTAATCTTGATTAATGGCAATAAGTTTCTGAAAGTTATGAGTGTGTAGTGGAATAAACATAAAATAAATAAAATAAGAAAATATAGTTGTTACCCTATATTTTTATGATATTATATTTTCTAAAAATGATGAAATCTTTTTATATGCATTTACCATTCAAATAAATGATACATTAAAAATGTTGATTCCAAGAGATATGAAGCATTTATTAGGTCAGTAAATTTCTTACGTTTATGATAATATCCATATTTAACAAGATATGTATGGTTTTTATAATATTTATCAAATATAATGACCCTATAGGGGATTAATTGAGTTATAATATTTCACCTTTTTTTAATTTTTTCCTCACTTAAATTAAACCTTATTATATATACTTTTTTTAAATTTGTAATTTTTGGTATCAATCAAGGAAAATTACCTTGAGGTGAATTAAAATATTTGATTTCAAAAACAATTCATATAAATTTATCATGTTAAATATTTTAAAATAATTATTTTTTCACATTATATACAATTATACAATTAAATGAAAGTAGTAAAATGACACACAAGAATTTTTTATCTGTTCACCTAAATGATATAATCGAAGGACCATGTGTGGCATAATGACTATAAAATATAGACATTAAAGAATATATATTTTTAATTGGATAGACAGTATAAAATATATAATAAATTATATTGCATAAAATCCTCTCAAAATATATAAGAATGAAATTATCTTCTTCAAAGTGATAAAAAAACTATTCCTCCTATGATCATATTCTTATCCAGAAACCTTTTATGATACAAATACACTACATTGGGGTATCACTATAGTTCTATATGAATTAACTCATAGAGTTAAATAATCCTATTAAAATACCTACCTTATCATCTTCAACCTTCCATCCCAAAAAAGATATCCTTTCTAATACTCAGTCATTAATAAATAGAATAATAAGCTCCTACTAATTTCCTTCGAAAGTATTAATCAAAATGAATAAAAACTTTTTATATTTATGTAGTTTTAGACTAAAAATATTCCTCATTTAGCTCTAAAACATGAATTCAACCATTATTTTTTATTTCTCTTCTCATTTCATCATTAATTAAAGCCACCTTCCATATGATGAGATAAAAAAATTCCATGAAGAAATGTTCATAAAATAACTTCATCCACCAAAATATGTCCAAAAACTGTCTTCTAAATACACTCATATTGAGGATTACTCACCATCCATTCCTCTTGTCTCATTTTTTCAACCTTTATGTGCATGATCAGATTCATATAAAAGACACATTTCAATTTTCTTAAAATTAAAATAATTCTTTAACACGCCTTAATTATATTCTCAATTATATCATTGGATGTGTGATGATGAATTTACCATATTATAACTATCATAATTATTGAAACTATTGGGACCTAAATGTTTTAAAAGGAATGATATCTGAACAACTCAACCTTTATGGTTAAAAAGACCATGTTTATATTGGTGATGGTTACACATCCAAGAATCAGGGTGAAATAGACTATGTCTATAAAGATGACGGTTACTTAGCTCCAATTAATGATTATAGTTCCATAATATGACTGTTATATATCATGAGATGACAATTATACAAACCCATATGATTGTTAAGTATACAAAAATATCTTACACATTTGGGAGATAGTAATATTTTCAAAACCTATGTGAAACTAGATTTTCTCCAAATTCTTATAAGAAGTAATAGAGTGGATTCAAAACACTTAAATCCTTCATTAAATGGACATTATAAGACTATATAGTTTATATTTCTGTTTACATCCACTTAATTATCAACAAAAAACAACAAAAATATTCCCATGGGATTAATTCAAACAATCTCTCCCATTTGGTTTGATTATAATTTTTTTAAAAAAATCAAAACCGATTAACCACATGTTCAATAAAAAAATTTATAATACAAGACCTAGCATGAAAAAATATATGAACATACTTCATTCATGTTTTTTAATAAATGTTTACTAATAATGATTTCAAATAAAATTGATTCCCTGGTTGTTGTGAGAATGAAAATGTAATGAAAACATCCTGATGATCATAAGACCATGATCTTCAGATACAATAAACATCATTCTAATCACTACCCACCCTGATAATCTATTATTAAAACCCCCATAATTAAAAATTGAAACTCCACCCCTATAAATTATTGTTTTCAACGACTTCATTTCCTCTATCAACAAACCCAACGAACACTTCTATGAATATTCACCAAATAGAATTAATAGTTTACTAATTAAACATAATTAATGAATCATACCTTTCTAGAGAAAATATATTCATTGGGGGGGGGTATCTTGGTTCTAAATCATGTTGCTTTTGGGATTCACATGTATAAGTATTTCATTGGGGTATCTTTGATAACTAGGAAATTAGAATAAATGTTATTCGGTTGAGTGGAAACCAATTTTTGTAAAGCCTCGATGATCTGCCTGTAAAATTTCACATTAACCACCTTTCCATCCTCATAATTTGATAGTTTCCACTAGTTCTCTATTAGTGTCAAAATTATCCATGAATTATTCGTGATAGATCTCTTGACCACTTATTTTACATTTTAGGTTTTAAAAAGTAATATTCAAATTTTCCTATGTATCACTTGTTTACCATCAAATAATGTTATCATTCAAATCAAAGACATATCTAATTAACTATCATATATGATAAAAATAAATTTCATTATTCTTGATTTTTGCATCTAAAAATTATATCATTAATATAGATAAACACAATAATACTTTTATTTTTCTGGTCTTTATGAACATTTTGTGATAAAATCTACCTCATTGAAATCAAATATTCTTGAAATATTGATTAAGTTGAGTACCAAGACTACACTTCCTATTTTAGGCCATAAAATTTATTCATATAAAAGAGACCTTATTTTCATCTTTATCCTCTAGAAAATCCTATAGTTTTCGAATACTAAGGTACTTCTCAATAACTCTTCCAAAAAATTCCTATTTGATATCTATTTAATACACTTTAAAACCATTCAAATATACCATAGAGAAAAATAATTTTTTAATTTGTAAATAATACACCAGTGATGATATTTCATTGACATAAATTTATTATAATTTTGGATTAACAATTTCCTATTATAAATTATTTTTTATTTTTAAATTATCCAGATTCATCGAGTTTAATATAGAAAATTGACTTGGTTTGGATGATGTTTTTATTATTTTTCCATAGAACATCTTCCCATGTTTGGGTATATTAAACTTTTTCATGTTCATAATTTATATACCTATCCTAAATCTCATTGTTATTATAGTATTAAAATGATTTAGGTTCCCCCTAATATAAATAATATTTTTTCTACTGAGCCTTCATCCTTATAATTTTAGCCTTAGTAGTCTAGTAAAAAATATATTATTCCTAGTGATATTTATGTTGTTGTATTTTTTTCTTCTAGTTTTTGTATTTGTAATACTTTCCTCATCCTCAAAGAAATAATTCGAGTCCTCTACAACCCATGAAATCCTTCCAAGATTCACACATAATAATCCCTTATTATTCAAAAAAAATATTGTTTTTATATAAAATATTCAAACCAGAAATTAAAATCTTCTTGTCTATCCCCAAAATATTCTCACGTTAATCTACTTTTATATTTTTTATTTTAACTATTTTTCCGTGTGTTTTCTAAATCAGTTATATTCAATTATTTTGGATGAATATCAAAGGAGAGTTCAATAATCCCCTTCAACTTATGTCTTTTGATCCTTCTCTTTTTTGATGAGCAGTCATATACTCCCAAATGCATGGATGCATTTTAGAGTAATGTTTCCCCATAAATATCGTAGAGGGTATTCTCTTCATTTAGACATGTAAAATAACTATTTTAGATGTATAGAAATGATAGAATCACCCCTTTACAATATGTATCTAGTATTTTCTTCTCAATGTGCATAATCTATGCCATCTTTTCGATTACCCATTTTCTTTTCTAAATGACTAAATTTTGTTGATGATTCATTATTTTTATAACTTTATTTTTTATGCCATTCATTCCCAGAGACCCTTACACATGCCTATTGGTTAACATAGTTCCGTTATCAGTACAAGACTTTTGAATTCTCAAACACAACATCTTTTTAGATTCCCACATATATGGAGTAATATATTTGATTAACTAAGTTGTTTGGGTAATATAAATAATAAATTGCACCCTAATATAGTAAAAAATTTAGAAAAAAATAGGAATTTCCCTTAAAGAATTTAGGTTTCATTGATCTTCAGACATACACATGAAGTATGACAATTACCATTAATGATTTACTTTATTAGGAATGGAGGATTTTGAAAAAATATTTCTATTTTTATATGTTTCACATGTATTTGCATGATTAAAAGTAAGAATTGGGAAGTCTCACTCAATTTAAATATTTTACAATCTCTCTAAATATTTATTACTTAAATGAAAAACATGTTTCTTCCATAATTGGGTTTCATCTACCTTAAATATCATGCACTTATCACCTTGTACAAAAACAATATAGATGTTCCACTTCATGCATATTCCTTGAAAATTATTTTATCTTTCAATTCATTTTTTTAATAAATCATTCATATTGAATTTAAATTTATTCCAAAAATCACAAATTAGAGTAATACTATGTATGTTGCGATAGAGACAAAAAACTAACCTATAACACCCTAGCACATTAAAATTATATCCTTTTAGAATAAATTTAATATTGTTTGTAGCTTCATATATAAGAAACAAAATGTCAGTATTATGGTACACCTAATTCTGCATTCATCTTTCGATATATATCACAAGTATAGATTGTGTTACACTCACAAATGACTATCTACGATGGCATGTCTTACTCGCAAGACCAAGTTTTACAAAACTAAAATATAATAATAATATAATTATATAAATTTATAATTATAAACTAGTCTATGTAATAATATTTATATAAAGGATTAAATAAATTTAGAAAATATTGGTTAAATATGTTTTGATAACACTTTGGTATTATAATTGAATGTAAGATCGAATTGAATAAAAGGAAAATGTTTTTATAGGAAAACTAATTATCTAACAAAAGGTGTTTAGTCTTGATAAATTAAATTAATATCTATTTATTGAAAGATATTAACTAATTTTAAAAATTATGTATTCAATAATTGTTTTCGACATTCACCCAAAAGATTTTATAGGATTAAGATAACAATATATATTGATTTATGCATAAAAATTGGATTTTTATAAAAAGTTAATTTTTCTTAATTTTAATGTTTCACTTACTCTAAATAATTTTTTTAACCTTTTATAAAATTTTTATGTAAAAAAATAATTTTTAATGCATAATTTCAATATATTCTTAAAGAGTATTTGGGATATATTTTATGATGTTTTATTTTTTGATGAAGAATAAAAAATATTGAATTTCAACTGTCTATGTAATTTATAATATTTAATTATATTTTAAATTGGGTTAAATGTTTAATTAGATCAATTATAATTCAATTAATCCAATATATGTCAGTTTAATAAATATCACATTGTAATTGGATGTAAAATCATATCAAACATATGAACATTTTTACATTAAAAATATGTTTTATCATCATGTCGGCAGAATTATATTTGAATTAATTTCTACCACAATTTCTATTGGAATTTGGGAAAATAGATTTTATATTTTGATTAATAATTATTTATAATTTATTATAATCTCATTATTGTTTTTGAAAAAAAATATTAGTGAATGTAGTTAAAATTAATTACCGTGATTACGCTAAAATTATGCATAACAATGTAATAATCCTTAATTTGAATTGCAAAATGACCAATAATGATGTCAAAAACCTTTTAAATTATTATATTATGACCATATAATAAATTAGATATGATTTGGCTCATTGTTGGATGCACGTTATGGAAGGGAGACCTCTCACTAGTGTTTACCTTTTTATATTTATAAGAATGCAACTCCTCTTCCTCTATAAAAAGGCACTCACCCCTCCCTATTATACACACCTCTAAAGACACTTGGATAATTCCAAACCTTCCCAAATAAGCTAAATGATTTATTAAAATCCACATAGAAGATGATTTTTTTTTAAAATTCAACCAATTTAGTATTTTGGTATAAACCAAAAGGTGTTACCTAAATAATAACTATCATTCTTCAATGATAACTTAGGTTTCATTTACTTCTACACCCATTCAATTATTTTTATACATTAATCATATAATAATCTAAGTGTATTAAATATAATTATATTTTATTATTATAATATTTAAACATAAAATTTCACATACATTAATTAAATTGGATATTAAATCATCAATCATATGTACGGTAGACTACCTCCCCACAAACTGATGTCGTTTTCTCCTTAATTAAAAACATTCATGTCTTAAAAATGATGGACTTATATTTAATATATGAAACATATGATATTTTTAATTTATGTAATATTATGTATCTATTTTTATAATTATACCTTAATGACTTCGATTTTTTGGGAATATGATAACATTGTTTGTCGATATGTGGACTACCACCTCCTCAAAGTGATGTGATTCATTAAAATAGTACATCGATAGTATTAAGAATGATTTTTATAAAAATACAGGAAATATATGAAAACATATAAATAAATTATAATATACATTATATCATTTGCATTTTATTCTTTTAAATATGAAAATCAAATGGATGTAGTGTTCATGTATATGTACGACCTACCATCTCTAAAAAATGGTGCATTTAATTTTTTGTGTCTAATTATTTTGGATTTTTATAAATTCATATATAGTAGATATATATTATATTTAAATATTTTTTTTAATCTGGATAATCTGAAATTTCAAAAAAATTAATTTGTTTCACAAGTAACAAGTCAAAACACACTCAAAAAAGTAGTCAATTTACACTCAAAATAGTTAAAATAATGAAATATTTTTAACAAACAGGTAATCTGATATTATTAGAAGATAATATATGATATTATAATATTATAATGTTTATGTTATATGTTAATAACAAACATAAAAATATTATACTTGTATTTAAAATATATTCATGCCAATGGAAACACAATGTAAGGGATTACATCTCAATTTAAATTTGATTGAGACTTTATTTTATACACCAATGAAATTTAATGTGGGGTATATACTAGCCATTTGTATTTAAATATCATAATTCACTCTTAATTAATGGTATTTAGGTCTGAAATTTTAATATATCACCCAAGGGGATTAGCTTGAAAATTAGTAAGTGTTAAAATATATCATTGCAATCTAAACTTCATTTGTGATTATAAACGTTCTATTGAAATAATTACTTTATTGTAATAATTTTGATTTGAAATTTCCATCAATATACACGTTCTTTGGAAATGTTTTTTTATTATTTCCCAAACCATATACCATTTGAACATACAATTTATAAATTGATAGTTATTTGATTTTTGGGTGGAAATATTGATAAATATGTATTCTTTATTCAATATAGGTATTTTATAAGACATATTGTTTATTAATTAAATAGAGTACTCTGTATGTGGAAAGATTTGGACAAGATGTGATGGTTGGGGCCTAGTATTTGTAAAGTCCATTGATGGATTGATAGGTTCTAATGAGACAAATCAGTTTATAAAAATAAACATTTTTATACCTGAAGTTTTAAAAAATCTTGTGAAACACCATAATGGTATAGGTTTTCATGTTCCTCAAAATGACGTCGAATAATTAAGAATTTCCATCATTGAAAATTTAGTTATTATTGTTATTATACATGATATTTTTGTATGATAAAATCTGTCGATTCATTTCATTCATAGTATATTGATTATGGGGCATGTTTTTTAGTTATTTTCCATGCCATATTGATTATTCATTATCTATTTATTTAAATGGAATATGTTCTCAGTTTTTTACCATTCTATGTTGATTTTTTCCATTTTTCCATTGTTTTTTATTCTTTAGTAACTCTTACTGAGAATTTGATCTCACCCTTATTATCTTTCCAACCCCAAGTTGTGAAGTGAAATCCTTTTAATGAGTTTCAAGAAAGTAGAGATTTTACTTTTGTTATACTTAATTTAATTTTCATGTTGTATTATGGGTGTCATATATATAATATGTTTTTAAAAAACTGTTAAACTATTTTTTCCTTCAAGATTTGAATTATTTTAATCATTACAATTTAATAAAGTAATTGTAAAAACCCGACCATAAAATTGAAATATTTGTCACGAACCGTCCCCTAGGGCCCATACCATGACTACCCCAAGCCCGCCTTCCATTGGCCAGGGGCTAGAGACTAGAACCAAAGGCATAAATCCCTAAAACTGGGAAGGCATTTCCTTTATAACTAGAAATTTTACACAATAGAGTACATGTTGGCTACAAAACACTAAGTAAAACTGTATAACAAAAGAGTGCTGGAATGTAAAAGGGGCCGAAAATACAAGACCAACTGTAAAGTACAAGAAACTGAAAGTACAAGTACTGGAAAAAGGGAAAACAACTCTTGGATTATCCACTAGAAAATCCTACATGATGGGTAGGTACATATATCCTCCACAGTACTCCATGGAAACATGTCTCCTCCGTGTACCATCACGCCATGTGGTCCACCTCTGGGTACCATCCAATCCTGGTACACTAAGCCTCGGTCAGCACTGTATGTCATCTGCATCCAACACATAGAGGTGCGACCATAGCCCGTGCAGGGGTGAGTATAATGATACTCAGTAGGGACCCTGAGACCCTCAGGGTCTCACAAAAACCAACAAGGATAAACACCATGTATGAAATCAACAGATAACCCCACATCGGTATATTCCCATACATATACCTATGTTATCATGTAATATGTATTAATCATGAGGAAACACAAAATTTAATGACTCATCTCACACAGGTATCAAACTTTTGTCAAGAGTTAGAGATTTTTACATGTAGCCACTAAATTATATATACCTTAGAACCAACATAGGATCCTGGTACATAAATAAGAGCTATTAAACCCACATAGGATCCATGAACAGTATTCAGAGTTGTCAAACCCACACAGGATCCAGGAATAGTCATCATAGCTGTCGAACCCACACAGGATCCAGCAATAGTAGTTAGATCTATCAAACCCACAAAGGATCCAGGAACAATAGATAGAGTTGTCAAACCCACACCGGATCTAGGAACAGTCTTCAGAGCTGTCGAACCCACAGAGGATCCTGGAACAGTAGTCAGAGCTATCGAACCCACACAGAATCCAGGAATAGTATTTAGAGAGAATCCACCCATATGGTTTCCACACAAGGCACGCTTGATTCTCAGAGGGTCCGCTCCTCAATCCATCTATCGATACATAATCTTCAATGAAGTCCCAAGTTGATGTATCCAAAAGATCCGTCCAACAATAAGATACCCAACAAGATAGAGAGTGCGTCAATCAGACGCCCGATCTGAGAGTAATTCACATTTTGGTTCTGAGGGCCCGTTTGGATTTACGTTTGATCCAACCCATCCATACCCCAACTGGGTCCAATCCTCGATTGAGGTTTACCAAGAAAACAATCTTCTTCCATGGTTTCCATTGCCACAAACAGTTCTTCAATCAGACACCCATAGCACAAGTAACAAGTAAAAGAGTAGAAAATAGGTCAAATGGGTCCGGGTTTGGTCCGGCCCCGTTGGACTGACTCTGCCCAACCCAGCCTGACCTAGTCCGTGGATCTAACCCGGCGCCCGAGGGAGGCCTGACCCGTTCTAGGTTCGGCGCGCACTAAGCTCGAACCGCATGAGGCACACGGCTAGCGGCCCGTGGGGTCCGCCCTAGCCGCGTCCAGGGGGTAGGCCATGCCCTCTAGATTCCCGAACAGCTATGCCATTTAGGGGATTACAAAACCGGTGCCATGTGGCTCCAGTCCGCGTCATATGATACCCACGCGGTCGGTTCCACTCCACCTAGCTGGCAGAGCGGCCAACCGCCTACCGCGCGGTGCAGTTGCGCTGCGCCTCCTCCTCTGACCGGCAGACCCGGCCGCACATCCTCTATCGTCACGGCCAAGGTCGTGACATGTTTTTTGTTCCACCACATGGCGCGGTTTCTTTGCGCCTTCCCTGAAAACCCGGAGACTGAAGCTGGCGGTTTTCTTCATAGCCTTCCTTGTGCCTGTCGTCGCTGCACTGTCGTGGCCCGTCGGCCGCGGGCTACTCCTCCGGCAGCACGGTTGCGCTGCCACCATCCACGCGGTGACGATCCTCGGTTCCATCTAACAGCGGAATTTCTATGGGCCCCAGAAAAGTTCTAGTGGGCCAATTATCAGTCCACATGTTTCCACACACACCTCGAGACGTCGCCTTCGATCCACAATCATTGTTGACAAAAATCGCTCAACCCCGACTCATTTTATGATCAGCGTCAAAATCCACAAAGTAAGGTGGAGGGGTCGGGCCGTGTTCATTCATCCCGCACCCTCCGTGTTAGATTGATTGCATGTGGCATCGATTCATATTCCATGAAGTAAAACAAATAACGTGCATCAATTAACAGAGCTTGAACACCTACCTTTGTTTGTGGTTCGTTGACGGAGTCACGAGGAAGAAGACGGTGTTGTCGTCATTCGTCGCATCCACCACACACATTTAATCCAAGCTCATGTGTCGGTTTGTTGGCGATGATGAGGAAGGAAGACCTGTCAATGAAGTTCCACGTCGAAGGGGGTTACGAGGAATAACGTTGACGATGCTCCACACCGCCATTCTTCGTTGGAAGAATGCGTTCTTCGTTCTTCTTTGGCGAGATCTTTTCTTCCTAAGCTCTCTCCTTTTTCCCAAGATCAACCAATAGACAAATGCCAACCCCAAAATAATAGATTTTGTTTATCTATTATTTAAATTTTGGCACAAAATTAAAATGGGTTAATTAATTGGGTTAGCTCTATTTAATTAATTCAAGAGGTTGGCACAAAAATAATGTGGAGGATTTCGCACCATAAATGCTTCTGTGTTGGCTCCATTAAGGTGGAGGGTTGTTGGCACCATTAAGTGGAGATCTCAAGAGGTTTCTCCAAACATATTTGGTAGTTCAAGAAGTTTTAACCTCAGGTGGTCCCCACCATATTAAACATGAAGAGGAGGTTAGGTTCAGGTGGGCCCCACTACCATAACCTCTCATGGGAGGTTAAGGAGTGGTGGTCCCCAACTCCAACCTCCACATGAAGTTTTAACCAACTAATATAAATAAAGTTAACAAAACCTTATTTCTATTAAATTCATTCACTAAAAACCCAGAAACTAAATTTTATTCTCGACCAGCTGTCGTCGAGGTGAAAGTCACTTTAAGAGAATACCAGCGCTGTGAGTTCAACAGTGCCCTCGGTTTTAAATTCTGAACACCTATTCAAAAATTATGAAAACCCATTCGTATGTTTACTAAATGTACCCGAAAAAAACATCAAAAATTGATTTTAGGCACATTGGGCCTCGGAATCATGTGCTGTTAATTTTCACAGACTCGTAAAATTCCCATTTAATTAAAAAAAATACGTGGAAATTTCAGGTCATTACATTCTCCCCACCTCAAGGCTCTATATCCCCGTAATCTACCATTCAATCTAAGGGAACAAGTGGTGGTACTAATCATGTATCTATGACCCCTGCCCCCAAGTGCTCTCCTAGAGGTTCCTGTGCTACGAGCGAATGCGCACCAGAGGTATCAATTGTCCATGTAGGACCCACTCTTATCGATCCTCAATATCTACTCGAACCTCCGTAAAAGTCACCACATCATCGACATCCAGCTCGCCATGGTCGATGATGTAGGAATGGTCGTGCATGTATCTCCTCGACTGGGATACGTGGAAGACGTCGTGAACCCAGTGCAACTGAGGTGGAAGAACTAAGTAGTAAGACACCTCACTAACTCTATTGAGGACCTAGAATAGTCTGATGAATCTTATAGATAACATGCCGCATCAGCCAAATCTATGTAGACCTTATCGGGGTGAGACCCGTAGAAAGACATGGTTGCCATCCTCAAACTATAGAGGCCTCTATCTCCTATAAGCATTTGACTTATACCTGCTTTGTGCAGTATTCGTCCACCTGTGGATGATCTTCACCTTCTCTATGGTATCCCGTACCATCTCTGGCCTCACTAGTGCTGACTCCCTAGGGTTAGTCCATCACAAGGGTGATCTGCAAAGTCGCTCGCATAATGCCTCAAAAGGTGCCATCCAAATGGTTGAGTGATATATATTGTTGTATGCAAACTCCTCTAAAGGTAAGTGAATCTCTCAGCTGCGACCGAAGTCAAGGACACAAGAACGGACCATGTCCTCGAGGGTCTGAATGGTCCACTCAGTCTGACCATCCATCTGAAGATGGAAGGCGGTGCTCAGAAAAAGTTGCATCCCGAAAGCCTCCTACAACCCCTTCCACAGCTGGGAAGTAAGCCGTAAATCATGATTGAAGACAATAGAAGAAGGTACTCTATGTAGCCGCACAATTGTTTTCACGTAGAGGCATACCATGCTCTCTACTGAACCCTACTCTCTGATCGGTAGGAAGTGGGCCAAATTGGTTAGTCAAAATACGATCACCGAAATAGAGTCATGACCTATGGATGTACGTGAATGAACTGTCACGAAATCCATGGATATACCACCCCCTTCCACTCTGGGACCTCTAAAGTCTGAACCATGTATGGTGGCACCTAATGCTCTACCTTCTCTGGCTGACAAGTGAAGCACTGAGAAACAGACTCTACAACAGCTTTCTTCATTCCTGGCCACCAGTTCTATCGCCGGAGATCCTGGTACATCTTCACCACTCTTGGATGTACTCCTAGAGAGGATGTGTGGGAATCCCTCAACACTTCTTATTGAAGTGACGCTGTCTCCATAGTACTTCTTCTAAAGAGGATGACATGCTCCCCACCTTCAAAAAATCCATCAGCTGCCTACCCTATTGACATCTGAGTACGTCGGGTCTCACAGTCATCTTCCCCACGCTGTGCCTCCCTAACTCGCTGAAGAATTTGGGGAGTGACTGTAAGAGACTGAAGAATGGTTTCACTATCTCTATCCATAAAGGATATCTGTAAAGTAGCCAACTTCTCTATCACCTCACCTAGCAGCTGTATACCGGATCTCCTGCTGAGTGCATCTATAGAAACGGTCCCCTTCCAAGGAGAATAGACTATCACAATGACCTAGTCCTCGAGAATCTCAAGCCATCGCCGCTGTGTCATGTTCATGTCATTCTGAGAGAAGATTAACTGGAGACTCTAGTGGTCATAGTAGACTATGAAATGCTCGCCCATCAGATAGTGCCGCCACATCTTTAAGGAAAATACCACTACTGCAAACTCCGGGTCATGGGTGGCGCAGTTCTACTCATTCTGTCTTAGCTGATGAGAACCATAAGCGATCACCACTTGCTCCTACATCAGGACACATCCGAGTCAGGTCCCTAATGTGTCTCAGTAAACTACATACCCTACACCCTCTTCTATAAGCCTCAAGATGGGGGAACTATGCAGCCTCTGCCTCAGCTCCTAAAATCTCTACTGGAATATCTCTGACCACATAATGGGTTTCACCTTCTTTGTCAATGCTGATAGTGGTGCTGCAACTCTGGAGAAGTCTGATACAGATGTCCATTAGTATCAAAGAAAACCCAAGAAACTCCGTACCTCTGTCACACTCCTGGGTGGCTCCCAAGCAAGTAACACCTCAATCTTTGTTGGATCAACTGCAACTCTAGCCTCCGATGTAACTCCCCAACCTCAGTTACCCAGAGCTGGTGAATTATTTTAATACATTGGCATGGTTACAAGGAATCAAGTCCCAAAGGACCGATCAGTTTAGCAGTCTAGGAAAATATATTACATACATTAACTTTACATTTCGATTTCATACATAAAACACTGCATAAATAGTTCCTTGAGAAATCCATTATTCCCTTTAGCTTAACCCTACATATCAATCATAATACACTTTTTAGAATCCTGGGAAAATTAAAACATAGAAAGGGGTGAGCTCAGATGCTCAGTAAGGATAACAATATTGCAGAAACATTAATAAATAAGCATAATCATTTAAGGAAAATTATATGACTAAAACAAAATCCTTTTCAACATAAACATCATCATAATATAGAAAATATAAATCAAAATAATTACATTTACTTAATCAAATGGATATTCTACTAGTCGAATAATCACATGGAATATCAATAGCCACTTTAATAATGATGGAATGCATAATGCAAGAATTTCATAACCATGTAGTCAAGGCCTTGATCCAAGACTACAATTAAGATTTTGTCAATCCCTTTTTCCAAGAAACTAGTTTGTCTCATGAGACCATCCGATGCATTGAGGAGCTATAGAAGGCTCCACTCGTCACTTACTAAGACCAATGGATTCCTCATACAAAAATGATTAAAAATAACAAAAACATTCATATTAAAACTAGCATACAAAATATCAATAATATATCCATAAACCATGAATGGTATAAAAATAACACATCCACATTCAAACATATCATAGAACCTTAATTAAAATATGAAAAATTTGTATCATAACAAGTAAACTTCAAACAATTTTAAAATCCATCAAAGGATATGGGCACAAATGAAAATGATTTGTAAAACTCTTTGAGAGAAATATCACTTTTCTGTGAAAACATTTAAAAGTCGCACAATTTTTAAAGGAAGAAATTTAATGAAATTTTTGAATTAAAGTGTTCCATATCACTTTGAAACTTTTGAAATGAATTAACATTTTAAAAACATTCTTGTCTATATAAATAAATCCATAAAAACCATTTTGAAAACAAGGACATTAATGATAATGATTTAGAAGAATAAATATTTAAAACATTTAAAATGTTGTTTTAGTAAAAGAGTCCTTTAAATATAATCCATTTCAAAACTCTTTTACGAAACATGGACATGGGTAATAAATATTTCCCAGTAAAAACTTACCCATAAACAATCTCGAATAATAATGAGATTGAGAAATTAACCCTTACATTGAACTTTCCTTTAATCGAGGGTACGTTTAACCTATTTTATGAAGATCGTAGTATGTTATTAAATTATACAATAACCATATTAGTATATATGATATCATACATGATACATTTATTACTTTATACTAAAAATTTAATAATAATTTCCATGTTAAAGTAACATTTTGGGTAATAATCGCTTTTTTTATCGTAGGTGTTTTAACCTTTTACTCTTGATTGTATCACTTAGATCAAGATTTAAATACCTACAGAATATAAAACATGATTTATATATCATATATACTTAGAATATAAATATTTATAATAGAAATATATATGAAATTAAAAACACCATTTATAGAAACAGTAGTCCGTACATATGCAAAAACACTGTTTCAGTTTTCATATCATATTGAATGCAAATATGTGAATTAGATATATGTAAGTATATATATATATATATATATATCTAGTATAATTGTTATGTCATATGTTACATACATATTATTAATATATATTTTTATAATCGTCGATGAATGGTGAACTTGGAAATGAATCTCATCGCATCGTGGAGACGGTAATCGGTACGTACACATGAGCGGCAATATTATTTCATTAATGGGGTGGAATTGGATGGTAAATAATATATACAGAATCAATATCATGTTATATTTATTATTTACATCAATTAAACATCATTATTACACCCATACCAATAATAATGAATTGAATAACAATTACACCACGACGTGGAGATGGTAAGCTGTATGTACGCACGTATGGTGACATGCCATTGAAAGGATGGATAGAATAATGAATATGGTTGTACCAAATTTATAATAAAATAAATTTATATAGAAGATACTGGAGTTATTATTTTATAATGGAAACAAAAAGGAAAGAGGAAGTGGAAGAAGAAAGGAACTTGAAAGAGGTGATGAAATATTTACCTCTTCTTTGAGTTCTTCCTTTTGATTTGATCAAAAGGGACTCTTAAGTTGGATTTATGACTAAAGAAAGGATTATAGGATGAAGGCAGGACATTTTAGAGTGTATTTGGGCTGGGGTTGGCCAAGCCAAATGGCATTGAAGGTGTGAATTAGATAGAAGGGGGAGTTCCCTCTTATAAGAGGGGTGAGTGGCACCAAAGAAAAATCATAAAATATTATTTTATAATAAAATAAAGTTCGGTTTATAATAGCTCCAAAATGTATTATTAAAAATATAAAGTGGGGAGGTGTCGAAAAACACTCAACAGATAGGTTTTATATGGGTTTAGGTCACCATATTAACCATAACTTTTAGATTTAACTCTTAGTTAAACAGTTTGACATTTACCATGTATCTTTGTATTTTTATATTATATGGTTAATAAACATACTAAAAAATGTCAATAGAACCCCAATTGATTCATTAATGACATATATATTATTATATAAGACTTTTGGTGGAACCTTATATTTTTAGGACTATTATATCAATTAATAATATAATATTTGTTTTAAAATTTGTTTTATGTCAATTTTGACGCTATTAGGTATTTTTTTTCTAAATTTATAACTGCATAATTACTTTAATAAAAAAGTATCTAATAAACCCTAATATTTCCTATTAACCTAGAAAATTATTTTAATTCATAAAAAGTATCAAATTACATTTATTTGGATATTTATAATATCAATTATTTTCATCTTTCATTAATACCGTAATTTCTGCATCATCATTGTGTCATAAATAAATTTAATTATTTAATTTCTAAAAATTATAAATAAAATACCATTATGTTGGAAAGAATTTTTATCTTTCTAATTATTATTTTTAGTCAATTTTATCTTATGTGTAACACTATATTAAAAAAAATTTAGTTATTAAACGTTGAATATAACACTTTTAACTCTTCTTGAATTAAATAATAATAAATGTCCTAATCTAATCTAGGTGGACCAAAGAGGTTCCTATTTTATTCCTAAGGTTGTTTTGGGTCGAATGAAACTTATCCAATAGAATTAAGACATGTGTTAGGTTAAAATAATGTCATTTTTATCCTTAATTACCATATTTTTCTTTTAGTCGTGGTAAGTAAAAGTAAAATGTTACTCTTCACAAAATATTATTTTCAACTTATTGAACCACATTTTTCTTACTTATATCAACCATGTCTCTAGGATATTTGAAACTCCACTCACAGAAGTGGTAAAATTATGTTTTATGGGAATTTTCAAATTCTCTTGGGAGGTGGGTAAAAGACGGTGAAAAGTTCAATAAAATTGTATATTTCTAATAATATTACAAAATTACTCCAATGAATTACATTGAAAATATATAGGTATTATGTATCTATTTTGACCTAAAATAATTATTTAAATAAACCTCCAGTTTTAAATAATAACTCAGTGTTTTTCACTATTCAGAAAAAATTAAAAGTTCTCTGAAAAATACCAAAACTTTACCCTGATATAATTTTGACCTTATGATATCAAAAATGAAGTCTATTTTACCAAATTCAAAATAAGTTTCATTTATTATTTTAAAATTAATTCCTGTTGTCAAAACCAAAATGCGTATTTTTAAGAAACAATAACTATCAAAAGATTGACACTTGTTTATGTCCAATCTCAATGTGAAATTACATACCATGATCATCATTGGATTAAATGTTAAAAATTTAATATATTTATACTTAAAAAACCATTAAAATTTATAATTTAACACTATAAATTATATTGATTAAAAAAAATTTAGTTAAAACGTAGTAATTTTTTTACTATTCACCCAAAATATGAATGTTATTAGAAAAATGTCAAAAATTTATTGAAAATAAATTCTTATGTCCCAATTCTAAAGAAGACGTTTACATTATCAATTTGAATATATAATAGTTTCAAATATTGTATTTAAAAATGGGTGACCATTAAAGGGCGGTAAAAGTGCATTTTTGGAAAAATACATCTTTTATTTGAAAAAAATTAATTATTTCTTACATTATGTCTAAGAAAAAAATAATATGGATTCTAAAATTACAAGGATGATATATAGTTCAAAATTTAGTTAATACTATTCCTAATCTCTTTTGAACGGCTAGTTTGGTAAGTCGTGGTGCGCTAGAACTCGGTGTTGCGTGTAGTGCAATTTATTGAATTACTTTGAAGAAATAACGTACTATGAAATCTTGGGGTCTTACATTCATACCCCCTTCAATAAATTGTGTCATTTCAATTTGAAATTTTTCTTCAAAATTAAAAGGTTGAAAGTTGTAAATTCATTTGTTGGAAAACCCAAATTGGAAATTGGGTTAATAAAATAACTCTTAATAAGAGGGAATATATATTTATTTATTTATATATACATGACATGTATAGTTACATAATTTAACTAATTCATACCACAAACTCATCTTTCACTCCAAAAGATTTCAAACAAATATATTTTATTTATCCTACTCATATAAGTTTTCAAAAATAATGAATTAATAATTCACCAATCAGACCATTTAAAAAGGAAACTACATTATACAGTCCATGACATCTCGTAGACCAGTGGTAGGTCATGCACCCTTATCACCCTTTAATTGCAGGTTCAAGTCTCACGGCCTTTCCAGATGCGGCTGGTTGTCGCCCGACCTCTGGGTTGTCCTTTTTATGAAAATCCAAAAATAACCTTAACAATTGTATCCAATTTCTAACATAATCCATTCCAACCTTTAAACTTATCCAAAATACATCTATCCAAAATGACATCCCAAAATCTATAAGGATGATAAACATGATGAAGATCCTTTTTCCATGTAATAACATGTGAAAACCTTCATCATTTATTCCTTTAAGACATGGTAACACCCTGAATTACCATAAAACCATATTGATTACATTCGTCCTCCCTTATTCTTTATAGAATACTTGATATATTCGTTATAACCAAAAATTTGGAATATTCCAACAATGATGAAATAAAAAAACTAATAACAAGTTCCAATGAAGTCAAGAATATTCAATATAATTTATCCAAGTCGACCATCTCTCATTCCAAAATCACTACCTCATTATCAGGACAACATTAAAGATTACCTTACCTTTAACCATGTATTTTCCAAAAAAGTGTAGATTACTATTAAGTCACTTTTCTTCAAACCATATAATCTCAAATCCTAAATAAAATAGTATTGTAGTACAATCATTATTTATCTACATAATTCATATAACCTGTATATTGATGATAGAATACTCAAATGAAATAATTCTATAATAACAACATAAGAACACTAGTCATTCCTCTTCATCTGAGGTAGTATCATAAATTCATTATTACCAATAGTATCATTTGTGGTATACACTGATGACTAGGAAAATGATTTGCATAGTGTCCCAATGCCTTGCAGTAGGAGAATTTTACATTTGAAACATTTTTATTACCTTTGAAATCACGTACTTGCTGTCCACACATATAACAAAATCTCATTCCCATCAAGCAATTACCAAGGTGATTATTTCCACATTTTTCACATATGGGAAAATCATTCTTTCCCCTCAACCATTTATCCATCTTTCTCTCTACCATCCTTTTCTTCTCATGCTTCCCTTCAACGCCATAAGACTCATATAATTCTTTACTTATCTTACTAACACATGATATTATTTCTTTATATGTTGAGAATAAATGGGAGACTATTTCCCTTCAAAATTTTGGATTAATACCATTAATGATATGACCTTTCTTACTCTTTGGATCATACATATTTCTAGAGTTCCCATTACTTCTACTGGGAACCATTTCTAAATAGTGTCACACACTAGGTCAGTTTATGAATCGCAATTCATAATTCCATACACGTAAAATACCTAACATAAATTGAACATTTTATGGATATAATCCATTATCACAAAAAAATTTCTTTGAGGAGGTATATACTCATAAACCTTTCATAGTGGGTTGTAAAGAAAATGAGAATTATCCTAAGCATATCCCACATGAGTGTCATAACCAAGAGTTCAGCAAGGCCCGTTGTTGTGCACCAGTTCCCGTTCGAGTCTAGCTCAAAGCAGTGTTTTTGGGTTTTACCCCTCGGTACATCTATGCCAGAGCTTCCTCTACCTGCTCGTATCTAGACAGAGATGTATTTCTCAAAAACTTATAGACTCTCTATAGTACAAAAATTCTACTAAGTTATTCTACACTAATCCTCAAAGTCTATCTTAGAGTAAGGTTCTCTAATCCGTGTTCAACTAAATCTATTTCCAAAGTTGTTGGAAAACTTCCTATGACACCAACTGTAATACCCCGACCCCAATTACCTAGAGCTGGTGCATTGTTTTAATAAATTGGCATGATTACAAGGAATCATGTCCTGAAGGACCGATCAGTTTAGTAGACTTGGAAAATAAATAACATACATTAACCTTACATTAGAATTTCAAACATAAAACAGAGCATAAATAGTTCTTTGAGAACACCATTATTCCCTTTATCTTAACCCTACATATCAATCATAATACACTTCTTGGAGTCCTGGTAAAATTAAAACATTGAATGGGGTGATCTCAGATGCTCAGTAAAGATATCAATTTAGCGGAAACTTTCATAAATAAGCATAAATATGTAAGGTAATGTATAAGACTAAAAAAAGCCGTTTCCACATAAAATTCATCATAATATGGATAATTTATATCAAAATAGTTCTATTTACTTACTCACCTGGATATTCTATTTGTCAATTAATCACATGAAATATCAATATCCACTTTCATAACGATGGAATGCATAATACCAAACTTTAATAACCATGTAGTCAAGGCATTGTGCCAAGACTACAAATAAGATTTTTTCAAGGCCTTGTACCAAGAAACTAGTTTGTCTCATGAGACCTATCGATGCATCGAGGAGCTATAGCGGGCTCCACCCATCACTTAATAAGTCCAATGTATTCCTCATATGAAAAGGTTTAAACATAACATTAACATTCGTATTAAAACTAGCATATCAAATGTCAACACTTTACCCATAAACCATAAATGGTATAAAAATAACACATCTACAGTCAAACATATCATAAAACCTTCAATACAATATGAAATATTTTTATCACAATAAATCACTTCAAACAAATTTAAAATCAGTCAAAGTATTTGTACATAAATGAAAATGATTTGTAAAACTCTTTGAGAGAAATATCCCTTTTTCAAGAAAAAATTTAAAAGTCACACAATTTATAAAGAAAGACATTTAAATACATTTTTGAATCAAAGTTTCCCATACCTCTTTGAAAATTTTGAAATGAATTATCAATTTAAAAACATTCATGTCCATATAAATAAATCCTTAAAAACCATTTTGATAACATCGACATTAATGAGAATGATTTAGAAAAATAAATATTTTAAAAAATAAGAATTATATTTCATTAAATGAGTCCTTTAAATAGAATCCCATTGAAAACTCTTTTTTGAATCATGTACATGGGTAATAAATATGTCCCCAGTAAAAACTTACCCATAAACAATCTCGAATAATAATGAGATTGAGAAATTAACCATTACATTGCACTTTCCTTTAGTCGAGGGTACATTTAACCTCTTGTATGAAGATCGTAGTATGTTATTAAACTATACCATAACAATATTAATATTTATGATATCATACATGATTAATTTATTACTTTATACTAAGCATTTAATATTAATTTCCATGTTAAATTAATATTTCGGGTAATAATCGCTTTCTTTATCGTACGTGTTTTAATTTATTACTCTTGATTTTATCACTTAGATCAAGATTTAAATACTACCAGAATATAAAAAATGATTTATATATAATATATATTTAGAATATAAATATGTATAATATACATATATATGAAATGAAAAACACCGTTTATGGAGATGGTAGTCTGTACGTACGCGTAAACGCTGTTTTAGTTTTAATATCGTATTGAACGGAACTATGTGAATAAGATATATGTATGTAAACACACACACAAACACTAAAACACATATATATATCGCTCTAGTATAATTTTTATTTCATATATTAAATACTTATTATTAATATATATTTTTATAATTTTCGATGAATGAGGAACTTTGAAACGAATCTCATCGCGTCGTGGAGACGGTTATCTGTACGTACGCACAAGCTGCAATATCATATCCTTAAATGTGTGGAATTATATGGTATATCATATATAGAGAATCATTATCACGTTATATTTATTATTTACATCAATTAAACATCATTATTATACCCATCCCAATAATAATATATGGAATAACAATTACACCATGACGTGGAGACGGTAAGCCGTACGTACGCACGTATGGCGATATGTCAGTCAAAGGATGGATAGAATAATTAATATGGTTGTACCATATTTATAATAACATCAAAATATATATAATATACTGGAGGTATTAATTTATAATGGAACAACAAATAAATAGGAAGTGGAATAAGAAATGAACTTGAAAGAGGTGATGAAATATTTACCTCTTCTTTGAGTTCTCCCTTTTGATTTGATGAAAATGGATCCTTTGGTTGGATTTATGAGTAAAAGAAGGCCTCTAGGATGAAGGGAGGACAGTTGAGAGTGTATTTGGTCAGGATTTTTCTGAGCCAAATGGATTTGAATGTGTGAATTAGAGTGAAGGGGGAGTGCCCTTTTATAAGAGGGGTGAGGGGCACCTTTGGAAAAACATAAAATAATATTTTAAAAAAACCATTTTCGGTTTTTAATCACACCAAAATTTATTATATAAAGGATAATGTGGGGATGGGTCTAAAACCTCTCAAACATTAGGTTTTAGATAGTTTTAGGTCACCATATTAACCTTAACTTTTAGATTTAACTCTTAGTTAAATAGTTTGATTTTTACCATGTCTCTTTGTATTTTTATATTATATGGTTAATAAACGTACTATAAAATGCCTATATAACCCAAATTGGTTCATTAATTTCATACATATTATTATATATGTTTTTCTATGGAAACTTATATTTTTATGAATATTACATCAATTAATAATATAATATTTTTTTAAAAAATTCTTTTATGTCAATTTTGACACTTTGGTATTTTGTTTTTTCTAAATTCATAAAAGCATTATTACTTTGAAAAAAATTCATCTAATCAACCCTAATATGTAATATTAACCTAGAAAATTTGTTTAATTCATAAAACGTCTCAAATTACATTTATTTGGATATTTATAATATCAATTATTTTAATGTTTCATTAATACGGTAATTAATGCATCATCATTGTGTCATAAATAAATTTAATTATTTAATGTCAAAAAAACATAAATAAAATACCATTATGTATGAATGATTTTTAGCCTTCTAATGAATATTTATTGTCGAATTTATCTTATGTGTAACCCTATATTAAAAATGTTTTAGTTATTAAACTTTGAATTTAATACTTTTAAATGTTCTTTGAATTAAATAATAATAAATATCCTAGTCTAATCAGTGTAGACCAAAGAGGTTCATATTTTATTCCGAAGGTTGTTTTTGGTCGAATTACACTTAACCAATAGAATTAGGACATGTGTTACAATAATAATAACATCATTTTTACCATTAATTACCCTATTTACTTTTAACCGTGGTAAATAAAAGTGAAAAGTTACTATTAAAAAAAATATTTTTATCTTATTGAACCAAATTATTCTTATTTATATCAACCGTGTCTCTCGGATTTTTGAAATTCCACTCACAGAAATAAAAAATTATGTTTTATGCAAATTTGTAGATTCTCCTAGGAGGTGGGTGAAAGACGGTGAAAAGTTAAATAACATTTTATATATCTAATATTATTACAAAATGACCCTAATGAATTAAATTAAACATATATAGGTATTATGTATCTATTTTGACCTAAAATAATTATTTAAATAAACAGTCGATTTTATACAATAACTCAGTGTTTTTCACTATTCATAAAAAATTGAATGTTTTCAGAAAAATACCAAAACTTTATTGTAAGCTGATTTTGAAATTATAATTTTAAAAATAAAGTCTATTTTACCAAATTCGAAACATAGGAGTTTCATTTATTAATTTAAAATTAATTCCCGTTGTCCAAACCAAAAGGCATAATTTTAGGAAACAATAACTATCAAAATAATGACACTTGTTTATGTTCAATATGAAAGTGAAATTACATACAATGAAAATCATAGGATTAAATGGTAAAAATATAATCTATTTACACATCCAAACCATTAAAATTTATAATTTAACACTATAAGTTCTTTTGATTAAAAAAGTTGTTTTCTGTTAAAATATAGCATTTTTCACTATTTTCCCAAATATGAATGTTATTAGAAAAACACAAAAAAATTAATTGAAACTAAATTATGATGTCCCGATTTTAATGAAGACGCTTATATTGTCAAATTGAAGATATAAAAGTTTCAAATATTGGATTTAAAAAGGGTTCACCATTAAAAGATGGTAAAACAAATCTTTTTTTTAAAAATACATCTTTTATTTTAAGAAAATGAATTAGTTATTCCAATATCTCTAAGAAACTCATAATATGGATTATAAAATTATAAGGATTATATATTGTTCGAAATCCAGTTAATACTATTCATAACCTCTTTTGAATAGATTGTTTGGTAACTTGTGGTGCGCTTGAACTTGGTGTCGCATGTAGTGCATGTTATTGAATTACATTGAAGAAATAATGTACTATGAAATCTTGGGGTGTTACATCCGAGATGACATGTCCTAGGAAGTGAAACTCTAGGATCCAAAAAATGGCACATCCATAGCTTACCAAAAAGCTGGTGCTCTTAGAGTGTGTCTAGTACTACCAGAAAATGTTAGGCATGATCCTCCCCAGTAGTCAAGTAGATCAGAATGTCGTCGATGAAAACTACGACAATGTGATCGAGGTATGGAAGGAATATCATATTCCTGAGTCCAATGAACACTGCTAGAGCATTGGTTACACCGAATGGCATAACCAAGAACTCGTAGTGGTTGTGCCGACATCTGAAGGCTGTCAAATGCACATCCTCATCCCGAACATTGAGCTGGTGATATCCTGATCTGAGGTCTATCATGGAGAACTATCGTTCTCCCTTCAGCTGATCAAAGAGGTCTTCAATCCTTGGGAGTGGGCACTTGTTCTTCACGGTTACCTGGTTTAGGTGACGATAGTTGATGCAAATCCTAAAGCTCCTATCCGACTTCATGGGAAACAGAATCGAGGATGACCTTGGAGAAAAACTGGGCCGAATGAATCTGTTTCCATACAAGTCCAATATCTGTACTCGCATCACGTGAAGCTTCATGGAAGCCATACGATATGCTGGTGTAGATATCGGTGTCGTCCTGGGGTACAGGTCAATGCAGAATTCCACCTCTCTGTGAGGAGGTAGACCTGGGACATCATTAGGGAAAACATCCGTGTACTGGTCCACCACTACAGGATAGCTCCGACTCTGCACATCAACAGTTCCAATGGTAAGGAAAGCCAAATGATGAGTGATTGGATGCACCATCCTCCGAGTAAGTCTATCCTGAATTGAAAAGGCTCCCTTCTCACCATTAAAGGTAAACCAAGTCCCATCTGTACAAACACACCACACATTACGCCTAATACAGTCAATCTGAGCATGGACTGTAGATAACCATTCCATACCAAAGATGACTAAATAAGGACTCAACGTCGCTACTATGAGATCCCAACCAAAGATATCACCTCCTAGAGTTAGCTGACACTACCATCATCAGTGCCTAATCATCGAGTATTCGTCCCATAGGAGTGTCTAGCTGTAAGGATCGAGCCAACGACTCCGTCAGAATCTCCGAGCTCCAAACAGGGGCAGTTGCAATGAATGAGTGACTTGCACCTGTGTCTATAAGAATTGCAGCTAAGGTGGAGTAGACACAAACCATACCTTAAATAATCACTGGTGCACCATGATCATATGCCTTAGCTGCCTGGACTTGAGCTCTCCGCTGTCCACCTACACCCCACGGTCGGGATGGACCTCTTAGTGGTGGTTGAGGTAACACCTAGAAACGTCACCCACCACCAGTTGTACGGCCAGCTCCTCTACCATATCCGTCTGTGCCCTGTGGATTGCCTCGATCGAAACTCTGCCTCTGCCTGGGAGGTCCCTCAACTTTCTGTTGATCATCCAAATGGCAGGTCGGATAGTCACGAGCCATGTGACTGTGCCCGCCGCATGTGAAACACTGCCTGTTCCTCGAATGACTGGCTCTATCTCATGTGCCTCTCACAACCGAACCCATGTCCTGAGGTCGTCCACCGGATGGTCTGGTCTATTTGTTTCTCTACGACATCTGTCAGCTGCCAGCTGTAGAATACTCCACTACATGACACATGGTGGTGGGTCTCACTACTGGTGACTGCTCAACAAGGAAACTCTCCACTAAGAGGGCTCTATATAGCTCCCCTTCCTATGTTGGGATACTGAGTGAGATCAGCGAAGCCCTGATCTCTCGCATGAGCCCTTGCTTGATGGTCCGGGCCCAAGATAATGGGTCCCACACCATATCTGTGGAGTAACACGATAGGTCGGTGAACCTCGTTGAGTATTGTTCCATCGCCATACTGCCCTGCTGGAGATGAAGTAGCTCTAGTATCCACACATCACGTAGGGTGGCTGGGAAAAAATCCTCCCAAAACAGGCTCTCAAAGTCTGCCCAGATAAGTGTCGCCTTTTCATGCACCTGGAGCATCAGGCTCCCCTATCTGCCTACTGATGCCAGAATGAGACTCGTAGCAAGGATCACCACAAGGTTAGCTGGTGTCCCTACCAGTCATAAAACACTCAACACAGCCTCCATCCAATCCTCAGCCACCTGTGGGTCCATCACTCCCCTGAACCGAGGTGGCCTCTGGAACTGGAACTCATGAAATTCGCTCAAGAGGCATGCATCGTCTACTGCTAGGGCTGGTGGTATCAGTGGCCAATAGGTAGTGGTACCGCTGGTGCCTTTGTTGTGATGGGGCCCTACACCGAGGCATTATCGCTCGGTGGGCTTCCATCTCATACAAAATCTAGAACCCTGGTTGGCTGTTTGTGTTGGGCCATCTTGTAAAGAAACAAGTGCGCCATGGTTAATAAGTTATACCTGGTGAGATAAACCAAAGAGATCTCTTTGAAAACTATTGAAATATATGAACAATCAATGTTTCAGTGTACTGAGTTAGAAATCAGAAGTTAGGGTCCTGGTGTATGGATATGTTGGCCACTGCACTAACACTAGACTCTCCAAACTGAAAACCACACTCAATACCATTAAAAATATTGCATCATAGAAAAAATCAGATTCATATGTTCTGCGGTAGAAGTGACTCATCTGATACCAATTACTCACGACCCGTCCCCTAGGGCTCGTACCATGACAACCCCAAGCATGCCTTCCATAAGCCAGGGTCTGGCGACTAGCACCAAAGGAATAAATCCCTAAAACTGGAGAGGCATTGCTTTTATAACCTGAAATTGAACACAATAGAGTACGAGCTGGAAGCAAAACAAAATGTAAAACTCTGTAACAAAAGAGTGCTGGAAAGTAAAAGGGGCAGGAAATACAAGCACAACTGTAAAGTACAGGAAACTGAAAGTACTAGTATAGGAAAAAGGGAAAACAACTCCTTGATCATCCACTGAAACATCCTACCTGAAGGGTAGGTACAGAAAGCCTCCACAACACTCCACGTCTGTACGTCTCCACTGTGTACCTTCATGTCATTTGGTCCACCTCCGGGTATCCTCCAATCCTGGTACACTCAGCCTCGATCAGCGTTGTCTGTCATCTGCATCTAACAGTAAGTGGTGTGGGCATAACCCGTGCAGGGGTGAGTATAATGATACCTAGTAAGGACCCCGAGACCCACAAGGACTCACAAAAACCAACAAGGATAAACACTGAGTATGAAATCAACATATTACCACACATAGGTATATTCACATACATATACCTAAGTTATCAAGTAATCTGTCTCAATCATATGGAAAACACAAAAGTTACTGACTCAGCTCACACAGGTTTACAAATTTTTTCGAGAGTTAGAGATGATTAGATATAGACATTAAATCATCTATTCTGTCAAACCCACATAGGATCCTGATATAGAAATTAGAGCTGTCGAACCCACACGGGATCCAGGAACAGTAGTCAGAGTTGAAAAACCCAGACATGATCTAGGAATTGTCGTCAGAGCTGTCGAACCCACACAGGATCAAGGAATAGTAGTCAGAGCTGTCGAACCCACACATGATCCAGGAATAGTAGTCAGAGTTGTTGAACCCACAAAGGTTCCAGGAACAGTCATCAGAGTTATTGAACCCACATAGGATCCAAAAATAGTAGTCAAAAATGTCGAACCCACACAGGCTCCAGGAATAGTAGTCAGAGAGCAGCCTGCCAAAGGGCTTCCACACAAGGCATGTTTGACTCTGTGAGGGTCCACTCTTCAAGCCAAGTATTGATATATAAACATCCACAAAGTACCATGTTGATGTATGCAAAAGATCCTTCCAGACAGAAGATACCCAACGCGATAGACAAAATGTCAATCGGACGCCCATACTGAGAGTTATTGACATTTTCGTTCCGAGGGCTAGGTTGGAATTACGTTTGATCCAACCCAGCCATACCCCAACTGTGTGAAAACCTCCAGTGGTTTATCCTAGAAGAACTATATTCCTCCAAGGATTCTGCCACTGCATACGGTTCGTCAATCGGACGAACATAGCTCATGTTACGAGCAAAAGAGTGGAAAATATGGTAAACAGGTCCGGGTCTGGTCCAACCCAGTTAGACCTACCCCGGCCTGACCCGGTCTGCGGATCTGACCTGGCCCGTGGGGGCGGTATAGCCCGCACTCAGTCCAGCCCAAACTGGGTTTGGCCCATACTGGGCTCGGCCTGCTCGAGGCCCGCGGGGGTGGCCCGACCCACACTGGGTCCAACCCGCGCTGGGTCCGGCCCGCGATGAGTCTAGACCGCGGTGGGCTTGGCCAACGCAAGGCCCCTGGCAGGCGGATGGTGGGGTCTGGCCTAGCCGCTTCTATAGGGGAGGCCATGCCCCCAGGATTCCCGAATGGCTTAGCCATTTGGGGGATTGCAAAACCAGTGCCACGTAGGGCAGGTCTGCGTCACACGAGACCCACGTGTTGGGTCCCGCTAATCTCGGCTGGCCGAGCGGCGAGCCGCCTCCTGCGCGGCGCAGTTGCATCGTGCCACCTCTGTCCCCCCGTAGAGCCGGCCACCCATACTCCATCGCTGTAGCCAAGGTCGCGGCCCTGTTTTTGCTCCACCGAGCAGCGTTGTTGCATCGCACCTTCCCCGAAAACCCGGCCACCCGAGCCTCCTGTTTTCTTCATGGTCGGCCTTGTGCTGGCCGCCGCTGCATCGCCGCATCTCGTAGTTTATGAGCTTCTCCTCCAGCGGCACTTTTGCTCCGCCATCATCCACACAGTGACGTTCATCGGTCCCATCCACCATCAAACTTTCCACGGGACACCGTACAAGTTTTGGTGGCCCAATTATCATTCTGAAAGTACCCTCACACTCCTCCAGATGTCTCCTTTGATCCACAATCATTGTTGACGAAAATCGCTCAACCTGGACTCATGCCGCGATTAGTATCAAAATCCACAAAGTATGGTAGAGGGGTCGGGTTGTGTTTGTCGGCATGCACCCTCGATGTTATAGGTATATCACTCCGCTTCGATTCTTATTCGTTGAAGTAAAATGAAGGACGTGGAACAATTAACAAAGCTTGAACCCCTACCTTTGTTTGTTGTTCGTGGACGGAGTCACGGGAAAGAAGATGGTGTTGTCTTCGTTCGTCATGTCTTCCACACACGTCCAATCCATGCTTGTGCATTGGTTCGTTGACAACGATGAGGAGGGAAGATCAGTTGAAGACATCCCACATTGAAGGGGGTTCCAAGGAAGAATGTTGATGATGCTCCAGGCTGGCATTTTCGTTGGAAGAATGTGTTCTTCGCTCTTCGTGGGCTATAGCTTTTCTCCCTAAGCTCTCTCCTTTCTCCCAAGATCCACCAAAATAAAAATGCCAACCCCAAAATAATAGATTTTGTTTATCTATTATTTAATTATTGGCATAAAATTTAAATGGGTTAATTAATTACATTAGCTCAAATTAATTAATTCAAGAGGTTGGGACAAAAATAATGTAATGGATTTGGCAATATAAATGCTTATGCATTGGCTCAATTATGGTGGAGGGGTGGTGGCGCCATTAAGTGGGGAGCTCAAGAGGTTTCTCCCCACTTAATGGGGAGTTCAAGAGGTTTTATCCTCGGGTGTTCCCCACCATATTAAACATAAAGAGGAAGTTAGGTTCGGGTGGGCCCCACCACCATAACCTCTCATAGGAGGTTAAAGTGTGGTGGTCCCCACCTCCAACCTCTACATGGAGGTTTTAAACAACTAATAAAAATAATGTTTACACAACCTTATTTTTATTAAATTAATTCACTAAAAGCACAGAAACTAGATTTTATTCTCGACCAACTACTGTCGAGGTGAATGTATCCTTAAGTGAATACTGGTGCTATGAATTCAATGGTGCACTCAGTTTTCAATTCTGAGCACCTGTTCGGAAATTATAAAAACCCACTGGTACGTTTATATAATATACCCGAAAAAACATCAGAAATTGATTCTGGGAAAACCGGGCCTCGAAATCATGCGCTGTAAATTTTCGCGAACTCGTAAAATTCCCATTTAATTAAAAAAATTACATGGAAATTCTGGGTCATTACAATATTACAGTGAATTTAGGCAAGATTTCAATTTCCTTAATCCCTATAGATCTTTCTGATTTTGATTTTTGGATGATTGGTTCATAATTCGTACATAAAATCCCACAAGCATACAATGTGGATACTTATAAAATAGTATCCATAATACTAACGTCCTTACAAATAAAACCAGATTTTTTTTTTCATGAAATATCTTCAGAACATTTAGATGAGTTCCATCATTATTTTCTAAACCATCCTCAAATGATATGAAAAACATATTAAAACATGGGGTGAGAACAAAAATACCATAAAGGGATTCAAAAAATGAAATAAACCATTATTCCATGAATACATATAATCACATGAAGGATATAATCCCCACCCTTTAAAGTAACATAGACATACATTTTTCAAACATTATGTTTCTATAAAACAAAACAAGAATAAAAAACCATATAGGTAACTTGGGGAGTAATTTTATTACCATAATTTCTTATTATTCTAACCCTAAATATACCATACGATTATTAACCCTCACTAGTACCTTAAAATGTCACTGCCATGACTATATTTGTAATTGTCAAAGATAAACTTGGTATAATCATTATGGTCAACTTACAGTACACCCAATGCATTTAAGGGATATCACAAACCAACATTTTATTGGTATATCACATAACAACCAATAATCATAAAAAATTCTCAAAAACTAGTACATAATAAAAAACATGAATAATTTCATCCTAAAAACCATCACTTGAGTAAAATAACTTATTTCAAAGGAGTATTGGGCATATAAAAAAGAAAAAATATTATGTGAAAATAAACATGAAACCATACAAAGATAGATTTAAATTAATAAGGCTTCATGAAAATAGGAAATGTCTCTCATTCCATACAAGTTAATAAGAAAAATTGTTTTTGAATTTTGTAAATAGATACATTAAAGATGATTTTAAAAGGAATGTCACATACATAAAACCTAAAAATATATCTCTTTTTGAAAACATTTGAGAGAAATGCAAAAAATAAAATTTTAAAATATTAATTTCTATATAAATAAATTCATTAAAACCATTTTTTAATTATTGACATGAAATATAATGATTTTGAAGAATACATCTATAATACATTTGAAATAATGATTTTGTTAATGAATCCATTACATCAGGTTGGACATCATGATAAAATAGTAAAACCTCATGTATAATGATTTAATGTGTGTTATTAATTTGATATAGAGATATATTAATATTTATAAAACCTCAACTGATCTTCTTATACAATATAATCTCCCATATTTTAACAATATTATGTTATTTCTATTGTTTCGCGTGCATTTGTTTCACGGTTACATGGTCATTTTATTATAGTGTTTCATGTATATTGGAAATAATAATCTAGAAGAGACAACATATATATATGTAAGTAATTTTAAAAACTTTTAATCTAATTTAAACATTCCATGAATTTGGTAATGAGATTCAAAAACTCATCATCCACAAAGGTGGTGAGATGACACACCATCGGAGACAATTTCATTTTTTTGAATAAAAGGAGATGATAAGATATTTTACAATGTATATAAAATTAACTCAATAAATTTGTATAATATATATTATATTATAGTTACAATTAATCATTTTATAGTGATTGAGGATAAGGTATAATGAGAAAAAAACAGAAGAGTGAATCTACCTCTTGAAAATTTCTCCTTGAGAACCTCTATAGTCACTATGAATTTTTCTTTTTGTGATAACAGTAAAACGAAAATGTGGAAAGAGATAAGGATAATAGAATTTTTCAGAGGATAATCACGAAATAAGTCTCATTGTGATGAAATTAAGTGATGTAATGAGACTTATTTGATAAATGAGGAGATTTTTTTTATATTACTTAAAATATTAAAATATAATAGGTCTGATATAGGGGTATTGACTTCCAAAATTCCTAACAATATCATGATATTACATTGGAGACCAGATATAATTCCACTTATTTAGGATTTACATAATTTTAAATAATATAACAATATATTTTTTCATGAAATATATTTTTTTCCAAATTTTACACCATTCATTTGTACGATATTCAACATAAAAAACCAAATATTAAAATTTGAAGAAAATATTTTATTATATATTAGAAATATAATAGTTCTAAATATAATTCATTTATCAGCTTAATTTACTCATATTATATTTATTTTAATATTTTTCATTTCATGTATTTTATTTTCACATTAAATTAATAAATACTCCATCATAGTTGTGCTAAGAATTAAGGTATTTATTTCATTTCTAAAACATAAAACCAAATTATCATGATTAATAAAAAAAATTTATATTTTAAAATTTTATTTACAGTCCTTAAACACTTCAGTAAAATCTTATATTAAAAGAATATACTAATGGACAACCATAGTGTGAACAAAACGAATTTTTTTTAAATAAAATATTATGAAGGGATTAATGTGATTCAAGTGGATAATAAACGTCCAAAATTATAATCTAAATAAGATTATGGATTGAACTTACTCCTAATATATATTTATTAAAAATTCTGTTCCATTTAATAGTTATTAATGTATTAATTATAATAAATTTTCTAATTATTCTTTTTCTTTCAAAAGCACTTCATCAGAATTTCATAAGCATTAAAGTTAATTATTTCATATATAAAAATAATAAATGTAAAATAATAATAAAAATAAATTAGTTAGGTTTGATATAATATTTTATATTAATTAATTAAACATATTTAATCATTTCTATGTTAGGATCAACTTATTTTTTTTAATTTAGTTTTTTCCCTGTACAATCATTGCACTTGCATTTGGATTAGATTCATGTTATATAACTATAAAATTTTCCAAAATCATCAAAAAAATAAATTATGATTAATAATTAAGAATAAATACATGAGAAGACTTTTTAGAACTAAATTATTCTCCATAAGGGAAAAGTCTAACTTGGCAATGCAACAGAGACACTGCATCAGCACTGCCTATTATTTTTCTAGTTATCACAATATAAATATTAATTTACATGTTATGATATTTTATCATTATTTATATTATAATTACACAATTTAGTCATTATATAATTTTATTAAATTTTATATCAAAATTATGTCTCAATGATGTCATAAAAATATGGTATTTAAAAACAAATTATTTCTACTTTTGACCAAAAATATAACCCTTTCAGAAAATATTCAAAATTTCACCATAGACTAATATAAGTATTATGACATAAAAAAATTATGTTAATTGTTTCAAATAAATATTCTAAAATACCAATAAATAAAATATATTGTTAGTACATAAAAGATAATAAAAATCATTTTTGAAGAAGATGTATGTTTTTAAGAAAAAAATGAATTTAAAAAAATTGTATGATTATTTTATAAAAAATTAAATTGAAAATTCATATTAATTTTTAAAATAATATTTATTTCATAAATAATTTATTCTTATTCATTCGCACCAATTTAATGTCTAGGATATAATGGTCACATTAGTTGTTCATTTAAGATTGATGAGACCTATATCATAAGAAACATAGAATATTGTTTCCCATTAAAATCATTAGATGTTTCATTATCCCCAAACTTAGGGAAATTTAATCCTCTTAATTTGAAATTAGTATTAATAACATTCTATCAACTAATTAAAATATCTTTATTGAAAACCCATATAAAAAAGTATTAAAAAAACTCCCATATAAAAGGAATGAAATGGATGTACAATAAGAACCTAAAATAACACATACTAAAATTTTGTATAAGAAAAAAAGGGCAAGGAAGAGAAAAATAACTCTCATTATTTGATAAAGAGTGATAAATAACTTGGTTATTATGATGTTAACAATAACAGAACCCTAATTGTATTTAAAGTTAAATGGAAAATAATTTATCAGTAAGAAAACTAAATGGTTAACGTTTTTATGCCAAGATCCTTTTTCATAGAGTTTGAGGAATTCTATTGATATATATATAGTTCAAATATAACAATACATACATACATTAAATGTATAGTTTCATCCTTAAAAATAATTCCCTAAAAACTCATGTTTTTCTCCAAATGACGACTATAAATATTACATTATTGAATCAAAATAATAATCTTTTACTGATCTCTAAATCCATAAAAGGAAAACAAAATCATCCACCAATATTTAGGTATTAACCAAAACCAAAATGGTTTGGATAAGATAAGATAATTACCAAAAAGTATTAATATCCAATATTCAATTGTAATTAAAAAAAGTTCATCATAGATTATTCCACTAATAACTATCATAATAATTAATCAAAAAAAATATTATATACTAAGAGTAAAATAAAAAAATCATGAGGATTTTTCCACATATATTTCCAAGATTTTATTATCATTTCACAAAAAATAACATCAATGACTAAAAAAGACTAATTCGAAAAATCATATGTGGAAATCATATAATCTACTAGTTTTTTTCATTTATATAAGTCACCATAATTTCCTAATCACATCATTTTTTCTCCAAAATACAATTTAAACTTTGTTCCTCAAATAAAGTACCATGGCATTCAACATACATTATTTCAATAACGCTTCCCAAAATTATAGTGATATTATTCCAAGATATCCTTACATATGAAATAAAATTATAAAAAAAAGATGTTCCCAAATTATAACAACACAAAATACCTCAAAATAAATGATATTAATAACCCCAAAGTTATCACAAAATTTTAAAATTATTTCCATAAAAAGAAAAAAAATTCCTTAAATAATGTTTTTCACACGACAACTTAAGGATTACATATTACTCAAACTTAATAAAAGTATACCAAAATACTCATCCCATCAAAAGGGTACTAGTAAATTTTTTCATTTAATTATACATTATTGTATCAAAAATCCTGAATCCATTATATATAGAAATCTTAATCATTCAATGTTATTCATAATCCATTAACTATTCATTTCAACATTATTTCGTAATACTTCATTATTGAAAATAAATGATATAAAATATATCCTTATTATTAATAAATATAAATCCAATCATGATTTATTCTTTATTGTTATGAAAAAATTCATAACTTGAATCCACATTTTAAGACAATCTTGATGATCCCTGTCTATGTTGGCATGTTGTTCCACTTTCAAAAACTAAATGTCCGTGCCACAATTGTTTTATCCATTATATATAGAAATATTAATCATTAAAATTTCTTTATATTCCATTAACTATGCATTGAAACATTATTTTTTAATACTTCATTCCAGAAAATCAATGAAATAAATAATATCCTCATTATTAATAAATATCAATCCAATAATGTTTTATTATTTATGGACAAAAAAATAATTCACACATTGAATCCAAATTTCAGGATTATCTCAATGTTCCCTATCTCTATTGGAATGTTATTCTACTTTACAAATGTAAATGTTTACACCACTTCTGGTATTTCACTATTCGAAAGAGTTGGAAGAGTTGAGATCTTGAAATAATATTAATACAATACAATTATCCAAAAAAAACTGATGAAAGAGTTTATATTAGATAACATAAACAATTTATTGCAGTTGATTCAAATACTTACTGTAACACCCTGACCCCAATTACCCAGAGTCGGTGCATTACTTCGTAACATTGGCATGATCACAAGAAAGATCAAATCTCGAAAGACCTATTGGTTTAGTAGCCTTGGAAACACTAGATATATTCATAAGGTTTACATTACATCATAAGGTGAAAAACTACTACAACAACATATTGTCTCCATAGTTCACACTATTATCCCCTCATAATATCTCTTCCGGTCATTTATAATTTACTTCTTCACATCCTGGGAAAAATAAAACATAGAAAAGGGGTGATCTCAAATGCCTAGTAAGGATAATAATATAGAGGAAACCTTCATAAATAAGAATAGACATTTAAGGCAATGTATAACTAAAACAAAAGCCTTTTAAACTTGAACTTCAACATAGTATGGAAAAAATAAAATTAAACAATGCCATTTACTTATTCACATGGATATTCTACTAATCAAATAATCACATGCAATATCAACAACCACTTTCATAATGATGGAATGCATAATTCCAGACTATCATAACCACATAGCCAAGGCCTCGTGCCAAGACTACAAATAAGATTTTTCTAAGGCCTTATGCCAAGACACTAGTTTGTCTAATGAGACCTACAGATGCATCAAGGAGCTATATAGGGCTCCACCCGTCACATATTAAGTCCAATTAATTCCCATATGAAAAGGTTTAAACATAACATAAAGATTCATATTAAAACTAGCATACGAAATGTCAATACTTTTACCATATTCTATGAATGGTATAAAAATAGCACATCTAGAGTCAAACATATCACAAAACCTTCAATACAATATAGAAGTTTTGTATCATAATAAATCATCTTCAAATATGCTTAAAATCATTCAAAGGATGTTGACATAGATGAAATCAATACTATTTGAGAGAAATGTCACTTTCCTCAAAATCATTGAAAAGTCACACATTTATAAAGGAAGTAATTTAAAATAGCTTTTTGAATCAAAGTGTCCCATACCACTTTGAAACTCTTGAAAATAAATATCATTTCAAAATCTTCATGTCCATATAAATAAATCCTTAAAATCATTTTGAAAACATGGACATTAATTGAAAATATTTATAAAGATAAATCTTTAAAACATTTAAAATTATGATCTTGATAAAGAGTAACTTTCACAAATTCTTAAAATATTCATTTTGAAATCATTTAAAAGTCATATAATTATAAAATAAAACATTTACTTTGAAAATATTCTTAGAATCTTCTCATGGAAGCTTTGACGATTTTATAATGGTGGTAAATAGCCGCACCCGCTGTATAAGTTAAAAAAAAGACATTCTTACCATAAATTTGTCGAAAAGGTTAAAAGTGCCTTGTTTGGAAAATAATGGAAAGATTCCTTTCAAAACACGTAAAATTATAAATGACTTTAACCCTTTGTCTAGTAAATAGTAAATATGTTTTTAAATACATTTTTAAGGAACATGGATGTGGATGATAAAGAGATCCTAGTAGATTATTACGTATAAACAACCTCGGATAATGAAGAGATTGTGAAATAACCCTTACCTTGTACTTTTCCTTGGTTGAGGGTAGGTTAACCTCCTGTATAATGGTGAAATAATTTTTGTTAAATTATACAAGAATCATATATATTAATATGATATCATATATGATCTTTTAACATTTCTTTGTTAATATTATCTTAGTATTATCGTCATTTCGGGTGTTAACTTACTCGTTTTATTTTATATGTTTTGTTACGTAAGACATGTTTTTAATGGTTAGGTTGTATCTTTTTCATATTAATAATTATATAAAGTCCTTAAAAATTATTTTTAAATCATCAAATGATAATTATACTTGAATGGATATGATGGAGAATGAATCCCATCGCGTTCGTGGAGACGGTAGTCCGTACGTACGCACGAGCGACAATATCATTCTTTTGATATTAAAATAATATATAATTGGATGGTATATCATATATACAGAATCATTATCATGTTATATTTATTATTTACAGGAGTTAAACATCATTATTATACCCATCCAAATTATAATATATAGAATAACAATTACACCACGGCGTGGAGACGGTAAGCCGTACATACGCACGTATGGTGACATGTTATTCAAAGGCTGGATAGAATACTGAATATGGTTGTACCATATTTATAATAACATCACAGTATATATATGATACAGGAGTTATGATTTTAGAATGGTAATAACAAAGAAAGAAGAAGTGGAAGAAGAAATGAATTTGAAAAAGGGTGGTGAAAACATTACCTCTTCTTCGGGTTCTTCCTTTTAATTTGATCAAAAGGGATCCATAGGATGGTTTTCTGATCAAAGTAAGGACTCTAGATCGTAGTGAGGGAAGTTGAGAGAGTATTTGGGCAGAGTTTTGCCGATCCAAAAGGCATTGAAGGTGTGATGTAATGAGAAGGGGGAGTGCCCTTTTTTAATAGGGGTGAGGGGCACCTTTGGAAAAGCTAGAAATATTAATTTATAATAAATCCATATTTGGTTTATAATGGCTCCAAAGTTGATTATTCAAAGATTAAGGTGGGGATAGGTCAAAAACCAATCAACCAATAGAATTTAGACAGGTTTTGGTTACTATATTAACCTTATATTTTATTTTTAACTCTTAGTTAATTAGTTTGACATTTACCATGTCACTTTGTATTTTTATATTATATAGTTAATAAACTTACTATATACATCCAAGAGACCCCCAGTTGTCCATTAATGATACACCTATGATGATATATGTATCTTTGCTGAACCTTAGATTTTTAGGAATGTAATATCAATTAATAATATAATATTTGTTTTAAAAACTCTTTTTTGTCAATTTTGACACTATTCAATAGTTGATTTTTTTGAAACTTATAACAGATTGAATACTTCAAAAAAAGTGAATTAAATAAATCCTAATATGTCATATTATCCTATAAATTTAGTTTAATTCATTAAAAGTCTCAAATTATATTTATTTGGGTATTTATAATATCAATTATTTTAATTTTTCACTATTATGGTAATTACTGCATCATCATTGTGTCATAAATAAATTAACTTATTTAATGTCTAAAAATTATAGATAAAACATAATTATGTATGAAATCTTTTTATCTTTCTAATTAATATTTACAATCGAATTTATCGTACGTATAACCCTATATTAAAAATGTTTCAGTAAATAAACTTTGATTTTAACTCTTTTAACTCTTCTTTGAATTAAATAATAAAAAATGTCCTCATCTAATCCAAGTGGGCCTAAATGATAATATTTTATTCCTAAGGTTTTTTTTGGTCGAGGTATACTTGTCCAATAGCATTAGGACATGTGTTAGGGTAATATTAATATCATATTACCCTTAATTACCCAATTTACTTTTAACTGTGGTAAATAAAAGTAAAAAGTTACTATTCACCAAAAAAATATTTTCATCTCATTGAGCCACATTTTCCTTCTTGATATTAACCATGTCTCTCGGATAATCAAACTTCCAATCCCAGAAGCGGTAAAATTAAATTTTATGAAAAAATCAGTTTTTTAACTACCACATAGTAGTTTCACTATTCATCAAAAATTGATGTTTTTAAGAATAATGACAAAATTACACCCTAAGCTATAATTGATATTCCGAATTCAAAAATGATGTCCATTATACAAAATTCCAAACATATAAGTTTCATTAATTAATTTAATAATTAATTTCCGCCGTCACAACAAATTGCCTGTTTTTAAGAATCAATATATATCAAAAGATTGACAATTGTTTAGGTCCAATTTCAAAGTGAAATTAATTATAATGAACACCATTGGATAAAATGGTAAAAATATATTCTAATTATAATTTAAAACAACTCAAATTCATAATTTATCACTATTAATTATTTTTATTAAAAAAGTTTTTTTTAAAATAAAATTTAGTAATTTTCAATACTCATCAAAATATTAATGTTATCCGAAAAGTACCAAAATTTCACCCTAGGATAATTTTGATATTCCGAATCCAAAAATGAAGTCCATTTTGAGAGATATAATTTATAAAATTTCAAAAATTAGGTATTACTATTCATAACGGCTAGTTTGGTAAGTCATGGTGCGCTTTAACTCGGTGTTGCGTGTTGTGAAAGTTATTGAATTATTTTGAAGAAATAACACACTATGAAATCTTGGGGTGTTACATTCTCCCCTCCTTCAATAAATTTCATCCTCGCAATTTTAAATTGTTCTTCAAAATTAAAAGGTTGAAAAAAATATCTTTGTGGGAAAACCCACATCGGAAATTGGGTTACTAAAATTTAGTCTTAATATGTGGAAAAGAGAAATGAAAGGGTCACCACCAAATTATGATCTTGACTAGGAGAACATTGGTGGAAATTAGAGACATATAATTGGAGGAAAAACATAAATATTTATAGGTAGTGATTTAGGTCATCAATCACAAACAAGTTTAAAATTGAGGTCCTTAAATTCTTCAATCTATGATGATTTGAAATACCATCGGTTCAAAAAACATAGGGTATTAGGATAACACATTTTTGGTTTTAGGATTCCTTAAATAAAGTATAAGAATTAATTTCTTCATATACTAAAAGATGAAGAAAAAATATATTCTTGACAAGTTGAGTTCCATCCTTTATATAATTTCTACCACAGACTCATCTTTCACTCTAAAAGATAATAGAACTTAAAAATAATATTCTATTTATCCTATTCGTATAGGGATAAAAAAGGAATTTACAATTCATCTAGCAGAACCATTAAAAAAACGACATTATTCAATCCCGGACATCACGTAGGTCAGTGGTAGGTGATACACCCGTGTCGCCCGTCGGTTGTGGGTTCAAGTCTCGCGGCCTTGCCGGACGCGACGGGTTGCTGCCCGACCTCCGGGTTGTCCTTTTACAGAAATCCAAAATAATCCAAACTAGAACTATCCAAAATACTTCAGTCCAAAATTTATAAGGTAAACACAATAAAGATCCTTTTTCCGCGTAATAACATGTGAACACCTTCATCATGTATTCTTTTAAAACACTGCAATATCCTGAATTACCATAACACCTTATTGATTACATTCGTGATCCCTTATTCCTTAAAGAATAATAGATATACTCCTTCAATCCAAAAATGTTTTAAACCCCAACAATGATGGAATATACAAATCATTAATCAGTTTCAAGGTAGTCAAGAATATCCAATATAATTTATCCAAATCAATCATGTATTATTCCAAAATCACTACCTAAGTATCAGAACTATATTATGGTTTATCATTCTCTCAACCATATATTTTCCAAAAATTTATCCTACTATTGAGTCACTTTTCATTATTCCACACAATCTGAAGTCCTTAATGAAATAGTACTGCAGTACAATCCTTATATATTCCATAATTATTATAACAAGTAAATTGTTGATACAAAACTCAAATGACATAATCAACATAAGAACTCTAATAATTCCTCTTCATCTGTGGTAGTATCATAACTTGATTATTATCCAATAACATCATTCGAGGCATAGTCTGATGACTGGGACATAGGTTCATGTAGTGTCCAAACTCCTTGCAAATGAAGCATTGTACATTTGAAACCATTTTCTTACCCTTGCAGTCAGGTACTTTGTGCCCTTTTCCTCCACACTTATAACAAACTCCCATTCCTTTCAGGAAAGTTCAGGGTGTTTCTTCCCATAGCTATCACATATGCGAAAATTATTCTTTTCCCTCTTCAATTTATCCATCTTTCTCTCTTCCATTCATTTCTTCTATTGCTTCCTGTCAAAGTCATAGGACTCAGTAAAATCATTACTTATCTTATCAATACACGATCTTATTTCTTCATATGATGATAATACATGGGACACTATTTCTCATATAAATTATGGCTTAAGACAATGAAAGATATGATCCTTCATTCTCTTTGGATCATGTGCATTGCTGGAGTTCTCATTCCTTCTACTGGGCTCCATTTCTAAACAATGGCATACACTAGATTAGTTTATGAATAACAATACCTAATCCCAAACTTGTATGACACATAACATAAATTAAATAGTTTATGGATATAATCCATAATCATAAAAATTTCTCCTTTGAGGAAGTATATACTCATAATCCCTTCATAATGATTTGTAATGAAAATGAGAGTTATCCTAAGCATATCCCCCGGGAGTGTCGTAACCAAGAGTGCAGTAAGGCCCGTTGTCGTGCACCAGTTCTTGTTCGAGTCTAGCTCAAAGAGGTGTTTTCAGGTTTTACCCCTAGGTACATCTGTGGCAGAGCCGCCTCTACCTGCTCATATCCAGACAGGGATGTATTGCTCGGAATACTCACAAAATCTCTACAATACCAAAATTCTAGGAAGTTCTTTTATACTAATCCTCAAAGTCCATCTTAAATCGATGTGCTCTAATCAGAGTTTATCTAAATATAGCTTCCAAGGTTTGTACTAAACTTCCTCTGATACCAACTGTAACGCCCCGACCCCAGTTACCCAGAGTCGGTGCATTACTTCGTAACATTGGCATGATCACAAGAAAGATCAAATCTCGAAAGACCGGTTGGTTTAGTATCCTTGGAAACACTAGATATATTCATAAGGTTTACATTACATCATAAGGTGAAAAACTACTACAACAACATATTGTCTCCATAGTCCACACTATTATCCCCTCATAATATCCCTGCAGGTCATTTATAATTTACTTCTTCACATCCTGGGAAAAAATAAAACATAGAAAAGGGGAGAGCTCAAATTCCCAGTAAGGATAACAATATGGCGGAAACTTTCATAAATAATAATAGACATTTAAGGCAATGTATAACTAAAACAAAAGCCTTTTGAACTTGAACTTCAACATAGTATGGCAAAAATAAAATGAAATAATGCCATTTACTTATTCACATGGATATTCTACTAATCAAATAATCACATGAAATATCAATAACCACTTTCATAATGATGGAATGCATAATGCCAGACTATCATAACCACATAGCCAAGGCCTCGTGCCAAGAGTACAAATAAGATTTTGCCAAGGCCTTGTGCCAAGACAATAGTTTGTCTCATGAGACCTACCGATGCATCGAGGAGCTATAGCAGGCTCCACCCGTCACATATTAAGTCCAATGCATTCCCATATGAAAAGGTTTGAACATAACATAAACATTCGTATTAAAACTATCATACGAAATGTCAATACTTTCACCATAAACTATGAATGGTATAAAAATAGCACATCCACAGTCAAACATATCACAAAACCTTCAATACAATATAGAAGTTTTGTATCATAATAAATCAACATCAAATAAGCTTAAAATCCATCAAAGGATGTTGACATAGATGAAATCAAAACTATTTGAGAGAAATGTCTCTTTCCTCAAAATCATGGAAAAGTCACACATTTATAAAGGAAGTAATTTAAAAGATATTTTTGAATCAAAGTGTCCCATACCACATTGAAACTCTTGAAAATAAATATCATTTAAAAACCTTCATGTCCATATAAATAAATCCTTAAAATCATTTTGAAAACATGGACATTAATTGAAAATATTTAGAAAGATAAATCTTTAAAACATTAAAAATTATGATCTTGATAAAGGGTACCTTTCACAAATTCTTAAGATTTTCATATTGAAATCATTTAAAAGTCACATAATTATAAAATAAATCATTTACTTTGAAAATATTCTTATAAGATTCTAAGGGAATCTTTGAAGATTTTATAATGGTGGTAAATAGCCGCACCCTCCATATAAGTTAAAAAAAAGACACTCTTACCTTAAATTTGTCGAAAAGGTTAAAAGTGCCTTTTTTGGAAAACGAAAGAAAGATTCCTTTCAAAACACATAAGGGTATAAATGACTTTAACCCATTGTCTAGTAAATAATAAGGATCTTTTTAAATACATTTTTAAGGAACATGGATGTGGATGATAAAGAGATTCCAGTAGATTATTACGTATAAACAACCTCGGATAATGAAGAGATTTTGAAATAACCCTTACCATGTACTTTTCTTTGGTTGAAGGTAGGTTAACCTCTTGTATAATGGTGGAATAATTGTTATTAAATTATACAATAATCATATATATTAATATGATATCATATATGATCTTTTACCATTTCTTTGTTAATATTATCTTAGTATTATCGTTGTTTCGGGTGTTAACTTACATGTTTTCTTTTATATGTTATTTTATGTAAGACATGTTTGTAATGGTTAGGTTGTATCGTTTTCATATTAATAATGATATCAATTCCTTATAAATTATTTTTAAATCATCAAATGATAAATATACTTTAATGGATATGATGGAGAATGAATCTCATCACATTCATGGAGATGGTAGTCCGTACGTACGCACGAGCGACAATATCATTCTTTTGATATTAAAATAATATATAATTGTATAGTATATCATATATACAGAATCATTATCATGTTATATTTATTATTTACATGAGTTACACATCATTATTATACCCATCCAAATAATAATATATTGAATAACAATTACACCACGACATGGAGACGGTAAGCCGTACGTACACACGTATGGTGACATGTTATTCAAAGGGTGGATAGAATACTGAATATGGTTGTACCATATTTATAATAACATCACAGTATATATAAGATACTAGAGTTATGATTTTAGAATGGTAATAACAATGAACGAAGAAGTGGAAGAAGAAATGAATTTGAAAAAGGGTGGTGAAAACATTACCTCTTCTTCGGGTTCTTCCTTTTGATTTGATCAAAAGGGCTCCATATGTTGGTTTTCTGATCAAACTAAGGCCTCTAGGTCGTATTGAGGGAAGTTGATAGAGTACTTGGGCAGAGTTTGGCCGAACCAAAAGGCCTTGAAGGTGTGAAGTAATGAGAAGGTGGAGTGACCTTTTATAAGAGGGGTGAGGGGCACCTTTGGAAAAGCTAGAAATATTAATTTATAATAAATTCATATTCGGTTTCTATGGGCTCCAAAGTTGATTATTAAACGGTTAAGGTGGAGATAGGTCAAAACCCATTCAAACAATAGAATTTAGATAGGTTTTGGTTACTATATTAACCTTATCATTTAGTTTTAACTCTTAGTTAATTAGTTTGACATTTACCATGTCACTTTGTATTTTTATATTATATAGTTAATAAACATACTATATACATCCAAGAGACCCCCAAGTGGTCCATTAATGATACACCTATGATGATATGACTCTCTCTGCCTAAACTTAGATTTTTAGGAGTTTAATATCAATTAATAATATAATATTTGTTTTAAAAACTCTTTTATGTCAATTTTGACACTATTCAATAGTTGATTTTTGTGAAACTTATAACAGAATGATTACATCGAAAAAAGTCAATTAAATCAATCCTAATATGTCATATTATCCTATAAAATTAGTGTAATTCATTAAAAGTCTCAAATTATATTTATTTGGGTATTTATAATATCAATTATTTCAATTTTTCACTATTATGGTAATTACTGCATCATCATTGTGTCATAAATAAATTAACATATTTAATGTCTAAAAATTATAAATAAAATATAATTATGTATGAAATCTATTTATATTTATAATTAATATTTACAATCGAATTTATCTTATGTATAACCCTATATTAAAAATGTTTTAGTAAATAAACATTGATTTTAACTCTTTTAACTCTTCTTTGAATTAAATAATAATAAATGACCTCATCTAATCCAAGTAGACCTAAATGATAATATTTTATTCCTAAGGTTGTTTTCGGTCGAGATATACTTGTCCAATAGAATTAGGACATGTGTTAGGGTAATATTATTATCATTTTTACCCTTAATTACCCAATTTACTTTTAACCGTGGTAAATAAAAGTAAAAAGTTACTATTCACCAAAAAAATATTTTCATCTCATTGAGACACATTTTACTTCTTGATATTAACCATGCCTCTCGGATTTTTGAAATTCCAATCCCAGAAGAGGTAAAATTAAATTTTATGAAAAATTCAGTTTTTTAACTACCACTTAGTAGTTTCACTATTCATCAAAAATTGATGTTTTTCAGAATAATGGCAAAATTTCACCCTAAGCTATAATTGATATTCCGAATTCAAAAATGATTTCTATTTTACAAAATTCCAATCATATAGGTTGCATTAATTAATTTAATAATTAATTTCCGTTGTCACAACAAATAGCGTGTTTTTAAGAATCAAAATATATTAAAAGATTGATAATTGTTTAGGTCCAATTTCAAATTGAAATTAATTCTAATGAACACCATTGGATAAAATGGTAAAAATATATTCTAATTGTACTTTAAAACCACTCGAATTCATAATTTATCACTATTAATTATTTTGATTAAAAAAGTTGTTTTTAACTAAAATTTAGTAATTTTCACTATTCGTCAAAATATTAAAGTTATCCGAAAAGTACCATAATTTCACCCTAGGCTAATTTTGATATTCCGAATCCAAAAATGAAGTCCATTTTGAGAGATAGAATTTATAAAATTTTATAAAGTAGGTATTACTATTCATAACGGCTAGTTTGGTAAATCATGGTGCGCTTTAACTCGGTATTGCGTGTAGTGCAAGTTATTGAATTATTTTAAAGAAAAAAAACACTGTGAAATCTTGGGGTGTTACACTTTAGATATTGTGGAAGTCATTTGTACATGCGTTTCCTATATTAGTGATGATAAAATCATCGAGGATGGATAAAAATAATGTGAAAGTTAATTTTCCTTATATTTTATAATCAATCCATATTGTATTGAAAAAAACATTTATTAAACATGAAATGAATTATTAAAAGAAAAAATAATCTATATGGTAAGGATAAAAATTTATAATACTATAATCCATCAACCCCCTTATATTTCAATTGATTTAGGTTTCTATCAAATGTACCTATAATACCTTAAACCTCTAAAATGTCCTCCATGATAATTACCATTGTGTTTATAAAGTATCTTTATCCTATTATCAGGTAACACCATATCCTCTAATGTTATCTAAACCCCACACTGATACCAACTTTATGGACTTATCCCTATGCATTACATAATATTGTGAATTTATGCTAGAATTATCTTAATTTGTTCCCAAAAAATATTTTTGGTGTTTTTAGTTTTAGATAAATGTGTCTTAATTCATACACAACAATCAACACGAATAGAAATTGGATACTACTAAAATAGCATCAATAGTACAAAAGTCATTAAAAATAAAACATGATTTATTTTTTATGAAACGTCTTCATGGTATTCATATGAGATTATTATTTTCTCTTACCAAACCTTAAAACCCATGAAATGATTTTTGAAACATGGTATGAGCACAAAATTATTAATAAAAGACATAAAAATAAATAAATCTTTTTTACATAAAAACTTGAAAACACACGAAGGGTATAATACTCATAATTAAAAGTAATATATACTTACCTTGTGAAAATATTATGTTTCCATAAAACAGAGAAAGCATATAAAATTTGTAGTTACCTTGGGAAATCATTTTCTTATGATAAATACATATTATTATAAACTTAATGGCTATTGTATGGCTTGTAACCCTCATTACTACATTATAATGGAACTCTCATGACTTCCTTATAATGTAACTATCATAGTTACAACTGGAATTACCATTATCACCAAATTACCAAATACACAATACATTTGGGGGAATTAAATTACCAACAAATTATTCATTTATATCATAATCAACCATTATCACAAACAATTATTAGGAACATAATCCTGATAAATGAATACTTTCATCATAAAAAACCATTCGTTGATAAAAATCATTAATTTTGAATGATTAGTGCCCATATATAAACAAAATTTGTCTTTTGTGAATATATCCTTGAAACCTTGAAAAGGAGTATTAATAAAATAAAGCATCATGAAAACTACAATAGCCACTCATGTTGTTCTTATTGTTAAGAAAATTCTTTTTGATTTTTATAAAGAGATACTTTATAGATAATTTAAAATGTAATGTATCTTACATAAAACCGGAAAAAGACCCCTTTTAAAAAAAATTGAGAGAAATTTGAAAAAAAAAAACAATTTTAATATTTTCATTTTCATTTAAATACATTCATAAAATCTATCTCTAAAATATGTTCACTAAATTGAAATATTTTGAAGAATAAATCTATTAACCATTTAAATCTGTGTTTTAGGTAAAGAGTCTCTTACTTCATGTTGGACATCATTAATAAATGTTTAAAACTCCTGTATAATAGTCTAATGATTGTAATTAATTTATTAAAGAAAAATATTTATTTTTTTAATAAGTTCTATGGTATTATTATAACAACTTTTAATCCATTTATTAATAATAGTTTGTCATTTACACTATTTTGGTTACGTTCAATTCATGGATTCATGGTCGGTTCATTATAGATTTTATTGTAAAATGGAAATAATAATCCATAATATAGAATATATATAGGTTATTTTAAAAAATAATTAGATAATTTCAACTTCCCAAGAATGTGGTAATGGGAAAAGAAAACACATTGTCTTTGGAGCTGGGGAATTGACACACAATGGAAGATGTTTTTTTTAGAATAATTGGTGAAAACAAGATATTTAATGATTGATATAACCTTAAATAAATAAAATTATAGTATATATATGATACTATATTTATCATTAAACATTTTACAGTGTGTGAGGATGATGTAGAAGATAGAAATAATTTAAATGGGAAGAAGGAGGAATTTACCTCTTGAATATTCCTGCATGATAACAACCTTTGGCATTTGGAATAAGTCTTTTTGTGAGACCATAAATACTAAAATTAAGAAATGGATGATGAGAATATAATTTTTTAGAGGTTTGTTGAATAATAAGGCTCATGGTTACAAAATAATGTGAAAGAATGTGTCCTTTTTTATAATTGACATGAGGTGAAATTTTGGTATTATATAAAATATTAAAATATAATAAGTATAATATATGGGTAAATATGTTCAAAAGGCCTAAAAAGATAATGGGACTAGATGTTAAACACAATATAATCCCATTTCACCTTATTAATTATATTTTTTAGTTAGATATAATTTAATAAAATATCTTATTCATGGAATGTAATTTTTTTTTCAAATTTAGAACTTTTCATAAATAATACATTAACGAAATAAAAAAGATTAAATTTTGAAACAAATTTTTTATTGAGTATTATAAATTAATTAGTCATATATATAATTCATGGATCAAAATAAATATCTTATACTATATTTATTTTAATATTTTTAATATCATGTATTTAATTTTTCCATTAAAGTAAAAATTACTACAACATTGTTGTGAAATACATTAAGGTATTTCATTATTTCCAAAAAATTACAAATAAATTATCATGATTAATAAAAAATGCATTATCTTCCAGAAAAAATTTATGTTCCAAAAAAATATTCTAGATAACCCTTTATTAAAAATTTATACTAATTGAATACTATAGTGTGAACAACTAGACTTTATTTTTAGTAAAACATTATAATAGGAATATAATAATCCATGTTGAACCAAAAGGTCCCAAATTCGAATCAAAATAAAAATGTGGCCCAAAAAAACTCCAAGAAATTATTTATTCAAATTTATTCTTTATTTAATGGTTATTATAATATTAATTTGATTAATTTTATTGATTTTTCCTCTTCTTGAACAAGTACTGCATTTGCGATGCATAAAAATATAGTTATTTTTTCGTATATAAAAATTAAAAAGAAATAAATATTATTAGAATAAATTAATTAGATTCTCTATAATCCTTCCAAATTAATCATTATTTATATTTACTCATTTTAATGACAAACAAATTGTTTAATTTGTTAATTTTTCATTTCATTCATTACGCAAGCTTCGTAGACAAATTTGGATAAAATTCATGTTATATAACAATAAGATTAGAACCTATTATCTAAAAACATAAATTATTCATAATAATTAATAATAAAAACATTATAAGAATTTTTATCACACAATTATTGTATATAAAGAAACAACCATGGCATTTATAATAATGTACATGCACTGTTTCATCGCTGATAATGATTTTTATACTTATCCTGAAATAAATTATAATTTCCATGTTTTGTATTATTTTTTTCAATATTTTTATTATAATTTAATAATATAGTCATTACATATGTTTAATAATTTTTATATCATAATTATTCTATTATGCTTTGTCAAAACTTCTATATTTTAATAAACTGTATTTTTCACTATTCATAATAAATTAACTTTTTCCAAAAATTATCCAAATTTCACCATAGAGTAATTTTTGGTATTCTGAATTCAAAAATTAAATTTATTTTATTAAATAAACAATCTAAAATCTCCATAAATTAATTATATTACTTTTTAAGAAAAAGTGTAGTTAAATCAATTTTGAAAAAAACATTTTTTAGAATAAAATTATATTACAAAGAAATTTGTGATTAGTTAACAAAAAATTAAAAAAATATTCTTAAATACATGTAACATTTTATTTATATGATAAATAATTTATTAATATTAATTATCAACCATTTAATGACTAGGTTATAATAGTAAGAGCAATTGTTCCTTTAAGCTTGATGATGCATATCTCATATGATATTGAGCATAGTGTTTCCTTTTAAAATACAGGGATGTTACAATAATGTACCGACTACGGGCTTCTTGGATCATGGTGTTACAGTTGGTATTGAATTATGTTTAGTAGAAACCTTGCAATATAGATTTAGGAGAACATATATTTGAGAACATAACCCCATAATAAACTTTGAGGATACATATAGATGAATATATTTGAATTATGTACGAAAGAGATTATTTAGGCCTTCCGATAAATACATCCCTATGTGAAAACTACAAGTTGATATGGTTATGTTATATATATACCTAGGTGTAAAAACACTAAAAAGGTTTTTCAGCAAGACATGAGATTATCCTAGAACAGAATAATGGGTCTTACTACTCAACTGGGTCGACACTCCCATGGGATATGTTTAGAATAAATCAAAATATAATTAAAATCCATTATAAAGGATTTGAACATAATGGTATCTCTAAAGAAAACATTTTTATTATAATTATATTAGTTTTGGAGATTTTCTTCAATTTATTATAAATGTTTCACTAGTTTCAGGATTATAAATTATGATGCATAACATTAAGATCTAATCCAGTATATTCCATTGTTTCTAAATTCCACGAGAAGGAAGAATGTAATCAATAATCAAAGAAAATATAAAAGTTTAATTACTTTTTTTTTGACAAAAGAAGACGAATCCATTAACGATGGAGATCAGCAGAAATACAGGAGCTTAACCACGATGGAAAATGATTGAACCAAAGCAAATCCACGTAAGGAGGGCCAATGCCTGCCATCTTGTGAGCGGCTTCATTCGCTTCCCTTATAATAAATGATAAATTGCAGGATTTAAAGCCTTGTCTCCGCGAGTGAATACACCGGATAATGGGGCCGAAAGGTTGAAGTCCGCCGTCAGTGAGATTGATGGAATTGATAACAGTGAGACAGTCGGATTCGATGTGAATGGAATCCCAACCGCAATCTTTTGCGAAGTTTAACCCAGCAAGGATGGCGGCGGCCTCCGCGACTGAGGGCTCCCAAAGTGCATAACGTGCTTCGTATTTGGCCGCGATAAGATTTCCCAGGTTGTCTCGGGCCAGTAAACCATGTCCAACTGGGCCATCCCTAGGGAAAGAGGCATCCACATTGATTTTAAATATCCCATCCGGTGGGGGGCACCAATGTTGGGGAAGAGGGGAGGGGGTGAAAAGTCTTTGTTGCTTAGGTTGGTTCTGCCAAACCGCAATCCATGACAATGCCCGGTCAATCCAAAATCTGGGGGGGCTCTGGAAATGATTGAAAATGGCCTCGTTCCGTCTATCCCAGATAATCCAAGTCAAAATACACAGGGCGCCTACTGTAGCTGGCGAAAAGGAGGAGCACCATCGCATCAGGATAGATGAAAGATCTGAGGCGGCGTCCAGGGACAGCTCTGTAGTTGATCCCCAGCCATTCCAAACCTCCTGAGCCCCGGGACATTGAAAAAGAGCATGGAGAGGGGATTCAGCCATAGAAGGGCAGAAGGGGCATGAGTTGTCGTTTGAAAAGTGTCTGTAGGCAAGGAGGCTCTTAGTTGGAAGGATACCGGTACACACCTTCCACCAGAAGAAGCGAACTTTAGGGGGAACATTAAGCTTCCAAATTGATGTCCAGGGCCTGGCATCTCCTTCTGTAATTTGAGCAGTGAGAGCTCGCCGGTAACCAGGTTTCACCGTAAACTCTCCTGAGCTGTCGTTTATCCAGTAGAGATGATCTGGCCCAGCGCCTGGCACACAAGGGATACTCAGAATGATTCTCATATCCCTCTCATTAAACCATGAGTAGAGTTTTTCCCGACACCATCCCTCCACTTGATCATCGAAAAGACAACAGACTGTGGCATGTTCGGATCCTGGAAAAATAGGGGATGACGCCTTCGTGCCTGTCTGATCAATAAGCCAGGGATCAGTCCAAATCTTGACCATTAAACCATTCCCAATCCTCCATCCTAGTCCTTTCCTCAGCAGATTACGACTACCCCAAATGCTTCTCCAGAGAAAACTGGGTCGATAGCCAAGATGGGAATCCAAGAAATCCTTATGTGGGAAATATTTAGCCCGGAGAACTCGCGTGCATAGGGATGATGGGTTATTAATCATACGCCAGCCTTGTTTAGCCAACAAAGCATCATTAAATAGAGAAAGGTCCCGGAATCCCATTCCGCCTTCAGATTTTGGTTGACAGAGAGCAGACCAGGCGATCCAATGGACTTTATTTTTTCCGTCCTTTCGACCCCACCAGAAGTTAGATGTGCTGGATTGAATCTTTGAAAGCACCACATCAGGAAGTTTAAAAATAGACATCAAATAGCTGGGGACAGATTGAAGTGCCGCCTTGATTAGGATTTCCTTCCCGGCCTTGGTGATTTTTTTAGGGGTCCAACCTTGTATTTTTCTTTCAATTCGATCCACAATAGCTGAACAGATTTATTTCTTTGACCGTCCAACCACCGTCGGGAGCCCAAGGTACTTCTGGTGCTTATCGACCCCAGGAATGCGTGCTAAAGAGCAGAGATCTTCTCTTTTCAGCTGAGGGACTCCAGAGCTGAAAGAAATTTCTGATTTACTCTGGTTTATCATTTGTCCTGAAGCCCGTTCGTACTGTTGTATCGCCTGGCATATTGCAGTACACTCATTAGGGATAGCTCGAGAAAAAAGAAGGCAATCATCAGCGAAGAAGAGGTGGGAAATCGGAGGGCCCTTGCGGCATACTTTCTCCCCATGAATTATGGAAAGCGAAGCTGCCCTGGAAAGGAGGTTAGAAAACACATCAGCCACCAAAATAAAGAGGAAGGGTGAAAGAGGGTCTCCCTGGCGAAGCCCACGGGATGGGGAGAAGCCTCGGGTGAGCACCCCGTTGACATTAATACAGAAGTATACTGACGAGACGCATTGCATGATCATGTCAATCCATTTTGAGCAGAAACCCATCTTGAGCATGACAAATTCGTGGATGTTCCATTCCACTCTATCATAGGCCTTAGCCATATCCAATTTCCAAGCCATGATCCCTCTCTTTGCTCGTGTTCGAGTTTTCATGGAATGGAAAATTTCATGAGCAATAATGTCATTATCAGTGATTATCCTTTTTGCCACAAAAGCGCTTTGGTTCTCTGAAATGACATCGGGTAGCCAAGGACGCAGCCGATTCGCCAGGATCTTCGAAAAGATCTTATACGAAACATTGCACAGAATGATAGGTCGAAAGTCCGAAACCCCTTGCGGATTTTTCATCTTGGGAATGAGGGTAATGATAGTTTCATTAAGAGAAGACAGGTCCGTTTTCCCCGCCCAAATATCCCGCATCAGATTGCATATATCTGGACCAATGATGTGCCAGTAATTCTTGAAAAAGAGGGCGTGGAATCCGTCTGGTCCCGGGGCCTTCGTAGAGTGGATTTGCTTTAAGGCCTTAAGAGTCTCGTCATTCGTCACATCTTTAGAAAGCTGTCTATTCATATCATCAGAAATCACGGGTTTGATGCAGTCCTCAATCTCAGGAGAAATGTTAGAATGGCCTGCAGAGAAGAGCTTCTGAAAATAGCTCAGGAATGCTTCATGGATTCCCCCTGTATCAGCCACTTTAATACCATCTAATTTTAGAATGCCAGAAATAAAGTTTTTTCGGCGTATTGCTGAAGCCTTCTGGTGGAAATAACGGGTATTAGCATCCCCCTCTGCAATATGAATATCACGCGCTCACATAGCCCAAAAACCTTCCTTATTGCACAGGGCAACATCCAGCTCTCGTTGGGTTTCACTAATTTTGGAGAGAATGCTGCTAGACGGGGGTTTGCTAAGAAGATAGCCAATCTTCCTTTCATGAAAATTGCATTGCCGGTCTGGGTGACGGAATTTAGAGTAGCTCCATGTCCTCAGATCAGACGCCACTCGGAGAAGGTTGGTTCTCAGATCAGCTTGCCCATTCTTCCAGCCTGAACGGATAACCGCCTCTCACTCGGGATCATTTGACCAGAAGCTTTCGAATCTGAATGGTTTCCTGGAACTAGTAATGTGATCATTATGGGTGCAGTTAATGACAATTGGGCAGTGATCCGAGCAATTGAAGGTGAGGTGTCTGATATGGTACATTTTGAAGAGGTTCATCCAATCCATTGAGCCAAAGAATCTATCCAGACGTTCAGCGATTCGATTTCCGTCTGAACTGCCTCGGTACCAAGTGAAAGGATTACCTGTGTAACCCAGGTCCATCAGCTCTGCCTTAAGGATAGCATCATTAAAATCAGACATAGACGTGGAGGAGCGCACAGCTCCACATTTTTTCTCCTTCTGGAAAAGGATCTCGTTAAAGTCCCCTCCAAACAGAATGGGGCTTGGCAGAACACGACGGAGTTTGCAAAGAAGATCCCAAGATTTCCACTTTTCAGACTGGGAGGGCCATCCATAGAAGCCCACAAAGGTCCAGGGGGGGTTGTGGGGATCACAAATGGATGCAGCCACGTGGCGCTGGAAAAAAGATAGGAGCCTAAAATCGACGTTATCCTTCCATAGAAGACATAATCCCCCTGAATGACCCTGTCGGGGAACCGGGAAACAACCCTGGAAACCGCATTTTAGAGCAAGATTTGTGATGTCCTTGTTTTACAATATGGTTTCGGACAGGAAAACCATATCAGGTCGACTTTGAGCGCAATGGTGCAGGAACATACGAACCGTTCGTGGGTTGCCAAGCCCACGGCAGTTCCAGCACAAAACAATCATTGCTATAGGCGGGGTCGGGCCTGACCCGCCTCCGCCTTTGTCTCTTGTGGGGTTAATGACCTACCTGATGCCTTCCTCCTTTTGGGAGGACTGGTGTGCATACCACTGGACTCGCTTTTCCATTTCAGATCTCCTGGTTTGGGATTCCCTGGGAAATCGCTTTTACCACCGCCGCGTGCCCTTCTCCAGGTTCTACGAGTAACATGTCCTGATGGTGAGGCTTCAGTCATCCGAGAATCAGCTTGCAGAAGGGCATCAGTTGGGATCCGATTTGGACTCTGCTCAGCTTCAGGCTGATCCAAGGAAACATGTTTCTGTCTCGGAAGTTTCTCTGGAGGTTCTTTTGGTTTAGGTAGCGGCTCAGTTGAAGTAAGGAATGTTAAATTCGGTACAGTTAAAGCGAAGTCGGAATTTGTGATACCCTGAATCAGGTGACTGTCTTGCCGGGCCCCATCATTGCATCTGCCGATAATCTCTTGGGAGGCGTTTCCATTTCCCCTATGCTCAGTTGGGGATTCTTTAGGGAAGACAGGGGGTCCCATCCTTATAATAGAAGGTTGTCCAGATTCCGGTCGCCTTAGATGGGCTGCAATGAGACGGTCCCGATCTATTTGTCTTTCCGCCTCAGGAATATATGCCTCTCTGTGTGCTTTGGCCCGGAGCCACGAACCGTATTGTAGGGTAATATTTTCGGCGGAATTCTCTGGCTTTGCCCCGCACGCTTTCTCAATGTGGCCGATACGTCCGCAAAGGAAGCAGAAGATTGGTAGTTTTTCGAATTTGAACGACATCCAGGTGTTGTAATCATCAATTTTCAGGAACATACCTCGAATTAAGGGTTCAGACACATCGATCTCAGCCTTTATTCGAACCCAGGGTCCCCATTGTATGGGGTCCGAGCAATCCCCCTCTAGGAAGTGACCAATCCGGTCTCCAATTTCTTTCATCACATGTGTTGATCTCCCATGGAACGGTATTCCTTTAATTCTTACCCAGAACGGGGATCGGGTAAGTGTGCAATTCTGAATCTCGCCTCCCCCTTTAAATTCCTCCATCAGAATGAGATGATTGTCAAAGGACCAAGGTCGTCCTCTGAGGACTTTATCTTTGTCTTTATCACTGAAGAACTCAAAAACAAGGAGTTTGTTCTCAATTTCCCGGATGGCTACTCCAGCTTCCAATTTCCAAAGATTTTGAAGGGTGGTCCTGAGGGCCTTTAGATTAAATGGTGCCTCGGTCGCCAGTCTTCCGACAACCAATAAAGCCATACGTTTTGTCAAAGTGTTGTCTTCATTTCTACGGGTTGCAAGTGGCTCTTTTTCTTTGTCTGTCAATGTGAGGTTCTTCCATTGGTTCAGAAGATCTGTCTCCATGTTGAGAGCCACGAAAACTCCTAGGGAGGGATTGGCCTAACAGAGGTCCCGACTTTTTTGCAGTGATACCCTCACTTTTGGGAGATCACAGACATGATTCGCGAACCTCGTCAAAACAGGGAAAAACCAAGGCCTAACCCAGTTCAAAGACACACTGTCCAGGCCCGGTCCAATCAAAGGGCCCTTGGACCGGAAACCCCCCTCTGCGGCCAACGTCCGTGACCAGTCCTGCACAATCAATTCGTTCGCAAAGTGCCTTCACGGTCCGCGGTCAGGGCCACCGCGACCTCACTCACTCCCGGATTGAGCTCGCCGTGAAGCACTCCAGTGTTCGCAGAACGGCTCAACGAGACGGGCTCTTCGCGATCTTTCTTCGCAGCTGGATCTTCGCGGCTGATTCTACGCGAGTCAATCACAACGCGGCGGAATCTTCGCGAACAATGATTTTTCGCGGCGGCTTCTTCGTGAGACAAACCCAATGCGGCGGCCTCTCCTCAAACGGCTCGAGTTACCACGAATGGGCAAAAGCGGCCAGCCCTGTGAGACCGGGGAAGCGTGATGCAAAATGGAGTCGACTTCGCGATGCAAGGGGAGTCGGCTTCGCGAAATCGGTCCTTCGCGACCTAGAATCCCACCTCACCGCCAACCTGTAGGCGGTGCCCTTTGCGGACCAAGCAGATCACCGACCACGGTTCTCGTGCCCGGACCTTTCGCGAAACAGGGAAGTCACCGCACAGAAGAGGGGGGTCAGCGTCACCGCGGATCTGGGTAATCGGCCACCGCAAATCGCGGATCTGGAAATTGACCAACGTAGTACGATCACCGCAAAACGCGGATCTGGGGAAACGACCTCCCAGAATGGAACTGGATCTGAAAACCGCCTCTGCGAAACCGAACCTCCAAGCGAGATCTTCGATAATCTGGGTGATCGACACGGGAGCCTTCACCGATTTTCAGCTCTGCGATTCAGCATGAAAGGTCGTCGTTGAGGCCTTCTTCGTGAAACAGGTAAGAAACTCATCCGTTCGCAAGATGCCGGAACCAAAGCTGTAGTTCTTCCCCTCTGGATCGTAGGCGTCGAGGGGCCGAGGTCAGACACGGGTCAAAGGATTCAGAACCGGTAAACCCCTCAGCACAAGGGAGCCAGGTTTGGGAGCCGGAATCCGATAGGAATCGGAAGAGACCGAGTCAACGGAGGTCTGGTCAGTGGGTGAGGAAAAGGGATCTGTGGGTGGAAGAGGAGATCCGGGGAAGAAGGCTAGATCACAGGGAAGCTGACGACCGTCGCCCGTCCGGTCGAACGGCGAACTGGTTACAACCTCTGTGAGCGGGACAGGAGGGAACCACGAAACCTAGGAGATCCTAGGAGAGACGACTCTCACAGTGGGAGAGACTTAAAAAGTTTAATTACTTAGAAGGACAATATAGCTGGTATTGGAACTTAGTAGGTTATAAATGTATTAGGGAAGGTTAATATTGTTTATACACATAACATTTCATGATTAAGAAACCTATTAAACAATGAGATTATCTTATGTTGGATCAATTAATGTGATATAGTCCCCCATAATTTAGGGGGACTATTGACCCAATGGTTAATGTGCAATGTATTAAGTCTTTGAATAATATATTCATGGCATTGAAATGTGGTGTAAATGAAATGGTTACAATTGAAACCAATTATCTCAATTCAAATGCTGATAAGTGGTGGTCTTTGATCAAGAGCACTAAAAGATAATAGGATATATAAGTCATGGAATTGATTGTTTTTGAGGAGAAATTATTTGAAAAATATTTCCCTCGTGACAAAAAAAATTAAGATAAAGATAATTTTCCTTATATTAATGCAAAAGGATAAAGAAATATTTCCAGAGTATGATGCTACATTTTCAAGGGTATCTAGGTATGTTATAGATTATTTATGCAACAAGGAGCGTAATATTGACATATTATTTGAAGGTTTTATGCCAAATATCAAGGGGTTATCATTTCTCATACTTTTTTATCATATGAATAGATAGATTTATGTTCCATCAAAATAAAGATGTAATTATAAAGATCCTATATATTCAAATTAATCCTAATGAATAATAGTAATTTTGAACACCATGAAAATGAGAGAGATTCAATAAGAGGAAGGGAACAATGGATTTTCCATCAAGTGATAAATGTGGAAAGAATCACTTTATTAAATGATAGAAGGGATTGATAGTTTTCTATATGTGAGGTTAAAAGGGTCACCAGGAAAAATAATGAAGGGGAAATATTAAACACTACTGCTAAATATTATAAATGTAATGAGATGGGGGACTATTCCATCAAATTCCAAAATAATCAAGAGAATATACCTTAAAAGATTCTAAGGGATCTAGGTGAAGCTTATGTTATTAACACAACCAAAGTGGAATGATTAATGTGTATTTTTATTTGGATATATGGAATATTCTATAATATTATTGTATTGTCACGGCTTGTCCCCCGGAGCCTGTGCTGTGACAACCCCAATCCCGCCTTCCATAGGCCAGGAGCTGGAGACTAGCCCCAAAGGCGTAATTCTCAAAAACCGGGAAGGCATTGCCTATATGACCTGTAAACACACACCCATGAAAGCACATAGCTGGATATGAAACACTAGGTAAACTGTATAACAAAAGAGTACTGAAAGTAAAAGGGGCAAAAATACAATCCCAACTAGAAAGTACAAGTACAAATGTGATACAATACAACTAAAGAAAGGGAAAGTCAGCTGCTGGGTCATCCTCCATGGTTCCTAACTGAAGGGTAGGTACAGATTGCCTCTTCAGAAATCCTTGTCTATCCGTCTCCTCTATGTACCGACTCATTGTAAGGTCCACCTCTTGGTACCAGCCAGACCTGGTATTCTCGTCCTTAGTCAGCATTGTCCGTCGTCTGCATCCAACACAACAAGTTTCGTGCATAGCCCATGTAGGGGTGAGTATAATGATACTCTGTAGGGACCCATAGACTGTCAAAGTCTCACAAAATCCACCATGGATAAACCAAAATGAATGAAATCAACAGATAAACCTACATAGGTATATTCCCATACATATACCTAAGTTATCAAGTGATCCATCTCAATCATGAGGAAAACACAAAACAACTGACCGAACTCAAACCAGGATTTTATTCTAGGGGTAGTATCAAGTAACATTCCCAATCACATTGCTGAAACCTTGGCTGTTAGAGAAATTCTCCTCTATCGAGTATATTAGAACTCCCAAAACACCAAGAACGCTTCCCACTAACCTTGGACTATTGAGGTACTTTCCTTTCGAGAACCGTGGATCTGCTGTGTCACAAGAGAGCACTCCACTGTTGGTCTGCACGGTCACCAAGCATGCACCCCCTCGTAGCCTGCTGAGGTACTCCTCTTGTCGTGTACCGTGGGTCTGACACGACACCAAGGTGCTCTCTATTGTGGGTTTGTTGTGACACGAATGTGCTTACCACTGGGCTTGTCGAGTCAGTCCGAGTCGAAATGGTCAGAAGTCATCATGTCTCAGCCAGCTACTAGGTCTCCTCATTATGCTCGCTTGTCTCTTAGAGGATCCACTCAATGAGTTACCGGTCGATTCCCCAACTCTCATGAAGTCTCATGAAATATTATCTCAAAGGTCTGCTACGTACTATGTGTCTTAATTAAATAGACGGCATTTCAATCAGACGCCTGGTCTGTGAGTTATTATTCATTTAGTCTCGAGGGCCTGGTTGGATTCGTGCTTTATCCACCCTGACCAATTCCCATCTCAAAGCAAAACTCCAGTGGAGTATAATCAAAGGGACCATCTCGCTCCATGATTTCCAATGTTGTTGACGGTTCGTCAAATGAACTTCTGATGCCAAAGATATAAAAAAAGAATGTAATGGGGCATAGTTGGCATGGGTCTCGTCTGACCAGGTCCGACTGACCCGGCCAGGGCAGACCTGGTTCGGGTCGAACCACCCTCACCCGTTGGGTTTGGCCTGGCCTGTTGGGTCAGACCTGACCCACTGGGTCTGTCCCAGTTGGCCGAGAGGGGCCTTGGGCAGCCGCAAGGGCAGCTCAGCCGCGAAGGGCGCCACGAGGGCATGAGGCTGAGGGGAGGCTCAGAAGTCCATGGGTGGTGCAAGTCGGGGCATCTCGGAGGGACGCGAGCGATGTGATCCGGGGTGGTTCAGATGGCCGTGAGCGACATGGTCGAGGTGGCACGACCGGAGGGCGGCGAGGCTGGGGTGGCTCGGCCGACGGGAGGTGCGGCCAGTTGGGGGGGGGGGGTGACGGGTGGCGCAGCCGATGGGCGGTGCGGACGTGGAGGTTTTTCCGGCGGGTGACGCAAGCCGGGGCGCGAGTCTGGTTCGGCTCGGGGTGGCGTGGCCCGATGAAGGTGTGCAGCCGTTTCGACCGGGAGGCCGGAGCGCCGCGGGGGCGGCGTGGGTCGTGGTGGTAGCGGGTGGCGGCGCTGTTTTCTTCGTCATCTTCATCACCTTCATTCATTCCAAAGAACACCACATAGAAGAACGACAGAGGGGACATGCCATGTTGGTTTGGCCCCCACCCTCCTCATTAGGGTGGTGGCATTTGGCTCCACCAGAAAGCAGATCGATGAACATCAAACTTTATAATATCTGCAATGATTCTTTCCTAAAAAAATATAAAATCAGGGAAAGTATTATCACTCAATGAAACCCCAACCTCATATTATTCGTTGTTGATGATGAGGAGGAAAGGTCAGTCTTCGAAGACACGCCACATCAGTTGCCTCCGCAAGGTGCTTCCGAGGAAGAAGTCTAGGACATTCCTCTCTGGTGTTCTTCATGGAAGACGTGTTCTTCATTGGAGAATCCGTCTCCCAATTCCACCCAAATGTAATGCGGTTCCAAAATAATAGATTAATCCATCTATTATTTTGTTGGTAAGAATTCCAAAACTTAAAATAACTATGGTGGGTGGCTTAATTAAATCATGATGGATGGAACAATTAATTGTGGACAAGCCCAAGAGGCTCCTCTACATTATGTAGGGAGTTGAGAGGTTTTCCTCTCCCCCCATTAAAAGGGTTCATGTGGTCCCCACCCCCAAATTCAAATTGGGAGGTTTTGAGATCTATGGTGGTCCCCACCACAATAAATCTAGAAGAGGTGGTTTAGTTCCGGTGGACCCCACCCCTGAACATCCACATGGGAGGGTGGTTAAAACAAAATAAAACAAAACATTTGTTTATTTTATTTTATTATTTCCACGAAAAACCCAAAAACTAACTTTCACCCATGACTAACTGCCATCGAGGTGAATGTATTCTTAATTTAAATTCAACACTGTTTGTTCAATGGTGCCCTCATATTTCAATTTCAAGAACTGTTTTGAAAGATAGAAAAACCCACTCGCACGTTTACTTAACGTACCTGAAACAAAGTTCAGAAATTAATTCTGGGCACTCCGAGCCTCGGAATCATGCACCGTCATTTTTCACAGGCTCGTAAATTTCCCATTTATTTAAAAGAAATTACATGGAAATTCAGGGTCTTTACATTCTCCCCAACTCAGGTCTCTACATCCCCATAAGACACAACTCAAACTAAGTAAAAATTTGGGGTATTGATCATGCATCTGAGCCTCCCCCTCCCATGTGCTCTCTTGGATGTTCTCGTGCTACCAATGAATGCACACCAGAGGTATCGACCGTCCAAGAAGTCCCCACTCCGGTCGACCCTTAATCTCGACTAGAACCTTGGTAAAAGTGGCACCATATTTGACGTCCAACTCACCTTGGTCGATGATATGAGAAGGGTCATGATCGTATCTTCTCAGCAGGGACACGTGGAAGACATATTGCACCCGGTGCAAATGAGGTGGAAGAGGTAAGTTGTATGCCACGACGCCAACTCTGTTGAGGACGTGAAAAGGTCCGATGAACTTCAGAGATAACATGCAACCTCAGCCAAATATTCGTATACCTAGTCAGGGTGAGACCCATAGAAATATGTGGTCACCATTCTAGAACTCTAGAGGCCTTCGTATCCTGTCGTCATACGACTTCTACCTGCTCTATGCTGTCTTCATTCTCTCCTGGATTATCTGCACCTTCTCTGTGGTTGCCTATACCATCATTGGTCCCACTAGTGCTGATTCCCTTAGGTCAGTCCAGCACAAAGGTGATCTTCAAGGTCGCCCATATAATGCATTGAATGGTTCCATCCATATGGTGGAGTGATAGCTGTTTTTGAATGAAAACTCCACCAATGGAATGTGATCCTCCAGCTGTGACTGATGTCGATGAAAAAAGCAAACAGCATGTCCTCAAGGTTCTGAATGGTCCACTCAGTCTGACCATCCGTATGAGGATGGAAGGTTGTGCTCAAATGAAGCTACATCCGAAAAGGCTCCTGCAACTCCTTCCATAGGCGGGAAGTAAAAGGTGCATCATGATCGAAGACAATTGTTGAAGGTACTCCATATAGCCACAAAATCTCTTATACACAGAGGTGTACCAAAATTTCTACTGAACCCTTCTCTTTAGTCTGTAGGAAGTGGGATGACTTGGTGAGTCATTCGAAAATCACCCAGATAGAGCCATGTCCCCAGGATGTACATGGATGTCATGTCTGAAGTCCAGGGATATCCCATTCCACTTCCACTTTGGGGCCTCACAATGATGATCCAAGCCTACTGGTACCTGATTCTCTACCTGCAATTGCTGACATGTGAGGCACCAAGAAACAAACTCTACAACTAATTTCTTCATTCCCGGCCACCAATGCTATCGTCAGAGGTCCTGGTACATCATCACCACTCATGGTTTTACAGCTAGAGGGGATGTGTGGAACTCCATCAACACTTCCTCCCAAAGTGACATTGGTACCATGGTATGTCCTTTGAAGAGAATTAAGTGCTCCCCACCTTTAGAAAATCCATCTGGTTCATGTGATGTGGATATCTGAGCACATCGAGTCTCGCAGTCAACATCCCCATGTTGCGCCTCCCTGACTCACTGAAGAAGTGGGGGAGTGATTGTAAGAGACTTAAGAAAAGCTACACTATCTCGATCCACAAAGGATATCTAAATGTGGCTAGCTGCTTTGTCAGCTCACTCAGTAGCCGCATGCCATACCTCCAACTGAGTGAGTCTATTACCATGTTATTCTTCCCTGGAGTATAGAATATCTTAAGGTCATAGTCCTGGAGGGACTCTAGCCACTCCTACTGGGAAATGAAATCTCGAAACATCTGCTACCATGAGGGTGAGGCTGGCCAACTCATGGGAGATCTGTATCACCCTCTTATGAAGGAGTTTATCCTGTGATGCCTGGGTATCCTTTTTCACCGACCAAGGAAACATCATCCCAACATTGTAGATAAACAACAATATGTTTAATTAATAAAGTCAATCTGAGTGTGAATTACGGACGTCCAGTCATAACCAATCTAACGTCGTAAGGCCTCGATGGTGCCACCAAGAGGTTCCAAAAAAATCTCTCTACTCAAGGGTTAGATCACACCATCGGTGTAAGTTTGATTATCGAGACTCCTCTCAAAGGTATCTCTAGACGTGGGGGTCATGTAAATGGTTTAACAGGAAACTCTAGTTCTTGGACAAGATTCTTGGAAGGATGGAATGATTGGTACCTCTGTCTATTGATACGATAGCTAGGGTGGAGAAGACATAGATCGTACCTTATATCATCTCTAGAGCGCCCTGATCGTAGGCCTTAGCTGACTGGAGGTGAGCTCTCCCATGTCCACTAGCTCCTTGCGGTCGGGGTGGACCTTCAGGTGGTTGTGGTGGTAATATATCGAATCGTTTCCCATCACTAGCTACATGAACAACTCCTCTGCAATATCCACCTGCTCCCTACGAACCACCTCAATCAAACCTCTGTCTCTGACGGGGCTATCCTTTAACCGTCTGCTGATCATCCATACGAAGGGTTAGAAAATCATGTGCCATGTGACCCTGCCCACTGCATGCGTAACACTTTCCACTCCTGGAATAACTAGCCCATCTTCGAGTTCCCCACACAACCGATCATAAGTCATGTGGTAGTCCACCTATAGGTCTGGTCCTCTTGGACTTCTGTGACATTTGTCTGTTGCCAGTTGTATAAGGCTCTTCTACATGTCGACTATAGGAGCGTCTCACTACCGCTGACTTCTCAACAAAGAAACTATCCAATAAGAGTGCTCTCTCTAACACCCCTGCCTACGTCGTGATGCCGAGTGAGATCATCGAAGCCCTGATCTCTCTCCTGAGTCCCTGCTCGATGGTCCGGGCCCTGAAGAATGGGTCCCGCACCATATCCGTGGTGTAATGGGAGAGGTCTGTAAACCTCACTTATTAATGAGATACAGTCATGTTTCCCTAATACAGATGAAGAAGCTCATGTATGTGCTCTGTGCGGAGAGTCATTGGGAAAAAATCTGCACAAAAGAGGCTCTCGATGTCTTCTTAGAGAAGCATGACCTCATCATGAACCTAGAGCATCATGCCCCAACATCTGACTACTGCTGCCTAGAGAAGGCTGGCAGTAAGGATCACCATGAAATCAGCTACTGTCACTATGAGTCGGAAGAATCTCACCACATCCTCCAGTCAATCCTCAGCTGCCAGCGGGTCCGTCTCTCCCCTGAAACTGGGTGGCCTCTGGCACTCGAACTCTTGTAATGTGCTCTAGCAGAGTGAACCGTCTACTACTAGGGATGGTGGCATTGGTGGCCCAACAGAGAGTGGTACTACTTGTACCACCACTAGTGCCTCTACTTGAAAAGTTCCATGCACTGAAGCCTCATCTCTCAGTGGGCTATCAGTGTGTACAACTCATTGAACTCAAGCTAGCTCTCTGCATGGAGGTATCCTAAAAAAAAAGAGGTTCCCCACTGTCAAAAAGTTATACCTGGTGAGTTGAAAGTTATACCTGATGAGTTGAATCAAAATATCACAAAGAAAACTTTTTAAAACACAAATGCAATCTATGTTTTTGTGCACTGAGTCGGGAATCCGAAGTTAGGGTCCTGCTGTATGGATACGTTGGCTGGTTCACCAACACTGAACTCCCAAAACTAAAAACCTAACTCACTAAAATTAACACTATTGCTTCACAGAAAAGGACATAGTCCCAATTTTGTGGTAGAACCGACTCCTATGATACGAATTTGTCACAACCCATCCCCCGGGGCTTTTGTCCTGACTACTCCAAGCCCGCCTTCCATAGGCCAGGGGATGGAAACTAGCACCAAAGGCGTAATTCCCTTAAATTGATAATGAATTACCTTTATAACCTTTAAACACACACAGAAGCAATCACACAGCTGGATATCAAACACTAAGTAAACTATATAACCAAAGAGTGATTAATGTAAATGGGCCTAGAACACATGCCCAACTAGAAGGTATAAGTACAACTATGTTACAATACAACTGAAGAAAAGGAATGTCAGTTACAGGGTCATCCTCTGTGGTTCCTACCTGATGGGTAAGAACAGATCGCCGCCTCAGCACTCATCGTCTGTTCGCCTCCTCTGTGTAATGACTCGTTGTAATGTCCACCTCTGTGTAACGTCCAAACATGGTATCATCATCCTCAGTCAGCATTGTCCATCATCTGCATCCAACACAACAAGGTGCAGGAATAGATCGTGCTGGGGTGAGTACAATGATACTTAGTAAGGACACCGAGACCCTCACGGTCTCCCAAAATCTGCCATGGATAAACCACCAAGAATGAAATCAACATATAACCCTACATAGGTATATGCCCATACATATACCTAAGTTATCAAGTGATGCATCTCAATAATGAGGAAAACAAAGAAAAATTGACTCATCTCGAACAAAGATTTTATTATAGGGGTAGTATCAAGTAACATCCCCAATCACATTGTCGAAACCTCACCTGCTGTAGAACTCCTCCTCTATCAAGTATATTGTGCCTTACAAGAAACCAAGAGTGCTTCCCACTAACCTTGGATTTCTATGGTTCTTGTCCTATCGAGTACCATCGATCTGCTGCGTCACCAAGCGCACTCCGTACCGTGGGGCTGGCGCGTTACCAAGCATGCTCCCTCTCATATCCTGCTGAGGTACTCCTCATGTCGACTACCGTGGGTATTCTGCAACACCAAACAAAATCCCCACTATGGGTCTGCCGAGACACCAAGGCACTCCCCACTGGGCTAGTCGAGTCACTCTAGGTCGAAACAGTCAGCAGTCGTCAGGTCTCAGCCAGCTACTAGGTCTCCTCAATATGCTCACTCGTCTCCCGGAAGATTTTCTCCATGAGCTGCCGGTCAATACATCAACTATCACAAATTCTCAAGAAGAAGTATCTCAAAGGTCTATCATGTCATAGGTGTCTCAAATCAATAGACGACGCATCAATCGGATGCCCGATCTGTGAGTTATTAGCCATTTAGTCCTGAGCGGTGCGGCCAGGGTGGCTCGGCCGGCCGGTGGAGTGAGCCAGGGCAGGGGGCCGGTTCGGCCCGGGGCGGCGTGTGTCGCGGTGGCCGCGGGTGGCGGTGTTTTTGCCTTTGTCTCCTTCATTGTCTTTGTCACCTTCCTTCATTCGGAAGAACACCGCAACGAATAACGATAGAGGGTTCGGGTCAAGTTGGTTTGTCTCACACCCTTCGCATTAGGGTGGTAGCATTTGTCTCCACAAGAAATAAGATCGATGAACTTCAAACTTTTCGACCTCTGCAACAATTCTTTCCCAACCCGCAACGAAATCTAGGAAAGTATTATCACAAAAATAATCCCAAACCATGTTTTGTTCGTTGATGATGATGGGGAGGGAAGGTCGGTCGTCAAAGACATCCCATGTGAGTTGCCTCCGCAAGGTGCTTCTGAGGAGGAAGTAGAAGACGTTCCTCACCGGAATTCTTCATGGAGGAAGTATTATTCATTAGAGAATCTTTCTCCAAAATCCACCCAAATGTACAGTGGTTAGAAAATAATAGATTAAGTCATCTATTATTTTGTTGGAAAGAATTAAAAAAGCTACAATAAATATGGTGTGTGGCATAATTAAAGCATGAGGGTTGGCACAATTAATTGTGGAGGAAGACCAAGAGGTTCCTCCACATTAATTTGGGTGTTTTGAGGTTATCTCCTCCCCCCATTAATAGGGGTCATCTGGTCCCCACCCCCAAATTAAAATTTGGAGGTTTTGAGATCTTGGGTGGTCCCCACCACAATAAATCTAGAAGAGGTGGTTTAGTTCTGGTGGACCCCACCACTAAACATCCACATGGGAGGGTGGTTAGAACAAAATGAAATAAAAATTGTGTTTATTTTATTTTATTATTTTCACGAAAAAACCAAAAACTGACTTTCACCCTCAACAAACTACCGTCGAGGTGAAAGTCTTATTAAGAGAAAATCAGCGATGCGAGTTCAACGGTGCCCTCAGATTTCAATTCCAAGCACTGGTTCAAAAGTTAGAAAAACTCACTTTCACATTTATGGAACATACCCAAAATAATGTTTATAAATTCATTTCGGGCACTCCGGGCCATGAAATCATGCACCGTCAATTTTCGTGGACTCGTAAAATTCCCATTTTTTAAAAACAATTACATAGATATTCTGGGTCGTTACATGTATTGACTATTTTCTCATCATATGATTAATGATACATATAATTAATGTACCATATTAATATATCTATAAATATTTGAGAGCATAAATTTAATGGTACCAAGAAAAGTGATTAAGTGGAAAGTTGAACTATTTGTAAAACACATGGTTGAAAGAGTTTTTAACGACTAATATGTTTTTGATACTCGGATAATGATGTTTTAATAATGATACTATTGATTTGGGTAATATTTTACACAATTGAAATTATTAATGGATTGTTGATAATGTGGTTAATTCAGTCATTAATGGAGTTTTCACCTGTTTTTGATTTTTGGAATATATCTAATAATCTATGTTCTTTTTAATGAATAAGTATTCCTAAATTATTTAATAAGGTTTTATGGTAATTAATGTTATAAAAAAATATGAATAGATCACCAGATGAAGGAATCCACATGTTTGATATGTGACTATTTAGACCCACGACGTGTTTTTTAGAATAATAATATGTTTATTTTGGAAATTCATTTATCATCTTTCTATGTGTTGGATCATAATATTTTTTAAAATATAACCATTTATGAAATGGATTATGTTGATTATTGAATAAATATATAGATATAAAAAATGTTAAAGGAGATGAAGTTAAAATAGTACAAGAAATAACCAAAGGATAAGATTCTGCATTGTAAATATTAATTTATCAAGTATGTTTATTTAGATATATTCTTTGACAGTGAGTAAATTCGTAATTTTTTTAAAAGGGTCTTGAAAAAAAAAGGTTTTCCTATTATCATCATACTTGATGATATCAATGGAATTTATTTTAAACATATGTGGTTTATGGATTAGTGGTGTCCAACCATCTGTAGATCACCCACATTCTTCTAATAAATGTTCGCTACCATTCTCCAATAGAACAGGATGGTAATATTTTCCCGCCATATCTATATTTTCACTAGTGCTCTCTTATTTGAAAGCCATGTTTAGTGGTAAACATCACATTTCCTTTTCCAAATTATTAAAAATATATATTAATAACCCTATTTACTATGGGTGTTTTTTCAAAGATTGTATTTTCAACTATCAAACCATCTATTACCAAAATCAAGATTTTATTTTTAGGACACAATTTACTTATGGTGAGGAGAATTTAACACCCCAATTCATTAAAAATATTTTTCTTTTAAAATAAATTAAATTTTATTTCTATATATATTTATACAAAAAAACATGTTATTCTTAGGCTACCAATAATTCTAATTTTATCTTAGATGAAATAAAAAATTGATTATATCTTACATTACACATTACAATGACTTTCATTGATTTCTTGCATTACACGCAAGGATGAGTTTTACCAAACCTCAATATACGATTAATATTATTATTTAATATGATAATTATCAAATAGATATTATAATGAAATGTAGGATAATTATAAATAAATTTGGAAAATACTATTGTCATATAATTGTATTACAATTCAATATTGGAACTGAATATAAAATCCAATTAAATGTAAATGAAATGTTTTTATAAGAAAATTATTTTATGAACGCAAAGGGGTTTTTTCATAAAAAATTGAAATAATAAATATTTATAATATCATATGAATGAAATATAAATATTTTATATTCAATAATTTATTTTCACATTCGTCCAATATATTTTATAGACATAAGATAATAATAAATCTAGTTTTATGCTTAAAATTGTATTTTTCTAAAAATGATTTTTTCCACCATTTAATGGATCACCTATTTTAAATATTAATTTTGAAATTTAATAAATATTATATGTAAAAATAAAAATCATTTTTGATTGCTGAGGACAAATATTCTCTTGGGTATATCTTTTTTATTTTTTGGCAAAGTATCAACTATTGAATAAATAGTGAAAATATCTGATTTTAACAGATACTCTTTTTTCTATGTAATTTATAGAGTTAAATTATAATTTAATGTTTCATTGCCCTTCCCTTGGGCCCATGTCATGACTACCACAAGCCCGCCTTCCATAGGCTAGGGGCTAGTGACTAGTAATGAAAGGTGTATTCTTTAAAACCGAGAAGGCATTGCCATTATATCCTGTAAACACACACTACAAGATATAGACACAAGTAAACCATATAGTAGAAAGAGTGTGTATAGTAAGAAAAGGGGGCTAGAATACAAGCCCAACTGAAATGTACAAGAAAACTGGAATGTACAAGAATACTGAAACAACTTTTGTGAACACCTGCCAAGGATCCTACCTGAAGGGTAGGTACAGCTCTCGAACGGTCATCTCTATGGTACGCCATGTCTATGGTCCACCTCCGAGGAACCTCGAGTGCTGGAACCCTCATCCTCAGTCAGCGATTTCTATTATCTCTACCAAACACAAACGGTTTGGGCATAGCCCGTGTAAGGGTGAGTATAACGATACTCAATACGGACCTCAAAACCCTCAAAGGTCTCTCAAAAACAACAAAGGATAAACCAAAAAGCATTGAATCAACTGAAAACCATACATCGTTATTTTCCCAAACATATAACTATGTTTTCAAGTATACCCATCTCAATCATGAGAAAACACAGGGTCCAACTCAAAAGTACAAAGCACAAATGTTCCACAATGGAAGGAATACAACGAAGGAAATTACCCCAAAGGTACGCCACACAAAAGAATTCCACAAAGGTATCACTAAAAAGGTTAGTACCACAAAGGTACGCTACATAGAAGATTACCACAAAGGTATCACCATGAATGTATATACCACAAAGGTGTGCCACATAGAAGATAACCACAAAGGTATCACCACAAAATTAAGTACCACAGTGGTATTCCACACTGAAGATTACCACAAAGGTATCACCACAAATGTAAGTACCACAATGGTACGACACACAGAAGATTACCATAAAGGTAAAACCATGAAGGTAAGTACCAAAATGGTATGCCACGTAGAATATTACCACAAAGGTATCACCAAGAATGTAAGTAACACAAAGGTACACCACACAGAAGATTAATACTCAGCTCACGCTAGGTATAACATAGGTATGGTAGTAAAGATGATTATATGAAACTACTGAATCATCATACTCTGTTAAGAGGCTAACCAATGTAGGATCCTAAATCATCACATCCACCTAGGATCCTAAATCATCAAACCCACATAGGGTCCTTGTATATCATCAGTCCCACATAGGATCCTATTACAGTAGACCCACATTAGATCCTAGAGTAGTCCCAGATGGATTCTTTGAGAGGATCTATGCGAGACACTTGAAAACAGACCCAAAATGGTTCCCACAGCACAGACCCACATATGATCCCTTTATAATGTTACAACCGTCTACAGGGTTACCTCACTAAGATAGTTTGATTCAAGGATGTTCCGATCCTCAAGCCACATGTCGATACACTAACTGCCATGAAGACCAACGAAGAAGTATCCCAAAGGACCTCCCCGAAAAAGGGGTCTCAACACAATAGACAGTGCATCAATGAGAATCCCAGTCTGTAAGTTATTATCCTTTTAGTCACGTGGGCTAGGTTGGATTCGTGCTCGATCCAAAACGGTTGTACCCCAACATTATACAAAACTCAATTGGGGTATACGAAAATCAAATTCACGATCCAAGGTTTTTGATACCAGAGACAGTTTTTCAAATGAATGCCCATAGCTCATGATATGGCTGAAAGAGAGAAAAGGATTGAAACTGTTCTTGGACCGGGCCGCCCTATTTGGCCGACCTGGCCTGACCTAGTTAGGGTCGCCCTGGCCTGACCCGAGTCTAGGCCTGGGTTGGACCCACCCCACGAGATCTGAACCGGACCGTTGGTGGGTACCGCTTGGCTCCCTGGTTGGACGGATGGCCAGCCATCCCCATGTGATGTGGTCACGTGCTGCACTATCACTCGCATCCAGTGTCGAGCGGGCGATGCCTCACATCACATCCATGACATAAGGTTGTGTCTCTTATATTTTGGGAGGTACGATCCTGCATCACCACCCCTGCGCGGGGCTCACTTCCATCAGCCGCCGCCCTTTCTCCTCTACGGCCGACAGACCCCTTCTCTTCTCCGGCGGCACGGTCGCGTTGTCGCCTCCGTCGCGGCCGACCAGAGTGGTGACCATCTGTCCTGAGTCCCAACAGTGCCAGTCACTAGCACCGGTCACCATCCTCCTCCATCACGAAGAACACATCATAAATAACAAATATTTGTAGAGGGTTTAGGCAATGTTAGTTTGGCTCGCACCCTCCGCATTAAAGCGGTGGCAAGTGACAATATTGTTCTTGAATCAAGGGGTTTAAAAAGAATGGTGTTAGGGGGTATAAATCAACAACAAACCCTACCTTGTCATTTGTAGGAGGATTCGAGAGGTATAAGATGAAGTCGTTGAAGAATACCGGTGTTCGTTGCCTCCGCAAGGTGCTTCCAATCTGGGTTCGGGGTTGATTCCTCGTTCTTCGTTGGCGCAAGTTCTTTGTTGGAGAGGCATTTTTCATTTGGAGGGAATGATTCTCAAAAATCACTCCTTTTTTCCAACACATTCCCCAAATTCCAACAAAAATGATTCGTGAACATATTAAATTATGTTTTATTAATTTAAAATAGAGCGGGCCATTAATTATGATTGTGTTGGCATAATTAATTTAGAGGAATCCAAAGGTCACCAAAATCATTAAAGAATGAGTTCAATAGTCGGGTGTTCCCCACCATTAAACATTCAGAATGGGTGTTTTCTAGTTCAGGTGGTCCCCACTACTTAACATTCAATTGGGAGGATAAAAATAAAATAAAAGTTTTTATTTTATTTTATTTTAATTTCAATGAAAAACACAAAATCAAACTTTCACCCTCAACCAACTGTGGTTGAGGTGAAAGTTTCTCAAGTGAATAACGACAATGTGAGTTCAACGGTGTCCTCATATTTCAATTCTGAGCAATTATTTAAATGTTACAATGACACAGTCACACATTTACTAAACGTACAAAAAATGTTTATAAATTCATTCCAGGAACAATGGGCCTTGGAATCACGTGCCGTCAATTTTCGTAGACCTGAAATATTCCCATATAATTAAACATAATACATGGAAAAATCCAGGTATTTACATTATCCCCACCTCAGGGATTTGTGTCCCCATAAGCTACAACTCAGTCTAAGGGAACAAGTGGGGGTACTGAGCACGTATCTGAGCTTTCCACTCCCATGTGCTCTCCTGGAGGTTCCCGTGAAGCCAACGTACACATACCAAAGGTATCAATCACCCATGATGGACTCTCTCATATTGATCCACAATCTCAACTGGAACCTTCATAAATGTCACTCCATCATCAATTTCTAGCTCGCTGTGGTCGATGAAGAGAGAAGGGTCTTGCACATATCTATTTTGTTGGGATACGTGGAAGACGTCGTGCACCCGGAAAAAACAGAGGTGGAAGTTCTAGGTTGTAAGCCACCTCGACAACTCTGCTTAGGACCTGAAAGGGTCTAATTAACCTCATAGATAACTTTTCTCCCATGCCAAATATCTGCAAACCTTGTCCGGGTGAGACCTGAAGGAAGACGTGGTCACTATCCTTGAACTCCAGAGGTCTCTATCTCTTGTCGGCATAATACTTATACCTGCTCTGTCCAGTATTCTTCCACACTTGGATGATCTGCACCTTCTCCGTGGTAGGTTGTACCATATCTGGTCCCATGAGTACTGACTCCCCTAGGTCAGTGTAGCACAAAGGTGATATGCAAGGTCTTCCATACAACCCCTCGAAATGTGCCATCCCAATGGTGGAGTGATACTGGTTGTTGTATGAAAACACTACCGAGGGAATGTGATCCTCCCAATTATGACCGAAGTCGATGACGCAATCACATACCATATCCTTGAGGGTCTGAATGGTCTGCTCAGTCTGGCCATCCATATGGGGATGGAAGGAAGGGATCAAACAAAGCTGCGTCCTGAAAGCCTCCTCCAACCCCTTCCATAGCTGAGAAGTAAAACGTGCATCACGACCAGAGACAATCGTCGAGGGTATTCAATGTAGATGCACAATCTCATGCACATAGAGGCATCACAAGCTCTCCAATGTACCCTTCTCTCAGATCAGTAGGAAGTGGGCTGACTTGGTGAGTCAGTCGATGATCACCCAGATAGAATCATGACCCATGGATGTACATGGTAGTCATGTCAGGAATTCCATGGATATCCTGTCCCACTTCCACTCTGGGACCTCCAAAGGCTGAACCAAGACTGCTCATACCTGATGCTTCGCCTTCACTTATTAACAAGTGAGGCACCAAGATACAAACTATGATACTTCTTTCTTCATTCCCGACAACTAGTGATGTCATCCGTGATCCTGGTATATCTTCGATACTCCTGTATTCACCGCTAGAGGGGATGTGTGAAACTCCCACAACACATCCTCTTGAAGTGACACCAGTACCATGGTACATTCTCGGAAGAGGATGACGTGCTCCCCACCTTCATAAAATCCATCAGGTGCCTGTTCTATGGATATCTGAGCACATAGAGCCTCACTGTCAGTGTCCCCACACTGCACCCCCGTTACTCGCTAATGAATTGGGGGATTGACTGTAAGAGACTGAAGAAAAAATTCTCCATCCCATTCCACAATGAATATCTGCAATGCAGCTAGCTACTCTGTCGCCTCACCTAGCAGCAATATACCAGATCTCCGACTGAGTGTATATGCAACAACATTCCCCTTCCCAAGAGTATAGAAAATCTCTATGTCATATAATTGGAGAAACTCAAGACAATGTCGATGTCTCAAGTTTAGGTCCTTTTGAGAGAATCTATACCTGAGACTCATGTGATCAGAGTAAACTGTAAAATGTTCGTCCATCAAGTAATGTCACCACATCTTCTTGGATAAGACCATTGCTACTAACTTTAGGTCATGGGTAGTGTAGTTCTGCTCATTTTGTCTCACCTTTCGAGAACCATATATGATAACAGATCACTCCTTCATTAGGACATATATGAGCCCAGTACATGATGCTTCACAATAAAATACGTACCCATCACCCTCCTCTGGAAGCCTCGAGATGGGGTAACTAGTCAGCCTCTGCATCAGCTCCAGAAAACACCGCTGGAATCTCTCTGACCACACAAACGGTTTCCTCTTCTTCGACATCGCTGATAAAGGTACTACAACTTCTGAGAAATCTGGCACAAACCTCTAGAAGTATCTAGCCAAACCCAAGAAACTCTGTACCTCCGTCACACTCCTGGGTGGCTCCAAAGCAAGTAAAACCTCAATCTTCGCTAGATCCACCGCAACTCCATACTTCAAGATGACATGAACTAGAAAGTGAACCTCTCAGATCTAGAATTGGAACTTAGAGAGCTTATAATAAATCTCATTCTCTCAGAGTGTGTCTAGAACAATTTGTAAATGATATGCGTGCTCTTCCTTGGTAGCAGAGTTGATCAGAATGTCGTCAATGAAGACTACTACAAAGATATCAGGGTATTGCTGGAAGATCCTATTCATGAGTCACATGAACACTTCTGGAGTATTGGTCACTCCGAATGACATGAAAAAAACTCATAATGGTCATACCGACATCTGAAATCCATCTTCTACACATCCACCTCTCACACTCTAAGCTGGTGATAGCTTTATCTGAGGTCTATCATTGAGAACTGTCGTGCTCCCTTTAGCTGATCAAAGAGGTCACCAATCCTTGGCAGTGGGTACTTCTTCTTCTCGGTCACCTGGTTTAGATGCTGATATTCAATACAATGTCTCAATATCCCATCTTTATCTTAGAGAATAAAATAGGGGCTTCCTAAGGAGAAACACTAGGCCAGATGAACCCCTTCCCATGTAAGTTCTCTAGTTTTATCCATAGCTCACAAAGCTCCGTGAGAGATATTCGATATGCTAGTGTAAAATTCGGTGCCATCTCGGGGTACAAGTAAATTTAAAAGTCCACCTCTCTATGAGGAGGTAGACCCGAATCATCATTAGGGAAGACATCAGCGTTCTGGTCCACCACTACAAGATATCTCGGACTCTCCACATCAACAACTCTGAGGGTAAGGCTAGAAAATTGATTAGTGATCGGCTGCAATCTCCTCCGAGTAAGTCCATTCTATGCTGGAGAGGCAAATTTCTCGCTGGTGAAGGTAAACCTAGTCCCATCAATGCATACACACGACACTTTGTGCCTAATACAGTCAATCTAAGCATGGACTGTAGATAAGCATTCTGTACCCAAGATGACATCGAAAGGAATCGAAGTTGTTGCTAGGAGATCCCAGCTGAAGCACTCGCCTCATAGATTAAGCTCACACTATCAACACCTGTGCGTAATCATCGAATCATCTCCCGTAGGAGTCTTTAGCCATACCAATCGGGCCAACGGCTCTATCAGAATCTTTGAGCTCTGAACGAGCATAGTGGAAATAAAATAATGATTGTCACCTCTGTCTATAAGTACTGCAGCTAAGGTTGAGTAGACACATATCATACCTCGTATCATCTCCAGAGCACCATGATCATAGGGCACACATGCCTAGAGATGAGCTCGCCCCTGTCCACCTGTTCTCTATGGTCTGGGTGGACCACATGGTGGTTGTGGTGGTAACATCTTGAATTTTTACCACTGCCAACTGCATGTCCATCTCCTCTGCCACATCCACCTATCCATGCAGACCTCCTCAGTCAAACCTCAGTCTCTGGTGCCCTGCACAACTGACCCTGAATCCTGCGATCATCCACCTATAGGTCTAGTCCACATGGACCTCTATGACATATGTCTACTACCAACTAAAGAATACTCTTCTACATGACGATCAGTGGTGGGTCTCGCTACTAGTGACTACTCACCATGAAAACACTACACTAAGAGGGCTCACTCTAACACCCCCGCCTACGTCCGGTTGCTGAGTGAGATCTTTGAAGCCCTAATCTCCCACCTGAGTCCCTACTCGATGGTTCGGGCTCTGAAGAATGTGTCTCGTACCATATTAGTGGAGTAGTGTGGGAGGTTGGTGAACCTCGCTGATTACTGAGCCACAGTCAGGCTGACCTGCTATAGATGAATAAGCTCTTGTCAGCACACTGGGTGAATGGTCACTGAGACAAACTCTACCCAAAACAGGCTCTCAATCTCTCCCTAGAGAAGTGTCACCTCTTCATGAACATGGAGCATCCAGATCCACCATCTTCCTACTGTTTCCTATATAAGACTGGTGGAAAAAATCACCACGAGACCAGCTAGTGTCCCTACCAGTCGAAAGACTCTCACCACAACCTCCAAACAATCCTTAGTTGCCTGTGTCACATCCCGACCCTTCTGGACTCGAGACGCGACTACCCCAAGTCCGCCTCCATAGGCCAGGGGCTGGAGACAAGCGTCGAAGGCGTAAAAATCTCGGGGAGGAATTTTCCTAAGTATCTGTACACACACAAACACAACCTATGCAAGGAAAAAGTGCAGAGTAAAAAAAGGAAACCAAAGTTTGGAATACAGAATCCCAACCAAAACATGCATCGACCTCTAATGCAGAAGAAGTAAAGTGCTAAAAATTAGACCGAACAGTAAAAAGGGAATAACACATGCCCAACTAGAAAAGTGCCACAACCTGGAAACAAATAATCCAAAGAATGCAGCCGGTGATCCTCACAACTGAATGTCTTACTATGACCACTTAATGCATCCTAAGCCCATGTGTACTCTATGCTCTTCCATAGTCTCGATTGACCTGTATGTTGTATGAAATGGAACACCAACTGTGGGAAAATCCCAAGTAGGGGTGAGTATAATGATTCTCAGTAGGATGCCCCGAAATCACGAGGGAGAAACAAAGGAGGTACCAAAATAGTGAGAAATAGTCAGAACATGGAATAGTGAAAGAGTATAGTAAATAAAGTGTATCTCAACACAACAAAAGAAATGAAGTAGACTCATCCAACCAAGAGGATCTAATCACGGAAAGAATGTGGAACACCGCACGTGTCTTCGCCCCTCTTAGAAAGAGAGTAACTGAACCCAAGGAGTGGGATCAAAAGAAGGGTGTATATATATATGTGCTCAATAAGAAACCCGAATGAGTGTGTAAGTGGATCTCTATATCCAAGCTCAGACCAAGAAAAGACGCCAACAGTTCTAAGGGTATCCATCACCGATGCCCAAAACATCCCGCACATCAATGCTGTCTCATCGCTAAATCTTGCTACCAGGGATCCCGCTCTAGTAATCATGGAGAGAAGTCACTGACTAGCCGTATATAAAGGGATGAGTCTGAATGAAGTCATCGGGTAACCCACAGCCCAACCCAGCTAGACGGTAAATTCCAATAGGCCGTCGGGTAACCCACTGCCCAACCCCACTGGATGGTAAACCCTAAAGTCAACGAGAACCCACTGCCTAGCCCTTGATAGTGGTTAAACCCTAAGGTCAATGAGCTACCCACCACCAAGCCCCGCTGGAGGGTAAACCCTAAGGTCAACAGGTTACCCATTGCCCAGCCCCGCTGGAGGGTAAACCCTGATACGCTAGTGGGTAACCCACTGCCCAGCCCCACTAGAGGGTAAACACTGAACTTGTCTGAAAACTCCACTCTGCCCGTGCGATGCTGGGGAAGTCACTAACATCACTACCGTGAATTGGTTCAAAGTGCGTCAAGGGAACCTCCGAACAATTCCATTTCATGTTTCCACATATGATGAGATCTTGAAAGAGGCTCTGCACGCACAAACAGTTTTCACCATTGTAGCCCTCGCAGAAAAACACACGAGATAGAATATTTACATGTTGGAAAAATACTCCGGATGAAAAACATATTCAACACTGCTTTATGCCCATACGGCATCTTGTGGGGCCCACACCTCGGTCCTAAAAGAGGTCGAGTGAACTGCGCCATCATGATGCTCTTGAAAAAACATGTCTAAACGAATACTCATTCTCCCTAAACAGATGTCTGATGAAAAGGCGCAAAATGCTGCTCACAGCGTAAAAGACGGCCCATGGGACCCACACCTCCACTCTGAATTAAATTCCTAAAACTACCATGGACAACTTCATATCGACGCCAGGGGCACAATGCCGCTGATGGCACTTTAAACGGAATCCGGATGTGTTCGTGCCATATGAAGGATAAATCCTGGCGAGGTACTCAACGAGCGTGTTGCGCCACTGAACTCCCGTCCTGGGAATAAAAAATATCCGAGATCATCTCAAAACTTCTGTCTCGATCTGAGGATCGTGTCGCCACATACAGAAGACAAATTCGATGCTCGATTTGCAAGTAATAGTGTTTTTAACATCATCGGACGGAGAGGTGGTGGGCCTAGGCCGACCCACCCCTTTAGACCGGCGGTCCACGACTGGGCCGCCCGGACCGCCCGGTCCACTGTTGCCTGTAGTTCACCACGTGGGACTCCCCGCGTGACCCAGACCGGCTAAGCCGGTCTGGTGCATTCTCCACAAAACCCGTGAAGTGCAAGTCTCTGTCAGCTGGTCGGGGTTGCGACGACCTCAGTTTCTCGCGTCTCCCGCTGACAGACGAAGCCTGCCAGCCTGGCCCCCCCATGTAACCCCACGCACGACACCTTCTTAAACTTCATGAATCCTTATGCCACTACATGGGAGCCCTCCGCCACCGCCTAGGATCCCACCACTATCGGACGTCGTCCTATACTTTCTGAAGCACACCAGAAACCCCATAAACCACCAGAAAACATGGAAAATTGGCCGAAAAACATCGTGGGACCACCCCGGGTGCCCTAGCACTCGGATTTTCAATCCGAGAAGAGCATTAGAAATCTCAGATCTAATAATATGCAACAATGGGATTCGATCGATAGGAAATAGCATTTCAACTCAATGAATTTAATTCAAGAAAGATGCGGAAATTAAAAAAGAAAAAAACAAAAGCCTACCTCGTCGGGCGTAGCCCGTCGCTTCACCGACGATCCTCCAAAGCCACCACTCCTTGGAGAAGTGAGGATAGGGTCATGAAGCTTGTTGAGAGGAATTTTGAGAGGGATACGTAAGGGGGAAGAAGTAGGAGGGGTCAGATATGTGTTTATATAGAGAAACACAGACACAAACCCATAGGCTCTGTACCCAAACTTTTGGTGGGGTCGAGGTTAAGTCGCCTCAAGGATAAAATCCACGTTCTGAGAGTAACAACGGTATCAGAATTTAAATCCGAGCCTCTGGTCTGAAGTTGTAAATTTCACACCTGAGGCCGCTAAATTAAAAAAATGAACCTGGTGATGTTTTCCACAGAAGGTCCGCACCCGCGAAAGTTACACCCCTCCTAGGGTAAACGACATGTTCCAGACTCGATGGTGCCCTCATTTTTCCAATCCAAGCAACCATTTAAGATTTATTTTATTTATTTAGCATGTCTAGTGTGAAAATACATAAAATTTAATTTCAGCCACACTGAGGTTCAGAATCACACACCGTCTCAACGCCCTTCTCTGGAATAACATCAAGAAAAATTTCAAAGTCTAACAGGCTCAAAAACCGGGTTTTTACATCATTCCCTTCTTCAAGTTTTTCATCCCCGAAACACAAAAATACAAAAACAACTCGAGATACTGAGCCCGCATCTAGCTCTACCATTCCGAGGTGCTCTCCCGAACCCTCCCATGCTGCCACATCACACGAACCAAAGGAATTGTCCATCCAAATAGTGTCTGCTCTTGCTGGTCCTCAATCGCCTCTGGGTGCTCCGCAAAGGTGGCTCCATCCTCAATGTCCAGCTCTTTCCAGTCAATTACGTGTGTGGGTTCGTGCATGTATTTCCTCATTTGTGACACGTGGAAGACATCATGCACCCTATCTAGCTGTAGGGGTAGATAAAGGCATTAGGTAACCCCACTGACCCTATGCACGATCTCAAAGGCCCCAAATATACTCTAGGACAGTTTTCCTCCCCGACCGAACCTCCGTGTTCCACACCGTGGGGAGACTTTTAATAAGACATGGTATCCCTACTCGAACTCCAAAGGCCTGCGACGACGATCTACGTAGGAATTCTGTCTTCTCTAAGCCATCCTCATCTTCTCATGAATGACCTGCACCTTCACCTTCGTCGCCCACACCAACTCTGGGCCCACGAGGGAGGTCTCCCCAACCTCCGTCCAACACAAAGGTGACCTGAATGTTCTCCCATAGAGGGCCTCAAAAGGTTCCATGCCAATAGTAGAGTTGTAACTATTGTTATATGTGAACTCCACCAAGGGCAAGTGATCCTCCCAGCTTAGGCCAAAGTCTAACACGCACGTCCTGACCATATCCTCCAAAACCAGGATAGTGCGCTCGGTCTGCCAGTCTGTCTGGTGGTGAACTGTTGTACTCATCTGCAACCGAGTCCCGAATACCTCCTGCAGGCCTCACCACAATCGCAATGTAAACTGAACGTCCCGGTCGGAGATGATCGTCAATGGTACTCCATGAAGGCGGACAATCCCCCGAATGTATAGCTGCATGTACAACTGCCCTAGATTCTACACCAAGCTCTGCTTTCTGATGGAAAGGAAGTGTTCATACTACGTGATTCGATCCACTATCACCAAAATGGAGTTATGGACATTCTTTTTGTGCGGAATCCTTGTGACAAAGTCCATATATATTACATCCCACATCAACTCTAGGATATCGTGGGACTGAAACAACCCTGGTGGAACCTGATGCTTTTCCTGCACCTACTGATATGTAAGACACTGAGAAAGAAACTCAGCTCTACTCCCCTTCATGCTGGACAACCAAAACAGCTGTTGATGGTCTCTGTATATCTTCCCCACCCCGGGATGTATAGCCAAGGGAGAAGTGTGGAACTCCCGCATCACCTCCTCCCACATCTCCACTGGTACTACCACTCACCCTTGAAATAGGATCTCATGATTCGCTCCTTCAGAATACCCATCAGGTGCATCACTCATAGATATCAGATCACACAGTATCTCACTGTCAACATCCCCCAGATGCAACTCTCTCACACACTCAAGGAGTGATGGAGTCAACACCATAAACTGCAGATAAACCATACCCTCCTACTCTACCAAGGTCAGCCGTAGAAAAGCCAACTGCTCTGAAGCTTCCCACACAAACCAAGCCTGGGACTTCATTCTAAGAGCATATAATACTAAATTTCCCTTCCCATAAGTGTAGAATATCTCAAAATCATAGTCCTGCAGAAACTACATCCAGTGCCACTGCCTCATATTCAGATCCCTCTGAGTGGAGATGTACATGAGGCTATGGTGGTCTGAGAAGACCCCAAAACTCTCACCCATAAGGTAGTGTCTCCATAACCACAAGGCGAAGATCACCACTGCTAGCTCCAAATCATGAGTCACATAATTCTGCTCATGGGTCCTCAACTGCCTCGTCCCATATGCAATCACTACCTGCTGCTGCATCAGCACACACCTGGTCCCAGCTCTTGAAGCTTTTCAGTACACCACGAACTCAACGCCATCCTCTGGTAGTCTCAACACTGGAGCACTTGTCAGCCTCTATCTCAACTCCTCGAAGGACTTATGGCACTGATCAGTCTAGGTGAATGGTCACCCCTTCCACATCACTAAGGTCAAAGGGGAATAAATCCTAAACAAATATTCCACAAACCTCCCATAGTACCATCCCAAACCAAGGAAGCTCCGTACATATGACGCATTCTTTAGTGGCTCCCAAGAAATCGTTGCCTCTATCATTGCAGGATCTACGACCTAACCATTTTCTGAAATGACTTTCCATAGAAATTGAACCTCATGAATCAATAATTGACACTTAGAGAGTATCCCATACATCTGGTGCTCTCAGAGTAAGTCTAGGACCATCCCTAAATGCTCTGCGTGCTCCTCTTCCATTGCAGAGTAGATGAGTATGTCTTGAATAACGACAACCAAAAATCGGTCCAAGTACGGCTGGAAGATCTGGTTCATTCAAGACATGAAAACGGTAGGGGAATTCGTCATGCCAAAGGGCATCATGAGAAACTTTTAATCACCCTAATGACAACAGAAATCCAACTACGGGTTGTCAGCCTCACGAACCCGCAAATACCGGTATTCGGATCGAAGATCAATCTTGGAGAACCACTTCGACCCTCTCAACTAGTCGAAGAGGTCGTTGATCCTTGGTAAATGGTACTTTTTCTTTATTATAGCCTGATTTAGGTGATGATAATCCACACAGAGCCACAGAATCCCATCTGCCTTTTTCAAAAAAAAAAACGGAGCTTCCCAAAGGGACACACTGGGCCTGATGAATCGCTTCTCATGAAGGTCCTCCAACTGAAGTCATAGCTCCCGAAGATCAGTGGGTGCCATCAGATATGCTTCACATGATATCGGGGTAGTCACCAGTTGCAAGTCAATGCATAACTCAATCTATTGCCTCGGAGGTAGTCCCATGACATCCTTGGGAATGATGTCCATGTAGTCATGTACAACGGTTGGGATGCAGGTGCCTGTAGTGTCTACTGATTCGAGATCCATGCTCCCCGACTGGTGAGAACAAGTTTGTGGTCTCCTGCTCAGTGTACTCGTCTACTCTGTCATGAGGTCTCACTCAATGAGGATGGTAAACCCCTGAGTCGTCTACGATGATAGTCGATCTGGGCGTAGACCATAGAAAGCCAATCAATGCCCAGGATGATGTCGCAGGGTTCCATCGTGATGACCAGTAGGTACCATGTGAAACTCTCTCATCCGAACGACATTTCACACTATCTAAAAACAAAGGTCACTAATGAGGCACTTCCTATAAGAGCCGTGAGACTAAGTGCAGGTGTCGGCGCCTCTACCGGAAGCTCCAACTCCCATACCAAAATTAATGATATAAAGGAGTGTTTGGTACTTGTATCTATTAGTACTGAAGAAAGCATAGAGTAAAGAAAAATCATACCTCAGACCATCTTGTTTATTTGGGGTCACAAACACCCATAGCCTGAAGCTTCCCGTGACCCCTACCACCAGCTTTCTGAGACTGGCTAGGGCCTCCCAGTGGTTGCAATTAAAGGACCTCGAAATGCCGTCCCAGACCTCCAAGTCCTGCCGCTCTTCCTACGCCGCCTCCCTGAGGACCACCCTGTCCTCGCCTAAGGGATACCTGGTCACGGCGCTGCCTCTGCTGCTGCGGTGTGCCCACTACTTGCCACGACTTCTCGGTACTCCTGGTCAGGCAGTCCCATGCTAGGTGACCACGTCTGTCACAAGCATTGCACCGACTCTCTCTTAACTTCCCCTGTGCTCCACGACGCCACTATGATATACGACCTTTCCCCTATGTCTGCTCATGAAAGGGCCTCCTCGACTGAGGCTCTACTCTCTACCACCTGCATGTCACCGAAGACTCTCATTTGAAGCAGCAACTACTAGGCCCTGTCAGCTGGCGTCCCTCGTCAAAGAATCTCTCCATCTTGAGCGCCTGCTCTAGCACCCCAACATAAGTTGGGATGTATAGGGGTAATACACTACAACAGATCACCCTACGTAGCCCCAGCTCAAACTTATACACTTGTAAGTTACTATCGCGGACAATATCTTACGAGTAGCATGTCAGATCAGTAAACCGGGCCGAGTACTACTCCACGGTCATCCCTCTGCTTCAGCTCCAGAAGCTCATGAATCTGAACAGAGCGTAAACAAGAGGTGGAGTACTTATCCTAGAGGAGCTACTGGAAGCTATCCCATGTGAGAGATGACTCGTCGTGGGTTTGCGCAACCAACCCCCACCAACGCCTGGCCGTCCTGAGGAAAGGGCTGACAGCTAGCGCTACCATCTAGTCTACTGGTGTCCATAAAAGCCTGAAATTCAATCCACAAACTCTAGTAAATCTTTGCTACTTGGGGATCCGAGTCCCTGTGGAACTTCTAGGGCCAGTGACTCTGGAAGTCTCAGAGCGCACTCAGCCCGTACTCAACCTCGTCCTATGCTGCCAGTACTAACTGTCACTCTTCGGGTGGAGGGGATACTACAGAAGCACTAGACGGAAGGGGATCACATGACTGTCCCCAAACAAACACCGCTTCGCTCACCAGGTCGTCATCACAAACTGGAGAGGGTAACCTGGCTGGCTACTGTCCTGGGGGAATCCTGAAAATTATCGAGGATTGCCGCGATCAGATGAGCACACACACACACACATATATATATATATATATATCAGTAATAACAAAGGGGAGATGGCTCAAAAAGGACAGTCAAAGAATCCATCCTACCAGATGCATGTTCCAAAGTTCACAGCAACAAGGGTATTAGTGTGCCGATTCGACAAATGGGTTATGAGGGTCCTAGTGAATGTATATGTCGACTATCCATACCATCACTAGACTCCCTGGCCTGAGATCTGCTCTCGAGATATATTGACACTATTTCCATAAATCCCAACCAATTCCTTTTTAGGGACGTCCGAAAAACACCCCACGGAGCGAACCAACCTCTGATACCACTCTATTAGGCCCCGAACCTATCGGTCTCGATCCGCGACTACCCCAAGCCCGCCCCTATATTCCAGGGGCTGGCGACAAGCACCGAAGGCATAAAAATATTGGGGATGCCTTTTCATAACTACTTTTACACACACACACACAGCCTATGCAATGAAAAAGTGCAGAGTAAAAAAGGAAACCAATGTATGGACTATAGAATCCCAAAAAAAACATGCATCAACCTCTAAAGAAGAACAGGTAATGTGTTGTAAAGTTGACCAAACAATAAAAATGTAAAAACAAGTGCCCAACTATAAAAGTGCAACAACCTAACAACAGATAATGAAAAGTAAGAAGTTGGTGAGACTCACACCTAAAAGTCATATTATGACCATAGAATGTTTCCCAAGCTCCTGCGTCCTCTATGCTCCTATGTTGTCTGGATCGACCTTTCCGTCATTTTCAAGGTCAAACCAAGTGCGGGAAAATCCCAAGCTGGGATGAGTATAAAGATACTCAGTAGGATGCCCCAAAATCTCGAGGGATCAACAAAGGAGCTACCCAAACAGTGAGTAGTAGACAGAACAAGGAATAGTGAAAGAGTACAGTAAATTGAGTGCAGCACAACCCAACAAAAAAAGGAAGTAGACCCATCCAACCAAGAATAGATAGACATGGAAATCATGTGGCATACCCCGTGCTTCTTTGCCCCTCCTAGTAGGAGAGTAATTGAAACTATGGAGTGGGAACAAAAGTAGGGTGTATATATATATGCTCATCAAGAAACCCAAACGAGTTTGTAAAAGGATTTCTATCTCCACGGACATCCCAGAAAAAGTATCAAACAGTTCTAAGGATATCCATCATTGATGTCTGAACGTCCCGCACATCATTGTCATCTCATTGCTGAATCACGCATCAAGGACCCCACTTGGCTAATCATGGAGAGAATTCACTCACTAGGAATATTGAAGGGGTTGAATCTGAAAGAAGTCATTGGGTAACCCACAACCCAGACCAGTTGGAGGGTAAACTCTAAGAGGTCGTTGGGTAACCCACAGCCCAGCCTCGCTGGAGGGTAAACCCTAAAGTCAACAGGTAACCCACTACACAGCCCCTGTCGGAGGGTGTAACCTAAGGTCAACGGGTAACCCACTACCCAGTTCCACCAGAGGGTAAACCCTAAGGTCAACGGGTAACCCACTGCACATCCCTGCTGGAGGGTAAACCCTGATTCACCGGTGGGTAACCCACTCCCCAGCCCTACTAGAGGGTAAACCCTAAACTCGTCTGATAACTCCGCTCTACCCATGCCATGCTGGGGAAGTCACTAACATCGCTACCATGCATTGGTTTAGAGTGCATCATGGGAATCTCTGACCAATGCCATTTCATGTTTCCACATTTAATGAGATCTCGAAAGATTCTCCGAATGCCCAAACTGATTTCACCATTGTAGTCCTTGTGAAAAAACATGTGATATAGACTATTTACTCACTGGAAACGGACTCCCGATGAAAATGTCATTAAACACTACTTTATGCCCATACAACATCTCGTGGGTCCCACATCTCGGTCTTGATTGTGTTTGGGCGAATTGCGCCATCGCGATGCTCTTGAAAAAACATGCTGAAACGACTACTCATTCACCCTGAATGGGCATCTCATGAAAAAGTCACAAAATACTGCTCACAGCTTAAAAGACGGCCTGTGGGGACCACACATCAACTCTAGCTCCAATTCCTAAAACCACCCTAGAAAAATCCGTCTCGACGCCAGGGTCACAACTCCGCTAACAGCACCTTAAACAAACTCCAGATGTGTTCGCGCCATATGAAGGAAGAATCCCGACGATGTACTCAACGAGCGTGTTGCACCACCAAGATCCTGTCCCGAGGATTAAAATTCACCAGAACCATCTCCAAACCTTCATCTGGATCCTAAGACCATGTCTCCACAGACAGCACGCAAATCCGACACTCAGTTTGCGAGTTATGAGTTTTTTAACTTCATCAGACAGAGACGGGGTGGTCCTGGGCCCACCCACCCCTTGAGACCGACGGTCAGTGGCTGGGCCACCGGGACCTCCCGGTCCGCCATGGCCAGTGGTTCACCGCGCGGGCCACCCCACATCACTCAGACCGGATCACCCAGTCTAGCGCGTTCTCCATGAGACCCATGAAGTGCAGGTCTCTGTCGGCCGACAATGGTCGCGACGACCCCAGTTTCTCGCGCCTCCCGCTGACCGGTGAAGCCGGCCAGCCTAGACCCCCGCATCACCCCACATATGTCACCATCCCGGACCGCCTGTAGACCACCACTGCCACCTGGGAGCCCGCCACCGCCTCCTGGGAGCCCACCGCCACCGCCTGGGAGCCCGCCGCTGCCGGCTGCCGACCCGGACCCCCTGAAGCCCGCCGAAAACCCCTGGAACCACATGAAAACAGGGAAAATAGGCCAAAAAACATCCAAGGGCCACCCTAGGAGCCACGGGACATGGATGTTTGATCCTAGAAGAATGTTAGAAAGATCGGATCGAATCCTACAAAACTATGGGCTTCACTCGATAGGAAAACAACATTTTGATGCAACGAACTTAATTCAAGGAATATGCGGAAATTAAAAACAAAAATAAAAATGATCCTACCTCACAGGGCGTAGCCCGTCGCTTCGCCGACGATCCATTAGAGCTGCCACACCTTGGAGAGGTGGGGAGAGGGGCTTGAAGCTTGTTGAGAGGAATTTCTCTAGGGAGGTGCAACAGGGAAGAAGGAGGAGGGGAGTGAGAAGTGTTTAAGTAGAGAAACACAAACACCCACAAGTAGGCTCGATACAAGATCTTTCAGCGGGGTCGGGGTTACGCCGCCTCTAGGTTAAAATCCAAGTTCTGAGTGTAATGGATTTCTCATAATTTTAATCTGATCCACCATTCAGAAGTTGAAATGTTCAGGATCGAGGCCTATAAATTACCAAAACGCCCTTGGTGGCGTTTTCCACAGAAGGGCCACGCCCGAGGAAAGTTACACCCCTCCAAGAGTAAACAGAACATTCCGGACTCAATGGTGACATCAGTGTTCCCATCCAAGAAACTATTTTTGAGTTATTCTGTTAATTTGGCATGTCCAGTGTGAAAACACTTGAAATTTAATCCTGGCCACACCGAGGCTCGGAATCACACGCTGTCTGAACTCCCTACTCTGGAATAACCTGAATAAAAATTTGAAAGTCTTACAGGATCAAAAATCGGGTTCTTATAGCTCGTGGGTCTGTCTCTCCCCTGAACCTAAGTGGATTCTGGTGCTGGAACACGTGCAATGAGTTCAATCAGCATGCACCCTCTACTAATGGGGCTGGGGGCATTAGTGGCCCAACAGGTAATGGTACCGCTGGTGCCTCTGATGGTGCCTCTACTGAAATATGGCCTTGCACCAAGGCCTCATCGCTTGGTGGGCCCCCATCGCATACTAAACCCGGAACCCTAGCTGGCTGTCTACATGTAGGCATCCTTAAAAGAAACAGGTGTGACACGGTTAAAATGTTATACCTGGTGAGCTTACTCAAAGAGTTCAAAAATAAATCTTTTCAAAATAGACACACAATTAGTGTTCTCATGCACTGAGTCAGAAATCAGAAGTTAGGGTCCTGGTGTATGGATACGTCGGCCGCTACACCAACAATAGATTCCCTAAACTGATAACCATACTCACTACACATAACACTATTGTCGTTAAAAGATCAGAGTCCAATGTCCTACGGTAGAACTATCTCCTTTGATACAAATTTTTCACGACCCGTCCCTCGGGGCCCGTGTTGTGACTTCCCCAAGCCCTCCTTCCACTGGCCAGGGACTGGAGACTAGTATCGAAAGGCGTATTCCCTAAAACCAGGAAGGAATTTCCTTTATATTCTGTAAACACACACAACCAAGCACACATCATGATACAGAAATAAGTAAACTTTATAGTATAAATAGTGTGTACAGTATGAAAAATGGGCTAAAATACAATCCCAACTAGAAAGTAAAAGAGATCTGGAAAGTGCAAGTAAACCAAAACAACTCCTATGAACACCCGCCAAGGATCATACCTAAAGGGTAGATACAAATCTCGAATGGTCGTCTCTGTTGTATGCATCATCTATGGTCCACCTCCGAGCTACCTCCAGTCCTGGTACCCTCATCCTCAGTTATCGTTGTCTATCGTCTACACCAAACACAACAAGGTGCTGGCATAGCCTGTGCATGGGTGAGTATAATGATACTCAGTAGGGTCCCTGAGAGCCTCAAAGGCCTCACAAAAACCACAAATTATAAACCACAGAGCATGGAATCAAATGAAAACACCACTTAGGTATATACCCAAACATATAACTAAGTTATCTAGTATACCCATCTCAGTCATGAGGAAACACAGTGTCCAACTCAAAAGCCAAAAGCTCAACTGTTCTAAAATGGAAGAAATACCATGAAGGTAAGTACCATAAAGGTACACCACACAGAAGAATACCACAATGTATCGCCATTATGGTAAGAACCACAATTTTACGCCACATAGAATATTAACACAAAGTTATCACCACAAATGTAAGTACCACAAAGATATGCCCCACGGTAGATTACAACAAAGGTATCACCACGAAGGTAAGTACCACAAAGGTACACCACACAGAAAATTACCACAAAGTTAACACCACGAAGGTATGTATCAAAAAGGTTTTCCACACAGATGATTACCACAACGGTAAACCCACGAAAGTAAGTACCACCATGGTACGCCACATATAAGATTACCACAAAGGTATCACCATGAAGGTAAATACCACAAAGGTATGCCACATAGAATATTTCCACAAAGGTAAACACTCATCTCATAGCAGGTATAACTTAGGTCCGGTAGAAAATATGATTAAATGTAACTACTGAGTCATATTACTATGTTAAGAGGCAGACCCACGTAGGATCCTAAATCATCAGACCCACATTGGATCCTAAATCATCAGACACATATAGGATCCTAGTACATCATTCGGCCCACATAGGATCCTAGTACAACAGACCCACATAGGATCCTAATGTAGTCCCACATGGATTAATAGAGTGGATCCAAGTGAGAATCTATAACACAGACACACAAAGGATCCCAAATCACTGACCCACATAGGATCCCTTTGTTATGTTACATCCATCTACAGGGTTCCCGCACTAAGCTCGCTTGATTCTGGGTGGGTCCTCTCCTCTAGAAACATGTCGATACTCCAACTGCCACGAAGTCCCATGAAGAAGTATCCTAATGTAATTCCATGAAAAGGGGTATCAAAGAAATATATGGTGCATCAATCATACACCCAGTCTATAAGTTATTAGCCTTTTAGTCTCGAGGGCCCGGTTGGTTTCGTGCTCAAACCAACCCGGACGTACCCCAAAATTATCCAAAACACAAGTGGAATATAACAAAAGGACCATTCAAATACAAGGGTTATAATTCCTTAGATGTCTTTTCAAATGAACGCCAATAGCTCAAGATATGGTCGAAAGACCAAAAGGGTCGAAACTGGTCTGGGATCAGTCCGACCCGTCTTGGGCCGAACCAACCTGTTTTGGGTCAACCCGGCCCCGACCTGGGTCTCACCCTGGGTCGTTCTCGGCCTGTGGTATCTGAACCTACCCATTGGGGATGACCTGTGGTGGAGCGGCCCGCAGCAGACCCCTGTACGGTGGCCCATGGTGCGGTCCGCTAGGGCGGACCTCTCTGCTACCTGGCTGACCGGATGACAATCCTTCCCCGCGCAGTGCAGTCGCACCATCACCGGAGACCGGTGTCACGCCGGCTGCGCCTCACCTCGCTGCAACGGCACATGGCTGCGGCTCTTCTCCACCGGGCAGCTCGGTCGCGCGCTGCCGCCCCTTTGCATGGCCGACCGGCGCCCTTGATGAGGCACAACTAATAGGCCGCGACTCTTCTCCGCAGCTGCCACCTCCGTCGCAGCCGACCAGAGTGCCGACTACCAGTCCCGAGTCCCACCGGTTCTTGTCTTCGGCACCGATCACCATCCTCCACCATCGCTAACAACGCATCATACACTACAAAGATTTCCAGATGGGTCTAGCCGTGTTCGTTTGGCCCGCACCCTCCGTGTTAGAATGTTAATAAGCGACAATATTGTTTTTAAGTCAAGGGGGTAGACAATAATGGGGTAAGGGGGTATAAATCACAAACAAACCCTACCTTGTTGTTCATTGGAGGAGTCGAGAGGTAGAATATGATATCTTTGAAGAAGGTTGGCGATCGGTTCCTCCGCAAGGTGCTTCCGATCCGGGCTCAGGGTCGGTTCCTCATTCATCGTTGGAGAAAGTTCATCGTTGGTGATGTGTTATTCATTGGGAGGGAATAATCCTCCAAAAGCTCTCCTATTTGGAAACACATTCCCCCCAATTCCACTAAAAATGAACTGCCAACATATTAAAATATGTTTTATTAATTTAAAATAGAGTTAGCCATTAATTATGATGCTGTTGGTATAATTAATTTAGAGGAAACCAAAGGTCACCTCCCTCATTAAAGAGGGAGTTCAAGAGTCTAGTGGTCCCCACCATTAAAAATTCAAAATGGGGGTTTTCTAGTTCGAGTGGTCCCCACCACTAAACATTGAATTTGGAGTTCAAAAATAAAATTAAAAGTTGTTCTTCTATTTTATTTTTATTTCCACGAAAAAAACAAAAACTAATATTCACCCTCGTCCAACTACAGTTGAGGTGATGGTCTCCTCAAGCGAATATCGGCGCTGCGAGTTCAACGGTGTCCTCAAATTTCAATTCCGAGCACTGGTTTAAAAGTTACAGAAATATTCTTTCACATTAACTGAACATACACAAAAAAATGTTCAAAATTCATTCCGGGCACACCGGGCCTCGGAATCATGTGCCGTCAATTTTCGCAGACTCGTAATATTCCCATATAATTAAAAAAACTCCTAGGAAAAATCTATGTATTTATATAATATGGTTTTTATTTTTAATTATTTCTCTAAGAGATAAATTAATCAAATATAAGTCAATTTTATAAATTTCCCATTGAAATTGGATATAAAAATAACTCAAAAATTTGAACATTTTTTTAAATACCCACTTTGTTATCATGTCACCAAGATTAAATCTAAATTATCTTCTACGAATTATTTTATTTAAATTTAGAAAATTTGATGTAATATTTTTAATGATAATAATATATAATATATAATTATTACAACTTATATTTTTACCAAAAATATTCCTGAATGAAATTAAAATTAATTATAGCAATCATTGTAAAATGAAACAAATAATGGACTAATCCTTAAATATATGGGAAAACAAGACCATGAAACATGTAAATTTTTTTATAGAAATATACACCCTTCAACATAATATGGTTCATTTTTAGTGGAAAATTATTTAAGGGAGACCTCCTAATAGAGATTAATGTTTTATATTTACTACAATGACACCCCTCCTCCACAAGAAAAAGGAACAAACCCCTGCAAAGTATTCCCACATATAAATCAATTTGGTTCTTAAAAAAAAATTGAAAATAAGATCAAAACGTCCTTACCATTCTCCTATGAGATTCAAATTCTAATAAAATCAATCCAAGGATTAATTTTTTTATAAACCTAAAATAGTTACCTGAATAAGAGGTAACGTTCTTTTTCAATCACTTGTGTTTCATTTACCTCTCCAACCATTCAATTATTTTTATGTCATAAATATATAGTAACATAAGTATATTATATAAAAATTAACATTATTATAATAATTTTTTTACCTCATTTTTCACACATATCTATGAAGTGGGATTGGTAATTATCATTCATGTGTACGATAGAATACCGGCTAATGAACTGTTCTCGTTCGTTCTTCCATTACCAAATTTCAAGGATATAATAATGATGGATTTGTATTTTATATATTATATATATTATATTTATAATGTTTTTATTCTTCTGAAATTTTTTATCGAACCATACATTCATGCCTTGCATTTGCGGTAATATAAAAACATCGTATGTGGACATGTCGATACTGCCTCCTCAAAGCAATGTGATTCCTTTACACTTTATATAGAATGTTTTAATAATGGTTTTAATATATAAAATGTGACAAATAATACATAAAAATGAAACTTGAATTATAATATACATAATATCATTTACTTTACATTATTATAAATACGATAATGAAATGAATGTAACGTTTATGCATACTTACGGCCTACTGACTCCATGAATTGAATATTTTATTTACTATCTACAAATATTATGGATTATGTTAAATACATATAATATATATATATATATATGATATTTAAATCATGTTTTAAATTTCTTAGGTGATTAAACCATGATATAATTTACAATAAGAACAAATAACAAGTCAAGACATACTAAAAAACTAGGCAATTAACACATGAAATTGTGAAAATAATGAATGATTATTGAGAAATGGTTAATAAGATATTATATGAATATAATATATGAGATTATAAATATGATAATGGGTATTTTATAACATAATAACATAATTAAAACTATTATAACTTAGGTTAAATTATTTTCTCCCAATATAAAATGTAAAGTATCAGATTTATTCTCAATTTACAATACATTGAGACTTTTTTTTATTGTTTTTCACCAACTAAATTTTATGTGGTGTATATACTTCCACTTCATATTTCAATATCATTATTCACTAATAATTCATGGATTTTAAAGTTTCACTTTGAATTATCTCACCCATGGTGTTTAGCTTGAAAATTACGATGTGGTAAAATTTATTTTTACAATCTCAAATTATTTGTGATTGTTAACTTTATCATGAATCAATCAAATTACTGTAATAAATTTTCATTGGATATTTCATTAAATATCTTCCTTCTTGGGTTATTTATATTATTATTTCCCAAACCATATACCATATTTTCATATGGTGTTTACATTGAGAGTTATTTGATTTTATGGGGAAATATTGATAAACATGTATGCATTATTTAATAAGAATATTTGATATGGAATAATGTTTTTTTAATTAAATCAATTAATAGATATGAAGAAATTCTTCAAAAGGTTCTGATGGGTGGGGAAGAGATTTTTGATATTCCTTCAATGCATTGACATGTTATCATGAGATAAATCATTTGGCCAAATTAAATGAGTTTTTACCTATAGTATTAAATTTTCCTATACGTGGTCTTGACTGTATAGGTTTTCATGTCCCTCAAACAATAATTAAAATAATTAAGAATTTAATTTATATATATTTCAGTAATTATTTTTATTATCCATGATATTTTAAAATGATAAAATCTATGATTCATTTAATTATTAGTTTTTTGATTAAATGAAATGTGTTTCAGTTATTGGCCATTCCATAATAACTATTACATATCTAATTATTTAAATGACATGTGTTATAACTTATTTATATCACTTTGGAAATGTATTATTATATATTTATTTGTTGATTCTTCATTTATAATTCTTAAATATAATTTTATCTCACCATTATTCTAGTTACGGGGCCATTATTCCCAATTATGTGGGATATACAACCTCCATATAGAATATACATTTCATATCTCTCTATTTCATTCAATGGAGTTTTAGAAACATTGGACCCTTACACTTCAATTTTATTGACCCATGACCACTATTTAATTTTATTTAATAATTTAAAATATTTTCTCTCCACTAGATGTTGACATTATATATATTCCAAAATAATTGAAAATATATTATGGGTTTTTAACCTACCTGGTGACGATTCCAATGTTTTTTACTCTTTATTTGTGTCTCATATTTCACACTAATTTATAATTATCATGGATGAATAACTACTTTATGACCAAACCTTAACAAAAGAAATATCCATTAATACCATAATGAGTGTAAGAAATAATACTCAACAATTTTTCAATTTTACGGAATCTATGTTATTTTTTATCAATAGAGAACACTTATTGGGTGTGTCCCAACTCCCAAAAACTATAAAAATATGATTTTGGTTACATTTATAGACCTTTCAATGATCAGTAATAGTATTTTTATTATAGATAATGTCTACATTCCTTCAGTGTGTTTATTCTTGAGTTTTAACATCAACTATGCTTGTATATTTTTTGAGATTAGGATTCATAACAATCTTTCAGTTTTCATTGAAGCTTTACACTTGTGTGAAATCTAAGTAATTCTTTAACATTGATTAGTACTGGTTTACATGAAAATCCAGATTCTGTACTAGGAGTATTTAGTTTTTCTTGATCTATACACCATTATTTGCAAATAATGACTCCACCTTCAATATCCCCTTTTTTATTGACCATCAATTTGAATGAAGTTTTTTTGACCATTTATAATTATCTTCTATTATTCAATATTTAACATGAGTCAATTTATTTTCTTGATCCTCAAAAAATTAATTTTTTATGTTTTTTAAGTTATTATTTCAATTATGACTTATGTTCCTCTTATTATACCATTTAATTATTTGATTCATGTTAAATTCAATTAGACTTATTTACCTTGTCCCTTTAGAAGTATTCTTTCTCAATGAATACCTCAACCATGACCTGAAGACAAACTATACCCTCGATTCTGGTTTCTTTTTCATCATTGACCTCTATTTTAGTTTTGTCTACAATATCCATAAGAATTTATTATACAAGTTATCTACTATCCTTATGCTATTTTTAATTAATATTTTATGAAAATTATTCTTCATTAGTGAGAAAGTTATTTATTTTTTGGAATTTGTTTCTAATATTTTACCTTAAATTTCACTTCATTTATTAGATTCATCTCTAGGACTTCATCATTATCAGAATGATGGAATTTATTTGGATATATATCCAAAATGTGTACAAAATTTACACATAAAAATAATTTGGAATATATTAGTGAATTTAACATTCTCTATTTTTATATTATAAGAGTTAAAATATAATTCCTGATAAAATTATTCTTATTTAGGATCCTACTTAAATGAGAATTTATTATTATCCTTCAATTCAATTTCTTGATAATTATCCTTTGAAATAGACTCAATTTTGCTATTACTCATTTAATATGCACTCTGTATGCTACATGGTATATGCAATGTTACCTCATTTGGATCATTATCATCAATAACCAATACATTCATATTTAAAAGAGTCTATCATATTATAATGGCTTGTTTGAAATGTTTTGTATCATCAATGGTCTCCATGAGACCATTCTTTTCTTTCAAAACAACATTTATAAGATTAAAAAATACCTTAACTATTGCATTAAGGATCATTTTAAAATATTCACACTTAATCCACGTCACATAATATTCACTTATCATGAATTTGGAACACTATAATAAGTATTTGGAATATTCTACAATATTTAAAGTGGGGATTTTCATTACATCACTTCTATTTGATAGGGTTATCCAGTGATCCCCCAAACATAGTGATTTCCATAACATCTACTTCTAAATATTTGTATTACGTCTCTGTTAAGGTTATACCTTACATATTTTCAAATATATAATTTTTATAATGAAGGTAACCATTTATACACAAATACAAAAAATAATATTACATTTAGTTTTTCTATTTATAAAACTTTCTACCTAAAAATTCACATTTCTTTGTGCCTAGGAAAATTTTATAGGGATTTTTGAGAGAGAATGACACTCATTTAACATTTTCTTTGATACCACAAGTTTTTCCCAATAAATTTATGTACCTTATATGGAGAAGTTTTATAGGCCATTTGGGCTTAAAACCCCCATTAAAATGTAGATAACGTAATTTCTATTCTTCAAAGAGAGAAACACACTTGTCCTTATATGAACATCTTAAGCTCTATGAAATTTAAATGATAAAAATGCACTAGTTTTGTGAAATGCTTCAACATTATCTGTATGATGTCCTAGCGAGGATATATCCTTTAAAACACAATCCTCACCATTTTCACTGTCCAAATAATAATCCTATAATTATATCATTTTTTTTGTTTCTAATCCATGATAAATTAGAACACCCATCTCCTCGTCCTTCCTTAAAAAAGTGTGGAAAAAATTAAGGAATCCCTTTTATAACATTTCTAGTTTTCGTATGGATATATTACTTGTTAATATTTAAAAACTAATTATTTGTATTTATATTTTATTATGTAATTTTATTCATGTAATTAAAATCTATATTTATTATAAGAAAACATACTCCTTCCATGATATAATATTAAACAAACAAATAGATCAACTATCATCTGACCTATAAGTGTATAAAAAATACATTCATCTTGAGGTTGTTTCACCCTCAACATCACTTATCATGTTATTCTAGAATATGTTTGAATTGTTAAATTCACAAAATAATAGCCTTCAATATTCATAAATAATATAATTTGTTTCCTTGAAACTACTTTAATTCAAGAATTGATTCTCTTTTTTTATGTGGGGTGATGAATTTATCAATTTTTTACAATCTTAGTTATTGATGCTACCAATCAACAAAAATGTTCAGAGGCATGAGTATTATGCATCTTAGAATTCATGGTTATGTAAAAAATGATTACATAAATGATAATTATACACACGTATATCATGATGATGTAGACAATGTTCATACAGACGATGTTTACATTTCTCTCATTAATATTAACTGTGAATTGAGATTTTGGTTAAGAAGAGGAAACTATGTTTTACATATAGAAAACCTATCGTTATGTATCCCAAGATGATGCTTATGAAAAACCATAATATGTTTATGTAGACCACAAAAATATTCTTACACTCTAGGTAATTATTCATGTTTTAAAAAACATACTGCTCATTTAGATTTTAAAAAATAAATGAAAACCGTACTTGAGATGATCCAAACTTCTTTTATCCATCATCAAATGGATCTGATAATACTACATAGACCACATTAAATATTCCTACCACATAGTCTTCAAATAATCCAACACAAAAATTACCACTAAAATATATATTAAAATAAATATATAGTGAAAAATAAATAATGTATACAGAACTATAATATTTTTATTGTGGTTTGGGGGTATCTATTAAAATTCCCTACTATACACCACTAAGACTCAATATAGTTTTGACTATTTTTTTAATTCATTACATAGGGTGTCTTCATAGTTTAGTGCAATTATATAAAAAATTTATTTAAATGATTAATATATTTTAACTATGATATTATAACAAGATCTCCTCTAAAACCCACAAAACCACATATAGAATAAAAAGAATACCATTAAAAAGAAATAAAGAGTTAGAGAATTATTAATTGTAGCACCACACAATTTTTTTCAAATAGAATTAATAATTATTAATACCAATTTTAAAAAAAATATTCACTATATTTTAGTTCTAAATAAGATCCAATTTCATATAGTTATCTTAACGAACACACAACAACCTTAGAATAAGATTTATTCCCTGATTCCATTCTCTTTTTTAGCCATGAAATCTGAATAACTAAAACCTTATTATTTTTAGAGGTGTAACATTACATTTTGATAAATAATATTATATGTATGAATGTATATTCTCCACAGTCAATGATATATGTGTAAATACTAATAACCTGAATAAATTCACGTAAACATAATTCATTCATCATCTCTTTATAATCAAGTAAAATATTTATCTCTTAGATATGATTTTGTCTTATTTAAATATATATTCAAAAAAACTTATTAAACCATGATTCAAAAATGAAAACCAATTTTAAATAACAATTTTAATGTTAAACAATATTTTCCAATAAATAAATAGCTGATCTATTTTACAAATGTTTCATAGAAATTAAAATTATGTATTAATCAATTAATTTTATTCATAAATGTGATATAAATAAACAAAAATATGTTCCGTGTAAGAATAACTCCACCTTTATTATGATCACGTGATAATAAATCAGCCATCATGTGATGAAAAATTCGAAATATAGCTGCCTCTCAATAGTTTTTCACTTCACATAAATGCTATCATGTATGAATAATATAAATCATGTATAACTCATATATGATTGAACTAATATTTTGTAAGATATTTTATAGTGATGATTTATTCACATAAAAATAAATTCTCACTTCATCAACATACATAAGAATAAATATTATTCATTTAATGTTTCTTTCTGAGGGAAATTATTTAGATAAGAATAAATTCTATTTTAAATAGACTAAAAAAGATAAATTAATGGTCCAATAGAATTATCTAATTTTAATTTTCCAATTAATTAAAATGATTCTAGTAAGAATTATTACTAATACACACTTTATAAACTTAATAAATAACATTTCAACTAAATTAAATTATATTTATTAGTAAAATAAACAATTATTTTTTTGAGTATCAAAACCTTAGTAGTATTTTATTATAAATATAATGCCACAAATTCCAAAAACTCTTCCCCATTAATTATTATGAAACCCATAATATTTCAATATAACACATAATATAAAATATTGTGATATCATTTATATTCCAACCATTTTAATGACATCAAAAAATAATATAGATATAACTATATACCATAATAATTTTATTATCTATGAATATATAATATTGTATAATGTAATTATATATCATTGAAATTTGTTGATATATCAACAATACCGAAATAAATAATCAATCTAGACTAATGTATACATTTTAATCTTTAATTGATTTCAATATTCTACAACTAATTCATTTTCAGAGGACTCAATAGGTTTACAAAACTTGAAAAAATCATTTTGAGATTTAAATAATTCCTTCATCTAATCAAAATATGATTTTGATCCATTGAATATTTCATATCCTAAAATAAATTCTTGGAAATAGAGGTTTAATTATATTACTAGGACTAATTTTTACCATACCTTAAGATAATATTTAAATATTGAATATCATATATTAACAGTTATAAATCATAGAGGAATCTTATAGTAAAATGATATATCCAATCAGAGAAGAACGAGATCATTCTCAATAGGGGATAAATTATATTCATCTAATTTGACATTGGTTATATTTATTAGTATATCAATAATATAATATTTTACACCATAATTAAAGACATTATCATAAACATTCTTTTCATGATCAATATAACCTTCAATATTCATGTTTTTTTGTTCAATTGAAATATACTAATTTTAATTTTATTCTCTTATAATGTCACCATTTTTGTTATATTTATAAGATATGGTTTTTTATTCTTATAGAAGACCTCAATTTCAAGCAGGATTCTTTAATATAATGTTCCTTCCTGTTCTATTACTTCATAAGTTTTTGGTTGTTGTTGTATTTGGTGGATGCTCTGAGGGAGTTTGGAAGAGTTCAGTTTCTAAAGGATGGAAAAGGGGGATTACATATCGTGTAAATGGATTACATGAGGTGAAAGATAGTTTCAAAACATTTATTGGAGTTCTCACATCGTTGAGACATTTCACATGGTGTGAAAAATGTGTTTCCTGACATATTATATTTTAGCATTAGTAGAAATTAAATAAAATGAAATAGATATGTGTTTCTCGATGAAAACCAAACCCCATGTATTACATGATGTTAAAATGGATTACACGTCATGTAATACTCCAATGTAGTTTTGTTTTAATTTTTTTGTTCAAATTTCCTTCATTGAGTCGTTTTATATCCTTCCTCTTGTTAAAGACAAACCCTAACCACCATGATAAATTATTTGATCCCTCACCCTATCTATTTGATCCAATGATCAAAGATGTTATTCATTGTAAATCCTTGGTCGATCTGATTTGAGTTTCATCTGCTTTCTCATCTGTTTCTCTTGTTCTTTGGCTAGGATTCACTATTATGACTTGTGTTTTCCTTAGTATGATGTTTGGTCAGCGTTTTGATAATCTTCTATTGGGTAATAGGTTGATATACTTTTCTACTGGCATAGTTGTCGCTTGTGAGAATTCATCTTCTCTTTATGGGGCATATACAAGTTGAAAAGCTTCTTCAAGGTAGGGATCCCTTCATCATCCTTAAATTTAGCATCATGTGGGAGGGGTTTACTTTTCTCTCACGGGTATCATGGTTGTGCATGGTTAATCAAAGATATAAATTAGTTGAAATAAATTGAAAGGGATATGGGGATATATTTTTCATTACATTATAGTTTTGAGAATAGTAATTTAATATTGTGAGTTATATGGGATTGATGCCCCACAAAAAAATAATGTCTGTTGGGGGCCTTTGTGTTCACACCTAATGGGATTCATGTTGTTTGGTTCATGTTGATCACTGGAATATGAAAATTTGGTTAATCAAGTAAATCTGGATATGTAATGGATGCCCCAATTCTTGGGTTCTGAGATAGAACCCTTAAGTAATGAAGTGGAATCATATATGTGACCACCTTTAAAAATTTGAAAATGTGTTACCTTGTGTTCAGTGGTGAGATGTATGCAATGTTTGTGGATGGATTCATGGAAAAAATTAGATGTGATGTGGTTCTGTTTTGATGTGTTGGATTGCTCCGGTTTTTGTTTGGGTATGTCTTTGATCACGGATGTGTGTCGTGGGTTTTCCTAGGTGGTGTTATAGATGAATGTGTAGACAATACCTCAACCTGGCCCAGTAATGGAATCACTGGTTGAGAGATTTATTTATTTTGGAACGAATGAGAGGTGTTGTGTAGTAGGGTTGTGAGCTGGTTGTGTGGAAATTTGTTACTAGATTGGGTTGTGAGTTAGGGAATGGTTTTGTTTGTACATGAGTTGATGAGGATGAGTTCAAAGAATGGTAGTATTGGTTGGTATGGGAATTAAATAGAAAGGAAATGTAAATCCTTTTTAACTTCCATCTCAGGGTTCACCACCTTTTGATATATATTTTGTTTTGTTTCCTATTGTGTGTTGTGCTAAGTAGTTTCCTGAATAGTGATGGATTAAACGAATGATTTATTAATAATTCATGGAGTGTCTTGGGTAGGTCTAGCTAATATAATAGAAATGGTTATATAAATTGGTCTGGAATGTGAATGGGTTTGTGGGATTGTTGTGTGGTGAAGCTTGTAGTATTGTGAGATGGTTATTTATTTGAAGACTCATAGGTTGGGAAAGAGTTATTTGTATCAAATATGAATATAATTGTATTTTCCTAGTTATTTCTATACTCACCCCACCCTATTTTAGAACTATGTTCCATAGACCCCCATCTTTAGAAGAGAGTGTATCTTTTGCTGTCATTCTGGAGGGAGGATATATGGTCAGCCACTTGCTCTTCCTTTCTCCCAATTCAAGGCAGTGATAGGCGAGGATTCACTGGGAAGGTTGTGGTTTCTCATGTCCAGGGGTGTCCATGTGTGTTGTTCTTTATTTTGTGCCTTTAGAATGATATGAGTTTTTATTTATTAGGTTTATTCCGGATGTGATGAGTTTTTATTTCTCTGGTGTCTTTAGGATTCAATGTGGTATTGAATATGGCCCATGTGTCAATGCGAGCGATGTGATGCGCTATGAGGCCTAGATATATACAGGAAGTATGTGATAGGTATGTGGCCTTGGGGTATTCAGGTGGGATTTGATGTCATTTGTTAGGCCCATGTGTGTACAGGCAGGATGTGGTGTGATTTGTGGGGCTTACATGACTGTGGGTGGGTCGTGACATGGTACATTCAGAGAAGGTGGGAGCATGAGGATGTTTTCAATTAGGCAAGAGTAGCTAATCAGTGAGAAGTGGTGAAGGGTACCCTATCATTAATGTGAATTATATTACATTACCTAATTTGATTTATTTGGTTTTGTGCCTTGGAGAGGTTGGGATGGTTAGTATACAATTTTCGTGTTGTTTGGTTCTTCTATTTTCTCACATGGGTATTAATATACTTCTTTCACATGGGAAATGAGACTATAGTTTTCATACTGAGATTACATATATTATCACCCAGTGTATATTAAATTTTTTCAGATTTTTAGGAGGATATTGCAAACTGTGCATCACCTTACTAGCCTTGATATGGATGATTTTCATGTCACTACAAAGCATTAATTTTGTTACTTACATTGGAGATATTTGTTTTTTATCAGTTCTATTTTTTACATACATGTGGGATTGATTTTGGTTTTGTTATATAATATGTATTATAGTTTTGTTGTGGATGATTAATCATATATCGTGATCTTATTTAAAAAAAAAATTTAATGCCTCCCATATTCTGAGATTTAAATACCCTTGGTTCTAGTCTACAATTTGGGGCCGACTGGTGGCTGGACGTTTTTGTCATTATCTTCTTTTATTCATTGCTAGCCTAAGAGGGGTATCTTTAGAGGGAGTGGATCATGAAATTTTTTTATCAGAATTGATGGTTAAGAGTTAGAATGCATTTTTGAGTTAGGAACAATGAGTATTTATTGGGAGGGTATGGAAAACGTTCATGTCAACCATGATGTGTAATATAAGACAAGGAGACTGGTTTGGACATGAGATTTTAGGGCCTCCGTGATCTAGTGCGTAGACTCTGAGGTGATCGAACGACCATGTTAGACTGACCTGCTTCTGGGTGAAGATCTTATAAAGGTAAATGCATCAAAATGACTTGAATTCTAGTTTGAATTGGATTGATCTCGGTAGGCCAAAATGGATAAAATTATTGAAATGATTTCAAAAAAACATTGAGATAATTCCATACAACTGAGGATTAAGATATATTTATTTTCTTATTTAGATATGGCTCCAGGTCATCATCTTGGTGTGGCTACAGAAGTAGAATTACAATAGGTTGATTAGGTTGATCAACTATGGGTTAATCCAGTTTGGGATGATGAATAGTGGTAGATGCAATTATGATCATTCCAAAGAAAATCATTGATAATGTATGAGAGAAGGGTTTCAGACATTGAGAAAAAGAGCATACCCGAGGAGCATGAGATAAACATTAGTTTGATTTAGGCCCCAAAATTGTACTAAGTTACATTAGTAGTCACTCTGATGAGAGGAACCATGCATCAATGATGTATATTGTATCTTGGGGAGAGGAAGGAAGAAGATGTTTTTTGGGTCAACTTCGAGAAGGAGTATCAGGTAGAGATCCCTTCCTCGACCATGAAGGCTAAGAAGATGCATGATGTAATCTCCTGTAACATCCCGAAAATTAATGATTAAAATTCCATTTCTTTTATTTAGTTAAATTTATTGTTGATATAGAAAACACATGAACTCTTTTTTTATTTTTATTTGTATTTAATGATCATAAATTATCATTACCATAGATAATAGAGCTGTTGAATAGTTACCACACAACTGATATAAAATTAAAATTAAAAAAAACAATCCTTCAGACAGAGTCAAAGGAGTGGATGAACTCATGTAGTAGACTTAGGCCATATGACGCTCATTTTTTGGAGATCAAAAAAGCGGTAGTGTCACTGGACATAAATATTGACCAATCCCATTCGGAGCATCAAAAAATTAATCTTGAATCAAATCACCTATGAGAGAAGGTCATGTTAATAGAGAGTACCACCCAAGAGATGTTATCTAACCCACCCCAAGAGGCTGTCACCATAGCACACTTTACTCTAAGATCTTTTGCAGGGTGTTATAGGGTGGGGTTTTTAAAAAGTAAAAGTTACTTATTGTGTAATCCATTTTTATAAATAAAAGTCATATTCTATCAATTCCTATATGAGAATAGTTTCTCTTAAAAATATATTTTATTAGACCAATTCAATTTTTGGGTAAAATATTACTTTTTAGAAATATATAAATTAGTATAAACCCTAGTTTGATTTATATTGTTTTTATAATAGTGTTTTAAGAACATTACCATTAATTATAAGTGTCAATTATATTCCTTATTTTTTTATTCTATAAATAATTAAGTATTCAGTTTGATAAGAATTATATTTTCATTTGATAAAACTGAAATTGTATTTTTAATTAAAGAATTAATATTGAAGAATTAATGAATGTTTAAAATAAATAATATTTTAATGAAATTTTGTTATTATATATTTTTTAAATATAAATGATCATACAATTTTTATGATGTTAAATGTAATTTTTATAAAGGGTCAGAAACTGTTTTTGTCAAAATCCAATAATTTGAAATATATGATCGTTTTGATTTTAAAAATAAAAATTCATATATTTAGAAAATTCTTTAGATAAATTGAATATTATTTTTGGGAACATGATGTCAAAATCATCCAACTATTAATTTTCCACAATTTTCTGAGACAATCAAATTTCCGGGTAAAAATTAAATACCGTCTAAATATATAATATCTTTTATGACATAAAAATGCACAAATAGTGATTTAACAAACACTATAAAATGCATATTCGGCCAATATTTGTTTCACCTTTAATTTAATGTGATTTATGATTTGTTTTATTAATTTTATAATGTCTTAGGAGACCCTCCAAAACTTATAAAATACTTTTAACATTTTAAAATTATTTCCCCGAGAGTGTGAATCACCCCCACATAAGAAAACATAATATTATAATAATTTTAGTCATTTTCCTTATAAAATATTTTTTTCACTCCTGTTTTTCCAAAACCATGGTAAAAAAATATGAGATTATTTTTTGTTTTGAATATTTAATTATATATATTAGGTTTGTGAAATATTAAAAAATTCTCCTCCCATTTCCTATATAAACTCACCCAAGATCCAACTTATCATCACTTAAAATCTCTAGATATTTTACCTACACTTCATTCCACTTTATAGAAACCTCCCAAGGTTCCCTAATCTTTCAAAAATACCCCCCTCAAACTCTTTTATTCACACACATAAGTAAGGGATTTCTTCATTTCTCATTTTTGACTATGTTTCTTTATATTGATATAGCCATTTATTTTTCAATTAAAAATGTTGGAGTATGATTTATCACCTCCCCCATACTTCACTCATTATTTTTTTAATGATAAGAGACCTTTTTCTCTCTCATTAATCCCCCCATGTACACCCGTTACCTGGCCGGAATTTCGTAAGAGTTTTAACATTTCTCCAATTTCATCATGTTTCTTTATTATGTTACACCCTATATTTCCAACATACATGTGTTGGGAAATGTATATATATGACCTCCTTACTGTCCATTTTATTTAAATATGATGATATACCCCTTTCCCTTTCATACCCCTTTTTTATGAATTTTTATGTCATGCTGTTATGCTTCCGAAATTGCACCACGATTTTCCCAGCCAAAATCATTGTGTAGTGAATACCGTACCAATTTCTCTATAATTATTATTCTTATTTATGCACATATACGTATTTAATGGTACTTTCATGAATGTATTTCACATTTCATAAACATCTATTAACTTATGATGATGAATGATTCCATGTTAAATGATTCATGTGGCACAATTATACCTGAAATGAAATATTTATAAAGGGTGCGCCATTAAAGCACTCCAATGAATTGGGTAATGTTTAGTATCATGATGAACCATGTGATATGAGGGATTAATCATGCTAATTAAGTTCAAATAGGGTTTACACATTCTATCTCATTTCCAACGAGGGTTTACTCATTGTATAATGAATTCTTCAGGTAATTCCTTTTTTTACTCCCTTATAGGGTTTTATAGCTCACCCAATTCTTATGTATGTCTTCAGGTTATCCCATTAAATTCTAAGTACAATGTAATTTTTTGGTCATGTAAAATATTTTTTCATTAAATATGTTATATTTTATGTCTTTAGTGGTAATGTAATGTTCCTAACTTCCCAAGACTCTAGACCTCTTGATCCTTAGAGTTGGCTTATGTGCATGTTAGTGTAATAAATAATGTATCTGTGCATAATAAAGAATACAGTTGTTAATTTTGGTATCAAATTATAGGTTCAATTATTTTTAGGTTTGGTATTTGAAATCCCTAGTGAAATCCATTGGGATAAGACTATGTGTAATAACAACAACCCTAAATTTTTATGAGTAGAGAGTAAGTGGTTTATAAAAAAATATATCATTGTTTTGATATGAAAAGGTAGAGGTGGCTCTGGAATAGATGAATCTAGGGGTAAAACCCAAAAACACTACTTTGAGAAAGACTCAAATCAGAACAGGTGTGCAAAAACGGGCCTTACTGCACTCTAGCTTTGACACTCCTATGGGATATGATCCATTAAATTTATAAGCTTAGCATGAACCATTATTAAGGGAATAAAAAATGACCCTAAGAATATTTGTTGGGAAATTGATCATGGATAACATATATTGAAGCCTATAAATTCATAAGTTAAGTAAATAAATAGATTTTATAATCTACCCCTTTTTTCATGGGATTCCCCTTTATGTGATACCCATAAATTTACTTTTATTCCATAAAATGGACGTAAGAGGAGGACTTGGGATATCAACCAATGAAAAGTACAATGTGATGTCTGTACAATTGAGATGCCCAATCCGATGGGAGCTAGAATTACAAGCTTTGTCATGATACTCTCCTAATTAACTGGTATTTTTCATATAAAATGGGTCAAGAGAATCATCCAAACCCCTGAAGAAAGAACAATCCACACTCTAGAGCTTTATGAGAAAAAGGCCTCCAACATTCAATGGATCATATGATCCCTCAATTTCAAAACAATGGATCTACTCAATTGAGATGATATTCTCTATCCTTTAATGTTCCGAAAAAGATAAAGTTCTTTATGGATGCTTATCGTATGTATTTTGAAGCTGATCAATGGTGGACATTGATATAAAATATGACGCCTAAGGAAGAGATCAAGGAATTGGAATGAAATTATTTCCAGAAAAAAAAAATTCGATAAATATTTTCCCCAAACCCTCCGACATATTATGGAATGGTACTTCCTTTTACCTCATGAAAATGACTATGAATCCATCAGAGTGTATGGGGATAACTTCATAAGTCTTGAACGATACACCTATGGATTTTTCTTTACCCTCGAGTGCTATGTTGACCTCCTCTTTGGTGGGAAAAAACCCAGCTTATGGAAAGCCATAGCGATCTGTGACTTCGATATCTATGAGGAAATTTTCTGATGTGCCCTCAACGTTGAAATGGACATCGAAAAATCAAAGTCATATCAAGGGGATGAGACGCAGAAAGTGAACCTTAATTCTAGTTGTCTGATGGATAAATCCAATGGTGCTATGAAATTCCATCACCCCACTTGCCAAAGTTGTAGAAAGAATCACACTAGAAATTACCTGATGGGGAAGAGGAAATGCTTTATGTTTGGAAGAAAAGGGTACCTCACCATTAATTTTCAACATGAAAAACCTACTAACGTGATAGAGGAGATGAAAACTCCATTCGACCCTCAATGCATTCTTCATTGATTCAAATGCAAAGAACCAAGGCACATTGAAAACCAGTTCCCTAAGTTAGGGGTTTTTGGAGGCAACCAACAACCTCAATGGAAGCTCGGGAGAGATTTTTCCATCACTACCATAAAAGAAAACCCAGAAAATGTAGTAGTGATAAGTACAATAGTTATACATTCATGAATAGTAAAAATACTCTTTGATTATGGTTCTACGCATTCATTTATATCTATAATGGTTAGTAGAACTACCCAAACACCACAACAAATCATCGAAGTGTAGGTGTCGATGAGAACGAAAAATGGGGAAATTATTGCATCCAATTAATTTTAAACCACCCATGTAAAAATTTTTAGATTGAACTTCCCTGCGAACCTCTTTATACTTTCTCTAGTAGAATTTTGATGGAATTATTGTAATTGATTTGTTTTCCCTATATAGATCTAGAAAAAATTTCCATGAGAGGGAAATAACTCTCCACAAGGAAAATCTACCCCTAATTCTATAAAAGGGCATGGAAGAGGACAAATCTTCTCTTGAACCATCATCTGAAACATGGATATTACTACCCATTGATCATTTGTATCTTGCTGGGATGATTTATTCTAAGTAAGGAACCATCTTTCATGACATTCCTATTCTGAGGGAATTCACTAAAGAGTATCCCAATGAATTTCATGGTCTTCATCCTAGAAGAGATGTTTAATTTTGGATTGATATTATAATTGGGGATTTTCAAATATAAAAGACTCAATATAGATTTGTAATTGAGGAGCATGAGGAGAAAATTAAATAACTATAAGGAATTATGGGCAAAGGGTTTATATGCCCATGTGCTTCACCATGGGGTGAACCAGTCCTCTTCGTCAAGAAGAAGGATGAGTCAATGTGACTTTGCATTTATTATTGTGAGCTCCACAAAATCATTATGAAGAAAAAGTATCCTATGCCATGAATTGATTACTTGTTTGATCTTCTACGTGGAAAAAAATAATTCTCCAAGGTGGATCTGTGGTTAGGAAATTACCATGTAACAGTGAATAAGGGGGATTTCCCCATGAATGAATTTTGTACAAGGTACGAGCACTATGAATTCAATGTAATGCCTTTCAGACTCACTAATTATCTACTAGTATTCCTAGATTTTATACATAGTGTCTCTTGAGATTACATCAAAAATTTTTTGGTAGTATTTATAGAAGATAATTTAATATTCTAAAAATGAATTTAGATCCTGAGGAGTATCCATGAATTGTACTAGAGACCTTGCGAAAGGAGATCTCTATGAAAATTATAGCATGTGTGAGTTCTATTTTATGGAAGTCTCATTCTTAGTTCAAATAATCACAATAAATGGGATATCTATTGATCCATCCAAGAAAATGAAATTTTGGGATGGTCGTGGCCAACATATGTGACATATATCAGTATATTCCATGGGTTAGGTGAATATTATCACCGATTTGAGAGAAAAGATTCATTATTATAAAACCCTCTTAGCAAGCTAACTCGGAAGGGAGTATAGCTTTTTTTTGAATGATGAATGTGAAGATAGCTTCATGGAGTTGAAAACAAATGTTATCACTACACCCGTGCTCACACTACCCACAGGTGGATAACTTATTGTGGTATTTAGATATGTTTCTAAAAATTGAATGGGAAGTTTATTGATGTACAATGCCAATATCAGTTCCTATTCCTTAAGGAAAATGATAGTTCATGAGAAGAACTATCCAACACATGATCTAGAGTTGGCTTCTGTAATCGTTTATATAAAATTTTTCTAACATTACCTTTTTGGGGAGAAGTGTGAAATATATATAGATCACAAAAAAATCAGGTATATATTCACATAGAAAGAGTTTAATATGCACAAAAGAAGAGGGTTAGTGCTGATCAAAGACCGTGACATCTCAATTCAGTACTATTTAGGGAATGAAAATAAAGTGGTAGAGTCTCTAAGTATAAAGGATCCAACAACTCTTTCATTGATGAGAATTTAAAAGGATCAAATCTTTTTAGATTTGACAAAGATGGACATGGGAATCATAAAGAAGGGAACATCATCAATCCCTTTAAAAATGATTTCTCAATTGTATCTTTTCAAAAGGTTTAAGGATAATTAAAAGGATGATGTGGGAATTCAGAAGAATGTGGAAACTATCTCAGAAAGGAAATCCTCAGTGTTCAATTTTAATAAAGATGGAATTGTGAGATTTTGGTCAAGAATATGTGTTCCTTCAATTCTAGAGTTAAAGAAATAACTTTTGGATGATGCAAATTGTTGAAATTTCTCAATTCACCCATGAAAAAAATATGTATCGAGATCTCTGTGATAATTATTGGTTTGATTACATGAATAATGATATCATTTTGAATAAAAAAGTGCATGGTTTGTCAAAAAAGTGAATCTTGAGAGTCATAAATATTAGAGGATTATAACACCATTATCCATACCAACAAGGAAATGGGTTAACATCAACATGAAATTTTTCACCAGACATCTAAAGACATCCATAGGAAAAAATGAAATCTGGGATGTTATGGATCATCTTACAATATCTGCACACTTCATTTCAATTAAGGATGAATTCCCATTGGATCAATTGGCACGAATAAACATTAGAGAATTTGTAAGGCTACATGGAGTACCAATATCGATTGTATCTGATTGAGATCCAAGATTCACCAATATGTTCTGGAAGAGTCTCTAACATTCTATGAATACTGTGTTGAACTACAGTGCCGCTTATCATCCTAAAAATGATGTCCATTCTGAGAGGAATATCCAAACACTTGAGGAAATGTTGAGATCATTCTCAATAGACATTAAAGTAGGATGGAATCAACATCTTCCTCTGGTTGATTTCACATACTATAAAAATTGACACTCAAGAATCAAAATGGCTCTTTATAAAGCCCATTATGAGAAGAGGTTCATTACAAGGACATGTTGGGATGATGTTGGGGAGAGAAAATTCCTATGTTCATATATAGTCGATGAAATCGTGGAAAATGTTAAGACCATCCAACAACACATTAAATCTACTCAGAGTCAAAAAAAGATCTATGACGATAATCATCGATGAGACCTACATTTTGATATTGGATACATGGAATTCCTCCATATATCACCGCAGAATTGGGTTATGATATTTGGAAATAAGGGAATGCTTAGTTCAAGGTACATCAGTCATTTTGAGATCATTTATCACATTAGAGCAGTGGCCTATTGGCTAACACTCCCACAAAACCTACCACATGTAAATGACATATTCCATGTATCACTATTGAGGATATAAATACTTGACCCATCACTTGTAAGAAATCTAGTGGTACCATTTGAAAATGACCTCTTATATGAAGAGAAGTCATTGATAATATTGGATCATAGTGAACATGTTCATTGATATAAAAACAGTTCCCCTTGTCAAAGTATTGTGGAAAAACCACATGTTTGAAGAAGCATTGTGTGAACTGGAGGAAGTGATGAGGAAGAGTTACACACATATGTTTTAGTGTGGGGAGAAAATTTTAGGGTGAAATTTCATAATGATGGAAGGTTGTAACGACATGAAAATGCATGAATAAATTTCATTTTAATTTATTTAATTAAATGAATTTTGGATATATAAAAAACATACACTATTATTATTATTATTAGGATTAAATGAATGTTATGTATCATTACTGTTGATAATATAACCGTTGATAAGTGATCACATGACTGATATAAATTTATGATTTTTAAAAACAATCCTTTCAACATAGAAAAATGATAGGATGGCTTCATCCATTAGAAAATGGCCATATAAAGCTCATTGGATGGAGCTCATAAAGGAGGTATCATTATTGGGATTCACTCTTGACCACAACCAATATGAGATTCCACACATTAAGCATGAAAAAAATTTCCTATGAGAGAAGTTTAAGTTAATGGAGATTACCACCTGAGTGATGTTAACCGAGCCACCCCAAGAGTCTTTCAATAGTGCACAACTTACCCATAGGTCTTATGTGGAAATTATAAGGGGTTATGTAATAAGGATTCAGTTACTTATTGTGTAATAATTTTTTATAAATGAAGGTTTATTCCATAAATTCCTATATGAGAATAGTTTCTCTTAAAATATAACAAATTAGGAAAATTGTTTTTTCAGGTAAAATAGTAATTTTTAGAAATACATAAATTATTATATTCTATGATTTTTTTAATATTGTTATTTTAATAGATTTATAACAACAATCCTTTTAATTATAATTGGTGATTATATTCATCATTGTTTTTACTCAATGATTGATTAAGTATTTAGTTTGATAAGAATTATATTTTAATACTATAAAACTGTAATTTTTTTAATTAAAAAATTTATTTTTATTAATTAATGAATTTTTTGAATAAATAATATTTTAATGAAATATTATTATTATATAATTTTTAAATATAAATGATCATATAATTTTTTTTATGTCAAATGTAATTTTTTAAAAGTTTGTAAACTATTTTGGTCAAAAACCGTTAATTTGAAATATATGATGATTTATATTTTAAAAGATAAAATTCAAATATTTAGAAAATTATTAAGATAAATTACATTTTATTTTTGGAATTAGGATGTCAAAATTATCCTATAGTGTATATTTCATAATTTTTAGAGACAATCAAATGTTTGGGTAAAATCTAAATATCTTATAAATATATATTGGGTTACGTCACATCATAATGACCGAATAGTGATGTAATAAAATAAAATAAAAAGGTTATTCGTAAAATATATGTTTTAACATTAAAAAATGTGATTTTTTATTTGTTTTTTTAATTTTATAATGGCTTAGTGGACCCTCTAAGACATAAAATATATTTTTAACATTTTAAAATGATATCCTTGAGAGATTGACTCACCTCTACACAATTAAGCCTTATACTTTATAAATTTTGTCCATTGACCTTACAAAATAATATTTTCCAATCAACTTTTTCAAAAACAATGGGATGGTTTGTGGTTTTAAATATTTAATTATAATGATTCCAAAATCTATGTTTCTGAAATATTAATGAGTCCCACTCTCATTTCATATATAAACCCACCCATGTTCCCACTTCTCTTCACTCAAAATCCTGGGAGCATATCCCTACTCTTCCCACCACTCTGCAAAAACCCCATATGGTGACCCATAATCTCATGCATCCCTCCTCATGCTCTTGAAATCAGAAACTCATGTAAGAGATTTATTCCTTTCTCATTTTTGTCCACAATTCATTATGTTGATATTCCCTCATATTATTCAATTAATAATATTTGGGGTATGATTTCAAACCTCCCCCATAATTCTCTCTTTATTTTTGAATTATTAGATACCTCTTTCACTCTCATTAATCCATCCCATGTACACCCATTACCATGCCAAAATTTTGTAAGATTAATTCAATATCACCACTTTCTTCGAGTTTCTTTATTATGTTACACTGTATATTTCCAAATTCCATGAGTTGGGACATGTATATATATATGACCCCGATAATTTCTATTTTAGTTACGTATAATGAGATACCTGTTTCTCTCTCATCATCATTTTTATTAATTTCTAGGTCATTCCGTTATGCAACCGAAATTGCACCACAATTTTCCAAGACAAAATCATTGTGTAGTGAATACCGGACCCATTTCTATATCAAGGGTATACAAATTTATGAAAATATAAATATTCAATGGTACATAAATTTATGTATTCCCCATTCATTAATCATGTAATAACATATTATGTACAATTATTCCATGTTACATGATCCATGTTGCACACTTATGCATGAAATGAAATGTTTTTAATGGGTAAGCCCTGATATCGCTCCATTGAATTGGGTAATGTTTAGTATTGTGATAAAACATGTAAAATGAGGGTATACTCATGCTAATTCATGTAAAATTAGGGTTCAATCATGCTATCTCAGTTTAAATGAGGTTTTTCTCATTCAAATCCATGTGAAATGAGCTTTTAATCATGCTAATATCATGTTTTATTTCTTTTCCACATTTCTATGTTATGATAATAATGATATAAGATTACATTATGTTCATGTTTATCTTATGTTCCATTGATACAACTATTTCCTAACATGTATATTATTCTTCATGAAATGGATTCTTTCTTCCCTTATAAGGATTTATAGCTCACACTTTTCTTGTGTATGTCCTTAGTATATCCCATTCATGATAAGTACGAAGGAATATTGACTCATGTAAATGATGTTTTCCATAAATATGTTGTAGTATATGTCTTAGTCTGTCATTTAATGCTCATAATTTTTCGGGACACTAGAAATCATGATCCAATGAGTTGTCATAACTGCAAGTTTTTATAAAAACGAATTTTTAAGTGTGTAATAATCATGAGAGTTATTTTATCTCCCTTAAATAGTGAATATGATAATACGAGATCTGGGGATCAAGGTCAAGGATCACCTTTATTTTTACTGAGGTCTCATTCCAGATGAGGAGTGCCGTGAAAGACGTCCTGAGGAGGTGCTGTATCTTTTGATTTGGTATATGGTTGCTACTTCAATGTTATCGAAGTACCTGGAGGTTCATAAGAAGGCATATGTGATTGGGAGGATTCCCTTGTGAGGATTTTTACCTCATTATGGGATCCATATGGGTTCTTCGATTGGTAGGGTTACCATTGGAGGGTCTCAGGCACCAAGACCATCAAGGTTTTGACCAATAGGGAGTCAAACTCAATTACCTTCTTTTTTGACCATATAATCCTTTTTTTATTTCCTATTAACACGTGTTAAGAGTGTTTATTTTGTGGATATCATGATCATCTTATGAAATAATGTCCCATAGCTATTCAAGCTCTTTTTGGTGGAGATGGACTGGTTCAACGTTAGCCTAGGTATAAGTTGTCGGTGAGACCGTTTCATCATCATGAACATCATGATTTTTCTCCACTGTGGGGGAGATGGAGGAGCTGTGGGTCAACCTCAAGATGTTCCTTTTTGTTAGGGACTATGACATGGGCATGGTCTTGGAGGATGTTATTCGATAATTTTTAGAGGAGCTGAGAATGAAAGTTGCACACTACAGAGGTAGCAGTTCTAGTTGGATCAGAAGTCCTCATAGGTATGATCGGTTTGTTTAGTACAATTTATTATTCTTTGTTTGATTAAGGAGCTCCATGATAATTTGTTACACCCACTATAGCCCATATAGTAGTGATATACCTATAGGGGATTCTCATTCCCCTGATGTTGAGTACACAAATAGGATACCAGACTAGCTAGTTTGGTGTGTTTCTGGGGTGTAGACTGATGATGGGACCACATCATTCCAATGGTGATACATTCTTACTACAGATGACACCATAATATATCTTACTTTCCATTGAATGGTTGTATTCCTTGTATGATCTTATCAACTGGTTCTGAAGGATAGTTCAGTTTTCAGATGTGGATAGACAGCTTGTGGTTTTTATTGGTATGTGGGTAGTTGACCTGTGGAGCCTCTTCCTTCCTTGTTGGATGAGATATTTGTAGAATTTGTAGACACTAACATGATAGAGTTTATCAGAGCTATTGGGGAGTTTTTTGATGTTTTCCATGAGGATGTTTTAAAGATACCCCCTCGACGTGATGTTTAGTCTGGGATAGACTTACAACCTAATGATTCTTCAGTTTCAATGGATCCTTATTAGATGGAACCATTTGAGTTGTTTTAGTTGATGATTTAGATTGAAACCCAAATTTATAAGGGTTATATCTAGCAAGTGTTTCACTAAGGTTTACTTCAGTGTTTTTCTCAAAGAACTTAGATGGTAATTTCATGTTGTTTATAGAATACAGGAGGCTGACTCAGTTTATTTTAAGAACAATTATCCTCTTCCAAGAATAACCAATCTTTTAAACCATCTGGGAGTTGTGAGTTAGTTATCTACAATTGATCAATAGTCTGGATATCACCATATTAAGGTGAAGGAGGAAATGTCTCAATGATTTCCATCAGATGAAAATATGTTTGGTTCATGTTCATAGTCTTGTCGTTCGGTGTTACCAACATAATAGTCATGTTTATGGGGCTTCTGAACATTTATTTTATGTGTTCTTAGACCGTTTCATCATTTTATTTTTTGATGACATCATGATCTATTCGAATTCTGTGGAAGAGCATACCATGCATCTTCGAACTGTCTCACAGGTCCTTCGACAACACCATCTCTATAGAATGTGATCCAAGATGATGGATTGGACATGAGACGTACATTTACATGGACATGTGGTGTCTCATAAGGTTGTAGAAGTGGACCCATCGAATGTAGAAGGTGTTGTTTCATGGGAAGCACCCAATAATGTGGTTTATGTTTGTAGTTTTGTTTGTCTTTCAGGTTATTATCTCTATTTTGTTCCCATTCTCTGAATAGTTTCAACTACATTTAATGATATTCCTAGAAAGGACTAATATTTTGTGTGGATAAAGTAGTTATGGATAGTATCTATATATCTAAAGGGGAAGTTGGTTAGTGCTCTAGTGTTCTGGTTTCCAATGTAATGGGTGATGTTCAAGGTGTTTTTATGCTTCCTGACTAGGCTTGGGATGCATCTTGATGCAGTAATGGGTAGTTATATCTTATGGGTCTAGGTATTCACATCCCAATGAGATTAACAATTCCACCCATTAGTATAGAGGGTATTGGACCTTTATTTTGAAACCCATTTATTCCTTGAAACTTTTTTACACCCTCAAATAGAAAGGATATCAGAACAAACTCTCCATACATTGAAGGATATGTTGTGGGAATTCACCTTTGGCTTTTGTGGAAATTGGGAACAACACCTACCCTTGATGGAGTTCACCTGTAATAATTTTTGTCACTCTTAAAATATCATGGCTTTGTTTGAGGAATTATATAGGTTATTTTCATGTGCTCCAGTGTTCTAGATAGAGGTTGGGGAGACCACTATTCTTGGTCTAGATGTTGTGTAGAGGACATCCAATAAATTTCTTCTTGTTTTGTTAATGATGAAAGTAGTACATGACCAATATAAGTCATATTCCAATTTTAGAAGGAATCCCTTGGAGGTCAATGTTAGGGACTAAATTTTCATGAATGTTTCCCCTATACATGGAAATTAGAGGTTTAATAGGGTGAGTAATATTTTCCCTAGGTTTTCAAGGGATTTTGAGGAGTTTGGGAGAATTGGTGGGGTTGAATACCAGTTGTAATTAAGACCATAGTTGTATAGTATACATGAAATCATTGACCTCTCATCGATTCATCAGTTTATACATGATGAATCCCATGTCATTTATTGGGGAGAGTTGGATATCAAAGATTACATGACATTTGCGAGTAGCTAGTAGGGATACAAGATCGTTAAGATAAGGTGTAGTGTGGATGACTCTTTCCTTTGGTTAGTGTTATGTGGATGCATGGTGGCTAGAAGTATAATTCAAGGGAGAAAGAAATATAGTTGTGTGCTCAATACCCAATTCTTTTTAGATTTTCCTTGTTCTTTATTATTTTAAAATGATTGAACCTTGTTTTATATGATATATGTTTCTTTCCCTTGGTAGTTTTATCTATGGTTCACTATGTGATAATTTTTTGATATATGAAAAGTGGTGGGCCTGATTTGAAATCAGGATGCATTTATTTCATTATGATTAAACCTTTGCGGGTGAGTCAGTTCCATCCAGAGCATATAATATATTGACTTGGAGGAGGAAATTCCCAGATTCGGATGTTCAAATGATGTGGCTTTTGGGGTTGAGTGGTGTGTTTTGTGGTCATTTGGGTAGATGTGATGAGATCTAGTTTCTCATATTCAAGGTGGTGCTCTTTGAATTGGGGATTTCTACCCTAATATTCAAATATAATTGGGTGGTTTACCATTGAAAATTAATGTGTTCAGTTTTTAGCGATGATTCAAGTGTAGAAAAATCCTTTAGAGGTTTCTCTTAGGCTGGGTGTTTGAACACCTTTTTTTCTAGGTTCAGTTTTTGATTCTTGAGGGAAATAATTATTTGAGAGTTTTATAATGTAATAGTTTGTTCCCTCAAGGTCCCTTACTACATGAGTTTTTGGTTTTTGGAGTGCTCATAGGATTCACGGGGGTGGGGGTGGGGGCGTTTGGTGGAGTTTGGTTTCTAATGGTTGAAAAAGGGGGATCTCAGATCATGTAATTTGATTACACGGTGTGAGATTTAGTTTCATGGATTGTCACAGATTTCTTAGATTGTGAAAACATCTCACTTGGAAAGAAAAAGGGTTTCACGATGTTTTATTTTTCAGGGTTTGAAATATAAAAATAAAATGACGAGTCGATGATTTTTTTGGTGGAAACTGAACCTTAGGTATTACATAACAGGAAAGGGGAATACACGTCATGGAATACCCTAACATTGTTTTCATAATTAATTTTAGCCTATATTCCATTCATTATGAAATTTTCTCCGCTTTATATCAATCCAAAAAACCCTAAGCACAATAATGAATTCTTCGATCCCTCTCTATCTCTCTCTTCGATATGTTGATCTTGGTTGTTGTTTGTTGGCATTCTATGGTCGATCCATGGTGAGTTTTCTCCTCTTTCTCATCTGTTTCAATTTTCATTCCATGGATTTTTTCATGATGTGGGTTGGTTTTTGTTGGATTTTTTCTAGAATTTTGATAATATTGCGGTATAAAATATTTGGATTTCTGTTTCTACTATTGCAATTGTCACATGAAGACATTTTCCTTCACACTACGGTGCACAGAAGAGTTTCAAACCTTCAAAAATATTGGATTCACTTCATTTATCTTTAATTGTGAATCATATCTGAAGAATTTAATTTTCTTCAACTATATATCACGAATATTCTCGGATAATTATAGATTAGAATCAGTTAAATTAAATTTAAAGGGGTGGGGGATCTGTTTTTCATGAAATTGTAGTTTTGAAAATTTTAATGTGAAATTTTGATTTATACAAGCTTGGATCACCCTTGAAAATAATGGTTCTTGGGGGCCTTAATTTTCATAATTAATGGGATGCATGTTTTTTGGTTCTAGTTAAACACTTTTATATAAAATTTTTTCTAATCACATAAATGAAGCAAGTGAATAGATTCCACAAGACATGGATTTTGGGATAACTTCGTTAAGTAATGAATAAGAATTAAATAAGTGTCCCCTTTCTAAATCCAAATTTTTTTTAATTCTTGGTCTATAGAGAGATGCGTGGAATGATTGTGGTTGCTTGCATGTGACAAATGTTATCTTAAGTGGTTGTGTTGTGATGTGTGCGATTTCTCTTGATTGTGTTGTGGTATGCATGTGAGCATAGTTGTATGCAAAGGGATATCATGGGTGGTGTAATGGATGAACTTGTAGACGATACATCAACCAGGTAGTGTAATGGAATCTCATGATGAGATATTGATTGATTATGGACTAGATGAGAGTTGTTTTCCAAAAGGGGTACCATCTAGTATTGTGGTAATGTGGTACCCGATGGGGTTGTGAGTTGGGGTTTGGTTCTATTGGTATGTGACATGAGATGGATTAGTTTGAATAATGATAGTAATAGTTGGTATGGGGGTTAAACAGAAAGGAAATATGATTCCTTTTTAACATCCATATATGGGGTCCTCACCTTCAAATATGACTTTTATTGTGTTTACTGTTGTGTGTTGTGCATAGTAGTTTCCCTGATTGTTATGGAATAAATGAGTTATTTATTAATAAATCATGGAGTGTATTAGGTCAATTTGGTAACATGTTAAAAATGGTTAATTGAATTGGTTGGGAATGTCAATGGGTTTTCTGGATTGTTGTGTAGTCTTGTTCATTTAAAGGCAGCAGTGATGTTGGTAGTATTGTGAGATTGTTGTTTGTTAGAGACCCTATAGGTTGGGATGGAGTGTTTGGTATCATATTTTTACATAATTGTGTTTTATTTGTGATTTATATATGAAACCACCCTATTTGGGAACCACATGTTGAACACCCCCATCGTCAGATGCGTGGGTGTCATTAATAAACATCCTAGTGGGAGGATGTATGGGCAGCCACCCACTCTTCCCTACTACTTCACCGAGGTAGTGTTAGCAGAAGATTCTTAGGTCATGTTGTGGTTTGTGAGTCCAATGTGTGTTCAGGCTTGTTTTTTCCCATGTGTCTTTAGGATGAGATGAGTTATGCTTTCCAAGGTTTCTTCAAGATGAGATGAGTTATTATTTACATAGTGTATTTGGGATGGGATGTGATGTGGTATGTGAACCAGGTGTCTATGGATGGGATATAAAGTTGTATGTGGCCCATGTTCTTGTGGGTAGGATGTGATTTGGAATGTGGCCTGATGTGGTTTGTGAGGCCCAAGTTTGAGAGGGTAGGATTTTGTGTGGTTTGTGGGGCTTAGGTGTGTGTGCGAGAATGTTCTGATATGGTACAATTAGAATATTTTGGAGAATGAAGCCATTTCCATTAGGATAGAGCATATAATCAATTTTAAGTGGTTCAGGGTACCCTATAATCAATGTGAATTATATTACATTTGTTAACATAGGTTATTTGGTGAGTGTGTCTTGGTGAGGTTGGGATTGTTAGTACACCTGTGAGGTGATTTTTGGTTCTACTGTTTTCTCACAAGGGAAACAGTATGCTTCTTTTACATGTGCACAAGATACATTGGTTTTACTACTGAGTATACCTATATGCTCATCCTATATATATTAAATTGGTTTCAGGTGTCTAGGAGGATTTTAAGGACCACTAAGGACCTTACTAGCTTGGATATTGATTATTTTCATATTGCTGATTAGATTTACTTTAGGTAATTGCTTTGAAGGCTTATATATATATATATATTATATTTTTATCATGCTTGTGGGATGGATTTTGGTTTTCTTTTATATTATGCCTTGGGGTTCCATTGGGGATGATTCACCATATCTCCAAATCTTGTTTAAAAAAAGTGTAATGTCTCCCATTTTGTGAGATTTGTATACCCTTGGTGCTAGTCAACTAGTCATGGCCTACTAGGGGTAGGAATCAGGGGTTCATTGTCCCCCTTTCATCATTTCCATAACATGATGGTTATTTTTGGAGGAGGTGGGTCATGACTGATTGAATGATATTAAAACTATATTCCTCATACTCAGATAAGAATAAATGAACAGTTCTTTCAATAGATAACTCATCAATTGAAACCAACAAAAATATTGAAAACCATTTTATTTATTTCTAAATCATAAATATTTTTTTTTCTTTTTAATCCAATAGTTTTAAATTCAAATAAAATATCAATATTTAATTTAATTTCATTCCTATTTTGTTTTTGTTTTTCCCAATAAGTAACGGTCATCATAGGAGTAGTGATATCTTCCTTGGAATATCTAGAAACATTATCCAAATAATATGTTTCCTCTAATTTTATCCATTTTAAATCATTCATATCATTTTTGGATCTATTATAAATATATTTGATATAAAAATAACCAAAATTGACATTATTATGATCCCTTTATCACTATCAATGAATTCATGATCTTATTCTTTGATATCAACATCATCATTGTCTTTATCCTTCATAAAAACTAAATTATTTTGGGATGAATTCTGTGAAGAAAAAGTTTATTTAATAATATATAATAATTACATTTACAACGACGAAATTTTGAAGTGTTATACTTATTTTGAGAAACTATCCACTTATAGAATAATATAGTTGAGATCCTTTTATAAGGATTACAATTCCTGATTTTTTTTCACAATCACAATATTCCATAACTATTAAAATATATATTATAAGACTCATCTTTGTCTAATTAATAATTGTGTACATGAGATATATAATTATTATTTAACAAAATAAATTGAGGAATAGAAAGAATGGTTTAGTTTTTAAAAATGGGAGGTTTTATTCAATGTTTATAATTGGATTAACCAAAATAAATGGTGTGATTGATTAAAAAATAAAATTAAACATTTGTGAAATATTAAAAAAAATTAATTATACCAAATAATACTTTAAAATTATGCAACTAATACAGAAGTTTATATAATATTATGTTATAATATAAATTACAATCATGTAGCCACTCATTTAATATTAAAAAAAGAAAATCCAAATCTAAATATGATAAAAAATTATTTTATGTAAGATTAAGTAAAAGTAAAAAATAAAAATGTATGATTAAATTGAAAATACAATGTATTATAAAATAAACATTATATAAATACATCATAAACAATAGTAAAATAACAACATTAAAAAATTATATAAAAATGAAATAACCAAACTCACTGTTAATAAAATTAAATATATTAGAAGTAAAATCATTTTTGAATATGTGTTCCATTTGAAGTTCATTATGAATAGACTTAAGATAAATACTAGTGTTTTGAGTATGATCACTCAACAAATGATTCTTGATATCAACGTTATTGATTATATAATCTCTTATAACAATTTTATAAATGAATAAAGAACAATTGTAATCATATTTTATAGAAACAAGTTAAAAATAAAATCCAATATTAATTTAATTTTGTTTCATCCACTATATATAAGCACAAAAATTAAGAGTTACAACATATTTATCTTTATCTGTCTAAAATTATATATTTTTTCCTTATCAGACGAATGATCAACATATTTTCCAAAAGAAATAATCGATTCCAAATGTGCATTTTCAATAATGAATAAAAAATCTAAATTCAGAATTAGAATATAAAAAAAATATCTAAAGTTATTTGGAAGTAAGAAAATAATATTAATAGAACAATTAAGATAACTTAAAATTATTTTTGAAGATTTCATATGATATTCCATAGGATTATATTCAAATTTTTATAAATAAACACAAAAATATGATGTATATCCAACTTGTAGTATAATATAATAAACTACCAATTATTTTTCTATAATCAATCATGTCAACTTGTCTCCCATCATCATCCATGTCATGATTAATATTATAACACATTGAAGTAATATAATATTTATTATTTTCAATTTTGAACTTTTTAAACATATCTTTTGTTTATTTAAATTGACATAAAAATTAATAATGTATTTAGGAATGATTTTAAAAGAGTATGTTTGACTCACCCATCAAGATATTTTCAAAATCTAATTTAAAGAGTCTAGAAAATTATTTATGAAACATTCAAAAAATTTAAGTACAAATCTGACAATAAATATACATTTTCTCAAGAATGATTTTTATATATGATGTTTCCCTAAAAATTGTAGGGTGTATCTTCCATACCAAAATAAATATTAAAAAATTTCAAAATAAATTATCCTTTTATAGAAAGTCTTATTTGTAGTGTATAACCAAAAAATTAATTTGTATATAATGTATTCTAAACATGAGGGGTTTATTCGATATAATATTCCTCCAATAGAAATTTTAAAAAAAATTAATATCCATATAAAAATATTGACATTAATATAATATGCATAAGTAAAGTGGATTATAATGTATTGTATACAAGATGAAAGTGAAAAGGTTTCCATATATTCTATTTCAACAACTTGAGTATAACATATTCCCAATAATCTTGACTTAATACAAATAAGTAAAAATTCTTCATAATGTTTATTTCAAAAAACCCATTTTTCCAATCATTTTACATTCAATTCCTCCAAAAGAATTTTAAAAGAAATTTATATCCATATAAAAAGTATGACATTAATATAATATGCATAATTAAAGTGGATTATAATGTATTTTATCCAAGATGCAAGTGAAAAGGTCTCCGTATATTCTATTTCAACAACTTGAGTATAACATATTCCCAATAATCTAAACTTAATCCAAATAAGTAAAAATTCTACATAATGTTTATTTCAAAAGCCCATTTTTCTAATCATTTTACATTCAAAGGGCCTCTCAACTATGTTCTAATTGATTTTTATTTCAAAAGAACTCCACTCATTGTTTTATATATAGAACCCATTATTCAATATTTATGAATTTATTTATTGTTTTTGGTACAATCTATGAGTAAATGTTAAAAAAACTCCATACATGAATCCTTCACAAAATTGATTACGTATACCTTCATCAAAAACTCCAATTATATAATATAAATAATAGAATGTTCAAGGTTATATTTTGTTTAGTCGGTACACTCTATAGTTACTCATTTTATAGAACTTCTGTAATTAGTTATACATGAACATGCTTCATATCATTATAAACATTAGTGTTAACATGAGTATCAAGTCTCTAGTTGTCAAATGAATAATGTTTATTATTAATTTATGTTCTCTTATAATAAAATAGATCACAATCCTCATTATTCAGAAGAATATATTATATATGTTTCCACAAATTTTTATTTAAACTCAACAAGATTTTAATATAGAAGATTAACCAAGTTAGATTATTTAATAATCCTCAAAATCAAATTTATAAAAATTATTCATAGTATTTATGATATAAAACATAAGTCCAAAGACATTAAAATATTCAACATAGTGTTAAATTCTATTCCAGAACAATTAATTGGATTTCTTCAAAATTGGTATTATTGAAATTATATTTTCAAAGTAACATGTTCTGTAAACACTGTGGACTAAAAGTATGTAGGTTATATATATTAACATAACATATTTCTACTACTTTCATAAAAATTTCTATTTTTCAATTCATTTTTTTCACATTTTCTTAGTGTACAAATTTTAATTTTAATAATATGGTTTTATTTAAAATTTTTTAAACATATTACATCAAAATAATCCTCTATTTTTACAACATAGTGAAATAATTTTGGTATCATTCATTATAAATAATTTTTAAAAAATATATAACATGAATCACTTTTAATACATAAAAATAAAACCCAAGTAAACATAGAAATGTCATATACTAAGAAAAATATACTTTCCCCTAAGGATTTTAATTCTCGGACATACACAAATATCCATGTAAACATGTTTGAATAGTCTAGAATTAGAAAACACCATAATTGATTTAAAATATGATTTATGACTCTAAGACATTATAAATGGACTACATAACCACTTTTCATTAAACATTAATTTATGAAAATTAGAGATAAAACAATTCTTCAACATCTTTCCCAAAGAAAAAAAATTTCAATATCCTAGTCCTTTATAAAAAATTGAATATTAATTTATTTTTGTCTTCAATCAATTTAATTTTTTTTATGAAAGTAATAATTCTAAACTATTTAAATATTTTCAATTTTATTTTCATTAAATCTATGGAAATCATCATTACACAAAAAAGAAGAAATATTACCATAATGAATAACATAATCATCATCACAAAGTTGATAAATACTAATCATATTGTGCATTAACCCTTTAATATATTGAGAATTATTTAGTAGTGTAGCCTCTAGATATATAACTATTTTTATTCAAGAAGTTTTTATTTTCATATAATATCCAAAAGTGACATGTCTATATTTATCTATTAATAGAGAGTATAAATTTCAAAAATAACCACTCACATGTCTTGAGAAACTGTGATCTATATCTGAATTTTCTTTATTGTATTCGCGACTCTTTATTTTTAATCAAACATGTTGGTGTATTTATATCCACATAATTTTGATTCCATCTATTTTATCATTTATCAATTTTAGAATAATTATATTTTCCATTTATTAAATTTTTCATCCTTTAAAGTAGACAAATAATTTAAAATATTTATATTTTTTCATAAATAAAATATTAGGTATCCTAAATTGTAATAATTTCAATAATATAAAATAGAATCATAATAGAAATAATACAAAAATATGATTTTAGTATTGGTAAACAAAATAAATATTTTCTATAAAATTTGGGCTTCTAAGTAGTATAACATATTTCTTGATTACTTATTTAAAATTTTTGGCTACTATGTGTCTTGACTGAAAATTAACATTTTTATTTTGAATACAATTTTAAGGGAAATTATGATCCCATGCAAGTGTAAAATAAAAAGAAAAAAGTACCATAAGTAATATAAAAACCATTAAAATCTAATTTAAGTCTGTTAGTCACGTTATTCCTGTATAGTTTCCAATGATATCCATTTAAATATGTATCGAACGATTATTTTATAAGTTATTGACTCCAAGAAAACATATTGTCCCATGTAAGAATGACTGTTCTAGTTTTTTCTTCCTGGCATTGAATCCACATACCAAAATTTTCTCTTTTTTTCACTCCATCTTCACCTTATCTGTTTCCATATGTAACAATCTATCAGTTAACGAACATGAATCATATTTAGTTACTATTACCCCTAAGTAAATATAATTTAATCCAATTTCAAAGTAATAATTTTATATAGTAATAATTCATATTACTTTCATACATAGAATATGATGATTTAACATTTTTAAATTTACGATTTAAGATTTAAAATATGATTGGAAAATGTATTATTTTTTAGTAATAACACTATCAAATGTTTAACTTATATTCTTATGAAATTTATATTAAGAATTATATTTATCATTATGAATGGAAAAATATTCATGAAAACCATCCAATGGAGAATCATCAGATATTGGTATAAGTGAAAAAGAATATAAAACATATGTATGAACTATAACAACATGTTACCTTTTTTATTTGATTGATTATATTCATGTTAAAAATAGAAATATCACTTAATTATTGAAATTCATTCCTTTAGGTTTTTTACATTAATTCCTCTCTATTTATAATTTGTATCTTCTATGAAATTTTTTATTAGATATAATTATCTATTAATGAAATGGTAAATATATATATGATATTCGTATGTTTTTTACGTTAAAAACATTGATTTCCTTAAATGTTACAACATTAATATTCAAATTATTAATGAAAATTCATAATCTCATTCCTCTCATATGTAATTTTTTATATCATCTTGAAGAATGAGTATGTTCATAACCAAAATTAGAATGCCTGAAATCGCCTTCATAATATGAGTTATAAAATATTTCATTATCATTCTTTTCATCCTTTGAAGAGGAAACATTAATTGAATTAATATCATTCATAATTAATTATTCATTGTTAGCTTTAGCCTATATATTAGCCTCATACATAATGAGAGTACCAATAAAATTCCTCATTTTAACACATCAACTAGTGTAAACCATTTAATGGTAGCAAATATTCCACACTATATAGAAGAAAAAACACTTAAATTTTAATTCTATATCAGATTCTTGTATATCATTTTCAATGAAAACTATATTTTTTAAAAATTCAGTAAGTCCTCCATTAATTTTTGGAATTCTTTCTCCATCAAACATTATAAAAGTATCAAACAATTACATGGAATTTTTTGTATCTCAGTTAAATATCAATTCTAGTACATTTATTAAAAAGTTGTATAGTTTACCATATTTTAAATGTTACAGTAATTTGAGAATATTTGTTAAAATAATCAGAATATAAACCAAAAATAATACAATATTTGTCTTTATTAGACCAACGAGAAAGAAAAATATAATCCTTTACAAGTTTCTTAAAAACCAATATAACTTAAATTTTAAGAAATATTTCCTTTACTCTAAAAAACAAAATTTTTCATTATTCAATAATGGTTCTTTATGAATATACATTTATTATTTAAGATAATTAATTTATCTTTGATTTGATACAAATTTTCCACATAATTTATTTAATTTAACGGTGTTTTATTTGAAAATATCTTATTATTATTATTATTATATAACTTTATTTTGTTATTAAATTATTTTTATATTAATTAAGATTTTAATTATGTGTTTAATATATGTTTTAATGTTTAATTATATTTTCCTTTTCAATCATGTAAATGCTTATTAAGTTTTGATGATTCATTTAAAATATTAATTTTAGTGATTTATATTATTTTTGATCTTAGTTAATTCAATTTAATTATTCTTTATTTTATTGTTTATGTAATTATTTTTTGTTTATCATTTAATTTATTTTTCTTAATTAAAGTAATAAGTAGTGTCAATAAATTATAAATAATTATTTTGTAAATTTTTAACATTTTTAATTCTTTTAATTAATTAATTAGTTGATTATTTTGAAGGTTGTTTTCAATTCATAAATACTTTATTATTTTAAAAAATTATTTATTAATAATAAATTATATTTATACGACTAGATATGTTATTAATTATTTAACTAGTGAATTTTTTTATTAAACGTTTTATAGATTATTTAATATGTGGTTTTTTAATGTATTAGGTTGTTTTTTTATATGGAAATTCCATATTTTTTATATACAACATTGTCTTGAAGGAATACATGTAATCAATTGAAACTATCAGACTACAGACTGTGTACAAATTTTTATCAGTACCCACACAACAAAATTTAATAAGTATACCACATAACTGATTTTTTGTTTCCCACATATTCAATTATTTGAATCCAGTCATGTGTATATTTCCTCAGGTCAGGCACCCAGATCCCAAAAATCCTAATTTAAGAAAACTGACATATCCTAAATCAAAACTCTTACCACAATATATCTGAATTTTTTGGTCTTGAGAAAATAACTTAGGAAACCTTTGTTGATAGTAAATTTCAGAGTATAAAAGTGATTCTGAAGAAGTTGTAACCTACTAATATCTCATCCATCAGCTCACCTACCTTCATTATGAACCAAGATCGTTGGTTGATGTATCACTATTTGAGGCCAAAGTCAAGGTCTTGTACGATGCCTCTACCATTCCCAGTCATCATCAATGTTGAGAAAAATCTCCACTACTATTGAGGCTTCCATCAAATATATAGAAGATAATATTGCCAACCATAAATCTTTATGAAGATTTTTCTACCTAAAGTCATTATTATTGATTAATAACATTCGAAAACTCATGAAAAAGGAATATAGTTGGCACTGCCACTACTGATTTCTATCTGAACAAGTATCATTCTTTAACAGTATAAGGGAGTATGAAATAATAAGTGGATTCCATGTTGTATGATGAAATATTCGAAATATGGTATTTATTTAATTTCTTGTTTTTTTCATTTATAAAATTTTCATTGTTGTTTATGCCTACTTATTTGATAATTTTTATTCATGACATGAAAATATTTTTCATGAAATAATAGTTGTATATTTAGATTTACTATTTTTGATCAAATGTCTTGTTAATGGGAAACTAATATTTTGGGACTCAGGCTTTTCCTATGCCTTCTTACGACATTGGCCTTGGACATTTGACTGACTTCTTCCTCATGTTTTTCAATTCTTTGTTGTCTATATAATCTCTATATAGATCCCTAAACCTTGATTAATCTTGACTCTCATTTTATCTACACCATCTATTTGATCCACAACATGATTTCCCAGTTGTGTTTTCTATTTTTTGTGGCGTATGTGTGGTGTTCCATAGTTTGTTGTGTCGTTTCACCACCTTAGATGGTGTCAATGGAAATTGATTCCCCCTATACCCATTATATTAGGGGATTAATTATAGATCTATATGTTATAACTTATCTCTCTACCATGAACTGGTCTTTTAGATTTTATGTTTATGAAATCCATATCTAGGGGCGATCCTCTATTCCAGTGGTGAACCTCTACCCCTACAAAACTCCATGGTACAATACAATTGAAACAATCAATGTAAAGATTCGATTATATCACTCTTTTCTCCATGATGGGTACTCGAGAAGGAAGATCTAGTCATGGGGAATTTGTGGCCTCTAGGTTCTTCATCCAACCTCTACGTTATAAAACAGACATACAAACATGTAAAGAGATCATGATGGATGGACCACTCAGAGTCTCACAGTATATGATTTTTAATTATTGGTTACTAAATATTATTTATAGTAGTTGTTTCTTATTCACTTCTATAATATTTCCTCATCTCAACACTATAACCATTCTCTTCTATTTGAGTTTAATAAAACATGTGTATGGGTGGTGGTATTGTTTGCAATATTTTAGTCCCCATGGGACTGAAGCATATTAAATCCTCATGTTCATTATAATTTTTTATTAAAATATTTTTGAATAAATATATAATACTCAACTTCATAATTCAAATAACTGGGTTCGGTCCTCATTTTTTTTGTTATTCTCCCTTAGTTTGGGTTAGCAAAAAACTTCACAATGTGTTATCAGTTCTTCCTAGTATTCTTTTCTCTATCGAATTATATTACGGTGTTCTATTTTATTTATTTATAGTTATGGTTTCTATTTTTATTTCCAAATTTTAAACTCACTCTTAAATCTCCAATGTTTTATTAATTTTCATTACAGAAAGTTATTATCCCTTCTTTGTTTCTATGAATTTCATATCCCTTGGAATTGATTTTAACCAAATGATTGGTTGGTTGTTGGGTGAGTATACATAAATTATTCATCAAGATGTCAAAATCAACTATGTGGGAAAAAATTATACAATGAGATATGATATAGGGAAAATAAATGGTTGAAATGACTTTATTTTGTTGCAAATTAGGATGAGGGTCGTTTTTGTATTATAGGGGCTTGCTGATTTCCTTTATGGGGAAAAGAATAATGTAATAAATACAAATGAAAATAGATATCACATTGGAGAATATGTTGATGTTTCCACTGATTTGTTAGTTTATGAAAATAAATCCCTTTTACATTATATAGGAGATAATTACTTAGGAAAGTGTCTTACGAGTCTACTACTACTGAAATTTGGCTTAAAATTGAAAAATTCAATAGGAAAACTTCTTCAGTAGGTATGATTTATAAAAAATAATAATTTTTTACATATCAAATTAAACTTGGTACTTTAATTAAATCTCATTCAAATTAATTTTATAATGTAATGTTATAATTTTCCCAAATTAATATTTTTATTCATGATGTGGATCAATAAATGAAATTATCAATCTCGTTAGATAATTCATAGAACACCATCGTAGATACCATGATGTATTGTCGAGACACTTTAACCCTAGAAGATGTTGAATCAGCTCTTCTATCTAAGGAACTACATTCTAAAAAATCAATTTATGGTGATGCTAAGAAAGTTTTCTCTAAAGTTATACTTCCAACTATAACCATGAAAAATAAACTTAATAAATAAAAGAACAAATGAATCACATAATGTAAAACTATGTCTAATTTTAGTGGCACAAATGTCACATATTTTCATTATGGAAAACCAGGGAAAATTAAACCCCAGCAAAGGAACTCAAGCCTGAGTTAGGGTCTAAAAATTATATTAGTTAGACCATTAATGTAGACTCTGGAAATAAAAGGTCGTAGGTCCTTTATATGTACACCATTGAAATCAATCCATAGTGGGTCCATGATTCAGGTTTTAATTTCTATACGTGTCCTTTTAGATAGTCCATTGTAGATTTTTCTAAGAGGGTGGATGTAGATTTCCCCTATGGTAATAAAAAGAGGTTTAATGTTGAGGGTCTAGTTTATTATTTTTTAAAATATGATTACCATTCTATCATTACTTTAGGTGATGTTTGGTGGGTTCCCAAAATCAAAATAAACCTTGATTCAGTGGGATTTGTAGATCAAAAGGGTTTTAACATCATGTTTAAAATATGTTTTCTCAAAATATCCAAAGGATCTAGAACCATCATTAAAAGGTTATCTAATAAATGGTAAATATTTATTGAATTTAAATAACCATTCAAGTAAGTTTGGTAGTGTATATTCAACTAATACATATAATACCTTTCTTTGGTATAGACGATTGGGGGCATGTTAACTACAAAGGCCTCAAATAACTCAATAAGAAAGGGCTATTGAGTTAAATCAGAAAAAAATATTCTACTTTGTGAATTCACAATGATGGGAATGGCCAAGAGGGTTAGATTTTGTAGGTCTTGCCTCAAAACCACCATCCCCTTAGAAAATGACCGCTCTGATCTATGGAGTCCCTAGAGGAATTCCTCCAATGGTGTTGGTTTAAATTTTGTTACATTTATAGAAGATTATTCTAGGAATGTGTGGGTTTACATTCTTAAAAAAATTGTTGTATTCTAAAAATTTTAAACCTCGAAAGAGTTAGTTTAAAAACATTTTGGGAAGAAACATGATGCTCTAAGAATAGAAAATGGTCATGAATACATATCCAATATGTTCATACAGTTATGTGAATATGATGTTGTGAAAATACATAGAACTGTTAGGGAACCCCCCCCCCCCAAATGGGTTAGTTGAAAGGATGAATACACATATCCTTGAAAGAGTCTATAGAATTATTTCATACTAAGGCCTCCCCAAATCCTTTTGGGAAGAGGAACCCACCACTTATTTCTAGATAATTAATAGGTTTACATCTTCTAAAAATCTATTTAAAATGCTTGTTTAATTGTGGAATGGTAATCCCCATTTGAATTATTGCATTATAACCTTCATTTTTATAGATTATTCTCATGTTAGGGCTTAAAAATTAGAACCATGATCTATAAAGTATATTTTTTAGGTTTCTCAAGGGAGTTAATGGATATAAAATTTCGGTAGATAATCCCCATTATCAAAAGTAAATTGTATATAGAGATGACATCTATCATGAATATTCATCTCCCAAAACCAATTCTGCCACTCTTGGAAGCACTAAACCAGCCTATGAATAGGCTGAAAAACCAAGATTCCTGCCTTATTGGAGGCTGTTATCTATCCCTGTCAACCAGATGAATATCCTGCTCCACAATTTGACTCTTCTTCAGAGTCATATTCTGAATTTAAATCTCCAACCCTTTATAGGGACTACTAACTAACCCTAGATAGGCAAAGGAGGGTCCCAAGACCCCCCCCTTCATTGTTTAGTTTGTAATATGTGGCATATTATTCCTTTCATGTATCCCATGATCTTTTTGATAATGAACCTAAAAGCTATATAAATTTTTTAAATGGAAAATACACAAAGTAGCAGATCTTTTCCTTGAATAATGAAATAAAATACCGAAAAAAGAACCATACTTAGATGATTCAAAACAAACCAACTAATGAAAAAACAATATGTTCTAAGTAGATCTTTAAAAGAAAAGAAGGTAACACCATGTAAAATAAAATAAAGTATAAATCAAGGCTCATTGCTAATGTTTTCCTCCAAAGAGAGAGAATTTATTACTATAATTTTTTTCCATATTGTATAACATCATATTATTAGACTTTTATTAGAATTTTCCTTCTATAATGATCTTCACATTGAACAAATATATGTTATAAATTCCTTTTTCAGTGTGATTTAAATGTGAAAATCTAAATGAAACTTGTTTATGGTTATCCTAATGAAGCTAAATTGAATCATGTTTTACATATAAACAAATATATTTATGGTTTTAAAAAAACTTCTCGGAAGTTGTACATAATGTTTGATTCATTCTTGTTAACTAACCAATTCATTAGGAGTCATCCTGATCAATGTGTTTATTCAAAATCAATCAAAAATTGAATGATTAGTTTTATATTGTTCATTGAGGATATGATCATTATTTTTAAAAATATGAAACTCTATTATTCTATTAAAACCTATGTAAAAGGAATGTTTGAAATGAAAGAATTTAGCGAAGATAAGTAAATATTGTGTGTTGAAATCATAAGGGGAAGAAAAAAATATTATACTTATATTATAATACATAGTATTTAATAATAATAAATATATATATGTCTGAATATCTCAAACTAGGAAATATAAATCTTATGCATCATTTTAAGATATATTTTAAGATATCACACATATATGTTGATGATATTCTATTTATGTCGCAAATTACTTATCCTAAAATAGTAGGAGGTTATAAATTCTACATGATATGCACCAGACAATGAATTTCCTATGTAATTTTATCATTAATATGATTTATGGGTAGACCTGGGAAGCCACATTCTCATTCCCTTAATAGGATCTTAATATATATTTCAATTTATGAAGTAATATTTCTATGTTTTATGGTAAAAATTGATATTCTTATTAATTTATTACTAGAAATGTAGATGCAGATTATAATGAAAATGATGATAATAAGAAGTACCTTACAAGTTATGTCTTCAATTCCTATGTTGGTCCCATAACATGGACAAAATATACAATACATGGTTTCGCTTTCAACCATGGAGTCCCGGTATATTTCCTTGAGCGAAGGAGTGGAAAGGCCATATGGGTGAAGGGTTTTCCTTTTGAACTACACATGTACAATTATAATATAAATTTCCATTCTGGTATTCAATCAAAAATTCATTAATCTAGGATGCTAGTATTCCATGGTAAATCAAAACCCATAGATTTCAGGTTAAATTTTATTAGAGATGTTGTGGAATCTGGAACATGGTGATTCCAAATGATACACATTGACATAATCTTGTATTATAGTTTGAAAAAAATCCATGGTGTTATCTAAGTTCATATTTTTCTTAGATAAAATGAACATTTTTCATATTTTATTACTGTAGGTGCATGAACATAACCAATTTCAAATGAAAATGGTGGAGATTGGTGAAATAGGGATCCTATTTAATTCTATTGAAATAGAACTTGTTCTATATTGATTATATAAATTTATTTGAGAATTATTCTTCATTCAATGGAAATATATCTCATGAAATAATAGTTGTATACTTTTATTTATTATCAATTCTCAAATATATGTTTTTTGGGGTTCTCAATCTTTTCCTAGGCCTCATTATAGTGTGGGGCTTGGCCTTCCATCCAACTTTCCCTCACGTGTTCCCATGAAACTATGGATATTTGATCAATATTTGGATCTATGGTCATTCATTACTCTTGGATTCCATTGAATCTTCACCATCAATTTGTTACACTAGTTTATTTATTGGTTGTTTTGTATATTTTAGTGGCATATGTGTGGCATTACCTAGTAGGTTATTCCATTTCTCCACTGCAAAGCATGTTAGGAATAATTCATTTCCCCTATCTTGGTCACTTTGGTGGATTCAGTCTAGCTCTTTGGGTTATCTTCACTATCTCCCCTATGATATGTATTTCTTGTTTCTACGGTCTATGAAAACCCTAGCCATATGTGATCCTTTGATCTAGTGAAGAACTTATCCACAAACACACTCTATGGTACACTACTAGGGTACTGATCAATTTAGAGCTTCAACAACCGTACTCCTTGTGACATTGTTTACACTTGAGAATGGTGATCCAGTCTAGGGGGTTTTGACCTTTGGGTTCTTTAGCCAGCCTCAATATTCCAGAATAGGCAGATGAAGTTCTAAAAAGATCAAGATGTTCGGACCACTCAACATCTTGCACTATAATATTTTATGTATTCTTTTAAAAATATTATTTGTAAAAAATTATTTCTTCATTACTACTATTTTTATTTATTTTTCTATGTACTATTAAAGTGCTTTCATGTTTGAGTTTAATAAAAAAATGTGTGTGGTTGGTGGGGTTGTTTCCATTCACATAGGACCCCATAAGACCGAAACATGTTAAATCATAGTGTTTTTATTATTTATTATAATATTTTTGTCCTTAAATGATTTTTGTATAAATATTTAATACTCAAATTAATACTAAAATGAATTCAGTTTTGTTGTTATGTTTTTTGGTATTATGGCTTAGTTCATGTTAGCAGTCATCTTCTCCCAATTATACATGAGTTTTGTTCAAGTAACGAATAATTCAATGATGGGTTTTTGTTTTTGAAATCATTTTTTAATTGTAGAATCTACATGTAAGGGTTGGTGTTGATGTTTTTAATTACAACATTCTAGGTTCGATGCGGAATAAGATGTAGACTAAGATGGACATGGGAATTCCAATCAATGATTTTGGTAGAATTGTGGAGATTAATTTTTCAACTATAGATCATGATCAGGATCAGTTAAAATGAAAATGAGGCTGAATATCCTCACTGATGAGAATCATTTAATTTCAAACGTGGATATGGGATCCAATGTCATGCCACAAATATCGATGGATGATCTATGCTGTAGTTGAAATTGGATTTTCATGGATATGAAATAGTCATATTTTCCATTCAATTTGTAGTAAACTAAATAGGAAGCATCACATCAATAATAATTTTATAAAGAAATAGTCTCCCTATAGAAACCATTGATGATGTAATTTTTGGATTAATTTTTTTTGACTCTTATGTGATTTTTCACAAGGCAGTTATAGATGATGGTGGGGATATTGAGCCTACCCACTTATCTGGATGGGAATGCGTACAATTTTGAATGTAATATGATGTTCTATATTTGTAAAATAATTCTCAATTTACAGATAATAGTTTTTTTACTATTTGAATAACTCACACCATATTTTCTTTAATATTCTTATAATTGGATAATGACAATTATACATTTTCAAAATTATGGACATTGATAGTTAACTAAATAGAACCCCTAGAAAACTCTATTATCCATATTTAATGGGACATATCCCTTCTAATAAAATATGAATCAAAATTTTGATACTTTCCATCAAAACTACTACTGATGATAAAATAAGAAAATGATAGAAATCCTTTTATGTGATTGAAAATAAAGGAGATTCATATTCATAAGACCAATGCCTCTGGGTATGTATTGTATTTTTAATTTTATTTAACTAGATATGTGATAAATATTAAATTAAAAGATTATAAATTAAATGAAAATAACATACATGTGGTGCATGTAATAAAACTTGTGTTTTCAGTAGTTAATTTCATTATATATTTCATTGAATTTTGAATTAGAAGTTTAGATTATGTACAAAACAAAATGAGGGTTTTAATTTTACATAATGGATTTATGGAATTTTTCTTGATTCAAGATTCCCATAATGAATCCACTGTGAAATTGTTTCAAAAATTTGATGGTGATGAGTAATTTTTTAAATTCTAATTCAGCTGTTGAATATTTTAATTAAATTGACTTAACTGAATTATTATTCCTCTCTTCTTGATGGTGGATTTTTGAAAACCTCTCCCATGGATGTGGATTTTATTGAAAACCAAATATGATTCTCTTAATTTTTTTGAATTTCAAACAACTTATTTATTTATTATTATTATTTTAAATTGGTTTCAAATCCATGGGGATATACATTTTATGTGGGATTTTTGATTTCATGGGTGGTGTAAATTTTTTTAAATCATCCTAATGATTTTATAATTTTGTATAAATTTTTTATTATTATAATTGCATATTAAATGGGAATAAGTTTCTGTATAAGAAAAAATATTATCATTATTTGATTGAAATAATAAAAATTATTGTTACCATTATTTTAAAATTCTCTTCAATATGTTTAAAGATGTTAAATATTTCAATAAAATAAGTATTTTTCATTATTGGATATAATTATTAGAGAAATAAATTTAACATCATGAAAATTAATGAATATTTAAATAAAATTTGGATTTAGGTTTGCTAAAATCTATTTATATTTTTAATTGTGTTATGTTATGAAGCATTATATTTAGAACTACAATGTAATATTTTTTAATCACCATAGTGGTCAAATAATAAATTTAATTTTTTTCCAAAATTATTTAAAAATTTATCCAAAATTTGATATTATTAATACATTTAATGAATAATTGTAATTCATAATTATGATATATTTTTTAATTTCTCTAAAGAATCTTTCATATTATTATAATTTATTAAAATAGTTATTGGTTATAGGTATATGCATTGTGGGATTTTTTAAATATACCCACATATAAAAAATAAATCTAATCGATATGTATATTATTTCCATATAAAGATAATTTATTTAGAATCATTTATGTTTTTGTCAAAGTGTATCTCCCAAAGGAGAACACTAACGAAAAATTATGTAAAACAATTTTCTGAATCAATGCTTTTTTTTTCAAAGAACAAATTATAAGAATATATTTATTCTTGTTAGATTTTCATCCACATTTCACTCCCATGTATTGACTCTTCCCATCATTAATTTATTAAATTTATCTAATTAGAGTGAGAAAATCCAATTTCACCTAGGTGTATTGGATTTGATTTCAAATTCCAAGAAGGGAACCTAATACTATAACAGATGATAGTGGTGATGGTGATAGATTATATTATACAAAATTGGAATGATTAAATAGGATAAGTTTCATATTCATGTGAAATAGAGTAGTAAGTAACACCAATTTCGGTGTCCCTAAAACTGAAAGTGTTAAAGAATTTATGAAATCTATTAGAAGATGATTTCAAAGTGCTGAAAAATATATTTATGGGACATTAATCAGTACATAAACCACCATTATGTTTGATGGTTCGCTTACAACGAATTATTATTCCATTTAAATGAAAAATATTATGGTAATATATACATCCTTCGGAATAAAAGTATATGAATATTTCCTTGTCAAATGATTCCTCCAGTCATTATCTTTATATTATGGAGTATTTAAAATGGAATACAAGACCATGAAAGATACATAGAATGCATATGAATTGCATAGTACACTAGTTCATGAAGAACCATATTTAAATAGTAAAGGAATCAACTCCGTCAATTAGGTGAATTATCATGGAGGAAAGAAACCTAGTATAAAGAAACATAGAAATGGAAATGGGACATTAAAGGTCAATGATTCTTCTAGAAAGAACTAGAAGAATGAAAATAATGATAAATTCCATTTATTTTGGAATGATGTACATTTTAAAAAGTATTTCTTAAATTGAGAGTCTTTGATTAAAATGATGGGTATTAGAAATGAGTATACATGCTATGAATTAAAATTAGTCAAAGTTACACAAAATACATAGTGGATTGAATACCGTTATATGAATTATGTTTCTAATATGATGCAGGGATTACTTTAAACTAATTTAATTTCCCAACTGAAAATATTATCTTCATAGGGTAGAGAGTGAAGGTTCTATTACAAGCAGGTGGGAATTACCATTTGATCCTTATCAGTGGATATAGTTTGGATTTACGTGAAACCTTTTTTATACATAGTATATCTGGGAATTTGGTTTCTTTATCAAAATTTGATGTATCTTGATAATCATCTAATTTTGAAAATCAATATTTTAGTTTCTTTATTAATACGTAAATGATTAGATATAGTTAATTATATGATGGGTTATATAATAAATATTTATAATATGTATGCTAAAACACTTATGTCCTTGTATCATAACATTGGAACCCAAAATGGTTTAGTAAATGAAAATTCTTCGTATTTATGGAATAAATTTTTACATCATATTACAAAATAAATATTACTGATATTGATTAATATTATAATCCTTCACATTTTAGATTTTATCAATATAAAAATTTGTGTTGATTTTTTTTTAAAAAAACACTTAGAAGACACCATGAAAAGTGCCACAAGAAGTGTTTACCATCTTCAGATCATACATACTGAAATTTTGTGAAATTTTTTATTTAGACTATTTTAGTGAATAATGAATTTAACACCCTTATTAATGATTTTTAATGTTATGGATATCTTTATTTACATTGTAAAAAATCTCAAGTAATAAATTCCTTAGAGACTTATAAAAATAAAGTTATAAAGAAATTAGATAGAATGGTAAAGGTTATATGGTTTAATAGAATCGTTTAATATTATGGATGATTTGATCATGGTGAAAAAAACCTAGTCAATTTACAAAATTTCTAGAATGTTATAGAATATGTGCACAATAGACTATGCCAATTACACAATAATGAAATGGTGTAACAGAAAGGAATAATATAAAATTAGTGGATATGGTTATTAGTATGTTAATAAATTATTATTTAACCAAATAATTGTTGAAATATTCCATAAAAACTGAAATGTATTTTTATAATAGAGTTCCCAGTAAATTAGTTCCAAAGGCTCCTTTTGAACATTGGAATGGTAGGAGACCTCGTTTGAGATAGCTGAATTATTGGATTGTTTATTTACAAATATGTGTATATAATCCACAAAAAGAAAATTTGATTAATTTAAAATTAGTATATATTTCATTGGTTATATTTTTAAATCACAGGGGTATAGATTTTATTTTCATAACCATTATATGAAAATTTTAGAAATTGGAAATGAATGATTTACCAACAATGATGAATCCAATGGCAGTGAAGCTCTATAAAATATAGAAATTAACAATGGTAGAATTCTAGTTCTATATTTTGATATTCCAAATTCAACTGATTTTGTCCCTTAAAATATTTCACCAAAAAGTAATATGTTAAATAATAAAATATTTTTCCAAAATTCCAAATGAATAAATGGTTGAGGAACCACAAGATATAGTGTTAAGAAGATCCCAAATGGAAAGAATGTCAGCTATTTATTATGACTATGTTGTACATAAGAATAAAATAGAAAGTGATATTTTCATTGAAAATTATCCAGTTTCATATTCATAGTCCATCAATTGTGATAATTATGATAAATAGTTAGATTCCATGAAATGTGACCTGAATTTCATGGAACAATATAATGCTTAAGACATAATGGAATTTACAAAAGGATGAAAGATAGTTGGATGAGTATTGTTCCTCAGAACTAAACATGACTCTCGTAGTGACATTGATCATTTTAAATCCTGAATTTTTGCTAAAGGATTTACTCAAAATGATAGTATATACGATAAAGAAACATTCTTACTAGTTAATAAGAATGATTCTTTTAGAATTTTTAATGAATTTGCATCTCAGAATGATTTAGAGTTACAAAAAAATGATTTTAAAACAACCATTCAAAAAGGAAACATATAAGAACATGTGTACATTAATATACCAAATTGTTTTCCATTTATGGAATGAGACACAAGGTTTATAAATTAATTAAGTCAATATATAGAGTTAAACAAGATACTTTACAAAGGTTTATTTGGTTAAATGATACCATCAAATATCATTTGGATTTAAGGAAAATAATATTGGTTGGTGTCTATACCAGAATACAAGTGGGAGTAAATTTATATTCATGATTCTATATGTTTATGAAATATTCTTTTCTACAAATGATGTTGGTATTTAATGCAAGACCAAGAAATTTCGGTCTACTAATTCTGAAAAGACAGACATGGGATAATCCAATTATGTGATTCAAATATAAATATGACATAATATAACTCAATATTTTTTGTCTTATCTCAAAATATAGAAATTAATAAAATTACATAGAGAATTATGATGGAAAAAAAATTCAGCATCACCAATTAAAATTCATAAAGGATATAAATTTATTCTTAATCAATGTCAGAAAAATTATTTGGATCAAAAGCATATGGAAGGAATTATTTATGAATATGTTTTTGAGAGCCTGATGTATACTTATACATGTACATGTCCATATATTATGTTTGTAGCGAGTATGTTTAGATGATTCCAAAGAAATACTATAATAGATTATTGGAGTGCTATAATGAATGTTTTGTGATATATGTAAGTAACAAAGGATCACAATAATTATTATAAATGATCCAATGATCTTGAGGTGATTGGATACTATGATTCAAACTTAGTTGGATGTTTCTATATAATAAATTCCACATTTTGAAATGTGTATATTCTAGATAGAAGAGAAATATCATGGAAAAGAGAAAAAAAATCTCATATAGGTGCTTCAACCATGGAAAATTTATTTATATCATTATTTGAGACTACCATTTAAGGCATGTGGTTCCATAACATTATTTCAGAACATAAAATTTTTGACACTATCACCCTGAACGTGAACATTTATGGTGATAATATCACAAAAATATTGTTTTTAACGAAGTTACGATATTATACAATATCTAAACAGAATGAATTAAAGTACTTTTCAGTTATGGGGGGTGTTAAAAAAATATAGTTCTAATTGAACATATTAGACTAAATATTATGAATTTCGACCATTAGATTAAAGGGGTTATTCCCAAGACATTCATGGGACATGTTGAATGTATGATAATTTTCACTAAGTCGGTATCGTTGTGTGTCTTGATTGTTATGATTATTACATTTGTCACATGGACTTATGGATGTTTTCATCATGTTTCATATTTTTTAATAAGTATACATGATTGAATTCAATAATTATAATTTGAATATTTATTAATAAATATATTATTGTTGGGCCAATTATATATATCCCATCATAAATATTATGGGGGAAATGTCAATATTATAGTACATGGAAGGGAGTATATATTAATAGAGAATATATGACTATTATGAATCATATAGATTTTATCCTAAATTATGATGAATGTAATATACATGTATAATATATATAATTGTAAATAATTTCTGATTGAATATATTAAACAATAGAAATTAATATCTCATGAGTAAAGTTGGAGAATGTTTGAATAACGAATGTAATATTTCGTTTTGTATTATTTTAATGGGATAATGAGGGATAAACCTGTCAAAATAATAGAGTTTGATAGTTAATCAAATAACCACCCATGAAAACTGTTTTATCCCTATTTAATGTGTATTTTAATTTCTAATAAATTCTCAATTGAAATTTTCCTATGTTCCATCAAAACTGTTGATGAAGAGAGAATAGTAAAATGATAGAAACTGTATTACGTGGGAGAAATTCATGGAGACTCAAATACGGATGTTCAATTGATCAAGGTATTACATTTTTGTTGTAATTATATTTATTTTGATATGTGAAAAATACAGATTCGAAGTATCCTAAATTTAATAAAAAATAACTTACATGTATAGTTGAGGGTTAGAAGCTAAATGAACTTGAAATTGCATAGATAATTGAACCTATTTCTTATTTAATCAGTTTTCAAATCTGATACGAGTTTTAGTGAAAATGAGACGCGATTGATGATTGAACGTAACCAAATTCAGTGAACTAGGCATTAATGTAATCAAATATACTAAATTTTCATGAATTTTTTTGAGTATCTTATGGATTGAGATGATTTTCATTAATTTTTTAGTATGTAATTGAAATAATGCAGATGTAGTCTAAGGAATGTTAATAATTTCACCGGTAGAATTGAAATTTATTAAAAGGTGAATTATAATTCAGTGTTTAGGTTAATGAGTTGTATAAAAAAGAGATATAAAAGGAGGTAAATGAATTTTTTGGTATTGGGAAGTCAAGAGAATCAACTTATAGTGTTTTTGTAGAATATAACGATGGGAGCCTAGAGCATAAGATATTATGAATAACTGTTGTGTATTTCAATTCTGCTAAAGATCAAATTCTTTCATTACTATAGGATCATAATATGCTATATTCCTTATGGAAAAGTATTATAAAATAAAATATTTATTACCTTTTAAGCACAAAATTATTGAACATGTACCGTTTTCTCTATACATAAATTTTCTCTTTGAATTTTTTGATTGACCTTTTTTTATAAAAACTTCTACCACTTCTTGTTCCCCTTTTCTCATCCATCTCCTAATAAAAAATAGTAAATCATAATGTGTAGATCATGGAGTCTATATTATTAATATAGTTTGGTTATTATCTCAATGTTGAATCTCATTGATTAATATTTTGGATTTTTTATTGAGAATATTGATCACAATTGGAGAGAAAAAATTCCTTAGGGCACAGTGATTGTTTAGTTCTTCAAAAGGATCTTAAAGAAAGGATAAAAACATATATTTTTTTAATTTCTATTATTTTAATTTTAAAATGAATTGAATTCAATCCTTTATATTTTAATATGTTCAACAACAGAGTGAATAGTTTATATAATTTTATGTGAAAAAGAATGTTTTAACCTAGAGTTATATTTTATTTTCCACATATCTATTATCTGTTAACATTCTTCTCCACATTTACTACTATTTTCACATAATGTATGTGTTATATTTATTTTATTTATACACCTTTTTTAGTATTTAATATTTTTTATTTGGTTTTAAAGTAGATTTTTATCATTAACAAATGTAGTTATCCGCTCAATAAAATATTAATGTATGAAATAGAAAAATTGCAGAAAACTCATATTATGCTATAATGTTGGGATAAAACCTAGGTTTATTCTATTATATTGTACTTAGGGTCAATAACATGTTTCTGGATTTAGTAAAACACCAATAAAACCTCATTATTAAATAGAATTTTTGTAGGGGAGGCTTCAAATACTTTTAAAAAAATTAAACATTTTTTTCATAAAAAACATTGAAAAAAATAAAATATGGATTTTAAAGGTAATAAATTGTATGTATATCCAACAATAACTTGTAAGACTCAAAATATTAACATTCTTATAACATATAAAATAAAATATTATAAAAAAATAATACAAGCATGTAATTTAATTTTAAAACATAGAAAAAATTGATAAAACATAAAAAAGAAATAGAAAAAAAAATTTATATAAAAATATAAAGGATTCCAAAAATTGAAAAAAAAGATGTTCAGATGAGGATTAATGATATCTCTACCTATTATCCCTAGAACAAAAAAAATAATTGGGTATACCCAGAAATTTCACCAGGAATAGATCTAAAATCAGGAGTGATTCATGATTAACCAAAATTACATAGTCTATTTGGAAAGGATCATCACATGATCTTATGAAAATTATATATACTGTCTATCACTATAAAACCAAAAGGGGTATATGAGGATTAGATAAAAATAAGGGCATTCCTATTTTCTCTATATTGGTTGGAAAAGGGTTGGTTTTACTAAACTCAATCCCTGATAATAGGGATTTGGAATAAACATAATAAACTATTCTTAGAAAGTATTTTTCTAGCCTCTAGGGTTACCTCAATTTCAATAGATATATATGGGATTAGGCAGCTCCATGGGGAGAATTATCATGAGTATTAAGAGAGGTTTAATAAGTGGTTCTCTAGATTCTGCCACCACTATATTTTTATCAATCTCTTAATCTAATATTCTTAGAAAGCTTTATTTTTGAATGGTATTAGTATAATTGATGCTGCAACTAGAGAAGATTTGGAAGACCAGACTCTTATATATAATAGGAAAATCATTTTGAATATGTCTAAAAATTCAAAGAAACATCGTACTATGTTTTTGATCCTTATTAAATTGGAAACGGTGGTATCTATATCCAATTATGACAAAAGAAAAATTGAGATTCAATAGTGTGAACATTCAAGGATCACACAGAGGATATTATATAACCCTTACCCTTAAACATACCAACAAGAAGTTTTAAATCCCCTTCAAATTTACTATGAAATTTTCCATCCAAATGAAACATTTAATGATAAATTCATTCATATTTAATAAGGAATAATGTATTATAAGGGAATCTTCCCTAAAAAGACATACTAGAATAAGCAATGCAACCAATTACTAAATAATAATTTTTTATCTATTACATCTCAATCAAAACAAAATTTAAACTATGGTTGTAATAACCATTTGATAAATATGTTTTTTTACAAATATCAACCAAATAACATTTTTTATCCCCAAACGTTAGATAAAAAAACCTCGGTATAATCAAAATCCATATAAAAAAGTAGATCAGAATTTTTTAAAATTCAATTATAATGAAAATATAAAACAAAATGTAAATTAATGTTACTATTCACATAATAAAGAAATGGTTAAAAGGAAAAAATTTATTTTCCAATAAAAACTATTTTCTCTATAAAATAGCTTCACCTAGTTGGTCAGATGGAAACATAAATAAGTTGTTTAAAGAATTAATGATGTTTTAATTTTATATCATAATCATATGTTCACCAAAGAGAAAGGGAGAATGTATGTGGACTAATTTTGAGAAGAATAAATTTGATTCAAATCCCCATAGATTGACATAGTGAACTAGAAAATTAAAAATAAATATCCACTTCTATCATAAATAAGAACTTAGATGAAGATATAAGAAAAAAAGTGTTATACTATTGTAGACCCTAATGAAATATTTATAGAAACAATATAATGAGATGATGAGCATTATGTGTACAAACTATTAAAAAATAAAAAAAATGAGAATAAAATATATCTTTGGAGATGTTATAGGGATTTTAAAAACCTAATTATATCTTACAAAAGGAAAATAAAAGTTGATGATGACGGAAAATGTTTAGGTAGTCTCTACCATTTAATTTGGGTATTCCCCCTAAATAATAATGTTAAAAATAAAATGGAAAATTACATGAAAAATTAATGAATTTACATGTTAATATTACTTTTTTAGATACTATTAATTAGATCCCTCTTTCTTTGAATTTTCATTAGGGGATGTACACTCATAAGAGTACGTCCATGGTAGGTGAGAAAGTGAACTTGGGTGGGAATGTTTGATTCGTGATACGTCATTACCTTCTTGTTAAATGAAAGGGCCAAGGAATGTTTTATATTCGTTGTGTGATTGGTAATCATTAGTTTGAAGATTCAATTATATATTTAGGATAATCCATTAATTTTATTTCTTATTTTGTCTTTTATTCAATGAAGGTTGGAGTGATTTAAAAATCTAGTAATATCATCAAGCTAGATAACATGAGTTTATTTAATCTAGGTTTAGTCATTGATGATGTGTTAGTAGGGGTAAATGAACTTATTTTACCTAGTGATTTTTATGTTTTAGATTTTGTGGGTAGTATATTTAGTTTACATTAATCCTTGATTTTGGTAAGACCCTTCATGAAGTCATCTCAAAAAATTATCAATATTCATAAAAGAACACTTTATTTAGAGGTTAGAAGATACATGGATAATTTTTTAATCATTATATCAATGAAATTCCCTTCAGAGGACTATTATTCACAAAATTTCATCATGATTTATTGGTTTCCCATATAATTCAATCGTGATTTAATTCAAGAAAGCCAAACTCTATATTCTTCATAAAATGATAATTTTTTCCTGAAAAATTAGATGAATGGTCAATAAAATATGGAATATTATGTAGTGATGAATATTAAAATTAATCTATATTTCATAAAATTGAAAATTATTTGACAATTCCTAAATATTAAATGGAGTGTTTTTGGTGAATGTGATAGTGAAATAGTTGAGGAATTTTATGAATCTCTTAGAATATTTTATACTACTAGAAATTATGATATTTTGTGAGAATTGTAAATTGAAATCATTGAAAAAAATTTATTTTTTTTAAAACATTTCATTGAAATATTACCTTATATTGTTTAACATTAACGTGAAATATTATTTGAAGAAGAAATATTTGTGATGTTTGAAAACAAATGTATTTGCGGACAAGAAATTTGTAATTTTTCAATTCTTATGGATAATCCAGTTACTAAAACATAGCCTGAAGAACCCATGGAACCTATTTTTTTTTTCAAAATATGACATCCCATTCCCACTTATAGTTAAATTTTTTCCAAATTCTTTGAATGATATATACATTAATCATAATTAAAAATTCCCAAATACATTTTCAAGTGGATTTCCAATGTTAAATTAAATAAACTTTTAGAGGCCCTTGGGAATAATATAAATGTAATAAGATATTATTTAGATGATTTTAAATTAATTATTCCTTTAGTTCACATAAAATGGATTCGCTAATTGAATGATTCTATAACATTTAGAAAATTTCAGAAGATATTTAATCCTACCCTTCTATAATTGGTTATGAAATTTGTGACATCTTAATTGAATAGAAGAATAATTAACCCTGGTAATGAGAGTTTATGGGTATTTATAGTTCAAATTGTTGATAAAAATCAATAATTATAAATTGGTAAGAATGTATTTGAAGATTGTGTTCCTATTAGGATTCCAAACAACTGGATGGTATACATTGATTTTAGGAGGCTAAACATAGCGATTAGGAAATATCACTTTCCCTTTCCTTTCTATGATAAAATACTTGACATCTTAGATATTGAATATCTTTATTTCTTCCTAGATTGTTTTTCTGGATTCTTTTATATTCACATATCACTAGAGGAAAAAAATAGAATTCACTTATCCTTTCAGTATATTTTCTGATTGAATAATAACATTCATAGTATTTATTTCTCCTTCGAAATTCCAAATATGCGTGATTAACATTTTTTTAAAATTTATAATGAATTTTGTGGAGGTTTTACATTTGATTTTATAGTGTATGGTCAATATTTTGAGATCTCTCTGAGGATTTTAGAAGATTTAATTTTTGTTTTCATTAAGAGGAATCTTGTTCTAAACATTTATAAATGACATTTTATGGTTAAATGTGGAATTGGGATTGTTTATGAAGTGTTTAAAAATAGAATCCGTATAAAAACCTATAAGGTTTAAATCTAATCACCACTTCCTTATATTAATTAGATGAATATATTAGATCACTTCATGGATATGGTGTCTTTTATAGGGGGTTAATAAAATATTTTAGGAAAATTTCATTGACTTTGGAAAGACATATTCAGAAGAAAATTCCTTTATTCCTTTAATGATAAGTGTAAGGTTTCCTTTCATGAGGTTAAAGAGGAGCTAGTATCATCACCGATAGATTGACCACCTACATGGGAATTTTCTTTTGAGATGATGATTGATGACTCGGAATTTTCTTTATGGTATTTTCCTGGGAAAATAGTGGAGAGGAAATAAAATTTTATTTCTTATTCTTCAAGATAATAGTTTCCACCCTATTTAATTACTCCATAGTAGAGAAGGATTTTTAGCTATTGTTTTTTCAATTGATAAGTTTAGAAGCAACCTTTTGGAATCTAATGTTATGATTTTAACTGATCAATCTAATATAAGATATTTCATGAAATTAAGTAATGAAAACCAAGTAAAGATTGATAGATCGTATTGCATCTAGAATTTGATTTACATATCCATGATATTAATGTAATTGAGAACAGTATAGTTGACCACTTTAGTTGGATACATAATGACGATTTTCAAGATAAATATTTTATTGAGTCCATTAGATAATTTTTACCAAAGGTAAAATTATATTCTACTACTTTTGAAAATATTCCATGGTTTTAAAACATTTTAAATGATTTAAATATTAAAATTATTCCACCATAGTTTTCTAATTAACATGTTATTAAATAGATTTTTGATCCAATGAAATATGTCTCAGATGATCCTAACTTGTTGTATTTATGAATTTATAAAATTGTGAGGTGATATATCCCAAATTATGGAATTTATTTTATTCTGATATTTTTCCATTGTTTGAGATTTTGTAGTCAATTTAGGCCAGAAAATATTATTATAATATTCTTGTATTAATGTTTATTTTGTCCCAAATATTTTAAATATTTCGATGAGTTTTGTAAGACATAAAAATCTAGAGAGTCCAAGGAGACATTTCTCAAAGACATCAAAATCCAAAACACCCTTTTATATTTTTTTGATGTCATTCATGTTTGGGAATGGATTTTATAGTCCCTTTACCTATATACTTGAGATATATTTCATCCTGCTTATGGTAGGCTATGTGTTTATGTGTATTGAATTTATTCCGATTAGAATATATTTTGATAAAATTGTGCCCCATGTTTATATGATAAATATATTTTCAAGATTTTGGATTCTTAGGTTTATTCTCATAGAACAAGGAACACATTTATATAATACAACATTTTAATCATTGTTGAAATGATATTGGGTTGGTTTTAATGTTTCTACAACATATCGCCCAAAACAAATTGATTATATGAAGCTTAAAATAGAGATATTAATCAAATTCTTGATGAAATAATAAATCCAAATGGGAAATTTTAGACCATAAAGAGTATGGTTTCCCTTTGGATATATATGTATTTATATAAGGCTATAATGTGAATGTCACCATATAAGATAGTTTTTAATAGTATTTCATTTTCCCATAGGGATAGCGACTATTTTTTTCAGATGTAAAATCATAAAATTTAAATTTATTTAATGTTATAAAATGGAGAATGTTTTTTCATAAGATTTAGTTGAAATATGGAACATTTCATAAATAATTACTGGATTTATATGGAGCAAAAAGTTTGTACATGAAAATATGATCTAGAATAAAATTCTAGATTATAGATAATGTGATTCTATAAAACACAATGCTTAATATTTTCCAGGGTAGATTTCATTACAAATGGGATATTACTTTTATTTAATATCTTATCTTTTGGTTTTGTTCAAATTTTACATCCTAGGAAGGATTATCAATTCAATATTAATGGAAATAGGCACAGATTGTTTAGGGAATGTAATAAGGAACCTCTAAAAAGGATTCCCATTTTTTGGATGCTAAATATACTGGAATAAATCGGGATGATTCTTCAATTACATTTTTTTGTTTATAATATATATGGGAAATGGTACACACCTATGATATTTTTCAATTGTTCATTTTATTTACAAGTATTTATTTTGAAAAAATAAAATAGTCTTCAGAGAATGATGATGCTCCAACTGTTTACCCTAAATAATCTATAGGGATATGAAATCTAAATTATGGAGAAGATACATTATAAGTTTCACTATTAGAGAATCTATAAGATAAATCAACTTGATATAGCCCCTTAATTTCTAATACATGGTTTTAAATTATTAGAGTATAATTTATATGGGAATTAATTTTTATTTATTTATATCTTCAGGATCATTAAACATAACTATAGTGAATTTAGGACAATGGGGAGGGGAAATTTAAATAAATTTAAAGAGGATTAATGATTATAATTTAGTTGGTATTTTTTATTATAAATATGTTCATTTTTAATAATTTTCTATATTCTATTTATTGTTTTCATTTTAATTGGTAACAATAAAACATTAAATTGTATAAATTATTTTCATGATCAAATTAGTTGTCCGACAAGATGATTATTTCTATTAATTAGTGAGTTTTTATTGTTTATTAGTGCTAAAAGTTTCATGTTTTGTTGGATTTATCTAAGAACACTATCATGAAAATAGAATAGTTTATGTACCTTAATATATCAAAATAATTGAGGTGGTAAATATTATGAAACCATTTTTTATTTTGTGTGTTTTTATTTATTTTTTTCATAGAAAAAATACATTGATAGTTCATTTAACTATTGAAACATGATTCATATCTAAAGGATTTTCAAATATATATTTCAATTAAAATTGAATAAACATGATTCCCCACCTCATATTCAAGATTCGAGTAAATTTTGTTTTTTTTGCAGAAATGTTCTTTCATTGCTCTAATCTATATCTCAATGTGAACCCATAAAAACCTATATTTTTTCAATTTTTTATTATTAAATTTTTAATGAATCATATCCATGGTTTTAAATATATCTGATATTTGAATGTTGTGTAGGCACATTTATGCGTTTAAATATGTAATACATCATGGACGTAGTTTATTAATTCATTTTCCATTACAGTTTTAAGATGTGGCTGAATTTGGTAAATTGTTGTGTTAATGTTATATTATTATTATTTTCCTTCAATTTTTTTTATTTTAATTTAGTCTCATTAATATTTTATTTAAATTAATTATGAAATAAAAATCGTAATCCTTGATAAAGTCTTTATTTTATTATTTGTGTTGATGGACGAGTTATTTATTCGAGCTATTAAATCGTTATGTTTGCTCATCCAAATAGGGTGCCAAATTTATTTTGTTTCTAATTGTCTGATTCTATTATCCCGGAGGTAAGGAAATGTTTTGAAATTTAGTTGAATGAAAATTTAATTGGGATTAATGTTTCTTCAAATTTTTATTATCAATAATCATTGTAAAATAGGAATAAAATTTCACATAAAAATATTTATTTTTTAGGGGTTTATATATTCACCACTTAATGAAAATACAATGAGGACAATCACTTTAGAAATAGATTTTGTTTTTTTGTCCATAATTTCAAATTTCATATTCATCTCAATAAATTTATATTGATTCATTTGTTTTCTTAATTAAAATCAGAAACCAAGGGCAGGATAATTCTGTTTGGATTTGATGTGAAATAATTTTCCGCAGTATTTCAATAATTTAACTATGTTTTATTTATTAAATTAATTTTTCATTGATAATCTACTTTTATTGTTAAATTGAATTATATTAATTATGTTTTTAATTATTTGTTTAATATATGTTTTTATGTTTAATTATATTTTTTGTTTAAACTTGGTGTTCATTATTTAGTTTTTCTGATTGTTTTAAAATCATAATTTTAATGATTTTGTTTAATTTGGTACTCTTTTTATTCCAATTAACATTAACATGATCTTTATTTAATTATTTAGTTATAGTTTAGTGTCTAATTTATTTTCATCATATAATTATATATTTATTATCAATAAATTATATTTAATTATTTTGACAATTTCTCTTATAATTTCTCAATTTTAATAGTTTATTATTTCCTTTATTATTATACAAGTAGTTTTTAAATCATAAATAATTTATTCATTTTTACAAGATAATTATAATAAATGTTTTATATTTTATCATTTATTTATGTTCTAAATTATTTATCAATCTATCTTTTTTTTAATTATATTCTACTAAATATTTATTATTTGATTTTTAATGTATTTGTTTTCCATATCATTTATTCTAGAAATTTAATATTTCCTATATTTCTATTTTTTTGAATAATTCCCCATATCTATTTTCCACAACCAGACTTTGTTTCCATTTTTCTATGTACCTACAACGCTAAAGTGAAGATGTAAACTTATACCCAATTTTTTGTTGGTGCCCACTAAACCAATTTTTGGCAGTCACCACATATATATTTAAGCAGATCACACACTACGATTTAATGTTTTTGAATCTAAAAATTCCAATATATCAGAATTATGGACTACTAACAAAATTAATTTAGATCCTTTGTTTCTTAGAAAACAACATGGGACCCCATTATTTATTGAGAGCCCAATTGTTTGAAATCATGTCTGAATAAGATGCTACCAATAAATATTTCATCCAACATCTCACCAAACTTCTTGAATAATTGACCACCTCAATCGATGTGTCATCTTCTAAGGTCAAAAATGAGATACTATCTGGTAAGCCTATTATTTTTTATCATCGTTGATACTACCATAAAGGCCCACTTTTGTGTTATTGAATAGGACTGTTCCACACATGAAGCTCCATTAATATTCTTATACCAAAGCCCTCATTTTTAAATAACGAACCTACATAATCTCATGATGAAGAAATATAGTCAGTGCTTCCACCACCAATTTCAGTCGGAACTTGTCACCACCTTCGATGCTAGAGAATTCGTGAAAGAACAACGCTGATTCCATGAAGTCTAATGAAACCTAACCTTAGTATTCTTCTTGTAATGATGAAGGAGATGATGGGTTGATGATGAAGAATTTTTTTCCAGGCTTCATCTAATATCACTAATTTATATTGATTTTTTATATTCCCTCATACTGTGATCTAGGTGAATGATTACTCAGACAAGGATGGATTGAGAATGATGAATCAAAATTTTTATCAGATAGTTAGAGAATTTTTTTTAATATCAATCAAGTCCAAGGTCGAAAGAAGAAGGAAATGTGGTTGAATATGTTCGATAATGTGAATCATTCTCTTTTAATCCTAGACGAGGGGTAAAATTCCATGTTTCTATAATCAATGGTGAAATCGAGCTAATGTGTAGAATGGGTTTTCATGAACATGAAAGATTCTTCATTGCCTCCAGTGTTAAGGAATTTAATGAAGTATGCATCACATGAATATGAATCTTTCTATAAAAGTTTAGTCATGGATGAACTGATGAAACCACTATTTTTAGTACATTTTTATTTCTAAATGTGTGTCTCATAGGTTAATTAAAGATGATTATAGGGCATAAATCTTATGAACTATTAAGTTATGAGTTAGTTTAATTGGTCATACCAAGTGAATGATTTTATTTTTGAATGAATTGTCGAACTGTAGTTAATAATGTTTATTATAGCTAAGTGTTAGAATCCATAAGATCCTGAAATTGTATAAATCTTGAAATTTATCGCTTTATTGATATATTTTTAGGTATGAGATGTGTTTCAGTAAAAAATATTTATGATTTTGGATGATAAATAAAAATATCAGTTCATTGGGAATTCACATTGTTGAATTGGTTACGTTTTAATGATTTTTCATAGAAGATCATCAAGATGAAGATAATTGTCTTCACATGGGTATTATATTAGTTCAATTATGAAATTGTAGTCTATGAAGATCTAATAATTGTAAGGGAAGAATTTGAATTTTCATAAACAGTGAATTATATTTTAGTGCATATGGATGTGGTTTAAAAATAATATACTAGAATAGAAGGATTTATTCAGGACAAGGGTATTTAGGAGAAGAAACATAAGGAATATTGGTTGATAATAATTATGGGATCTTAAAAAACTATTCAATAGAACTATTATGAATTTTTTTCGATGAAGATCTATGTCTTTTAGCACATCACAATCATTAGATTCTATATTTTATGTGGGAAAATATTATTGAATCTAATTTTGATTTATTTTTGAGTTAAAATTCTAAAACATCTACTATCATATCTCTAAAAAATTTTGTATGATGATTTTATTATTTTCATTTATTGTGAAATTGTATTTCCACATTGTGTTTCCATTTTATCTTTTATTTTGCGATGATTAGAAATATGGATTGAGTTTTCTGATGATGGAGATCATAATGAAAATTACTATTGGTTATGATCTCAAGGATGACTCTTTCCATTTAAAAATCACAATTTTAAATTGAGAATAGTAATGAAAATGGGGGCATGAATATGTCTTGGTACTCAATTATTATTGAGTAATTCGACTGGTTGTTAATGAATGGTGAAAAACAACTAATATAGTGAATAAAATTCTTGATAATTTATACAGAATGAAATGTATATAATTATATTTTAATTAATGAATTGATAGAGTTATCGGTTTAAATATTTGAAAACAATGATGAAATTTTGATCTATGAGATCTACTTGATTTGGACCCCTTTCCCTTATCTATTAACTTTTTTACTTCTCATATACCACTATTTTCATACAAATCTAGATTATAGTTTCTTTTGATTACTCACATGCATCATTGTTGTTAATTTAATTAGTATATTGAAATTATAATTTTTTCTTTAATAGTAGTAGTTATACCCTAAAAAGGTAAAAATATGAAAAAAAATACATGATGAAATACCTTGAAAGGGAAGTCTCAGTAGGAATCCACCGATGGTTGTTTCATAATATTGTACTTGGGATAAAAAAACAATGGATATTCTAAAATGACACACATAAAACCTCTATTTCAACCATCTATTACAGTTAATAGTAGATATATCTTTATAATTCTACTTAACAGTGTATCAAAATAAAAATATTTTCTTTGATAATTAGTATTCTCTCAAATATGTCATAGAAAAATATTTTGTAGGGGGGATTAATTGGGGTCTACAATTTTACATGTTAATGTTATTATTTTCTATTTAATAAATCATTGTAATCTATCCTATATTTTTAAATTATACATATAGTGTAAAATAAATCATGGATAAATAACAAATGGAATTTTATACAGACATGGGGTCTCCAATAGAACCCCATAATACACACCATAAACTCCAAATATAGGTCTAATAATTTTATTAATTTCATATTAATGTAATTTTTTTAGTTGAGGACATGTAGCTGAATCATTATGCATTTAAAAATTATAATATATTTTACCTATGGTATTTAAATAAAACATAATTTTAAACTCACAACAGCATAATAAAAACATGATGTTAGCTCTCAAGAATAAATAAGGAGAGTCTGGTTTTCTGATGATAGAAACACACCATTGCATTGAAAAATAAATGATAGTGGATAATCCCCTTTTGAAAAACATATCATCACTATATAGTAATTTTAAATCATATCTAATATTGAATAGTAATCATCATGAACAAATAAAAAAATAGGAAAATATTTTATCTTATATTTCATATCATTCTCATATCCAATTATAAATCATTAATAACTAGAGAATAAATGTTTTAGAGTCCTATTATAGTTTTCTGATAATCAGTCTTAATAGTATGTGTGTATGTTATTATGTATGTTCATAATATGTTTAAATTAGAATAAATTTAGTAAATTTGAGTATGATATGTTCCTTGATATTTCTTTTTAAAATCATGTAACTATCTATACATTGTAGTTGATTCGTTCTTCCATAAAAATAGTTTCAATAGAAATATATTCAACTTTTTAGAAAAAATCAAACCTTTATTAAAGAACCATTTCAAACATAGTTAAAATTTTCTTATAAATGACTAATCAGAATATTCCTTGAAAATTAATTATAAATTAAAATTATATAAGAATCAACTCATATTATTACTCAATGTAATATAAATCTATAAAAAATGGATTTATTAAGAATAAATAATCATTTCATAACATCATGTAAGAATGAAGCATCTTTCACACAATATAAATCATTGACTATTCTTGTTTATGAATGTATTCAATTTGAAAAAAAAATCATGTATAAAAAAACTTGATATTAAACAACTCACATTTGACTAAAATAATACTAAATAAGATTGTTTACTTAGCTGATTTTATCATGTAATAATAAATTCTATCTTCGAAATCTTACATAAGATTATGAACCAATTACAAGAGTTTTTTTTACATAGAAACATTATTCTCGAAAAAAATTCTCTCATTAACTTATTATGAAATATTAAATTATTTTCAAATAGAATGTTACTAGGGAGAAATTTTCTTCAATAAAAATGATTATAAAAATATTTACCGTTACGAAATTCATAATAATAATAATAAATAACCTATCAATAAATTCATGTAAATAAATTAGTAAAAAAACAGTGGATTTTATGAACATCAAAACTAAGGATATTTTTTATCATAAATATATATATTATTATCCCAAAATATAATCGATAAATATAAATGATGTTTCGAATAGAGTAAACTAAGATGATTTATTCACCATTATTAGTGGGTATAAATATTTAAAAAATAGTAATTTTGAAATCAGGTTAATAAAAAGGAGTTTACAATAATTATTTAGAGTTTTCTCTAGAGAATGATGGTCCTAAAGGGCATCGTCATTTCCCTCAGGACTAATCAAAATAAAAATTTACAAAACTATGATAATTGCTACATAATTAATTAACATGAATATAGTATAATGATCAATATCAATTCCAAATAGATGATGAAATTAGTGTGATTGTGTTTTCAAAATAATACTTTCATTTGATTTGGTTTAAAGAATGTTTTGAGGAAAATAATGGCATAGTTTCGGTTTTGGAAATAGTTTTTTGGAAAAAAGAATAAAAAAAATCGCATTAGTTTTTTGGTATGAAATAATATTTTAATGGCATGTAGGGTTTTATAGTTTTATATTTTAATAAAAGTTTTATTTTAGAAAATATCAATATTAAACAATGATTTTTATTATATTCATAAATTATATGGATCTAATGGTCAAGTTTTTGTCTTCTCAATTCAACAATCCCTTATTTTCCTTAGTTTAGTAATTTCTTGTTTCGCTAAATCTTGTCTGTATTAAAACAAGTTTTATACCTCATTACCCTAAATGAAATAATGGAAATTCCTAATTTAGGTGAACTAGTGGAAAATTAAAAAGGATAATTTCATGTTCAATTAAATTGTAATGAAATGGAGAAGAAATAGATTGGTGTTTTATAATTGAATGGTGGAAATCCAATTACAGGAATAAGGAACAAGAAATAAATCAAACATAACCTTATCCTCATTATACATAACCCTATAAGATGGTTGTTTTACATCCTCATCCTAGTGATAAAAAAGTTGTGGAGAATTAATGGAGAAAATAGAAACATTAATTAAAGATGGAAAACAACATGGTGAGGAGCCTACACAACACAACTTCTCAGTATATGATTTGGTCTCCCAAAACAACTTGGTGTAGATACTCTCTCATTTATTTATGGTCTTTTCTTGGGCTCAGTTAGAATTTAATATAGTTATATGGGGTCAAAAAGCAGTAATAGTTTTCCTCGGGTCCTTAAAATAGGTCATCCCCACCCGATAAATATAATCTTCTTGTTACAGGATCTATCTTAGGTCTTTAACATCATGTAATGTTTAGACTACCAGAAAATTGAAGGGCATGAAATATTCGTGATATGATTCTAAACATGTACTCTTGGAATATTTTATTCTCTTCACAACTTTTATTTACTTCACAACTTTTACTATCACATGATGGTTAATAAGTAGACAATCTGTAATGTCAATTTGCAGCTCCAAAATCCTTTTTTTTCTGTAGTTATTCATTCCTATTCCAAAACATTGTTCTGTAAAAATATAAAATTATAGAAATCCATATATCATGTCGATATCATAATGGTTTGGACATCTTTTTCTCATTTCCCATAACTTATAATAACCTAAAAACTAATAAAATATCTGGTGTACATGAATACATTAACAATTAAATCAACAAAAAAAATGCATTTTAATATAAAAAATATATACAATAAATTAACTTATCAAATCACCCCACAAATTAATTATTAATTTTCCTTAAATATGAAATCTCAATAGGCTAAAATGGACACTTTCTATAAGATGACATATATAAAATTTCATGAAAAAATTTGATCAAATAGAATGTTAAATTTCAGATCATCATACATAAAAAATTTACTAACACCCCATTTTCCAAAAAATAAAAATCATCCTTGTTTTTAATTTACCTCTTTCAAAAAAAATCTTTTTAAATCATCTCCTTTCATTTTTAAATTCATTCTTAATATTCATAACATTTTTTATATACCTCATGTAAATGTTTCCCTTAACCATTAGGGTATGAATGAATAGAATGATGCACATACCTCAAGAATAAGACACATAGGATAGGATTCCGGGGCATCTAGAATATTCATCAAATAAACAAAACATCATAAGTAATCATGTGAAATTATTTATAATATTCCAATCTCTCTAAAGCTTTAGGGAAGGTGGGAAAATGATGTGAATAAATAAACCGAAATTATAATTTTTTAAACTAATGTGTACCAAATGATATCATAATATACACTAAATAAAATTCCCCTTCACATGTTTCATTTCTATCTTCCGCAGAACATGTATAATGTGGCCCCATGATACATGTAGTCATAAAGACCGATCCAACATATCTTTATTTTTTAATTTTTTAATTTCTGTTGTTGAAATCTATGATTAAGACCAATATCAAATCCACCACCTAACCACATATTATCAAAACATTGTTTGTCTATCAGTGGTAATTTTTTATCCTCCCAAAATAATACCATAATTTTAAATATTTTTTTAAAACTAAATATGATTAGTAAAATATAATGAAAAATAAATGGCCCCTATAGAGATAACAATGATAATGAATTGTGTCCTTGTACACTCTAGAAAATCCCCCACACTTATTTTTATAAATATTTTGAAAAAAGGAAGGTTGTAATGGATGAGATATGATTGTAACTCGGCACATTTTCTAACATGGATGTTTATGTATTCTATCGGTTTAAAAAATATTAATGAAAGGAGGGTCCCAATAGAAGGAGTTAATAAAAAGGAATGGGAAAATAGTTTTAAAAGTCGCTGTGTTGAATCAATTATTTGATAAGGTTCGAAGATCGTTCTAGAAGATACTTTATAATGATTAATAATAAATATTCTACATAAATAATGGGAAAAACTGGGCTCAATAGATGACATGGGAATGATATGAATGATTGGGAAAATTACTCATTGAAATACATAAAAACACATAAATCAATTGATAAAAATATAATAAATCCAATGTAAGAACAAATCTAAAAAATATAATTTACATAAATTTACATGATTCCATAAATAATGATTTTCTAAATCCTAATACACTTGGTTATCCCTAAAAATGATTTTCTCATTCTTCACATTGAAATTTATTGAAAAATAATTTAAAAATAATGACATGGTAATTATTTTATACAGTTTATGTCTCCTAGTTCAGTTGACTAATGAAATAATTGAATGCATTCATAAATTTGTGAGTTATGTTATTAGATTATTTAAATGTGGGTAATAAATAATAAAAACATATAATAGAAATTATTACTTCTATTTTTATGATGCATTGAACAAGGCTATGTAGGTAGTGTGTACACCAGATTTATGATATGTATATCTTTGAATTCATAACATGAATATTGTTCATGACATGTATTAGTACTATATCTACTTCATGTTCTTCCTATTGCTTTTTTCTATCCATGGTGTTGATGTTACCACAAATTAAAAATTAATAGGAGAAAACATATGCCAAAATCAATGAAATTTAAGAAATTTTGAGTGAGCACCTGTGCACCTCTAAAAATAGAATCTAAATAAAGAAACAAAAAACAAAAATCATATGTTACCTCTCATAATCACTTTTTTTTAATTTTCTTGGATGTAGATTACCTCATTTAGATTCATCTCACATGATGGATGATTGACATTTTTTACCTCTAAGGTGTCCATAAATGGCCTCAATTGTGTCATTTCCATGTCGGTCGTTCCCTATCATTCTTCTCTAAATATAACAATTCTTTCTGATGGTACCACTTTATTGATTTTCATTGGGCCAATCCACCATTTCTTCCCAAATCTAGATGATCTAAATGGAAGTTCATGTTCCATTCATACCAATTTTACATTTTTAAATTAAAAATTTATTTTTTTCTCTTTTTTCAGTGGTCTTACTCATCAAATTCTCTATCTTATTTTCATTGTTTTTGTGTTTATCAGTCTCTTGCACAATAGAAAATATCATATTTATATCTTCACATTCAGTGACTCCCTCAAATTAAAATATTTATTCTTCTAAATACTCATTGTATTCCTTTAAATCATATATAATCATTATTCAAGGTATTTCGAAACTTACCAACCTATATCCCACTCTAAAATAGAGTTATCAACATTGGAGGTCAATCAGAGGATGCCCAGTGGCTAAAAAATGGCCAAATGATAAGATGTGAATTTCACTCCTCTTAAATTACCATAAATAAATTAATAATGGGGGAGTATAATTTTTCATCTTTGATCTTAATATCCTCAAATAACCCTCTCAGGGAATTCATTTTTGACCATGCTAATTAAAGTGAAACACTTGCAGGCTTTATTCTTTCTAGTTCCAAAATCTATAAATTTCTATACATCATTATATTAACTATCACACTTATGTCTTAAAAAGGTTTTCGAAATTTATTATCTCTAATAAATCATCAAATAAAAAGAAACATCGATTATGTTTATTCTAAGGTAGGTCCCTTGATACCCCCACTTAACAATATCATGTGAGTGAAATTGTTCCAATTACCTCTATATTATTTTTATTGGTAAATAGATATTTCATGAAATTTTTAACTTTAGGAATGTTATTTAGAGCCTCTACAAAAGGGATATTAATGTGAAATTTTTTGATGTATTACAAAAATGTAAAAAATTTCTACCATTCGTCTCATGTACAAGTTAGTTTGGAAATACTGGGATTTATTTTCATTGTGGTTATTCTTCAAATTCTCATTAATCTTTCTTTTCATTGTTATTTTTCAGTTGTTAAACTACTCTTTCACATGCTCACAATAATTGTTATATTTACATCATATAAATTAATTTGAACATCCTTTTTTCTTGATAAAAATTATTTGAAATAAACCATTTGTATATTTATGTGGGAATACATATATGAACCATGATAATACTACCCTAGGTATATCCATTAGATTCTCAATGATATGGACAACTTGAACCTCCTTTCTTGGTATTACATCCTTCTAGATTATAGTGTCCTCATTTTTTTCATTGATTGGTACCTCATATATGGTCATGAGTGTGGCTAGTGTGTCTCCGAACATATTGATATGGATCTTTATTGTGGTCCCTTGGGGTGATTGTTCTCGGTATCCTTGTGCTCTTTATTGGTACCCTTTCCCTTGTTGTTGTTGTAGCCAAGAACCCGAAAATTTATTACAATGATTATTATTAGAATAATTTGAATCTTCATGTACATACGTTAGGGGTTTTGATTGTACTACGTCATCATATCCATATTCTGTGTCACTGATTCCATCATATACATGATATAGTCATTGTTGTTTATCATGTTAATGCCTGTTTATTTTACCCTTCTACATTCCACATGAAATCATTTCTCTATGTTTCCTCCAATAATATTTAGTTCCCCTCAACAGACTTCTTTTTCAATTATCATACTACAGAAGCATCAAGAATTGTCTTTTTTTTATATGAAAATACCGTATAATTTTATTATTATTATCCACGTATCTGTATAATGATGGTGGAATTTATGATTCAGGTCTTTATAATGCTCCAATTTATAGTTGATTTATTCTTTTTAAAATTTGAAGAAGGATATATTTTTACTCATATTTCCATTTTTTTGGAGGGTGGGAAGAATACAGTGAGAAATGTTCATGCTAGATCATCCCATGATGTGATGAAATTGTCCAGAAATAAATTAATCAACTCCCAATATCACTCTATTTTTGAAAATAGATCGATATAGATTCTTACCACATCACATAAAAATTTCAATAAATGGAATTTGTCAAAGTGCTCTTGGAAGGTTCCCAGATGTGTGTTTGGATATTTATGTGGTAGTCTATTAAATGGCACACTATTTGAGATCATCAAAATTTATACATTCTTGATCTCGATGTGATTTCATACTATTAGAGGTGTCAAGATGCTAGGTTTCAATAAAATTTTCTATGGCCACCGATTGTTTGCGATCACATGTATCGCAAGATACTTTTAAAAAAACATACCATTAGGAAATTGATGATTTTTTTGAACCATCCAATTTGTATATTCCTTGATGTTCTTTAATATTCTATTCAATATATGTTCAATGTCAAAAATTACTTTTTTTAATGTTTATTATGCTCATTAATTTAAAAATTAAAAATATAAATACCATAGCCTGAACAAAACTATGTAAAATAGAAATTAAAATAATGGAACAAAAAATAAAATAAAAATAAATAACATTAAATTTTTTTGTGACCATCTCTAGAATGGAACTACTTTTTAAGGGACAAAATGACATAGTTATTTCTATTGGGTCTAATAAAAATAAAAATTAATTTATTTCAAATTAATTATACTTAATTAATTACAATGAATATATCCATAATTAGAATATCTATCCAACAGATATGATGAAATTATTTTGATTAGGGTATTAAAATAATTATTTTATTTTATTTGGGGTGACGAAAGTGGTAAATAAAGGAACAAAGCATTTTTTTGTTTTGGAAAATGTTTTGGGAAAATGGAAGAATGATAAAAATTAGTAAAAATGTTTTCATTTGAAATTAGATTTTAATGTTGTTCTTTGGTTTTTCTTTTGTTTTAGGAAAAGTTTTATTTTGAGAGAAAATATTAGTTAATATATGTATGGTGTTAGAGTTGAAACACAATGGATCCAATGTTTATGGTATCCTCTCCCCAATCAGGCAAACCTATATTTCCCTTGTTCTAATAATTTGGTATTTTGTTGAATGGAGTTTGTCTAATTCCCATTTTTAATCATATGTACAATTAATATGAAAACGTCCATGACTAGTTTATGGTAACTAGATTTTGAATTAATAAATTTTCCATTCAGATTGAATTCAATGGTCATGAAGAGAAGAAGAAATATATTTTATTATTATAAATGAATTACAGAAAACCAATTACATGAATAAATAAAAATAAATAAATCCAAATTCACTTTCCCCTTCGGGTACATTACCCTAGAATAAGGTGGGTTTACCCCATCAGCATAGTGATGAAGTTGTAGAAGGGATGGTATAAATAAATTTAAAACATAAATGTCATATGGAGATGAAATAGTGAGTATTGTGAATAACAAAGATATTCACTCCATGATTTGGTCTCCTGATCCTCCTTGGTGTGGCAACTCAACCCTCTATTTCTATACATCATTGAGGATAAGGTAGATTTAAATTTCATTAATATGGCCCAAAACAAAGGCATGGGTGGTTTTAAGTCCATAAGGGTGGTCTTTTCCACTTGATACATCCAATCATCATATTACTATGTCTGTCCATGGAGTTTCACATGGTGCAATGTTTTCACAATGTATAAAGTGTAGGACTTATTAATGACATTATTAAAGAATTTCAATATTGTAATCTTTTCCTCTCTTCACATCTTGTAATTACATCACCTATTATACGGGTTTATGATTTCTAATATGTGCACAATGTGTCAATCCAATTTACATCTTTGAAATCCTCAATTTTTCATGGTTCTTGAATTATCTTCCCAAGAATTATAAACTGATCATCAGACATTTTGGTAAACATTATTTTAAGTGGATATCAAGATCATTTCCACACATTTTTCCAAATCCAAAAAACTTATAGACTCTTAACAAAAATGATGAAAATATCATGCTTATAGTAATGAATTAACAACTAAATCATAAAAGTCATTACAAAATGTATAAAATAAGGGTAATTATCACATAAAAAAATTTATAGTGGATATTTCTTATGTTATTAAATTTCATGATATGTATAAATGTGAACTAAATAAATCCTACATTATTAATTTTAATTGGAATTTCTGATAATGATAATTATGTAGAGTGGAGTATTTTTTTAGGGATAAGATATATTTCATGAGACACTATAAATTAAAATTCTACAACATTAAGAATACATGAATTAAAATATGTTGTATTCTCCTAAGAAACAACTCAATTAATGTGAAAAAAGATAAAACTTGATGATCTCAAAGTAGAATTTAAGTTACCCATATTGGCATGTTTTGGTATTCAATGTAACTTTAATATTTCAAAAAATCTACTTCAATATTCTCAATCATTGAAAATTGATATCAACTATCATTTTATCAAGTAGAGGGAGAAGGAAGGAATTGTAAATATAGAGATTTCCCTAAAAATATTTTTTTAATTTTTTTACAAAACCAATACAAAATGACGCATTTCAGAAGATGAGGTTGAAGAAGGGAGATAAACCAATTAATTGTTATGGTCAAGATATAGTGGTGCATCTCCTATGTTAATTATATTTTAATTATTCTTTTCAATGAGTGAGACAACTACATAAATATAAGGGATACATATTTCTCCTAAAATAGGTGATTTTTTAGGGGTAAGTACATTTGGGGGGGGGGGTTAAATATCAATGTTATAATAATATCATACATATGTGGCTATTAACGTATTATGAATTTATTTTACTTTGTTTGTTGTTGTTTTTTGTGTGAAATATTCTCAAAGTTTACTTAATATTATTTTTGGAAAAGTGTTTTTGAAAATAAACATGAATAGTTTTGGATATGAAAATAAATTTGTAGAGTTTCTTAGGAGTGAATGTGAATTTGATTTAATCTCATAAAAAATATTATAATTATTATTTGATTTAATATTTCCAATAATGAGTGTTATAATGAAATATTTTAATAAAAGAATACAAATTCATTACCAAAGGTGAGGAGAATTAATGTTGTTTTGGTTAGAAAAAATCATGGTGAGAATTTTTGTGACCATGTAGAATGTTTTTTCAAAGGGGAGAGTATTAATTAATGATGATGAAGTGGGTGTGAATAATGGTGTCACATAAGTTGATATTCATCAACATGTTTTATTTTTTTAATGAATAAAAAATTATAATTTATCATTAATTTTAGGTAATTCATTAGTTTTAAAGTAAACCAATTTATGTATGAATAGATAGATGAATATTGGAGTGTATTTTTAGAGTGAAATATATTTTGGGTGAACCTAATGACAATATTCCATGGCTCCATACAAACTACATCACAATATATATATATATATATATATATATATATATATTCTAAAGGATCTATAAATATATATGGAGTGATTTATATGGTTTCCATATGAAACCATTTTCAATTACTGGAATATAAACCATGTGATTCTTCTAGTTTGACTGATAAAGTAATATAACATAGGAAGATAAATATTTTACCCATTATTCTGAGGTGTACCCAAAATGGTTAGTATTTTGAATTTATGATTTTGTGGTTCTCTTAACCATATTAAAGTGGTGATCTTGGTTTTCATGAAGGGTGAAAATAGTTAACAAAAACAATGTGGTGTGTTTGAGTTGATCAGAGTTTCCAATACAATTTGATCACATTGATATCAGTTTAGATAAGGAACATCAAGAATTATGTGTCAACCTGCCATGGGTTGGGAAAAGGTGAACATTAGAGTGCCTATATGACATTTTGTTGTACATTCCACAAGGGCCGCTAAAACCCGGTTATGAATGTGACTTGTCTATGAAAAATATGAGGATGTAATCGTAGATGATCCCTGAGAAAAAATTCTTGTTAAAGAATATATAATTTAAATTTGAAGTTGGATTAAAATTATAAATATAAAAAATTAAATGTAATAAATATGAAACTGGGGTAAGGTTATATTGTAAAATAATAGATAAGTAAAGGATACAAGAATAAAATAAAGAAATTAATAGATATAAAAAATAAACTGAGGAAGAAAAGTTCAAAAAAGTTTTTCAGTTTGAAGATGGAATAATCCCACCATTAGTGTGTGTTGAAAATGGAGAATATCTCCCAAAATTATAAAATGTTAGATAATTATTAAAACAAAAAATATATTCAGGAGGAATTTTATTTTTCATGGGATCAAAGATAACCACTGATCATTATATCTATTTAATATTTTCTATTGTATTATATGATATAATGTTTTCCAGATCATGACAAGGATGTAACTACTAATTTTAAATGGTGAAAATTTCACATTAGGCATACCTTTTCTGATTTGTTGTACTTGTTGTGTGTGTGTTTTATTAAAGTGATATATCACTCCAAAAAGTAGAAGGGGATTATTTTAATGAAATTTTATAATGGAATATTATAAAGTTGTTAAAAAATTTAACCCAATATCAGTGAAATCAAACCATATATGGGCTCCTCAATTTTAATATTTATGTTGGAATTCAATGATTATGAATATGTCTATGTAGAAATTATTGTATCAAAATAATTATGGAAACATTCATTACTACTATGGAATGCATGGACCTATATTCATTTTTTGTGTTAAGAATCCATGGATTTTATTAGGAGCTATAAATGTGGAAATAAACCACACTAAAGTATATAATATTTTCCATCATATGGACTATTTTATTTAAAAGTTATCCATAAGAGATATGAGTCTTTTGGAAGATATTTGTTATAAAAATTTGAGATATATGGAAAGATACTATAATTGAATAAATTCAACCCTTGTACATAAAGGATGTAAACATATAGATATATTACAATCTATTCATATGATAAATGGATTATATATTTTATTTTTAGATGAATTTGAGGTTGAAATGAATTCAATTCAATACATTAACTTTTATACAATTCAGTATATATTAAGGAAGTAAAATAATTAGGTTTAGATGGAAAATATAAATGATTAATTCATGATTAATTTTATAAAAACATATATAAAATGATATATTAGACACACCATACATATGTAAGTTTCTTATAACAATGTATATGTTAAAAAATAAAATGAGTCCTGAGAGTAATATGAGTATAGAATGTTTGGTTTTAGTGGATTCAAGTATATGGGTGAAATATGCAGCATAAGAATTTTTAGAATTTGAATGTTTATGTTTGAGTGGTAAATGAATTTTTTATAATTATAATAATTATATTCATAGATAGAATTTAAATGGGAACACATTTTTGAAATGAGTTATTTACCATATCCCTCATAGTAATAAGTAGAACCATAACTTAAATTATAAATTTGCATATTCTAACAAGTGAGGGGGAGATAATAAATTCAATTCCTTTTTAAATAAATAATTACTAGATAATATTTTTATCCATTATTAATATAATGAAATTTATCAATATTAAAATTTGATTGAAGAATGGAAAATAAGAAAAATTATTTTAATTTTCATTGTATTTCATGGGGGAGAAATGGTTCTAGTTGGGAAAAATTGAATGAATGATATTTTGGGACACCATTGCTTTTTCAAAGAGTTTATGGTAATATTTTTTATCAACCAGTGTACCAAAGTGAATATGATTATACTAATAATAATGCTAACTAATATATAATGAACTCACGTAGATGAGGGTTGGATTATTAATAAAAATAAATATTTTTCATTGGAAAATTATCTTGATATATCCACTAGAACATTCATGAAGTTTTTTATAATGTATTTATAAGAGGGGATTATATAATTTTCTCATAACTGATTTTATTAATTCATGAATTAAATATTAAATATTGTGACCTTGACAATGAATATTCTTAGAGGATGAGAAGAAAAATTTATGCATGATTAAGTATTCACATGTATGATGATGGAAAACTATTGGAATATGTAGGGTGATGGTCCATAGAGAAAACTTTAACATTCTGATATAATTTATCTTTTTAGATTAAAATTACTTACATTATACAAGTAAATGTGTAAGGATTATAATGTTATAGTTCTTTTGGAAACACGGAAACGTAAACAACTTGATAATATCTGAACTAAATCATATCCCCCTATGAATATCATTTATATTACTCTTATTAGACATATCATACATAATGGATTTATTCGTTACTAAGGGAATGAAATCATATTAAATTGGAATAAAAGATACTCAGTAAGGGTAAACAAGTTTGATATGTAATCATAAACTGATCATAAGGGTATGAGAACAAGAAAATAAAATCTAAAAACCATACCTTGTATATCAAAAATCATAATATTAAGACAAAGAATAAATACTTTAAGGTCATAAGAAATAAATCATATAGAAATCAATGAAAATGAGTTAGGAGAGTATAACATTGGAATACATCATATCTTTATGGAATACCCAAAAGGATATGAAATTATATTTACAGTAGTAAACGCTCACTCCCAAGGCTATCATAGTGGATTGGGTTCACTTACAAGACTATCATAGTAGTCATGGTTCACTTCCATGACCGTTATAATGTAAAAATACCCTTACTAAACCCAGTTTACTTGATGTTCCAATAATTAATATCTCATGAGATATCAATATTTACCCAACTCATTATATGGATATATTGGACTCACTAATCACATAATGAAAATCATACATATGTGTTCCCAAATATAATAAAATATTCAACATATCAATACCAATGAAATGAAGTAGGCTTCATAAACAAATCAATATATCATAACATGAGAAATATATATAGGTTTATTACTCATTTTATCATTTCATTATAGCAAAAATAATGAATATAATAGGGTTTTATAAGAATTTTATCATGGTATCCCAACATCATATCCATGATAAGTCTTTGGTAGAATCAAAGGATTCCATATTAGATGTAAAATGATTTTCCATTATCACATCTAACAATTATTTTAGAAAATAAAATTATATGGAAAATAATATTTCAAAACTATAAATTCATAAAATAATTTTAATTTTTTTTAAAATAACCTTGAAAACATATAATGGAATCATAAACAATCATTTAAAACATTTCTTGGAGAAGAAACCCTTTCTGATATTTTTAAACATATTTTTTTTGAATATCCTTCTATTTGGAAAAAATCTGGAAAATTATAATGTATTTTTTGATGAAAATATTGGTCATGGTGGTGGGAAATTTGGTTCATATCATACATGTTAAAAAAGGATCATTTCACATTTTTCACAAAATGAGATGATCATTATTTTTGAAAACAATAAGAAGATTCTTTTCAAATATATTTTTTTTGTAAAAAGTAATACTTGGGTTTAAATACAAACAATAAATCATTTTATCAATGTTAAAAAAAATTTGAAAACAGTTTTAGAAAACAATTGTTTGGATGAAAATTATGTTTCGACCGAAGAGAGAAAAATAATTGATTATTCATTAAAAAATTATTTTCAAATATTAAGTGTATAAAAAGAGGAAAATGAAATTACCATCTTAAAAATATGTTTTGGAGTTTCCTGATATATATATATTATTATTTTATCATTTTAAAGATAATTATAAGAAATCACGATGAAATATGACATTTTATCATAAAACACATACCACTATGGTAACATTAAAAAATAATCCTAGTGAATTGATTAAAATAAATGAATCTTAAAAAAATTCATAAAAAATCATTAAATTAAATGTAAAAGTGGTTTTATATGCACCTCATAAATTAATATAGGTGTATAACAAAACATATGACACAAGGAAGGAAAATTGAGACAAAAATCCCTTACCTTATGTTTCGACATCCTTCGTGCACATCTAAAACACATGTACAATAAATATAAATCTATCATAAATATATTTGATAACTATAAATATATATTTATTAGAATATATTATTTTCTTATGGCCTTTTATTAACCATTTATTAATAATCCTATGTTAAAATAACATTTTAGGTAATAACTTCTTTTCTTTTTGTGTATGTTTTATATATTTTATTTTTTACTTTACCTTTATCAATATCCCATCATAAATAAAATGTTATAAAGGATATAAATATCATTTAAATTTATAATTTTTTTAGTAATTCATAAGTCTTAGTGATATAAAATGGAATACATTGTTCATGTAGATGGTAGGTCGTACATACTCATGAACGTTGTCTCCATTTTATTGATGGATTTAAATGATGATACATAAACAATATATTACCATTACATAATAATTTTTATTTCATATATATATAATATTTTTTATACCCATACTTGTTACCTTCCATGTAAATAATTAATGAACCACATCCCTTCGTGAGGTGATAGTCCAATATACAAACAAGCGACACTATCATTTTCCCACAGAATACAAATTATAAAATTATATGTGATATAATTACTAAAAAAGTGTCATAATATAATAAATATCATATATAAAAATTAAATTCATTATTATGTCCTATATTAAGAGGTTTTTATGTAAAATTCATAATATCTATTCATCACGTGATATCCCACCATACACACTAATGATGACTTAATATTTCTTTTGATGGAAGAATATATGGTTATAGGTAATTTAGTAAACACAAAAAACCAATTATGTTGAAGATACTGAGGTTATTATATCATAATTTTAAAAAAAATAATTGAATTATTTTTAGTTAGTAACAAAATAAATTGATCAATTCGGGGTGTTCCCTCTTCTTTAGAGAACTAATTTCAGTTTTTACAAAAATGATTCATATGATATTTAGAAAAAAAAGAATTCTAGGATGGGAGGAGAGAAGTAAAGAATTTATTTCTAAAGAAAATGTTTGAATAAATTTTTACTGGAAGTGGGAATTGGAAATTGGATAGAGTGACCATTTATCAGGATGGTGACTGGAACACATGTGTTTTTTTGAAAAGAAAACTTTGTAACATCATTTTCCACAAAACGGCTGAAAAATAATAAATTATTTATCCTTGAAGATATAACCTACAGATATGGTCATAAAATTTGATTTTTAAATGTTCTGTGTAATTTTTATACCTTATCCTTATAGTTTATCCCCTTGTAAACCCATTTTTAACAAAACCATAACAAATAATTTTTACTATTTTTTGAAATCATTATGAAAAAAATTATGTTCACATAATTGGAAAATATAATTTATGATGATTACATATATTGAATACATTTTCCAAAATTCCATTAACATAATTGGAAAATTTTGATTTAAATTTAATGATTTTGATGCGACAAGAAAGTAGGTTTTTAAAGATAAAAATGATCGAATGTTTAAAATGTTTTCAAAAAAATATTCAATGTAAAAATTATTTAAATGACATACATTTGTATAATTAATATATTATTACTGTAATTAATATTTTTAAAATATTTTTAGATAATAATTAAAAATAGTATTTCATTAAATTAAATGGTTATCTTCCATAGAAAAGTGTATTTTCACTACTCATCAAAATATTAATATTTTAGAAAAATATAAAAAATTCACCCTAGGATAGTTTTTTTGGAAAAATTCAAAAAAATAATTTTTTCAAATGAATATTATAAGAGATTCAAAAATTAATTTATTATTCTTCAAAATAATAATTAAAAAAATACTTCTTTTGAGAAATAGTATTTGAAAAACCAAGAAAATACATTGTTGAAAGTAAGCAGTTTTTTAATAATATATTTTATTAATGTAAAAAAATTATACATAAAATTTTAAAATATGTAATTATTATTAGTATAACTATGTTTAATGTATATTTTATAATGGATTAGTTTAATTACCATTATTAATAATAAATCACGGTTTGTTAAAAATCTGTATTGTGTGTAATGCAATCTATCAATGAAATTTTTATTAATTAGAAATAAATATATTTACAAAAACCCAAAATTTTACATTTTAACACCCATCCTAAAAATTAATTAGACCTAAAAAATCATCAATATGGTACAAACAAATGAGTATTATTATTCCTCATTATTTCATCAAGTTTTCATGTAGCTTCTACAAAATAATGGGTTGACAATAATACATTGACCATTTTAGTGGTATTATTTTGAAACAGTCTCTATATAAAATCTATAATATCAAATGGAAAGTAAAAATAATAAATATCCCTTTATAGTGGTATGACCTCTGAGTATAGTCCATGTGAAGTATCATGTATGAAATTCCATAGGAGAGATACATGGAACACATGATGATCTTGAGATATGATTAGGGGAAGCACTAACCAATATGCTACCACTACAATATGGTCAAGAATTTCAATGGAACGATAAATGTAAGTATTATTTTCCTATTATTATAGAATTTCATTGCCTTATTCCATGGATAAGGTTTTAGAAAATCTATCTCACCAAATTTAAATTCAAGATTACACCAATGACTATTATCATGACATTTCTATCAACTCGAATCTACCTTGATCATTTATTGAATGTCTAAAACAATCTATTATATTTAATTTTACATCTGAGGTTTTAGTAAGATTATTTTCCCAAATTCATTACATCTGTTTTATTACTACATGTCTTTTATAGTGGGATTAATAAATATCCAACTGAATACTCAAGTAAAAGCTATTACTGTAAGAAAACTCCACTAGATGAAGGTATTGACCCCAACCCTCTTTAAAATTATGATAAAAATATCTTAACATATCCAAAAGGGTTTGAATTGTTCTATCATACTAATTGTTTCTATGATGGTGATATTTAATGGTGAAACCAAACTCGGTATCTGGATCCTCTTATTCAGTAATCCAGAACATCAATGTAAACCTCATATCGAGATCAAATAAAATTGAACATTGTACTCCATGAATCCTTACAACTACCTTAATATATACTCTACCAATCTGATCCAGAAAGAAGTATTGTCTGATTGTGATAATTTGTGATGAATTTGTATGGAGATTGACTACCCACCATATAACATTATTCCCTTTATATATTTTGGGTATCCTAATGACAAAATCTATGGTGTTGTTTTTATATTCCCATTCTAGTATGGGTAAAGGATGTTATATCCCATTAATTGTTTTTATCTCATTCTTAAATTGATGACCTACGAAGAAATAATATAAAAACTCTATTAAATATCATTTTGTAACATCCCACAAGAAATAATCCTTAAAATCTCTATACATCATTGTACGTGTTAGACAAATAGAGAATAAATAATTATGAGCTTCCTCTAATAACTCATTTGTCAAATCTGGTATAGATAGAACACATAAATGATTCCTGAACCATATCATTCCATCATTATCAAGGATGAAATATGGATTAATAATAACATTCTTTTTTATCTCAATATGTTCATTATATTCCTCATTAATATTTAAGTGGATATATAGTTGAAAATTCAATTGACCAGGATATGTTTCCCCATAATTTCATATTTCTTGTTTCTAAATCTATTTATAAATGATCCTTTATTATCCTCATCATGTATAAACTAATATGATCATTTTTACTAATAACATCGACTACATTGATCACATTACTAGGGTGGTACCGTATTGATTAGTTATTGTCATTAATTAGCTCAAACCATATTCTCAAGAACATATTTATCTTATTTTAGGAAAATATATACATTAAACATTTTTTATTGGTATATATATCACTATTTTTTCCATAAATATAATTCTTCCATTTATTTAATGAAAATATTTCTATAGTAAACTCTAAATCATGTGGTGGGTAATGTTTCTCATAGACATCCAATTTTCATGTTTAATAAGTAAAAATGTTACTAATAACTGATCCCAATACCTTATTGGATTAATCAATTTATATAACAAACCCTTATACATTTTGAGATATTTTAAGAACATGTGCCTAGAATAAAATTATATTTAGATCTTGGAAATTTTCCTCACATTCATCTATCTAGAGAAACTTGGCACCCTTCTATGTTAACTTGGGGATTGTATTAGATTTTTGTGGGAAATTATCTATAATCCCCTGATAATAACTACCTAAACCAAGAAAAAATGGATCATAGTGACCTTTTTTACTGTAGGTCAACACTTAATAGCCTCTGACTTGGATATACCAATATACCATATATTGAGATTATATTCCCCCAAACTGAATCCTTTTGAATAAAAAAAATACCCAATTTTTAATGTTTCATATAGTTTCTACTTATTTGTGGTATTCATAATAATTCTCAAGTTATATTCATTCTATCCCTTTGTTTTATAATATTTAATAATATCTCTTATAATGAATACCACTAATTGATCATGGTTATATCTAAACAATAAATTAATTACATACATGACGATATTAGTGGAATTTGTGTGACCACATGGAATCACTATATACTGATAGAGTTCATTCCTTCCATGGAATGTTGTCTTTGGTATATCATTTTCCATATACATAAATTTATGATATCCAGAATGAATATCAATCTTTGAAATGTATTTAGATCCACAATGTTGATCGAATATGTAATTAATAAATGATAGATGATACTAGTTCTAGATTATGATATTGTTCAACTCTAATAATCAATGAAAAATCCCATGATTTTATCATTATTTCATAAAAACATATTAGGTTCACACCAAGGTGACACATTTTTATGAATGAATACATTTTCAAGGATTTCATATGTTTGCTTTTTAAATTACTGTAACTTTATCATAGCTACTCAATATAGAGTTTCTAAAAAGGTTATGGGACTATGTATGGGTACTATTGACAACTAAACTTCATAGTTTTATTGAAGGATATTAAAATTGTCTGTAAATACATCAAAAAAGTACATCATAATAGGTTTACTATTGATTTATTTTCTCCCCAACCATATGGGATAAATTAACCTCTAGAATTGGTTTCAAAACCAATAAAATAGAAGTGATTTACATCCGGATTGCATAGTTATCATTTCAATAAAGGATTCTCATAGTTTGGTTTCGAATATAAAATTCGACATCCCTTCCTATGAAATTATTTTTGGAATTATATAGGGAAAACCAAACCATTATTAAGATAAAATAAGAAACCACTAGAGGATGAATGAATATATTTACAAGAATCAAATTGTCATAAACTTCTACCAGAGATTAATAATATAATTAATTTTATATAATAATACCATTATTCAGTTTCACATATAATTGTACTTTTAATAATAAAGGTTTCAACTGTATAAAATTATAAAATACAACATATATGAAAGAATGGGTAGATATAGATCCAAATAATACATTAGCTGTTCTAGAGAGAATGGTACGTATACATTTCTACACATTTTTATCTAACCCCTCATTAGAAATAGTGATCACATGATATTTACATTTACCACTTGGATTAAGAGTTTCTTGAAATTAATCATCATCATTGAAACACATATTTGGAAAATGGTAAGCATAATACACATAGTACATTCATTTTAATCTCTAGAGTTTGGTAGTTGAGTTCCAGGGATCTTTCTATAAATTTTAACTAATATATAACATCTTTCCGTTACATTGGAATTTTATTTTCCAATCCCTTTACTTCCGAACATAAAACATTTACTAGTAACATTACTAAAATTTCTTCCATGATAGTTCCGACACTATAAATATTTATAAAATATTATCTTCTTCTGTATATCGTTTTTAGATTTTCCATTAAAATCTCATTTTCTCTTCTTATCAAAGACAGAAGATTGATATGTTACTCCAACCTCAACATACACCTTGATAGAAAATAAAAACTATATCTTCATATCTACAACATCTTCAAATGTATATCACCGTTCAAATACTTGGTTTTATACGACTTAATAATCGATTAACCTTACATTCAGGTTGGTTGATAGTACCATAAGAATAACTCACAAGTATTGAAAATTATTCCTTATAGGTACCAATAGTTCCATAATCATTTTTATTTAGCTTAATGGAATCTTTATCTATATTTTTATCAAGGACATGATGAAATTAATTATCAAAAAATAATATATTTTTCTCTTACCAAAGCATGGATTCATTTTCATCATGTTCTGTAGTATTATTAACAATATTACAATAGTGATCATCTTTTTTCATATAAATTATACTAATCCAAAATGAAATATTCTTGTTCTAAAAATTAGATAATGGGAAATATCATTTCTTGGTATTTATGCATTTCTTAGAAACATGAGGACTATGGGGTCCACTGAAGGATTTTGGAAATTTACTCATAAAGGGCTCTACTAAATGATATTCCCCCATTTGGTAGTTTGAATGTTCATCATGATTCATGGCTTCAGAAAGATTCATGAGCATAAAAATGATAATTTTCATTCCATTTCCCATGATGTTTGGCTTTATATGTTGAAAAATAATTTCTTTTTTCATCCCAATCAACATTAATATAATTCTTTTGGGTTCTATACACTGAATAAAACAAAAATACATAGTGTAATCAATAATAATCATAGTGGGGAACCACATAATCATGAAAAATAACTTATATGATTTCTCAATCATGACACCTAATTTTTAATCTATGATAACTTATGTTTAACCAAGGTCATTCATAGATGTCCTCTATTTTAATCCTATATGAAGACTTATAAAGTGATTGTGAATTTTCATAGCATATCCCCTAGGAGTTTTAAACTAGGTTTGTAGTAAGGCCTGTTGTCATACACCAAGAGACAACTGAGTCCAGTTAAATGAACCCTTGAATGAATTATTACCACTAGGTAACTTTAAGCCAGAGCCAAATCCAATTGTGGTATCTAGAAAGGGATTTAGTTTTTTAGAATCCACTAACTCTTTCTTTCAACAAAATTCAATGAAATTTTATTATAGTTAGACACATCCTTAGATTTATCCTTAGACATGTCCTCAGGGATATCAAAAACTTATTGTCATCATAGTTTTTGAAGGATAAAAGAAAATATCATATATTACATTCTTCAAAGAATGAACCATCACATATCTATATATTATATTTTTTAGATGAACATTCCATACATTATACAGACACATGGCCAAGGATCGTAATGGTATAGTTCCATTGGAAACATGATTGCATAAAAAGTTGGTCCATATGTGACAAATATTATCTACCAATACATAATTCATAAATATTACAATTCATAGACATATTATATATAATACATTTCTAAATAACATGGGTAAATGAAACATTGGATAGGGTGAGATCATATTCTAAGTAGAGGTAAACAAGGGTGAGATGTAATCCTAAAATTAGCATAAGGGTATGAGAATATGATAAAAACAATTGAAAAACATACCATGCATATCACATGTCATAATATTAAGTCATATAATTAATATAAGTAGTTTATAAGTCCTAGATCATATACAAATCAATGAAAATGAGCCATGAGAGCATAAAATTTTCATAATTAATAGCTTTGTAGCATAAACATAATCAAATAAAATCATTACTATAGTAGCCAAGGATTACTAATAAGAATATTAATGTAAGAAATAAATTTCTTATAAGTTATAAATCATTTTAATTTCTTTATAAAACATTGATTTCAACATTTTAGGGTTTCTTAATGAATTTAAGAGGTATTTGGGGGGGTTTTGGGGCTCCTTTGTAGCTTTGGACCCTGGAAAATGGAAAAAATATTTAGGATGAACTATATAGAGAAACCTTATACATCACTATACAAGGTTTCTTCAAAACGTATTGGTTTTTTCGGGGAATATATGGGACAAAAAATTCCTTATCTATGCTCCTAAGGATGCACACCCATGAAAAATGTCTATAGATTCCAGGATAGATGAATTATGTGGATAACAGATGGTTTCCAAACCATGTGGCCAAACCATGTAGGATCCCTCCAGATACAGTTTCTTACACATGGTTAATGCATGTTTTGGCCAAATATGAGGCCAAAACATGTGACCCATTAATTTCTAGGTAAAATGACCATTTTCCCATAAAGCAAATTTTACACTCCCGATTCTTATTTGTATCCTCCAGTGGGTAGTAGATCAGGTATTAATAATGGACAATTCTTCCTACCCTATTCATATTTTTTGTTTTGGTTTCAATGTTCAAACTCTGATTTGGTCCCCATTTATATCATTGTATGTGCATTGATAAGTGCTCTATTCATCTTGCATTATTCATCACATGCCATTACCTTGATGCCGCTATTGTTTTGCTATATCATATTCCATATTTTTAGATAATTAATCAATTCTTCAATTTTCATATAATCTAGTACAAAATATGGGCTGATACTAGATGATTCAAATTTTATGCGTATAATTGGCCTTCTATGACTCAACTCTCAACACTTGAAATTTTAAAACTATCATTTTATTGTGCGTGATGGTATCACTAAGTGTGTATCATTATATTCATATTGCATGATTATATTCATTGAGCAAGTATTATAGATCCCTCTTTATATATATTCAAAACATTTGATATTATGATATCAATACCTTACACCCCATGTAACCTGATTTCCTGAATATTCCTTTGTAACACATGTGGGTATATCTAACACAGCGTCCTTGTGTGTGGCTTGACCTAGATAATGGCTATACTACTTATACTAAATGAGTATTGAATTGTTAATGAATTGAAACCCTAGAGTTATTTCTTGATTCTTGAAGGTAAATGTTCCAATAAATTGTTGAACCATTGAAATGTAAATGGAAAGTATATTTTATATATCACTTGGTCTAATTAAATTAAATTTAATGGTAATTGGTTGAATTTCCTTACCCAACCTAATAATTATTATGAATGGTAAATGAGTGAACCTAATAAATGATTAATTATTTTAAATGATAAATGGGTGCATGTCCTTTTTATCCATGTCACCTAATATAGAAGAAAATTGAATGAAAATTTTGAATTATCTAATTTCACGAGTATTACATAGACTAAATTAAATAATGGATTATGTATATGGTGCCTATTATATATGGACCTTCTGATCATTATAAGAGTGTTAAACCTAGGGACAAACATTTATTCTTGACAGAATTACGTGATCACTCTAGGGATTCCATTAAGAATCATGTAGCTAGTTTCCATGGGAGTTACCCACCTTGGAACATGCTCTTATATACTAGAAGATTTCATATATGTCATCATAGGACCCATTCACAATATTTCCAAAATTTAGGATTCCTTGGATACATTCCTTAGATCCAACATTATTTCTCCAATCATGTTGTTCCATGGATACACCCTATTGGGACCAATCATTCTTATCCTGTTATTACCTTTGATGAGATCATCAAACATAGTTAAATTTTTATACTATGGAATGCCTCGAGATATTCCCCTTGGATTATACTCAGAACCCTTATCGCCAGGTTGGATGTTATTACTGAGTTGTCTCGACCCCTGAGGATAAGGATTCAATGGTTTTTTACATGGATCCCAATTTAATATTATAATAATCATAGAATTTTCATTTATTTTTTACCTTGGATCCTATTCCATTATTATTATATTTATTAGATTACTCAGTTACACCTTTGATCCTATTACTCTATCTCTATCATATAAACTACACTGAGAAATATTATAAACCAGATCATAATTAATAATTACTTACATATTGATACACCTTCAAAAGTTGATGCAAGTATTTGGGTATTTACATTATAATACAATATTTACTTTAGTACATAACTACTATCTATTTTAGTTTATACAAAAAAATGATTGTATAGGTACTGTCATTGGTGGCCTACAGAGACTTATCTCACAACCTATCTAGTCCTTTATTGGTACCTGTGTATATTACATGTTTGTAGGTTTCTACATGGGTAATATTCCTTCTTTGAACGCTTGATATTTCATTCTTCCTTTAAGACAGAGCTTGGTAGAAAATTCCTGATACAATGATCCTAATGTTGGATATTGTTTTGGATTATTTTTTATTTTTTGGCGTATCATTTATTCCCTAATTCTATTTATTCATGTCATCCTCTTTTATAGGGACGCAAAAAACATTTGTATAATTTTCTATATGATTAATTTTCTAGCTTATGAGTCAGGAATTATTATATTATTCTTATTATTTATTTATTCTTCTACTGAGTCATTCATTATTAAACTACTTCCACTATTTACCTGTTATTTTTGAATCCCATATTCTCTAATATGATAAGAGGAAAATTACTCCCCATATGTAGAATATAGAGCCTCACTACTAGTTTGTAGCCTACATTTCACGGGGAGGTTTTCTTGAGGTCTTATGGAATAATGGATTGAGGCACCTTCAAGTGGAACCTTTTTCGGGATGTCATAATGTGGTATTCGATCACTGTTTTTTCATTCCTATTTTTTGAAAATAGATTGGAGATTAAGAACAAATATGAAATTGGTTAAAATCCATTGTTTGGAGTATCTTTCCAATATTAATGGTGAATACCAGGTTTCCTAAAAATAGAAAGGTCATTATAAATTTTACTTACTACAATTCATATACTTCTATCACAGGTTGATGCACATTCTATGTAATGGTTATTATTATTATTATTATTATTATTGAGGATTTAATTTTTATTTTTTCATTATGATATGAGGAAAGTATTCATCAACAATTTATCATTATATGCACCTATAATTCACATTCCTTGTATATTCCATGCAAAATAGGTGCATTTAACTTATTACTTTGCCTATGTAGCATGTGATTATTGAGTGGTTCATGATTGTTATATATATTTTTTGTCTGCTAATAATTTTTGCTGGGTAAAATAATTGGTTATTTAATGTTTCATCATCAATATTAATAGTGTTTTCATATATAGTTTGATGGTGGAATCCTACAAATCTAAATTTTACACATGTCAGCTATGTACCCCTGGTGACATGATCTCGTGTTTAGATATTATTGAGTGACTACCAATTTCAATTTAGTAGGTTTATCAGAACTCATATATTGAAATTAGTAATTTACTAAGTCAATCCATCATATATTACCCATTACATTCTAAGAGTTAATGTATATGGGGTTAAATATAAATTTAATGGGAAAAGATTTAATAGATATGGTGTATTGGACATTATATACAGGGAATGATGATAAATTTTAACCGAACCTTGATATATGTATATATGAAAATAACAACATAAAATTTCAATCTTTAATTTTTAAAATGATTTTCTTTACAGTAAATGAAGAGATAAAATAATATTGAACCTTAACCTACTAGAACCCATGCAAATTAAACATTAACACTTACAAATACCATGTATTTCTATGACGATAGTTGGGGAAAGTATACGTTGGGTGGTGATCCCTTCTTCTTATAAATTTCTTCTGATAGTGCTTCTATAAGTGACTTAATATTGATATGGCTAGTTAGATTTGAATTTGCAGAGATACTCCTCTATGAAATCCTCATTTCCTGTTCCAGGATAGTGGTGTTGACCATGCTTAGGAAATGATGGTGCTTGATATTCTAGTTTTACCTCTATAAGTCCCCTATGAGGCACCACCTGTTATACCCAATTTGATCCTAAAAACTCATATTTGAGATAATTTTCTATATCTGATGTATTTCATGAAGGGTTCTACATAACCTAAACCTATAATGGATGATCTAACTCATGAGTTATATCAGTATAATCCTTCCACCATTTCATAGGATGACATTTCTTAGGGTGATAATTCTTATATGGAGGATATTCTATCAATATTTGAGCATCTGGAGAATCCTTCATAGAGGATGGTCAATATTTCCACCTACATACTATGTGACTTTGTTTAGTGCTAGTGGGATGTGATTACCACAAATAGTCATAGTCAGGGCATGGTATGGGTAGACATACTGACCACCTTCTATGACTAACTCTTTCCTCATATGTTGTGAGATGAATGAGCTAAAGAGGTCATAGACTAAGATTGAGGTTATATATCCATCATTGAATATTTAGTGAGTTTTACTAAGCTGAATCACTTTTCACCACTTTGATTCAAGGATGATATATCATGTTATAGATTCTTTGATGATGAAATTTAGTGTGAAATCCATATTCAGGTGAGTATAATTCACTAACACAAATTTTACAAGATTTTCAGAAAATACAATATCACTAAACACAACCAGATCGAAGGGGATATTTATGGGCTTCAGTTATAAGGAAGAGAACTAGTTCTTCAAATAATATGAATCTTAACATTGACGTTTCTATTTAGAGTTGTATATTCCATATACTATACATTGGAAGATTCATTATATTCCATCAGTGTAGAAAATAGGTGAATATGAAGTCCCAGTGTGATAGAGACCCTCTTGAGTTCAATTCCTAGAACCATATCACGAATATTTAGGTATTTTTAGACTACCCCATCTACTCTTAGTTGAAGATGATCAACAATAACTCCACCTTAAGTGGCATGATTTTTTTTGATGCATCATGGGTGAGGTTGGAGTAGAACCAGTAGGTTATGAAAAGGAGGAGGTCATGGACATGGTGTCACGAAAACTAATTATCATCACTAGCAAAGTAGTCCTGCTCATGGTAGTCTAGATATATCATAGGTCAATGGATCCGGTTAATTTCATATCTTACAGATGATAACCAATTATTAGTGTGAATTACCATCTAGTATGAGGTATTATTATAGTATACTCCAAATTTTTATCTACTTTTTTTGATATAGGCGATATAAAAATCGTTATCACCTTATAGATGGATGAAATTATTTAAATGGAAATTCAATACTTTTATGCTGTAATGACCATCGACAAACCATTGGAAGTGTGTTCAGAGGGAACACACCAATATAGGAACATGACCATTGACTCATGCAACTATTCATTCTTATGATACGTCTTCATACTCGAGATTAAAAAATTAAATTTCATTCTTAGAAGGTATTTCCTAGTTCTATATCATGCCTTTATATACTGCTATCACTGAAGGGTGTCATTTACATCACCATAGGGTGGTATTTACCTCCAAAAGTTTGAGTGGAATGTGTAGGATGGTAGAGATAAACTAGAGTATGCAGGGCTAGGTGGAGTGACTACCCACATTTCTAGTATATTCATGGTGGTGTAGGTAATATATTTGACTTATTTTTCTCCCATAGAAGATCATTTTGGAGATATATTTCCTTAATTTTTTTTGTCATACCTCCAATGTGAGGTATTTTTTATGGTTGAGATTATTCTAGGAGCATCTCCATCAACCATCCTTCCATATAGGATTGCACCTACTGAGCTCTTGGAGCTCAATAGACAGTTGGGGGATCTATAGTTTAATTGTTTTATATAACCCTACACTTATTTATAGGGTTCACCAATGTTTTTTTCAAGATGGTGGATGAGACCCATTGTTTGGGAATGGATTAATGATGTTTCAAATAGTTTATCATAAATATCTGGTAACCACTATATAGAATAGATGATCTATTTGACCAGCTTTTAGGAGCTAGGGTATTCTCAAAGATTGAATTGAGATCAAGCTATCATCAAGTGTGAGTCAGGCCATTAGATATACAATGAAGGAGTTTCCATTGTCTCTATGGTTTACATGTGTATCTTATTATTCCATCTAGTCTCGTGAATTCACCTTCCATTTTCCTATCTCTAATGAATATGGGTTTACATCCCTATCTGGATTATTTTTTCATTGACTGTGGATGCCATATTAGGGTGTCTTTATAATCATATAAACCATGAAAAATAACATGATAACATTTTGAATTCACAGATATAACAATAGCCATATTATAATCTTACTAACTTCCACTTCAATTATAAAATTTTCACTTATTGGGTAATATTTTCTTAGAATCAAAAGTATCAGTTGATCCAGGGAAGGTGAATGTTCTTGTGTCTTATGAGTATCCCAAGAACATGTTTTCGATATGAATTTTATTAGGGATATATGGATATTACATTTGTTTCATAGAAGACATGTCACACCTTTCTTAAACTCATATTGGTCTTACAAATAGAAGAGTGAAGTTATTATGGTTAGAAGCATATGATAAGGCCTTTCAAAAGATAAATGGAAGGATTTCCTCAAAACCTATTTTTATTCTTGTGGAGCTTGGAAGAAGCTATTCAATGTTTTGTGAATAATGAGCCATTTTCATGGTGTCTTATTGATATCAGAGAATATATTTTTTGTGTATAGGTCTTGATAGTTGAGGATTCATGAGCATAACTACCTGACACATGATCATGATCTAGTGGATGTTGTCCATGACATACCCTACTAGAGAAACTATATGATAGGTGAGCATTATTTGTTGTATACAACCCCAAAGAGCCTCATATATATTTTACATTGTGTGAAATTAATTTTATATAGTTAATAATGTTCAAATACAGTTATTACTTTCATTTTCAGCTAACCTATACACCTATAAGTGGAAGTGTGATAGTTGATGCATTGAGTTGGAAAACTCAGGAACATTTTGTACATGAGGACAATGATGAATGGAAATTGATGTATCTCTATTTTGAGATGCATCTAGAGTTTCACAAGATTCAAGATAAGTATTATCTTATAACATTAAAACTTACCTATACACTCCTTGATATGATGATGAGCAGATAATTTTGAGATCCCGAATGATTGGTTATCTAAGTGAGTGTTTCAAGTGGGGAACCACCTATATATGGGTATATTTATTGATAATTCATCCTACATATGAAAGGTATTATCTGGTTACCTACATATTTGATAGAGGAACTGATCTGTTATTCCCATTCTTCATTGTGAGATTTTTATCCAGGAATCTTAATGAATAATTGAGATGTGTGATGCCAGTATTAGCTTTATTTGATGTAATGAATGATAACATGTTTTATCACTAGATATTCCACTTTTGATTAGGTGATGGAAGAGCACAATGTACCTTATCCAATGTTACAACCATTACTAGAACCTTAATGGAAATGGGAATATTTCATGATTGATTTTGTAGTCATCTTACAGATGTGGCCTCGAGGTAGCAGCAAAATATGGGTAGTTGTTGATCGACTGATGAACGTATCCCACAAATTCTTCCTATAGAGGATAATTTTGCAGTTGATGAGCTGTAAAGACTATATGTTCATAAGATTTTATGACTAAATGGGGTCCATAGTACAGTTCAGATATGGACTATCATTCAACATTGAGGTTTGGCAGTGGTTAGAGAGATATATGGTTACACCGGTGCATCTACGCATAACCATTCACCCACAGACCGGTGTCTAGTCATAAAAAACAAGAAAGGCATTAAAATACATTCTTCAATAATGAATCCTTTATTTCAATGTTTCTTAGTAAAATCATATCAATTTAATCATGTTTTCATACAATTAAAGATTTAATGTGATGATTTATATGGCTCTTTATGAGGCCTTGTTTAGTAGGACATACTAGTCCCCCCCTGTACGGGTTAGTAGTAAGAGAGGAAGTTCTATAAGGTTATCATCTCATGTAGGAGACATCGGATCACTTTTATATGATTAAGAAGCAGATATATACTACTCAATTTTGAATGAAGTTTTATACTAATCATAATTGAAGATCTCTAAATTCCATGGTCAGGGATATTGTTTTCCAGCTAGCATCACCCAGGCTTGGGCATATATGTATATAGTTGTAATGAAAGGCATCACCAGATTATGATGAGCTGTTGGAGATTGTGGATAGATTTAGGTTCGTATCCCATTGATATCTATTACTTCATAGGTAACTTTCCATGAATAAATTATTCTACTATTCACAACTTCACCATTATCCTACCACCCCATCTCATTCATTTTATCATGAGGATGGTGAGTTAGATGATGATGTTTTGATTGAGGAGTATCATATAAGAATCATTTACCATAGAATTAGGGATAATTGAGGCCATTATATCTAGTTGGTATGTGTGTAGTGGGAGAATGACCATGTTTAGGATGTCACTTAGGAGAGGGAGGCAGATGTAGGTGCTTATTGGTCGGATGTTTTCTGAGATAGCATTTGACTTCAATTGGAAGGTGAACATGGTGAGTAGTTCATTTAAGGGTTGAGGGAGAATATAAGAACTTAATATTTATTTGAGGCATGGATCCTTTTTATTTCTGACTAATTATTTTTTTGACCTTTTATAGATTCCTAATTAGGATAAAAATGTTTTCTCGTTGTCTAAGGATTATTCAAAGCTCTGAACCCTGGCCACTGGAGAATAGAAATAGGTTGAACATGTTTTAGAAACCCTACATGCCAGTATACATAGTTTCCTCAAATCATGTCAGATGATACATAGGGGAAAGAATGGTTCATAGATTTCCCTAACAACTGATGAAGGGATCCTTGACCATGAATTTTTTTTTTGTAGTTTTTAGTACATTTGAAATTCAAAGTTGGCACATGTTCTCTCAAACTGTGTGGAAAAACCAAGTGGTTTCCCACCATGGATAGTGGCATTGTCATGGTTTGTGCACTTCTTGTCCACCCATATTGAAAACCCATGAATCCAAATTATTTATTGGTAAAATGATTGTTTTCTATTATATATATTTTAACTCACCCACAATCTTATTTATCTCCTATAGTGGATATGATCATTTATTTTCCTCCAAAATGATCTTCTCCTCCCCTATTCATAGGTTTTGGTCGTGTTTCTATGTCCAAGATCTAATTAGATCCCCATTAATCTCATTGGATGTGCATCGGTGTTTTCTATATTCATATATCACTACTCAACATTTTTCATTCCCTTGATGCCTCTATTTTGATGTATGGTCATATGCCCTATAATCAGGTTGTATGATATGCTCTATGGTTTTATTATAATCTATCAAAAACCAATGTACTATAATAGAATATGAGAGTTCTACGGGTATACGGTAGGTGGTCTATGAATCGTCTATCATGTCCCACAATTTTATATACTATCATTTCTGTATGGATATCAGTATCACTAGGTGTTTCTTATTAAATTCATATTCCATTCTTATAATCATTTATCTCATTTTCTATTTTTATTTCTATACATGTTCAATAAAAATATAGAGGTTGATACCTCAACACCTTTCACCCCAAGTATGGTTCTTTATTAACTATGGATTGTAAACACTTGTGGGTTTATCTAACACACTTTTCGGGTAAGTGGACTTAATCCTCTGATGGTAATCCTTCTGAAACTAATTGAATTATAAATTGAGAATGAATATGAAACATTTAGTAATCACTCTACCCTTCAATGGTATGTATTCAAATTTATTATTGAACATTTAATATTTAAATTGAATATATTTTATATAAATACCACGACCTAGTAAAATTAATTGAATTTTAATTGGTTACATGTCCTTATAAAAAAATAGTTTTTATTATGAATTTTAATGGATTTAACCAACAAATGATTATATAGTTTAATTGATAAATTGTTGAATTTAATTTTTATCCTTGACAACTTGAATGTAATGTGGTGGAACAATCCATTTTAGTAATCAATTGAATTGAGTATTACATAAACCTGTTAAATAATGAATTATTTATTGGTTGAATATTGCATATATAACATCTTATCATTATAGCAGTGGTCATACTTGATACATCTTTGGATTCCTAAGATAATCCTTGAGCACTCAAGGAAAACCATTTTGATTCAATGATTCATATTCCAAGGGAGACACCCACCTTGGAACATTGTCCTTTTATATATTAGGATTCATAAAAAGGAAATCAAAGGATCCCTTCACTATCTTTGCAATTATTGGGATTCCTTGGACACAATACTTGGATCAATCTTGATGGCTTCGAACATGTGGCATCATGGATACACCTCCTTGGTTTGAGTCATGTGTAACAAATTATTTCCTTGGATGAGATCCTTGGAATCAGTTAGGATATTTTATAGTTGAAATACTTGGGAGATGCACATTGGATTACACTATGAGCCCTTATAGATTGACCACTTGTTTTTATTGAGTTTCATTGACCCCTAAGGTCAAGGATTCCTTGGCTATTACCATAGAAACTCTTTTACTATTATTATCATTACATGAATTCTTGGTTATTACCCTAGATTCTCATTAATTATTATCACCACTATAGGATTCCTTAGTTACACATTAGATCATTTTACATCATATCTATCATATATAGTGTATTATCCCATATTATAAACTAGGTCATAATTAATTAATGTGTACATGTATAGACACTGACTGAAGCTAAAGCATTTAATAGGTTATTTAAATTAATATAATATCTTTAATTTTATATATACCTACACACTAATTCAATTTATCTCCATGTACTGATTCAATGGACTCATTTTATGGAGGAATACTGAGATTTATCTCACACCCATCTGGGCCTTCATCGGTACCCATACAGATTACAATTATGCCGGTGTTGATAAGGGGAAGAATACCACATTAGAAAGATGATATTTATTCCTTTCATTATGATAGAGCATGGTGTAAAATTACTTCTCCAATGATCAGGATTCTGGATAGTTTTATGCATGATTTTTATTATTTTTTTAATCATGTATTTTCTTCTACCTTGTATCCATTTTGTATTGCAATATAGAGACATGATATACATTATCATCATTTTTTATATGATTCATTTTCCAACTAATGTAGTAGGAATTATTATTTAACGCTTATTTTTTATGAATTGTTCCCCTAAATTATTAATTATTATACCTCTTCATCTATTTACCAGTTATTATTTATAGATTGTGCTCTACATTGAAATGAGGGGATAATATCCCCACAAACAAACCCTAAACCCTCACTAATAGTTGGCATCATTTGGAATATAGGGAGGTGCGCATGAGGATATGTGGACCATTGGCTAAGGGTACCTTAGAGGGGCACCCATGTGAAGATGTCAAAATTATAGGGGAATGGGTTCACCCCAAAACCAACATATAGACATGGTTCACTCCAAGAACCAGCATAGTGAAAGAATTCCCTTACTGATCCAGGTTCACTCCCAGTTCCATTCCTATCAATCTCATGAGATATAAATCATTACCAAATGAATTTATAGGATATATAAGTCCCACCCATAAAATAATTAAAATAATATATGTGTGTGTGACAGTATTATAGAACATTCACTCTATTGTTACCTACATAATGAAATGGTTTTCATAAAAATTTCATAGTATCATAACTTATGTGAGAAATATATTTTCATAATCATTTCATAATTTCATCATAGTATATCTCATGAAATGATTCTGTTTTCATATTAATTTTATGATGTTATTACCGATGAAAGAGAAATAAGTGTCATAATCTTCATGTTATATAAAACATAAACCATCGAGATAAATAACAAGAGTTGTATTTTTGATCATATCCAAAGTAGAGAATAATTATCATCAAAGGATGTAAACGTAGATGTAAAATGATTTTGAAAGACCATGGAACAATTATTTAGGAAAATAACATTTCTTTATAAATCATTTTTCAAAACAAAAAACACAGAAAATAATATTCAACAAATTATATTTGAAAATAACCTAGAAACATATATAATAATCATTAAAAATAACTTAAAACATTTCTTTTGGAAAATACCCATTATGACATAATTTTTTTAAAACATGAAACATTTTAAACATCCTTTTATTTGAAAATTAACATTAATACTTATAAATAAAGATTCAATGAAAATAACTTCCATGATATTAAGAAATTAATTTTATTTCATATTGGTTAATATAAATATTCCCATCCCATTTTAAATAAATCACAAATGACAATTGATTGGAAATCAACAAAAATGATTAATTTCAAAAAAAAAATTTAAATAAATCTAAAGTGGGAAAATTATTTTAATAAAATCCATTAATAATGTTACAATATTTTTTAATGGTTTTTACAAAACAAGATTTTGGATTAAAAAATAATTTCATCCAAATAGATAAATAATGATGATTTCTCTAAATTTGTTTTTTCAACTATTGAGTATATAAAAATATAAAAATTAAGGGCAAAATGTATTATCATTTTATAACCAGGGTAAATGTAAATTCATTATTTTTTTGAGAGATAGAGCATGTGAATTTGTCATTGGAAAAATAATAATAATTAATATCGATAAAAGATGATATTTTATCATAAAACTATTACCACTTTAGAAAAATTTGAATCATAATCCACATGAAAAAATAAAAATTAATCATAACTAAAATATATTTACAATAAGAAAATTCATGATATTTAATGAAAAATAGGTTGTATATACACATCATAAAACAAGATAGGTGCATAATATAGAATATATATCAATGAAAGTAATTTGAGAAAAAAATCAATTAACCCACGTCTTTTATTCATTCATAAACAATAAAAATTATTTTATAATAAATATAAATGTATTATAAATATACTCTTGGACTGAAATTATATATATCATACCATATATCATTTTCGTTTGACCTTTTATTACTAATTTATTAAATATACTATATTAATGTTGTGTTTTGGGAAATATATACATTGTTTTTTGTGAATGTTTTAATTTTTTATTTATGTTTATCTTAATTTTAGTAGGTTTATATATTTTCTAAAACTTTTCAAAAGATATAAAGAACATATATATTCAATATTTGTTTTATAGAAATATATAAGAGTGTTGTATAGAAAATGAAGTACATCGTTCATGTAGATGGTAGAGTCATACATACCCTTTAATGTTGTATCCATTTTATTTAATGATGGATAGAATTGTAGGAAAATAATATATTTCCAATAGAGAATAACCTTTTATTTCATATATATCACATATTTTCTTCAATCCCATTTTTATTTTCATACATGTAATTCCTAAACGATTCACAAAACTTCTTGTTGTGGTAATTTTCAAAATGCACGAGCGAGATTGTCATCTTATAACACAATAGATATTATGAAGGAGTAGGTGATAAAATATTATATAAGTATAATAATATCAAAAATATCATTATTAAAAATATACTTAACCATTATATCCATCTATGATATGTGGTGATTGAAAAAATAACATCAGTCTGTGAGGCGGTAGTTCACCGTACAGAAAAATAATGATTTCACATTACATTTGATGGAAGAGGAAATCATTGTAGGTCCATTAATTTCATAAAAAAAATATTATATGTATCATACTCAGGTTATTATATCCCCATCCTATTATTATAATGTTAAGAGGCAGAGGAAGAAATAGAATAAATCAATCTATTAAGGGTGTTACCACTTATTCGGAAAACATATTTTGGTATTCAAAAAATAGATTAGAAAGTTAAATTTTAGAAAAAAATGGATTATAGGATGGGGAGTGATGTTAGGAAACTATTTTGGTAGGTATTTTATAAACCAAATTTCTTTTTGTAGTCTGAAGAGAAGAGGATAAGGGGCAGCCTTTTATAATTGAAGTGAGTGTCACAATTATATCATTTGGAAAAGAGAAAGGTATAACCATGTTTTTGACATGAAAAAAAGACTCATGTAATGGTATGTGGAATCCTAGTCTATAAAATTTTGGGGGGTTTTCGTTGGATCATTTAGAAGGAGGTGCAGAAGGAGTTTGAAGAGGTTCAGTTGCAAGAAGCTAGAATTTGGGTGATTACATGTCGTGTAATCGTGTTACATGAAGTGAATCATTTTATTACGGGTTGTCCAAGAGTTTTATTGACGTGAATATATTTTACAGGTAGTGAAGAAGTGTTTCAAATAGTATAATATTTATGGTTTTGAAAAATAAAATAAATTTTAAAGGATATGGGTTTTCCTGTGGAAGTCGAACCCGAGGGATTACATGGAGTGAATGTGTATTACACGTCATGTAATTACTCAATGTTGAAACATTATTAATGCTTTTCCAGCTACTCGAGTTATAATATCCTATGGAAACTATATTTTACTCTTGACACTAGGTGACTTGGAAACCCCTCTCTAGAATTTTTAGGTTCCCTTCACTATGGATTGAATCCTAGCCGCTCTCCTTCAATTCGTAGTGTTCCAACATCAATATAAGGTTCTTTCTTCATCGTTTATAGAATTTTATACCATTTTGGACACTATTTTCTTGTTGAAATTCTTGGAATGTAATTGAGGATCTTCTTCCATAATTATAACATGTTCTTATTTAGTTTTCATTGGTATGGTGGTGCTGCTGCATCCTTGGGTGGATGCATGTCTTATAGGAGGGGTAATCAGAGTACCATTACATGATCAATTTTCGTGTGAAGAATGTTGAATCCTTTGAGATATGGATCGTACTTACTTTATATTTTATTATTTATCAAGTGGTATGTATCTAATATTTGTTTACAATGAATAATAGTTGTGTGACAATAATCAAATATAAGAACTGGGTAAATGAAATAAAAGGGGTAGAGGGATCTAATGCTCATGTTTTTCTGGATTTGATATTATTATGCAGCTGTGAATTATATGGGATAAATATCTTACTAAAATTGTGTCCTTTAGTGGTCCTTGTTTTCACACTATTCATGTTTCATTATGTTTTCTCCCATTTGAACATATTTTAGGGAAATTGTTAAATCATGTACACTTGGAAAATAAATGGATTACCCAGTATTTCCTAGTTTTTATAAAAACACTTGAATTAACATGTGGAATTAAATAATTTATTCTTCAATAAATTTGTAATTTTTGTATTATTTGATATGTGGGGTGATGTGTTTTTTGGGATTGTATGGTTTTGTGTGAGGGACATATGGGATGTGAAGTGGCAATGTTCTGATGTGTGGACATTCTCTAGTTTGTGATGTAGTGAGTTAATGAAGAACTGAAGTCTATTTTAGAATGGTTTGGGTGTTGTAGTGGATGAACTTGTATATGATACATCAATATAACCATGTAATGGAATCTTAGTATGAGAGTTTTATTGATTGTTGACCGGATGTGATGTGTTGTGCAACGGGGCTGGTATCAAGTTGTGTGGTGATGAGTTGTTGTGTTTCTTGTTTTGTTTTATTCTTGGTAGTTTCCTGAATAGTAGTGGAATAAAAAAAATAAATACATTCTTACTAAAGTTTATAAATATCATGGGTGTTTATTTTAACAGAATGAATAATCAAGTTGTGAATAATGAATGTGTTTTAATCATGGTTGAAATGTGAAAGAATGTTTTTTACGTGGATATTTTCTTTTAGAAATGATATTTGTGGTTACTAAAAATTTTCATTTAGGGGTTACAAAAAATTTACAAGTGTTTGGTTATTGTTTTTTGTTAAGAACCCATAGGATGGACATGAGGTTTTGGTATCATATATATAAATAATTATATATTTACCTTATAATTTCAATATATACCGAACTCTAGTTGAGAACTAAGTGTTGACCACTCCCATCAACACGGGGGAGGGTGTCATTCCCAGACATCATGGTGGGAAGATTGATGGTTGGGCACCCACTCATCCATGTTTCCTCTTATTGGTGTTGATATCCCATGACTCTTCACACATGTTGTGGTTTGTGAGGCCTAGGTGTGAGTGGGCTTGTTATTCTTTCCTAGGAGTCTTTGGGATCATATGGGTTGTGATTTAAAAGGTTTCAATTAAATGAGATAATTTGTGTTTTTCTAGATGTCATCAGGATGGGGTGTGGTGTGGCTCATGGCCCAGGTGATGGGATGAGGTATGGTTGTGGGGTACGGGTGTCTATGAGAGGTATGTAATGTGGCTCATTGACCAGGTGATGTGAATATGAGTGGTTGTGGGGCCTATATTCATGTGGGAGGGATGTGATATGGTATGGAGCACATGTTTTTGCATGTGGGATGTAATGTGGCTCGTCGCCAAGGTGATCAGACAAGGTGTGATTATGGGGCACATGTCTACTTGGGCGTGTTGTGACATGGTTCTTTCAGAATAGGTTGGAGCACGAGGAAATTTTACATTAGTAAAGAGAGTCTAAAACATTTTTCTATTTTGTGGACTACCCAAATCATCAACATGCCTACTATATTACATTAGATGACATGCATTATTTTGCGAGTGTGTCTTGGAGAAGACCGGAATGGTTGGTACACCCGTTAGGTGATATTTGGTTCTATAATTTTTTCAATGGGGAATTAGTTTTTTCCTTTTCACTTATCCATGAGAGATGTTGGTTATTCCTAGTGATTATATCTCTACACTCAAAATATATATAAAAATATTCATAGGTTTCCATGAGGATTACATGGAACGTGCTACACGCTAATAGATAAGTCTTTGGGATATTTGTCGAGTCGAAAATTTAACTTGCTTTTGGTACTTTCTTTAGAGTTCAATTGCATATGTAATAGTTTTATTTTAAACATTAATGTCGAATGGGTTTTGTTTTTATTATATATATATATATATATATATCATGGAGGTTTTCGGGATGGAATATCATTTCTCCCGAACATGTTTTAATAAAAAAATAAATGGCTCACATTTTTTGTGATATTGAATTCCATTAGTTCTAGTCACCAACCCAGGACCTACTGGAGGTGGGAATTGGGGGTCGTTATATCACAAAATTCCCTTCCACCCAATGAGTTGTATCTTTGGATAGAGGGGGTTGTGACATAATGGTATCAAAGGTGATGGATGACTGATATGATGGAGTTTGGGGTTAAGAATAGTGAGGATTATATCACTTGGTTGGGAGACAATGGTATGATATCTTTGTGTGTGAAAAAGGATAGGGAAGACTATCTAGGAAACATGATTATTTGGAACCATGTGATACAATACAAGGAATCTGAGCCTAACTAATGACCAAGTGAGGTTTTACTGGGTGTAGGGTAGTGTCCATAAGAAAGATACTTGAATCGAAATTACTTGTGTTATTGTATGAATTTTGTGTTTTCTGAAATTTGAAATGAATAGCCTCAAATGAGATAAAATGATTTAAAACAAAACATTTTAAAAAATCATTCTATTCAGGCTTAGAACTTCGTCGTTTACCATTCATCTATAACCCTCAGTTTTCACCTATGTGTAGATCAGGTGTTTGAGGGTCAGCAGGCTGATGTAGTTGAGCATTGGAGGGTTTATCCAGTGGAGGAGGATGACGAGGTTCTAAGAATTATACGTTATTTACACATTTAGGATTTGGTAATGTATGAATGATGTGTTTCAGACATACAGACTAAGGGATGGAATTTGGAGGTTTAGATCACCTCCAGATTGATCTAGGCCTCGACGGGGTACTGTGTTCCTTTAGCAGTTAGTTATATGCGAGAAGATATGAATCAGTGGTGGATGTTTTACCTAGGTAAGAAGAAGGAGGATAACATTATGTGGTACAATATCGATAAATAGTTCCCAAAATAATTCCTTTCATTTATCGTGATGGATGAAAAGAGGAAAGAGTTTCTCTCCCTCAAGGCAGGGAGTATGTCAGTGCGTGAGATGGGGATCATGTTTAAGGATCTCCTTAGCATTCCCCATATCTCTTTTTAGACATGAAGTCTCATGTGAGATGTCTATTTGATGTGCTTCATCCATCGATTCGGTATAAGGACACTCTATTTACGTTTCCAATATATCTGGTTGTCCAGAAAAAGTTGGGGGTGATCGAGAGGATACAGTCAAAAGAAAATTGTACAATTGAGTTTAGTGAGTAGGGTTCACTAGGAGGCAGAGTTACCAGTGGCAGGTCTCAAGTGCCAGGACATTCGAGGTTTGAACTGGAGATGATTTGACCACAACAGCTTCCTTTTTGGCCATTTGGTACTCGGGATTTTACTATATTCTTGGGGTATAGGTTTTTCTTCTATGGAGTTTGAGACTATCTTTAGAATCAGTTTCCAATAGATTTTCAAGCATAGTATATTAGAGGTTGGAAATTCAAGCATCATCCTTAGAAGGAGTTTACAATTAATCCATTTTAGCTATAGGTATAGCAGACTCATGTTCCATCAAAGAGAGATAGAGCAGGTAGGGGCCAACCCTAGGATTTCCCTCAGGGACATTGATCTAGGTCTGGTATTAGATGCAGTCTTCAATAGAGGGGCATACAAGCTGGGTGGGGTAATTTAAAATTTTAGAGACTGTAGTTCATGTATAACTAAACATTGTTATATGTAAAATCAATTTATTTAGTAGTCGTTCTTTTGGTTTGCTGGATCCAAAAGCTTCACACTCCCTTGATGCATCCCTTGGATGTCACTGAGTAGTAGTGGGATGAAATCATAATGCATTTATTCACATGGATAACCAAATATCAGGGAGGATATAATTCTATCTCTATATTAGTAGATCAACTAATGAAATCAGTCAACTTCCTACAGATTAAAGAGTCATCCACAATAGATGCGTTGGCTAAGAGGTATGTATATGAAGTCGTGTAGCTACAGGGCATTCCAAGGAAAATTATCAAAGATAAAGAAACATGTTTTACATCACACGTTTGTAGGGTATTTCAACATGATTTTTTCACCATGTTACACCTCAACACAAGCTTCCACCCTCAGACTGATGGGAGGATAGAACAGACTATCCAGACAATGAATGATTTGATGTGAACAAAGCATGTTGTACATTGGAGGAACTTCGGTGTAGCACTTACCCTTGAGAGATTTTTCTTATTTAAAAGTATCACACTTCCATTGGTGTGGATCCATTTGAAGCATTGTATGTATGAACTTATCATTCACCCATGTGCTATACTATGTTTTGGGAGAAGACTGTTCTTTTTCTCGAGGTAGTGTAGAGAATGATACTAAAGGTTCAGCTCATTCTTTACAAGATGAAAGAATAATATGATTTGAAGCTGTTGTAAAATTGTCACAAAATGAGGCATTGGGGTTTTAATTTTTGTAACACAAGTTCTTGATGGTTTCCACTTGATGTGGGTAGTGGAGGATTGATAGAGGGAGTAAAATTTCCCACAGGTTCATTAGACCACTTGAGTTGTTGGGGAGGGTTATTGAGGTGGAATAATAGTTGGTGTTTCCACCATAATGGGAGATGATCCATGATGTCTTCCATGCATCTTGAGTGTTTCGATATCTTCATGAATACTCCCATGTCCTTGACATGGTACAGTTTGTTATCAAGGATGAAATGACGTACGTGGAGAAGACATTATAAATCTATGATCATCAAGAGAATGTGTTTCATAGAAATAAACTTCCATTAGTTTTCATGTTTTGGACTCATGGTGGTAAGGGGTTGATTACTTGGGAGTGGGAAACACCGATGTGTTCCCAGTATGTGGAGTTGTTTTTACTTTTTTCTTCTCCTATTTCATCATGAAATGTAATTTTTGAACCTTGTTTTATGTGATGAGCTATTTGCACTTGGTAAAGTTATGTGCGGTACAATATATGATATGTATTTAATTTTTAAAAGGGAAATACTGAACTCCCAATCAAGAAAAATTAATTATGATGTTATTAAACATATATTGGTGAGACAGTTCTACACAATGTAGATATTATCTGGACATAGAGGGAAGAATTTCCTGATTCATGTGTTTAGGATGGTGAAGTTCATTGAATATAGTATTTTTTGTCTTGGTATATGAAGATATTATTAATATTTCATAGTGGTTCTGAGGAAATGTTGTTGTGGTCATTGGTTTATCTTGTTGAGCTAGTGGTAGTGCATGTGGAGCGATTTGATCACTAACAGGTATCTCATAGAGTGGATTTTTGGACCCCTCATTCATATGGTCTTGATTATAGATTCTATAGGGTTAGAATCATTTTAAAGGAATATAATGTAATGGTAAGTGTCCTCATGGACCATTACATTGTGGGTTTTGGATGTTGGATGACATTGGAGGTGGCTTGGAAAGAGTTTATATAGGTTCGGTTGCTAATAACGGGATGTATGGTGATTACACATTGTTTAACCATGTTACACAATGTGAATCTCAATTTTATGTATTGTATTGGGGTTTTAACAACATGTAAATATTTTATAGGGTTTGAAGAATATTTTCATCGTGTACAATATCGTGGGGTCTGAAATATAAAATAAAATCGAAAGATGATGAGTTTTTTAGAGTAATTAGACCACGTTGGATTACATGACGTGAAAGGGTATAACATATCTTGTAATACACCACAGGTGTAATGTTTTAAACAATTTTCCCGCCACTTGGTTTGTGAATCCATTTGGTTATATCAATTTCTTCTCGACCCTAGGTGACCCAGCAATCCTTATACATAATTTTGAAGATTTTTCTCCCAAGGATTAAATCCAGGATTCTCTCATGCAATCCATAGTTATCCATTATCAATATAAAGAGTATACATCCCTTATTCTTGTAGTTTCTACCAGTTTGTCCTCTATTTTCCTCCCGTTAATTTTTCTATGTAATGGAAGATATTACGTCGCACTTATAATGTGTTCTTCTTTGGTTACCGTTGGGGCAGTGGTGCTTTTACATGAGTGGGTGGATGTAGATCAGACAAGAGGGGTATTTGGAGGACCATTACAAGATCTATTTCCATGAAAAGAACATTGAAAACTCAGAGATATGGATTTTATTGCTTTTATCTTTGATTGTGTATCATGTCTGAGGGATTTACACTCTTTTTCGTACAGATCATATTGGTGTCACACTAATCAATGATAATAATTGGGTAAATGAATTAAAAATGGTATAGGTATACAATTAACATTTGTTTATGGATTTTATATTATGATTAATTTTTTTAATTATACATTCTAAACACCCAACTAAAAATAATTGCCATTGGCAGTCCTTGTTTGCGTACTAATCATGTTTCATGAAGGTTGGTTAATGTTGATCATTCATGTGTGGAAATTGGTAAACAATATACACTTGGCCACTAAAAAGATTACCCACGATTTTATAGTTTCTGTGAGAACCTTTGAATTAAAAAGTGGAATAAAATAAGTGATTCCACATTAAATCTAGATTTTTTTTATTATTTGGTATGTAGGATAATGTGTTATGTGGGATATTGTGGTTTTGTGTGCGGGAAAGATGGGATGTGATGTGTCTATGTTTTGATGTGTGGAAATGCTTTGGGTTGTGTTATTGTATGTTATTGATGCACATGTGTGTGCTGTTGGTTGGTTTTTATGATGTGGAAGATGAAATTGTAGACAATACTTCAACCAGAACATGTAATAGAATCTTATGCTGAGAGTTTCATTGATTGTGGAACAGTTGAGAAGTGTTTCAAAATGGAGCTATGCTCTGGTTATACAATGATGTGCTATTTGGTTTCTTGTTCTATCCAATTATTGGTAGTTTTATAGATAGTAGGGTAATCAAAAATTAAATAATTGTTTAATAATGTTCAGACCTGGTTTTGTTAACATAATGAATAAACGATCTGTGAATAATTATTGGGTGTCAAACATGGGGGAAATGTGAAGACATATAATTTTACCAGGATCATCACCATCTAAAATGATTGTTTTGATTACTAATAATTGTAATTTAGGGGTAGCAGCAAAGGTGGAGTGTTGTGATATAATTGTTTGTTGAGAATACATAGTATGGGATTGTGTTTTTGGTATCATATATGTATATAAAAGTATATTCCCCATGTAATTTCTATATTCACCCACCCTAGTTGAGCACCACATTCCAAACACCCCCATCATCATGGGGGGATGGTGTATTTTCCAAACATTCTAGTGAGAGGATGGATGGTAGAAAACCTTATCATTTATGCTCCAACTTATAGGTAGTGATATCTTAGGATTCCTCTTTCAAGTTGTGATTTTTGAGGAGAAATTATCTGTGGGTGAGTTGTGTTTTCAGAATTTGTCTTCGGGATGAGATAGTTTTGGTATTCGACAATTATTACAAGATGTGATGAGTTGTTCTTTCATAGGCCCATTTGGGATAGTGACAGATGTGGCTCATAGAATAGGTGATAGGATGATGTGTGGTTGTGGGGTATAGGTGTCTACGTGTTTTATGTGACATGGTTTTGTGCCCAGGTATTTTATTGTAGGATGTGATGTGGCTCGTGTCCCAGGTGACCAGACGAGGTGTGGTTGTGGTGTCTAGGTGCATTTGTGGTGAAATGTGATGTGGTGTGGGGCCCAAGTGATTATGGGTGGGATGTGATGTGGTTGGTTGCCTATGTGATAGGACAAGGCAAGGTTGTAGGGACCATGTGTGTCGAGGGGTGTTGTTATGTGGTTCTTTCATTAGAGGTGGGAGCACGATGATGTTCTATGTTTGGAAAGAGAGGCTAAACATGTGGAAAGTGGCGTGGGATACCAAAATCATTGATTTGATTAATATATTAATTAACATGACATGTGTTATTTGGTGAGCATTCCATTTTGTGGACTGGGACGGTAATTATACTTGATAGGTGTTTTTTAGATCTACTTTTTTTATAAGGACATTAGTATGCTCCCATTAACATGTGTATGAGAGAAATTGGGTTTTTCCAAATGTGTATATCAACATACTCACCCTATGTATATAAATATATTTTTCATGTTCCTAGGAGGATTACATGGACCATGATGGTTTTTACAAGCTTAGTATTTAGGATAATTGCTGAGTTACTACTTTAGCTTGCTTTTGGTACTTTGGAGTTTTATTTCACTTGTAACAGTTTCATTTTAAACGTGCATGTTTGGTGGATTTTGGGTTTCTTATATATATCTAGGATAGAGTTGTTTTTGGTTGAACTATCTTATCTCGTGATCTTGTTTTCCCAAAAAGTTCAATGCCTCCCATTTTTTGTTAGATTGTATACCCATTATGCTAGTCTCCAACCCTAGGCCTACTGGAGGAGGGACTCGGTGGTCAATATCTCCATTTCATCATTTCCATCCCAGGAGAGGTATCCTTATAAGAAGGGGGTCATGGAAGACCATTATTGAGAGTAAAAGAGATAAGGTAAAAATATTTCCATTAAATAGGTTTTTATATATTTGGCTTCATTTTTAATAGTTATATTTTTAGATTAACAACACCAAATTAAACCTATTTTTGCCTTAACCATGATAAATAAATATTTTTATATTTAGAATTCATTATGGTAAAAAATTAACTTGATATTATTATAAAATATAATCTATGGTTATTCAAAATATTTAATACATTTTTCCAAATTCTCATCACATAACTGGGAAGTTATAATTTAAAATTTTTCCCACAGACATGATGAGAACATGGGTTTTCATAGAGAAACATGGTCATAATATTAAAATGTTTTTATATAAGAATTAAATATTAAAATAATTTGAACAATTTAAATTGTTTTAATTTGTATATAATTAATGAAAATTTTCTTTTAAACAAATTATTTTATAAAAAATACCCTTATAAATTCAAGAAATGAAAAGGGAGTTTTAAATAAAAATAAATATTTATCTATATTCATTTGAAAATGAATATTTTCAAAAAAATTACTATAGGATAATTTGGATATGATGACATAAAAAATAGAGTTTGTTATTTAAAATTAATAAAAATGAGAATAATAAATAATCTTTTTTTTTCAAAATAGGGAAAATGTTTTTTGAAAAAATAGTATTTTTAATACATATAATGACTTTATAGAAAATGACATGTTTTTTATCAACAAGTTTTTATATATAAAACTATTATAATTAATATTTAAAACTTATGTTTTACTATTCATTTTACAATTTTTAATGATATGGCTATATTAATCATGCTTAAATAATAATATTAACAATATATTGTGGTTTGTTAAACCTCGATGTTGTGTGTAAAGCAAGATATCAATGAAATTTAAATTAATAAAAAAACAACTTCATAAATACTTAGGGTGTTATATATTGATATTATGTGAGATAATAAAATATATATAGATATCATATAACATATGAATGATTTAATTTAAATATATAGAAATTCATAACAGGATATATGACTCATTTAGTGTGTAACCCATTTCTAATGGTAGTGGAATAACATGAAAAAACACTAAGATAACATGTTTTAAATAATAGTGTTCTGTATAAGTATTAAAGGATTACAATATGAATTCCCTTTGGATGATTAGAAATTTTTTTAGAGTTAGTGACATAGCATGGTCAATGTTTTTGGGATGAAATTTAAAATGAAATAACTATGAACAATAATATAGTGGAATCATTGTTAATTAATAATGAAAGGACATCAATATGAGCATAACTCAGAGTACGGAAAAAATTGTGTTTTGTGTATAACTAAAGGTTATAACACTAATAAATTTTAGTTAAACAATTTAAATGATAATATCGTGGATGGTAACAATGAGAAAGCAATGTTTTTGAAATGAAACATGACATATAATGTAGTTTCTGATTTAGGATATTATACAGTTATACTCAAGGGAAAATGGTTATTAGATTAAATTTTAACTAAAGTATAGTTCATGTTGAGAGTAATAGTATATTAGATTTTATAAACCAACTAATAATATAATATTTTATAGATGTTGATAATGACTGTATCCATTAAATTAATAAACAATATAATCTATTACCCATGGATTGTTCAATAAAGGTAGCAGGATATAAATAAGATAGATCCATTAATAAAGATGTTGGTACATGTTTATCATATTCATGCTAACTGAAAATCAAAAAAATGAGCTAATATATTAATTAGTATATTTTCGAAAAAATAAAAATATAAAACTAATTGGAAATAGGTTTTGGTTTTCAAGTGATTCTTGAGATGATAAAGGGTGATTCATTGGATAAAAATGATTATAAAAGACACTATGATATTTGGATGGAATGATTTGGTGATTAATCCACATGAAATAACCATAGTGTTATGTTGATTTGTGAAGAAGTGAAAAGGTAAAAACATTATAAAATAAGTAGTTTGATATGATGTATTTGACAATCAAAAAGTATTTCATAGAGACAAATAAGTGGAGATGAACTATCATCAGCATCTATATAACCTCAGTATATAAATTATGGAAGTAGAATTTGAGGATTCACATATATAAATATATACTAAAAAACTATTGGATGATTATGATAGTGAAAAATCAACAAAGGATGAAACAAAGAGAATATACAATGGATCCAAATATAAGGGTTTCACATTATCATACATATTATTTTTGCGTAAGAATGCAATTAAAATTGAGATATAAATTATAATATTGAGATACACATAGTTAAAGGGATCCACACACCCTATATGGAAGTTATCTATCAAGAGGGGTGAACTCCCTAATGTTTTTATGGATCAGTTTGGTTTAGTATTAAAGATGTGAAGTCAGAGACGTGAACACACACTACAAACTATCCCATATTAAGAGAAAAAATTAAATAAGTATGCATGACATGTTTATAAAATATTATGGTTTGTGTGTTTATATGTTCACACATGATCCTTAATGATCAAGAGAAATTAAAAAGATCACAAAAGTGGTATAATATTCCCCAGGTTAACACATAAGTTGTTTTATAAACATATAATGGAAAGTGTTATTAATTAATGTACATGATTAAGTTTTATGTTTTTAATCCTTAATTAATCTCCATATCATATTGTCTCATAGTTATTATCTAGAATATACCCAACATATAACATAATATTTAAATTATTTTAGCCATGGATAGTGAATTTTGGTTATAATTCCAAAGTATCAATTTTATTATAATTATTATTTCATATTTTGAGTTAAAATCATTTTTTACATTATATTTTTGTTGATTATAGATCTATATATAGATTATAATTTCATAATGCATCAAATTATCCACGAATAACATTATATATAGAAAGGTGGGGTTGAATATATGCCATGTTTTATATTCTCTTAGGTATTACATATGATTCTTCTAATTTAAATCCTTTACGTGATTTTTTTCTCCTTCTATATACATCATATATATATATGAATATGTTTAGAATATTATAATTGAAATTTTAATAAGAATTGAAGATAGAAATCATTTATATTTTTAAAAGAGTTATAAATTAACATGATTGGAAGAAGTTAATTTGGTTGATAAACATGATATATATTAATTAAATTAAATAGATGGAAGCATATACTTAAATAAGTAAGGTTATCAAATATTACCTATATAAATATATATATATATATCGAAATTGATGGTGGGATATTATAAAATACCTTAAAATACTAAGTGTAAAATTAATTCCAATATTACATATTTTTAGGACCCTGATCATTTAGTATATGAGGGTCTTGCTAAGATTGAGTTCCCATCCATTATTTTGAATATGGAAAGAAGAGTATAGTATAATTGAAAACATAGGATCATATATATAAGGTAATTTTTTGGATTCAATTATCTATGTTGTAATATAAAAACTCCTTTCAATATTGAAAGTCATTATAGATGACCCCTCAAAAGGATGAGATATACACAACAGTGACACATGTTTGATGAGTAATTGTGAGAAGATAGATAAAAAAGTAAATTGAATATTTAAATAACCCATCCATGATAAAGAAGGAATTTACAATAAGGATAAACAAAAAACTAAAGTAATAAAAGAGAAAATAATAGTCTATGTGTGACTAGTTGTCACCATCATCACAACATATCATGATGATAAAATAATCCTAGAGAAGCCGAAAAACTATATGAAACCCTTCCCTTTACATGTGTCCTATAAATCTAGGTCTAAAGAAACATTAATAAAAAAGTAGGGTGGAATCATTAAATCCCAAAATGATACCACCAATGAATCTATAAAATTTATAACACCAAGAAACCATTTTCCCAAGATTTTAAATACAATTCCATGTTCATAAAATTATTTCATGGGAATATTTTAAAAAAAATTGGTTCCTTTTCAATCATTACTTGTCCACATAAATAGGAAATATGAAAAGTATATTAATTATTGTAAAAATGAATAAAATATTTGTCACAGTAAATAATATATAATATAAAAGTGGTAAGTTAAATAGGTTACAATCCATCATGTAATAAACAAAGGAGAAGTAGGTATAGAGCCTACAGAAATACATTCTTTGAAACAAGAACAAACTCTATGTCCAGAATATCATGAATCCTATTGATATCATGTACATCCATAGACTATCAATATCATAAAAATAACCCCTAGTGTTTCACTACACAGCAATTATTGTATATTTTCACACCTAACCTACAACGGTTCCCAATGCACTGTGTATGCCATGAAATTTTAATAAAATATTCATAAAATATAAAATTAATTTTCAAAATAAAGAATCCCCAAAATATTTCATTAAAATATATTTAAGATTCAAATATATCTTGATATATTTCATCAAACACAATATTTTCATATATATATATATATATCATTAAATTAAATCCACTTTTCATGCTATGATGGATTCCATCTATTAGTTTCCTAAAAAAACCAAATGATTAAAATAGAACATTGAGTATTTAATGAGTTACTACAGATGTATAAGGACACATACCTCTAAAAATATCAATAGAAACTTGACATTGAACCATCAAAAGAGATTAGAGGCTCGAACAATAATAGGAAAAAACCTCTATCACATTTCCATTGATCTATGAATTTGGAAGAAGATGATATGATCTAGGGAACCAAATATACTTCTAATATAGCAAGATGATCAAAAATCCCACTAGTAGTTATCAAAAATCAAAGGTTTAAATTATTAAGGGAAATTTAAAAACACAAAAGGTACACTGGATGACACCATTAAACCCCCAAATTTAAAATCGTCATTTAATTTTTTTATTAAAAAAATATTGATTGTGGATGGTTTAAAACTATTAATGAAAGAGTAAAACCATTAAAAAATGATTATAATTAAGTTCCTATTATTTTATTATCCTAAAATAATTTAAAATAAGTAATGGTGATTTTTTGGAAATAAGAAACATAAAAATTATAATTATTTTTTTCCCTAAAAGAGAATTACATAAGTGTGACGTGGTTTAAACCTAACATGGATCAAATATATCACCTGAGATACTTGGTTAACATTGGACATACTTTGAAACAAATGGACTACCCCTGTATTGATTAACCTACCCTTACACAATTTCTATGTCACCCTTTCATAACCATGAAAAAATCAAGGTTACCTTTATACAACACCATATACACCCTTATGTGTCCATTTAAAATAGGGGCAATCCTTTACATGAGAAGGTATTTCCCTTACAAAATGTTTATAAATAGGGGTTTACATAACTCTAGTGTTTAAATATTCCCCTAACGGTTATAAATTGTCTTGTTTACTGTTAAAAACTCATTCAAATAATGATATTCCAATACACAACTCCCAAAACCACCATGCATATAGGCATAAGGAATTTAAATTTACATATGACCTATGTGATATATAAGTGAAAAAATTAATTTGAAAATTATTTAATTTCCACATGAGAGTCATATAATTTAAAATAATCATGGGTGGGAAGGAAAATTTAAAATCAATAAGTAATAGTTTACCTCCAACAATAAAAAACATTATAATCAAAATAACTTAAATTAAATTTGTGGTTGGGATTTTATAATACTCCCAACCATTTTCCACTAAAAATTACTCAGGACTCCGGACTCATAAAAAGATAGGTCAAATGCTACCTCATCAAGTATTCTTTATCCCACTTCTCATAGATATCCTATATAAATTAACATAATACAAAAATAAAGGGAATTACTTCTCCATACACTGAATTATCTTTGTAATCTATATTATGAATAAATTATTCAAAAATAGTGGAATCAGGATCGTGATTAATATCATCTTATTTAATCACATAGTAATGGTCAAGTTGATATCTCATAAAATAAGAAACATGAAACAAATGATGGATTGATGGTAAGCATGATGTAAATTCCAATAGATAGTCACCATTCCACGATTATGAATAATATAAAATGGGATAACAATCCTTAACTCCAATTAATCCCTCATACGTAATTGATGATGTCCCAATAAAGAAGAAACTTTCAGAAAGACCCAATAACCAACCTAAAAATCTAGATGTTTATGAAAACAATACATATATTATTTATTCTATCTCTAAGAAGATGGTAAACTCTTCTAGATCTTTTTTTCCTATTATATTGTGTTTTGGTTAATGATCCTGTCATCTATGCACTACCCTCTCAACTACACCCTTCATGAGGGAGATATAAATGAGAAACCATACAATGCTTTGAAAGGTTCCATTTAATTTAAAGTAATATAATTAAATTTATAAAACAATTTGACCCAACAGTAGATGCTTTTCCCATAAACCAAAAAAATAAAGTACACACTCCCATAATATACCGTAAGAATTTGAATAGATCTTTTAGTGTTCCAATCAATATATTGGTGATACAACATGATTACCTTCAACTGCATACCCATAAACCCTTTAAACAATTTATAAAAGTTGTATGTCAACTATGGCTCCCTATTTGAGATAATCCCAAATGAAGTAACATGTATATTCATGACCTCTCTTTCATACATGTTCCTGAGATATACAACCTTCATCATATCCTTAATAAGAAGAACATTTTTCAATTTCTTTTGTTACGAAATTTATATTCAAATCAAATTCTTCTACCTATTATTCTATAGTGAACTGATGATTAATTCCAAAGATACCTCATACCATTTCCACATCGGAATGGGTAGTGGTTGCCGAAAACTGAATAATCGTTGGTGCTTCTCCATTATCATTTAAAAAAATAAGAATTTGTGACATGAAATTTGGAACCAGCCACCACATCTCAAGCCACCAATACAGATATCTCAGATCATGTTAGATATTAGTACTCCCAATGTGAAAAAAATAACAACACCATTTTCCACTATCCACCAACTCTTGACTTAGTGAAACTTGCATGACCAACCTAACCAGAATACACAAAACTCCAATATGAGATCGAGTACAATCATTGAAAGTTTCCCAAAAATTAATTATTTTACTATAATGACTAAAATATATGCCAGATACCCATTTGAGTATAATTTGATCGTAAAATTTTGAGTTGGACTCCATAAAAAGAAACAATAGTTAATCAGCTGCCTTTTCCACTCCAAATATCATCATAGAAAATAGAATCATTAGACATCATTCTTCCACAAATTCCACTAAGTCTTATGTCTATAACATCATTAACAACTCATTAGGGACCACATTTACTTTTCCATGATTATAATAAATATAAAAATTAAAATTCTAAAGATACCCAACCCAACATCTCTTTCTCAATTTTAAATCCATCTATTTAAAGAAATATTTTAGTCTCTTATGGTCAGAGTATACCATAAGAATTCCCCAAAAAGATAGTTGTGCCCTATTTATTATGGTTCATCACAAATGATATAGGAGGTTATTGGGTAGGATAATAATAATCATGGTTGTCTCATTAGAGTGAACCATAGGCCACCACTAACATTCTCTAGATGAAGACACACCCCAAACCCTTAATTTTGGAATCACATAAAACATTATGTCATGAACACGATTTTAGAACAATATGAACTTGATATTATGTAAACCTCACATTTTTAACCACAAAATATCAATTAAATATACCATTCTACATATTATTAACAACCTTTTTGGTCAATCTTCTCATCATGGATGAAATCCTGGAGAAATACAGATCAAACCTCCACTAATGACCAGTTCGACCCTAGGGGATCTGAATATCGAATATTTCTCTTGTTTTCTCTCATTATATTACTTTTATAATCATTTTAGGATCCAATCAGATTACCCTCTCATATATAACATGACACAAAAATATTACAAATTGGATCCCAAAATCTTATTTCAAAATATTCCCATACAAACAATGTTCCTTCGTGATTATAAGGATGATATCCAAGTAGTCCCTATGATCCTCATTTAAAAAGAACTATAAAAAAATATCATCCATAAAAAATAATGAATTTTTCAAAGAACTAATGAATGATCTAGTTCATTAATTCCATAAATATTGTTGTAGAATTATTGAGACCGGATTAAATAACTTGAAACTCAAAATTCCCATACTTGGGACTATATATATTTTTTGGAATATTATCTTCTTAGAAACTCTACTGGTGGGACCCTAATCGAAGCTATATCATAGGAAACCATTGTTCTCCAATTATTTGATAATAATATCATCAATTCAAGTTAAGGGGTATTTATTCGTAATAGTCAGCTGATTATGATTTTAGTAATAAATAAAAAACATGAGTCTTACAAATACATTCATTGAAAATATAATAGAAACATACCATTATGATACACTAGTATGAATAAATCCTTGTACTTCAAGATTTAGAAAATGAGAATTTATCTCCTTGAACTTAGAAAGTTCCATGGGATATGATGTAATAGAAATAGGCATCATACCGGGAATTTGGTCAATAATTAAATAAACATCCCATTAAGATGATAGCCTATAAAAATCATTGGGAAATACATAAGGTTTTTCACTCATCACTCTAGGAAGTCTACTTCTCAAATATTGATCAATGGTGTTTTGAAACATCCCTGATAACTTGAAATAGATCACTCCAGTATAATGAACAATGTTCCTCGATCTACCTCATATATAGTTCCATTCACCCTGAAAGAAAATAGATACACCCTAGAGATAAAAAAGTATAACTCAAAATTTATAAAAGTAGATTTGTTTCTTAACAATAAAAATCTAATACATGTAAATAATAAGGTTCAAGATATAATGATCAATAATTAAGAAACCCCAAAACATTTTGAATTTAGTAATCATCAGTCGACACATGAGACATTAAAAATGATGTTTAGAAATCTTTCCTAACATTGTGGGAAGTTCCAACAGAAAATATTTTTTTTATGATCTCAATACAAACAAATAAATTATCTTTTATGATATAAGATAATTATTGTCACAAGAATCACCTAAATCTTGAATCGTAGAGGTGGAAATGAACATCATACCCGTAACATTAGAAGAGCCCACTTCAGAAACTCCCTGGTTGGTACTTTGTGGCATAGAGATGTCTAATCTCATCTCTTCCATTAGATTTACCTATTGGGTGAGTATATCAATGTCATGATAATGAGATCCACTACACTTTTATTCATCATAATGAACTTATGAACCATTTTTAAGATAGTACCTAGCCCAACTACCTTTGTGTATTTTTCTACAAAACCACTTACGAATTCTAATTTGTCCATAATGATGACATGTCATGGGTTATTTTTTAAAAATTAGTCTTTTTTATTTCCAATCCTAAGACTATAATAGAGAAAATGGATTGTGTGGTAAATTATGAGTTTTGATCCACCATCCCTCCTTGGTATCAAAGACTTGCATGACCCATAGTTTGAATTGTGCAGATAACTGCTCCCAATAATAAGTGATATATTGTAGGATTTTACCATAGAACTAGTGTAATGGTTTCCTCTCCTATATTCAATAGTCCTCCACATGATGAAATAATTGTAAAAAACCAATGATAATATCTTATTATATTATGAGTAAAATTATGAATCAAAATAAAAACATCAAGTATCCAAACTAAATCTATTAACCAAAAATAATTTAAAGAAATCATAGAATCAAAAAAATCAGAAATTAAACATTTGGGATGAACATGTTCATCTAAATAAACCCCATGTTATGTTCATTTAAATAATCTTATAAAGAATACCCATGATTGATAAAAATACCTAACCATCCCATGGTTATTTTGGATCCAACATTGAAGTGACCTGGTAAGGAACCCATCCACAATTACTAGTAGAATCACGATTATCTTAAATACTATATATGATCAAAAATATAACATAACCTTTTAATTACCATCATAAATTTGACATGTAATGATATTTGATACCATTTTTAATAAACCAACCTTTGACAACACGGAATGTCACCCTAGACAACCAATTTGAAGGTTGAGAAAAACATGAAATCCACACATGTCACATCATTAAATGAAATAATATAGATAAATATACTAAAATTTATATGTAAATAGAACATCCACATGAAAAATATATAACTATCTAATAATTCTAAAACTATAAATAAATTAAGACATGATGAAATACAATTCCCTTTCTGACAATCCATAACCTCCATCAAAAACACATCATGATGAAAACACCATCCATGAGAAGCAATCAAACTGCATAAAACCCTTACCTTTATATATTCTCTATAAAACATGGAATAAAAGATCCCCATGGAAGAATTATGGTGTGGGAACTAAATCCCAAAATGACACCACAATATAATATATACATAGTTTAACAAAATGAAACATTTAACTCTAGAATTAAAAATAAAAATATGTTTATAAATCTATTTCAAAATAATTCCATTCTGAAAAATGTCCAATAGTTTCTTTTAAGGAATAAAATATCCACAAAAACTATGAATATGAAGATTCAATGAATGATACTAAAAATCATAATTTAATTATCCAGGAAAACAATACATAATAAACCTATGAAAAAATAAATATGTTACAATAACATCAACTAATTAACTAAAAACATGTTTGGATATATCCTATTGGAATATATCCTTTTTCATGTAGAAGAAAACTAAGTCATTCCTAACATAAATCCTTTTTATATAATGTTATAAAAAAATTAATTGATATGAAAATAGTAACACATAGTTTTTTCAAACTATGTTTGTTTTGAATATGTCCATACCCAATACACACAAGTTTAAAAATATGATATTTTTTTATAAAACATTAAATGAAACATGCTCACAATATAAAAATCATTTTCATAGTAATTAATCACTATTCGCATGATAGAAAAACCATTTTAGTGTGAAATTAATATTGAGAAATTTCATCAGATATAAGATGTATAAAAACATGCTTTTAAATGAAATCTTCATTTTCATTCCATGAGGAAAATAATAAATTTTGATTTTTAAGAAAAATAAATGATTAAAAAATAATTTTTGAGTATTTCATGAGTTATCAGTGATGTATAGAGTAACCCACCTCAAACAAGATCAATGGTCACTCAACAAGAAAACATCCAACGTATATTTGAGGCTAGAATGATCTAAGAAAAACAACCTATATCGCCTTACATTGATCTCCTAATGCGGAATAAAAACAAATGAAGATAATGGAACCATATCTCCCCCTATGATAGCTGGACACACAAAACTAGCCCTATGTGGTTACAAAAATCATACATAGTAAAGCATATAGAAAATTCAAAATAACAAAAGGAATTATTGTTCGTAGCATTAAAACCAATAATTTAAAATAAAAATATAATTTTTATTAAAAATAATATTGAATGTGTAAGTATTTAAAAATTTTAAAAAGGATTTAAAATATTTTTAAATTATAAGATTATATTCCCATGATTTGGGGTTTTAAAATTATCTCAAATAGTAACATGTGCATGCTAGGGAAGAGGAATTGAGAAAATTTTATTTAATTATTTTTTTAAAAAAACATAGTTGTGTAAGGGTAAAATTGTTTTACCCTTATGTTGTTCACAGTTGTTGCATGAGGTTACATGTTTACCTATATTCATACATTGAACCCATGGAACTATGCTTGGATAACTCAACCCACACTTACACAATGGCTACATTTCCATTATGTAACCATTGTAAAATTAGGGTACCTTAACACAATACTATAATTACCCTCACACAACATTTGAAACTGTGGTGTTACCCCTACGTGAGTAGGGGTTACCATTATGAAAATTTCATAAATAAGCGGTTTCCCTTACGTAGTGGCTGAAAATTCCATTCACACTTCTATAGTGGATTTTTTAACCTTATGAAACTCATGTAAATAAGTATTGTAAAGACCCAAAATTTTGAATAAATCTTGTTTCCTAATTTTGTGTGTTATTTTATTTTTTTCATACTCAACAAAACTGTTTCATTTGATAACATGAGTATAATTAAAATGAGACTGTTGACTTTGACTATTATATGACCGTTAGTCATTATGACCATTGAAAACTGAATGTTTCAAGTGACCTTGGTTAATTAATATAGATTTGATGGCCTCATCCAGTAGTCTCGGTCCAATCAAAGGCCATCTAACAGAACTTGGGATGAAGGTAGCACCACTGGGCTTTTCTCTGGACCAAACCCAAGCTGAACTTCATCGTGTTAAGCTAGAATGGAATTGCCTTTATGAGAAGTTCAAACTGATAGAAATTACTACTCGTGTGATGTAGGCTGAGCCTCCCTCGGATTCTCTCACCTTAGAAAACCTTACACATAGGTCCTATGCTGGTGTGATAAGGGGCTATGTAAGGAGACCGTAACTACCTTGTGTAATCCTTTGTTTTAAATAAAAATTTCTATTTCTTCTTATGATGAAGTTTATGAATTTTAAAATGACCAGATAAATATAGTATGCATATTTATGATGAATTTTTAGAAAAAGTATATTTTAAAAATGTTTATGTAAACCTTAAATAATTAAAAATGTGTAATGATTTTCAAAAATGGTCTTCTACAATTATGTTCAGTATAAAATTTAGAGTCTAATAAGATCAACATAATTTCTGATGAATAGTAAATTATGAATTGTGATTTTATGCTTAGGATTAGTAATGTGACCAAATGGATTAGTAATCTCATTTAAAGAAAGTATTAATATAATCTAGGCACCTTGATTAAGTAATGTGATTCAATAAAATAGTTAAATAACAGTTTCATAAATTATAAGTCAAGTATTAGTTTTTTATGGTGAATAGTGTTTTTCAATTAAAAATTAAATTATAAATATTTATAAAATTATTTTTAGAAAATGGATTTCATTTTTGAACTCAGAGCATCGCTATTACGTTAAGGTAATTTTTGGGGATTTTTTCTGAGAAAAATGAATTTTCTGTGAATAGTGTATTTATTTAAAAATAAAATTAAAAATATTTAGAAAAATATTTTTATAAAATTGAGTTGATTTCTGAAATCAGAGCATCAATATTTTGTTAAGGTGAAATTTTGGGACTTTTCTGAGAAAGTTGAATTTTCGATGAATAGTGAACAAACAGTTTTAGGGTTTATGTATGTTTAATGACATCTAAACTATGTCATGATGATTTCATGAGATCTTTTAAGGATTGGACGACCAATGGTGATGAATTATTGAATGGGGGACCCATGTGGCCAATACCATGGGCAAATACCATGGGAAAGCCCATGGTTTTGCCAAAACCACCAATGAGGTGTCCCTTGGTCATTAATGCCTTGTCCCCTCACTTTCTCTATAAATACCAAGCCATCCTCTCATTCATTCGACTCAAAACTCTTCCCCAACGAATCTATGGCCTCATTACCTCCCAAATAGTCCTCCAAAGGTGCCCTCCAAGTCCTCAAGGACCCAACCTTTGAGTTTTAAGAGTTATGTTTTAAGGTAAGGGATCCTACCTCCCTCTTTCATTTCAAGTAATCTCTTTTATGTCATTTCTTTTATGCTCCATGATATTATGTTGGAGGATGTTCTTTTATATTCATCCTAATATCTTCTTCATGTTCATATTATTATAGAACCCCTATTTCTCTCATCATTTTATTTTAAGAATGTTAATGTGGCGCCGTTAGGCTGCCGAATTTTTAAGGGATTCTTTCACCCTTCTCGTTTTCAAAGTTATACTTTCATGTCAAGTCTTTCAAGTTCCTTTTTATTTTGTAGGGGTAGGATATCTATATCTATCATACTTAACTCTTATGTTCATATTATGAGAGACCCTATTTTATCTCTTCAATTCAACATTTTGATGTTTTAAGTGGCGTCGTTAGGCTTCTGAATTTTTAAGGGACTCATTCACCTTTCTTATTTTTCAAAGATCTATTCTCATGTCAAGTCCTTCAAGTTCCATTTTATGTTGGGGAATTATATCTATATCTATCATACTGATTATTTATTATAATATGATGATATAACCTATTTTATCTCTTCAATTCAGTATTTTGATGTTTTATGTGGCGCCGTTAGGCTGCAGAATTTTTAAGGGATTCATTCACCCTTCTCGTTTTGAAGATCTAGTTTCATGTCAAGTCTTTCAAGTTACATTTTATTATATAGTTGGTATGATCAATATATCTATAATACTGAACTCATATGTTAATATGATGAGAGACCCTATTTTATCTTTTCAAATCATTTTTTGTTGAAGTTTATTTGACGTCGTTAGGCTGTCAGATTTTCATAAGAGAAATCTAATTTTTGTCTTCCTTCCATATTTTTCATTTCAAATGGTATTTCCTTCAAATTTCATTAAAATGTTCTTAAATCCTTTATATTATGTTACCCTACTGTTTTATGGATCATTTATGAGTGGGTTACCTATGTCCCCTCTCTTTTCAATGTTTTCTAAAACCTCGTAACATAGCTCTTATGCTGCAGAATTTCCATCTAAAAAAGTCTCTATATTTTTCTAAAGTTATTTTATTTTATTAAGTGAATATTAAAATCTCCCTCTTCTATAGGGGTATTCACATATATACCATGTTGTTCTATTTTAAATTTTGGGATTTACAAACATGAGACCCACCTTCCTTTTCTGTCTGTTTTAAAGTAACACAAAGATCATGTCTTTAATGCAGATTTTAAAACGTTATGATTATGAAATGAAACACATTTATTTTATTCTATATGGGTTGTTTATGAAATGATTGATGATGATATATGTGACCCACATGATTATAAATACATTTCAAGGGTGTACCCTGATAGCGCTCCAATGCATTGGGTAAAGACTTAATCTCTAGAGATGACCTTTTAGACTAATACCTTGGTGAATAACCCTGGTAATTTTTAATGACACCTTTGGGATGGACCATGGTGAAATGAAATGACTGTCAATATTAAATGTTGTATCCACATCTTAAAGTTATGAAAAATGTTATTTTTATTATGATATATCTCATGATTTCTTTCTCACTCCTTAAAGTTCTTTTCATGACCTTATTGAAGTATCTCAAGTTCACATGTAAAATGTTTCTCTTGTTTCCCTTACTGGGCCTTCTGCTCACCCTTTCATTTGATGTATTTCCCCAGGTTATAAGAAGTAGTAATGAACCTAGTATGAACATGAGGATAATCCTTTCAAGTTTTTAAGAATAATTTTTTATGTTTTCATGTTTCAAGTTCATGGTTTCCAAGACACTAAACATTAACGATCCTTGGTTTTGTAAAATGTAATGAATGTTTATGTGATAAAAAGGCAGGATGCTATAAGTATTTTCCATTACATAATATCCAAACCCTCCCTATATATAGGTATAAGGAATTTAAAATTACATAGGCCCTATTCAATAAATAATTGTAAACATTTTATTGAAATTCATTTAAATTCCACTAAAAGAAATTATAAATTAGAATCAAAATTATTTCTAAAGAATATTAAATAACAATGGTAGTTAAAAACCGACAATATTTCCAAAATTGAATGAAAACATCACAAAACCAAAGAACATACCTAAAATAAACGGGTTAGATTTTACATTTGTGATTGATATAGCATGCTTTTTAAATGATGATAGAAATGTGAAACTAGACTCAAATTTTAGTAATTTATGGATTTTGATCAAGTGATAGATATATATAAAATATTAAGCCATTATTTTAGTGAGATGAAATTTAATAAATTAAATTATTAAATACTTATAAAACATGATAATAATCTGAATCATATTTTTATTACCACTTAAAATAGAAATTAATACATCTTCAAATTTTTCTTATAGAACAGTTTTACACAATGAAAATATAATTGGAATAAATTTTCTAGATTCATTAGGAATTTTTTTAAAGATTATTAAAAAATAAAAAAACATATATTTTAGAAAAAACCACTTTTTTGTGCATGTTGAATACATTATTCAAGAATAATTCTTATTCATAGGTTAAATATTCCATTAATAATTTGAAATTTATTATTATATTCTTGGATCTCAATTGAATAAAAGAAATTTAAAAATTATATATCATTGTGTGATTATAAAAACATGAAAATGATCTATCAAGAACAAAATTTATTTATAATCCCAACATGGGAACCGTTAGTATGTTCTAAACTTGAATTATTTATACCATAACAAAGCCTTCTTTTACTAAAAAAGCTATCGACTAGTGGAGTGGGTTTGTAAATGTTATGTGGAGACTATAACCTCTATTGAATAGAAACAAATAATGTTAAGGTAAATGAAAACGTAGTGTATATGACACCACAACATAGAATAAAAATTAATCATATGTGCTAAAAATAAGTAACATATATATTTGTATAAAAAACGAGTCACGTGTAATGTTACAAATGTCATAATTAAAAATATAGATTTCATGGGGGGTCTTTCATATATAAGGAATAATTAAAAATACATAATACTGGATATATAAACAAAAAATATATATAATCCCTTTCTATATCTAATCTACTACCCCCCCATCAACCACCATATTTCCACCCAGTGAATACTGGTCCCTCACTCATTTCATACATCATAGACCACATGTTTTTAGAAACATCCACTCAGTCTATTGTGAGGTGATACACCGTAGATTGAAATGATATAGGTCTTATATTCCCTCTTTCCAAAGGTAAACAACCTTGTACCACTGAGGTTATTCTCTTGAATCCGTAATCAAAAGGAGATGATGGGATGTCATCCATTCCCTCTATAGAGTCCCATATCGAGTTCATTTCCTTGTGAAAGTATCCCATATATATTTAATGAATGTTCATGAATCCCTTTCAATGATTTATCTTCTTGTGGAAAATTATTAATTATGTAACATATTAACATGATAGCGTGATTAACTAGTGGTTAGAGATAATGAATATTTCGTACTTAATGGTAAATATGATAATGTTGTGAATTAGATAATATATTCGTTATTAAATGTTATGATACAATATTTTGACCATCCTAAAATTCAAATTAGAATTTTATCCTAAGGAAACCTAAGATGATAACCAAATGTATATCATCTGTGTCAGATTATGAATACTGCACTCATCACATAGGGAAATATCGAATCATCACAAAAATTCATCCCATTATCATCACATGAGGACCTAGTTTAAAGACATCATAGGGATTATCATGGAGTATACTCAAGTGGGGAAATTAATTTTGAAAATACTTTTAGGGAGTGATCCCATTTTTAATCCCATGTCTTCTCATTTGTTAGATTCATCTAGGGAAACAATCAGTTTAGAGTCTATAGAGTACACTCACTTTTTAGATTCTGATAGAGAATCCATGGTTTAGAGTTTGTGGGGAAACATGTGCTTTAATATCTTATGGTGATGAATTCACAAATGATCATCACATAATGGTGAGAACTGGTTATTGTATTTCATGGATGGTTGAGGGGTCTGTAATATTTTTTTAGGACATTTATGATTCATATATACCTAATCATATTCAGTAGAATAATGGTGATGATATTAGTATTTATTTTCAAAGACAAATATAAAAAATCATAGAAGGATATGAATCAAAACCTAAATAGATCATTCGGGTACTCTGGGCATGTTGAGACCTGGGAGCAGTTCTCGAGCTTGTGGGTGCAGGGGGGTGGCGGCAACGTGGAGGATAAAGAGGTTCGATCAGTGTTTTATAATGCTGGGTGCTGGGTTCTGTGGGATGCGCGGAACCGAGCCAGGTATGAGGGGTGCGCATCCACTGGGAGGGCGGTGGTGGCAAGGGTAAGGTGTTCGCTGATTGATTTTGTGAAAACGGAGAGGTTTGGGGAGAGCGTTCCATCGTTACGGGGATTGGTATCCCAGGGGATGGGAGGTGGGGAGGAGACTTCCAGGAGGCGGGGGTCGTGGGTTCGATGGTTTCCTCCAGTGGGCGGTCTGAAGCTGAATGTCGATGGGGCATGCGCGGGAGGGAATATGCGTGGTGGTGGGGTGCTTCGAGACGGCAGTGGTAGTGTGTTGCTGGCTTTCGTTGTGCACTACGGGAGGGGGAGCTCGGTGCAGGCAGAGGCCCTAGCGGTCCTTTCAGGGATATCTGTGTGTCTGGACAAAGGCCTGGTGGTGGAGCAAATAGAGACTGACTCGAAGATTATACATGATGCGTTACATGGACAGGGTACGATGCCGTGGAGGATTTCTTATACTATCAGACAGTGTAGGGCGATTATGGGGAACGACATAAGGGTTACTCATACCTAGCGGGAAGGGAACAAGGTTGCGGACTACTTTGCCTCTATTGCAGCCCCGGGGGATATTTCAGTTTGGGTGGATAACGCCTTGCCAATTAGACCTGAGGGGGTCAATCTGATTAGAGGAGATGCACTAGGACTACATTATTTTCGCCCTCCGTAGGGGGGTCCGCGTTTGGTTATGCTTTTGTTTTGTTTTGATGTTTTTGGTGTTATGTATGGGGTCGCTTGGGATTAATAAAAAATCATATTTTTGGTGGTGGAGACAAGACTAGTCCATTAATTTTAATGTCATGATGTAAAACAAATTTGTCACTAAATTGGTGGCCCTAAGGGATGGTGCGATGATTACAATATGTTATACCAAGTGGAGGCAGGAATCATTGAGTACAACAGTGGTTATAACCATAATGATCTATTAACCAGGTCTTATAACATATAGATGAAACGATGAGGTTCTTATGAATAATTGGGATGCATACGGGAATTATGACTATACTTCTTGAGTGTTTCTAGGAAGTAATAAGGACATGTATGGGGATTAAAAATACATATATTGAATCTTGATTTAAGATAATTTATTCTTTATTTATCTTCATATTCTATGGATTAATGTTCATGGGCGATAATCAGCCCCAACATAGTGAAAATTGATTGGTCATGAATGACTATATGATTAATTTGGTGCATATATTTTACACTAGTAATCCATTATTGGGATAAAATGGTAAGCATGTCCACTAAACTTCTGAAAAACTTTATTGTCAATTTGTACACATGAAATTTTTATCCATAGAATATGTTTCTTGTATGTTGGTATATGAATGAATATTGAGTTGTAAAATACATTAACCTCTGGAAAGAACAATATTATTCATGAAATTATTTTCATGAAACCATATCAAGAACAATCCAATCCCTTTAAGTAATTTGACAACATAACTCACATTATATTATAACATTAGTCTATGGGCGAGGCTTTTGATTTCACAACTTCTTGGCGGTATGAGTTGTCAATGATTAGAGATTAGATGTTAGAATAAAAAATGATGGATTTAAAATGATATAAAAGGGGTATTTTTATGCCTTAGTATTGGGTTACATTGTTGGATAATGGACATCTTCTTGTAGCATGAAACTAAAAATATTAACAACATATATTTATATATAATTTTTAACATTATGTTATTTTATATTTATATCTTTGTTCCAAAATTTCTTCCCATAAGCTTCATTTCACCCAGATCAGTCATGGGAACAATTTCCAACTCACAACATGTTTTCCATCAAAATGATTTATAATAAAAAAGAATATGATCTAATTCTATGAAATATACGAAATATATTTAATGTTATCATTTAGTATTGGATAAATTTATCCCACCATTTTCTTATAAATAGGTGCTGGGACACATATAGAAGAAAAATATCATCACAAAAAATTGAGAAATTAACTATTTTCTGGGTGTTATAACATATAATGAAATACTATGATTGAAATAATAGGATTTATACAACTCCATATTATATGAATTGGATTTTGTGAGTTTGAATTGTGAAAATACAACATCCATGAAATCATATTATTAGAGAAATGTAGCACAATAATTATTACTAAGATAAATTTCGAGAACCCATTAAAAGGACAGCCAGGAAGTTAAACTTCAATATCAGGGAGAAAAGATACAGACTTTCATCTCAAGATAAACTAAGGAAAGATGATCAAACCCTGAAAATTGATTCTTATTGATTTACTTATGGATTATTAGGGGTAATAACTTCTATTAAATAGATTTCTATTGACTGGATTTAGTGTCTGTGTTGATGTTATCGTCAATGAAACAAATCACATCCTACAAGGTAATCGGTTGGGAAGTTAATGTGAAGTCCATTGGTGGAATATTGATACAGTCGACTTTGACTTGAAGGAACAAAATTTTATAACAATATTTATAATTGAAAAATATACTGTGAAAATTAATTGACTGATGCCAACTATTGAGGTGTTTACACAACATTATCCATATGTTTTAAGGGAGTATTATGGATTCTCATTAGGAACAATCATATGAAATGGACACACTGTTACTAGGATAGTTCACCAATGGATAGGCTTTAGACAACTAGGTCAAAAAACATGTAAAATGTTTGGGGATGAAATTTGTAGAGTTGGGCTGTTTTGGGAGGTATGGAATTGAGAATTTTATATCTTTAGTAATAAAAAAAAGATGTTATAGTTGTTAAGACAATGTTTTCCTAACACTAACACTTTACACATCAATCATAGAGAGGATAGTTTATGGGATGTTGATTAGATTAGAGGGGTCCCCATCATCATTGAAATTTATTATTAATTATTATAAAAGGTTAACTCCAAAGAGGATAGGGAATATATGGCATTAATTTTGAGGGAAATATTAGGGTTATTGGTAGGTGTGTAGTGGAAAAATCATCACCTCTTTTAAAAATATTCATTTATGCCATGGTTCTTATGTTTTTTTGAAAATATAACACTTCCCGATTCAATAGATGATGAATCCATTCTAGATGTCTCATCAATATGGAAAAATGGGTTGTTTTTTCTCACAATGGATGGGGGAAACTATAAATATTGGGAGTTTAGCTTAATGAACTAGGACCTGAAGGTGAAACTTGTTTTATTATGAAAATCATTACATTGTGGGTGGATTCTTCAAATTTTTTATATTCACATAGGGGTGATTCATAGGACCTTTATTATGGAAATGATGTTGTAAAATGGATCTAGTATAGAACTTTTTTTCCATGTGATATAAAGGATACTTGATCATTTAGGGATTCTATTTAGAGAGACGTTTTGATATTCATTTGTGGCCCATTCCAAATAATTTATATATAATTCATCAAGAATTTTGGAGACCAATTTTTTTTTGAAATCACTTTCTCATCAAGAGAAATTATTGTCTCTATCCCTGATCAAAACATTTAGGGTTCAACCAAGTAAAATTAGTGGAGCTAGAATAGAAGAATATATTATATCTTTGGATAATTTTATAACACCTTACATGTTCATGTTATGGTGATCATTAATGATTTCTAGGAAAGCATCAATCAATGATCATTCTTGATAGTCATTAGGGGTCGGGTGTAGGTCATTCCCATTGATATAAAATACATATGAAAACCTTACAACCCATAATGGTTAACTCCCCAACTATACTTATCCAACTGGATAACATATAAAATTTACAGTGTGGTTTACTAGGTGTGGCACCACATGGTAATGCGAAAATATAGTTGTATGGTGGATGTTGATTTATTTTGTGAGGGTATTATACTTCCAATGACTATCTCAACCATGAAGATAGTGTATTATTATATTTAAATTTTTTAGATGTATATCATAATGTAGTATTCGGGAAACCGATAATTTATGAAGATCCTACAATCTATATTCATGGAATGTTGGAATGAATACATTCTCTAGTTAGAGCGGAATTCCAACATAGAGTGGAAACTCCTATTTATGAAGAAACAATAGATTATGAAGATGTTTTTAAGGATTTAAAATCTCCATTAGGACGATGCCTCAAGAACGGGTGAATCAAAAAGTATAGGGACCCCTTGGAATCTAGTTTACGAGTAGGGTGAGGATTTTAGAATGTGTTTAGTTGGGTCCAGTGTGGATTTGGAAAAAAATATTTCATTATAAAATAATATTTTATATATACAGTACTCTTATAAGATATATGGATGTATTGGGAAAGGCTTTGGTGAATCTTAATATAAAGGAAATTGTGGTTGTAGCCCAAATCAACTAAAATACTCTTATTGGAATTTTGGAATACCAAGGTTGTGGATATGACATTTAGTTAGAAAGGACTGGATATATATATGTCTTGGAGGTTCTATAATACTAAAATGTCAAAGAATACCCCTTCAGTAAAAAAAATTCCTTATTCAATGAACTATATTGCGCATCCAAAGAAGATATGGTGTATTCTAGGGATGTGATGACCTTGGAGTTAAAACTGAACGATCCTAGTGATTATGAGTCCTAAGAGAGTTGCAAGGATATTCCTAACGTCCAATAAACAGGTAATCATTATCTTCTTTATTATTAAGTAGGCTAACTCATACTGAGATAGATAATTTTTATGATTTTATGATTTGTATTTTTACCATTAAACTTCATATAACACTAAAATTAATTATATAATCCATGAGGGAATTAAAATGTGATGAGACATAAGGATAACATTTTGAGTTATCCCAAAATAAAGAATATAGATACTAGATCCTAGGAGATGAATATGTATCATATTATAGTATAGATGACATGTCTCCAATCTCCAAGGATGAGTTACATTTAACTAATCATATCATCCTCTTCTCAATGGGTATGTGAAGTAAATTCCCATCCTCCCTTTATGTTTGAACTTATTTAATTATAATATATACCAAATCACTTAATTTAACAATTCTATCTTCTTCATTTAATGATATGGGGCCTGTTGTGGGGGAAATGGAGAAACCTGTTTACACTGAGATACCACAGGTGGTAGATCCTACCCCTAGCACATTAGACTCCATCCCACAGATAGATGCAACAACCAATCTGATTAAACTACCAAATCCAAGAATATATATGATATACAGTGATACCAAATAAATATACATGATGAATAAGTATTAAATCTATATCCCTCACAAGAAAAAACATCCTAATTATCCTAAGATAATACTAAATGTTCTGGGGATAGTGTATCCCTGTGAGAAGATTCTTCTAGGATATAAGAGTCTAGAGGTAGTAATCGATCACGATGGACCATTCAACTAGGTATAATTAAGTTTAGGCTAATATTTTATCGATAAATATGAAATCTCCTAAGGATATATATCTAGTCCAAACCTATTTCAACACCATAAGTGGTGCTGGTGTCAATAGAAGTGGAAGAAATAGAGGAACCACTGATGGGGGAACATAGAAATGAGTCAAAACAACACCATGACATGGATCCAAACCCTAATGAGATGATGGATAATGATGAGTGAACATGTGTACTTCTTATGTGTTTCCTCATATATGTTTTTCTCTCAATTTTAGGGATGTATCAAGTACAGATGTATCCATGTATTATTTTGTGATATAATGAAATTAATAGAGGAATATCTCAAAAATCAGAACTCACATTCATTATGCCAGATGGCAAACCATATCACATCCTTTTATAATTAGTGGGTTTATTATGTATTTACAGAGTTGAGAACCATAATATCTATTCAATAGAACATGAAAATAAAGTAGAGAATCAGTGAGTGGAGGATAGATTGTTGGAACCATCTATGAAGGAATCCATCTTAATTTCATGATGTCACTTCATGAAAATAAACAATAGAATTACAAAATAGAAGCGAAGGAGAACGAATATCAAGCCATCATATGTATTGGGGAGGATACTATCAATCACTTAAAGGAATAAATAGTGTCATCCAATTATGATCAATCACAATTTATAGCTAGACTGGTAGTGTTAGATTTCATGAATTGAATGATTCATTTGTGATAGATTAAAGTGCATATATAGGAAGTGGTGTAGTAGACATACCTTAACAAATTACAGAAATAGATTGAATCACCATGAAACATGCTATACATTCTTAACTTGTAAATAGATTTGGCACATGCATAAACCATCCACGTAATAGGTGATATTTTCTAATCTATGTTTGAACCTATACATTCTTCTATAAAGAATATAAATATATTACATAAGTGAACATCATGTCATTATTAATAACATCTCAATTATTTTAATGAAATATTAAACCAGAATACATAATTTAACTTGAATCATGTTGGATATGAGAAATTATAGATAAACATGAGTTCATTCTTGTCATGTGAGAGTGTACAATGGGGTTGGATTGATTGTTGGCATAGGGTTACATCAAAAACCATATAGGGAACTATAACACCCTAAAAAGAATATACACTCTTTATTTTAACAAGGCTAACATCTCAAATGATTTTGGGGTTTCTGGATATGAATTTTTATTTATTTTTGAGATTTTCTAGTGACTCACAGTTTATAAAATGATAGAGATCACTTGGTCAATTGTATTTTTTTAATCCCTATGGGAGTTACCCATGCGATCTTTATGATTTTATGTATTTTATAATTTTCATAGTCATGTTATTTTAGGGATATTTAAATTAATTTCTCCATTAGATTTTGATAACCATGGAACCTCTTATTCACTCTTCTTGTACCTTCGATTTTACCCATGAGGGTTGTTGGGTGATTTCATCGTTATTCTTCACCGAGGTATCCATGTTGAACTATTTATATCTGTAGATTTGTTATTAATTTAGGGTTTTGTTTTCTATGGTCTATGAGAATTATATTTACACCTAATTGGGTGTCCTTCATGGAAAGAAACATATTGACACTATTTGATGTAGGAATTTCTATTGCATTTCACAAAATTAGATAGTTAATTGGATGGTTTCTGTTTTAAATGTGATTTTAAACTAGAGTAATGATGTATATGATATATTGATTTGTGTTTTCAATGGACATTCATTTATTCGCCATATTTTCATTTCAAAAAATGGGTGGATTTCATATTTCATTAGATCGATTATTTTAAATTGTATTTTATGAACTGTAACTATTTAATAAATTTTTTTTGATGGTTTTAATCAAGAAAAACGATATTTTATGGATGGTATGGGCCATGTTCTATTTCCAAAGAGTGGTTTTTTTGTATTTAATTATTTTACCTTATTTAAACGATGGTGTATTTATTTTTGGGATTTCATATTGATTTCCTAGAATTTTAGAAGTTTTTTCTTGGGTGTTGTGGTGTGAACCCTTAGATTTAAACATTATTTTCAAAGGTGGATTTAAAAAGTGATCTAAAAATATTCAATTAATGTATATAAAATAAATTACAATTTTAAATTTTGTGAGAATTTTATTTCATTGATAAATGGTTTTATACTTTTCATACTCAATTTTCAAACATTATTGATTCTTGAATTCTTGTATTGTGGGTTAAATGAATATTGACTCATGTTTATGTGTTTGGGAAGGGGGATCATTATTGAAGGGTTGTGTTGGAGGTGGTTTGTATATTATTGTTGACTTATATTAACTTTGGAATATGTGGTTGTCATGTATTTGACGTTGTCTTGATAGTGGTCCACCTTCTTGAGCTATTCCAGGAGTAACCCTATGCTACTAAGTGGGATTTTGGGGGATGTTTTCCCTTGTAGTTGGGAGTTACAATCATGTTAGTATTATATTGTTGAATGTAATGGCCTATCAAGGAGTTGTGTCATTAATGAGTTATTTTGGTCCCATCAATGAATATATTGTATTATCCAAAAAGTTTATATGGTATTTCCATCTGATATATATCATACTTTAGGACTCTTTACTGTTTAGTAGAATGTGTGTTGCTTATTTATTTTGTTATTTTTTATAAGTTTTAGGAAAAATGTATATGGTTTAGTCTGTAATTATACTAATTTGTTTCATGAAACACTTTTAAATAAATGTGGGAAACCACCAATGGTCAAAGAACCAACAAATATAAAACCACATATGACATAAGCAGATTATTTCAAAAAAAATTAAAATAGTTGGAATGGTTTACCATATATAGTCTATATTAAATGGATGTAACCTTCAAATATAGGCTGTCATTAATGGTATCCTCATTGTGTAAGGTCATATTGTCCCAAGTCTATACATTTTCATCTGATCTCATGTCCCCATGTTGAATCAACGTATCAATATAAGATCCTCTTTATCAATCCAAGTTACATACTCTTCATTCAGATAACCATGTAGTGGAATTTCAATATTTATATTGGAATACTACATTGAAAAATTAATCATTAATTAGTATTACAATATCAATTAATTATAATTAATGAGAATCTGAAAGTTATTTTTTTATCAACTTCCACCCTATCTTCTCACTTTATAACTCTATCATTTGGTTCCTGATTTGGGTTGGTGATGAATTCCATGTATTAAAATTTTTACGTAGAATGTTTAGGATCCTTTCTAATTTCACCTTGATCTTCCTCTACCATATCACTAGATGTTTGAAACTGGATTCCCCAATATACCACACTTTTAATTAACTTCTTCTATAAATGTTGAGCCACATGAATGTATCTTAACCCCGTGTTTCTTCTCCTTACCTAAGGATCTAGTAACCATGGTTTTGGATAATTATGATAAATCCTTTTGATACCTTTTTGTTCACTTTGATGACTAGAATGTTTCGATATTTTGATGTTACCATGATATCCATTCCTCAATCCAGACCTAATGATCCTAATTTTGTGTGGGTTTTTTTCGTAATATATTATTGGTTGGGAGAATGTTTCCTTGTCACGTAGTTAAATCTGTTCAACGTACATTGACCCGAACTAATTTCTTTTCCATCGTAGAATATATTATTTTCAACCATCATGATTTCGATTCTACTTCTTATTGACATTAAATAATGTGAAATTGTTTTGGATCTAGATTGTGATTGATCGTTGTTGCTGGACACATGTTCTCCACATCCGAGGAGATTTACCATTTAGACATCAAATAACCTAAATAAGAGAGATTGGGATTGAAATAGTTTTTTTAGTGAAATTAGTAATGATAGAAAGTTAATTAATGAACTTCTAAACATTTTCATCACATATAGACATTATAGTACTATAAAAAGACCGGGGATAACACAGAAGAAATATTTCCTTCATCTTATAGTACCTATAGTGAAGGCTTGTTAACAACAAAATCACATAAAAAACATGATACTATATTTTTAAAATTCATATATGAATACCCCATAACAGATTCCTTCTCTAGAGGGGTAACAATTGAGGCTTCTCTAAAATCAAAATTTTCTATATATTGAGAAACATAAGGATAAGTCTTATTCGAGTTTGGGATAGAGACAAACCCCACCCCTGATGTATATCCTTCGAACTAAATCAACAAGATGAGAAAAATTACCTAGTGGTTTAATTGATAAATAGAAAATAATCCATGACTCAAATAACAACATATATATTTAGTGTAATTATTCACCAATTATGATTTATACCCCCTCCACTTGTTTTGTAGTAACAACAACCTCGAAACAAATCCGAGGGGGAATCAGGTGGAAAACTGTAGAGGTTCAATTATACAAAAATAAGAAACAAAATAACATATTTCCATGAAATAATTAATTTAAGGGTATCAAATTGTGATATGATGTTCATGGAAACTTACGTAAAGTGCTATAATCGGTGGTTTTAAATTAACATTGGCCAGTTTTCTCCATTTTATCATTATCATTCATTTATGACCTTTCCATGGATTTATATTCTACTATGATTGACCCTTACTCTTACTAATTTTTTAGGATTGGGTGATAATGTTTTAAATGATAAAAATGTAATCATTTCCATAGTACTATATTTTATTAGCATGACTTTGAATCTATATTAAATCTATGTCAATGGATTTTTTATAAAATAATTTTTTTTAAATAAAATGGGAATATTTGTATTGGGTTTATAAGAAAAAGAATAATGGATATGTTTTGGTGTGATATTTGTTTTTTAAAAAGGAAATTACATGAATACAAATTTTGTCTTATTTATTTTACAAATTAAAGTCTTTGATTCTTTGAGAAATGTAAGGAAAATAACTCTTCATGGTATCATGATTGGAATTGTCTCACAAACTATATAATCACATTAGTGGGTATATGGATTAAATATATTATTTAGGTTAGTTTGTTTTGGGTTTTCAAGTAATATTATTACCACTTTCTATTTTGGTAGCTAATGTTTTTTTGGTTATGTGAGTGAATTTGGGGTCATACTATGATGGAGTAATTTTTCTTTAGAGAACATTAGACCTATTTGGGGTGTGTTTTGAATGGTCCTTTTCACTCATGCATTATTTTGTTTATTTCATATATGGAATTAAATATATTTTAATAAAATTATTTAAATTAAGTGTAAAATAGTTTGTTAGATTCATTTGGCTGTCCTTAACTATTATTTATTATTTGTATATTATTATTGATTAGAATGTTATTATTTTGTTATCAATATTTCCAAATTTATTGATACATCATGTTAGGATTATAGTTTGAAAACCATTATTTATTCTTAACTTAATGATATTGAAATATTTCAAACATTTCACATTGTGATACAGTATAACTAGTTTCTAACCTGGGGAAATCAAGAACATGACACAAACATTTTGGATTATTGTCTTAGGTGATTTTATAGGTTTCCTTAGGTTAGTTCATTACAAAATAGTTTTAAATTACTATTGTTATTTTTTGGAATTAATATATATTAGGGATAATACAACAAGTTCCAGAGAGGTTGGTCTGGGGAGTATATGATCATCTATTCCTAATCAAATTTCATGATTACAGTGTTATGTAGGGAGTTTTGTTTTGAATTTAGGATTTATAGTTATTTATTTTTGTGATATTTTTATGTGGTTTTTTAGTTATCTGAGTGTAATGGAGATCTCAACATAAATCTCTAGAAAATCCTAGTTTCAGGGTAAAATTAGAGACAACCTAGAGGAACATCACTAAAGAACATTGTTTATAAAACCACAAAAAAGACTTGAAAACCCATTATAGATACCTTATAAAGGCATTCACATGGTTTTCTCATGGACTAGAAAACCATTCAAATAAATCACGCACATTATATAATGTTTCTAATTTATGTTTTTTCACAACGTTATAGATTTAATCCTATTTTATTATTTATGTAACATATTTGTGAGTAATTAAGTAAAAATTTATTACTTTTTAATTTTTTTTATAAAAATATGAAATAATTTTTTTAGTCTATAGTGTTTGGGAAAGTTTCAAACACATTTTTTGAGAATTTTTAGTTTCTCTAGTTAAGACATATGATCCTTTGAATAATTGATTTTTGTAGATGAAATATTTTTTGGATTTAGTTTTGTAAGAATTTATTTTAGAGGGAAATTATCTCAAATTAGATGGATATTTGTAATGGTGAAATTAAATGTATTTTTTGGAATTCCATATTTTTAATAGTGTTTTTTATAAAATCGTGTGTTATTTTAAAGAGGAATAAATTTTTGATCACATGTTTTAGAAATAAGTTTAAAAGAGGTTTTTTATGACCTCGATTTTTTGGGCTATTATTTTGTGTTCCAAGTATTTGAATTAGTTTTTTTTGATTAAATGTACTGTTTTAGTGTTGGTTTAGAATGTGACCCCCCAAAAAGGAATCATAATGTTAGTAATGGATTATATCTAGTAGTTATTATAGTTATCCATTAAATAATTTTCAAACATATGAATATTTTGTGTTTTTTATTATTGGATTATGGATCATAAAAAAGAGTTTCTAAATTATCATCTAGTAGTGCATTGGAGAAATAAAAGATCATAGGAGGTAGGTAACATTATGGATATGCATAAAGAATTTTTTGAGACACTATAATCATAGAGTTCTCTTGGGTTAGGAGAACCAATCCTATTTTTAAAGGGTTGGGTATGGATTTTCTAAAGCTTCGTACTGACACCCAACCATTTGATTTTTTTTTCAAAGGGATATTTCTTGTATCCCTAATCTAGAGGTTATATATTAATTATGTGATTGTAGATAAGAATTTTTAATTATTATGTTTTCCTAATGGGGATTATTGAGTAAAAGAACATATTTAGAGTTTCATTGGACATGTACCTTTCTATAAAATGATTATAGTTAATGAGGCATGGAAGGTTCTGTTCTTTGTAAGAGGATATTGTTTAGATTTTATTTTATTGGTGTTTATGTATTCCTAAAGGACCAATAAAAATGTGATGGAAGAGGATGTCATCTTAGAGATATTTTTGGTAGGACAACATGGGTAAATTGATTCTTTCACCCCACTGGGTATTAGAAAAGCTTGATATTGCAAGCTTGAATTGGGAGTATGAGGATGATTATAGGGGATATTATCTTCTCTTCTTGATATACATGTTTCATTAAAACAAAAAAAGTGGTGGGATTTTAATAAGGTAAGTGCAGATAACCAAATACATGTTGTATGATAGCTCTGATGACATGTTATCTATGTGGACATCTTTGTAACATCTAAAGTATTTTTTAAGAGAATATATGTTAGTAGAATATGTCTTCATCCCGTATTTTATCCATGAATTTGTCTGTGGTGTTTCTTCTATTGGAGTGGCATAAGTTGTGTAGTGGGTTTTGGAGTGTTTTCTTTTAGAATATTGATTTTATTTAACCTAGATTCAGATATTACAAAAAACATTTATCATTTTTTAAATAGAATAATGATACATTGGACCTGTATGAATTTTTTTTGAAATGAATATTCCTTATTTATTTATGATTCTTGATTTCTTTTGTAAAAGTTATGGACCATGGGTTGAGATGTTTTTGATAAATAAATGGTACTGAATTGGATGTGTGGTAGGGTAAAAATAAGTGATTATGGTTTCTAGTCAGACCATGTGGGATAACATGTTTATATTTTCATTTATAAACTCTTTTTGTAGGTGTTCTATGAGCATCGTCCTTACAAACCCAACATATAGTTCGGTGACCCATGATCAGAAAAATGTTACTTCTTGATGAATAATCATCATGTTTGGTGGTGTTTCATATATTTTTATGGAATTTTTGTCTTGGTAATTTGGTTTTATGACCATTATTGATGTTTCTTGATTATATTGACATAGGTTTTTTTGGAGTTTTTAGTTGAATGGTTGTCTATGTTAAGATGAATCATGATATTTATTCTGATTGTTAGTGTAAATGTGACTATTTTGGGGATTATAATTAATTTGAGCATGTCCATCGTTTTTTTTCAGCATTTATTATAAATTATAAATTATGGTGAGTCCTACATTAGTTATTTATGTGTTCTCTTCAAATAGATAGAGTTATCTGAAAGGGGTTATTTTGTTGGGATGAAGTTTTGAATTAAGTACTTGTAACATCCACGGTTCATGAGGCGTTGGTTATGTTTCACCATTTTGTTTGAATAAAGATTTAGGAAGCACTCCCGAGTTATAATATGTGTGTATATTATATTTTCTAAATACAAAAAATACTAGAAGAGGGATAATATCAATTTATCATATCATTGGAATTATAAGTTATTTTCCTTTTGGATTACCCTTTTATGGATTCATAGTGAATTCATGATTAATAAGATACAAATTATTTGGAGGTGGTTATACTTTGGAGTGGTTTGTTAATATCCTTGTTCATTGGAAAATGTTTATTTATCTTATCAATAACCAATATCATTGGGTTTTTTGAATTTCCTCTTGTAACAAGTTCATGAATACATTGTGGGATATAAATTATCATGGTGGGGATAATTGTCACACACTGAAATGTAACTATCATTTTCATGTTTATGAAATTAATATATCTATTGATTTTAGTGTCTATCAGGGTCAAATTTGAGAAATTTTAGAGCATTTTCCAATTCCTCTTGATTTTACATATATTTTAAAAAAATATGTAGTTGAAACAATAGGACCCATACATTTTCTATCATTAAGGATCATAGAGTTTTTAAAAACTTTCATGTAATCCATGCAACCTTCTCAACATAGGGAATTTGTTTCATGATATTTTTTATTAAGGTATATTCTATTTCCTTCCCCCAATGTAAGGGTTTGAACTAGTTTCCTCTCTATCCCTCTTCTTCTGTGTCCAACCTTATCTATCTCGTTTCTAGGATGAGTTAAGGGTGATTACTCACCCATATTGAAAGGTAATGGTCATCCTTATTAATATTTATAGTTCTATTCTATTTATCTAATTATATATTACCCTATTATCCTCATTTATTGATTGATATGTCTGGGATTATAGTTTAATTAGGGGTTTTTCTATTTAGTGGTTTTGAAATTCTCTTGAGACCTAATCTAGTGCTGCTCGTCAAAGGGGGCGTGGTTATGAAACATTATGCATGTGTTTGTATGTCAATTCGTTTTATCAGATAGTTCCTGGGATAAATAATGTATTAAATATACTTTTACAATATTTTAATGAAGAATAGAATGTATAAATTGGGTTTTTCAAATGGGTTTTGATCTTTTATATGTTTTCCTTTGAAAAGATAATTTAATTTCATAGATCGGTGGAACTTTGATTTAAAATGTTATTTTATTTATTTTATGTGTTTGATAAAATTAGAGTGACGTTTTTGTTGGTGAAAAAATATTTTTTCATGATGTTTTTAACCAAGATATTTTTCCACTGTTGTGGATGTTCCGTTATTTTAATTATGGTTTCTTATATAAAAATATGTCTATTGATTAATAAAATTTCATAGTGATTTCATTGAAATGATTGAGATTGTTATTTTATGGTATAATGTTGTCCCTTATAATTGGGTTCTTTATCAAATTTGTGGTGTTGGAGTTGGGATGTATATGGTTATTATCTCATATTCCCATTGAACCATGTAGTTTTTTAGTGATTTATTTTTGAATGACATAGGCCCACCTTTTTAGCTATACAATAAGGAACCCTAGGCCAATAAATAGGATTTGCAGGGAAATTTTAAATTCAAGATTAGAGTAATACACTAACTAGCATCCCATAGTATAATTTCATTTCCTAGATATATGATGTGGCATCCATGAGGGTAGATTAGAGTGATTCTCGTGGTGATTTGTATGACTATTAACATATTGATGGTTGGTTCCACATTTACATGCCATTCATTTTACCATTAGTACCTGTAGTGTCTCCTTGTGATACTTAATATATTCAACACTTATTTATTTTATATTGGAATTAAGGATTCTAGTTTCTTGAATTGATCTTACTTTAGTATATTGACCCCATTTATAGATTAGATTTTATATCGACTATTTTTATCCATATTATCACTTTTATTATTTTATAATTTTTCCATGGATTCAAATTATATTTTGGATTCCCATTGATTGTCATTATTTTTTAAGGAAACCCACTCTATATATTGTCTTATTAATAGAAGGCATCCCAATGTTTTCCCATACCACATCCGTTGGGAAAATTGGTAAGATGGACTC